>CM067863.1:13324859-16181109 GCA_034642435.1 Megalocaria dilatata
TGCAATAACTTTGAATACTTTCTCTCCGAAGAAAAATCAAATTGAAAATGAATTTAATATTGAACATAATCGAATGCCAGGAACTCTGAACCACTGTTCCCAACTCGCCCGTTATCTTTGAAAAATAAATTTAATAGAATGCAGAATTTTTACCCGTTACAAACTTACCGACAAAAGGTGATGTTAAACATACAGTTGAACCGCCCAAACTCAAGAACCTAAGAGCTTTAAAGAACGCATAAATATTTTTAAAGTTTTGTATTAGGGAAAATAATTTCTATGACGACATTGTTCCGAAAAAAACACTTGAGGATGACAACAATCCACAACATTTTTTGAATCGGGAGGAGATTTTGGATGTGGTTTAGTTGAGAAGTTTTTTGTGTTCTCTAAACAATGCAGTTGAAATTTTCAAATTTGCTTATTGAATGGCAAAACCATTTGAGTTTTTGAATGTTTTTACTTTGAAGACATTCGAATTCTTTATCGTTCATGATGGGAAAATGTGTGAAGCGCATGAAATTTATTACAATATATATTATTTTTTTGGAGATTCTTTCTCAAATGTGTTTCAGTCTTTCGTTTCTGCATCATAATTGGGTTTGACACCTACGTGGGCGAAAATAGTCTATTCTATGAACGAAAAATTAGTCATTCTCAAATCATACTATCGGAATGACGAAAATTCTGGATTAACTGCAAGGTATTTTAATAACAATCATCCAGAAATAAATGTGAGTCACCAGTATGTTACATATTTGAAGAATCAATTGAAATACTAC
This sequence comes from Megalocaria dilatata, assembly GCA_034642435.1. Taxonomy (NCBI): domain Eukaryota; kingdom Metazoa; phylum Arthropoda; class Insecta; order Coleoptera; family Coccinellidae; genus Megalocaria; species Megalocaria dilatata. The sequence goes on from CM067863.1 coordinate 13,325,642, forward strand.
TGGTTTCATTCAGAATAAGAAACACAAAGTTGAGCGTCCAGTCCGAAATGAAGCTATTGAAATAGCAGCATTGGGATATTTACAGATAGATAATCGGCAATCTATAAGAACTTTAGCACGATCATCTCATCTCCCGAAATCTAGCGTTCATCGAATTGTGGAAGCTCATAAATTTCAGCGTTACAAGATAAGGCTGGTGTAACAGTTGAATGAAGATGATCCTGACCCTCGGACTCAGTTTTGTGAACAATTCAGTGAGTTACTGAATAAAAACCCACACCGACTCTACAATACAATCTTTTCTGACGAGTGTACCTTTATGTTGAATGGGAAAGTCAATAGACATAATTGTCGGTACTGAAGTGATAGTAATCCTCATTTATTCATGGAGATACATACACAAATTCCCCAAAAATTAAATGTTTGGGGAAGAATATTAGGAAACCATATTGTTGGACCAATTTTTATCGATGGGAATCTTGACGGATTAGCTCATTTGAATTAATTCGACATTATTGACTATATTGACGACATTATTGTTCCAATAATACGTGACATTCTGGAAAACGACGACAACCTATTAGAAAATGATATCATATTTCAGCAGGATGGTGCACCGCCACATTTCGATATCCGTGTTCGACAATTTTTGAACGAACGTTATCCAGAACGTTGGATTGGTAGGAGGGGTTCTATAGAGTGGCCAGCAAGATCACCCGATGTATCGCCATTAAATTTTCTTTGTGGGGACATTTGAAGTCCAAAGTCTGCAATTCCGGCTGAAAATCTTTCAGTACTGCGACAAAGAATCATCACGGAATGCCAATTACTAACACCAGACGTTATCGAGAATGTTAGAGAAGGATTTGAAAGTAGACTATATCATTGTATGGAGGTTTGTGGTGGTCATTTTAAACAATACATACGTTAGTTCTTTAAAAAGTATATATTTTTTTCTGGATATTCCCTATCATTACTTACAGATCTGGTGTATTTGAATGTATTGGTTTCTGTTTGAGTTAACTTCTGATAATATTCAATATTAAATTACTTGAAAAAAAATCACAGAATTTGAAAATTTTAACTAGGATGTTTGGAGAACAAAAACATCTTTTTAACTAAAACACATCCGCCATCTACTTCTTATTAAAAAAATGGGGTTGCGCTACCCTTAGGTGGTTTTTTGGAACAATGTCATCATAGGAATTCTTTCTCCCTAATACAGAACTTGAAAGTTATTTTTAGATTCTTCAAAACTCTTAGGTTCTTGAGTTTGGGCGGTTCAGCAGTCTGTTCAACATCACCTTTTGACGGTAAGTTCAACATTACATTATTTTGTGAATAGTAAACCGATTTTTAAAATTTGACCTGGGTTGTGAATAGAACATAAATAACAAACTGATCGACACTCGAGATTTTCTCCCTATTCAAAAGATGCTGAGGGTGGATGCCACCTTCATGGCGGTGGGTTTTTCGGTACAAACTCATAATGGAAATTCGTCCCCCTCAAGACAGAAGTTGACATGTTTTTTTTATGTTCGAAAATTCTTCGTTTCTGTGATCTGGAAAGGGGGTCAAATTTTAGTTTGTACACCCTGTATAACTATACAATTTTATTGAAAATCTCGTTCAAATATTCACTTCTTATTCTACGCTACAAGCAAATTGAAGTTAACAAAACTCTTCTTTATTCAGCTTACATTATCACAAATATATTAAGGTAGTCTTCTGTCCCAGTATTAAATATTAATTCCACATTGGAGTAGATCCAAAAATAAACCCAACTCTTCTCCATCAATTTACTATTTACGTTACATTTTCTTCAATATCTCAAGTGACTACTAACATCATTTGGAATGTCTTATTTTATCGAAAACCAATAGAACGGTATTGGCTTTCACGTAAGGAAAGTTTACTTCAATTTTTCCATTAATAAATTGGTTTCAGACAAGGTATAAATCGTCGTGTTTATTGAGTTTTATTATTTATTATATATTTTTCTACTCTATAAAAATAAATTACACTTTCAAATAGATGAATGAAAGAAGCGAATTGTGAGTAGTTACGTATAGCATGATCGTGCATAGAAATTTAAGTATTATTTGCTTTATGCAAGATATCGGAGCGAACTTGTATCGTGTGTTTTTTTAGAGTGATAGAACTTTAAATTGAAATAAACACATTTAAATTAAGATTGATGGCAATTTTTTTTATTTGGAAGATAATTTTATGACATTTATGTTTGAAAATAATTTCTGGCATATGTCGACCAGGGCTAGCTCTGAGGAACCGCATTCGACCGACCAATTTTGGACCACTTTTTCCAGTAATTCAGGCCTAATTCATCAATAACACGAGTTTTGTTGGCTTCCAGAGCGTCTATTGTTTCTGGTTCATCAGCATAAACCAATGACTTGACATAACTCCAAAGAATATAATCCAGTGGAGTTATGTCACATGATCTTGGAGGCCAATTAATTGGACCATTTCTCGAAATGATGCTATCGCCAAATCTTTCTTTCAGTAAATCAATTGTTACGGTAGCAGCATGAGGGGTACCACCATCTTGTTGGAACCTAAACACTTCTGGGTCGATACCATTCAAATTTTGAAACAAATAATCATTGATCATCGATCTGTTACGAGCACCATTCACTGTAAGATTAGCTCCAGCATCGTTTTCAAAGAAATATGGACCGATGATGCCTCTAGCGTGTAAAGCACACTATACATTTTTCAGGATGCAATGGAACCTGCAGAACTTCTTGAGGATTGTTTTCACTCCATATACAGCAATTTTGCTTGTTTACATAGCTTCATCAGAAATGAGTGAAAAAAATGAGCTTCATCACTAAACATAATTTTACGATAAAAAGTGGATCAACTTCAAGCTGTTCTAGGGCCCAATCAGCAAACAAACAACGCTTATAATGGTCAAGTGGTTTTAGTTCTTGAACCAGTTGGATCTTGATTTTGAATTTTTTTGTGGGGTTATGCGGAGGATCGTGTTTATGCCGATAATCGTCAGACTACTGAAGATCTGAAAACCAATATCCGTCAAGTTATTGGTGAGATATTATCCTGAATGTGCCGGCAAGTCATCGAAAGTCACCTCACAAGGATCGAGTCCTGTGAGACATCACGCGGAGGACATTTAAATGATGTTGTATTCCACACATAATGGCAAGGACCAAGCATTATATTGAAATAAAAATTTCATCGATACTCCAAATGAAAGAGTGTTTTATTCACGGTTACTTTCGAGAGCACTAAATGGAAAACCCTGTACGTACTTCAAAAGGAAATTGGAATTTTCTGAAGAGAAAACATAATTTAATTCAATGTCCTTGAATTTAGACCAGCAGTTTGAATCAACCTTCGGAATACAGCTTGTTTTATGCCAGTTTGAAAAAGAAGTAAGGCTACAAAATTCGGATTACTGCATCCTCACTAATGAAATAGTGATAGGAAACGAAGTAATTTCATATTTATTCAATTTCTTGAAATGAACAACTATGAAGCAACCAATTGATTCATTCAATAGATGAATTATAAGATTTTGTAGTAAAGTATTCTAGGAGATGTTATTAGTCGGTTTCAGAATGACGGAGGCACGCCCCTGGATTGGCCTTAAAAAGAAAAAAAATTACCAGTAACAAAGTGTTTCCACTTACATAATTAGAAAAGGTTTCATTCTGCATAAAGAAACTTTTTCTGTTGTATAAATACTGTAATCAAATTCCCTATTTAGTTACGGATAGTCATGCCGTAGGCATTCACTGAAGGAAATGGAACTTTTTGTTAGGAGAAGAAAAGTTTTTCACCTAAGTTGAAAGAACTGCGCGTCATATTTACCCTAACTGCCCTTTCTTTCAGTTCTGATAAGTAAATTGACTATGAGACGGAAAAATCAACAAGCTGAGCGAAAATCCTTCTTCATTCGGACAAATACAGAGCCAGATGTAAGTCTGAGTGAAGAGAAAAAAATCCCTGTTCCTGCAGGGTATAATCCCATTGGAAACTTCGCAACAAGCCCTGATATTCAAACAATCAAAGCAAAAGCTTAAATCGCTCAAAGCAACAGTTCTTTTGTGTCATTTCGCAGTAAAGGAAGTGAGGAAATATCGATTATACAATATTCTAGAGTAGAGGAGATGAGTGTGTAGTTCTTTTAATATTGTACTTTTCCACAGGGCCGAAAATGTGTTTTGAAGTCCTTTTTTGTTCTTTCTTTGAACGGTAATACTTCATTATCTTCCGATTTGAATGAGTATCGGGTATTTGTTACTTCGGTAAAACAAAAACTATTCGAAATAAAAAAAAAAGTTTATTGTTAATTATTACAAAATAAAGTGGGGAAGTATTTGGAGAAGTTATCTAAATGGTTATCTAAATGGTGACCGTTACGCTGCTGGCATTCTTTTAATCCGAAACGAAGATTAACGATCACACGTTGACTTATAGTTTTTTATATTGCTGCAATTTATGACCTGATTCATGCTTCAATTGCATCAGGTTCGTCGGATAATTCTAATAGACCTTACTTTTAAGGTATCCCCACGCAAAATTGTCTAGTGGACTAAAGTCTTCTGGGAGGCCAGTTCATGTTACCCCTACGCGAAATGACCTTATTAGGGAATAATTCGTTAACAGCTTCCATTGATTGATGGCGCTATGATACGCTATGTATGGCAAGGGACCCCAATTTGTTGAAACAACGTTATTGAGTTGAAACCTTGAAATTCCTGTAAATCTGGACCAAAAAAGTTCGCAGCATATCGCAATAACGGTAACTATTCTCATTGAGCGGTCGGCCTCGTCGATCTTCATGAAAATAAGGACCCATTAGCCTCCAACAACACAACAGTAGAGGGTCAAACTTGTTGTGAACGTCGACGAATAGACAAATATGGATCATCATTAACACTATGACTTACAGTAGCGATATTTTCTTCTGTACGTACAGTTCTTTGTCCTGTTGTTCTTGTTGCATCGAGTAGAGAAAATGTCCGAAATCTATCGATAGTTCGACGAATAAGCTGTTCTGATGGGCGATTATGTAAACCATAAATTTCACGTAGTGCTCTATAAGTTTGGCGAATTGAACACTGATTTTGAAAATAAATTCCAACAATTTGTAAACGTTGTTGCGGCGTGAGTCTTTCCATGATAATTTGTCAATGCTTACTGAACAGAAATGTCAAAACAACATGGCTTCTACTTTCTGTCAAATCACAGTTATCCCTATCGAAAGTTCTATAACTCTAAAAGAACACTCGATATATACGAAACGCACTTTGGTGCGTTTTGGGAGCAGTTGGAAGACTCCAACGTTGATTTCACTAAAGAATCTGTGATCGAATCGAAAAAGAACATATTTTTGAGAGTTTTGACTTTCATAGGGTTTTCTCAGAGCCCTACAGAACTACTCTGACTTCAAGTACATGCATAGACAATGTCTTCACCAATTAAAAGGAAGATACCTTCTTCAAGTCAGCGTTGAATTTCCATATTTCGGATCATATGGCTCAGAATATTACTGTTGTGATGCCAAAGACTGAAAGAAAATTGCAATGTTAAAAGATAAGAATAATAAACAACGCAAATATTAATGTCTTCAGGAAAAAGCTGAAAACAATTAATTTACAGAAATGTTCTCAAAGGAAAGCAGAAGCAGCGTATGATATATTTCACAATATTCTACAGGCACATTTAGAATCATCTTTTTCCGAGAAGAGAGTTAAAATGGGTGCAGAGAAGAACTTGAAAATCTGGAATTCAAAAAAGGTTAGAGAATATCAAGATAGACTGGACGCCATACGCACTATAATGATGGTAAAAAAAGACGAAACAACGAAAAACCTATACCTAAGGTTGAAATTAGAATATAAACAGGGGATTCGATGCTCCTTTTTGACACTACTGCTGATGAAATTGCCCAAGTCGTTAAAAACTTGAACCCTAAATGATCTCCTGATGTTTATGGGTTCTCTGTTACACGTATTCAGTCTGTTATTCACAAGATAAAAGAGCCATTCTGTTTATCAATAAATGCTTTGGGGAAGGCATTTTTCCGCGAGGACTGAAATTGGCTGAGTTTATTCCTGCTTATAAGTGAGGTGATGACGAGTTCCCGAATTATAAGACCGATTTCTCTCTTGCCGGTCATCTCAAAGGTTTTCGAATCATGGTTTAAATCAAGAATGCTAAGTTTCATTGAATCTAAGAATATAATATCTATTCATCAGCACGGATTCTGAAAAGGTAGATCAACTATCACTCTAAAAAATATAACAGAGAATATAATAGAAGCTTTTGATAGAAAAGAAATGATTGAACTACGCTGTTTAGATCTGAGCAAAGCGGTCGACAGTGTTATTCATGAACTTTTACTCGAAAATCTGAGATTTTATGGTTTTAGGGGGCCAGTACTGGCTTTGCTTGGAACGCACTTGAAAGACAGATGTCAGGTTGTAGAGCTGGGAAATGTGACATCTGAAAGGGAAAGCATAACGATCGGAGTACCCCAAGGATCTATTCTCGGGTCATTTCTTTTTATTTTATATGTAGATGATCTTTTTGACAATGTCAATTGTGATATAAACTGCCTTTATGCTGACGACTCGAGTTTCGGATGTGAGGGGTTTGAGTGCGGCGGGCATAACGGATAGAGCGGAGAGATGCCTACAGAAGGCCAAAACATGGTTCCAGGCGAACGGATTGAAGTTTGACGTCGATAAAATACAGAGGTTAATCTAGCAAGACGATTATCATGGGCGGTGTACAATGTGAGAACAATTAAAAAATTTTTTAAATGAAGAAGCAGCAATACTTACCTATTTCACACTAACAAAAATAGAGGTTAATTCTTGATAGGAGGTATATAAAATTATTTAAATATTTTAATATTAGCCTTCTTTATATTTAATTTCAAAAAATTATATTTAATGATTATAACTTCTGAAAAATAAATAATAATTGAATAATTTTATATAACTTCTATCAAGAATTAACCTCTATTTATGTTATTTTATTCATAATACATTCTGTCAAGAAAGTACCGGGAATTATCGATTTAAATCTGGCGGGGCAATGAGGCAGGTAAAATTTTTTTTTCCTAGGTTGGTACCACTGTCCTTAATTACTATGCCAAGCTTGAGAGGGATCTGTCAACTAGTGTGTTTGCAACAGCTGATTAAGTCAGTCGATGTCAGAGTGCGTGCCGATTTTTACTATGGGTGATTACGTTGAGAAAAAAATTTGTTTAAAGTTTTGTGTTGCAAATGAATTTTCGTGTGCCGAAAATGTTGCAAAAGGCCTTTGGTGATAATGCTCTATCGAAAACTCGTGCATATCAGTGGTACAGAGCCTTCAAGGACGGTCGTGAAGTGGTCGCCCATCGACGGCTTCGATCGAAGATAACATCGATAAAATTAAGGAAAGGGTGCTGGAAAACCGTCGTACCAGCTTGAGAGAGATAGCACATTATCTTAAGATATCCCACGAGTCCGCACGTACGATTTTGATTGATATTTTGGGCATGAGAAAGGTGGCCGCACGACTCGTACCGAAAGACCTGAATTTTCTTCAAAAACGTCATCGCGAACAGGTTGCTTCAGACATGCTGGATCGCTGTAATTCCGATTCTACATTCATGGAACGCATTATAACTGGTGATGAGACCTGGGTCTACGAGTACGATATGCAAACAAGCCAGCAATCATCGGAATGGGTGGCAAAAAATGAGCCGAAACCGAAAAAACCACGCCAAAGCCGCTCGAAAATGAAGGTGATGCTCATTGTTTTCTTCGATATCCGTGGCGTGGTGCACTACGAATTCGTTCCAGAGGGTCAGACGGTAAACAAGGAGTATTACCTAGGCGTTATGAAACGTTTGCGTGAGCGTATCCGTAAGAAGCGGCCAAACTTGTGGGCGAACAACTCATGGATTTTGCATGACGATAACGCGCCTTCTCACCGAGCTACGATTGTGACTGACTTTCTCGCCAAAAACTCAACAAACGTGCTTCAGCAACCACCGTATTCGCCGGATTTGGCTCCCTGCGACTTTTTCCTCTTCCCAAAACTAAAATTGCCCCTTCGTGGCACCCGTTTTGAGTCGATTGAAGCCATAAAACAAAATTCGGCGCGAGAGCTAAAGTCCATCCCGCAAAGCGCCTATAAAAAATGTTTCGATAATTGGAAGTGCCGTTGGCATAGATGTATTGGAGCAAATGGAGCCTATTTTGAAGGCGAACCAATAAATTTTGACGATTAAATGAAAAATGTTGTTTTAATTGAAAATTCCCGGTACTTTCTTGACAGAGTAGTACTTCGCCTTGGTCCAGTCTCGACTACAGTATGCCATTCGCAGTTGGGGTGGTTTGCTTGATACTCACCTTAAAAAGATGAAAACATTACAGAGAAAAATACTGAAAATTATGTACCGCAAAAAAAGAGACTATCAATCCGATTATGTTTATGGGTATTCACGAGTTCTGGGCATACGGCAGCTGTACATGTATTATTATTTATACACAAAAATGAAAGAACTCTCCGAGATTTGGAACATGGTTAGCATACCATGAATAAGGCTAAAGGAAATGTATAGGTCACTACTCCAAGGAAAAATATTTGGAAACACACATACAAATACCTCAGTAGTAAAATATTCAACTACTTAGCTGAGATGTATAAAATGTATATACGACGAATAAACAACATTAACCTCCTAAAGAAAATTTTCAGGAGGTACATGCTTAAGCTGGACCGCAATGTTGTTCACAATATAATTCTCAAAAATGATATGTAACCTAGCTGCAGTGTGTCTTCCTGTTTCTGGATCAGCCACGAATGAGTTTGCCAGGGGATTAGTTGCGTCTGATCTGTTTCATGGGCTTCGCTTTGTCGGATTTGTTTTTAATGTTAGTATTTATTTCATGTACACATATTATTGTAGAATATTTCAATGGCAGATGAATACCTATGCACAGCTTAGATTTTAGTAGGGAACTCATGTTTGTTTGTTAGACATTTTATACATAGAGTATATTGCTTCATGTATTGTGTGTTTATATGTATTTTCAAAAATAAACATTTTTATTATTATTACTTAAATTAACTCGCAAAGGTAAGTCTTGTATGTATTTTGCATACTTTAGATGGCGTTGATGCATTATTAATATCTTAGAGTCTCTGTGTATGTATTTTGCATACTCTAGATAGCGCTAGTGTATTATTAATATCTAAGAGTCTCTGTATATAGCAAATATAGATACTGGACAGATTTGGAGTCAATAGCATACATTGCACTGACATGAAACTTTAAATCAGATGTCAGCATATAGTAGTTTTATTCTATTGAATTTCCCTCTGAATTCAGATAACTTTTCCAAAGAATTAAATATTATTCAATAGATATCTTCGAACAACAGTTACAATTCCTTTCTTGAAGACAAAATGGTATCCACTATATATTTATTAGGAATATGAAGATTCCGAGTTGGACCGCGTCTAGAGTTAATAAGTGTTCGACGTTGCGGCTCCGATTTTAGAGCCATTATCAAGAACAATAGTTGAATTTAGTGATATCTGTATTGAAGAAAATATAATTCAGTCTACTCTGCCAATATGATTTTATGAGCCTCAAATCGGACTGAAGCCGAAGAACGAAAGCTTCGCCAGGAGAACATTCTGATCGATAGTGTCGAATGCTCGCGATAAATCGGTACATATCACAACAACCTGACCACCATCATTCACAGATTCCCCAATAAACTGCAATATCACCGCCAAGGTAGTCACCGTGCAGGTTTTAAGGCTCAAATATATAATATGAGGTAAGGGTTTAGCGGGAACAGAACTTAAATCTCTTATGACGAAGAACGGAATACCATCATCCCCAGCTGTTGCCTTATTGGGAAACGGACTTCCTGTTCAGTAACTCTAGCGCCTTCTCACCGAGCTACGATTGTGACTGACTTTCTCGCCAAAAACTCAACAAACGTGCTTCAGCAACCATCGTATTCGCCGGATTTGGCTCCCTGCGACTTTTTCCTCTTCCCAAAACTAAAATTGCCCCTTCGTGACACCCGTTTTCAGTCGATTGAAGCCATAAAACAAAATTCGGCGCGAGAGCTAAAGTCCATCCCGGAAAGCGCCTATAAAAAATGTTTCGATAATTGGAAGTGCCGTTGGCATAGATGTATTGAAGCAAATGGAGCATATTTTGAAGGCGACCCAATAAATTTTGACCATTAAATGTAAAAATGTTGTTTTAATTGAAAATTCCCGGTACTTTCTTGACAGAGTAGTATATACTTGCCTGGCTGTGCTCGTTGTACAAAACTGACAAAACCAAGTCATTCCAATATGATTATGCCACCAGAAACCGAAATAACTGGGTACTCCCACAACATTGCATCAAAAGAACGCAAGATAGCTTCAATTTTCTGGGTATAAAGTTGCTAAACAAACTTCCACAAAACTGGGAGGAACTGAGCACAAATCTCTTCAAGCATACAATGAAAGTGTTCTTGACGAAAAATATATTCTATTTCATACAAGAGTTTTTAGATTTTAAATTCGAATGCCAGAGTTTTGGATTTCAAATATTTATCCTTTATTGTTCTTAAGCCAGTTGCCATTTCTAGTTATATTTTATTTTTATTTGCTGAATTTTATTCTACGTTTTAGTGTGATTTTAACATTTTATCATATACTTTCATTTACTTTTGACGCACCTTGCAATTTATTGAAGGTAAACAGATTCATTTGTAATGTTCTAAACGCAAAATTATATTCTATTGTACTGCTCCATCGTGACTAACACTCCACAAAATGGCGGATACCACGATCTCCCCCCCCATATTTTTCATTTTATTATTATATAATTACATACAAGATGTAAACGTGAATTTAAACATGTCGTATACAATGTCATTAAATGAAAAATAAATGTTCATCTATATGAGTATTAATTTCATATTAATGTTATATATATTGTCTAATATATATAGTGAAAGTTTTTCAGATTTCTGATAATAATTTTTACCAAGTTATAACTTTCACCCAGTAGACTCAAAGATATAATCAACAGAATTATTTGAATAGATGTGTAATCCCTTCTTGAGTCAATTTGCATAGCGACACTCTATAAAGATTATAGAAAAGATTTTCAATTTAGGTATGGATTGATAAGAAGAAGAATTAATATGCTTTTGTGACTATTGACATCTCTGCTGATAACCTTGAAATAAAATTCTGTGTTTTGATTACAAAGTTACTATCGGGCAGACATTTGCATAGCTGCTTGGGTTGTTCAGAATTTTTCCAGAATTTGAATATCAAAACAGATTTAATCTGTTGTCTTCTACAATTTTAATTTAAAAAAATTTACTTAAATTTAAAATTAATAAATAAATATTCGAAGAGGACAAAATTTTGTTTCTGATCTTACCATAATGAACACCAATTCTGTTTCAAACATAAAACACAACTTGAGGAGTCCTCAAAAAATATAATTTATTTAAAATATTCAATATATTTAAATATTCAAATAAGTTAATTCAAAAATCTCTCAGAACATGCACTATATCTTCAAAAAACAATTAGAATTCCGATAACCTCTTTGTCGGCCCTAGATAATATTTAAAATATCAAAATCAACTAACAATCAGTATATCATACCTATTATAAGTGTACCGGAACTTGCTCAAACAGACTAACTTTAAAAATCCAAGTAGTCAGTATTCGTCGCAAAATCACAGAAAACTGTAAGGCATTATAAGGTTTTCTTTAAACCATCGACATTCATAATGAGATTTATTCAAGCCTAAATATAATTATATATTATGTATAAAATAAAATAGAAAAAGGCTTTTCACTTGAGAGAAGAAATATAACAAAATTTGAATATCAAAACAGATTTAAAAAAGATTTTTAAAGTTAGTTTGTTTAAACAAGTTCCGGTTACACTTTAAGGTAAGATATACTGATTCTCAGTTGATTTTGATATTTTAAATATTATCTAGGGCCGATGAAGAGATTATCGGAATTCTAATTGTGTTTTGAAGATATAGTGCATGTTTTGAGAGATTTTTGAATTAACTTATTTGAATATTTAAATATATTGAATATTTCAAATAAATTATATTTTTTGAGAACTGCTTGAGTTATAATAATATTGAAATCAGAATAACCTTATTTCAATATTATTTAATATGGATTTTCACCATCTAAGGACTGATACAATTCAATGCTTAAGTTGTGTTTTATGTTTTTCAAAAAGAATTGGTGTTCATCATGGTAAGATCAGAAACAAAATTTTGTCTCTTTCAAATATTTATTTATTAATTTTAAATGACGTTTTTTATATTTGTTGGTTTATTTTTTCCATTTGACATTGTATATCAAGTTTTCATTATATACGTCTATTGAATATAAGCGGTGCTTATTGTAGACATTAATTTTATTCCAAAAGTTTTTTGAATAAAAATTTTTTTTAAATTAAAATTGTAGAAGACTAACAGATTAAATCTATTTTGATATTGAAAAACCTTATTTGAGTATCAGAATTCTGAAAATAGGGCATTTCATATTTATACAAAGAGCTTTCAAAGATGAAGTCAAGAAAAAAATTAATTTTTTATCACTTTGCTTGCTGTATCACCGACTAGTTCAGAGATGATCTATGGGCGGCACCCTTTCTAAATTAAAAGTGAAGGGTAGTGATATGAGTCTCATGAAGTGGGTGTTATCGATGGGAAAAGGGATTCAACTATGATTTCACAAAGGTTTGGAAAGGTCGGTAGATTCAAAAACAAAGAAATAACTACAAAAACTCTTACAGAAGAATCCTCATTCAAAATAACAATAACACTGGAATCAGAACCGAAACTTCAACAGTGGAGGAATATATATATATATATATATATATATATATATATATATATATATATATATACCTATATATATATATATATATACCTATATATATATATACCTATATATATATATATATATACCTATATATATATATATATACCTATATATATATATATATATACCTATATATATATATATATAGGTATATATATATATATATATATATATAGGTATATATATATATATATATATATATATATATATACCTATATATATATATATATATATATATATATATATATATATATAGGTATATATATATATATATATATATATATATATATATAGGTGAACTAATGACCATCAATGTCTAGAACTAATGTCCGTCTACGACGATTGTGGTGTCTGGACCAAAATTCAACTCGACACATCTTTCCAAAATCCGCCCCAAGACGTTTCCAATTGAAAATGGTGATCTTTTCGCTCACACCAAAAACTCTCTAAATTTCAATCTCAGATACGACTCCATCAAAATTACCAGTGGACGCCAGAAATTTGGCAAAGTCTAGCGATCACGAAAAACCAACGAGAACGATTCATACTGTACTATCCCGTACTTTACGGAGTCTTCTCTGAGAACATTTTCATCTTCATCTTCTGTATGTACCATGTTCTCCCAGAACGTTGGTTTTCAGTTGTTTACAGCTCTCCTGAACAATGTATTTGTATTTACACCGTACCGATCACGAAACTTATTCAGCCAGGTTGTTCTTCTCACTGCCGTTCACCTGCCTTCTACTTTTCCTCGCATCACTTTCCTCACTTTCCTCATCACTTTTGTTTTGAAACTGTTAATTTCAAGACCAGCTTCGTTACAGGATTCAGTTATGCTGTTTAGTAATTCTTGCAGTTGTTCTGCATATAAGGCAGAAATTACCGTATCATCAGCATATCGAAAGTTGTTGGTGGTCTTCCCATATACAATTTTATCTGCACATTTTTGTTCCGTAGCTTCTCTTAAACATCTTTCTGAATATACATTGAAGATAATTCGTGACAAGACACATCGTTGTCTTATTCCTCGCTTAATCAAGATGTTTTGTTTCACAACCATATAAATATATTTCCCATCTAAACCAACCTGTTGTAATGTCGCTATCATTTTGTCATGCTTAATACTATCAAATGCCTTCCAAAAATCCAAGAAACAAATATAAACATCCACCGAAACATCACGAAATCTCTGTAAAAGTACATTTAAACCAACAAACCCTCTGTCGTGTCCAGGCCATCTTGGAATCCAACCTGAGTCCAGATATTCCCTACATTTCTTATAATCACGTTTATGTACGATCTTCAGAAATATGTTCAGTAAATGAAATATTAAACTCATGATTCTGTTATCGTAATAGGCCTTATAAGTTTATTTGACATGACGTTACCTTATGAAGACAACTTAAATTACACATAAACGAGGACAATGAAAAAGGCGGGAAGTTTAAATTAAATACAGTAAATTGAATGGTACATTCATATCAGTAATGGTGAAAGAAAACAACCCTCAATAAACTGAAATGAACATTCAACAGCCTGCCATTACATTTACTCTACTCAATGGTTCGTATAGATAGAGAGTGAACCTAATAGCAACCCGGGTATAAGTGAATACCCCATTTAAAGAAGGTAGTTATTATCTTCTTTGAATAGGGAATTTACTTAACAATATGTATGACCATATTATCAGGACGGTAAGTATCTCACATAGGATAGCATTCTTACAGCCTGCATTCACCTACAACTATAACTCCTGTAGCCAGTGCTGAACATTCAGCTATCAGGGTCGCACAGGAAAGGATCTGGAAGGACAGCAAGGAGGTGATGTGGTATTCCCAGGAAGTTACTTTGAAGAGGTGATCTGATATAACTCGAGTCAATTGAAAGCGTAATTATCAAGAGGACTGTATTTGACCTCAGCGGAGTGGCCAGAGTTCAAGGAGGCTCAAATATCAATATGGAAAACCCGCACACCACCTAAAGGGTCACACGAACTGGGGCAATCACAATACCTCGGGAACAACGATCATTTACTCTAGATAACTAGATAGCTTGTAACGGTTGTGATGCTTTAGTTATTTACAAAACCAATGTATTTTAGTACAACACAACGGTTCAGTGAATATCACTAAGCCAAATATACAGAATGAAAAGTAACAGGAAACGCGCAGGATTACATGGAATGCACTACCTGAGGATCTTACATTAAAACTTAGATGGACATTCAAAAGTGTAAAACATGCAATTAATTGAAGAATTTTCGAGAAGTCCACTTACGTAGAGCTACCAAGGGGGACTACTATATGTAAGCTATCTCGAGGATGAATAGTTAGGGTCGCTCAAGAGGGTGATTTCGAAGAACCTCTTTCTCTGCCGTCTTGAAATTCAATAGAGACGCCATAAGGGTGTCATGAAGTTCTAGTGCCATAGAATGTTTGACATCGACATAAGCGGGTGAATACTGTGACGTAGTCTGTATAAATGAGGTATTCTCTTACTCGTATGATCGTATTCACTGCCAATCAAACACACAAAGGGTTACTTTATCCATTCAACTTTTTCAGAAATCCAGACCAACGCATCAACCGAGCAAAATTCTAGAAGCTTGAACATTCCTATTAGCTAATAAGAAATATACTCCAACTATATAAACTATAAATTGCATGCTACGCATTAAAAATATCAAACCTTGGAAAATATCTCAATCTCAACCTCACTTCAAAAAAACCTCATCCACAACCCTGTAAACTAAAACCTCGCTATTGCACACCTCCATCAACAAGAAAAATCTTAACTTCATACGTCAGTAAAAAATCTCACCTACAATTACTTAGTATAATTCCAAACCAGACACATCAGATGGACGCTAGTATCTCTTCCCAAGCATTTAACAATCTTTAGTCCCACTGTCACCACATCATATGGACGATGATATTTCTTACATGAATTTTATTGGAATAGGATCTTTTGTGAAAGAATAAACATAAGTTAATGCTATATTTTTCTGTTTATTGTTTATTATTTTAATCTATTAGAGTTGGGTTGAAACCATTGTTGAATACTATTTGTTTGATTATATTAAGTTCTTTAGAAAAATTTTGAAGGTTCATCTGTACTCTTAATAAACTATGGATAAAGCAAATATAGGCTGACATTTTATGATTGAAGGGATGATTAGAAGTTTTATGTATCGTGATATCTGTGTGTGTAGGTTTATGAAATATGCTAAATTCATGTAAGTTATTTAATTTTGTAATATTCAAGTCTAGCAAATTGATACTTTGGTTCTTTCTTTCTTCATAGGTGAATTTAATAGACAATCTATCAAATTTACCTATGAGGAAGAAAAGAACCATAGTATCAATTTCAATGTTTTTTTAGAGTGATAGAAATTTCGATAGGGATAACTGTGCCATGTTGTTTTGACATTTCTATTCATAAGCATTCACAAATTATCACGGAAAGTCTCACGCTGCAACAACGTTTACAAATTGTTGAAATTTAGTTTCAAAATCAGTGTTCTATTCGCCAAACTTAATGGGCACTTCGTGAAATTTATGGTTTACATAATCGTCCATCAGAGCAGCTTATTCGTCGAACTATCGATAGATTTCTGACAACATTTTCTCTACTCTATACAACAAGACAAATAACTGTATGTACAGAAGAAAATATCGCTGCTGAAAGTCGATAGTGTTAATGATGATCCAGATTTGTCTATTCATCGACGTTCACAACAAGCTGGACTCTGTGCATCCACCACATGGAACATTTTGCGTAAAGATCTTGGTCTATACCTATATAAGATCCAACTGGTTCAAGAAATGAAGCCACTTGACCATAATAAGCGTCGTTTGTTTGCTGATTGGACCATAGAACAGCTTGAAGTTGATCCACTTTTTTATCGCAAAATTGTGATGAAGCTCATTTCTGGTTCAACGGCTATGTAAACAAGCAAAATTGCCGTATATGGAGTTAAAACAATCCTCAAGAAGTTCTACAGGTTCCATTGCCTCCTGAAAAATGCACTGTATGGTGTGCTTTTTACGCTGGAGGCATCATCGGTCCATATTTCTTTGAAAACGATGCTGAAGCTTATGTTACAGTGAATGGTGCTCGTTACAGATCGATGATCAATGATTATTTGTTTTAAAATTTGAATGGTATCGATCCAGAAGTGTTTTGGTACCAACAATATGCTGCTACCGAAAAAATTGTTTTTTTGAAAAAAAGATTTGGCGATAACATAATTTCGAGAAATGCCCCAATTAATTGGCCTCCAAGATCATGCGACATAACTTCACTGGAATATTTTCGTTGGGGTTATGTCAAGTCATTGGTTTATGCTGATAAACCAGAAAAAATAGACTTTTTGGAAGCCAACATAACTCGTGTTATTGATGAAATAAGGCCTGAATTACTCGCCTGAATTGGTCTTGTCGAATGCGGTTCCTCAGAGCTAGTCGTGGTGGACATATGCCAGAAATTATTTTCAAGACATTAATAACATAAAATTATCTTTCAAATAAAAAAAAAATTTGCCTTCAATCTTAATTTAAATGTGTTTTAAGTTAAAGTTCTATCATGCAATATTTCGAGAAAATCTTATGACCAAAAAATTCAAAACAAAAATGAATTATCAGTACTCATTTACCAGAAGTTTCTAAATGGTTGAAAGGTGAATAAATATTTGTTGTTGATTGATGTTATATTTATTGAATATAAATTATTAGAATACTGAAGAAGCAAAGTCTCTCTTAAAACTAGTTTTTCAGTAATGTTTTTAGATATCTTGAGTTTTTATATAAAGTAACTTAGTTAGATATCCAATAATATTGAATATTCCAAGTAAGATAGTTTTATGATGAAATTCTTAAGATTAAGTTAGACATTTTTGAAAGATATTTGTTTTCATAAGATTGATCAGCAGAAACAAAATTTTGTCTTTTCAAAATATTTAATTTATAGGATTTTGGTTAACAATTTTTATTTATTGGATTTTGTTATACCATTTGAATGTCTTATAATGAATGTTTATTTTATATGTCATTTGATATAAGTGGTACTTATATGACATTATTTTAATTTATTTTCAGAAGTTATAATCATTAAATATAATTTTTTGAAATTAAATATGAAGAAGGCTAATATTAAAATATTTAAATAGTATTAATCCACATTGCAGTTGTTTTTAGTGTAATAATCATACCTTTCGACTTGGCTTATATACAGTAGACCAAGAATTATAGTTCTCTGTTATTATAGTGTATTACGAGAATTTCACTGTAATTCCTCACAATCTTCGTTAGTTTATCTTATTAGATAAATAAAGCTAGTTTATCGTCGATATAACTACATACAAGTTGCCTTCGCTACAATACGTCAAAATACAGTCCACTAAACCCATCGAAATTAATCATAGAGATTAATTAATTTGCAATTGCCTGTTATTTGAAAATACTGAAATTATAGTACTGCGGTAAACTAACCGTGGTACGAAACATTTGGTCCTTCGGGCCGTTTCTTCGAAACATTTGGTCCTTCGAGCCTGAGATACGATACATTTTTGTCCATACTAGCCGGATATATGACACATTTTGGTCCATTTTATCCTGATTTTCAACCTGTGGAAGACATTGGAAAGCATCCCTGTCACGGATATTGGTACCTGGTTCCTGGAGAAAACAGCGAATGTCGAATCAACCTTTAGAGCTCAACATTAAGTGCCTATTAGTGCAAACGTGAGACTTCATCCAAATAAGTGTAAGTGCGCTGAAAATGTATCGTTTCACGTGCATTCAGGATTATTCCAGTGGTAAGTCAATTGTACCATCGGTTAATTTGTATTCATATCATATGCTCATTTTTTCCCTACATTTCGAAGAATGTCTCTATTTCAATATTGATTTATCGATCCATTAATGAAGTATCGGCATCAGAAATCAAGCTCGTGGAAATTAAACGAAAACATGCTTTAAGGAAGCTCACGTCTTTTGAAAATTATTTGGAAACAGCAGATTTTTGAAACAATTACTCGGCGAAGAAGACCTACGATACCTTTATGGAAATTCAATCCGAATCAGAAGTACCCGTACAAGAACCTAAAAATATAAAAAAATTGGATGATGAATTTGCCGGAAGGTATTGGTTAGCCATCCTTAAAGCAAGACATTTGTTGAAATATCGCGAGTCGGACAGGACTCTTCTATCGCCTCTGCAGGATTTACCACCCTGTACTCCGAATAATCGACCCAAAATTAGCAATTCGCCAAACATAGCCCGTCAAACGAAGGATATAAAATTAAGTCCCTATTCAGTGAAAACAGATTTCACGGTGTTCAATACACTACATGTACCTGCGCTCAAATCCCTCCAAAATTCCATTTCCACTACGAAATTAGAATCATTAGTGAACACATCTGGAAAGACCAATAAATAAGTCGAAAATTCATTTGATGCGACCCATACAGGTCGTAAAAATTTAAAAGGAACGTTTGCCTATAAGGGTCTTTGGAGAAACTCCCATTATGTTTTGAAGTTCCTGATGTGTAGATGAAATTGAAAACCTCTTCCTATGGAATATTCAGGATGTTTTATTATCGAAACAAAATGAGATTGAATATTATTTCTTGACCTTACCTACAAATATATAAATCCGCTTTCAAATCCATAGAAAATTTGATTGTGTTCATACAAGGCACATATCGTCTGAGGAAAATTACGGCGATTTTGTTATACGAGGTCAAACGCCCTACAAATGTTTACAAACATTTTGCCTAGCCCACTACGGCTAATGCAAAATTCAGCAAAGTGGCCTCCGAAAGGGTATGCAGGCACTGATTTACGTAAGGCATGGCTATTCCTTCCTTTCAAAAATTCTAAGAGGAAACGAAAGAAACATATGGATCAGCTGAGTGAACTAGGTTTGGATCATGCTCACAAAATAATTTTAAGGGCCGATTATCATAAAGAAATCCATTCGTTGAAACCTAACGAAAGTATCCATAATAAATCTCGTCTTGGGTCCCTCGATCCCTTCAAGAACGATTACTTTATACATAAAATAGACGGTGCATTATCTCACCCATTGTTAGCTAAGGGACAACGTTACCGCATTCCGTTGCCTCCCGATCGCCCTATAGTCGTTTTGTAATTCGCATAGAGCAATTGCGATTTGAATATGCAGGTATACATCCAAAGCAGTTGTGGCACCGTCATAAGATGCGAGTAAACATGAACTTATACCTGTATAGATCTTCTGATAACTTATTAATTTATACATTCATCCAAACATCTACCGTTTTTATTATTTTCTCGAAAGGTAAAATACTACCTATTTTGTTTCGAGAATTCTACCAAATTTTGTACTTGTCATGAATTATATATTTTATTCGCTTTTTCGCAATCATATGAATCACAAGAAATTCTATTGTCATGTTTATATACTGTATATCTACTCATTTTGGAGGTATTGTTAGTGTTGCGATAGAAATATTATATTGAAATAGAACCAGTGTTTAATTAATTCGAGTTTTTTAAAATCTTTGTTTTTTGAATCAAATGAGCACCATTATATTCATTGTTATTTTCTTATCGGTGGTACATTGCCATATTTTTCTACAAAAGTAACTTGTAAACATATCCTCCAAATTTTGGCGACTTTGTAACCATAGCAGTATTTCTTAGTAGCAGTGGTACAGAAAATGTATAAATAATTTTTATTCTCTTTAGCTTGTATAATTAACCATTGTCTCACTGCCACTTGTGTATTTCAGCTGTTGATATACTTTGTTGTTTGTAATTGCTTTATTTCACTGCCATTTCTGTAATTCAATATAATTTTATACAATTTAATGTAGCCAGTGTGTATCTTGTATCTATATTTATGTATTTCATGTATTTATTTTTTCGATTTTCATAATTTTTTATTAGCTATTGTTTTCGAGTGATCGTCACCCCTTTATAGTTGAAGATCCGAACCTAAATCGACCTTCACCGAGCTGATAATAGAATAAAACTTATTTTATAATAAATTCAGTATATTAGAAAATATATTGAAAATGGGTTCTCAAAAAAAATGCTGGACAAACATCAAGATAATGAAAAAATTTTATACTGGACTTGAAGTATAAATCATATAGAATGTGCTAACGTAGGGTTATCTATAATTCACCTTGACAAACTGCTAGGTTGTCAGGTATGAACAGGTATGACGATTTTCGACTTACTTTCACTTGTTATGATAATAGAAAAAAAATTATATCAACATAAGCGCTGTTTTATTACGAACACGTTGTTATAGAGTTGTCTGCAAAAAATTTGGTCCTAATAGGGGTTTGCGAATTTTAAAGATTTCAATTTCAACGCGTGTGAAAATGAGTGACAGAGAGATCTGAGGGAAGTATAATGTGTAATAATAAAGGACCGAACATCGCAGTCGTTTCTGATGGGGCCTGCAATATAAAAAAGTGCGCATGCTCGGCACGTAAACTATGAAAGGTACTTTTTTATATTCCATGCCCCATCAGAAACGACTACGATGTTCGGTCCTTTATTATTATTACACATTATACTCACCTGGGATCTCTCTGTTACTAATTTTCACACGCGTTGAAATTAAAAGCTTTAAAATTCGCAAACCCCTATTAGGACCAAATTTTTTGCAGACAACCCTATATCAACGTGTTCGTAATAAAACAGCGCTTATGCTGATATAATTTGTTCTCTATTATTATAACAAGTGAAAGTAACTAGCATCGTCATACCTTTTTAAACCTGACAGCCTAGCAGTTTGTCTAGGTAAATTATAGACAACCCTACGTTAGCACATTCCCTATGTTTTATACTTCAAGTCCAGTATAAAATTTTCTTATTATCGTGATGTTGCAACATATAATAAAAAATCATTTTTAAAAAAATTATTAAAAATATTTTGTCCAGGATTTTTTTTTGAAAACCCATTTTTAATATACTAAATTTATTATAAAGTAAGTTTTATTTTATTATCAGCTCGGTGAAGGTCGATTTAGGTTCGGATCTTAGATTGTTAGTTTTTGAACGTGATCGTTCAAGGCGGAGAGTATGTTCCGTCTCATTAGAGAATGGTTCACATTCTATATAATTCATTTTCTTTGTTCCGTCTCATTAGTGAGGGCTCTTTCGTTCGACATTATTTTGTTATTCGATACTTAGGTTTTTCATGTTGACAATTTCGATCTAGCACTGTTTAGTGTTATTCGACACCGTTTATTTCTTATCTAATGATTATATATGGACTTAGAAAACATGAAAAGTTTTTTGGAGCATTTTGATATATTTATTGCTATGTAAATTTCGACGTCAGCATTGGGAATTGCAACCTGATTTTATCCTTCTTAACTTGCATTAATCTCATAATTTTTCTGTAACCAATGACAAGGTTTATTTCGTTCATTTAAATGGATCTTCCAATCAATTTCGTTCCTTTTCCCCTTTTCGTTAGAAGGGATGCATCGAGCACCTCTAACGTTCAGTATTTGGACAGACTGTCAAATCATTATAATTGTAGTAATAGTCAAACTTGTCGTATGTAGCTTTTGCTACATTATGCATTATCGTTCGGATGGTCAAACATTATGCATTATTATGCTTGTAATAGACAAATTTGTCGTATGTACCATAATGCATTATCATTCGGGTAATCAAACTTGACGCATGCAGCCTTTGCTACATTAAGCACTATCATTCGGATAGTCAAATTGGTCGTTTGTATATTGTACAAGATTATCGCGATTACTACAATCGTAGTTATCCAGATTACATTTGTTTTTAGTGTAATAATCGTACCTTTCGACTTGGTTTATATACAGTGAACCAAGAATTATAGTTCTCTGTTATTATAGTGTATTACGAGTGTTTTACTTTACTTCCTTACAATTATCGTTGGTTTATCTTATTAGACAAACAAAGCTAGTTCATAATCGAGATGACTACATACAAGTACGCTTGAAGTGAGACTCTTCGCTACAATACGTCTAAATACAGTCCACTAAACCCATCGAAATTAATCACCGAGATTAATTAATTTGCAATTGCCTGTTAATGGAAAATACTGAAATAAAAGGCAAAATACTCCGGTAAACTAACCATGGTACGAAACACCACTCTTCCTTGCCATTATGTAACGATTCAGATACAAGTATGTAGGATGGAGCCTTTTAACCATTCATTTTGCAATCGATTTTCCTTATTAACGAAGTCAGCTGAGATATTTAGACCCCAAACCTTCCCTGAAAGTTTCAAGTCTCTTGCTCTTCCTGTTCGTCAGAACTACTTAGGACCCTGGATTCTTCATGAGCGAGTCCAGTATAAACATGGAAGATCATATTAGGCTCAAAATTTGAATTGTAGCAGACAATGGGGCTAAACAATAGCAAGCTGTTTTCTGGAACAAGCGCATAAAAATGAAATTTAACAGTATCAAAACAACCAATAAAAATTCTAGTCAGTTTCATTACTGCTTAAATATTATTGTTCTGTTAAGCGTTCGTTCAGTGGAGTTTTAAATATGGTAGGAAATCCAAAATATGTGTCAATGATATGTCTCAGTAAAGATTGGACATAACATGCAATTGAGTAAAAAATATTATTTTGGCATATCATTTTTCTGCTTGACTTCAGCAGAGCTCTCGATTCGGTTAAGCATGATATTCTTATAGCCATTTTAAGATCTTGTGGAGTCTGCAGAGATGCGCTTCAGCTTATTGAGTCATATCTCACGGGACGTTCGCAAAGTGTAAAGTTGGGGTAGAAAGTCTTCCATGCTAGAAATATTCTGGATTGAGTCCCACAAGGCTCAGTCCTTGGCCCGCTCCTTTTTTTGGATTACACCATCCAATTCATCAAGTTCATTCGATATTGTAACGTCCATATGTACGCAGATGACTTTCAACTTTACTACGATTTCACCGCAAGTGACCTAATTAATGCAGCATTGAGAATGAATGCTGATCTAAAACAACTAGCGGACATCGCAACGAAATATTCATTGAATTTGAACAGAAAAAAATCATTTGCTCTAGTATTTGGTTCGAATAAGAACAAAAAAATTGTTGAAGACAAGTTCAAACTAACAATAAATAATGATGTTATTAAATTGGTTAATTGCGCAAGAGACTTACGTTTAGTCTTGGACGATTCTTTGAGATTTCGGGAACAAGTGGTGAGTGTAGTTCGAAGAGCGTATGGAGCATTGAGATTGTTCTATACATATAGGTCGTATCTGCCCATTCATACTAAAAAGGTTCTGTGCGAGACTTTGGTCTGGTCACAGTTCACTTATTGTTCTCATGTGTTTAGTTTATGTCTTGATCAAGAAACATTGGGTCGGATCCAGCGTGTACAAAACTGTTCAGGTTCATCTGTGGGATTAGGAAGTATGATCATGTGTCACATAAGTTGAAGACTTGGCTTCCAATGAGGATTTATTTTGAATTTTACGCTCTCTGTAAATTTCATAATATCATTTTGAAGAGAAGCCCACCTTATCTCTACCAAAAATTGATTTACAGAGCTGACATTCATAATATCAACATACGTCGCAGAAATATATTATCGTGTTCTCATCACAGGACATCTACTTTTGAAAGAAGTTTCAGTTACAACATTTAAAGGCTGTATAGCGGCATTCCTAATGAATTTAAACTGTTAAATCCAGCTAGGTTCAAGACGAAGATCAAAGCTTATCTCCTTGATTCCTCATCAACATGATATCTTGATAGTCTCTGTGAATTGTGTGCTGATTTGCTCAATTTTGTGTTTTTTTGTATGCTTTAATTTTTTTCTCATTTTTGATTAAGTTATGTCCAAATGTACTTTTTGTAGACTACAAGGGTTGAGGGGTAGAGCACCTTTGGGTGAACTTTCCCTTGAGGTTTCTAGTGAAAAAAGGGATTTATTATTATTATCATTATTATATCGAGCCCCTAGTATTTTATGATTTTCATCAAGTTTTAAATAATGATCGATCATTCTCCTCCATTAACGAGGTTTTTTTATTTTACATGCATACTAGTTGGTTTTCATCAGTGGAATGTTTGCCAGTGACTACAAAACTTTCTATTATCTATACTTGCTATACATAGAGACACTAAGGTATTATTCATACACTAGCGCCATTTGGAGTTTGCAAAAATTTATAAAAGACATACCTTTGCGAGCTAATTCAAGTAAAGAAATGTATTTCCGATATTTTCACGTTACAAACGCAGAAAATGTCATTATAAGCATATTCATATTCAAATAAATAAATTCGGCTGATCTGTACCAATTATCATTAAAGACGAGTGAGAGCTATGGTAATTGAAAGTTCTACATTCTGTCAAGAAAGTACCGGGAATTATCGATTTAAATCTGGCGGGGCAATGAGGCAGGTAAAATTTTTTTTTCCTAGGTTGGTACCACTGTCCTTAATTACTATGCCAAGCTTGAGCGGGATCTGTCAACTAGTGTGTTTGCAACAGCTGATGAAGTCAGTCGATGTCAGAGTGCGTGCCGATTTTTACTATGGGTGATTACGTTGAGCAAAGAATTTGTTTAAAGTTTTGTGTTGCAAATGAATTTTCGTGTGCCGATGCATTGAAAATGTTGCAAAAGGCCTTTGGTGATACTGCTCTATCGAAAACTCGTCCATATCAGTGGTACAGAGCCTTCAAGGACGGTTGTGAAGTGGGCGCCCATCGACGGCTTCGATCGAAGATAACGTCGATAAAATTAAGGAAAGGGTGCTAGAAAACCGTCGTACCAGCTTGAGAGATATAGCACATGATCTTAAGATATCCCACGAGTCCGCACGTACGATTTTGATTGATATTTTGGGCATGAGAAAGGTGGCCGCACGACTCGTACCGAAAGACCTGAATTTCTTCAAAAACGTCATCGCGAACAGGTTGCTTCAGACATGCTGGATCGCTGTAATTCCGATTCTACATTCATGGAACGCATTATAACTGGTGATGATACCTGGGTCTACGAGTACGATATGCAAACGAGCCAGCAATCATCGGAATGGGTGGCAAAAAATGAGCCGAAACCGAAAAAACCACGCCAAAGCCGCTCGAAAATGAAGGTGACGCTCATTGTTTTCTTCGATATCCGTGGCGTGGTGCACTACGAATTCGTTCCAGAGGGTCAGACGGTAAACAAGGAGTATTACCTAGGCGTTATGAAACGTTTGTGTGAGTGTATCCGTAAGAAGCGGCCAAATTTGTGGGTGAACAACTCATGGATTTTGCATGACGATAACGCGCCTTCTCACCGAGCTACGATTGTGACTGACTTTCTCGCCAAAAACTCAACAAACGTGCTTCAGCAACCACCGTATTCGCCGGATTTGGCTCCCTGCGACTTTTTCCTCTTCCCAAAACTAAAATTGCCCCTTCGTGGCACCCGTTTTGAGTCGATTGAAGCCATAAAACAAAATTCGGCGCGAGAGCTAAAGTCCATCCCGGAAAGCGCCTATAAAAATGTTTCGATAATTGGAAGTGCCATTGGCATAGATGTATTGGAGCAAATGGAGCCTATTTTGAAGGTGACCCAATAAATTTTGACGGTTAAATGTAAAAATGTTGTTTTAATTGAAAATTCCCGGTACTTTCTTGACAGAGTAGTATGTCTCTCAAATTGTTTCAAACACATATCCAACGCAATGTCCAACATTTCTTGGCAGATACTTGACCAGATTTGTAATTATGTTTGCAAACTGAATAACATTCTTCAAGCATTATCATGAAATTGGCCAATTAGCCATCGGTAAAGATTGGACATTGTATATTATTCAGTCAAAATGAATATTTTGTCAGATCCAAAAAGATCATTTGGCTCTTTTATCGAGGTACTGATTTTTATCTAAATATAATATAAATAACAACTCCTTAACTAGCGACTTTTTTACCAATTCAAGTATGGCTGCCAATGTACGCAATGCTGAACATTTCTTGGCAGAAGATTATTTTGTCAGGTCGAAAAATACTGAGAGACCTTTTTGTCCTAACATTTTATGGTTTTCATCAAGCTTTAAATAATAACCTTATTAAAAATTTTTAATATCAAAACAGATTTAATCTATTAGTCTCCTATGATTTCAATTTAAAAAATTTTTATTCAAAAATATTCAGAATTAAACCAATGTCTTATAAGCACAGCTTATATTTAATAGACATATAAAATCAAAACTCATTATATGATATTAAATGGAATAATAAACCCACGAATAACAAATATAAATTGTCAATTAAAATTAATACATGAATATTTGATGGGGACAACATTTTGCTTTTGATCTTATATTTAAGAAAATTAAATCCTTTCCAAAAATACAAAACATAATTTTAAGAACTTTTCAAGAAAAATTGATTTGAAATATTTAATATATTCAAATAAGTTACTTCAAAAATTCTATCTTAACTTGAATATAATTATATATTATATATGAAATAAAATAATAAGAAGAGGTTCTTTACTTGATAGAAGGATTATTACAAAATTTTAATATCAAAACAGATTTAATCTGATATAATTTCAATTTCAAAAAATGTTATTCAAAAATTTTTAGAATTTGATTAATATCTAATAAGCACAGCTTATATTCAATAGATATATACAATCAAAACTCATTATATAATACCTCTTGTTATTATTTTATTTTATATATAATATATAATAATATTAAGGTAAAAAAAAATCTCATTATATAAATATCATGTGGTTCAACTAAGACCATAAAATACCTTACAAGCTTTGTGTGATTTTTTTGGTGAACACAGAACATAGAATACGCTGGATTTTAAAGTTAGTGTGTTCAAACGAGGATTCCAAGAGGTCTTATAGGTAAGCTATTTATTGTTAATTGATTTTATTTTTTAAAGGTGATGCTGGACTGAAGAAGACCTTATCTGAATTCTAATTGTTTTTTGAGGATGTGATACATGTTTTCGGAGATTTTTGAAGTAACTTATTTAAATATATTAAATATTTCAAATAAATTGTTTTTTTGGAAAATTCTTAAAATTATGTTTTGTATTTTTGAAAGGATTTAGGTAACCTAAATATAAGATCAGAAACAAAATTTTTTCTCCATCAAATATTTATTTATTGATTTTAATTGACAATTTATATTTGTTGGGTTTTTTATTCCATTTGATATTATTATATATAATGAGTTTCGATTTTATATGTCTATTAAATATAAGATGTGCTTATAAGACATTAATTTAATTCCAAAAGTTTTTAAATGATTTTTTTTAATTAAAATTATAATCAACTATAATTAGGAGACTAACAGATTAAATCTGTTTTGATATTCAAATTTTGTAATAATCCTTCTATCAAGTGAAAAACCTCTTCTCATTATTTTATTTAATAACCATATTGCAATAAGATATTTCCCTCTTAACTTGAAATAGAATCACAAATGTTATATAATACTACGCAACAAATTCCGATGTCAAGCCTAAGGGAAAACGACCCTTATGCATCTCACGACCGTGCCCTCAGGAATATCTGTGCCGAACTTCCAATTAAATTAAATCCTCAGGATCAGTAACAAAATGCAGACATTGTTCTGATGAGAACAGAAATCCAGGCTGCAGCAGTGTGTCTGTACAAACAAACTAAATTTAGATGCATATACATATATGAAAAATTAATGAATGTCGGGTCATAAACTTTTGAAATGTCGATGTGCTCGTGTTGAATCCGAACAGAGTTTTCTTGACGATTTCAACTCGAATTCTCAGAGTTTAAATTCGCCGATAACGTGAGTATGTATTTCTGAATATAATCTTTATTTGCTAATAATAAGACTTTGGATTGATGAAGCGAATGAAACCTTCGATCCCCCTGAAATTTGAGCAGTTAACGTTACTAACTGTAAGTCGAGTTCTAGAATCGAATGAAAAGGCAATTTTTGCACCAAGCTTCTTTATTTTACATTGAAAAATTTGCATATACAGAACGATAACTTGTTCATGATCGACACAGTAAACTGCTGATGTAGTTAAAGGTTCTTGAGAAGAAAGAATTTTGAAGTTTTATGACTTATTAATTACTTACAGTAAAAAAGGCGCGAAAAATTTTGCATCAGGAATAATTGAAGAACTTCCGAGAAATATATTATTTTTAATTTCAGTCTTTTTTTTTCATTCCTTAGTTTGACTTGATTTTGTTTTCAAATTTACGACCAACAAAAATTTTGTATTTAAGGTTAGAATACAGATATTTATTCAAATTTATTCTGTGTTCAGTTTCTGTATTCATATATTTGATTTGCATTCATTTGGAACTTGTCGTTCTACTGTAAACAAGATGAATAAGTTCTTTTATGTGAAGTTTTTATATATTTATATTTTTAACTACCAAAAACATCAACTGTTTACACATTTTGTGGCTGCAGTTTCGAAACATTACTTCATCTTCAGAAAAGTGAAAACTTAACAAAAGGTACACAGTATTTATGCAGGTTCAAATATAAAACAATTTTATTCAAATTTTTTAAAAGATTTAAAGATCAAATCACATTTATTATAATGGTCTCCTATATTGTTAATTTAAAAAAAGTGTAATTCAACAACTTTTCGAATTAAACTAAAGCCTTATAAGCACTGCTTAAATTTAGTAGACTCATCACATAATATCAAATGGAATAAAAGAAACCAAACAAATATAAATTGTCAATTGAAATTAATAAATAAATATTTCATGTAGACAAAATTTTGCTTCTGATCTTATATTTATGAAAACCGAATCTTTTTCAAAAATGCAAAACATTTTATTTGAGATTTGGTTTTCTTAAATATAAGAGTGTTCAAATGTTCATTTATTAATTTTAATTGACAATTCATATTTGTTGGTTTTTTTTTATTCCATTTGATATTAGATAATGAGTTTTGATTTTGTATGTCTACTAAATTTAAGCAGTGCTTATAAGACATTAATTTAATTTCTAATAGTTTTTGAATTAAATTTTTTGAAATTGAAATTTATGAGAGGCTAACAGAATAAATCTGTTTTGATATTTAAATGTTGTAATAATCTTCTATCAAGTAAAAACCCTATTTTTATTATTTAATTTTATTCAAATATATAAAATATTATATTTTGGATTCACAAAGATCGGTTTGAACCTCTTTGGCTTAGTATGTATAACATTGCTTTGTACTTCTGTTATCATTCATTTGTCGCTGAGTCCACAGAAATACTCTGTACCTTTTGTTAATACTTCGAAACTTGAGTCACAAAAATATTTATACATTTAAATTTTTTTTGGTACTAGAACATAGTTAATTTAAAGAACTTGTTTTAAGTATGATCAACCCTCAAATAGTGATACCTAAAACAGCTCAATATTTTTGAAATAGGTTTTTTCAAAATTTAAAATGTCACACAGATTTCTACCGTAAACCATCTACAAATTTGAATTTCAAAAAATTTTGTACTCAAACATTTTTAGAGTTAAATAAGATAAAAGTCTTCAGAACAAACCGTGTGAATTTAGTAGACATATAGAGTTAATATTCGAATAGATTAATTCGGGTGATCTGTACCAAAAATTATTAATAAGGAGTATGAGCTATGGTAATAGAAAGTTCTAGAAATCGAGACAGTGTAACATACATCTGTATAACAATTTTATTCTCAAACAAACTCTACAAGGTTTTGTTGATCACAGAGTCACAGAGGCAAATTGCAGACATGCGCACGTTTCATATTGATTGTTTTCGTCAGTGCAATGTATGCTAGTGACTTCAAATCTGTCAAGTATCTGTATTCGCTATACACAGAGGCTCTAAGGTATTGATAATACAGTAGCGCCATCTAGAATATGCAAAGAAAATATCGAGAATACATTTCTTTACTTGAATTAACTCGCAAAGATATGTGCTTGTATATATTTTGCATACTCTAGATGGCGCTAGTGTATTAATAATACCTTAGAGCCTCTGTGTATAGCGAATATGGATACTTGACACTAGCAGACATTACACTAACGAAAAACATATCAGTTTGAAACGTGCGTATGTCTGCAATTTGCCTCTGTGATCAAAAAAACCTGGTCGAGTTTGTTTGAGTATAGAATTGTTATACAGATGTATGTTACACTGTCTCGATTTCTAGAACTTTCTATTAATAATAATATAATAATAAAAATGTTTATTCACATCAGAAAGATACAGTACAATGCATGATAATTTAATAGTAACGTAATTTGTGTATAAACGAATAATCACTGAAGTTGCAAGAGCAACTTGTGCGTGATGAAAAAAAATACCATAGCTTATACTTCCTATTAATATAGAATTAATACTTATCACACAAATATAAATTGTCAACTAAAAATTATTAAATAAATACTTGAAGAGTACAAAATTTTGTTTCATTCCTTGTTTTATGAAAACTAAATTCACCTTCAAGAATGCAAAACATAACCTCAAGAACTTCTTTAAAAGTAACTTGCTAAAAATAATAAGTTCCTTTAAAAAATCCTAAAACATGTAGAACATCCCTAAAAAGCAATTTGGAATTATTACAACGGTTAATCATCAGCTTGACTTCATATTTGAAAAATAAAAATAATTAACAAATATATCTTACCAAACCGACTGCATGCTGTTTACTGCACATACGTTTGGTAAGATATCTTTATTAATTATTTTTATTTTTTAAATATGAATTCGAGCTGATGATTTACCGTTGTTATAATTCTAAATTGTTTTCTAGGGATGTTCTACATGTTTTAGAATTTTTTCAAAGGAACTTATTTTGAGAAAGTTATTTTTGAAGTTCTGGAGGTTGAGTTTTTCATTTTTGAAGGGGAATTTAGTTTGCATAAAACAAGGAACGATACAAATTTTGTACTCTTCAAGTATTTATTAGGAGTACAAATAAGTTTCCGCCGTTTTTTAACACAAATTGAATATTTATTATAGAAGAACGGTTTTAAACGATGTGAGACCGCTTGCTGAGTGACTTCTAATGTTAGGGCAAGTTTTTTTTGTGTTTGAGATGAATCTTCCTCCAATAATTCCTCCAATTCTGCATCCTCGTAAATTTTTGGCCTTCCACTGCGATCTTTGTCTTCTACGTCGAAATCACCGTTTTTAAACTTTTGAAACCACTCTCGACACGTTCTCTTACTCAAAGCACCCTCACCATATGCTTCTACGAGCAATTGATGCGCCTCAGCAGCAGATTTCTTTAAATTAAAGAAGTAAACTAATATTTCCTGCAAATGATGCTTACTTGGCTCAAATTTTGACATTTTCAACTTATAAAAATTATATTTCACCAATATAAAATCAATGATATTAATAGGTTATGTTGTTCTTGAATGTCCAAACTATTTTTTAAGCTGGTTATCATCCGCGAAAGCTAACCGAAACTCCGTGCCGCGCCATCTACAATAAAACGGCGGAAACTTATTTGTACTCCTAATATTTAATAATTTTTAGTTGACAATTTATATTTCTTTCATTCCCTTTGGTACTGTGTAATAAGTATTAATTCTATATGTCGACTAAAGACATTTATTTAATCAAAACAAATTGTAGAAATTACTGTTTTACTACCAAAAAATTAATATTACACATTTTCTTGTGACTCGAGTTTCGGGGAATGAACTATCCCATCATCAGACAACTGAAGACCTAACAGTGGTACAGTGGTATTTAAACAAAAGTGATAAATATTTTGAATATTCCAACAGATTCTCGGTAACACCTAATAGTGGTACAGAGGTTTACAATCGGAACATGATAAAAAACCGGGTTAAAAAAGAGGGGCCTTCTAACAGATATCGGAATGTCGGCAATCGACAAAGAAGGGTGTTAAACAGATAGTACCCATTTAAATATCTCAAATAAATTTTGTGGTTACATTTATTTCATTTAATTCTAAAAATTTTTGGATAAAATATTTTTGAAATTAAAATTTGTAGAAGGTTTACAGAAGAAATCTGTATATTTTAAATTTTGTAATTATCCTTCTATCAAGAAAAATCCTCTTTTTCATTAATAAGGTTTTTTCTGGAGGAAGTAATTTGGACGTGAAAAGAACACAAAATAATAGGTTGGAAAAAAAAACAACCATTTCTGCGTGAACTTCAAGAATTTATTCAACATGTTTTAGATTGTCCGATTTCGGTCTTAAATGCACAGATTTGTTCTATAATTTGTTGCTATGTTAAAGGTAGCTCCATAATGCCCTTCTCATAGAAGTCTTGGCCCTTATTGGCGAAAAACTCTAATAATCGATTCTCATAATCTTCCCTTGATGCTAAATTCTTATCACTTAGGGAGTTTTGCAATGCGAGAAGAAGATAGTAATCGCTTGGTGCCAGGTCCGGACTATATGCTTTGCGCAAATGGTTTAAAACTGTTTTTATCGACATTTTGGGCGACGGATCTGCCTGTGCGATGTGCATCTTTAACATCAAAAATACGTGAACGGAATCGACGAAACCAAAATTGCACGTAATTAGCTGTTACAGTATCGAGACCATAAACACAATTTCAATCGCCTTTAAGAAAAACTTTAAAATGTACCGAATTGTTGACTTCCATTTTTAACACCCTCTAAAAATTGGATGGACAAATAAAAAAAAACAAAAGAATTGATTTAGTGTGAAATATCACCTTAACAACGGGAATAGATATGAAATTGTTTGATCGATACTTTACTTGAACTCGGCGGGGATGGTTACTCAGGAATCTTAAGACTGGTCGTGTCACCTATATTATACGCTGGCCAAGCTGCAACAGAGCAAGGCAGGTTTCTGGACGAGGAGCGAAGAAGGTGGTCGATAGAATTCCATAAAAAAGGTACATGTCATGAATCAAAACAAAGAATTATCTGTTCTGTCATCCGAATATCATGCAGAGCCAGTAGAGGTTGGATAGTGCTTCACTGCTACCAGTCAGACGGTTGTAGGTTTTCTAACTGAAGCCCAAACTGGAAGCTGGTGGATTTATCTATTCGGATGGGTTCTCGCTTAACGCCATGATATGGAGTAATCCTTATCATACTTTCTGTCTCTGGGGGCAGACTGTGGAGACTGCTGAGTAGTCACTTGTTGAAAGAGCTACGCTCACATGCCAATACAACTAACTGCTAGAAGCCAGTAGAGGTTGGATAGGGCTTCACTGCTACCAGTCACGGTGTAGGTTTTCGGACTGAAGCTGAAACTGGAAACTGGTGGGTTCAACTCTAGCGATGACAAGGCGTAACCCATATCACACTTTTTGCTCTTTGGGGCAGATTGCGGAGACTGCTCAGTAGTTACTTGGTGAAAGAGCCATGCTCACGTTCCAATAAACTGACTGGTAGAATTCACCTGCGTGACATCCGAGTCACCAAGTGTTGCCCATCTTTCACACTCATTTCACCGTACCGATGAGGGCAGAAAGCCAGAAACACGTGTCTACGGTTGAGTCTGTATGAGGGTTATGACCATTAACATTCTCCTATTGTTCCATTTAAGACGAAGTTTCAGTTTATCATTAATTTGCTCATAGATTATATACGATGTAATATATTATTGCAATTGTAATAAATTACATTGGTCGTAACAGAAATAAATAAGGATACTAGATATACATTCTCTGAACAGATAAAAAAAATAACAGATTCCAATTCACTCTTTTCCACATCGCTCGAAGCCAAAAAACTCAAAGAATCCTTAACCCCTTGAACTGTACTTGAAATGTACGGACTTAACAAATTACACCAAGAAGTAAATACGATCAGACCTATAGATTCTTATGAAGGATTCTCCAACAAAAGGTTTCATTTCGAATGGCCCCCTATTTGGGCAGATTTTGACTTTGAAGCTGTCATATTTTGAGATTTGACAAGTAGAAACTACGCCATTACTAAAAAAGGAAATACATGCTTCAACAACGCATTGAAATTGTTAAAAGTTACCAGAAAAATGGTGAAAATTTTGCAGTCACAGTTCGAAAAAATAGTGAAACTGGTTGAAAAATTCGAGCTGTTGTGATAAGTTAGTGATGTGAAGAATCGAAAGCCTGTGCGTCGCTCAAAAACAACTGGGAATATTGCTGCTGTATCCTGTAGTGTTGACAAAAACCCAGGTTGGTCGATTTCTCGTCGATCTTTGAAATTAGGCGTTCCACAAACAACATCACACCGTATTTTCGTCCGATCTTCGCTTATTGGGTCCTTGAAATGCATCAAAATGATCTGGATTGTCATCGAAAAATCATGTTCAGTGATGGCCCATTTCCACCTCTGAGGCTACGTTAGTAATCAGAATTGTCGCATTTGGGGCTCGGAAAATCCAATTATGTTTGTTGAAAAGCCTTTCCATCCTCAACGTGTCACGCGTAGTGCGGTTTTTGGACTGACGGTGTGATTGGACCTTACTTTTTCGAAAATGAGGTTGGTTCAACTGTTAGGGCGAATGGATTACGCTACCGAGCAATGATTAATCATTTTTTACGGCCGGAATTGGAGTATATTGACGTGGACGACGTTTATTTTTAACAAAACTGCGCAAAGTGCCACACAAACAACGAAACAATCGCAATTTTGCAAGAAAAATTTCCTGGCCGTGTTATTTCTCCAAGAGGTCACAGTTGGTCCCCGAGATCTTATAATTTAACACATTTACACTTTTTTTGGGAGTCACGTGGAAGATAAGGTCTATGCCAATCCTCCATAATCAATTCAATGAATTAATCATCTATTAATTTCTCTTAAAGTACACGTTTTTTTCAATATCGAAGTGAAATCTTTTATTGGAAACCCCTTTATAACCTCGTCAAGTTTACTTTATATAGTTCTCAACAAAAAAATTATAGAATTGACTGAACTTTCACATAAAATCAAGAATTTCACATAATTAATAAAACAATCATCAAAAATTCATGATGTGAAAATCCTAAAATAGCTTTCATTTAATGTGAAAAACATGTTCTCAAGTATTTCAACAATTACTGTGACCTAAAGTGGCGCAAGATCGCAGTAACAAAGCCTACCCAGAACACAACTGAACTCCTAACTCACACAAGCTGAAAAAGCTTCTGAAGGATCTTCACAGAAGATCTAGGAGTATCAGGATAATAATAATAATTATCAGATATTTTTTGGATCATTTAAAAACAATTATGGTGTGAAAAAATTCTTAAAAATGGTGAAAAGCACTGGCATTAAGTCAGAAGTTTTTGCGCTCTTGTTCATCAGTCCATTTCATCCTACCACGCTGATGACAACTTAACAACCAGAATTATTCTTTAGCATTGAAAAAGAAGTTTTAAATTCTTCTTGATGGTGCTAAACCTATTTTGATGTAATTTTTTGAAAAAAGAAAATATAAAAGACATTTCTTTTATCTTTTTATGCTGTGCAATGTTTGAAAATTCTTTATTTGTACTTGAAAGAAACAATGTTTTTCAGAAGTTTTTATTTTATTCAGTTCTTAAAATTTTCAAGATATTTTTTGAATTGAAATCTCTTAGCGTTTCACAGAATTATTCTGCTTACTATTTGAAATATTCTCAAGTCTTTGATAATACAGGTGTCTCAAATGAACTTCATGAATTACAATTTTTACTTAAAAAAAATGCCCCAAAGAAATTCCAAAGAGTTTAAAGAATATATGGCACATTCTCCAGAACAGAGTTGAAAGCTCCTGCCCATCATCAGTCGGACGCTTTTCAGATTATAAATAGAGACGATTGGTGAAAATACTACTCTGTCAAGAAAGTACCGGGAATTTTCAATTACAACATTTTTACATTTAATCGTCAAAATTTATTGGGTCGCCTTCAAAATAGGCTCCATTTGCTCCAATACATCTATGCCAACGGCACTTCCAATTATCGAAACATTTTTTATAGGCGCTTTCCGGGATGGACTTTAGCTCTCGCGCCGAATTTTGTTTTATGGCTTCAATCGACTCAAAACGGGTGCCACGAAGGGGCAATTTTAGTTTTGGGAAGAGGAAAAAGTCGCAGAGAGCCAAATCCGGCGAATACGGTGGTTGCTGAAGCGCGTTATCGTCATGCAAAATCCATGAGTTGTTCGCCCACAAATTTGGCCACTTCTTACGGATACGCTCACGCAAACGTTTCATAACGCCTAGGTAATACTCCTTGTTTACCGTCTGACCCTCTGGAACGAATTCGTAGTGCACCACGCCACAGATATCGAAGAAAACAATGAGCATCACCTTTTCGAGGTGCTTTGGCGTGGTTTTTTCGGTTTCGGCTCATTTTTTGCCACCCATTCCAATGATTGCTGGCTTGTTTGCATATCGTACTCGTAGACCCAGGTCTCATCACCAGTTATAATGCGTTCCATGAATGTAGAATCGGAATTACAGCGATCCAGCATGTCTGAAGCAACCTGTTCGCGATGACGTTTTTGAAGAAAATTCAGGTCTTTCGGTACGAGTCGTGCGGCCACCTTTCTCATGCCCGAAATATCAATCAAAATCGTACGTGCGGACTCGTTGGATATCTTAAGATCATGAGCTATCTCTCTCAAGCTGGTACGACGGTTTTCCAGCACCCTTTCCTTAATTTTATCGACGTTATCTTCGATCGAAGCCGTCGATGGGCGACCACTTCACGACCGTCCTTGAAGGCTCTGTACCACTGATATGCACGAGTTTTCGATAGAGCATTATCACCAAAGGCCTTTTGCAACATTTTCAATGCATCGGCACACGAAAATTCATTTGCAACACAAAACTTTAAACAAATTCTTTGCTCAACGTAATCACCCATAGTAAAAATCGGCACGCACTCTGACATCGACTGACTTAATCAGCTGTTGCAAACACACTAGTTGACAGATCCCGCTCAATCTTGGCATAGTAATTAAGGAGGGTGGTACCAACCTAGGAAAAAAAAATTTTACCTGCCTCATTGCCCCGCCAGATTTAAATCGATAATTCCCGGT
Organism: Megalocaria dilatata; assembly: GCA_034642435.1. Lineage (NCBI taxonomy): Eukaryota > Metazoa > Arthropoda > Insecta > Coleoptera > Coccinellidae > Megalocaria > Megalocaria dilatata. Next base: position 13,363,538 of record CM067863.1, read on the forward strand.
ACTTTCTTGACAGAATGTACATCACATACCTTGTTCTCATATCTAATCCTGAGGAAAAATTTTACTAAACTAAATTATTTCAGATTAACGAGAAACATTCATTAAATTCCATGTTATTGCACGGAAAATAGCACGAGGAAAGAAATGGTAAAATATTCAAATAAGTCAGAAAGGTATTGTGCGCATGTGTAAGAAAACAAATTATTATCAACAGAATAAAAATGAACTGTAGGGATATATGTATTGGAAGAGTATTTTTTCAATATTTTAAATATTAAGCAGAATATTCTGTGAAATCTCTTTGTTTAATTCATTGAAATTTTACATGAAATTGAATCTAAAAATCTGGAACACAGTTCTTCTATTCAAGGAGACATATCGATTTATCACAAACATCACACAACACTCCAAAAATATAGAAGAATCTGAATAAAATATAGAAAATCCACCGAAAATACCTACCAAACTTAAGCCGATGCAGCTATTTCAAATGGACCTCAGGTATAACAAATCCTCTCCTAAGTAATGAACCCTTTCAATTAATTTATGATTTTTTTTTCAATTTAACAGAATTCCCTTTCTTTCTCTAACACAAAATCAATGAAATAATAAAAAGAGGCTTTTTATTGAAAGAAGGATTATAACAAAATTTCAAATATCATATAGATTTATTCTCTTAACCTCCTACAAATTTTAATTTAAGAAAAAAATTTTATTCGAAAACTTTCAGAATTAAATAAAATAAATGTCTTAGAGAAACACTTTTCAATTTAGTAGACATATAGACATTACAATGTACCAAAAGAGAGTGAAAGAATCTAAATAAACATAAGTTATTAATTGAATTTACTGAATAAATTAGTGAAGCATACAAATTTTGTTTCGTACCTTGTATTATGAAAACCAAATCCCTCAAGACAATCTTCGGAAATAAGTTGCTTCAAATAAGTTCTTTCAAAAAATTCCTAAAACATGCAGAAAATCTTCAAAAAGCAATTAGGATTCCCACAACGGAAAACTCGTCAGCCCTTCTTCATCTTTAAAAAATAAAAATAATTAACAAAAAATATCTTACAAGACTAGCTGAGAGTATTCATCTGAACAAAACACCACAATGAAGTGAACTTAAAAATCCTACGTATTCTATATGTTACAGAAATTACACAAACTGAATCCATAAAATACATTACAAGCTAGGTGCAATTTCTGTGACGAACATAGGATTTTTAAAAGTTCACTTCATTCTGATGTTTTGTTCATATGAATATACTCTGCTAGTCTGCTTTTTGAAGATGTGCTGCACGTTTTAGGAATTTTTTCGAAGGAACTTATTTGAAGTTAGTTGTTGAGGTTATGCTTTGCAATTTTGGAAAGGGATTTGGTTTTCATGATATAAGGTACGAAACAAAATTTTGTACCCCTCAAGTATTCATTTAGTAGATTCTATTGATAATTCATATTTCTTTGAATTCTTTTATTCCCTTTTGTATTGTGTGATAAGTGTTTAACCATATATGTCTACTAAATTGAAACAGTGTTTTCCTAAGACATTTATTCAATTTAATTCTAAAAGTTTTTGAATGTATTTTTTTTGAAATTACCATTTGTAGGAGGTTAACAGAATGAATCTGTATGATATTTAAAATCCAATTTAATGATTAATTCCCCTTTATTCCATACATTATTTCTTGTCATCTGTTACATTTTTTCTAACTTGGTTTTCATTTTTCCTGTAAATAGATGAAAAGAAAATATTTCCATATTTATACTCAATACTCCTACTTCAAAATATATTTCATATCATTTCACATCTAATTTTAGCAATTTCTTCTTAAATCGGTTGTTTTTTTAGAGTAATAGAACTTTTAATTGAAATAAAACACATTCAAATTAATGATTGTTTCGGTCTTTACTTGACGAAAATTCATCTTGAAAATATGAATAAAAACAATATTCTAATTTCCGCTAATATTTTATTGACACTACGATCGTTACGTCATACCATGACTTCTTCAGGTGAGTATTACAAGATACTGAGTATACCATGAACAAGAAATTCATTTTATAGTACATGGATATAATAAAAATAGAAGAGGGGATGAAGAGAGTTTTACAATACTTTTGGGAAACTGAAAAATTCTTTTATGATAAAAGAAAAATATTATTGAATAACCAAACTGAATTAAGTAACTCCCCTTTGTTGAATCTTTTTTGAACCATTTTTCAGTTTCCCAAAAGTTTTGTAAAACTCTCTTTACCCCCTCTTCTATTTTTATTATATCCATGTACTATAAAAGGAAGTTCTTGTTCACGGTATACTCAGTATCATGTAAAACTCACCTGAAGAAGTCATGGTATGACGTAACGATCGTAGTGTCAATAAAATATTAGCGGAAATTAGAATATTGTTTTTATTCATACATTCAAATTAAGATTAAAGCCATATTTTTTTTATTTGAAAGATAATTTTATGACATTTATGTTTTGAAAATAATTTCTGGCATATGTCCCCCAGGACTAGCTCTGAGGAGCCGCATTCGACCAGACTAATTTTGTACCACTTTTTGGAGTAATTCAGGCCTTATTTCATCAATAACAAGGGTTATGTTGGCTTCCAAAGCGTCTGTTGTTTCTGGTTTATCAGCAAAACCCAATGACTTGACATAAACCCAAAGAAAATAATCCAGTGGAGTTATGTCGCATAATCTTGGAGGCCAATTAATTGGACCAGTTCTCGAAATAATGTTATCGCCAAGTCTTTCTTTCAATAAATAAATTGTTACGGTAGCAGCATGAGTTGTAACACCATCTTGTTGGAACCAAAGCACTTCTGGGTCGATACCATTCAAATTATGAAACAAATTATCATTGATCATCGATCTGTAACGAGCACCATTCACTGTAACATTAGCTTCATCATAGTTTTTAAAGAAATATGGACCGATGATGCCTCCAGCGTGTAAAGCACACCATACAGTGCATTTTTCAGGATGCAAAGGAACCTGCAGAACTTCTTGAGGATTGCTCTCACGCCATATACGGCAATTCTGCTTGTTCAAATAGCCGTTCAACCAGAAATGAGCTTCATCACTAAACACAATTTTACGATAAAAAAGTGGATCAACTTCAAGCTGTTCTAGGGCCCAATCAGCAAACAAACGAGGCTTATTATGTTCAAGTGGACTAAGATCTTTACGCAAAATTTTCCATGGGGTGGATGCACAGAGTCCAACTTGTTGTGAACGTCGACGAATAGACAAATTTGGATCATCATTAACACTATCACTTACAGCAGCGATAGTTTCTTCAGTACGTACAGTTCTTCATCTTATTGTTGTTGCATCGAGTAGAGAAAATGTCCGAAATCTATCGATAGTTCGATGAATAAGCTGCTTTGATGGACGATTATGTAAACGATAAATTTCACAAAGTGCTCTATGAGTTTGGCGAATAGAACATTGATTTTGAAAATAAATTCCAACAATTTGTAAACGTTGTTGTGACGTGATTCTTTCCATGATAATTTTTCAATGCTTACTGAATAGAAATGTCAAAACAATATGGCTTCTACCTTCTGTGAAATCACAGTTATCTCTATCGAAAGTTCTATCACTCTAAAAAAAAAAACATCCGATACTTCTAGAAGTTTAATACATATCTTCTATTAAATGCTTATATTTTTTATTTGTAATAATTTGGGGTTTGTGAGCCAATGTTAATAATTAATGGTAATCTCCTACAAAACAGAACAGCAAACAAACAATTTGCTTACGTCATGAGAACCATACAGCAGTTAGAAAAACCTAATTTCCTTAAAGGATAACATAGTCATGATTTCGTGGCGGATTATTTGGAGATGATTTTATACAAATGAGATTGCTTGGATTCAAATATGGCCCTCCTTTTTGTGTAGGAATTCCAAACATGTGAGATCTTAATGAAACATAAGTTACACTATCACTAGGTGGATTCATAAGTTGAATAAACATACCAAAGTAGTACTTTTTGATAATTCATTATTAATAATAAAGTAACATGTAAAGAAAAACGAAGAACTCATCGATAAAACTGAATATATATTCTGAAATAAAAAGTGAAAATAAACTAAATAATTTCTTGAAAAAATGTATATGGGACAGTAATTTATTTCCACAAAAATGTTTGTACTACTACAACAATTGTTTCACCACGATGTGGCTTCTTCAGGTATTACATTGTACTGTCTGATGGTATTCAGTGTAACCGAGTTTATATACATTTTTAGGTACGTGACCAAATAATGGAAGCACAAGTCATAAAAACTCTAGGTGTTTATTGGAGTTTGCCGCTAAAAGTGCTATTAAGGAAAAATATTCAGTGATGGAGAATGATCGACATCTGTTTGTTCGTTCAAAAGGATTTTACGGGCATTATACCTGTTGATTTCAAGAAATTCTAAAAGTGTTAATCTAGAACTTTTGCTTTCAACGTGGATTATTTCATAATTATTGTTGAAATTATGCCTGAATTCCTTAAGATGATTAGCATATGTCGAATGTACAGAATTGGATATATAACCCCTTTGGTGTTCTTGGACACGTTTCTTGAATGATCTTCCAGTCTGGCCAATGTATACTAAAGGGCAATCTTTGCGAGTCAACTTGTAGACTCCGGACTTATTTTCTTTATTTGTACGATCTTTATTGTTTTTTATGTAGGTACTAAGGTTATTAATTGTCTTAAAAGCCACGTTATAATTGAAACTGTTTCTGAAATATTTAGCAATATTTTCAGATAATCCATTGACATAAGATAACGAAAAATATTTCTGTGTATTGTCCTCTTTCATGATTGGGTACACGAGATTTAATGCCATTTTCTTTTGTTTATTGGATACCATTTTGTCTATAAGGAAGGGATTGTAACCGTTGTTTGACGCTATTTTTTTAATAATATTTAATTCTTTTCTCTGAACAATTTTACCCTAGATTTGTCAACTTATCTGATGTAAAATTCAGCAGAAGAGAATCCAACCTTTTAGAAAGGGGATTTAAATTCAACCTAGAAAATAATAATTCACAAAAGTCCCTAGACTATTTAGCAATAGATTCAGAACTCGCCATTAAATCTATTCAATCACTCAAAAATCAATCAAATTCAAATTACAATAAATATATTATTGCTGACATAATTAAAGACAAAAATAAAACTGAAATTCCTTCTTCCTCAATAAAACAGAATTTAGTTAAATCAATCATCGAAAAAAGAAAAACCAATAATTTAATATTCACTCGAGCCGATAAAAGAAACAGTATCGTTGCAATTCCAAAACATGAATATTTCAACAAAACTATTGCTTTTTTAACCCCAGATAAATATAAAACCGTTACTAAAGACCCCACTGAACATTTCCAAAAACAAATAAAAAACATAATAGACCAATCTGTTAGCCTTTTCAATAACTTCCCAAAAAAACATTTGCTCACTTTAATGAACCCAACAAATCCCAAAATTATATTCATTAATAAAACTTCATAAAGAAAATAATCCAATTAGACCAATAGTTTCATTCGTCACATCACCAAGCATAAAATTATCTAGAGTTTTAATTTCTATTATTCAAACCGAAACAAACTTTTTAGCTAAATACGCTATTAAAAATAGCACCCAACTTATAGACAATGTTAAATCCATCCAATTACCCAAAAATTGTAAATTAATTTCTTTTGATGTACAAAATTCATTCCCTAGTATACCTCCAATTGAAACAGTACAAATTGTAAAAAAACTATTAATTAAAAATAATACCAATCCCATCAAAATGAATGATATACTTAATTGCCTGGAAATATGTCTTGAACAAAACTACTTTCAATTTAACGGAACCGTCTATATTTCTGACAATGGTTTAATAATGGGAAATCCACTCAGTTCAATTTTAGCTGAAATATTCATGGACGATCTGGAATCAAAAATACACCTGAATCCTATAAGCAAATATTTTCTTTATTGGTACAGATATGTAGATGACATTTTTTGTTGTTTCAAAGGCACCGACCGACAACTACATATCTTCACGAATTTCATTAATAAACTACACTCAAAAATCAAATTCACAATCGAAGAAGAAAAGAATCAAAGTATTAATTTTCTTGACCTCACTATAACAAGATTAAATAATTTACATGATTTTAGTATTTTTCACAAACCAACACATACAGACATCACAATACATAAAACTTCAAACCACCCCACCAACCAAAAGATGTAAGCATATAATAGTTTTATTCATTGATTATTGAATGTCCCTTTAAATTCAGAAAACTTTATGAAAGAATTAAATATTATTAAACAAATAGCGTCAAACAACGGTTACAATCCCTTTCTTATAGACAAAATGGTATCCAATAAACAAAAGAAAATGGCATTAAATCTCGTGTACCCAATCATAAAAGAGGACAATACACAGAAATATTTTTCGTTATCTTATGTCAATTGATTATCTGAAAATATTGCTAAATATTTCAAAAACAGTTTCAATTATAACGCGGCTTTTAAGACAATTAATAACCTTAGTACCTACATAAAAAACAATAAAGATCGTACAAATAAAGAAAATAAATCCGGAGTCTACAAGTTGACTTGCAAAGATTGCCCTTTAGTATACATTGGCCAGACTGGTAGATCATTCAAGAAACGTGTCCAAGAACACCAAAGGGGTTATATATCCAATTCTGTACATTCGACATATGCTAATCATCTTAAGGAATTCAGGCATAATTTCAACAATAATTATGAAATTATCCACGTTGAAAGCAAAAGTTCTAGATTAACACTTTTAGAATTTCTTGAAATCAACAGGTATAATGCCCGTAAAATCCTTTTAAACGAACAAACAGATGTCGATCATTCTCCATTACTGAATATTTTTCCTTAATAGCACTTTTAGCGGCAAACTCCAATAAACACCTAAAGTTTTTATGACTTGTGCTACCATTATTTGGTCACGTACCTAAAAATGTATTTAAACTCTGTTACACTGAGTACCATCAGACAGTACAATGTAATACCTGAAGAAGCCACATCGTGGTGAAACAATTGTTGTAGTAATACAAACATTTTTGTGGAAATAAATTACTGTCCCATATACATTTTTTTAATTAAAATGAGTTTCCACCATTAAAGACCGAATCTATCAAATATTTAAATAATTTCTTGTTTCACTCCAGTCAATGATTTATTTTATTTATTCAGTTTTCATATTAACTTCAATAATAAATGAAAAACTCCAAATAGTTTGTTTTCCAACAGAACGCAAAATGAGAAAGCATACATATTCACGAGTTCCAGTAGGAATATTTCCTTCTATTCTCATCCCGCTTTCTCTCATTCCAGGCTTGATATCAAGGGGTGTAAGCCAAATCTTCCGTCAAATATACCAGTGCGGAATAGAAGTTCTTCAAATGCATTTCAGCTAGCTCCTCACTCATCTCCAAGAAAATATTTAGAACGTAGAACATCGCACACACCAGCCTCAATCTTAAGGATATGCAAATCAGTTTCAAGAGAAAGCATGAATTCTATACACCAATGCAACTGCCCCTGCATCAACACACCGGTAAGTAGAAAAAATCATTTAAGTAGTCCCAGATTTCAAATAGATTATTTGTGATGCAACTTGCTACCTATTTTGTTTTATGGAGGAAGCTGTTGTGATATAATCACTTGAGGCATTGTAGAAATTGTTAAGAGCAGTGCTACAGCTTTGCTTTAGCAGAATCCATGGCATGTGGTTTTCTGCATGAGTAACTGAGTTGACTTCCCTCATAACTGAGGCAATTTCATCCTTATATTCGTAGATTGTTCGTTTTATTTTTATTTCCTGGAATCTTGATAATTTCAATTCTTTTATATCGATTATGGTGCGAATATTTGATTTTCATTTTATATATAGGATAAAATAAAAGAAATTATTTCGAGTGATTTGAACAAAAGGTTTAAAATTTTCCCGAATTTCACCTAAAGTAATAACTATAATTCACAAAATATAAAAATATATTTTTAAGTACTGCACTTCATCAGAGAGACTTTCGATATAATAACATAATAATTGAAAAACATTATCATCTAATCTTATTTCGATTTCGCTCATATAAAATTGGATTATTTCAAGTTCAGGTGCCTAATTAGTCATAATAAAACTTTTCGGAATTTTACAGTGAAAATAAGGGTTCTCACAGAAAATGTCTCTAAAATTTAAATTTGAAAACACCAGTTTGAATTAAGTTCTTCGACTATTAATACAAAAAAATTATTTCTACAAAAAACATTATATTTGAATAAAAATAGTTTCAAATGCAGAAAATATTCATTCTGATGTAAATATACTACAGAAATGATCGTGTAACCGAAGAAAAATTACTCTGATCAGCTTTTTATCATTTCTATTTAACAATCATAAACATATGTATCCTTCACATCTTCTGATTCATACTCAATTTAATCTACAAGAAAATAATCAGGGAATAAATATCGATGAAGAATCAAATTCTCATGTGAACTACAAACTATATGTTTTGAAACCAACTTTTCATATAAAAAACTGTGCATAATCAATTGAAATATTTGATAGGTTGTCTTAAGAAAATCTTCAAGTATCTGGATAATTTATTTTTAATGACCCAAATGGCCAAATTAATTGAACATTCAGTGATTGAATTTTGGGAATCTTAACTGGGTAACTGTTAATTTTATTGATACAATGGACGCCAAACTGATAGGATGTATTTATTTCCATTCAAATTTTTCTTTAAAGAATAGTAGTTTTACGAACCATTTCTAGCTTTTTCATGCGCATGTTGTTTAGTGAGTAGGTATGTCTTTTAACCAATAATGTAGTACATTAATATGGGCCAATATTGTGTAATGAAATGAAGTTTATTTAAATAGATACTTTTCATACGTACTGCTTGAGAATTTATTTCATAACTTTCTTCAACTCCAAAGGACTTATACCAACAGCCGTAGATTTGGCCGAAAATAATAATATCAATTACAAAAAAAAATCTGCATGAAAAGAAATAATTAAAAATCTCAATTTCCTCAACTTCACTAGAGTTAGTTTCGAGATTAACATATTTTCATGTGAATTGAAAGGTTATATGAGTTGGAAGAGGGTTTTCTCAATATTTTAAATAAATACATAAGAAATATATTTTCTCAACACTCTTTCATTTTTTTGGAGGCTATGAAATTTTTGATAATTTTATATATATCCTTGAAAGGAAAAGTGTTTCTGAAACATTTACATTTAATTCAGTTTCTAAAAATCTTTAGAAAAAAAATTAGATTAAAATTTGTGGACGTTTCAAATAATAATTCTGCTCAATATTCAGAATATTTTCAAGTCCAAAATAAGGGTGCATCTATCAGAAAAATTCCAAAAAAAGAGCAAAATAGAACTCTATCAGTTCCACAAAATTATTCTTCCAATTTTTCTGAACAAGTGGGTTAGTTAAGTGGGAAAATAGTGATTTCATTTTCATTACGAAGAGAATCTTGGAAGTGTTATTGGCTTCTTTCATAGAAATATACAATTTGAGTTATCCTTACGTTGAACCCCCAGAAATTTTAATGATTCATTGAAGGACAAATGCAAAATACAGAAAAACCAAATCCGTTCGATTCAAAAACGTACTTCGGACGTTGAAAAACTCATTTTTCACAATTCCTCCGTATCCAGCTACCACCGTTGCATAATTTTAATTTTTTTTCTTTCATAAATTACTTCATATCAGTTCTGTTTTTCATATACTTCTTGAATATAAAATTTATTATTTTCGGTTTATGACATCCATTTATTTATTTTTCCGTTCACGTTGCTCTACTTTTTTCTATATTTTTTTGGATGGATCAAAATGGAGTTTCTCCATTCAGATGTGCTCATAAATTGTTCTCACTTCTCTTGATTATTACAAATGAATAATTACATTGCAATTGTACTTGTTCGATAAAAATAATAATAATAAGTTGAGATAATTTTTAAGTTCATTCGTAATCTCGATTAGATATGCATTTCTATAATCTCAAATAGCAACCAATTTTCATTAGATGAACGGAAATTTTTCATCAATTACGATTTTAAACATTAGCAGAATAATTCTGTGAAATCTCTACAAAATTTAATTTGAAACATTTCTTAAAATTTTTCTGAAGGTTAAATCGAAATGTCCCAGAAACATTGTTCCTATTTAAGTAAACATACGGAATTATCAAACATCACACGACACTTGAAAATTATAAAGGAATCTAAAGAAATTATAGAATATTGATCGAAAATACCTAGAAAACTTTAGCCGATACTCATGTTTTAAATGAACCTTATCAATAACAAATTCTATCCCAAAAGTGCTCTATATAAATTGTAGAAGGTATTTAAAAAAATATAGCACATTCTTCAGAAAAAAATGAAATTTGGAGAAATTTATTTCATAGAAATTCACAGAATTTCATTGAAGAAAAATTATTTCATAGGTTTTTTTATTGTGTAAAATTTAAGCAATTTATCTATTATGATTTTCGAAATACATATGTGGAATACTAAATATTAAGAAGAATCAGGTATAATAAAGTAGTATTTATTGTAAGGAAAAAATAATTGTATTAAGCTTCATTTGGGATGATGCATATGCTATTTATTTATTTACACAAACAGACCATACAAGTTTTTTAACATTGAAAATATTTTCATAACATCATCATATCAAAAAAAGAGATTAAAGAAGCATAACATTCAATTCAAGAGCACAACGCCAACAAGAACATCAATGGAAAGAGTGATTATGGGTCGAGTAATTATGTATAGGGGCATTATTCATATGGCTCTGTCCAGTTAAATCGAACAAAGGGATTATAATAATAATCACTTAAACTTCATTTTTAATCATAGGATCTGAGCATCAAGAATATTCATACATGACAGTTAAGCACTTTGATAATTTGGGTATAAGGAGCAAGGTGCGCGATACGTTAACAAACTTTGGTTTTTGATTATCACATTTTAAAATAAACCGGATTAGACATAAGCTGAAGGATCCGCACATAGCCAAAATTTGAAGACGTCAAGGATGAAACCATCACCTAGAGGAGCACGTGAATTCTACCATTTAGTTTATAACCATGTGAGTGTAACTCTTCCAGCAAGTGACTAGTTAGCAGTCTCCACAGTCTGTCCCAAGAGGGAGAAAGTGTGATAAGGGTTACGTCTTATCATCGCGCATGGCGAGAACCACTCCGAAGAAATGAACCCACCAGCTTCCAGTTTGGACTTCGGTTCGAAACAACCGGCCTGTACGTCCTGACCCACCGAACCCATGTGAAGTAATTTTATTGATCCTGGCGTCAAGCACTAACAGCTAAGTCATTTGGTCGACATCCACAAACCCTAAATAAGTACGCATTGATCCGGGGCCAGGACAAGGCCGGTCGAACCGTCAAGTCCCGTTAATTCCGAGTCATTACATGAGAATATACCGAACATGGGGGGTATGCGAACAGATAAATGAAATACCTCCCTAGCCCACTATGCGGACTTTCAACCACTGCCCCCTCAAGTCCAATACCAATGGGGTGGCCAGGTGGTACAAGTAATACCTGAGGGCAATCCACCCCCCGAGGTAACGCAGTATGCTACATAACGCACTCAGCCATTATACAGAATCCGGAGATTTATACTGCAATAGGGAAGAGTATGCCAGTTTTAAGGGAGAAGCCCTGTGCTGCGATAGACTCCCTGTTGCTGAGTTAATCAACCGGCTCAGCCGTCCATTTCACCAGATCGGCAAAACTAGGGCCCCATTCGGAGATCTTCCACCATACAGGTCCAGTCACTGGCGCGAATGGCATTACGTTAGGCACCATGACTTAACCCTCCATTTCGCCGGGACGAGACTAGGATCCTAGTCATGACAAGCACCCCTATCACGACAAGATCTAATGCCCGGGGCCCAGAGAAGCAATAGAGGATATATCATGTCCAGCGGAACGGTATTCCTGAGAGGTCTACTACACACCCCCATTCATGCTCACCGTTTCAAAACGGTCGCCATAGTCCTCTTCGGACTCTTCCTGAATCAAATGATGGAAAACGATGAGTCCTAATTATTTGAAATATTTAGACAAAATGGATGGTATTGTTTGCTTAAGAGAGGGCTACTGCCAAATGCTGCACGCAAGTACTCATAGAAAAATTTTTTATACGATTCGAGATACTTGGCAAGCTGATACCGATATCGGCGAGCATTTCATCTCACCATAATGCAACAAGTGTGTTTCTTATTGAATGTGAAACAATCACTTATGTGTGTGTATCATCCAGAAGCAAATATGTTCCAAAGAAAAAACAGAGACTTGAAGCCAGGACTTGTAATGTTGGTTGAAAATGAACCTAACATTTGTTATCAAATGTTGCCAACTGTCAGGTTCACAATCAGTACAAATACGAGAGTACAGGTTGCACTTCCGTATACCTTACCTTTGGAAAAGAATTAAGGACTTACGAGTTAGCGTCAATTTAGATAATTTCTTTCCTCAGTTTACTCCAGATCTACAGCGCAAGACAGTTAATTGGCAAAAAGCAAGAAACATTCATGATTAGCAACAGAATAAATGTGCCGATAAGCATCCCAAGGTTGCTCCATATACAGAAGAAGATTAAGTGTGAGTGATTATCCTTATCTAAAGCTCTAGTGCCAAAAGCACCACGACGAAGTTTGACCCAAAACGAGATGGTCCATACATCAACATGAAAGTGACGCGTATCAGCGCGTTCCAATCCATTTCACGGGCCTGCTGAACAAGATTCTTCTTCGAGACGAGAGCAGATCACTAGGGGGACCTTTAACAAGGACGGCTCTCATCCTGATCCCGCTGTATGACGACGTCGATGGGACCCATAGCCAGCCAAGCGCTAGATTTCGCCGAAATCACATACCTAACAATTTTGTCATTCAGTACTGAAATAATCATTTCAATTAAAATACCCGAAACTTTCTAGCATAGAAAACAAATGCTATACCGGGCATTATGATGAATGTCTTATCAAACATTTGCTACATACGCTGTGTTTCAGGAATAAGACGAATTTTTCTATATATTGAAAAAAACAATTAGTTTTAAAACTAAACTCATCTCCTTCAATGTACCCCTCCTCCGACTAAGTTAACTTATGCCCAAATTCATTAGCAATCACTGAAACTGACAGATTAATCTTTTTCCTTGTATTTATTGAAGAGTCTGAAATTGCTCGGAGCTAAATCAGATGAATGCGATGGCTGTGATGCAATATGGACAGACCTCTGCCGAAATGTTCTCCAAGAATCAACGGAGTGCAGATATTAATAACTACATACCTATAATTCTGTGTAAATTGCTTCATGCAATCATTCCATAATATTCCTTGCTAACAGTTTGGCCTGGTGAAAGCTATATTGATATAGCGCGATAATCAGAGGAAAATGTCAACATGACATCGGTTTTCAATAACTTTGATGAAGTTTTTCAGTCTTTGTTCTGTACGATATTTGCTATATTGGTCAGTTTTTTTTTCCATATAATCAGATATCATTGTTCCACAAAATTCGGCTCTATTTATACAAAACATCGAGCAATTTTTGAACCAATTGGGATTCCATTCCTTCAAGGCATAAGATATTTTGAATTGACTATTATGAAATCTTTTGAGTTTCTTCAAATGATGTATCCTTGTCATCAGAAAAGTCTTTGCTAATAGAAGATTTTCGAACACTCAATCCTTGATTTCTTTGACGCGGCTTCTTCGGCAGTTCATAATGGTAATACTGAGCGCTGTTAGTTTTCAATTCGCTTTTGGCCTTCCCTGAAGTTTCTCTGACATCATCATCAAAGTTTTCTGCATCATCCGCAACGTTTATGCGTGTATATCTCCAATTCTTCAAAAAAGAATTTAATAAAAATTTTGGAAATGAAATGGGACATGATTGAAATAGAAAAACTTACTTGTGTATATTTACAAAACACATAAAGCTCTGCAGTAACTTGATATTTTGAATTGAGATCCCACATGAATGTGAAAGATTCAATCAGAAAAAATCAAAATTTCAGAAAATCCCTTGGTTTAAATGACGACTCAATTCTAGTTTTTGGATGAGTATTCATATTTGACTCCAATCTCCAATATTCTATGAGAAATTAAAAATATTGTATCATTTTCCTATATTTTTTTGAGAAGAACGATATAAATTCAATAGATGCTATCACTCTATGCAACTTCATTTCTTGCCATACATTTATAATGTTGCAAATTCCCAACGACATTTACGACTTTCATTTCAACCAGGAAGCAAGTCTTCATTCTCAATTCTTCGATGTCAAGAATGCATATTGGAATTTGAGAAATATGCCATTAGCATCCAGCGAGTTCGAAAGTTCATCAGTTTCAAATCTCTCGTGCCTGGATATAATATTTCAATACTTCGTAAAAAGATTTCCTTTCCACAAAGTTCGCGTGAATTGACAAATATATTTATCCAGAATTTTACGTGATTATCATGAAATTGACCATTCAACCACTTTGACTTATACAGATTATATTTACGACCACCTACTATTCCAATTTGCAGAAAAATTTTTGGTACGAGCACGGCATGTTCATTTTTATGCTTATCATATTATTGTCTGTCTCGGAATTTTCCTAGTTAAAAATATATCCTTAAGATATAAACTAAAAATAGAAAGGCCTTTTACTTGATAGAAGAAATATAACAAAATTTGAATATTAAAACAAATTGAAATATGTTTATCTTCTACAATTTCAAAAAAAATTTTCAAAAAAATTTTTATTCAAAAAACTTTTAGAAATGAATTTATGTCTGCACGAGCACCGCTCACATTTAATAGACGTATATAATCAAAACTCAATATATAATGTCAAATGGAATAAATAACCCAACAGATGTACGAAAGTAATTAAAATTATGATGTAACATGTGTCTCGAGGCCCGAATGTCTTTTTCGATCCAGCTATCAATCCTGATGGAAATGATGTTAACTATAATTCATTCAAATACATACAATGTAAAAATGTCTCACAACTCAATAATTCCACAGCAGAAAGTTGTGAGATCTCACATAAAAACAACTACCTATGGAAGCGCCTGTTAGACAACTGTTTCATAAATTGTTTGAGTTAGTTATCTATCAAACAATTATAGAGGCAATATCAATATTAGACATTTTTATATTTCTACAGGGAGTCAGGATTTAACGTTAATATTTTAGGCTGTTATTTCAGTGATGGGAAAAGCTTCATATTAACCAAAAAGGCACCCCTGTTGTGTTAGAGTCACTTCATCGTGACCCCCAAAAACCTTTATATGGCCGATAATTCAGTCAAAATTTGGCAAATACAAATGGAATTCACTATGTGGTGATTTTTAGATAAGCCAATTTGTTTAGTATTAAAAAAAAAAATTGTATAAAACAACTAAGTCTGAATTTGTTTGATTATATTCAGTTCCCTTTGTAACATAATATTATTTCAGAAAATGGAAAACGCTCTATGTATCATTGATCTATAGGCAGTGAGTTTAGGAGAGTCCAAATGGTTTGAAAAGTTGAGTATGGTCATATCTGTCGAAGTATGTTTTCTGAATGTATCAAAGAAAATGCAATTATTATTTTTAATTATATATATATGGAAAAATTCAGTTTTTTATCAGATTGTTGTTCCATTAGTGAATTTGACTTTATGGTGCAAACAATTGAAATATTTCAGTGTGTTTTCTAGTTCTGAATATGTGAAATAAACCATCATGTCTTCTACATACAGACTTTAACGAGGGGCGGGCTGGGAGGTGAGCCCATTTCTAGTCCATATTTCTGTTTGAAAAAGTTGTTATTATATTCGAAATAATTTTCTTCCACGCAAAGTTCGAAAAGGGTTAAAATTACGTTTTTTATGAGAGGACTGATCTTATTTTTTGTTAGGATATTTTCGATTATATTCATACATTCGGTATTTGGTATACTCGGGAACATATTAACGCAGTACCAAATAGTACTAGAATACTGTTCAATGGAGGGCTGAATTTTTGTGAGCTTAATTGAGTTTTTCATTGAAAAGGTTGAGTTAAAATGTAGTTGGTCTTCAGAAATTTTGTTTAAGTCAATTATTCTCAAAAAAAATCGATTATTAAACAATGTGTTGCCGCTACTTTCGAGTTCACTGAAAATTTTTGATCACGATTGAACAGCAAAATGATTTGGCGTTTTTTCCGAAAAATATTTCATATCTAACGAAGAACAGAATTATTGTGAAACGATATGAAGATTCAACACTTCTGTGTATGCATATTTTAAAACTACCCATAACTTAAAACAGACCAAACTAAGTTATGAGGAGTATAAATGAGTTCGTGCGGTTTTTCATTGAAAATTAAAGCTTTATTGTAAAAAAAATGGTTATACATTTAGA
Organism: Megalocaria dilatata; assembly: GCA_034642435.1. Classification (NCBI taxonomy): domain Eukaryota; kingdom Metazoa; phylum Arthropoda; class Insecta; order Coleoptera; family Coccinellidae; genus Megalocaria; species Megalocaria dilatata. Next base: position 13,380,027 of record CM067863.1, read on the forward strand.
GTTCAAAGTAATTTTTGTCGCTGCCCACTACGTTTACCCATCTTTCTGAGAATTAACGGATCCCATCGCGAGAAGGCCGCTATCTATGCATCGATCCATTCGTTCACTTCATCGTAATTGGAGAAATGCTGGTCAGCCGGGCCATGTTGCATCGATCGGAAGAGATGGTAATCAGAAGGAACAATGTCTGGCTTGTACGGCTGGTTGGGTAGAACTTCCCATTTGAGAATTTATAAGTACGTTTTCACAGGCGATGCAACATGTGTCATACTGCAAAATAACTTTGTCGGCGTATTGCGACCTTTTTTCTGACTATGCTCGGCTCATGCCCATCAGTAAATCGTCCTCATTTAATTGTACTGCTGATAAAAAGTTATTGAAATTCCGTCTGCCGATATTTTTTTGGTATAAAAGTAGTTTGCTACGAAAGCAGCAATGCTATTTTTTGTTTTTTTTTTAAGTTTAAATCATCACCTTGTAGTTGAAGGTTAACATCATTGAACAACTTATAAAGGTCCGTCAAGTAGGCAATATCGTTCTTTGATGATATGAGGTTTTCAAGAAAGTGTATCACAGATCCAAAAAGAATGAGAGAGCGAGTCAAACAAGAAACTTTTGACAGCCAGCGCACTTCTATGTGAAGTAGCAATCGATTGAACTCTTCATCATTAGCGAGGCAAAGTTGACTAAACAGTCCGTCAATCAACGAATTACTTCGGATATTATTAACTGCTTTCATAACATATTGCAGTGATGTATAGCAGCGTTCACTGAGATTTTTTGCAACCAAATGCTGGCGATGAATTACACAATGCACAGCGAGCAAGTCAAGAATTTTATTCTCTAGATGCGTTATGAAGCCTTCATGATGCCCTGTCATAGCCGGTGCGCCATCCGTGGCAACAGACATAATATTCTTCAAGGTAATTTCCTTTTCGGTAAAAACTTTTCTAGAGTATGGAATATAGTTTCTCCCTCTGCATCGGTTTCCAAATTCATAGCAAACTATAGTTCTTGACCTATTAACTCATCCCTGATGAACCTCACGTAGGATAGTAATAATGCTTCATTGGTGGCTAATGTGGATTCATCCAACTGAATTGAAAATTGAGAAGTTTGTAGATAATTGTACAAAGATTATTCAATGTTTTTAGCCAACTCATCGATTCGTCTCTGCACAGAATTATTGCTCAAAGAAATTGTTCTACATTCTGTCAAGAAAGTACCGGGAATTATCGATTTAAATCTGGCGGGGCAATGAGGCAGGTAAAATTTTTTTTTCCTAGGTTGGTACCACTGTCCTTAATTACTATGCCAAGCTTGAGCGGGATCTGTCAACTAGTGTGTTTGCAACAGCTGATTAAGTCAGTCGATGTCAGAGTGCGTGCCGATTTTTACTATGGGTGATTACGTTGAGCAAAGAATTTGTTTAAAGTTTTGTGTTGCAAACGAATTTTCGTGTGCCGATGCATTGAAAATGTTGGAAAAGGCCTTTGGTGATAATGCTCTATCGAAAACTCGTGCATTTCAGTGGTACAGAGCCTTCAAGGACGGTCGTGAAGTGGTCGCCCATCGACGGCTTCGATCGAAGATAACGTCGATAAAATTAAGGAAAGGGTGCTGGAAAACCGTCGTACCAGCTTGAGAGAGATAGCACATGATCTTAAGATATCCCACGAGTCCGCACGTACGATTTTGATTGATATTTTGGGCATGAGAAAGGTGGCCGCACGACTCGCACCGAAAGACCTGAATTTTCTTCAAAAACGTCATCGCGAACAGGTTGCTTCAGACATGCTGGATCGCTGTAATTCCGATTCTACATTCATGGAACGCATTATAACTGGTGATGAGACCTGGGTCTACGAGTACGATATGCAAACAAGCTAGCAATCATCGGAATGGGTGGCAAAAAATGAGCCGAAACCCAAAAAACCACGCCAAAGCCGCTCGAAAATGAAGGTGATGCTCATTGTTTTCTTCGATATCCGTGGCGTGGTGCACTACAAATTCGTTCCAGAGGGTCAGACGGTAAACAAGGAGTATTACCTAGGCGTTATGAAACGTTTGCGTGAGCGTATACGTAAGAAGCGGCCAAATTTGTGGGCGAACAACTCATGGATGGATTTCAACCTCTTCTAATGCTGGTAAAATTAAATCTTCTCCAATAGTATGTGGTTTTTCAGATTTAGCTATCAACAATGATATATTGTACGAAGCTCGAAGTCCACCATCTTCCTGCTTAGAAGCTGATGAAAAAAGCTTCGATATAGTCGGCTGACTACCGTATTTCTTCTTCATGTTTTGAAAATAGGCCACATTTTTGTCTTTTTTATCCGGGTGCACTATATCAAGATGATCTTGAAGTCTAAAAGTTTTCATCGCTTCATTCGAAAAGGGTTTTTCACAAAAGAGGCACAAGGGCGACAATGGATTTCAGGGATTTTCTATAAATCCGTATTTAATATATTCCATACTGTACTGCCGCGTCTTTTTTTGCTTCTGACATGAATTGCATTTCACAGATACGTAAATAAAAAACCAACTGCTAAAAGACTAATATATTGTCTATATAATTGCACGAAACACATGGCGAATACACAATACAAGATGGCCGCCGAAAGTGCTAGTCAAACAAATATCAGTTGTCACTAGATAGAACCAGTTCAAAAGGGGTGATCGAAAGGTAACTGCATCCACGCTCTCGAATAGGGGCGAATAGAACGCAGAATCTTTTTCTTCTTCATTCTTTTTTTTACCTGAGCAATTTATGAAATAATGTGCCTCTATAACGCTACTTTATATCCAAAAACGCAATTTTTTTCCAAAGCACAGACGTGGAGTTTCATGTCCAGATACCAGCGCTCTACGCGGCTCTACTTACAAATTATACATCTTTTTATTCTCTGAATATATGATATTAACGAAGGTTTGCATGAATACGTGTGTTTTTATTTTTCTAATGAATACGAAATGTGAAACCATCGGATAATTATGGAAAGAAAATTTTGGCTGTGGCTAAGCTGCACTCCCAAGTATTGACTATATTACTTGCTCTACAGTGTTATTTTCAACTAAGGTCACATCTTATGGGTTCCTTAGCGATGAAGAGAATTTTAGTTCTCATGTTGTATTCAGCTGCCTTCTGATAAAACGCGTGCGAGAGAATCTACAGGTCATCCTCGTTTTCGGCTATGATCACTGCGTCATATGATTTTTATTTCGCCCTCTTGACGATCTCGTTCATGATGATGTTGAACAATCGAGGACTTAGAGAGTTCCCTTGTCTTATTCCCGATGGTGTTGGTTTTTCTTGTGTCAACTTCTGGTTCAATCGTATGTGAGTGCTTGTATTGAGATTCAGTTGTTTTATAATATCCACAATAGTCTCAGGTACTTGTTTTCTCTTGAGAATATCAATAACATCTCCAGGTCTTAGTCTATCAAAAGCCTTGTTAAGATCGATGAAACACATAAATGCGGGCTTGTCATACTCTATGGCTTTTTCGATGATTTGTTTGACGATGAAGATAGCATCTATGGTCGATCTGTTCTTCCTTAATCCCTGTTCTTCCTCCGAAATGGTCATGTGCTCACTTAGCATTGTTTCCAGGATTTTACTGAACAATTTCATGGTTGAGTTCAGCAGTATTATGCCTCGGTAGTTTTCAGGGGATTTCCTATTGCCCTTATTGGACACTGGTATGGTCATACTCTTCTTTAATTCTTCAGCTTCCTTTTCTGTTTTCAATATTTTGTTATACAGGGCAGTTAGTTCCTCCATCAGTTCGGGAGCTCCGTTCTTCAACAACTAGTTTGGTATGTCATCTAGGCCTGGCGCTTTACTGTCTTTTATTTTTCTAGCTGTCCGGTTGTTAATTGTACTGGTATCTCAATAGGGTCAGGGTCTTCCATAGTACTATCAGGAATGATTCCGGTAGGGTTTCTGAAAAAAGTCACTGCACTCTGTTTCGTCTATCTGTTGAGTTTTTGTGTATTCACTAATATCCTGCTTCCTTCTTCTTATCATTCCCCAAATTTTTCTCTGTGCACCGTACAGATCGTGCTCCATGTCCGTGGTGAATTTTTACCAGTATTCTCTCTTGATATTCCTTATTTCTCAATTGACTTTGTTTCTTCTTTGTTTATCTCTATTTCCAGGCGTTTTCTCATTTGCGAACGCTTTGACCTCTGATGTAAACCATTGTTTGTAGTGAGATTTTGTATTGAGGCTGATGTTTCCTTTGTCCAGAGCTTCTTCGGCGGCTGCTATGATGTTTGATCTTATTTTTCTCCAGCAACTCTCCACATCGTCGTGTTCCTCAAGTTGATTCCCACCAATTTTCTGTGACAGGCGAACCTTGTAGAGATTTTTTTTAAGAGTCTTTGATTGATTCGATGTCAAACTTTTCTTGACGAAAACGGTGCTTTATATCTTTCTCTCTATAATCATGCGTAATTTACAGAGTACTGAAAGATGGTCAGAGCCTATGTTAGCTGAAGTTAGACTCCTCGTAGCTAATATTTGGGTTAGATGTACAGCTCGGTTTGATATAATATAGTCAATTGTCGAGCTCTGTCCTCGAGAATTCTGCCAAGTGATCTTCTGTTGTGGTTTGTGTTTGAAAAACTTTTATTTATTCACATGTTATATCGGGTGCAAATGTCAATTAGGGCTTCTCCATGTTCATTTTTATGATCTCCGTTGAATCGATGTTTTATATTTGGTATATTACTATTTCCTATTTTAGCATTTAGGTCACCCATTATGAGTAGTTTTTCTGTTCCCAGTATCTTCCCAACTTCTGTCTCCAAAGCATCATAGAATGATTCTGTTTCTTCATTGCTTTCACCAGTGTCTCGCGCATATACACTGATTATGTGGAGGTTTCCCGATCCACACTTACGTTCTGTATATCTTGAGTAGAGTGTTCGTATTTCTCTGATACCACCAATTCCACTACCGCCACTGCTCTTTTGTGTTTGGCTACTCCACTGTATACTAGCACGTACCCAGGTAGTTTGATAGATTCCTTGCCCTTGCGCTTCATCTCAAATAATGCGCAGATGTCGATTTGGTGTTGGTTTATCTCCATAAGTATTTCGTTATCTTTGGAACACCACGACATAATGTTCCAGCAGACTACTCTTATGGTATTCTTTCTCCACTGTTGTTTCTTTGAATTTTCCCTATTCTTGTTCCTGTTTATCGCCAGATCTGTTAGCAATCCGAATCCGGGGCTGAGTATTGGATTTGTGAGAATTAAGCTGTTTTAGGTCAGGTAGGCTGCTAACCTCGACTGACAACCCTCCTTCCTTAACCGAGCTTAGGACCAGCTTCGGTGCTAGCTGATCTACTCAATCCACCCAGGTCACAAGTTAAGCGGAGTTAAGAAAATTTTTAAATGCTGAAATATCCTGAACGGACTCTAATCTTTAGGTTTTTTCCTTCGAAAGTTTTTGTGTTTATGGACAGAACCAGTTTTAATTACTTGACTTTATCAGTGAGTCCAATCTAATAGTTTGAGGTCTCTTTAGCTACAAAATTTGAAAATTACATATATATGCGCTTAAGGAGTACGATAGACATGGAATATGCGCGTAAAAGCATTCCGCATAAGCCATTTTAGTGAAATAAATGTGGAACTTGATGGTCAAGTTTGATTATAGTCCCAAACCGAGTAGTTTGCTAGTTCAGTTTATAAATGAGTATAAATTAAATTTATTATGATTCCAAATATTCGGTATCCCCAAAAAACTAAATCTTATATAATATTAAACTTTTTATTTCAACCTCAGTCTCTGAACTTTTTAGATTAAGATCAATACATGGGTGAAGGTTTTTTAATACTGATCATTTTAAATCACTGCCCCTTTGTACTGAAATAAGCCATGTGAGACAAATTGTTACTTCAATTTTCTCCTTAAGTAGCGTGCAATTTCTCGCCTGTATACAAGTTTGTTCTCAAGTTGTCATCGCCTCCCAATTGTCTCTGGTTCTTCGATCACTTCCCTGGAAGCCCCGATCGCCCCCATTGAGAACCGTTGGGCTAGAGCATGGTCACCATATCCAGTGAAATACGATAACATTGGGCAGCCTTTTTCATATTGAAGTAATGAAGTAGAAATTCCACGCATGAACACATTATTCGATACAGAAGTTGACATTTTCAGAGCACACAGAAACTATTTTGTTTACACAGCGAAATGACAGATATTGAAAAGAAAGCCTTATGATAACACATCAATATGAAGGTGTTGTCAGATGAAACAATGAAATAATAAACTGGAAGCGACATCTGTTATTAAAACCGCACGAACTTACTCCTTCTCCGAATAATTGAAAACAAACATCTAATTCATATCTCCCAGACTTCATATCTAAGAATTTTTTGTAAAAAGTTCGAAAATTATAGACCTCATACTGAATTAGAAATAAAAATATCGGAAATCTGCAAAATTTTCACCCTATATATGTTGAAAATATATATTCTATTAATATAACATTGAAATTTGTCTAGGAACACATATATTTTTCCTTACCTGACATTGTATTCAATATGTATACATACGTATACATATGTATATGTATACATAATTGATGCCCTCAGTATGAAACCCAAAAGAGACTACAGATATGATGATGAACTCAATTTGAAATATAAGGTCCGATACGATTTTCATCCACATTTCATATTCATTTAATCATAATATTGTGTTCAATTATCCATATTAGAGCCAATCTGATGATTGAAATCAACCATGAGGTATCCGGTGTTTTTTTCAGAGTGATAGAACTTTAAATTGAAAGAAAACACATTTAAATTAAGATTGAAGCCAATTTTTTTATTTGAAAGATAATTTTATGACATTTATGTTTTAAAAATAATTTCCGGCATATGTCCTCCACGACTAGCCCTGTGAAACCGCAATCGACCAAACCAATTTTGAACCACTTTCTCTAGTAATTCAGGCCTTATTTCATCAATAACACGAGTTATGTTGGCTTCCAAAGCGTCTATTGTTTCTGGTTAATAAGCATAAACCAAGGACTTGATATAACCCCAAAGAAAATAATCCAGTGGAGTTATGTCGCACGATCTTGGAGACCAATTAATTGGACCATTTCTCGAAATAATGTTATCGCCAAATCTTTCTTTCAATAAATCAATTGTTACGGTAGCAACATGAGGTGTAGCATCATCTTGTTGGAACCAAAACACTTCTGGGTGGATACCATTCAAATTTTGAAACAAATAATCATTGATCATCGATCTGTAACGAGCACCATTCGCTGTAACATTTGCTCCGGCATCGTTTTTGAAGAAATATGGATCGATGACGCCTCCAGCGTGTAAATCACACCATACAGTGCATTTTCAGGATGCAATGGAACCTGCAGAACTTCTTGAGGATTGTTTTCACTCCATATATGGCAATTTTGCTTGTTTACATGGCCGTCCAACCAGAAATGAGCTTCATCACTAAACACAATTTTATGATTAAAAAGTAGATCAACTTCAAGCTGTTCTAGGGCCCAATCAGCAAACAAATGAGGCTTATTATGGTCCAGTGGCTCTAGCTTTTGAACCAGTTGGATCTTGTATGGGTGTAGACCAAATCTGGATCATCATTAATTATTGAAATTTCTTATTTCGTTATAAAGTAAAATGAATATCATTAGTTATGGAACAAAAAATCGCTTAAAAGTCCACCAAGGAAACGCTGGCAGGAATGAAGTTGTTGAACCAAATTTTCCATTACTCTCTCACACAAATCAGGTCGTATGTTAGTAATTACTTGTTCAATATTGATCTGCAAATCGTCTAAATTTGCTGGATAATTGCTATAAACCAATGACTCAATGTAACCCGAAAGAAAGAAGTCCAATGGAGTTAAATCGCAGGAACGAGGCGGATAATTTATCAGTCCATTTCTTAAAATAATGATATCACTGAATTTTGTTTTCAATAATGATCTGTTGGTGTGAGTTCTTGGGTTCAAACAATTTTGTATTGATGTAAACCAAGGTCTTTTCGTAAAATTCGCCACAAAGACGTCTGGGAGTTGCCTAGTTCTTGTGAACGTCGAGAAATCGATAAATTTTGGTCTCCACCAACACTTTCACGTACGGCAGCAATATTCCCTTCACTTCTTGCATTTCTTTGTCTCACTGGTACTGTAACATCATGAAGTATAAAATTTGTTTCAAACTTCTTCAATAAACATTCAACTGTTCTTTCATCCGGACAATTATAACGACCAAAAATTGGAGTTAAAGCACGTAAAGTAAGAGTAACAGATCGTGATATTTCATAATAAATTTGGATTATTTATAAACGTTGTTGGAGTGTGTACCTTTCCATGACTAAATGGTAGACATTGACAAATACAACTGTCGATTACACAAATAAACAATGGCTGGTGCCGTGATGGATTTGCCGTTTTATCACTAAATCTGCCGCGATCTCAATGGCAAATAGTTCTGCCTGGAATAATAATAATAATATTTATTAAACCCCCTCCTTAAAAGTACAAGTTAAGAAATAGGTTAATGGGGACACTATCTGAGATATGCACGTCTTTAATAAACCTTATTGGAATCTCGTCATAACCACATGTGCTTTTGTTATTTAAATTATTTAACACTGAGATCATCTCTGCTTCAGTAATGTCAAAAACAAAGAAAGAATTTTCCAGGTTTTTTGTTTTGTTGCTCTATTTGGTGGATTATTTGAGAGATTATGAATCGATGATGATGCAATGTTAGCAAAAAATTTATTTAAATTTTGGATCATCCGTTACCACGGGGCATACCTTTTTCTTCTCTAGTTTTCCAGTTAATGAGTTTACTAATTTCCATGCGGCCTCTTTTTTTTTTGTCCGATTTTTGTTTTATATTGCCTGCCTGAGCACGTTTTTCCGCTAAGATAGCCTTATCATACTTTTTCTTCAAATTGTCATAACTGCTTTTTAGTTCCGGCTTGGTTGAAGAAGCTATCAGTAAGTAGTCTAAGCAGTTTTTTATTATTTTTAAATCAGGATTCTCTCTAAATTTGTTGAAATTTAATTTTTCAACTATTTTTACTGAGGGAAAGTATTTATCAAATAACATTTTAAATTTGTTTTCGAAGCTGTTCCACATCTCATTCACCTTATGTGTTTTAAATTCAAATATTTTCCCCCAGTTTTGCTTCGAGAGGCAACCCAGAAAAATTTCCGTGGTTTCCTCATTTATTACTCGATTTAAAAATTCTTTCCTTGTGTTATTGTCAGGTAAATTTTGAGCAAATTCAAAGAAACAGGTGAAATGATCCGTTATATGATTTTCAACCATGTTTATTTTTCCCTCTATACTAGTAATGAAATTATTCAAACAAGATCTTGAGATTCGTCTAGTAGTCTCTTTGATAGTGAAATTTTGACTGAAATATTCTGTTATAGAAAGGAACTCACGTGATTCTCTGTTGTTCGTTAGGATATCTATGTTGAAATCACCCGTTATTAAAATTTCTGCTTTTTCCTGTAGGCATTTTTGAAGAATAGTTGTTATTTTATCGAAGAATATATTAATATCGCCTTGAGATCTGTAAATACACACAGCTATAACCCTAGTTGATACCACGTCTATCTGAATAGAAGAACACTCGAAAATATTCGAAACTCTCAAGAATGTTATATCTAGTCTCTCCTCTGAATTATAGGAGTTGTGTGCATAATAGTTGTTATTTTATCGAAGAATATATTAATATCGCCTTGAGATCTGTAAACACACACAGCTATAACCCTAGTTGATACCACGTCTATCTGAATAGAAGAACACTCGAAAATATTCGAAACTCTCAAGAATGTTATATCTAGTCTCTCCTTTGAATTATAGGAGTTGTGTGCATAATAGTTGATATTTTATCGAAGAATATACTAAGATCGTCTTGAGATCTATAACACACACAGCTATAACCCTAGTTGATACCAAGTCTATCTGAATAGAAGAACACTCGAAAATATTCGAAACACTCAAGGATGTTATATCTAGTCTTTCCTTTGAATTATAGCTAACCCTTATCCCTACAAAAGCTCGCAGCCAATTTATATTCATTGAAATGATAAGCTCTAAGTTCATTTGTATCTTACCATATATGATGACTTTATTATTACATTACTTATGATTACAATTGCGTCAGGCTCGTCGGATTATTCTCAAAGAGGTTACTTTTAAGGTATCCCTATGCAAAATAGTCAAGTGGCCTAAGGTCGGGGCTTCTGGTAGACCAGTTGATGTTACCCCTACGCGAAATGACCTTGTTAGGGAATAATTAGTTAACAGCTTCTATTGCTTGATTTGATGTATGGCAAGTGGCCCCATCTTGTTGAAACCACGTTCTTGAGTTGAAACCTTGAAATTCCTGTAACTCTGGACCCAAAAAGTTTCGCAGCATATTGCATTAACTATCACGAGGTCGGCCTCGTCAATCTTCATGAAAATAAGGGCCGATTATGCCTCTAGCAGATATAGCGGCCCAAACAACAATCTTTGGTCTGTGCAGGGGTCATTCATGCTTTCGTCTCGGATTTTCCTCTGCCCAGTATAGACAATACTGTTTATTGACATGAACATTCAGATGAAAGTTTGCTTCATCACTGAAGAGTACGGCGGTTGTTGAGCAGCCGTAACATTTCGTTGGAAAAATTCAATCGATTAGCATATTTCTTTAAAATTAAATGCAAGAACAATTTTTTGATTTTTAATGATTAGCCTCGCTTTCGGATGGATAAAGGCGGATTTTGACGAACTGACATCTAGAATCGTTTCTTCGTCGCGGATTGACCAGGGGCGGCCAGAGAATTGAATTTTCACCGTCGCACCTGTATTCTTCTTTGGGTTTCACACTGAGCGAAAAAATTACGTACATAATGTCAAATAAAGAAAAATAAATGTATTTTTAACATTTAATATCAAAACAGATTTAATCTGTTATTCTTCTACAATTTAAATTAAAATTCACAGTTTTTCCAGGAATTGTTTGGTAAGATTACAAGTTCATTTATTTTTAATTGAATTTATATTATATCATATTATAAATGTAAAGTTGAACTGACCTTATCGGAATCCTAATTGTTTTGAGGATGTGCTACATGTTTTTGAGAGTTTTTGAAGTAACTTATTCAAATATTTAAACATATCAAATATTTCAAATAAATTAGTTTTGGAGATGTTCTTTAAATTATGTTGTGTATATTTGAAAAAGATAAAGTTTTCATAAATATGAGACCAGAAACTGAACATGTTGTCAAATGTTTGTTAAAGGCAAAACATACGTACCGCGGCCTTTCTGACGAGTTCAGGTGCGTATGTCTGGAACGAAAAATTTGATATTATTTATTTTTAATTCTGATTAATAATTAATTTTTGTGTTGTTTTTTTTCCATTTGATATTATATAGTGAATCTTGATTTTTATACGTCTATTGAATATAAGTAGGGCTCAATATTAGACAGTAATTTAATTCTAAAAGTTTTAAAAAAAAAAAATTTTTAAATTAAAATTGTAGAAGACTAACAGATCAAATCTGTTTTGATATTCTAAGTTCCTAATTATACTTCGATCAAATAAAAAACCCCAACTTATTTTTATAAATGTATTTTAAGCAAATAATTTCAAATAATATTTCATTAATATAATAGATATTTTCAAGATATCTGATATTTTCAGATATCTGCTATTTTCAATTCAGAATTGAATTTTCCTCATAATTTTTTATCTGCATGTCCAAAGTAACCGTTTTTTGATTCAATAAAATGCCTCAGAAAACACTGTTTCGCTTTGTAGACATGTAGATTATCAATACATGTAATTGGCAACCAACTTATGAAGAATAAAAAAAACATAAAGTATTGACCAAAATTATCTAAATCCGTCCCCAAGACAAATTTGTTTCTAGTGGATATTAAGGAATAACAAATTCAATCATCAAAAAATGTTCCACATAGAATTCAAAAAGGTCTTTTTATTTTCCTTTTTAGAAAAATAAAAGCACTGAAAAAGAATTTGAAATTCTAACCAATCTTGTTGACAGTTGACAGTTTTCAAATGTTGAGTCCATGATCTTCTTCTCAACATATTTATGTGTAATTCTAGAATGGATGATAACTCGACCATGTTTTTAAAATTTTTTTTTTCTAACCTGATGAATGAAACTATGTATTTATATTTTATTGATTGTTTTTATTTAACATTAAAATAACTCCTAACTGATGAGAAGATGGGCAAGGATTTCAAATTAATTTTCTGGGGAATGTGCTACCTATTTTTCTAAAAAGTGATCTTAAAACACCTTATTGAATTCTATGTGGAACATTTTTTGTGATTGAATTTGTTATTCCTTAATATTCACTCGGAACAAATTTGTCTTTGGTAATGGATAGGACAAGAAAAATATCATTTTGTTAAGTACTTTATGTTTTCTTTAGATTCTTCATTGAAAAATATCAAGTAAGGTTATTCTCATTTTCACAAGTTTTTATCGTTATAATAATACAACGATCGTTTCGCTAACACAGAAGCATCTTAATGTAGGTGGTATATCTTAAATTTTTGAATAACAAAATTTATTTTCGGAATAGGCTTCTATTTATATTAGAGTAGGTACAAAATCATTTTATTAAGCACAAAACCCAATAAAGAGGGTCTCTCTAAATTCCAGTTCTTCTGAATATATTTGACAGAGGAAAGTTATTTAGGTCTAATTATTCGTTGAGTACTATACCGATTTTTAAATACCAATTTAAAATGTGAATCAATACTTGATAGAAATAATTTTAATGACTTTAAATTCAGAATTATATCTTCTAACTTCTATATATATATATATTGAATTAATATACAAAAACTATCAAAATGATATCCTTATTATATTCAATATAAAATGGTTTTCGATGTCTTGGAAAAAATGTATTAACAAAACTAAATGAGTATGTATATTAACCAGAAAATACAAGAAACTCCATTATTCCAAAATTATCTAAAATTCTCAAAATAAAGTATCAAATAAAAATAATTGAACAAGAACTCCAACATTTTAAAGCTATTTCGGTCTCTAGACCTCTTCAGAAATGAACTGAATTCAGATTCAAATATATCAACAAGATCAAAATTTAACTCACCAAATAAAATAAAACCTGGAACGAATAATCCCAAATTGAGCTTTAAATTATCCAATGTAAAACAGAAATGACCAACTTGTTGTTAATCATCAACCGTTAACCATTTGTAGGTATTCGGAACACAGAAAAACACAACCAAAAATTATTCATACCAAATAATGTCCCATGATAAGAAAAATACCCAGAATTTCAAAAATAATGCATAATTAAGGAATATATTGTGGATATTCATTCAGACTCTTTACGAATTTATTTCATAATTTAGAAATCAATTTGAATGCGAGTTAATACTTGATAGAAGTAATTTCATATGACTTTAAATTCAGAATTTTTTATTTCTAACTTCTACAATATATATTGAAACTATATACAAAAACTATCAAAATAATATCCTTATATATAATCAGTATAAAATATTTTTTAAAGTCTCGGAAAAAATCTTTTTACATCCCGACATGAAACGTGTTAATACAAATGTATTAACAAAAACTATATAAGTATGTATGTATATTAACATAAAAATACAAGAAAATACACTATTCCAAAATGATCTAGAGAGGTCAAGAGACTATAAAAGAAGTTATAGAATATTAGAATTCTCGTTCAATTATTTTTAATTGATACTTTATTTTGAGAATCTTAGGTAATTTTGGAATAGTGAATTTTCTTGTATTTGTATGTTGAAATACATACTAATATATTTTTCGTAAATACATTTGTATGAATGATATTTTATATTGATTGTATATAAAAATATCATTTTGATAGTTTTTGTATATAGTATCAATATGCAAGAGTGTATCTGAATAGTTACAGAATTTAGGTAGTGATTCCATGTCGAAAAAAAGGGTGGGTCTTTCATATAAACTTTATTTTTTGAGCCCCCTCTGCTTAGTTACAGCCCCCTAAAGATTGCGCCCGAAAAACAATGTTTAATTTTTTTCTTAAAAATCAAAAAACTGACAAGAATTAAATTAAGAAGAAATTTTCATGCGGGTAAGAAGGCATTCAAAAAAATTTTTGGTGGTGTTCCTCTATGATTGAAAAGTGTAGAAAAAGTCACCTCTAAACCTTCCTTCGCAAGATATTCTATTTTACAATAAAAAAATTAATTTTGAATAGCTTGATCTTTTTTAACAAATAAGGTTTCTTGTAATTTATTGCTAGAGTTCAAGGTTTTTGAGAAAAAAATTATTTATAAACATGATAGCGTGAGTCGTAGCGCCAGGAATTATTTCCGAACTAGAATTTATCTAGTAAGCGAATGTCATTTTGTTATGACAACTGCTTTGTTTTGATTAACTTTGATTCAGTTACAATTATTGTCATTCTTTTGGTTTTTAAGGAAAAACTTAGAAAGTGTTTTTCGGGCGCTCTAACTAAGCAGGGGGGACTGAAAAAAAAAAAGTTTATATGAGAGACCCATCCTATGTTTGACAAGGAATTAACCCTAAATTTTTTCGCAACTATTTATATACTGTAGAAGTTAGAATATATAATTCTGAATTTAAAGTCATTTAAAATTACTCACATCAAGAATTGACACATTCAAAATGATTTTTAATGCTCATAGGCTCTCAAGAGATTTTTTTATATTAAATCTATAGAGGTTTCGGAGAATTAATCCAGCTATCATCTGTAATATTCGAAAAAACTCTTCATAGTGAATTTTTAATATATATATTCTATAACTATCGTCGGATTTTCGGATTTTCTACTAATTTTCACCTGCACTTTTCTAAAGAATACACTTAATGTTTCGTCCTCACCGAATAAAATAATAAATGATAAAAGTTCCAGTTGTGAGCATTCAGTTATCTTGACATTTGAACTTCTGAATATATTTGTATAGAATTGAGGACAGTAGAATTGTACAAGCATTAGGAATATGATTGTTATTGATTCTCTTATATTTGACATTCATTGGCATCGATGAACTAACTACCCGAATATGAATGAAATTGAGTGGAAATTTTGGTAGGATTTGAAATATGATTCCACCAGTTATGATAAAATCGAATGGAAGATATATATTTCTTTTTTTTTTGAGAATTTTTATATTGAGAATTTTGGTTTCAAAACATATATTCCGTTCCAACTTTTAAGAATTTGGAAAATAACTTCTAATCATTTTCAATTTTTGAAGAAGACACCGGATCATTTTCAGGTGGAGGATATATGCACACATCAGAGTTATTTCTAACAAAAGGTAAAAATAATATAATCACTCCTGAAAGAATTTTTTGGCCAGGAGTGTTTTTATTACCTTTTTTAATTGTGTTTATCGTTTTTATTCTTTACAGGCTGAGGAAAAGGATAAGGGAAAGATAGTCATGTACTATTTCCGAAAAGGTGGTTATATAAATAACTGTAACAAGTAAAATTTTAACTATAAATTAATATAATAAGTGAATCTATTTCACATGTGAAAATATTTAAAAAAATCATTCTCTTCACAACCGAACTACAATATCTTCGATTTAACAAGGTCATGAATGTTGAACTAACACAATACTTCCGAATAATAAAGAAATTTCGACATAGAAATTTGTTTTACGGAATTTTGTCTTTCAATCTAGCGCAATTATTCACCAGGAAATTACTATCACTCCTAAAGAAGTACAATTTTGTCCACAACTTTTTGTCCCTCAGATGTTCTTTATTTATGAATATTCCGGAAATCTGAAGAGAGGACGTATTCACCATGACTAAATCATCATTTGATTGTTTTCTCAGCAGGTAGAAAAACACTTTGTCCTACATGATAGTTTCAATGAACAGTTCATAATTGTTGCGTATTCAGTTAATTTCTTTTAATAGTTTTCTAGATCAGTTATAGATCATTTTCTACTGTCTTGTTGTAATTCTTCCTTGGTAAAGGTTGTTGTTGACAGTTTGATGATATCTTGAATTCCATTACAAATTCGAGTACCTAACACATCGGCTGATAAGTTCTTTACTTAATGAAGAAAACATGACTTATTTGATCCAACTCGACTCTCCTTCAAGTGCTATATAATCTCTTTCATATATTGAAAGGTCACTTTTTCTTTGCATATGGGGTCATTTCTTCGAAATATAGTCGTTCAATAGGTGCTGAATAAGAATCGCTATTAGTTGCCTTAATGTTTTTATGGTAGTCGATAAACAGAATACTGTAAGCGTCCCAAAATACCGACGCCATAACCTTATCAACACTCTTTTTCGCTTTTGGTCACTTTAGTCGATATTCACTTTCTGCTGTCTTCTGAGCTGACATTTTTTTTGATTCAGAGATATGGTAATGCATTTATATTTAATTCATGTCACAAATTGACGCAAAAAATGCTGCTTATTTTGCTTAAACAGCTCCGAATAATCCACTGTTGTTTTTTTTAGTCAACTGTAGCAAATCTTTGGAACCAGTTTTCCCAAAAAAAATGAAGCACTTTGATATCTTTAAAGTGTGATCTATCCCCTGCAACCATCCGTAGTCATAGCCTTGGTCTTGTACGCATTAATGGCGTTGTCTTCCTCGAACATAAAGTGAGAAATGATCGGAGTCATACTGGATACCCCACCTTCCCTCAAATGTTCTTCTCATGATGGCGTCGACGACGATGTTGAAAAGCAAGGGTGAGGCCACATTTCCTTGGCAGAAGCCCATATGGACGGCAAACTTCAGACAGTCCGTTTCATATTCGCACCTGGGTAGTCAAGCCATTGTAAGGCGACTTAAGGAGTTGGATTGGCTTCGGCGGTATGTGTTCGTCCAGAGCACAGGCCAGTGAACGCGGCCAGTCGAAGGCCGACTTGAAATCACTGAACACTAGGACAGTTCGCTTTCCACATCTGATTCCTTCTTCCAGCAGTTGACGTACAGAAAAACTTGGTCAGCGCAGCCTCAGTATGGCCGGAATCCAGCCTGCTCTTCTCGGCTGGTTTGTTCGCGGTGTTTCTACAGTCGTGATTGTATTATCTTCATGAACACCTTGCCGGTAATAGATAGGAGGCTGATCCCACGGTAGTTCTTGCATTTCCGGCTGTAACAATGTGTGGGGTGGATGCCCACAGGTGTCACTTGTACCACCTGGCCACCTCATTGGTGTAGGACTCGAGGGGCCAGTGGTTGGAAGTCCACATGCTGGACTAGGGAGGTATTTCATTCATCTCTTCGCAGACCCCCATGCTCGAAAATTCTCACGAAATGACTCAGCGTTTAGCTGGACTTGACGGTTCGACTGGCCTTGTTCTGAACTCGGATCAATGCATAACATTTCAGGGTTTGTGGATCTCGACGAAATGGCTTAGCCGTTAGTGCTTGACGCCAGGATCAATTGAAAGACTTCACATGGGTTCGTGGGTCATGACGTACAGGCCGTGTTGACGGTGCTCGTACCAGGAGTCATCATTCTTGGGATTATCTCAGTTCATGGGACTGCGTTCGGGTGCTTGGATAAGAAGCCCTTCCGGCGGGTGAGTTGCGTCACAAGCCAACTCGGGTAATGACCTGCAGAGCCAGGAGAGGTTAGATAGTGCTTCGCTGCTACCAGTCAGTTGGTTTTGGCTTTCCAGCCAAACTCTGGTGGGTTCATCTCTTCGGAGGGTCGCTTCGCGCGATGATATGGCGTAATCCTTCATACTTTCTGCTTCTGGGGGCAGACTGTGGAGACTGCTGAGTAGTCACTTGGTGAAAGAGCCATGCTCACATGCCAATACGGAAACCTTGTAGAATTCACAATTCCCGGCTGTCGCACCCCCCATAACATTATAGCTTGACGCGCTGAGGGCGCTTGTCTTGACTAGGACCCTAGTTTCATTCCGGTGAATTGGAGGGCCAAGTTATGATACCCAAAGTAATGCCACCCTAGCCACCCAACTGGTGTTGGACTCGAGGGGGCAGTGGTTGTTAGTCCGCATGCTGGAGTAGGAGGGTATTCCTAATATCGGTCCGCAGCAACTCATGTTCAGGATATCTCAAGAAATGCTTCAGGGTTTAGCGGGACTTGACGGTTCGACCAGTCTCGTCCTGAACCAGGATCGATTGCGAGCAGTTTCTGGGGTTTCTGGTTCTCGACGATACGGCTAGAACGTTGATACTTGAAGCCAGGATCAAGACCCACAAGGGTTTTTGGGTATTCTGAGCACCAAACACGGACATGGAGCATGAGCAGCCGTTGAAGTAGACTGTCTCCCCTTGCCTTGATCTTCTCAGCAGTGATTTGATCCGCGCCAGGCGCTTTTCCGTTCTTCAGTGATCTAATGACACGTTTCGTCTCTTCTTTTGTTAGTTTGTCTTCAGGTAATACATCCGTAGGCGCATTGATCTTGAGCGACATTGGTGGCGGTCTCTCAGGCGACTCGCGGTCCTATAGTTTGCTGAAGAATTCCATTAATCTCCGAAGACGTTTTTCAGGGGGGCGTATGAGGCTGCCTTCGTATGGATCTCAGGCGGTCGTCCAGCTCGACGGGGTCCAAATAAAACAAGTGCAGGCTCGCTGGTTCAGGAGAGGAAAGTGGCCCTGAAGTCCACAGCAGGATAGGCCAGGCAGGCCATGGCTGCGTTCGCTTCGCTTAAGTGTTGCATTTGGGGAAAAGCTAACAGATAACTCCAAACAAAGATTGGAAAAACGCTCATCATACCGGTTCTCCTATATGACGCCGAGACGTGGACTCTGCTTAAGAGCGACCTGAACACGCTTGACGTTCTCCGAATGCGATGTCTTCGGCAGATCCTCGGAGTTTCCATCCGAGACCGTCTTCAAAACGACTTCATACAGGAGAGATGCGACCACCAATCAACCATACAAGCTCTGATCCATCAGAAGTGACTGATATGGTTCGGACACATTTGCCTAATGGACGCAGAACGGATAGCATACATGATGCTCTGGCGAAAACGCCCAGAGACATGACGGGTGCAGCGGTCGGCTCCCAGGAAGAAGTGGGCGAGGCACGTTGAGAAGGACGTACGAAAGCAGCGGCTTAATATTTAAGACGCAAAAGCCGTAGCCATGGAGTGTACCGCATGGAAAAACGTGATAGCAACTGTAAAAAATCCAGTGGCTACCACAGCAGCAGCAACTCAGGCGGAAAACCCTACCCCATCTCCAGCTAAGGATTAAAGTAGAAGAAGAAGATCCTCTGCATCTTCACTTCACGGTTTGCCAAAACGATTTTGTGGGATTCTTTTATGTTTCGTAGGGTAACCATCTCTTTTGAGAGACCAGAGCGTAGTGCATTATCTATGTTCGTACGACCACATTTGAATTCAGCAAACCAGTCAATAATCATCGATTTTTCTGGTGCAGAATCCGAATACCACTTATCAAGCCAATTTTTGATTTCAACGATGTTTTTTTCCCATTCAAAAGCCATATTTCATCAAACCACCTTTTTTTCGGTGTTTTGGAAACCACAAAAGTTGTTCCACTAAAATCACTTCAACTTTTCATCAAACTCCATATGGTTAGGAAATTTTCCCAGCTATCTTCTAAAGGTTAGTATTTTCTAACCGAAACATAAATTTTTCATTTGTGGCGCCATCTGTGTGTCAAACCAAAAACTCATCAGCCGACGTAACATTATAACGAATTGAAACATTTCCTAATGAAAGCTTTACCGAACAATACATGTGCTAGCCTCTATCCTCAGCAAAATAAACAACAAACGCATTCAAGACCACTTTGGCAACATGATTATTTGCATTTTCTGAAGAACACGTTTAATAAGTCCATCTTTCACACACAGATATTTTTTTATAATAACATTATTCCAGAAAATTAATGCATAACAAGTGAAAACAAATTGATATTTTATCTCTAGTGTAAATTTTAGACAAAGTGTTCTATACTACCAAATTTATTCAAAGATTTTTTAAAAGATAAGTCTGCCTCAAGGTACTGCTCTGGCCAACATTCTATGCTGTATATATCAGTGGCGGCTCGTCAGAGACGCCAAGGTCGGCAGTACCAACCCCAGAAAAAGGAAGTCTACTTAAATATGAACTTTCACTTCTCTTAGCTTTGTCAGACTTGAATGATCAATTATTTTCATGCTTTCGATAGAACACCAATTAGCTCAATAATCAGACATGGCATATATGCTGCAGTTAGGCAGAAATTATACGATTTACAGCTCTTAGAGTCGCGAACAAGAGTATGCGCGCTCTATTTTGGCATCGAAGGTAAGGCATTTTAAAATCTGCTGTACCTGCTATGTATGAGCGGTAGATAGTCTACACAGTAAAGATTGCTCTTGATTAATATCGGGTAGCTTTTATTTTATCAGATGTAAGATGATGGTAAATATTGAATACACCTCTTATTCCATGCTTTTTCGTTATCAACTATCCGAGATTTTTTATGTTACGAAAACTTTGAAATTAAAAAATCATGATTGCGCGCAAAATACCTATACTGATAAATTTCTATTATGTAACATTTTAGAAGCCTCTTGCAATACTGGGTTCTCAATATGATATAAATGTTGCTGTTTCAACACTTCATTTCAATAAAATTTCTTGACGCAGGATTGGCATTTCTGTATTTGCCGTACTCCGAAGCGTGAGGCGGCAATTTGAGTAAAAGATCATCGTAATCTTTTGTTTCGTATCGTTGACTAGTTGAATTTCAGAATATATTTATGATACTTTTATTTTTTGGAGGGATATAATTTAGCTAACTTTTTGACAGTTTCATATGAGGAAATGATGTTAATTTTCTAAGTGATATGAATGGCTGAAATAATTTTTTCACGGATATTATTCGAGTTAATTTATAATTAGAAAGAAACATAGACTATAAAAAGTGAAGCGCCGTTGGCAGTACCTCATAGTGGTGTATCTGCAAATTTTGCCGACCCAGAATAAATATCCAAGAGCAGTCACTGGTATATACAGACTACCAACCAAAAGAAGACATCTAAGTTTTAGATACGCCAATTGCTCTCGAAGTTTACTCTTGAGGATCTTAGAAAATGTACAACTGAAAGTAGACCAAACCCAATGAAAAAACCAATGTTTGATTCTATCGGTCTTTACTTGTCAAATATTGATGATTAAAAGTAAAACAACATAATTAGAGCAATTAGAGAAATGTCTTCAGAAATTATGAGAAATAA
The DNA here is from genome assembly GCA_034642435.1 of Megalocaria dilatata. Classification (NCBI taxonomy): domain Eukaryota; kingdom Metazoa; phylum Arthropoda; class Insecta; order Coleoptera; family Coccinellidae; genus Megalocaria; species Megalocaria dilatata. The sequence continues at coordinate 13,401,291 of CM067863.1, forward strand.
CTCTCCAAAAACTATTTACTAAATGAATTTAAAAACGATGATTAAAAGTAAACAACTTAATTTCCGCCAATTTATATAATTTCCTGACAATTGTTTCGTCATGACAACATGACTTCGTCAGGTGAGTATGGTACTAACTACATATTTGAGATTAAGTTATTTGAATATTCACAATATACAGAAAAGAAGGTTGTGGGAATTTGCAGCAATTTTCTTTATTATTATACGAAGTTTCAGAAAAGGTTAAATAAGGGGGATTTATTGAGGTCCGTCTGGTCGTTTAGGAAAATCTGTTTTTTATTGAATTTGTTAATTTCGAGGGCTTCAACCCCGAAGTTCTTCTTGTTTTCTAGGTGTAAGATTTTGTAGTTATTGTCAAAATCATGTCCTGTCTCCAGAAGATGGTCACCATATGTTGAGTTTCCGTTTTTACCAAGATATGCTTTCTGGTGTTCACGTATCCTAGTGCCGAAAGATCTACCTGTTTGATCAACGTATACACATGGGCAAGTACCGCAGTTTAACCTATAGACTCCAGACTTTTTGTTTTATGGATCACATCTTTATTATTTCTTATTAAATTTCCTAACGTGTTTCTTGTTTTAAATGAAATGTTGCAGTTACTCTTTTTCTTTAAATATCTTGCCATTTTTTCGGACTTTTTGTTTATGTAAGTTAGAGAAATAAATTTTGTATCAATAGCTATTGATATTGACTGTTTAAATTGCATTCGTTTCGATAATTTATTTATAATCAACAGATTGAAACCATTGTTAAATGCGATCTGTTTTATTATATTCAGTTCTCCATCAAAATTCTCTTGTGTTGATTATAAATGAATTATTGAAACGAATGCAATTTAAAGTCAATATAGCTTGTATATCCAACAAGATCTACTGAAACAAAATATATTTCTTTAACGTACATAAACAAAAAGTTCAAAAAAATAGAAAGATTTTTAAAGAAAAAGAATAACTGCAACATTTCATCGAAAAGAAAAAACACGTGAGGAAATTTAATGAAAAATAATGAAGATTTGATTCATAAAAACGAAAAGTCTGGAGTCTATAGGTTAAACTGCGGTACTTGTCCATGTGTATATGTTGGTCAAACAAGTAGATCTTTCGGCACTAGGATAGGTGAACACCATACAGCATAACTTGGTGAAAACGGAAATTCAACATTTGCTGACCATCTTTTGGAGACAGGACATGATTTTGACAATAATTACAAAATCTTACACCTAGAAAACAAGAACCTCAGGTTGAACTACCTAGAAGCTCTCGAAATTAACAGACACAATAAAAAACAGATTCTCCTGAACGACCAAATGGACCTCAATAAATCCCCCTTACTTAACCTTTTCTGAAACTTTGTATAATAATAAAAAAACAGATTTCTGTAAATTCCTATTACCTTCTTTTCTCTATATTTTGAATGTTCAAAGAACTTAATCTCAAATATGCAGTAAGTACCATACTCACCTGACAAAGTCATGTTGTCATGACGAAACAATTCTTGTGAAATTAAATAAATTAACGGAAATTGTCTTACTTTTAATCATTCAACGAAAACAGTTGTTTTTATCATATCGATAAGATAGTAAAAACTGCTATAATTATGATTTCAGCCAAGATGACTTTTTTCAGTTGAAATGTAGCAATCTGGCAAAATCATAATGATTGTTTAAACGTGCATAAACATAAAGGAATAAGGTTTTGAATCAAATCGATGTTCCAATAGTTTGCATGAGGATGAGAGGAGTACATTATTTGCATGTTTTGGGGTATATTTCATTATGTTACCATAAACAGCTCCTTTTGCTATAACTGGAATTGCATCGTTGAAAAATAGTTACGAAAACTGCACATTATAGTTTGGTACTTACGTGCACTGAATTCCCCAGTATAACGTCACTCAGAATTTCATTCTTATTGTGAAGTACATGATATTACACCTTGTATAAGTTTCCCGAAAAGCTTTTCCTCAGCCTACCAATTCCAGCACACACTTTTAGGAGAATGAAAAACTTTACCCTGGTAATAACGAAGGCTAGTCCTGTCCAGTCAAGTTAGAACTTGGACGATGTGAATTTCAGATGTCCTGCAGTTTGTGCCCAGAGGACCAATCAGTATTACCTTCTCTACAAGGTTCAAGAATAATCAGACAAAGCTCCCAACCGGAAGCATCAAAACCTTGCTGCGGAAGGAATTGCGTACATGGAACGACTGCATCAACATCCTTAAGGCAACTAAGGGACCATAATGACAAAGAAGGAGGTATTGCTATGATTGCTGCCGATTCCCTTCGTATCAATGGTGCTATGCGAAATTTTCGTCAGGTATGATTTTTTCCTCAAGCCGTTATTAGAGTGTTCCATAGGGACACCATTTTATTTCCGTACTGTCGCAACTCGAAAAAAAACATGTATATACGGATATTTCATTATTTACTATGAAGGAAACATAATTTCGTAGTAGATACCCTTAAGTGGTAAGTTTCAAGCTGGACGTTCATTCGCTTCGTACTAGTCGGGTTGAATAGTTCATGGTTTCTGACAGACAAAAAAACATTTTTTCCAAAGCTTCTTCAACATTCCTTCATCTTCCTCTTCATCGCCGAAAATGTTACTCTTCTTCACTCAAGTAGAATATCCTTATCTGTATGAATTAAAACGGCGGATATTTTATTAATGACGTCTCTAAAAGTCCGAGGACCTGCCTCAAGTTATTGTTTGCTGATAACTTTGAATTCTTTAGAACCATTAATAATAAAAATGACTTCATTACTCAGAGTGATTTGAATTTGACCCTAAACTGCTTTTGGAAGAACGGGATGTTAACACAGATAAATGCTGTATTTTTTGCTTTTCTCGGAAGGTCAATGTACTTATTGGAGACCATTACATTGAGGGGTTACAAAGTAAAAAGGTGTATAGAGAGGTTAAAGAATTGGTAATGAGAGATAGAGCATGAACTTTTTCGGCTCATGTCCGACTGAGTACTAGAACTATACATAACCAAACAAAGATGGAACCACCCAGTATTTTACAGAAACCTCTTTCAACTCGAAAAATGCATTTGCACTCGGAAGAATGTTATTTTTGATAACAGGCATTGTTTGGTTCTTAAAACTTATTTGCCGATGTGTTGATTCAACGATTTGAAAAATAATATCCTAGATTTCGTATAATAATTTTCATAAACGAAGAATAATTGCCCGTAAAGTGCGTGTATAACAAAGGTCAGTTTCAAAAACATATGCATCTTGCATATATTTAGGATACCTAAAAAACAGAACGTGATATATCGTCAGAGGGTACTTCTCAGTAGAAAGACCGTTTTTTAGCTCAATTACCTCAAAGGCAATTTTCAAAGGTGACTGAAAGAAAAGAAACACTGGTAACGATTAGGAAACGGCTTTGACCAGAGAACTATTTAGTACGAAATAATGAATGGGCCAAAGCTATTTAGAGAAGACAAAATCGATTGATGAGAACAATCACCAAACTTCTTATAAAAAATCAATATACATAAACACAATAGCATATATCTGTTTTGATTGGTAGTGGAAAATAAAGCGGACGTCAAGTTGCTCGACTGCACCCAAAATAAAAATAAGAAAAAGTGAAGGTTTGGGGCAGGAACGAACTTCCTCAATTCCTATATAACGAAGTCGAACTGAGCAAAGTTATGTAGATTTGGTTCAACATCCCATTATACGACTTTGTGAGGGTGCTTTTAGGGAGACTTCTATATATTATTCTGAATTTTTGTCCATTGTTCAACTACAAAACCCTTCATTATGCTGATAATGGAGTCCTGGCTACATCCATCTATTCCAAACTGCACATTCGGCATACCTAATTATACTCTTTATCGTGACGACAGTATCATAACTCCTGGTCACAGGGGGGTATGAGTCTACTTAAGACAAGTATCACTTCCTCATTCAAAGTGAATGAAGTCCATAAGGATTGGACAGGCATCAACAAAATTTTCTTCGAAATATCAAAGCAAACTTTTTCTATCTTCATCGGATGCATCTATCGACCCCGTCCTGCTGTGAAGACGCCGAGTTGGTTGCTTTTCTGACGGAGAGATCTAAGAAATATGACAACTTGTTCATAGCTGGAGACTTCAATTGTCCAGATCTACAGTGGCCCATCATGCACCTGCCTTCATAAAACGCACCATAGTTCCCTTATGCTGAACTGGTCACTGGTCAACAGTGGTCTCCAACAACTAGCTCATCAACCCACCAGATACAGGCATTCCTTCTTTCGTTGACCTATTCATCTCTTCCGATTCCAATGTAATCTGAGAAATCGAATATTCACCTGCTATTGGAAAATCTGACGACGTTCCCTTATTTACCCAAATTCAGCTCAACACCTCAATCACAAACAGTAGGCAGAGTAAGCTGAAAAGTAGAATCAACTTCAATCAAGTTCGCCATATCATCTCGGGCTATGACTGGTATTCTGTTCTTTCTTCTCAGCTTTCAAATGAGGGTATCTGGAGGGTGTTTTTTTATATAATCAATGAATCTGTGGCTGCTTGTACTGCTTACTCAGTTCAGAAATTCAATCCTTTGAAACCATGGATAAATCAGTCCATATGATTCGTCGTAAAAATCATTGTGGCAACGTTATTTACGCAGCAGATCAGATGATGACTACCGCAACCATCGTGTATATTCCAACGTCGTATCGTCGACTATTCAACAAGCCAAGAAGAACTTTGAACATGATTTGATCAGCTCATAGGAAAAACTTTACAAGTATCTTCGCTCCTGCCTGAACAGCAAGTTTGAAATACCCTTCCTTTATGAATCTGCCGGTGAGCCTTGCGAGAATCTTACTCGGGTTGCTGATGTGATGGCGGAATCTTTCTCCTCCGTTTTTGTGTCGGAACCTGACGATCTCATATCTGTTCCCAATTTTCCACGTATTGTTGATGACGTGGAAAGCATCAATGTCGATCGGCAGCTGGTCCTGAGTTATCTATCCAAGATGAAGAAGCACTCTGCCCCTGGTCGCAATGGATTTTCTGCGCAACTGCTACAATCCTGCACCGATGTCTTGGCTGAGCCACTGTCTAGCATATTTTCGTATTCTCTTCAATCCTCCTCGCTTCCTCAAGATTAGTTGCCAGCTTCTGTTACACCTATCTTCAAGAAAGGCGATAAGATTTCTGCTCAGAACTACGAACCAATATGCTTAACATCTCAAGTTTGCAAACAAACAAAATGACAAAATGATATAATTACCAAGGAGCAACATGGGTTTCTTCCTGGTCGGTCCAACATCATCAACCATCACAAAGAGGCATTTCACTGCCTTTTCGGTACAGATATGTCAGAGAGTTCGAGACGTGGAATCGGCTCCCTACTGAGGTTGTGTCATCGCCATCGGTGAATTCTTTCAAGATCTCTCTGGACTAGACGAGTTCAATTACTTTCATTACTAAATGGTTTCACTTCTCGAGTACTTTCTCAGTTTCATTTCAGTTTTATTTTTGTTTTTGAGTTTATAGGTTGACTTTTATTATTATCACTTGTAATAACAATAATAATATTATTGAAGGTATGCAGAAAATGCCGCACCCTATTCTAGCAGAGTCACAGAAAATGCTTTGAAGACGGAAGGACTGAGAGTATTAGACTGGCCTGCTTGTTCCTTAGACTTAATTCCAGTGTCCGCAAATTCATTAATAAACAACAATTGTTTCTCCAACATTGTGGCTCCTTCGGATATACATTTTGATCTAAACACAGTGTTGGTAACACAATTAATGAATTCATTGAAACTATCTTCAATTATCTCGTTTAATTAAAATGCATTTCTATCAAGTATAGTCAATCAATAAAAAATTGTTTTATCAAACTGATGAGCTAGTTAACCTATGATATTTGATGACTTGAACCTCATTTTCAAATCCAACGATATATTCATTATGATAATATATACTGAAAATTTACTATGAAAAAGTATTTGAATATTACAGGTTAGCTGGAATTTATTCTCCGGAACCTCTGCAGATTCAAATCTAAGTGAATCTAAGGAAAACATTTAGAATTAAATTTCAAAAAAAAGACATACAATTAGCGATTGGATGTTTTTTGAACATTTAATTCTGAATATTTTCATGAGATTCATTCAGATTTAAATCTGAAGAGGTTCCGGAGAATTAATTCCAGCTAATATCTGTAATATTCAAATACTTCTTTATAGTAAATTATCAATAAATATATTAATAATTGAGAAATTTCTTTGTATTAAACATGCACGTGGCAGTTATCTAATGTTGAGTCAAAGTCGTACCTTCTTTCATTGTATGTTTCTGTGATATAACCTGATTTTCGTATAGGCCATGTTTATCCAAAAATTGGTTAGTTCTTGCAGAAATGTGTGGTGGAAATTTTTTTTTTATGTATTTTCTAATAATTATTTTGTGTATTCAAATATTTCCTTACTGAAGAGATTTGGGTCCGAATTTATCATTTTTTTTGGAGAATGTGCTATATATTCTTTGAAAAGGAAAATAAAGAAAGGCCTTTTTGAATTATATGTTGAGCATTTTTTGGTAATTGAACTTGTAATTCTTTAACGCCCAATCGGAACATATACAGGTATGGAAAATACAGTCGGAACCATAGGAAATTCAGTGTTTTTCAAGAATGCAGTGGAGCAGTGGAAGAATCAAAACTTCAGCGCGATGCGATGACGAATAAATGATTGTTCTCTCTCAATTGCAGTGCGCAGTGTTGATGCTGTGCAGTCTGTTTTCACTCCCCACTCTCATTGAGAGAGATCACTCATTTGTTCGTAATCGCATCGCGCTGAGTTTTTGATTCATCCACTGCTCCACTGCATTCTTGATTAACACTGAATATCCTATGTTTCCGACTGTCTTTTCCATACCTGTATGAAACATGTATGTATAAGGTGATGTCCAAATAATTTGGTAATTATTTTATATTCATTTTGATTCTTTATTAGTTAATTTCCACCACATGTGATGATAATATATATATGTCTATAAAGTGATACAGTGTTATCTAGGACATGTTTTTCAAAAATGTAATTCTAAATGTTTTCATGAGATTTATTTAGATTTAAATCTGTAGGGGTTCCAGAGAATTTCATTAGGATTAATTTTTCCTGTAAAATACTGGGGGATTTCCAATAAATTGAACTTGCCTCGAGCTCATTTTGAAATGCCATTCTCGTGAATAACCAGCCTCAAGAAATGAAAGTCCTGTTGAATAAGAACAAATTAACGTTTCAGCAAACAAGAAGCATGATGCTATAAAAAATAAATCAAAACTCTTTGAAGAACATATTTTCCCAACATTTTCAAACATTGAACTCTTTTGATTCTTACCACGTTGAACCTTTAAATATTTTCCCCTTAGCCAAAAAAAAAACCAAAATCAAGTTGGAGAAATCAATAGACCTCCTTTCCACTTCAAAGAAACCGAAGGTCAAATGAATGCTAAACGCAGATCAATCGTCTTTTATCGGCATTCGTAAATGGAAAACCATCTGCACGAGAATAACTAGCGAACGCTTTCATTCGACCGGTTCTGCAAAGAGAGCAAAAGGAAAGCCGTTCCATTTTAAAATGTGGAAACTTATTTCCTGATGAATATTGATGGCTTTAATTAGAGAGAACCACAAGGGAAATTTGTTGGACGAAGAGAACAATGAGCTCATTTTATGAATAGTTAACGTTACGACCCAGCTCGTAGAGGTGAGAATCAACTCACCTACTTTTATATGAGATTACGAAATTCCTCATCTAGGGAAATCCTCTGTCTGGACAATCTTGCTGTTGTAATATTCACTGATAGAAGTGCTAATGAAAATATTCCAAATTTCATCTTCCGCAACCTTTATTACTGCCGAAAAAGGAAGCAGCAAAGCAAAAACTTGCTTCACAAAGACAAAAAAGATGTGTTGGCAAATTTGTAACATCCTGATTTTCGTGGTTTTAAACTTTACGAAATTTTGAACACATATAGGGTAATATAACAGTGCTGAGTTGCACGTGGTCTGGGGTTATGTAAAAAAAAAAACACTTCAAACAAAATAAAATATAGATCATAGGGTGGCCTATCTACTGTGAAAACATTTTTCCAAAAAAAGTTTCATCATTTTCAATATACAGGATGCATATGAATAGTTGCAAAAAAATTTAGAACGTGATTTTGTCAAAAAATTGGGTGGGACTTTTATATAAACTTTATTTTGTTGAGCCGCCGCTGCTTAGTTACAGTCCCCTAAAGATGGCGCCCGAAAAACAATAATTAATTTTCTTCTTAAAAACCAAAAAACTGACAAGAAGACCAGACAACCAGACATTTTATGCAGGCAAGAAGGCACTCAAAAAAATTTTTGATAGTGTTCAACTATGATTGAAAGGGGTAGAAAAAGCCACCCCTAAACCTTGTTTCGCAAGAAACTCTTTTTCATATTTTACAATAAGAAGATTTGTTTTGGATAACTTAATCCACTCTTGACAAATAAGGTCTCCTGTAACTTCACGCTTAAATTCACAGTTTTTGAGAAAAAAATGATTTATCAACAGATAATTGACCTGAGTCGCAGAGACTGCAATTATTTTAAAAATTTATCCATTCGGCCGATGTCAAGTTTGACATGGAGAACTAGAACAAATATTAAATAAATGTAACAAAACAAACAATTCTAAACTTTTCATAAATTGAATATCATATTGAATAGGTAGAAGGTACACGCCTAAAGGCCGAATGCAATACATCACAAATAGCAAGAAAGAAATATTCATCGATTATAACCTACAAATTTGTTGATTTCTATCGATGAATATTTCTCTTTTGCTATTTGTGATCATATTAAATCTTCAAAGTGGGCATCTTCAGCCGTTACACAAGAGTCTAGACGTCGGCGCAAAGATTGGGTTACCTGGTCAAAGAATCCAGGAGTATTTTGAATAACCCTACATGAAAGAACAATGCGGTTCCTTAAGTCTTCCATATCTTGGACAGGAGTCTTGTAAACCAATGTTTTTAAATGGCCCCAAAAAGTCAAATCCAGAGGATTTGAATCTGGTGATTGGGCAGACCAGAACTGAGGTCCAGTCGCCCTATCCATCGATTTGAATATTTATGATTTAAATGCTGACGTGCTCCAATACTGAAATGTGCAGAGGCCTCATCATGAATAAACCACATTGTTCTTCGGACACGCAAAAGAATGTCTTGAAAAAGTACGGGAAGTTTTTCTTTTAGAAATTGAACGTATGTATTTCCATTCAATGTAGGTGGCAGAAATTTTGGATCGATTAACTGTATATACATTCGGTCAAGAAAGTACCGGGAATTATCGATTTAAATCTGGCGGGGCAATGAGGCAGGTAAATTTTTTTTTCCTAGGTTGGTACCACTGTCCTTAATTACTATGCCAAGCTTGAGCGGGATCTGTCAACTAGTATGTTTGCAACAGCTGATTAAGTCAGTCGATGTCAGAGTGCGTGCCGATTTTTACTATGGGTGATTACGTTGAGCAAAGAATTTGTTTAAAGTTTTGTGTTGCAAATGAATTTTCGTGTGCCGATGCATTGAAAATGTTGCAAAAGGCCTTTGGTGATAATGCTCTATCGAAAACTCGTGCATATCAGTGGTACAGAGCCTTCAAGGACGGTCGTGAAGTGGTCGCCCATCGACGGCTTCGATCGAAGATAACGTCGATAAAATTAAGGAAAGGGTGCTGGAAAACCGTCGTACCAGCTTGAGAGAGATAGCACATGATCTTGAGATATCCCACGAGTCCGCACGTACGATTTTGATTGATATTTTGGGCATGAGAAAGGTGGCCGCACGACTCGTACCGAAAGACCTGAATTTTCTTCAAAAACGTCATCGCGAACAGGTTGCTTCAGACATGCTGGATCGCTGTAATTCCGATTCTTCATTCATGGAACGCATTATAACTGGTGATGAGAGGTGGGTCTACGAGTGCGATATGCAAACAAGCCAGCAATCATCGGAATGGGTGGCAAAAAATGAGCCGAAACCGAAAAAACCACGCCGAAGCCGCTCGAAAATGAAGGTGATGCTCATTGTTTTCTTCGATATCCGTGGCGTGGTGCACTACGAATTCGTTCCAGAGGGTCAGACGGTAAACAAGGAGTATTACCTAGGCGTTATGAAACGTTTGCGTGAGCGTATCCGTAAGAAGCGGCCAAATTTGTGGGCGAACAACTCATGGATTTTGCCTTCTCACCGAGCTACGATTGTGACTGACTTTCTCGCCAAAAACTCAACAAACGTGCTTCAGCAACCACCGTATTCGCCGGATTTGGCTCCCTGCGACTTTTTCCTCTTCCCCAAACTAAAATTGCCCCTTCGTGGCACCCGTTTTGAGTCGATTGAAGCCATAAAACAAAATTCAGCGCGAGAGCTAAAGTCCATCCCGGAAAGCGCCTTCAAAAAATGTTTCGATAATTGGAAGTGCTGTTGGCATAGATGTATTGGAGCAAATGGAGCCTATTTTGAAGGCGACCCAATAAATTTTGACGATTAAATGTAAAAATGTTGTTTTAATTGAAAATTCCCGGTACTTTCTTGACAGAGTAGTATATAGTTATCCAAGCCAGACATTCAGAGAAAATTGTTTTTGGTGGTGAGCTACAGTAATAGCGTGAGGGTTCTCTTCGGTTGCTATATGATTTTCATGAAAATTAGTTATTGGATCTCCAGAAAAATTAGCCCCATCTGTGAATAGGACCTTTTTCAAAAATTGAGTATACTGTGCAATCATTCCCAACATCCAAGTGGAGAATTGGGGACGATTCGGAAAATCCTGGTAAGGGAGCCTGTACACGTTGAATGTGATATGGATATAATATTTGTTCCTTTAATATCGCAAACACCGTCATATGGTGAATTTGTAATTGCTCAGCAATCATATTATCAATTCATAGTATTTATGTCAAGTTGCTCGTCGACAAGATTTAGTACTGCTTCTTCTATTGCTGGAATTCTAATTTCTTTCTCGTAGTCGTTGGTGAATTCGTGTAAATACAGTGTGATGTGGAGCCACACGTTCAGGGAACATTTTTGCATATCTTCTGGATGCTTTCAGAGAATTACCACCAGAAAGACTAAACAAAATACAAATCGGTCATTTCTGTGTTTGTGTACACCGCCATCTTAATGTGTATGTGACAAAAATCTCAAAATGATAAGCCTGGTCAAAAAATAATTGTAACTGAATTAAAGTTGACTAAACCTAAACAGTTGTAATAACAAATTGACATCCGCTTACTAGATAAATTCTAGTTCGGAAATAATTCCAGCCTCTACGACTTACGCTGTCATGTTGATGAATTTTTTTTCTCAAAAACTGAAATTTTAGGAGACCTTATCCAAAATAATTTTTTTTATTGTAAAATAGGGATATGGAAAAAATTTTCTTGCGAAAGAAGATTTAGGGATGGCTTTTTTACCCCTTGCAATGATAGAGGAACACCAGCTAAAAGGTTTTTGAGTGCCTTCTCACCCGCATAAAATGTCTGGTTAATTTTGTTTTTGTCAGTATTTTGGTTTTTAAGAAAGATATTAAGAACTGTTTTTTGGGCGCTTTCTTTAAGGGGCTGTAACTAAGCAGAAGGAGCTCAAAAAAATAAAGTTTATATGAAAGACCACCCTATTCTTTGACAAGGAATCATCCTCTAAATGGCCTTTAGTATCGCTCGACAATTTTCTGTGCTGCCTCTACAATTATTCATCTTTCTAATTATTTTTTTCCATTTCAATATTGTTGAAAGATTCTTCTATCTTCTAGGAAAAAATATTGCAGTTATTGAAGGACAGTACTGTGGGAATATTTTCGTTGAAAGTTTAAGGAGTAGCTTTTATTCTCATAAAGTTCGAGCCATCATAGTGAAAAAATTTACTGGGATTCTTCTGCACATTACATTTTATGGTGATCCGGAGAATGTAGAACACTAGTAGTTGCCTATGTATCTCAAAAAAACTAGCTTTTTCATCAGAAAAAAAATTTTTTCGACGAAATCTATTTCGTCAAATATTACTGAAAATACTACTGATTTTGGTTGAACTACAGAAAATTTAACCTGGGAAAATATAACTCTCCTAAAACTTATCCGCAATATTTGAAATCATTCACTGCTTGCGAGGAGAGGACAGAGTATAAATTGACTGTTTTCATTAAGTTACCTTCAGTAAGAAAAATGAAATAGGTTGCTTACCATTTTAATGACGTCATCATCATTAACAATTATTATTTCAGTAAATTTTCAAAATAGCCACCTCCTTCATATGTATAGGCCTTGAATAGATTGAGAAAAGATTATTTTAAATACCCAGAAACTTATGCTTCATCATACAGTATTATTCTGTTGACCTCCTACAAATTTTAATTTCGAAAAAATTTTTATTCATAAACTTTTAGAATAAAATAAAATAAATATCTGAGAAACACTGTTTAAATTAGTAGACATTTAAAATAAACACTCATTACACAGTACCAAAACGGAATAAAATAATTCAAAGAAATATAAATTACTAATTAAAATTACTAACCAAATACTTGAAGGATACAAAATTTTGTTTCGTACCTTGTTTTATGAAAACCAAATCCATTTCCAAAAATACAAAACATAACCTCAAAAACTCCTTCAAATACAACATGCTCCAAATAAGTTGCTTCAAAAAAATTCCTAAATAATGCAGAACATCTTCAAAAAGCAATTCAGAATTCCCACAACGGAAAACTCATCAACCATACTTCATATTTAAAGTATAAATATAATTAACAAAAAATATCTTACCAGACAAGCTGAATGTATTTATCTGAACGGAACACTAGAATGAAAAGAACTTTTAAAAATCCCACCTATAATATGTTCGTCACAGAAATTACACAAAGTTTGTAAAGTATTTCATGGGCTCTCCTAAAACTAAATGATATATGTATAAGTGTAATAGTCTAGTCAACAAGTGCCTTTTGGGTCAACTTTTTTCAGCAGTCTCCGAAAATTATGATCAAGGTGTCATTCGATTCGGAATGGCATCTTGATGATTTAAAAAAAAATGAAGTTCCGCTTGCAAAAATTGCAAAAGTTATTAACAATTAACCAAAAAAAGAGGGTTTAGTTTTTTATAAATATCTCAAAAACTAATGAAGATTTTTTAAATAAAAAAAAAGATTCAAAAAGAGGAGGAAATTTTCTAAAAAAAATGTCAACTCCCGGAATTGTAGTCCCAATATAAATAAATTTCCCAAAGGGATGAAAATACGGCCGAAAACGGGTACTCTGGCTTTCGTAAGCCACTTTGGACACTTAATTAATGAAAATTATTTCAACAGATTAAATATGAAATTTAATAAATGAAAAAATTCAGGGGCATACTGGATAGATAAATGAACAATAATCCGCCAAAAAAAAAAATTTATCTCAATTTTTCAATTAGTTATGCAATAGTTAATTAATAATTTTTTTCTGCTTGGACATGAATATTGCAAGTGTGATAATTGTTGAACTATTAACTTGAGATTTTTTCCTCTCTTGGAGCAATTTTTGGAAGACTTCAGAATAGATCCCCGTTGGAAAAATTTAAAAATGTTTATTTTTCAGTTTTTTATTAACAATTTTCGTTGTTGCAATATTCAAAACAGATTAATTATCGAAAAAAAATTTTTTTTTCAAATATTATTAATGGTCCGTTTTTATGTTCTAAGAAGCTACATAGAAATATTTTTTTTTAATTTTTATCTTTTATTGTTTAAAAAATTGTTATGAACAAATGCCTTGTTTATGAAATAATTGAAATTTTTTCAAAGAATATCAATCTTTGATGCGAATAATGATTTTAAAAAAAAAATTTCCTTAAAAAATTTTTTTTATTGCTTAAAAACCCATTTGTTAATTAACAATCATTTTCTCCCACTTCTAACTAATATAAAGGAACCATTTTTTCTTTAAAAACCATGATTTATATTTCTTTTCCATAAAAAAAATTTTTTCGTTTTGTTTAATTTTTCATTGTTTATATAATAAACAATTTGTTGTAAACAAATAAATTTTTACTTTATATTTTTTTCTCTATTCTTCTAACTGCCACAAAATACAGAAATGATTTTGTTTTTTTTATTAATAAACATATTTAAAAATAAAAAATAATAATAAAAAAATTAATGAAAAAAAATCATGCCTTTATTTGTGACAGTAAGAAGAATAGGGCAAAAAATATAAAGTAAAAATTTATTTGTTTATAACAAACTGTTTATTATATAAACAATGAAAAATTAAACAAAACGAAAATTTTTTTTTATATGCAAAAGAAAAGTAAATCATGATTTTTAAAGAAAAAATGGTTCCTCAATATTATAAACCAAAAGGTTTAATTATTATATATACAATAAAGTGTTTTTAAGGTTTTTTTTATAGAAGGATTATTGCAAAATTTCAAATATCATACAGATTTATTCTGTTAACCTCCTAAAAATTTGAATTACAAAAAAATTTAATTCAAAAACATTAAAATAAGCTGAAATAAGTATCTCAGAAACACTGTTTCATTTTAGTAGGCATTTAGAATTAACACTCATTACATACTACCAAAAGGGAACAAAAGAATTAAAAAAATATGAATTATTAATTAAAATTACTGAATGAATACTTGAATGATATAAAAATTTGTTTCTTACCTTGTTTTATGAAAACTATATTCCTTTCTAAAAATGCAAAACATAACCTCAAGAACTTTTTCAATTGGACCGATGTTTCAAAAATATTTATTTTATTTTATTCTGAAAGTTTTTGAATACAAATGTTGCTGAAATTAAGCTTTGTAGGAGGTTAACAGAATAAATCTGTATGATATTCAAAATTCTGTAATAATCCTTCTATCAAAATAAAATCCTTTTATTATTTTATGCTTTATATTTCCACCGCAGCAACTCGAATGCGTTTCTGTCATGTACATCGCTCATCGGATTTGAATGTACCTTTTTTATTAGTGTAATGGACAAAAGTTGCCTAGCAGAATTTTTTCCACAACAATAGGCTTAACTTCAAGAAAATTAAATCTACTCCCAAAATTTTTAATAAAAACATTTTCCGTAGTCCTCTTTTTTGATGTATGGAATATTTATTTTCAAGTGTAAGAAGAATCATTCAACAATATTTCACTGAAAAAATTGATAAGAAAGATGCAAAACTGTTTTAACAAGAGAAACAACTATTGAGAGTGCGAAATGTTTTCGTGAAAATGGAAATATCTCGAAAACGATGAAACATTCATCGGAAAACTTTCTTCACGGTAAAAAGTGAATAAGTAGCCTGAAATTATACTGACAAGAATTGTTGGCAAGTAAGTTATGGAAGGCTCGACTTGTAGGCAAATATCCTTCAATCAGGTCATTGAATCAAAGAGATCATGTATTAAAATGGATCGACAGAAGATCGGATAAAATCATCCCTGGCAGAGTTGCTAACCATCAAGCGTTTTTTTGAAAAGGAGACGAAATTATCACATAAATATTTCCAAATATTTTTAGGGGTTGGTGCACACAAGATAATCCACCTGAAATACCTTTGATGTGAAGAAGTTTCCCGAAACACGCAGAGACAAGTCAATTTTTATTTTGAAGAGCTGGCCCCTTACATCAGGCTTCTTAAGAAGAAATAACTAGATTAAGAGATAATCTACCAATATTATACCATAGAATCCAGATTAAATAAAATCTTTTGGTATTACTCACCGAAATAGCCTTGTAGATTGTTTTTCAGTATATTCAGTTCGAGTTGGGCGATGTAATGATTTTGAGTATACGGTTGAGCAAAAAATTTATATTTCATCTGAAACTGAGGCAGCTACGGTCTAATTTCAGACGATTATATACTGTACGGTTAGTTAGGATTGAATCACAAAAAATAAAAGGAAAAGTAAACATTTAAAGTTACAGTACTTGAATTATTATTACCGCACGCCACAATAGGTTTTTAGTACCTATAAGTTTGAAATTACATGACTAGGATGTTTTTAATAACGTAATCGTAATTACTTTTGGGATACTGTATCTGAAATTTATAGTGAGAATTACTAGGAATTCCACATAGTGAATTTTTGATCACAAAAATAAAATTGAAAAATTATTTTTTCTTTCGGAGATTTCTGAATGGAGATTTTCATTATATTGCACAAATATACCTGGAAGAAAATGAAAATGAAGTATAGTTTAAGTTGCCTACTTTCAGAACAAAGGTTGTTTATCATGGTGGGGAGCTGCTGGTGCCAATTGAAGTGTTGAGGAGGAAATGAACAAATCTTTTTTGCGAGAATCGTAGGTAATCGTCTCTTTTCATTTCGTTTTTTGATATTGGTTCCTCTGAAAATGAGAAGTATATCGGCTGCCTTCGCTTTGCATGGTCGTTAAACTGGCTTGTTCGGTCTAGGTGCTGAAATTTAGTTATTGCTGCTAAAAAATAGATGTTGAAGTGTAGTCTTAGGGATGGTATGGTTCGAGATTAAGGTTGGATAAGCATGTTTGTATATGGAGTTATGATAATGCAACATGTTACAACAACGGAAAAATCAAAAATATTTTCGATGAGTCATATAGAATAAGAATACACAAATAAATTTATTCCCTCTCACTCCATTTATTTAACCGTAGACTGAAATTAACAAATTTATGGAATTGCCATTCTAATCTAATCTCTTGAAAATCAACTAGAGTAATTTTGTTATACCTCTCTACAAATTTTAATTTCATAAATAAATTTTCCCTAAAACTTTTTGAAATTAAATTAGATAAATGCCTTAGAAAACACTGTTTCATTTTCAGAAGACATAGAATTAACACTCGTTACGCAGTATCAAAAGGAGATATAAGAATCCAAATAAAATTGATCTAATTCCTCTTTTTGAATAAATGAAAAATGAATATAGAGCATAAAATATAAACGGTGCTTCAGCGTCACTTAAGTCATTTATAAGATTACATTTCGAAATGCCTCTTAATCTCACATTAAAGATAAACAGTGTGTCTCAACGAAAATTTGACCCCCCCCCAGAACTCAGAAACGAAGAATTTTCGAAGATTTGAAAAAAACAGGTCAACTTCTGGTTTGAGGGGAAAGAATTTCCATCATGAGTTTGTTCCGAAAAAACTACCCCCATGAAGGTGGTTTGAAAGTTGTTTATGTTCTGTGCACAACCTAGTTAAAATTTTGAACATCGGATCACTATTCACGAAATAATGTAATATTGAACTTACCGGTGATGTTGAACAGACAACAACCTAAGAGTTTTGAAGAATCCAAATCTACGTAAGTCAGTCTTAAACCCAATTATTATGCAGAAACGAAAGACTGACACACATTTGAGGAAGAATCTTCAAAAAAATAGTATACATTGTAATGAATTTCGTGCGTTTTCCCATCATGAACGATAAGAAAATCGAATGTTTTTAAAGTCATAATATTCAAATACCCAAATTGTTCTCTCATTAAATAAACAAATTTGAAAATTCCAACTGCGATGCTTAGGGAACAGAAAAAACTTCTCATGAACCATATACAGAAGCTATTATACACAATAAATCAAATCATCCTATTAACCAGAAATTATCAACATTAAATTGTATTAGTTAACATACCCATGAATCGAGAAAATTATATTTTGGAGCTAAACATCATTGAACAAATAGCTATTAATAATTCTTGATTGTTTTTACTTGACGTAAATTCAGTTACCATACTCACCTGATGAAGTCAAAATATAATTGACGACAAAATTGTTGTGTAAAGAATTGATATTAGCAGAAATGAACTGTTTTACTTTAAATCGTGAGCTATTTATAATTACTACGATTCTTCATTGATAGATAAGTTGTTGATGAATAATAATAAAACAGCTCTATATACAGTGTGTCCCAAAAAATTTGGCCCCCCAGAACTCAGAAACTAAGAATTTTCGAAGATTTAAAAAGAAAGATGTCAACTTCTGCTTTGAATGAGGCGAATTTCCATAATGAGTTTGTTCCTTAAAAACCACCCCATGAAGGTGACATCAACCCCCAACATTTTTTAAAGGGACGAGATGTCGAGTGTTAGTTAGTTTAGAAGTTATTTATGTTTTGTGTACAATTCAGTCAAAGTTTTCAAAATCTGTTCACTACTCATGAAATAATGTAATATTGAACTTACCGTCAAAAGGTGATATTGAACAGACACTTAAACCACCCAACTCAAGAATCTAAGTGTTTTGAAGGAACCAAATCTACGTAAGTACATTCTGTCAAGAAACTACCGGGAATTATCGATTTAAATCTGGCGGGGCAATGAGGCAGGTAATTTTTTTTTCCTAGGTTGGTACCACTGTCCTTAATTACTATGCCAAGCTTGAGCGGGATCTGTCAACTAGTGTGTTTGCAACAGCTGATTAAGTCAGTCGATGTCAGAGTGCGTGCCGATTTTTACTATGGGTGATTACGTTGAGCACCGAGTACCGAGCTACGATTGTGACTGACTTTCTCGCCAAAAACTCAACAAACGTGCTTCAGAAACCACCGTATTCGCCGGATTTGGCTCCCTGCGACTTTTTCCTCTTCCAAAAACTAAAATTGCCCCTTCGTGGCACCCGTTTTGAGTCGATTGAAGCCATAAAACAAAATTCGGCGCGAGAGCTAAAGTCCATCTCGGAAAGCGCCTATAAAAAATGTTTCGATAATTGGAAGTGCCGTTGGCATAGATGTATTGGAGCAAATGGAGCCTATTTTGAAGGCGACCCAATAAATTTTGACGATTAAATGTAAAAATGTTGTTTTAATTGAAAATTCCCGGTACTTTCTTGACAGAGTAGTAAGTCTCATACCCAATTATGATGCAGAAACCAAATACTGCAACACATTTTCTTCATTTCTGAATTCTGGAGGGGGTATAACTTCCGTTGGGACTCCCTGTGTAAAGTCACTGATAATAAGCTGTGAATTATCATAGTTTCACCTTATATTCGTTCTGTTTTTTAACCAATTTCCTCATTTTTACGACAAGTGAAAATTGCAGTGAAAAATTGGAGGAATTAACTATCGCTCTGTACATTTTTTGAGGAAAATTAGAAAAATCGATTCAAAATTTTTCTATCGTGAATTATACAGGCTGTTTCCAAAGGTGAGCCTCTTTCAATAAAAAGTAGAACTCGTCGAAATGAAGAATCCAGATGTATTTACATACGGTTTTGTGAATTCTTTGCCTTTGGTGTATTTATTCAAAGATGCCGCATATTTATTCAGATATTGAACTTGTCATATGAAGAGTTCAAACAGAATGCAGCAGAAAAATATCCATTGAGGAATCGTAGATACCCGCAAAGATTCATTTATTCAGTGCAAATATTATTAGTGATATATACTTTCAACAACTTATTTCAATAAATGGGATCGATTTTTGAAAGTACCTTAACAACTTTGAATGAACCTAAATTCTATAATAGAGACAAATAACTTCGACGCGACACAACCTGTATGTAACAGATGTATTTTCCAATACTCCAATTTTAATTTGGAGGATGTTCTGGTCATTCAACGTTTCCGGAAAGAGTAGCAATTTATTGTGGGCTTATTTCTGGTTAGAAAAGACAATTCGGAGTTCGAGTGGAAAATTGGAAACATTGGGTTCTGTTGCCAGTTAAGCAAGTGGCGTACTGCTACAAGGTGTTAGTTGGGGATGTTGGGGGGGATACCTAAAAATTAATTTATAGCCTAGCACGGGGACAGCTCCCACGGTAAACCACGGTGAATTTTTAATTAATCAGAATTATCCCGGAATATCTACCCTGATTAAGTAAGTGAAACAAAACGAAAGCGGATTTTGAGATTAATTTAGGGATCAGGATCAGTGTCAATTTTAACCTATTAATTGGTTCGAGAGAATTAAGGATAT
Organism: Megalocaria dilatata; assembly: GCA_034642435.1. Lineage (NCBI taxonomy): Eukaryota > Metazoa > Arthropoda > Insecta > Coleoptera > Coccinellidae > Megalocaria > Megalocaria dilatata. The sequence continues at coordinate 13,421,252 of CM067863.1, forward strand.
TCTTGCATTTCCCAATGAATCCTTATGTCGTATTCTCGAAACTTTATATAGGAATTCTTTTCGAACAAAAAAACAGAAAAGGTTGAAGGGATGTTCATTTTATTTCATTATTTGTTAATATAATATGTACGCCAAAAATATTGAACGTTTTGTTTCACCTTTAGGTCGTTAGGATGCGTCGTTTAAAGTGGATAGAATGTCATTTCCTACCCTCTAGTTTTAAATTCTATTGGAGTTAACCCTGTCTGAAGGAAATTTCCTAGAATTCTTCAAATTCTTAGAACTTTTTAAGAATTTAATTAAATGTCTTAAAATTTTTATAGTTATACAGAATTACCAATACACATGCACAATTATCAACATACATATCAACTGATACAGAATAAAAAAATATATATAAAAAATATCGACCACGATCAGCCAACATCATCCGAGGCAGTTGTTTCAATTGAATATTGTATAAAAATGCCATTCCCAAAAAATACCCCACATAGATTAAAAACGTCTTCTCTTATTCCTTTTCCGAAAAAAATATAGCATATTCTCCAGAAAAAAATCGAAACTCTCACCCATTTTCTCTTAAGTCGGTAGCTATTTGTATGCTGAATAAAAAACAATCAAAAAATATATCTGCCCACCTTCAACTCAATACATCCGGCTTTAAGCAAGCTAGAAAGGATCTTTACAATGAACTGTATACAATTTATTGAATTAACCTCCCACAGAAAAATCTTGAAAAGAAGACACGATCACAGAATTTAAACTCGCGGACATGCATGCAAAAACCCAATTATAATTATAATAAATAAACATAAATTTATATTACTTTGAAGAGTTTTTATAAACGAATATTCCAAATATTAATCAGGAAATTTTTTTCTGAAAACAACCGATACAGAATCGAAAGGATGCGTCGTTCAACGTGGATAGAATGATCATTTTCCTTCCTTTCAGTTTCAAGATGTGTTAAAATTTACACCGTGTGAAGGAAATTTCCTAGAATTTTTCAATTATAAATTTCTATAAATCTAAAAAGTTGCAAGATGTCTAAAAACGTCATCGAATGTGGTAAGTTCTAGTTATTATTCCATATTTGCTCTTGAAATTCCATTATTTATGTGCTTGCTATAAACTTATTTTCAAACGGCACCCTGAGCTGTAGTTTACTATCCTGTTAAGATATTTCATCATCCTTTACTACAATTAATTATATTCTTTATATTTAATACCTCATTTTTCTCTGTATCTGAACTCAGGTTGTTTTATGAACACATGGCACTCTGAAATCTAATTCCTCCTTAAGATTATATTTATTTTGTTATTGGACCTTTGCACCCACGGTCCAGAGATTCTAGTAGTATTTTCTATTTTATGAGATTTTTACGTTATTAAAATTGCACAGTTTTTTGTCCGGAGTGATTTTTTTACTTGGAGCAATTTTCACTGTAGTTTCAATCAATTATTTTCAGACAGAAAATTTGTTAAATCTGAAATATGAATATATTGGTGATCTTACAAGGATACCTAGAGATCACTTTCCAACTCAACCACCTCATTGTGGTTGCCAAATATGTAGATAGCTCTATTTTGTTTTGTATATATATATATATAAATATATATAGTTCACGTTAAAGTTTCGCTCACTGGTGAAGTTTATACGGCACGGCGGTACTTTTCACGCACTAGCGAACGAGTACGTCCGTTCGTGTATTGGGAATCTACCGGGTTACTCCGCAACGGTGGCGATCGGATTAGATCCGGGGATATTAGGAGTTGGGTTAAATCTTCTCAGTCTACCAGGAGTTTGTGTCGAGCTGTAAGTTTGTGGAACTCTGATTTCTTAGATCCCGGTGTTCCCTTTTTAAAAAGCGCAGTGTTGATGTACGCGCGTCAATCAATGCGACCTCTATAGAATCCAGTGGTGATTTCGGGTACTACTGATCGTCGCTGGAACGTCCACTTGGGGTAACCTTCTACCCCAAAGAGCGCTGGCGAACTAGTTTCGGGGTGTTTGCCTTACAATTTTAGTTTTGTGATAATCTTACAAATAATTACAATGGCTAATTTTTGAGCTCCATTGTTTGATAAATGGATAAACAAAAAATAAACTGAGCTTAACAAAACCAAAGGCAATTACCGTGTGACAAATGTTCATATTCCTTCGAAAAACTTGATGTGCAATCGCTGAGAGAAAATGGTATAATCTCCCCTGACAGGCGTTGGCAGATATCTATTACGTTCGAGGAGTTGACTACAGAAAGCTCTACGGTTCCAGAAAAATTTCGTCTTAGCCCAAATTTCAGGCTGAACCAACAGGTTTATGCAGCCAAAATATTATCCAGAAAAAAACTTCCACCATTTAAAAATTTCTCCAGGTAAAAAAATCGCTCCGGACAATAAACTGTGAAATTTAAATAACGCAAAAAACTCATAAAATAGAGAGCACGATTAAAATTTCTAGAACATCGTTGCAGAAGTCCAATTACAGAGTAAATGTAACTCAATGAGGAATAAGACTTCATAGTGCCATGTGATCATAAAACAAGATGAATTCATAGAAACTTCGTACGAAAACAATCTCCTTGTCCTTTCATTTCCACATCTCAGGAAATTCTTTTCTAATATACAATCTGTTCCTAAAAAATTATTCAACCAGTGGGTGCTTTTTCAATTGGATCATCTCGTATAATTTCAATGGCTTTCAATATCTCTATCATGACGAAAAATATTAGATATATTTTTTCAACGGTGGAGATCTTATTCAGATCAAACTGCAAAAAGTTGAGGAAACAGTAGTTGGTTAAAAGTCCTCTACCTATTGACAGAAACAATCGTAACACGAATTTGATCAGAAATTTTTTCAACTTAAAGATTTGTCTAGTAATCTATCCCTAAATGATTAACCTATCATATTCAGGGTATCCGTTATTAATGGCCAAATATGAAGAATTTCAAATTATCATTTCTCGATCTTTTCAAATGTTACATCCTGTATTTTTTAATTTGCAGTGATCTGTCATAATCCTGAGAAGTACTCTGAGTTTGGTTTTGTCCAGACCTAGAGCTAGGTCTGCAATCTTTTGGTTCGAAGCTGTTCCAAGGAACGCCTTCGAATATTTTAGGCCTGGATGGCTCAGCCAGAAATACTCTAGTCTAGAGTTCATTCTGTCTGTTATTGTCCCCTTTACCCACGTCATGTGGTATTCCCAGGAATAGTTCCGGACCTACCAGAGGCAGTGTGGCTCCAGCAAACACCAGCCGATCTGCCTCTTCGTTACCCTAATAGTTTGAGTGGCTCGGTATCCAAACAAGAGTGATTCTGTTATCAGCTGAATTCTAGAGCTTTCAGTGCTGACTGACTATCGCTGAATATTTTGATTTTGCCGTGGTATATTTGCCGTTTTATCAGCAGATCTGCCGCGGTCTCAATGGCAAATAGTTCTGCCTGGAATATGGTTGCGTTTTGACCGAGACTCAATAAGATGCTAACTCTTGGTTTACTGCCATAGATTCCGTTTGTCATTCATCCTCAATAGAACCTCGGCATACTGGGTCCATTTGTCCCGGCTGGGGACGATTGCATTGAAATGCCGTTCTTGGCTCGTGACTTTTGACATTAGATCCGGGGGCATCTATAGGGTGCTGTTCGTTAGATGCTCGTCCAGCAGTTCTAAGCCTACCATTACTATTGCCTCTGGCCTGTCGATCACCAGTTAAATTTAGTAGGATCTATGACTGCTATGGGTGTGGTGCGAAACGCATCTGTAATTACGAGGCAAGCCTGTCTACAGAGACACGACTACAGAGACGTGTAAGCTTATGTTGGCCAATCGTTTGTTGGCCCTTTTTTCACCACGTTACAGCGCCTCACGTTATCTGTGGTCTAACTATAATACCATAGTTTGTATATAGATTAGTGTATGCTGAAATATGTTAGCAGTATAGTAAGCTGCTGCTGTTTGAAAATAAATTCATATCAAGCATATGAATAATTGAATTTCTGAAGCAAAAAGGAAATAATAACTAGAAATTATCACCTTCAAAGACGTTTTTAGATGTAAAGAAATTCATTATTCAGATATTCTTGGAAGTTTCCTTCACACGGTGTTCTTCAACAGATCTTAAAACCCAAAAGGAATGATCATCTCATCTATCTTGAACGATGCATCTTCCGACACAGCAGTCAAAACAAATTTGATTTTCAAGAACGGTTCAATTTCCAATCAATAAGTAATACATGAAGGTTAAACAACACGTTACAAGTAAAAATATTTTATAATTAAAGGCCAGCCAGATATTACAGATTTATGGCAGTGCGTATTATCAATTACAGAGACCAACAGCCATTTTCGTGCCGATAATATTTCAACTGGTCTTAGGTAATTTTTGATTGCCGAATCCAAAGTAGTAATTACCCCCTGTCTATTTGATTTGAACTGGAAATTTGGTGATGATTTAATCATCGTCAGTGTTTTTTTTGGCTCTTTATTTTTCATATTAAAACTATTTTAGTAGGCATCGACTTCCAGTTCATAACTTAAACCAAGATATTTGATGAATACGGTCTTTACCTGATGGAAATTTATCTTCAATAAACACTATATGCAATTTAAATTCCACAACCTTTTTATAGATGAGCAACAATAGTTTCAGCACTATGTGGCTTCATCAGGTTCTACATCTGAACTGATAAGGTGTGAGAACTTACATAGCCTCATGAGTAGGAACTGTAATGAACTTTATACAATAAAACCCTTCACACCAAATATTATGACTCGTTATGAAAATCTAATGCTACATAGATCACTGGAATGTCAGGGAAAAGTCTTACCATCGTATATAAATTGACTCGTTAGGGAGTAATTTGATCAGATTTATTTGAATAAGATCAATTTTGATAGAACTATTTATAATCTAACAAATGAAAATACTTACAAGCCAAAATTTGGAAGAAAGAACCTGTTAGGAGTACACATCAACTAGTTAAGTGAAAATTCTTTGAAAAGTTAGCCAAAATTCGTAAAATCCTTTCGAACTCAAATAAAATTGATAGGCAGTATTCACTTCACAATTATTTCATGTTGAAAAGAGAACCAAAGTTGTAAGAAATCCAAGTAGTTTGAATTTTAATACCTATTCTGAAACTATCGAAGAAAACAATTGATAACTTTATTATCAACATAAATGTTGGTTACGTTTAGTAGTGATAGTGACAATATGCAAGCTGATTCATATAAAATTCATCAAAGCAACGTAATTTCACCAAAAATAACAAAATTTTAATGAATTTAAGAAAGTAAAGTGTTTACGGCCAGTAATATTAAAAATTTATATACAATATGTATGATTTAAGAAGCTTTTGGCATGAATAAATTGGTAATAGGAGATAAGCTGAAGAATTTTCATGGGTAATTGTTAATAATTATTGAGTTATAAGCATGAAAAGGTGAAAACTTTGGAAGATTTGGACCTTAGATGAATTGTGATGAATATTGTAATTAAACTTGAACTGAATGAAATGAAACTGATACCAATATTAAGATAAAAATTCAGGCTAATTTTTTAGAGTAATTTCGAACCAGGAAATATTGTTTTTTCATGTTATTAGCATAAGCATCATCTTTGAAGAAATTTGACAAATTCAAGTAAGCTTTGAAAAAGTCATTTTTTCGGGAAGCTATAAAATGAAATAGCACAGAATACAATCCAGTGTAAAAATCACCAGAGTCAAGACCATGTCCGTCTCTATAAAGTACTCATAGAAAGAATTTATTTCAAAAATATTGGGAATTGATGAAGATTTTAAATTTGAATAACTGTGGAACTGTTAGACCGATTTTGGCTTCTTATTCCATATTATTTATTGTAACATAATATGTTCGTTCAATCATTATTAGAGTGTACGAACATAAAAATTCTACATTCCAATATAGAACAAGTGGTTTTTCTGCCCATTGCATAAAAGAAAACCACTTCATAGACTTCTGTAGAACCAAAATTCTACATTCAGGTGACAAAAGCAAAAAGTTAGACCTACTCGAATATCTGGAGATCTCTTCGGCTCGTAAAAAACATTTGGCGATAATAAAACGATCAATTGGAATTTCATCTATCCCCATTCGAAAATCTGTTAATAACTAGTTCCTTTGAAAAATAGGCAAATATCGTCAACGGGTATATCTTACTGTTAACAACCTCAAATAAAAAACCCCATCACTTCCACCTGCTTTCCGAAATATAATATGAATTATGATGTTAAGCAAATTTTCCTTAGTTTTGAAAATGGGTTGAAATCCGAAACATCTTTGTCAAAAACATAAATTAAATTTCTATGCACTTAAGCCAGGTGTATTTGTTTACCTTATTAATATTCAAAATGTGTCATTAAGTGATTTGCAGGAAATTAATATATTAAAAAATTGGTTTTTTGAATATATCGTATAAGTTTCAAGATATAATTGAGAATTTAAAGTTATTTTGAGTACTTCTATCAAGTATCGACTCGCATTTCAATTTATTTTGTGAATTACTTCTCAAATAAGCTGCATCGGATTTCGCGAAAGAAATCATGTATTTCCAGAATTAGATAATCTTGAAATCCTACATCTGAAATAGAAAATAAAAAAAACTGGACATTTTGAAATCAATAGAGAAGTATTGGGAGTACAAATTAATTCAAACCGTTTGTTTAGCTCAAAAAAAGCATTCATTTCAAAACATAATGAATTAAATGAATGTAGTATACGGTTGGCTCTAGGTGAAACATTGTGACAATTTTATTTGAAAAAATTCACACAGGCTTTATGTTTCACAGTTTATTCAGAATCCTGACATGTGTTTCGGTCTTTCGACTTCCAACGGAGTACAAAAACTAACTAAACTTAAAATTGAAAAGGTTCCTGTATTACACTTTGGACATCTATGTATTTTTATGGCGCATGGAAATGTGTTCCCAAAGAATATTTGGGAATTTGTTAACTTCCCCTTTTTCTCAATATCTTTTTGGATTGACAGAATCTCCAAATAGTCCATAAATTCACCCTTTTTAACACTATATAGTAAAGTGACGTATTTGTCATTAAAAAGATGATTATTTTTTATACAATGTTCTGCAAAACTGGTTGATTTCTAGTTTTTCTGAAAATATTGGTGATGTTGGTGAACAATAAAGAAAGGAACCCCAACCTTTTTGGATCGGGGATTTATCAAATTGAATGTGATAATTGCAATGCTACATATATAGGACAGACAGGCCGATGTTTACTTCAAAGAATCGAAGAACGTGTCTATTTTGAAATACCAGAAATCATCTTTTCAATGAAGAAGATGTCACTTTACTATATAATGTTAAAAAGGTTAAATTGATTGAGATTCTTTCAATCAAAAAGGCCATTGAGAAAAAGGAGAATTCAACAAATTCCCAAATACTATTTGGAAACTCATTGGATGCTGTTATTTCCATGTGCCATAAAAATACGCAGATATCCTAAGTATAATAAAATAACCTTTTTTTTTTAAATTCAGTTACTTTTTGTAATAAAAATTCTTCTTCTACGATAATACCGTGTACAGGAAATTTCTTGTAGAAAAGGGCAACCCTGTTAACTAAGAGATCTAATCTCATGAGTCTGTATCCCTCTCATAGACCACGTTGTCAAGAACAGTTCACCCTTTCTTTCTTCAAATATCAGTACATACATTCCCGAGTTCAAATATTTATTTAGAGTTTTGAGTTAGTTGGGGTAAATTTGGTTATAATTTATAAACAACATGGTTCGTCAATGTGAAATATGTAAAAATAATCAGAATTCTCATCCTAATTTATCCTATTACAGGTTAGAAACATTTATTATACGCCCTTCGCGTTATGAATTTGAAGATTATTGAATTTCTTACAACGTTGCCGACATCAGATTTGATCATTCTTGTCGCACTCGTAAGTTCTGCTATATTCGTCTTTATCCAAACAATTTGTTGGCTTCACAACAAATAAGATTTCAACAGAAGGATGTTTCTTCTCCTTGGGATTACAAGTCTATGGTACAGATTCTACTTGTTGGGTCACCCGCAACGTACTTCCAAATTCATTTTGCGTTAGACTTAGATCTTCATCGATTAATGTTTGTAATTCATTCTAGTCGAATATTTTAGCTGTTCTGAGCGAGGTTTATCTTAAACGCTGAAATCACCACTTTTGAAGCCGAATACATTCTCTACAAAATTTGTCAGTTGGAGAATAGTCACCGTGAACTACCACAAACATTCAATAATGTACTATTTTTCCAATTTAAACAAAAAATTTAAACTTCTCGGAAATGCCGTTTAGTCACCGAAAAATCTGACATTTTCAACAGCGCAACAAAAAACGTTTTTAATGAAACTTATACACCCAATACAACAAAAACCTAGCCATGAACCTCTTAAACTAAGGACGGATACTAAACCAATAGTCACAATTTGTAATTAGGTTGAAAAAATAAATCAACACTTCTGCATTCAAATTTATGTTATTTAATCGTTTAAAATTTAGTTAACCTACGAAACTCTGCTCACTGTTTACCTATCAAATAAGAAGTGATAGAAAACATAGTAAAATTTGAATGTGAGTCAATACTTGATAGAAGTAATTTCAAAGGACTATAAATTCAGAATTATATATTCTAACTTCTACAATATAAACTTTGAATATCAAAACAGATTTAATCTGTTAGTCTTCTACAATTTTAATTTAAAACAAATTTTTTTTAAAACTTTTAGAATGAAATTAATGTCTAATAATAAGCACTGCTCATATTTAATAGAAGTATTAAAATCAAAATTCACTGTACAATATGAAATGGAATAAAGAAGCCAACAAAAATATATCAATAATTAAAATTAAAAATAAGTAATATCGAATGTTTCGTTCCAAACTTACGCACCTGAACTCGTCAGAAAGGCCGTGGTACGTACGCCTTTCCTTTGACAAACATTTGACAACATGTTCAGTTTCTGGTCTTATATTTATGAAAACTAAATCCTTCTCAAAAATACACAACATAATTTTAAGTACTTCTCCAAAACTAATTTATTTGAAATATTCAATATGTTTAAATATTTAAATATGTTACTTCAAAAACTCTCAAAAACATGTAGCACATCCTCAAAAACAATTAGAATTCAGATAAGGTCAGTTCAACTTTACATTTATAATATAAATTCAATTAAAAATAAATAAACTTGTAATCATACCAAACAATTTCTGGAAACTGTGAAAGCAATTAATTTTTAAATCCACACAGCAAAGCATATCACTTTTTCGTACAGGTTTTCGACGATATATTGGCTTGCTTCTGCGGAACACATTCAGAATTAAATGAAACATTAGAATATCTTGATAGTTTGCGAAAACCCACATCAACTGATATAACAATACCAAATTTTTCAAACCATCCGATCAATCATAAACTAGCTGCTTATAGATCAATGGTACATAGAGCATTTTCAATTCCTTTAGATAATATAACGCTAAAGAGGGAATTGAATACAAGCAGACAAAAAGCCACAAAAATCAGTTCGAAACCAAAACTATAAATTCCATCATAAACCAAAAACAAAAGCAATTAATTCGTAAACAAATTTACCCTATTTCCAAATCAGATCATAATAACAATAAATTCATGAAAATAACATATTTTGGACCAATTTCACAAAAATTAGCTCAAATTTTGTCAAAAATTTACATTGAAACAGCTTTTACACCCTCCCATAAAATTTCTAATGTCTTTTTTAATCCGAAAGACAAAGAGAACCGACTGAATAATTCTGGAGTCTATAAATTAAGTTGTCAACAGTATTATAGTGTGTATAAAGGACAAACGGGCCGACCTTTCTATAATAGGTACAAAGAGCATCAATCTGCTTTTAGAAACCGAAAGAATAATTCCAATTTTGCGAACCATTTCTTCAATACAGATCACACGTTCCCAGAATTGAACAACCTTGTTATCTTGCACGTGGAAGCGAAAGGGAAAAAACTTGATATCCTGGAATCCATAGAAATGGAAAAATATAAGAGGCACGTACCAATAATAAAACTACTAAACGAACAGACGGAACTTTGGAAAACCCCTCTCTTCGAAGCTCTGCCGAAGCCTAAAATCAGCATATATAATAGTTGAGATCTAATTTGTTCATTCAGTTTGAAAATATAGTAAACACTACGAAACTCGAGTCACTGTATACCAGTGATAATAAAAAGTGATAGAAAACAAAGTAATTTCTTATTTCATTCCATAAAGGATCAAATAAAAATAATTGAGCCAGAAATCGAACATTTTATAACTCCTTTTTCGGTCTCTAGACCTCACCAGATAATTTTGGAATAGTGGATTTTCTTAATATGTATATCAATATGAATTATTTTTCAATGTCTAGGAAAAACCTTTTTACATACCGGCATGAAACGTATTAATGCAAATGTATTAACAAAAACTATATGAGTATGTAATCATATAGTTTTTGTTAATACATTTGCATTAATACGTTTCATGTCGGTATGTGAAAAGGTTTTTTCAGAGACATTGAAAAATAATTTATATTGATCATACATAAGGATATCATTCTGACAGTTTTCGTATATAGTTTCAATATACATTCTGTCAAGAAAGTACCGGGAATTATCGATTTAAATCTGGCGGGGCAATGAGGCAGGTAAAATTTTTTTTTCCTAGGTTGGTACCACTGTCCTTAATTACTATGCCAAGCTTGAGCGGGATCTGTCAACTAGTGTGTTTGCAACAGCTGATTGAGTCAGTCGATGTCAGAGTGCGTGCCGATTTTTACTATGGGTGATTACGTTGAGCAAAGAATTTGTTTAAAGTTTTGTGTTGCAAATGAATTTTCGTGTGCCGATGCATTGAAAATGTTGCAAAAAACCTTTGGTGATAATGCTCTATCGAAAACTCGTGCATATCAGTGGTACAGAGCCTTCAAGGACGGTCGTGAAGTGGTCGCCCATCGACGGCTTCGATCGAAGATAACGTCCATAAAATTAAGGAAAGGGTGCTGGAAAACCGTCGTACCAGCTTGAGAGAGATAGCACATGATCTTAAGATATCCCACGAGTCCGCACGTACGATTTTGATTGATATTTTGGGCATGAGAAAGGTGGCCGCACGACTCGTACCGAAAGACCTGAATTTTCTCCAAAAACGTCATCGCGAACAGGTTGGTTCAGACATGCTGGATCGCTGTAATTCCGATTCTACATTCATGGAACGCATTATAACTGGTGATGAGACCTGGGTCTACGAGTACGATATGCAAACAAGCCAGCAATCATCGGAATGGGTGGCAAAAAATGAGCCGAAACCGAAAAAACCACACCAAAGCCGCTCGAAAATGAAGGTGATGCTCATTGTTTTCTTCGATATCCGTAGCGTGGTGCACTACGAATTCGTTCCAGAGGGTCAGATGGTAAACAAGGAGTATTACGTAGGCGTTATGAAACGTTTGCGTGAGCGTATCCGTAAGAAGTGGCCAAATTTGTGGGCGAACAACTCATGATTTTGCATGACGATAACGCGCCTTCTCACCGAGCTACGATTGTGACTGACTTTCTCGCCAAAAACTCAACAAACGTGCTTCAGCAACCACCGTATTCGCCGGATTTGGCTCCCTGCGACTTTTTCCTCTTCCCAAAACTAAAATTGCCCCTTCGTGGCACCCGTTTTGAGTCGATTGAAGCCATAAAACAAAATTCGGCGCGAGAGCTAAAGTCCATCCCGGAAAGCGCCTATAAAAAATGTTTCGATAATTGGAAGTGCCGTTGGCATAGATGTATTGGAGCAAATGGAGCCTATTTTGAAGGCGACCCAATAAATTTTGACGATTAAATGTAAAAATGTTGTTTTAATTGAAAATTCCCGGTACTTTCTTGACAGAGTAGTATATTGTAGAAGTTAGAATATATAATTCAGAATTTAGAGTCATTGAAAACAAAGTAATTTCCTTGTTCCATTTGAAATTGAAATATGACAAAATTTCATTGGAGGTTAAGAAAATTATTGTTCAGTTATGAAGGTTCATTATTTGAAAAAATAATAAAACTATTACTCTCCATTGATATCATCTGTAATTCAAATATGAATATAGGAAGTAATTTTCTAATTAATCAAGAGAACACATTATGCTTCTCCACCTTCAAACTATTCAAGCCACGAGTCGCTGATTACGATTAGTCTAGTCACAATTGCCCTAGTTTACGCCAAGTTCTCTTATGAATCTTCCATACATTTATATGCGTTAAACATGTCCCTTCGGAAAATTCTAGAGAAAAAATTGGATGATCACAAGCTTTATCCCAGACTTTTTCCGTAATGTTATTGTGAATCCACTGACCCAGAAACATAAAAGCTATTTATGCGAGGGTAGAAAACAGAGGAAAACATATCAATAGGTTCCGAGTTCGATGGAAAGTCTACTGATAACACAGAATCCGTTTGGATTTTCCAGGAGGTAGTCTGTATATAAAAGTTGGAGAGGAAACGTTCAGAGAATAAGGGTGTCGCAAGAGGTTCTATCCTTTCCCAAAATAATAGCGCAAGCGTGTAATATCCGAGCCAAGCGCGCCTTTACAGAATTAACCAGTGCTCAGTGTCAGCCCCCTTGCAGAATGAAGGGTCGGTCGTATTGTTTTTCCAGTCGTTCGACTTGAAACCTCGGATGTTTACCTTCCGTTGAGCACTCTAACCTCAAATCGACACCAGACAAGCCTGACACCCATAAGTATATCCTGTATGTTGTGTTCGTTTTACGAAATGACAAAGAACAACAAAAACTCGACGTGGAATTTCCTTGTGCAAATTTTCATGTGTGAAGAAGGTAAACTCTTTTCCGGGAGATGCCACGGTTCACTCACATTGTTATGTATGGGATGAGCAGCAGCGCACATATCCCATTATGTTGCCTTCCTTTAGTTTCATTCATACATTTGGTAGTGCAATTAGATCACCGTGTCTTCAGATTTCAAGGGGCATTTCATTCATGGGAACCTTGGGGGCCATGTAATATTCAAACGAAATCATTCTGCTGCATTCAATGAAAAAACTTCTTGTTAGAACTTTGACAGTATCAAGTCATGCCGGATCATTCAGCTGAGTAGTGGATTTAGCAGTTTTCATTCCATCTTTAGATGCTGCTGCACCCTTCATACAATAAGGTAGATGTAGAAAGAAGGAGTTACTTACAGAGTGTCTTGTTGTATTGCTGTTTTTCATGGAATGCTTTCTTCGTTTTTCTCACTGTTAATGACTGGAATGCTTGTAAACATCTTCTACTTTAAGACATATTTGCTCGACGTAAGGAACTGAATATTGTTCCACGAATTTCATCCAAATTACCATGAAAATATTATGAAACATTCTCTTCATCCAACGAATCATTATGAAGACATAGAAAACGGAAAACTACATTGATAAACTCTAATAACCCACAATGCAAGAATTTGTAATTCTGTTTAAATTATAAAATTTGAAGAATGTCAATTTTAAAGTTTTGCATAAGTAGTCAAATCGTTATTTCATATTGAGCTTCCCGATATAAACTTGATTGAACCTGTAGTTTTTTGAGATAATAATCAAAACGTTTCAAGTGGACAAATTTCGAGATACAATTGTACCGTTCTCACAAACAGATGAATTCAAATCAACCACGAATTTTTCATCAGTTGTTTTATAAAATAATTTTCAGCAGAAAATTCACAATTTAAAGATTTCACCAAGTGATATCAATAATGTTGATTTTTAACTAAGTTCTTCTAAACCGATTCCTGTAAATTTGGTAAAATAATTACATCAAAGACTATTTTCGAGGGACTCGATGGTTCTCATAAAATTTTAACTGGACAACTAATTATACTACATTTAATACGAAATTTGATGGAAGAGCCAAATATTGACTGAAATAAAACAAAAAAATTTTTGTATTTTAATATTCTGATGCAATCGATGAAATACACTATTTATATAATCAGTGCATACAATTTATATATACCTGAATATTAAATGAAACCATCTAGTTATATGCTTAACAGAAAGACTTTCATTTTTCGTATTTGAAAACAGATAGGAGATTTTAAATGTCTTATTTTACCGATACCTAAAATATACGCGTATATACAAATTTCTATATGAATTTTATCAGTTATATGTTAGTTATTATATGATATTTATTTATTGATTTTAATGACTTTTTATATCTGCTGGTTTATTTATTTCATTTGACATTATATATTGAGTGTTGATTATATTCCTCTATTAAATATAAGCGGTGCTTATTGTACACATATTTGCCCATTCTTCAACAACGTTTAGAAATTGTAAAATTATTTTATCAAAATGATTGTTTATTTGTGAAAACTATGAGGAATTTAAAAATAATTCATGGACGACATTATTCAGTTAATAATCGACGTTTATGGGATCAAATGTGTTCAGTTCTTGAACCAGTTAAATGTTGTAAGGATGTAAATCCTAATATTTTTTTAAAATTATCCAAGTTGTTGTTCGAGAAATATTTAATTTAAATATCAAAACAGATTTATTCTGTTAGCCTCTTACAAATTTTAATTTCTGAAAACTTCTTTCGAAATTTTTAGAATTAAATTAATGTCTTATAAGCACTGCTTGAATTTAGTAAACATATAAAATCAAAACTCATTATATAATATCAAATGGAATAAAAAAAACCCAACGAAATATAAATTATCAATAAAAAGTACTGAATAAATATTTGACAAAATAATGTGAACAGCAATACATAATTTAGGAAGAAATTCACTATACTGTAGCTATATATATATATATTATGTACAGGATGTATATGATTAATTGCGAAAAAATTCAGGGGTGATTCCTTCTCAAAAAACAGGATGGGTCTTGAATATAACCTTTATTTTTTTGAGCCGCCCCGCTTAGCTACAGCCCCCTAAAGATCGCACACGAAAAACAGTTTTTAATTTTTTCCTTAAAAACCAAAAATCTGACAAGAATAAAATTAAGCAGACAGTTTATGCGGGCGAGCAGGCACTCAAAAATTTTTTTTGTGGTGTTCCTTTATGATTGCAAGGGGTAGAAAAAGTCACCCCTAAACCTTCTTTCGCGGGAACCTTTTTTGCATAATCCTATTTTACAATAAAAAAGTTAATTTTGGATACCCTGATCCATTTTCAACAAATAAGGTCTGCTGTAATTTCTTGCTGAAATTCAAGGTTTCTGAAAAAAAAATTGTCAGCGTGAGTCGTAGAGGCTGCAATATTTCCGAACTAGAATTTATCTAGTAAGCGGATATCATTTTGTTATGACAACTGACCAGCTTTGATTAACTTTGATTCACTTACAATTATTGTCAGTTATTTGATTTTTAATACAAAACATTAAAAACTGTTTTTCGAACGCTATCTTTAGGGGACTGTAACTAAGCAGAGGAGACTCAAAAAAATAAAGTTTATATGAAAGATCCACACTACTTTTTGAGAAGGTTTCACCCCCTAAATTTCTTCTAAATTTCTAAATTCTAAATTTTTTCGCAACTATTCATATATATCATATTTGCCAAATGGTTCAATCCGCCAAGAAAAGGATAGTTGAACATCAGAACGGTTATAATCGATAGTCGTTTAAGATAATTTCAACATAGTTTCAACAACTATGAGATGATTATACAGTGTGAAAACCACTTACGGAATAAAATTATTTATGTTGTTTTATTAGAAAACCATAAAAAACACTGGGACACGGCATCTTTCAAATTCAATAGTACGCTTTTTGAACATAAATTTAATATTAAAACAAATTCTAGAAATTACTATGTTTTACTACCAAAAAATATATATTACACATTTTCTTGTGACTCGAGTTTCGGGAAATGAACTATCCCATCAGACAAACAGTTGTTTGATGATTAAATGAGTTTGCCACTTAAACCTGACTTCTGCAATTATCCCCGTAACCGATCATCATTAAAATCTCAATTCGGTGAGTCTCTGTTGAATATTTCATTATTACTTCTACAAGAAATACGTTTTCAATTGGGAATTTACTATTTCAATGTAAATCTCAATACAGCAACATCTGACTGGTAACAATCCACATTATTTGCAGGTTTTCATTATTTATCGGGATATGTAGATAGTTTTTTAGGTATTCATGATAAAAAATATTAAGAAAATCAATCCATGAGCGTATGACCGTAGAATTGAATTTATAAATTTTTTTCATTTTATGACACGGTATACTATGTATACATCAATTCACTGAAGTTTAACTGGAATGAAACCCGAAACTAGGGAAATTAGGAAATACGAGTAATTTAATTTAAAACTTAATAGCAGGAATCTGAATGTGATGATATTGTATTCAACATGTATACGTTAATTATCCATTGATGTAGAAACACTAAATAGACAACAGAAATGATAAAGCACTTAATTCTACACATAAGCTATTATACTTATTTAATAGTTATTGCCAATCTTCAAACAGCCGCCTTTATAATTGAACACAATAATAAGATTAAAAACTTACCCATTCAAGTATGCTGTGCTCGTATCTCTGCCTGATAAAAATTCTCAAATTAAAACACACAGGCCGTTACATAATTATTTTTATATAAAATTACACATTCGAGCCTACTTGGTGGAAGCTCTTATTTATAATTAAAAATTAATACCAGAAATGTGACAAACATCCACTATAGTTATATTTTCAATATATGTTAGAATAATTCAAAATTGATACTTCTCTAGAAAAACATTAATTTTTTAAATGGCATTGTATAAAACATGTATTCGTAAATTTTTCCATTGATATGAAACTTAAGAAGTATTACAGAAATTATAAAACACCTAATTCAAATAAAAGTTTTTATACGTATTTCATGGTTGTTGGAATTCTTCAGATAGCTGATGATTCAATTTTTAATTAGAACTTTCACTAAGTAGACCCAAATGCAAACGTTTATATCATTAAAATATTCAACTCAAAATATAAGCCATTATACCGATATTTCACCATTCTTCTCAATATTCAGATGACTCTTACATTTGTTATTGAGCACAATAACAAGATTAAAGACTTGCCAAGTCGAAAAAATTCATTTTATAGAAATTGAAATAGAATTTCTGTGGTCTGCCTAGGTATCTGAAGGTTGAAAACAATCAGGAAATACCGATATATAATGGCTTAGATTTTGTGTTAAGTAGTTCATTATTCCTCTAGTTTTTTTGGGTTTTATTCTAAAAAACCAATTTGAATGTGAGTCAATACTTGAAAGAAGTAAAATTTAAATGACTTTTAATTCAGAATTATATATTCTAGCTTCTACATATATATTGAAACTATATACAAAAACTATCAAATTGATATTCTTATACATAATCAATATAAAATATTTTTCAATGTCTCAGAAAAAACCTTTTTACATCCCGACTTGAAATATATTGATACAAATGTATTAACAAAAACTATATAAGTATGTATATTAACATACAAATACAAGAAAATTCACTATTCCAAAATTATCTAAAATTATCAAAATAAAGGATCAAATAAAAATAATTGAACGAGAACTCGAACATTTGATAGCTATTTCGGCCTATATGGCCTCATCAAAAATGTATTGAATTCAGGTTCAAATATATATAAAAACAATATCAAAATTCAACTTACCAAAATAAGATAAAACATGGAACAAATAAACTTGAAGTAAGCTTTAAAGTATCCAAAATAAAACAGAAATGATCAACGTACTGTTACGTATAACCTATAACTATTTGTACTCGGAACACATAAAAACAATAACATAACTTATTCAACCCAAATAATGTCCCATGATGAGAAAAATTATTTCATAATTTTTGAAATTTCGATTATTTTTCTTATCATGGGACATTATTTGGGGTGAAAAAGTTTTGTTATTGATTTTTCTGTGTTCCGAATACAAATAGTTATAGGTTATAGGTAATAATATGTTGATCATTTCTGTTTTATTTTGGATACTTTAAAGCTTACTTCAAGTTTATTCGTTCCATGTTGTATCTTATTTTGGTAAGTTGAATTTTGATCTTGTTATATATTTGAATCTGAATTCAATACATTTCTGATGAGGTCAGATAGGCCGAAATAGCTATCAAATGTTCGAGTTCTCGTTCAATTATTTTTATTTGATCCTTTATTTTTATAATTTTAGATAATTTTGGAATAGTGGATTTTCTTGTATATGTA
This sequence comes from Megalocaria dilatata, assembly GCA_034642435.1. Lineage (NCBI taxonomy): Eukaryota > Metazoa > Arthropoda > Insecta > Coleoptera > Coccinellidae > Megalocaria > Megalocaria dilatata. Next base: position 13,439,515 of record CM067863.1, read on the forward strand.
TGTTAATATACATACTTATATAGTTTTTGTTAATACATTTGTATTAATACATTCCAAGTCGGGATGTAAAATGTTCCTGAGACATTGAAAAATATTTTATATTGATTATATATAAGGATATCAATTTGATAGTTCTTGTGTATAGTTTCAATATATATTGTAGAAACTAGAATATATAATTCTGAATTTAAAGGTTCTATTCTAGTTATAACTTTAGTGAATAAATTTAAATATACATATATGTATGCCATGAAACGAAAATGAAATTTTCTCTAGACAAGTATAAATTGTATCTTCACTTTTAACCTAACTTGTCATTGCACATTGTAGTATCCTGCAGTATTAGTTAGGTATTATTATTATCATTAAATTGATATATATTTCTTCACCTATATAGTGACCTGAAGAAGCCATAATGCTGGAGAAAATATCGCTGTTTATTTATAAATTTGTAGAAATTATTCTTCATCATTTTATTCAACCAAAATAAATTGGTATCGAGAAAGGATCGAATTAATCAAATATCGCAAAAAATTTACCACAACTTTTTAATCTTTGTATCTGAATCCATTACAGGCTGAAAATTGGCAGAATATAGACATTTGAACGAAATAATAGCGTCCTCGTACGAGTGAACAAAAAACTGGAAAATCGCTTGCCAGTTTACGTGAAACATGAGGATTTCATGGATTTCCATGAAAAACGTATTCTCGTCTATCCAAGAAAAATCGTTATCTTCCCAACATCTTCCAAGAAGATTGTATATTATGTCACGAAAACTGAAAATACGGGATCTGAAGAGTGTGAGCCATTCTTTTATAAATCTATTTATGATTAATATTTAGGCTGATGTGATGATATATGAAATTTTTATCACACAAAAAGCTTTCTCAGTAATGAAAAATCGTTTCACATAATATCTACATGGTATCAAGATGATATTTTCACCCTGCTTCAATTTAATGTTTCACTATCTGATGCATGCTGCAAGGAACTACGTTGTTGTTAATGTTCAAATGTACTTTAGGTGATTTGGTCGATTTATCAGGATTGATTTTTTTCAGCTCGATATATGATAATTTCATGATTCTCAATGTCGCACTTTAATAGTTTTTCTTCAAACATTCCTTGACTATCTTTCGAATATTTCTTTGTTTTGCATTTTATTACAAATGTTATGTGGATTTCGCTTTTAGTTCAAGGTAGTTTTAGAAGTATTCTCTTATATTTTTTATCAAGAATTAATTCCGAATCTTCTGAAGTATGTTGATATAAAATTAAAATTGTTTCGATATTGGTGTGGAATAGACCAATCGTATTGAATGATAATTTCCCAGATATTTAATTGCTTGGGTCTTCACTTGACGGAAATTCATACCAATTTCAATTGAAGTGAATCACTCAATGTCCGCTAATATTCACTGAATCATACAACAATTGTGTCGTCCGTTACATATTGACATTTTCACGTAAGTCACCAAATTTAATTGTTGTATAATTTAATATAAAGATATGGAAAAGACATTCGGAATGATACGAAATTCAATGTTAATCAAGACAACCACAAGGGTCCAGTGGAGCAGTGGAAGAATCAAAACCTCAGCGCGATGCGATAACGAATAAACGACGAATATTAATGAATTAAGGTTCAAGATAATCCAGCTTTGTGCCAAAATTGCAACTATGCCAAGTCTGCTCAGAGATATGAGATTATCTCTTTATAATAGATTTCGCTACAACAAGGTAGATTATTTGAACATTTATTTTGAATTTTCGTAGAATTTATTTAATTTTCGAGCCAGTTATGGCGAAAAAGAACGTAAGTTCCCATTTTCACAGAATAAATTATTTGTGTTATTAATCGTGGCAACTAGATTCCTCGCATAAAATGGAATAATATTGTCGTTTTCATTTTTAACCGATATGGTCTAACGCATCTCACGTTTGAAATGCGAATGAAAGAAAACTGCAGAGCTTCTCGGTCAGAGGATCCCCACTCGCCACTGCCATTGCGAGAGAACATTCGTATATTCGTCATCGCATTGCGCTGAAGTTTTGATTCTTCCACTGCTCCACTGGACCCTACTAACATATTTCACTTTATCTCAGGCTAATTGAATTCGCCAAATGGTTTCGTTTAGAATGTTGCTTTTCGAAATTTGAATGGAAATCAAAATTGTTGGAAAATTTTTATATTGCAATCTTTCTCATCTTGTAACACTCATCAGGCTTTTTTTCTGAAATATTTTATCATGATTATTTATAGTTCTTGACATGAAAAGAGCAAGTTTTAATACACGCCAATAAAATTGGCCACATGTATTCAAATACATTCTGTCAAGAAAGTACCGGAAATTATCGATTTAAATCTGGCGGGGCAATGAGGCAGGTAAAAAATTTCTTTTCTAGGTTGGTACCACTGTCCTTAATTACTATGCCAAGCTTGAGCGGGATCTGTCAACTAATGTGTTTGCAACAGCTGATTAAGTCAGTCGTGCCGATTTTTACTATGGGTGATTACGTTGAGCAAAGAATTTGTTTAAAGTTTTGTGTTGCAAATGAATTTTCGTGTGCCGATGCATTGATAATGTTGCAAAAGGCCTTTGGTGATAATGCTCTATCGAAAACTCGTGCATATCAGTGGTACAGAGCCTTCAAGGACGGTCGTGAAGTGGTCGCCGATCGACGGCTTCGATCGAAGATAACGTCGATACAATTAAGGAAAGGGTGCTGGAAAACTGTCGTACCAGCTTGAGAGAGATAGCACATGATCTTAAGATATCCCACGAGTCCGCACGTACGATTTTGATTGATATTTTGGGCATGAGAAAGGTGGCCGCACGACTCGTACCGAAAGACCTGAATTTTCTTCAAAAACGTCATCGCGAACAGGTTGCTTCAGACATGCTGGATCGCTGTGATTTCGATTCTACATTCATGGAACGCATTATAACTGTTGATGAGACCTGGGTCTACGAGTACGATATGCAAACAAGCCAGCAATCATCGGAATGGGTGCCAAAAAATGAGCCGAAACCGAAAAAACCACCCCAAAGCCGCTCGAAAATGAAGGTGATGCTCATTGTTTTCTTCGATATCCGTGGCGTGGTGCACTACGAATTCGTTCCAGAGGGTCAGACGGTAAACAAGGAGTATTACCTAGGCGTTATGAAACGTTTGCGTGAGCGTATCCGTAAGAAGCGGCCAAATTTGTGGGCGAACAACTCATGGATTTTGCATGACGATAACGCGCCTTCTCACCGAGCTACGATTGTGACTGATTTTCTCGCCAAAAACTCAACAAACGTGCTTCAACAACCACCGTATTCGCCGGATTTGGCTCCCTGCGACTTTTTCCTCTTCCCAAAACTAAAATTGCTCCTTTGTGGCACCCGTTTTGAGTCGATTGAAGCCATAAAACAAAATTCGGCCCCAGAACTAAAGTCCATCCCGGAAAGCGCCTATAAAAAATGTTTCGATAATTGGAAGTGCCGTTGGCATAGATGTATTGGAGCAAATGGAGCCTATTTTGAAGGCGACCCAATAAATTTTGACGATTAAATGTAAAAATGTTGTTTTAATTGAAAATTCCCGGTACTTTCTTGACAGAGTAGTAAGTTGCTGAAAGTTTTCATCTCTGTACTCACTAAATTAAACACTCGCGGATATGGAGTATTTCCCAACGAATATCTTTCTGCTGCATTTTGCTTAAACTCTCCAAATATTCAATATTTGAATAAATATGCGGCATCATTCAATTATGCGACAAATTTCAAAGAACGAACGCAGCAATTAAAATTAACACGGGAGTATTTATCTACACTGAGCTGTTATTTGACATAATATGTTGATACACATTCGCTTCGATGGTCATATTATGTTAAATAAAAGACTTTCCTATGTAAATAGCCTGTATATATCGGGTGTTTTTTTTAGAGTGATAGAACTTTAAATTGAAATAAAACACATTTAAATTAAGATTTAAGACAAATTTTTTCTTATTTGAAAGATAATTTTTTGACATCTATGTCTTAAAAATAATTTCTCGCATATGTCCACCACGACTAACTCTGAGGAACCGCATTCGACCAGATCAATTTTCGACCACTGTTTCGAGTAATTCAGGCCTTATTCCATCAATAACACTAATTATGTTGGTTTCCAAAACGTCTATTGTTTTTGGTTTATCAGCTTAAATCAATGACTTGACATAACCTCAACGAAAATAATCCAGTGGAGTTATGTCGCATGATCTTGGAGGCCAATTAATTGGACCATTTCTCGAAATAATGTTATCGCCAAATCTTTCTTTCAATAAATAAATTTTTACGGTAGCAGCATGAGGTGTAGCACCATCTTGTTGGAATCAAAACATTTCTGGGTCGATACCATTCAAATTTTGTAACAAATAATCATTGATCATCGAGCTGTAACGAGCACCATTCCCTGTAACATTAGCTCAAGCATTGTTTTTAAAGAAATATGGACCGATGATGCATCCAGCGTGTAAAGCACACCATACAGTGCATTTTTCAGGATGCAATGGAACCTGCAGAACTTCTTGAGGATTGTTTTCACTCCATATAGGGCAATTTTGCTTGCTTACATAGCCGTTCAACCAGAAATGAACTTCATCACGAAACACAATTTTACGATGAAAATGTAAATATAAAGGTTGATCAACGTCAAGCTATTCTAGGGCCTAATCAGCAAACAAACGACGCTTATTATGGTCAAGTGGCTTTAGTTCTTGAACCAGTTGGATCTTGTATGGGTATAGACCAAGATCTTTACGCAAAATTTTCCATGTGGTGGATGCACAGAGTCCAACTTGTTGTGAACGTCGATGAATAGACAAATCTGGATCATCATTAACACTATGACTTACAGCAGCGATATTTTCTTCTGTACGTACAGTTCTTGGTCATGTTGTTGTTGTTGCATCGAGTAGAGAAAATAATGTCCGAAATCTATCGATAGTTCCACGAATAAACTGCTCTGATGGACGATTATGTAAACAACAAATTTCACGAAGTACTCTGTAAGTTTGGCGAATAGAACACTGATTTTGGAAATAAATTTCAACAATTTGTAAACGATATTGCGGCGTTGGTCTTTTCATGATAATTTGTCAATGCTTACTGAACCGAAATGTCAAAACCACATGGCTTCTTCTACCTTCTGTCAAATCTCAGTTATACCTATCGAAAATTCTATCACTCTAAAAAAAAAACACCCGATAGTATCTGACGTCTACACTCTCACCCTTTCATTTAATATATTCAAAATTGATATTTTCTACCACTGAACAGCCTGTATATATAGAGAGATGAAATGAGTACTACCCTTTTATCCTCTTCTGAACCTCAGCATTCTGTTCAGAGGAAAATTTTTAATGAAAAAAGTGGTTTATCGATTGAATGTCACAGAAGATCCTCCGCTCGAGTTTAAATCCCAAAATGGTAAATATTTCATTGTCTCATCTTCTAGACCGGAACGCAATATTAAACTTAGGATTTATGAGATAGCTTGTTCCACAAGGTTATTACAATTTTTAATCAAATTAGTCGGAGTAGGTCTTTAAAGCCAACTGCTGAATTTGCCTGGACATAATGTTTCGATTTATTTATATCTTTTAGCTTTCCATTTTGATGTTGAGTAATTCTGTGTATTAATTTGTCAAAATAAATATGGATATTTTCCTACTTATTAACATATTAAAAGTGGTCACTAATAAATCTCCAAATAATCCAAATGATAAATGGGCAAAAATGTAAAATGAAAGGCTCTTCTCCTGAAGTATTGAAGATAATCAATGGAATTTTGGATTGAATTCGATATATGAATAATTGCGAAAAAATTTAGGGGGTGACTTCTTGTCAAAAAATAGGGTGGGTCTTTCATATAAACTTTTTTTTTGAGCCCCCCTGCTTAGTTACAGCCCCTAAAGATGTATGTGACAAAAATCTCCCAATGTTAAGCCAGATCAAAAAATAATTGTAACTGAATCAAAGTTAATCAAAACTAGTCAGTTGTCATCACAAAATGACACTTACTAGATAAATTGTAGTTCGGAAATAATTCCAGCCTCTACGACTCACGCTATAATGTTGATAATTTTTTTTTTCAAAAACCTTGAATTTTAGCAAGAAATTACGAGAGAACTTTTCTATTAATAATGGATCAAGATATCCAAAATTAATTTTTTATTATAAAATAGGAATATGGAAAAAAGTTTCTTGAGAAAGAAGGTAGGGGTGGTTTTTTCTACCCCTTGCAATCATAGACGAATACCACCGAATAATTTTTTGAGTGCCTTCTCGCCCGCATAAAATGTCTGCTCAATTTTATTCTTCTCAGTTTTTTGGTTTTCAAGAAAAAAATTAAAAACTGTTTTTCGGGCGCCATCTTCAGGGAGCTGTAACTAAGCAGGAGGGCTCAAAAAATAGAGTTTATATGAAAGACCCACCCTATTTTTCGACAAGGAATCACCCCCAAATTTTTTTTGCAATTATTCATATACACCCTGTATAATTTTTCCTCGGAAAACTCAGTTCGGGACCTCCGACTTGATGATTGAAAACCAGGTGCTTCAGCCAAGGAATCCCATGCATCTTCTTGGCGTGACTGTCAACTGTTCGGTCTGTTGGGAGAACATGTGAATGACATTGTGAAATTTGATGCAAATAAGTTGGGATATTTATTCGAGGCTAGGAAATAATTCTCTTCAGACCATGTTCGTCTACTGCATCCAGATCCGATCAGGATTCGAATACTGGTCTCATGTTTAGAGCTCGGCACCCAAGCATTCGTTACAATGTTTGCATTCCATCCAGAAAAGAGCAGTACGACTGATTAACTACCCAACTATAACAGCCAGTGTACAGTCGTTGAAATACACGGTCCATGCTTCAAGCAACTGAAGGAAATGATTCCCACTGACCAGGGCTGCGCAACGTGCACATCCCAATGCAGTTGAACTGACAACTCCGAGAATTTCTGTTCTTTTTCCACCAAACTGGCAAGTTATGGAACACGCTTCCAGCTGATGTGTTTTCTTGAAGGAGATGACACCATGCAAAGAACGAGGATCATACGCCCACGAATGTGTAATCAAAAGCTGTCCCCCTCCAAACAAACATTGTCCTGTCTCGACATTTTCCGGAAAAACCGAAAAATATATAATAATTTCAGCATATCTTTCAATGATACATGGAGCTAGTTTATTAACCTCACAAAAAATAACCGCGAGATTGATAATGAAACTATAGAAACAAGAACTGCGAACAACGGTATCATTCATACTACAAAAAACATCCACTTAAACAGAAGATATCTGTGAATAATAATTATATAGAAGACGCCCATTCGAACAGAAACAATCTCGAATAAATTATAAATAAAACACAATATTCTATATCCGCTAATATTTTATTTCATTACAATCGTTTCGTCATACCATGCCTTCTTCAGGTGAGTACTACTGGATTCTGTATCCAATAGTACGTAGTAGTAGTAAGATAAACCGACGAAGGTGAGGCAGTGAAGAAAAATTCGAAGAGTTCAACAACACCAAATATATTTTAGGTATCACTGTACATGATACCAAGCTGAAGTTATGATAATTGCACTACGAGAAATGTTGGGAATTTGTCGACACTTGGGCAATCCACAATATGTAGATAACTATGCTTATAATAATCTTGTGCCAGGGACACAGCGCAAAGTTCACTATTACGAAAATAATAATAAATGAGGGCCAAAAAGTCACAAGCCACAAAAAACTTGACTATTACGAGAATAATAATAAATGCGATTAATTCCGTCGAAGCCACAAGCTACAAGTGTGATGATTTTTTCCATGTTTTTCCGTGTTTTTTTCAAACTGAAAGCTGGGGGTGTCTGAATTCATCTCTTAGAACAAAAAGAGGAGAATAAGGAAATTGATTGAAAATCATATTTGTTGATTGTGGGTTAAATATTTAAGGATTCCTGTTGGTTACAGTTCTGCCAGAAGAGGAATTTTCAGATCGGTCTGCTAACATACTACTCTCTCAAGAAAGTACCGGGAATTTTCAATTAAAACAACATTTTTACATTTAATCGTCAAAATTTATTGGGTCGCCTTCAAAATAGGCTCCATTTGCTCCAATACATCTATGCCAACGGCACTTATAGCAATTATCGCAACATTTTTTATAGGCGCTTTCCGGGATGGACTTTAGCTCTCGCGCCGAATTTTGTTTTATGGCTTCAATCGACTCAAAACGGGTGCCACGAAGGGGCAATTTTAGTTTTGGGAAGAGGAAAAAGTCGCAGGGAGCCAAATCCGGCGAATACGGTGGTTGCTGAAGCACGTTTGTTGAGTTTTTTGCGAGAAAGTCAGTCACAATCGTAGCTCGGTGAGAAGGCGCGTTATCGTCATGCAAAATCCATGAGTTGTTCGCCCACAAATTTGGCCGCTTCTTACGGATACGCTCACGCAAACGTTTCATAACGCCTAGGTAATACTCCTTGTTTACCGTCTGACCCTCTGGAACGAATTCGTAGTGCACCACGCCACGGATATCGAAGAAAACAATGAGCATCACCTTCATTTTCGAGCGGCTTTGGCGTGGTTTTTTCGGTTTCGGCTCATTTTTTGCCACCCATTCCGATGTTTGCTGGCTTGTTTGCATATCGTACTCGTAGACCCAGGTCTCATCACCAGTTATAATGCGTTCCATGAATGTAGAATCGGAATTACAGCGATCCAGCATGTCTGAAGCAACCTGTTCGCGATGACGTTTTTGAAGAAAATTCAGGTCTTTCGGTACTAGTCGTGCGGCCACCTTTCTCATGCCCAAAATATCAATCAAAATCGTACGTGCGGACTCGTGGGATATCTTAAGATCATGTGCTATCTCTCTCAAGCTAGTACGACGGTTTTCCAGCACCCTTTCCTTAATTTTATCGACGTTATCTTCGACCACTTCACGACCGTCCTTTATTAACATTTTCAATGCATCGGCACACGAAAATTCATTTGCAACACAAAACTTTAAACAAATTCTTTGCTCAACGTAATCACCTATAGTAAAAATCGGCACGCACTCTGACATCGACTGACTTAATCAGCTGTTGCAAACACACTAGTTGACAGATCCCGCTCAAGCTTGGCATAGTAATTAAGGACAGTGGTACCAACCCAGGAAAAAAAATGTTACCTGCCTCATTGCCCCGCCAGATTTAAATCGATAATTCCCGGTACTTTCTTGACAGAATGTATGGGTTTATCCATTTCGTGATACGGATTTCACTGCCGTGTTTCAATGACAAATATCGAACCGAACTGTTATCCGAAGCCTCATATTATTATTATACTATGTTGACAGTTGAGGCAAAGCCTCAAACACAAAAAGTATAGAAGATTGATTATTAAAAGTAGAACAACTTAATTTCCGCTAATTTATTTAATTTCACAACAATTGTTTCGTCATGACAACATGACTTCGTCAGATGAGTATGGTACTAATTACATATTTGAGATTAAGTTCTACAAATATTCAAAATATACAGAAAAGAAAGTAGTGGGAATTTACACTAATTTATTATTTTATTATTATACAAAGTTTCAGAAATGGTTGAGTAAGGGGGATTCATTTAGGTCTGTCTGGTCGTTTAGGTGAATCTGTTTTTTTATTGTATCTGTTAATTTCGAAGGCTTCAACCCTGAGGTTCTGGTTTTCTAGGTGATTTTGTAGTTATTGTCGAAATCATGTCCTGTCTCCAAAAGATGGTCAGCATATGTTGAATTGCCGTTTTTACCAAGATATGCTCTCTGGTGTTCACGTATCCTACTGCCGAAAGATCTACCTGTCTGACCAACGTATACACATGGGCAAGTACCGCAGTTTAACCTAAAGACTCCAGACTTTTTGTTTTTATGGATCAAATCTTCATTATTCTCCATTAAATTTCCTAACGTGTTTTTTGTTTTGAATGAAATGTTGCAGTTACTATTTTTCTTTAAATATCTTGTTATATTTTCGGACTCTCTGTTTATGTACGTTAGAGAAATATATTTTGTATTAATGTTAGTTAGTACCATATCACCTGACGAAGTCATGTTGTGACGAACCAATTGTTGTGTAATTAAATAAATTAGCGGAAATTAAGTTGTTTAACTTTTAATCATCAAGATGTACATTCTGTCAAGAAAGTACCGGGAATGATCGATTTAAATCTGGCGGGGCAATGAGGCAGGTAAAAATTTTTTTTGCTAGGTTGGTACCACGGTCCTTAATTACTATGCCAAGCTTGAGCGGGATCTGTCATTTAGTGTGTTCGCAACAGCTGATTAAGTCAGTCGATGTCAGAGTGCGTGCCGATTTTTACTATGGGTGATTACGTTGAGCAAAGAATTTGTTTAAAGTTTTGTGTTGCAAATGAATTTTTGTGTGCCGATGCATTGAAAATGTTGCAAAAGGCCTTTGGTGATAATGCTCTATCGAAAACTCGTGCATATCAGTGGTACAGAGCCTTCAAGGACGGTCGTGAAGTGGTCGCCCATCGACGGCTTCGATCGAAGATAACGTCGATAAAATTAAGGAAAGGGTGCTGGAAAACCGTCGTACCAGCTTGAAAGAGATAGCACATGATCTTAAGATATCCCACGAGTCCGCACGTACGATTTTGATTGATATTTTGGGCATGAGGAAGGTGGCCGCACGACTCGTACCGAAAGACCTGAATTTTCTTCAAAAACGTCATCGCGAACAGGTTGCTTCAGACATGCTGGATCGCTGTAATTCCGATTCTACATTCATGGAACGCATTATAACTGGTGATGAGACCTGGGTCTACGAGTACGATATGCAAACAAGCCAGCAATCATCGGAATAGGTGGCAAAAAATGAGCCGAAACCGAAAAAACCACGCCAAAGCCGCTCGAAAATGAAGGTGATGCTCATTGTTTTCTTCGATATCCGTGGCGTGGTGCACTACGAATTCGTTCCAGAGGGTCAGACGGTAAACAAGGAGTATTACCTAGGCGTTATGAAACGTTTGCGTGAGCGTATCCGTAAGAAGCGGCCAAATTTGTGGGCGAACAACTCATGGATTTTGCATGATGATAACGCGTCTTCTCACCGAGCTACGATTGTGACTGACTTTCTCGCCAAAAACTCAACAAACGTGCTTCAGCAACCACCGTATTCGCCGGATTTGGCTCCCTGCGACTTTTTCCTCTTCCCAAAACTAAAATTGCCCCTTCGTGGCACCCGTTTTGAGTCGATTGAAGCCATAAAACAAAATTCGGCGCGAGAGCTAAAGTCCATCCCGGAAAGCGCCTATAAAAAATGTTTCGATAATTGGAAGTGCCGTTGGCATAGATGTATTGGAGCAAATGGAGCCTATTTTGAAGGCGACCCAATAAATTTTGACGATTAAATGTAAAAATGTTGTTTTAATTGAAAATTCCCGGTACTTTCTTGACAGAGTAGTATTTCCGACAAGTAAAGACCGATACAATCCAACATAAGTATACAAGATATTGGAAAACAAAAAGTGCTTCGAAGAGAAAAAAACACATATATTTAGTTGAAAGTTAGGCATTTAACAATATGGATCTTTTATCTACTGATGAACGTGTGTAGTAAGTAAGTTTCGTGCATTACGGGCAGGTTATGGTCGATATAATATAATCGTCGCACAATTGGTAACACAGTGAAAAAATTCGAAGAGGCTGGATCTGCTACTGATGCCTTAGGGCCCATACATCATCGAAACGCACGCTCGACCGAAAATATGTCTACTGTAATTGAAAGTGTTGAAGAATGTCCAAATTTATCATTTCATCGACGCGCACAACATTTGGGCGTCTCTTACGGTACGCTATGGCGTATTATGCATATGGATTTGCATCTCTGTGATTATAAGGTTCAGTTGACACACTAACTAAAGCCAGCTGACCACAGAATGCGTCGAACTTATGCCGATTGGGTGCTTGAACAACAACGTTTCGATAACGATTTTTCGCATCGCATTTTCTTTAAAGGCGAAGTACATTTTTCACTCGGTGGCTATGTAAATAAGCAAAATTGTCGCAACTGGGGTAGTGAAAATCCTCAAGGAACTGCTGAGAGACCATTACATTCACAAAAGTCACTGCATGGTGTGCAATTTGGACTGGTAGAGTTATTGGCGTGTACTTCTTTGAAAATGAAGAAGGTGTCACTCAAACCGTCAATTCTCATCGCTATAGCCAAATGCTTACTGATTTTTTGTGGCCTGAAATTAATGATGTGGAATAGGGAGAGATGTGGTTCCAGCAAGATGGTGCAACAAGCCACACAACACGATCCATTTTTGAAAAATTGCGTAATTTCTCATTGCGAATTGGCAACCAATATCTTGTGATTTATCGCCCTTGGATTTTTTGTGGGGTTATGCGAAGGATCGTGTTTATGCCGATAATCAGCCTATTGACGATCTGAAAACCAACATCCGTCAAGTTATTGGTGAGATATTGCCCGAAATATACCGGCGAGTCATCGAAAATTACATCACAAGGATCGAGTCCTGTAAGAGATCACGCAGAGGAAATTCAAATGATATTGTATACTACACATAATGGCAAGGTCCATTGAAACAAAACATTTATCGATATTCTAAATGAAAGAGTGTTTTATTTACGTTTACTTTCGGAAGCACAAAATGGATAACCCTTTATAAGGAGAGAATGAACGTTATTATATTTTTCTCTCTCGAGCATGGTGCTCTGGCAATTAAGTCACTCACACGTTTTCTAAAAGATTTCTAAGCACATGTGGTTGTAAAGCGCTAAGTATCTAAGGCAATAAATTATCAAAATTCGAATAAGAGACCGACAAAATGAAGTTAAAATGTGTGAAATTCTTATAAACAGAATTATTTGAATGTCGCTGTCTCCAGACACACAGGTCAAAGAAATTATTTTATAATGTTGACAGGGCCGTCACTTAATGAACCCTTACTATAATAATGATAATAATAAGATATTAATAAATAGTAATAAATTATTATTATTATCATTCCTTTTATATGGTGCAAAAAACTTACTCCAAATATACATAAATTGGAAGTTTATGACTTAACATGTTCAACTTGGAAAAGCAAATATATAGACAGACAGGACGTTCTTTTCAAACAAAATTCAACCTTAAATTAAGTTTGTAGCATGTCAGGCAACTTTGCCTAGGCAACATGTTCGCGATGAGGGTTTTTTCTTTCGGAAGTCTTCAGCGGGAGTGTGCATGAGTCGGGAGATCTGTCGGAAAATGTCTATAGCTTGTGTGAATTATTCTGTGAAACTTTGTTATCATATTCGGAATTGGGAATTTTATGATCTTGATAATATTTCGTATTTATAAGGAAATCTAAATTAAATGAATGGAATATGCGGTTGGCTCGAGGTGAAACATTATAAGAATTTCATTTAAAAAAAATTCACAGTTTTTATGTTTCACAGTTTATTCAGAATCCTGACAGGTTTCGGTCTTTCGATCGAGGAGTACAAAAAGTAATCAAACTGAAAATTGAAAAAAGGGTTCTTATTACACTTAGGACATCTGTGTATTTTTATGGCGCATGGAAATAACAGCATCCAATACAATATACAATAATATGGATTTTCACCAAGTAAGGACTGATTCAATTCAATATTCAATACAGAGGTGTTCCCAAAGAGTATTTGGAAAATTGTTAAATTCTCCTTTTTCACAATGGCTTTTTTGATTGAAAGAATCTCCACATAGTCCATCAATTTACACTTTTTAACATTATATAGTAAAGTGACATATTTCTCATTAAAAAAATTATTATTTTCTATACGATCCACTGCAAAACAGTTTGATTTCTGGTTTTTCAAAATAGACATCCTATGTTCTTTGATTCTATGTTGTGAACATCGGCCTGTCTGACCTATACATTCTGTCAAGAAAGTACCGGGAATTATCGATTTAAATCTGGCGGGGCAATGAGGCAGGTAAATTTTTTTTTTCTAGGTTTGTACCACTGTCCTTAATTACTATGCCAAGCTTGAGCGGGATCTGTCAACTAGTGTGTTTGCAACAGCTGATTAAGTCAGTTGATGTCAGAGTGCGTGCCGATTTTTACTATGGGTGATTACGTTGAGCAAAGAATTTGTTTAAAGTTTTGTGTTGCAAATGAATTTTCGTGTGCCGATGCATTGAAAATGTTGCAAAAGGTGGTGATAATGCTCTATCGAAAACTCGTGCATATCAGTGGTACAGAGCCTTCAAGGACGGTAGTGAAGTGGTCGCCCATCGACGGCTTCGATCGAAGATAACGTCGATAAAACTAAGGAAAGGGTGCTGGAAAACCGTCGCACCAGCTTGAGAGAGATAGCACATGATCTTAAGATATCCCACGAGTCCGCACGTACGATTTTGATTGATATTTTGGGCATGAGAAAGGTGGCCGCACGACTCGTACCGAAAGACCCGAATTTTCTTCAAAAACGTCATCGCGAACATTCATGGAACGCATTATAACTGGTGATGAGACTTGGGTCTACGAGTACGATATGCAAACAAGCCAGCAATCATCGGAATGGGTGGCAAAAAATAAGCCGAAACCGAAAAAACCACGCCAAAACCGCTCGAAAATGAAGGTGATGCTCATTGTTTTCTTCGATATCCGTGGCGTGGTGCACTACGAATTCGTTCCAGAGGGTCAGACGGTAAACAAGGAGTATTACCTAGGCGTATAAAACGTTTGCGTGAGCGTATCCGTAAGAAGCGGCCAAATTTGTGGGCGAACAACTCATGGATTTTGCACGACGATAACGCGCCTTCTCACCGAGCTACGATTGTGACTGACGTTCTCGCCAAAAACTCAACAAACGTGCTTCAGCAACCACCGTATTCGCCGGATTTGGCTCCCTGCGACTTTTTCCTCTTCCCAAAACTAAAATTACCCCTTCGTGGCACCCGTTTTGAGTCGATTGAAGCCATAAAACAAAATTCGGCGCGAGAGCTAAAGTCCATCCCGGAAAGCGCCTATAAAAAATGTTTCGATAATTGGAAGTGCCGTAGGCATAGATGTATTGGAGCAAATGGAGCCTATTTTGAAGGCGACCCAATAAATTTTGACGATTAAATGTAAAAATGTTGTTTTAATTGAAAATTCCCGGTACTTTCTTGACAGAGTAGTATATGTAACATCACAATCATTACATTTGATTCGATAAATTCCCGATTCGGAAAAGTTGGGGTTCCTTTCTCTATTATTCACCAACATCTTAGCTAAATTATTTCTATTTACTAGTCTATTTAATGGTCTTCATAAAATGGGAATTAATTATTTAGCAGTAAATAGAAATAATTGAGCTGAGCTATTGGTGAACAATAATGAAAGGAAACCCAACTTTTCCGAATTGGGGTTTTATCAAATTAATTGTGTAATGCTACATATATAGGTCAGACAAGCCGATGTTTACAACATAGAATCAAAGAACATAGGATGTCTATTTTAAAAAACCAGAAATAAACCGGTTTTGAAGAACATTGTATAGAAAACAATCATTTCGTTTATGAGAACTTTACTATATAATGTTAAAGAGGGTAAATTGATAGACTATTTGGAGATTCTTCCAATCAAAAAAGCCACTAAGAAAAAGGAGAATTTAACAAATTCCCTAAAACTCTTTGGTAACACCCCTGTATTGGATGCTGGTATTTCCATGCGCCATAAAAATACGCAGATGTCCTAAGTGTAATGAAAGAACCTTTTTATAAAAATATAAAAAAATATATTTACCTTTTGAACTCCTTCGAAAATGGTCGAAAGACCGAAAAACGTGTCAGAATTCTGAATAAACTGTGAAACATAAAAACTGTGTGAATTATTTAAAATTAAATCGAGGAAATCTCTACATTGCATGTTGATTGTCTTTTGACATTCAAATAAATATTATTATTATTAAAAGAAATATGTATAATAAATTTCATTGAAAACAAAAACAAACTACTACATTTGCAACCCACTGCATAGGAAATGACCACACTTTTCCTACAAAAGACACTCTTAAAACTTTAAATGTATAATTAGAAGGCAGGAAGCTTAATTATTTGGAGTTTGTTTAAATTTTTAAGTTAGTTCATAATAAACATAATTTGAATATAATGAATGACCACAGAGATCTATCTTAATCCAAAATATTCAGTTCATTTTAATACAATCTTTGAAGCAATCTTCTCTACTGTACCAACATTAAATAACACTTGTCCGTATTACTTATCAATACTCTGTACCTATGGTTAAGTTTTCACTTGTCTGGCTATGAATTAAACTTCCAAACTGCAGTCACAAAAATGTATGAAGGTTTGATTTTTTGGCAGTGACAAACAGTGATTTCTAGAATGTCATTTCAATTTTTGATCAACTACTGAATGATAATGTCCGAGACAGTTCAATATTTGAAAACGTTGAATTCCATTCTTGCGGGATTAAACTTATCCATGAATAGACGAAGATGGATTCAATCTCAACACTTTCACGAAAATCTCGCTGGGCACTTGAATAATAAACGAGTGCACTCTTCAATATTTGTTTCTTCAGCAAAAGTTGAAAATGAATTTTATATAAATTTCGTTTGAAAGAAAAACAACTCACATATTCTTGAAGATTGTCTCTGTAAATTAAATTGAATTCAGGTAAATATCCTGGATGAAAGCTTCATCGGGCAACTTTGCATGAAAGTAGTTTAATTGGTTATAACTATTTGTAGTTAATGAAAGACTTTATTAACTTCCTTATCAATAAATCTGAGGAGAAAAACGCATATCTCCGACAAAAACAACTTTTATCAGCATAAATCGGTAAAACTGAAGAAATTATTTACAAAACAAATTAACAAAATTTGAATATCAACACGAATTGAATATGTTAATCTTCTACAATTTTAATTTCAAAAAAATTTTATTCAAAAAACTTTTAGAATTAAATTAATGTAAAAAATAAGCACCGCTTACGTTTAATAGACGTATATAATCAAAACTCAATATATAATGTCAAATGGAATAAATATACCAACAGATATACGAAAGTCATTAAAATTGATAAATAAATATTTAAATGAGACAAAATTTTGTTTCTGATCTTACCTTTAAGAACACCAATTGCCTTTTAAAAACATGAACACACCTTAAGGACTTCTCAAAGAATACATTTATTTCAAATATTTATATTTAAATATTCGAATAAGTCAATTTAGAAATCTCTCAAAACATGCACTATATCTTCAAAAAACAAATATAATGTAATCCCTTCATCAGTCCTAGATAATATTCCAAATATCAAATCAAAAAACTATATATAATATTTGGAATATTATCTAGGACCGATGAAGGGATTACTTAGAATTATATTTGTTTTTTGAAGATATAGTGCATGTTTTGAGAGATTTCTGAATTAACTTATTCGAATATTTGAATATTTCAAATAAACTATATTCTTTGAGAAGTCCTTAAGTTGTGTTCATGTTTTTAAAAGGCAATTGGTGTTCTTAAAGGTAAGATCAGAAACAAAATTTTGTCTCCTTTAAATATTTATTTATTAATTTTAATGACTTTCGTATATCTGTTGGTTTATTTATTCCATTTGCCATTATATATTGAGTTTTGATTATATACGTCTATTAAACGTAAGCGGTGCTTATTTTAGACATTAATGAAATTCTAAAAGTTTTTTGAATAAAATTTTGTTGACATTAAAATTGTAGAAGATTAACATATTTCATTTGTGTTGATATTCAAATTTTGTTATATAACATTGAATAAAAAACAATTTCAAAAACTACAGAACATAACAGATTCAAAAATTATTCTAATACTTCGTTTTCCACAGAAGTAATTAAACTTCTTAAAAATTATATATTTCAATCCCCACATATCCTCAAAAAATATCATGGAAACATCAATTTGCCAAACTTCATCAGCATTAATAGATACAGCCGACTTAAAGTTCACTAAAAAATATTATTAACCCATAGAAACCATATAAAATCACAGAATCATAAAAAAGATATACACAACAAAATTCGTAATGATAATTCAATAATAACTTGAGCTGATAAAAAACATTCTATTGGTACTCTATCCAAAGAAGAATATGACCCGAAAAGGAACTATTTTTAGAGAAAGAATCCTCATAGAATGAAACAGGGATGCTACCTCTAAAATTCGACTAAAACTAAACAATTCTCGAACACATTCAAATTATTTGCAAAAACTATGATAAATTCAAAACTGCCTATATGAATCCTACCCCTCTGAAGTTATATGGCTTTATTTAAATACATGAAGATCAGTCACAAATATATGTATCATATACCATCAGCCTGCTTGCAGAACTACCCTCTACATTGAACAAAATTTTTAAAGAACAAACACATTTCAACTCACTCTGTTGAATAGAAAGCTCAATTGAGCTCACAAAAAACTAAAAAAAATTTTAGCCCTCCACTTAACAGTATTCTAGTAACATTTGATATCGTTAATATGTTACCAAGTAAACCTAATGCCGAATGTATGAACATAATAGAAAATATAAAAACAAAGGATAACATCAATCACGTAATAAAAAAATTCAATTCAAATTCGTCTCGAACTTTGCGTGAGGTAAAACTATTTCAAATGGAATAAAAATGTCTACAAACAGAAGGATGGACAAGCAAAATTTGGTACAGATCAGCCGAATTAGTTTATTTGAATATGAATATGCTAATTATGGGCATTACGGCATATTATGGTCTGACTTCAGCAAAACGAAAATTTTTTCTGCGTTTGTAACGTGAAAACATCGCGAATACATTTCTTTACATGAATCAGCTCGAAAGGTATGTCTTATTTTTATTAAAAAAATGTATAGGAGACAATAATTTATTTCCACAAAAATGTTTGTACTAATACAACAATTGTTTCACCACGATGTGGCTTCTTCAGGTATTACATTGTACTGTCTTACAAGCATAAAATTATCTAGAGTTTTAATTTCTATTATTCAAACCGAAACAAATTTTTCAGCTAAATACGCTATTAAAAATAGCACCCAACTTATAGACAATATTAAATCCATCCAATTACCCAAAAATTGTAAATTAATTTCTTTTGATGTACAAAATTTATTCCCTAGTATACCTCCAATTGAAACAGTACAAATTGTAAAAAAACAATTAATTAAAAATAATACCAATCCCATCAAAATGAATGATATACTTAATTGCCTGGAAATATGTCTTGAACAAAACTACTTTCAATTTAACGGAACCGTCTATATTTCTGACAATGGTTTAATAATGGGAAATCCACTCAGTTCAATTTAGCTGAAATATTCATGGACGATCTGGAATCAAAAATACACCTGAATCCTATAAGCAAATATTTTCTTTATTGGTACAGATATGTAGATGACATTTTTTGTTGTTTCAAAGGCACCGACCGACAACTACATATCTTCACGAATTTCATTAATAAACTCCACCCAAAAATCGAATTCACAATCGAAGAAGAAAAGAATCAAAGTATTAATTTTCTTGACCTCACTATAACAAGATTAAATAATTTACATGATTTTAGTATTTTTCACAAACCAACACATACAGACATCACAATACATAAAACTTCAAACCACCCCACCAACCAAAAGATGTCAGCATATAATAGTTTTATCCATAGATTATTGAATGTCCCTTTAAATTCAGAAAACTTTATGAAAGAATTAAATATTATTAAACAAATAGCGTCAAACAACGATTACAATCCCTTTCTTATAGACAAAATGGTATTCAATAAACAAAAGAAAATGGCGTAAATAGAGGTCATTCTTGATAGAAGGTATATAAAATAATATAAATATTTTAAAAAATTTTTAAACAATTTTAAAAAATTTAGCCTTCTACATATTTAATTCCAAAAGATTATATTCAATGATTATAACTTCTGAAAATAAATTAAAATAATGTCGTATAAATACCACTTATATCATGACATAAAATAAACATTCATTATAAGACATCCAAATGGTATAACAAAATCCAATAAATAAAAATTATTAACTAAAATCCTATAAATTAAACATTTTGAATAGACAATATTTTGTTTCTGCTTATCAATCCTATGAAAACCAATATCTTTCAAGAATATCCAACATAATCTTAAGAATTTTATCACAAAACTATCTTACTTTGACTATTCAATATTATTGGATATCTAACCAAGGTACTTTATATAAAAACTCAAGATATGCAAAACATTACTGAAAAACAAGTTTTAAAATCGACTTTGCTCATCAGTATTCAAATATTCATATTCAATAAATATAAAATCAATTAATAACATATATTCAAACTCACCCTTCGCCTTCCAGAAAAAGTTCTACTTAAATGAGAACCTTAAATAGGTATTCACTACACACAGAAATATCTCTGTGGTTTAACCTGATCTAGAAGATTGAAAGACAAATTTAACGGCCTCTGCTATAACACAAGGACTATCTGTATGAATGTTTGAGGAAACCATATAATTATATATTATGAATAAAATAACGTAAATAGAGGTCATTCTTGATAGTAGGTATATAAAATAATATAAATATTTAAAAAAAATTTTAAACAATTTTAGAAACTTTAGCCTTCTACATATTTAATTCCAAAAAATTATATTCAATGATTATAACTTCTGAAAATAAATTAAAATAATGTCGTATAAGTACCACTTATATCATGACATAAAATAAACATTCATTATAAGACATCCAAATGGTATAACAAAATCCAATAAATAAAAATTATTAACTAAAATCCTATAAATTAAACATTTTGAATAGACAAAATTTTGTTTCTGCTTATCAATCCTATGAAAACCAATATCTTTCAAGAATATCCAACATAATCTTAAGAATTTTATCACAAAACTATCTTACTTAGACTATTCAATATTATTGGATATCTAACCAAGGTACTTTATATAAAAACTCAAGATATGCAAAACATTACTGAAAAACAAGTTTTAAAATCGACTTTGCTCATCAGTATTCAAATATTCATATTCAATAAATATAAAATCAATTAATAACATATATTCAAACTCACCCTTCGCCTTCCAGAAAAAAAAAGAAAATGGCATTAAATCTCGTGTACCCAATCATAAAAGAGGACAATACACAGAAATATTTTTCGTTATCTTATGTCAATGGATTATCTGAAAATATTGCTAAATATTTCAGAAGTTGTTTCAATTATAACGCGGCTTTTAAGACAATAAATAACCATAGCACTTACATTAAAAACAATAAAGATCGTACAAATAAAGAAAATAAATCCGGAGTCTACAAGTTGACTTGCAAAGATTGCCCTTTAGTATACATTGGCCAGACTGGTTGATCATTCAAGAAACGTGTCCAAGAACACCAAAGGGGTTATATATCCAATTCTGTACATTCGACATATGCTAATCATCTTAAGGAATTCAGGCATAATTTCAATAATAATTATGAAATTATCCACGTTGAAAGCAAAAGTTCTAGATTAACACTTTTAGAATTTCTTGAAATCAACAGGTATAATGCCCGTAAAATCCTTTTGAACGAACAAACAGATGTCGATCATTCTCCATTACTGAATATTTTTCCTTAATGGCATTTTTAGCGGCAAACTCCAATAAACACCTAGAGTTTTTATGACTTGTGCTTCCATTATTTGGTCACGTACCTAAAAATGTATTTAAAGTCGGTTACACTGAATACCATCAGACAGTACAATGTAATACCTGAAGAAGCCACATCGTGGTGAAACAATTGTTGTATTAGTACAAACAGTTTTGTGGAAATAAATTACTGTCTCCTATACATTTTTCTAATTAAAATGAGTTTCCACCAAGTAAAGACCGAATCTTTCAAATATTTCTTATTTTTATGTTTGCATACTCTAGGTGGGGCTAGTGTATGATTTAAATCTTAGTGTTTCTCTGTAGAGCGAATATAAATACTTGACAAATTTCTAGTCACTGGCATACATTGCAATGATGAAAACCAACCAGTTCGAAACGTGCGCATGTCTGCAATTTTCTCCTGTGATCAACAAAATCTTATCGAATATTGGATGGAGTAGTCCGTTACTTTGTGATAATTCATTTCATTCCAAATCTTATCGAGTTTGTTTGAGTATGGAATTGTTATACAGTTGTGACACATTTTCGATTTGTAAAACCTTCTATCACCATAGCTCATACTCCTTATTAATGATATTCGGTACAGATCAGCTGAATTAATATATTTGAATAATTTTGTAAGCTTGAACTCAAAATTTGGGGGTAAATTCGAATTTCGACACCCTGTATATAATATTTACGTGAAATTTATAACACTTTCCCTTTTTCAAGGGATGAAAAAACCTCTAATCGTCACCTCTCTAACGTCAAAATCTGAGACAGAGAAGAATCAATCCGACAACAAAGCACTTCTAGTAAATCACCATTTATGCACTTCCAGTAAAAGCCTTTCACTTTGTTCGATATTCGAAGCGTTTCTCTTTGAAGAGCCGATAAAATCTGCACAAAGACTAACGAAGTTTAATTAGAATAACACAGGAAACTTCTCGCCACGAAATGAAGTTTTAAAAGTTGAACAACTATTCAACAATGGTGTGTTTCATAAAGTTATCGAATATCTTGTTTATATTGTCGGTAAAGCCACCATCACGTATTATAGAAAAATAAAAGTTGAGGATTTATCGATCATATCCGAAGCTTTGCGTTAGGCTATTTATTATGTGGAAGCCACAACCATAGCTGAGCAACTTTGACCTTTACAGTTAATAAACATACTACAAAATTTCAAAGCGTAATTACCTGAATTATTCCAAGAATATCGTCTTCTTTGATAATTTCAGGAATATAACTAAGTTTCGAGCATGTTTTCGTTTTTTTATGTTTGACCGCCCGAGGAAAGTAAAACTGATGTTGGTGCCCCCAGCGGAAAGTTGTGACCTGTTTACTGTCGTCTTGAACCGTTGAAGATTATACACTGATGGAAACGTCAGCTGAAAGCGTGTGCCAGAACTAGGTTGTTCGCTGGAAGAAGGACTTTGATAACTAGAAGGTCATGGGGTTGTTAATTCAACTGCATAGGGATTTGCTCGCTGCGCAGGCTTAGTGCCTCATGCGTATCTGGCGACAGCTGGCATCATTTCCTTCAGTAGCGTGAGCATTGACCGTGATAATATCTATAGAACAATCACAAGTCGGCAATTCTCCTTGTCATGACAAGGACCTTAGTTGCATCCCGGTGAAATGGTGCCTCACGTAATTCCATTCGCGCCAGTCACTGGACCTGTATGGTGGAAGATCTCCGAATGGGGCCCTAGTTTTGCCGTTCTGGTGAAATGGAGGGCTGAGCTGGTTGATTAATTCAGTGACAGGGAGTCTGTAGGAGCACAGGGCTTCTCCCTTAAAACTGGCGTACTCTAGCCTATCGCAGTATAAATCTCCGGATTCTGTGTAATGGCCGAGTGAGTTATGTAGCATACTGCGTTACCTCGGGGGGTGGTTTGCCCCTAGGTGTTACTTGTACCACCTGGCCACCCCATTGGTGTTGGACTCGAGGGAACAGTGGTTGAAAGTCCGCATGCTGGACTAGGGAGATATTTCATTTATCTGTTCGGGATATTCGGGGTTTTACGGGACTTGACGGTTCGACCGGCCTTGTCCTGGCCCCGTATCAATGCGTAACTTTTTAGGGTTTGTGGATCTCGACGCAATGGCTCAGCCGTTAGTGCTTGACGCCAGGATCAATCAAATGACTTCACATGGGTTCGGTGGGTCCAGACGTACAGGCCGGTTGACGGTGCTCGTACCAGGATCAATAGAAGTCATCAATCTTGAGATTATCTTAGTTCATGGGACTGTGTTCGGGTGCTTGAATAAGAATTCCTTCCGGCGGGTGAGTTGCGTCACAAACCAACACGGGTACTGACCTGCAGAGCCAGTAGAGGTCGAATAGTGCTTCGCTGCTACCAGTCAGACGGTTCTGGCTTTCGAGTCGGGGCAAACTGGAAGCTGGTGGGTTCATCTCTTCGGAGGGGTTCTCGCTTCGCGCGATGATATGGCGTAATCCTTATCACACTTTCTAACTCTAGGGGTGGACCGTGGAGACTGCTGAGTAGTCACTTGGCGAAAGAGCTATGCTCGTCATGCCAATACGAAAACCAGGTAACGTTACAACGACTGCAAACTATGTAGTGGTTACAATTGGGTAATCAATCAGTCGTACTGCTCTTTTTTGGATCGAATCCAAAAGTAGCAACGAATGCTTGGGTGCTGAGCTCCAGTATTGAAATCCTGATCTGATCTGGGCTTCATACAGTTAAAGAACCTTTTCTGCAGAGAAATATTTCCTAGTCTTGAACAAATATCCCAGCTCATTTTCAGCAGATTTCGCGATGTCAGTCGCATGTTCTTTCCTACAGACCGAAGAGTTGACAGCTACCCTAAGAAGACGCATGGAATCACTTGGGTGAAGCACCTGGTTTTCCATCATCAAGTCAGAAGTCACGAACTAAGTTTTTCAAGAGAAAGTTGCTTGGATCTTCGAAGCATTGAATTGCACCAGATTCCGTTGAGCCCATTCGTTTATCTTTATGAGATTGTCGTTTAGGGAATCGGTTTGCTGGCATCTAAGAAGGTGAGACTCAACCGTGCTCAAAGGTTTGTCAAAGGTGAAAGAAGACATCCGCGTGCTATCATCCACGGAACTTTTATCGATATCTAGGGTTAGTTGCCATATCCTTGGAAGTGGTTAGAGGTTCTTCAGAATTTCTGTACAGGTCTTAAAATCAATAATTGAAAATATTTACAAACATATAAAATAAAAAGAGGAAAAATGGAAAAACCAACGTACTTAAATGCCTGAAAAACTGATCGATCACTTATTATAATATATGAAACATTTATACCGAAAATGGTTATAATGAAAGGTTGGAGAAAAAATCCAATAATTTTGCTTGAATTTCAAGACTTAATTCAACATGTTTCGTATTGTCCAATGTGGGTCAAATATGCACATTTTTGTTCTATAATTTGTTGCCATTTTGAAGGTAGCTTCATAATGCCTTTCTCGTAGAAATTTTGGTCCTTATTGGCGAAAAACTCTAGTAATCGATTTTCACAATCTTCTCTTGATGCAAATTTCTTATGACTCAAGAAGTTTTTCAATGCGAGAAAAAAATTGTATTCGCTTGGTGCCAGGTCCGGACTATATGACTACACACGTGTGTAGCCGTTGTCCTGATGGAACACAACAGCTCTTCTGTTCGTCAATTCTGGCCGTTCGTGGTTAATCGCAAGCTTCACAGAAGGGAAAAGAATTTAATGTTTGGCATCAATGAAAAGGAAATGGTATACGCGGTCGTGTGGATGTGTCGAAATTGCCATGACAGCCATTAAAAGATCAATTCACTTGATTTCGAAGCCTTTGGCTCACATCATCTATTGCTGTTTCAGAGATATCGTCTTCCCAAATAACCTTAAAATTGCTATAATTCAACCACTGCATAAAAATACGACGCTGAGGATTTGGATAATTACCGACCAATCAGCCTGCTCGCGTCGTTCTCAAAGATTTTCGAGAAGGTGATTGGGACTTCGTCTGTTGAACTTCTTTTCCAAATCCGAAATGCGGCAAAATCAACATGGTTATTCAAAAAATAAGAATACTGAAATAGCGATTTTTCGAGTTGACGCGGTCAATAGTTACGGCATTGAAGGGGGTTGAAATTCCTGTGGGAATTTTCTTAGATCTTTCCAAGACATTCCTAAGTGTCGATCATAAACTGTTGTTGAATAAATTACATGCTTACGGTGTAAAAGGTAAACAACTGGACGTTATTCGTGATTTTCTCAATGCTCGTATTCAGAGAGTATCAGTTAAGGTTGGAGGTAGAGTATATATATATATATATATATATATATATATATATATATATATATATATATATATATATATATATATATATATATATATATATATATATATATATATATATCGTACGATGAATTGCTGCAAAGTGAGGTGATCCAGAGTAGTATACTTGGGCCATTACTTTTTTGATTTATATCAATGAACTTCCTTGTGTGTTCCAGG
Source organism: Megalocaria dilatata (assembly GCA_034642435.1). Classification (NCBI taxonomy): domain Eukaryota; kingdom Metazoa; phylum Arthropoda; class Insecta; order Coleoptera; family Coccinellidae; genus Megalocaria; species Megalocaria dilatata. Next base: position 13,465,693 of record CM067863.1, read on the forward strand.
ATGGTGAATTGATTATGATGTTTGGTGATGATATGAATATAATAACATCGAAAAAGAAACCAACTTCTGCAATATTATCAGCACGATCGGCAGTAACTGCAGTGTCCGATTGGTGTCAAAGAAACAGTCTGCAAATAAATCCGACTGCATGATTTTTTCTGCTGCTAAAAAGCCGATTATGGGTCAAAGCTCATTGCAACTGCTTGGTCACACCGTAGAAATATCATCCTACACTAAATTCCTTGTCTTCACTTTAGATCGTTCTTTAAACTGGGGTGAACATTTAACATGCCGCAGGTAGAAACTGATGACGGTCCTGTATTCTTTGAGAGTGATGTCAAGACAGGTCGATCGAAGTGTTCTAAGAATTCTCTATTCTTCGAATTTTCAAGTCCATCTAAATTACGGGATAATAGCTAGGGGTGACTGCTCTGGTGTTGAACAGATTTTCATGGTTTAGAAAACTATTCTACGGGTCAGCTATAGATTGGCTTACAGACAATCGAGTCGGGGACTATTCAGTAGAAATAACGATCTAACGCTAACAGGCCTCTATATTTACAGGTGTCTTTTATTCCTACATAAAAAAGGAATAAATATTTCGGAACACATGAGTATAAGGCATTATCTGCACACTCTTGCTCTCACCGAAAGAAATACCGAATACATGTGTATAACCTTCCTCAACAAAATACCTACAAACAACTACAGGTTATTAATGAGTTCAAAATCTTCAAGTCAAAATCAAATAGTTTTCTAATAGAGAAGAAACCTTATACTGTCCGAGAATTTCTTGCAATATAAAATCTGAGCGCTCTCTTCTTATTCGATGTAGGAATTGAATTGAATTTTCGTTAGTTATTTTTCTGTTGACTTGTTTTCTATACATTTTGTTCTGTAATTGTTTATAAGAATAAATATATATTATTATTACAAACTATTCTAAAATGTGCCGGAAAAGCCCAGAATACGAAAAATAGTAGTTGAAACTAGCTCGCAGAAATACTTGTGATATAGATGATGATTCGTAAGTGTTCTTTTGTGAAGCCCATTTTGATGTAAGTAAACATATTCTGATTGCTAAAAGCAGAGTGCAAAGCCTCGATTCGATCGAACCATCCCCCCACTCGTCACTGAGAGAGAGCAGTCGTTTATTCGTCATCGCTGAGGTTTTGATTTTTCTACTGCTCCACTGGACCCTCGTCGTCTTCTAGATTAACATTGAATTTCATATGTTTCCGACTATCTTTTCCAAACCTGTATGTGTATTATTTAATTGAGTGAACATAATATCATTTGGGAGTACGTTTATAGCAATCTGGTTCAGAATATAATACAATGTTGTCGTTGTATTATAGAACTGGCATGAAGTATGAGTTCATTTTGCAATTTATCTTTACCACACACCATCCCATTCCTTTTAACCTCAATTGAAACTACATTTCAAGATTAAATCATTCAATAATTAATAGGAGTATAAATAAGGTCGTGCGGTTTCTTTCTAAAATGGACCTTTATTCTTAAAAATTGGTTATATCGGGTGTTTTTTTTTCAGAGTGATAGAATTTTCTATAGGGATAATTGTGATGTGATAGAAGGTAGAAGCCATGTTGTTTTGACATTACTGTTCAGTAAGCTTTGACAAATTATCATGGAGAGACTCACGCCGCAACAACGTTTACAAATTGTTGAAATTTATTTTCAAAATCAATGTTCTATTCGCCAAACTTATAGAGAGCACTTCGTAAAATTTATGGTTTACATAATCGTCCATCAGAGCAGCTTATTCGTCGAATTATCGATAGATTTCGGACAACATTTTCTCTACTCGATGCAACAACAACAACAGGACAAAGAATTGTACGTTCAGAACGAACTATCGCTGCTGTGAGTCATAGAGTTAATGATGATCAACAATTATCTATTTGATAGATTCGGTCTTTACTTGGTGGAAACTCATTTTAATTAAAAAAATGTATATGAGACAGTAATTTATTTCCACAAAAATGTTTGTACTACTACAACAATTGTTTCACCACCATGTGGCTTCTTCAGGTATTACATTGTACTGTCTGATGGTATTCAGTGTAACCGAGTTTAAATACATTTTTAGGTACGTGACTAAATAATGGAAGCGCAAGTCATAAAAACTCTAGGTGTTTATTGGAGTTTGCCGCTAAAAATGCCATTAAGGAAAAATATTCAGTAATGGAGAATGATCAACATCTGTTTGTTCGTTCAAAAGGATTTTACGGGCATTATACCTGTTGATTTCAAGAAATTCTAAAAGTGTTAATCTAGAACTTTTGCTTTCAACGTGGATAATTTCATAATTATTGTTGAAATTATGCCTGAATTCCTTAAGATGATTAGCATATGTCGAATGTACAGAATTGGATATATAACCCCTTTGGTGTTCTTGGACACGTTTCTTGAATGATCTACCAGTCTGGCCAATGTATACTAAATGGCAATCTTTGCCAGTCAACTTGTAGACTCCGGATTTATTTTCTTTATTTGTACGATCTTTATTGTTTTTTATGTAGGTTCTAAGGTTATTAATTGTCTTAAAAGCCGCGTTATAATTGAAACAACTTTTGAAATATTTAGCAATATTTTCAGATAATCCATTGACATAAGATAACGAAAAATATTTCTGTGTAGTGTCCTCTTTTATGATTGGGTACACAAGATTTAATACCATTTTCTTTTGTTTATTGGATACCATTTTGTCTATAAGAAACGGTTACAATCCCTTGACATTTGTGTGAAAATAATTTCTGGCATATGTCCACCAAGACAGAAATGTCAAAACAACATGGCTTCTACCTTCTTTCAAATCACAGTTCCCTATCGGAAGTTTTATCACTTAAAAAAAAACACCCGATACAATTTATTATATTTTACATAAATTATAAACTGGTGCATTTGTATATGAACAAACAAGTCTCACGGGAATGTGTTCTTTATGTAATTTTGGCATTCCAAAAAGAACAGGTACTGTAGGATTCGTGACATTTAGAGTTTATGTATTTTTAACACGTTAAATATTCTTGTTATCATTAGACAACTGTTTCACCGATCTTTAAGTTCTCTGATATTCTCTGATTTCATTAAGTCTTCCATTTTCGTTTTATACTCTGTGTTTGACATAATGGTAAGGATATTTCCTTTATCTGCTCTGCTTATATTCAGATCATTATATTGAATTTTGTTTTTGATTTTTTTTATAATTCTATTTTCAGAGTTGCTAGATATACGCACATTTTTCAAATTGAAATTTTGAGCTATTCAAAATTTATCACTTAATTAAAACTAAAGCGGTAAACAATGGCTATAGAACTCAAATCATTGACAAGATGATTAATAAGAAAACTTACCACAATATTTAAATTGAAATTGATATCAAAATAAATGATCCTTATGAAGAAGAAAAAATATGGTATTCAGTGGCTTATATAAAAGGTTTCAGCAGTAGGATCTCTAATGGTCTTCATAAAATAGGAATCAATTCTCTAGCAGTAAATGGAAATAATTTAGCTAAGATGTTGGTGAACAATAAAGAGAGAAAACCCAATTTTTCTGAAGCGGGGATTCATTAAATTAAATGTGATGATTGGAATGCTACATATATAGAACAGGCAGGCCGCTGTTTACAGCAAAAAATCAAAGAACATAGGATGTTTATTCTGAAAAACCAGAAATCAACCTGTTTTGCAGAACATTGTATAGAAAATAATAACTTTTTTATGAGAAAGATGTCACTTCACTATATAATGTGAATAAAGGTAAATTGATGGACTATTCGGAGATTCTTTCAATTAAAAACGCCATTCGGAAAAAGGACAATTTAACAAATTCCCAAATACTCTTTTGCAACACCTCTGTATTGAATGCTGATATTTCCATGATCCATAAAAATACACAGATGTCCTAAGGGTAATAAGAGAACCTTTTCAATTTTAAGCTTAGTTCTTTTTTGTACTCCTTTGAAAATGGTCGAAGACCGAAACACGTATCAGGATTCTGAATGAATTGTAAAGCATAAATACTGTGTGAATATTTTCAAATAAAATTGTTATAATGTTTCATCTAGAGCCACCCGCATACTCCATTCATTTAGATACATAAAGACTTAACGCAGCATAGAGAAAATAACAGTATTACTGCAAGCAAGAATTTTAAATAGTTATTTTCACACTGTCAAATAGTGTATTCAATCTCACATTTTCTTAAGAGAATTCTTAAATCAATACCAGTTTCCAGGAGATGAAAAACCAGAATTTACACGGAGCATTTGTCATCAACAGCTTCGAGGAAATGGGATCATTTGAAGTGGAATAAACTGTCTGCCTTGATATTCAGTATAATATTCGAATGAAAAATTGGTAACAGCGAATAAAGAGAAAAGAGATTAAAGTGATGAGTAGAAACGAAATCAACATCGCACAGTTTCAAGGAATGTGGTTATCGTTCTCTTTTATTGATTTTCCTATCTCCTTTCATTGCTCTCTCCTCCAATATTTCCACTTCATTTCCTGTTTATTTCAACATCTAAGATAGCTGAATGCAAAATGTAAACTGATTTGTTCCTTCAATCTCTGTCGAATCTTGTTGTCTTCGAATTTCCAATATATCCTTCTCAAAATAGAGTTCCTCTCTTGAGACTACATTTGAAACTAACGTTCTTAATGATGAACGGACAAATATTTGGACCAAATTATTCACACGAGAAATTAATCTTTCAAATTTTTCCGCGAATTTTAATAGAATTTTTGAAATATGCATCTCATTATCAATATTCATTAATCATAACACCATTAAAATGAGCTCAAAACATAGTAGTGAAATAGAGAATTTATTTCATTAAATTCCACAAATTTAATCGACGAGAATACTAGAGGCCTATTCCGATAGTCACATTATGATGTAATTTGAATATGTAGAATTCCTTATTTGACATTGTGGAAAATTTATGGGACATGCAGAAAAAAATCCTTAGAAAATTAATTTACTTCTATTTGTTACCACATGATCTATAATAATGTGGATTGACCGAACACACAATGACGTCACATTGAAGTAAACAACACATCTATCTTTGCCGTTCCTTTGCATTCTTGGTAACTTACGAATTGTAATATCAGTTGTTTCTAATGATATTGTAATTTTTACATTCCCCATTGAGTGTTTTTGTTCCACCTGATCATGGGTAGTAATTTCGTGAAGTCAGAAAGCGGAAACTTGTAAAAATTAGATTTTATTAGGGTTGGAGTTTATTTAAAAATAACTTCTATTATTTTAAAATAAGAAGACAAGTTGTTGAAAATGGCAGGCATCGAGACTTCATTCAGTTAATTCAATCAAACTTAAAAAAATTTATCATCATTTTTATGTTGTGAAAATAATATATATTAAAATACTAACTGACTCTTCATATTTCTCGAAGGTTTCACTGAAAAACACAACGATTTTACTTCAATAGCCACCCACATATGCGAGATCACAAAGATAGTAATTCTTGTCGCTCTGATTATGTGCCTAATGTTTGAAATCTTGAAGAAAACCCATTATTCTGAGTAGGTGCCGAATTGCTAACTATTTCGATTACCTACAGGGTGTCCCAACGAAAATTTGACCCCCAGAACTCAGAAACGAAGAGTTTTCGAAGAAACAGATCAACTTCTGTTTCAAGGGGGACGAATTTCCATCATGAGTTTGTTCCGAATAGGGAAGAGATGTCGAGTGTTAGTTAGTTTGGAAGTTATTTATTTTTTGTACATAACTCATTCAATATTTTCAAAATCGGTCCATTAATCACGAAATAATGTAATATTGAATTCACCTTCAAAAGGTGATGTTAAACAGACAGTCGAACCGGCCAAACTCAAGAACCTAAGTGCTTTGAAGAATCCAAAAATAATTTTCAAGTTCTGTATTGGGGAGACAGAACTCCTATGACGAAAAAACCACCTGAGGATGACAAGAACCTCCAACTTTTTTTTGTAGGGACATTTGAAGTCCAAAGTCCATACAACTCCATCTGAAAATCTTGCAGAGCTACGACAAAGAATCGTCACGGAATGCCAATTACTGACACCAGACATTTTCGAAAATGTTAGAAAAGCATCGAAAATGTTAGAAAAGCATTTGAAAATAGACTATATTAATGTATGGAGGTTGGTGGTAGTCCTTTTGAACAATACATACGTTAGTTCTTTAAATAATTCACATTTTTTCTGGATGATCCTATCATTACTTACAGATGTGATATATTTTAATGTATTGGATTTCTGTTTGAGTTACCTTTTTGATAATTTTCAATATCAAATTGCTTAAAAAAATCACCGAATTTGAAAATTTCAAGTAGGATGTTTAGAGAACAAAAAAAACTTTTTAACTAAAAAACATCCGCCATCTCTTTCCGATTCACGAAAAATTGAGGGTTGTTCCCACCCTCAGATACTTTTTCAGAACGATGTCGTCATAGGAATTCTTTCTCCCTAATACAGAACTTGAAAATTATTTTTAGAGTTTTCAAAACTCTTAGGTTCTTGAGTTTGGACGGTTTAACTGTTTGTTCAACATCACCTTTTGACGGTAAGTTCAATATTACCTTATTTCGTGAATTTCAACTGGGTTGTACACAGAACATAAATAACTTTCAAACTAACCAACACTTGCTATCTCTTCCCTATTCAAAAAATGTTGGGGGTTGATACTACCTTCATGGGGTGGTTTTTTCGGAACAAACTCATGATGGAAATTCGTGCCCCTCAAAACAAAAGTTGATCGGTTTTTAAAATCTTCAAAAATTCTCCGTTTCTGAGTTTTGGGGGGCCCACTTTTCGTTGGTGCACCCTGTATAGTTCTTACTCTCGTACCGAACGTGTTAAGGTAAGAAATGTATAGAATGTGTTTTATCATTGCGAAATGGGAAAAATGACAACGGAAATACTGCATTCATTGAAGAGAAAATTGAGGAATATAGAAAGGAATACAGTTTCCCAAATAAACTGAAATAACTGGAAAAATTTGGAATTGAAATAGAATGATTTTCGCCCCAAAGTTCACTTCCCAAGATAATGGCGTAGCGAATAGGGAATCAAGACAAGCAACCATAGAAACAGAGTTGACTTTAGACCGCAACTGATGGAAAACATCTTCAGTCGATTCACTACCCCTGAAATCAATCTGTTCGCATCTTATTCGAACAGAGAATGTAGATATTTTGTTTCATAGCACCAAGAGCCTGAACCGGACTTCACTGATGTTTTCAACACATACATTTTTGTATTCTCCCTCACTTTGCTTTTGACTAGAACTCTCAGCGCAATAATTTCTGATGGAGGTAAAGGTATTTTTGTTTTTCCCATTTGAAGAACACAGCCTAGGTTTCCCATAATAGAGAACATCAGAATATCTGATGTTATAGTACTAGAGCCTGCCGAATCTTAACTCCTCTTTCCTAGATATTTTGTTTCATAGCACCAAGAGCCTGAACCGGACTTCACTGATGTTTTCAGCACATACATTTTTGTATTCTCCCTCACATTGCTTTTGACTAGAACTCTCAGCGCAATAATTTCTGATGGAGGTAAAGGTATTTTTGTTTTTCCCATTTGAAGAACACAGCCTAGGTTTCCCATAATAGAGCACTGATGTTATAATACTAGAGCCTGCCGAATCTTAACTCCTCTTTACTTCCAGAAAAGCCCATTCATTATGCAAATAGCTTACCCTGGGTGCAGTCAAATTATTTGGAAGACGTTTTCATTGAAAAGAATCCCAAGAGAATCAACAGACCTGATTCTTGCTGTTCAAAGAGTATAATTCGACCTATTTAAAATGATGGAAATTTTGCGTTGGTGCTTTTAGCTCCTTGAAAAACAAAATAATTCAATTTTTACAAACAGAATTTGATGACCACATGCTTTTTTAAACACCCATGAATGAGCTCTCGCTATGCTATTCGATTTTGAAATTGTTTTTATATCTTCAACTGAGTGTTCAGATCTCCTCCTAATTTTCTAAGGTAGAACGAACTCTGGGACCCAAGACAGGTGTTTGCGTATTTTGAAACACTCTGCCCCTCAGAATCGCTACATTTCAGAAAAGCTTTCAATAAAGTTAGTTGTTCTTCTGGCTCTCGCAAACGTGCGAATAGTACCGAAAAAAATCAAGATATTCAACATCATTCTATTAGACGATATAATTGAAATAAAAATAATTGATATCCTAAAAACATCAAACCTAACAAATATAACCCTTATTCATTCTATACAAGTATCACAAAATATCGGGTGTAGAGTGATAGAACTTTAAAATGAAATAAAACATATTTAAATTAAGATAGAAGCCAAATTTGTTTTTATGTGAAGGATAATTTTATGACTTTTATGTTCTAAAAATAATTTCCGGCATATGTCCACCACGACGGGCTCTGAGGAACCGCATTCGACCAGACCAATTTTGGACCACTTTTTCGAGTAATTCAGGCCTTATTTCATCAATAACACGAGTTATGTTGGCTTCCAAAGCGTCTATTGTTTCTGGTTTATCAGCATAAACCAATGACTTGACAAAACCCCAAAGAAAATAATGCAGTGGAGTTATGTCGCATGATCTTGGAGGCTGATTAATTGGACCATTTCTCGAAATAATGTTATCTTCAAATATTTATTTCAATAAATCAATTGTTACGGTAGCAGCATGAGGTGTATCACCATCTTTTTGGAACCAAAAAACTTCTGGGTCGATACCATTCAAATTTTGAAGCAAATAATCATTTATCATCGATCTGTAACGAGCACTATTCACTGTAACATTAGCTCCAGCATCGCTTTTAAAGAAATATGAACCGATGATGCCTCCAGCGTGTGAAGCACACCCTACAGTGCATTTTTCAGGATGCAATGGAACCTGTAGAACTTCTTGAGGATTGTTCCCACTGCATATACGGCAATTTTGCTTGTTTACATAGCAGTTCAACCAAAAATGAGCTTCGTCACTAAACACAATTTTTCGATAAAAAAGTGGAAAACGTCAAGCTGTTCTAGGGCCCAATCAGCAAATAAACGACGCTTATTAAGGTCAAGTGGCTTTAGTTCTTGAACCAGTTGGATCTTGTATGGGTGTAGACCAAGATCTCTACGCCAAATTTTCCATGTGGTGGATGCACAGAGTCTTACTTGTTGTGAACGTCGACGAATAGACAAATCTGGATCATCATTAACACTATGACTTACAGCAGTGATATTTTCTTCTCTACGTATAGTTTTTTGTCTTATTGTTGTTGCATCGAGTAGAGAAAATGTCCGAAATCAATCGATAGTTGGACGAATAAGCTGCTCTGATGGACGATTATGTCAACCATAAATTTCACGTGCTCTATAAGTTTGGCGAATAGAACACTAAATTTTAATATCAAAACAAATTGAAATATGTTTATCTTCTACAATTTCAATTTCCAAAAGAATTTTTTTATTCAAAAAACTTTTAGAATTAAATTAATGTCTAAAACAAGCACCGCTTACATTTAATAGACGTATATAATCAAAACTCAATATACAATGTCAAATGAAATAAATAACCCAACAGATATACGAAAGTAATTAAAATTAATAAATAAATATTCAAACGAGACAAAATTTTGTTTCTGGTTTTATCTTAAGAAATACTACTTGCCTTATAAAAACATGAACACACTTGAAGGACTTCCCAAAGAATATAATTTATTTGAAATATTTAATACATTTAAATATTCGAACAAATTATTTCAAAAATCTCTAAAAAATGTGCACTATATTTTCAAAAAACAAATATAATTCTAGATAATCCCTTCATCAGCCGTTTTTCAATAATCCAAATATCAAAATCAAAAACATAACCTACATCACTCACGTGTTAAAAGACTTAAGCTTCGAACTACAGATCAACTATATATTCAAGATTGATCTATGTTCTAACAAAATCAAAGAACAAAGTGAGTTATTTTAAGGTTTACCTAAATTCATTGACACCCTATAATGAGATTTATTGAAGCCAAAATATAATTATATATTATATATAAAATAAAATAGAAAGGCTTTTTACTTGATAGAAGAAATATAACAAAATTTGAATATCAAAACAAATTGAAATATGTTTATCTTCTACAATTTTAATTTCCAAAAGAATTTTTTTATTCAAAAAACTTTTAGAATTAAATTAATGTCTAAAACAAGCACCGCTTACATTTAATAGACGTATATAATCAAAACTCAATATACAATGTCAAATGAAATAAATAACCCAACAGATATACGAAAGTAATTAAAATTAATAAATAAATATTCAAACGAGACAAAATTTTTGTTTCTGGTTTTATCTTAAGAAATACTACTTGCCTTATAAAAACATGAACACACTTGAAGGACTTCCCAAAGAATATAATTTATTTGAAATATTTATAAGGCAAGTAGTATTTCTTAAGATAAAACCAGAAACAAAATTTTGTCTCGTTTGAATATTTATTTATTAATTTTAATTACTTTCGTATATCTGTTGGGTTATTTATTTCATTTGACATTGTATATTGAGTTTTGATTATATACGTCTATTAAATGTAAGCGGTGCTTGTTTTAGACATTAATTTAATTCTAAAAGTTTTTTGAATAAAAAAATTCTTTTGGAAATTAAAATTGTAGAAGATAAACATATTTCAATTTGTTTTGATATTCAAATTTTGTTATATTTCTTCTATCAAGTAAAAAGCCTTTCTATTTTATTTTATATATAATATATAATTATATTTTGGCTTCAATAAATCTCATTATAGGGTGTCAATGAATTTAGGTAAACCTTAAAATAACTCACTTTGTTCTTTGATTTTGTTAGAACATAGATCAATCTTGAATATATAGTTGATCTGTAGTTCGAAGCTTAAGTCTTTTAACACGTGAGTGATGTAGGTTATGTTTTTGATTTTGATATTTGGATTATTGAAAAACGGCTGATGAAGGGATTATCTAGAATTATATTTGTTTTTTGAAAATATAGTGCACATTTTTTAGAGATTTTTGAAATAATTTGTTCGAATATTTAAATGTATTAAATATTTCAAATAAATTATATTCTTTGGGAAGTCCTTCAAGTGTGTTCATGTTTTTATAAGGCAAGTAGTATTTCTTAAGATAAAACCAGAAACAAAATTTTGTCTCGTTTGAATATTTATTTATTAATTTTAATTACTTTCGTATATCTGTTGGGTTATTTATTTCATTTGACATTGTATATTGAGTTTTGATTATATACGTCTATTAAATGTAAGCGGTGCTTGTTTTAGACATTAATTTAATTCTAAAAGTTTTTTGAATAAAAAAATTCTTTTGGAAATTAAAATTGTAGAAGATAAACATATTTCAATTTGTTTTGATATTCAAATTTTGTTATATTTCTTCTATCAAGTAAAAAGCCTTTCTATTTTATTGAATAGAACACTTATTTTGAAAATAAATTTCAACAATTTGTGAACGTTGTTACGCCGTGAGTCTTTCCATGATAATTTGTCAATGCTTACTGAACAGAAATATCAAAACAACATGGCTTCTACCTTTTGTCAAATCACAGTTATCCCTATCGAAAGTTCAGTCTAAAAAAAAACACCTGATATAAGAATAGAATGTGATCAATTACTTAGAACATTCAAGAAATTGCACCATCCAGTAACTACTCAAAACATGAACAGGAGGATTGAAAATGACATCAAGCAAGCAGGTATTGATACAATATTTAAAGGCCATAGTATTCGCCACTCTTCGACTTCTTACGCCTTCAAAAAGGGGCTGAATATAAACTGAGTTTGTCCAGTAACAAACTCGATCGAGATATTCTGACCCTAAACTTATCCCGAAAGTTTCAAAACTCCAGCTCTTTCCTTTAGAAAGTTAACGTGTATATGGACAGCCGTTTGGCCGTATTACTTTTGACCTCGGATTCTCTATCAGTGAGTCCAACCTAGTTATTTGATACCTCTTTAGGCTCATAACTCGAAAATTACAGACATTTGGGCGAAACGATAGCGCGTAAAATGGATGTTTGAAATCTGCAAATATATCTATAAAGAAACCAAAAAATTTCAATAGCTACGGTAGACAGGTAGCTAAAAGAACTTTCTTCGAAATTTTGAACCATTGTTTGAATGCAGGCGCAGCGTGATTGGTTTTTTCTCTTACTCATCTGTTTTCTGTAAAACCTATGGAAAGCAAATCAATGTATCCAATATATATTTTTTTCAGCCTTTCCTGCCAAAATATAATGACCATTGAGAAGAATGGAAAAGCCTGTTAACCATGCATTTTTCATTTTCATGAGACATTGCGTTTCTTCAAGAGAACAGTTTTGAAATTACAAAAATTACGTTTAATTGACTTCCGGATAACAGAACATATAAATCTGTGTTGTTTCACATCATGTGTCATTTACAAATTAAAAATTTTTCGGAGAAATGAACTATTGAAGTAAGTGCTTTTCACCAATTTTTTTTGTAAGGCTGTCAAGTTCGATGAGAATCGTTTAATAGTATACTAGAATAACAAATAATAATAATATTATAGTAAATGATCTTTACCAATCCAAAATATACAAAGCAAAATAATTACTTATATAATCACCAAAAAAGTTCACTTCGGTGACGTATAATTTATCTTATTATTATTCCTTATTACGTAACATTCCTAGAAGTCGTCGCTTGACCTCCGGAGCTCAGCCTACTTGCACATCATTATGCATTTGATCGTTGCAGCACAGGGCGCTTAGGCGTGTAAAGCTTGCGTGGCTTCACCAAAGTGCATCTCTCCAACAGGCGAGTGCGTTAGTAAATAGATTTGTGCTAGCTTTAAAGAGAGGGCGATTGTGAAAAGTTACACTCATCGAGTTGGTGGTTTCTAGCATCAAGTTGTACTCTTCTTAGCGACCGAAAGCCTTCAAAGGTTCCGTAAGGTAATAAGGCTATCTCGAAAGGGTGGAATATTGGTACTTCTGGCCACACAAATGGTGTTGGACTCGAGGGGCAGTGCTTGAAAGCCTGCATGCAAGGATTGAAGCGTATTTCTTTTATCTGGTTGCTTGTTATTCTTGAACCAGGATTGACCGAGATTTGCCTCAGTGGTTGAGTGGGACGTGAGGATACGACTGGACGAAGGTGCTCGAACTAGAATTAATTGAGAAACTTCTCAGGGGTTTGCCGGTCTTAACGATAGAGTTGAAGACAGTTAGTGCTAGAACCAAAACCGATTGAGAAACTTCTCACTGGTTTATGGGTCTTGACGATACGACTGACTGTTAGTGCTCAAAGCTGAATCAATTCAGACATCTATTCTCGACGATTGGGGGGTCTTGAATTTGTGGCTGGGTAGTGAAAACAAGCCCCCTACCTGAACTTGTTTTGTGAAATCCAAATCCGTTGATTCGTTTGCTAAATTTGACAAGAGTATCTGTGAATCCAGTGGTCACCGAATCTTTATGAAACTCAGCATTAGTATATTAGGATGTCAATGAATAAGACATAATAAGAATATTTTTCACACTTTTTGATAGATTATTATGTAGCAAAAAAAATCTGTAGAATAAGAGAACAACAAAGTCGCCCTAAGGTCTGATTAATCATCCATTATTCAATTTTCTGTTTAATTGTTGCGTCTCTGAGCACCATATTTCTACATTTCAATCAATTATTTTATAGGTGGTTCTTGGTTGGAAAAGTTTCCGTTTGTATCCCTATTCTAGGATAAATAAATAATTCAACATACTCGTCCTGAAGAAGAAATATTCACGGTAAATTTCCTTTTCCGATAATATTTTTTGCCACTTTGGTATGCTATTCTCTCAAGGGATAGGATGTAAGCCTGTTTTGTGAAAATAATGAATCTTTGAAGGAAATTTGCAACGTTTTTGTTCTATTTTGTTCACATCAACGAATCATTCTGATTTTGGACGGACTATAGAAATTATACATTATTCCCTAGACTTGGGTGCCCATAGAGGAAAAATCGTTATATGCTATAACTATGTGATACTGATATTTACTCAGGGAAAGGTTTATGTTCTGTAAGCAAATATTTCCTCATTAGGAACTTAATTCTTAACGTTACTGCTGTTGAATCGATATGTTGACCGACATTTTGTAATCGAATATTTTCACGGCATTCGAATAATTCTGAACGGAAAACTGTGCAGTTGAGTAATGAAAAAAAAATGCACTCCGCTATTAAACTAGCAAGAAATTTTCATTTCTGTATAGGCTAACACTAAAGGAACTTTTGAGTTTGTGTGTCAGCTAGAAATATCTTATAATTTTGATGATCTGTAATCAGTCAGTGAAAAAACAATTCACATTTAATTAAATCAGTCTTTACCTGATAAAAATCCATATTAAATAATTTCAAATAAAATAAAATAGAAAAAGGCTTTTTACTTGATAGAAGAAATATAACAAAATTTGAATATCAATTTATTTATTTATTAATTTCAATGACTTTCGTATATCTGTTGGTTTATTTATTCCATTTGACATTATATACTGAGTTTTGATTATACACGTCTATTAAACGTAAGCGGTGCTTATTTTAGACATTAATTTAATTCTAAAAGTTTTTTGAACAAAATTTTCTTGAAATTAAAACTGTAGAAGACTAACATATTTTAATTTGTTTTGATATTCAAATTTCATATAAGGTTATTCTGATTTTCACAAATTTTATTATTATTATAATACAACGATCGTTTCGCTAACACAGTAGCATCTTCAGGTAGATGGTATATCTTACGTTTTGGAATAATTAAATTTGTTTTCGAAATCGACTTCTCTTGATATTAGAGTAGGTACAAAATTTTTATTGCGCACTTCACCCAGAGAAGAGTGTCTCTGGAAATTCAAGTTAATCTGAATATATTTAACATTGAAGAGTTATTTAGATCTAACTGTTCGTTGAATAATATTCCAATTCTGTTGTATTTATTTATTTCTAGTGACTCTAACAAGTTTAAGGCATAACTTTTACTTTCCATATGTGAAATTGCAAAATTATGGTTGAAAGTTTCTAACAAATGCTTCGAATAAATGAAATTACTTTTTTTATTGAGGAAACTCACCAGATGTTCTCTAATTCTTTGTCGGAAGTTCTCCCTGCCTGTCCTGTGTAAACTTTTTGGCAATCACCGCAGGTTAACTTTTAAACTCCCGATTATCATCCTCATGTGTAATTTCTTTATTATTTTTAATGAATTTACTGAGGTTTGAATAAGTTTCTAATGAAGCTCTCAAATCATATTTATTTTTGGGGTATGTAGCATTTTTTTCAGAAATATCATCAGTATACTTGAAGAAAATGTATTCAAATTTTTTTTTGTATCCGGATATACCACATTTAAAGCCTTTTTATTATTTTTAGTCATCAACAATTTATCTATCAGTGCACGATCGTAGTCACTATTAATAGCTATTTGTTTAATGATGTTGAGCTCTAAAATATAATTTTCTCGATTCATGGGTATGTTAACTACTCTGTAGAACATGCTATTAAAGGCTGATAATTTTTGGTTAATAGGATGATTTTATTCATTATGTATAATAGCATCTGTATATTAGTTCATGAAACATGAAAATTCATGTGAATTATTGATTCTGGTAACTGTTAAATCACGAAAATTAATTATGTTCCGTTTCCATAGTGAATGATATTGAAGAATGTAGTTCGTTGATAATCAAAAAGAATTTTTTCAATAATCTGTCTATATCTATGAAGCAACAATATCTATACCAATATAAAGAAATTTCATAAGGGTATTTTGAAGAATGTTAGATTCAATATTGTTCATGAATATCAGCAGCCAGTTCCCGATCATTCTCATGGTACTATTTGGCTTACCCTTAACCTTCTCCCAAGTGTCAGCAGTCAAAACAATCAGATTATCATCCAAGAAGGCTGAATTACTAACTTCCAAGGGAAATGAGAACAGTCCATTCATAAAAGCAACAAATAGTACAGACCTCAGAACCATTCTTTGAAATACGCCAGATATTACCCTTAAAGGTTCACTTGTTTGCTCTTCTAAGTGAACGTGCTGGGTTCGCTAACGAGGTAGGACCTGAACAAATCACCTACAACACCTCTCACTTCCAAATGCGTAAAACACCCCATGGTTCACCGTATCAAAGGCACTTCGTTAGGTCCAAAAAACTCCCAAGGTACATGGTCCTTCATCTGAGGAACGATATACTTTATCCGCCATATATACCACTGCATCCGTAGTTAGAATACCTTGCCTAATCCCAAATTGTCTTGAAGACAGTAGATTATATGTTCCAAGATACTCCATCAGACGCTTTTCTCTACAATCTTAGCTATTCTACTGATTACTTAGAAAGGCCTATAGTAGAAAATTCCCTACTATTCCCCGCTTGTACAATGTTTTTATCACCTTCAAACAAGCAGAATATTTGCCTTGTTTGAAAACTTCATTAATGGGGTGTCCTTGAGGTCCCTTGATAAATTCAGAGGCAAATTTCACATGCTCCGACTTGATTCCATTAATTCCTGGGCATTTATGATTCATTAGTCCCTTTATAATGTTCATCGCTTTGATGTCGTTAGCTGGTCTCAAAAAAATATAAAAGTTTGTCATCTCTCCAGTGTATACCGTGTCCACTGAATCGATGATGCGACTTGAACATTCACAAAGTAAGAGTTCAAAGCATTGACGATTTGACTCTTGCACGTGACCGTGATGTCTCCATCATTATTCATTTGCCATTTTTATTTCCCAGTAAAGTCCATGATCTTATTCCACCAGTACATTTTCCTCAATGTTCATTGTACAATATTTTCCCTTTGTTAATTTTATTAAATTCGTCAAGTAATTCTTATATTTCTCATATTCTCTCAATAGATCAATGAAACCTGGGTTCTTCAACATCAATATATACAAACATTATTTCCTCTCATTAAACCGATCCATGGACTCTTGAACTGATCCACGGACTCCTGGAATAATGAGACAATAAACAAAATACAGCAGTAAACTAACCGCGTTGCGATACACAATTAATAACGAACGCTACATATCCGAACGGATTGATTGCACAGAGAAATTCCGAAGAAAAGGTGAAGAATATAGTAATACTTCACCAAAACAATTTACAATTCGTTAGCTTCTATGGCAAAATTGCACGAATTAATTGCTTTCACACCCTGCCTACTCACCAGATGTGGCCCTAACCTATTAACAGACCCAAAAATTTGCACGCCGGAAAGAGATTTTGCTCGAATGGGGACGTGATCGCCGAAAGAAAAGCATAAAGATAAATCGTTCTTCGAGAAAGGTATCGAAAGGTCAGAAAAGCGTTGAAATGATTGCAGGTATCACTCTTGAAAGATACTATGTTGATAAATAAATTTAAATCATCAAATCATCAAAAAAATTGTTTTACTTTCAATCATCAATAAATTAATTATCTGATCCCTATTTAAGTAATTTATTTGTAAAAATCGAATATCAACAGATCGAATGAGTCAATGAAATTAAATATTCAATGAAATAATTAGAAGAGGTGTTTTACTTGATAGAAGGATTTTTGAAATTTAAATATCAAAACAGATTCATTCTGTTAGCCACCTATAAATTTTAATTTCAAAAACTTTTAGAATGAAATTTATGTCTTATAGGCACTGCTCAAATTTAATGGACATATAGAATCAAAACTCATTATATAATATCAAATGGAATAAAAAAAAGCAAATATAAATTAAAATTAATAAATAAATCTTTGAAGGAGACAAAATTCTGTTTCTGATCTTATATTTATGAAAACCAAATCGTTTTCAAAAATGCAGAACATAATTTCAATAACTTCTCCAATCTTCTTTATTTAAAATATTTAATACATTTAAATATTGAAATAAGTTACTCCCAAAATCTCTCAAAACATGTAGCACATCGTCAAAAAATAATTTTAAACTGAATAAGAACTTCGTCAGTCCTACTTCACATTTAAAATCACATATAAAATATTTCAAATAAAATTTAAATATCAAAACTAATTTATTCTTCTAGTCTCCTATAAATTTTAATTTCGAAAAATTTTAATCAATAACTTTTAGAATTAAATTAACGTCTTATAAGCACTGCTTATTTTTAATAGACACACTGAAATCAAAACTCATTATATAATATCAAATGGAATAACAAATCCAACTCATATAAATTGTCAATTAAAATTGACAATATGAATTTCATTCCATTTGATATTATATAATGTGTTTTAATTTTATATGTCCATTAAATATAAGCAGTACTTATGAGACGTTAATTTAATTCTAAAAGTTTTTGTATAAATTTTTTTGAAATTAAAATTTATAGGAGACCAACAGAATAAATCTGTTTTGATATTTCAATTTTGTAATAATTCTTCTATCAAGTAAAAATACCTTTCTCATTATTTTATTTCAAATAAATTATTTGATTGATTCGGTCTTTACTTGGTGGAAACTCATTTTATTCAAAAAAAATATATATGAGACAGTAATTTATTTCCACAAAAATTTTTGTGGAAATAAACTACTGTCTCATATATATTTTTTTAATCAAATAAATTAGTTTTGGAGAAGTCCTTAAAATTATGTTTTCTATAAATATAAGATCAGAAACAAAATTTTGTCTCCTTCAAATATTAATTTAGTAAGTTTAATTGACAATTTATATTTCGTTGAATTTTTTCATTCCATTTGACATTAATTTAATTCTAAAAGTTTTTGAATAAAATTTTTTCAAATTAAAATTTGAAGGAGACTGACAGAATAAATCTGTTTTGACATTCAAATTTTGTAATAATTCTTCTATCAAGTAAAAACAGTTCTTCTCATTATTTTATTTCAAATAAATAAGATTTGGAGAAGTCCTTAAATTTAATTTTTGAAAAGAATTTGTTTTCCATAAATATAAGATCAGAAACAAAGTTTTGTCCCCTTCAAATATTTATAAAGTAATTTTAATTGACAATTTATATTTCGTTGAATTATTTCATTCCATTTGACATTAATTCAATTCTAAAAGTTTTTGAATAAAGTTTTTTGAAATTAAAATTTATAGGAGGCTAACAGAATAAATCTGTTTTGATATTTGAATATTTAGGTGCAATAATAGATGAAATTTAACATTTCAGACTCATATGAATTACATTATAATTGAAATCACTACTGCTTCCCCATGTGTATTATTGTTCTTCAGTACTGTTCAATTTACAGAAGGTTACATTGAAAAATTACAAATGATTTAGAATAGGGGTATGAGAGTAGATCTAAATGTAATAAAAGAACATCTGTTAAACAAAATGTATTGAGATTAATGAGCGTCAATCAGAGAATTGTTTTCAGAATTCTGGATTTGATTTACAAATTAAGAAATAATATGTTACCTGATTACTTGATGTCCGATTAGTTAATGAGATTCATGATTACGATACGAGACGTGGAAATGATTTTTGTATTGAGAAATTCAAGTCTAGTTTTATGAACAAATCCACATTAAGCGAAGGGCTCCGTCTATACAATAACTTGCCAACAAATTTGAAATATTGTAATGACTATAGAAAATTCAAAAGATTGTTAATAACTTATATTTTCAAGAATTGTTAGATTAAGTATTATGTGGATGTAATAACCTGATTTGTGATCAATAGCCAATGGCTAAATAAAGGATTATTTATTTATTAATTTTATTGGAGCGGAAAGAGTTGAGAAATATATCTAGATAGTCTGTAAAATTAATTATGACCAGTCCGATTCGCAGTATGATGGTTGATGGACGAACAAATTTATTTTCACCATATTTTACCATCATTCATAGATGGTAATAAACATGAAACCCCTACTAACTGGAATAAAATTTATGAAGGATATTTTAAAGTTCATAACTCAACTGGTCTTATCCGTTTAATCTTCTGTATTATACAAAGTAACAGTTATAACCATTATTTACAATGTGAAGATTTGAAACTGGGCCATAAAAATATTTATCGCTGGTTTTTATTGAACTTTTCAACCGTGAGGAAACATAATTAAAATGACGACTTGAAACGAAATGCGGTTTAACTGAAAATCGAAGTAATATTCGCTAAGGGTGGACTGTATCCATCGAAATTTGTCAGATTCGGCTCCAGATAACGCAATATGTGTTTAGGGAAATAATATAGTGTGAGAAAACAACATTTTATTTCACGAATTTCGATTGTAATCTACTTTCTTATTCGATAACTATGAAATTGCCATTTCGCTCAGATATAAAAGCATCATAAATGCGAATAAATATCTACCATCAGTTGAACTCATAGGATTGTGCGAGCATAATCCATTATGACCTAGCAGAGTGGAATTA
This sequence comes from Megalocaria dilatata, assembly GCA_034642435.1. NCBI lineage: Eukaryota > Metazoa > Arthropoda > Insecta > Coleoptera > Coccinellidae > Megalocaria > Megalocaria dilatata. The sequence goes on from CM067863.1 coordinate 13,486,105, forward strand.
ATGTCCACTGTTAAACCGTTGGGAAATATGGACATACACCTAGAATTGAATTGTTCTCATAAAATGAGAGCTTAAGGCCAATGAAATGATGGAAGGATATAAATTTAGAGAAGCTATATTACATTTTAACCTAGGAAATTAGTAGATAAATGATAGTAAACTAGAATTTCGGTTTCATGGTTTTCATACGTTGATATATAGGGTCCTGCAACAGTGCATAACTGCCGAACCAGACATCGTAGAAATTTCGTTCGAAAACAGGTTTCTTGTATTTCTATTTCTGCATCTCAAGAAATTATTTTCCAATATACACGATGTTCCCAAAAAAAGACATTCAACAAACGGGTAATTTTTTTAAAGTGATTGCCCTATGTATTTTCAATGACCTTCACTATTATAACGCAAAATCTTGGAAATATTTTCCTAACGGTGCAGATCTTGTTCAGAGAAAAGTGGAAAAAGTTGAGCGCACAGCACTCAATTAAAAGACCTATAACGGTTGCAAAAACAAGACGTAACACGAATTCTTGGTTAGTGAGAGATTCATAGAGACAAAAAGATTAATCTGCCATACACAGGATGTCCGTTATTGATTGCCAAATATGATGAACTTGAAATTGATATTTCTCGATTTTTTCAAATGTAACACCCTATTTATTTTTTACTATAATGCAGATAACTGAATGCTTCACATTTTTTCAGAAGCAACCTTGGAGTTATTTTATTTTCACTTCTGTAGGCATGAAAATGCCTACATGACACTGAAACAACTGACAATATTATTTGAATGTTGGACGGATCACTTACAGACGTTAAGATAGTCAAAACGATGAACCCAGCAGTAAAAGTTATTCAAGGTTTATTTTGTAGAGCATCACTTTAATATACAAGCTGAAATTGATTGCAAAATGGGTAGAATTTTGCACGGATATTTACCGATCTAACATTCGGTTTTTTATGCTGAACTGAATATTGAAAAGCTTGGTAGATCCTAAAATTAGTTTGCCAAATTTTTTTTACCCCTGGTTCTGCCTGTCATAAAACCTCAATGCCGAATCAGACAACTTTAGATCTTCGTTTGAGAACCGGAATTCAATCCCTGTATTTCTGGAAAATATTTCAACTGACGAAGTAAGAAAGTGTTGAAAAAATCACCGATTTGAATACTTCACGTGTCGTTAAAAAATCTTAAAAAGTCGAAATGGGGTACCTACCTGTAATGAGCGTAGTATCCAAATCTTAAGAAAACTATTTGAGACCACTAAATGGTGCTTATTGAGTAAAAAAAAAGGAAGAAAATAATTAGATAAAATTTAAGGCTAGATGAGATTTACGAAGTTTCGTCCGCCTTTTCTCGAACATAAAGCAATCCGATCCTGAAACGATCTACTAACACTCGTTAGCATGGCTGGATTAATGCTTCGAAAAGCAATAACTATTCTCCTCCGCGTATTGAGAGCTGTGGTTGGAGCATCATCGTATACGATTCCCTTTATGTATAATTTCACCAGCTATGTCGAAATAAAAATTGAGAATCGAAACGAAATGCCCGTTCGAAAATGTTGGCAACTTGAACTTAAATTTGGAAACCCGTACAGAGGATTTATGACAGGTAGGATAAGGGGCGATAAAATCTTTCGAGGTATTTCTAGAACTATTTATTTTTTCAGAATTTCGAATATCATAAGAACTTCAGGATGTTACATCAGAGAATATCGAGAAATATCCAGGCGAAATGCTACCAATTTATCAATTAACTTCGGACAGCCTGTATATTGGGGATGCCCATGATCGAGTGATTCTGTAACGAACATAACCTGAATAATTTTCACAGCAGATTCTATGATTTCTATAATTTTTTTGAATTCTTTCAGTTATCTGTTCATATTCAAATCAAATTGTCTGTTGCGATGCAATATTTCTATTTTCCAGACGCAGGAGTAGAAATAACTCCAAGGTTGCTTCTGAAAAAATGTGAAGCATACGATTCTCTGCATTATAGTAATAAAATAAACAAGGCGTTACATTTGAAAAAATCGATGAATAGCGATATCAAGTTCATCATATTTGGCAATCAATAACGGACATCCAGATTAATCTTTTTATTATGATGACTCTATGAATCTTTCAGTGACCAAGAATTCATATAACATTCGTGTTACGTCTTGTTTTTGCAACCGTTTTAGGGCTTTTAGCGGAGTCCTGTGCGCACAACTTTTTCCAGTTTTCTCTGAATGAGTTCTGTACCAGTAGAAAAATATTTCTAAGATTTTTTAATAGAGACGGTGAAGGTCGTTGAAAATACATGAAAATATACAGAGCAATCCATTTAAAAAATCACCCGTTTGTTGAAAATCTTTTTTTGGAAAAATAATTTTTTGTGATGCAGAAATAGAAATACAAGAAACCCGTTTTCGAACGAAATTTCTGAGATGTCTGGTTCGGCAGGTATGGAAGAAGAACGCACTATTGCAGGACCCTGTATAGAATATTAAAAAACATAATTTAAGCACCAGCTTTGTGCTAGAAACTCAAGGGATACGAGCCTGAGAGCGTATTCAACTTTCTACTAAAATATGTGAGCTTCGTATTGATACAAATTTTAAAAAGCACCGATGTGAATTACGAGGTTTTTGCGGGCTTGTTCAACAGTCCATTTCCCCACAAAATGTCAAATCTTTGGATTTCTTCTTAGAGAAGCAACATAGGATGAATTCAGACACAGAATTCTATGTATCGACCGAAAGTCAAATGAACGTCTTTTTCTGCAATTTCAGAACTGTTTCACTGTAGAAACAAAAAATTTTATGAAAATGAACAAACATGAGTAAAAGGGTTCATCCTTCTGGCTCCAACGTTCGATTTATTATAGAAGAACGGTAATATAAATTTATTTAAAATATTGCCCATCACTTGCAACCAATTTTTCCCATCTCTCAGGCAGCATTCGAATCCCACGTCTGAAGAACTCCTTGTCTTTTGAGGCTATCCACGAATCAACCCAATTTTTGGTATCCTCATAAGATGTGAACCGCTGCGCCGTCAGAGCATGTGCCATGGACCGGAACAGGTGATAATCGGACGGTGCAATGTCTGGTGAATACGGCGGGTGGGGTAACACTTCCCAATCAAGTGTTTCCAAGTACTTTTACACGGGAGCCGCAACATGTGGACGAGCATTGACATGCAGAAGAATAATTTTTTCGTGTTTAGAATAGTATTGAGGGCGTTTTTCCTTCAGAGCTCGGCTCAATCTCATCAATTGTGTTCGATAGAGGGCTCCAGTAATTGTTTCGCCCGGATTAAGCAACTCATAATACACTACACCTAGCTGATCCCACCAAATACACAGCATAAGTTTTTTTCCGTGAATATTCGGTTTTGCTGTTGATGTTGACGCGTGGCCAGGTAATCCCCATGATTTTCTTCTTTTTGGATTGTCATAATGTATCCATTTCTCATCACCAGTTACGTTACGATGTAAAAAACCCTTTTTTTATGTCTAGCTAGCAGCATTTCACTTAAGCATAATCGGCGTTCATTATCTCTCGGCTTTAATTCGTACGGAACCCAATTTCCTTGTTTATGAATCATTCCTAATGATTTTAAACGATGTGAGACTGCTTGCTGAGTGACTTCTAATGTTAGAGCAAGTTCTTTTTGTGTTTGAGATGAATCTTCCTCCAATAATTCCTCCAATTCTGCATCCTCGTAAATTTTTGGCCTTCCACTGCGATCTTTGTCTTCTACGTCGAAATCACCGTTTTTAAACTTTTGAAACCACTCTCGACACGTTCTCTCATTCAAAGCACCCTCACCATATGCTTCTACGAGCAATTGATGCGCCTCAGCAGCAGATTTTTTTTTTTATTAAAGAAGTAAACTAATATTTCCCGCAAATGACGCTTACTTGGCTCAAATTTTGACATTTTCAACTTATAAAAATATATTTTACCAATATAAAATCAATGATATAAATAGGTTATGTTGTTCTTGAATGTCCAAACTACTTTTTAAGCTGGTTATCATCTGAGAAAGCTAACCGAAACTCCATGCCGCGCCATCTACAATAAAACGGCGGAAACATATTCGTACTCCTAATAGATTTGTACTTTCGAGAATATTTGAAAAAATAAATTTTCAACCAGGAACCATTTAACCCATTTTGCCTGTTCTTGAATACAGAACTCATATGTTTAGACTCAAAATCTACTCCGAGAATTTCAAGTTTTAAGGACTTTGTTTTTCGAAACTATTAGGAAAATGAGGAAGAATTTGAAATGTGAATAACTACCGAACTATGGGACTAATTTTGCCCATAAACGAACTCAACTGAGATATTTGAACCCAAATTTTTTTCTGAAAGTTTCAATTCTCTAGCTTTTTTTGTTTAAAAATTCATGTGTTTCATGTGACTGACCGGATCGTCCGGCAGGACAGAGAAACTTTCGTCATCAGTGAGTTCAACCTAGTCGTTTAAGACGTTTGTCGGCTCAAATTTCGAAAATACACACATCTGGGCAAAACGCTGGCACATTGTTCTCTAGAACAAGAACGCAAAAACCCTCATTTTCCAAAATCGAATAAAATAAGAAACTACTTCGTCAAAAGTCTTGGCCTCCCTAGGATTCTCAAGAAACCAACAATCTATGTTCTGGAAATGAGATGAATATTTTTCTCTGTTTCAACTGCAATATATTTGATATAAAATCTTTGTTTGTTACTCTTTGATTTATGTAGGATGAGATAAAAGAGAAAAATGAGAAAATATTTGAAATGGATTATTTATTTTTGATTAATTATGATTATTCCATAACTGAATCAAAATTCAATAGTCCGTGTTACCACCTCTTCTTTCAATTAACTGCCCAATACGCCTAAGCATCCTACGAATCAGGTCATTAATGAAATTTTCAGGAATATCGTTCCATTCTTCCTGAAGGGCTAAACTCAATTCCTGAAAGGTTGAAGGTGGGTTTTGGCGATTGGATATTGCTCTCCCTAAGTAATCTCATTCGCGCTCAATTGGATTTATGTCTGGTGAGTTTGCTGGCCAGTTCATTCTCTGGATATTGTTCTCTTGAAGAATGTTTTGAACCCTTCGTGTGCGGTGTGGTGGGGCGTTATCATCCTGATAAATTAAATTATCCCCAAATTCGGTACGCGGAGGAGCAGTGATTGGTTCAATGATGTTTTCTACATAGATGGTACCAGTCATTGTTCGTTCAACGATAATAACAGGGGTACGGCCCCCCAGCACATTATTGATCCGCCTTGAAGGGGCACAACTTCCCTGCCGAAATTGAGTCGCTCTTGTCTGCCTGGACGTCTCCAAACCCTTTCTCGTCGACTATCACTTTTTAAACCGAATTGTAACTCCTCCGAAAAAAGTACGTTGTGCCAATGTGACAAAAGCCACTCTTGATGGTGTTCTGCCCATTGCCGACGGGTAGCTCTATGTCCATATGATAGCCGAGGTACTCTTGAAGGTCTCTTTGCCCTTAAATTCGAGCAATAAAATAGTCTCCTTATGGTACTGGTTGAGACTACCCGTCCATAGGTCCTCAAAAATGACTTCGAAGGGCTGTTACAGATACCGTTCGATTCCTTCGGTTAAAATTTGCAAAATAATGGTCTTCGCTTGCAGATGTTAGCCTGGGTCGACCAGGCACCGGTCTCCGGGCAACGCTGACGTTTCCAGGAAAAGGGCCACTAAGCGCCTTACTGAATTCCGTGGAATATTCAAACGTTGCGCAATCTGGTGACTCGACAAAACTTCTTGATGAAGGGCTACTAGTCTTGACAGGTCAAACTGAAAAATTGGATGTCCCGGCACTTTTCACGTAATAGTCTCAATATTACAACTCTCGTTTTTCGCTGAAAACTGATTAACTTCGAATACACATGTTTTATCCCGAACATGAAACATCTTTTGCTCGTTTATTGTTTTTATTTGAGTGATAAGATGGCGAAGATTCCACATACAAAAAATTGTCATGTTGCATTCAACTAGATGAGAGTTGATAGGGAAAGGGCAAGACTTTTGACGATGTGTGACTTCATTTTCTATCACTTTTTATCACTGAAGATACAGTGAATCGAGTTTCGTAGTTTTTACTACATTTTTAAACTACGGAACTCGTAGTTTTCGTATATTTTTCAATACACACAAACATGAGCAGACATCATATCAATAATCAAAGTAAAAATTACTATGTTTCACTACCAATAAAAATATTCAAACTATAAAATCAATATTGGATGGAGTAGTCCGTTACTTTGTGATAGTTCATTTTAATGGAATGAAATAAGAAATTACTTTGTTTTCTATCACTTTTTATTATTACTGATATACAGTGACTCGAGTTTCGTAGTGTTTACTACATTTTCAAACTGAATGAACAAATTAGATCTCAACTATTATATATGCTGATTTTAGGCTTCGGCAGAGCTTCGAAGAGAGGGGTTTTCCAAAGTTCCGTCTGTTCGTTTAGTAGTTTTATTAGTGGTACGTGCTTCTTATATTTTTCAATTTCTATGGATTCCAGGATGTCAAGTTTTTTTCCTTTCGCTTCCAAGTGCAAGATAACAAGGTTGTTCAATTCTGGGAACGTGTGATCTGTATTGAAGAAATGGTTCGCAAAATTGGAATTATTCTTCCGGTTCCTAAAAGCAGATTGATGCTCTTCGTACCTTTTATGGAAAGGTCGGCCCGTTTGTCCTATATACACACTATTACACTGTTGACAACTCAATTTATAGACTCCAGAATTATTCAGTCGGTTCTCTTTGTCTTTCGGATTAAAAAAGAGATTAGAAATTTTATGGAAGGGTGTGAAAGCTGTTACTATATTGATTTTCGACAAAATTTGAGCTATTTTTTGTGAAATTGGTCCAAAATATGTTAGTTATGAATTTATTGTTATTATCATCTGATTTGGAAATGGGGTAAATTTGTTTACGAATAAGTTGGTTTTGTTTTTTGTTCATGATGGAATTTATAGTTTTGATTTCGAACTGATTTTTTGTGACTTTTTGTCTGATTGTATTCAATTCCCTCTTTAACGTAATATTATCTAAAGGAATTGAAAATGCTCTATGTACCATTGATCTATAAGCAGCTAGTTTATGATTGATCGGATGGTTTGAAAAATTTGGTATTGTTTTTTTTGTGGCTTTTTGTCTGATTGTATTCAATTCCCTCATAAAAACTGAAGAAAATAAAAAATTCATTTTTCTATCGTACTTTGGTAGCATAAGTCAAAAAGTGGCCAATAGTTTTTCAAAATCAGATATCAATATTGCCTTCAAAACGCAAAACAAATTATCATCGGTATTATTTAACGCAAAGGACCCAACTCCAAACATACACAAATTAGGAATTTATGTGTTATCTTGTTCTACGTGCAGTAATAAATATATAGGAGAAACAGGACGTTCCTTCAAGACGAAGTTCAACGAACATGAAATGAGGTTCATAAAAAAAACAAAAATTCTATTTTTGCCACTCATTGTCTGGAAAACGGTCGTTCCTTTCCCACAATAGATAATCTTAAAATTTTACATGTAGAATCAAAAGGGAAGAAACTCGGTTATCTAGAATCTCTTGAAATTTTCAAATTAGTTCACAATAACAATAATGTAAAAATAAAGAATGACTGTACGGAGCTATGTAAATCGAAAATATTTGAGATATTTAAAAAGTAACATCTGTTTAAAACCTTTTTCAACGAACATAAAATGAATTTAATGAAAAGTAAACAAGAATTCAACTTTTGCCACTCATTCTTTAGAAAACAGTAATTCCTTTCGACAAAAAAAAATCTTAAGAAAATTCTACATGTAGATTCAAAAGAAAAGGAACTTGATTATTGAAATTTTCAAATTAGTTCACAATAAAAATAATGTAAAAAATAATGAATGAAGGTACGGAGCTATGTAAATTTAAATATTTGAGATATACAACAAAATATTGTAAAAAAAAAAATGAGTGACTGTACGGAGCTATGTAACCCCAAAAATTATTTGAGATTTTTAAATGGGTACCATCTGTTTAACAACGTTCTTTGTCGATTGCCGACATTCCGATATCTGTTAGAAGGCCCCTCTTTTTTAACCCGGTTTTTTATCACGTTCCGCTTGTAAACCTCTGTACCACTATTAGGTGTTACCTAGAATCTATTGAAATATTCAAAATATGTATCACTTTTGTTTAGATACCTCTGTACCACTGTTAGGTCTTCAGTTGTCTGATGATGGGATAGTTCATTTCCCGAAACTCGAGTCACAAGAAAATGTGTAATATATATTTTCATTGGTAGTAAAACATAGTAATTTTTACAATTTGTTTTAATTATGATCAACTACCAAATAGTAACGGCTGAAACAATTCAGTATCTAATATCAATAATTCTGTTAAGGTCACAGGATTTTCTATATTCAAATTCATTAAATGATAATTGCTTATATAATATCTATTCTCATCTGAGAAATTCGAACATTCAGTACACTGAATAAAATGTCCCTACTAATTCAAGTTAAAAAATTATTACTCCACTTTTTTACTCACGTAATGTAGAGCAGGTATTTAATATCTGTCGGAACTCAACCCCACAAGTATCCCTAACAATTTAATGCCGAAAGGACTGCATTTACTGCAGATATGACGAACTTTTATGACGGACATAAATGCTGCAGCGCATGTTATTAATGGTCAAATATAAAAGCTCTTCAGTGTTTGGGATACTCAAACAAATGAGGAATTCATGTTTCCAACGGTTTGATGCCTACTCTACTAAATTATATGAATATTTTATCATGTTCAGTCTTCAGATATACAATGGGATGAAATTAAGAAAATTTTTGTTTCCAATTTTTTTTTCCCATGAAAATGAATAGTCCAGTTGAAATGTATTGAAGCTCACGTTCTGAGATTTCATAAGCAACTAAACTCCCAGCCCTAGTAAACTTCAAATCAATACTGTATGATGAAAAATACTCCTTATTACAAAAAATTAATTTTCAGCTACGAAAGCCAGTTTCAACAATTTCTATACCTGGGGCGATAAAAAACTCCAGTAAAGATTTTGGGACAAGAATGCAACAAGAAGAACCTGGTGTAGCGCTTGTTGGTCATGCGGAATATCCCAGGTTCATAGAAGATCGAACACTAGGTGGTAGCGTTTATAAAGGTCCTTCGTCAGGGAGCCTCAAGCACAAACCTAATGTTGGTTATAGGTGAGTTCTAACTTATTTAATTTTTCCTTAAATTATCCAGAAGTAAAAATGAGACTTATTTCAACAACATATATAACACATCAAAATCAGCCATTTCATCAAAAATTGCCTGTATAATATCGGGTCTTTTTTTAGAGTGACAGAACTTTCAATAGGGATAACTGTGATTTGACAGAAGGTAGAAGCCATGTTGTTTTGATATTTTTGTTCAGTAAGCATTGACAAATTATCATGGAAAGACTCACGTCGCAACAACGTTTACAAATTGTTGAGATTTATTTTCAAAATCAGTATTCTATTCGCCAAAACTTATAGAGCACTTCGTGAAATTTATAGAGCAACAGTAAGCTGTAAGTCATAGTAATAATGATGATCCAAATTTGACTATTCGTCGATGTGCACAACAAGTTGGGCTCTGTGCATCCACCACATGGAAAATTCTGCGTCTACACCCATACAGGATCCAACTGGTTCAAGAACTAAAGCCACTTGACCATAATAAGCGTCGTTCGTTTGCTGATTGGACCCTGGAACAGCTTGAAGCTGATCCATTTTTTTATCGTAAAATTGTGTTTAGTGATGAAGCTCATTTCTCGTTAAACAGCTATGTAAACAAGCAAAATCGCCGTATATGGAGTGAAAAGAATCCTCAAGAAGTTCTACAGGTTCCACTGCATCCTGAAAAATGCACTGTATGGTGTGCTTTACAAGCTGGAGGCATCATCGGTCCATATTTCTTTAAAAACGATGCTGGAGCTAATGTTGAAGTGAATGGGTGCTCGTTACAGATCAATGATTATTTGTTTCAGAATTTGAATGCTATCGACCCAAAAGTGTTTTGGTTCCAACAAGATGCTGCTCCCGTAACAATTGATTTATTGAAAGAGAGATTTGGCGATAACATTATTTCGAGAAATGGCCCAATTAATTGGCCTCCAAGATCATGTGACATAACTCCACTGGATTATTTTCTGTGGGGTTATGTCAAGTCATTGGTTTATGCTGATAAACCAGAAACAATAGACGCTTTGGAAACCAACATAACTCGTGATAATGATGAAATAAGGCCTGAATACTCGAAAAACTGGTCCAAAGTTGGTCTGTTCGAATGCGGTTCTTCAGAGCAAACATAAATGTGAAAAATTTACCTTCAATCCTGATTTAAATGTGATTTATTTCAATTTGAAGTTCTGTCACTCTAAAAAAACACCCGATAGGTACAACCTAACGGAGTCATTAAGGATCGTAGTTTTCCTTCACGACAAATTCGATCCTAAGTTTAATCGTCATTGACATGGAGTAATGATAAATAGTGAAATATGGTCTGTTTTTCGTTGTATTCCTTGACTTTTCAATGAATTTGTTGGAAAATCAGTGAATGTTCGTAAGTTTGCTGCAAATGAATCGAGAAATTACGAGAAGTAACAGGATGAACATTGTACGAGGATGTACGAGGGGCGTTCAATGTATTCTCGGTATAGGCATGAAAGGAAACTGAGAAAATTTTGTAAAACTTCTATTTTTCAATCTGGTCCAGAAGAACTTTAATCCATCGTTATATCAAGAAATAAACTTCTCTAAACCTTGTAAAAATATTCTTCCGGCTTCTCCTCAAAATAGGTATTAATTGCTTCCTTCAGTTCTTCATCGTCGGAAAATCACTTTTTCCGAAGATATTTTTCCACATTTGGGAATACGCAGTCATCACTGGGGGTCAAGTCTGGACTGTACGGAGGATGAGTAATTTCTTCGAAGCCACATTCCAGCACAGTATCCTTCGCCACGCGGGCATTGTGAACCATCAAGTTGTCGTGAATCAGCAACAACCCCGCTGTGAGTTTTCCTGGCCTTTTACCTTTAATTGCTTCTCTTTAATTACGCAAAGTAGTTGACTATAATGCTGCTGTGATATTTTCAACATTTTCAGTGTTTTCTATCAATAAAATACCTTTAGAATCCCAAGAAACCGTAGCCTTTATTTTTCCAGGGGATGGGGTGACTTTGAACGTCTTCAAGGGCTGTGCGCCCTTATCAGTCCACTGCAAGGACTCTTGTTCACTCTCAGGGTCATAGTCATGAACCCACGTAATCAGCGGGTTGAAAATATTCCATGGATCTTCTCCAAAGAGTCCTAAAAACTCCTTACAGCACTCGACTCGCACTTGCTTCGGAGGAGCAGTTAGCATTGTCGACGCATGACCTTTAAGGGGTTGAGATGGTCTTGAAAGATAGCATGTATGGTACACATGGATATATTTTTCATCTCTGCTATCATCTTCATTTTTATTCTGGCATCTTCAAGTACCAGCTTTTCTACTTTTTTCACATTTTCTTCAGTGGTGCCGCTAACGGGCCCGCCCGAGCTAGGGTCATCTCCAATGCTTTCTCTGCCTCTCTTGAATTCACTTGACCACTTTGGAACGGTGAATAACGACGGGGTACAGTCTTGGTAAACAGCAACCATCTCTTCATGAATGATTTTTTGACTTTTTTCCTGCTTAGTGAGAAACTTTATAACGGCGCAATGCTCCATTTTCTTCATCATTGTAGCGTCAGTCATTCTGATTGTTTTTCACTGAAGATACCTAGAAAACTAATGATCGAAAATTACTGAAATTTTATATTTATACCCTCAGATAGCGTCATTAGTGAATGAGAGAATTAGATTACTCACATTATGAGTAAATCACCCCGATACCGAGAAAACATTGAACAGCCCTCGTAAGTAACCTAAATAGCTGCAAGTGAGAAAGAAAATGTCGAAATTATCCAGGAAAAACAAACAATAAATGAATGCAGCAATGAGAGCTTATAAAAACATATTCAACCAGTATCAACGTGACACCACCAAGGTCATCTATCAAGAAAGAAATTTTGTCAATTTCTGTTAAATCATCACTAACGAAAAAACAATAATGGAAAGTTCACATTTAGCTCGAATGTCTATTTTATTTATTCCTGTGGATTCACTTGATTCATTCGAAGAAGTCCTTCTAAATATCTAAATCAAAACCGTAACAGAATCTTGACTTCCGTTTTTAACCTATATCTAGGCAAGTTTTTTTGAATGGCTTATTTTGATCAGTTCTATTTCGTATTTAATATCCAATGAATCCAATTTATCTAATAATCTTATTCGTGTCTGAATCATATGTCAATTAATTGTGTTTACATTTATGATTTCGAAATAAGAATTGCGTCTTTGTAAAATGTTTGTCACTGTTTAAGGCAGAAAAATATCCGATATTCATTAAGGATATATTGGATCGAGTCGATGCCTACTTGATGAAAACTGATTCAAAACAATATTTTAAAATCTATTGTCAAAAATTCTCACATGTTCATTCAAATATAAAAATTGTTCAACTACACAGTAACCTCAGATACTATATTCTGAGTAACTAAATCTGATTCAGGGTAACTTCCCTTCATTTAGGGGTGACGATATATATTTCAACAAGAATTTTTGCTTAGTATATGGTAAGTGCCAATAAATTTCACCAAATATTTAAAACTATATTCAAAAGAGAATTTTTTGTTCGTAAAGCACTATTTGATTGTAATTTCACCCGTTTATTTGAAGAGGATATAATAAATTCAAGGTATAACTCTTATCATCAATAAGTCATATTTCGTTATTATGATAGTGTCTAATACGTGAAATTATTTTCATTATTGACTTGATTTTTGAAATGTTTTTCTGTACCTTTTTGGACATATCTGTTATTATACCATTGCAACAAGTTAAATTCAGGATATATTTCCAATTCATCATCTTCAAATAAAATGTCTTTATGGTTTTCAATGAATTTATTACTTATGTTTGAATTGGTCCTAGATGCTCAGGTTATGCTGCTTTTCAAACCATTCAGTTTTTGTATCGGAAACACCGTCAGAAAAATTGATTGAAATATATTTCAAATATTCTCATGTATTCGGATATAACATAATACTATAATTTGGTTTCCACGGATAAATAACTTATTTATCAATATGAGATTATAATCAATTGGTAGCTGTTTGTTTAATAATGTTGAGTTCGAAAATATAATTATCTTTTTTAATTTGATTTCAAAGAGACTCTGTATCAAACAGTTGAATGTTTACAGTATTTAATGTAATCCATCATATATAAAACCATCTATTGATGTCAGAGTTTATGTTATATCTAAAGTTCATTTCATATTTTGTAACAGTTTAGGAAATAACATTGATAGTTTGATCCACAGACTTGTTAAAAATCCAATGAATCAAATGTTTGATATTTTATAACATAGCCTCATCAAAACAATTGTTTCCAATAATAGTTATACTATAAATTTTGGCCAATAATGTTCATGCACTATCAATAGATAAGCTCATGATGACTAAAAATCATGCCATATCCATGGGGAACCCATACATGGAGCTTCAAGATTAAACACAGGCCTTTCAAATAGTCCTAAACAGATGAATTCGATAAATTCAACCTCTCACTGATCTCACGTGTTGTTATTCGCTGATTTGCATCAACATATTCCTTTATCGTGTCTTTATCAGCTTTAACCGGCCTTGCGGAACATCAAAATTGCCGGATCGCAAACCAGTTCTGGCACTGGCGTATTATCAACACATCTTCCCCATACACATAGGTTAATTTCTTTCTGGTTTGAACAGCATTTTTACCTTTTATATAGTAAAAAATTAAAATATGACGAAAATGCTGCTTATTGTTCCCCGTCTTTAAAAGGGCACCAACCAAAAACTACTGCATAGAATTAATTGAACTTTTTCACACACAAGCCTTGCTATATCAGCTCGCAAAACATTTAATGATTATGTGGTTTATATTGAATTGTATCAGTCCTTACTTGGTGAAAATCCATTTTAAATAATTTGAAATAAGGTTATTCTGATTTTCACAATTTTTTTTATTGTTGAACTCACAACAATTGTTTCGCTATCACAGTAGCATCATCAGGCAAGATCACATTTTGAATAACTAAGCTTGTTTCCGAAATCCATGGCTATTTATATTACAGTAAGTAAAATAAATTTTTATTGAGCACCAAAACCCAAAACTTTGGATCCAAAGTTGATAGACAAATTATTGATGAATAAAAATAATAAAATAGCTTTAAATATGGTGTTTCCTAATATGAAAGAAAATTTTAAATATATTTCCTTAAAATACACTAAAGGTATTTCTGAGAAAATTGCTACATACCTCAAAAATAAATATAATTTGAGAACTTCATTTAAAACTAATTCAAACTTGAGTAAATTTATCAAAAATAATAAAGACTACACACATAAAGATGATAAATCTGGGGTTTATAAGTTAACCTGCGGTGATTGCCCTAAAGTTTACATAGGTCAGACTGGAAGAACTTTCCGTCATAGGATGTGTGAACATTTGAAAAGTTTCCTGAATAATAAAAGCAAATCTACATATTCCAACCATTTGTTAGAAACAGGACATACTTTCAACCATAACTTTGAAATTCTACATATAGAAAGCAAAAGTTATGCCTTAAATCTGTTAGAATCCCTAGAGATAAATAAACATAATAAAATTGGAATATTACTTAACGAACAAATAGATTTAAATAGCTCACCTCTGTTAAATATATTCAGATAAGCTGGAATTTGCAGGGACCCTTTTTTGGGTTTTAGTGCTCAATAAAAATTTATTGTACTTACTGTAATATAAATAGCCATGGATTTCGGAAACAAGCTTAGTTATTCAAAATGTGATCTTGCCTGATGATGCTACTGTGATAGCGAAACAATTGTTGTGAGTTTAACAATAAAAAATTTGTGAAAATCAGAATAACCTTATTTCAAATTATTTATGTGGTTTAAGTGTGAAGTTGGGTTCGAAAAAATGCAATTAAATCCCCTGTCGGAAAAATACGAAATTACTTTCCGAACAACCTTATACATAAATATTTATTACAATATATATCTAAAATATCTAACCTGGTGGGCCACATAGTTTTTATTTGGAGGGAGACATGTTTTGATTGCGAATTCGTAGGTGTTCGAGCAACCTGCTAAGCGGGGTGGTAGCCCCCTCAAAAATATCAAACGATCATGGGGGTCGAGAAACATATCATTTGGAAGATTTTGCAATTCTATTTCCGATAATGCTAAAAAACACCTGTTTGGCGTTCGTTTCGAACTAAAAAACTGGTTGGAAGTGCATTTAGTTTGCAAATTTATGAACAAAAATTAAATAATAAGGTGATCAGTGTGCCTGACGTTCATTTCTGAACAGTAAAACTGTATGTGCTCAACATTTTCCCTTACATTCTGTAACCTGCTAAAAGTTTTTGGCCATAGATTAGTATTGGCACTATAAGAAAAACAAATGTTAACTTCCGCTATTTTATTGATTTACACGACAATTGTTTCGTCATACCATGACTTCATCAGGTGATTATTCAAACTGAGGTATACAATGCAACACATGACCTTAAATACACAGCTCTGGTACAAAAAATAGAGGGGTGGAAAGAGATGGTTTACAATTAATGAAAAATATTAAGTAGGGGGGATCTGTTCAAATCTATTTGATCATTCAATAAAATTTGTCTTTTATTATATCTATTGATCTCTAAAGTTTCTAACAGATTTAGTTTCTGACTTTTGTTTTCGATATGTAATATTTCATAGTTCATATTAAAATTATTGCCAGTCTCTAAAAAATGGTTGGCATAAGTTGAATTCGGTTTATTATTAATATAACATTTTTCATGTTCTCGTATCCTTGTTTGGAATGAACGGCCTGTCTGTCCCACATATACACAGGGGCAATCACTACATGTTAACTTGTAAACTCCTGATTTTTTGTTTTTAGGAATGACGTCTTTATTATTTTTTATTAAGCTGCCTAAAGAATTAATGGTTTTAAAGGAGATGTTATATTTTTCTGTTTTCTTTAAATATCTAGCAATCTTTTCAGATTTTTGGACTATGTAAGTTGATGAAATAAATTTGGTTTCGTTTGAATTTTGATTTTTTGGATATATAAGTGATATTGCTTTCTTGTAATTTATTCTATCAAGTAAATTGTCTACAATTAACGGATTAAAATTATTATTGAAAGCTATTTGTTTAATGGTTTTATACTCTTTGTCAAAATTTTCTTTCGTCATGGGTATGTTAACCAATCTATAAAGCATACTATTATAAGCTGACAATTTTTGTGAAAATGGATGGTTTGAAGTATAATGAATCATGCCATCTATATGTGTAGGTTTTCTGTATATGGAAAAGTCGTGTCTATTATTAATTTTGGTGATTTTTGAATCTAAAAAATTGATGCTATTATTTACTTCATCTTCCTGTGTGAATTCAATTGTTGGATATAATTCATTGATAGATTCCAAAAATGAACAAAGTTGTCTATTTGTGCCTTTAAATAAACAAATTATGTATAAATATCCGAATATATGAAAAAATTTCAAATTTATTTCTAGGAATTTTTCTTAAGGTATTTCTGAGAAAACTGCTGATATCTGAAAGAGAACCATAATTTGGGTACTTCAGTGAAAAATGATTCAAGCAGTAGTAAATTCATTGGAAACTATATATATATTGAAAACTTAATTTCCTCGGTTCTCAAACGGTTCTCAAAAAGTTTTTGTTAGACAACAGGCAAAATATTCCAAAAGATAAGAGAAGAACATCTCAAACTTAGTCCAATCATAAAACGATTCCACTTATTCGAATTATTTACAAGAAATACCACAAACCATCGATCATGCTTCCGATATTTCGCATACTGAAAATAAAAGTTACACCTTAAACTCGTTGAACATGTACTAGTAATTAATAAAGTAAATGAAAACAACTTGGCTTAAGTTTCACTGTTTAATACATGTCTGTTGACATATTTGTTTCGGGTTTTTAGCCCATTTTCAAAACTGAAGAGAACAGAACTTAAAATCCTATTTATAATTTTATGGTAAATGGAAAGTATAATTTTGAAGAGTGTAAAAATAAGGTGTTGGATCGGTCTTAATCTTTTACAGATTAGAGCAATGGTGATGAATTCAAATAAATAAATTCGGCTGATCTGTACCAAAAATCGTCAATAAGGAGTATGAGCTATGGTAATAGAAAGTTCTAGAAATCGAGACAGTGTAACAAACATCTGTATAACAAACTCGACAAGGTTTTGTAGTTCACAGAGGCAAATTGCAGACATGCGCACATTTCAAACTGATTGGTTTTCGTCAGTATGCTAATGACTCCAAATCTGTCAAGTATCTATATTTGCTATACACAGAGACTCCAAGATATAAATAATACACTAAAGCCATCTAGATTATACAAAATACATACAAGACATACCTTTGCGAGTTAATTCAAGTAAAGAAATGAATTCTCGATATTTTCACGTTACCAACGCAGAATAAAGTTTCCTCGTACTCAAATTAGACCATAATTTGCCGTAATGCTCAAACATCAGCATATTCAAATTATAATAAATTAATTCGGCTGATCTATACCAAAAATCATTAATAAGGAGTATGAGCTATGGTAATAGAAAGTTCTAGAAATCGAGACAGTGTAACATACATCTGTATAACAATTCAATACTCAAACAAACTCGACGAGGTTTCGTTGTTATACAGATGTATGTTACACTGTCTCGATTTCTACAACTTTGTATTACCATAGCTCCTTATCAATGATTTTTGGTACAGATCAGCCGAATTAATTTATTTTAATTTATCAACATTGCTCTTATCTGTAAAATATTAAGACCGAACCAGCACCTTATTTTTACTCTCTTCAAAATTATACTTTCTATTTACCCTACAATTATAAATAGGATTTTAAGTTCTGTTCTCTTCAGTTTTGAAAATGGGCTATAAAAACCCAACAGATATGAAATAAACCATGAAACTTGAGCCAAGTTGTTTTTATTTACTTCATTAATTTAAAAAATATTTCACCAATTGATATGAGAGAAATCAATATCATTGACGAAAAAATAAATTTCGAATCCTGCTTAACGAATGTGGTAAATTTACCTCTTCTGAAAGAAATGTTTACCTACACAAATGTATGGAAAGAAATTTTTTGAAACAAATTTGATTCATTAATATGTCCTATCTAAAGAAGCTACTGTGTAGCAAATTGACTTTTTATTAGACTGATATTTTATCCATTTTGAAATATTTAAAGCAAGTTTACTGAAAAATGTAGTATTTTTTTCATCATACTCTCATTTCAAACAAAAACTTTTTTCTTGATTGTTTCGGTCTCTACTTGACGGAAATTCATCGTAAATGATTTGAAGTAAAACACTTTATTTCCGCTTATTGTTATTTTTCAACGACAATTGTTTCGTCAATTACATATTGACTTCGTCAGGTGAGTATGGTATGGTATGGTTACCATACTCACGTCCATATGTAATTGACGAATCAATTGTCGTTGAAAAATAAAAATAAGCGGAAATAAAGTGTTTTACTTCAAATCAAAAACTTTTTTATTACTGGTTTATAAAAAAATGAGTGCTTGGATTCATACACCATCATTCTTAATAGTTTAACATTTATCAATTATCAATTAACAAATAAAGGTTGCATCAAGTGTTTTTTCTGTTTTTTGTAGAAGAATGAAGGTTCATATAATTGTTAGGAAAGTGATTTCGTTTTTTTTTGGCAAAATGAAAGACAATTTTCGTTTCATAAATATATATACATATCATTATATTAAATTATATATAGGTCATTCTGGTCCAACACCTTTTGTCATCTTTCTGTTAGTAGCATGATTCCACGCTCATAAAATTTTAGATCTTTGCCGGCAAAATATCTGCACGAGGTTATTTATTCTTGAGCTCTTCAATTGAAGTAAAGGTTTCACCGTCCAAAAAATTTTGCACTGACCGGAACAAATAATAATCCGAAGGCGCCAGATCTGAACAATATAGTGGGTGTGGCAGTGTATCCCATTCAAGTTGTAAAAGCTTTTGGCAAGTAACCAAACTTGTATGAGGTCTCGCATTATCTTGGTGGAACACTACACCGTTTCTGTTGATTAATTCTGGTCTTTTCTGTTGAATAATGGAATAAATGAAATTACATTGTTTACTATGACTATTTTATTTTGAGGATACTGTGACCCGAGTTTCGAACATTATACTACATTTTCAAACTGGTGTATATCAAGTTGTTGAGAAATTATATATCTTTAAGAGAGGCTTCGGTTGGTGTAAGACTTCGAAGAGTGGGGAGGCCCACAGGTCTGTCTGCTCGTTTAATAGTTTTATTGTCGGGTTCCGGGAATTCTTGTAGATTTCTATTGATTCCAAGATATCTAGTTTCTTTCCTTTCGGTTCGATATGTAGGATTTCAAGATTATCTAATTCTTGGGAGGTATGGTTAGTTTCGAAGAAATGTTTCGCAAAATTGAAATTTACTTTTCGGTTCTTGAAAGATGATGCTTGGTGTTCTTTGAACCTTATCGTGAAAGTTCTCCCGGTTTGTCCTACATATACACTACCACATTCATTACAACTTAATTTATAAACTCCTGAATTGTTAAGCCGGTTGTTTTTGTGTTTAGCATTAAAAATTAAATTTGAAATTCTATGTGAAGGTGTGAAAGCTATTTTCATATTGTTTGCTGAAATTATTTGAGCTATTTTTTGTGAAATTGGTCCAAAATATGTTAGTTTTATGAAATTTCACAAAAAATAGTTCAAATAATTTCAGCAAACAATATAAAAATAGCTTTTGTCCAGCTGATGACAGAGAGCATCACCTTTTTCTGATAGATAGTGGCTTTCGAAATGCTTTGAACAGGTTCATCTTTTTTTCTCCATGATCTCTTGCATTTGAGATTGTTATACAAAACCCATTTTTCGTCCCCAGGAATAATAAGCTTCAAAAAAAAATCACTTTCTTGACGTTTGACAAGCGAATCACAGACGTCAACGCGACGACACAAATTTCTCTCCGTGAGAACATGGGGAACCCATACATGGAGCTTCGAGATTAAACACAGGCCTTTCAAGTAGTCCTAAACAGATGAATACGATAAATTCAACCTCTAACTGATCTCACGTGTTGTTATTCGCCGATTTGCATCAATATATGCCTTTATCGTGTCTTTATCAGCTTCAACCGGCCTTCCGGAACATCAAAATTGCCGGATCGCAAACCAGTTCTGGCACTGGCGTACTATCGACACATCTTCCCCATACACATAGGTTAATTTATTTCTGGCTTGAACAGCATTTTTACCTTTTATATAGTAAAAAATTAAAATATGACGAAAATGCTGCTTATTGCTCCCCATATTTAAAAGGCACTAACCAAAAACTACTGCGTAGAATTAATTGAACTTTTTCACACACAAGCCTTGCTATATCAGCTTGCAAAACATTTAATGATTATGTGGTTTAAGTGTGAAGTTGGGTTCGAAAAAATACAATTAAATCCTGTCGGAAAAATACGAAATTACTTTCCGAACAACCTTATACCTTATAATTATTTATTGCAATATATATCTAAATTATCTAATCTGGCGTTCGTTTCGAAGTAAAAAACTGGTTGGAAGTGCATTTAGTTTGCAAATTTATGAACAACAATTAAATAATAAGGTGATCAATTTGCCTGACGTTCATTTCTGAATAGTAAAGTTGTATTTGCTCAACATTTTCCCTTACATTCTGTAACCTACTAAAAGTTCTTGGCCATAGATTAGTATTGGTACGTTATAAAATGTTACAGAATGTAAGATGAAATGTTGAAAAAATACATTTTTACTGTTTGGGAATGAACGGTACGTAATTTGAATATCTTATCAATTAAAATTGTTTCAGAAACTCGACCACTTCCCCTGCACCCACCATTCTTAACGAGTTTTTCACGCCTAAACGGACGCCAAACAGGAATTTTGTAGTATTTTCATTAAAAAAATTGCGAAATATTCAAAATGATGTGTCAGTCGACCCGTATTGCATTCAAGTTTTGAAGGGGCTGCTGCCTCGCTTGGGGAGTTTCTCGAACACCCACATCAGAAGATATCACGTCCAACAAAAAACTGACTTACCTCTGCGTTTTCCAGAAAAACTCACACTTACGAAAATATCCGGCTATTTCATGTGTGGTTCAAATGCCTAAAGCCAAAAAAAAAGGGTTAAGATTGAAAATTCCATTTTACCATGGCTATATTGATACAGATATTTGAAAACTCACTAGATAAAAGAAGATCGACTTAAAATTTCTTTGATTAATGAAAGATGTTATCTTATTCAGCTGTCCCAATGATGAATTTATATATGATGATTATTGTATATTATCAAACAGTTGAACATATAGAATTCAGAATAATCAAAAATCTCTGGAACAGAAAATGGAGACAATTAATGGGAACATTAATTCTTGATTTTATTATCCATTGCATATAATAATAATAATAATGCTTTATTAATCCCTATATGGAAGAATAGACAAAAGTATAATTACTATACTTTAGGCTTAATATTTGATTACGTAGAACCTACAAGTAGGTTTTGTTCACAGACTTCATATATTTTCGATATATGATCAAAAAATAAATTAAAAATTAAAATTTGAATTCCCCCCTATCATATCAAAGTTCAAAATACACTCTAAGTAAGCCGGCAGCCCAAAATACATCCTCTCTATATACAAGGGTTAGCGAAAAACTCTCAAACCAAAATTTTATCCAAATGAAATAATGAGAATATTAAAAATATATTAGTAAGATTTCACAACAATTGACACCAATGCGATGCTGTTATTTCCAGCAGTTTATCAGTTAATAATAAATAAGACAATTTAAATTAAATAAATACTACATTCATAACAATGGGCGCTTCCAATGCGAGCCTAACAAATTTATAAGAAAATATAAAATTCCTTAAATTAAATTCAAATCAGTACATAATGTAGAAAAAAGAAACATAATTGTTGTTTTTCACTGATATTCCAAACTACCTGAAGGAGAAAAAGGAACTAAATATGAAAGCAAAAGTTATTGCCACCGGGAAGAAGTTTTTGAAGAATGAAAGTCATTTAACACAGTTTTTTCTGAATTGCATTTCTTTAATTAAATTAATCCTAAGAGTTTAGATCTGTTACTCTCGATATGTATAATTTTGTAGTCATTGTTGAAATAATGTCCGAAATCTTTCAAATGGTCGACGTATGTTGAATGTAATGTATTCAAAGTTTAATTTTTCTAGAGTTCATGTATTCTTCTTTTGAGTGATCTTCAGTTTGGCGAATATGAACTAATAGACAATCTTTGTAAGCCAATTTGTCTGCTCCTGATTCATCATCTTTGTTTAATTTGTCTTTATTATCTTCGATGTGACTATCTAAGTTATTAGTAGTAATGAAGCTGCTATACATTCTGTCAAGAAAGTACCGGGAATTATCGATTTAAATCTGGCGGGGCAATGAGGCAGGTAAATTTTTTTTTTCTAGGTTGGTACCACTGTCCTTAATTACTATGCCAAGCTTGAGCGGGATCTGTCAACTAGTGTGTTTGCAACAGCTCAATAAGTCAGTCGATGTCAGAGTGCGTGCCGATTTTTACTATGGGTGATTACGTTGAGCAAAGAATTTGTTTAAAGTTTTGTGTTGCAAATGAATTTTCGTGTGCCGATGCATTGAAAATGTTGCAAAAGGCCTTTGGTGATAATTCTCTATCGAAAACTCGTGCATATCAGTGGTACAGAGCCTTCAAGGACGGGCGTGAAGTGGTCGCCCATCGACGGCTTCGATCGAAGATAACGTCGATAAAATTAAGGAAAGGGTGCTGGAAAACCGTCGTACCAGCTAGAGAGATAGCACATGATCTTAAGATATCCCACGAGTCCGCACGTACGATTTTGATTGATATTTTGGGCATGAGAAAGGTGGCCGCACGACTCGTACCGAAAGACCTGAATTTTCTTCAAAAACGTCATCGCGAACAGGTTGATTCAGACATGCTGGATCGCTGTAATTCCGATTCTACATTCATGGAACGCATTATAACTGGTGATGAGACCTGGGTCTACGAGTACGATATGCAAACAAGCCAGCAATCATCGGAATGGGTGGCAAAAAATGAGCCGAAACCGAAAAAACCACGCCAAAGCCGCTCGAAAATGAGGGTGATGCTTATTGTTTTCTTCGATATCCGTGGCGTGGTGCACTACGAATTCGTTCCAGAGGGTCAGACGGTAAACAAGGAGTATTACCTAGGCGTTATGAAACGTTTGCGTGAGCGTATCCGTAAGAAGCGGCCAAATTTGTGGGCGAACAACTCATGGATTTTGCATGACGATAACGCGCCTTCTCACCGAGCTACGATTGTGACTGACTTTCTCGCCAAAAACTCAACAAACGTGCTTCAGCAATCACCGTATTCGCCGGATTTGGCTCCCTGCGACTTTTTCTCTTCCCAAAACTAAAATTTCCCCTTCGTGGCACCCGTTTTGAGTCGATTGAAGCCATAAAACAAAATTCGGCGCGAGAGCTAAAGTCCATCCCGGAAAGCGTCTATAAAAAATGTTTCGATAATTGGAATGCCGTTGGCATAGATGTATTGGAGCAAATGGAGCCTATTTTGAAGGCGACCCAATAAATTTTGACGATTAAATGTAAAAATGTTGTTTTAATTGAAAATTCCCGGTACTTTCTTGGCAGAGTAGTATAATCAGAGAATTCTTAAAATAATTGGAAATATCTTCAGATATTCTATCGATATAGGTGAATCAGATGTATTTTTATGGAATGAAGTCTTTTATGGTGAAATGAAAATAGATCAACGCTATTTTCTTCTGGTTTTTTAAAAAATTCAATTATACCGCATCTTTCAGAACCACACGCATACTTACATTGAAATTAATAAAGACAAATCAAACTAAGATAATACATCAGGAATATGTAAGCTGGCTTGCAATAAATGCAATAAGTTTAAATTCGTCAAATCGGAAGATCATTCTTAAGAAGAATATATGAACATCAAAAACCTTACACTTCAAATACATCATATTCGACATGCGTCTACTATTTGATTGACAGGTTTTGTGGAAATTGCCATGTATTTACTAGCAAAAATTGTTGTTGAATGATTACAAGTTACAATTTAGAACTCTCGTTCGGATATAGTAACAGCTAACTCAGTCAAATATTTGAAATAATTTCAACAACGACTGTGAATTTATACATATCCAGAGTAAAGGATCCAGATTAACACTCTTAGAGTCGCTTGAAATAAATAAATATAATTCCCAAAAAAGTTTTTCAAATTAGAGAACACATGCTTACAGATCGCTGTGACTAAATATCTCCCTGTAATTTAGGAATACCAGCGAAAAACCACAATAACTTTTATTACTCTTTCATTAAAAAAAAAACACACAGTTTTATATCTCACAGTTTATTCAGAGTCTTGACACTGTGTCACTGTGTTTCTGTCTTTCGACCATCTTCAAAGAAATTCCAAAATAATATAAAGAACACATTTCTACGAGAGCTGTTGTTTCATATATGAATACTCCAGCTTATAATTTATGTAAAGATTTGGTTACAAATCTTCCGTCCATGATAAATTGTACTTCTCAGTATATTGTCAAAAATTCCTTAGAATTATTTAAGAAATTAGAACAAATTACCTTACTAAACAAATATAAATTAATCTCATTCGACGTGAAAAGCCTATTCACTTCTATTTCAATTGATGAAGTCAAAACAATGTTGAAAACTATGATCAATAAGAGTCATCTATCACAAAATAATAAAGAAAATCTTTTCAAAACTTTAGAAAATTGTTTAGAACAGGATTTTTTTAAATTCAACAATTAATTCTTTGAACAAATCAATGGCTCACCAAAGGAAAGTCCAATAAGTCTACTTTCAGCTGAAATATATATGTCCCACTTTGAAAAATTTGCTAAATAAAAAAAATGATGAAGACGTCAATCCTAAAAACAAAAAATCAGGAGTATACAAGTTAACATGTAGTGATTGCCCATGTGTATATGTGGCACAGGCAGGGTGTTCATTCCAAACAACGATACGAGAACATGAAAAATGTTATATTAATAAAAAACCGAATTCAACTGGTCATAATTTCAATAGGAACTATGAAATATAACATATCGAAAACAAAAGTCAGAAACTAAATCTGTTAGAAACTTTAGAGATCAATAGATATAATAAAAGACAAATTTTCTGGAATGATCAAATAGATTTGAACAAATCCCCCCTACTTAACATTTTTCATTGATTGTAAATCATCTCTTTCCACCCCTCTATTTTTTGTACCAGAGCTGTGTATTTAAGGTCATGTTTTGCATTGTATACCTCAGTTTAAATACTCGCCTAATGAAGTCATGGTATGACGAAACAATTTTCGTGTAAATCACTAAAATAGCGGAACTCAACATTTGTTTTTCTTATATTGAAGATGAATTTCCGTCAAGTAAAGAGCGAGACAATCAAAAATTGAATAATTATTATTCTCCAACACTACAAATGATAAGTTGGTAAAACTCGTTCACTTTTGGGTTAGATATGTAGATGACGTATTTTGCTTTTGGACTGGAACTGACATGCTGCTATAGTACTTTTTGAATTATCTGAATAGCATAGATGAAAATAGTAAATTCACAATAGAAATAGAGAAAAATTCTTCAAGCAACTTCTTAAATCTTAATATAAGTCATAGAAATAATAAGTTCCAATTCGACATTCTTTGAAAACTTACCCCAACTGATACCATAATCGATTCAAAATCCAATCAGTCATGGCAAATTAAAATGTCAACATTCCTTAATTTCATAGACTTTTGAGCATCCCGTTGAACGAAGTCAATATAATTAAAACTATAGCGTGAACAATGGCTATAGAACTGAAATCATTGACAAAATAATCAAGAAGAAAGCTTACCACAATATTTAAAAAAAAATTCTTATCAATATAAATGATCCTTATGAAGAAACGAAAATATGGTTTTCAAAGCTCATATAAAAGGTTTCAGGTTAGGATCTCTAATGGTCTTCATAAAATGGGAATTTATTCTTCAGCAGTAAATAGAAATAGTTTAGCTAAGATGTTGGTGAACAATAAAGAAAGGAACCCCAACTTTTCTGAATCGGGGATTTTTCAAATTAAATGTGAAAATTATAATCCTACATATATAGAACAGACAGACCGATGTTTACAGCATAGAATCAAAGAACATAGGATGTTTATTTCGAAAAATCATAAATCAACCGGTTTTGCAGAAAATTGTATGGAAAATAATAATTTTTTAATGAGAAAGATGTCACTTTACTATATATTGTTAAAAGAAGTAAACTGATGGACCATTTGGAGATTCTTTTAATCAAAAAAGCCATTGGGAAAAGGGAAAATTTTACAAATTTCCAAATACTCTTTGGGAATACCCCTTTATTGGATGCTGTTATTTCCATGCGCCATAAAATACCCAGATGTTCTAAGTGTAATGAAAGAACCTTTTCAATTTTAAGTTCAGTTACTTTTTGTACTCCTTTGAAGATGATCGAAAGACCAAAACACGTGTCAGGATTCTGAATAAACTGTGAAACATAAAACTGTGTTAATTTTTTCTTAAATAAAATTGTTATAATGTTTTACTTTTATCTTATCTTATGATCTTGCCAGCGATAAACCTCAATAATTTATGTCATTCGAAACATCAGTGTCAAACCGCAATTAAAGCCACTTTTACTGCAAAATTTTACCGACTCATATACAAAATGCTATATATAATAAGTTCTCACACATAAACAGTTCAGATATAATATGGTGAAAAGCTGTTGTTTATCAGTAAAAAGTTTGTGGAAATTTATTCCCATTTACTATTAATTGAAAATGAGTTTTCATCAAGTAAGTAAAGACCGAATCCATCACAATTTTTGATTGAATCCACACTTAGTTGTGAAAGATGAAGATGTTAATATCCGCGGTAGTTTGTTGAGCATAATTTATATCTATCCTAGTTCGACTTCAGAGTAAAAATCTATTTATATCCACAGATTAGGGAGACGAAAAGCACTCTTCGAAAAACGGAAAAGGATAAGTGACTATGCTTTGGTTATGGGTATGTTCGGTATTATAATAATGGTTATAGAAAACGAGCTGTCCAGTGCGGGAGTTTATGGAAAAGTGAGTATTGCCGGAGAAGTGTCAGACCTTGGTGAACTTCAAAAGTTTTTTCAGGATGAGTTTTACTCCATCGCACTGAAAACATTAATATCTGTTTCGACTGTGATCCTATTAGGCCTCATCGTAGCTTACCACGCTTTAGAAGTTCAGGTGAGTCCTTTTTAATATTAAGAACGATTCAACCGAATTTATTTTTCCACCTTGTTGATTTCCGGCGATTTCTCAGGGTAATGATCGATAATAGTGTCTCCACTAGATACTACACAGATAAAAATTTTACGCTTTTTATTAAATTTTCAGAAAATTAGAAACGATACTCCGTTTTCCTGAGAGAATCTTGAAGTTGAAAATATGGATATTTTTTTCCAGTAATAAAAATTCTATGTGAATAATTAAAAAGGCACAACTCCATTGCAAATTGGCGAATGTACATTACTTAAAGATATAACGGGTTATCCATTTCGTGGTCCGGATTTCACAGCCCTGTTTCAAAGACATATGTCAAACAGAACTGTGATTCGAAGCCTCATATGTTTAGTTAAAGGTTAGTCATTTAACAATGTGGGTCATTTATCTACTGATGAACGTGTGAAAATTGTGAAAACTTACTACAAAAACAACGATTCTGTAGTAAGTACGTTTCGTGCATTCCGGGCAGATTATGGACGACATAATCGTCCATCTGAGCGTAGAATTGGCAACACAGTGAAAAAATTGAAAATAAAACCAACTAAAGCCAGCTGACCATAGAATACGTGAAACGTATACCGATTAGGTGCTTGAACAACTACGTATGGATGGCGATTTTTTGCATAGCATTTTCTTCAACGACGAAACAAATTTTTCACTTGGTGGCTATGTAAACAAGCAAAATTGTCGCATCTGGAGCAGTGAAAATCTTCATATAACAGCTGAGACACCATTACATCCACAAAAAGTCACAGTATGGTGTGAAGTTTGGTTTGGCGGAGTGATTAGCCCGTTCCTCTATGAAATTGAAGAAGGTGTCATCCAAACCGTCAATTATCATCGCTAAAGCCAAATAATGATCGATTTTTTTTGGCATAAAATTAATGATATGGTATTTTAAGAGATGTGGTTCGAGCAATTTGGTACAACAAGCCGCACAGCAAGACTCGTTTTGTCTTTGCAAGAAAAATTCCCAGGACGTGTAATTTCTTATTTTGGTGATGTGAATTGACCACCAAGATCTTGTGATTTATCGCCTTTAGATTTTTTTTGTGGGGTCATGCGGAGGATCGAGCTTATGCCGAAGATCCTCAGACTACTAATGGTCTGAAAACCAACATCCGTCAAGTTATTGGTGAGATATTGCCCGAAATGCGCTGGCGAGTCATCGAAAATTACCTCATAAGGATCGAGTCCTCTAAGAGATCACGTGAAGGACATTTAAATGAAGTTGTATTTCAAACATAATGGCAAGATCCAAGCATCATACTGAAATAAAAATTTGATGGATATTATAAATGAAAGAGTGTTTTATTTACGATTATTTTCGGAAGCACACAATGGATAACCCTGTTTATGCTCGCATCATCAAGATAAAAGAACGATTTCAAATAACAGACTTAGTACTTATATGATTTTCAATTATTGCTTCCAAACAGATAACATAACTTAGAAGTAAAATGAGGGTGGTAAATTCTGGGAAAGAATTGGAACGTTGCAAAATGGCGAATGCGCCAACAGATAGTCAAAATTCCAAGGTTTCATAACGTAAATGCAAAGTTACAGATTTTATTAAATACAACCTATAGTTAATAACAAGAATTCAATATGTTGAATGTATAAAATACGGAAAAATGTCGTTAAACATGAAGATACCTGAACTGTTTCCACCGTTACTATTTGGTAGAATTACGAGTACTATGGTTCACCACCAAAAACTTGAAAATTTATACATTTTATTCTATCACTGCTATTTCAATGTATAACCCGATCTTCAGACAACTGAAAATTTATCATTCCTTTGAAGAAAAGCAATGCTTCGGAAAATCAACCCCTAATTCGAATGTTCCGCGCCTGCAATGAGCTACGAGAAGTTGTGGACTCTTCATGGTAATAATTTAAAGCTGAAATTGCTCCTCAAGAGTCATTTTTTTAATGTAGTTCTTTCTTTTGTTTATTTTCTATTGTATTAATTTTTTATGTAATCATTTTTCCACTGTTTATTTCGATTTGTTTTTGCCTTAATTTATGAATACTGTTAATGAGTTAATCCCGTTTCTATTCCTTGTACCATAAAAAAATGAATGAATAAATAAATAAGTAAATGAAAGATACAGAGTATTGAAAGCAGACAGGTTCAAGCTAAAGTGTACAAAAATGATAACTGAAATGTATATATATATATATTATTATTATTATCCTGATACTCCTAGATCTTCTGTGAAGATCCCTCAGAAGCTTTTTCAGCTTGTGCGAGTTAGGAGTTCAGTTGTGTTCTGTGTAGGCTTTGTTACTGCGATCTTGCGCCACTTTAGGTCACAGCACTGTTAATTTTTGACCCAACAGTGAAATGGTGGCAGATACCCGTCCAACTAGAAAATTTCTTTTCTACCTGAACAGGACTCGAACCTGGACCTCCCGGTCACAAGTCCGATGCTCTTCCGCTGAGCTATCCACACTCATTAATATATATATATATTTATTATATATATATATACATATATATATATATATATTTATTATATATATATATATATATATATTTATTATATATATATATATATATATATTATATATTTTTTTTTTTTTTTTAATTCACACTTCTTGTGGTATTCGTGTTACCCGGGCGCGTGCGCCAAGAGCAACTCCGTTGCTAGTGGGGATATATAATTTTCCGTATAATGCTGACCGTTCCCAACAAGACTGCTTTCTGCATCCATGTGCTGGTATTATTTGGCAAATCCAGTTCCTTTAGGTGCTGTGTCGTCCTTCGATGTACGAGACCGTTTACACTTATTATTAGGGGCATTATAGACACCACCTTCAGTTTCCATATTTCTTTCATTTGGTGTGCCAGTGCCTCATATTTTGATATTTTCTCGGCATAGCTTTTTGCCAAGTTGTTGTCTTGTGGCACTGCAAAATCTATGATTATGGCGGTCTTCTTTCCTTTGTCCCACACGACCATATCCGGTCGATTATGCTCCACCCCTCTATCCGTTAATATTGTAGGGTCCCAGTAGATTTTGTATTGGTCGTTTTCAACTATGGTTTGTGGTGAGTATGTGTGGTGGGGTGTGAAACGCTGCACAAGTTGTTTCTGGAGGCACATAAGTTGATGC
This sequence comes from Megalocaria dilatata, assembly GCA_034642435.1. NCBI lineage: Eukaryota > Metazoa > Arthropoda > Insecta > Coleoptera > Coccinellidae > Megalocaria > Megalocaria dilatata. Next base: position 13,516,814 of record CM067863.1, read on the forward strand.
ACGACCTTACCCATATTATTATGGCGGGCTAGATATTTCGTGCCGGCTATTGTGGAACATCCTGAGGATATATATATATATATATATATATATATATATATATATATATATATATATATATATATATATATATATATTCATTATATATATTTATTATATGTGTATATATATATATATATTTATTATATATATATATATATATATATATTTATATATTTATTATATATATATATATTTATTATATATATATATATATATATATTATATATATTTATTATATATATATATATATATATATTATATATATTTATTATATATATATATATATATATTTATATATTTATTATATATATATATATATATATTATATATACTTATTATATATATATATATATTTATATATTTATTATATATATATATATATATTATATATATTTATTATATATATGAGTGTGTGTGTGTGTGATTTTACATTTTATTTTTTGATGAAGAGAATGAGAAATCTGATTCATGATTCAATGGAGAGTGATTTTCCTATTCCATTGAAATTTCAAAAGGTTGTTCCAGTACCAATTATTCAGCAGAAATTTCTGTTGGATTTGGCTAACTGGGTTATTTCAAATAAGAAGTCAAGTTACCCATTGTCGAAATATTCACGATAAGCAGCCAGTAAGTACAGGAATGTAGCTCCACTTTTTTATTTCACCTTGAATATCAAAGGAAGGTTTCGTAAAATTAATTGGGACTATTATATCTGAAATATTTTCAAATATAAATGGTCTCTGCGTCGAGTAGAACCTTTTTTTATTACTTTTCTATTCTGCAATATTTGTAACGGAAGATTTATTATCTTCACTAATGTTCTACATCCAGTTGGAAAATATCCCATAAAATTGTAACATTTTCAAACACGGTCATGTGTTTTCAATTTTTTTGTCTCAAATCCCACACAAAATCAAGTTGCAAAGATAAATAGCCAAAAAGCTGCGAAATAATCCCATTTATTAATATTTCAGTATCTTCTGTATTCTCTGTGTATTTTCAACAATTTTTCACATTTCCATCTTATATTTAATTCGCGAATACATAATCTGTTCGGTGAAATTGATCAAGCGTGAGAAAAAAGATGAAAATTCCAATTATCATACAAGCAACTGATACATTTTTCGGAAATAATTTTTTGAAATTTTTTCCTCAAAATTCCACCCTTTCACATCGGCTAATAAGTTCCTTATTTAATGAAGAAGAGCATCTCTTTTTTTTCAAATTTGACTTTATTCATTGACATGAGGGTAATTCGTGCAATGTTGCCATCGTTGACATTAACTTGTGAGATGCTGCATTATCTTGATAAAGGATTACTTTATTCTTCGCATATGAGACCTTTTCTTATTCCATTTTTCATTCACTGTCATATATCGATGCAAAAATTCTGTTTTTTATACTCAAACAGAATAGAATTTGTCATTTCTAGAGATTGTTATTTATAAGGTCCATTTGAAACAGGTACATCGTCCAAAATTTGCTAGGTAATTTCGTCAATATGCTATATTCTCTATGGATTATTTTATCTTTTTGGGGTATTGTGTGATGTTTCATAATTCTATATGTCTACTTAAAAAACAACAGTATTCAGTCATTTTGATTCAATTCTGAGAAGTTTTCAATAAATTTTTCATTTTAATTTATGTACAGGTTTCACAGAATTATTCTGCATAATATTTGGAATATTGAGAAAGTGTTGATGCTTTTAGGGGTTAACAGAACCCAGAAGATTCTTTGTTTGTACTAACTTTTAGTGAATTTGTATTTATTCAGATCAAATGAATGATTTATAATGCGATTTTTTTCAATATTCTTCGAAAACGATCTCTATTCAGATTTTTTTATTTTTCATTTTACCTTATTTTCAATTGTAGAATACATGTCTGACCGCTAGGGAATGATTTTGAGACACATTGTTACTTGAAGGAAAAGAATCTGCTTTTATATTGAGATTTGCTTCTTTAGTATTTGACATCTGCAGCCAATCTTAAAGATTGCTCTCTTCAGACGAGAATAACATATACAACAAATGTGTAACTATGAAATTTTTTATACATATAATTTCACCTATTTATCCATTCTATTGCTTCTAACCTTCAGAAATTATAGGTGTTAAATTCAGGATTATATAGTTGTTCAGAAGTTCGCAATTTCCGAAAGAAGAAAAACTATTTTTGTCGTAAACCGTATGATGTAGATAAAATAGGTTGCTGGAAAAAAAAATCCATTATTTTTGCGTGAATTTCAAGACTTTATTCAACATGTTTTGGATTGTCCAATTTCAGTAAAATATGCACCGTTCTGTTCTATAATTTGTTGTCATTTCAGAGGTAGCGTCATAATGCCTCTCTCATAAAAGTGTTGGTCCTTACTGGCGAAAAACTTTGGCAATCGATTTTCACAATCTTCTCTTGGTACTATTTCTTATCACTCAGGAAGTTTTTCAATCCTATAAAGAAGGTAATCGATTGGTGCCAGGTCCGGTCTATAAGGTAGATGCATTAAAACTTCCCAGCCAAGCTCCCGCGTTTCTGGCGAGTGACTAGAGACGTGTGTGGCCTGGCGTTGTCCTGATGGAACACAACAGCTCTTCTCTTGGTCAATTCTGACCTTTTCTGTCGGTCAATTCTGACCATTTCTGTTCAATCTATAGTTTCAAACGATCAGTTGTTAGCAGTATAGATGCGAATTTAGTGTTTGGCCATATGGAAACAACTCATAATGAATTATTCGTTTCCAGTGCTACCAAATGCACAGTATAACCTTCCTGACCGTTATTCCTGATTTGACCACCGCTTGAGCTGCTTCACTCTGCTTTGACAGGATCTTTTTCGCACATTCATGTCGTATGTGACCCATTTCTCTTCCCCAGTCAGCATCCGTAATAGGTCAATTTAATTCCGTTCGACCAAGGCTTAGAGGATGGAAATTCGATCCATCATGTTTTTCTGGAGTTAATTGGTGTGGCATCCAAACAAGGAGATTTCTTGAATCAGCTTTGCGCAAATGATTTGAAACTATTTTATGGTCGATCTTTAGCTCCTGAGCGATACTACGAATACTAACAACTTCGATTATTTCTGTAATTTCATCGACTTTTTTGACGATATGCCTGACTGTGCGAGTTGCATATTTCACATTGCATGCAAATTTACATGTGATTAGTTGTTACAATATCGGGATCATAAACACTATTCACAATTTCAGCCGCCTGGTTTGAATTTTCGCCTTCATCAAAGAAAAATTGTAAAATGTTCCAAATTTTCTCCTTGTTGTTTTCCTTTTGTAACACCCTGTAACTCATAACTGAATGAACCAAACAAAAAAAAGCAAATGAATTTTGTTAGTGTAAGATGTCATCTTGAAAAGGAGCTTAAATTAAAGACATGGATCACTACACTTATCTACCGAAAAAATAATGGATTTCCTTTTCTCCAAACTATTAGAATATAAATCATGGAATTCCTTTGAATTCTTTATTGAGTCAATATAAAAATTGGTGTTTTCCATTAGAAATAGTTATATTTATATTAACTTCTGTACTTATGTACCACAAAAAATCTATCTCATTTACATTATGTATGCAATAAAATGTTAAGATAGAAAATTTCAAATTGAATTTTTTATAACAAGTTAATACACTCATTACACAGTACTAAAACGTAAGAAGAGAATTCAAAGAAATGAAAATCACTAATTGAAATTACTAAATAAACACTTGAAGGATACAAAATTTTGTTTCGTACCTTGTTTTATGAAAAACCAATTCCTTTCCAAAAATGCAAAACATAACCTCTAGAACTTCTTCAAAAACAACTTTCTCCAAATGAGTTACTTCAAACTAATTTCTGAAACATGCAAAACATCTTCTAAAAGCCAATTTAGAATTCCCTTAACGGAAAACTCATCACCCCTACTTCATACTTAAAACATAAAAATAATTAACAAAAAATATCTTACCAGACAAGCTAAATGTATTTAATACTTGGCTTAAGTTTCAAAAAAATTCAATTTATGTTGTTGACATATATGTTTCGGGTTTCAACCCATTTACAAAATTAAGGAGAATTTACTCAAGATTATAATTTTTATATTTCTGACAGCAGATCGAAGTGACGAGGTTTTTTTTTTTTTGAGGTTGTTAACAGTCAGTTATACTCGTACCTGTTGACGATATTTGCTTTTTTTTCAAAGGAACTAATTATTAACGGATGTTAGTAATGGGTATAGATGAAATTCCAATTGATCGTTGGTTATCGCCAAATGTTTTTCATGAGCCGAAGAGATCTCCTGATGTTCGAGTAGGTCCAAATTTTCGGTTTTGTTACCTGAATGTAGAATTTTGATTTTACCTAAGTCTATGAAGCGGTTTTCTTTGTCTACTTTATTAATATACAAAATGTTTCATCAAGTGATTTGCGAAAAATCAATATCGCTAAAAATTGATGAAACATTGGGAGTACAAATTGACTTGGTCCGTTTTTTCACCTCAAAAATATATTTATAGTCCGTCTAGAAAGTTTCCGGAATAAGTAATTTCTCATTATTTTAATCAACTTCTTTTTTGTTTCATTCTAAGACAAAAGTGATGTATGGCCAAAGTTGCATGGCAACACTATTTGTCAAATATTGTTGATTGTCAACCGGTACACAATTTGTGAAATGATGTCGCAATTAGAAAAAAGAAAAGGGGTAGAATATTTGGATAGAAAGGGTTTTCGAAACGTTAAAAAATTAGTACAATGACAGAACTGGGAAAAAGTGCTGTATATGAGACAATAAAGAGGATAAAAAATGGCATGGATGTGAGGCATAGACCAGTTTAAGGAAGACCGCGTAAGATTAAAGGAAACAATTTAAACGCTTTATTGGCCTTATGACGATACAATCCGCGCCTTGGGTTTCGCAAATTGGCTAACAGATTTGAAAATCAACGAAATATAAAAGTATGTCCAGAAACCGTCCGTATATCACTGAAAAGACAAGGCTACATATCAAGGAAATCAAAAAACCCTATAATGATACCTTTTCCAAAAGAACGAAGAATAGAATTTTGTCAACGTTTTCAAGAATATAATTTCAATAATGCCTTTAAATCTGATGAAAGTTATTTTCAATTTGGCAGAAATCACTCAAAATCTTATCAAAACAGCCTGTTGCCGTTCAATTTTCCAAATTTCCCACCAAAATAATGGTTTCGGAAGCAATATCTCAGCGACGTGCCTCTCTGTATAGTTGATGGTACCAGTAATAGTGAAAAGTATTGTAGCATTCTGAACGATTTTCTCCTTGAAACGGCGCATGCTTCATATCCTGAGGGGTGGCTTCATCAACAGGATAATGCAAGATGCCATACTTCGGCTATACTCAAGCTTGGATGCAACAACACCAAGTGACAACCATTTCATGGCCAGCAACTTCACCAGATCTTAGTCCCATTAAAAACATATGTGGACTAATGAAAATTTAAGTTGAACAAGCAGCGCCACGAAATAAAGATGATTCAATTCAGTCAGTTTTACAGTCCTGGAATACCATTACAAATTATGGAGGTGATCTAGTTTCAGGTGTACCTCGACGTTTAATTAAGTGTGTAATTTTCTAATTCAAGAATTAAAAAAAAAATAATTACAATTGAGCTTTATTTTTTCCGCATACTTTCTACATGGGCTATTTTTCGTAAAATAATGAATTAACAAATTAATCACAATATTACTGCTTTTCCTCATCTAAAGCCATTTCCGAATCCCGTCTCGGAAAAACTTCTTGTCTTTTGTGGCGATCTCATTTTGATACTAATTTTTTATTTCTTCGATAAAAGGGACGAGTGACCTGCCAAATCGAAACCGCCAGTAATCAGAAGAAGCTGTGTCCGGATAATACGGCGGGTGTAGTAAGATATACCATTTGATCGTTTCTGAATACTTTGCGACGTGAGCTCAAACATTGTCATGAAAAGAAAAGCTTTATCATTTCTATCCATATATTCCGGCTGTTTTCCTCGTTATGCACCATTCCATGGAATCACCAAGTTTTAGCAGTTCGTAGGAGACAACGCCTTTATGATCCCAGCAGATATACAGTATAACTTTCGAACCCTGAATGATCAGCCTTGGTGTTGATGTTAAGGTCGACGGTAACGATAAACCGGGCAAAGAAAAGTATTTTTTTCTTGGGTTGTAGAAGATCCATTTTTCGTCACCCGGTGTAAAAGACTTTTTCTGTTTTGCCTTTGAAACAGCTGCTCACAAAAAATAATCACTTTTCGGGATCTCTTGGTTTCAATTCATAAGGAACTCAATTGCTCTGCTTTTGAATTAGGCCCATAGATTTCAAAGTACAGTCACTTCTTGTTGGGTTATCCCTAATGTAAGTGCAAACTCGTTTTGTGTTACATTTGGATCTTTAGCGAGTAATGTTTGTCATTCATCGTCTCAGAAATTTTTTGGCTGTTCAGATCGACGTCTATCTTCAATGCTGAAATCACCACTTTTGAAGCGTCGAAACATGACATGTTAGTAGGAGCATTATCACTGTAAACTTTTACAAGTATACGATGCATTTTTTTCTAATTAAAACATAAAATTCAAACTTTTCGCAAATGCTGTTCAGTTATCAAAACATCTGATTTTCAACAGCATAACAAAAAACGTTTGCATGAAACTTGAACAAACTGGATGTTATCGGCAGATATCCAATCTATCTAAAATCGCGGCAATCTGCTGTTCCTATTTAAAAATTTAATGTTTTTAGACCAATCATTTGAAAACGGACTGAATTAAATCATACTCCCAATAAATAAAAATTCATAAAAATATATCAGAGCACTGTGTAAGCTATCAATATCCATTACCATAATTGGTTCATGTGAAAATTTAATCAACGTTTGGAAAATGTTCAGTAGAAAATTTAATGGCACAAGCATTTTCCCAAACGTAGATTTTTCCTAATTCCACACTGTCTCTCGTGTCCATGTGTCCTTCATGAGAGTCATATCGAGTCTTTAATAAGTCTCTTGGGCATGTTTGAATGCTTTCGATACAACCAAATGAAACATTCAACCAAAAATTGCGTGTTTACACTCAACAATCGATATTCAGATCAAAAACGAACAGGCGGTCATCAAAAATGTAAAGAAACTGTGCTGTTTGTTTGAGACAATTTTATCTGAAATTACTACACTGTCAGACCAATTCTTGATGCGTTATTTTACCTTTCTACTTGACCACCGATAGGAAAATAACAATAAAAATTCAAGCAAGTTTTAGTAATTAATATGTTTCACTACCAAAATATTCAAAAGTTCACGTTTTTTTGACTTCAGTTTCGAGAACTCATGACAACTCCGGTCGACTCCGAGGTAATAACTCGAAACTGAACTCGCAAAAAAGGGAAACTTCAGCATTTTTAGGGGTGACACAAAAAAACTTGATTCGATTATTATCAACTACCAAATGGTAACGGTCGAAACAGTTCAAAACTTATAAAATATTCAAAGCTATTTTAAAGAAATCATAACTTAGCAAATGAATGAAGACGAAAGTAATGCATTTGAAATACAGATTCATGAAAACCTTTCTAGAAAAATAATAACTCAATTACCATTATCTAAACAGTCACGGGTCGTTTCATCTTAATTTTTTTCCTCATTCATAGTTAAAGAGAGTTTATATACCCAATCATTTTTATACGTAATCAAGTGCAAATATTTCTGGATAATTTCTCTTTTCTTGTGCTAAAATTCCTGCTAACAATTCATAGTAACTTCGTATCGTGTTGGACTTAACTTGAAAGAAATCCATTGTACACTCCATTTAAATAATAACTGAATTAATAAATGATTAGTGTAAAATAAACACAGGCTATTATAAAATGATGAAAAGAGATTTTTACTTGATAGAAAGATTATTACAAAGTTTTAAATATCATACAGAGTTATTCTGTTAACCTCCTACAAATTTTAGTTTCAAAAATATTTTTATTCAACAACTTTTTAGACTTAAATTAAATAAATGTCCTAGAAAAACACTGTTTCAATTCAATAGACATATAGAATTAACACTCATTACACAGTGCCAAAAGGAATTAAAGAATTCCAGCAAATATAAATTATTCATAAAAAATACTCAATAATTACTTGAAGAATACAAATTTTTTTTCGTATCTTGTATTATGAAAACCAAATCCCTTTCCAAAACTGCAAAACATAACCTTAAAAACTTCTTCAAAAACAATTTACTTCAAATGATAATATTTATGAGTGATAAATCAGAATATAATTATTATATATACAATAAAATAATGAAAAAAATTTTTTGAAGGATCTTATTTGAAGTAAATTGTTTTTGAAGAAGTTTTCGAAGTTATGTTTTGCAGTTTTGGAAAGGAAGGTTTTCATAATATAAGATACAAAAAAACAAGAATTTTGTATTCCTCAAGTATTTATTTAATATTTTTAATTCATAATTTATATTTCTTAGAATTCTTTTATTCCTTTTGGTACTCTGTAATGAGTGTTAATTCTATATGTCCACTGAATTGAAACAGTGTTTTTTTAAGACATTTCATTCAATTTAATTCTGAAAAATTTTGAATGAAAATTTCTTTGGAACTAAAATTTGTAGGAACTTAACAGAATAAATCTGTATGATTTGTAAAAACAGACTGTACTATATACAGTTTATTTACAAGACTCAAATTACACTCGAACGTCTTGAAAACACTAACAACACTTAATGCAAAAACAGTTGCTGTGTTTCTGAACTATTCCTTCTTTATATAACCTTCGTCTCAACGTTCGCGATCTCTATCATCCTAGTTGTACTTGCTTTGTTCCCTTCACCTGTGGCGTACGCAGCCATGCTCGACTTTCACTTATTGGACAACTCTTAGATACTATATCCAACAGAGCGAGAAATAGAACAATGAGAATGAATCTCAAGACACTTCTTCGAAGATATGTTCCTTCAGAAAACTGTTAATGTTTTGGGTTCAGCAATAAATCTCGTCCCTTTATGACAACTGAACTTTCTAGGGTAACATTTCGATCTAGTCGCCCAAGGAGAGCCTGTATCTCAACGATAGATCATCCCAGCACTTAAATAACCCTGAGCTAAAGCAACCCATACACGTAAAGTTTAATCTATGAATTATTTACCTATTATCAAAGTAGAAACTCAATTTCTTCGTTTCGTTTACACAGTAACTTCTTCAAATGCTTATAAACAAAAGTCTAAAATTTGGTATCGCACTATATTGAAAAGGTTTCTGTTTAGAAATAAGGGTACAAAAAAGTTTTTTATTACTTTTGTTGAAACCACCGGGTTCCTAGGTGAATAGATTCAATAGAGGTGAATTAGATAACTCAGTAGGTTCAGCTTCAGATTTTTATTTTCTGTATGCAAAATCGTAAAACGCTCATCAAAATCATGTTTTCCTTTAATTAGATGTTTCGCATACGTAAAATCCTACTTATTATTGGTAAATGAGCGTCGTTGTTCCTTAATTCTAGTGTCAAAGGATCTTCCGTCCTAATAGATTTTAGGGCATGTATTGCGTGATAATTGGTAAACCCCAGACCAATGTGATTTGTCCATTTTAGGTTTTGAGTTTTTTGAAATTATTCCAGATGAATTATTGTTTCTCAAGGATATGTTTATGTTACTGAGAAGTTTCTTTATTTGTAGAGATGGTTTACCATTCACAATTCCCTCACCTACTCTCTCTACAAATAAAGAAGTTCCTGAATAAGATAGACCTATAAGCATATCTGTCAGATAGACATAAACATATCTGTCACAACCAATAATTCATTAGGAAATGAACAAATCATATTTATCATGCGGTAGATGACCAAAAACAAAGGACAAATCGGAATGTCCTTTCACACTAGAATAAAGGAACATTGACGCTATTTTCTCAATAATAAGTTGGATTCTTTTTATGCTCAACACACAAATAAAGGAGAAACATGATGTTGGTTAGCAGTTTTAGATTTTTCATAAAGAAAATGAGGGTCTGAAGCTGAACCTTTTAGAAAGTTTAGAAATAACCCGATTAAGAAATTCGGGGAATTATTGAATGAGCAACTGAGTTATTTTATTCGCCTCTATTGAATCTATTCACCTTAGGGCCCGGTGCTTTCACCAAAAATAATAAAATATTTTATTGTACCCTTATCTCAAAACAAAACCCATTTAAATAGGGTATGTTACCAAATTCTAGACCAGTTACTATGTAAACGAAACGCGTCATATTATCATTTCTCTCCGTGAGAACATGGGGAACACATATAACGAGCTTCGAGGTTAAACCCAGGCCTTTCAAGTGGTCATAAAAAGTTGAATTTGATAAATTCAACCTTTAACCGATCTCACGTGTTATTATTTGCATCAACCAATGCCTTTATCATGTCTTTATCAGCTTCAACCGACCTTCCGAAACGTGATGCCTCTTCGACATCCAAATTGCCGGATCGAAATTCTGCAAACCAGTTCTGACACTGTCAACACATCTTCTCCATACACATCGATTAATTTCTTTTAGGCTTGAACAGCATTATTACCTTTTCTGTAGTAAAAAAGGAAAATATGACGAAAATGCTGTTACTGCTCTCCATATTTAAAAGGCCATCAACCAAAAACTACTGCGTAGAATTAATTGAACTTTTTCACACACAAGCCTTGCTATATCAGCTCTCAAAACATATAATAATTATACCGCTTAAGTGTGAAGTTGGGTGTGAAAAAATATAAGTATATCCTCTGTCGAGAAAAAACGAAATACTTTCTGAACCTTATATATTCCACGAAAAAAATAATTTTGCAGCTTTTTTGTCAGTGTTTTTTACATGAACGTCTTAGGCATTCAATACTGGACGACTGGACGTCTATCTATCATATGTGAACACGAAGGATTTGTTTTGAATCTGAAAATATATTGTGGTGAAGATCAGACCATGGAAAATTTGGACAAACCAGGTTCTGTGTGTCTTGGAAAAAAATTGCTGAATGAAAGTTGTGTTTTTATTACTGACAACTGTTACACAAGTACACCATTAGCAATATACCTAAAATATCATAGAACAGACTTATGTGGCACTCTCAGAAGAAATAAAAAATATCTGCCAAAAGAAGTGATATGTTTCAAATCCCTTTCCAAAACTGCAAAACATAACCTAAGTGATATGTTTCAAATTAAACAAGGGCGAATTATTTGGGATGAAGACTGATGGCATTACAATCTTGAAGTAATAATAATAATAATAATGTTTATTTCCCAATACTACATAAATGAAAGAGTTCTCACAATTAATATAATAATAATAATAACAACAATAATGTGATTTACTTCAAAATAATTTTGAAAAATTTTATATTAAATTATAACAATCTAAATTGATACAATAAAAAATATATTTGCACAAATACTTAAATAAAGCAATATGATCCAAAAAAAAAATAATAATGGTAATAACAAACAAGATCCACGTGCTGAAAACAAGCAACCTTCACCACTCCAATGCGTCTTCAAGTAGAAACCGCGGCCACCCTGTCAATTTCATCTAGAAGCAAATTTTTCAACCAGATTTTCAACTTTTTTTTGTATGAATGAAAGCTGTTCATATTTCTTATATTAGGTGGAACTTGAGAGTAGATTCTTGGAGATGTATAATAAAATGATCTCTGACCCACCGCTTTAGCAGCCCTTTCTGTGACATACTCGCAATCTCTTCTATGCCTTGTGTTGTGATTATGTTTTATAAACGACAGTTTTCCCCTGTTTCTGTACTGTAGGCAAAGAACCCTATAATAGTAAAGTTTTTCCATGTTGAACATTGTTACCTCATCGAAAAGTTTTTGTGTGGGATAAGTTCGTTCTTTGTTATAAATAATTTTCAGGAAGGTTTTTTGCATAATTTTCAAGTGTATTTTATGACATTTGTACGTTCCGCCCCAACTTGATATTCCGTATTGTAAATGTGTTTCAACAAGTGCGTGATAGAGAATTTTGAGAAAACCATCTTCCATAAGTTCTTTTAGGCGTTTGAAAGTAAACAACAAAGATCTTAGTTTCTTGGTCACTTTGACAATGTGAAGGTCCCATCTCAGGTGAGGGTCGATCTCGACTCCAAGGTAAGTTTTCGATGATACACATTCAATAAAATCACCAGAATTGCTATTCCTCAGTACCAGATGGTCAATTTTGGGTAGGCTTGATATTTTATTAGAGAAAACCATGCATTTCGTCTTCTCCATATTGAGCATCAGGTCCATCTCATCCAGCCAATCTTTTATTCTTTCCATGTTGTACTCCGCCCTATTCACAACTTCTTCCCAAGTAGAGCCGGTAAAGAGAACTACTGTCTCATCCGCGAAAGATGACACATCGGCATCCACCTTCGAAGACAGCAATCCATCGATATACATCAAAAACAGCACTGGCCCTAGTACCGTTCCCTGAGGTACGCCGGTTAAGACTGTTTGTAATTCACTGATGTCTTCGTTAACCCGCACGCATTGTGTTCTATTTTCAAGGTATGATCGAAACAAATCACCTGCGATTCCTCTTATACCAAAGTCCACCATAACGTCTAACAATTTTTGATGATTGACAGTGTCAAATACCTTGGCTAAGTCCAGAAAGACCCCTAATGTGAATTTGCCCCCATCAAGTGCCCGATAAATATCATTCGTTAGACAAACGATAGCATCTTCAGTTGATCTTTTCGGTCTGAAACCAAACTGTCTTCCGGAAAGTAGATTGTTTTCCTCTAAAAATTCAACCAGTCTCACCTTTATAATTTTTTTCTACAATTTTTGCGACTGTACTTATTAATGATATCGGTCTGTAGTTTGAAGGATCTTTCCGATCACCCTTTTTATATAGCGGTTTCACTAGAGCTGTTTTGAGATTTGAAAAATTCTATTTACAAGATAGGTGAGAGGCTCTTTTATAAATTCACCAACAATTTTCAAGTGTTCCGATGTTATTCCATCAACCCCATAAGTGGCGAGATAAAAAAGAAATGTGCTAATGTTGAGTACGTATCAAGGTAGTGGAATGATTGATGTACCAAACAGGCATGGTATGGTAGTAAAATCTAGGCCAAAAATTATTGTGGAATATAAAAAAGGAACGTGAGACACTGACATTTCTGATCAAGTGACTAGTTATTATAGTTTCTTTAGTGTCAGTCATTATAGTGTTCTGAGAAAAACCCTCATTTGGTACAGGTGTAAGTTGGAACGAAACTCCTTACCTCCCGAAACTAGGAGGTTAGAAGCTCCCTTATAACAACGCACCCTAAAGAGCTTCATGAGAAAGTGGCTCAGGATGTGTTTTGTGGATACGTTGTAACTAGTAGTTGTATTATGTACAATAAAAGTCATCCTAACAAAACACTATGTCAATTCTATGCTTCATACTTCTAAAACAGCGATGAAAACGAAATGGAATAGTGTCAAAGATATTGGTACAAATCACATGGGGGGCACATAGTGCTCTAAATTATATGGTTTCAAATCAATAAAATATTTGAACAATTTTTTTTAAACATTTCATATCAGTAATAATTTTTATGTGTTTTGGAAGAGTATTATAAACTTTGAGACATCTATATTCAGCCTACTCTTGACAAGTTGTGAGATTGTTTCTTGGATGAATACAATCTTCATTCCTGGTTTCGTAGAAGGTCCTTCGGTTTTCATATTTTCCAAACAGATTCCTATTGTTCCTGACTAAGAGTACACAATATAAATGTAAAGTGCATATATTGTCAATAATTCACTTCTCTTGAAGATACTCCTGCAAGATTCATCATACTTCATGTTGTTAAGTATTCTTATTGCTTTTTTCTGTAGATCGAACAATGGGCTCATGTTTACTGATCCATAAAATAGTATGCCAAATGTTAGTTTTGACTCTATCATTGCATGATAAACCATTTTTAGGTAATTACTATGGATATATCCACTTATAATTCTCAGACCGTAAATAGAATTTTTCCACATAGACAATTTTGTATGTTATTTCCAACTGAGGTTCTTATCCATATAGATGCCTAAGAATTTAGTTGTTTCTTGAATTATTTCCTGACTAAGATTGATTTTACTATTTCCTTCAGTTCTTGATTGCGTTGGTGTGAAAAGTATGAATTTCATTTTGTCTTTGTTGAGAAGTAGATTACTCTTGAACCATCCATCAGTTTTTTCTAAGGTGATTTCACATAGTCTTTCTAACATTGAGAACAACTATTCAATTAGAAGTTGATTTGTATCATCTGCATAGTTAACTGTATTAAATCTTTCAGTGCCCAGTTCAATATTTGGTTTGTAGTCATATGCTGGACCTTTATTCTTCATTTGGTTTGTAGTAATTTATATATATATATATATATAAATTACTACAAACCAAATGTTATATAATATATATATATATATATATATATATATATTAGGAAGAATAAAGGTCCAGCAAAACTTCTCTGCGGTATGCCTAAGATTAATTCTTCTAAATTTGATCTCAGAGTTTCTTCATTTACTTCCATTTCCACCATTTGTTTTCGGTGTAGAAAATATTACTTGACCTATTGCAGTACTGGCTCTCGAATTCCATAATGTTCTAATTTTTGCAACAATGTATCACAATCAAAACAGTCATATGCCTTGGTTAAATCAAGAAAAATTCCCATGGACAATTCCTTGTTTTCCAAAGATTCTATTACTTTATTGATGAACTGGCAAATTGCTGTTCAAATTGATTTTCCTTTGATGTATTCATGTTGATTTTCTCTTAATAATTTATTCACTATTAAATATTCCTTTATTTGTCTGCAGTATGCCATCTCAATAATTTTGGAAAAACTCGGTAAAATACTTATCAGCCTGTAGTTGTTACAGTCAAGGATATCACTTTTTTATGAAATGGTTTCATGACGGTTGAGTTTGTCTGGAAAGATTCCATATCTGTTAATGATGTGTGTGAATTGTGGATTTATTTATTCAGCTGTTTGTTTTATAATATGGTTAGAGATTTCATCATATCCACTTGAATGTTTTTTTTTCAATAACTATATTATCTCTAGCATTTCATTTCGAGTAATTTTCCTAAAAACGGATAGATTTATCTACATCTTGGAAATTGTCAAATTTTTTAGCTTCTTGAATATTCATTGTTAATGTTTATCCAGCTGTAATGAAGAAGTTGTTCATTTCATTTGCTGTTTTTAATGGATATCCAGTTAATTCGGTGGTCTTCTTTCTGTTCGTATTTTTCAGCGAATTTATCAGGGTCCACACTGTTTTATTATTGTTATAGGAATTTCCAATAAAAGTATCATATTTTACTCTCTTCTTTTTCAGCAATATTTGATCATATTTCATTTTTGCTTCACGATACTCCTTCTTGTATTTTCCATCACAAGTACTTAGGACAACTAGTAGATATAATCTATTTTTAGTTTCCCTAATCACGGAATCAGCATCATCTGGTTTTTGATTTTTTCTTAATGACACCCTTTTAAGTGAGAAAGATTTGTTGAAATTTTGTAAGTATATGCTGTGGAACATATTAAACTGGGAATTTACATCTTCGTCAGGTACCTATATCATAAATAGCCGCCCAATTTTGACCCTTCATCAATTATATATTTTTCTGCGAGAATATGCGTTTATGGGTATTATTTGTTTTTTTTTTTCTTTAGTGTAAGACTCATCTCCTGCGCTAAATGATCCGAAATATGTGTTAGTATAATGCTTCATTCAAAGGGTTCCTCAAATTTCGTGAAAATATTGTCAATGCAGGTTGCTATAGTGGATGTTACTCTTGTAGGTTGATGTATGGTTTGAAGTATATTATATGTCTTTAATATGTTCACTAGTTCCAATATTTCTTTGAATATCAAATTCATCAATTCAACATTGAAATCCCAAACTTAAGTAATTTTTACATTTTCATTGAAAATTTTTTTTATTATTGGTTCTAAAGCCCCCATTAATATATCTATATTACCATCATTATAAATTACAATACAGACATGCCTACTACCATCTATTTTATACTCTACCCCTACACATTCAAATTCTCTTTTTTTATATCCTATGTCTTTTCTTTCTTTGGCTTGCATTCCATTTTTAGTATAGATGGCTACTCGCCCATGCTCCTTCTCGTTTCAACAAAAGAACGTTTTAAGTGAAAAATCTTTGATTGTTTGATATTTCAACTATTTTTCTGTTCTCCAGTGCTCAGTTAAGCGTAGAATTTTAACATCATCATGTTTACATTTTCATGTAGTTTACTGAAATGTTCATAATTCTTGCATGATTCTTCATTATTAAGTTTTCTAATAGTCGGTTCATTGAAGATTGGTTTTTCTCTAAAACCAGCTCTCCTCTTTGGAAATCAAATCTTGTAAATTTAGTTCCTGTTGGGTAAAATTCATTTTTCTGAATAACATCCTTCATTTTAAGAGGAACAAAAACTATATAACAGATTTATAGGTCAAAGACTCTTGGTTTTTAAAGTTGAGTTTTTTTTACATATATGTACTTCATTTTCCTCTAATTCACCTTTCCTCCTTACGTAGTCTTTTATGACTTCATCTCCTACATTTGTTTTCACTTGAAAGATAAACAGCCAAACGAACGAAGGAAGTGTCCACTGAATGCAATGCTTGTGAAAAAGCCTCTTGTCTTCAATGTTTCAAGAAGAATCATTAACCTTTTGAAAATAAATAATTCGAAATTAAGAAAGTGTTCATGTTGAAAAAATTCAAGTGCAATGAAAGGCTTGATTCGGACGTTTCTTGAATCGCGTATGATTCATTATGATTGAGGTAATAAAGCTATACTTATTTATACAAGACGTTGAGCCCATATAAATCGACCACACTCCAGCGTTCATAAATAGAAGCCATATTTATCTTGAACGTTAAATGAATCACATACGACTCATGTACTCCTGGCGAAAATCTTTGTGGGGAAACCAAAAACAAAACAATAATTTATATGAATCGGAAAGAGGTGGGTTCGCGCTGTCTGGTAATTCGAATATATGTTCAAGCCTTTCCTTCCATTTATTCAGAGGGTTTCTAATGAATTGAGATTTCTAGAGACAGCTTTTGAATGTAGCACTTCGAAAGTTGAATAAGACACATTCATTTAATTCAGGAATGAAGAAATTCTTGATGCACACTCTATAGTACTCTTGCAAAGTGTGTTCATGAAATAAATATGGATATCTCCTCAATTTTTTTATTTTTCGTGCTTGTTACAGGAAAAAGAGTGCTATTGTTTTGTCCAAATGCCAGTAATTTTCGAATTTTGAGCCGAAAACGATCTCGAACGAGTAGGTTGTACCCAGTGATGAAGAATCCCAGGTCAAAAGTAGTTTTGTCGGTCGGTCTTTCCGTAAACACGCTAACTTTCGGTTCAATAGTTTCGCAGAAATCCACGTTTGAAAATATTTAATAATTTTTCCAATATTTCCCAAACTACAGATTCGATAAATCAGAAATTTGTCATTTGAGAGTAGAATAATAATGCGCATTTTATAGGCGAATTTCATGAGAATCGTATAATTAGGAGTTCCAAAACAAATATTTTATTAACGGATTAATGTTGACCGCAAACTTGAAACAGAATAACTTTCGTACTGAAAAAATAGAGACTGAAAGCATTCCGAGTAGATTAAGGACCTGAATATCCCGGTTGTCTTCATAATTGGACAAACTGATTTTAATGATTTCGCAGTTATTAATTTTTGAAATTTTCTCTCATTTCCATTAATATTTTCCAAACTACAGATCCAATTGATCTGAGATTTGAGGTTTGGGAGGAAAATTATATGGCACATGTTTTTCCATGATTTCATGAGAATGTATGAAAAGAAAATTCAAAACAAAAGCAAATATTTTGTGAGCGCAGCATCGTTGAGCACTGAAGAAACCATAACAACAGTCCCACGATTGAATATTAATTTAGCATTAAGATGTAAAATAAAGAAACAATAACTATTGAAAAACTTCGTGATGATCATATAATAAGAAGATTTAAAAAAATATATTTTGTAACTAATATATTAAATAGTACTTTTTTAAATTAGATATGTAGAAGGCTAACAGAAAATATCTGTAAATATTAAAATATTTAAATAATTAAATAGTACTATTGAGGATGACGAAGTTGTAAAGGGTTTTTCATTAATAGCGATCCATTTTGTTTTGTAAATAGAACACATTATTTATTTGAAAATTATTGAAATGGATACCATTAGTTATTAAACAAAATATCATTTAAATGTCTACCACGGAAACGCTGGCAGGAATGAAATCTTTGAACCCAATTTTCCATGACACTCCCACACAAATCAGGTTGTATGTTAGTAATTACTCGTTCAATATTGATCTGTAAGTCGTCTAAATTTGCTGGATGATTGCTGTAAACCAATAACTTAATGTAAACCTCGAAGAAAGAAGTCGAATCAAGTTAAATCGCAGGAATGAGGCGGATAATTTATCGGTCCATTTTTTGAAAGATTAGAATCAACGAATACAAAACGGTTTGAATGATCTGTTGGTTTGAGTTCTTGGTTTAAAATAATTTTGTATGAATGTAAACCAAGGTTTTTTCTGGGAGATACCTAGTTCTTGTGAACGTCGATAAATTGATAAATTTTGTCGATAAATCGAACACTTTGACGTACGGCAGCAATAATCTCTTCACTTCTTGTATTTCTTTGTCTCACTGGCACTGTAACAACATAAAGTGTAAAATTTGTTTCAAACTTCTTCACTGAACTTTCAACTGTTCTTTTATCCGGACTATTATAACGACCAAAAATTGGAGTAATAGCACGTAAAGTTAGAGTAACAGATGCAAATTTTTCATAATTGATTTGGATTACACTTTGTTGGAGTGTGTACCTTTCCTTGATTAAATGGTAGACATTAGCAAATACAAACTATTAATGTCACAAATAAACAATGACTGCCATGCGTGAGTAATGTTAATTTAAAAATGTGGCGTACAGGAGTATGACTTACTTCGTTGTGATCGAAATGTGGTTTTGTTGTATATTAGGTCCGGATGAAAGTACGACATTCTCAAGACTGGACCATTCTGGACGAAGTTAGATATGATGACGATAAATCAATAGCAGGTGTCATTTATAAACCCCCTGATGCCAATTATAAAATTTTCTGAGACTCATTCAAGGAAAGGAGAGTATGGGAATATTATAACCCACGCTAAAAAAATAATATTTATAGTGAGGCAAAGAAAAAGTTGCACACCTTTTCAACCATTTCATTCATTTGACAAGAGCATTGTCACAATTGACTTATATTTTGAAAATTTTGATTTTGTAATATTGGTTGATGATTGCACCTATTCTTGTTACTTTTTCAGTATAATCTAATATTTCTCGATGAAAAGCAGTTTCTAATAATATCTTACCAAAGTGATATATATGATTTCTATATTTCATGGAAATTCACTATAAATAGAAAAGAAACTTTCATCTATTAATAATTATTTCCAGTGAGCATTATTTTTCAATCAGCACGATCGGTTTTAACGGTTAGGTCATTGTTAAGTGAAGAGTAAGAGAGAAGTTACAGTTGTCTGAAAAATTTCAGCGGATACAATTCACAATTTCAAGTAATGAAGGAGTGAATTATTAATATCTAATTGGCTGTTGAGCGTTTGGTGATATGTGTAGTTCATTAACGTGTACCAACAAATTTACATAGCCACGCACCTATATTCTCCCTGCTTAGTTAGGGGCACACATACGCAGCATACAACTTCAGGCTAAGTCAAGAATCTAACTGCATTCCCGATTACTTCAAGCGTCACAGACGAAGAAATCTTCCTTATGTTCAAGTTATATACCTACCAATTAAGCCGCTATGCCAATAATAAGCATTTCTTTTCAAATTAATTAATTGAATCGGTGGATATTTATAACGAAATATGTTAACGATTATTAGCATGGTAAAAAAAATTGTTTGAATCAGGGCAATGCAACTACATGTGTTAGAGTTCGAAACTTAAATACAGCCGAATAGGTTTTGTTGATCGTCGGGTATAAGCAACAGACATGCAACACAACCACCTATATTCGCCCTGCATATTCGGCTCTATTTAAATTTATAACTGTAACATGTATGGTGTACTGTCCCGATTCAAAAAACTTGCTATTTACCATGCTCATACTCGTTATAATATTTCGTAGAAAATATCTACTTATTCAGTGAATTCATTTGAACGGAAATGCTCATTTTTGGCATAGCGGCTTAGTTTGATATTGCTTGAGCATGAGGAATTTCGAGCCGAAAATGATCTTGAATTCCTAGGTTGCACTCAACGATAAAGAATCTGATATATGAGTTCGTTCTATCCGGTTGTTTCGTTTGTAAACACTCTAACTTTCGGACAAAAAATTCTAGAGAATTGAATCTTTCACAGTAGGATTTGGACCTCGATATTTTAGCTGAGTTCGTTTATATTATAGACAAACTTGATTCGATGATTTCGCAGATATTCACATTTAACATGTTTTCATCTAATAACAACGATACTAAGATTTGTGCCAAATTTCGTGAGGATCGGCAGTTCGGGCGAATGACCGGAAGTAAAAATGCTATCTTCCGAACGAAAAGACGTAGAGACTTGAATTTTTCAAGGTGGGTTTTATAATAATCACATGGACCAATTTCAGCAAAAATATAAGGTTGTTCGGAAAGTGATTTCGTTTTTTCTCGACAGAAGGTTTAATGGTATTTTTTTCGAACCCAACATCACACTTCAACCGCATAATCATCATATGTTTTGAGAGCTGATTAAGCACGACTTGTGTGTGAAAAAATTCAATTAATTCTACGCAGTAGTTTTTGGTTGGTGCCCTCTTGAATAGGTAGGGCAATGTGCAGTATTTTCGTCATATTTGACTTTTTTACTATAGAAAAGGTAAAAATGCTATTCAAGCCAGAAAGAAATTAGCCCATGTGTATGGAGAAGATATGTTGATAGTACGCCAGTACCAGAACTGGTTTGGAAAATTTCGATCCGGCAATTTCGATGTCGAAGATGCACCACGTTCCGGAAGGCTAGTTGAAGCTGATGAGGACACAATAGGGGCATAAGTTGATGCAAATCGTAAGGTTCGGTGAGAGGTTAAATTAATCGATTTCATTTGTTTATGACCACTTGAAAGGCCTGGGTTTAACATTGAAGCTCGAACAGTACGAACAGTAATTTTTATCTAGGCAAACGTTTGAAGCGTCTAATATTTCTGTTTTGACAACAAGATTAGTTCGTTTTTGGAGCAATATATTTTTATTTATTTTATTTATTATCATTACTCCAAAAACCAACTAATCTTGTAAAAACAGAAATATTAGACGCCTTAAACGTTTGACTAGATCAGAATTACTTTATGTTCAACGGCACGTTTTATCTAGACGAAGAAAGTCTAACAATGGGGAACCCATTAAGCCCCTTGTTATCAGAAATATTCATGGATCACGTAGAAACTAATATCCAAAACTCCCATATTTTAAAGATTTCGTTTATTGGTACTGCTATGTAGATGACATAATTTGTTTATTTAAAGGCACAAATAGACAACTTTGTTCATTTTTGGAATCTATCAATATATGATATCCAACAATTGAATTCACACAGGAAGATGAAGTAAATAATAGCATCAATTTCTTAGATTTAAAAATCACCAAAATTAATAATAGACACGACTTTTCCATATACAGAAAACCTACACATACAGATGGTACGATTCATTATACTTCAAACCATCCATTTTCACAAAAATTGTCAGCTTATAATAGTATGTTTTATAGATTGGTTAACATACCCATGACGAAAGAAAATTTTGACAAAAAGTATGAAACCATTAAACAAATATCTTTCAGTAATGATTTTAATCCGTTAATTGTAGACAATTTACTTGATAAAATGAATTACAAGAAAGCAATATCACTTGTATATCCAAAATTTCAAAATTCAAACGAGACCAAATTTATTTCATTAACTTACATAGGCCAAAAATCTGAAAAGATTGCTAGATATTTAAAGAAAAAAGGAAAATATAACATCGCTTTTAAAACCACAAATTCTTTAGGCAGCTCAATAAAAAATAATAGGGATGTCATTCCTAAAAACAAAAAAATCAGAAGTTTACAAGTTAACATGTAGTGATTGCCCATGTGTATATGTGGGACAGACAGGCCGTTCATTCCAAACAAGGATACGCGAACATGAAAAATGTTATATTAATAATAAACCGAATTCAACTTATGCCAACCATTTGTTAGAGACTGGCCATAATTTTAATATGAACTATGAAATATTACATATCGAAAACAAAAGTCAGAAACTAAATCTGTTGGAATTTTTAGAGATCAATAGATATAATAAAAGACAAATTTTATTGAATGATCAAATAGATTCACACAGATCCCCCCTACTTAATATTTTTCATTAATTGTAAACCATCTCTTTCCACCCCTCTATTTTTTGTACCAGAGCTGTGTATTTGAGGTCATGTTTTGCATTGTATACCTCAGTTTAAATACTCACCTGATGAAGTCATGGTATCACGAAACAATTGTCGTGTAAATCAATAAAATAGCGGAAGTTAACATTTGTTTGTTTTATATATTTCTATTTGTTTTACTGGCAATCAAACTGTCTATTATTGATGGTGAATAATCATAACAGATTACTTACTACTACTTTATCTCCTGAAAATTTTAATCTCGAATTAAATTTAATCAGACAAATTGCAACTCATAATGGTTTTAGCAATCGATAACAGACAGTTTTATTGCCAACATACAGTATTTTTTTTATTTTTATCCTGATACTCATAGATCTTCTCTGAAGATCCCTCAGAAGCTTTTTTTAGCTTGTGCGAGTTAGGAGTTCAGTTGTGTAGGCTTTGTTACTGCGATCTTGCGCCACTTTAAGTCACAGCACTGTTAATTGTTGACCCAACAGTGAAATGGTGGCAGACACCTGTCCAACTAGAAAATTTCTTTTCCACCTAAACAGGATTCGAACCCGGACCTTCCGGTCACGAGCCCGATGCACTTCCATTGAGCTATCCACACTGTATGTGTGCCAACATACAGTATAAAAATTATTATTATTATTATTTTATAGTGAGCGGGCGTCTGTTCACCCTACCACTGCGTCCGCACGAACTATTGTGGTTCACTCCTAATTTATATTTCCCAGACGAGATCCAGTTTTTGAATAAAACCGTTAATTCTGTTCGGGGGTAATTTTTTCAGTTCGCAGTGGGCTATAAAAGCCTAACCAAAGACCTCGAATCTGATGCGACTCACCGCTGGGCGTTCTCAAGACAAAGCCTGCATTCGTCGTCTTCAGCCACACCGATTTTGTGCAAATACGCTTTCAGGTTGCAGTCACCTGTCATAATTCCGCCAAGTTTTCTTAGTTTGACCCTATCCAGATCTAGCGCTAGGTCCGCCATCTTTTGGTTCGACCTTCGAATGTTTCAAGCCAGAATGGCTCAGCCAGAAAAACTGTGGTCTTGAGTTCCTTCTGCCTGCTATCGTCCGCTTAGACACATCATGTGGTATTCCCAGGAATGGTTCCGGGCCTACCAGAGACAGCGCAGCTCCAGCAAACGCCAGTCGATCTGCTTTTTCGTTACCCATATAGTTTGAGCGGCTCGATATCCAAACAAGAGTGATTCTGTTATACATACCAAGCCTGTTTTAAGCCGTGTGGCAACTTCAGACTGTTTTTGATGTACAACAGCTGGATTCCAGAGGTTTTAGTACTGACTGACTATCAGTAAAGAGACTCTATGAGATGTTAATTCTCGGTTTGCTCCCATTGACCCTCGCTCCCGTTCCGTTCGTCGTTCACGAGCCGTCTGTGAACAAGCCAAGGTTGGTTCTCAATAGAACCTCAGCATACTGGGTCCATTCGTCCCGGCTAGGGGGATTACATTTAAATGACGTTCTTGGCTCGTTACTGTTGACATTAGATCTGAGAGCATCGATAGGGTGCTGTTCGTTAAAAAGCTCTTCCAGCAGTGCTAAGCCTCCCATCACTATTGCTTCTGGCCTGTCAGTCGCCAATTGATATAATTGGTATGTGGTCCGTTCCGCCTACCTCTGCACGAGTAAGTGCAGGGATTTAGTAGGACCTCCATGGCAGCCGGGGGTGTCGTGCGAAACGCACCTGTAATTGCAAGACAAGCCTGTCTCTGTAGTCGGGTGAGCTCATGTTGGGCAATCGTTTGTTGGCCGTTCTTTCACCACTCTACAGCGCCATATGTTATCTGTGGTCTTATTACCATAGTGTATAGCCAGTACATCTGCCTGTGCCTTAGGCTCCAGGTTTTACCACAGATCCGCCTGCAAATCCAGAAACCCATTCTGGCTTGATGACACATTTTGTCTAGGTGTGCATTCCAACTGAGAGTTTTGTCCAGAACTATTCCCAGGTATTTTGCCTCATAAGAGAATTGTATTGCTTCACCATGGATAGTCGGTGGTTCTAAAACATCCAACTTCCATTTCTTGGTGAATGGTACTATAACTACCTTGTATGGGTTAAGAGAAATATCTTCCCTTATACACCATTTGTCGGTAGTGTCCAGTATCTCTTGAAGGACGGCCGATATCGTCACCTCCGATTTACCTTTCACTATGATTGCCAGGTAATCACTAAATGCTTGAACGACAACTCTCCACAGCTATATAATCGCTAACAGGTCATCAACGAGAAGGGTCCACAGTAAGGGTGATAGAATACCTCCTGCGGACAGCCCTTCGCAACCTTGAACTCGAAGACCTCATCCTGGTATGAGGTCGTTATTATTCTGCCGCATAGCATTGCCTGTATCCATCTACAAATTAGCGGGTCGATTCCTCAGCGGAAGAAGCCGGCAGCGTATTGCTAAAAACACCTTCAGTGCTACTCTCGATTATCGAGAGAATAGTTTAATTTTCCGACCAAATTGTGTAATGCAAATTCTGTCCATTTTCCGACCTGGTAGGTGTATAAATGAGGGCTATGGAGACTGTCAATTAGCACCTTCCCCCTGATATGGACATCATTCACGTTGTCCAGACTCTTCAGCAAGAACAAGGTCAAACTTATTGGTCTGAACGAAGAGGGTTCCGGTTCTGTTCGTCCTACCTTAGCTTTATAGACCACTTTAGTTAATGTCCAGCTTGTACGGATAACCTCCCAAACCAGATTGTTCTAAATAATTTTAGCAGATGCGGAATCAACACATCCATGTCTTTTTGAAGTAGGGCTCGAAAGATTCTGTCTACCCAAAGTTAAAAACCGAAAAAACATTAAATTCTCTTAGTTACTATGGTAAACCGTCTCTACAAATAAAGAAGTGTCTCAATCATATACCCAGTAACATATTCTTCAGAATCAGTCATTCTTCCGGAAAAATTAAAAAAAACTGTTAACCTAAAATAAATAAATCAAAGTTTCAGGTGTTTACCATTTATCATCTGGTTATATTGGACAAACCGGAAGGTCCTTTAATACTAGAATAAATGAACATGGGCGATTTTTTCTCAATAATAAGTAAGATTCTACGTATGCAGAACATCTAGTATCAGAGAAACATGACTTTGATGATTGTTTAAAATTTTCCAGAAGGAAAAAAGGCCTGGAGCTGAACTTTAGAAATGAACCGATCAAGAAATTCTAGGAATTTCTAGTTTTCTAGTTCACCTTTAATGGGTTTATTCTCCGCCGACAGTTCTTGCAAAAATAATACAAACTTCATTGTACCCTCATCTTAAAAACGTTCACAAAACATTACTTCCCCATTTAGACACTAGATTCATCACTTTCGGACTTTCGGAAAAAGTAGATTGTGTGAAATGCAGAATTATGCGAATCGTGTGAATTTCATCATTAGAGGACATCAAGTATCTACATGTCGCTTCAGAAATTATGCGTAAGCAATTAAAGTGCTTGAAGCTGCAAATAACGCAGGAATGAAAGGAGAATTAATGCAAAGGTGAAATTATGAGAGATTTCTACACCTAATCGTTAACATCCGCTTTAGTTAGAGTGAAGGTCATATCCACGAAGAACGAAATATGCGTCGATACAGCGAAGCCAATTCTTATGATATTCATTTACACCTCTTATTTTTACACATGGGCTCATCAGTTTGAGGAAAGAAACACAACTTTTTTGATAAAATAGGACTTTGTTCATCAACATATTCTCCTTCGAGAGCGATAAAATCATTCCAGTGTTTCTATAACCTTTCGATGCGTTTCTTGAAGGTAACCTCCTCATTCGAACCTCCTCTACGAAGAGATAAGCTACCGGAGCTGAATCTGGAAAATAGGATGGCTGCGGAAGAAATAAGAAGCGTAATTCGTGAAAATTTGCTATAACAGCCAACGTCTCTTCTTTGCATATGAGACCGTTTCTTCGAAATTTCTTCGTTCAATCAATTCAACTGCTGTTAACAGTTTTATCTTTCCTGGCAATCGATTAAAAATACTGGAAGCATCCCAAAACTCAGACGCTATAACCTAGCCAACAGTATGTTGGGCTCTTCGCCGCTTTGGGCAAGATTCACGGACTACTGTCCACTCAGATTGACATGTGTGCAAGCCCACCTTTCGCCATGAACTATATTTCTGGCTTGTAGCTTGGTCGTCATTTGCAGCTTTTTGTCTTTTACATGTTTTTACGTGTTTTAGTTTGTGTAGCCTATTGCGTCCTCTGTCCATTCGTTTATTTTGCCTTTGTCCCTCTCGTCCGTATTTTGTTAATTCTAGTGTCGTGTCTTCGTATTGTTGTCTTACTTTGTCTTTTGCGTTCATTCTATGTGTGATGCAGTCCATTTTGATATATCGTGATTTTTCGGTCTGCCGTCTGGTACATGTACCGTCTGGGTCTCTTTAATGCAATATTTTTTAAGTATCCTTCATGTGTCCTTGTCCTATCGTCATTTGTGTGGCTTTAAACGCCAGTTAAAGTTGGTCTGTCCCCTTCCCGAATACAGTTTTCGTAAATTTGTCGTCCTCTTTCTTCATTGCCCCATGTAGTCTGCCAGGAAATCATGATGTAATTTTTCATATTTTTTTCCTCTGGATGTGTTTCTGTCTACTGCTGTTGTGTTTTGGTAAGTCTGTGAGCGTCTTAAAGTCGCATGTGTCTTCTTTCTTTTAGTTATCTGTATGCGTCACCCTTCACCAAGATGGTGGTCGATATTCTCGCATATCTCTTGATAAACAGGAGCAATGGACTCTGTTTAGCGTCCGATTGTCTTTTGAGTGGTGGTCGCTCTGCGTGGATGTCTTGCAAAGGTTTTATCTTACTTTCCGTTATTTTTTTCATAATGTCTTTGTTGTGTCCGTATTTCCTGCTCATCATTCCAATCGTTCTACTTTATATTCTCGCGATTTTCTCCTGGAACCCCTTTAATAGTGAAACGTTAGTTTCTTGTTTATCGTTGGTCTTAAATATTTTATTGCTTCTCTGTTTTCTAAATGATATAAAATAAAGTTATTCTCATTTTCATAAATTTCATTATTATTGTGATAGAACGATCGTTTCGCTAGCACAGTAATATCGTCACTCGTCAGGTAGGTGGTATATTTTACTTCTTTGAATGAGTGGATTTGTTTAAGAAATCGGTTTCGATTCATATTAAAGTAGGTACAGAATTCTATTGAGGACTGAACCCAAAAAAGGGGATCGTTGGAAATTATCTATTGATTTTCTAAATTTAACGGTTGCCAAAATCAATAATTTACATGAATTTTCAATATTTCATGAACCAGTATATACAGATGCTAGTATATACAATAAATCAAATCATACTATTAACCAAAAGTTATCCACATGAAATTGTATGATTCACAGATTAGTTAACATACCCATAAATCGAAAAAATTATTATATATTTTGGAGCTCAACATCATTGAACAAATAGCTATTAATAATTCTTGATTGTTTTTACTTGACGAAAATTCAGTTACCATACTCACCTGATGAAGTCAAAATATAATTGACGAAAAAAATGTTGTGTAAAGAACTGATATTAGCAGAAATGAAGTGTTTTACTTTTAATCGTGAGCTATTAATAATTACTATGATCCTACATTCATAGATAAGTTGTTGATGAATAATAATAAAACAGCTTTAGATACAGGGTGTTCCAACAAAAATTTGCCCCCTCCCCCCCAGAACTCAGAAACGAAGAATTTTCGAAGATTTTAAAACAACAGGTCAACTTCTGTTTTAAGTTGGTCAGTTTGAAAGTTAGTTCTGTTCTGTACACAACACGGTTGAAATTTTCAAAATCGGTTCATTATTCACGAAATGATGTAATATTGAATTTACCGTCAAAAGGTGATGTTGAACTGACAGTTGAACCGCTCAAACTCAAGAACCTGAAAGTTTTGAAGAATCCAAAAATAATTTTCAAATTCTGTATTAGGGAGAAAGAATTCCTATGAAGACATTTTTCGGAAAAAACTATCTTAGGATGGAAATAACCCCCAACATTTTTTGAATAGGGAGGAGATGTTGGATGTGGTTTAGTTGAGGAATTGTTTCTGCTCTCTAAACATCGCAGTTGAAATTTTCAAATTTGTTCATTTGATGGCAAAACAATTCGAGTTTTTGAGTGTTTTCACTTTGATAACATTCGATTTTCTTATCGTTCATGATGGGAAAATGTGTGAAACGCATGAAATTCATTACAATGTATACTATTTTTTTGAAGATTTTTTCTCAAATATATTTCAGTCTTTCGTTTCTGCATCTTAATTGGGTTTGAGATTCACTTACGTAGGTAAAATGGTCTATTCTATGGAAGAAAGAATGGAAATTCTCATAATATACTATCGGAATGACGAAAATTCTAGGTTAACTGCAAGGTATTTTAATAACAATCATCCAGAAAGAAATGTAAGTCATCAATATGTTAAGCATTTGATTAATGAATAGGAAGCTACTGGTTCCATTCAGAATAAGAAACACGAAGTTGAGCGTTTAGTCCAAAATGAAGCTATTGAAATAATGGTATTGGGACATTTACAGATGGATTATCGGCAATCTATAAGAACTTTGGCACGAGCATCTAATCTTTCTAAATCTAGCGTTCATCGATTTGTGAAAGCTACAAATTTCACCCTTACAAGATAGGGCTGGTGAAAAGTTGAATGAAGACGATCCTGACCATCGGACTCAGTTTTGTGAACAATTCAATGAGTTACTGAAGAATAACCCACACCGACTCTTCAATACAATCTTTTCTGAGGATTGTTCCTTTATGTTGAATGAGGCAGTCAACAGACATAATTGTCGGTAATGCAGTGATAGTAGTCCTCATTTATTCATGGTGACAAATACACAAATTCCCCAAAAATTGAATGTTTGGGTAGGAATATTAGGAAACCATATTATTGGACCAATTTTTAACGATTATTTCAATTCATATTATTATTATTATTAAATACAAAAAGAGTTGAGGCATAAACCTGTAAACTCATAGCAAGAGTGAAGAAAGTTTATAATATAATTAAAGTGCCAAGATCCAATTGTCGAAGCGATTCTTGAATCCGTTAACTGAAGGCGCAATAACAACATCAGGCAGTAATCCATTCCAGCGCTCAAATATCCTATTGGATTGGAACTTTTGGCGAACCGAAGTTCTAAATTTCCCTTTGGTAAACTTATATTCGTGGCCCCTCAGGTGATTTTGGTTCACTGTGAATAAGTCTTGCAGACAACCATCAGCACATCCATGGAGTGCCCTGTAGGTCATTATAAGATCACCCCGCTCACGTCGATGCGCAAATCTAGGGATGCCAAAGAGTTCTAGACGGGAGTCATAATCAGGGCGGTTGCGGCCATATGGCAATCGTGTACATGTGCGCTGAACAGCCTCCAATGCTTCCAAATCACCCCTGAGTGAAGGCCACCAAGCTGGACCGGCAAATTCCATTATCGGACGGACATAGGAGGTGTATAATAGCTTGCACGTTGGTAGATTGCATCCATGAAAGGAGCGATATAAGGAGTAGCATAATTGCTTGGTTTTGCTGCATATATTGGTAATATGGCGGGACCAGGATAACTCCTAAATCACAGTGCTTGTCAACAGTTCTCAGCAATCTCCTCTCGATGAAATAGTCAATTTTTGGATTTTTTCTGCCTATGTGAAGCACGCAGCACTTATCAATGTTGAGAGGCAGCATCCATTCTTCACACCATCGACCCAACGCGTCCAGGTCATCCTGGAGAACTTTGGCGTCGGTAGGAGGACAACCATACAATTTCATGTCATTGGCAAATAATGCACAGTTCGATTTTATGGAGGGTGAAAGATCTGATATGAACAAGAGGAACAAAATGGGTCCGAGGACCGTGCCCTGTGGAATACCGCTGATAACACGGGCATCAGTTGACGACATGCTATCTCCAACTCTTACCCGAAAAGTCCTATCATGTAAAAATGAACTTATCCACGACAAACAATCGCCTCTAACACCCAGATGTTCCAGTTTAGCAACTAGGCGACGATGAGGGACACTGCGAACGCCTTTGCAAAGTCTAAGTAGATGACATCCACCGGCACATCAGAGTCCCAAGCTCTCTTCCAATCACCTATACAAGGGAGCAGGTTGGTTAAAATGGAGCGCCCTGGTACGAAACCATGCAGTTGTTCAGGCAGAATTTTGTTGGTAACCGCAAAGGTTAAGATGACTTCACATATGATTCTCACCATCAGTTTACAAGTAGCCGACGTCAGACTAATAGGCCTGTAGTTATTAGGATTAAACTTGTCACCCTTCTTGAAAACAGGCGTAACAGATGCGGACAGCCAAGCAGAGGGCAGCCTAGAAGTAGAGAAGGATTGGCGAAATATTATTGACAGAGGCAATGCAAGTGCTTCTGAACACTGCTTCAACTGAAATGCTGATATACCATCAGGGCCAGGAGCTGAGGAAGATTTCAAGATAGAAAGGTGTTTTCTTATTGAGTCTTCACCGAAAACAACGTCCTCAAGTTCCGGTTGTAAACGAGGCATATCAGGAATTGGTACTGGACCCATGGGTTCTTCAATGAAAACGGCCGAAAACAACTCCGAGAATACGTTGTTAGTTTCGGCATGATCTTGACACATCAAGTTGGAGCCGTTCTTCACATGGGGAACTCCGACTCTGCTATTCGACGAAGATCTCAAATATTTGAAAGCTTCTTCCGGTCTGCAGAGCTGGCTAATTTGTGTTCAAATGATGTTTTAGTATTCCATATCACAGCAGACATAGAATTAGAAAAGAATCTATGGTTTTGGTAGTCAGTTCGTGAACGACTTCTAAGATACCTCTGCCACAGTGATTTCTTCCTTCTTATCATTTTGAGAACCTAGTCAATGAATCAAGGTTTGGATTTGATTTAATAGTTCTTTCCTCTATGCAACCAATACGGCTTCGTTAAAGATATTCGAGAATGTTAACCATAATGTATCGACATCAGTGTCTTCAGGAAGAAGTGCATTCCACTCCTTGACCCCTTCATAATTTATTTTGCGGATGGTTTTGCGACTGGTTTGTGAGGAGATGGGGAAATTGAATTGTAATTCCAAAGCTATAACTATATGGTCAGATTTGCCAAATGGTGGAAGGTATTGTATAGGCGAAAATAAGTTGGAATCGTTAGTTATCATAAGATCGAGTATGGAAGGGGTCTGACCGTGTCTAAACCTTGTGGTACCAGAAAACAATTGATGTAGATCAGTATTCGTCAATAATCTGGCGTAGGGATATGAGGGTGAATTGACAGAGCATTGAGCTATGGGCCACTTTATGTCGGGACAATTGAAGTCTCCCATTATGAGAACATCTCCTTTATCAAGAGAGACCATGGACAGATACTCACAAAGCTTAATGTCATACTCATATGGTCGAGGCCTATAAATACAACCGATCAAAAATTTAAAATTAGAGGAAGAGAGCGTAAGAAAAAAGTTGTCAATTCCAAGCCAGTCGTATGTTGATGGGTTAACGCTGAAAGAATTGAACACTTCATTGATGATATATATACAAACACCACGGTAACCTGGAGTTTGTTCACTATCATATCGATATATGGTGTAGTTGGGTAGGGAGCAAACTTAGTCACTGATGGATGGCTGGATCCATGACTCGGATATCAAAATTATGTATGGTTTGTGGAGTTTAACAAAAGCCTGTAATTTTAGGAATTTAGAGGTGAGAGATTGAGCATTGGTATAAACTACAGGCCAAACATGCAGGTTGTTTAGTTATTTTGCTTTTCGTTAGTTTTGTGAACACAAACGATCTTAGGGAAACCCTTAATATATTTAATCGTTAGATTTCTTTCTCCAGCTTGCTGACGTCGCTTCAACTCATCACGTAGTACATTTAGCCCCGCGACCTGTAACCTCGTTTTGTCGTCGTAAATAGCTATATTACGGAAGTGCGGATATCCTAACAAGGAGGATTTGTGTCGGAGAATGTTTGACACAACTTCTGTATTTGAGAAACTAACTTTCAACCAGCGAGGGCGAGTAGGGTCTTTAGATGGAAGCCGCTGTGCGCTGACCAAACATTTACTGGAATTCCCATAGACAACATCAACAATTTCAGTGGCTAGGGCAGAGTCCTTGGAGGTGTCTCCGCCATCTAGTACGTTGGAAATTATTATGTTGTGTCCCTTTTTGACTCGAACTAGCAGTTCCGGAATGATACTACTATCTGCTGTTGTCGGCACCAAAGAATTGAGTTCCAGATTGGTGAGTTGATTCTTGATCTCCGAGACAGATAATGTGAGGTTGGATTGGCGCTCTCAAAGGAGGTTTATATCCGATGTATTTTGGTCAATTGAAGTTTGATGCACAGTGAGGATCTCAGAATGTTCATTAATGGAAGCGTTGCAGTTCGCAAGTTGGCTTAGTATATCCTTCTGTCGTTTCTCTATTCTAACAACACTCGTAGCAATTTCATTCATCTTTTCCAAGAGAGTATTGAAGTGATGTAGGGTTATTGAATTTGCATTCCCTAAAAGTTGTTCGGGGTTTTCATTAACCCCAGATGATGAGCGACTATTGGAGGCGATACTTCTCAAGGAGCGAGACATTATTGGTGAAGGAGTAACAAATATTGAGACGTTCTTCACTTTCTTGGGCCTCTAAAAAAAGACTCGACACAGATAGAGGAAATCAGGGCGGGAGAGGATACACGCGAATTCAAAACGACGCAACAGCAATACCTCAGACTGTGACAACGCAGTCTATGTTTTCCAACGCACAAGACGGAGCGAACTGGCGGCAGTAAACGATATGATTATTTCAGATACTGAATTGTTTCAGCCGCTACTATTTGGTAGTTGATCATAACTGAAACAAATTGTAGAAATTACTATGTTTTACTACCAAAAAATTTATATTACACATTTTCTTGTGACTCCAGCTTCGGGAAATGAACTATCCCATCATCAGACAACTGAAGACCTAACAGTGGTACAGTGGTATTTAAACAAAAGTGATAAATATTTTGAATATTTCAACAGATTCTCGGTAACACCTAATAGTGGTACAGAGGTTTACAATCTACTTACAACATGATAAAAAACCGGGTTAAAAAGAGGGGCCTTCTAACAGATATCGGAATGTCGGCAATCGACAAAGAAGATTGTTAAACAGATGGTACCCATTTATATATGTCAAATAATTTTTGGGGTTACATAGCTCCGTACAGTCATTCATTATTTTTATATTATTTTGTTGTATACATTCTGTCAAGAAAGTACCGGAAATTATCGATTTAAATCTGGCGGGGCAATGAGGCAGGTAAAAAATTTTTTTCCTAGGTTGGTACCACCGTCCTTAATTACTATGCCAAGCTTGAGCGGGATCTGTCAACTAGTGTGTTTGCAACAGCTGATTAAGTCAGTCGATGTCAGAGAGCGTGCCGATTTTTACTATGGGTGATTACGTTGAGTAAAGAATTTGTTTAAAGTTTTGTGTTGCAAATGAATTTTCGTCTGCCGATGTATTGAAAATGTTGCAAAAGGCCTTTGGTGATAATGCTCTATCGAAAACTCCTGCATATCAGTGGTACAGAGCCTTCAAGGACGGTCGTGAAGTGGTCGCCCATCGACGGATTCGATCGAAGATAACGTCGATAAAATTAAGGAAAGGGTGCTGGAAAACCGTCGTACCAGCTTGAGAGAGATAGCACATGATCTTAAGATATCCCACGAGTCCGCACGTACGATTTTGATTGATATTTTGGGCATGAGAAAGGTGGCCGCACGACTCGTACCGAAAGACCTGAATTTTCTTCAAAAACGTCATCGCGAACAGGTTGCTTCAGACATGCTGGATCGCTGTAATTCCGATTCTACATTCATGGAACGCATTATAACTGGTGATGAGACCTGGGTTTACGAGTACGATATGCAAACAAGCCATCAATCATCGGAATGGGTGGCAAAAAATGAGCCGAAACCGAAAAAACCACGCCAAAGCCGCTCGAAAATGAAGGTGATGCTCATTGTTTTCTTCGATATCCGTGGCGTGGTGCACTACGAATTCGTTCCAGAGGGTCAGACGGTAAACAAGGAGTATTACCTAGGCGTTATGAAACGTTTGCGTGAGCGTATCCGTAAGAAGCGGCCAAATTTGTGGGCGAACAACTCATGGATTTTGCATGACGATAACGCGCCTTCTCACCGAGCTACGATTGTGACTGACTTTCTCGCCAAAAACTCAACAAACGTGCTTCAGCAACCACCGTATTTGCCGGATTTGGCTCCCTGCGACTTTTTCCTCTTTCCAAAACTAAATTTGCCCATTCGTGGCACCCGTTTTGAGTCGATTGAAGCCATATAACAAAATTCGCCGCGAGAGCTAAAGTCCATCCCGGAAAGCGACTATAAAAAATGTTTCGATAATTGGGAGTGCCGTTGGCATAGATGTATTGGAGCAAATGGAGCCTATTTTGAAGGCGACCCAATAAATTTTGACGATTAAATGTAAAAATGTTGTTTTAATTGAAAATTCCCGGAACTTTTTTGACAGAGTAGTATATATATATATATATATAGAAACCGCATTCGTAAACAAATTTAGTTATTCAAAAATGTAAGATATACCAGTTACCTGACGATGCTACCGTGTTAGCGAAACGATCGTTGTATCATAATAATAATTAAATTTGTGAAAATCAGAATAACCTTATTGAATATTATTTTATATGGATTTTCATCGAGTGAAGATTGATTGAATTTTTTGTTTTTCAATATCTTTTTCCATGTTTTTATTATTGGTGGTCCTACGTTTAGTCTATTCATCACAAATATTGTCTCAGTGTAGTTCTCGTTATACTTTAACTCGCTTTCAGTTCCCCCTTACCCACTGCCGTTCCATATGTACATATCTATTTTATTGGATGAAAGAATTGCTTGGTTTGTAGGGATACCTTTTTGAATTCCTCCTAGTAATTGATTAACGTCAATTAATTAGTATGCAGATTCTAGGATAAGCATACTTCCAATGGGTAGATTGAGAGATGTATCGGGTTTTTTTTAGAGTGATAACACTTCAAATTGAAATCAAACAAATGTAAATCAAGATTGAAGCCAAATTTTTTTTTATTTGATTTTTTTATTTGATAATTTTATGACATTTATGTTTTTAAAATAGTGTCCGGTATATGCCACCATGACTAGCTCAGAGGAACCGCATTCGACCAGATCACTTTTGGGCCACTTTTTCGAGTAATTCAGGCCTTATTTCATCATTAACACGAATTAGTTTGGCTCCCAAAGCGTCTATTATTTCTGGTTTATCAGCATAAACCAATGATTTGACATAACTCCAAAAAAATATTCCAGTGGAGTTATGTCGCATGCTCTTGGAGGCCAATTAATTGAACCATTTCTTGAAATAAAGCTATCGCTTAATCTTTCTATCGATAAATAAATAGTTACGGTAGCAGCATGAGGTGTAGCACCATGTTGTTGGAACCAAAATACTTCTGGGTCGATATCATTCA
Organism: Megalocaria dilatata; assembly: GCA_034642435.1. Taxonomy (NCBI): domain Eukaryota; kingdom Metazoa; phylum Arthropoda; class Insecta; order Coleoptera; family Coccinellidae; genus Megalocaria; species Megalocaria dilatata. Next base: position 13,552,944 of record CM067863.1, read on the forward strand.
AATTTTGAAACAAATTATATTTGATCGTCGATCTGTAACGAACACCATTCACTGTAACATTAGCTCCAGCATAGTTTTTGAAGAAATATGGACCGATGATGCCTTCAGCGTGTAAAGCAAACCATAAAGTGCATTTTTCAGGATGCAATGGAACCTGCAGAACTTCTGCAGAACTTCTTGAGTATTGTTTCCACTCCATATACGGCAAATTTGCTTGTTTACATAGCCGTTCAACCAGAAATGAGCTTCATCAGTAAACACAATTTCACGATAAAAAAGTGGATCAATTTCAAGCTGCTGTAGGGCAAAATTAGCAAACAAACGACGCTTATTATGGTCAAGTGGCTCTAGTTCCTGAACCAGTTGGATCTTGTATGGGTGTAGACCAAGATCTTCCCGCTTCCATATGGTGGATGCACAGAGTCCAACTTGTTGTGAACGTCGACGAATAGACAAATCTGGATCATCATTAATACTATGACTTACAGCAGCGATATTTTCTTCTGTACATACAGTTCTTTGTCTTGTTGTTGTTGTTGCATCGAGTAGAGAAAATGTTGTCCGAAATCTAGCGATAGTTCGACGAATAAGCTGCTCCGATGGACGATTGTGTAAACCATAAATTTCACGAAGTGCTCTATAAGTTTGGCGAATAGAACACTGAGTTTGAAAATAAATTTCAACAATTTGTAAACGTTGTTGCGACGTGAGTCTTTCTATGATGATTTGTCAATGGTTACTGAACAGAAATGTCAAAACAATATGGCTTCTACCTTGTGTCAAATCACAGTTATCCTTATCGAAAGTTCTATCACTCTAAAAGAACACCCGATATATTATACTTTAACTGGTTTATTTGCAGCCTAAATACATATGTTACAAATGTACAATTTTGGGATTGTTTCACCCAAAAGTGAGGGAATTTTTTCGCCGTAATTTGAACTGTAATTGGAGTGAAAACACTATCCCATTGTTTCCCTGTTTTTTAAATACAATTAAATGCGTTCATTCTGATTTTCACAAATTTATATTTTATTGATTCAGTCTTTACTTGGTGGAAACTCATTTTAATGAAAAAAATGTACATGAGACAGTAATTTGTTTCCACAAAAATGTTTGTACTACTACAACAATTGTTGCACCACGATGTGGCTTCTTCAAGTATTACATTGTACTGTCTAGACAGTACAATCTAGACAGTACTGTCTAGACAGTACTATGTGTAAGCGCCAGGTGTGGATGGGATATACAATGAGATGGCCAAGCATGTGTGGCATAGTATACCTGTGAACGTGTTGTCTATGTACAACACGGTTGCGAGATAGGGTAGTTTTCCTGGGATCTGGAAGATTGCCTCGGTTGTGATTCTGCTGAAGTCAACGGAGAAACCGAAGACAGAGGTGGGACTATACAGGTCGATATGTCTTCTGTCAGTCCTTGGGAAGATTATGGAGAGATTGATGGTAAATAAGCAGGAGACTAAGACTGGGGGCATATCCAGCAGGAAGTATGGCTTCGTTAAAGGGAGCTCCACCTTTGACGCTTGGCTCATGTTTGAGAGAGTCGCGACAGAGAGCAACGAGAAATATGTGCTGGGTTTGTTTGTGGACTTCAAGGGTGCCTTCGACAATCTTAAGTGGGGGTACTCCTTGAGGTGTTTAAATGATATAGGTTGTGAGGAAATGGCACTTTAGCAGAGTTACTTCAATGAAAGAGAAGTAAGAATGATAGGACAGCATGAGTCTGTTGTAAGAAAGACGATGAGAGGATGCCCACAGGGCTCCATAGTGGGTCCTAAGTTGTGGAACTCGTGCATGAACGGTCTGTTGGAAGAGCTTGAAAGGGAAGAATGTGAGGTGGTAACATATGCTGATGATGTTTTCCCCTTAGTGAAAGGTAACGGTTGTCTCACTTTCGCGGGGAGGGGACGTACTATTTGAATCTGTTGAGCAATTGGGCTGCTGAGGCAGGTGTAAGTGTGTCAGAAAGCAAGATAGTTTGCATGTTAGTAAAAGGAAAGCTGGCCTCCAGTAGGGCTCCAAACGTGCGTTTGAATGGCTCTGCTATTCAATACGCTACAAGTGTTAAGTATTTGGGAGTAAGAGTGGAGGAGAGATACAGATTTTCTGGTCACTTCTCTGACGTACGGGAGAAATTGGTAATATTGGTGGGCTGCTTGGGAAGATTATTGCGGCGTGACTGGGGATTGCAGAGAAAGGCGATGAATGTGATATATGGTGGCATGTTTAAAGCGTGCGCTATGCATGGAGCAAATATATCGTATGAATCCATTAAGTATGAATATGCAAGAAACGGATTCAATAGGTGTCATGTATGCATGCATGAGAGTATGTCGGACGGTATCCACGGATACCATGAATGTTCTGATGGGTGTCCCTCCGTGTGATCTTGTAGCGAAAAAAATGGGAGTGGAGTACAAACTGAAGAAAGGTTAGGTTCTAAATGATTTCGATCGAATGATTGTTGATGAATGGAATCAAGACCTTGAGAGGAGTGTGATTGATTTAAGAGAAAGAATGAAGGTGGAGTGGTAGAAAAGATGGGATGAGAGTGAAGCTGGGCGAGTAAGTCATAGGTTCATCGCGAGAGTAGATTTTTCCAGCAAGAATAAATGCGTCTCCCCTGGCCTATACCTAGCATACTTGATTACGAGTCATGGGAGCCTGAATGAATTTCTGTATAGAAGCGACCTCTCTGAGCATGACAGATGCGTATGTGGAGAGATTCAGAGTTGGAACCATGTCCTGTATGAATGTACAGAGTACTTGAAAGAAATAATAGTGATATTGGAGGGAATGATGAGAGGAGCAAATGAAAATGTATATGATACAAGTTGGATGATAGAAACGCATGAAAGATTTGAAAGAATGGAAAGCTTTTCGAGGGCAGTCTTCACAAAAAGAAGACATAAACATTTAGGTGTCTCTTTCGAGGCGATCTGGGGCTGAGTTTCTCGTAACTTTGGAACGAGATTGGATTTGATGTTGATGGGTGGTGCTGGTCGCATGCAGGGCGGTCTCTGTAGGTTGAAAGGTTGATGTCTCGGACTCTGGTGGTGGTGCTATCGGAACGCTACCCTGGTTTCCTGGCGCGGCCTGGATCTTACTGTACTGACGGGTGTGACAATCCCGCATTACTCTAGCTGGCTTTAGCAAGGTATGGGTTTCCAAGGCTCTAAATTTGCAAGGGAATGCGTTCCTGAAGCAAATCTTAGCAATGACGGGATGATTGCTACCACGGGAAGGCGGATGCCCACAGGAGTAATCCTGGCCGCTCTACTAGATGATAGGTTTCGTGGAGGCAGTGGTTGAAAACCTGCATGCTGGGCTAGAGGGGATCTGTCCCTTCGACGTGTGGGAGCTAACCTGCATAGTTAGAAGATAGTGCTTCGCCCTATGCCAGTGAGGGCCTAAATCTTGGAATCTGAAGCCAAACTGGAAGTTGCGAACTTATCGCGGCGCGTTGGTTCGGCGTATCCTAATCCCGCGTCCATGAGGGGCTATGACCGTGGGCCTGAGAGCAAATAGGTCACATTAAACAACCTTCACTTCCTTCCTTGACCAGAATCAAACCGTATATATACAATCAGTGAATGTATTAAACGTGTCCTCATGGTGAGCTACCAAGCTTTGTGTATTTATGTGACATATGACGAAATTATTTGGTAACAATTCACTTGGATCAATTGCATAAGTACCACACGAAATATGAGGTGTATCATCAGAATCCATTAGGCTGAAAAGCTCGTGCTCAATGCCGCTCATATTCAGGACATGGGAAGGCAAAGAAGGATCGAATGTGGAGTCATGAACAACAAAGTCAAGGAAAAAAATAAAATGAAAAGAAAAGTCTTCTCGACTGCAGCGATATGAATTAAGAAAACAGAAATAACAACAGATAGAAAAAATCCCAAATTAGGCCACTGTGAAAAAATAACATCACAGAAAAAAGAACAGTATCGAAAAATAGTGCTCTTATTTGCTCACATTCTTGCTCCTAGTATTCGGTCTTGGGCACTTAGTAGGCGAAGTCTGGGATCGAGCAGCCTCTGCACTGCCTACGTCAGCGCGCTTCAATACATGGATCTAGGATAAAGAACATATCTTGGTCTTATGTTTTCCCACCGCAACATGTATATAACCATTTTGTGTCCACACATTTTGAGAACCAAAAGTAGTCATTGCATCTCCATAAAACTTATGTCTTTTCCTAGTTAGGAATTTTGTAATAAATATACCAGATCCCTTCGGTTTCTTCTTTGCATACCACTTTGAATTTTTGTATCTGAACCTAGTAAATGTAACCAGAACAGGTCTCGGCTGCCCAAACGATGAACTTCATCTATGCAATAATGGGTTGAATTCTACGTATACGAAACATCTAATAAAAAACATGATTTTGATGAGCGTTCTAAGATTTCAATTTTCAAATAAATTAATTCGGCTGATCTGTACCAAATATCGTTAATAAGGATTGTGCGCTATGGTAATAATAACAATCCTTATTTATTAATTAATTATTATTATTAATAAATTAAGATTTGGCATAAAGAAAATAAGCGTCTGAAACTGAACCTGTTAAAAGTTTCAAAATAAACCGATTAAGAAATTCGGGGAATTCATTGAATGGACAAAGTTATTTAATTCACCTCTATTAAATCTATTCTTTAGGAACCCGGTGGTTTCACCAAAAGTCATAAAAATTTTTAATGTACCCTTATCTCAAAACAGAAACCATCTAAATACAATTATGTTACCACCATAAGTTGTTAAGCAGTTGTTTGTAAGCATTTGAAGAAGTTACTATGTAAATGAAACACGTCATGTGAGCAATTCACAATATTAAATGGAAATAAACATATATAAGTATATTATTTAATGCAAGTGTGTACAATGTATTTCTATCAAGTAAAGGCCAACATGATTTGAAGTTCTTATTTTATCTTCTTGTCTGACTCTTTGAAATAATGTAATTCAAAATTTGAATATCAAAACAAATTGAAATATGTTTATCTTCTACAATTTTAATTTCCAAAAGAATTTTTTTATTCAAAAAACTTTTAGAATTAAATTAATGTCTAAAACAAGCACCGCTCACATTTAATAGACGTATATAATCAAAACTCAATATACAATGTCAAATGAAATAAATAACCCAACAGATATACGAAAGTAATTAAAATTAATAAATAAATATTCAAAGGAGACAAAATTTTGTTTCTGGTTTTATCTTAAGAAATACTACTTGCCTTATAAAAACATGAACACACTTGAAGGACTTCCCAAAGAATATAATTTATTTGAAATATTTAATATATTTTCCTGAAGACGGGATTATCTAGAATTATATTTGTTTTTTGAAGATATAGTGCACATTTTTTAGAGATTTTTGAAATAATTTGTTCGAATATTTAAATATATTAAATATTTCAAATAAATTATATTCTTTGGGAAGTCCTCCAAGTGTGTTCATGTTTTTATAAGGCAAGTAGTATTTCTTAAGATAAAACCAGAAACAAAATTTTGTCTCTTTTGAATATTTATTTATTAATTTTAATTACTTTCGTATATCTGTTGGGTTATTTATTTCATTCGACATTGTATATTGAGTTTTGATTATATACGTCTATTAAATGTGAGCGGTGCTTGTTTTAGATATTAATTTAATTCTAAAAGTTTTTTGAATGAAAAAATTCTTTTGGAAATTAAAATTGTAGAAGATAAACATATTTCAATTTGTTTTGATATTCAAATTTTGTTATATTTCTTCTATCAAGTAAAAAGCCTTTCTATTTTATTTTATATATAATATATAATTATATTTTGGCTTCAATAAATCTCATTATAGAATGTCAATGAATTTAAGTAAACCTTAAAATAACTCACTTTGTTCTTTGATTTTGTTAGAACATAGATCAATCTTGAATATATAGTTGATCTGTAGTTCGAAGCTTAAGTCTTTTAACACGTGAGTGATGTAGGTTATGTTTTTGATTTTGATATTTGGAATATTGAAAAAGGGCTGAAGACGGGATTATCTAGAATTATATTTGTTTTTTGAAGATATAGTGCACATTTTTTAGAGATTTTTGAAATAATTTGTTCGAATATTTAAATATATTAAATATTTCAAATAAATTATATTCTTTGGGTAGTCCTTCAAGTGTGTTCATGTTTTTATAAGGCAAGTAGTATTTCTTAAGATAAAACCAGAAACAAAATTTTGTCTCCTTTGAATATTTATTTATTAATTTTAATTACTTTCGTATATCTGTTGGGTTATTTATTTCATTTGACATTGTATATTGAGTTTTGATTATATACGTCTATTAAATGTGAGCGGTGCTTGTTTTAGACATTAATTTAATTCTAAAAGTTTTTTGAATAAAAAAATTCTTTTGGAAATTAAAATTGTAGAAGATAAACATATTTCAATTTGTTTTGATATTCAAATTTTGTTATATTTCTTCTATCAAGTAAAAAGCCTTTCTATTTTATTTTAATGTAATTCAATTTGTTTTACAGCTCTTCATGATAGACAATTGTGCGGACGACTGGCGAATCGCAATGACATGGCAGAGAATTAGCCAAATAACTATGGAGTTAGTGATTTGCGCTGTACACCCCATACCTGGCCAATACCGATTTGTATGGACCACAAAACTTTCGAATAGTAAAAACGGACTGATCGGCTCAAAAAGTGTACCCTACGATGTTCCTCTGTCCCTACCCATGTTTCTTCGCCTTTATCTCATCTGTAGAGTGATGTTGTTACACAGCAAGTTATTCACGGATGCCTCCTCCCGTAGCATAGGAGCTTTGAATCGTATTAATTTTAACACTAGATTCGTACTGAAGACACTCATGACGATATGTCCAGGAACAGTGCTCCTGGTTTTTATGGTCTCGTTGTGGATAATCGCTAGTTGGACACTCAGACAATGTGAAAGGTAAGTCAAATTCATTAAGGTTAATTTCAGAGTTGTTATTTGTTCTCTTATAGCAAGAAACCAGGTTCATATTCAGTGGGGGCTCGTGAATATTTATCATGGGTCGGCAGATTATGTAGGTTTCCGCACCACCATGAGGTACTGCGATCGATGCGTTACTTTTTTATTGTAGGAGATCAGAATTAGATCTGTGCTAGCTTAAAGGGGGAGGGGGATACTATGACGTGTTAGTTTTCTCGAGTTCGAGTTGAACTCTTCTTGACGACCGTTAGCCTTCAATGGCTCCTTTTGGAAACAAGGCTACCACGGGTGGATGCTTTGACCCGGAGGGATATTCGTACTTCTGGCCACCCTAAGTAGTGGTTAAAAGCCTGCATGCTAGGCTAGAAGGGACTCTGCCTGGATAACCGGGACTGAGGCGGAGGTTTAGAGGTCTCGACCATGCTATATACTAAGCTTGGACCTGGATCGACAAGGGTGACGAGTCCGGGCTTCGACCGGTCGAATGGATTGTGGAGGCATGAAGCCCATTTTGGCGTAGTGTTTGCGCCTGGATAACCGGGACTTGCCGGATGTTTAGGAGTCTCGACCATGCTTTATGCTGAGCTTGAACCTGGACCGACTGGCGGGTCCATAGAGAGTCTGGGCCTCGAGCGGTCGAAAGACGGTGGATGCAAAGAAGCCCCTTCGACGTGTGAGTTGCGTCCTAATCAACTCGGGCACTGAAACTGCATAGCCATTAGAAGCGAAGCTACCAGTCTATACTGGAAGTAAAGAGAGACTACTGTTTCGTTTTGCGTGCTGATTGGGCGTATCCCAAACCCGCGCCCATTGGGGCAGTGACCATAGGCCCAACGGCAGATAGGTTACTTAAATGTCAAAACGTCAAAACCGTTGTTTCTTCACAATTATGAATTTACTCGGATGATTTCTGTGGAATAACTATTTCTGCTCTTGATAACATTTTTTTGAATTAAACATTCAAAAACTTAACAGAAACATATCTCACCTAAAATATAGGTGTCAATAATAGTTTAAAAGTGTTGAAATATAAAACTAAAATGAATTCTGGGACATAGTGTTTCTGAAAAAAGTTTTAAATTGTTTAAAAGAAAACGTTCAAACAAATAAGGGATTCAATCATGTGAAACGAAAAATACCGATGATCCTTCACTCAGATTTCCGCCGTATGTATTGGAGTACGGTAAATACAGAACTGCCGATTGTCTTACTGAATTGTATTGAAACAACAACATTAATAAAATATTCATATCCCAGCATTGCCAGGTCCTCTAATGGGCTATTGGAGATCAGAAATACATCTAGGTATTCAATTATGATCATTCAACTTTTATTTTATTTTTTTGTGAAATAAGTGGTGTATTGAATATTTAACATTTTCTACATCTGATCAAACAAGGGCTAATAGAAGTTGATTAAGAAAAAATGAATAGGTATTTGCTACGTCTATTATGTAGCTCTCATACATAACAAGTGTAACAAACAAAAGACTTCAAATGTTCAGATATTTTTATGACCCCAAATTCGAAGAATTACTTCATCTTCAGACTACTGAAAATTTACCAAAAGGTACAAGGTATTTATGGAGGTTCAGGTAAAAAGAATGATGACCAACTCTCAACAACTCAAAGTCACCTCCGCTCTCCCCAGGAATTGGTTCGGTTACACCTATATTTAAGAAGGCAAACAAGCTTTTGCCTAATAATTATCGACCCATAAGCCTAACCTCCCTCACTGTCCAAGGTCTTGGAGAGAATTTTCTGTGAGCAGCTTCTTCACTTTACGCTGGTACATGATGTTATAGCTCGTGAACAACATGGATTTGTTCCTGGTCGTTGTACAATGACCAATCTACTGTGCTGCCTGAACGATTGGACTCGCTCTTTGGGTCGGGGTATTCCTATGAATGTACTGTATTTGGACTTTTTCATAGCATTCGACCGGGTCGCACATAGTCCCCTTCTGTATATACTACAACACCTAGGCATAGGGAAAGAGTTGCACTCGTTGATCAGGGCTTTCCTCTCCAATAGAACTTTGCGAGTGAGAGTGGCGGACGTTCATTTATCTGCGGATAATTTGGTGTCCAGTGGCGTACCGCAGGGATCAGTCTTGGGTTCCATTCTCTCCTTATTTTAGACGTCTGATCTACCTCGACCAGTGAAAATGCGAACTTTTGGTAGACGACACGAAGATATATAACTATGCATCGAATGCGAGGACCCTTCAGGCCGATTTGTGGGCTGTGAAAATTGGTATCGAAAATATAGTGAGACTTGAATGGTAACGATGGTTTTGATAGGAAACAGCTTTCGTTATCGCTAAATATGTTATATGCGAAAGGTATTCCAGAACTTTTCAACATGTCTAATCTTTTAGTTTTAATCTCTTCATGTGAAATGAATGATTTATGTTTATGAAATGGTTTTATTTTATACGATGTGCTACAAAAATCAGTTGTTATTTCATTGAATAGTATAGATCTTTTATATTCTTCCACTTTCATGTTTATGGAAGATTTTGGGCCTTATGTTTGACGTACTAGGGCATTCATAACAATATAATTTGTATATATAATAACATAAATAGAGGTTAATTCTTGATAGAAGGTATATAAAATTATATAAATATTTTAAAAATTTTAAAAAATTTTTAAAATTAGCCTTCTACATATTTAATTCCAAAAGATTATATTTAATGATTATAACTTCTGAAAATAAATTAAAATAATGTCGTATAAGTACCACTTATATCATGACATAAAATAAACATTCATTATAAGACATCCGAATGGTATAACAAAATCCAATGAATAAAAATTATTAACCAAAATCCTATAAATTAAATATTTTGAATAGACAAAATTTTGTTTCTGCTGATCAATCTTATGAAAACCAATATCTTTCAAGAATATCCAACATAATCTTAAGAATTTCATCACAAAACTATCTTACTTAGACTATTCAATATTATTGGATATCTAACCAAGGTACCTTATATAAAAACTCAAGATATGTAAAACATTACCGAAAAACAAGTTTTAAGATTAACTTTGCTTCGTCAGTATTCAAATAATTCATATTCAAAAAATATAACATCAATCAACAACAAATATTCACCTACCTTCAAACTTCTAGAGAGAGTTCTACCGAAATGGAACCTTTAAGTGTCGTGAGGAACAGTTCACTACACTCAAAAATATATCTGTGGTTTATTATTATATAATTTTTTCACAAATTTTCAGGCAATCTTTACCAGAGACTAAGAGTATTTTGTTCAAGTCTATTATAAATTTTGGTGTTATTTAGTAAGATGAAGTAGGTAGAATAAAATTTTTTATTCTTTAGCCCGAAGGGAGGGTGTAGGTTGAATTTCCTTTTTTGTTACAATAACATTTTTCATGTTCCCTGAGTCTCGTCTGGAACGGTCTTCCTGTCTGACCAACATATACAAAATGGCAAGTACCGCAAGTTAACTTATAAACACCTGATTTCTTCTTCTTAGAGGTTTTATCTTTATTATTCTTTATTAATTTTTCTAGGGAGTTATTCGTTCTATAAGAAATTCTAAAATTGTGGTTCTTCTTTAAATATCTAGCTACATTTTCTATTTTTGGTCCCAAGTATGTCAACGAAATGCATTTACTTCCAATTGAATCATTATTTATGGGATATACTAATTTCAAAGCCAGCTTTAATTGTATTTTTGTAAAAAGATTCTCAATAATCTGGACGTTGAAACCGTTGTTCAACGCAATCTGTTTAATAATGTTATATTCTTTGTCAAAATTCTCACTTGACATGGGTATGTTGGCTAATCTATATAACATACTATTGTATGCTGCTAATTTTTGTAAGAATGGGTGGTTTGATGTGAAGTGAATTGTGCTATCTGTATGGGTTGGTTTCCGGTATATTGAAAAAACGTGTTTATTATTAGTTTTTGTGATAGTTAAGACCAAAAATATATACTATTGTTTTTTCCAATTCATAAGTGAATTGTATGGTTGGGGATAATTTGTTTATAAAATCCACAAACAAAGAAAATTGTCTATCAGTGCCATTGAATAAACATATAACATCGTCTACATGTCTGTACCTTTAAATGAAACATTTAAAATAGGGGCTTTTTATTATGCTAGTTTCTAAGGAATCCATAGAAATTTCCGATAATAACGGACTCAAAGGATTTCCTATAGTGAGGCCATCGTTATCTATGTAAATCTTGCCGTTGAACGTTCAACGGCAAGATTTTATAAATGAATTATCCCCAACCATACAATTCACTTATGAATTGAAAAAAAAAACAATAGTATAAATTCTTGGACTTAACTATCACAAAAATTAATAATAAACACGTTTTTTCAATATACCGGAAACCAACCCATACAGATAACACAATTCACTTCACATCAAACCACCCATCCCCACAAAAATTAGCAGCATACAATAGTATGTTATATAGATTAGCCAACATACCCATGTCCCGTGAGAACTTTGACAAAGAATATAACATTATTAAACAGATTGCGTTGAACAACGGTTTCAACGTCCCGATCATTGAGAATCTTCTTACAAAAATACAATTAAAGCTGGCTTTGAAATTAGTATATCCCATAAATAATGATCCAATTGAAAGTAAATGCATTTCGTTGACCTACTTGGGACCAAAAACAGAAAAGGTAGCTAGATATTTAAAGAAAAACCACAATTTTAGAATTCCTTATAAAACGAATAACTCCCTAGGAAAATTAATGAAGAATAATAAAGATAAAACATCTAAGAACAAGAAATCAGGTGTTTATAAGTTAACTTGCGGTACTTGCCATTTTGTATATGTTGACAGGAAGACCGTTCCAGACGAGACTTAGGGAATATGGGAAATGTTATTGTAACAAAAAGGGAAATTCAACCTATGCAGAGCACCTTCTAGACACAGGACATAGTTTTAATAGTAACTTTGAAATTTTACACACAGAAAACAAAAGTTTCAGATTAAACTTTTTAGAAACTTTAGAAATTAATAGATATCATAAAAGAAAAATATTATTGAATAACCATACAGAATTGCAAAACTCTCTTCAACCCCTCTATTTTTTGTCATGTCCATGTACTATATAATGAAATTCTTGTTCATGGTATACTCAGTATCTTGTAGTACTCACCTGAAGAAGTCATGGTATGACGTAACGATCGTAGTGTAATAAAATATTAGCGGAAATTAGAATATTGTCACCGAGTGACATATCTGACTAACACACTTGTAAAGAATTGCTTGGTATGAAGAGATACCTTTTTGATTTATTCCTAGTAATTGATTAAACGTTAACCAATTAGTATGCAAATTCTTGGTTAAGCATACTTCAAGAGAGAGAGGAATGTATAATTGGCTTTAATAATTGATTTTCAGCCTCATTACAAATTACAAGTTTTAATTGTTTGCCCGAATTAAGGTAGTTGTTTCGGTGTAGTTTTAATTCTAATTGCCACTATTTTGTTCGTGGAACAAAATAGTGGCAATTATTAAAGCCAATTATACATTCCTCTCTCTCTTGAAGTATGCTTAACCAAGAATTTGCATACTAATTGGTCAACGAAATGCATTTACTTTCAATTGGATCATTATTTATGGGATATACTAATTTCAAAGCCAGCTTTAATTGTATTTTTGTAAGAAGATTCTCAATGATCGGGACGTTGAAACCGTTGTTCAACGCAATCTGTTTAATAATGTTATATTCTTTGTCAAAGTTCTCACGGGACATGGGTATGTTGGCTAATCTATATAACATACTATTGTATGCTGCTAATTTTTGTGGGGATGGGTGGTTTGATGTGAAGTGAATTGTGTTATCTGTATGGGTTGGTTTCCGGTATATTGAAAAAACGTGTTTATTATTAATTTTTGTGATAGTTAAGTCCAAGAATTTATACTATTGTTTTTTTTTCAATTCATAAGTGAATTGTATGGTTGGGGATAATTCATTTATAAAATCTTGCCGTTGAACGTTCAACGGCAAGATTTACATAGATAACGATGGCCTCACTATAGGAAATCCTTTGAGTCCGTTATTATCGGAAATTTCTATGGATTCCTTAGAAACTAGCATAATAAAAAGCCCCTATTTTAAATGTTTCATTTAAAGGTACAGACATGTAGACGATGTTATATGTTTATTCAATGGCACTGATAGACAATTTTCTTTGTTTGTGGATTTTATAAACAAATTATCCCCAACCATACAATTCACTTATGAATTGGAAAAAACAATAGTATATATTTTTGGTCTTAACTATCACAAAAACTAATAATAAACACGTTTTTTCAATATACCGGAAACCAACCCATACAGATAGCACAATTCACTTCACATCAAACCACCCATTCTTACAAAAATTAGCAGCATACAATAGTATGTTATATAGATTAGCCAACATACCCATGTCAAGTGAGAATTTTGACAAAGAATATAACATTATTAAACATATTGCGTTGAACAACGGTTTCAACGTCCAGATTATTGAGAATCTTTTTACAAAAATACAATTAAAGCTGGCTTTGAAATTAGTATATCCCATAAATAATGATTCAATTGGAAGTAAATGCATTTCGTTGACATACTTGGAACCAAAAACAGAAAATGTAGCTAGATATTTAAAGAAGAACCACAATTTTAGAATTTCTTATAAAACGAATAACTCCCTAGAAAAATTAATAAAGAATAATAAAGATAAAACCTCTAAGAAGAAGAAATCAGGTGTTTATAAGTTAACTTGCGGTACTTGCCATTTTGTATATGTTGGTCAGACAGGAAGACCGTTCCAGACGAGACTTAGGGAACATGAAAAATGTTATTGTAACAAAAAGGGAAATTCAACCTATGCAGAGCACCTTCTAGACACAGGACATAGTTTTAATAGTAACTTTGAAATTTTACACACAGAAAACAAAAGTTTCAGATTAAACTTTTTAGAAACTTTAGAAATTAATAGATATCATAAAAAAATATTATTGAATAACCAAACAGAATTAAGTAGCACCCCAATCTTTTTCGAATCATTTTTCAGAATTCCAAAAGAATTGTAAAACTCTCTTCACCCCGTCTATTTTTTGTTATGTCCATGTACTATATAATGAAATTCTTGTTCATGGTATACTCAGTATCTTGTAATACTCACCTGAAAAAGTCATGGTATGACGTAACGATCGTAGTGTAATAAAATATTAGCGGAAATTAGAATATTGTTTTTATTCATATTTTCAAGATGAATTTCCGTCAAGTAAAGACCGAAACAATTATAGAATAACCAAAAACTCAAAATTAGACTTAAGACCTTTGTATCAATATTGAAGTATTTAACCTCTACGTACATCGGACGTGAACTAGGGTGAATGATTTCAATTTTCTTTATTCAATTTCGTAATGATTTGTATAGTAAGAAGTAGCTTCAATGAAAGATTTATTCATTTCAAGTTTCCCTTCAGAAAAGATTGAACATCAGGAGCCTTTGCCAAGACTCAAAGATAAAGTTATATTTTATGACGAAACTTTCGAATACCATCAATCTGAAATGAAACGAATCTGTCAAGTAGAAAACGTCGAAAAGTAAGATGATGAATCGACAGCAAACATTATAACATACGAGTACGAACATCCATCCCTGATTTTGTGCTGGAAAAACTGACATCTTTTTCACTGAAAAAGAATAATGACTTCATGTACTTAGTAAAATCGATATCAGCTCATACGTTAGTGTTCAAAACTTTAAGCAGCACTTTATTTCTAATAGCAGAATGTGGAAAATAGTTGGTTCTGATATATAATTTTTTTATTCATCAGGAATACAAATTAACGGTCGGAATATAAAGACAAACTTGATAAAATTATTTTTTCGTATGACAACACTCAGCCTCACGTCGCAAAATATGTCGAAAAATATTTAAAAACGATCAAACTATTGGCTGTTTCGAAGGATGGAACACGATTTGGCAGGTCACCGCTTCAATAGAAGAAAAAAAAAAGAAATCAGAAAGTGGCTTCAAATTGGATCGCCTCAAAAGACAAGGAGTTTTTTCGAGACAGAAATCGGATATTACCTGAGAGGTGGGAAAAAGTAGTAAGCATTGATGGACAATATTTTGATTACTTTGTCAATTCATTTTCTCTTGAAATAAATGCAATTTTGAGCTGTAAAAATGGATCCAATCAATTTGTACTCCCAATATGAAAAACTTACAAAATTCTGTGAATCTCTCTCATTTGATGATATAAAGAATATGAAAACAATTGTAAAATCATTGAGAATCCATAAAATATATAATATAATGAGAAATATTAGACGGACGGATGAGATGGGGAACTTTTTTTGTCTTTCCTAGGAAATTTCTTCATTCAACTCCGTAACTTAGAAATCTAAATCTTTCAAAACTTACCAGTTTTTATAGAAGATTCACCACTTTGTGAATAAATTTTCAATATTTTTCAGTTTTGTTCAGGCGTAAATCGACCCATTTCGGTTATGTCGAATATTAAACTTACTTTCTGTCAAAATCCGAAAGACAGAAGAGCTGCCAGACTCGAACTACTGCAAAGTGCAAACGCTTCATCCCACCCTTTTTTGCTAAGAAAGGATGGAACAAGAAAATATTGAACAAGATTTCATAAACTCTTCATACGTTTTGCCGAAATCAGATAAGAAATAAATTGAGAATTTCTCCTTATTTATCTTCACGGAATGATGAAAGAGCCTTCATGTCGTTATTTCACATCTAAATACTAAATTTTAACAAGATCGGAATTGTACGTTCGAAAATATTTGAAACATAAAATTTTAAAGAAGATTTTTTCATAATTACATAAGTTCTGACTCCAAACCATCCCTGAACATGTCAAGTCTCTAGGTCCAAAATTAGCTTTTTTAGCTCCAGTCGTCCTCTCGCAAAGCCGATTGTCACAAAATTCTGCAAAAGTCTTCGTGTCATTTCTATAGATACCAAATTTTATTTCGATCGCATCAGTTCGGAATATATTATGAAAAGAAGAAAGAATTTCGAATATGAATAACTGGGGAACCATTGAAAGGATTTCGCCTATTGACGAAATCATTCGAGTAATTCAGGCCCCAAACCTACACGGAAAGTTTCAGTCTCCAGCTTTTTCCGTTCGAAAAATAAAGTGTTTACGAAGGGACCAGACAGAATTACTTTCGACGTCGTTTTCGACATTGAGCAAAATGATAGCACGCTGTTCCCTCGAAAATGCGCGAAAAAACGCAATTTGATTGCTGAGAAGTGTTTTCGGCTCAAAATTGGCAAAATACAGACGGAAATATTAGCACTGTGGTACAAACGATAAAATAAAAAATTTTCACAGAAATGATGTACATAAGAGACAATTGAAAATGAGTATAAAATTTGTAACTTGTTTTACTTTTGAAACAAAATTAGAGTTATATGGTTGATTCAAAATAGGAAATTGGAAAATATGAAACAATAAGCTGGCAACGACACGAAAGGTTCACAGGTGTTTGCGTTTGAAGATATTTGCGTTTCCATTCTTCTCCTTTTCTAGATAATTCACGTTAAAGATAATGGAAATTAAATTAAGGTTTTCAGGTGTTTTTTTATCCTTGCTTCAAAAAAATGTGACTATTTATTATTATTATTAATCACGTACCATATAACTCGAAAACAACGAACAAATCAAATACTTGAGCCCTATATGAATATAAACTACTCGTCAAAATTTAAGGTAATTAACGTTTTCCGAAGACGCATATTTTCCGTATCATATTAATATTTTTTTTATTTACATAAACTATAAACGATTATAAAAACGTCACCTGGTTCATCGTGAAGTAAGTTTAATCATTTTCGGTTCATGTGTGTCAAAAATGCACATTTAAATGATTTTCTCTTCAGTCTGTAAGTTTCATTATGTCAAGAAAAGTTCTATCCGAGGACGATGCCACCAGAGCTTCTGGTATGTTTCAGACAGGTAAATTTCTTCAATGTTAGTCAAAGTGCCACTGTAACTGTTCGTTAATGACCCAGAAATCGCAGACCACGTGCTACAATACTAGTACGAGTAGAAGATCGTTTTTTGACTCTTTCTGTGAGAAGAAAACCTTACAGAATGGCAAGTCAACGTCTTCTAGATACGACAGGTATTTCAGTTTCCCTAAGCATAATCATAAGATGTTTTCATTAATCTATGATCGAGATGCTCATTAAGAAAAGTTCCACTCACTCGCGAACACAAGCGCAATGAAGTAAGTACACTGACGAGATGAATGCCGATACGTACAGAACTGATTTACTAGTACTGCCAAAAACCATGAAGTCTCAAACATATGTTAATTCAGTTATCAACGGAGTAGTACCCCACTTTAACGCAGCTATTGGCGAAAATTTAATTTTTCGGGGTGATAGTGCACGGCCATATAGATCACACCAGGTGAATACTGCTATAGAAAACCGGGGTATTCAATATCTAGCAGTACTCCCAAGTTTTCCTGACCTCAATCCAATCGAGCACGCTTGGTACCGATTACAAAAAACGCTCGATGACCACAAACCCCAGTCGAAAACGCTTCAACAGCTCCAAGATCTTTTTCCACAACTCTGGCAACAAGACAGTAGAATATTCTCGATAACTTCAGGGAAAGCATGCAGAGAAGATGCCAAGCAATTATTGATGCACTTGGGGTCATACTTTGTATTGAGGGGGAATACAAGCACGCCTACCAGGCCGAAAAATCAGTAGAACATGCATTACATAATTGGGTCGGAAAATTAAACCAATCTCTCTATAATCGAGAGATACAACTAACAGCTTTTCTCGACATTGAAGGTGGTTTTAACAATACGCTGTCAG
The DNA here is from genome assembly GCA_034642435.1 of Megalocaria dilatata. Taxonomy (NCBI): domain Eukaryota; kingdom Metazoa; phylum Arthropoda; class Insecta; order Coleoptera; family Coccinellidae; genus Megalocaria; species Megalocaria dilatata. The sequence continues at coordinate 13,570,811 of CM067863.1, forward strand.
CTTCTCTCGCTGAGGCTATTTCTGCGAGAGAAATCGATTAGCTGATTTGTAGGTGGATACAGGCAAAGCGGAATTATGACGACCTCATACCAAGGTAAGGTGCAGGTGAATCTGCGGTGGGCCCAGCATGCTGAGGATCTTTTGAGGACCGACCTTGGCTTGTTCACATACGGCTCGCGAACGACGAACGGAACGAGAACGGGAGTCTATGGAAGCAAACCGAGAATCAACATCTCATTGAGTCTTGGTCAATACGCAACCATATTCCAGGAAGAACTATTTGCCCATTGAGATCGCGGCAAATCTGCTGATAAAATGGCAAATCCACCACGGCAAAATCAAAATATTTACCGATAGTCAGGCAGTACTAAAAGTTCTGAAATCCAGCTGTTGTACATAGAGAACAGTCTGGAGTTGCCGCAAGGCTTTAAAACGGCTCGGTATGTATAACAGAATCACTCTTGTTTGGATACCGAGCCACTCAAATTTTATTTGGGTAACGAAGAGGCAGATCGGCTGGCGTCTGCTGGAGCCACGCTGTTTCAGGTAGGCCCAGAACCATTCCTGGGAATACCACATGACGTGGCTAAGTGGACAATAATAAGCAGAAAGCGTTTCTTGGAACCGCTTCGAACCAAAATATGGCAGACTTAGCGCTAGGTCTAGACAAAACCAAACTTAGACTACTTGTCGGGATTAGGTCACTGCAGGCTGAAAGCTCATTTGCACATAATCGGTCTGGTTGAAGACGATGAATGCAGGCTGTGTCTTTTGGAAACTGAAACAGCCATGGACATCGTCTCAGTGTGTCCAGCAGTGAGTCGCCTCAGATTCGAGGTCTTGATCAGCTATTATAGCCCACTGCGATCTGAGAAAATTACCCTAACAAGGTTGTATTCAAATACTGGATCTCGTCGGAGAAATATGAATCAGGGGTGAACCACAATGGTCCATGCGTGGTAGGGGGACAGACGCCTGCTCACTATAAATAATAATAATACAAGTATGAATTTCTTAAATTTTCAGAATGCTCTTTTTCCGTAAAATATTTTTGTCATTGTGAATACACCATTATTTTGAAATCTAATTATTATAAAACGAAACACTCTACATGTACATATTTCAAGAGGAATTTGGGTATTTCTGAGGAGGAAACACAAATTAATTCAATGTTCTTAATATTTGACGAGCAGTGTATTTGCTTATTCCGAAGAAGAAAAAAAAATTCGGATGTTAAGATATTCTTTATTTTAATTTCGATTTTTTGGAAACTCACCGAAAATATTTTCATTACTCAGCTCAGCACGATAGAAATGAGGGATCATTCAATGTTCGATCATGTAATTTTTTTTGCAGATATCACGATGAGGAGCACGCAAACCTTCTCAATGCCATGTGGCTGATAGCTATCACTTTTCTCAGCGTTGGATTTGGTGATATTGTGCCAAATACATATTGTGGTAGAGGGATTGCAGTTAGTACTGGAATAATGGTAATTGTTTCATTTTCAATAAAATTAAAATTTTGATATAATCCTGTTATCATATAATAATAATAATATATTGGTTAAACACTCATACATATATATTATCATTTGGATCTGAGTCCATAAAATACCTTGCCAGTTTTGTGTAATTTCTGCGAGGAACATAGAATACGAAGGATCATCTTTTTGATACAGATGTAGCAATGGATCCATATGACATCCATTGTCACCCTATCGCTCGAAATCATCGGCTTGTTGTTGTTTTTGATCGACTTTCAGGAAACAAACTTTGAATATCAAAACAGATTTGATCTGTTAGTCTCCTACAATTTTAATTTCAAAAAATTTTATTCAAAAACTTTTAGAATTAAATTAATGTCTTATACGCACTGCTTATATTTAATGATGTATAAAATCAAAACTCATTATACAATATCCATTGAAATAAAAAAGAACCCAACTTATACAAATTGTCAATTGAAATTAATGAATAAATAAATATTTGGATGTTTCGTTCCAAGCACGCGCACCTGAACTCTTCAGACAGCTCTGCCTGTGACAAAATGTTTTATTTCTAATCTCATATTTATGAAAACTATATTTTTCTCCAAAAATACACAAAATTTCAAGAACTTCGCCAAAACTAATTCATTCAATATATTTAAATATTCAAATAATTTACTACAAAAACTCTCAAAACATACAGCACATCCTCAAAAAACAATTAGAATTCAGGTAAAGTCAGTCCAACTTCACCCCGTGGAATCTCTGTTTGATCAACATTAAAACTAGGTAGATTTAAAATCCAAGGTACTCTATGTTCTATACTCATCACAAAAACCACAAAAAGTTTGTAAGGCACCTTATAGTCTTACAAGCAGTGCTTATAAGACATTAATTTAATTCCAAAAATTTTTAATAATAAGAAGAGATTTTTTACTTGATAGAAGGATTATTACAAAATTTTAATATAATAGATAAGTTAGTCTCCTATAATTTTAATTTCAAAAAATTTTATTCAAAAACTTTTAGAATTAAATCAATGTCTTATAAGAACAGGTTATATTTAATAGACATATAAAATCAAAACTCATAATATAATATCAAATGGTATAAATAACCCAACAAATATAAATTGTCAATTAAAATTAATAAATAAATATTTGAAGGAGACACAATTTTGTTTCTGATCTTACAATTATGAAAACCAATTAATTTTCAAAAATACAAAACATAATTTTCAGAACTTCTCAAAAAATAATTTATTTGAAATATTCAATATATTTAAATAAGTCACTTCAAAAATCTCTCAAAAACTTAATAAGATTTAGATACGGTCTTCATCGGTCCTACTTCACATTTAAAAAATAAAATCAATTAACACTAAATAACTCAACTCTAAGACCTCGTGGCATCCCACTTTGAAATTCAAGATATGTTCAAGATATGTTCGTCACAAAAATCACACAAAGCTTATAAGGTATATTATGTTCTTCAGTTAAACCACATGATATTTATATAATGAGATTTTTTTTTATCTGATTAAATCTGATTAAATTAAATAATAAGAAAAGGTTTTCCTTAATGAAATTAAAATTGTAGAAGACTAACAGATTAAATCTGTTTTGATATTCATAGTTTGTAATAATTCTTCTATCAAATAAAAAACCGCTTCTTATTATTTTATTTTAGGAAATATTTCGAAAGCAGCTTTCTCATAGAAAAATGTTCATGCGACATAAAGCCTACACGTTCCTTTGATGTCTTTAAAGTATGAGAAATCTCCTTCGTCTTCACTTTATTGTTTTCTAAAACGATTTTGTGGACTTATTATCGATGTTCGTACAGCTACGTTCAACTGATAGACTTATTAAATATATAGATTTCTCGCAAACCACTTGATAAAACATTTTGGATATAAATAAGGTAAATAAACCACTTGGCTTAAGTTTCACAAAAGTTTAATTTTTTGTCGTTAACATATATGTTTCGGGTTTCATCCCATTTTCAAAACTAAGGAGAATTTACTCAACATAACAATTTACATATTTTTCGGACATGCTGTTGACGTATTTGCTTATTTTCAAAAGCACTTGTTATTAACAGATGTCAGCAATAAGGATAAATGAAATTCCAACTTATCATTCGTTAGCGCCAGATGTATTTTATGAGCAGAAGAGATTTCTAGATATTCGAGTAGGTCCAACTGAGTGTAAAATTTTGGTTTTACCAAAGTCTATGAAGTGGTTTTCCTTTACGCATTGAGCAGAAAAACCAGTAGTTATTTTAGTTTTGCAGTATGAATTTTTCTTGCCTACTCTAATGTTGATTGAACAACCAGTTTGACCTTTATAAAAAGCAGGGCATTGCAGTCCATTGTAGTGAGTGCCCTGCTTTTTATTTGTCCCTCCATATGTCAACAGCATAAATAAATAGTGAAGCTTTGGTGTATTAAAAAATTTACCTTATTGATTTCAAACATATTTCACCAAGAGATTTGTGAGAAATCAAGATCTTTTATAATGAATTTTGATACAGTTTAACTCGTCCAAATAAGGCCTGACCAACAAATCAGTTTTTTATCTACAGATGATGAATTATAAAAAATAGATTTGTGTAAATGACTACCACCGAACGCTGCCTTCACAATCAGTATATCAACTTTTTCCTAGTCAGTAGAAAAAAGTTTATTCCTTCCAATAATGCTCTGCATAACACGATCCTCTTATTATATTTCAGGGTGCAGGTTGTACAGCATTATTAGTAGCAGTTGTATCTAGGAAATTAGAACTTACTAGAGCCGAAAAACATGTTCATAATTTCATGATGGACACTCAATTAACGAAGAGGTTGAAAAATGCAGCGGCAAACGTTCTCAGAGAAACATGGTTGATATACAAACATACGCGTCTTGTCAAGAGGGTCAACCCTGGGAGAGTGAGAACCCATCAAAGGAAATTTCTTTTAGCAATTTATGCGTGAGTATTATGGCTTAAGTCATTCTCTTCGATGGTCTATCTAAGTTACTACGCTTACATTAACATGTTTATAAAAATCTCAAAGCACCTCAAAATATTATTGAAATACTTAAACCATAAAAAACAATCTATACTTGTGTATCGTAGAGTTACCACGAAGCATGAAGGCTAAAGAGTCATGGCTATGAAAGGGTGTTCATTAAGTGTAGTCCAATCATCTATTTTGTGGTGCTATAACTGGGTTGTCCGTTGGAATAACTGAACAAAGGTATAGAAAGAAATGGCTCAAGAAAAATAAAGTATTTGCGAATCGAAAACATAGACAAACACAAGTTTAAAACTGAAATAACGAAACTTCTACATCATCTAGAAGAAAAACAGCAACTCGGTAACTGCGCAATATTTACAGAACAACTAGAATAAGCAACTAAAAAATGTGAGACAAATTAAATCAGAAATAACAAACTAAGTAAATGAACAATTGATTTGATAGATCTTAGGGAAGAAAAGAAGAAACTCAGAGACCTCAGTGATAGAAATAAAGTTGAATACGCTGAACTTAACAAACTAACAAAAAGAATTATGAAAAATGATTTGAGGAAAAGTAAATATGGGAATGTTAAAATGGTAATGGTATCCTCCAAATCCATAAAGAAAATCAGAAAAGACCTTTCACAAGGAAAACCATGGCTTCAGAAATTAACAAGTAGTGGGGGCGAAACAACTGGGAATAGAGGAAAAGTACTCAATTTTATCGAAACCTTTACAAGAATGACGGTCCTACTATGTAAGAGAGAAAACAAGATCTCAGTATGGATGAAGTAGCATCAATTATAGAATCGAAAGTAAGCATCACATTTAAAGAAAACGGAAAATGTCCAGGTGAAGATAGAATACCAAACGAATTGCTGAAGTTTATAGCAGAAGAACTCACAATACCACTGACTTATTTAATAGTCATCCAGAACCAAAAACTACCAGAAGAGTAAACTACTTGCGAAATCGTACTTTTACGTAAAAAAGGACCAAAAACAAACATTGAAAATTATCGCCCTATCAGCTTAATGTTAACTGTCTACAAAGTGTTCTCAAAAATCATCTTGAGAGGAATAAACAACATTTTGGATGAAAATCAACCACCTGAGCGAGCAGGATTTAGAGCTGGCTACTCAACTATGCACCGCCTATTCACTATAACCCAGGTCATTGAAAAATACAAAGAATACAAGAAAAATTGTACCTAGCATTTGTAGATTATAACAAGGCCTTTGATATGGTGCGTCATACCTATCTGATAATATAAATGCTCTAATCAATCAAGGTATACCAGAACTATACATTCATATCCTACTTTTTGCTCAGCAAAAATCAAACTTGAAAATCTAGGAAAGCCCTTTAAAATCGAGAAAGGTGTACATCAAGGAGACCGCATTTCCCCAAAGCTATTTACAACATTGTTGGAGCAATTATTCAGAACCATTGATGGGGGGAATGAACAAGGCATCAAAAACAATGGGAAGTATTCATCTGTTCCCAGATTCGCGTACGATATTGCCCTCTTTTCAGAAAGCCAAGAAGAACTTCAGCAAATGCTGAATGACCTAAATACTCATAGTAGAGGAGCTGGACTATCGATAAATGAAACCAAAACTAAAGTGATGACAAATAGTGAAGAAAAAGAAATAAAAATGAATAATAAAACCAGTGACTATGTTCAGGAGTATTGTTATCCTGGCCAGGTCTTTTCTTTTACAAATCGTCAGATTTGATTAGATTAAGAGAAGAATAGAAAACGCTTGGAGTTAGTACTGGTCACTCGCGTTTATCCTGAAGGGTGACTTTCCCATGAATATCTAGAGGAAAGTGATGAATATGTGTATACTGCCTGTTCTATCATATGGCGCTGAAACTTGGTCCCTGACCGGAAAAGAACCACAAAAGTTAAAAGTATGTCGAAGAATAATGGAAAGAAGTTTATAGGAAATCAAATTAAAAGACCGAATAAGAAATGTAGATATCCGAAGAAAAACACAAATAAAAGATGTAGGCAAAGAATTCAAGAAAAAGTAGACTTGGGCTGGCCATGTAGCAAAGATGTTAACTGAAAGCAACAAGTTGGTAGGATTCTATTAAGAAAAAGAAAGGAAAATTATGGACACAAATCGCTCAAATAGGGAATATTGGAAGAAATTAGGATAGGCCCTTGCTTGGGATGGGAATTGTACGGGCTCATGATGAATGATGATGATGAATAACTGGGGGAAAGTTGGAAATATCAGGAGTATAAATAAGTCCGTGCGGTTTTTGTTCGAAAACTGGAGCTTTATTATGAAAAATTGGTTGTAGATTCAAAGTTTAAAGTATTGTCCGTCGCTAGCTACTAGTTTGTTCCATCTTTCTGGTAGTCGGCGGATCCCATCTTTGGCCGCTGTCCATGCTTCGATCCATTTTTTGACTTCATCATAAATGGAGAAGTGCTGGTCAGCCAGACCATGTTGGATTGATCGGAAGAGATGGTAATCGGAAGGAGAAATGTCTGGGCTATATCGCTCAGAAAAATTTCCATTTGAGCGTTTCTAAGTACCTTTGAACGGGCGATGCAACATGTGGCCGTGCATTTCCATGCTGCAGAACAACTTTGTCGTGTCTATCGGCGTATTGCGGCTGTTTTTCTCGCAATGCTTAGCTCAAACCCATAAATTGTTGTAGGTACACCTTCTCTGCAATCCTTTTGTTCGATTGTAGCAGCACATAATACACCACACTCAGCTGGTCCCATCAAATACACAGCACGATCTGCTCGCCATGAAAATTCAACTTGACATGACTTTCGGCAGCCTTTTTCTTTATATTGAAGTAAAACTCCTCGCAAAAACTCATTAGTCGGTACAAAAGTTTACATTTTCAGAGCACACAGAAACTTTGTTGTTTACACTTCAGCTGACACTGAAAAGAAATTCTTATAATGACACTCCAAAATGAAGGTGTTGACAGATGAAACAATGAATAATAAACTAGTAGTGACATCTGATATCAAAACTGCACGAACTTATTTATGCTCCAATTAACTACGTCAGCACTGATTCAAAATATCATAAACCAATGGTGTATAGTGTAGGGATTTATTATGAACCTAAGTAAGACAGTTAATCTACTAGTCGTGTACCCTCAGGTAGTGAAACCTATCAGCATCATCTGTCTTTAGACCAAATTGATGAAGATTTTAGAATCATTGAAGAAAAAATACCTTTCATGTCCACAAGAAACCTCATCAGTTGCACGTGTCCTTCACTCCAATTGCAAAGTGGTCAATAATAACTGCCACAAAAACATAAAAAAGCGGGCTCAATTTCGGAACACTATGTGGATAAAAAATCCTTATAGAGCCCTTAGAATCTATAGATTTATGTAAGCTTATAACAATGCTTCAAACTGTAATTCGTACAGTGGAAAGGTGCGTTTAGGTTTGGTTGTCCAAGCATAACAGAGAAGCAAGAATTTGTTTCGCTTCATATGGCTTTGGTTCATCATGGAGAGGATTGGTCAAGTCGAAGATTGTGTGGACCTGTAAACGGAACAATACTGTTAGGGTTTTAGTGCCTCCTGACCAGCATTTTTGGAGAAATGTTGAGGCAACTTCCTTTGAAAACAGTTCCATAAACCGTTTATTGGACCAGTGCTCATGTGATGGACAGTACCTCCACTGATAATAGGGAAATTAGTATAGAGAAAAGGAAAACTGTCATTGGATTGATACTTCGGAACATAGAGAAGATAAAATGGTTACTGCAGTTCCAAATGAAAAAGCACTTAATTACATAAATGAAGTATGCGTTTGGCACTAGGTGAAACATTGTAACAATTTTATTCAAAATAATTAACACAGTTTTTATGTTTCACAATTTATTCAGAGAACTGACACGTATTTCGGTGTTTTGACCATTTTCAAATCAGTACAAAAAGGATATTAACTTAAAATTGAAAATAGTTATTTTATTACACTAAGGACATCTGTGTATCTTTATGGCGCATGGAAATAACAGCATCCAATATAGGGGTGTTGCCGAATAGTGTTTGGGCATTTGTAAAATTCTCCTTTTTCTCAACGGCGTTTTTGATTGAAAGAATCTCCTAATAGTCCATCAATTTGCCCTTATTAACATTATATAGTAAACTGACATCTTTCTCATTAAAAAAATTATTATTTTCTGTACAATGTTCTGCAAAACCGGTTGATTTCTGGTTTTTCAAAATGGCCTATGTTCTTTGATTCTATGTTGCTAACATCGTCCTGTCTGTTCTATATATGTAGCACTACAATCATCACATTTAATTTGATGAATCCCCGGTTCGGAAAAATTCGGTTTTCTTTCTTTATTGTTCACCAACATCTTTGCTAAATCACTAACATACTACTTCACCAAACAAATTCATCTCGATTCATCTTCGACTTTAAAAGCCTGTTCACTTCTATTCCAACTGATGAAGGCAAAACAATGTTAAAAACTTTATTAATAAAAATAATGAAGAAAATATTTTCAAAACTTTAGAAATGTGTTTAGAACGGAATTATTTTAAATTCAACAATAAATTCTTTAAACAAATCAATGGCTTGCCAATGGAAAGTTAAATAAGTCTACTTTTAGCTGAATTGTTTATGTCTTACTTCAAAAAATTATTATTCGCCATCACTACAAATGATAAGTTGGTAAAACTCGTTCACTCTTGGGCTAAATATGTAGATGACGTATTTTGCATTTGGACTGGAACTGACAAGCTGTTATCACAATTTTTTATTATCTGAATAGCATAAATGAAAATATCAAATTCACAATAGAAATGGAACAAATTTCTTCGATCAATTTCTTGGATCTTAATATAAGTCACAGTAATAATAAATTCGAATTTAACATTTTTAGAAAACCTACCACTACTGATACCATAATCCATTCAATATTCAATCAGTGTTGGCAAATTATAATAACAACATTCCATAGTTTCATTCATAGACTTTGAAGCATCCCGTTGAACGAAGTCTTTCCGAAAAGAAGTCAATATAATTAAAACTTTAGCGGTGAACAATGGCTATAGAACTGACATCATTGACAAAATGATTAATAAGAAAACTTACCACAATATTTTAAAAAAAATTTATATCAATATAAATGATCCTTAAGAAGAAAAGAAAATATGGTTTTCAATGGATTATACAAAAGGTTTCAGCAATAGGATCTCTAATGGTCTTCATAAAATGGGAATTTATTGTTTAGGAGTAAATAGAAATAATTTAGCTAAGACTTTGGTGAACAATAAAGAAAGCAACCCCAACTTTTTCGAATCGGAGATTTATAAAATTAATTGTGATGATTGTAATGCTACCTACGATGTTTACAGCATAGAATCAAATTACATATCTATTTTGAAAAACCAGGAATCAACCGGTTTTGCAGAACATTGTATAGAAAATAATCATTTTTTCAATGGGAAAGGTGTCATTTCACTATTAGGAGTACAAATAAGTTTCCGCCGTTTTTTAACACCAATTGAATATTTATTATAGAAGAACGATGTAAGACTGCTTGCTGAGTGACTTCTAATGTTATAGCAAGTTCTTTTTGTGTTTGAGATTAAACTTCCTCCAATAATTCCTCCAATTCTGCATCCTCGTAAATTTTTGGCCTTCCACTGCGATCTTTGTCTTCTACGTCGAAATCACCGTTTTTAAACTTTTGAAACCACTCTCGACACGTTCTCTCACTCAAAGCACCCTCACCATATGCTTCTACGAGCAATTGATGCGCCTCAGCAGCAGATTTCTTTAAATTAAAGAAGTAAACTAATATTTCCCGCAAATGACGCTTACTTGGCTCAAATTTTGACATTTTCAACTAATAAAAATTATATTTTACGAATATAAAATCAATGATATTAATAGGTTATGTTGTTCTTGAATGTCCAAACTATTTTTTAAGCCGGTTATCATCTGCGAAAGCTAACCGAAACTCCGTGCCGCGCGATCTACAATAAAACGGCGGAAACTTATTTGTACTCCTAATATATAATGGTTAATAAGGGTAAATTGATGGACTATTTGAAGACTCTTTCAATCAAAAAAGGAGAATTTAACAAATTTCCAAATACTGTTTGGTAATACTAATAATACTATATTGAATGCTATTATTTCCAAGCGCCATAAAAATACACAGATGTCCTAAGTGTAACTGCGTGAATTATTTCAAATAAAATCGAAAAAGCTTTATTAAAGAAGGAAGTAGAACTTGTTAATGTGGAGTAAGTTACCTACATAAAATCGCCATAGAAGGTTCTTCAAGGTCAACGGGTATTTGTATATTGGAAAATAATGAACAAAAATTTGTACCTATATTGATTTTAATTTTGAGTCTGATTCTCTACGCAGATTCTCAATGACAATTTGAGAATTTCAAAGATGTTATTATAAAAATTATAAACTTTCGAATAATCTTTTGAACTGAGCTACATTTGTCGCAGAATCCTAAAATCTGTGTCTTATTTATAGATATTATATTAATTTAAACTTTTCTTTTTCATCAGATTACGGAAAGTTAAAATGGATCAAAGGAAACTTATGGATAATGCCAACACGATAACTGATATGGCTAAAGTGAGTTATATAATTTATGCCCAATAATTAACAATAAAATTACTTTGCATGAATTTAACTGCTGCTTTACATTTTGTCAATGAAGGACGGAAAATGCTTTCAAAAACACCATGCGCTCAATACTTATAATTGAATGAAATAAGAAATTACTTTGTTTTCTATCACTCTTTATTATAACTGATATACAGTGACTCGAGTTTCGTAGTGTTTACTACATTTTCAAACTGAATGAACAAATTAGATCTCAACTATTATGTATGCTGATTGTAGGCTTCGGCAGAGCTTCGAAGAGAGGGGTTTTCCAAAGGTCCGTCTGTTCGTTTAGTAGTTTTATTATTGGTACGTGCCTCTTATATTTTTCAATTTCTATGGACTCCAGGATGTCAAGTTTTTTCCCTTTCGCTTCCACGTGCAAGATAACAAGGTTGTTCAATTCTGGGAACGTGTGATCTGTATTGAAGAAATGGTTCGCAAAATTGGAATTATTCTTCCGGTTCCTAAAAGCAGATTGATGCTCTTTGTACCTTTTATGGAAAGGTCGGCCCGTTTGTCCTAAATACACACTATTACACTGTTTACAACTTAATTTATAGACTCCAGAATTATTCAGTCGGTTCTCTTTGTCTTAAAAAAGAGATTAAAAAAGATTAGAAATTTTAGGAGGGTGTGAAAGCTGTTACTATGTTAATTTTTGATGAAATTTCAGCAATTTTTTGTGAAATTGGTCCAAAATGTGTTAGTTTTATGAATTTATTATTATTATGAGCTGATATCAGTTATAATAAAAAGTGATAGAAAACAAAGTAATTTCTTATTTCATTCCATTTAAATGAACTATCACAAAGTAAGGGACTACTCCATCCAATACTTATAATTGAAAAAATGAGGAGGCAGCAGTATTTCATTGGAGAAGAATTCATTGTTTTTCCATCCAAAGATTGAATGGGTAACCATAATAATTCTTTATCATAAAACTGTGTCTTATGTATTTTCCTGGTACTCGCATGATATATATCTCAGTTATTTTCAATATACTTCTAGACACAAAACACTGTTTACGAGATAGTGTCCGACATAAGTACCCGGCAAGATACTGTGGAGGAAAGATTAACAACAATGGAGGACAAATTAGTGGCTTTACAAGAACAGTTAGAACTGTTACCGGATTTGTTAGCAAATCGTATTCAAATACAGGTGAGAAGAATGTCATATCCCTGAAAGTATTGTTTTTGTGTGCTATCTTATGTTATTTTTCTGTTTTTCTCAGTATATTTTATAGTACTTCTATTTTGTTTTTCTTTTAAAAATAACACTCCTTGATTAAACTCAACTAATCGGCACCAAAACCTAGACAGAGAAAAGTTGCGCAAAATTGCTGGCCCACATCATCTCAAATTTTTTGGTATAGCTCTACGTCTCACTCATTATCTTATATTAATGCTCCTAAAGGCTGAATCAGAACCAGTGGAGAGGCTGAAAGGATTGTGAGAATTTCATTTAAAGCCACCATCAAGATTTCGTAGCAACTGAATTCGTGTGAGGATTCCTGACGGCTGTCCGTGCGTCCACTAGTCTCAAAATGAACCAACTAAAGTTTCATTTCGCGTTTTATACAGGGTACTCATATTCATCACACCGAACTGTCATTATACAGGGTCGTTCAATAGTGCGTTGTGCTTCCATATCTGCCGAACCGGACATCTTGGAAATTTTGTTCTAAGGCAGATCCTTGTACTTTCATTTTGGCATCTCAGGAATTATTTTCTAATATACAGGGTCTTCCCGAAAAAAATTATTCAACAGATGGATGGTTTTCTAAATGGATCACCCTATACATTTTTATATATTTTCGCTGGCCTTCAATATCTCTGTCACGACGCAAGAAATATTTTTCCAATGGTACAGATCTTATTCAGAATAAACTGCAAAAAGTTGAGGGTACAGTAGTTCGTTAAAAGTCCTCTATCGATTGCCAAAAGCAATCGTAACACGAATTTAATCAGTAATTTTTTAACTGAAAGACTTGTCTCGTCATCATTCCTAAATTATCAATCTGTTTAATACCAGGTATCCGTTATTAGTGGCCAAATATGAAGAACGTCAAATTATTATTTCTCAAATTTGTATCCTGTAGTATTTTTGTCACGATAATGTGGAGAATTGAATGCCTCACATTTTTTCAGAACTTATGGCTACTAAATAAGGTTATTCTGATTTTCACAAATTTTTATTGTTTTTCAATACAATAATTGTTTCGCTATCACAGTAGCATCTTCAGATAGGTTTACATTTTGAATAACTAAATTTTTATTAGAAATCGGTTGCTATTCATATTACAGTAGGTACAAAAATTTCTTACTGAGCACTAAAACCCAAAAAAGGTCTCTGTAAATTCCAACTTATCTGAATATATTTCAAAAGGGTGAGTTATTTAAATCTAATTGTTCGTTAAGGAATATTCCAATTGTATTGTGTTATTATAACTTTAATTTTCTGTATGTAGAATTTCAAAATTCTGGTTGAAAGTATGTCCTGTTTCTAACAAATGGTTGGGATATGTGGAATAACTTTATTGAGAAAACTCTTCAAATGTTCCAAAATTGTATGTCGGAAAGTTCTTCCAGTCTGTTCTATGTAAACTTTTGGAAAATCACTTATTATAATTAATACCCGATTTATCATCTTTATGTGTACTGTCTTTATTATTTTTAATGAATTTACTCAGGTTTGAATAGGTTTTAAATGATGTTCTTGAATCATTTTTGTTTTTGAGGTATGTAGCAATTTTCTCAGAAAACTTAGTGTATTTTAAGGAAACATGTTTAAAATTTTCTTTTATTTAGGGATATACCATATTTGAAGCTATTTCATTATTTTTATTCATCAACAATTTGTCTATCAACGTAGGATCATAGTCATTATTAATAGCTGTTTGTTTAATGATGTTAAGTTCTGAAATAAAATTTTATCGATTCATGGGAATATTAACTAATCTATGGATCATAGAATTGTATGCTGATAATTTTTGATTTAAAGGATGTTTTGATTTATTGTGTATCCGTATATGCTGGTTTATGAAATATTGAAAAATCATGTGAATTATTTATTCTAGTAACTGTTAAATCAAAAAAATTAATAGAAGCATTATGTTCGGTTTGCATAGTGAATGATATTGAAGGGTGTATTTCACTGATAAATAAAAAGATTTTTTTAAAGTCTGCCTGTACCTGTGAAGCAACAGAAAATATCGTCTACATATCTATACCAATATAAAAAAAATTTCATAAGGGGATAATGGTGAATTTTAGTTTCAATATTGTTCATGAATATTTCTGCTAATAAAGGACTTAAAGAACTTTCCATAATCAAACCTTTTTCAGATTTATAAATTTTATTTTTAAATTAAAAATAATTTTGCTCAGTGCAAATATCTAGGCATTCTGAAATATCTTCTTTGATAATTGTATAATATTATTATACAGCTGTTGTTGATCAACAGATTATCTACTAGTTCAATTCTTTCGTTTGGTAGGATAATTGGAAATAAATTTTGGACGTCGAATGAAATGAGTTATGTTGGAAGTGGATATTTTTTATTTCATTTATTAGTTGTAGTAAATTTTTTATTGATTATTTACCTTGGAATTTAGTTTCTTTTGAAATAATCTGAATAAGTTCTCTAGAAAGTTTAAATAAAGGTAAAACGAACCAAACAACCGGCCTAATAAGATAATCTACCTTATGTAATTTAATCAAGGAATACATTTTTGGAGGTTGAGGGCTCATTAAAATCAATTCATTTTTTGGAATTTTCCGAAAGAGGCTGGATTCAGGACCCTAGAATAAATAATTCACATTATTTTTCAATATTTCACAAACGAACATATACAGATAATATTATACACAATAAATCAAACAATCCTTTAAATAAATAATTATCAGCATTAAATTCTATGATTCATTGATTAGATAATATTCCCATGAATCGGGAAAATTATATTTCAGAACTTAACATCATTAAACAAATAGCTATTAATAATGACTATGATCCAACGTTGATATACAAATTGTTGATGAATAAAAATAATGCAATAGCTTCAAATATGGTATATCCCAATATAAAAGAAAATTTTAAATACGTTTCCTTAAAATACACTAAGTTTACTGAGAAAGTTGCTATATACCTCAAAAACAAATATGATTTTAGAACTCCATTTAAAACCTATTCAGACCTGAGTAAATTCATTAAAAATAATAAAGACGGTAAAGATGATAAATCAGGGATTTATAAGTGATTGCCCAAAAGTTTACATAAGACAGACTGGAAGAATTTTCCGACATAGAATTTGTGAACACTTGAAGAGTTTTCTCAATAAAAGTAATTCCACATATTCCAACCATTTGTTAGAAACAGGAAATACTTTCAACCATAATTTTGAAATTCTACATATAGAAAGTAAAAGTTATACCTTAAACTTGTTAAGAGTGCATTGAGATAAATACACAATAAAATTAGAATATTACTTAACGAACATTTAGATTTAAATAACCCACCTCTGTTAAATATATTCAGATAAGCTGGAATTTAGAGAGATCTTTTTTGCGTTTTAGTGCTCAATACAAAATTTTTGTACCAACTGTAATATGAATACAAACCGATTTCGAAAAGAAATTTAGTTATTCTAAATGTAAACCTATCTGAAGATTCTACTGTGATAGCGAAACAATTGTTTTATTAAATAACAATAATTATTTGTGAAAATCAGAATAACCTTATTCAATATTATTTAATATAGACTTCCATCAAGTAATGACTGATTAAATACTTATGGCTATATTCATTCCTGCGTTTGGAAGCAACAAAAAATGAAATCAAAACTGAAAATTTTATTTGATCAACTAAATAACTGACGGCTATTGAAAATAGTTGAAA
Source organism: Megalocaria dilatata (assembly GCA_034642435.1). Classification (NCBI taxonomy): domain Eukaryota; kingdom Metazoa; phylum Arthropoda; class Insecta; order Coleoptera; family Coccinellidae; genus Megalocaria; species Megalocaria dilatata. The sequence continues at coordinate 13,586,851 of CM067863.1, forward strand.
CAGTGAAACTTACGTCTCTTCTGCACCACCCTGTATAAATCTATCGATTTCACGATGAGCATATAACTTGGATTTCAGTTATAACACATTATTGCTAATTTTTTAATTCAATTTGCATATAAAGTTATGACGTATAAAGTTCAACTCACTCAAGAATTGAAGCAAGCTGACCACTTAACAAGCAGAACATACTTCAACCAGGTACTTGAACATCAGCGTTTGTATGATCAATTCTTACACCTTTTTTTCAGTGTAGTAGCTCATTTTTCACTTGATGAACATGTTAACGAAGAAAAAGAGTCGCATATAGGGAAGCGAAAATTCACATATTACTTGTATCGACAAAAAATCTTCATATAGTTGTCAATTTGGTATGATGGGGCCATTCTTCGAAAATGGGGAAAATGTAACCTTCAGTTCTAACCGTTATAGCCAACTGTCAACAGAAATCGAATCCATATATAAAATTGGAAGATGTTATGAAGCTACCTTCACAATGCCAACAAATTATAAATAAATCAGACAATCATAAACCTGTTAACTAAAGTCTTGAAGTACACGCACAAACTATTATTTAAAACAAGATCTAATCAATATATTGAAAAGAAAATTTGAAGGAAAGCTGAATCATTCATATTTTCGAATTAATTTTACTTTCGTACTTTACAAACTATATTTAGAGAGGAAATTCTACGAAGTGAAATTTTCCTAAATAATATTTAATCGAACCAAATCTTTCAAAATGAATTACAATTTGAGCCGATACTGGATAGAAGTAATTGAAATCACTTCAAATTCAGAATATCTTGAAATTTGTACAATATACATTCTGTCAAGAAAGTACCGGGAATTATCGATTTAAATCTGGCGGGGCAATGAGGCAGGTAAAAATTTTTTTTCCTAGGTTGGTACCACTGTCCTTAATTACTATGCCAAGCTTGAGCGGGATCTGTCAACTAGTGTGTTTGCAACAGCTGATTAAGTCAGTCGATGTCAGAGTGCGTGCCGATTTTTACTATGGGTGATTACGTTGAGCAAAAAATTTGTTTAAAGTTTTGTGTTGCAAATGAATTTTCGTGTGCCGATGCATTGAAAATGTTGCAAAAGGCCTTTGGTGATAATGCTCTATCGAAAACTCGTGCATATCAGTGGTACAGAGCCTTCAAAGACGGTCGTGAAGTGGTCGAAGACTTGCCTCGTTCCGGACGCCCATCGACGGCTTCGATCGAAGATAACGTCGATAAAATTAAGGAAAGGGTGCTGGAAAACCGTCGTACCAGCTTGAGATAGATAGCACATTATCTTAAGATATCCCACGAGTCCGCACGTACGATTTTGATTGATATTTTGGGCATGAGAAAGGTGGCCGCACGACTCGTACCGAAAGACCTGAATTTTCTTCAAAAACGTCATCGCGAACAGGTTGCTTCAGACATGCTGGATCGCTGTAATTCCGATTCTACATTCATGGAACGCATTATAACTGGTGATGAGACCTGGGTCTACGAGTACGATATGCAAACAAGCCAGCAATAATCGGAATGGGTGGCAAAAAATGAGCCGAAACCGAAAAAAACACGCCAAGCCGCTCGAAAATGAAGGTGATGCTCATTGTTTTCTTCGATATCCGTGGCGTGGTGCACTACGAATTCGTTCCAGAGGGTCAGACGGTAAACAAGGAGTATTACCTAGGCGTTATGAAACGTTTGCGTGAGCGTATCCGTAAGAAGCGGACAAATTTGTGGGCGAACAACTCATGGATTTTGCATGACGATAACGCGCCTTCTCACCGAGCTACGATTGTGACTGACTTTCTCGCCAAAAACTCAACAAACGTGCTTCAGCAACCACCGTATTCGCCGGATTTGGCTCCCTGCGACTTTTTCCTCTTCCCAAAACTAAAATTGCCCCTTCGTGACACCCGTTTTGAGTCGATTGAAGCCATAAAACAAAATTCGGCGCGAGAGCTAAAGTCCATCCCGGAAAGCGCCTATAAAAAATGTTTCGATAATTGGAAGTGCCGTTGGCATAGATGTGTTGGAGCAAATGGAGCCTATTTTGAAGGCGACCCAATAAATTTTGACGATTAAATGTAAAAATGTTGTTTTAATTGAAAATTCCCGGTACTTTCTTGACAGAGTAGTATGTTGAAAATTATAGACTGAAATATGAAAATAATATCACAATATATAATCAATATGAAATATTTTTCTATGTCAAGGAAAACACTCTGTTCGCTTTACGACATAAAACATATTAATACAGATGTATCAACACGACATACAGAGGTATGTATATAAACATACATATACAGCAAAATCTACTATTCCAAAATGATATAAAATTCTCAAAATAAAGGATTGAATAAAAAATAGTTGAACCAGAACTTCAACATTGGACAAATATATATATAATTGTTTCAGCACAGCTATTGCCTCGTTAGAAATGTACTAAATTCAGATTCAAATAAATGGTAAACGCATTACAGATCAGTTCCGTACGCCTCTTGGTCTACTGCGCATCTTTCCGTATTTTATCGTGTTATTTGTGTACTTACGACTTTTGGCTTCGTTTATTAGATTCCTTTGCTTTTGATTTGGATCATCGAGTTTTTACGAATGTGCACCGTCTACTCTTCACAACGGGCCGACTTCCAAACAAAGTGCACGGTGAATGAAGAATTTCCTTACCTTACGACGATATTCTGCTTCAAGCAGTTGAGGAAGATCCAAGTACTTCGCTATCTGAAATTCAGCGAAGCACAGGGTGCCCAAAAGTACAGCTCACCGAGTATTGAAAAAACATAAGCTCCACCCATATATGTACAGCGAGTACAAGCTCTGATACCTCGGGATTATGAACCTCGAGTTGGGTTTTGCCAAACCATTCTACACAAGAACCAGGAAGACCCACAATTCTTAGAAAAAATGTTGTGGTCTCATGAATCAACATTTAAAAAAGATGGTTACATGAACCTACACAATTTACACGAGTGGCAGTAGAAAATCCGAATTTAATGAGACAAGTTAGATCTCAATATCGTTTAAAAGTGAACATGTGGACTGGAATTTTGAACTGAAGAGTCATAGGACCTCTTGAGTTGCCATTGGTTTTAAATGCTGAAATTTATTTCGATTTTTTACGAAATCAGTTGCCAAATTTACTTGAAGACGTGCCATTAGTATTTTCAGAGAAATGTGGTTTCAGCAAGATGGTTACCCAACGCGCTATGCCCTCCCAGTTAGAGAATATCTAAATGAAGAATATCCGGGGAGATGGATAGGGCGATCTGGAACAATCTTGGCCAGCCCGTTCACCTGATTTGAATCCCTTAGTTTTTTTACTGGGGAGCAGTGGAGGAAAAAATTTATTCAAAACATATTGAAAATGTAGCTGAGCTTCGGGAGAGAATTAGGGAAGTAATGCATTTCGTCAATAACGGAAGATTCGATCTTTTTTGGAGATGTCGTGCATGTATTGCGACTGAAAGAGGGCAGTTTAAAAATCTTTTGTGAATTTATTGAATTTTGTCATAAAACGAAACTGAAATTCTTTAAAAAAAACCTTTTTTTGTCCAATCTAAAAAAGAATGTAATAGTGTTATAGCATTTTAGAATCCTTATTAAATATGCTAACTTTTGAAGTAACTTGCCAAACTGATGTGGTACAATATTTTTCAGTACAGTGAATTGAAGTTGAGCGAAATTTTAATTTTGAATACTTGATTCGGAAAAAAGTGACATCATTTTCCAAGCTGGAGCACTTGGCTTAGAATTGAAGATTGCAGGTTTTAGAAGCACTGTTCGGGATAACAAAGGAAAAATGAAATTTTAAAAAAGCAAAAAATTTTAGCGACTGGAGGTCAAAAATCATCACAGGATGTGCATTTTATTGAATAAAAGAAAGTGCAATATAATTTGAAAAATACAGGATTTGGATTTTTTTTATATTTTTCTGATGACTATTATGACTTAACAGGTTACTTGATTCCGGTTTTACGTCGAGTTATGGGACAGCTTGTATATTATGTTAATACATTTGTATCTATACCTATTATGTCGTAAAGCAAAAAAAGTTTTTTCCTAGACGATGAAAAATATTTTATATTGATTATATATTTTGATATTATTTTGTTATTTTAGTGGACAATTTTCAATATATATTGTAGAAGTTACAAGATATAATTCCGAATTTAAAATTACCAAATCTTCCAGCTGACTACACAAACAGTAATATATCTTTAGAACTAGTAAATTTGTGGGATATTCTCATCCTCCAAGCTTTACATCCTGTTGAGTCATTATGTGAAATAAAACCTGAAATTTGAAATTTAAAAAAATAATTTCAATGAATTCAGGTAAATTGAAATTAAAGAACCACATTGTGAGTTCGCGGATGATAGCACGTTGATGTGTTCTTTCACAAGTGACAAACTTTTGAGCACCGTTGAGTCTCACATCCGTAAATGTCAGCAAATCGATTCCCTGAACGAAGATCTCAAAAAGACGGTCAAATGGAATCAACGGAATCTGGTGCAATTGAAAGCCTCGAAGGTCCAAACAACAACTTTTTCTCGAAAAACCCAGTTCTTGACTTCTGAATTGATTATGGAAAAGAAGGTGCTTCTGCCAAGTAATTCCATGCATCTTCTTGGCGTGACCGTCAACTATTCGGCCTGTTAGGAATGACATTGCACAGTCTGCTGCAAATAAGCTGGAATATTTGTTCAAGGCTAGGAAATATTTTTCTGCAGATCTGGTTCTTTTACTGTATAAAACCCAGATCAGACCAGGACTCGAATACTGCTCTCGTATTTGGAGTTCAGCACCCAAGCATTCTGTACAACTCTTGGATTCCATCCAGAAAAGAGATATACGTACGACTGATTGACTGCCCAACTATAACAGTCAGTTTGCAATCGTGGGAGCACAGAAACAGAGTTGCCGACCTGTGCTTGTTCTATAGATATTATCACGTTCGATGCTTCACGAAACTGAAGTAAATTGTGCCAGCTGCCGCCAGATTCACACGCGCCACTAGGACTGCGCAACGAACACATCCCTATGCAGTTAAATGCACATCCTAGAACTCCTGTTTATCAGAAGTACTTCTTCCACCGGACTGGCCAGTTGTGGAACACACTTCCAGCTGATGTGTTTCCCTCAGTGTATAATCTTCAACAGTTCAAGAACGATAGTAAATAGGACACAACTTTAGGTTTCCCTTTCTTTGAGCGCTCAAACATCAAGAAAAATTACAAAGTTTCGAGCGTGTCGAGTTCATCTTAATCATCCACAAAAGAATTAGAGATATATTAATTTTTTGGTAATTTTGCTAATACCCTTATTGATGAGAGCGTTAAAACTAATATGCCACCCCTTGAATTATTCGGTACTGATTTTTTTGTTTTCCACTGACTACATTGTGAGAAGCATGGTTTGAATGGTTTTTAGAAATAAATGAAGAGTTTGCAGTTAGTGTGGCTATATTTTTGTGGTGAGAATTTGGGAAAACATTTTGCATTTTCAGGCGGAGAAAAACGAACAGCGGCGTAATTTCTTGCACCCCGAATCAGCTGCTGGACTTCAAACAGCCAGAAGCGTTCCACCAACCTATCCATGGCCTGGTACCACGATGTCTTCTTTCGCCAAAGTTGCAACAACAACAGGAGGACAAAGCTGATTTTTCAGTAGATACCTAAGAAACTATTCAGATATAAATATCATGAAAATATGTTTTTATCCGGTATTATGGGTACAAAAGTTTATCTGCGAATTTCAAAAGTACTTCATACGCTAGTCTAAGAACATTTTATATACGAAAGAAAAATTGATTTAATTTCTCATCGCTGATGAATGATTGAAAGGATACTCGAACGTATCTTTCACCGTATTCAAATCTACAATTGCCGAAATTCCTTTTTCACTAGTTTCTAACATGTACAGTATGACCTTTCTACGACTGTTTATTACGTCACTCTGTCAATGTGAATTTAAGTAGAATATTACTTAATGAATACTTCGAAAGAAAGTTACCAAAAACCAGTAGATGCATTCAGCTTGATTTGGTTAAATAATTGTATTTATATCAGGTGTCCATTTTATCTGAATCGTTGAGCTTACATTTTCAATTTGATATTTAAACTAGAGAAAAAATTGAGTAGTTCAACTCTTTCATAAAACAAATGTCACAAAGGCATTACTATGAATATGATATATGATAAACATAACTCTCTTAGAGAATTCATTTTGCCTTGAATCGCTTTATATTGTGGGTTAGTATCTTCTGTATATTCAGGCCTATTATGTACGAGAGACGACTGTTAACCAGATTGAAGGTCCACGAGTGCAGAATTAGCGATTCCAAAGGTGTTACCTACCATAATTCTCAAAGCCTATATATATATATATATATTTCTAATTATCAGTTAGGTTTCCACAACGCGAACCAGATGAAAATTTGGATTTAGGTTGAAAACATTCAAAATTAATTTGAATATTTTATATTTCTATAATTAGAAATATATTAGATTTACAAGTATGCATCGGCTTTTGGAGCAACTTTCTTTTGAAATATTCCTTCAATTACAATAACAGAGTTGAAGTAAAAGTCACTAGAGTAGAACAAACTGTATATTTTCAATTGCATAGGTAAGCTGTAAAAATTTTAAATGCATCATCCATTGAATATTTTCAGAGTCGGATGAAACTTTCGGATTTTTTCCACTAAAGAATTGTTTCCTAAAAAATGTTCAAACAATTCGATATGATCCCGATTTTGTGACAACAGGCATTACTGATTTTTCTACTTTTTTCGGTACGTTCGCCATTATAGTGAAGAAAATGTAAGAGTTAAATCTAGACTTATTTCTTTTTGCTCATGATCATGATAATTTTTGATTTGATCAGTGAAAATTTGCCATTTTTCATTAAAGCCAATAAGTGCATCAGTTATGCTCACTTATAACTCAATGAATATTCTGTTCGCATTAAATAAATAACTGCAGCCAGATATATAATTTGTGCTTGAGTCTTAAAGCTTTGATTACATTAAGAGAGGCTGCTGACCTGTTCATTTGTTGCGATAAAATGAATATGTTTTTTCTTGAATTAGATCATGAACGACTTAATTTTATAAATCAGGAAAAATTAGGATATCAACTAGAAATTTAAAATATTTAAAATACAAAATACCTCTTTTACTTCCTGCTGGAACTGCTTTTTTCTAAATTCATTCTCAATTTTATTTGAAATACTTCAGTAAACATATTATTCACATAAACGACCTGAACATCATAAACTGAAATTGCTTCTGTTTTGACTGTGATGACACGTTCATACTTGTACATTCAAAGTGCAAGCAAGGGTGGTTTCATTGAAAAGATAAAACTCGACCTGGAAGAAATTTACGATTCGCTAAAACTGAATTCAGATGAAACTGTCAAGTTGACGTTTATAGGCAGAGGGAATCAAGTGAATGCAATGTCCTTGGGAATTCTGTGGAAAATTATTCAAAACCCTCTATCTTTCGAGGAACTTGAAGAAATGGGGTACTTTTGAGTTAGTGTTTTTGCAAAATTCCATAGTGTGCTTATATATGGTGTACTTCAGTGGTCAGCAATTGTCTATTCTGCTGTCTACATAGTACTGTCACTTCCCCGACGTGTTTACTACTGGCCTGTATATGAGACAGCACTAGATAGCTACTGACTACCTTGCTGTTTCTGACCCATTACGTTTTCACGAGTCCGGCACAGTAATATTCGAACGAAATAGATGATCAACGGGTTTTAAATCATGAGAATATTTCACTATCAGACTTACTGCTTATTGAAAATTTAATGAAGAATCTCAAAACTCATTTTCAAATGCTCAAATGAAGATAAACTGTTCGTTGCACTGACTGGTCACTGTCTTCAGAGAGAGTCAGCCAAGTAGCTGTCTTGGTAGAAGTAGGAGTAGGTCAGTGGAATCAAAATATTTTGATGTCGCTGACAGACAGTAACTGGCCTAACTTTGTTTTCACTGACCCAGTAAGTGTCTATTTCTTGAGTAATAGTACTTTTTATACATTTAGTCATTGGAAATTCCATTCCACAATAAACCATTTATGTTTTATATCATACACCTATTGGTAACATTACAATTCTACCCTAATGTGTTAAAACATTTTAAGTCGATTCAATTTGTTAGTGGTATAGTATGTATTCTTGTTCAATATACTTAATTTGCCGAATGTGGGTGAATAAAATGTGAACATTATTGATACTTTTTTTTTATTCACATCCAGCAACTGAAGAAACCTGAACAAAATCAGATGTCATACTACTAGCAAGTTTAATAGACTTACAATGTTTTGGACACATTACTGCTTATGTTGAATTTGTGATGTTGGCCATGAAAATACATAAATGTTATACTGTTCTATGATATTTTAATGTTGATTAATGTGTAAAAAGTACGAAGAATTGAATAAAATATTGAAAAAAACCATTTTTTCAATCTTTCCATTATAAAATATGTTTACTTCAGTATTTCGAACAAATTAGGGGATGCGTTTTGAAAGTAGTATTTCAAATGAAATGTGGAAATAGGTATTCTGTATGCGAAATAATTTTCATCTCTGTATGTAACTGATTCATATGGAACACAAATCTTTAGCCTTCAAATTGTCTATATAAAATAAATTTGTTAATTCTTATTTTACTTGAAAATGGATTTTTTGCGATAAATTATGAACTGTTCATAGGTCACTTTCGATATATTCAAATTTTTAATGAAATTTCACCTCTGCTTCAAATGAACTTTGCAGAAAAAGAATCGGATTATGCATTATCAATCAGTGTTTGTACTTTCTTAACGGTCCCACTGATTTATGGAAATTAGAATGAATCCGTTTGCAGCTCGTTATCCTAATGAAGCTCTCGAAGGATAATGCGGTCGGTGTTGGGATGGAGCTTCCCCTCTTAATTCGGGAGACGGCGTTTCGTTTCCGAGTCTGCGCATCTGAAACTCATCAGACAGGTGTAATGCGCAGCTCTGCCTATGACGCCGGTGACCATGTGTTCCGTTTGGAACGCTGATCGTCGAACGCTGTGCCTTGCTCTATTTGAACCCGAAGGGGACGGTTAGTCAAGAATCTTTAGACTGGTCGGGTTCTCTATTGGTACACCGGTCCAACTGCGATAGAGCAAGGCAGGTTTCTGGACAAGGAGCGAAGAAGTTGTTCGGTACACTAATGATAGCGTATTTAACTCAATAAAATTCAGTGTGATATCGTACATTGCATTAACTTATATTTATGAAATTAAATTTTTCAAGGTAGTTGTTTATTAAGGCGAGCACTTAAAACAAAATTGTTCATTGTATTCATTATTGAGGAAGAAATCCTTTAAATATGGGCAAATATGAGTGCATTTCGAATTTTTACAGTACTATTATACTTTCAGGTCAGTAAAAATTGAATATACATACATTTAGATTTGAAGATTATCGGAATGATATTATTTCTAACCATGCAAATTAATTAAAGTAAAAGCAATACGAGATGCATACGTATTTCATTTCAAAATGTCCAATGTTTGGGCAAAACGCTTATGATTTTAGAGAGAACATTCGAAAGTTTTCGTCAATTATTTAAGTGATGAGCTGAATCCTTGAAATTTATAGGAATAGTTCATAGAGAGTTTTTGAATAACGTAGTTAATTTAGTCATTCATGGTGCATATAATATAAAATATGAGATTTATTGAAATTTTAGAGCCTTATTATACACATACAGTGAGTATTAGATATAATGCTAGTCTATATTTATGTTTGAGTCATAATAATCAATTAAGTAACTCATCAGTAGAGAATGACAAAAGGGTTTGGAATATCCAATAGATAAATTTCCGTATAAGGAATAGTTATTATTTATAATGAATAAATGAAAACATAAACTATTTGACTAAGACCATTTTTAGTAACTTAGTTTCGAATTTAAGGAGAAAATATTGGGAAAATTTGACCGAAATGACTAAGTGAAAATAGTTAACACGTAAAATACTCAATATCATTAGAACACCCTATATTGGAAATTTTGAAAATTCATTCATTTTCCCATTTCAGACTTTATGCAATAATATATAACAATAAATTTCATGAACATATAATCGAAAGAAATTTATCTGATTATTTTGACAAACTATTATCGTTTATTTAATTGAATAAAACACTGACAGTAAACACTAAGATAAGATATAATCAAAAATTAACGTGTCAGTTCTGCCAGTTCCAGTGAATTCAAAAAAATTAGAAAGTATACCTCCTTTCAAATTCTTTCTTTATTTTCTTGAATGCTGAGAAAGTTATGAAAATAATAAAATTTCAATACTTTATATCTTTCATGAAAGAAGTTATCTTTCATGACAGCCAGCTTTCTGGAAAAAACAAAATATTACTTATTTTTTTTTGCGATTATTCAATCCTTACTATGAAGTTGTCTAGAAATGTTTTTTGTAGAGAGTTCTTCATTAATATGTTCCCTCATTCTAGAACAACCAAAGAAATCTTAGATATATGATTGAAAATGGAAGTGAAATCACAACATAAAAATTATTTTTATTATTTATTTTTTCTTGAAGGAGGGTATAATAATAATGTAGAATTAACTACAAAAATAAAATACAAAAATTTAAGGCAATTCAAAATTATTCGTCAATCCAAAAATATATGAACAAACCTGTTATTTAGTTTGAAATAAGGAAGTGTTAAAATGAGATCAATATAACTTACAAATAATTCTCCCATAATCACTGCGTTATTTCAAATATATAATATTTTTTAGGAATACTTTCGCCTTGAATTAAAAATAACAGAATTGTAGGAATAGTTTTCATAGTTGAGATATTTTGTAAGAAAGCAACTAAATTGACAAGACAGATGACCAAATAAAAGCAACAAAGAACAGATGTGGTTACATTTTCATTAAACTCTGGTGCTACTATGGTAAGCAGACTTGGATTTCATGAAGGAAAAATTGTACATAATAGATAATATTAGAAAAATAAGTTTCTTGTTAAGAATCGTCATGATCCTAAAATCAACCGATTGATTCTTAAACGACAATGGCTGATCTGATAACCAACTTTTCTTTGAATTGCTCAATGAAAAAATGTTATATTTGGCTTCTATCTTGTCTCTAACAATATGCGTGTTCACCATATAAATTGACGTAACCTGTAGTTATGTTCATGTAATGGAATCTAATATTATTCAGTATCGCAGACCAGAATCGTCATACTTATGACTACTAATCAATATGGCACACTTTGTCGTTATTAAAAAGTTTCAAGTTTCGCTTATTTGACGGTTGATACTGATGAACCATACAGCGAAACCGATTTATCTGGTAATCTAGCATGTATTCATTTAGTATTTAACCTTGATGATACTTATTTATAATAATATCTACAATGCTATTCTTGAAAATTTCCTCTAGATTATTATTCTAAAATGTAATATATCTACAATAAGGGGTTATATCTCAAATAGAAATCTGAGAAAGTATTACTATAAAAATGCTAAAATGCCATTTTGTCATTCTCGATAAGTACAGACACTAATGAAGTTTCAAAAATATCCAAGCGATCTGTTTTTATATGCAATCAATTTTAATCTTCTTTCATATATTTCCATCTAATTTTTCCTCTGTTATGGTTACAAGCAACAGTGGTATGGATAAAATTATTACGGATTGTTTCTTGCTCTATATTTTTCCTTAAGAATGCTTAAGTTGAGATCAATGTTGAAGGACCCCACATTGTTGTTTTTTACTCTGATAAAACGTACGTTGATCTATTTTTGTCATACCAAATTGACTTGTAAATCTATCAAGCAAATCCTTGCAATTAATGGTTCTCTTTTCGCTGTAAACTAATTCAATAGTCCTACAAACATAATTTACTGTGTGGTTATTTGTAATTATTATGTCAAGGAAACCACTGATCACACCTTCTATCATTCAAAAAATTAAAAGGAAATTCTATGAGAGGATTCGACAAAACAAAACAAAAGTTAGTTTTCTCATTTGATTGTCGTCAACATCTTAACAAATGAAGTCAGTCAATATTTCAATTATACATTTTGACGTTCTAATGAGAATGTAGCCTATGTAGAAAAGAAAACATTTAACTTGAACTAGACGCTGACGTTTCGTCCGTATAAGCAAAAACTTTAATTAAAAAATAAAAAATATTTTTAAGTATGACGCATTTTCAACACATTTTTCTTTATTATAGTTCTGAATTATTTTATCTCTAGCTGGTCGCTGTAAAAATTTTGAATCTGCATAATAGAAATCACGAAAAGAAACTCAGACTCTATATCCTGGAAAAAACTAGCAGATTTTCAACAATTTTAGAAACTTTATGACTGTTTTCAAAAAATATTTTTGTGAATTTTTCCTTCGGTATCCCAAATTCCCTTATTTTGATTTTGCTTTTTATAGATAATAATATCCCGTATTCTCCAAAAAAAAAAAATTATCATATAGTTAGCATTGTTTGATTTTAAGGAATACAAAGTGTATGGATTTGATTCATTTATTCTTCCTGGAGTGAATGGCATACAGGCCAATTTTTCGAACTATATGCATACCTGCGTAGTATTATATTTCACTAGGATGAAGAAAAATTTTATTGATTTATTGAACTATGAAGAATTTTTTCTAGAGCATAAGAAAGCCTTCTAATTCAATTTATTTAATCACTTTGTATAATAGAAAGCTCAGAATAAGAATTAAGTTATCAACAAACAAATTAATTTCATTTTAAGAAAATGTAGGACGCTTGACATCATATGTTACAAATATTATACTGGGAGATATTTATAGAAGTAGATATAAAAAGGTATTACTTGGAGAAGAATATTTTAAATAGTTGAAATATTAAGCAGAATATTTCTGTTAAACCTCTATAAAATTTATTTCAAAAAATTCTTAAATATCAAACAGATCAATTCTCTTAACCTCACTACAAATGTTCATTTTAATTTTATAAAATTTTTTCTCAGAAATTTTTCAAAATAAAATTAATTGAATACCTTAGAAAACACAGTTTCAATTTAGTAGACATATGGAATTAACACTCATTACACAGCATCAAAAGGAATAAGGATAATTCTACATGTCTTCTTAATTACAACTGTGTTTTCTAAGGCGTTTAATTTTGAATAGTTTTTGAGGAAAAATTTTATAAAATTACATTTGTAGTGAATTCAATACAATTAATCTGTTTGATATTTAAGATATTCAAAAAGCCTTCTATCAAGTGAAAACCCCCTTTTATTATTTAATTGAAAACATTCTTTGAAAATTTTTCAAAAATCAAATCAAAATGTCCTTGAAAAAGTGTTTCTTTTTCGGTGAAAATAAAGAAAGTGTTTCTAAGATATTTTGAATTATTTTTCTCAAAGAATTTTCAATTTAATTTCTGTTTTGACATGCTCATTCGAATGAATCCGCAGCTTAAGTTAATTTTTTGCAAAGTGATCGTGATTACAGGCAGACAAATGGACGGACAAAATTAATTTATTAAAAATTTTTCCAACAGTGAAAAAATAGCCTTTTCATTTTCAGATATATTGTGACAGAGCTACCAATTAGTAATTTGTTCTTTTGATCCAAGCTCCTCATGATTTTAATACATTATATTTTAATTATTGTTAAGTTATTGTAATAACTTTTATTCTTAGACGTATAAAAAGAGCAGGAAACAATACACGCCATTGGTGATTATTGTCTGAATTTTCCTCATGGAAACCCTAGGACTTTGAAAGCAACCACATGCTCAAATAAGAAGAACAACCTGTAAAAAACGATTTTCTCGATGAAAAATGTGTCAAACCTGTTGAAAAGTTCTTGAGGTTCACTAAATCCACAACATTTATGATTTTTGACTCCGAATAGATGGGACATTGAGGAAGTTTAGCAACACAATTCATCCTCAAAGTCAAAATTTGATGGTCAACATTTTGAGTCGACAAAAACAGGTGTGATAAACATGGTGCACCTTCAACATTATAAATATATATTCAGAGGTCCAAACTGTTGAGATATAAGATTTTTTTGCAATGTCGCAAGTTTTATAAGCATATTATAATAAATCATTTACTATATATTACTATATATGAAATGTATCTATGCGTAGTTAATCTGCTATATTTTTGAAATGCATTTTCATGTCAACCCACCCATGTTATCAACGAATAAACTATTAGTTTTATAAATTCTGGTATTTTCATCCCATAATGTTATACCTCGAAACCATTATTTGTTCTCCTAAGCTCGATATCATTTAAGAATATGTTTTGGAAGCTGATACATCCCATGAATTTTTTTTATATCTGACTCTCATAGAGGGCCAGTTACACGGTTCGTACCAAGTAGTATTGAACATAACTTTATTAAGGTTAGATTTATCAATTAAAATTTCAAGCGAACTTAAACATCTTTAAATTTTACACCAAAAAGGTACTCCTGGTAAAACTGGATACTGTGTACCGTTTTCGGAATAATTTTATTCGAAAATTATGAAGTAATGACCGATGCTGGAATAAAGTAATGATAAAGTTATTGATTAAACAAAAAATCACAAGAAAAAAATAAAGACTGGGAACATAAAATAAAATTATATTAGAGCAAGTGTTCAAAATGTCCTCTGTTTTCACGAATACACAAGTCTATCCTTTTTTCTAAAGAATATTAATCTTCTAAACGGTTGGGGATCAGCTATGAGGTCATTAAAGTGACATTGAATTCTGTCTTCCAATTCTTGATGTGAATTTACCTCTGTAGCATAGACTTTTTCCTTAAAATACGACCAAACTGTGTAGTCCAAAGGATTAAAATCGCATGACCGAGGAGGCCAATGAATCGGAACTTCTGCACCTCTACCAATCCATCTATTCGGAAAATGGTTACTCAACCAATTACGACACCTTCTATCAAAGTGTGGTAGAGCTCCATCGTGCATAAAAAATAGAGATCTTCGCTCGTTTAGCCTAAAATCTTCTAATACCTCCAATAAGTGATTATTTGAAAAATCCAGGTACATATCACCATTTAAATTTCCAGGAAGAATGTGATAACCTATTAATTTGTTACTTAAAGTTGCTGCCCAAACATAAACTTTAAATGAGTGTTGGTAATTGATACCCTTTTGACTTGTGGATTCTCATTACACCAGGTGGGGTGCATTATGGGAGTTAAACATATCTTGTCGCGTAAAGGTGACCTCGTCCATAAAAAGAATACATTTAAAAAAATTTGGATTGAGGGCTGTTCTTTCTTGTAATGTTTGACAAAAATCCACTCTAACCGGTAGATCGTCTGGCAAGAACTCTTGGACTTGTCTGTAATGATAAGGATTTAGCTACTGCTCCTCCAAGTACTTGAAGAAGACGTATTTATTTGTCTTGCCATATTCCTTACTCTAACTGTTGGATTTTGATCAACTAAGTTTAAATTAATATTTTCTTTATTAATGGTTCTTGTTCTTGACCTACCAGAATTTATTTTTTTGGTCTCACCTTTCCAGTTTCTCGACAACGTCGTTCTATGGCTCTAAATGTATTTTTACTTGGTGAGTTTCATCGAGGAAACTCTGTATAACGCGTAAAAGCTGCATAAGAGTTTCCTAAACACTCGCCTAAGGTTAATAACGTGTCGGTTTATTCAAAATTTGAGTACATTTTGATCAACAATATATAATTTTATAAATAACAAGGTTTCAAAAATCGAATTATTGTTGACTTATCATAACTATCAATAAATAACAGTTTTCCATGGAAGACTTAACAAAATCACAGGCCATTTTGAGGAAAAAGTGCAATAAATCTTTATTTTTTCATTGCTCAAGCCACAAACTAAGTCTTGTGGTCAATGACCACTGGAAATAAGAAACTTGATTGCAACTGTTCAGGATAAAATATTCTTCTTTCTTGAGTCGCCAACCCGCAGGATCTGATCTTTATGGGCCTTGTCTATTTCCAAGTATTCCAATAAATTCAATTTGAATCCCTTCTGAGATTTATGGAAGATTTTGTGGTTAATACTGATAATATGGTGATTAAACCGCCTAAATGTGTTGAAAGACCTTTTGTCTGTAGTCAGATGCTCTTTCAGTCTTGATCGGAAGTTCTTACCTCTTTGACCCACTTTAGTTCGTTACAGTCATCATTGAATAGAATATATTCTAGATAAGGACAACCTGAGAAGGACGCTTTTAAGTTCAACCTATTACAATAATTTTGGATTTTGGTGGATGAATATCCAAATTAACTTAAGGTTATATATATATATATATATATATATATATATATATATATATATATATATATATATATAAACCAATGAAGATGATGAGAAATTGAAGTCAAACACTTGAACACTTATAAACAACAACAATTGTAATTCTTCAAAAGGTTTTATTATTACACTGAAAATAAATTAAATGAATTTCCCAATACTTTGGCGATCGACTGGATTACTATACTAACAATAATGAAATGTCATAAGCGACGAGTTTGTTAAATGTCTCAATGTATCCCTTCTAACACAAAGGGAAAATTTAACGGAATTGATTGAAAAGATTTTTCTGGGTAGGCCGAATGAATAAAATAAACCTTCTTATCGATTATAAGAAAATTATGAGATCAAAACTAGTAGATAAGGATAGAAACAGTTTATAATTTCGGATGTTGTGTCATGTGAATGTTCCTGTGAACTCATAAGCAATAAATATATCACATGCTCAAAATGACTATGTCTTCTAACGCCATATATAATCATTAGAAAACAAATAAGCTGAGGTGTCGAATAACACTGCACAGTTCGAATGACAAAACTGCTACACTGAAATTGTCAACATGGAAACACTTAAGTATCGATAATAAAAGAATTAATTATGTCGACGTAGACAGGGCTGTCTCTAATAAGACGGAACATACTCTCCCCCTTGAACGATCACGTTCAAAACTAAAGAAGTGATGATTTCTCAAAAGCCATAGTTAAATACTTCAGTTACAAAAAACGAAATCAATCAATAAATGAAATAAATAAGTGTAGATATGCACATGCTACATAAAATTAGAATATATAACACAAATGGCAGTGAAATAAAACACTTACAAACAACAAAATAAATCAATAGCTGAAATACATGAATGGCAGTGACAAAATGGTTAATTAAACAAGATAAAGAGGACAAAATTTGTTTACACATTTTCTGTACGATTGCCACTAAGAAATGCTGGAATAGTTACAAAATCGACAAGTATTTGAGGGTATGTATACAAGATGCTTCTGTGGAAAAATATGTCAATGTACCACCGATAAAAAAATGACAATGAATAAAATGGTGCTCATTTGATTCAAAAAACATAAGTTATAAAAACACGAATTGAACATTGGATCTATTTCAATTATAAACATTTTCATGTGCACGAATATTTGTATTGCAACACCAACGATTCTAAGTAATTAATATTGTGATCCATGCGATTGCGAAAAATGAATAAAATATGTAATTCATTGACAAGTACGACGTACGAAGTATTATCAAAATAAAATAGGTAGTATTTTACCTTTCGAGAAAATAGTCCATTAACGAAATGGACAATGTTTGGATAAATTTCTGAATTAATAATTTATCAGAAGTTCTCTAATTGTACAGGTATGACTTCATGTTTACTTTCATCTTGTGACGGTGCCACAACCGCTTTGGATGTATACCTGTATATTCAAATCGCAATTGCTCTATGCGAATGACAAAACGAAGTTGCACAGCACGATCGGGAGGCTACAGAATGGGTTATCGTTGTCCCTCAGCCAGCAAAGTGTGAGATAATCCACTTCTTTCTTCTTTTTACCTTAGGACTTAGTCCTGTGTTTTCCACAATGCTCCTCATTCTTGAGATACCGAAGTCCAGCTTTCGTACCAGCGCTTTGGTTGTCTTCCTGGGAGTTTCGCGCTATTGGGTTTTTCTGTTTTTGCTATTTTGGGTCATTTATTGTCCGACATTCTGTCCACGTGGTCTCTCCACTGTATTCGTCTTGTTCTGACCCATCTTACCACGTCTTGTGTGCCACAGATCTCTCAAATTTCTCTTACGGTTGTGTAGCCTAAAGCCAGTTATATTTCTCAGTATTTGCATCTCTGTTGGTCTTAATTGTCTTTTGGTTTGGTTAGTTTCGGCTCTTGTTTCAATGGCATATGTCATGACTGGTCTAACACACGTTTTGTAGATTCTGACCTTGGTGGATGTAGTCAAATATTTGTTCCTCCAATTTATATCGCGTAGATATCCTGATATCAGGGAAGCTCTTGTTGTTTGGCTCTGCACCTCTTCTTTTAGATTTATACTACTCGTTATCTTGAAGCTAAGGTATGTCATTACTAGCACTATACTCTTGTTGTACATTGCCAGCTTGCATCTTCTCGGTTCTCTGGATATAGAGAGGCACTGGTTTTTTTGGGTGGAGATAACCATTTTGAAATGTTCGGCCACTCGTTCGAAAGTATAGAGGAGCCTCTGAAGATCATCTTCATTTTCAGCAACTATCACGGCGTCATCAGCATAGCAAATAATTTTGATTTCCTTATTGCCATTTCGATATCCTCAGCCCTCGCTTTTAACCAGTCTTATGATTTCATCCATGATTATGTTGAAAAGTAGACTGTCACCTTCCTATCCCTTTCGCGATTAGTATTTCTTTTATCAGCCCTGTGTCCGTCTTGATAAATGTTGAGGTGCAAGTGTTCATTTCGATAATAAGTCTTATTATGTTTGAATCTACTTTTGTTTCAGTTTTCAGTGGAACTTCCTTGTAAATCTTGATTCAATTAAAAACTTTAGGAAACCACTGAATTTTATTTCAAACGACACATCAAAATGACACAACAGAATAATTTTTAACTAAGATGGATAAATTTGTTAAAAACAGGATTATTTCCAAAGAAAAAATTGTGTATAATTTTGACGTCACTTGCCAAACTCGTGTAATACAATTGTTTTTCAGTACAGTCAGTTTAAACTGTGCAAAATATTAATTAAACACATCACCTTGAAGAATCATTTCAATAATTTTTTCACAATATCCATTTCAACATAATAATAATTTGGAATTTGTGGAGAAATATTTTCCGATTTTTCTCCGGAATGATGATATTTGAAGCTTGGTTTTTGATTTTGTATCATGAAACTAACAAGAAATTTTCTAGTAAGAGGGCTTTCGACCACCATTTCACTGTTTGGTTGAAAACTAAGAGTGATGTGGCCTAAAGTGGCGTAAAGACGCAGTAACAAAGCCTAACCAGAACACAACTGAACTCCTAATATGCAGCTTTTTAGGGATCTTCACAAAAGATCTTAAAGTACCAGGGTAATATCGGGTGTTTTTTTTGAGTGCTAAAACTTCAAATTGAAATAAAACACATTTAAATTGCCAATTGTTTTTTATTCGAAAGATAATTTTATGACATTTATGTTTTAAAAATAATTTCCGACATATGTCCACCACGACTAGCTCTGAGGAACACGCATTAGACCAAACCAATTTTGGACCACTTTTTCGAGTGATTCAAGCCTTTTTTCATCAAAAACACGAGTTATATTGGCTTCCAAAGCGTCTTTTGTTTCTGGTTTATCAGCATAAACCAATGACTTGACGTAACCCCAAAGAAAATAATCCAATGGAGTTTGTCGCATGATCGTGGAGGCCAACCAATTGAACCATTTCTCGGAATAATGTTATCGCCAAATCTTTCTTTCAATAAATCAATTGTTACGGTAACAGCATGAGGTGTAGCACCATTTTGTTGGAACCAAAACACTTCTGAGTCGATAACATTCAAATTTTGAAACAAATAATCATTGATCATCGATGTGTAACGAGCACCATTCACTGTAACATTAGCTCCAGCATCGTTTTTAAAGAAATATGGACCGATGATGCCTCCAGCGTGCAAAGCACACCATACAGTGCATTTTTCAGGATGCAATGGAACCTGCAGAACTTCTTGAGGATTGTTTTCACTCCATATACGACAATTTTGCTTGTTTACATAGCCGTTCAACCAGAAATGAGCTTCATCACTAAACACAATTTTACGATAAAAAAGTGGATCAACTTCAAGCTGTTCTAGGGCCCAATCAGCAAACAAACGACGCTTATTATGGTCAAGTGGCTTCAGTTGGATCTTGTATCGGTGTAGAGCAAGATATTTACGCAAAATTTTCCATGTGTTGGATGCAGAGTCCAACTTGTTGCGAACGTCGACGAATAGACAAACCTATGACTTACAGCAGCGATATTTTCCTCTGTACGTACAGTTCTTTGTATTGTTGTTGTTGTTGTTACATCGAATAGAGAAAATGTTGTCCGAAATCTATCGATAGTTCGACGAATAAACTGAGCTGATGGACGTTTATGTAAACCATAAATTTTACGAAGTGCTCTATAAGTTTGGCGAGTAGAACACTTATTTCGAAAATAAATTTCAACTATTTGTAAACATTTTTGTGGCGTGAGTCTTTCCATGATAATTTATCAATGCTTACTGAACAGAAATATCAAAACAACATGGCTTCTACCTTCTGTCAAATCACAGTTATCCCTATCGAAAGTTATATCACTCTAAAAAAACACCCGATATATCAATCAATCAAAAGTTTTCCCGCAATATCCCTTTGAACACAAAAATAATGTTAAATTGTCAGAAAAATTTTTAATTTGGTGTTATGGAACTGTTCATATCCAACAATGAGCATACTCCTTGAGGAAATCAAGTCTATTGTTTTCCAATTATATCCGTTTGACCATAAAAATAATAATAGATTTTTGTAATTACTCTTTCCTATTTTTCTCTCAAATAATATTTTCGGATTTTTAATTTCGTTGTATGAAACTGTTTCTAACATTCAACTAGACATGTCGCTTTTGGAAATCAAATCCCTAATTTTCGAAACCACTTCCAACAGTGTGAATCTGGTATTTTTTATTTCATTATGGATAATTTCATAGTTTTTGTTGAAATTATGTCCAAATCCTTTCAAATAACTGGAATGCAAATAATTAAGAGAGGCTTTGTTATACTTGGTGGTTTGGATATTTCCAATATCTTAAATATCAAGCAGAGTAATTCTGTTACACCTTTCTCCAAATTTTAATTTCAGAATTTTTCTTAAAAGAATGTTTAAAATTGAATTAAATAAATGTCTTAAAAATGCTCTTTCTTTTAAATGAACATATAGAATTACCACAAATCGCACAAAATTAAAAAAAGATAAAAAGAATCTAAAGAAAATATAGAATATTGGCCGAGTTTGCCCAGCAAACGTTAGTGGATACAGCGCTGTTTAAAAAAAATTCTAAAGTTAAAATTTGTAAACAGGTGTAACAGAACTACTCTGCTTTATATTTAAGATAACTGGCATACGTTGAGTGTGAGGTATCTAAGGTATAACTCCTCTGGTGTTCATGAATTTATGTTTTAAAGGATCTACCCGTTTAACCAATATATACCAAAGAGCAATCATTATAAGTCAACTTATAAACTTCAGATTTATCGTGTTCATTAGTTTTATCTTTGTAATTTTTTACATAAATTCCTATATTATTAATCGTTCTGAGCTATCCCATACTAGTATGTGAGTACTCTAAAATATCCGGTGTTATACGGAGTACTCTGAAATATACGGTGTTATACGAAGTACTCTAAAGAAAGCTAAACTGTTTTTATCGTGATCATCTAGTGGCGGGAGAATAGGAGGTTACATTGTGTAGACAACCCAAGTTACATTTGAACGAGAACGAGGAAACAGTTATGGGATTTTCAGAATGCAAGGTTAAGTAAAAATACAATATTTGATTGCGCATGGCAGGGTCCCGCACGTGACTCGATGTATGAGTGCGAGGTTGTACTTTAGAACAAAAAGACTCAGGGATAAAAACCTTGACCTACTTCAGCTCACATACATTCTTCAACCCTGTCTATCTCTTATTCATAAAATTAAGGTTCCAGAGATCGACAACCTTTCTAATATCCTAAAACATAGTTAGTGTGCAAGCACACTACGAAGAGCAAAGGTCCCAGAAGCGAACCCTGTGGGATACCCAAAAAACTGGTAAGGGATCCGAAATCTCAGATACACACCTTACCTGCAGAGTCCTCCCAGAAAGATAGCTCTTTATGAAAGATATAGCACTCGATGAAAACTCAGTGCAACGCATTATTGAGAAAATGACACTATACACAAATGCTCTCGAATAATCCAAAAAAATGAGGGCTGTTCTTAAACTCGCATCCGAAACAGTCAGGATATCATCTGTAACTTTAAGTAACGTCATTGCACAACTATATCCCCATATGAAACCCGACTGTTCCTCTGGTATGATCCATATTCATTCAAATGTATCTCTTTATCTGCTCCTGCAACACTTCTTTGAACCGTTTGAACCAGGTAGAAAGAATGCAGATTGGACGTAAATCCCTATAACTTTCCACCTTGAAAGATTTAGGTATAGGCATAATAATCGACTTCTTCCATAATTTCGGAAAATAACATCCAACGTGCTGAATTATAAACGGCAGCATAATTTCAAAAATTGCGAGCCCATATTATCAACATCTCTCAAATATCCCATACAGATATTTAGAAATCATATCTTCATCCACTAAATGGAACTCTATTCACTCTCCAAACTCACAAAAAGAACTACTATCATAAAATCTCATAACTTCCTCCAATTTCCCAATGACATTTTGATTTTGACAGTGACTAAAATATTCGTTCATGTTATTAATATGAGCAAGAGTGATTGGAATATTACTTCGGTTTTCAGTTTTCTTAAATTTGTAACAAAATTCTTATCTTCTTCAGAAATTCTGGGAGTTTTCTGAAATTCTGGTGATTTTCACTTATAATATAATGCTCTGGAGTTAATGAGGTATTATGAGGGAGCTTCAACCTCTTAATTCGGAGGCGATGTTTCGTTCCGAACATGCGTACCTGAACCCTTCAGATAGGCGTGGTGCGCATGTCTGCATATGACGCCAGTGATCTTGATCCACGTCGGAACGTCGGTTGTCGAAAAGCTATCACTCTGCTCTACTTGAACCTGCCGCGTTGGGGGCGCTTGTCTTGACAAGGACCCTAGTTTCATCCCAGTGAATTGTAGAATTAAGTCTGAATGGCTAAAGCAATATCACTCGCGCCAGTCACTGGACCCGTGTGGTGGAAGATCGAGTTTTACCGTAAGATGGAATGGAGGACTGAGCCGCGCTGATCAACTCAGTGACAAGGGAATCCGTCGCAGCACAGAGCCTCCCTCTTAAAACTAGCATAGTCCACCCTATTGCAGTAAATCTCCGGATTTTTCTGTCCAATGACCGAGTGCGTTATGTAGCATACTGCGTTACTTCAAGAGGGTGGAGACCCTCGGGAAGTATTCGTACATCCTGGCCACCCAATTAGTGTTAGACTCGAGGGGGCAGTGGTTGAAAGTCTGCATGCTGGACTAGAAGAGAATTCCATATATCTGTTCGCAGAAACTCATGTTTAGGATATCTCGAGAATTGCTTCAGGGTTTAGCGGGACTTGACGGTTCGACCGGCCTCGTCCTGAATGAGGATCAATTGTGAGACGTTTTTGGGGTTTGTGGATCTCGACGATGCGGCTAGACCATTAGTACTTTAAGCCAGAATTAATTGAAATACTTCACAAGTGTTCGTAGGTACTTCACCATAGACGTATTAGGATTGACGGTGCTCGTACCAGGATCAATTTAGGCATTAAATCGTGAGACTATCTTGGTTCATGGGACAGCGTTCGGATGGACTCGCCCCTTCGGCGAGTGAGTTGCATCACGAAACAACTCGGGTAGTGACACTACAGAGCCAGTAGAGGTTGGATAGTGCTTCGCTGCTAACAATCACAGTGTAAGTTCTCGGAATGAAGCCGAAACTGGAAGCTTAGTGGGTTCAACACTTCGTAGTAGTTCTCGCTAATACGCGTTGATAAGGCGTAACTCTTATCACACTTTCTGCTTCCTGGGAAGATTGTGGAGACTGCTGAGTAGTCACCTGGTGAAAGAGCCATGCTCACATGCCAGTAACCTATCCGCTAAAATTCACGATGAACCGGGCGAGGACGGTGAGCTCGGCATTCGGAAAGCGGTAGCGTCCTCTATATGCTACGCCAGGAAGCTGCGGCAGAGGAGAGTAGAATTCTGGGCGAGGAAGGTCGCTACAATGCCTTGTCTCAGGTTGCTTTCCCTGACTAAAGTGACTAACCGAAGTCGAAACAAGCCCACAGAATACTTACTTGACTGGTTTTCCAATTAAGAACACTTTTTCTTTGATGCCTTGACTTTTTCTGTCTTTGTCTTTGGTGTTTGACACTTTTGACTTTGACGTTGAGACTGTATTCGTGTCTTTGAGAATTGCATCCTCAATCTGAGGTTTCACCATAACCTTGTGTTATGTGTTAAATACAGTCTGTTCCGCTCTAAGCCGCTTTGTGCGTGGTTCATCGGCTGCTGTCAACTCAGATGACGATCTTTTTTATTCAGACGTACAGTAATGGATCCATATCATCCATTGTCATCTATCAACGCACGAATTACCTCCAAACAGCTCTCGAAATCATCAACTTGTGTTCTTTTGGTTCACTGTTAGCAAACGCGGCATGAAGTACATGTTCTATACTGTAAGCTGTACAACTCTGGGTGGGTCATGGCTGACTTAACAACTTCCTTCCATCTTTCGCAGTCCTTCATTAAGTTGATATCGAAGGGTACAGTCACTGCAGTCAGATCTGTCTTTATATTATCTCGCCATCGCAAACGCGGGCGTTCTAGTGGTCTCTTGCTCGTCGGTATTTCATCCCCTGCTGATTTGACATATTTGAAGCACAAAATTACCAAACAAATGGAATTTGAATCTACATAACATTTCAAAGCATCGGCAGTTTGAATATATTCACAAATATATACAAAAACAACAAGTTATTCAATATATATATACAAATGGATACATACTATATTATCGATACATACAGTTACCTAAATTATACAAAATAACATAATATAATATAGTGAGACAACAGTCATACA
Organism: Megalocaria dilatata; assembly: GCA_034642435.1. Taxonomy (NCBI): domain Eukaryota; kingdom Metazoa; phylum Arthropoda; class Insecta; order Coleoptera; family Coccinellidae; genus Megalocaria; species Megalocaria dilatata. The sequence continues at coordinate 13,612,006 of CM067863.1, forward strand.
TACAAAGGCGATGAACAAAGTTTCTTTACCAATTTTTGCATCATCGCCATCAAGTCGACAAGCTATTTGGGGATATGTATATAAAGTTCCTTTGTGGAAAACATGTCAATAATAATTGATAGAATTATCAAAACAAAGCAAGTCAAATTTTAGTGTTCTAGAAAAGAGTCGCTCAAGAATAACAGATTCGGAAAGGATACCTAGAAGAACTTATGGCGTGCCCGCTCCTATCGCAGAATTCTACTATGTTCTGCTGCAGCTACCTGATATAGCATATAAGGGGGCACGACTGGTAGCAGACAATACCTTACTCATCCGTCCTCACCGGGGTTCACCCGGTTCCAACGAGGAACGGGGCGTCACAAACAGAGATGCGGACCACGCCTGTCCGAAGAGTTCAGGTGCGCATGCTTGGAACGTAATGCCGTCTCCCTAATTAAAAGGTAGCAGCTCCCTCATAAGAACCCGCATTCCTGAAAGAGCTTCAGACTCAGCGCACCTGTATACGTATACCTTTGTTTTACGGTGGTGTTGAAACCGCTTTTCTTTATACATAAGGCAATGTCGTAATCTACCAAAGTTTCAGAAAAGGACATGAAGAGAGTGAAACGACAATTTTTAAAAAATTTCCATATTATTTTCAATATCTTTCTATTTATTCGAAATTGAACACGGTTTGTCGATTTTGTACCTGCCAGGTAGTTGAAGCTGCACTTCCTCCTACTCTAATGATGTCGCCACAAATCGGCTCTAGTATCTAAACTTTTCAAAAATCCCTTATTTTTCCTAAAAATGTTAATGGGGTAGTTGTCACCCGAAATATAATTAAACAAAGTTCGCTTCGACATTAGTCGTAGTAGAATTTTTACTTGTCCTACTTATATAACTTCGAGTCAGTCTTGAAGCCCACAGTCTCTCTCCGCTCTTCGAACAAGCAAGTCTACATTCACAGTAAACGCATTAATCCGCTTCCATTCACTCAACCCGCAAAAAAGGGATAACCCGTTTTCCATGGCCCTCGTCATATCTATAATCATTCGACTTCTTCACTCCGGTCTAGTGAGTTGAAGAAATATTCTCTCTCAATAACACAAAACAATTTTATTAAGCACTCAAAGAAAGAACTCTATTCGCACTCATTTGTAACTTCATGATTTCAATCTCAAGGAATATTTTCGTTCTTCTTTTCGTGATAATAATATACAGCAATAAAAGCCTGAAAGTGGAAGTATTATCTATAAAATTTATACTTGCAATCAAGTTTGGTAAATTTTTGAAGTGAACCCTAGTAAACACAGTGAAAGTGAAGAACGGTGAAAAAAGTCCAGTGATCTACTCATCTACGATCAAGATAAGGTTTTCACCACAACTATAGATTAAAACTCCATCGCATAATTCCCTTAATTTCAGGTGAAACAACTCAAAACTGTACTCTATAATATTTAGACTGAAAATAAACAAATGATACTCTATTGTATATCTTTTATTCCCCATGAAGTACTCGTATGCTTATCTTAAAATTTGCATAGTGATTGATTAACGTTCAATCACTAATCAACAATTCATAACAGTTGTTTTTCAACGAATCAGTTTCTTTATGGAAAGCTGCCTTGATGAAGTAGAGTAGCATTATATCAAGATGTTATGTAAAACTCTGCTATTAGGACCTACGTGTGTCATCAGAGCCGTGGCGGACATTTGCAATGGCGGACATTTGTAATGGATCAAATAATATGTTCCATTCAAAAAATCTTAATTTTTGTACATTACTGATGTTTGATTATGTTTTACATCCGTGATAACTTTTGTAATTAAACGTAATAACAAAGAGCCTCTTTCTTCAGTGTAGCCAACCCATAGATAAACGAGAACATTCTAGTTTATCTATGAGCCAATCTTCTGAAAATACCATAAAATTACTTTACTATAAAAATCACCATTTAATGGCTTCCTGACTTGAAATATTTTTATCATTAGGGTATAAACTTCACAATATGAATTAAAATTGTTATCAAAGGAGGAAAACTAATTTTTGTTTTTTTTTTCAGAATATTAACATTGTTTAAAGAATGATATTAGCTATCATGAGCAGACTCGCTTAATTATTATCTCTATGTGAATATAGAGGTTCATTCTATGCGTCTTTGTTAGAATCATGACATGACATGTTGATTGCATGACGGCTGTCATTTATTTTGTATTTTTTGTTTACTTTAACATTATTTTTGTATTATGTAGAAAACTCAGACTGAAATGTATTTTTGAAATTTTAATTATGCTTAAGAATCAGTTATTGTACAAATATATCTGCTCAATTTAACAATGAATGGTAATGATTGTTGGTATCATGGAGAACTCGGTAGGGAAGAAGCTGATACTTTATTACAAAATGGTTTGCATTGAGTTTATGAGCCTTTTGATTAGTCAAATAATTAATTTATATTTGTAGGTTCTCACGTAGATGGTACGTTTTTAGTTCGTGAAAGTGAGTCTTCCAAAGGGGACTATGTATTATCTGTACTACACAGTGACCAAGTACGTCACTTTCAAATAAGAAGACATATAGAAGATGTATTCTTTTCCATCAGTGAGTACATTCGTTTTATGTGAGCTTATTTTCTACTTCTTTACTTTTCAGATGAACCTACGATCCATGGTTTAGAGTGTCTCATTGAATATTATCAGGAAAACCCTAGTACCCTAGCTGAAGGTTTGAAATTAACAGAGTATGTAAAGAAAGACCCTCCACCTCATGATTTAAGAAGACACGGTCGTTCTAATCTGTTGCATAGAGCTACTGATAGAGGTTGTTTCAAAGTTGTAACAGAACTTTTACAGACCGGTTATAGACATGAAGCAAAAAATGAATATGGACAAACTGCCGTTCATCTTGCCAGTATTAAAGGAAATGATGATATTCTGAGAGAACTAATTGATTACGGTGCTAACACAAATTCGAGAGATACAGCTGGTTTTACACCTTTACACGTAAATAAAAGTCATTGTGTTTTATCGCCAAACTAATAGTTGACCATATTTTTAGTATGCTTGTCAAAATAATTTTCCTACAACTGTGAGGTTACTTGTTCAGGTAGGAGGAGCTAATATTCAAGCAAGAAATACAGAAAGTGGCTCTGTTCCATTACATGAAGCTGCAGCTAGTGGACATAAGGAAGTTGTCAGAGAATTATTGAGTTTAAATGCACCCGTTAATCCAAGAAATGGATCTGGGCTAGTGCCTTCTCAGATAGCAAGGAGCAATGGTTATATTGATTGTGCAGAAATATTAGGTAGTGTTCTGATAAGAATCTCCATGTGGCCTAAAATAGGTCACTATATAGAAAATTTTTCTAATACACCCTAATTAAAATTAAGGAATTTGACAAGCGTGCTACTTGTGGCTTTAACTTGCTCACACCTTATCCTTTTGTCTAAATGTTTTTGCATTTTTCAAATTTTGTGCTAAAAATGATCTTGCATTAAAATTGATCTACATATTAATTTGTGGTCATATTCAATTCAGTTTTACACGCAAAATTTTTGAAAAAATTGGCCTCTCCAAACTAAAAAAAATAACTAATGTTTCTCGATTACCTCAACTTTCTGATATTGACAGTTGTAAGAAGAGAAGAAAAGAAAGTAGACAAAGAGTTATTTATCAGTGTCAATGTACAGGCATAATCCTTAATAGATTTTTTTTCAGAAAATTATAAATGTCCTACTCCTAAAACATATGCCAATCAATGGTACCATGGTACATTAGGGAGGAGAGAAGCTGAAGAAATTATGAGAGATTATAGTACAAAAAATGGAACATTCCTAATTAGATGGAGTAATAGAAACAAAGGAGCAGTGTTAACTCTTTTGAACGACAATGTCTTCTTTAATTTTATCATAAGTCGACAAGGAAAATATTTGTTTATAGACGATGGACCATATCTTGAATCCTTAGAACATATAGTCGAATATTATAGTTTTATTTCAGATGGCTTGCCTACAGTTTTAAGAACGCCAGTTCCACCTAAACCTAAACCTCAAGTTCCTGATGTAAGTATAAATTTTTAGTTTCCCTGTATAACGTTTTATGTCATATGGTAAACACACTCAATTCATTAATACTGAAATTGAGCAAACTGTTGGAAAAGTCTTTAAGAATATTGCCAAAACGATGGCAGAAAATTCTAAATTCACTAAATATAGTGAGTATAGGTCATTATTAACTAATAACAATGAACGTCTGTTAGATGCCTCTATGTAAGAAGACAACAAGACAATCAGAAAATTTGACGTAAGTTTCGAGAACGATATTCTCTGCTTAATGCGGAAAACTGCTACTAACTACAATCTAATTGATGTAATACATATATTACCTAAAATATTTTTAATAACGCGGAATTGCTCGTTACACAGGGTGATTGAGAATTCGATGTGATCCATCAGAGGGTTCATATTAGAGGTCATTTGCAACAAATTAAGCCCAGTTAATTAGGGGTCAAAAAGAATGGTTACTGAACCATGACGGTTTTTCGACTTTTAAGAAATTTTCTGCATTGTTACCAAAAACAATTATAATAACAGGAATTGATTGCTTGTTGCAAAGGGCCATCGACCCAACGTACTTCAGCCCATTTGTAATTACAGAATTCTTAACATTCGAAAAAAAATTAATAATATATATATATTTATATTATTCTGGTACTCCTAGATCTTCTGTGAAGATCCCTCAGAAGCTTTTCCAGCTTTTTTTATTATAATACATTTATTAGCAATTAGAATACACACATTCTATAAGCTAATTTGCTAACTATGAAGCTTGAGGCTCTCACATGACATTATAAGGCCTTTTCCAATGAAAAGAGCCTCTTTAACTATATCTCAAGTCCGCAGGCCATTTTCTATATTGTGGCAGTACTAATGGATGCAATAGATGGTTGGTATGGCTTTCCAGTTTAGCATGATGTTTCTCGCTCTTCTCTTTAATGACATCCTTTACATAAGGGATTCGTAAATCTTCGTGTAGGGTTTGAATAGTGACGTACTATGGAGCATTTGCTATCATTAGAAGTATTTTTGGTCGACTTCTCTGAATCATTGATATTATTATTATTATTTATGGCGAGCAGGCGTCCGTCCACCCCACAACTTCGTCTGCACGGACTATTGTGGTTCACCCCTTATTTATATCTCCCCGACGAGATCCAGTTTTTGGATAAAACCGATAATCTTGTTCAGGGGTAATTTTTTCAGTTTGCAGTGGGCTACAAAGGCCTCGAATCTGATGCGACTCACCCCTGGGCACTCTGAGACGCTATGCATGGCTATTTCAGTGTCCTCAAGACATAGCCTGCATTCATCGACTTCAGCCAGACCGATTTTGTGCAAATGCGCTTTCAGTTTGCAGTGACCTGTCATAATTCCGACAAGTATTCTTAGTTTGGCCCTATCCAGACCTGGCGCTAGGTTCGCCATCTTTTTGTTCGAAGCTGTTCCAAGGAACACCTTCGAATGTTTCAGACCAGAATGGCTCCGCCAGAAAGACTCTAGCCTTGAGTTCATTCTGCCTGTTATCACTGCTTAGCCACGTCATGTGGTATTCACAGGAATGGTTCCGGTCCTACCAGGGGCAGGGCAGCTCCAGCAAACGCCAGCCGATCTGCCTCCTCATTACCCAAATAGTTTGAGTGGCTTGGTATCCAAACCAGAGTGACTCTGTTATACATACTGAGCCTGTTTAAAGCCGTGCGGCAACTCCAGGCCGTTCTCGAGGTACTAGAGCTGAATTCTAGAGTTTTTAGTACTGATTGACTATCAGTAAATATTTTGATTTTGCCGTGGTAGATTTGCCTTTTTATCAGCAGTTCTGCCGCGGTCTCAATGGAAAATATTTCTGTCTGAAATATGTTTGCGTATTGACCGAGACTCGATGAGATATTGATTCTCGGTTTGCTCTCATAGACTCCCGTTCCGTTCGTCGTTCGCGAGCCGTCTGTGAACAAGCCAAGGTCGATCCTCGATAGAACCTCAGCCTGCTGGGTTCATTCGTCCCGGCTGGGGACGATTACATTGAAATTCCGTTCCTGGCTCGTGATTTTTGACATTAGATCCGAGGGCATCGATAGGATACTGTTCGTTAAAAGCTCGTCCAGCAGTCCTGAGTCTCCCATCACTATTGCCTCTGGCCTGTCAATCGCCAGTTGATATAGTTTGTATGTGGTCCGTTCCGCCTCCCTCTGCACGAGTAGGTGCAGGGGTGGTAGATTTAGTAGGACCTCCACTACCGTGGGTGTGGTGCGAAACGCACCTGTAATTGCAAGGCAAGCCTGTCTCTGTATCGGGTGAGCTTATGTTTGCCAACCATTTGTTGGACTTTCTTCCACCACGCTACAGCGCCATACACTATCCATGGTTTAATTACCATAATGTATAGCCAGTACATCTGCCTGGGCTTTAGGCCCCAGGTTTTACAACAGATCCGCCTGCAAGTCCAGAAACCCATTCTGGCTTTATGACACACTTCATCTAGTTGTGTATTCCAACTGAGAGTTTTGTCCAGAACTATTTCCAGGTATTTTGCCTCAAATGAGAATTGTATTATTTCACCACGGATAGTCGGCGGTTCTAAACTATTCAACTTCCATTTTTTAGTGAATGGTACTATAACTACCTTTTGTGGGTTAAGAGACATGTCTTCACTTATACACCATTTGTCAATAGTGTTCAGTATCTGTTGAAAGACGGCCGATATCGTCACCTCCAATTTACCTTTCACTATGATTGCCAGGTCGTCAGCAAATGCTTGAACGTCGACTCCCCAGAGCGAAATGATCGCTAGCAGATCATCAACGAGAAGGGTCCACAGTAAGGGTGAGAGAATACCTCCCTGCGGACAGCAGGGAGCAGGGTCGTTATCATTAAGCCGCATAGCATTGCCTGTATCCATCTACAAATTAGCGGGTCGATTCCTCTCGCAGAGATAGCCTCAGCGAGAGAAGCCGGCAGCATGTTAAAAGCACCTTCAATGTCCAAAAACGCTGTTAGTGCTATCTCTCGATTATCGAGAGATTGGTTTAATTTTCCGACTAAATTGTTTGTTGAATTATTGATATATTTGATTTGTCGTATATCCCCAGAGCTCGAAACCATATACCCTATAGGCTTTATCACTGTTTTATAGATGAGTTTTTTTTTTCCAATGTCAATTCAGATTTCCTACCTATAAGTCATTTGCTTCCTTTTCTTAATTATGTGTTCCTTTCATGTACGAGGGGTGTTCAATGTATTCTGGGTATCGGGGTGATAATATGAGTAATCTAATACCTTTGACAGCTTTTGAAATGATCAGTTCGTTTTCTGAAACTTTTGTTGAGATTTGATTGATTATTTTTTGTACATAACTACATGAAGGCACTATAGAACATCACACCGAAAAAAAAAAGTGAAAAAAAATGGCAAGTCTTCTTTATTACCGAGTGAATGTGATCAGAGGATTTCTTAAAAAAAATTTAAATATTAAACAGAATAGTTCTATAAAACCTCTACAGGATGTAACTTAGAAAACATTTTTTTAAATTAAATCAAAATGTTTCTATTTAAGTAGACATACAGAATTCCCAACATCACACAACGCTTAAAAACATAAAGGAAAAAAAATATATGAAATATAGAATGTCAACCGAAATTACATAACAAACTTAGGCCGATACAGCTGTGAAACTTCTACAAAATTTAATAAATTTTTTTTTAATTAAATCAAAATGTCTTCGAAACACTGTTTCTATGTAAATAGAAATATTGAGTAAAGTGGGATGTTGAAAATTTTTTGTCTACTTAAATAGAAAAAGTGTTTCTAAGACATTTTGATTTAGGTTTTAAAAAAAAAATTTAAATTAAATTTTGTAGGGATTTCACAGAATTATTCTGTTTGATATTTAAAAAAATTTTCTAACGGTAGCAGTAAGGTATAGTGATATACATGGTTCGAAATCGTAGTGAAAGTGACAAGCTGTCATAATAATATTGTATACAGCTTATTTCATTTTTGAAAATTTCAAAAATTCACCGCCAATACAAATTAGGAACACTAACTGCTTGACATCTGCTCTGCATGCTTTCTATTAAGTTATTGAGAATATCCTGTTCGATTTGTTGAGAAAGTTGTTGCAAAAGATCTATGAGCAGTTGAAGCGTATCCGGCTGTGTTTCTCTTAATTGGTCCAAAGCATGCTTGATTGGATTTAGGTCAATCTGGGATCTGTGTGGCAGTGCATTATCATCCAGAAAAATGAAATTTTCGCCAATGGCTGCGTGAAATTGATCAACATATGTCTGAGACGTCATGGTTCCTGGAAGTACTAATAAGTCAGTTCTGCCATCGGAACAAACTCTACCCCAAACCATAATTGTGCCTCCTCAAAAAGGATGGACTTCTTAAACAGAGTGATGGTTCTTTCAATGAATGGACGTGTACATACCCATACTTATCGACTATCAAAAAAGCGTCCATTTCTGGATTCGTCAGTAAAGAGTAAGAAGATGTTAGATTGACTTTATGGATACATTTTCTGATTGTGCTATAGAAAACTGAAGTACCTGTGGAATTTCAAAGACGTTGACCTGTACTTCTGCAAGTTCTAAGGCCGTCTTCTCACCAAAAGCGTTAAAAAACGATATTCTACTGGCGTTGAGCACGTCTACCACTTCTAGGTGACAAACAATTCCAGTGACAAAGTACCGTGGCAGTAAACGTGATATGACACTTCAGCTAACATTGAAGAATTGGCATCGTCCTCGATAAAATCATTTAAATGTGCATTTCTGACACACTTGGAGAAAAAATTATTAAACATGATAAAAACCTGCTTTACGATGAACTAGAAGACGTTGGCTATAGACGTTTATAAGTTCATATAATTGAAAAAAAAATATTAAGATGATACGAAAAATATCCATCTTCTGAAAATATTTGATTGATTCGGTCTTTACTTGGTGGAAACTCATTTTAATTAAAAAAATGTATATGAGACAGTAATTTATTTCCACAAAAATGTTTGTATACTACAACAATTTCACCACGATGTGGCTTCTTCAGGTATTACATTGTACTGTCTGATGGTATTCAGTGTAACCGAGTTTAAATACATTTTTAGGTACATGACCAAATAATGGAAGCACAAGTCATAAAAACTCTAGGTGTTTATTGGAGTTTGCCGCTAAAATGCCATTAAGGAAAAATATTCAGTAATGGAGACTTATCAACATCTGTTAGTTCGTTCAAAAGGATTTTACGGGCATTATACCTGTTGATTTCAAGAAATTCTAAAAGTGTTAATCTAGAACTTTTGCTTTCAACGTGGATAATTTCATAATTATTGTTGAAATTATGCCTGAATTCCTTAAGATGATTAGCATATGTCGAATGTACAGAATTGGATATATAACCCCTTTGGTGTTCTTGGACACGTTTCTTGAATGATGTACCAGTCTTTGGAAAACATCAATATCCTTAACTTTTGTGGAGTAGTATATTTGTAGTGCCTCTAACAAAGTGAAAACTTTTATTCTCAACATTAAAATTTCGAAATTTTGGTTGAAGTCATATCCCGCTCCAGATGAATGGTGTAATTATTTTTTCAGATTTATCATCTTTCGATAGAATATTTCTATTGTTTTTAATGCGCTTAGTGAAGTTTTGATTTGTCTTAAATGAGATTCTTAAATTATATTTGTTTTTAAGATATGTAGCAATCTTCTCGGAAATACCTTTTGTATATTTCAATGAAATATGCTTAAATTTCTCTTTTGTGTTGGTCATTCATTGGAATGTTTAACTAGTCTCTGAATCATGTTGTTGAAAGCTGATAATTTTTGGTTAATAGGGTGGTTTGATTGTATCTGCATATGTGGGTTTGTGAAAAATTGAAAATTGATGTGAGTTGCTAATGGTTAAGTCTAAAAAATTAATACAATTATTAGATTCAGTTTCCATGATGATAATGATTGATATAATGATTTATAATAAATATGTGAAAATTGGAAGAAACTCAATTAAAATATAATTTTAAATGGATTTCCAGCAAGTAAAGACCGATTCAATTGAATGTTTTTTCTCCTATTGTTTTGTATAGCTAAACTTGAAAAAATATTTACCAACAATGAAGAATGAACAGAGTAGACTATTTGTGGCTATTGTGGGAATCTCAACAATTCTCATTTTGAATAGGGAATGTAAACTAATAATCATAGATACCAAATTTCCCATGCTTTTCTTGTGAGGTAGGGTAATTCTGGCACTACTGTTGTGCTATTAGGGATTATCTGTATACATTACCTCAAATATTCTTTGTTATTTGCTCATTGCTGATACCATAAAAATTATTTTTTCAGTGCTCTACAATGCCGAGAATAAAGAAAACCCACCATGCAATTGCAGTGAAAATGAATTCACTGAATGATGATAAAAAAAGTTATCCTACCCAATTTGAGCAAATACAGTTCCAGTCAAATCTCTCCTTAGCTGTAAATAATAATAACAATAATAACAAGGAAGAAACTGATGACTATATTGCTCTTGAAAGTCTGACTCTTGGTGAGGATATTACCTGCTTGTATCAAATTAATCATTTCGTATTTATATATGAACCTTGAATAAGTTCACGCTACGTCACAACAGATGGCGCTACCAGAACTACGTGAGCAAAGTTTAATGTGGTAACGCAGCTATAAGGAAGTATTTTTGTATGAATTAATGTGAATTCAGGAAAAAACATACAGATTATTTTTTTAAAAGAAAATTACATTACTAATTAACATAATATTAAAGTGTTTTTCAACAGGAAACATGCTCTCCTTCGATTTGTACGAGGGTGAATCAAATATAAACCGGACTTTTTATTTACCGGTCGCTTCGTGAATTGATGCGGGTGGTGCTATGTGTTGGAAGGGAATGTCTACAAGAGAGGAGGTCAACGCTCTGGTTCACTACAATTGATTGGGCGTCAGTTACATCATGTCTGATCAAGAGATACACATTTCTGTTGAACAACGCATTAATCAGGAGTAGAAACAAGTTGGTGCGATATTGATAACAGGTGTCGCTACTAGCTTATTATTCCATTGTTTCATCCGGCAACACCTTCATATTGAAGTGTCATTAGGTTTTCTTTCTAGTTTTTGTCGTTTTGTTGTATTAAACGATGCAGTTTCTGTGTGCTCTGAAAATATCAACTTTTGTACCGCATAATGTGTTTTTGCTAGGAGTTTTACTTAATTACTTCAATATGAAGGCTGTCGGAAGTCATCGTTTTTTAGTGGATGTTTATAGTGACCATACTCTAGCCGAAGGAATGTGTCAGAAGTGGTTTGCCTGATTTAAAACTGGCATTTTTGATTTGGAAGACGAAGAACGACCCGGAGCGCCACCAAAGTTTAAGGGATTCAGAATTCGAAGCAAGGCTTGATGAAGATGCATCACAAAGGGAAAAACACTTGGAGGTCACTCAACCAGCCTCATTGCCATTGTTTAAAAGCAATGGGAATGATCCCAAATTGGATATTGTATGAACTGAAGCCAAGAGACGCCGAGTTTTCACATTGAACCACTGCTCTAACGGCAAAAAAGAAAGGGGTTTTGCATCGAATTGTGACTGGCTATGAAAAGTGTGGATCCATTACCATAATACAAAACGTCGAGCAATGTATGGATGCCTCATTATCAACTGGCAAGAAGATGCTTCTGTGTATTTGGTGGACCAGCGATTCTATATGAATATGTCAAATTCATCACATTATTTGAATGAAATGCGGAAAAGCTCACATTAATTCCCACAATATTAGTGGTGAAATGTCAACTATTTTGTTTTCATAGAGTTGAACAAGTAGAATTTCTTACCAAAAAAAATGTTTGCTAGGAATTTTATTGCACTAATTAATTCGAAAAATAAAACTGATGATTTCAAAGACTATGATTTGGATGATGAATGATATATGATATATTATCCTGATACTCCTAGATCTTATTAGGCTTTGTAACTGCATCCTTACGTCACAGCACTGTTAATTTTTGACCCAACAGTGACATGGTGGCCAAATCCCGTCAACTAAAAAACTTCTTTTAAACGGGATATGAAGAATACTTTAGGGTACCATTCAAGATTTGGACTTACTTGCATAAATTTTTTCAAACTTTTGGAAGTGTAAGGAATGCTTCAAAGGAAATAATTAAGGGGCGCATGGGCGATTAGACATAGAATATAGTAAAAAGCTGCTAAAACTGCATGAGAACTTATTCAAGGTTTTATTATTTCTCAATTCAACATTGAAGGAATACTCCTTTGTGTATTATTTGTTTTCAGTGAATTTTTTATTAGTGGTTATTTCAGTTCTGTCCTATAGAATTTTATAACGCCTATTCCTGTAGGTAACCAAATTGGAGAAGGAGAATTTGCATCTGTTTATGAAGGATCATACAGTAAATCCAATGGGGAAGTTCTGAAAGTTGCTATCAAAACGTTGAGGAGTGAACAAGTTGAAATGAATAAAGCTGCCTTTTTGAGTGAAGCTCATATTATGCTTAAATTGAATCATCATTGCATAGTGAAATTGTTAGGGTTGTGCAAGGGACCGAACCTTTTGATGGTTCAAGAATTAATGCCATTAGGATCATTACTACGTTATTTGTATGAGTATCGAGAAAGAATTAATCCAAATTACGAATTCAAGATTTGGGCTGCTCAAATAGCATGCGGTAATTTGACTTTCCTTCATATTTCAAAACTATTTTAACGAGTTATTTTTTAGGAATGAATTATTTGGAGCAGCAAAGATTTGTTCACAGGGATTTGGCCGCTAGGAATATCCTTTTGGCTAACCAGCATCAGGCAAAAATTAGTGATTTTGGGCTGTCTAGAGCACTCAACGCTGGACATGAGTATTATATGTTAGTATGTTGAATTTTTTCCAGTTTGCAGGTTCATAATGAAAATAACACTCTTCGAGATTGATTTTAGTATGCAGATTGCAAATGGACACTTAATCATTATCTCCTAAAAGTTTTATTATACAGGATAGCCAATTAACAATAAAACAGGGAGGGCTATTTTCAGGAACTGTACATTTTAGAAAAACTCTCAGATCCGTCGATATTTCATTAAAGGGGGTACACTCTTTTCCGGTATTTTTGACTACGCCGCTTTCACCCTCAAGGAAGGGTGAGAATCATTCCAAAATATTTGAATGGCATTTTGGATCCAGTAAATTTTCTTTTTACAGCCCTTACAATTCTCTTTACTTTTTTTCAAATTTTACAATTCCGCACAATACTTATTAAGAACTTAGATTTTAAATTTGAAACTTATCTTCAAACAGTCTGTTGTAAATTTAGTATTTCTTGATTTTCATTGATTTGTGGAGATTTGTTATTACTTTTGTAAGAAACCCAATTGGATATGATATACACAACATATATGGGAAAATGGTGAATTCCAAATTATTGTTTAGAATTATATTCCAAAGTGTTGATTGATAGTTTATTTAATTGGGTCCTTGAAAATTGAATACTATGGTTTATTTCATTGCGAAAAGGGTAGATATCATTTTGCTTCACTTTATGAACAATAAGTGTTGTAATATAACACCTCAGCTACTTAATGAACAACATCAAGATCGATATATCAATAGCAAGAATATTTTAGAGTTCGTAAAAAATTTAAAGATACTGGGAATGTAGCTAATGATAAATATGAAATGGAAACCCTCAAAGTTAATAAATCTAGTGAAGTTGGAGTTTTGAGACACGCTCATCATGCTTCTACGTTAAGAAGGAGGCATCTGGCATCTTTGTCTGGGACCAATTGAACTAGAGTGGAAACCATTTGAATAAGAATAAATTCCGTTTATATAAAAAACATTCAATCCAGGAATTTGATGAGATTATGATCGCCGTTCAATTTCCTGATGTGATGAGGGAATAATCTACAGCTTTTTAATATCTGTTTTTTTGAATTGAATTCAAATCCAAGAGTTTCTCACTAAGTGCATCCTGGTTTGCTCTATAAAATTAAAACCTATCTGCCTGGATAAGTTACTGAAATCGTACCTTAGTGAAGGACGATTCAAAATGCTAGTTGGTGGTGAGGTACAAATCCTCATACCATATTGGGAACTTTCGCAAATGATACAGGCATTCTAGCTGTTGACGAAGTTCCACAAAATACCACTAATAAATTACAGAAACATTGGAATGAAATCCGAAAGTGGCTCCAAAAGTAGAAAATCCAAATAAAGGAGTCCAAATCTGTGCAAGTGAATTTCACCTTATGGAGAGGCCAGGGTCTACCGGAATGTGTAAATAATGTACAAATACCAGAGGTCTCAAAAGTACAAAATATCTGGGGATGCATTTAGTTAGCAAACATACATGGAAGGAACGCCTGATCAAGAAAAGGAAGCAAATAGACTTGAAAACACGAGAACTATAGCTTTTAGATAGGAAATCTAAATGGGCACTGAGGAATAAGATACTCACCTTTAAAACAGTGATAAAGCCTATATGGTATCGATTTCTGGAAATGTACAAGTAAATCATTGATATTAATAATTCAGAGAAGCCAATCAAATATACTTCGAATGATAGCAGACACTCCATCATCATGCTAAGCTGGAAAGCCATACCAACATATAGTACATCCATTGGTACTGCCTGTCTCAATATAGAAGACTAACAAGGAAATGGTCAGCCGACTTGAAATAAAGTTGAAGGGTCTTTTCACTTAAAAAGGCCTTATAATGTCATGGGAGAGTCTCAACCTCCATAGTTAGCAAATTAGCTTATTGAATGTGTATATTCCACTATGGTAATTAGACCACGGATAGTGTATGGCGCTGTAGCGTGGTGGAAGAAAGACCAACAAACGGTTGGCGAACAAAAGCTTACCCGACTACAGAGACAGGCTTGCCTTGCAATTACACCCACGGCAGCCATGGAGGTCCTACTAAATCTACCACCCCTGCACCTACTCGTGCAGAGGGAGGCGGAACGGACCACATACAAACTATATCAACTGGCGATTGACAGGCCAGAGGCAATAGTGATGGGAGGCTCAGGACTGCTGGATGAGCTTTTAACGAACAGTATCCTATCGATGGCCTCGGATCTAATGTCAAAAATCACGAGCCAGGAACGGAATTTCAATGTAATCGTCCCCAGCCGGGACGAATGGACCCAGCATGCTGAGGTTCTATTGAGAACCGACCTTGGCTTGTTCACAGACGGCTCGCGAACGACGAACGGAACAGGAGCGGGAGTCTATGGGAGTAAACCGAGAATTAACATCTCATTGAGTCTCGGTCAAAACGCAACCATATTCCAGGCAAAAATATTTGCCATGGAGACCGCGGCGGAACTGCTGATAAAACGGCAAATCCACCACGGTAAAATCAAAATATTTACTGATAGTCAGTACTAAAAGCTCTGGAATCCAGCTGTTTTACATCCAAAACAGTCTGGAGTTGCCGCACGGCTTTAAACAGGCTCGGTATGTATAACGGAGTCACTCTGGTTTGGATACCGAGCCACTCAAACTATTGGGGTAACGAGGAGGCGGATCGGCTGGCATTTGCTGGAGCTGCGCTGCCTCTGGTAGGACCGGAACCATTCCTGAGAATACCACATGACGTGGCTAACGAGGCGATAACAGGCAGAATGAACTCAAGGCTAGAGTCCTTCTGGCGGAGCCATTCTGGCCTGAAACACTCGAAGTTGTTCCTTGGAACAGCTTCGAACAAAAAGATGGCGAACCTAGCGCTAGGTCTGGATAGGGCCAAACTAAGAACACTTGTCGGAAGTATGACAGGTCACTGCAGACTGAAAGCGCATTTGCACAAAATCGGTCTGGCTGAAGACAATGAATGCAGGCTGTGTCTTGAGGACACTGAAACAGCCATGCACATCGTCTCAGAGTGCCCAGTGGTGAGTCGCATCAGATTCGAGGTCTTTGACCAGGCTTTCATAGCCCATAGTGAACTGAAAAAATTACCCCTGAACAAGATTATCGGTTTTATCCAAAAACTGGATCTCGTCGGGGAGATATAAATTAGGGGTGAACCACAATAGTCCGTGCGGACGCAGTGGTAGGGTGGACAGAAGCCCGCTCGCCATAAATAATAATAATAATAATGTGTATATTCTGACTAGGTTGTCTGGCCAGTCCCTTCATAAACATTCCAACTTTCGAACTGAAAGAGACTTGAAACTTTCAGGGAAGGTTTGGATACTAAATATTTTGGTAATGGGCAAAATAGTTCCAGTGGTTCCGCAGTTATTTACTTTGAATTGTTTCTTATTATCCCTACGGTTGATACCACTGATCCGATCATAATAAAATTTGGTATTTAGGTGTGTAATGACGATATGAAGATCTGTGCCAATTTCGTGAGGATCCGTCCTCCGGGGGGAATGACAGAAGGTGAAAATGCTAATTTCTGAACGAAAATAACAAGAGACTTGAAGGTCAAGGTAGGTTTGGAGTCTATATATCGGTAATGTTTAAAAATTAACAGAATCGGCTAAATGGTTCCTGAGTTATACTCATTTGAAATTTGATTCGATCAAATTCAAATGTAGTATTTAGATGTGAAATGACGATACTAAGGCTCCTGCATAATTTCATGAAGATAAATTGCGGGAAGTTTTGGACTCTTTTACTATCTGATTTCGGCAAAAAGTACATGAAGTTTGTTCAATACATTCTTTTTCCACTCTGTCTTCCCACAATATGCAGATGCGGGTCGAAGGCAGAAAGATTGAGTCTTTTAATCACATATTTTTATTGTCATAATATTTTCTGCTTCTTCAGGAGAGCAGTGCTAAAATTGCAAAAGTCATACGTAGCTCTTCCAGAATTAATTCAAAGATTTGAAATTTTCAAGGAATGACTACTGTCGAACAAGCGCACAAAGCTTTTGACTTCACGTCAGTGCTTTTCACCATTTTTTACCTGATAATTTGACTGAAAAATTGTATTTGTAATTGCTGGAAAAAGCTATTGACCCTGCATTGACTGACATTATTGAAAATGATCCATAATATGATGAAGATAAGCTGATTTTTCAACGTAACGGTGCTCTTTCGCATTATGTGTTAATTGTTCATTCATTAGTATTTCGACCAACGTTTTCTACGGCATTGGATTGGGAGAAGTGACACCA
This sequence comes from Megalocaria dilatata, assembly GCA_034642435.1. Lineage (NCBI taxonomy): Eukaryota > Metazoa > Arthropoda > Insecta > Coleoptera > Coccinellidae > Megalocaria > Megalocaria dilatata. The sequence continues at coordinate 13,629,208 of CM067863.1, forward strand.
TTGAATGGTCTCCACGATCACCATATTTATCGCCCCTCGATTTCTCTTTGTGGGATACCTGAAAAGTAAAATCTATAAAACACAAGCAGTGTCGTTGGAGGATTTGCGTCAAAGAAAATCTGTTGACAAGTGCCATTGAATAATTCCACAAATGTTTCGAAATGTACAGGAACGTTTGAATACAATATTTATTATTATATGGAAGCGGACGATCATCACTTCGAAAATTCCATCAACTAAGTAGTAAGTAAGCTACTACACATAAATGAAACTTTAAATGTAATAGTTTTCAAAGCATTGGTCAGATTTGTAGAATCAAAAGACTACTTTGTAAAGACAATTGTAAGAGCTTTTAAAAAAAATCTTACTTGATACCGAATGCAATTTAAAAATACAAAAACAGAATGTCCCCCAAAATCCAAATATCAATGAGTCTGTTATTTAAAATCTTGACGCAGTTCCTGAAAATACCTCTGTTTCATTTTCAGTTGGTCAACCTGTATATAGATTACCTGTAAATAATATTGGAGATTGCGTGTAATGTTTGCGAATTATTTTCTGGCTCAGTCAATCAAAATTGGTGGCTCTTCATAATCTTGCTTCAAAGAGATTCTGTGGTGTTAGATCAGGCAATATAAATGGCCATGTAATGTGTTATTGAAGCAAGCAGAAAATCAAAGAGTGGTCTGGAGATGTTAGCTAAGGAACTGTACTCTGAACAAAATTCGCTAAATAAATAAGAATATATGGAATTCGTTAAATAATTTCATTAAACAAAAATGCCATATATATTTGAAAGAATGATTTTTTTCATATGATGGTCATAGTGTGTGGATGTAGTCTTAGATTGGAATTGACAGGCTACCAACTTTGTCCACCATAAAATTAATCAATCTAAATTTTCATATTCTGTTACTTTCATCTCTGGACATTCAAACAATTTCGAGTATTTCCACAAACCTGAAGTTACTTTAGTGTCTAGGTTTGCTTAAATCATGAATGAATATATATTTCTCTATTTCCTAGGGCTCTTCAAGGTGGAAAGTGGCCTCTGAAATGGTATGCTCCCGAGTCATATAATTATGGTAATTTCCATCATAAAAGTGATGTTTGGAGTTTTGGTGTAACAATTTGGGAGATGTATTCATTCGGAGCAAGTCCATATGGTGAAATGAAGGGTTCAGAGGTAAATTATTCTGTAGAAAATGTGAAATTCAGCGGTTATTATGATTCTGGAATGAAACATTTCGTTCAAATATCTCTGTTCTCCGAAATTTTAGCTGGAAGTCGTCTAAAAGCATCACAAACCTACAAATGAAAAATTTATGGTCAAGTTTGATTCTGTCCATCTAATTGAAAGTATAATAACTAACAAAAGAAACAATTTACGACAGTTGCTATTTAAGGTTGAGGTAGACAATTAAAAATATTTATAATCAGAAATGATTTATTGTGTTTCAAATTATTCTCCATTAAGATCAATACTCTTTCGCATGCATTAGAATTTTCGAAGTATATTTTCCATTCCGATTGAGGTACCTCCAAAACTTGAACAGCTAATGTGGTTCCTCCAGTGTATAAACTTCTACAGTTCCCTTTCCTCGGGCGGTCAAACATAAAAAAAAGTAATAGCCTATTTTGGACGTCCTTCACGAAATTCTGTAGCGAAGCGTGACCACAAATGAATACGGAAAACCAGCGAAACACAGTGGTTGGAGATGGTTGAAGATAGGTGATTGTATGACAACACGTTCCGAGTACGTTCACCATTAAAAATGTCGTTTACAATGACGGTGTCAGATTCGACATATTCACGTTAGCGTTGCCATATCTCAAAAAAAGTGGCAATTGTCAGAGATACTTGGAATTTGCAAAGTGAGTGTTAAGCTCTAATTCAAGTTCTTGAATGCCAAAATCTGTGTATAGGCTGTTGAAATATGCCTACCAGAAATGTTGCTTTTATTTGAAAAAATAACAATCGAATCAAGTGGAAACCCATAAATTAGTAAAATGTAGAATAATGATATTAATGTTTGTGTAAAATTTCCTGATAATTGTTGCCATAGAAGCGTGGAAAAACCCATTTTGATATATTTTAACGATTCATTAGATTAATAAGCTGTCTAAAAAATCAGCAATTTAACATAAGTTGAAATGAGGTTTTTCTAAAAACAGCAGGGCTTCAGGTGGTAGAGATCGGGTGTTTTTTTAGAGTGATAGAACTTTAAATTGAAATAAAACACATTTAAATCAAAATTTAAATTGAAACCAATTTTTTTTTATTTGAAAGATAATTTTATGACATTTATGGTTTTAAAAATAATTTCCGGCATATGTCCACCACGACTAGCTCAGAAGAACCGCATTCGACCAGACCAATTTTGGACCACTTTTTCGAGTAATTCAGTAATTAATTTCATCAATAACACGAGTTATGTTGGCTTCCAAAGCGTCTGTTGTTTTTGGTTTGTCAGCATAAACCAATGAATTGACATAACCCCAAAGAAAATAATCCAGTGGAGTTATGTCTCATGATCTTGGAGGCCAATTAATTGGACCATTTCTCTCGCCAAATCTTTCTTTCAATAAATCAATTGTTACGGTAGTAGCTTGAGGTGTAGTACCATCTTGTTGGAACCAAAACACTTCTGGGTCGATACCATTCAAATTTTGAAACAAATACAACATACAACATTGATCATCGATGTGTAACGGGCACCATTCACTGTAACATTAGCTCCAGCATCGTTTTTAAAGAAATATGGACTGATGATGCCTACAGCTTGTAAAGCACACCATACAGTGCATTTTCAGGATGCAATGGAACCTGAAGAACTTCTTGAGGATTGTTTTCACCCCATATACGGCAATTTTGGTTATTTACATAGCCGTTCAACCAGAAATGAGCTTCATCACTAAACACAATTTTACGATAAAAAAGTAAGCTTTTCTAGGGCCCAATCAGCAAACAAACGACGATTATTATGGTCAAGTGGCTTTAGTTCTTGAACCAGTTGGATCTTGTATGGGTGTAGACCAAGATCTTTATGCAAAAATTTTCCATGTGGTGGATGTACAGAGTACAACTAGTTTTTTTTTTTTTTTTTTTTTTAAGGCGTTTATTGCTTAATGTACAATCTACTTGAACAAGTATTAAGTAATTTTGATGGAATGTATTGAAAAGAAAAACAAAAGAAAGAGACATGGGAGGAAAGAGTCCAGTGACTCTTCTACTCGTTTACTATTTCAGTAAGATCTTCCGGCCAGGTCTTCTTTAATCTTCGTATGTTTGGACCTTCCTGGTACAGGTTATGTATAAGATTGTTTGAGTTCCCTTGTAGTCGCTGTCGGTATTCAGCAGAGGAGGATTTTATGACATCTGTTATGTACGGAATTTGTAGGTCTTCATGGAGTCTCTGGTTAGTGACGTACCAGGGTGCTTTGGCTATTTGCCGTAACGTTTTTGACTGAAACCTTTGGATCGTTTTTATTCTTGATGGTTTTGCGCAGCCCCACAATTGAATGCCATAGGTCCAGACAGGTTTAAGTATTGTTTTGTATACGAGCAGTTTGTTTTGCATCGTAAGTTTTGATTTTCCTCCTATTAGCCAATGCATTTGTCGAAGTTTCAAGTCCAATTGCCTTCTTTTGGCTTCTATGTGATTACGCCATGTTAATCGTTGGTCCAGATGAATGCCAAGGTACTTAATGCTTGTCTTTGTGGGCAGAGTCATTCCATTCAGAGTTAGTTTGGGACAGGTGTTGATACGTGTAGTGAAGACTATTTGTGAGGATTTGGTCTGGTTAAGAGTCATCCTCCACTTCTTATACCAGTGGTTCAATTGGTTCAGGTGTTCCTGAATATTTCTGGATGAGACCGAGGCATCGTCATCGGAAGACAGTATTGCGACGTCGTCAGCAAATGCAGCAATAGTGGTTTTAGATGTTTCAGGCAAATCAGCAGTATAGAGCAAATATAGGAATGGTCCCAGTACACTTCCTTGTGGTACACCAGATTTAATGGAAAGGTATCTTGAGAATGTGTTGTTGTACTTAACTGATATATTTCTGTCAGAAAGATAGGATTTGAAAAGCAGAAAGTAGTTATTGTTAAGGTTTTCCTTTATTTTATATAGCAGACCTTTGTGCCAGACTTTGTCGAATGCCTGGGAGATGTCCAGGAACACGCCATTACAGAATTGTTTTTTTTCGAGAGAATGTGCGATGATGTTGACTATTCTGTGCGTTTGATGTGATGTTGACATCCTTTGGCGAAAACCAAATTGATAATCGGGAAGTATTTCTGATGTTTCGTGATCGTCTTGGATTCTTCTTAGAAGGATTCTCTCGAAAATTTTTCCTGGGATTGGAAGAAGACTTATGGGCCTGTATGATGATGGGTCATTTGGTGTTTTACCGATTTTATGGATCATTATCACATGTGCGTGTTTCCATAATACAGGATAGTAGCATAAATTCAGCATGCGGTTGTAAATTGTTGTCAAGAACACAATTGCTTTTCTTGGAAGTCTCTTGAGAATCTCTGCAGTGATCAAATCCGGACCAGGAGATTTCTTGTTTTTGAGTTTTCGGATTTCGCTTTTGGCTTCTTTAGGAGTGATTGGTTTTATAGGTGGTGACAACTGACATGGTGAATCCAAGTATGTCTCAACATCGTTTTCAAATCCTGGTGTTGGCTCAGGCTCTGTAAATACCCTTGATAGATGCGATGCGAATGCCTCTGCTTTTTCCTCGTTCGATCGAGCCCAGCCGTTAGGTATTCTAATTGGAGCAATAGATGGTGTTGGCCTCTTGAATTTTCTGGTAGCTCTCCAGATACTGTGGTCTTCAGATGTCAGTTCTTCGGTGTAACGTTCGAAGGAGGTATTTTGTTCTTCTTTCAAGGTTCTTGATAAGTTTCGTGACAGTCTTCTGTAATGACGGAGATCATTCAGATTACGTGTTCGCTGCCATTTACCTCGGGCTCTCCTTTTTTCAGCAATGATTTGCCGTATGTACAGGGGAGTACTCTTAATATAGGGGATTTCTCTCTCGATTAAAGGAGTTGCATGCCAAGCTGCTTGTTGGATGGTTTCTGTGAAGTGTTGAACAGCTTCGTCAATTTCTGATGTTTCTTTCATGCTGAAGTTGGTCAAATTTCTGTTTATATAGTCCTTGAAGTCCTCCCACCTGGTATGGGGTACAACTAGTTGTGAACATCGACGAATAGACAAATCTGGATTATCATTAACACTATGACTTACAGCAGCGATATTTTCTTCTGTACATACAGTTCTTTGTGTTGTTGTTGTTGTTGCATCGAGTAGAGAAAGTATTGTCTGAAATCGATCGATAGTTCTATGAATAAGCTGCTCTGATGGACAATTATGCAAACCATAAGTTTCACGAAGTGCTCTATAAGTTTGGCGAATAGAACACTGATTTTGAAAATAAGTTTCAACAACATAATGTCAAAACAACATGGCTTCTACCTTTTGTCAAATCACAGTTATCCATATCGAAAGTTCTATCACTCTAAAAAAACACCCGAATATTTATTATTATAAAAACCATCATCATATGTTTTGTTTTAGTAGTTTTAACTGCCTGTTTTAAATTGCTCGATTCAATTGTGTTACCACTGCCAACGTTGAAATGGCTATAAATACTGTTGCTGCGACACGAATTGTCACTGCTATAGAGGATGGCCGAGGTCAGCGTGAGACTGCAAGAAATTTTCCAGTGTGGAATGAGTATTTCAAAGTTACGAAGAAACTGGTCTGCTCAACAACATGGCTTCTACCTTCTGGCAAATCACAGTTACCCTATGAAAGTTCTATCTCTCTAAAAAAAACACTCGATATAATTGCTTTGCACAAAATTGGATTAATAATTTATCGGTTCTGGGAATCCCTGCAAATTTGACGGATGGAAAACATAATTTTCACTTGATTTGGTAAAGAACATTTATTCTGAGTATTTACTGGTTTTTATTTTTTTAGTTTCAAGTCCTATTGTGACGATGGAGTTGAAAAATATTACTCGAGATCAAATCTCATTATCATTTTCGTGATGTTTGGGCGACATTTGTGTTTTATTCTAGAATTAATAAAACCACTCAAAAATATAGTTTCAAATTATATCAAATTACTCTTGTTTTTTGATGTTTTAGGCAATTGCACTTATTGAAAGTGGTGGAAGGTTAGAACAGCCATCAGCATGTCCTGACAGCATTTATGAAATGATGGGTCAGTGCTGGCAGTATAAACCAGAAGATAGGCCTCGATTCGAACAACTGTTGAATTTCTTCTGCGAAGACACAGAATATATGAATATAAGAGAGCTATTACCACAAGCTAATCTTGCATAGAACGAAATTCTAGATAATAATGATCGTTGAGGGTGATCTTTTATTTATAGATATATCAGAGAATATTCCAAACGTCCTATCATTGTTACAAAGTGATTTAAGTGCCAAGAAAAGTTTGATATGATCATTTATAATTATGTTGATTGGTGCAAAACGCACATTGGTTTATATGAATATAATGCATTTCACTATGTATATTGAGATGATTTTATTATACAATTCTTTTTTATGTGTTGTTTCTCTAATTCCCCATACAAGGAGGGTTAGATTTATTATTTTCAACGTTTTCTATTTCAATGTTATGCTGCTAGTGAAAAAGACTTAACCTTTTCGTGTCAAATTAATAGTTAACATACATTCTGTCAAGAAAGTACCGGGAATTATCGATACTCTGATACATTGGGGACATTTCAAATCTAGATGTTCTATGTATCGGAATGTTTAATATACCCTCATTTTTGATTTTGTAAGCATGAAAACTGGATAATTTTTTTGTATTTTTTTGATTCTCTTCAATATACATTCTGTCAAGAAAGTACCGGGAATTATCGATTTAAATCTGGCGGGGCAATGAGGCAGGTAAAAATTTTTTTTCCTAGGTTGGTACCACTGTCCTTAATTACTATGCCAAGCTTGAGCGGGATCTGTCAACTAGTGTGTTTGCAACAGCTGATTAAGTCAATCGATGTCAGAGTGCGTGCCGATTTTTACTATGGGTGATTACGTTGAGCAAAGAATTTGTTTAAAGTTTTGTGTTGCAAATGAATTTTCGTGTGCCGATGCATTGAAAATGTTGCAAAAGGCTTTTGGTGATAATGCTCTATCGAAAACTCGTGCATATCAGTGGTACAGAGCCTTCAAGGACGGTCGTGAAGTGGTCGCCCATCGACGGCTTCGATCGAAGATAACGTCGATAAAATTAAGGAAAGGGTGCTGGAAAACCGTCGTACCAGCTTGAGAGAGATAGCACATGATCTTAAGATATCCCACGAGTCCGCACGTACGATTTTGATTGATATTTTGGGCATGAGAAAGGTGGCCGCACGACTCGTACCGAAAGACCTGAATTTTCTTCAAAAACGTCATCGCGAACAGGTTGCTTCAGACATGCTGGATCGCTGTAATTCCGATTCTACATTTATGGAACGCATTATAACTGGTGATGAGACCTGGGTCTAAGAGTAAGATATGCAAACAAGCCAGCAATCATCGGAATGGGTGGCAAAAAATGAGCCGAAACCGAAAAAACCACGCCAAAGCCGCTCGAAAATGAAGGTGATGCTCATTGTTTTCTTCGATATCCGTGGCGTGGTGCACTACGAATTCGTTCCAGAGGGTCAGACGGTAAACAAGGAGTATTACCTAGGCGTTATGAAACGTTTGCGTGAGCGTATCCGTAAGAAGCGGCCAAATTTGTGGACGAACAACTCATGGATTTTGCATGACGATAACGCGCCTTCTCACCGAGCTACGATTGTGACTGACTTTCTCGCCAAAAACTCAACAAACGTGCTTCAGCAACCACCGTATTCGCCGGATTTGGCTCCCTGCGACTTTTTCCTCTTCCCAAAACTAAAATTGCCCCTTCGTGGCACCCGTTTTGAGTCGATTGAAGCCATAAAACAAAATTCGGCGCGAGAGCTAAAGTCCATCCCGGAAAGCGCCTATAAAAAATGTTTCGATAATTGGAAGTGCCGTTGGCACAGATGTATTGGAGCAAATGGAGCCTATTTTGAAGGCGACCCAATAAATTTTGACGATTAAATGTAAAAATGTTGTTTTAATTGAAAATTCCCGGTACTTTCTTGACAGAGTAGTATTTTTCATCTGTTGTTGACCTAATGCATTTGTATTTTTGAAGTTATATTTTCGGAGAATGAGTATTATGCAGCAAAGGAAATTAATTTGAAATTACTGTGTTCAAATGAATAAGAATTATCACATGAAATGAATAGCTAAAATTATGTATGACGTTAATGAAAACCACAGTGACGCAGCTTAATTTGCTCAATTTCAAAATGATAGCGAGTGTTATCTCCCTTAATCTTGAAATAATTCAATGTTCACGGAGTGAATTACCACAACTTGGTTTATTTTGTCCTTATACGATGTAAATTTGGAGTTTTTACAGTATCTTGATAACTGCAGGGTTCAGTTTTGGTTTTATTCGTGCCATAACAAACTTCCACCAATCATATTATATCACCGAAGTGTTAAAAAAAGAATTCTTTTAGTTTATGGTATATTTGGGGTTATTTGATATTGTTTCTGTTCAGAAAAATTGTCTGTTATATTGAGATTATTGTTCCAAGATACCGATTCTATAGTTTCATCTTCAGTTTCACAATTTTTGACGATTAAATGTAAAAATGTTGTTTTAATTGAAAATTCCCGGTACTTTCTTGATAGAGTAGTATACTTTTGTACTTGGTCAACATAGAAAATTGCTGGAAATCTTTAGTTTGGCTTGAAAATGAGTAATCTGAATTGGCACCGTCGCAAAGTAACTTTTGGGAGCCAAAAAGCCTGATATTCCACTTTCTTTAGATAACGAAAAGTGGACCTCAGCACTGTGTTAGAGTAAAGAGAGGACGACCCTGCAGAAATGGAACGGATAGAGAAGAAAATGGAGGCTAATATTCATGAGTCATCAAAGTAAAATTGTCGAGGAATATGACGCAGAATTGAATTCATGCATTCTTTCTTGGTTTAATGAATAAAATTAAATTATGCGAAAAATTTATTAACTCGGCAAGGAGCTATTACATTCATAATTTTGGAATAAGTCTATTTTTTTCCATATCTATCATAATTTTTCTTCATATAATTGAAAGTATTAAAAATGATTTAAAGCATTTGACAGCAGAATCGTCACGAAATTTTGCATGCCTTTGTGTTGTTAGTTCAAATCTAAATAATAAATTAAAACTCGATCGTATGACTCCGGTTATACACTCTGTCAAGAAAGTACCGGGAATTATCGATTTAAATCTGGCGGGGCAATGAGGCAGGTAAAAATTTTTTTCCTAGGTTGGTACCACTGTCCTTAATTACTATGCCAAGCTTGAGCGGGATCTGTCAACTAGTGTGTTTGCAACAGCTGATTAAGTCAGTCGATGTCAGAGTGCGTGCCGATTTTTACTATGGGTGATTACGTTGAGCAAAGAATTTGTTTAAAGTTTTGTGTTGCAAATGAATTTTCGTGTGCCGATGCATTGAAAATGTTGCAAAAGGCCTTTGGTGGTAATGCTCTATCGAAAGCTCGTGCATATCAGTGGTACAGAGCCTTCAAGGACGGTCGTGAAGTGGTCGCCCATCGACGGCTTCGATCGAAGATAACGTCGATAAAATTAAGGAAAGGGTGCTGGAAAACCGTCGTACCAGCTTGAGAGAGATAGCACATGATATTTTGGGCATGAGAAAGGTGGCCGCACGACTCGTACCGAAAGACCTGAATTTTCTTCAAAAACGTCATCGCGAACAGGTTGCTTCAGACATGCTGGATCGCTGTAATTCCGATTCTACATTCATGGAACGCATTATAACTGGTGATGAGACCTGGGTCTACGAGTACGATATGCAAACAAGCCAGCAATCATCGGAATGGGTGGCAAAAAATGAGCCGAAACCGAAAAAAACACGCCAAAGCAGCTCGAAAATGAAGGTGATGCTCATTGTTTTCTTCGATATCCGTGGCGTGGTGCACTACGAATTCGTTCCAGAGGGTCAGACGGTAAACAAGGAGTATTACCTAGGCGTTATGAAACGTTTGCGTGAGCGTATCCGTAAGAAGTGGCCAAATTTGTGGGCGAACAACTCATGGATTTTGCATGACGATAACGCGCCTTCTCACCGAGCTACGATTTTGACTGACTTTCTCGCCAAAAACTCAACAAACGTGCTTCAGCAACCACCGTATTCGCCAGATTTGGCTCCCTGTGACTTTTTCCTCTTTCCAAAACTAAAATTGCCCCTTCGTGGCACCCGTTTTGAGTCGATTGAAGCCATAAAACAAAATTCGGCGCGAGAGCTAAAGTCCATCACGGAAAGCGCCTATAAAAAATGTTTCGATAATTGGAAGTGCCGTTGGCATAGATGTATTGGAGCAAATGGAGTCTATTTTGAAGGCGACCCAATAAATTTTGACGATTAAATGTAAAAATGTTGTTTTAATTAAAAATTCCCGGTACTTTCTTGACAGAGTAGTAGTTTCAGTAGCGCTCGAGGCTGGTCCATTCACAAATTTTTTTGTTTTGTTTTGAATCTTCTGACGATACGATCCTCTCGAAATTTTGTACCAATAGGCGTAATATTCTACTTCTGAATACCAAATTTCAGATCTATCGGATTTGTCGTTTAGAAAATATTCATGAAATAAGAGAAAATTTCAAATGTGAAAAACCATTGGACCATTTGGCCCATTAACAAACTCAGCTGAGATATTCGACCCCAAGCCTACTTTGGAAGTTTCAAGTCTCAGTCTCTTTTCGTTCGAAAGTTATAGTATTTAAGGTAGCACACATAAATTCTTTTCAAAACTTCTAATCATACGATCCTCACGAAATTTTGTACCAACATGCGCGAAAAATAAGAGAAAATTTCACACTGTGAAACCATCAGACCGATTTTGCCTATCGACGAACCTAGCCAAGATATGTGGACCACAAGCCTACTCTGGAAGTTAGAAGTTTCTATCTCCTTCCGTTGGAATGTTTAAGACCAGACAGATTTACTTTTGACCTCGGATTCGTCAGAATTTAATGTTCTTTAATTGTTTTCTTGAAGTTGAAGCTCTGAATTAAATGGGGTTCTTATGAGAGAGTTTCTACCTCTTAATTCGGAGGCGGCATTTCGTTCCGAACTTGCGCACTTGAACTCATCAGATAGGCGTGGTGCGCAAGTCTGCTTATAACGCCAGTGACCTTGTCCACGTCGATTGTCGGAACGTTCACGCTTTGCTCTACTTGAAGCCGGCAAGGACGGTGAGCTCAGTATTAGAAAAGCGGTAGCGTCCTCTATGGAATACGCCGGGAAGCTGAAGCAGAGTTCTGCGGAAGGATCGGAGGGCACGTCACCACAAAGTTTTAAAATTTATTTTGTAATTCATTTCAAAAATATCTGAATATATTGGAATATTCTAAAATTTGCGGACATCACAGAGTGATATCAGTCGTAGAGAACCGATACGAAAAAAACCTTTACTGCAGAAAGAGATCTGTAAATAAGTTCGCTTAGGTTCACACTGAATTTTTTTTTTATGATAGTGAGAGGCGGATTCATAGTTAAGTTGTACTATTGGTTGCCGCAGACTGAAATCGTATTATGAAGCACAACGAATATTTTGGTTAGCAGGCTATGTGTTAAAATACATGGACGCAGTTAAGATAAGGCCATCTTAGACCAAAAAAATAATATTAAGTTCTATATACTACAATAGATGCAGAAATACTGTCATAAATATGCATTAAGTAACATTAAAATAACTAGGTAAATGGTTAAAACAAAATTATGTTGAATTTTACTTAGATTTCAAACCTTCCTCTTCTAACCCAAAATCCCAATTACTTCGCAGTTTATCCTGACAGCTCTCCAGTGAATTGAAGCTTGTACGATATTGAGGTATCTGCTTTTTTGATAATTGAGCATGCAACTCCGTGTAATGTTATGGTAGACTTGGAGTGGTACATTCACTATATTTTTCTTATTACATACGGTTAAGGGTCGAGAGTATAACAGGATTTAGAGATGAAACGTTTCAAAACATAACCTAAAGGATCTGAGTTGCACCGGGAGAATAAAAAAGATTTCGTAGACAAGGTGACAATATATTATCTGCTTTATCAGCATTGAGTTTCGATATACTCAATACTGTCAGACGGAAACTACTGTTTTGTAGGATTCATTACTTTCAAGTCAATGGACAAAATTATGGAGCCTGAGGAACAAAGTATGAAAAAAAATTGAAAATTATGAAGAAAATTGAAATGATGTTTTTGTGGGGTTGTTCGTATATAATTACAGGTATCTCTCAGATATTGTAGGTTTCGCTATATGATATTGTATCAACATTGTATAAAGAATTCTTCATTCATTGGCATCATTGTTTGGAATTACAAGATAACGATTCGAATAATCAATAGATGGCGCCAGTACAATTTTTAGAGAATTGTAATCTGGAAACAGATAACATTTCGGTCAACATTCTTTGAGTATTCATCAAATTGAGCGTTAATTAAATAGTTTTTGAAAAATTGTCATTATTTTCTCTATTTGTAGCAATCACTTTCAAAGATCTGTTATACCAGCTTTTCAGTCCTCAGTTAACTGATCAGCTTGCTCTAAAGTTAAACTTCTTTAAGGATATCTTCAATAAAAACTATCGACTGGTGACATAGAGCGAATTTAGTTCAATTTGAATTTCACAGGAAAAATTTAAAATTGAAAAAACATCTCTTAATTGCGTATAGCATAAACTGTTTTTTGAATATTTCGAAAAAGAGCGTTAATTGAATACATTATGAAAATTCGTCATTATTCCTTATATTTTTATCATTTTTCAAGATCTGTTATACGTCCTCACTTGACTCAATCAGCTCTAAAGTTAAATTTAATTTAGGATACCTTCAATAAAACTATCAATGATATATATATATATATATATTTTTTTTTTTTTTTTTTTTTTTTTTTTTTTTTTTTAATAATCACCATTATGGGAGTTTCCTCTAGAAGGTCCGGGTCTTAACGACCAAGGACCTTCTAGGCAGCTGTAAGGAACATTCTAACAATTCTTGTTGTCCAGAGGATCACCTCCTTCTGAGCTTTACTTATCAACTCCTGATCCAGTTCAAGGAGTTCCGTATTTTCTGCCAGGTGGCTCTCAACCAATCCATTCGTGGAGATTATCAGGGGCAGAATCTTTACCGTTCTTAGCTGGTGTATCTCTTTTATTTCAAAAGCCAGGTCGTGGTACTTTGTTAGTTTCTCCGTGTACGCTCTACTTATGTTATCATCTGCCGGGACGGTTATATCAATGATTGTTGCTTTGCGGTTTCCTTTATCAAAGATCACGATGTCGGGCCTGTTGTGCGGCACCGATCTATCCGTTATTATCGGGTTGTCCCAGTAGAGTTTGAACTGACTGTTTTCAAGTATCGGCTTGGGTAAGTATTCGTGTACCCTTCGAGAGGTAAGTATAAGTCCTACTTTCATGGCAATGGCTTGGTGAAAGATTTTTGCCATTGCATTATGCCGCTGGGTGTACTCCCTGGGTGCAAGAATGGGGCATGAGGATGTCACATGTTGTATAGACTCCAAGGCTTGGCAGCATTTCCGGCATCTGTCAGTCGGTATGTTCTTTTTGGCTATATGTTTCAGGTACGCTCTTGTTGGCACTACCTGATCTTGGATTGCGATGAGACGTCCCTCGGTTTCTGGGAATAAATAACCGGATTTAAGGTAAGTTAGTGACTGCTCTCTATTAACTCTATTTTCTTTCAGTGCCTCCGGATACCTGCCATGTAAGGGTTTGCCGTGCCATTCCTCCAGTAGTTGTTCAGATGATGGCGTCTGTGGTGGGTTATTTCTGCTTGCCAGATTTAAAGCCGTGATGTTGCGGTCTTCCTGGCATATTGATTGAAAGAACGGTAAGTTTTTTGAGTGGAAATATTCTCTGAGTTCAGTTACCGCTTTATTGTGGGCCTTTTCAACATTTCGCAAACCCCTTCCTCCTTGGTGCCTAGGCATGTAAAGTCTGATCACCGATGCATGGGGATGGTGGATGCCGTATTTAGACATTAGGACTCGCACATGTGTGTCAATCGCCTTCAACTCTGTGCTTGACCACCTGATCACGCCGAAAGAGTAGGCTATACTTGGAATTGCGCATGTATTGATTGCCGTAAACATTGCCTTGGAGTTCAGTTTACTGCGGAGGGTTTTTTTTATTCTAGCAAAAAATTTATTTTTGAAATCTTCTTTCTGTTTTGATGTTCTTATCTCCAATGCTTGTTGTATACCCAGGTACTTATATGATTCTTCTGGGCTTAGTTCTTGTATAGTCACCTCATCTTGAATAAGCATTTCTCCCCCTTGTGTCAACTTTCCTCTCTTGACGTGTAATGAGGCACATTTGTCCAGCCCCATCTCCATTCTGATGGTTTGTGTGAAAGATGTCACTATCCCAAGAAGGCTCCTCAGTTGCTCCTCATTCGCGGCATATAGCTTGAGGTCATCTATATACAGTTGATGAGTAATTTTGATGTTTGACCTGTCGTCCACAAGGTATCCGTATCGGTTGTTGTTGAGCAGCCTACTGAGGAGGTTTAAAGCTAGACAAAACCAGAGGGTGCTGAGTTTATCCCCTTGGAAGATGCCAGTTAAGATTCTTATCTCTGGTGTTATTATTTTGCCGAATGTTAAGTTCGTCCTCCAGGTTGTCATCAGATGTTCTAGTAAGCCTATAATGTTTCCAGATACACCGTAGAGTTTCAGTACTTTAAGAAGCCAGGAGTGCGGGACCGAGTCGAAAGCCTTTTTGTAGTCGACCCATGCGACCGAGATATTCCTTAACTTCTTCCTTGCCTGTTTGGTTATAAGATGATCGATGGTTAACAACTCCTTGCAGCCCTGGGCACCTCTTCTGCAGCCATTCTGCTCTCGTGCAAGGATCTTGTACTTGCTTACATGCTTCCACAGATGTTTGGTGATTATTCCTGTGAGTATCTTATAGACAGTAGGAAGACATGTAATGGGTCGATAAGCCTTGGGGTCAGGACTGGTGTTTCCTTTTGGAAGCATATGGGTGACCCCCAAAGTGAAAAACTCTGGTATGATGGAGGGTTCCGCCAACGCTCTCTGAAAAAATTTGGCCAATTTATGGTGAGTGGCCTTGAAGTTTTTCCACCAGTAATTATGGAGTTTGTCAGATCCTGGAGCAGCCCAGTTATTTGAGTTCTTAAGGACAGATGATATGTCTTCCTCCATAATTTCGAGATCTTCCATGGTGTAGTTTCCTGCCTCCTTCTCAGCGTCTTTTATCCAGAAAGCCTCATCATCATGAGTCTCCCTTCGCTCCCAAATTCCCTTCCAGACTTCAAACATTTCTCTCTCATCTGGGTTCACTCCTTCCGTGTTGTTTGCGTTCTCAAGCTTGCGGAAGAACTCTTTAGGATTTTTGTAGTACAGCTGGTTGTTCCTATACCTCTTTACTCTTTCGTTGTACCTTTGTATGCGGTTTCCTAACGCTTTCACCTTCTGTTTCAGCTTGTCGAGGACCACCATCATCTGCTCTGCGAGAAGTTGGTTCGAGCCATTTGTTCTAATACGTGCTTCTGATGCGATCTGCCGTACTCCCTTCATGATCCTGTTGGACGGTATTTCTGTATTGAGGTAAGTATGTAAGGTGCCAATTCTTTTTCTTATAATCCTAATTTTCTTTTCCAGCCTCATTTTCCATGGTGGTATCATTTCTTGACGGCGAGTTGGTTGGGCCCCGCTTATGCTTATTTTGAGATCTTCGCATACTGTGATTGCTCCAGCGTATACGCAGTCGACCACCTCTCTCAGTGTGGCGGTTACATCGATGTATCTCTCCATTATCCTGTTGATTTTTTGGACACACTCTAGCATTTCTTTGGATTGCTTCATTCTTGGGATGTTTGCCCTTTTACTCGGAGAAAGTCCTGAGTATTTCTGGAGGTTTCGGTAATAATTACGTTCTAGCCTGGATGGTTGTACGCTCATTCGGATATGTGATCTGGTTTCCATTCGTGTTTCTTCATCAGGCTCTGCATTTATAGGGGCACCACGCGGGATATAACTTTGAGCAATGGTGTCAAGTTCAGTGGTGGAGAACTTTTCCCTTTCAAGAAGCCACCTGACTCTATTTGCCAGAAGGTTGGCGTACGATGGTCTCTGCGGGTTGGTGTCATTCCATAATTCTGTAAGTAGCTCTCTGTATGTCTTTCCTGTTCTTGGTTGCATTTCCTTCGCTATAAAATGAACGCGCATTATAAGGATGTTGTCCTCCTCCGTCCATCGCGTTCTCGCATCTCGCCTATTTGAAACTCCCGTGGGACGAGATCCTCTCTCGTCCAAACTTGAGCTTCCTTCCATATTCCGTGAAACGAGATCCTGGCTTACGGTGCCATCTCGGGGGGCTGCGCCGCTTGCACCACAGCTGACCCCATCGGGCTCTGCCTCCAGACGGTTCCGAAGAGGACCAGCCCGCTGTCCCCTACCGCCCTGATTCTGGCTTCTAGTGATAGGAGCGATATATTCTGCAGAGCCTCAGGATGCTGACCTGAGGCTCTGGATGACTCGGGTATGCGGGGTCGTCACGCCCCGATAGCTAATGCTACCCTGCATATATATATATATATATATATATATATATATATATATATATATATATATATTTAAATTAATAAATTATTAAAGTGAATAAAAACTATCAACTGGTGACATAAAGTGAATTGAATTTAGTTTAAATTCGATAAGAATAATTCAAAATTGACAAAACGCCTATTAATTGCGTCTACAATATACTGTTTTTGAATATTTCAAAAAAGTGATAGATTTGAAATATACTCAAATTCATATAATTATTATCATAAATATAAAACCTTGGCTGAAAGAAGATTATTTAATGATTATGTAAATTTCATTTGAATCATTCATAAGTGAAAAAGAAGACTTAATTGTTGATGATCACTATATAGTTGTCCCAAATGATTATGTATGTTGAAGTAGAGATAGTGAGATGCTTTCCTGTCAATGGCATCTAGATTTTCAGTATAAGATCAATTTATAGATATTTTGGACGTCCTTTTGTCACAGGAAAAAAATTCCTTTAAACACTCACTTTAAAAAGTCTTGCGCCCTCCTCTCCAATACTTTAATTAGGAAGAACATTTGTGAAAAATTAATATGTTGGGACTAATAATTAACAAAAAGTGAAAATAAATGAAATTTATTCACACAATCATGTGAAAAATTAATCTGTCTGCGGGAAAAAGTAGAATGGGCGTAGAAAATGACAAATTAATATTCCGTATTAGAACCTTCTCCTAATTCATCGCACATAAGATTATTATAGGACTGATGATGTTTTTGGGGTTGTCATTGTTCTTGGTGTTCTTCTTTTTGGTGGTCTCCTAGAACGTCCTGATTCCTTATTATATGATATCCATCACTCATAAGACCAAACTGCTTCTCATTCGTACCCTAAAAATACGTTTCTTTATTATGCCAATAGCCAGCCAGAGCTTAGTTGCTCTTGTACCCTTGGCAAACGAGAGATGTGGTGACAAGGAGTTAGCAAGGATTTTTAATGAAGTCTTTTAGATCGCAGTTATGACGGTGATACTCGTCTACGTAAGTTCTCGATATGATCCATTTATATGTTTTCTGAAATTTACGGCAGGAATAGGCACAAATTGATTTCTACATGAACGATATGGCGGTAAGGCGATCTTGTCATGCTTCTTTAGTTTTTTAACGATTGTCTAGTAGTCATAATGACTGTACTTCTAACAATGTTCAAATGACTGGCTAATCTGATGATGTGAATCATTTTGGTCACAGAGCAACAATTCTAGATATTTCGAAAGGAGACAACTCATTTCTCGTCATTTTTATACTGATCCACACTATTCGATTTCGTCATTTAGTTAATGTTTCAATTTTCGTATATTCATTTTTGTTGAGCAGTCTTCATTTTCATTCGAAGAGTGCTAAAACACTGAACGATTTCTCTCGTAAGGATCAATCGCTAATTTTCAATATACATAGCTTACATTGTTTATTTTTATTTAAGCTTAAGGTATTAGTGCACCCTAATGATGTATTATGTCCCCTTATATGATCCGAGTGAGTATACCGGGTATATCTTCCTCTACCATATAGGGCTACACATACCGGGTGTTAACGAACAAAGTTTCAATATTTTGGGAGCTGATTATAGACTTCGAAATGAATAAAAAATTTCACATAAAGATGGGTCCGTAAACTAGCGCAACCAAATACGATATTCGATTTATTTTTATCTTTCAGATGTCTTGTTTACTGAAGTTACAATTAAAATGTTTTTGAGTCGGTTCATCAAGAAAAATCACAGCTGGTATCAAACATTTGGTTTTCATATGACATTTACGTCCTTACAAAAAAACGTTCGTGATACTGAACGTCCAAGATCTGTAAGTTCTCCAGAAGTTGAAGAGCAAATTTCAAATATTGTGACTGAAAATCCCGGTACAAGTGTACGAAGCATTTCAGCGGAAATAGAAATAAATGACCCCCTTGTCTGAAGAACTATGGATGAACAACTTCTCTATCCATTCCATATTCAACGCGTGTGCAAGCTCTTAATCCTCCTGATCATCAATCCAGAAGGACATTCTGTCAATGGGTTTCAACAAAGACTGCTGAACATTCGCATTCTACTTCTAATATCCTTTTCACTGATGAAGCCGGCTTTACCAAGGATGGAATTTTTAACTTTCATAATAGCCATATTTGGGCGGATGAAAATCCACACGCCACTCATGAATACAGGCATCAACAGCGTTTCAGTTTAAATATCTGGCTAGGTATTTTAGGAGATCGTTTGTTAGGACCAGTAGTTTTCCCACGGAATTTAAAAGGAGCCGCATACCTTAACTTTCTTCAAAATCCCTTGCCCGATTTTCTAGACGTGGTACCTTCAAATCAGTGGATGAACATTTGGTTTATGCAAGATGGAGCGCCACCACATTATACACTTGCTGTTAGGGAACATTTAGATCAAACATTTCCCAGAAGAGGATAGGACGAGGAGGCCCAGTGCCATGGCCCGCTAGAAAACCCGATTTGAATCCTTTGAATTTTTGTATTTGGGGTTATTTGAAAAGTTTAGTGTATGCAACGTCATTGAATAATATCGAAGAGTTGCAACATCGGATTGAACTATCCTGTCAAACGATCCGAACACAACCAGGTCCTTTCGAAAGAGTACGTAATTCCTTCATGCGACGATGTACTTCCTGCATTGAAAAGGGCGGTGGTCATATGGATCATCTTCTGTAAAACACTAAAAGTCAAAAATAAATCGAATATATTCTGTAATTTATCGTATTTGGTTGCGCTAGTAGTAAATATTTAGAAAACCGAAAATTGCTCCTACCTCCAAAACGGCTCATTTGCGGACCCTTGTTTATACGAAACTTATTACTTATTTTGAGATCTACAATTAGCTCCCAAAATATTGAAACCTTGTTTTTTAACACCCGGTATATCCAGTTCCAGAGTTCCAGTGCTATGGTTAATACGGCTTTAAGAAGAATATGTCTTCAACTTTTTAATTTCATAGCCCCCAGGCACTCTTTGCATTGGGTTTCAACGGTGGAGTATTCTGTCACAAGGCAATCAAGAATTTTCATTCGTCATTTCTAGTGAAGCTCTGAGTGAATGGGATGTTATGAGGGAGCTTCTATCTCTTAATTCGGAGGTGGCGTTTAGTTCCGAGCATGCGGACCTGAACTCTTCAGATAGGCGTGGTGCGCATGTCTTTCTTTGGCGGCAGTGTCCTGTAAAGAAACCGAAGTTTCGAGGAAACTTTCTTGGGGTCCCCAAATATGAGATATTACACCAGTCTGTTTCCTCTTTCTTTCAGAACTTTTCTTTGTAGGTGTGTTTTACCAAGATATAAAAAGTTTTCTGTCATACAAAGGTAGTTAAAACCGCTTTTCTGGTTAGTATATCGAATTATTCGTATTTCTTGATCCTCTAATTTGTGGGGGATCAAGAAGACCCCATTATTCTTTTGTAGTTCATTGAGTTTTACACGGCACTACCATAATTCTTCTCAACTAGGGACGTCAGAACTTAGTGTTTTCGTGACAGCTCAACTGTTTGAGTGGATCACACTTCTGATATCTCCTTTCTAGGCGCCCCCTATGGCATTATATTTTGACGTGATGGGACCCCTTGTCTTGACTAGAACCCTAGTTTCATTCCGGTGAAATGGAGGGTTAAGTCTCGATGCCTAAAGTAATGCCATTCGCGCCAGTCACTGGACCTGTGTGGTGGAAGATCTTCCAAATGGGGCCCTAGTTTTGGCGTTATGGTAGAAGGGAGGGCTGAGCCGGTTGATTAACTCAGTGACAGGAAGTTCGTCGCAGGACAGGGCATCTCCGTTAAAACTAGCGTACTCTACCCTATTGCAGTAAATCTCCGGACTTTTCTGTCCAATGGCCGAGTGAGTTATGTAGCATACTGCGTTACCTCGGGAAGGTGGATGCCCACAGGTGGCACTTGTATCACCTGGCCACCCGATTGGTGTTGGACTCGAGGGGGTAGTGGTTGAAAGTCCGCATGCTGGACTAGAGAGGTATTTCACTTATCTGTTCGCAGACCCCCAAGTTCGGGATATTCCATTAGATGACTCAGGGTTTAGCGGGACTTGACGGTTCGACCGGCCTCGTCCTGAACCTGGATCTAATGCGTAACGTTTCAGGGTTTGTGGATTTCCACGAAACGGCTAGTCCGTTGGTGCTTGACATCAGGATCAATCGAAAGACTTCAGATGGGTTCGTGGGTCTTTACGTATAGGCCGTGTTGACGGTGCTCGTACCAGAATCAATTGAAGCATCAATCTTGGCATTATCTTAGTTCATGAGACTGCGTTCGGGTAGATGGAGAAGAAGCCCTTCCGGCGTCTGAGTTGCGTCCCAAAAACCCGGGTACTGATAATGCATAGCCAGTAGAGGTTGGATAGTGCTTCGCTGCTACCACTCAGACGGTTGTAGATTTTCGAACTGAAGCCCAAACTGGAAGCTGGTGGGTTCATCTCTTCGGAGGGGTTCTCGCTTCGCGCGATGATATGGCGTAACCCTTATCACACTTTTTGCCTCTTGGGGCAGATTGTGGAGACTGCTGAGTAGTCACCTGGTGAAAGAGCCATGCTCACATGCCAATACAACTATGATGATAGAATTCACCTCCTTTCTAGGTACATATATTCCTATTACGTGGACCTTCGTCTGAAAAATACTAGTCGTTAGGAACCCAGCGATTTTGAGTATGTCCCTCTAAGACCAAATACTTCCAAAATTACCTTGTAATAATTTTTGAACCATCCATTTACCACTTCATATTATTGGCATTTTCTATGGAAAAATATGTTGTGTTTTACCAGTCTTTTTCCCGCTTAGTATTGCTATGAAGATCCATCCAAATGGTATTCTACTTTCATCACTATAAAAATTTGGAAATGAGTTTTATTCGGTTATAGATGACTTGAACCTCTTATATTTAACTCTCTCATTGCCTTTCTCCTCTCTGGATATTCTAAGGGTGATTTCGTGAACTACTGTGCCGATCACCAGGTGAAGAATGTGTGTCTTAGTGATTTCTATACATGCTAAGCTTCTGTCTCATAGTTGACAATGGGTCTCACGATAAATACCTATATCTATCGCAATATTTTTGGGCTATAATGTCAAACCATCAATGCCTGATTTTTACATATCATCAATTGCCGTACTAGCAATTATTTCAACCTGCTCATTCCAGATAAGCTTACTATCTATAGCAATTCCCAGATATTTAACTTCTGACTTAGCTCTGTGATGTCTCTGTTCATGTGGAGAGTTCTATATTCAGAAGTTTTCTTTTAAGAGTGAATGGTATATTATCGAAGCTTTGATGGGTTTATAGGTTGGTACTCAACCCCACCAATGAACACCATTGAATGATAATAATTAGTATCTCTATTAGTAGGTCACCAAAAATGTTCTCAATCTTGTGTAAAACTATGACAATACTGTTTTCTTCATATTCTATATTATTATTATCCTGATACTCTTAGATCTTTTGTGAAGATCCGTCAGAAGCTTTTTCAGCTTGTTCGATTTAGTAGTTCAGTTGTGTTCTGGTTAGGCTTTGTTACTGCGATCTTGCTCCACTTTAGGTCACAGCACCGGACCTTCCGGTCACAAGCCTATTGCTCTACCACTGAGCTGTCCGCACTCATAATATATAATAGCTTTTATTGAACCTCATCCACTATAAGGCACCACATAAAAGGACAGTCTATAGAGTAGTTTAACAAGGCTTACGACGGGTCAGTTTGCATTAAGATCTTAGTTAAAAGGCCTACAACGTCGCCTGACACAAAAATTCAAGGTAGTAGACCACTTTGAATGATGAACACATGCTGATTGGGTGGTGAAAAAGCATGTACAATA
This sequence comes from Megalocaria dilatata, assembly GCA_034642435.1. Classification (NCBI taxonomy): domain Eukaryota; kingdom Metazoa; phylum Arthropoda; class Insecta; order Coleoptera; family Coccinellidae; genus Megalocaria; species Megalocaria dilatata. Next base: position 13,651,801 of record CM067863.1, read on the forward strand.
TAACGATTTTTCGAACGATGAGGTCTATTTTTATCTGTCTGGTTATTTCATAAACAAATATTTTTGCATCATTAAATATAAGATCTATACGATATCTAACTGAGACATATAGGGTGATGAATAATGGGAAAAGTTAGAACTCCCTTAAGTTCGAAAACTAACATAGTGGGTCAAGTAATATTTCTCCTTCGAAAACAAACAGTGGAAATGAAAATAGAAGAAAATTAATAACATCAAATATAAGAGAACTATCTGAAGGTGGGTCACAATAATGCTTTGCCGGTCTGTTATTCTTCATAATATACATGAGTAAATTTGAGTTAAGCGTTGAGGGAGAATTTTACGGATGATATAAACTTACCTACTTAGGATAAATAAGTGTTTTATAAGAACTGGAAGAATACATTACGAGGTATGACAGAAAAGTAATGAGACTGATTTTTTATTTACCAAAGTTTTCATTTTTTTCAAACACCAATGTTATCCCCTTTCAAAGTAGTTTCCTTGGGCAGGTACACACCGATGGAGATGTTGTTCTCACTGTTGGTAGCACCGCTGGAAGTCTTCAACCGGTATGGTGTTCAGGTCATTATTCTGGATATTTCCTGAGTTCTGAAATGACGACCCTTGAAGACATTTTTCAGTTTAGGAAAAAAGGAAAAGTCACAGGGACTGATGTTATGTGAATAGAGGGCCTAGAGAACCACAGGAATATCTTTTGAGGTCAAAAATTTTGTTATGGAAAGGTGACATGGGGCGTTTACATTTGTCTGCAATGTCTGGTTTCATGCCAATGACCCTTTTTCTGAGCCTTTCAAGGAATCTTCATGTCTTTATAAAAGAACTTGGTTAAGAGGTTGTCCTAAAGGAACAAATTCTTTGTGGAGGATTACCCTTCTGTCAAAAAAAATCAGCATTGATTTGATCTTCGATTTGCTCTTTCGAGATTTCTTTGGTCAAGGATTGTTTGCAGTGTTCCACTCCTCACTTCGCCTCTTAGTCTCAGGATAGTATTCAAAAATCCATGATTCACCGCCTGTGATTCTGTCAGAAAGATTAAGACAATTGATTTTTCCAATGTCCTTCTGCTAAATTGTGAGGTTTTTCGCCACCATTTAGGCATAGACCTTTCGCATGTGCATATGTTCAGTCAAAATTTGATTAAAGGTAAATCTGTTCAAATTTAATTGTTCACTCAACATTCTAAATGTTAAACTACGGTTTCATCTCACAAAACTGTTCACACGCTCGATTTGTTCGTCCGTTGAAGGCATTCCTGAACGTCGTTCATCTTCAATGTTCTTTGCCTTCCAAAAATGATTCGTGCGAGCGAAAAGCTTGAGCTCTGGTTAAAGAATGTTCCCCATAAACCTATTTTAACTTTTCAAACGTCAAACTGACCGGTGCTTCATGCTTAACACAAAATTTAATTGCACAAAGTTGGTCCAGATTCCGCTCTTCCATTTTGCGTGACGCACAAACAAAATAGGAGTTCATTAATAACAGTCACCTTCCTAATGCACGTCTCTAGGAATCCATTTCTGTGGCTTCGAAAGTTCTCTCTATTGTGGCTTTCAGCTGCCATTCTATATGTTACAGTACTTCTAACTATAGTATTATATATCCTGTGCTTGTTGGTTTCTTTGATATATGTTGATCCCTTAGTATACTGCTAAGTCGTGAGGTAGCTCTTCTTTCCAGTGTATTTCTCTTCTTGATAGCTTGGTCTATTACTTATAGCTGTTACAGTACTTTATTCGTTGGTCACTATTCAATATCAGATCTTGTCTATTACTTCCAACATTCATGTATCGTGTTTTCTCTATATTGACTTCCAAAGCCCACTTCTCATATTCCTCGATTAATTTGCGAACCATGTATTCCAAATCATCATAATCTTGTGCTATGACAATCTGGTCGTCGGCGAAGCAAAGTGTCAATAATTTGTTAGTTTCCAAAGGAATACCCATGTCTCCGCATTTTTTTTTCAATGTTTCAGCGTTTGTCCAAAATAAATTTTAAACAGGGTCGGAGAAAGGCAACATCGTTGATTTAATCTTTTGGTTGTTTTGAAGCCTTTAGATCTTGATCCTTTTAGTTTGGCTTTAGAGTAGCTAAATGCATTCAGTTCTTTCATGGAGGTCATTAGATTACATGTGATATTAGTTTCGTGCAAAGCACTCCATAGTTTTTCTGAGGGATACGATCATACGATCTTCTCAAGTCAACATATACAATCAGTTTTGTTATGCGGAAAAGGTGGTCTGTGGTGGATCTTCTGGCTTTAAAACCTGCTTGTTCTTCGGCCCCCACGTATATCTCCGTATATTATTTCCTGTTTTGTGTATTGTACATATGAAGGAAGATCCGACTTTTTTTGTGATTTCTTGTCTTCTAATACAGTACAGTTTGCAAAAGTGGTTTACTATATGCACTATATGTATGCGATGACTTCATCGTGATTACTTGAATAAAAAAAAATTGTTGCTTCAATGAGTGTATGACAAAAAGAGAGTTCCTACTAAAATTCCTAAAGGTATATTAAAAACCATCATCATCATATTTTGTTTTAGTAGTTTTAACTGCCTGTTTTAAATTGCTTGAATCAATTGTGTTGCCATTGCAAACGTTGAAATGGCTATAAATACTGTTGCTGCGGCACGAATTCTCACTGCTATAGAGGATAGCCGAGGTCAGCGTGAAACTGCGAGAAACTTTCCAGTGTGCAATGAGTATTTCAAAGTTACGAAGAAACTAGTCTGCTCAATTAAATACCTCTGGTCTGGAAGAAGAAGGACTACAACACCCGACTGATTTCTCGATTCTAATGCTTCGAGAAACCAAAAGGTCACTAGTTTCCCTTCGAAATCATCTGAAAGAAGACATAAATGTGAACGTAGGTAAGCGAAATGTTAGGAGGCAACTTCATACTGTTGAATTATCTTCTAGAACTAGGGTTACTAGACCATCGGTTTGACGTGAACACCGGAATGCAAGGTTGAATTTTGCATGAAAATACTTGCCTTGGACAATGGAGGATTGAAGTCGCGTATCGCTTTCTGAGGAATTGACATTTCGTCTTATGGGCTCAAACAGACGTATAAGAGTGAAGCTGGCGAGAACAAGTCTAGAGATATGCTCAGGGGTGTATTGCCGAGCGACTTCCATTTAGTGGAGGCTTAGTTATGGCATATGTTGTGAAGATCGCACGGAGTTAAGGCTTTATCGAAAATAGGACTTTGATAGCTCATACGTAACTAACAGACGTTTCTAGAATGGTTTTATAGCATTCATGGTTATTCTTGAAGACGCAACCCTTATGCATGATAAAGTACGGCTCTACACTGATCGTATAGTTATTGCTCATCTTGAAGAGGTTCCTTTGGCCTGCTCGACGTCCGGATTTAAATCCCATAAAAGTTATTTGTGATAAGATGAGCAGACGTTTACGGAGACATATGTCTTCAGAAATTATAGAGAGCATCGCGACAAACTGGTGCAGAAATGGGACAGTATGTGATCCAAAATCTGATCCAAAGCATGCCCCGCCGTTTGCAAGCTGTTTTCACTGCTGAAGGAGGGAATACTGAGTTTGGGTATCATCTTCATCCAATAATTCATTGTCTGCGAACGCTTTTGATAGTTTTCCGCGCTCTTCGTTTTTGACTTCAAAATCACTACTTTCAAACACTTTAATCTTTTAATCTTTAATCTTTATTTTCCTTAGTCATACAAACAAGTAAACAACCCAAAGGTGCTCAACTAAGCTCATTCAAGAGCTTGTACTAGAGCAAATTCAGGTTATATCAAACAATTGACACCAATATTACTGCATAAAAAAATCATGGCCTAATGATATTACAAAAAAAAAATGATTTATACAAAAACTTTAACTTAAAAAAAATATATATGTGTATATTCTCTTCACCGCTGTCATGAGTAGGTACCCCGACTTGATATGGGTTAAAAAAGTTCATGTATCTTTCTTCCTTCGTGACTGTCCAATAACCAGTTGCTGGCTTTACGTTTTAGCGAATGCCAGCTTTGCGTAGATCTCAACGTAGATGGAATGGCATTATAGATTTGGGGTAGTCTGTAGAGTAAAGAAGATCTCATTTTCTCCTTTGCAACCTTGAAACCTCTCACCATTGCATTGTGGGCCTGTCGAGTACCATAAACTGACCCCAAATACTCCAATGTGTGACGCTTTTTTGGAATACAGATAATCAATTCCCTTATATACAATTGCCTTGGGTTTAATATTCTTAGCTCTCTGTATAGTTCTTCGGATGGGAAAAGTTTAGGCTTCTTGAACAAAATTTTCAGAATCCGTTTTTGTGCCCTTTCAATGATATTATAATATTTCATTACCAAACCTCCCCAAGCTCGTATGCCATATTGCAAAATTGACTGTACTAATGCGAAATACACAGAGAAACATTGTTTTCGGGGTAAGAAGTCTCTGGCTAAACAAATTTTATAGGTGAGTTTACGCAACCTTCTGTGGAGCTCCATGCAGTGTATATCCCATCTCAGATGACAATCTATGTGAACCCCCAAATACTTCACGGATGTTGCAGTTCTTATCTCCACGTCATCAAAAGAAAGCGTCTCGAAATCAGGCTTTTGGAGAATATTGAGCGAGATCGGCAAAATAGTTGTTTTGGCCATATTTATAGAAAGTAGGTTCAGGTCGAACCACGTCTTCACCATCTTCAACTCGCTATGAGCAAGTCTCTCAACCTCCCCCCAAGAATCGTGCTCGAAGATAATACATGTGTCATCCGCGTATGATATTATCCTACCCTCCATTCGCAGACTGAGTAAGTCATTGACATAAAGGAGAAATAGAAGGGGACCAAGAACCGTCCCTTGAGGAACACCACACTCTACCATTTCCACCTCACTCAAAACGTTATGTACCCTAGTTCTTTGAGTCCTCTTCTCCAGGTAACTCTTGAACAGACCAAAAGCAGGACCCCTCACACCAACGTCAAACAGTTTACCCAGCAGGATTTCATGAGAAACAGTGTCAAATGCCTTTGATAAGTCAACAAACACGCAGAGGATCTTTTTATTATTCTCGACACCTTTGTATACTGTTTCCATTAAACTGTCGATAGCGTCAGATGTTGAAACACCACCTCTAAAACCGAATTGATTTCTAGATAAGATACCAACTTTATCCAAGTATGTAGACAATCGTGTGTAAACAACCTTTTCAAAGAGCTTCGCGAACACAGAGATCACTGATATCGGTCTATAGTTGCTAGGAGCATTTCTGTCGCCTTCCTTGAATATTGGGGTGACAATAGCCGATTTAAATGATGAAGGCACAAACCCAACTCTTAAACAGGAATTTATCAGATCGGTAAGAGGTTCAACAATTAAATGTGCAATATCTTTCACAGTGTCACTGGTAACCATGTCTTCTCCAGGTGCCTTATTCTTTTTTAGAGAACTTATCAATTTGGTGAGCTCATGCACATTAGTTGGTTCCATATATATTGAGCTACTCTGTGAGACTCGCCTGAACTTCTCCCCAGAAGAGACCTTAGGAATTCTTGAAGCTAGTGCCTGACCAGCAGAAACAAAGTATCTATTCATCGCGTCGGCGACGAGTTTCTTATCAATTATTTCAACTTCTCCGATAACTACCCGGTCAGGAACCACACTGGACATACCACCCCTCGCCAGATCATTGAAAACACCCCATGTTTTCCTGGTATCGCCTTCAGCGGACTTAAATTTCCGTTTGTAAAATGAGAATTTTGCCTTCTTTAGAATTGAATTCAACCTATTACGATACGTAACATACTGCCTTCTGTTCTCCAGAGTATTAACCTTGAGCAACTTTTGGTGTAACAGATCTCTTCTACGAATGGAATTAATCAAACCAGTTGTTATCCACGGCTGTCTTCTCTTAGGTAACGATTTTACAGATGTTTTTGTTGCTGATTCTGCACTTCGCAGAATATTATCCATAAAGATCTTAGACTTGAGCTCAACATCTTCAGCCTCCCCAAATTCCCTCCAAGAAACCTTTTCTAAATAGGACAACAACAACCCACGATCAATATACCTTCGATATTCCACACTCGATGTGAAAGAGGACCTAGTATTATGAAGTGAGTGGAAGGCAAACGTGGCATAATGATCAGTTATATTCGTCCTCAAAATGGCAGGTACAACGGAATCCGAGACAATCAACCCTTTGACAAATATATGATCTATGCAGGATGAGGTATCTTCAGTCTGTCTGGTAGGGGAATTTATGATTGACTCAAAACCAGTGCTACTCAAAATCTCGAGATATTCCATGCTCAAGTCACTGGAATGGTTTGAGATGTCCACATTGATATCACCAAGGAAGTAAGTGATTCCTTCTAAGGCACCAGATAGAAGATTCTCAAGGTCGTGAAAAAAAGTCGCAGTCGGGTATGAATGTGGTCGGTAGTAGGGCAGGATATTGAAACGTTTTCCTCTTTTCACAAACGAACAAACCAATATATTTAGGTCATTTATCTTTTTTAGTTGAACATTATGATTTAAGCAAGATCTTAAATAAATCACAACCCCATCATTTTGGTTGATAAGCGAATTGCTGTAATAAGCATTATAGTCTTTAATTCCAAACTCCGCAATATCCTCAATCCTCCAAGTCTCCGTTAAAACAATTACATCAATGTCAAAATCAAAGGAAGACAGCAACACCAGCAATTCGTCAAAATTCTTTCTGATGCTCCTTACATTCATCTGAAACAACGATAACGTATCTCCCCCAGCCAGTGCTAACTTCCCCAGGGCAGCGCAGTCGTCTATCACCAAGGTTTCCAACTCGTCAACGTTTATCTCATCAATGAACCAACTCATGACTACATTAACAATGTTATAAATATGAAGAAAAAAAAAATTTCCTTTAAGAAACGTAAAATAATCAAAACTCAAATTAAATGTTATCCAATAATCAAAAAAAAAAGAGCCAAAGGTGGAAATTCAAAGCAACAGTAAAGGTGGGCAAAAAGAAGCAGGTTGGGCTCGGAAAAAAAAAAAATCGATTCAAACACAACAGAAAAGCTACAATCAATTTGGCTGTATTGTAAAACATTCAGTAGAAGTTCAAACAGTGCTGAATACGTGACATGATGAAATCACTAGCGACCATTTCTTTTAAAACCTGATCTGAGATTTTTTGGTCTATCTCTTATAGAAGTAGTCGCATTAGTAACCGAGGATTTTTCAGCTAAACTCACGTGAGCCGGTGGGTCCCCTTCCTTCCGCCCGTCGCAAACATCACTTCCAGGATAGGCCTCAACTTGTCGACTCTCAGTGGCGGGATTTTCTTCGTCAGTCGTCACGTCTTGCATGGAAGGTGTAGAAACTTGCCTTGAGGGTGTCGATGGAGCACTTGCAACTCGACGGCATACGGGTCCAGTGTTATTCTCAAGTTCCTCCATAGTGTAAGGCCTACCATTGATGAACAGCTTATTCCCTCTTATATAAGATTTTGCTGATGGATCTTGTCTTACTCTATTCAGATGATTTCTTAGGATTCGGTAGTCAGAACGCTGCTTATAAGTAAGGTCGTTCCTTATTACCACCCTAGTGCCCTTGAGTCTACCGCTTGCCGCCATAACCTCCATCTTCTTCAGAAAGGAAGTGAATTCGGCCTTGATAGGGCTGTTGTTGTTAGGTCCTAGTCTATAGGCATTGTTCAGATCTGTCTCCTCCATCTTCACACCAAGATTCTTCCTCAGAGTTTCACAGAGAACAGCAGGAGAAAACTCAGCAGAAGTTTCGAGACCAAAAACCATTACATTGTTTTTCCGTGTTAAAATCTCCATTGCATCCAGTCTGTTCGAGAGGTCTAAATTATCTTTCTCTAGCTTTTTCACCCTATGGTGTAAATCTTCTAGTTTTAACAGTAGTTTGCCTTCAGAAGCTGCAATAGCTGACTTTATTTCTCTCCTGTTCTTCAAAATGTCATCCCTCAACAATTCAATCAAACCTTCCACGTCGTTACTCATTGTCGTAAGAATTTAGTAGTATTATCCTGTATGTGTACCTTTAATCAGCCCAGCCTGTTCCTTATCAAGCGATAAGTATCATATGTCCTTATATGTTTATATTATTTCCCAGTGAAATCGAAAGGAATTCAACGAAAAATGTCATTCAAACTCTCTCATCAGTTCATAGTATTAATATAATATAAGTCCCGATGAAGCACCTGTATTATCAGCATTCGGTTATTGAAAGGTGAACCAATAGGTATCAAAATAGAACACAGTTTACTTGTATGACCACCAAAACCTGACCGCCACATACGACGTTCATATATATCATGATCACTGGAAACAGAACCGTAAGCTTCGAAAAGCATTCGATGCGATTCTGCAGCCCTTTTGTTTCAATTGATAACAGAAAATCAATGCTGTCCCTAAATCGTAGCTCCTAGGTATAAACTTGAAATGTTCGATGTTATAGAAATATATACCGGTATATGGAATCTGGGTTATCGTGTGTTGAAAAACTTCGTCAACTGTTAGCTGGAGATGATGGCGCTAGGGCTGTTGATATTTTTTGAAATATAAGATTTTCGATATTTTTAAATATAACAATATCGGAGTATGATTTTATTTTATCAACTTTGATTTGAAAAACAATCATAATTCAGCTCAAAAATAATTTACACAGTTTGAATTTCAGTATACTAAACAAGTTAAATTATAAATGTATGAAAATGTTAGGTTCTTAGTAATTATTGTTTAATTTTAATAAAACAATTATGCGTATCAATATTTATCAGTAAGAGTTTTTAAAAATACTCGTTGTTTTATATGCTCAGCTGTTTGACTACTACGGTTATTAGGCACTAAAACATTGATATTAGAAGCAATCAGTTCAGATGCTACAGATGTAGCAGAAGAAATCAAATATTTAACATCTATTTAACAGGAGTGAAATTTTTGATTGTCTCGGTATTTACTTGACGGAAATTCATCTTCAATATAAGAAAAACAAATGTTAACTTCCGCTATTTTAGCGGAAGTTCACATTTGTTTTTCTTATATATTCAGGAGTGAAATGTCTACTATCGTTGATTTCCATCATGTCCAAACAAGGATTTCAAAGAGTATTAAATGCTTGAATGAGCATCAATATTTCGACTTCTTTTTTTCCTTCTGTCAATTGCTCAGAAGCACTAACACTATTTAAAATAGGTCACAATACATTTTATTTGATCAGCTAAAGTTTGAAAAATTTGTATTGTTTTTTTAAAACTGATGTAATGTTTTGTCCCTTTTTTATGGATAGTTGGGCATATGCATATGGTGTTTGCTTTTTAAGTGGCTTGCTAAATTAGTTGTATTTCCGTTGCTTTGTATCTAATTTCTTAGAATACTTCCACACAATAGAAACATTTTTCGAAGGCGACATATTTTGGCACTTCACTCTTTCTATGTAACTAGATTTTGAATACATTCTGTCAAGAAAGTACCGGGAATTATCGATTTAAATCTGGCGGGGCAATGAGGCAGGTAAAATTTTTTTTTCCTGGGTTGGTACCACTGTCCTCAATTACAATGCCAAGCTTGAGCTGGATCTGTCAACTAGTGTGTTTGCAACAGCTGATTAAGTCAGTCAGAGTGCGTGCCGACTTTTACTATGGGTGATTACGTTGAGCAAAGAATTTGTTTAAAGTTTTGTGTTGCAAATGAATTTTCGTGTGCCGATGCATTGAAAATGTTGCAAAAGGCCTTTGGTGATAATGCTCTATCGAAAACTCGTGCATATCAGTGGTACAGAGCCTTCAAGGACGGTCGTGAAGTGGACGCCCATCGACGGCTTCGATCGAAGATAACGTCGATAAAATTAAGGAAAGGGTGCTGGAAAACCGTCGTACCAGCTTGAGAGAGATAGCACATGATCTTAAGATATCCCACGAGTCCACACGTACGATTTTGATTGATATTTTGGGCATGAGAAAGGTGGCCGCACGACTCGTACCGAAAGACCTGAATTTTCTTCAAAAACGTCATCGCGAACAGGTTGCTTCAGACATGCTGGATCGCTGTAATTCCGATTCTACATTCATGGAACGCATTATAACTGGTGATGAGACCTGGGTCTACGAGTACGATATGCAAACAAGCCAGCAATCATCGGAATGGGTGGCAAAAAATGAGCCGAAACCGAAAAAACCACGCCAAAGCCGCTCGAAAATGAAGGTGATGCTCATTGTTTCCTTCGATATCCGTGGCGTGGTGCACTACGAATTCGTTCCAGAGGGTCAGACGGTAAACAAGGAGTATTACCTAGGCGTTATGAAACGTTTGCGTGAGCGTATCCGTAAGAAGCGGCCAAATTTGTGGGCGAACAACTCATGGATTTTGCATGACGATAACGCGCCTTCTCACCGAGCTACGATTGTGACTGACTTTCTCGCCAAAAACTCAACAAACGTGCTTCAGCAACCACCGTATTCGCCGGATTTGGCTCCCTGCGACTTTTTCCTCTTCCCAAAACTAAAATTGCCCCTTCGTGGCACCCGTTTTGAGTCGATTGAAGCCATAAAACAAAATTCGGCGCGAGAGCTAAAGTCCATCCCGGAAAGCGCCTATAAAAAATGTTTCGATAATTGGAAGTGCCGTTGGCATAGATGTATTGGAGCAAATGGAGCCTATTTTGAAGGCGACCCAATAAATTTTGACGATTAAATGTAAAAATGTTGTTTTAATTGAAAATTCCCGGTACTTTCTTGACAGAGAATTAATCTGCATAAACACGTACTTCTCCGTTATATGATGTAATGAAATTCATTACCTTTTTTTTCAAGATCGCTCGTTGTTAATCACAGACCATGGATTATTCACAGACTAAGTAGAGGAAGATGCTAAAGCTATTAACAGTGAAAAGTGATAAGTGAAAAATAACAACTTATTTCAAAAAAATATCGTACCGTCGATATCTATATTTCAATATCGAACTATCGATATATCGTCCAAAAAAGTATTAGTAATAAATATGGATATTTCCAAATAATAATATCGATATTTCGATATATCGATATTTTATCAACAGTCCTAGATGGCGCTGCAGAAGCGGTTTTAATGGCTTCTCAACTGGTGATTAGTACCCATCTATAGGGGGTTGTGGATTCATTGAGATAATTTTTTTTGCCTCCGAACGGTGTTGAGAATAGTGAGTTGGAAGAATTTTCTTTGATCTGTTTGGAATATTAATTCGTAGGTTCCTTTCCTATTTCTATTATGTTTAATGTGATGATTACATCTTCCATTCTTTGATTATATACAATTTCTGGTGGGCAAACAATGCTGTTTCCTGTATCCGCATTTGTGAAAGTTACCTTTGCTTTTATTTTCTTCTTGCAGTTCATGATGCTTTTTTATGATGGGAATTCTTCTGGCAATTTGTAGTTGTATTATTGTGTTTGATGACTTTTACCAACTTATATTTGAGAAGGGTGGGATTGTAGCTTGTATGTTTCGCCCAAATATCTGTAATTTTTGTATTTTGAGCCGAAAATGGTATCACTCACTGATAAAGTCTCCAAGGTCAAAATTAATGGTGTCCGGTTGGTCCGGCCGACCGTTAGTAAATACGTTAACTTAAGAACGGTAAGAGCTAGAGACTTGAAACTTCCAGGTTAAGTTAAAATATTTCGGTTAGGTTTGTTAATCGACCAAATGGATCTAATGTTTTCGAAGTTATTCATTCACATTCTCTTATTTTTCTCAATATTTTCCCAACCGCAAATCCAAACAATAGGAAATTTATTCAGAAGATGAATACTAACACACATATTGGAGCAAATTTTCGAAGAGATCGTATGATTAGAAGTTTCAAGAACAAAATATTGTGAGCAGTAATTCAAAGATGTGAAATTTTCAAGAGAAGAAGGAGCCCTTTAATCATGTATGTTTCATTTTCATGAGATTTCATGTTTCTTCAAAGGTATAGTTTCGATATGGCAAAAAAAACGTTCATTTGAATTTCGTATGACAGAACATAGAATACTGTGTTTTATTCGGCACATTAAGAATAAATTATCAGATTCGGAATTTTCTGGGCAATCGGACTGTTCATCAAGCGCGCAATAGTTTCAGGTCAGTGTTTTTCACCATTTTTCATTATTGTGCATTTCTTGTTAAAATATTATGATTTATTGCTTGGAGATCTTCACTATCTACAAGATATAAGGCAATAATACACATCGGTAGAAAATGAAAAATTTTCTTTCTTTATCAAGAGATGGAAGTTTTATAAAAAAAGAAAAATGTTTCATTTAATTAGCGCTAGTTGCTTTTATTATTTATCATTTCGTGGAAGCTTTCTGAATACAATGCTTTTTAATTCATTTATTCAAATTTTAACACAAATATGAATTGAAAATAACTATGAAACGTTTTTTCAAATATTTTATACAATAACTGGATCAATTCTACGAAACCTCCACAAATTTAATCTAAAAAGTCACTCGAAAATTTTTTAACATTTAATTGAATGAAATGTTTTGGAAACACTGTGTCCCTTCATAGATTCGGGTTCTTTCACAGAAAAATGTTGAAAAGAAGATACCATCATAAACTCAATATCTGACAACTACCACGCGCATCTGTGAAAATACAGATTAGAATTATTAAATATTATTTCGAAGGGTATTTTAAAATATTTCAGACAATAACTGGATCAATTCTCCGAAACTTCTACAAATTCAATTTAAATAATCTCTTGAAATTTTTTGAAATTGAATTGAATAAAATGTCTTAGAAACACTGTTTCACTTAATAGACATTTAGAGTTGTAAACACATATGTGTCACAGTTAACCAATAAAGAATCAAAAAAAAAAACTTAAAATATATATATATATATATATATATATATATATATATATATATATATATCGGGTTCCACGTTATTTTGACATTTCTGTTCAGTAAGCATTGACATATGATCATGGAAAGACTCACGCCGCAACAAAGTTTACAAATTGTTGAAATTTATTTTCAAAATAAGTGTTCTATTCGGCAAATTTATAGGGCACTTCGTGAAATTTATGGTTTACATAATCGTCCATCAGAGCAGCTTATTCGATAGATTTCAGACAACATTTTCTCTACTCGATGCAACAACAACAACAAGATAAGGAACTGCACGTACAGAAGAAACTATCGCTGCTGTAAGTCATAGTGTTAATGACGATCCAGATTTGTCTATTCGTCGACGTTCACAACAAGTTGGACTCTGTGCATCAACCACATGGAAAATTTTGCGTAAAGATCTTGGTCTACACCAATACAAGATTCAACTGGTTCAAGAACTAAAGCCATTTGACCATAATCGTCGTTTGTTTGCTCATTGGGCCCTAGAACAGCTTGAAGTTGTTCCACTTTCTTATCGTAAAATTGTGTTTAGTGATGAAGCTCATTTCTGGTTGAACGGCTATGTAAACAAGCAAAATTGCCGTATATGGAGTAAAAACAATCCTCAAGAAGTTCTGAGGGTTCCATTGCATCCTGAAAAATGCACTGTATGGTGTGCTTTATACGCTGGAGGCATCATCAGTCCATATTTCTTTAAACAACGATGCTGGAGCTAATGTAACAGTTAATTGGCCTCCAAGATCATGCTACATAACTCCATGGATTATTTTCTTTGGGGTTATGTCAAGTCATTGGTTTATGCTGATAAACTAGAAACAATAGACGCTTTGGAAGCCAACATAACTCGTGTTATTGATGAAATAAGGCCTGAATTACTCGAAAAAGTAATCCAAAATTGGTCTGGTCGAATGCGGTTTCTCAGAGCTAGTCGTGGTGGACATATGCCGCAAATAATTTTCAAAAATAAATGTCATGAAATTACCTTTCAAATGAAAAAAAATTGGCTTCAATCTTAATTTAAATGTTTTTCATTTCAATTTGAAGTTCTATCACTCTAAAAAAACCACCCGATAAATAATTCAGCAAACACATCCAAGACAACTTGTTTGGATTGGATATTCAGAAATAACCAATTCCATCACCAAGATACAGATAATAGCTGGAATTAATTCTCCGCAACCTATACGGATTTAAATCTAAATAAATCTCATGAAAACATTTAGAATTGAATTTTATAAAAAAAATGTTCTAGTAATCACTGTATCACATCATAGACATATATATTATCATCACATGTGGGAGAAATTAACTAATAGATAATCAAATGATATTTAAACTAATGACCAAATTATTTCGACATCACCTTATACATACATGTTTCGATTATTGGATGTTACAGAATCACAAGTTCCATCACCAAAAAATGTTCAACATATAATTCGAAAAGGCCTTATTTATTTTTCTTTTTAAACAATATATAACACATTCTCCAGAGAAAGAACCTGATAAAGTCGAACTCGAATCTCTGTGAGGAGTTATATGAATAAACAAAATAATCATTAAAAAATAGCTTTTTTCACCAGACTTTTCTGCAACAACTGACGAACTTTTGGATAGGCACGGCCTATACGAAAAATAGGTTAAGTTTTCATGAGATTTTTTTAGATATAAATCTGTTGAGGTTCCGGATAATTAATTCCAGCTATTATCTGTAAATTTTCAATATATACATTTTAATAATTGAGAAATCTCTTTGTATTATATCACATGCACGTGGCAGTTATTTAACGCTGAGTTTAAGTCGTTCTTTTTTGTATATTTCTGTGATATAGCTTTTTTTCGTATAGGCCATGCCTATCCAAAATTTGGTTAGTTGTTGCAGAAATATCAGGTGGAAAAGGTATTTTTTATATATTTTTAATGATCATTCTGTTTATTCAAATAACTCCATACTGAAGAGATTTGGGTCCGAATTTATCAGGTTCTTCCTCTAGAGAATGTGCTATATATTCTTTTAAAGGGAAAATAAAAAAAGGGCTTTTTGAATTATGTTGAACAATTTTTGGTGATGGAACTCGTGATTCTTTAACATCCAATCGAAACATATATGTATAAGGTGATGTCTAAATAATTAGGTCATTATTTTATATTTCTTTTGATTCTCTATTAGTTAATTATATATAATATATGTGTCTTCAAAGTGATACAGTACATCTAGTACATGTCTTATAAAAATTCAATTCTAAATGTTTTTATGAGATTTATTCAGATTTAAATCTGTAGAAGTCCCGGAGAATTAATTCCAGCTATTATCTGTTATATTTTATTGATTGTTTTTATTGAGCATCCATCAGAATAATAATAATAATAAAAAAAATTAACTTGCGAATGATGAAAATATGTGTAAGAATTTTAAATGCTTTTTCTGGAGAATGTGCTATATATTTTTGAATGAACTGAATTAAAAAGATCTTTTTGAATTCTATGTGTAGCATTTTTTGTTAATAGAATTTGTTATTTCTGAATATCCAATCGAAATAGGGTGTTTTGGGTTATGTTTGCTGGATGATCCCAGTCAATATTTTGTATTTACTTTTGATTCTCTATTGGTTAACTGTCGCACATATGAGTTGATAATTATATACGTCTATAAAGTGAAACACTGTTTCAATTTAAATTTCAAAAAATTTTAAGAGAATAAGAGAATTTTCGGAGAATTGATCCAATTATTGTTTGAAAAACTTTCGATACACATTGATAAATTTGATTATAATATTTCATTTAAATTTCGCAGGCAAAAACTTACGAACTTGTATATCTATACGATATTATATTGAATGCGAAAAACATTTGATATTGTGCGATAAAGATAAAAACAAACAAACAAGTTGGCAGGTGAAGCTTGTGGAGGAAAAGAAAAAGGTAAAAACCAGTCGCTAACATCAATAAAATGCACTATTTTTACACTTCCTGATAGTATGGCGTTCTCAAAATCCAATCGTGTGATGTCATTGTATCTTCACGAGCAAATGTTTGCGAAGAAGGAACAAGTACTTCATGGATGCTGTTATCAAAATCAAATAAGTATTGTCAATGATTGGGTGGCAGCTGTAAGAACAGATGCATTATATACAGGCAGCTGTTTGGGACGATCTGCTTCTTAGCCCACCTTCTTTTCTTGGTCTCACCTCAATTCTCCTTGCTGTATCTATGATTTGACGATGTAGAGTTGTGCGAGGCACGATGGACGCCGATGCGCTCTACGCTTCTGGCACGGATACCTCATCTCTATTCCGGTGGAAATCGGCGCTTCTTAATTGAATGTTATTAAATCAAGGTGTTTACAAAAATAATATTCAGATCGATTTTGGCCTGTTAGGAATTCGAATGTTGATGTGTTGCGATATTTTAATATGCCCAACAGTCTTCATTTGAATAAATAACACCTTTTTTTAATAGAAAACTCAAGATGTAGAAAATATTCTCGTAAATATTTTAATAAAATACAGTTTCGTCGATCTGAATAGATTCAAATGAACCCATAAATACTGAACAACGAATTTAATTGAATTATTTATATTTTGGGTATTATTCAAGGTGATAATTTGAATTTATGAACTCGCATATAAAATTCGTTTTGATTCACTATTTCTAATATCAAAACAGAAACATTTCAATCCCTTTATGTTTACGTTTTCAATTACGACAGCAAATTCAACGACGTATTAGATAATATAATTTAAATTTCCACGTTTATTTAAATATAACAATTTTTCAGCTACATAGTACCTTCTTCAAATATGACATTCTGGCAAATACAAATTTCTTTCATTTTATATAGTAATGTATTATATATGTATACATTTCAACAAAGATCTAGAAGAAATCCTGTTAACTGCAAGTATCAATAAATGAATTAAAATATTCAAGAAAAGTGCTTAATTGTTCTTATAGTTGAGTAAGATTTGAGCATTATTATACCTATTTATCTCTAGGGTCACTTACAATTTACAATTTCAAGAAGTAACCTTCATTTTCAAAATGCAAAATTTCGAAATAATCATTGAGTATGTTCTGTTTCTAATAAATTATTGAAATATTTGGAAGTATTTATAGGAGTACGGTAATTTTATGGATATACTTTTATCCCCCTTTGAAATTTTCTGTCTGTTTGTCATCTTTGAAAATTTTGGCAGTCATTCCATATTAACTTAAAAATTCTGGATTAATCATCTTTAAACATGATTTCTTTAGTTTTTTACAAGATTCATCAGGAATTTTATTAGTTTTAAATCAATTTCTTCAATTACACAGCAATTTCCACAGAAAAACCTGCAGAATTATTCCTGTATATGTTATCAACAACTGAATATAACCCTCCCGGTGTTCGCGTACCGATTTTCTTGGATTCTGTTTGTGAATTTTTTGAGGAGTTTTCAACATACTAGGGAGAGTCTATTTTTGTCGGCGATTTCAACTTGGATTTCAAGAAAAATTCTTTTTATACTGAAAAATGTAAGTTTATAATTGAACAGTCAGGTTTCAAACAAATTGTAAATGATTATACGAGAAATTCCAAGGATAGCTCGACTCTCATTGATTATATTGTAACTAATAACAAAAATTTGGATCACACTGTTCACTTAACTCCTAAATTGTCGGATCACTCAATAATATCTGTTGATTTGGGGGATCTTAATACTTTCCATGTGAATACTTCTTGTACTAGACGTTTATTTCATAAATATATTACCGATAAGTTCCAGGATGAACTCAGTAAGTGTGGTTGGGATATAAATAAATCGTCAGATAGTTTTGTTAACTTTTTACAGCAAATATTTCATGGTATGTGCCCCAATGTCGAACTGGTCAAAAAGAACAAAAAAAAATTGCACTGGTTGAATAAAGAAATCAAACAATTTATGAAACAACGTGAGGATCAATATAAAAGGGCAGTGCTTAAACGATGTAATAGTCAATGAAAAATTCATAAAAATTTAAGGAAAAAATTAAGGACGAAATTAAGAATAGCAGATAAAAACTATTATTATGATATGATAAAAAATAGTTCCAATCAAAATATTTGGAAAAACTTAAAAATACTGTTTCCTGATGAAGTTAACGGTTTGATCAGTAACGTGAATTTCGAAAATAAAATTTTATCAGAAGCTTCTGAGATCTCAGAGGAATTCAACGAATTCTTTGTAAATGGCATTAAAAGCATCGAGTCAGATGACAAAAAAATGATTGCTCATATTATTTGTGAAAAATGGATGAGGATGCCGAATTTTCGACATTTTCGAAGGTCACAATTAGACAAATAAATAGTTAAAAAATAAAATAGGAAAAGGCTTTTTACTTGATAGAAGGAAAATTTAAATGACTTTAAATTCAGAATTATATATTCTAACAGCATATTGTTTTGGCAGCGTTCATTGATTTTAAAAGGGCTTTCGAGACAATTGATGGAGACCTGTTATTAAAAAAGTTGAAATAAAGGGTAATGTTTTGGCATGGTTCACATCATATTTAACTGAAAGGTTTCAAAAAGTGAAATTCAAACATGGGGTGTCTTCTGGTAAAAAAACTGCACATGGTGTACCATAGGGTACAACGTTAGGATCGATATTGTTTTAAATGTATTTGAACGATATAAAAAAATCTTAAAAACTGTAAATTGGGGCTTTTCGCTGATGATAATATGCTTTATATAATTTGAATATCAAAACAGATTTAATCGATTAGTCTCCTACAATTTTAATTTAAAAAAAATTTTATTCAGAAATTTTAAGAATTAAATTAATGTCTCATATTTAATAGACGTATAAAATTAAAACTCAATATAAAATATCAAATGGAATAAATAACCCAACAAATATAAATTGTGAATAAAAATTAAAAGATAAATATTTGAAGGAGACAAAAATGTTCTTCGGTACAAAAGTTGACATTTTCAGAGCACATAGAAATAATGTTGTTCACACTTCAGCGAAATGATAGATGCTGAAAAGAAAGCCTAATGATGATAGTTCAGAATGAGGGTCTTGCCAGATGAAATAATGGAATAATAAACTAATAGTGACATCTGTTATCCAAACCACAGGAACTTATTTATACTAATGTTGTTTATCTATGAAGTTTGCTCAGAAATTATATTGATTTCGAAGTATACGGTGAACGAGTATTTTTAATCTTATTTGAGAGTTTAAGTTAATTTTTGCGCGCTTGTTCCAGGATGCAACGTGTTATCATTGTCTGTAATTTAGAACTTTGAGCCGAAGATGGTCTCGAACGACTAAGTTTGATTCACTGTCCGTAAACACTCCAGCTTTCGAATGGAAAGAACTAGAAACTTTCAGGGTAGGTTTGGGGCCTAAATATCTTCGTTGAGTTTGTTAATGTATAAAATCGGTCCAATAATTTCACAGTCAGTCACATGAATCTTTTTCTTTATCGATCGAATTGGAATTTGGCATTCATCTGTGAAATGACGACTCGAATATTTTTGCCGAATCTACAAACTTTAAATTTTTAGAGTAGGTTTGCAATCAGAATATCCCCGTTCAAAAATGGACAGAAACGACTCAGTGGTTCCTGAGTTAACTCATTTGAATTTAAACCTATGAAGGTTCTTGCGAATATTGAAAATTCATAATCAGTTATAATTCTCATGAGATTTTGCGTGAAAATTTATTTTTATCCAACTTTTCTATTTGTTATTGAACTGTTTCGATCGGTACTAGTTGGCAGTTGATCATAATTAAAATAATTAGTAATTAGAAATAGTGAATAGTAATTAGAAATTACTATATCTCACTACCAAAAAAACCAAAACTGGTTACGTTTTTCGTTATTGCAATTTGAAGGTATTACCTCATCTTCAGACGAACCGAAAAGTGAACAGAAGGTACAAGGTATTTTAAAGTAGGCATGTATGTACACAAAATGATAACAAGAATGTAATGGTAAATATATAGGTCGGACTGGCACATAAAACGATTTTCGCGAAAAATAAACAAACTCTTTCATTTGAAACTCATTGTAATGTGTGAATAATTTTGAAGAGCACTGGATGTTGTCTGCCAATATCCTAAGATTCATAAATAATGAATTAAATTCGTATAAGAGGTAGTGAAATTTGTAAAGGGTTTTTAATACATTTTTTCTTATTTCCAGGTGTTACTATATTTAGTTTAGAGTGCAGTTACATAATCAGTGTTTGACTCGATCGAGTGGAAGTAATAAAAAAATACTATGAAATTTGTAGTTCTGTTGTGGGTAATCAACGTAACTTGACAATGGAATCGATACTCTGCGCAGGTTATACGCCACACTGTAAAAAAATTTAAACGTGAGTTAACTTTACAAGACAATCAACCACCAAAAAGATGAAGAAATGTGCGAAGTGTGGAAAACATTGCAACTGCAGTAACCAGTGTTGTCGATGAGCCAAATTGGACGATTTCACGACGATCGAAACAACAGGGACTTTCTCACATGTCAATTACAGAATATTGCGTAAGTATCTGGGGTTGCATCCTTATGAAATCGTATTTACTCAAGAACTAAAGCCAAATTTATTTATTTACAAAGGAATACATACGAGTAATTCAATACAATGAGTGTCACAGCATAATTATAAAAATTTCAACAAAAGTGTCTTAATCTGAGGAAAAAATATGACATTCGAACACATATGTCCACCACGACTAGCTCTGAGGAATCGCATTCGACCAGAACAGTTTTGGACCAATTTTTCGAGTAATTCAGGCCGTATTTCATCAATAACACATGTTATGTTGGCTTCCAAAGCGTCTATTGTTTCTGGTTTATCAGCATAAACCAATGACTTGACGTACTCCCAAAGAAAATAATCCAGTGGAGTTATGTCGCATGATCTTGGAGACCCATTAATTGGACCATTTCTCGAAATGATGTTATCGCCAAATCTTTCTTTCAATAAATCAAATGTTACGGTAGCAACATGAGGTGAAGCACCATTTTGTTGAAACCAAAACACTTCTGGGTAGATACCATCCAAATTTTGAAACAAATAATCATTGATCATCGATCTGTAACGAGAACCATTCAATGAAACATTAGCTCCAGCATCGTTTTTAAAGAAATATGGACCGATGATGCCTCCAGCGTGTAAATCACACCATACAGTGCATTTTTCAGGATGCAATGGAACCTGCAGAACTTCTTGAGGATTGTTTTCACCCCATCTACGGCAATTTTGCTTATTTACGTAGCCGTTCAACCAGTAATGAGCTTCATCACTAAACGCAATTTTGCATTAAAAAAGTGGATCAACTTCAACCTGTTTTAGGGCCGAATCAGCAAACAAACGACGCTTATTATGGTCAAGTGGCTTTAGTTCTTGAACCGGTTGGATCTTGTATGGGTGTAGACCAAGATATTTTGCAAAATTTTCCATGTGGTGGATGCACAGAGTCCAACTCGTTTTGAACGTCGACAAATAGACAATAGACAAAATCGCGGTGTCATCGGACCTAATTTCCTTCAAAATGAGTATGAAACAGCCGTGAGTATGAATGGCGACCGCTATAGAACCATGTTACTCGAATTTCTATGTCTAGAACTTTAGAACGTCAATATTGAAAAGATTTGGTTTCAACAAGTTGGCCCTATGTGCCATACAGCTGATGCTACACTCGCTTTGCTGAGGTAAACATTTGACGATAGGTTCATATCACGATAAGGATTTATCCATTGGCTGCCAAGATCATTGACAACTCTTTATTATTTTCTTTGGGGCTATGTGAAAGCACAAGTTTATGCCAACAAACCAAAGACTTTGGAAGAGAATATTCGTCAAGATATGGGCGAAATACAGCCGGAATTATTGTACAGAGCGATCGAGTGAGTCAGTGTCAAAGAATCCGCCAACATAAGTGCATTGTTCAAGCTTCAAAATAAGGCAAGAATTAAGTTAATATGTCAAACCTCTTTTGTTTTATTTAAAATTAAAATCTTACAATTCCTAATGGAAGACTCTAATCAAAATCATGTTCTGAGCTTTAGCCCGATCAGATCGATGCATTGTAAGGTATGAGAGTTTGGTGTTAAAAAAACTCGATTTAGGAATGGATTTATGACAGCCTTGAAAGTAGAGGGGAATGTAATATTCATTAAATTCTGAATTGATGTTAGCCACCTAGTTTAAATGCGAAGGCAACAAAGTCAATATTTTGAAATTAATTAATAAATTTAATAAAATTTAATATATTTATATATGTAATATATAATATAATTTAATAAAATTAATAATCTTTGTGAACAATTTAGGTTATTTCCAGAGAAAAGGTAAATTGTGGAATTGGTTACAAAACTTTATGACATTTTTATACTGATGATCATTTTCAGTATAACAATCAAGATTTTTTATACGAAATATACTTATAAACTGAAATTAGAACTGGAAAAATTCATAATCAATTATATCGTAAGGAGCTTTGCAGCGCTCAGTCATGTTATATATATATGGTCAGTTGTTATATATTGACAGCCGTCTGACAGACTCTCCTTATCAAAAAAATAAAAAATGAAAAAGTTGATTCCTATTCTATGGACGTTAACACTTTTACTCTGATGATTCAATATCTGGCTTTAGCCAAAATTACTTTCAATATCAAACAGATTAATTTTGCTAACATCAATACGAGTTTATATTTTATAGAAACCTTTAAAATTAAATAGAACGAATGTCTCAGAAAACACAGTTTCAATTTAGTAGACATATAGAATTAACATTCATTACATAGCACCAGAATGAATAAAAGAATCCAAAGAAAATATGGAATATTAATTCCAAATATTAAATAAATACTTGAAGGAAACAAAGGTCTCTTTCGTATCAATGTATTATGAAAACAACATTCCTCTCCAAAAATGCACAACATAACCTCAAGAATTTCTCCGGAAATAACTCTCTTTAAAAAAAGTTCCTTCAAAAAAATTTCAAGAACATGCAACACATCTTCAAATTTTTTGAAGAAACTTCTTTTAAGGAGAATTATGTTCAAAGAAATTCTTGAGGTTATGTTTGCACTCTTGCTGAGGAATTTGGTTTCCATATTACATTGATACGAAACAAACGTTTGTATCCTTCAAGTATTTATATGATATTTCTAATTTATGTTCTATTATATATTTTCTTTAAATTGTTTTATTCCTTCTGGTGCTGTATAATGAATGTTAATCCTATATGTTTACTAAATTGAAACTGTGTTTTCTAAGACATTAATTTAATTTTAAAAAGATTTGGAGAAATTTTTTTATGAAATTGAAATTTGTAGTGAGGTTAGCAGAATTAGTCTGTTTGATATTTAAGATATTGTAAATCCTTCTATCATGTGAAAACCCCCTTTTTATTATTTTATTTCATCAAAATAATTTTTTTTCAGAAAAATTCTAAACATTCAATTCTAGTTCACTAATAAGCGAAGAGGAATTTTTATATCTACTTTCCTGCATTTTTTCTCCTAATCTAAAATTATGTTCTTCTTTTGAAATTCTGAAGAAATGGAACTTTAAACCGTTTTGGTCTCAAACTGATCCTGTAATGTTTTCCTCTAATTTGTTTCCTTCAAAAGTTGTCGTTTTTGCAAACGGCTAAAGAACCCTACATAATTAAATTGACCACAAATTATTCATACGTTGGTCCCCGGTTTCTTTAGAAGAAGAAAAAATACATAAAAAATTAGAGGTCATTTGCTAATTCAGAAACCACTAAGACTTAATATACAAACTGACCTACAAACTTCATATACGTTTTGTCGAAATTATTGGGTTGTTCCGAAAGTAATTTAATTAATTTGACAAAATGAAACACAATTTTCGTATAATGAATAAGTATTTCATTAAATTATAAATTGGTCATTCTGGTCCAACACATTTTTCCATCTTTCTGGTAGTAGCATGATTCCACGCACATAAAATTTTTTGTCTTTGCTGGAAAAAAAACTGATTCAGGAGATTTTTTACCTTTGAATTTGAAGTAAAGGTTTTACCGTTCAAAACATTTTGCAATGTCTGGAACAAATAATAATCCGAAGGTGCTAGATCTGGAGAATATAGTGGGTGTAGCATTCAAGCTGTAAAAGCTTCTGGCGAGTGACAAAACTTGTTTGATGTCTTTCATTATCTTGGCGGGACCTTGATTAATTCTGGCCTTTTCTGTTGAAGTGCATCATTCAGTTTGTTTAGCTGATGACAGTAGACTTCCGAATTAATTATTGTGTTATCTGGTAAAAGCTCAGGAAATTTGTTATATTGTCACCCCATGTTTCGTTTCCATTAATGATGCGCCTCAAAAATGGATCATTTTCGTGACGTTTGAGAAGCGAGTCACAGATGTCAACAACGACACAAATTTCTCTCCGTGAAAACATGGGGAACCCATATATCGAGCTTCGAGGTTAAACTTCTTCCGTTCAAGTGGTCATAAACAGTTGAAGTCGATAAATTTAACCCCTCACCGAACAACACTTGTTGTTATTCGCCGATTTGCATCAACTAATGCGTTTATCGTGTCTTCATCAGCTTCAACCGGCTTTCCGGAACGTGATGCATCTGCGGCATCAAAATTGCCGGATCGAAATTTTGCAAACCAGTTCTGGCACTGGAGTACTGTCAACACATCCTCTCCGTACCCATCGGTTAATTTCTTTCTGGCTTGAACAGCATTTTTACCTTTTCTATAGTAAAAAAGTAGAATATGACGAAAATGTTGCTTATTGCTCTCCATATTTGAAAGGGCACCAACTAAAAACTACTGCGTAGAATTAATTGAACTTTTTCACATACAAGCCTCGCTATATCAGCTTTTAAAACATATAATGATAATGCGGCTTAAGTGTGAAGTTGGGTTCGAAAAACGAAGTTACTTTCCAAACAACCTTGTAGATAAGAAATAAATTCGATGAATTCTCGTAATTAATTTTCATGAAATTATGCATGAACCTTCGTGTTATAATTTAGCATATTATTTCAAATCTATATACCAAATTTGAACTCGATCAGATTCTAAAATATTTGAAAAAAAAAATTGAAATGAGAATAACTCAGGAACCATTGAGCCGATTTTGTTCATGTTTGAACGCTACTGATATATTTAGACTCCAAATCTACCATTAACAGTCTCAAGAACTTTTCGTTCTTAAGGTAGCATTTATGTGCAACGATTCTAGGGAACAGCGTGCTATCGTTTCGCCTGAATGTGTAATTGTCGAATTTTGAGCCGAAAATGGTATCGAACGAGTAGTTTGGGCCCAGTGATGAAGAAGCCGAGGTCAAAAGTAGTTGTGTCTGCTCGGTCAGTCCGTGATCATTCTAACTTTTGAACGGACAGAGACTTAAAGCTTTCAGGGTAGGTTTGCAGCCCAAATATCTCGAGTTCGTTAATCGGCAAAATCGTTCAACTGGTTCCGTATTTATTCATATTTGAAATTTTCTCTTATTTTTTCCAATATTTTCGAAACTATAAATCTGGTTGATCCGAAATTTGGCACTTAGGAGTAGACTAATGACGCACATGTTCGTGCAATATTTCGCGAATATCGTATACTTATAAGATAAAACGAAAATTGTGAGCAAAGCAGCGTTGAGCGCTACCGAAACTAAAGCAGCAGTCCTACGATTGAGTTTAAATTAAGCATTAAGAAAATTTGAATATTAAAACAGATTTAATATGTTAGTCTTCTACAATTTTAATTTCAAAAAATTTTTATTCGAGAAACTTTAAGAATTAAATTAATGTCTTTATATCCACTGCTTATATTTAATAGACGTATAAAATCGAAACTCATTATACAATATCAAATGGATTTGAGAAAAACCCAACGAATCTAAATTGTCGATTAAAATTAATAAATAGATAAATGTTTTTTTGTTTCGTTCCAGGCACGCGTATTGAACTCATCAAACAAGCGTACGAGCCCTGCTTGTAAAAAAATGTTTTGTTTTCTGATCTTATATTTATGAAAACTAAATATTTCACAAAAATATACAACATTATTTTAAGAACTTCTCAACAACCAATTTATTTGAAATATTCAATACATTCAAAAAAATTATTTCAAAAACTCTCAAAACAAGTAGCACATCCTCAAAAATTGTATTAGGAATACAAATAAGTTTCCGCCGTTTTTTAACACAAATTAAATATTTATTATAGAAGAAAGGTGTGAGACTGCTTGCTGAATGACTTCTAATGTTAGAGCAAGTTCTTTTTGTTTTTGAGATGAATCTTCCTCCAATAATTCCTCCAATTCTGCATCCTCGTAAATTTTTGGCCTTCCACTGCGATCTTTGTCTTCTACGTCGAAATCACCGTTTTTAAACTTTTGAAACCACTCTCCACACGTTCTCTCACTCAAAGCAACCTCACCATATGCTTCTACGAGCAATTGATGCGCCTCAGCAGCAGATTTCTTTAAATTAAAAAAGTAAACTAATATTTCCCGCAAATGACGCTTACTTGGCTCAAATTTTGACATTTTCAACTTAAAAAAATTATATTTTACCAATATAAAATCAATGATATTAATAGGTTATGTTGTTCTTGAATGTCCAAACTATTTTTTAAGCCAGTTATCATCTGCGAAAGCTAACCGAAACTCCGTGCCGCGCCATCTACAATAAAACGGGCGTAACTTATTTGTACTCCTACTATATTATATATGATATATAATTATATTAGGTTTTTAGATGAATAAATTTATTATACAGTGTTGAATGTTTTAACTAAGACCATTAAAGTGCCTTATAAACTTTGTGTGATTTTGTACTGAGCATAGAACATTGTACCTTGGATATAAGATGTACCTAGTTGAATGTTCAACTAACACATATTCCTAGAGATCCTATTCGGTAAGTTTATTTATTGTTAATTGATTTTATCTTTTAAATGTGAAGATGAACTGGTCTTATCTGAATTCTAATTATTTTTTGAGGATGCTTTGAGAGTTTTTGAAGTAGTTTATTTAAATATATTAAATATTTCTAATAAATTGGTTTTTAAAAAGTTCTTAAAATTATGTGGTATATTCTTGAGAAGGATTTAGTTTTCATAAATATAAGACCAGAGAACAAAACATTTTGTTACAAGCAGGGGTCGTACGCTTGTCTGATGAGTTCAGTACGCAGTCGCATGGAGCGAAACAAAAAAACATTTCTTTATTCATTTTAATGGACAATTCATATTCGTTGGGTTTTCCTTAATTCCATTTGATATTGTATAATGAGTTTCGTCTATAGTTATAGGTCTATTGAATATAAGCAGTGCTTATAAAGACATTAATTTAATTCTTAAAGTTTCTTGAATAAATTTTTTTAAATTAAAATTTGTAGAAGACTCACAGATTAAATCTGTTTTGATATTCAAATGCTGTAATAATCCTTCAATCAAGTAAAAAACCGTTTCTTATTATTTTAAGCATTAAGGTGTAAAATAATTACAGAAGGGTAAAACAAAATTTCTTGAGGATCGTGGGTGGAATAAACAAGCGCGCAAAAGTTCCTGACTTCAGTGCTCTTGACCATTCTTTTTCAAAATTTGTAGCTTCTTCGAGAAATATTTCACAGGTTTGAAATTATCAGGAGAAATGGACTGTTGAGCAAGCACGCAGAAGTTTCCAACTTCACGTCGGTGTTTTTCAACATTTTCATCTCCAGACGTTTGGCACCTATCTTCCTATTATCATTATATACCTAAATATCAAATTTCATTTCGATCGGACTCGTACTTCTGAAAGCATTGGGAAAATAAGAATATAATTTTGAATAACTGCGAAATCATTGGACTGATTTTGCCCATTAACAACCTTGAGCGAGATATTTGGACTTCAAGCCTACCCGAAAGTTTCAAGACTCTAGCTTTTTCCGTTCGAAATGTAGAGTATTCACGGAAGAACGGCATAACTTTCTACATAGCGTTCTTCATCAGTGAGTCAAACCTTGTCCAACCTTGTGGCGCGACACCATTTTCGGTTCAAAATTCGAAAATTATAGACATTGGGGCAAAACGATAGCATGCTGTTCCGTAGAACAAGCTCGCAAAAACAAGAATTCGAAAATGTTCCCCTAATAACAACGAAATAACTAATGAAGCCTATGTTTTCAAGAAGTATTTTCTTTAACTGTTTCTGGAAGAAATTTTTTCATTTATGCTCAAGTCCACTTAAGTATCAAAATTCGAAAAAAAACACACAGTGCGTTGAAATGATAAGAGCTCTGAAATAATCGACTAATAACAATGAAAACGTAATCTAAAAAATTGTTCAATTAATTGACTTGAAATTGGGAGCATGGGAAGATATATCAACTAAATTAAATACCTTCTTGTTCAGCTCTCTACGACCATCAATTCGTCAGGTATAAATTTCGCAAGACAGCTATCAATACAAATGGAATTTACGAATTAGAAAAGACAGGTGATTTGAAAAGGAACCTAGAAAGGTTGTTTGAAATCAAATACTAAAGCTTAGATAAATATCGAGTTAACCGTTTCGTCGTCCGGATTTCACAGCCCTGTTTCAATGACATATGTCGAACAGAACTGTGATCCGAAGCCTCATATGTTTAGTTGAAGGTTAGCCATTTAACAATATGGATTGTTTATCCACTGCTGAACGTGTGAAAATTGTAAAAACTTACTACAAAAACAATGATTCTGTAGCAAGTTTCGTGCATTACGGGCAGATTATGGTCGACAAATCGTCCATATGAGCGTAAAATTGGTAACACAGTGAAAAAATTCAAAGAGGCTGGATCTGTTACTGATGTCTTAAGGCCCATACGTGATCGAACTGCACGCTCGACCGAAAATATTTCTACTGTAAGTGAAAGTGTTGATGAAGATCCAAATTTATCAATTCATCGACGTGGCATATTTTGCATCTGGATTTGCATCTCCATCCTTAATAGGTTTAGGTGACACAAGAACTAAAGCCAGCTGGGCATAGAATGCGTAGAACATATGCCGATTGGGTGCTTGAACAACAAAGTTTGGATGACGATTTTTCGCATCAAATTTCTTCAGCGACGAAGCACATTTTTCACTCGGTGGCTATGTAAACAAGCAACATTGTCTCATCTGGGGCAGTGAAAATCCTCATGTAACCAATGAGAGACCATTATATTCACAAAAAGTCATTGTATGGTGTGCAATTTGGTCTGGTTAAGTGATTGGCCCGCACTTCTTTGAACATGGAGTTGGTGTCACTCAAACTGTCAATTCTCATCGCTACAGCTAAATGATTACCGATTTTTTAGGCCTGAAATTAATGATATGGAGTTGGAAGAGATGTGGTTCCAGCATAATGGTGCAATAAGCCACACAATACGTTTTGGCTTTATTGCAAGAAAAATTCCCAGGACGCGTAATTTCTTGGTTCGGCGATATGAATTGGCCAGCAAGATCTTGTGATTTATCGCCCTTGGATTTTTTGTGGGGTTATGCGAAGGATATGCCGATAATCCCCAGACTATTGACGATCTAAAAACCAACATCGGTCAAGTTATTGGTGAGATATTTCTCGAAGTGTGACGCCGAGTCATTGAAAATTACATCACAAGAATCGAGTCCTTTAAGAGATCACGCGGAGGATTTTTATGATGTTGTAGATAATGGCAATGTCCAAGCATTATATTGGAATAAAAATTTGATCGATATTATAAATGAAAGAGTGTTTTATTTACGTTTACTTATGGAAGCACAAAATGGATCACCTGTACTTCATGTTTGACACTATAAATAAAACAGTTTTTCTATTTCTACTACATGTGTAACTGTTTTACAAACTTTCAAGTATTTCTTGCAGAATCACGTTCAGAGAAATTCCTTGGAATATTGAAGATGTAATAAAATTCAGTTTGTTCGTTTAAAACGCTATTGCTATTTTTATGATTTTTGATTTAATGTATTTTCCATTAATTAAAAAATATATAGAAGACAGTATTTTCATTTGAATATATTTTCCTAATGTCATTTTTTACCGGCAAACTGCAATAAACACCTTAAGTTGTATTTTGTCACGTACTTACCACTGTATTTAAACTCTGTTTCACTGAACACCATCAGCTACTAGGATGTAGATACCTGAAGAAGCCACATCGTGGTGAGACAATTGTTGTATTATAAACATTTTTGTAGAAATTAAAATACTGTCTCTTGTATATTTTATAATTAAAATGAGTTTCCACCAAGTAAAGACCGAATCAATCAAATATTTATTTTCCATTAATTCATTTTCAGACCTGCATTTTAAATGTGTATCATATAAATTTTTTTTTATTGACCTGGTCGTTAGTTGATGGGACTTCATTTTAACTGAATGAAATAATAAGGCATATTACCACAATTTATTGATTCATAACAATTGTTTCGCCAACACTGTGCCTTCTTCAGTTTAACATTTGAAACTAACTCTAAAAATTATAACTTCACATCGTGTATAGTTATCTATGGTTAAGATAAAAACTTCAAAATAGAGATGGTATAAATAACCATCAGTTTTCGGAAATATGGAAAAGTAAAAATATGCAAAAAAATGATACAAATAAGCATAAAATATATTGGGATCCATAACCGGAAATACCTCACTAAGTAAAATTATTCAACAAGGGAGATCTAATGGCATCTGTCTGCTCTTTGAGAAGAATTTCAATGTTCTTTGTGTTAATTTGTACTATTTCCAACACTGTGAATCGGGTACTTTTAATTTAATTATGGATAATGTTGTACTTGTTGTTTAAATCATATCCAAATTCTTTCAAATGACTGGCATATGTTGAATAAGAGTTGTCTGAGATATAACTGCTATAGTGTTAATGAATTATTTTCTTGCAGGATCTATCCATTTGACCAATATACTACTCTGTCAAGAAAGTACCGGGAATTTTCAATTAAAAAAACATTTTTACATTTAATCGTCAAAATTTATTGGGTCGCCCTCAAAATAGGCTCCATTTGCTCCAATACATCTATGCCAACGGCACTTCCAATTATCGAAACATTTTTTATAGGCGCTTTCCGGGATGGACTTTAGCTCTCACGCCGAATTTTGTTTTATGGCTTCAATCGACTCAAAACGGGTGCCACGAAGGGGCAATTTTAGTTTTGGGAAGAGGAAAAAGTCGCAGGGAGCCAAATCCGGCGAATACGGTGGTTGCTGAAGCACGTTTGTTGAGTTTTTGGCGAGAAAGTCAGTCACAATCGTAGCTCGGTGAGAAGGCGCGTTATCGTCATGCAAAATCCATGAGTTGTTCGCCCACAAATTTGGCCGCTTCTTACGGATACGCTCACGCAAACGTTTCATAACGCCTAGGTAATACTCCTTGTTTACCGTCTGACCCTCTGGAACGAATTCGTAGTGCACCACGCCATTTTCGAGCGGCTTTGGCGTGGTTTTTTCGGTTTCGGCTCATTTTTTGCCACCCATTCCGATGATTGCTGCCTTGTTTGCATATCGTACTCATAGACCCAGGTCTCATCACCAGTTATAATGCGTTCCATGAATGTAGAATCGGAATTACAGCGATCCAGCATGTCTGAAGCAACCTGTTCGCGATGACGTTTTCAAAGAAAATTCAGGTCTTTCGGTACGAGTCGGCGGCCACCTTTCTCATGCCCAAAATATCAATCAAAATCGAACGTGCGGACTCGTGGGATATCTTAAGATCATGTGCTATCTCTCTCAAGCTAGTACGACGGTTTTCCAGCACCCTTTCCTTAATTTTATCGACGTTATCTTCGATCGAAGCCGTCGATGGGCGACCACTTCACGACCGTCCTTGAAGGCTCTGTACCACTGATATGCACGAGTTTTCGATAGAGCATTATCACCAAAGGCCTTTTGCAACATTTTCAATGCATCGGCACACGAAAATTCATTTGCAACACAAAACTTTAAACAAATTCTTTGCTCAACGTAATCACCCATAGTAAAAATCGGCACGCACTCTGACATCGACTGACTTAATCAGCTGTTGCAAACACACTAGTTGACAGATCCCGCTCAAGCTTGGCATAGTAATTAAGGACAGTGGTACCAACCTAGGAAAAAAAAATTTTTACCTGCCTCATTGCCCCGCCAGATTTAAATCGATAATTCCCGGTACTTTCTTGACAGAATATATACCATAGAGCAGTCGTTACAAGTCAGCTTATAATTTCCAGATCTATTGCTCTTATTTGTATCAGCTTTATTGTTCTTTATGTGAATTTTCAAATTATTAGTCATTCTGAAAGGTAGATTTGAGTCAATTTTTGTTTTAAAGTAGTTTGCAGTATTATTTTTTGAAAATATATAAAAGATGGTATTTTAATCCCCACAAAAATGTTTATAATACAACAATTGTTTCACCACTATGTGGCTTCTTCAGGTATCTACATGCTACTGGCTGATGGTGTCCAGTGTAAGTTTAAATACAGTGTTAAGTACGTGCCAAAATAATGGAAAAACAAGTCATAAAAACTTGAATTGTTTAATGAATTCTGCCGCTAAAAAATGCCATTAGGGAAAGATATGCAGTAATAGGGATTTGCCAACCTCTGTTTGTTCATTCAAAAGAATTTACGGTACCGCTCATTTCAAGAAATTCTAAAAGTGTTTATCTAGAACTTTTGCTTTCGACGTGAATAATTTCATAGTTATTGTTGAAATTATGCCTGAATTCTTTAATATGTTACATATTGGATTCCGTACATTCGACATATGCCAATAATCTTAAGGAATTCAGGTATAATTTGAACAATAACTATGAAATTATCTACGTCGAAAGCAAAAGTTGAGTAAACATTACACTCCATTTAAATTTTCATTATTCATTTACCAGAAGCTTTCTGAATTGTTAGGAAGTGAGAAAATATTTTTTGTTGATTGATGTTATATTTTATTGAATATGAATATAATTGAGTACTGACGAAGCAAAGTTTCTATTAAAACTTGTTTTTTAGTAATGTCTTTACATATCTTGAGATTTTCTAAAAAGTAACTCAGTTAGATATCCAATAATATTGAAGTAAGTTAGCTTTATGATGAGATTCTTGAGATTATGTTAAACATTTTTGAAAGATATCTGTTTTCATAAGAGGGATAAGCAGAAACAAAATTTTTTCTACTCAAAATATTCAATTTATAGGATTTTTGCTAACAATTTATATTTATTGGATTTTGTTAATTCATTTGGATGTCTTATAATGAATGTTCATTTTATTTGTCGTTTGATATAAGCGGTGCTTATATGACATTAATTTAATTCCTGAAGTTATAATATTAAATATAATTTTTTGAAATTAAATATGTAGAAGGCTAACAGAATAGATCTGTAAATATTAAAATATTTAAATAATTCTATTTAAGATGTGAAGTTGTAATGTTTAGAGTTTGATCAAGATGTAAACCTGAAGAAGCAACAGTGGTAGTGAATTAATAAATTATGAACATATTTTTTTACCATTTTATTAGATTAATATCAATATTATTTGCAAAAGAATGAATTTTTTCAGAAGGTGTTTCGCGTAATAGCTGTCAGTCTTATTTTCATTAAAACTTTTATGTTCAGATAAACGAATATTAAAATTTCTACCCGTTCTAACAAAATAAATCTTGAGAAGTCTAATCCAGTGAGTTTATAGATTCATGATAATTGAAGTTTATCTTGTTCTAATTTTTTTATGAATTTATTTATCGTATTGTTTGTTTTGAAGGCTACTTTGAAATTTTCTTTCGAAACTAGTGATTTTAGTTGTTTGTTACTGATGTTACCTTCGTAAGCGAGACTAACGTATTTATTTTCATATGAATCAGAACATGATTGATATGTTTCTTTCATTGAATTTTTTATCTTTTGTTAGGTTACTAATTTATCTATTAGAAATTTATGGTGTCCATTATTTGTGCAATTTGTTTTATAATAGTTCTCTCATTCGGAAGTTTCATGGTTAACGATAAATTGTAGAAATTGAATATACGTATCTTTCAATTATTGGCTAACCAATGGATCTTTTTGAATAAAACATAGATTCTAAAAATACACCCGAGATATATATCAGACAAATCAAACTGAAGGTGATAAATTTACAATTGTTGTTACGAATATAAACTAATTCCCAGCATCTGTCTGAAAAGTGGTACCGTGTTATGCCCAACTTCGTTTTCAGGATTTCTTCAGTTCGTTCTTCGGTAATCTTCCAATATAAGAGTTATAGATGCATTCTACGCTCAGCAGATGTCTTAGCATCTGGAGTTCTGGACCTTTCTACCCAATATCTTTGTTGAAAGCACGCACGAATCTGCTACAAATAATCCTTAGAAAATCTTGATGATCTGGATGACTTAAGAAATATTTCTATTCGTAAGATTTCAAATTTGATCATGAGTTATAGATATAGAGCGATTACGATTTAAATGAGGAATCTATAAATATGTATTTTTTCGTAACTTGGAATCTAATAAATATAATGTAAAAGGTTGAAGACTTATATCGATGATCTGAATAAACAGAAAATAGCGCATAGTAAAATTTAAAACCTCATTTTTATTTGAGGTGGCATTTTCATATCAGATAATGTATTTGATTGTCCCTTGAAGTAAACTCATCTTGCATTTACCATGAGCAGCTTGAATATTTGCTCTTATTTGATCATGCAACAATTATTTCGTTCAATTTTGTTCTTTATTAGAATTTCACTGAAATCAGTTAGGACAAGTACCACAGTTTAATTTATAACTCCGGATTTTTGTTTTTTAATATTTCTATTCTGTATGAAATGAAATAAATTCAAAGAGTATATCAATTAAATATTTTAATATTCACAGATATATTCTATTAGCCTTCTACATATTTAATTTCAAAAAAATTTGTTTAATATTATAACTTCAGGAATTAAATTAATGTCATATAAGTACTACTTATATCAAACGACATATAAGATAAACGTTCATTATAAGACATCCAAATGATATAACAAAATCCAATAAATATAAATTATTAACAAAAATCCAATAAATTGAATATTTTGAGTAGACAAAATTTTGTTTCTGCTTATCCATCTTATGAAAACAGATATCTTTCAAAAATGTTTAACATGCAAAAGCGAAAGCAAAGTCTCTCTTAAAACTTGTTTTTTAGTAATGTTTTTATATATCTTGAGATTTTCTAAAAAGTAACTTAGTTAAATATCCAATAATATTGAATATTCTAAGTTAGATAGTTTTATGATGAAATTCTTAAGATTATGTTAAACATTTTTGAAAGATATCTGTTTTCATAAGAGGGATAAGCAGAAACAAAATTTTGTCTACTCAAAATATTTAATTTATTGGATTTTTGTTAACAATTTGTATTTGTTGGATTTTGTTATATCATTTGGATGTCTTATAATGAATGTTTATTTTATATGTCCTTTGATATAAGTTGTACTTATATGACATTAATTTAATTCCTGAAGTTATAATATCAAATATAATTTTTTGAAATTAAATTTGTAGGAGGCTAACAGAATATATCTGTAAATATTAAAATATTTAAATAATTTTATATACCTTCTATCAAGTATAAACCTCCATTTATTTTATCAAAGAGTATATTCCTTAGAAGAGGATTATATTTTAAAATTTGAATATTTTGTGGTATGGAATTTGCGATTCATAATATTCATATGAAATAGATGTATCGGCTAATTAATTATGTTATTTAATTTCAGTCCATATACTATATTTTTTCATTTATATTTTTGAGTGTTGTAAGATATTTGACAACTCTTTATGTCTCTTAAATAGAAACAGAGTTTATAGAAATTTCAATTTAATTTGTTTTTCAATTGAGCTATATATATGGTTCACAGAATTAATTTGTTTCAATATTTTAATTTTGAAATATTTTCATTTCTTATTAAAATATTTCGTAATGAAATTTGGTTTTGTATTAGATATTATAATTATTATTTCTCTTTGAAAAGAATGCGTTATATTTTTGTAGAACAAAACTGATATAGCTCGTACAAAATAATTCGGTAGGAAATTGAATAATGAACAAATGAATCTGAAATACTGTGAATAAAAAATACAAGTGATCATATAGAAAGATTATTTCAAATAAGAATGCGGGAATAGGAAAAAAAATAAATTCACCACAAATTAATTTTAACAATTTAATAGATGTGTTTTAAACAGAAGGTTAACTTGAAAAAAGGTATAATTTCATAAAAAATCACTCATATAAAAGTTTTACTTGGGAAGATACAATCACTCAATTTAATTTCCTACTCTGGAATTACACCTGCTGAATTTACTTTAGATTGGATCTGACGTCAATCGATCATTTCTAGTTTACAATTTTTCAAGCTGATTTGATGCTGATATCTTGAATTCTGGTTAGCTTAAGTGAATATGAAATTTAAATTTGAAAAACGATCAAAAGTGAAAAATCCTTCGAAAAAATCAATCGATTTCGGAAAGTTCTTTATTGAAGAACAATGACGAAAATGTTAAGAAATTGGTGTAAATGTGAAATCCAGAAGTATTACAGTCCTCTGAACGAGAAAAGTTTTTTACTAAGAGCAGCAATAACTTGAGGAAGTCACAGTTCGACGGAACGTGTTTTACTTCATTCAATTTATATAATGTGATAAAAGCTATTAAAGAAAGAATTGGATCTTCAATGATTCATTTTCACAGGTAAGTGTGAACTTTTATTCATCAAAATTACAGAAAGCAACTTCGCTGATTTTTGTGTTCAACAAAATAGTGAAAACCACTGACCTGAAGTAGGAAGCTTGTTCAACAGTCCTTTTTCCCTGATAATGTCAAATATGTGAATTACTTCTTAAAGAAGTTGCATAGTTGATATCATCTTGATAATCCTATAATAGATTTTCTATGAAGATAAATCAAAAGGTTTATATGCTTGTGCGAGTTTGGAGTTCAGTGGTAAAGCTTGTTTATTGTATCGTTAAGCCACCTTGGGCAAAGCACCGTTAATTTTTTATTCAACGTTGTATATTGAACCTATAGCGTATATTGATCCAACAGTTCTGATGAAACAGAAAATTTTATGAAAATGAAAAATATCGGGTGTTTTTTTTATAGTGTACTCTCCTCAATAATGTCAGGAAGCTCTCTCATCGTTGTGAATGGCTTCAGCTATATCTTCGTCAAATTGTTTCATTGTCGGAAGGCTTTTGCCATATTTATCCTGCAATTCTTTTCTCACCTTTATCACATTTTCTGTTCGGTTACTCAGTTTTTATGCCTTTGGTTTATCTTAAAACAGTTTTTCTTTTCAGCTTCTCTTATGGTATCTATCGGGTGTTTTTTTTAGAGTGATGGAACTTTCGATAGGGATAACTGTGATTTGACAGAAGGTGGCCATGTTGTTTTGACATTTCTATTCAGTGAGCATTGACAAATTATCATAGAAAGATTCATGCCGCAACAACGTTTACAAATTGTTGAAATTTATTTTCAAAATTAGTGTTCTATTCGCCAAACTTATAAAGCACTTCGTGAAATTTATGGTTTACATAATCGTCCATCAGTGCAGCTTATTCGTCGAATTATCGATAGGTTTCGGACACTTTTTTTTCTACTCGATGCAACAAAAAGACAAAGAACTGTACGTACAGAAGAAAATATCGCTGCTGTAAGTCATAGTGTTAATGATGATCAATATTTGTCTAATCGTCGACGTTCATAATAAGTTGGACTCTGTGCATCCACCACATGGAAAATTTTGGGTAAAGATCTTAGTCTACACCCATACAAGATCCAACTGGTTCGAAAACTAAAGCCACTCGACCATAATGAGCGTCGTTCGTTTGCTGATTGGGCCCTAACCCAGCTTGAAGTTGATCTAATTTTTTATCATAAAATTGTGTTTAGTGATTAAGCTCATTTCTTGTGGAACGGCTATGTAAACAAGCAAAATTCTGCAGGATCCATTGCATCCTGAAAAATGCACTGTATGATGTGCTTTACACGCTGGAGGCATTATCGGTCCATATTTCTTTAAAAACGATGCTGGACCTAATGTTACAGTGATTGGTGCTCATTACAGATCGATGATCAATGATTATTTGTTTTAAAATTTGAATGGTTTCGATCCAGAAGTGTTTTGGTTCCAACAAGATGGTGCTATACCTCATGCTGCTACCGTAACAATTGATTTATTGAAAGAAAGATTTGGCGATAACATTATTTCGAGAAATGGTCCAATTAATTGGCCTCCAAGATCATGCGACATAACTCCACTGGATTATTTTCTTTGGGGTTATGTCAAGTCATTGGTTTATGCTGATAAACCAGAAACACTTAATGCTCTGGAAGCTAACATAACTCATGTTATTGATTAAATAGGGCCAGAATTACTCGAAAAAATGGTCCAAAATTGGTCTAGTCGAATGCGGATCTCAGAACTAGTCGTGGTGGACATATGCCTGAAATTTGAAACATAATGTCATAAAATTATCTTTCAAATAAAAAAAATTGGCTTCAATCTCAATTTAAATGTGTTTTATTTCAATTTAAAAATCTATCACTCAAAAAAACTACCCGATACCTTGTCAAAAGACGCCGTCATTCTCGCTTTGTATCATTGATAATAATAAATAAATAAATAACTGTATTTAAGGCCATTGATTGATAATAATAATAATATAATAATTATTAATGATATTTGGTACAGATCATATTTATTTGAATATTTTCGCTTTGATCTGCATCGTTATATATTGACACGAAAGACTGAAAAAATAATATATTGAATAAAAGTTCACAAACATTTCGACTGAATCATAAAAGATAAGATAAAATAAATTATCCATGATGAAATAAAAAATACCAGGCTCACACTGTTGAAAGCATTAGAAATTATCAGGAACAAGAACATTAAAATTCTTCTCAACCAGCAAACAGATGTCGACAGATCTCCCCTTTGGAATATTTTCACTTTTGAGGTATTTCCGATATTTGGCCCCAATATATTGGGTTGTTCAGAAAGTAATTTCATTTCTTCTTTTGGAAAATGAAAGAAAATATTCATATAATAAATAAATATTTTATTAAATTATATATTAACGGCAACAAATAATAATCTGAAGGCGCCAGATCTGGGGAATATGGTGGGTGTGGTTCTGTATCCCATTCAAGCTGTAAAAGCTTCCGACGAGTGACCAAACTTGAATGAGTCTCGCATTATCTTGGTGGAACACTACACCTTTTTTTTGATTAATTCTGGCCTTTTCTGCATCGTTCAGTTTGTCCAGCTGATGACCGTAGATTTACGAATTAATTGTTGTGTTATCTGGTAAAAGCTCAAGAAAAACGATTCCTTTGAAATTCCAGACAGCATCACCTTTTTTGAAGGATATTGGCTTTCGAAATACTTTGAGCCGGTTCATCTTGTTTGCTTCATAATCTCTTGCGTTTGACATTGTTATATACAACCCATTTTTCGTCCCTAGTAATGATTCGTTCCAAAAATAGATCATTTTCGTGACGTTTCAGAAGCGAATTACAGACGTCAACGCGACGACACAAATTTTTCTCCGTGAGAACATGGGAAACCCATATATCCAGCTTTGAGGTTAAACCCAGACCTTTCAAGTGGTCTTAAACAATTGTGTGTTTTATTTACAAAACAAAATTGGGCGCTGTTAATGAAAGATCCTTTATAATGATTATGCGGCTAAACTGTGAAGTTGAGTTCGAAAAAATACAATTAAATCCTCTTTCGGGAAAAAACGAAATTACTTTCCGAACAACTTATATTTTATGGTTATTTTTATAGATTTTTTGCTTAATTTTACTAATCTGTATTTCTGAAAATTGATTGATACATATAACTT
Source organism: Megalocaria dilatata (assembly GCA_034642435.1). Lineage (NCBI taxonomy): Eukaryota > Metazoa > Arthropoda > Insecta > Coleoptera > Coccinellidae > Megalocaria > Megalocaria dilatata. The sequence continues at coordinate 13,691,583 of CM067863.1, forward strand.
AATTATAGCACGCTGTTCCCTAGTTCAAATACAATTTTTTTTGGGCTGCAGGAAATTTGCTTTTTGCGGTAAATAAAATGTACATGTCAAAAGAATGGGTTAATCTACAGACTAAAATAAGAATGGGAGTATGTGCCTAGCTCCTGTCAACACAGTTAGGTGGGTTGCATACCGCATAAATCGCTTAATTAGTGCCCCTCTCTTTAAAGTGAAGCATATGTGGTGGATGCGCTTAATTAAAAAATCTCAATGAAATTTCTCATTCAGAATGAACATGTACCTAAATTCAACATAGTTATTAAGTTGAGTAATTCATCATTTTAAAACTGCCTTCAGAAGAAGAATATTTGAATATTGTTTTGCAGTATAAATAATTCCACGCGGTTTTTTGTCGAAAATTGAAGCTTCATTTTGAAAAATTAGTTATAGATACAAAGTTCAAAGTATTGTCCATCGTTGGCCACTACTTTTTTCCATCTTTCTGGCAATTGACGGATCCTATCGATCCATCATCGATCTTTGTTTTGACTTCATCGAGATTGGAGAAGTGCTGGTCAGCCAGGCCATGTTGCATCGATCGGAAGAGATGATAGTCGGAAGGAGCATTGCCTGGGCTGTACGAAGATTGGGGTAGGATTTCCCATTTGAGCGTTTTAGTACGTTTTAACGGGTGACGGAACATGTTGCCATGCATTGTCGTGTTTGTCGGCGTCTTGCGGCCATTTTTTCGCAATACTTGGCTCAAACGAATCATTATTTGCCATCGGTAGATCTCCCCTGTGATCCTTAAGTTGCTCAACGTTTTGAATTATCGTAATGGGCCCAACTTTCATCGCCAGTCACAATTCGATGCAAAAATCCCATTCTTTTTTGCCGTTGGAGCAGTTGTTCACACATGACAAAATGACGTTTGACGTCTCTTAGCTTCAGTTCATACGGCACCGAATTTCCTACCGTTCGGATTATTCCAATTGCTTTTAAACGGAAATTATTTTTAAAACATAAATATCATAAAATTATCTTTCAAATAAAAAAAATTTAGCTTCAATCTTAATTTAATTGTGTTTTATTTCAATTTAGAGTTCTATCACTCCAAAATATAATTATTATATTTACAATGGAATAATAAAAAGAGGTTTTTTTAATTGATGGAAGGAAAAAGAAATTTTAAATATCATACATATTTATTCTGTTTACTTCCTACAGAATTCAATAAAAAAAATTATTGAAAATTTCTTTAGAATTAAATAAAATAAATATCTTAGAAATCACAGATTCGATTTAGTAGACATATAGAATTAACACTTAATACGTAGGATTTTTAAAAGTTCACTATATTCTGGTGTTTGTTTGAGGAAGATACTTGGCTGGTTTAGTAAGATTTTTTCTGTTAATTATTTTTATTTTTTGAATATGAAAGGGGACTGAGGAGTTTATCGTTTGTAAGTAATTCTAAATAACTTTTTGAAGATGTGCTGCATGCTTTAGAAATTTGTTTGAAGGAACTTATTTGAAGTAAGTTATTTTTGAAGAATTTTTTGAGGTTATGTATTACATTTACATAATATAAGATACGAAACAGAATTTTGTATTTATTTAGTCTTTTTAATTAATAATTTATATTCCTTGGAATTATTTTATTCCTTTTGGTTCTGTGTAAGGAGTTCTATATATCTACTGAATTGAAACTGTGTTTTCTAAGACAGTTATTTTATTTAATTCTGAAAAGTTTTGGAATAGGAAATATTTTTTCTAATTATAATCTGTAGGAGGTAAACAGAATGAATCTGTATGATATAAATATGATATAAAAACTCAATTTATAATTCCAGAAATATTCAGCTGGTTGTTTTTGTCTTAAGCATTAAAAAGAGGTTGGAAATTTTATGTGGGGGTGTGAAATCTGTTTTTATGTTTGTTTTTGAGAGATAATGACAAAATATTTGTAGTTATTTTCTTTTCGAAAGTGGAATATATTTGTTTCTGAATGACTTGTTTTTCTTTTTTGTTTTTGAGAAAATTTATTATAATTTTAGTTTCGAATTTATTGTTTGTGGCTATTTGTTCGATTGTATTCAGTTCCTTTTTCAACGTAATATTATTTAAAGGAATTGACAATGCTCTATGTATCATTGATCTATAAGCAGCGATTTTTCGGATGGTTTGAAAAGTTGGGTATGTTTGTATCTGTCGTTGTGGGTTTTCCAAATATACAGGATGTTTCATTATAAAGTGTACAAAAGAATACACCATGTAGATGACATCGGGAGAATCATTTTTGCCTTAAGACATATACCCCGTTTTCGAAGCATTAGCGAGATTCAGGGTAATTTTTGAACAATATTGTATTGAGTGTGGTGAGTTATACGTAATTTTTGAAATAACGGTTTCTGGTTACATCTCACTATGTTTTGATCTCAATTCAGAAATGATATAAAATTCTGAAAATTTTCAAAATGGCGGAAAACCCGCTAAGTTGGTGGTTTTTTCGCGGTCTCCAATTCGAATTTCATTCCATGAACTAACTCGATCTTTCAAGAATATCCGTGAAAATTTGTTTTCAAAATTCGAACACCATTTTTTTCGTACATATCTACAGCAAACAACAATTTTCATTCGAAATTAATGAACGTTTTCAAGGAGAATATGAAAACAGAATAAAAAAATATCGATGGGTTTCTTTTTATAGCCATCCAAAGTTTCCTCTCGGATTTCTTATTTTTTTTTTTAAACTGGTTGGTCTATGAAGGCCAAAATTTTCAAATTGGACAGCCGAAACGTCGTAATATAAATTCATCAAAAAAATATTTTTTCACTAAAATTTCAATAAATCCTGACGGGAATCGAACTCTCGACATTGAGGTAGAATAACTCTCAGCGGTCAAATTTGAATTATTCGGGACATACTAATTTTCGTTATTAAGCAACGTCACTGATTTTGACAGTATATCAGAGTTTAACTGAGTATTATTTCGCAAGTTCCTTGAAAAGAATTGGACCCTGTATCTCCCTTATGCTTCGAATAAGGGGTATATGTCATAAGGCAAAAATGATTCTCCCGATGTCATCTATATACTATATTCGTTTGTCCACTTTATGATGAAGTACCCTGTATATCAAAGGAATTTTCATCATTATTCATAATTAAAGTTATGCCCAGAAAATTTATTTTATTAATAATAATGATGAAATTTCCTATGATTTATTCAGAAAAACAACAACGACGGAGAAAACCATACCGAACTTTTCAAACTATCCGCACACTCATACACTCGCTGCTACATACATAGGACATTTTCAATTCCTTCAAATAATATTACGTTGAAAAGGGAATATAATACCTTCTTACCGGTTATAAATAAATCTGACGAATCTCTAACGTACATATTATGTTATATCATCCGAATCTCGCATTTATAACATATAATATATCACTCATTGTTACATTGCATCTAAGGCATATTGCCTTTGGAATATTTACAATATATATATTTCAAAGTGCCTCGAAATCGAATGAAAAATCAGCCATACAGAAAAATGGAAAGTAATTAAAAAATATTATGTACTTATCATCCATTTTTTCGATACGAAGTGGGACTGAGAATTATCGACTGGCATTCCAAATGGCCTCTTTGAAGATGTACTGCATGTTTTTGGAGAGATTTTTGAAGTGACTTTTTATAGATATATCACATTCAAATTAAGATTGAAACCTTTTTTTTTATTTGAAAGATAATTTTATGACATTTACGTTTTAAAAATAATTTCCGGCATATGTCCACCACGACTAGCTATGAGGAACCGCATTCGACTAGACCTTTTTTGGACCACTTTTTCGAGTAATTCAGGCCTTATTTCATCAATAACACGAGTTATGTTGGCTTCCAAAGTGTCTATTGTTTCTGGTTTATCAGCATAAACCAATGACTTGACATAACCCCAAAGAAAATAATCCAGTGGAATTATGTCGCATGATCTTGGACGCCAATTAATTGGACCATTTCTCGAAATAATGTTATCGCCAAATCTTTCTTTCAATAAATCAATTGTTACGGTAGCAGCATGAGGTGTAGCACCATCTTGTTGGAACCAAAACACTTCTGGGTCGATACCATTCAAATTTCGAAACAAATAATCATTGATCATCGATCTGTAACGAGCACCATTTACTGTAACATTAGCTCCAGCATCGTTTTTAAAGAAATATGGACCGATGATGCCTCCAGCGTGTAAAGCACACCATACAGTGCATTTTCAGGATGCAATGGAACCTGCAGAACTTCTTGAGGGTTGTTTTCACACCATATATGGCAATTTTTCTTGTTTACATAGCCGCTCATCCAGAAATGAGCTTCATCACTAAACACAATTTTACGATAAAAAAGTGGATCAACTTCAAGCTGTTCTAGGGCCCAGTCAGCAAACAAACGACGCTTTTTATGGTCAACTGGATTTAATTCTTGAACCAGTTGGATCTTGTATGGGTGTAGACCAAGATCTTTACGCAAAATTTTCCATGTGGTGGAGTTCAACTTGTTGTGAAAGTCGACGAATAGACAAATCTGGATCACCATTAACACTATGACTTACAGCAGCGATATTTTCTTCTGTACGTACAATGGTTTTATGTAACCCCAAAAATCATTTGAGATATTCAAATGGGTACCATCTGTTTAACAACCTTCTTTGTCCATTGCCAACATTCCGATATCTGTTAGAAGGCCCCTCTTTTTTAACCCGGTTTTTTATCACGTTCCGATTGTAAACCTTTGTACCACTATTAGATGTTACCGAGAATCTGTTAAAATATTCAAAATATTCATCACTTTTGTTTAAATACCACTGTACAACTGTTAGGTCTTCAGTTGTCTGATGATGGGATAGTTCATTTCCGGAAACTCGAGTCAAAAGAAAATGTGTAAAATATATTTTTAGTGGTAGTAAAACAGTAATTTCTAAAATTTGTTTTAATAAGGATATTTAAGATATTGTAAAGGCCTTCTACTTACCTTCATTCATCAAATATTCTGTTTGATAAACGTCCTCAACTAGTTGAGCACCATTTAAAAAAGTAGGCTATTCCACATAAAATTGGCGAATGGTGGAATGAATGTTTGTAGATAAATATTATTGATTGTTTTTATTTAGCATCAAAATAAGTTCCAACTAAGTAGAATATGGGTAAGAATTTCAGATTCCTTTTCTGAAGAATGTGCTATTTATTTTTTAAAGAGGGAAATAAGGAAGACCGTTTCGAATTCAATGTAGAGTATTTTTTGGTTACGGAATTAGTTATTTCTGAATATCCAATGGAAACAAGCTTGTCTTGGGTAATGGTTCTGGATGATTACAGTCAGTACCGAATGTTTATTTTGATTCTTAATTGGTTAACTACCGCTCATATATGTTGATAGTCTTTAAAGTGAAACAGTGTTTAAGGCATTTGATACAATTTGATTCCAAAAAGTTTCTAAGATTAAATTACAGATTAAATTTGTAGAGGTTTCGGAGAATTAATCCAGCCACCATCTGCAGTATTTAAAAAAATCCTTCGAAGTAAATTTTTATAGTTATATTTTTTATTATATTTATCTTGAAGAAATTGTCTCTTACTGATGTTTTAAACAAATGGATATTTTTGCTGAAATGAGAAATCATGAAGTTTTTCGCAATATTTAGGTAATTTGTGAGAAAATGTTTTATCCGGAAGCCAGACAGTGCTAACTGTGCGTATTGGTATTTGGTTAGTTAGGAGTAATCTGGTGTTCCAATTCCGATTTAATGGATTGAATTGCGGCTCCGCTTAACCGCAGTGGTCGTTGTTGTTACATCTGGATTTGAGCCGACATTCACATGGGAGATATTTCAATTAGGAGCTTGGTGTTCGTAACCCCCCACGCGGTTTTAATTACCAAATGTACGAATATTTATCAGCCGCTACCGAATAATATTGATAGAGAAGAGCTAAATCGACTAATCTTCGAAATAATTCTCTAAAAATCGTTATTTCACCCAATCATCACGATCCAATTAGTACCTTAGCATATTTAACTATAAGAATGATAGGATGTTAATTTCAAATGAAACAACAAGGATTTGACATATGAACTTAATTGTTGCTTCATTTTGAAGCTTGAACAATGCAGAGAGAGAGAGAGAAAAGATATTTATTGCTCTAGCAAGTTTTTAACTACTTGCATCTTTCTGCCAGTATAAAATACATTTAATTTATTTTATTTTATATATAATATATATTTATACTAGGTTTTTGAATAATGAATTTTATTATACAGTATCCAGTGGTTTAATGAAGGCCATAAAATGCGTTACAAACTTTATGTGATTTCTATGTTTAGCATAGAACATAGATTACCTTGGATATAAGATGTACCTACCTAGTTTAATTGCATTCACAGATTTTCCAGAAATTGTTTGGTAAGATTACAAGTTTATTTATTTTTAATTGAATTTATATTATAAATGTAAAGTTGAACTGACCTTATCTGAATTTTTAATTGTTTTCGAGGATGTGCTACATGTTTTTGAGAGTTTTTGAAGTAATTTATTTAAATATTTAAACATATTGCATAAGATTGATCAGCAGAAACAAAATTTTGTCTATTCAAAATATTTAATTGATAGGATTTTGGTTAATAATTTTTATTTATTGGATTTTGTTATACCATTCGGATGTCTTATAATGTTATTTTATATGTTAATTGATATAAGTGGTAATTATATGACATAACTTTAATTTATTTTCAGAAGTTATAATCATTAAATATAATTTTTTGGAATTAAATATGTAGAAGGCTAATATTGAAATATTTAAATAATTTTATATACCTTCTATCAAGAATTAACCTCTATTTATGTTATTTTAAACATATTAAATATTTGAAATAATTTAGTTTTGGAGAAGTTCTTAAAATTATGTTGTGTATTTTTGAAAAAAATTTAGTTTTCATAAATATAAGACCAGAAACTGAACATGTTTTCAAATGATTGTCAAAGGCAAAACATACGTACCACGGCTTTTCTGACGAGTTCAGGTGCGTATGTTTGGAACGAAACATTCGATATTACTTATTTTAAATTTTAATTAGTAATTAGTTTTTTTTGGTTTTTTATTCCATTTGATATTGTATAGTGAATTTTGATTTTTATACGTTAATAAAATATAAGCAGTGCTTATTATTAGATATTAATTTAATTCTAAATGTTTTTTAAAAAAATTTTTTGAAATTAGAATTGTAGAAGACTTACAGATTAAATCTGTTTTGATATTCAAAGTTTGTAATTATCCTTCTATCAAGTAAAAAACCGCATCTTATTATTTTATTTTATATATAATATATAATTATATTAGGTTTTTGAATAATGAAATTTATTACACGGTATCCAGTGGTTTAATGAAGGCCATAAAATGCCTTACAAACTTTATGTGATTTCTGTGTTTAGCATAGAACAAAGATTACCTTGGATATTAGATGTACCTACATAGTTTAATTGCATTCACAGATTTTCCATAAATTGTTTGGTAAGATTACAAGTGTATTTATTTTTAATTGAATTTATATTATAAATGTAAAGTTGAACTGACCTTATCTGAATTTTTGATTGTTTTTGAGGATGTGCTACATGTTTTTGAGAGTTTTCGAAGTAACTTATTTAAATATTTAACCATATTAAATATTTCAAATTAATTTAGTTTTGGAAAAGTTATCAAAATTATGTTGTGTATTTTTGAAAAAGATTTAGTTTTCATAAATATAAGACCAGAAACTGAACATGTTTTCAAATGTTTGTCAAAGGCAAAACATACGTACCACGGCCTTTCTGACGAGTTCAGGTGCGTATGTTCGGAATGAAACATTCCATATTACTTATTTTCAATTTTAATTAATAATTTACTTTTTTTTTGGGTTTTTTTATTCCATTTGATATTGTATAGTGAATTTTGATTTTGTACGTCTATTAAATATAAGCAGTGCTTATTATTAGACATTAATTTAATTTTGAATGTGTTTTAAAAAATTTGTTTGAAATTCAAATTGTAGAACACTAACAGATTAAATCTGTTTTGATATTCAAAGTTTGTAATTATCCTTCTATCAAGTAAAAAACCGCATCTTATTATTTTATATATAATATATAATTATATTAGGTTTTTGAATAATGAAATTCATTATCCAGTATCCAGCGGTTTAATGAAAGTCATAAAATGCCTTACAAACTTTATGTGATTTCTGTGTTTAGCATAAAACATAGATTACCTTGGATATTAGATGTACCTCCCTAGTTCAATTGCATTCACAGATTTTCCAGAAATTGTTTGGTAAGATTACAAGTTTATCTATTTTTAATTGAATTTATATTATAAATGTAAAGTTGAACTGACCTTATCTGAATTTTTAATTGTTTTCAAGGAAATGCTACATGTTTTTGAGAGTTTTTGAAGTAATTTATTTAAATATTTAAACATATTAAATATTTCAAATGAATTAGTTTTTGGAGAAGTTTTTAAAATTATGTTGTGTATTTTTGAAAAAAATTCAGTTTTCATAAATATAAGACCAGAAACTGAACATGTTTTCAAATGTTTGTCAAAGGCAAAACATACGTACCACGGCCTTTCTGACGAGTTCAGGTGCGTATGTTTGGAACGAAACATTCGATATTACTTATTTTAAATTTCAATTAATGATTCTTTTTTTTTTGGTTTTTTATTCCATTTGATACTTTATAGTGAATTATGATTTTTATACGTTAATAAAATATAAGCAGTGCTTATTATTGGACATTAATTTAATTCTAGAAGTTTTTAAAAAAATTTTTTTGAAATTAAAATTGTAGAAGACTAACAGATTAAATCTGTTTTGATATTCAAAGTTTGTAATTATCCTTCTATCAAGTAAAAAACCGCAACTTATTATTTTATTTTATATATAATATATAATTATATTAGGTTTTTGAATAATGAAATTCATTATCCAGTATCCAGCGGTTTAATGAAAGTCATAGAATGCCTTACAAACTTTATGTGATTTCTGTGTTTAGCATAAAACGTAGATTACCTTGGATATTAGATGTACCCACCTAGTTCAATTGCATTCACAGATTTTCCAGATATTGTTTGGTAAGATTACAAGTTCATCTATTTTTAATTGAATTTATATTACAAATGTAAAGTTGAACTGACCTTATCTGAATTTTTAATTGTTTTCAAGGATATGCTACATGTTTTTGAGAGTTTTTGAAGTAATTTATTTAAATATTTAAACATATCAAATATTTCAAATGAATTAGTTTTGGAGAAGTTCTTAAAATTATGTTGTGTATTTTTGAAAAAAAATTAGTTTTCATAAATATAAGACCAGAAACTGAACATGTTTTCAAATGTTTGTCAAAGGCAAAACATACGTACCACGGCCTTTCTGACGAGTTCAGGTGCGTATGTTTGGAACGAAACATTCGATATTACTTATTTTAAATTTCAATTAATGATTCTTTTTTTTTGGTTTTTTATTCCATTTGATATTGTATAGTGAATTGTGATTTTTATACGTTAATAAAATATAAGCAGTGCTTATTATTGGACATTAATTTAATTCTAGAAGTTTTTAAAAAAATTTTTTTGAAATTAAAATTGTAGAAGACTAACAGATTAAATCTGTTTTGATATTCAAAGTTTGTAATTATCCTTCTATCAAGTAAAAAACCGCATCTTATTATTTTATATATAATATATAATTATATTAGGTTTTTGAATAATGAAATTTATTACACGGTATCCAGTGGTTTAATGAAGGCCATAAAATGCGTTACAAACTTTATGTGATTTCTGTGTTTAGCATAGAACATAGATTACCTTGGATATTAGATCTACCTACATAGTTTAATTGCATTCACAGATTTTCCAGAAATTGTTTGGTAAGATTACAAGTGTATTTATTTTTAATTGAATTTATATTATAAATGTAGAGTTGAACTGACCTTATCTGAATTTTTAATTGTTTTTGAGGATGTGCTACATGTTTTTGAGAGTTTTCGAAGTAATTTATTTAAATATTTAAACATATCAAATATTTCAAATGAATTAGTTTTGGAGAAGTTCTTAAAATTATGTTGTGTATTTTTGAAAAAAATTTAGTTTTCATAAATATAAGACCAGAAACTGAACATGTTTTCAAATGTATATCAAAGGCAAAACATACCTACCTTGGCCTTTCTGACGAGTTCAGGTGCGTATGTTTGGAACGAAACATTCAATATTACTTATTTTAAATTTTTATTGATAATTTATTTATTTTTTTGGTTTTTTATTCCATTTGATATTGTATAGTGAATTTTGATTTTCATACGTCTATTAAATATAAGCAGTGCTTATTATTAGAGTATATTTATGAGTTCTCCTGAAAGGAAATTAGATGATGGAACTGTTGATGTTCGCTTTTCAGATCACAGATCAGTTTATGTTACTGTAAATCTCAAGGTACCACGGTTCAAACAAAAACTGTGGCTGTTCGTAATTTTAAACATTTCAATCATGGCGTGTTTCTGAATGATCTGCTAAATTTGTCATGGCATGACTTCTATAGGGTTGAGAGAATTGACAAGAAGGTGGATCATTTTGAGAAAAACATACAATATATTTTCAATTTGTATGCAACTTTTCGTACCTACAGAGTGAGTAAGCCACGGGCGCCTTGGCTGACTGATGATCTTAGGCTTATAATTAGGGAGAGAGATAACGCTTTCAGTAAGTTCAGGATATCCAACAGTGAGGAGGATAGGTTGAAGTACAAGGAGCTTAGAAATTATGTTTTATATCGTGTCAGACAGAAGAAGAAGGAATATACTACTCGGATGTTCACTTTGAGAGCTGAGCAAGGTTGGAGGACGTTGACTCATATGGGTGTACTGAATTCAAAACGAAGAGAAATTCCCAATATCGTTTTGAATGAAAACGCAGCGAATGATTTTTTTTTTAATTTTTTGAATGCACCTCATGACTGTCGGGCTAATGTTGATTACTATAAGGAAATACCTCGTTTTTGTATCTGTAGAAGAGGTTGAGTCGATTTTTCATTCCATCAAAGCTAGGGCATGTGGTCGTGACTATATATCACCACATATGTTGTCGTTTTTTTTCCTCATTTGCTTCCTCAAGTCTGCCATATTATAAATTCCTGTTTGGAGGCCGGAGTCTTTCCTGATTCTTGGAAGGAAGCTGTTGTTCAGCCTATTCCTAAGGTAGAACATCTCACCTCTCTTTCAGATTTGCGCCCAATCAGTTTACTTCCAGTTTTGTCCAAAATTCTAGAAAAGATCATTCACAAGCAGTTAACTGATCATCTGAATATAAATGGAAAAATGTTGTCAATCTGGTTTCAGAAGGAATCATAGCACTGTAACTGCCCTCCTGAAGGTCACCGATGATATTTGGCGAGCCATCGATAATGAGCAAATAACCGCTCTGGTGCTTCTTGATCTTTCTAGGGCATTCGACACTGTCGATCACGATGTTTTGCTGGCAAAGCTGCAGCATGTTGCATTGTCGGATATTCCGTTAGCATTGTTTAACTCGTATCTGAGGGAAAGAAAACAGCATGTAATGTTCAACGAGAAGTTATCTGATAGCCTTCCGGTAACAACAGGCGTGCCGCAGGGGTCAGTTCTTGGGCCTTTGCTCTTTTTGGTTTATATATTTGATCTGTTCAAAGTTGTACCATATTGTTCTATCCATGTTTATGTCTATGATATTCAGTTATATTGTAGCTTTAATCCTGAAGATTGTGCAGGCGCTAATAGTTCCCTGAATGGGTCGTGTATCAGTTTGCGGCCGCGCATAGCTTGAAGTGGAATTCTAAAAAGTCAAGTTTCACATTATTCGGTAAATCACAAGGGTATAATGAAGTGCTGCCGGGTGACTTTCGTCCCATGGTAGATGGTAAGCTGATCTCTCACGTTGCTTTGGTGCGTAACCTGGGATTGATGATGAACTGTAGTCTACGTTTTACAGATCATGTCTCATTGTTGTTGAGAAGATCTTATTCCAGGCTTAGAGTACTTTATGCAAACCGCCAAATTTTGAACTTTCACTTACGAAATATGTTGTGTGAGTCAGTTGTTCTCTCGGTTTTTCAGCATGGTAATGTTGTTTACGGGCCATCTTTAGACAAAGTTACGGAGAGGATGATACAGCAAGTCCAGCGCATATGCATATGGTCATATGCGCATATGCTGTAGATTTGTTTTCGAACTCAGAAAGTTCGATTCGGTTTCTCAACATCTGAAGTCGTTGAGGTGGTTGCCTATGTGTAAGGTCTAGAGATACGTCTGCTTACTCTGACCCATGGCATAATCAAAACAAATGATCCAGAATATCTGCGTGAGAAGATCTCCTATAGATCGAGTGTACACGGGGTCCAGGTGAGATCTAGGAACATGTTGTCAATACCAAAGCATAGAACGGTAACATTTCAGAGGAGTTTTTCTTATATGTCTTTGCTGATTTTAAGATGTCATTGCATGCTTCATACATTGCTAGTTATGATTCGTTCACAGTTTTCATTATGGTATGTCTATATTTTTTGCAAAAGTGGTTGTAGTTAATTAATTAAATTAAATACGTTTATTGAGTTCGTGAATATTCTGGGTGTCCATATCCATACCAATGTGCATATGCCAATGTTTATAATTTTTTGTTTTATTTTGTTCAGTTTTTGTTGTCATTGGTAATGAAAAGTTTTTTATTCAAGCCTTTTGATGACGGTATGATGAGGTTACGTGTAAGAATAGCTTTAAGCTAAATATCGTCTAATTGTATCTTTTTTTATGAATAAAGTCGTTTTGAATTGAATTCTCTATCGCATCCATTAAAGAACTGATTGGATATTTTCTGTTGTTTTGTTCTTGGTTCGGATTTTGTAGAAAAACGGGCAGATGATTTGGAGGTTGTGTGGTCTGCTCACAAATTTCTTTCCTCTAATGTTCGAAGTCTGCTCAGAATCGGGTCTATCCTTATTTCTTCTTAGAGAAGGTCCTTTGATGGGTTATTGAGTGGATTTCCAGGATGGCGTATCTTACTGAAAGTCCTCAAACTACTGCGTTCTGCTACTTTGATATTATTAAGGGTGGGTCTTCTACAGTTGTTATATATTAGATATCCATATTCTAATATAGTTTGCTAGATTCTTGAAGCTGTTGGGTGGTTTTTGTCGGTGAGGGATCGAAAGTGTTTTGATGTAGCAATTATTTCTCTTTTTCTATAATGAGAATGTATTTTTAAATTGGTCCATTGTAATTCCTAGGTATTTAGCGTGTTGGACTGGTTTTATATCATGTTGCAGCATTGTGATGATTGGTGAATTGTCTGATCATTTGTGGCCACATATAATTAATCCAGATTTATCATGATTTAGTTGAATTCTCCATTTTTTCATCCCTGTCATGGTTTTGATACATAGATTGTTTAGTTTTTCCATTGAGTCTTTAAGATTCTTGCTGGGTTTTAAGAGCGCTGTGTCATCAGCGTACTGGAGGTGGTAACTTTTCAGTTCTTGAGTTACTATGTAGATATCGTGTACGTCAATAAAATATGGTGGTGACAATGGAGAGCCTTGTGGTACACCTTGTTGAGGAGAAAACGATGTGGAGAAATGCTTCTGTTCCTTAAGAAGTTTTCTATAATACTTTCTGGGTGAACTGGAGTGTCCAATTGCTGGAGTTTGTGCAGAAGACCATCGTGCCATATACTGTAATAAGTTTTCTTGATGTTCATGAATAATGTTCATTCTTGATTTTCTTGATGATCACATTGACTTTTGATCTTTTTTCATTTTGTTTTGTACGTTCGATATAAGAATTACTAATGGTTGGACGGTTGAATGATTTTTCATGAATCCAAATTGTGAAAGGGGATGTGTTGTCCAATTGAACTTTAGAGAAGAATTTTCACAATTTTTTCAAATGTTTTTCCTAAAATTGATAAAAGGGCGATAGGCCGATAGTTAGACAATTGGTTATAATCTGTGGCGTTGGCATATCTTTTCGTTTCTAAAGAAAATAATTCATAGCTGTCGTATCACATGACCAATTCATAAATCATCGTCGCAAGATGATCAATCCTACCGTCAAACATTTCCCTCAGCAATGCGAACCTAGCATCAGCTGTATGGCATGTAGCATCTTGTTCGAACCACATTTTTTCAATATTAATGTTCTCAAATTCCGATCATAGAAATTCGAGTAACATGGTTCTATAGCGGTCTCCATTCACGGTTACGGCAGTTCCATCCTCATTTCGGAAAAGGTCCGATGACGCCGTCATACCATAAATCACACCACACAGTGAGTTTTACGGAATGCTAGGGAATTTTATGTAATACTTTTGATTTTCTTCGCACCAATACCAATAATGAGCAATTTTGCTCATGCCCCTTGTCTGAGACTTTGGTCAGAATCAAAATCGCGTTCCAAGTGCCAGTCAGCGAATTATCGACGCAATCTGCGATCATTTGGCTTTAGTTCTTGAACCAATACGAGTTTATGAGTATGCAATTCCAGATCCTCACAAAATATTCACCTAATTGGCGTCTGAGAAAGCCCCAGTTTAGGCGATCGTCGTGAAATCGACAAATTTGGCTTATAGTCAACACTGGCCGCTGCAGCTGCAATGTTCTCTTCACTTCGCACGTTTCGTCGTCTTTTTGGTGGCTTATTGTCAAGTAAAGTTAACTCACCTTCTGACTTTTTCATAGTGATTACACACTTATTCAAATAAATATATAAATTATAAATTTTGCGTCTACTTTGCCAAAGTTATTTTTATTATATCGAAAAATGTATGATAAATGAATAAAAAAATATTACTTGTCTTGGTTCATCTAAAGTTTATAATTTCTGGAATTTTGTTGATTTTTATTCATTATATAATTAAATATCAAACAGTTTAATTTGAAAAATTAAAATGAAATGTAAAACACTACACAGAAACACTACTCGTATTACTAAACATATACAATAAACATTCGTTTACTGTCTAAATTACATGAACAGTATCCAATCTCAAATTAAATTCAAGTTCGAGAATATGTAGACCCCAAACACTTCCTGAAAGTTTCAAGCCTCTAGCTCTTTTCGTTCGAAAGTTAGCGTGTTCACGGACCGATCGGCCGGCCTGCTTGACTGGCCTAACAGAATTACTTTTGACCTAGGATTCTTCATCAGTGAGTACAATCTAGTAGTTTTCGACCATTTTCGACTCAAAATTCTAGACATTTGTCCGAAAGAGTAGGACGCTGTTGCTTGGAATAAGCGTGCATAAAGATGGATTAGCAATTGGCTCATCTCTCCTCGCTGAAATCTTTGAGTCCCTCCTTGAAAGTAAATTTCTAAAATCCACCCAGGCAAGGCATATCATATTTTGATACAGATATGTAGACCAAATATTGGTTTGCTTCTGTGGAACATATTCAGAACTCGAAACACACAGAAATATCTTAATAATTTTTACCAAAAAGAAATTCACAATGCAAATACAATCTGATAATAAAATAAATTTTCTGAAAATAAGTTTGATTGAGATTAACAATGAGATTTCCTTTGATATATCGGGTGTTTTTTTTAGAGTGATAAAACTTTTAATTGAAATAAAACACATTTAAATTAAGATTGAAGCCAATTTTTTTTTATTTGAAAGATAATGTTATGACTTTTATGTTCCAAAAATAATTTCCGGCATATGTCCACCACGACTAGCTTTGAGGAACCACATTCGAGCAGACCAATTTTGGACCACTTTTTCGAGTAATTCAGGCCTTATTCCATCAATAAAACGAGTTATGTTGTCTTCCAAACCGTCTATTGTTTTGGTTTATCAGCATAAACCAATGACTTGACATAACCCCAGAGAAAATAATCCAGTGGAGTTATGTCGCATGATCTTGGAGGCCAATTAAATATATTATTATTTCTCGAAATAATGTTATCGCCAAATCTTTCTTTCAATAAATCAATTGTTACGGTAGCAGCATGAGGTGTAGCACCATCCTGTTGGAATTAAAACATTTCTGGGTCGTAAAATAAAATAGCAAGGCTTTTTACTTGATAGAGGAGACAAAATTTTGTTTCTGGTCTTACCTTCAAGAACACCAATTGCCTTTTAAAAACATGAACACACTTAAGATATAGTGCATTTTTTAGAGATTTTTGAATTAACTTATTCGAATATTTGAATATAGTAAATATTTCAAATAAATTATATTCTTTGAGAAGTCCTTTAAGTGTGTTCATGTTTTTAAAAGGCAATTGGTGTTCTTACAGGTAAGACCAGAAACAAAATTTTGTCTCCTTTAAATATTTATTTATTAATTTTAATTACTTTTTTTTTTGATGACCGATGATGCTTCCAGCGTGTAAAGCACACCATACAGTGCATTTTTCAGGATGCAATGGAACCTGCAGAACTTCTTGAGGATTGTTTTCACCCCATATACGGCAATTTTGCTTGTTTACATAGCCGTTAAATCAGAAATGAACTTCATCGCTAATCACAATTTTGCGATAAAAAAGTG
Organism: Megalocaria dilatata; assembly: GCA_034642435.1. NCBI lineage: Eukaryota > Metazoa > Arthropoda > Insecta > Coleoptera > Coccinellidae > Megalocaria > Megalocaria dilatata. The sequence continues at coordinate 13,708,163 of CM067863.1, forward strand.
GATCAGCTTCAAACTGTTCTAGGGCCCAATCAGCAAACAAACGACGCTTATTATGGTCAAGTGGCTTTAGTTTTTGAACCAGTTGGATCTTGTACGGGTGTAGACCAAGATCTTTACGCAAAATTTTCCATGTGGTGGATGCACAGAGTCCAACTTTTCGTGAACGTCGACGAATAGACAAATCTGGATCATCATTAACACTATGACTTACAGCAGCGATATTTTCTTCTGTACGTACAGTTCTTTGTCTTGTTGTTGCATCGAGTAGAGAAAATGTTGTCCGAAATCTATCGATAGTTCGACGAATAAGCTGCTCTGATGGACGATTATGTAAACCATAAATTTCATGAAGTGCTCTATAAATTTGACGAATAGAACACTGATTTTGAAAATGAATTCTAACAATTTGTGAACGTTGTTGCAGCGTGAGTCTTTCCACGATAATTTGTCAATGCGTACTGAACAGAAATGTCAAAATAACATGGCTTCTACCTTCTGTCAAATCACAGTAATCCCTATCGAAAGTTCTATCACTCTAAAAAAAACACCCGATACAAATGGTTAATGGTTTACAACACGTTCCTCATTTCTCTTGTACGTTGGATACTTTAAAATTTACTTTGAGTATATTCGTTTCAAGTTAAATTTTTTTAGTAAGTTAAATTTTGATCTTGTGATATATTTGAATCTGAATTCAATACATTTCTGAAGGAGTCTGGAGACTGAAATTGATCGAACTATAAAATCTTGGAATTCTCGTTCAATTATTTTATTTGATCCTTTATTTTGAGAATTTCAGATAATTTTGGAATAGTTCTTGTATTTCATGTTGATGAACATAATTATATAGTTTGGTTAATACATTTCTATTAATACCTTTCATGTCATGAAGTAAAAAAGTTCCCGAGACATTGAAAAATATTTTATATTGATTATATATGAGGATATCATTTGGTAAAATAGAAAGGCCTTTTACTTGATAGAAGAAATATAACAAAATTTGAATATTAAAACAAATTGAAATATGTACGTAAATTGATTATATACGTCTATTAAATGTAAGCGGTGCTTGTTAGACATAAATTTATTTCTAAAAGTTTTTTGAATAAAATTTTTTTGAAATTAAAATTGTAGAAGATAAACATATTTCAATTTGTTTTAATATTCAAATTTTGATATCATTTGGATAGTTTTTTTATATGATTTCAGTATAAATTGTAGAAGTTGGAAGATATAATTCTAAAGTTATTGACATACAAACATATAATAAAACAGTAGAATTTGAATGTGTGTACATTGAATGTATTTGCCGAAAATCGATTGGAGATGTTAAAAAAAGGATATCAAAACACAAAAAATCCATTTTCGATTTTTTTCTGTCTGTATTTTACCGCTAATGTATGAAACTTTCTGACTGATTTTCATGAGGTTTTTACAGCTTTGTTTAATCGCAATTGTATGAGGGTGAAATAATATTATCATTCAACTTTAAAAAACCTTCAGTGTAATTGTTACATAATAAAAGTTTGGGGAAAAAAAATGCATTATTTTTTTAGTAGATGACTGTAGTTATCGATATTTCGTAAAGTATCTAGCGAACATTTTCAGATTTATACTCGTTGTTATGGTAACATTTCACGCTAAAAAAATTCCCTTGCTGTTTTTTGTTTGGTCCAATCAGTTGTGAGATATAGGGTGTTCAAAATGGAAGTCAACAAAGAGAGAATTGGGTTTTTCTTTAATGTGTTTGCTTACATAAAATTCCTTTTTAATAATCTCTGAACTCTGAATTTATTATATGTCCTATTATGGGAGTTAATGCTGTTTCTATACCTAATGCTTCCACTTTTTTTAACTCGAAAACTTTTTTTAATGTTGGGTTCATAGCGTTTTTTCAGAATTTTGTGCTCATTATCCGAAAGATTTTTATTTATGAGGTAGAATTAGGGAGAAAGTTTATGCAAACGTAATAGAAAACAGAGAATATTTGCGAAACGAAATATCCCAAGCATTTCATAGTTTAGATCCCATAGAAATAAGAAAGGCAATCATGTTCAAGATCGAATTTCAAAATGTCTGGAAGAGAACGGAGGACATATTGAACGTTTATTCTATATTGCAGTCATAGAAATACTTAATTTCCAGTTTTGTTTGTATTTCTGAGAAGAGATTACAGAAATGTAATCGCGACTGCATATCTTAGAAAATATACATTTTAGGGCATTGGTGTTATTTCCACACCTATATTATTTTTCAATATAGTTTCTATTATGGGTATAAGAAAATGAGGCTCTTATTTGAAAGAAATTGAGATTTCACGTTTTCGAAATTGCCAACTTTGACAACGCTTTTGTGACCTCCTATATCATGATTTTTAATTCTGACTATTGTGACAGAAGCATTGTTCTCACTTCTCGCAGAAACCTGAAAACGACATTTTTTCAATGAAAAACCTTGAATAACATAAATAGAGGTTAATTCTTGATAGAAGATATATAAAATTATTCAAATATTTTGATATTAGCCTTCTACATATTTAATTTCAAAAAATTATATTCAATAATTATAACTTCAAGAATTAAATTAAGAATAATGTCATATAAGTTCCACTTATATCAAACGACATGTAAAATAAACATTCATTATAAGACATCAAAATGATATAACAAAATCCAATAAATAAAAATTGTTAACCAAAATCCTATATATTAAATATTTTGAATAGACAAAATTTTGTTTCTGCTGATTAATCTTATGAAAACAAATATCTTTCAGAAATGTTTAACATAATCTTAAGAATTTCATCATAAAACTATCTTACTTAGAATATTCAATATTATTGGATATCTAACTAAGTTATTTTCTATGGAATCTAAAGATATGTAAAAACATTACTGAAGAACATGTTCTAAGAGAGACTTTGCTTCGTCAGTATTCAAAAATTCATATTCAATAAAATATAACATCCATCAACAAAAAATATTTACTCACCCTTCAACAATTTATAAAACTTCTGGTAAATGAATACTGAAAAATTTAAATGGAGGTTAACTACAAATAAATAGTTCTGTGATTTACCCTTGATTTAAATGATTGAAAGACAATTTAACGGCCTCTGCTATAACACAAGGACTATCTGTATAATGTTAAGGAAACCAAATAATTATATATTATGAATAAAATAACATAAATAGAGGTTAATTCTTAATAGGAGGTATATAAAATTATTTAAATATTTCAATATTAGCCTTCTACGTAGTTAATTTCAAAAAATTATATTCAATAATTATAACTTCAAGAATTAAATTAATAATAATGTCATATAAGTAGTACCACTTATATCAAACGAAATTCTTTAAGTTATAATTATTGAATATAATTCTTTGAAATCAAATATGTAGAAGGCTAATATTAAAATATTTACATCATTTTATATACCTTCTATCAAGAATTAACCTCTATTTATGTTATTTTATTCATAATATATAATTATTTGGTTTTCTTAACATTCTTTATACAGATAGTCCTTGTGCTATAGCAGAGGCCGTTAAATTGGCTTTCAATCTTTTAGATAAAGGGTAAATCACAGAACTATTTATTTGTAGTTAACCTCCATTTAAATTTTTCAGTATTCATTTACCAGAAGTTTTCTAAATTGTTGAAGGGTGAGTAAATGTTTCTTGTTGATTGATGTTATATTTTATTGAATATGAATTATTTGAATACTGACGAAGCAAAGTTTCTCTTAAAACTTGTTTTTCAGTAATGTTTTTACATATCTTTAGATTTTATAGAAAATAACTTAGTTAGATATCCAATAATATTGAATATTCTAAGTAAGATAGTTTTATGATGAAATTCTCAAGATTATGTTAAACATTTCTGAAAGATATTTGTTTTCATAAGATTGTTCAGCAGAAACAAAATTTTGTCTATTCAAAATATTTGATATATAGGATTTTGTTTAACAATTTTTATTTATTGGATTTTGTTATATGATTTGGATGTCTTATAATGAATGTATATTTTATATGTGGTTTGATATAAGTGGTACTTATATGACATTATTTTTAATTTAATTCTTGAAGTTTTAATTATTGAATATAATTTTTTGAAATTAAATATGTAGAAGGCTAATATTAAAATATTTAAATAAAAACCTTGAAGATATCCATGTTTCATCAGAGCGCCATTTTAAAAATTTTTTCGCAATTTCATGTTAAAAAAAAATTTCGGACGGAAGTTAGAAAATTTTACATTAAAACAGTTCGGAATTTTATAAGGAATCTATTTTTATCATGAAATATGGGATTCCCATTTGAAAAACGAAAGTTGGTGTCACTTAGGGTGAAACCGGAAGTCCCACGAATCAGCTGGTATATTTGATCACATAAGCATGCTTAATTTATCTTGATAATAAATTAGATATACAAAATTGAAAAGTTAGATATCCTTGAACCGACCCTGCCTCCTTCAGATTCGAACATTCCGTATTATCGTTAGTTTTCAGATATTTCGTTGAAATGTATTAAATAATTGATAGGAACAGCTTTCGAGCGCATCCATTTCCTTGTCGATTTGCGCTAAATAGCATCAGAAATATAAAAGTGCAAAAATATATTCAGAAATTATATAAGAAACGATGATAGTAACAGCATATTCTACAATCACCAACCTACATGTTTAGCTAAGCCAACTTGTAGCACTACTTTCACGTGATGAGAAGCATCTTCCTTGTGGAATGTCGTATAGCAATATTGCACTCACTACCTTCAAACCTATAAATGATACATTACGTCTTTAGATAGCTCCGCTTCCTTTCTCGCGAACCGCTCTTCAGACGTAGGTTGCGCTAAACATGGCGTTACCTATTTATACAGGGTGAATTACTTTGAAGAATTTTCCTCTTTCTTTCCTTCAATTGGTATTATACATTTATGAATGGAACACAGTTTCTATTTCGATTATCTTTTATTGGAACTGATGTATGTTTCGTCGATACTGGTGCACTTCATCCGAGTACAACATACACAGTTTGGGTCATTGTATTTATTGTTTACAAACAAAAAATTCAGTAGATGTTCCTCTAACAGTTTTAGGAAGGAAAGCACATGCAGATATTCCACCAATAGTTTTACAATATTCTCTACAGAATCACAACTAATTCCCTGAAATATTGAAAGAATGGTGAAAAGCACTAACGTGAAGTCGGAAGCTTTTGCGCGCTTGTTAAACAGTCCATTTCCCTTGAGGATTTCAAATCTATGAATTACTTCTTATAAAAACTACATTTAATGAATAACGACAGATGATTCTGTGTTCTGTCATCCGAAAATCAAATAAACGTCACTTTTAGAACCATTCTCCTGCATGGAATGAAATAAGAAATTACTGAGTTTTCTATCACGTTTTATTAACTGTATATAAAGACTGGTAGTGTTTACTACATTTTCAAATTGAACAGAACAAATTGTATCGCAAATATCGGGTGTTAGAGAGAGTGATAGAACTTTAAATTGAAATAAAACACATTTAATTTAAGATTGAAGCCAATTTTTTTTTTATTTGAAAAATAATTTTATGACATGATGTTTTCAAAATAATTTCCGGCATATGTCCATCACGACTATCTCTGAGGAACCGCATTCGACCAGACCAATTTTGGAACATTTTTTCGAGTAATTCAGGCATTATTTCATCAATAACACGAGTTATGTTGGCTTCCAAAGCGTCTATTGTTTCTGGTTTATTATCATAAACCAATAACTTGACATAACCCAAAAAAATGAGGTGTAGCACCATCTTGTTAGAACCAAAACACTTCTAGGTCGATACCATTCAAATTTTGAAACAAATAATCATTGATCATCGATCTGTAACTAGCACCATTCACTGAAACATTACCTCCAGCATCGTTTTTAAGGAAATATGGACCAATGATGCCTCCAGCGTGTAAGCGTGTGAAGCATACCATACAGTGCATTTCTGAGGATGCAATGGAACCTGCAGAACTTCCTGAGGTTTGTTTTTACTCCATATACGGAAATTTTGCTTGCAGACATAGCCGTTACACCAGAAATAATATCTTCACTAAACACAATTTTACGATGAAAAAGTGGATCAACTTCAAGCTGTTCTAGGGCCCAATCAGCAAACAAACGATGCTTATTATGGTCAAGTGGCTTTAGTTCTTGAAGCAGTTGGATCTTGTATGGGTGTTGACCAAGATCTTTACGCAAAATTTTCCATGTGTTGGATGCACAGAGTCCAACTTGTTGTGAACGTCGACGAATAGACAAATCTAGATCATCATTAACACTATGAACTACAGCAGCCGTACGTACAGTTCTTTGTCTTGTTGTTGTTGTTGCATCGAGTAGAGAAAATGTTGTCCGAAATCTATCGATAGTTCGACGAATGAACTGCTCTGACGATTATATAAACCATTAATTTCACGAAATGCTCTATAAGTCTGGCGAATAGAACACTGATTTTGAAAATAAATTTCAACAATTTGTAAACGTTGTTGCGGCGTTAGTCTTTCCATAATAATTTGTCAATGGTTATCACTCTAAAAAAAACACCCGATATTATATAAGCTCGTTGAAGCCTTCAACGAATATATTTAATATTTTTAAATAATGATAATTTTAAAATGAACTATCACAAAGTAACTCCATCCAATATTTAATCTCCAGCAGAAAAGGGAAATTTCATAAAAATGAAAAATACTTGTGAAGACTCCATCCCTTCGATTAGCATCGTTACATACAAGAGAGAGGGGAAAATACAATATTATCCTCCTAGATCTTCAGTGAAAATCCCTCAGAAGCTTTTTCAGCCTGTGCGAGTTCAGTTGTGTTCTGGGCAGGCTTTGTTTCTGCGATTTTGCACCACTTTAGGTCACAGCACTGTTCATTTTCGACCGAACAGTAGAATGGTGGCCGACATCTGTCTAACTGTCTATCTGGTTACGAACCAGATGCTCTAGCACTGAGCTGTCGTCACATTGAACAAAACTTCATATAAAAAAAAATTTGAATATCAAAACAGATTTAATCTGTTAGTCTTCTACAATTTTAATTTCAAAAAAATTTTTATTCAGAAAACTTTTAGAATTAAATTAATGTTTACAATAAGCACCGCTTATATTTAACAGACGTATATAATAAAAACTCAATATATAATGTCAAATGGAGTAAATAAAACAAGTTTGAATCACGTCTCATAACAACAGAAGACAGAGAGTTTGCCAATGCCATTCAAGAAAAAGTTACTCTTGGTTATCCACTGGCACAGCATCTTATTGGCCAACAGATATAAAGAAAACTCCAGATCTTCTTGATTTTTTCATCACAAATGGCATTCCAACAGCATACATGGACATTGATCCTAGTTATGATTTATCCTCAGACCATAGTCCTATTATATCTACCATAAGCAGTGTTATTGTCTACAAAAAAGGCTTCAAGACTTCATAACAAGAAAACAAATTGGAACGAGTACAGATGAACAATTGAAGATATCCTGGATGTCAATGTGACCCTCAAGAATTCGAATGAGATCGATAAAGAACTAAAGAAGTTTATCAAGATGCTGCAAAACAAGGACAGTAAATGGTGAAAAGGCATTCTACCATTCTACCAGAGGAGGGCAAAAGCGAGATGGCAACTTACACATGCTCCATCAGCCAAAAAGATTTTAAACAGGCTAACCAGTCAACTGAAGTCAAGGAAGAAAGAAGCAAAAGAAAAATCACTCAACGAGTAGGTACATAACTAGTCTTAATAAATTAGACCAGTCCATATGGAAGTCAGTCAAACATTTGAAAAAGTACCTCCTGTACTGGAGGAACAGGGGCCTAATCTACAGTGGGCTAGGAGTGATGACCAAAAAACAAAAATTTTTACAGGCCACCTAGCCAAGGTTTTCCTAACAATAACGATCCTGATGATGAAGTGGAAAAGGATTTATTGGAGAATCTTTTAAGCATCTCACGGTTAAAAAAAATTCAGAGTAGCTAAGGTCGAAAAAGAGATAAAATGCTGGAATATTCGAAAATTGCCAGGAATGGATAGAGCAACTCCAAAAATCATCAAAGAGCTGCCGAAAAGGGGAGCAGTGCTGCTGACATTTATTTTCAATGCCATCCTGAAAAAAAATTATTGGCCAAAACAGAATTTAGGACCAGGATAGGTGTCTGAAAAGTACCCGATAACATCTGGAGTACTGCAGGGTACTGTGCTGGGTTCATTTCTCTATCTGCTTTATACAGCAGATCTGCCTACAAACAGGCACACCATCATGGGAACATTTGCTGATGATCCAGCATTGATCTAGCCACCTGCAAGATGATCTAAATGAAATGGAAAAATGGCTGCAAAAATGGAAGATCAAAATTAATGGGACCAAGTCTACAAAAGTGGATTTCACACTGATAAGAGATCAATGTCCACCTGTCTTCATTAACAGTGTACAGAATCCTGAGTCCACATCTATCAAATACTTGGGAATGCATCTGGACAGACGACTCATCTGGAAAGAGCATGTTTGCAAAAAAGGAAACAAATTGATATAAAAGTGAAAGATCTATATTGGATAATAGGGAGAAGGTTTCTGGAGAACAAAATTCTAATATACAAAACTGTCATCAGATCAATATGAGTGTATCGAATAGAATCGTGGGGCTGCACAAGCAATTCAGACATGGTTATCATACAGAGAAGTCAGTCAAAGATACTACGTACGATAGCAATTGCTCCATAGTATGTTACTAATAAGACCTTACTTGAAGACCTGAAGGTGCCAATGTGAAGGACATAATCAAAGAAAAAAGTATAAATCACCATGAAAATTACATCATCACAAGAATACTTCTCTCCCCCAATTACTTGATCCACAAAAAGACAGAAGACTCAAAGGGAACTAGCCAGCAGATCTGATGGAGGAATGAAGAGGACTACTCACTGGAGAAGTCTTCATCTCGTCATCTGGGAACACGCAGCTCTTAAGCCATCACATTAGCCTATAGAATGAATGTATTCTGATTGCTAATAGTGTTGAATAAAAAAAATTTTTACGAAATTTTATCAAATTGAGTGTAAAAGTTTCCGTGAAGTTGAATGCCTTTCAGTACAGAGTAGCTGAAAATGGAAATGTTGGCATTTTCTTGCTGAAAGGCACGGAGCGTATTCTATAGATACTAAGTATATATTTTTTGTAAGCATAACCCCCAACATTTAGAAGCTATCGTATCCTGTTTTGGAAACTGTAATTTTTCATGAAAATAATAATATCGATTATTCGATAATATATATTAGGAGTACAAATAAGTTTCCGCCGTTTTATTGTAGATGGCGCGGCACGGAGTTTCGGTTAGCTTTCGCAGATGATAACCGGTTTAAAAAATAGTTTGGACATTCAAGAACAACATAACCTATTAATATCATTGATTTTATATTGGTAAAATATAATTTTTATAAGTTGAAAATGTCAAAATTTGAGCCAAGTAAGCGTCATTTGCGGGAAATATTAGTTTACTTCTTTATTTAAAAAAATCTGCTGCTGAGGCGCATCAATTGCTCGTAGAAGCATATGGTGAGGGTGCTTTGAGTGAGAGAACGTGTCGAGAGTGGTTTCAAAAGTTTAAAAACGGTGATTTCGACGTAGAAGATAAAGATCGCAGTGGAAGGCCAAAAATTTACGAGGATGCAGAATTGGAGGAATTATTGGAGGAAGATTCATCTCAAACACAAAAAGAACTTGCTCTAACATTAGAAGTCACTCAGCAAGTGATCTCACATCGTTCTTCTATAATAAATATTCAATTTGTGTTAAAAAACGGCGGAAACTTATTTGTACTCCTAATAATATTATATATTAATTATTATTTTAGTTTGAATCTGAATATTATTATTCCGGTGGACCGGAAAGTAATGCAGTTGTTTTAAATTCAATTCATACGAATGAATTATTAACAAGTTCTTATTTTTAATCAATAATGTAATCACCTTCACCATATAGTCTGCAAATTTTCAATGCTGGACCGATAAAAATCAATTGGTTTTTGCGTAAAATATCTCGAGATGGCATTTTGGACATCATCCACAGTTTTAAATTTTTTGCGACTAAGAAAATGTTGTAGCGATTGGAATAAATGGAAATGCGAGGGTACGATATCGGGCTAGTATGGCGGATGAGGCAGTACTTCCCAACCATATCCATTAAATTTTTCCAAGGTTCTTCTTGCACTGTGTGGTCTTGCATTGTCGTGTAGCAGAATAACGACTTTTCTGTTGACGATTGCCGAATAGTTTTCGATTTAAGATTGATTCACTCCATCCAGTTGTTCATAATAAAGATCTGCATTAACAGTTTGTCCAGGTTTCAGCACTTCAAAATGATCAATTTCGCGTCTACTCCACGAAACACACAGAAGCGCCTTTTCGGGACGATCAAAATTACCGGGTCTAAACCTAGAGAACCATCTTTGGCATATACGAACGTCAAATGCAAAAGTTTTTGGATTGCTCTTCTGATATTTGGCTGGCCATTTCACCCCAAATTGCAAAAAAATTCTAATATTTAATTATGTAAAAGTGAACAAGTCACAATAACCTTAAAATGTCTTTAACACGACTTCGGAGTACAAATGACAAACTCAGAATTGTATATGTCGGCATGTGAGCATAGCTCTTAACCGACGTTGATGTACCATTGTCATCATTGCTGTCCTGGGTTTCAGCTCGAGTTTTGACACTCAAGCAGACCCCCGATAAGCTGAAAGAGAAAGAAAAGGATATCTGGAAGCAATAATAGAGAGCCTACGTCAGTACAACCAAGGAGGAACCGGTAGGGATCCACCGCTCCAAAAAGGATCGTTGTGTCGATCCCAGACCATTGAAGGGCTGAAAACGGGGGTGGCATAGAGTTGGGGGCGAGCAAAGAGCGAATCCACCCAGGTCGAAACGTCTTCTTTTTTCTCCAGCGGACCATTTCGGACCCCGCAGCGAATAAGTGACGAAAGTTGGAAAGCCCATGACGAATTCAAAAGAGTTTCATTTTCGCCCGTATGATGAATTTTGACTTTATACGTCTATTGAATATGAGCAGTGCTTATAAAGACATTAATTTAATTCTTAAAGTTTCTTCAAAGAATTTTTTGAAATTAAAATTGTAGAAGACAACAGATTAAATCTGTTTTGATATTCAAATTTTGTAATAATCCTTCTATCAAGTAAAAAACCGTTCCTTCTTATTTTATTTTATATATAATATATAACTATATTAGGTTTTTTAAATAAAGAAATTCATTATACAGTGTTGAATGGTTTTAACTAAGGCCAAGTGCCTTATAAGCTTTGTATGATTTTCTGTGAACATGGAACATAGAGTACCTTGGATATAAAGGTACCTACTTATATGTTTGTTGAGGATCATGCATTTCTAAGATGGCACTGGGTAAGTCTATACATTGTTTAATTGATTTTATTATTTTTTTTTTATGTAAAGTTGAACTGATCTTATCGTAACTTTAATTATTTCTTGAGAATGTGCTACATGTTTTGAGATTTTTTGAAGTAATTTATTTAAATATATTGAATATTTCAAATAAATTAGTTTTTGAGAAGTTCTTGAAATTATGTTTTATATTTTTGCGAAAGAGTTATTTTTCATTAATATAGGATCAGAAAACAATACATTTTGTAACAAACAGGGCTGCGTAAGTTTGTCTGAAGAGTTCATTACACATGCCTGGAACGAAACAAAAAATGTTTGCTTATTTATATTTTAATTTCAATTGACAATTTATATTCGTTGGTTTTTCTTAATTCCATTTGATATTGTATGATGAATTTTGACTTTATACGTCTATTAAATATGAGCAGTGCTTATAAAGACATTAATTTAATTCTTAAAGTTTCTTCAAAGAATTTTTTGAAATTAAAATTGTAGAAGACAACAGATTAAATCTGTTTTGATATTCAAATTTTGTAAGAATCCTTCTATCAAGTAAAAAACCGTTCCTTCTTATTTTATTTTATATATAATATATAACTATATTAGGTTTTTTAAATAAAGAAATTCATTATACAGTGTTGAATGGTTTTAACTAAGGCCAAGTGCCTTATAAACTTTGTATGATTTTCTGTGAACATGGAACATAGAGTACCTTGGATATAAAGGTACCTACTTATATGTTTGTTGAGGATCATGCATTTCTAAGATGGCACTGGGTAAGTCTATACATTGTTTAATTGATTTTATTATTTTTTTTTATGTAAAGTTGAACTGATCTTATCGTAACTTTAATTATTTCTTGAGAATGTGCTACATGTTTTGAGATTTTTTGAATTAATTTATTTAAATATATTGAATATTTCAAATAAATTAGTTTTTGAGAAGTTCTTGAAATTATGTTTTATATTTTTGAGAAAGAGTTATTTTTCATTAATATAGAATCAGAAAACAATACATTTTGTAACAAACAGGGCTGCGTAAGTTTGTCTGAAGAGTTCATTACACATGCCTGGAACGAAACAAAAAATGTTTGCTTATTTATATTTTAATTTCAATTGACAATTTATATTCGTCGGTTTTTCTTAATTCCATTTGATATTGTATGATGAATTTTGACTTTATACGTCTATTAAATATGAGCAGTGCTTATAAAGACATTAATTTAATTCTTAAAGTTTCTTCAAAGAATTTTTTGAAATTAAAATTGTAGAAGACAACAGATTAAATCTGTTTTGATATTCAAATTTTGTAATAATCCTTCTATCAAGTAAAAAACCATTCCTTCTTATTTTATTTTATATATAATATATAACTATATTAGGTTTTTTAAATAAAGAAATTCATTATACAGTGTTGAATGGTTTTAACTAAGGCCAAGTGCCTTATAAGCTTTGTATGATTTTTTGTGAACATGGAACATAGAGTACCTTGGATATAAAGGTACCTACTTATATGTTTGTTGAGGATCATGCATTTCTAAGATGGCACTGGGTAAGTCTATACATTGTTTAATTGATTTTATTATTTTTTTATATGTAAAGTTGAACTGATCTTACCGTAACTTTAATTATTTCTTGAGGATGTGCTACATGTTTTGAGATTTTTTGAAGTAATTTATTTAAATATATTGAATATTTCAAATAAATAAGTTTTTAAGAAGTTCTTGAAATTATGTTTTATATTTTTGAGAAAGAGTTATTTTTCATTTATATAGGATCAGAAAACAATACATTTTGTAACAAACAGGGCTGCGTAAGTTTGTCTGAAGAGTTCATTACGCATGCCTGGAACGAAACAAAAAATGTTTGCTTATTTATATTTTAATTTCAATTGACAATTTATATTCGTTGGTTTTTCTTAATTCCATTTGATATTGTTTGATGAATTTTGACTTTATACGTCTATTAAATATGAGCAGTGCTTATAAAGACATTAATTTAATTCTTAAAGTTTCTTCAAAGAATTTTTTGAAATTAAAATTGTAGAAGACAACAGATTAAATCTGTTTTGATATTCAAATTTTGGAGTTCTTGTTTAATTATTTTTATTTTGATCCTTTATTTTGAGAATTTTTGATAATTTTGGAATACTGGAATTTCTTGTATTTGTATGTTAATATATTATACCTACTTGTATAGTTTTGTTAGGAGGCGTCCATAAATTACGTGAGGTGTTTTTTAAATTTTCTGTACCTACCTGCCTCCCTCCCTGGTGAGAGGTCGGGAGATTTTATTCAACCCCCTCCCCCATCCCCCAATCTTTTTTCAAAATGGGTTTTTTACGTAAACGCGTTGGATTGTTATTGTAAAAAGAAAAAAAATTATTTCGTACTTTTATTTACGACTAGTTATCAATATTGCTGAGAGTTATAAGTGTAATAAAAATTTAACAATAGAATACTTGAATCGTGACTACTGTGATTAAAAAAAAAGAATATCTACTCTAATTCAGTCCATGGAGGATCATGCGCGGTCTCAAGAGAGACTATTGGAACCAACATGTCCATATGATTTTCAGTAAAATCATCTGCTCCTTCAACTTCGTTACCAAAATAGTATAATTTTTTATTGTTTCAATCAGAAAAAAAATTGCGTGATTTGCCGAGACCCCCCCTCTCTCCAACGTAAGATTAGATGAGATTTTACTCGACCCCCTTCCCCCCTTAAACATCTCACGTAATTTATGGGCGCCCCTTAATACATTTGTATTGATTCGTTTCATGTCGGGATGTAAAAAGGTTTTTTCATTTTGTTAGTTTTTGTATATAGTTTTAATATATATTCCAGAAGTTATAAGATAAAATTCTGAATTAATATATACATATATTATACATATACATATTTCTCGGTACTCAATTCTTCTGTTACAAATTTAGATGGACTAAGGAGCGTAACTAAATCGATCAAAACACTTAACTGCGAAGTAGCTACCATATCAGGTACATTATTCTTAGTTCTTGATGCTAATACCTTTGCGACAATTGAAGATAATTTCAGGAATCTTTCCATCATGTCCAAACAAGAGTTTCAAAGAGTAGAAACTGCTTTAATTAACATCAATATTTGGTCTTCTTTCTTTCCTTCTGCTAATTGCACTAACAGTATTTAAAATAAGTTACAATACATTTTATTTGATCAGCTCAGTTTGAAAAATTTGTATTATTGTTTAAAACTGACTTTCTTAATATGTCCAGTGGAGTTGTCGCATTATCTTGGAGGCCAATTAATTGGGCCATTTCTCGAATTAAAATGTTATCGCCAAATCTTTCTTTCAATAAATCAATCGTTACGGTAGTAGCATGAGGTTTAGCTCCATCTTGTTGGAACCAAAACACTTCTGGGTCGATACCATTCAAATTTTTAAACAAATTATCATTGATCATCGATCTGTAATTTACTGTAACATCAGCTCCAGCATCATTTTTAAAGAAATATGCACCGATGATGCCTCCAGCGTCTAAAGCACACCATACAGTGCATTTTTCAGGATGCAATGGAACCTGCAGAAATTCTTGAGGATTTTTTTTCACTCCAAATACAGCAATTTTGCTTGTTTACATAGCCATTCAACAAGAAATGAGCTACATAATTAAACAATTTTACGATAAAAAAGTGGATCAACTTCAAGCTGTTCTAGGGTCCAATCAGCAATAAAACGACGCTTATTATGGTCAAGTGGCTTTAGTTCTTGAACCAGTTGGATCTTGTATGGGTGTAGATCAAGATCTTTACGAACAATTTTCCATGTGGTGGATGCACAGAGTCCAACTTATTGTGAACGTCGACGAATAGACAAATCTGGATCATCACTATGACTAACAGCAGCGATATTTTCTTCTGTACGTATAGTTCTTTGTCTTGTTTGTTGCTGTTGCATCGAGTAGGTCAAATGGCTCCAGTTCTTGAACTAGTTGAATTAAGTGAGGATATAAACCGAAATCTGAACACAAATCGCATGAGAAATGTTAAAAATTATACACAGTGTTGCAATTATAACCATTTTAAATTTTATCATTCTTATTGGAAAACACGTTATATCGGGTGTTTTTTTTAGAGTGATAGAACTGTTTCTATATGTTTCTCGTTTATCAGCATAAACCAATGAATTGACGTAACCCCAAAGAAAATAATCCAGTGGAATTATGTCGCATGATCTTGGAGACCAATTAATTGGACCATTTCTCAGAATAATGCTACCGCCAAATCTTTCTTTCAATAAATCAATTGTTACGGTAGAAGCATGAGGTTTAGCACCATCTTGTTGGAACTAAATCACTTCTGGGTCGATACCATTCAAATTTTGGAACAAATAAGCATTGATCATAGATCTGTAACGAGTACCATTCACTGTAACATTCGCTCCATCATCGTTTTCAAAGAAATTTTTCTTCTGTACTTACAGTTCTTTGTCTTGTTTGTTGCTGTTGCATCGAGTAGAGAAAATGTTGTCCGAAATCTATCGATAGTTCGACGAATAAGCTGCTCTGATGGACGATTATGTAAACCACAAATTTCACGAAATGCTCTATAAGTTTGGCGAATAGAATACTGATTTTTAAAATGAATTTCAACATTTTGTAAACGTTCTTGCAGCGCGAGTCTGTCCATGATCATTTGTCAATGCTTACTGAACAGAAATGTCAAAACAACATGGCTTCTACCTTTTGTCAAATCACAGTTATCCCTATCGAAAGTTCTATCACTCTAAAAAAAAACCGATACTTTTATAGAGGTTTCCAGAAAATTTTTATTTTCCATTCAAAAACGTTGCTGAATTTTTCCAAGTGGAACCGGAACTCTCAAATTATTTATCGATTCTTCCCTCCGCAACTTAAAATTAAATTTATCGAAAAATCTCCCTGTGATGTCGTAAAAATATTCAACGTCAGTTGGAAATTCCAACAATCTCTTCTGCATACGAAATGGGATTGCTTTGCCATTTGATAGAAACCGATTCTGCAGATAATCAAGATCCGCAACGTTCGCTAGTCGATTTCTATCCGCGATAAAAGCCGTACTGTTCCGTAGAACAGATTGAGGTTTCCTAAATTCGTGGAATCATTAAATCTAAAGGACTGGTCGAACATACGGCAGTATACATCGAAAGCAATCAGAAATTGCACCTGGCTCTCGAAACCATTCCTTTGAAAACCCTTCAGGAAATGGTGTCCAACTGCTTCGATACCCGTTTTCGACTAAGAAACTGGACGTTCTCACACCGGGCGAAGTTTCTCGAACGAACTGATTTACGTAATCTAAACGTATTAAAAAGTCGGACGTAATGATCGAGTGTGCTTCGAAAAAAGAAGTTTTCGTATGCAGGGTGTTTCGGATTATAACCTCCAATGAAAATAATAAAAATACATAAATTGAAAATTACTACGAAGAAGTATTTGCATATTACAGAATAATAGCTGGAATTAATTCACCAGAACCTCCACAGATTTTAATCTAAATAAATCTCATGGAAGCATTTAGAATTAAATTTCAAAAACATATCCTAAACATACTGTATCACTTTATAAACATATATATTATTATCACATGTGGTGGAAATTAACTAATAAAGAATCAAAAGAAATATAAAATAATGATGAAATTATTTAGACATCACCATCATAATATCGATTGGATATTAAAGAATCACAAGTTTAATCACCAGAAAATGTTCAACATATAATTCAAAAAAAGCCATTTTATTTTCCTTCCTTAAAGAATATATAGCACATTCTCCAGAGAAAGAACCTAATATATTCGGACCCAAAATCCCATCAGTAAGGAGTTATTTGAATAAACAAAATAATCATTTAGAAATATATAACAATACCTTCTTCAACACAACGCATTTCTGCAACAACTAACCAATTTCGGGGTAGGCATGACCTAAACGAAAATTAGGTTATATCACAGAAATATACAATGAAAGAAGATACGACTTAGACTCTACATTAGATAAACCACGTGCATTTGATATAATACAAAGAAATTTCTCAATTATTGAAGTATATAAATTGAAAATTACTACGAAGAAGTTTTTGCATATTACAGAATAATCGCTGGAATTAATTCACCAGAACCTCTACAGATTTCAATCTAAATAATCTCTTGAAAACATTTAGAATTAAATTTTGAAAACATGTCCTAAATACACTGTATCACTTTACAAAAATATTATCATCAAAGTCGTATCTTCTTTCATTGTATATTTCTGTGATATAACTCACACTCTTGTGTTAAAGAAGATATTGTTATATATTTTTAAATGACTATTTCATTTATTCAAATAACTCCTTACTGATGAGATTTTGGGTCCGAATGTATAAGGTTCTTTCTCTAGAGAATATGCTTTATATTCTTTAAAAAAGGCCCTTTTTTGAATTATACGTTGAACACTTTTTGTTGATGGAACTTGTGATTCTTTAATATCCAATATCCAATATATATGTATAAGGTGATGTCTAAATAATTTTATCATTATTTTATATTTCTTTTGATTCTTTATTAGTTAATTTCCACCACATGTGATGATAATATATATGTTTATAAAGTGACACAGTGTATTTAGGACATGTTTTTAAAATTTAATTCTGAATGTTTTCATGAGATTTTTTTAGATTAAAATCTGTAGAGGTTCTGGTGAATTAATTCCAGCTATTATTCACTGTAATAAAAATACAGATTTGGCGTCCGGAAGAAGAGCTCGTAAAGCTGATTAATGTCGCTCGATTTCAAAATGTACTACTCTGTCAAGAAAGTACCGGGAATTTTCAATTAAAACAACATTTTTACATTTAATCGTCAAAACTTATTGGGTCGCCTTGAAAATAGGCTCCATTTGCTCCAATACATCTATGCCAACGGCACTTCCAATTATCGAAACATTTTTTATAGGCGCTTTCCGGGATGGACTTCAGCTCTCGCGCCGAATTTTGTTTTATGGCTTCAATCGACTCAAAACGGGTGCCACGAAGGGGCAATTTTAGTTTTGGGAAGAGGAAAAAGTCGCAGGGAGCCAAATCCGGCGAATACGGTGGTTGCTGAAGCAGGTTTGTTGAGTTTTTGGCGAGAAAGTCAGTCACAATCGTAGCTCGGTGAGAAGCCGCGTTATCGTCATGCAAAATCCATGAGTTGATCGCCCACAAATTTGGCCGCTTCTTACGGATACGCTCACGCAAACGTTTCATAACGCCTAGGTAATACTCCTTGTTTACCGTCTGACCCTCTGGAACGAATTCGTAGTGCACCACGCCACGGATATCGAAGAAAACAATGAGCATCACCTTCATTTTCGAGCGGCTTTGGCGTGGTTTTTTCGGTTTCGGCTCATTTTTTGCCACCCATTCCGATGATTGCTGGCTTGTTTGCATATCCTACTCGTAGACCCAGGTCTCATCACCTGTTATAATGCGTTCCATGAATGTAGAATCGGAATTACAGCGATCCAGCATGTCTGAAGCAACCTGTTCGCGATGACGTTTTTGAAGAAAATTCAGGTCTTTCGGTACGAGTCATGCCCAAAATATCAATCAAAATCGTACGTGCGGACTTGTGGGATATCTTAAGATCATGTGCTATCTCTCTCAAGCTGGTACGACGGTTTTCCAGCACCCTTTCCTTAATTTTATCGACGTTATCTTCGATCGAAGCCGTCGATGGGCGACCACTTCACGACCGTCCTTGAAGGCTCTGTACCACTGATATGGACGAGTTTTCGATAGAGCATTATCACCAAAGGCCTTTTGCAACATTTCCAATGCATCGGCACACGAAAATTCATTTGCAACACAAAACTTTAAACAAATTCTTTGCTCAACGTAATCACCCATAGTAAAAATCGGCACGCACTCTGACATCGACTGACTTAATCAGCTGTTGCAAACACACTAGTTGACAGATCCCACTCAAGCTTGGCATAGTAATTAAGGACAGTGGTACCAACCTAGTAGAAAAAATTTTTACCTGCCTCATTGCCCCGCCAGATTTAAATCGATAATTCCCGGTTCTTTCTTGACAGAATGTATATCCAAGATTTTTGAGATATTTAAATAAGTAACGTCTGTTTACCAATCTTCTTTGACGTGCCGACGTTCGAATAGTTGTTATGCGTCTGCTCATTTTAAACTTTTTTAAATTGTTTTCATTACCTCTTCTACTTCTGTATATTCATAAGTACCCTGTTCTGCTTGTTGAGTCTTCAGTTGTCTGAAGTTGGGATAGTTAATTCCCGAAACTCGAGTCACACTTAAATGTGTAAAATATCAATTTATTGGTAGTAAAACAAAGTAATTTCTACGACTTGCTTCAAACAAATTAGCAATTTGTCAGAAAGGAGTATTTCTAATAAAATATAGTGTTTTTAAGCGAAGGTTGCAAAATATTCTGAGCTTTTTTCCTATTCCTAATTCAAGCATTTATTTTTGGCTCGGAGAACATTATCTGGTGGAATGCTCCACAACAACCAGAGTTCGTTGAATAAGAACGTGGACCAGACGAGCGAAAATCCATAGTTTAAATTTGATTTCATTCCTCTGTCGAAAGAGAACATCGCAACCAGTCCAAGGAAATTCAATTATCATTCCCTCCCGATGCTTTTTTCGGTCCGATGCGAGTGAAAATGAAAGAATTCCTTCTTAATGCCCTTAATTTAAATTTTAAAGCCTCTTGAACCATTCCGCAAACCATCAAAATTGAATTCTTCCACTTTAATCCTCGAACAATTAAAGTGTTGGGGTTGGTGCCCCCGCTTGTTCTCTTTCAATTTTCCGACATCATTGCATCATTATTTCGTGGGAAGCGCGGTTATTGCATCAGTCAAATAGGTCACACGACAAGTGGGAAAATATTGGGCTACAGAACGTTTTAGAAGTCCTACAACTTCATCTTGTTTGTTGTATTAGATTTTCACGGTGAGGTTGAGAAATCGGATATTTCATCATCATGATTTTTCATTAAACTCATTATACCAGTCGAATGTTGCATCAGAACTTATGAGGGGTGTTCAATGTATTCTCGGTATAGGCATGGAAGAAAACTCAGAAAATGTTGGAAAAATTCTATTTTTCAATGTAGTCTCCTAGAAGAAATAAGCTACTCTAAACCTTGTAAAAGTATTCTTCCGGCTGCTCCTCAAAATAGGTATTAATTGCTACCTTCAGTTCTTCATCGTCAGAAAATCGCTTTCTACGAAGATATTTTTCCACATTTGGGAATGAGTAGTAGTCTCTGGGTGCCAAGTCTTGACTGTACGAAGGATGAGTAATTTCTTCGAAGCCACATTTCCGCAGCCTTTGCCACGCTGGCCTTGTGAACCGACGCGTTGTCGTTAAGCAGCAACACACTGTGAGTTTTCCTCTATTTTTTTATTTATATACTTCTCTTAAATTGCGCAAAGTTGTTGAGTATCATGCTACTGCTTTAATCCTTTTAAGTGTATTCCACCAATAAAATTCTTTTAAAACCCCAAAAGCCCGTAGCCATTATTTTCCAGCGGATGGGGTGACTTTAAACTTGTGTGGGAGATGTGCACCCTTTTCAATCCACTGCATGGACTCTTGTTTGCTCTCAGTGTCATACGTCTCATCTTCAGTAAGCAGTCGGTAACATCTTTAAGCATCGGGGTCTTTTTAGAGTGAAAGAACTTTCGGTAGGAATAACTGTGATTTGACAGAAGGTAGAAGCCATGTTGTTTTGACATTTCTGTTCAGTAAACATTGACAAATTATCATGGAAAGACTCACGCCGCAACAACGTTAACGAATTGTTGAAATTTATTTTCAAAATCAGTGTACTCTTCGCCAAACTTATAGAGCACTTCGTGAACTTTATGGTTTACATAATCGTCCATCAGAGCAGCTCATTCGTCGAACTACCGATAGATTTCGGACAACATTTTCTCTACTCGATGTACAACAATAACAAGAAAAATAACTGTACATACAGAAGAAAATATCGCTGCTGTGTGTCATAGTGTTAATGACGATACAGATTTGTCTATTCACCAACGTTCACAACAAGTTGGACTCTGTGCATCCACCACATGGAAAATTTTGCGTAAAGATCTTGGTCTATACCCATACAAGATCCAACTGGGTCAAGAACTAATGCAACGTGACCATAATAAGCGTCGTTTGTTTGCTGATTGGGCCCTAGAACAGCTAGAAGTTGATCCACTTTTTTATCGTTAAATTGTGTTTAGTGATGAAGCTCATTTCTGGTTGAACTGCTATGTGAAGAAGCAAAATTGCCGTATATGGAGTGAAAACAATCCTCAAGAAATTCTGCAGGTTTCATTGCATCATGAAAAATGCAATGTGTGCTTTATACACTGGAGGCATCATCGGTCCATATTTCTGTAAAAACGATGCTGGAGCTAATGTTACAGTGAATGGTCTCGTTACAGATCGATGATCAATGATTATTTTTCTCAAAATTTGAATGGTATCGGCCCAGAAAAGTTTTGGTTCTAACAAGATGGTGCTACACCTCATGCTGCTACCGTAACAATTGATTTATTGAAAGGAATATTTGGCGATAACATTATTGCGAGATTTGGTCCAATTAATTGGCCTCCAAGATCATGCGACATAACTCCACTGGATTATTTTCTTTGGGGTTATGTCAAGTCATTGGTTTATTCTGATAAACCAGAAACAATAGACGCTTTGGAAGTCAACATAACTCGTGTTACTGATTAAATAAAGCCTGAATTACTCGAAAAAGTGGTCCAAAATTGGTCTGGTCGAAAGCGGTTCCTCCGAGTTAGTCGTGGTGGACATATGTCTGAAATTATTTTTAAAACATAAATGTCATAATAAAATTATCTTTCAAATAGAAAAAAAATGGCTTCAATCTTAATTTATATGTGTTTTATTTCAATTTGAAGTTCTATTACTCTAAAAAAACACTTGACACCAGATTTTCCACTTTTTTTACATTTTCTTCAGTGGTCCCGCTAACGGGCCCGCCTGAGCGAGAATCGTCTTCAATGTTTTCTCTGCCTCTTTTGAAATCACTTGACCACTTTTGAACGGTGGATAACGACGGGACACAGTATTAGTAAACAGCAACTATCTCTTCTTGAATGATTTTTTGACTTTTTTCCTGCTTAGTGAGGAACTTTATAACGGTGCGATGTTCAATTTTCTTCATCATCAGTCATTCTGGTCGTCTTTCGATACCCAGAAAACTAATGATCGTAAATTAGTGAAATTTGACATTTTTACCCTAAAATAGTGTCATTAGTGAATGAGATAATTTGATTACTCAGATTATTAGCAAATCACCCCGACACCGAGAATACATTGAACACCCCTCTTATTTAAATGAACCTTTAATGATTTTTAACCGACTACTCAAACGGGGAGTACCGTTTTTAGGATGTCTTTTTGTATGAACTCCAGTGTCAAGAAAGTACCTGGAATCGCTCAGTGAGGCAAAAATATATATTATTCATCCAAATTTATACCACCATCAAATTAGGTCCCTTTTAAATATACACACCCATATAGAGCCGCATTTTGAGTAAAATATAGATTAAAACTCTATTTCGAAGGATTCTTTGAAATATTACAGATAATAGCTGGATAAATTTTCCGAAATCTGAAAAATCTTCTAAAATCCTTTTGGAATATTAAATTCAATAAAATTCCTCAGGAACAAAGCAAAATACAGGGTGTCCCAACGAAAACTTGACCCCCCCAGAATTCATAAGCGAAGGATTTTCGAATATTCTAAAAAAACAGGTCAACTTCTGTTTTCAGGGGGACGAATTTTCATCATGAGTTTGTTCGGAAGAAACCAACCCCATGAAGGTGGCATTAACTCCCAACATTTTTTTAATATAGGATAGATGTCAAGTATTGGTCATTTTGAAAGGTATTTATGTTCTATATAAAACTCAGTTGAAATTTTCCAAATTGGTTCATTATTCACGAAATAATGTAATATTGAACAGACAGTTGTACCGCCCAAACTCAAGAACCTGAGAGTTTTGAAGAATCCAAAAATAATTTTCAAGTTCTGTATCAGGGAGAAAGAATGCCTATAACGATATTATTCCGAAAAAACCACCTGAGGATGGCAACAACCCTCAACATTTTTTGAACAGGGAGGAGATGTTGGATGTGGTTTAGTTGAGTAGTTTTTTCTGTTCTCTCAACATAGAGTCGAAACTTTCAAATTTGTTTATTTAATGGCAGAACAATTTGAGTTTTTGAATGTTTTTACTTTAAAAACATTCGATTTTCTTATCGTTAATGATGAGAAAATGTGTGAAACGCATGAAATTCATTACTATTTTTTTGAAGTTTCTTTCTCAAATGTGTTTCAATCTTTCGTTTCTGCATCATAATTGGGTTTGAGACTTAATTACGTGGGCAAAAATGGTTTATTTTATTGAAGAACGCATGGAATTTCTCAAATTATACTATCGGAATGACGAAAATTTTAGATTAACTGCAAGGTATTTTAATGATAATCATCCAGAAAGAAATGTAAGTCACCAATATGTTAAGCATTTGATGAATAAATTGGAAACTACTGGTTCTCTTCAGAATAAGGAACACGAAGTTCAGCGTTCAGTTCGAAATTAAGCTATTGAAATGGCAGTATTGGGACATTTACAGATGTATAATCGGCAATCTATAAGAACGAGCATCTAATATTCCGAAATCTAGCTTTCATCGATTCGTGAAACCTCATAAATTTCACCCTTACAAGATAAGGTTGGTGCAAGAGTTGAATGAAGATGATCCTGACCGTCTGATTCAGTTTTGTGAACAATTTAGTGAGTTACTGAATAATAACTCACACCGAATCTACAAAACAATCTTTTCTGATGAGTGTACCATTATGTTGAATGGGGAAGTCAACAGACATAATTGTCGATACTGGTGTGATAGTAATCCTCATTTATTAATGGAGATACATATACAAATTCCACAAAAATTAAATGTTTGGGTAGGAATATTAGGAAACCATATTGTTGGACAAATTTTTATCGATGGATATCTTGACGAAACAACTCATTTGAATTAAATAGACGACATTATTGATCCATTGACACATTTTAGCAGGATGGTGCACCACCACATTTCGATATCCGCGTTCGACAATTTTTTAACGAACGTTATCCAGGACGTTGGATTGGTAGGAGGGGTCCTATAGAGTGGCTAGCAAAATCACCCGATCTATCGCCATTAGATTTTTTTTTGTGGGGACATTTGAGGTCCAAAGTCTATGTAACTCCACCTGAAAATCTTGCAGAACTGCGACATAGAATCATCACGGAATGCCAATTACTGACACCAGACATTGACATTGGTGGTGGTCATTTTGAATAATACATATTAACTTCAAATAGCTAACATTTTTTCCTGGTTGTTCCCTATCATTACTTACAAGTCTGATGCATTTGAATGTATTGGGTTTCTGTTTGAATTACCCTTCTGATAATGTTCAATATAAAATTGATTAAAAAAAATCACCGAATATGAAAATTTCAACTAGGATGTTTAGAGAACAAAAAAAGCTTTTTAACTAAAACACATTCGCCATCTCTTTTCTATTCAACAAACTTGAGGGTTTTTGCCACCCTCAGGTGTTTTTTTCGGAATAACGTCATCATAGGGATTCTTTCTTCCTAATATAGAATTTGAAAATTATTTTTAGATTCTAAAAAACTGTTAGGTTCTTGAGTTCGGGCGGTTCAACTGTCTTCAACATCACCTGTTGACGATAAGTTCAATATTACATTATTTCGTGAATAGTGAACCGATTTGAAAATTTTAACTGGGTTGTGCACAGAACATAAATAACTTTCAAACTTATCAACACTCGACATCTCCGTATTCTATAAATGTTGAGGGTTAATGCCACCTTCATGGGGGTGGTTTTTTTCGGAACAAACTCATGATGGAAATTCATCCCCCTAAAAACAGAAGTTGACCTGTTTTTTGAAATCTTCGAAAATTCTTCGTTTCTGAGTTCTGAGGGGCCACATTCTCATTGGGTCACCCTGAAGTTCTGACCATAATCATCCAGATCCATCATCGAAGATAAATTTATTTCGGTTGGATATTCAGGAATAACAAATTCCATCAAAAAAAATGTTCCACATAGAATTCAAACAGGTCTTTTTAAAAAAAATAGATATCACATTCTTCAGAAAAGGTATCTGAAATTTTAACCATATTCTCCACAGTTAGTTATTTGAATGCTAAATAAAAACAATCCATAAAATATGTCTACATACCTTCTTTCACTAAATATTCTATTCGAAAGCGAATTTTTAATAAATGCGTTTAATGATTTGAACACTATTTAAAAAAAATAGACTATTCCACAGAAAAATGTCGAAAAGAAGATACGATTAAACACTCAGTATCTGAAAACTGCCAAACACATGTGTGAAAATACAAATTAAAAATAATTGAAATAAATAGACATTGAAAATTTTCTTCTAAGGGTTTTTTAAATATTACAACTAATAATAAATAATAACAATATTAAGGATAAGTTTATTCGACTCATGAATAAACCACATTCTTACATCGTGACAAAATATTCTGTAGTAAATAATCTTACATTAGTACATCCCTTTAACATAAAAAAAAATCAGAAAAAAAATCTCTTTCTCGAAGATGTGGCATATCCATTGGCAAGCCACAGGAACTCATTTCTGTGGGAAATTCATGGTTCAAAAAAGTGAATATAAAATTCAAAAACATAAAGGGAAACAACTAAAAACATATAAAAAATTGGGATTTTAAATTTGTTCTTTTTCTTCATATTTTTTTCATTTTTCTTTGAATATGACGGAAAAAAATTTAAATTAACAGATACACTAATTTAAACGTGAAAAAATAAATTTTTTGTATTGAGCATTTATCAACACCTCTTGCAGACATCACTCTCAACTAATCCTTCATTCTTCTTTTGAATTCATTAAGTGTTGAAGAATTTTTTATTGTTCTGGGAATCTCATTGTGAACAAGGGGCGCAAGATAGATATGTGATCTTTGACCTATAGTTTTTGTTGTTCGTGGAAAAGTTATCCAACTTCCTCTATTTCTGGTACTATACTGATGTTCGTTGAAGCTTACTAACATTGACTTCTTTCGTTGGTAAATTGACAGAACCATGAAAAACAGTTTTCGTAGATCCATTATTCCACTCTCAGTAAATAAGCGTTCTGTAGAAAACAAGTGAGGCCTTCGAAAGATTATCTTGATGAACCATTGTTGTGTCAATTCTAGCTTCTTCAAGTCAGTTTTCACAACAGCACCCATCGCAATATTCCATAAAGTAAATGAGCTAAATGATAAAGCTTGGAAATTAGGCAACCCCACAGAGGTGACAGAGAAGGCCATGAAGCACGTTTTTTCATAATTGATTGTCAATTTACAATACGACAGCTTGGATCAAGATGCACATGTTGCAGGTGTCTTTACCAGATTGGTTTTAGAGGCATATTTTTAAGATGGATTCTGAGATATCTCTCGAATCATTCCATATTTGTTCAAATCAACGAACAAGCTTCCAATTAATACCATAGTGATCTTGGTGTCCCTCAAGGATCTGTCCTGAGACCACTCCGTTTTCTCTTGTTTATCAACGACTTGCCCGAGTACTTTGCTGGGTGCATTTTGATCCTGTTCGCGGAAGACACATCGTTGGCCATTAAAGCCAAGTCTGGAGGAACTGATATCTAAATATGAACTACTTATCCAATTTTTTAATGGCTTGTGTAGGAGAAATTCACTCATCGCGAATGTATAAGACTCAAGTCGTCAAATTCCGGATACGCGACTCGAGATCTGTTGAACCAATGGTTCTCAACACATGGAAGTGCTTTGGAGTCCGTTGAATGCATCAAATTTCTTAGGTTATACGTTGATGGATGTTTGAGATGGAATTTTCAAATCGAACATCTACCCAAAAAGTTAAACAAATCGTTTTACGCCATTCATCTTTTCAACCATACATTACCGATGGGTGCATTACTAAGCATCTACTATGAGATGGTAAACTCTCATCTCAACTATAATGTACTACTCTGTCAAGAAAGTACCGGGAATTTTCAATTAAAACAACATTTTTACATTTAATCGTCAAAATTTATTGGGTCGCCTTCCAAATAGGCTCCATTTGCTCCAATACATCTATGCCAACGGCACTTCCAATTATCGAAACATTTTTTATAGGCGCTTTCCGAGATGGACTTTAGCTCTCGCGCCGAATTTTGTTTTATGGCTTCAATCGACTCAAAACGGGTGCCACGAAGGGGCAATTTTAGTTTTGGGAAGAGGAAAAAGTCGCAGGGAGCCAAATCCGGCGAATACGGTGGTTGCTGAAGCACGTTTGTTGAGTTTTTGGCGAGAAAGTCAGTCACAATCGTAGCTCGGTGAGAAGGCGCGTTATCGTCATGCAAAATCCATGAGTTGTTCGCCCACAAATTTGGCCGCTTCTTACGGATACGCTCACGCAAACGTTTCATAACGCCTAGGTAATACTCCTTGTTTACCGTCTGACCCTCTGGAACGAATTCGTAGTGCACCACGCCACGGATATCGAAGAAAACAATGAGCATCACCTTCATCTTCGAGCGGCTCTGGCGTGGTTTTTTCGGTTTCGGCTCATTTTTTGCCACCCATTCCGATGATTGCTGGCTTGTTTGCATATCGTACTCGTAGACCCAGGTCTCATCACCAGTCACAATGCGTTCCATGAATGTAGAATCGGAATTACAGCGATCCAGCATGTCTGAAGCAACCTGTTCGCGATGACGTTTTTGAAGAAAATTCAGGTCTTTCGGTACGAGTCGTGCGGCCACCTTTCTCATGCCCAAAATATCAATGAAAATCGTACGTGCGGACTCGTGGGATATCTTAAGATCATGGGCTATCTCTCTCAAGCTGGTACGACGGTTTTACAGCACCCTTTCCTTAATTTTATCGACGTTATCTTCGATCGAAGCCGTCGATGGGCGACCACTTCACGACCGTCCTTGAAGGCTCTGTACCACTGAATGCACGAGTTTTTCATAGAGCATTATCACCAAAGGCCTTTTGCAACATTTTCAATGCATCGGCACACGAAAATTCATTTGCAACACAAAACTTTAAACAAATTCTTTGCTCAACGTAATCACCCATAGTAAAAATCGGCACACACTCTGACATCGACTGACTTAATCAGCTTTTGCAAACACACTAGTTGACAGATCCCGCTCAAGCTTAGCATAGTAATTAAGGACAGTGGTACCAACCTAGGAAAAAAAATTTTTACCTGCCTCATTGCCCCGCCAGATTTAAATCGATAATTCCCGGTACTTTCTTGACAGAATGTAGTTTTATTGGGCGCGTTCTCTGGTGGTGATCGAATTTTCATCGCTCAGAAGAAAATCATTCGGTTGATTTTCAGTTTGAGCCCTCAAGAATCCTGTAGGCCGACATTCAGGAACTTCAAGATTCATACATTTCCATGCAACTACATTTTGATTCCTCTTGCATGTGAAGGCTAATATCAACAACTTAATGAATTGCTCTGACTTTCATCAATATAAGACCATGATAGTATTTTATGAATACCACAGCACAACGCAAGTAAATATAGGTCCTCACCAACTTTTGCGGGTATTTGCTTTCCTTTCATCTCCCGAGGGAATTGAAATCGCTAGATGGTAAAATATTCAAGAAGATGATTAAGTCTATGTTAATGGAAAAATGCTTTTACAGCAACAAAGAGTTTTTTCCGACACATTGGGTTATTAATCGTTGTATTGTCATCTCTTTCACGCATTACTGTGGTGTGTACTGTATTGTATATTTTTATATGGACGTGTCATATACATTATTCCATGTCTAAAGAATGAATGAAGAATTGAATTGAATAGCCAAGAATCAAAAACATTTTTAATCTTTCTGAATAGCTGGATTAAGTCTATATACAGATTTCGGAGAATTAATCCAGCTACTATCTGTAATATTTGAAAAAACCCTTCGAAGTAAATTTTCAGTGTATATTTGTTTGTTATATTTATAATTTGTATTTTCACACAGGCGTGTTGCAGTTTTCAAATATTGAGCCCATAATCGTATCTTCTTTTCGACATTTTCCTGTGAAATACCCGACTTTTTTTAAATAGTGCCCCCACGTTTATTAAAGTTCGCTTTCAAGCAGAATATTTGGTGAATGTGTATGTGGATATATTTTATTCATTGTTTTTATTTAGTATCCAAAAAACTTACAACTGAGGAGAATATGGGTAATAATTTCAGATTCCTTTTCTGGAGGATGTGCTATCTAATTTTTAGAGAGGGCATTGAAAAAAACCCTTCGAAGTAAATTTTCAGTGTATATTTGTTTGTTATATTTATAATTTGTATTTTCACACAGGCGTGTTGCAGTTTTCAAATATGGGGCCCATAATCGTATCTTATTTTCGACATTTTCCTGTGAAATACCCGACTTTTTTTAAATAGTGCTTCCCCACGTTTATTAAAGTTCGCTTTCAAGCAGAATATTTGGTGAATGTGTATGTGGATATATTTTATTCATTGTTTTTATTTAGTATCCAAAAAACTTACAACTGAGGAGAATATGGGTAATAATTTCAGATTCCTTTTCTGGAGGATGTGCTATCTAATTTTTAGAGAGGGCATTGAAAAAAACCTTTTTAAATTCTTTGTGGAGCATTTTCTGGTGATGGAATCTGTTATTTCTGAATATCCAATAGGAACAAATTTGTCTTGGATGATGGATCCGGATGATTTGGTCAGTACTTCATGATTTCTTTTGATTCTTTATTGATTAACTGCGCTCATATGTGTTAATAGTTCTATATGTCTAAGAAATATTGTTTCTTTTATTCAATGTAATTCTCAAGAGTTTTCAAGAGATTTCTTAGTTGGAATTTGTAGATATTTCGGTGGATCAATCCGGCTAATATTTGAGTATTGGGCTGTTCGGAAGATAAATTCGGTTTTTTTCTGGAAAATAAAATACAATTTTCGTATAATGTATAAATATTTTATTAAATTATATATTGGCCATTCTGCTCCAACTTCTTTTGCCATCTTTCTGGTTTGTATCCTTCAAGTATTTATTTAATATTTCTAATTAATATTCTATATTTTCTTTGGAGTCTTTCATTACTTCTGGTGCTGTATACTGAGTGCTAATTCTATATGTCTACTAAATTGAAACTGTGTTTCCTTAGACTTCAATTTAATTTTAAAAAGATTTGGAGACATTTTTTTTAATGAAATTTAAATTTGTAGTGAGGTTAGTAGAATTAATCAATTTGATATTTAAGATATTGTAAACCCTTCTATCATGTAAAAACCCCCGTTTTACTTTTTTATTTCGCCAAAATTATTTTTTTTCAGAGAAATTCTAAAGATTCAATTCTAGTTCACTAAAAAGCGAAGAGGAATTTGTATATCTCTACTTTTCGGTGTTTTTTATTCAATACATACAAACTGACGTACAAAGTTTATACTTTGTGTCGAAATTATTGGGTTGTTCGGAAAGTAATTTCTTTTTTTTTGGAAAAATGAAAGATAATTTGCGTATAATGAAAAAATATTTTATCAAATTATATGTTAGCCATTCTGGTCCAAAAGCTTTTGCCAAGTTTCTGGTGGTATAGCATGATTCCACGCTCATAAAATTTCTGGTCTTTGCTGGCAAAAAACTGATCCAGGTGAAGTTTAACCTCTTCAGTTGAAGTGAAGGTTTTACCGTCCAAAAAATTTTGCAATGACCGGAAGAAATAATAATCCGAAGGCGCCAGATCTGGAAAATATGGTGGGTTTGGCAGTGTTATCCCATTCAAGGTGTAGAAGCATTTGGCGAGTGACCAAACTTGTATGAGTTTTCGCATTATCTTAACTAACACTACACCTTTTCTGTTGAAGTGCATAATTCAGTTTGTCCAGCTCATGACAGTAGACTTCTGAATTAATTGTTGTGTTATCCGGTAAAAGCTCAAAAAAAACGATTCCTTTGAAATCCTACCATTTTTCGTTTCCACTAGGAAACGCCTCAAAAATGGATCATTTTCGTGACGTTTGAGAAGCGAGTCGCAGATGTCAACGACGACACAAATTTCTCTCCGTGAAAACATGGGGAACCCTTATATCGAACTTCGAGGTTAAACTTCTTCCTTTCAAGTGGTCATAAACAGTTGAATTCGATAAATTTAACCTCTCACCGAACTCACGTGTTGTTATCCGCCGATTTGCATCAACTAATGCGTTTATCGTGTCTTTATCAGCTTAAACCAGCTTTCCGGAACGTGGTGCATCTGTGACATCAAAATTGCCGGATCGAAATTGCAAACCAGTTCTGGCACTGTTGTACTCTCAACACATCTTCTCCATACACATCGGTTAATTTCTTTCTGGCTTGAACAGCATTTCTACCTTTTCCATCGCAAAAAAGTAAAATATGACGAAAATGCTGCTTATTGCTCTCCATATTTGAAAGAGCACCAACTAAAAACTACTGCGTAGAATTAATTGAACTTTTTCATACACAAGCCTTGCTAAATCAGCTCTCAAAACATACAATGATAATGCCGCTTAAGTGTGAAGTTGGGTTCGAAAAAATACAATGAAATCCTCTGTCGGGAAAAAAAGAAATTACTTTCCAAACAACCTTATAGATGAGAAATAAATTCGATAAATTCTCGTAATTAACTTTCATGAAACTATTCATTAAACTTCGTGTTATTATTTTATCGTATTATTTCAAATCTATATACTAAATTTGAACTCGATCGGATTCGAAAATATTTTAAAAATAAAATTTGAAATGAGAATAACTCCAGAACCATTGGGCCGATTTTGTTCATTTTTGAAAGCTACTGATATATTTAAACTCAAAATTTTTCGTCCCCAGTAATGATGGGCTTCAAAAATGGACCATTGTCGTGACGTTTGAGAAGTGAATCACAGACGTGAATCAATGACGTCAACATGACGACACAAATTTCTCTCCGTGAAAACACGGGGAACCCATATATCGAGCTTTGAGTCTTTTCAGTGGTCATAAACGGTTAAATTCAAAAAATTTAACCTCTAACCGATCTCACGTGTTGTTAACCGCCGATTTGCGTCAACTAATGCCTTTATCAGCTTCAACCGGCCTTCCGGAATGAGGTGCATCTTCGACATCAAAATTGCCGCATCGAAAGGTCTTGCACTGGCGTGCTGTCAATACATCTTCTTCATACACATTAGTTAATTTCTTTCTGACTTGAACAGCATTTTTACCTTTTCTATAGTATAAAAATTAAATATGACGCAAATACTGCTTATTGCTCTCCATATTTTAAAGGGCACCAACCAAAATTAATTGAACTTTTTCACACACAAGCCTTGCTATATCAGCTCTCATCGGCTCAAGTTTGAGGTTCGAAAAAATACAATTAAATCCTTTGTCGGGAAAAAACGAAATTACTTTCGAAACAACCTTATATATTCATATAATACTAGTAGATAAAATACTTGTGTTTGACATTGATTTAGTCCTTATTGATACATGAACTCATTCTCAGATATACAGATTCATTATTTATTATTTCTTTGATAGTTTATTTTCGATCCACAAGTGTAACTGTACTATTTCAATGGGGAAATCAAACTGAGAACCGCGTGTCTTCTCATTGCGAACCGTATTGACTCCAACTGTATATTTTCATTTCGATACCTCCTTAGGAATTTAAATTCTCGGCGTATTTCAATATGCGCTTTCTCTCAATAGATTGTTGCATCTTCCCATTGCAAGACATTCATTTCAGCTTATCGTTGGTTTATGATGAACTCCACGTCATAAAATGCTTTCAGCTGGCTACAGACGCAGATCCTTGTGTATTATCAATACCTTTCTCTTAGATGAATATTAATTTTAACCTGCGGACTGTATGCGTTCGTGTGGTTTACTTGTACATACGTACACTTGTTCAATGTTACATTACTGCATTTTCGTTGCTGGAAAACGCGTTTAGAAGAAAATTTATCAAAGTTATTACTTGACGTCAGGAAATATAGCGCGCACCTACGTAAATGAAAATTTCGAAATGTAATGACGTGAAGTCAGCTTTTGGGCGCTTGTTCATAAAACCAATGATCCTCACGAAATTTTCCATTAGTCTTCGTTGGTGCTATGATACCGGTAACGCTCAACGCTCTGCTCACAATTTATTATTTTTTTCAATCTTAATTATAGGATTCTCACGAAATTTTGCAGGAACATGTACAAAATTCTTCCAAATAACAAATGTCAGATCCTTCGGATTTGTATCGGGTGTTTTTTCATAGTGAACTTTCGATAGAGATAACTGTGATTTGACAGAAGGAAGAAGCCATGTTGTTTTGACATTTCTGTTCAGTAAGCATTGACAAATTATCATGGAAAGACTCACGCCGCAACAACGTTTACAAATTGTTGAAATTTATTTGAATCAGTGTTCTATTCTCCAAACTTATAGAGCACTTCGTGAAATTTATGGTTTACATAATCGTTCATCAGAGCAGAATTTTCTTTACTCGATGCAACAACGACAACAACAAGACAAAGAACTGTACGTACAGAAGAAAATATCGCTGTTGTAAGTCATAGTGTTAATTATGATACAGATTTGTCTATTCGTCGACGTTCACAACTACTTGGACTCTATGCATCCACCACCTGGAAAATTTTGCGTAAAGATCTTGGCCTACACCAATACAAGATCCAACTGGTTCAAGAACTAAAGCCACTTGACCATAATAAGCGTTGTTTTGTTTGCTGATTGGGCCCTAGAACAGCTTGAAGTTGATCCACTTTTTCATCGTAAAAATGTGTTTAGTCATCAAGTTCATTTCTGGTTGAACGGCTATGTAAACAAGCGAAATTGCCGGATATGGAGTGAAAACAATCCTCAAGAAGTTCTGCAGGTTCCATTGAATCCTGAAAAATGCACTGTATGGTGTGCTTTACACGCTGGAGGCATCATCGGTCCATATTTCTTTGAAAACGATGCTGGAGTAATGTTACAGTGAATGGTGCTCGTTACAGATCGATGATCAATGATTATTTGTTTCAAAATTTGAATGGTATCGACCCAGAAGTGTTTTGGTTCCAACAAGATGGTGCTACACCTTATTGCTGCTACCGTAACAATTGAGTTATTGAAAGAAAGATTTGGCGATAACATTATTTCGAGAAATGGTCCAATTAATTGGCCTCCAAGATCATGTGACATAACTACACTGGATTATTTTCTTTGGGGTTATGTCAAGTCATTGGTTTATGCTGATAAACCAGAAACGATATACGCGTTGGGAGCCAACATAACTCGTGTTATTGATGAAATAAGGCCTGAATTACTCGAAAAAGTGGTGCAAAATTGGTCTGGTCGAATGTGGTTCCTCAGAGCTAGTCGTGGTGGAGATATGCCGGAAATTATTTTCAAAACATAAATATCGTAAAATTATCTTTCAAATAAAAAAAATTTGGCTTCAGTCTTGATTTAAATATGTTTTATCTCAATTTAAAGTTCTCATTCTGAAAAAAACACCCGATAGTTTTGAAAATATCAGGAAAAGGGGATATTTTCAAATCTAAATAGTTGCAAAACCAGAGAACCGATTTGGTCTATTAACAAACTAACTGAGATAGGCCCAAAATTTAATCTGAAAGTTTTCTAGTTTTCTCCTTTCAAAAGTAAGTGTTTACGGACGAACCGGCCACACAGAATAAATTCTAATCTCGGATTCTTCAGTAGTTAGATTCTTCTTGTCAGTTAGGGCTGTTGATATTTTTAAAATATCGGATTACCGATATATCAGTATTTTTAAATATATCAACATCGGAGTTTGATATATGGAAAAACATATCGATTTATCGATATTTTTTTGTATTTTATTTTATCGACTTTGATTTGAAAAACAATCTCAATTCGGCTCAAAAATAATTTACACTGTTTAAATTTCAGTATATTAAACAAAATAAATAATAAATGTATGAAAATGTTAGGTTCTCAGTAATTATAATTTAATTTTAACAAAAACAATTACGCCAATCAATATTGATCAGTAGGAGTTTTTAAAAATATTCGTTGTTTTGTATGATCGCGTGTGCTGAACACCACAAAAGTTTGGAGTCGCTGAAGTCAATCCCTGCGCCAGGAATGGAACCGATTAACGCCCGAAGAGCTGCGGTCCATTGCCGAAAATTTCAAGAAGAGTCTGAAGCCACTTCAATCCCGCTTAAATTTGTTATTACCAAATGTTTATCTCCATATTATTCGTTGTTTTTTTCTTTAATTCCTTTTGTCCACCGAAATTGAGAAGATACCAAACTGCCTCGACAAACGCGATGACAAACGCCTGCCCGACACATGGAAACCTTTGATTTGTCGTCTTCCCATAAGAACAGTCCCTCACATAAGATTTCCCCCACCACCTCCACAAATAAGCAATTATTTTGTTTCCAACACAATATTTATCCTAAACAAAATCAATAATATTGCAAGTTAGATTTCATTGGAATACTCAGAGTTCGTAGCTGACAATTTCGTTCTATATATTTTATGATCTCTTCATATTTGTGGCCATCCAATCTTGTGGTTTTCATAAATACCTCATTTGCTTTTGTGCTGTTTATTGATTCCTGTTTAATGACTCTTTTATGCTTCTACTGGTCTCATTCACATGAATCTTCACATAAACAATCAAATCGTTATGCACATATAACTTCTTGAAATGAATTTGGTTGGATATCAAGTTTTTGAGGTTGAAAAAACTAAAAATTTACATGGTTATATGTAGAAGGCAGTATATTGGAGTTTATATCATTATTACGTGCAAATTGCTCTATTTTAGTAAACGTGAGTTATATGAATTAATATGGAAGAAAAGAGAAAACAAGTATTACTTTAAAACCTGAGGAGGAACTACGTCTCTTAGAATTGATTGAAAAAGAGAATTTTGATGTTATAGGATAAAGTCTGGCAGAGAATAGCAACTGCTTTCAATGCAACAGTTCTCCATTGGAGAGATAGGGACCAGCTATTTAAGTCATATTTAAGGGACTGGTGGTGAGGCTCCATTGAAATTGAGGGAGCCAATTTCCAAACAGTTGAGCTCAACTGTTACGAACCCACTTGCCGAAGCGAAAAACGTGTGTTTTAAATAAAACAGTTCTAGTAGAAGCTCAGATAGTGGCTATCAAGGAAGAGAATAGAAGAAAAGAAGAGGAGCATTCAAAGCTTAAAATATTAGATTTACAAAATATGGAGATGAAGAGAAAATTAAATAATAATAATTAAATCTTTTTCATTTTGAATGCACTTTCTGGAAAAAGCGGTATTAAAATTCTATTAGCATTGCTGCAGACTATGAGATTCCCTCAAATTTTAATTAAAAACAGAAATTTCAATAACACATAATTTATTTATTCCTTTATTCTCACTTGAAACTTTTTCAGATGTTACCTAAAGTAAAACAATGAATCAGAAATATAAACATAGAAACCTATCTAAATACATACCTTGTAAAATCTTATAAAAATTATATGAAATTTGGTTATGTTGAAGATACAAATTGAATATGAAGAATAGTTTCACAAGTGACAAGCAAATTTATTTTAAATTATCATACAAATATAAATTTTAAATTAGCAAAATGTTTATTAATAATAGACTCTTACTTGACGAGCTGCATTAACATTAGTTGAATTTGTTTGAAAGTCCTCTTCCTCCTGCAATCATTCATTTGGAAATATTTCGTTCATGTCTACAGCTATATTGTGCAAAACAGCGGTAGCAACAATAATTGCCCTTATGGTCGTTAACTTAACACTCATTCCTTTAGAAAGTATAGGAAAATGACGTTTCCAAACTCCATACTTTCTCTTAACCACATTTCTAGTTCGTATAATTGGCTGATTATATAAATTTTCAGCTGCAGTTAAAGCTTCCGGTAACTTTGTCATAAGATAAGTCTGCAAACTATAACCACTATCACCAAGTAACAAATACCATCCAAATTTACCAATCTCAAATTGTCTCTTCAAGACACTGTTATTAAAGATGGTTTGATCATGTGTTGAGCCAGGTCATCCAGCTGCAATAATTCTGATTCTCAAGTCTGAATTACACACGGTTTGAACATTAATATATTTCGTAGTATGCTAAAATCAAACAAAATGGGCTAATGTGATAGAGGAAGGTTATGTCCACTGGACATAACCTTCCTTTAGTTTCGTTTATGAAACTGACCGTAAGTCATTTCCAAAGTTATTGTGATTACAAATAAATTGATAGTATTGAAATTGTCCATAGATTTTAGTCTATAATTGCAGGTGTTGGTTTGTTGATAGAAGATTTTCTACTGAGGAAAGGTTAATGCACGTGATTAAAAAATCGGGTGTTACCCAAGAATGACTCTTAATTATATAGATTCGCTGTAAGTTAAAAAATCGTCAAAGGCACTGACATAAGTTAGAAGCTTTTGCGCGGTTGTTGAACAGTCTATTTTTCCAGAAAATTTTAAATGCATGAATGAATTCTTGAAGAAACTACATATGACGAATATAAACAAAGAATTCTGTATCCTGTCATCCGAAAGTCATGTGCAATTTCAGAATTTTTCTCCTAAAGAAACGAATAATCTCATGAAAATGAAAAAAACATGGTTGAAAGGCCTTCACCCTTCGATTTCATGAATATAATTTCAAAACCTTCAAAATTATGTCACTTGACCTCTATTGCCGTTTAAGATTGCGACCCCGCTGGATGATCGTAAACTCAAATGATGTCTCCCTTCAAATAAAAATTGACCTGTTTCGGCGTTTCCCGGAAAAACTCATACTCACATAAATATTCGGCTGGACTGTTTTATGTGCGACACCCTATATGCCTAGGTGAATAGATAAGTGAATATTTTTTGTCTTCTAATGACTCCATGTTTAATAATATTAAATAAGGTTATTCTGATTTTCTCTCTATTCTCTACTTTCTCTATTTTACGGAATTACGAGGAAGCTTCTAATCTCTTGATTCGGGAGGTGAGGCATTTCGTTCCAACAAGTAGCCCCTGAAATCATCAGATTGGCGATGGGGTGCAAGCATGCCAATGACGCATGTGACCTTGTTTCACGTTGGAACGTCGGTTGTTGGAACTCTCAGGCTCTGCTTTAGTTGAAGCTGGCGCGGACGGTGAACTAACAATCGGAAAGCGGTAGCGTCCTCTAAGGGATAAGCTGGGAAGCTGTAGCAGAGCAAAGCGGAATTCTGGGCAAAGAGCGGGCACACCATAAAACAAAGCCTAGATGTTGCTCCAGAATTTTTTCATAGTCTATCTGTGAAAACCGCATGAAAATACATCGAAAAATTTTGGAGATTAGCGATAACAGGCTGAAATCATAAAAATCGTTTCTTGTGTTCTATTAACATTTTTTCATCATTATTAATCGATTTCTGACAAATATAATATTAAATTAAATAAGGTTATTCTGATTTTCACAAATTTTTATTGTTATGTTCACAACAATCGTTTCGCTATAACAGTAGCATCATCAGGCAAGATCACATTTTGAATAACTGTTGTGAACATAACAATAAAAATTTGTGAAAATCAGAATAACCTTATTTAAATATTATTTAATATGGATTTATAATAATAATAATAATAATAATAGATATTTATTCCCATGAACAGTAAAAAAAAAAAATACATGTATAGAGAACACGTCAATAAATATACACTGAAGTAAACAAATGTGATAACAAATTAGAAACAAAAAACTTTATTTAAGATGTATTATATTGCAAGGAACTCCTGGACATTGTAAGGTTCCAGTTCTATGAGAAACCTATGCAGTCTGGACTTGAATATTCGAAATTTATCGATACTCTGTATTTCTTTAGGTATCCTATTGAAAAAAACGATACACATATATTCGGCATTTTTTTCAGTAAGGGTGAGTGAGTGGACTGGATAATGCAATGGAAGCCTACGTCTGGTGTTATTGGTGTTTTCGTGTTGTTTGAAATATGTGTTTCTTCTCTGATGCAGGAATAAAAGACATCTGAAAATGTAAAGGCCGGCCAGTGTTAAAATATTGTTTTTCCTGAAAAATCCACGGCATGATTGTCTATATGGCAATCCATAGATTATACGTATTGCTGACTTCTGAACCACAAAAATCCGTTCAACGGCTGAGCATCCACCCCACGCTACTATACCATAATTTAGGCGAGATTGGAAATTGGCGAAATAGAGGATTTCCAAGACGCTCCGGTCAACTTGTCGTGCCAGTACCCGAAACGAATACACAGTAGATGTTAATTTTTGCTGGAGGTTTGTTAGGTGTTCACCCCAGTTTAAAGAACTATCAAGAGTAACTCCAAGAAACTTTGTGCTAGTCGATATCTGGATGTTATGACCGAGCAACTGCAATGAGGTTGGGTTGTCCGGCCTTTTGGATGCAGAAAAAATCATACATTCGGTTTTGGTTGTGTTTATTTTCAGTGCATTTTCCTGGCACCAGTCGCGTACCGCCATTACTGCTGATTGAGCTGTTGATATTGCAGAATCTATGTTCCCTTTGGTCGCGATAATATTCGTATCATCAGCGTACATGACGACTAATGCGTCATTTTGTAGTACGCATGGGAGGTCATTGATATATATTAAAAAGAGAAGCGGTCCAAGTATACTCCCTTGAACCACTCCGTTATGTAGCAGTGCCTCATCAGACAAATACTTAACACCATCGACCTCAAGTACTACCTTCTGGATCCGGTTTTCCAAAAAACTACGGACAACCTCCAACTGCCTATCTCTCATACCGTACGCGTTTAACTTTCTCAAGAGTAACTCATGACTTACACTATCAAAAGCCTTGGAGAAATCCAGAAAAATTCCCACAGGAACCTCGCCCCCCTCCAATGCTTCAATCACTGTGCGTGTCAACTCGAAAATGGCCGTTTTTGTATTCTTGTCTTTAGAGTACCCATGTTGATTGCTACGTAAAATGATTTTCACCAAGTAAGGACTGATACAATTCAATACTTCTGGCAAATATATTCGATATATTCGATGTGAAGAAAATCCATTTCTGCTGTTTTAATATATGCATATATTTTATGGTATATTCTTATATATATTTATTCTAGAGATATACATTATTTATTGAAATTTGTGTTTCAGGCTTTTGGTATTGATTCTTGTGAAATTTTGCATTTAACATTCAAATCTTTATTCTACATCTGGATTTTAACTTATTTTTGATATTTTAGAAAAGCTAGTAATGTGCATAATGACCTCCAGATTTGAGCTTAAAATATACCATGCAACTTTCAAGTCTCAAATCATTTATTTCGAATGTTAACATGCATGCTTATCAAAGGACTTCCGGACACACACTATTTGAATATTTCTCAGCAAAATCTAATATGATAAAATTTTCCGAGATCGATTTCGGTTTAAAATTCGCAAAATACAGAGATTTGGACGAAACGGTAGTAGCGCTCAAAGAGCTTTTGAGCAACAGAAAAACTATCGGATCATCGTTCTCGTAATACTTGAAACATCCAACATGTCTGACAAATTATAACATCCATTGGGTTGCAAGGAGATGATGACCTATTGACTGGCCCCTCCTAGATCTCTCAATTTAAATCCTTCAGATTTTTTCTAGTGTGTCACCTGAAATCTGAAGTTTATATAAAACTCAATCTACCTGAACACAATGATCGCATCTCAGACGACAATTTGAGAACGGAATAACGAAAGCCGTTTCGAGAATTCAC
The DNA here is from genome assembly GCA_034642435.1 of Megalocaria dilatata. Taxonomy (NCBI): domain Eukaryota; kingdom Metazoa; phylum Arthropoda; class Insecta; order Coleoptera; family Coccinellidae; genus Megalocaria; species Megalocaria dilatata. The sequence goes on from CM067863.1 coordinate 13,749,488, forward strand.
TGTGATTTTTTTTATTGATCTTGAATAAATTCAGGAAATTCTTATGTCACATTCGCTTAAGCGAACATAATTCTATATTTTTTGTTGTTCGGAAGCTTTTTTTATTTGAAACTGGATGTATACAACAAGTGACCTTGTCACTTAATGGTCATGTTAGTTTGAAACAGATTAATGACCATTCAGTCGAGAAAATACCGGGCGTTGACTATTCCAAAAGCCTGCTTACTTTTATTATTATTTATTTTTTAATTTTACTGAGTATTCTATATTTTCTATAGATTTTTTTCATATTTTTGAATGTTGGATGATATTTCTATATATCTAGTTAAATAGAAATAGTGTTCTTAGGACATGGCGATTTGATTCATTTTTAATTAAATTATGTAGAGGAATCACAGAATTATTCTGATTTAATATTTCAAATTTAGAATTGTCGAAAATCTTTGTCGCTGAGTTGAAGCAACTTTCCTCCATACTCACTACAGGACAATATAATATTTCGTCCTTATCGTTTTTCTAACGATTCTTTCTGCTAGATATATCTTTTTTTTTGTATTTTTATGAGTTTTTTCATGGAATATTTGGGTGCAAATAAAAGGAAGGATATAGAACAAAAAATTTATTACGATAATAACATCATTTACTGAGGAACAGCCGCTTCTCTAAAGGAGATTTCATTATGAAACATGAACAATATTTTGTAATGACATTTAGTTTACATTCTATAAATATACACGATATATTACAAAATGTCTTTTTGACAATAAGTCTTCCAACTTGTCCAAGTGATTAACCAGTACCAGTAAATCAAAGTATTGCAGAAAATAGTGAAATAAAATTACCAATATATCATGGGCAAGACATTTAAAATGAAATTAAATAAAATTCGCAGTAACAAATTGTATATAATAAATAAAATATAAATTATAACAAAATAAATCGGAATTCAAAGAGATTATAATTACACCTAGATAAAGGTTTAGCGATTCTCAAAAATGTCCAGTCCAAAAGAGGAAAAATGATCTCTACAATACTTTGACCAGGTATGTGACTTAGTTTGTCCAAACTACCTAAAGGAACATCTTTAGTTCGAAATAATAAATAGGCAGCATCTAATACTAATTATCAGTGTATAAAAGGTACAAAATAACTCTTTTTCAACCAAAACTCACAACTGATTCAAAAAGGAACCGGGAGTGTTGGTAGGAAAATGATTTATTAGAAGAAAGTCCATAATACGTAGGCAATACTGACTTAGTTTACTTTAGATTAATCACATTTTACAGTAAGAATTTAGGATACATACTACTTGACGAGACGGTCCTTCGGCAAATTCGCCAGACTAGTTTTCTATGATGCCAAAATCTTTGGTTTGAAACCATTGTCTTCAACCAATTGTAAGCAAGAAACTATGCTAGGCTATGTACAAAAAACCAGATACGAAAGCACCGACTACATCATAAGTGATATTACCGTTTCCAAGAAATTCTACTTAAATTTCAAGTTCCATATATTTGTCCAGAACACTAAATTTAATGAGATTATTTTCTTTGGTATGATGGAACAAGTATTAACATATAAAGAGACCAAAAGTAACCAAAACAGAAAATTTAGAACAAATATAAGAAACTTTGAGAAAAGGAGCATATGAGATTCAAATGGAATTGTATCCAATAAATGGTTATGTACAGATCGAAAATCGATATAATCCACATTATATAACAAGTATGTCCGAGTGCTTTCCTACATAATTGGTTACGAAATTAACTTATCAATTGATCATCAGATTAGGTCTATATAATCGGCATTACAGAAATCGGTTTAGGGAATCTGTCGAAGCCCTTGGACGAGGGGGCAAAAATTCAGGCCCAAAACATTCAGACTCTCAGATCATTGGCTCCACCTGGAAGCTTTTTGGCAATAATAAATATAACTATACAACGTGCCAGCTAAGCAAGCAGAGCCAATACACTCACACACAGTATCAGTCAGTCACACAACTATTTTATACTTCCGTTGCAAAAAGGCCAGCAGCAATTGCATCAGGCCTGTGGAAATGCTCTTCTATCACATACACGCCACTGGGATCTTTCTCGGACCTTTTAACCAGAGACGGATCACTGAAACAAGGAAAAACTCTGGTAAGATAGAGAAGAGTTGAATAATGGTAGGAAAAACTGAGAAGAAATACAGAAATGAAAGAACCAGCAGAGTATATTGATGCTTACCTAGAGCCACACACAGCCGAAGTGTTGGACATCACAGACAATCGTTTGATGTGCTCGTACTGAGGCTCCTGAAGTTTAGCAACGAGCATAGCCGAGGCCCGTGGCCCAGGCTCTGTATTAAGTTGTTTTTGCGATCGTGACCTTTGTAGTCCATATACAGCACGACCGTCTATAACTTGGGAGGGTTTAGAGAATGCATCACAATCGCCTACACTCACATTTGATACACTGCAAGTGTCCGGAGAGGAAAGATTTGAAGTAAGTACGTTATTGGTGCATTTGCCCCAAGAGTTCTTGATCATGTGAGAATCTGAGGCCAAAGCGGCGCCACGTTTAGCGAAACTACAGTTTGCAATGTTCTGTTCATTTTGCAGACGGGCTTCTTCGTCAGCACGTGCTTTTTCGCGTTTCCTACGTTGTTTCAGACATATTATAACACCTACCGCGATCAACACCACCAGAGGCACAAAAGTCGATATTGTCGCGATAACGACGACGTGTTCTGTTGTCAAATTCGACTCCGAAGAAACTCTCGCACTTTCTGGAGCTGCACTAGAGGCGGGCTCTTCGCATTTTTGGCCGGCGAAGTCTGGTGGACAGTGACATTTGAATCCTCCCAATCTATTCTCGCAAGTTCCACCATGTAAGCACGGTTGGAATTGGCACTCGTCGATTTCTTCGCTGCAGTCTTTTCCAGTGAAACCCGGCGCACATTTGCATTTGTAGTCGTTCAATAGTTTGATGCACGTGCCGCCATTGGCGCATGGCTTGGTAATGCACAAATCCACCCGAGTTTGGCACAACAGACCAACGAATCCCGACACGCACTGACACCGAAATTCGTTCACTTTGTCTATGCAGGTACCGCCGTTTTGGCACGGATTTCCTTTGCAATCGTCAATGTTATGTTCGCATGTTGGTCCACTGAATCCCAACGGGCACACGCATTTGTAGCCGGCAGTTTCGTCGAAACATGATCCTCCGTTTTTGCAAGGGCTCATTGCGCAGTTGTTGGTGCTCTCTTGGCAGTTACGCCCGGTATATCCAGCAGGACAGATGCACTGGAATCCAGAATCAGTATTTGTGCAGGATCCGCCGTTCAAGCAGGTATTTTCTTTGCAAGTGGATACAGCGGTTTCGCAGTTTGGTCCTTGGAAGCCAGTAGGGCAGATACACATGGAGGAATTCGATGTTTGCGCACAGGTGCCTCCGTTTGCACAAGGCGTCCTCTGGCAGTCGTGTAGTGGCACCTCGCAGTTGGTTCCTGTGTATTCCGCGGGGCAGTTACAAGTGTAGCTTCCTTGTCCGGTGTTGAAGCAAGTACCTCCGTTTCGACATGGTTTGTGGTTGGTACAGAAGTTCAAATCCTGGTTGCAGAATAATCCGCCCCAACCCTCATCACAAAGACAGTCCCAAGGCTTCATACACGAACCGTGCATACAACCTGGATATTTTTGGCATTTGTTGCATAGAGGTCCCTCCCAACCTGCTTGACATCTGCAACAAATAAAAAAACCGTTAACAATTTCCGAAAGAAATTGATTAAATATAGAACTTTCGCATTTTTATCGGCTGAAGACTTCTACTGAGATTGATAAGATAATGGATAATATATCACGGAAGAACGTCCATCAAGAGTTCAAATTGCCATGTGTGAAGTGACCGATTTCCTTAACATTAAAGAAGATATACTATTGCGAAACAGTGAAAGTACCGACAACGTTTCTTGAAAAGCGTTCGGATGAAATGCAACATTTGTATCTAATTATTCCCGAAGACGCTACAAGACAAATACGTAGCCAACGGTGCCGAACAACCATTTGCTCTTCATTATAACATTTACTCAAAGTTGAAAAAGTGTTGGCAAAGTGAAAGGTTCGGAATCGAGGAACTGATTGAATGATTCGGTATCATCAGACTAATAGAATATAATAGGAGTCATTGTCATAATAACCCGGCATCTAACTCATTTTGGATATACGTTCCTATTTTTGATATAGAAGAAAGCGTACAATTGCTTTCGAAAGGTGGATGGATAAATTGCCTAAGAGATTGATGGTCGATTGATGACAAGTGACAATCTAACGAGCCGATTCGCTCAAATTGCTTATATTCGATCGAACAAATTGGTAATTCTTTTGATGGAAGCAATCGAATGGAAGAAGAACTTCGAAAGAGAAACGGCAAATTTTGGTAATCATGATTGTAGAGGTACCAATTGGAAGAAGTATGTCAGGACGCAAGTAGTTTCAAATATTTGAAATATTTGTAATAAAAAACTTTAACCTGTTGAGTGGTTCCTTCTTTTTCTTATTGCAAGTTTTTTCGGTTTTTCAGAAATATTTTTGTACATACATCGGATTTCTTTAATAAATTCTTATACTCTTTCTAAAATACTATCATTGAAGTGTACGAGTATATCTTTCGGTTAATTATTGAATATGGTTAACTTTTTTGTGGCCATCATAATTTTTAGCTATTTTGAATTATGTTGAATTTTAAGTTAAGTTTAAGTTTAATTAACTACTGTACGTCTAGAGCTTTCCTCTGGATCTTAATGAAGTGAATGACGCTTAGATCAATGAACTTTAGGCTATTAAAAATTGGAGTTTGAAATTTGGGAAATTATTTATTCGATATTGAACAACAATATTGTTTCCAGGTTAGAAAACTACGGGCAATAAGAAACTGGGAAAAAATGTGGAAAATAAGACGATGTTTGTTACACAAGAACGCAGGAATTGGAACAAGTTGAAGAAAAATAATATACCATTTTTGGAACGTTGTTTCCAAATTATTGAATTTTGACATTAAGTTAGCCTAAGTAAGTTGACTTAAAAAACGATGCATCTAGTATTTCCAGGAATACGAAAAAGTTGGTACTATTACCATGTATGATTCAATACTGATCCTCTTAGGTTTTCTTTGTGGAAATGAGAGGACGAAATCAGTTATTGTGAACCACTGAATGAACTCATATTCCAAAGGGTAGGGTTGAGTAAGTTTGGGGATCAGATTGGGTAAGTAGATGACCCAAGAAGAATTTCGCAAATTGTGAAGAAGTAGTTGTTTCTTTTTCTTGAGGCGTCCGTAGACGAGATGATGGGAATCTTGGCAATAAATAGTGGTGTCGGTCACGTAACTTGGATGGGAAATGAATGTTGCGGTGATCGATAGCGAGCAGTTCCCGCGGTCGAACAGTGGCAGGGCAGCACAGTTCGGCTAATGTTAAGTTATTCTAATCATGTGTTTGGAAGCCAGTGTCTTCGCGTCGTACAGAGCAGCTCATTGAGTTGCAACGCGGATCCTGGGCCTAGAAGGAACGGGACGGGGGGGCCACACGCCCACAGAGCCTTTTCCCACGCTGCCTGTTGCCAAGTATGCGGGTCAAGGAAAGGTTACCTACGGGTCGCCGGCCCAATCGCGAACACCGACTCCTTCCGATACATCTTCTTGCGATTCCACCCATTGAACGTTCCATGACTCATAAGCCACTAATTCACCGGCCAAGACTTTCTCGAACCGAGATGTGTCACCAGCATCAGATGCTATCTATCTCTTCATTTATCTCGAGGCTATCATCTTCACCGGTGAATTCTTCAGATTCAATCCGATCTACGAACATGTTCAGACAACTCTTTTCTATTTATATTTCAATAAACCTCAGGAATCGAAACAACACATTCCAACCCCTAGGAATAAGTTTACATTAGAGATACGTAGAATCCTAGAATTGAAACAATCCAGCCACCTTTCACTTCGAAACTATCAGGGATGAATCCATTGAATCTGGTGAATGAATAGAATTCCGTTCGAATCAAGGCTTTTGGAGTCGACACTATCATTTTATTGAGTCTGCCTTTACTTGATGAATAATTTAACCGATATATTGAATAATATCAAATCGAGAGTTAATGAGCTGAATTTTGATGATTACAGATAATTTACATACAACAAATCGACGCAACATTTCAAAAGAGAACATCTTAGCCAATCATACAAATTACTGAACTCATTTCAACCCCCAGGAATAAGTTTACATTAGAGATACGTAGAATTCTAGAACTGAAAATATCCCCCACCTTTCATTTCGAAACTATCAGGGATGAATACATTGAATCTGGTGAATGAATAGAATTCCGTTCGAATCAAGGCTTTTGGAGTCGACACTATCATTTTATTGAGTCTGCCTTTACTTGATGAATAATTTAACCGATATATTGAATAATATCGAATCGAGAGTTAATGAGCTGAATTTTGATGATTACAGATAATTTACATACAACAAATCGACGCAACATTTCAAAAGAGAACATCTTAGCCAATCATAAAAATTACTGAACTCATTTCAACCCCCAGGAATAAGTTTACATTAGAGATACGTAGAATTCTAGAACTGAAAATATCCTCCACCTTTCATTTCGAAACTATCAGGGATGAATCCATTGAATCTGGTGAATGAATAGTTCGAATCAAGGCTTTTGGAGTCGACACTATCATTTTATTGATTCTGCCTTTACTTGATGAATAATTTAACCGATATGTTGAATAATATCAAATCGAGAGTTAATGAACTGAATTTTGATGATTACAGATAATTTACATATTATAGAATAAACCGACGTAACATTTCAAAAGAGAACATCTAAGCCAATCATAAAAATTACTGAACTCATTCAAATCACTGGAGAGATATTTTCAATCATAATTTGGAAATTTCACAAATTTAACACCCTTAACTTGTTAAAAATGAATGAGTAAAACAAAATTCACTACTCTTGAATATTTATGATTGGAGAGAAGTTCCAGACCCTATTTAAAATTTATTGATACTTATATCTATTAGACCCTTGTTGAAATCTACCCTTAGACCACTAAATAAAACTAATATTCATGAAAAATGAGAATGAATATCAAAGTGCGAAATACTCTGACAGTTAAAGATCGCGACAGTATCAAATTAGATACCGACAGATCTAAATTGATGAATCAGAAAAAGACATAATCTAGTTTTTGACAGCAAATAATTTCGATACCACTATTTCCATAACTGACGGCCTCCAATCAAAGCCAAGTTTCACATCAATTAAACAACTAATTAATTCAATTATATTCATCGCCTTCAATTAATATTTTAATTAACGAGTGTGAACACTCAAGCTCGAAAATTCCAATAGGATAATATCGAAATCAGCGTTCCGATTTTACTGAATAAACAAAATTGTGCCAGAATTTTCAATTTTTCGAAAGTCAACAATCGCGAAAGGATTAAATCAAATTTTCTTGTCGAAAACCAATTTGCCCCCTAACAATCCAGAGGCGTCGGGAGACTTCAACAGTAGGTCAAGAAACATAATAAATGTGAGCTGATTGTACTTACTTGCATTCGTTGGGAACTGTGCAATGACCGTGCTCTTCATCGCAACCTGGTAGGCACTGAGCTGCAATTAAAAAAAAAACCTTATGAATATTCATTCAAAACGGAAATTTGTTTCAGAGTTACATTGATGCAAAGATGCGGAGATTTAACCTTGAAAACAATACAGGTACAAAATGGACTTACGTAATTTAACTATTTTTAGAACGTTCACGTTTCAACAAAATCTATATCTGCGAGTGAGACCATCTAGTTCGTACGTTTTCCCATGGACATACCGTTTATTTATCGGCTATATCCATTGTTTTACTAAGTTTCATCGAATGGAGATTTAATATGCTGCGATACCAAACCATCTTGAAATATTTTATTTTAAATAAAATATTCCCTATTTCGAACAATGCAATCGTATTATTGTTTTTTTGACTGGCAAACTACCGATTATAGAACGTAAAGGTCAAATAATCAGATGAAAAATTCAGGGAATTTCATGCAAGTACGTTGAAACATCCTATTATTAACTCTTCCTCAATTTGCAACCCTTCAGTTTTAGTTTGAAAGTTTGGGGTGAATTTGTCCACAAAAATTGTGGACGAAGAAGAAGTGAATTTAAACGAAGAAGGATACATTTTCCAATTTTGAAAGTAGCAATCAATTTTATAATAGAATAATATATTGCTTAAGTGTTCATTATTCATTCCGAGTTCACCATGAATGTCAATGAAAATTGGCCCTTCGAGTGGATTCAACCAAATTCCGGAAATTTCGATTCGAGTAAAGTTCGGACGGTGGAAATTCCAATCGGAAAAAAGCTTTGGAATTGCTCAATTTGACGATATGACAATGGGAAGCAATGTGCCAAGCATGGTTGATCGCATAAAAACGTCTGAATAAAAAATGACGAATTTCGATTACAAAACAACAAAAAGTTTGACCGCGAAGAAGACGTGAGATTCTCAGCTGCTGTTGACTGAACAGCCCAGCCGGTCTTCTTCCCACGATCGAAGCGTACCTGCTTCGTGAGTGAACACAGGACCGTAACGCACCTATGAGAAACTGCCAGTGAATGGAATTTGAATTCTTAATGAGAATTCCTGCGATCGACATAAACTTGGCAATCTTCGGCTCTTTGACGATATCCAAACATTCTAATCCAACGTTTCAGATTTGTCCGCACGAATCTATTTTCGATTCTTAGACGCGATTATACTTTCAGGATTGTGGATGTTTATTTATTATCTACCTCAAACGTCCCTGTATAGTGTAGGGATCCTTATTCTACGTTCAGTAACTTGCTATTCCGTTCTTAAGTTTCATATCATTATATGACTAGGTACAGGTTTGGTTGGAATCCTATTAATGAAATTATTTCACCTTTCTCTATCACAATAAATTTCAAATGTATGGAAGAAATAACACGAATTTACTGATTCACGGGGATCATTCAAGAAGGTTCATTTGGCACAAAAATTGTTTCAGTTCATTTTTTCATTCACAATTTACACAATACCAAAATCTAATAGGCAGTGTTCATTACTTTCATGAATATTATAAGGCATACCAATTCAAATATTGAAATAAAACAATATATTCCATCAAATATTTTTACATACAAAAACGAATATTTTCTTATTTGTACAGAGTTGTTATTTCGCATAAATACCTGAGTACCGAGCAGTGATTAAAATTCTAAAGCCCTTTTAATTCCAGAAAATCTTCATAAAATTCATGAATTAACGAAACTGGTTCGATTAAAAAATCATCAACTGCGGAAACGGTAAAAATTCGAACTCATGAAAATGGAATAAACATTGATACATCACGCTGAATCAGAATCATATGATAATTTGTTTGCGAACTATGAATATGTCTACGCTATTCTTCATATAACTGAACTGAACAAAATTGTGAAGGTTAAAGAATATCAGGAAACACTCGCTTCATTTTTTCAATTATTTCAAATAACATAAAAAGAGGTTAATACTTGATATAAAATTATTTAAATATTTTAATATTAGCCCTCTACATATTTAATTTCAAAAAATTATATTCAATAATTATAACTTCAGGAATTAAATTAAAGTAATGTCATATAAGTACCACTTATATCAAACTACTTATAAAATAAACAATCATTATAAAACATCCAAATGATATAACAAAATCCAATAAATAAAAATTGTTTACCAAAATTCTATAAATTAAATATTTTGAATGGGCAAAATTTTGTTTCTGCTGATCAATCTTATGAAAACAAATATCTTTCAAAAATGTTTAACATAATCTTAAGAATTTCATCATAAAACTATCTTACTTAGAATATTCAATATTATTGGATATCTAACTAAGTTACTTTCTACAAAAACTCGAGATATGTAAAAACATTACTGGAAAACAAGTTTTAAGAGAGACTTTGCTTCGTCAGTATTCAAATAATTCATATTCAATAAAATATAACATCAATCAACAACAAATATTTACTCACCCTTCAATAATTTAGAAAACTTCTGATAAATGAATACTGAAAAATTTAAATGTAGTATAAGGTTAATTTCCAAAAAATAATTCTTTGGTTTACCGTTGATCTAAAAGATAAAAAAATTTTCAGTATTCATTTACCAGTTTTCTGAATTGTTGAAGGGTGAGTAAATATTTGTTGTTGATTGATGTTATATTTTATTGAATTTGAATTATTTGAATACTGACGAAGCAAAGTCTCTATAAAACTTGTTTTTCAGTAATGTTTTTACATATCTTGAGATTTTATAGAAAGTAACTCAGTTAGATATCCAATAATATTGTATATTCTAAGTAAGATAGTTTTATGATGAAATTCTTAACATCATGTTAAACATTTTTGAAAGATATTTGTTTTCATAAGATTGATCAGCAGAAACAAAATTTTGTCTATTCAAAATATTTAATTTATAGAATTTTGGTTAACAATTTTTATTTATTGGATTTTGTTATATCATTTGGATGTCTTATAATGAATGTTTATTTTATATGTCGTTTGATATAAGTGGTACTTATATGACATTATTTTAATTTAATTCCTGAAGTTATTAAATATAATTTTTTGAAATTAAATATGTCGAAGGCTAATATTGAAATATTTAAATAATTTGTAATATGATTTTGGGAGGAAAAATGCATACTATGAACTATTTTCAAGATTATTGAACTAATACTCTTTCTTTTTCTAATATCATTAAAGAACCCATGGATCAGTGCGCTGCTTATGTCTCATTAAGTAATTACTTCATGGTTGGCAAATCGACGAAAGCGTACCATCATTAAAAACTGAACACATAACTCTGTGGGGAAAGAGATATATGCTTCATGGAAGCAACCATTTCACTTGAAAATCAAGTATAAATAACTCTAGTCTTACATAAAATAGTAGAAATAACTCGCAAGAAAGTTGATTCAATATTTCAATACAGATGTGGGCGAATTAAGAATTAATTTTTTTTTTAAAACAGTGGCACTGAATTTATGTTTTAACGCGGGACTTGATTTTATCATATGTGAAGTTTTGATTTTTTATTTTATTAACGGCGTTTTGGATTTTCCTAACTGTTGAAATATCTCGCAAAAATTTATCTGCTATATTTCATTGATCCATTTTGTAATACTTTTTTATGCATTTTGATTTTCGAAATTAATGTATAGTATACGATCAATTGCTTTCAATATATTGTTTTTCAATTTATTACTATTAATTATTTTTTATCATTTAATGAAAAGGATTAATTTATTATCTTTCGATATATACGTATATAAATACTTACGTTTGCTGCAATAATCACCAGTCCATCCAGCATGGCATATCCTTTCTCCTAGAGGTGAACAGCTATAATGTCCGAAATTATCATCGCGAGGTCGGCAAAGATTTTCACAACCTTTTCCATAATAATGTGGATCACAAGTTACACGATATTCAAATCGTATGGTTGAAAATTTGGATACATGCTGGTCTTCAGTCCAGTTATCACCTATTGCTAGGTAGCGTTGTTTGGTCAGTCTAGTAATCAACACTGGAAAAAAAATTATATTGAATAAAAATGCGTTCATAAATTGGGTGTAATTAAAATAGGGGTTCCAAATCGATAAAATATATTCTTCAGATATCGTCAAAAATCAGTTGCAGTCAACGACTGTTCGTCCAAAACATGTTCTTTTTCACCTGTTCTGTTATATGGGTACATTTCCAAAAAGGTGTACCTGATCAGAGCTTAATTAAGATTAAGATTTGAATCTAAAGTAAGTTAGGGACTGTAGACATACAGCTTCACCGGATACAGCTGTTTGGGACGTTTCTTTCAGGTGCTTTCGAATACGGAGTGCCTGCTCATATGGGAAACCTCTCTCTCATCAACGCAGAAGAGCTCTCTTCGCGAGTAGGAACGTTGGTGCGTAATTTGAATTGGAACGACAGCACGATTTTTATATACTTATACATTTTTTCCGCAAAATTTGACCTCAACGATTTCGTGAAAAAAAATGGGCAATTGGGCATAACAGGCAGGATGTTGCATCAGAAGAACTGGACAACACGGACGGAAGAAATGGATAATTTTGTTTATACATATTGTTAATACTTCGGTGAAAAGGTGGACAATTTCATCGAAAAAAGAATAGAACTTTTTCGGAGCGATTAGGAATATGATCTTTTATGGAAAGAAAATTCTTTATACAACATATTCAGTGGGTTTCACAAAACTTTAGTCATCGGATCAAGCCTGTTGATTACGGAGTCCTTTACACCTCATCTTATTCTATGTTCGCAAAGTGCTGATCACAGACTTAGTCACTGTGTCTAACTATGACAGATTAGCCTATGTTGATCATCGATCAAGTACAAATTGGGTTCCACAAAACATTTTGTGCTCTGATCTAGCCTAGAATCGCTGATATAGTTGATTTGTGTATTAGTTGAAATTGCTTGAAATCTGTCGAGCCGAGCAGTCAATTTTTTTCCACAAGGAACTGAAAATTTTGCGGCGCTTTTCTGGGAAGTTCGCACGTCTCCGCCGACTGCCCGACTCCTTTTTTGAATTTCTGTTGTGTTTCCGTGGATTCAGATGTGTTCGCAGGTAACAACTTCCATCGACGAATACTTCATCTGCGAAATATTTGCGGCCGCCGTTTGGGTTGGCCAAATGGCGCTCTAAATCATCCGTCAACACAGCATCTGGCCTATGGAAATGCACAAACTACACCGCAGGGTTTGTTTCGAAATGTCGCCTTCTATCTGGCAAATGTTACCGGGTGTATATGTCGAATTCGCAGACGAAAGGATCGTTGCTAAATTACGTTTTCACACGAGAAAAATACACCTGAGAAAATTCCCGATGTTCTATTTTTGAAAAACTATTCCCGTTCGATAAATCGTCTCATTCAGTTACCACTTGTATTCCCAACACAACGGCAAAATAATTTTAGATAACCCAGAACTGGATGCGATGAAATAGTGCATGTGTTCATGACCGAGAAAACCCTGGTGAACTCGTGGAAATTATTTTCGAATTTTTGTTTAACACAAATACAAACCTGACTCCACTGATAGTAATTCAGTTAGATATGAACTTGATAACTCATTTATTCTAGAAAAATAGGGCTGTATGAAACAGATAATTTATGTGTACATTCAAAATTTAGAAACAAACATGCCGAAGCAATAAAATTTTAATAAGGAAAAACACAGAGCACCGCAATCAAAACATTTGTAGATTAGTGGTTATTTTATTTATGCTTCGATTTTTTAATTTGTGGTATGCAAAACTGCTGGTAAACGAATTTAGTTTGTCACTTTCGGACGTCAGAAGAGTTTAAGTTTAAGTGGTCGCGTATGGAAAATCGAAGATAATCGTGAAATAATTTATGATAATAACTGAAAAATTCAAGACATTGAAATATTTAATAGAATTCTTGAATGAAATATAGTTATAATTAAACCGTTATAATAAAATTTAAAAAAGGATTTCCATTCACAAATAAAACTCGGAAGGGTGGTTTTCCACACAAACAAAAAATTTAATGATTAAAAAAAGAAATGGTATTTCACCTGCCCATAGTTTATGTACCTGTAAAACCGCGATTACCGAAAAAATTTCATGCCCACGAGCTTTCGAATCGAACATAATTTCTCCGACAAATAACAAGAAAGACGAAGCTCAAGGTGTATTTTAATTACGTCCAACTGTTACACCCTGTAAAATTGTTTTTTTTTTGGAGAACTGTTCCATATGAGTGGCTCCGAAAACAACTGGAATATAGTTAGTCGAGCCAGTGTTACTGCCTCGTCTTCAGCGAAGCGAAGATATATCGTTCAGGTGAGACGACAATCTTATCGCAAGAGGGTAAGAGGAAGTATCAAATATTCCATAAGTTGAGGGGAGAATGCACAAGGACAGGATTTCCGGTGCGCTGTTTTAAATCGTGTACACACTTCAAGAACCTACTACGAAAAAACCTTTCTTGGGCGGTGAAAGAAGAAAACGCCAAGTACAAGGTTCTTTCTTCGAATGAATGGAACCCTACGAGACTACAATGAAATTCTCCGAAGAGATTCGTGTACTAAAAACATATCCTGGAATTTTAACAGGTTGGTCGATACCGTCATGAAGAAATATCACGTGAAAATAACTACTTTTACGACTCCTAATGAAATTAGCAAATAATAATGAATATAAAGGTTGTATCGAAAAAACGACGCAATTTTCAACCCTTAAAACTATTTTAACGAGTAGTTCATTTCGCAATCACATCTGATGATAATATTTGTATCAAGTTTTATAAATTTCTTCCTTGAACTGTTGTTAAGTTTTTTAAGTATTTCCAATACTCACTAAATTTAATTTTTCCCTAATAAAATAACTCTCTGCTAGGAAGATACTTCAGTTCTAGACACAATAGTTCATTCTAAGCTAGACAATTCAACTTCGTATCTTTCAAGGTCTCACAAATACTTTTCGCTCACCAGTTCCTGTTATTTTTCATTGTAGTTCTTGAACACATCACGAACATTTCGAAGTTCAATTTTCGACCATAAACTCATGTCGCTGACGAAACTAATTGCTTCTTTCCCATACCAATTAATCGAATTAAAATTTCAAATTCCGAAATGTACCATGTAGTAAAAAAACACAGTTCAATAATTCAAATCTTCGCTCCTAGTTAATTCATTTGAAAACATAATATTGTTTCCTTCTTGAATTAAAATATATCGAAGGGAAACGAACTTAATTGTTAAGTTTGTATTATTTATCGGCATCTTGAAAACAGGAAGCCATTGTTTAGGATTCAGGTTATTTTTTTCGTCATAATGAGTTGAAAAATCTTCACATCGTGAGGAAGACCCCCCTAGTTAAATGAGGAAATGCAGATACTTAAGAAATTCTTTAATTAACTTAATCTTATCATTAAACTTTATAGCTCAACTTTCTCAAATCATTAATTTCTCATCTCTCTCCATACGGCACTAATAAAAATCGAAATGGAATTAAAACTTTTTAACTTCATGTTGTTATAGAAGAATATTCGGATTTAAGGCTGGTGGTGCACACAGGGGTTGAAAAGTTACCTATCAACCCTTTCGAATACGCGAATGAACATCTGTTCAGTATATTCGACGCTACTCAAACGTTAACCGATCGCTTTGACAAAAGAACGGGGTTTAGAAACGAAAGCCATATTGAAGTTTTTTCGTTTTCGAATTTTCTCTTCGAGATTCATAAAAGCAGAGAATATACTCATACCAGGCTCGAGTTAATTTTAGATGCGTTTGACAGTGGCAACACACGTGATCTGAAATATATATCACCTTTTAGGTTCCTTTAATAATCGACATAGAGAGCTTTTTCAGGGAGGATGACATCTGTGAGGTCTTAAACAAAGGCTTGATACCTTAAAGATCTCGCTAGCAGAGAACGTCGAAAAAATACGAAGCAATTTGTGAAGGTTAAACCCGGCATTAGTTCCTTAGAAATCTTCGTGCAATATAACAATGAGGGTGAATAAACGTTGGACCGAACCACTATACTGCCAGGTGTTGTTGAAACAAGAATAACCGTTCGCCCTATTCCCTCTGTAGGGATGCTCACTTCATACAGTTGACAGAAGTTGATAAATGTTCCCTCTTCCAACGTTAGAGCGTTAGAAATTTTTTCAGAATACTAAGTCAAAAATAACTAACAGCATCTCCTGGAGAAATCTAAGATTATTTAAAGGATTCTTCCATTCGAAAGCAATAAAAATTTTTGTCGTCAGGGATTGCGAAACAATTGATTTTACGTTCATTCGAAAAGGAACAGGCTAGATATGAGCATCCTACTATTGAAGAGATAAAAAAAATATAATCTCAAGAAACAATATCTATCAGAATTACCAACCTACATTTTTTCCGCCATATTTGTTCACTTCCTGACACAATAGTTGTTAATTATAACGTGTGAATTATACATTAATTATTTAATGAAAACTGTTTCATCTCCTGTAATTAACATTGTGGTAAATGTGGACATGGCTACAAACACAGAAGGAAAACTGTTAACTTCATGAATAGAATAACTGTTGGGAAAATCGATTTGAATTATCACTCCGAAAAAAAAAGTTTTCTGTTTTCATCCAAGATTGATTTATCTTTCTTTGATGTAAAAATTATCGATTACTTTCATAATGTAAAACAGTGAAATCAGAAGGGAATTTTTTGAAAACCTTTCACAACTCCCAGAAAAAAATTAATGTAAAATAAATATAAGATCTCTCATTAAAAATCATCAGTGAATTATTTCACAAAACTCTTTATAAAATCATAGGAAAGATTTCCTATTGAAGGTTATATTTTTATACAACTCCCAAATATTGAATGGAATTTGCATCATTTTTTCGTTATTCCAATTTCATATCACTAAAGTAGAAAATGACAAATTTTGACGAATATTCGCGTACGACGTTTTCCAAGATATAATTTCTTTTTCATTCTAAACGAATGGAAAATTGAAACAAATTTTCCGAGCCAAAAATGTTTTTGGACTGTTTTTAACTAACGTAACATATGACCCTATTAGTTGATTGCAATTGGAGTATTTCCAAACTGCGTACCCGTAACTCTGATTTTATGACCCATTTTATTCTACGACATAAATACTAACATTTCTCACTTCCGAAACAGGAAACTGGCGATAGGTGAACTGATTTCCATTGAAAGTATTGTCGAGAACTCATAATCATTTTCATAATTGAAATTTTGGTAATACAAAAAATCGTTTCCACGAAGTCAACTGTTCGAAATTTTCCTTAAGTAGAATTTTGTTATGTTCAATTTGTCATTGTATTTTCGAGAGGCTTCAAGATGTAAAATCCGAAATAAACACTCCTAGAGGATCCCTTTTTTCTTCGAGAGAAGTCATAACCGAATAGATGGAAAAGGATTTGTTCGAAATTGGAAAATAAGCCTTTGTATATTCGAATAGTTTTTGCCAGAGTTGAATTTTCCGGATGACAAAATCTTTTTATTTGACGACTGAAGATGGCAGTAGGGGGAAATCTATGATAGCCAATGTTAATTGAAAATTATTTACAGTAGAACGAGGAATTTCTGCAGTTGACAGACTGGATGTTTTAAGGCAAGCGTAAAATCGGGTAGAATTGCATCGGCCGCTACACAGAGAATGAAGTCTTCGGTTAACTGAAGAAAATCGAAAAATGCATTAGACAATTTATCGTTGTTCTTGGCTTCTTTTCAGTCCCGAACACAAAACAGACCATAAATTCAATCTGTCCGCTTGCCAAGATAAAAAGGGCAAAATAATGGGAAAATCGATTGACTATGAAAAACCCCTACCCGGAAAACTCGGGAAATCCACCAAAACGATAAAAACTATAAAAATAGAATGATGAGAAATACTGCATCATAATCTCAAAAGGCGAGCGTTCTCAACTTGGGGGTCATTAAGTTCCGCAATTTTCCATTAAAACGTTGGATATTTTTGTCCTTTTTCGCTAAAGAGAAAATTTAAACTGATTGGTTGGAAAAAATTGATTCGAGATTTCTTTTAGATGTTGCCTAACGTTACAACAAATTAACAATTTTCTCATTAATGCTCGTAGAATAATTGTTTACGTTCGTTCAAAAATGGAGTATTATTCTGTAATTATCGTCTGTTTCACTCACTGTAAGTGATGAAATTAAGAAGACG
This sequence comes from Megalocaria dilatata, assembly GCA_034642435.1. Lineage (NCBI taxonomy): Eukaryota > Metazoa > Arthropoda > Insecta > Coleoptera > Coccinellidae > Megalocaria > Megalocaria dilatata. Next base: position 13,767,298 of record CM067863.1, read on the forward strand.
GAATTAAAAATTCTAAAGAAACAATTATCGTCATGATGTGAAATTTAAAAGAGTTTTTGCAGCTGAATTGAAACTGTTATTTTCGGGATATTAAAATGGGTTCTTTTAGGACTTTGGCGTCATTTATAGTCGTGAAATTTTTTATAACCATTTAAAAGGCTTTTCTTATATCCATTTCAATTAGGCTGAATATTGATTACTGTAGTCACCCTTACAGAATTGTATTTAACAACGAATTTTTCATAAGTGAGTGTACTATAATTATTTGAGGCCATAATCGGCTTATAATTCGAACATGTCTCAGAATAGACAAATATTACATTTCAGTAAACCTGTAAATTAATTCTGTTTTTAATAATGAATCTAATGGAAAAAATTAATCTTAACGATGAACGAGAGCGGTATTAACCGTAACTACCGGCACAGGCATGCGCACAAGGTAAAATTGAAATAAGACGATTTTCCTAACTTATGAATATCCATCAGTTCGAAAGTCAATGATGAATAAGTTGCTGAGGATCCCACGATGAATATTCATATTTTTTTGTTTTTTTCTTGAAAAATTTGACGGGAAATTCTCACAACTACTTTCCACAATGGCTTCTATTCAAAGTTGAACCCACAATGTTGAATAAATTCTCGAAGCGACTTTTTCTTGCCGTATCAGAGCACCGTTTCGAATTCATTAGACGGCAGTGTATTTTCGATGAGAAAGTCGAAGTGAAAAAATGGTTTTGAAAATTGGGATGATGGCCAGAGAGCGGAAGGAGGTGCACAGATTATCAGGAAGAGAAGACTGGCAGAGCAGAACAGTTGACAGCTGCGATACATCTGGTTTCTTACCGGTCCTGCATTGTGAGATATTTATTTAGTTTTAAGAACTTGGCCTGTTATCCTATCCATACACCTTAGGGCCTCAACATACGGAAGTGCCGGTGTGTTGATTCTGCTCCGTAGATTATAGGAAGCGCAGGAAGCTTTCCCAAGAGACTCGAATAACATGCACTTGAACTGGCACATCTGTTTGATCTATCCAAATCTGAAGTCGATGTGACCTGTTTTCTGGTTGAGGAAGCGCCCCCAAGATATCAAATTTCTTCGGAAAACACCTATATTTACAATTTATATGGACAAAAATCAACAAGTACGTTATCGTTGACTGAACTTCGTAAATTATTCCTCTTTGAAATCCACCCATTTTCCATTCTTATTTTTGTTTTTTCGTGTGAATTTTTCGAATTGAATGTGAGCACATTATTAAAAAGCAGCGAAAGAACTGGTACCACTTCTTTTTCTTAATTCTCTGTCAAGAAAGTACCGGGAATTTTCAATTAAAACAACATTTTTACATTTAATCGTCAAAATTTATTGGGTCGCCTTCAAAATAGGCTCCACTTGCTCCAATACATCTATGCCAACGGCACTTCCAATTATCGAAACATTTTTTATAGGCGCTTTCCGGGATGGACTTTAGCTCTCGCGCCGAATTTTGCTTTATGGCTTCAATCGACTCAAAACGGGTGCCACGAAGGGGCAAATTTAGTTTTGGGAAGAGGAAAAAGTCGCAGGGAGCCAAATCCGGCGAATACGGTGGTTGCTGAAGCACGTTTGTTGAGTTTTTGGCGAGAAAGTCAGTCACAATCGTAGCTCGGTGAGAAGGCGCGTTATCGTCATGCAAAATCCATGAGTTGTTCGCCCACAAATTTGGCCGCTTCTTACGGATGCGCTCACGCAAACGTTTCATAACGCCCAGGTAATACTCCTTGTTTACCGTCTGACCCTCTGGAACGAATTCGTAGTGCACCACGCCACGGATATCGAAGAAAACAATGAGCATCACCTTCATTTTCGAGCGGCTTTGGCGTGAATTTTTCGGTTTCGGCTCATTTTTTGCCACCCATTCCGATGATTGCTGGCTTGTTTGCATATCGTACTCGTAGACCCAGGTCTCATCACCAGTTATAATGCGTTCCATGAATGTAGAATCGGAATTACAGCGATCCAGCATGTCTGAAGCAACCTGTTCGCGATGACGTTTTTGAAGAAAATTCAGGTCTTTCGGTACGAGTCGTGCGGCCACCTTTCTAATGCCCAAAATATCAATCAAAATCGTACGTGCGGACTCGTGTGATATCTTAAGATCATGTGCTATCTCTCTCAAGCTGGTACGACGGTTTTCCAGCACCCTTTCCCTAATTTTATCGACGTTATCTTCGATCGAAGCCGTCGATGGGCGTTCGGAACGAGGCAAGTCTTCGACCACTTCACGACCGTCCTTGAAGGCTCTGTACCACTGATATGCACGAGTTTTCGATAGAGCATTATCACCAAAGGCCTTTTGCAACATTTTCAATGCATCGGCACACGAAAATTCATTTGCAACACAAAACTTTAAACAAATTCTTTGCTCAACGTAATCACCCATAGTAAAAATCGGCACGCACTCTGACATCGACTGACTTAATCAGCTGTTTCAAACACACTAGTTGACAGATCCCGCTCAAGCTTGGCATAGTAATTAGGGACAGTGGTACCAACCTAGGAAAAAAAAATTTTACCTGCCTCATTGCCCCGCCAGATTTAAATCGATAATTCCCGGTACTTTCTTGACAGAATGTATGTTAATAACTCGAAGAAATATTTTTCAGCTATTTGAAACCTCTATTTCTCAATTTTTCTAGTGATAAAAAAAATTGAACTTACCTGATTGCGTTGTTTGGTTTCCGTGCCAAGCTTCGATAATCAAAGAAAAAGTGCCCTGAAAAAGAGGAACGAAAAAAATCAACAAATATTCTTGTATTCCCCAAAATACTACTGACTCGGCCCTAGAATAACGGAACAATTCTTCGATGTCTTCGAACAATTCTTGGAATATATTTAAAACCGTACGTTCGTAAACCGGAAATACACAAATCCTACAACTATCGAAATTTAAATTGAATTTCAGGAAATAATAGATCTTTAGCCAGAGCGGAAATATACTTAATCACAATCTCACTAATTAGTATACAAATATAGCTGTTCTTTAGGCTATCTAACTTTCTGAATTATTGTATTTTCGAAATGCAAGAAAACCAACCTTCCCAGGATTCTTGTCCATTTTATTTCAACAGCCTCATTAGGAACTCGGGTTTCAAATCAAACTCAGGGCTTTCTATAATTATTAAAGAAATATACTTGGGATTTTTTCCTTCGTAGGTGAAAGGTTTTGGAGTTTTATTCACAGAAACCTTACAACTTCATTTAAGGACTAATGAGGATACAATTAGATCATAAATCATACCAAATTGGTTGTGGAATTCATAACAATCACAATTGGATTTTGAAAAAGCTGCAAAATCTATGAGAGTGAGAATATTTCTAAATTCACATACTCGAGTGGAGTATAATTTTTATGATATTTACAGTAGTTGCAGCAATGTTAGTCTAATAAGGACAGAGTGTCTCAGGGTATTAAAAGCTTATAAGGAATTATTTCTAGAAGAAATAAGAACAATGAATGATTCAGACATGATATTGTCAATTATTGTGAATTCCTTTATAGGAAGTTGCTTTCATAACAAACAGGTATCATTCTCACGGAAATAATAATCAGATGGATTAGTATTTACAGTTATATATCTAGTCCTAACATACTTAGTGTGTGTTTTAGATACCCCCATAATTTTTCTTTGTTTCATCCTGTAATACTGTTTTCATTACTAAATGAATGTTAATGAGCAGTTTTAGAAAAAATACACTTTAAATTTGAAAAACTTTACAGTACAAGTGAAAGTACAAATTTATTGCTAATATTCAATTATCATCTGTTCTCTTACTCTCCCTTCTTCAAGTGGGCCGAATATTGGACAATTTTGAAAGTTTCAAAATAAGGAATTGAATATTATGGAGATTAAATGTACAATAATTGGCCTTGGTTATCCACATTTATACTTTTTTGGGATATTCATGACAAATAAACAGTTTCACGTTGATTATACTCGTTACGTGTGTTATTATGTAGTGGATTAACCTTGAATCTCAAATATTCGCAATAGTTGGAATAAATTTATACAGGAACATGGATAATTAAGACTGAAAGATTGTGACTAACGCATGCTGCAACAGCGCTGGATCAATAAATCTATTGATAATTAATTTTGATTTTCTGTTCATTCTTTCCCACGGTCCGTACCTACTGCGGGTACAAGATGCTACAAAATAACCGGCCGGAAGTGCTGGTACACTCCGAGACGCAGTTTCATACAAGACGAGACTGCTAGTCTTCGAGAGCAGGTTCAGAAACCATGGAGATCCACAAGAGCTATTGTTACGTTGTCTTGAACACCGTCTGTACGGCACGGTCATCAAAGATGAATTCAGTATTCGAATATGCTCGTTTTATCGAACGGGTTTAATCAACAAATCAACCGAGAGTTGATTACGTTAATCTCAATTTGTCACTTGAAGAAAATCTTAAGACGGTTGGACATTAATTTCACTTCGAATGGAATCGATTAATATAAAGTGCTATAGATGTTTGTTGCTAGTGTGTGAGATGCAAGTCTGTTTCTTAATCGACATTAGGAATGTTGGATTAAATAATACAGAACACTTGAAAATACTTCTAATATAAAAGAGGTGTATTCTAACCGACCCAAATTACCTTATCATTCAAGCTTAGACCATAATTTTTTATGGGACATATGACATTTTGACATACAATTACTTGGATTCGGTGATGTAGTATTGATTTTTCACGAAACTAAAAATATTTTTCTATCGAAACCGAATTGAAAATTATTAATAACCATCCCACATTTTTGGCGGCTTGGCGTACGTCGATTCATAAAATTGGAATCTATATAAAATGGGTTGGATGCCTCGACTGCATACAAAACAAAATTAGTTTATAGAACGTGTCCCAAATATACGTTTCATCATCCAGATCGTTCGCAATCACTTTCTCCAACACGCTGAAATAAGCGACCTACACATCTGATCCACCTTTACAAATTTACATATCGAATTTAACAACGCGAAGAATCAATTGACACAAATACATCGGCTACGTAATAACAACTTCTTTCGTGGACAGTTGTCAGCTTAAATTTGGAAGGTACTAAAAAAGATTCCGACGAAAAAAGGAAGTTCAACAACACGAAATATCAATTACCTACTTGAAGTTGCTTATTGAGTGCACTCGAGAGAAGATACGGTAGATGAAGAACAGACAGAGCTTAATGCGATAAGGTACGAAAATAAAACATCGAGATCATTTTGGCGTTTATGGGTCTGTCATTATTATTGGTGATACCTTAGTCGGTTTTCTTACATTCGAAGAATTGGTATTTTCAGTGGCGGTCAGTAGTATACCTGGGATTAGGTTAAGGGTGCAAACAATGATTATTCAACAAAACATATAACAGTTGTCGGTCGGGTGAATGGAGTGGAATTTAAATAGACAGGGTAGGGAAAGTGGGGAATGAATTTGGCGGTAAGGTAAGGTACGTTGACAGCACAGCACTACATTCAACTTACCGGCCAAGTGAACTGAATGGGAAACGCGATAGCGTTTTGGGGTGCGTCTGATCCAGGATTAGGTCCCAATTCTGCAGTAATGACATCTCCGAAGGTGCAAGGGGAAGTCGTGTCGATTTTGACTTGGTATTCCTTAAGGCATACCCGGAATCTTGGTCTACAGGTCCCAAGGCAGTCTGAACTAGATCCAGTTTTTCCAGTGCAGCATTTCCCTAGGTCGTCTTTCCCGGCTTCGTTGTCAAAGGAAAGAAGCCGCAACTCAAACACTCCAGAGGATGCGGCCTGTGTCAAGACAAGCACACCTTGTATTGCCGGTATATAAAAATCTCTTTGAGTCGACAACACCGATTCACCATTGAAACAAAGTTCTCAAAATGAAGCTATTAAAAGAACAAGAATTCATCGAAACATTAAATTTAGATCAGCGATCGGGGACTAATCAGAAGATGGTGTTTGGTCTCTACATTAAACGATGTTTCGGATGAAAATACATCTCTACGCGTCTCTTGATATATCCAATCCGTACGAGTTCGTTTTGAACTTGAAGATCATTTGTGAATAAATGCAAAGTTTATTAATAGGCTTCCGAAACCCGACTGTTTTTTTAATCAAAGCAGTGTTCTCATTTTCCGACGCTGCTCGAGACACTGACCAAGACAAAACTTTCAACGTCTCGAGCGATAATTGGACTGACAAATAATTTTGAGAGAAGGTTCGATTAAGTAAATAGTGAAGACTTACCTGCTGAAGAGACAGGAGCGCTCCGACTAGAATAATCAGCATCCAAGACATCTCGACTGTTTCCTTTTACGATGATACAAATTAACAGCTTTCGAAGATGTTACCTCAGAGATAATCTGCAAATCCACGCCATAGATAATTCCTGTGTTATTGGTTATTTGGAGTCACTTGTTAACACGCGTTAAGGTTTGTTATTGTTTACACAAGTCACCTATCGCGGCAAATATTCGGGTATCTATTCAGTTGTTGTAATTTGAAATACACCCCATATCGCACTTATAGGTTGACGTTTTGTTCGCAAGCACAACACATAAAAATATTAGAAGCACTAGTACACGATAATCCACAAAGATGATGTTGCGACGGCGAGTGCGTTATTTCGAGAGTCCGTAAGACAGGCACACGGCACCAGTGTAAGAGTCAGATGCAGACTGTGCTTTTGAGAACGAACGACAGCCGTCGGTGGACTGGCCGTGTGAGAGCGTCTGCCAAGGGGTGGGGAGCGCACTAAGGGGCAACTACTTCCGCCACACCAGAATCGTGGATAGCTAGCTTGCTATCTGCTCGCTTGCCGTGCACTACTTTTTGTCGCTTGGATTACCACTCTGCTAGGTTGGTTTCTGCTACCCTCGACCGTTCGTATGAGGGACGGCAGCTGTTTACCGGCTGCCATGGGGTAACAACGCGCTGTTAGCCCACCTACTCCATACGCCACAAACGACGCATCATGTGTTACGTGACAAGTCGCCTTCGGCTAGCTGGTGCTCTCATCTCCTTTTGTCACCTCTAATTGCTACCTTCAATTCCTTTCTACTTCTACCATCATTAGTTACTTTATGTAATCTCGCGACAATAACGCTCGCGGTTGCCCCTTCTGTCAATTCAAATTATACGTTTTTTGAAAATTTTTAAAGGGCTGACTTATCGCCAGGAGCTAAACACGCTCCCACATTAAAACTCGAACGAATTTCACCGATTTTTATGAAAGACCCACTTATAGTTAACATCATTCAACTATTCAGGAAATTTAATTGAATTACTTAAATATCTTTAATATCAAACAGAGAAATTCTGAAATACCTACTAACAATTTTAATTTTATAGAACTTAAAAACTTTATTAAATTAAAATTAGAGAACAATTTTTTTTTTAATTTCAAATGTCATATAGATTAACTCTGTTAACATCTTAAAAATTTTAATTTCAAAAAATTTTTGATTAATAACTTTCAGAATTTAATCAAATAGATGTCTTCAGAACCCACTGTGTCAAATTTCTGAAGGTTTTTTAATAAAATTTATTTTAAATTGAAATTTGTAGGAGGTTAAAAGAATAAATCTGTATGATATTTGAAATTTTGTAATAATCCTTCTATTGAGAAAAAACCTCTTTTCATTATTATATTATTACATTATTAGAGAACACTGTTCAATTTTTAATACACATAAAAATTAACAATAATCACACAGTAACAAAAGGAGATAACAGAATCCAAAGAAAATATTGGTCGAACCTACTCAACAAAAATTTTTGGTGGAGACAACGCTGTTCAATTTAATTCAAAAAATTTTTAAGAAATTTGATAAAATTGAAATTTGTAGAAGGTTTTTCAGAATTTCTTGTTTGATATTTAAGATATTGAAAACACCTACTATCAACTATAAAAAGCTGCCTTTTATTATTCATTGTATAAACATGGTGTGTATGAATTTAGGAGGGGATTCCTTGTCAAAAATGGGGGGATCTTTCATATAAACTTAATTTTTTCGGTAGTCGTGCGGCCACCTTTCTCATGCCCAAAATATCAATCAAAATCGTACGTGCGGACTCGTGGGATATCTTAAGATCATGTGCTATCTCTCTCAAGCTGGTACGACGGTTTTCCAGCACCTTTTCCTTAATTTTATCGACGTTATCTTCGATCGAAGCCGTCGATGGGCGACCACTTCACGACCGTCCTTGAAGGCTCTGTACCACTGATAGGCACGAGTTTTCGATAGAGCATTATCACCAAAGGCCTTTTGCAACATTTTCAATGCATCGGCACACGAAAATTCATTTGCAACACAAAACTTTAAACAAATTCTTTGCTCAACGTAATCACCCATAGTAAAAATCGGAACGCACTCTGACATCGACTGACTTAATCAGCTGTTGCAAACACACTAGTTGACAGATCCCGCTCAAGCTTGGCATAGTAATTAAGGACAGTGGTACCAACCCAGGAAAAAAATATTTGCCCCGCCAGATTTAAATCGATAATTCCCGGTACTTTCTTGACAGAATGTATATGAATAGTTGCGAAAAAATTTAGGAGGGGATTCCTTGTCAAAAAATGGGGGCGGGTCTTTCATATAAACTTAATTTTTTTGAGCCCCTGCTACTTAGTTTAAACCCCCCTAAAGGAGGCGCCCGAAAAACAGTTTTTAATTTTTTTCAGATCAAAAAATGATTGTAACTGAATCAAAGTTAATCAAAAATTCAGTTGTTATAACAAAATGACATCCGCCTACTAGATAAATTCTAGTTCGGAAATAATTCCAGCCTCTATCACTCACGCTATCATGTTGTTGATAAATTTTAATTTTTCTCAAAAACCTTGAATTTTAGCAAGGAATTACAAGAGAACTTATTTGTGAAGAATAAATAAAGCTATCCAAAATTATTTTTTTAATGTAAAATAGGAATATGGAAAAAAATTTCTTGCGAAAGAAGGTTTAGGGGTGGCTTGCAATCATAGAGGAATACCACCAAAATTTTTTTGAGTGCCTTCTCGTCCGCATAAAATATCTGCTCAATTTTATTCTTGTCAGTTTTTTGGTTTTTAAGAAAAAAATTAAAAATTAATTTTCGGGCGCTATGTTTAGGGGGCTGCAACTAAGCAAAAAAATAAAGTTTGTAGGAAAGATCCACACTATTTTTTGACAAGGAATCACCCCCTAAATTTTTTCGAAACTATTCATATACTGTATAATAATTACACTCTGTTGTTCTACCTATTCACACAGTATGAAGAATATGGACAAATAATAGAATGATACACGAGGCATATAGGTATTGAAGATATTTCTATTGAATCTGTCATCTCTTTTTGATACTGTGTGATTAGTGTTAATTTTTATATTTATATGAACTGTGTTTTTCTCTAAGGCATTTATTCAATATTGAAAAGATTTAAGAGAATTTATTAAATTAAAATTTGTAGAAGGTATTTCAGAATTTTTCTGTTTGATATTTAAGATATTGAAAACACCTACTATCAACTAAAAAAAACCGCCTTTTTATTATTCATTGTATAAACAGGATGTACATGAATAGTTGCGAAAAAATTTAGGAGGTGATTCCTTGTCAAAAAATGGGTGGGGGTCTTTCATATAAACTTAATTTTTTTGAGCCCCGCTACTTAGTTACAGAAAAAGCGCCCGAAAAACAATTTTTGATTTTTTTCAGATCAAAAAAAAATGTAACCGAATCAAAGTTAAAAAAAATTCAGTTGTTATAACAAAATGAAATCCGCCTACTAGATAAATTCTAGTTCGGAAATAATTCCAGCCTCTACCACTCACGCTTTCATGTTGTTGATAAATTATAATTTTTCTCAAAAACCTTGAATTTTAGCAAGAAATCACAAGAGATCTTATTTGTTAAGAATAGATCAAGCTATCCAAAATAATTTTTTTAAATTGTAAAATAGGAATATGGAAAAAAATTCTTGAGAAAGAAGGTTTGGGGTGGCTTTTTCTACCCCTTGCAATCATAGAGGAATACCACCAAAAATTTTTTGAGTGCCTTCTCGTCCGCATAAAATATCTGCTTCTGATTCTTTAATTATTTGGATTTACTGTTTTATTAGAAATATGTTTTTTAGTGTGGTATAAGGAAAATTATATAATAAAAGGAAATAAATATATGTTGGAAATATTACTGATAAATAATCAATTTATCATAATGTAATATATCTGAGGAAGTAAGTGTTCAGCGAAAAATTGTCGTATTTATGATACCTGCCGAGTTGAAGCTGTTCATATGGATATTTACGAATTTTTCCGGAAAACGCCGAGATAGGTCAATTTTTATCTCTTGATTGCAAATTAGTGAGTGTACGATGTGGCAACCCGTAATTTTAAATGGCAATAGGGGTCAAGTGACACATCATTTTGAAGGTTTTCGAATTTTGCTTACGAATATAAGAAAAAAAATTCTGTTTGGCATTCGTTTCCATGTTGAGAACTCGTTAGAATTGATGGGTGAAGTGCATTAAATGGACGAGTTTCTGAACGATTTTTAATTAATGAAATGTTAAAATTCCCTAGCATTCGTTTCCAAATAGTAATAGTGTGTTTTTTGAAATATTACAGATAATAGCTGGATTGATTCTCCGAATTCTCTAAAACCGAAAATAATTATCGAAACTTTTTTAAGGATTAAATTGAATAAAATGCCTCATAAACACTGTTTCACTTTATAGACAAATAAAATTATCAATACATACGAGCGGCAGTTTAGCAATAAAGGATCAAAAGAAAACATTGAGTACCGACTATAAATTTTTTTTTGCTTGGATATTCAGGAATAACAAATTCCATCCCAAAAAATGTTCCAAATAGAATTCGAAAAGTACTTTTTTATTTCCTTTTTTAAAATTTTCCCTATTATTTGAATCTTTCCTTATTTGTATTTTCACACATGGGCGTGGCAGTTTTCAAATATGGAGCCCATGATCGTATTTCTTTCCGACATTTTTCTGTGAAATGGCCTAATTTTCTGCACGATGCTCAACCACGTTTTTCAAAATTTCGCTTTCAAACAAGATATTTGGTGAATAAAGGTATGTAGATATATTATATAATTGTATAATATTATATAATGTTATATAACATATATTAAATTATTATCTAATAATATATAATATATCTTAAATATCAAAAAAAAATAATTCTCTGGATCTTTCTTCATCTTTCAAATCAAAATTACAACTTTTAAATCGAGCAAATCACTTCTGACACGTTCGTTCATTTTGAGCATGACATCCACTAAAATAGGATGGCTTTCGGCAACATTTTCATTCAAATTGAAGTTATGAGACAACACAGAAACTATGTCGTTTACACTTCAGCGAAATGACAGATACTGAAAAGAAAGCCTAATGATGACACTTCAAAATGAATGTGTTGCTAGATGAAACAATGGAATAATAAAATGGTAGCGACTATGTTATCAAAACCGCACAAACTTATTTTATGCTCCTAATAATTTTAAGCCGAATTTTCAAAATAACAAGAATTTTATGCAGAATACATCTATTTTCCTTTAAATGGCAAATGAAAATGGTCACATTCTTTTAAATTATACAGGCTATTTCAAGGATGAGACTTTTTTCCAACTGGATGAAATCATCGATTTCTAAAAAACGCTCACGAGAAAGTTGCAAGATAATGAACTTAGGGTAGCTTAAACTTGACCTAAATTTCAATTATCTAATGTGTAAAAACGACTTCAAAATGAATCAACCGTCAACCGATACAAAAATGAACTACGCGATACAGAATAACCTTATTTAATATTATACATTCTGTCAAGAAAGTACCGGGAATTATCGATTTAAATCTGGCGGGGCAATGAGGCAGGTAAAATATTTTTTTCCTGGGTTGGTACCACTGTCCTTAATTACTATGCCAAGCTTGAGCGGGATCTGTCAACTAGTGTGTTTGCAACAGCTGATTAAGTCAGTCGATGTCAGAGTGCGTGCCGATTTTTACTATGGGTGATTACGTTGAGCAAAGAATTTGTTTAAAGTTTTGTGTTGCAAATGAATTTTCGTGTGCCGATGCATTGAAAATGTTGCAAAAGGTCTTTGGTGATAATGCTCTATCGAAAACTCGTGCATATCAGTGGTACAGAGCCTTCAAGGACGGTCGAAAATGAAGGCCAAAGCCGCTCGAAAATGAAGGTGATGCTCATTGTTTTCTTCGATATCCGTGGCGTGGCGCACTACGAATTCGTTCCAGAGGGTCAGACGGTAAACAAGGAGTATTACCTAGGCGTTATGAAACGTTTGCGTGAGCGTATCCGTAAGAAGCGGCCAAATTTGTGGGCGAACAACTCATGGATTTTGCATGACGATAACGCGCCTTGTCACCGAGCTACGATTGTGACTGACTTTCTCGCCAAAAACTCAACAAATGTGCTTCAGCAACCACCGTATTCGCCGGATTTGGCTCCCTGCGACTTTTTCCTCTTCCCAAAACTAAAATTGCCCCTTCGTGGCACCCGTTATGAGTCGATTGAAGCCATAAAACAAAATTCGGCGCGAGAGCTAAAGTCCATCCCGGAAAGCGCCTATAAAAAATGTTTCGATAATTGGAAGTGCCGTTGGCATAGATGTATTGAAGCAAATGGAGCCTATTTTGAAGGCGACCCAATAAATTTTGACGATTAAATGTAAAAATGTTGTTTTAATTGAAAATTCCCGGTACTTTCTTGACAGAGTAGTATAATATATTGTGCGTGCTTTCATCTACGATTTTTTTAATTAATCCTTCCATTAATCGCAGCTGAATCTATAAGTTGCATTATTAAAATTTTCAAATAAACAATATTCATCATGAGTGGACCAGGGTATTGGCTTCACAATGACATAAAACAAATTATTATATCTTATTCCAGAATCAATCGATCTGCCCGTTAAACCTGTCAATTGTCATTCAATCATCTGCTTTTACCTTATAAAGAAGAATGAAAGAAACAAAAATGCCTTCCTTGTGTCGTGCTTTCGAACATAACTCTGGGTATTATGTTTATTCAGTTGCATTTTGAGGGTTTCGTAAATGGAATACTAGTTATTCTAAAGCCATTGTCTATATGTTGATGACTAATAAAATTTTCCATAGTTTGAATAATGAAAAAAATTTGTTCCATTTTTATAAATTATTGATTTTTTTGATGCCATTATTGAATATAGACTTCAAATACAAAAAAAGGGGGATAATTTTTTATTCTTACGTGTGGGATGTACCTATATTTAGAGGTCATCACATGACGGAGTAGAATCTGACTAAATTAGGGACCGAATTAAAAAAATCCACAATTTTCTCATTTTCAATATATTCCAGGACATCGGGATATTTCTGAGTAATAAATAACAAGGCCATTTTTGAAGTTGTCAAAACGTCTTTAGGGTAACATATACCATAATAGAATAACCGTCCCAAAGAGAATTTAATTCTTTTGTTACTAGAAATTTTGTTTTGATTCTTTTAAGTGGTTACATGAAAAATAAAAACGAATAATCTTAATTCGCTTGCAAGTTCCCTTTTCGACTTTCAAAATATGGTCAAAATTTCATTATTTCCACGTTATAGAAGATGTAACTCTTAACTTCAGTTAGATTTACGATGTTCGTGCTATTTCATGCCAAATTTTCAGCAGATGATTTTGAACCTCTTTGGGTTGAAACACGTGTATTTCTTGAAATAACTAGGAATAGTCGAACCAGATGTTTTATTGCTTTCCTATAATACATTCTTCCGCAGCCTCAAAGAAACTCCGAAAAAATGTGGGAATTCGAGAAAATAATAAAATGGCTTTCGAATTTTTCTTTTTCCACCCATATTTTTATGGATTATTCAGTTTTATAGCAAAGAAGCTTGTGTGAGAGTTATTTTTCTCAGAAATTCAAAAATCAAAGTTGGAGAGTTTCTTACAAACAAGGGAAAAAATTCAACACGTGTTAAAATATTTTTGTTGTTTAGCTGAACCAAGAATAGATTCATGAAGGTAAAGGATAATATAACCCCTGCAGAGATAGTAAGGAAGAAAAAAATGTGGACTTACATAAAGAAATCCAATAGGTTATTTCACTTGAAAAAATTGGAGGAATAATATAACATAAAAAGAGTTAATTCTTGATAGAAGGTATATAAAATTATTTAAATATTTTAAAAATTTTTTTAAAAAATTTTGAAAATTATCCTTCTACATATTTAGAACACCACATTTAAGGTTTCATTTTAGTAGAACTTTTTCTAGAGGAATGAAGGGTAAGTGAATATTTTTTGTTGATTGATGTTATATTTATTGAATATGAATATTTGAATACTGATGAAGCTAAGTTGATCTTAAAACTTGTTTTTCCGTAATGTTTTACATATCTTGAGTTTTTATATAAAGTACCTTGGTTAGATATCCAATAATATTGAATAGTCTAAGTAAGATAGTTTTATGATGAAATTCTTAAGATTATGTTGGATATTCTTGAAAGATATTGGTTTTCATAGGATTGATCAGCAGAAACAAAATTTTGTCTATTCAAAATGTTTAATTTATAGGATTTTGGTTAACAATTTTTATTTATTGGACTTTGTTATACCATTCGGATGTCTTATAATGAATGTTTATTTTATATGTCATGATATAAGTGGTACTTATACGACATTATTTTAATTTATTTTCAGAAGTTATAATCATTAAAATAATCTTTTGGAATTAAATATGTAAAAGGCAAATTTTTTAAATTTTTTAAAAAAATTTTTAAAATATTTAAATAATAATAATGGAGGAATAATTATTGAGAAAGGCAAACTAGTAAACATTTATATGGAAAAAATCAGAATAAACAATAACATTAAAAATATCTCATTCAAACGAAGGCAATCGTTAGTCCTTCTGTTTATTTATGCAGCAATTTTATTTTTCAGTGTCTACGTGAATACTGCTGAAAATTTTAATTCAAGCAAAAGTTTTAAGAAAAAAAAGTGTGCTCGCAAAAACCAATTATTATTCGAGGTCAATAATCTAAGTTTTTAATTGTAATCAATATATTCTAGAGGGTTGAAAATTGAAGATGGAAATTAAAGAAAATTCTTGGAACTACTTAAAATACTAACTTGAGACTAAGGTGAGAGATTATTTTTTTGTCGAATACTTGAAACAAAAACAACTTTATTTTTCAAGCAATATGGATAGTAAACTATTGTTACAAATGAAAAAAATAAAAGATGCTAACTACAGGATGATCTCAATTTTATGCTTTATCAAGAAGATGGTGTAGTCCTTCGAAACTACACTTCCAAAATGGGTCGAATTTCGAATTTTGGCAGTAAGACATTGTTCTAAAACTTGCTTGAATTACGGTCAACTAGCAAAAGTAACGGGCGAAGCAATTCAACATCTGAAAATAATCTGTCATGAATTTTGCATTGCGAATGGAATTTCGTGTGCGGAAAAGCTGAAATTGTTACCATTTAAAGTGATTCAACTATATCAAAAACTCGTGCGTTTAAATGCGAAAATAAGCAATTCAATGTCGATCAAAAGTGAAGTGATGTTGACAGTTTTCTTTCAATTATTGAAATTCTTTCCAGAAGTTGAGACAGTAAGTGAAGAATATTATTTGAGAATTTAGGAGAGAAAATTTCTTGAAAAATACCATATTGGTTGAAAGGGCACTCGTCCACTTTGCACCACAATAACGCACTACAAAAGGTTATTTGTGAACGGATTCCTGGCCAAAATTTATACAAATTTAATCTAACTACCGTGTGTCCTTTTTCTCTTTGCAAGACTCAAATTATCATTTCTAGTCTCCAGTAATTAATTGATCTGAGATAGTAC
Source organism: Megalocaria dilatata (assembly GCA_034642435.1). Classification (NCBI taxonomy): domain Eukaryota; kingdom Metazoa; phylum Arthropoda; class Insecta; order Coleoptera; family Coccinellidae; genus Megalocaria; species Megalocaria dilatata. The sequence goes on from CM067863.1 coordinate 13,783,171, forward strand.
AGACAATAATTGCTTAATTTTCTGTTATATTTCCAAAAAACAATTCGAAGTAATTTTCAATTTATATTTGTTTATTATAACCATAATTTGTACTTTCACACATGCGCGTGGCGTATTTCAGAAATTTGATCTATGTCATATCTTTTTCTTCAACATTTTCTGTGGTATAGCCTAATTTTATAAATTGTGCTCAATTAGTTGACCAAATTTATTTAAGTTCGCTTACAAACAATATATTTGGTGAACGAAGGTATGTAGATATATTTTATCGATGCTTGATTGTTTTTAATTAGCATCCAAATAATTTCCGACTGAGAAAATTATAGATAAGAATTTCAGATTCTTTTCCTGAAGAATATGCTATATATATTTTCAAAAGTGGCATATTTCAGATATTGGATCTATGTCATATCTTTTTCTTCAACATTTTCTGTGGTATAGCCTGATTTTATACATTGTGCTCAATTAGTTGACCAAATTTATTTAAGTTCGCTTACAAACAATATATTTGGTGAACGAAGGTATATAGATATTTTATCGATGCTTGATTGTTTTTAATTAGCATCCAAATAATTTCCGACTGAGAAAATTATAGATAAGAATTTCAGATTCTTTTCCTGAAGAATATGCTATATATATTTTCAAAAAGGGTAATGAAAAACCTTTTAAATTTTTTGAGGAGCATTTTGTGGTGATGAAATTTGTTATTTCCGAATACCCAATCGGAACAGGGTGTCTTGGATGATGTTTTCTAGATTAGGTTCAGTATTTTATATTTTCTTTCAATTATTAATCGGTTAACTGCCGCACATATAGTATGTGCTGATAATTCTATATGTTTATGAAGTGTAACAGTGTTTCTAAGACATTTTATTGATTTTAATTTTAAAAATTGTCAGAGATTTTTTGGATTAAATTTGTTATTGTCTGCAATATTTCAAAAAAACCCTTGGAAGTAATTTTCAATTTATAATTGATCTCAGCATGAAAGGGAAATAGTGGCGTGCGTTTAAAAATGTTTGAATTATTCATTGGCGTAAGTTTACTGTTTCGGAAGGGGTCTACTTTGAAGGTGATAAAATAAATATGGACGAATAATACATATTTTGGGGTCCATTGAACGATTCCCGGTATATTTTTGACAATGAAAAATATTTCAGACAAAAACTGGATCAATTTTCCGAAAACTAAAAATTTCATCTGAAAAATCTCTTATTTTCTTCTCAATTAAATTGAATAAAATGTCTCAAAGAAACTGTTTCAATTTATAGCCATACAGAATCATCAACTTATGTGCGGCAGTTAACCAATAAATAATCAAAAGAAAAAATAAAATATTGATCGTGATCATCTAGCAAACTGAAATATTTGAAAGAACCCTATAGATTAATTTACAATTTACAATTTACAATTTTTTACAATTAAAAATCAATTAAGAAAGAAATCGAAGATGGGAAAAATCGGGAAATAATAACTGCTTCTTGGACGGAATATCTATATTAAATTCAAAATGACTAATTCGTTTCTTGTTAATTCGAGGGCTGTTTAAATGACTTCTTAAATGCCGAATTTCATACTCGTAAAAGGTAGTCTGTTATACGATCATCTGGCTCCAAAAAATAAATTTGTTATTCAGGCAATCTCCGAGGCAGATGTTTACCTGTTGCAAACCTGCAATAGGCCTTAGTGATTTGAGATCTCGCTAAGGTTACTAACTTTCAAAATGTATCACATTTAAAGATGGAAGTTCCTTAATGACTTTATGATACCGGTGAGGTGAAACAGCTTTAGTATAATTTCATGCTTTTATTTCGGGTGTTCAGTAATTAACAGAATTACCAGGAAAGGTGCGAGTTTATTGTTTACGCATTTGATGAATTTGGGTAAAACGCACTTCTATTAGGGGAGTTTTCATTTAATTATAAATTAGAAATTTTTATGTTCCAGGTAATATATAATATAATTTTTCACGTCATTTAAAATAATGACTGTGGAAACGTCTGAATTAGTTGTTTGTTTTTAGAAAAGTATTAGGAGTACAAATAAGTTTCCGCCGTTTTATTGTAGATGGCGCGGCACGGAGTTTCGGTTAGCTTTCGCAGATGATACCCGGCTTAAAAAATAGTTTGGACATTCAAGAACAACATAACCTATTAATATCATTGATTTTATATTGGTAAAATATAATTTTTATAAGTTGAAAATGTACAAATTTGAGCCAAGTAAGCGTCATTTGCGGGAAATATTAGTTTACTTCTTTAATTTAAAGAAATCTGCTGCTGAGGCGCATCAATTGCTCGTAGAAGCATATGGTGAGGGTGCTTTGAGTGAGAGAACGCGTCGAGAGAGGTTTCAAAAGTTTAAAAACGGTGATTTCGACGTAGAAGACAAAGATCGCAGTGGAAGGCCAAAAATTTACGAGGATGCAGAATTGGAGGAATTATTGGAGGAAGATTCATCTCAAACGCAAAAAGAACTTGCTCTAACATTAGAAGTCACTCAGCAAGCAGTCTCACATCGTTTAAAATCATTAGGAATGATTCATAAACAATTTGTGTTAAAAAAAAGGCGAAAACTTATTTGTACTCCTAATAGGAAATGATGAAGATTTAGAAATATCGGGAGTAAAAATTAATTCGATCCGTTTTCAAAAGATGGCTCTAAAAAGATTAGCCCGGTATTAGACAAATTGGACATCTGCCGGTAATATCCAGTTTGAATTGTTTTGAATTTCACATAGAAAGGTTTTGTTAGGCTGTTGAAAATCTTAGATTTATTGATAACTAAACAGCATTTCCGGGAGGTTTTAACTTTTAGTTTCAATTGGAAAAAGTTAAAGAGCCAAAAAATGTCGAAGACGATGAATTACAGACATTACTCGATGAAGATCCGAGTTTAATACAACACGAGTTTGCACTTACGTTGGGGATAACCCAAGGAGCAGTGTCTGTAAGTTTGAAATCTATGAGCCTGATTCAAGAGCAGCACCATTGGGCTCCTTATGAATTGAAACAAAGAGATCAGAAAAGGCGATTATTTTCTTGTGAGCAGCTGCTTTGAAGGCGAGAAAAAAAAAAGCTTTTTTAAAAAATAGTATAGTCTCAAAACATTATTTAAATGAAAAATATATTTATTTTGGTATAAATACGTAGCTGATATAATTGAATTTATTAGATTGTTTGAAAATAAATAAATTACAAAAAGATCCCGAATTTCAAACAATTGACAACCAGTTAGAAACTCCTCAACATATTCCCCTCCTCTTTCCGATCCTATAATGCGTTCTGTACTTATACAGACTTGAAGAAGATGTTATGATTGAAACGAGCCCTGCATCAGATTCTTAGTGAATACATTGTGAAAATTAAATAAAATATATTGCTTTATTCTCCAATAGAAAAAAGCAAACTTGAGATTGTGGATTTTTCTTAATCTCCTTGAATTATGACTAAATTTGTTTCCCGAAATATTCTCTCTATTTAGTGGTGTAGGTATACAATAAGGGTCTTAAAGGATACCTGTTTACTACAAGTACCAATAAATTTAACAAGGGTCTCAAAAGATATTTAGAAGAGGTGAATTGTCAACATCTGTTTGTTTGTTGGTTAAAGAAAGATTTGAATTTTATTATACCCATTCATCTCTAGGGCCTACAATAATTCAAGGTCGAACTCTGGTTTTTAGCATACAAAATTTTGAAATTACCATTGGAGGTATATGGCCTGTTCCTGAAAGGGGGATTTGAATTTTATTATTGACGCAGCTTTTGAGATGACATCTCTTGCCTAATTTTTGTACACAATATATATCAATGGAACAAAATAGAAAACTTCAAAGAAACTGAAGAATGAAAATATAACGAAATGGAATACAAAAAACTCCTGTAAAAATAGTCGAAAACGTTGAAATATATCTTGAAATAGGAAAAATTATTATGGATTGAATCTGACGTCAGAAATTATAATTTAAATTGGGTAAAATATTAAATGATTAAATAAAAGTGAAAAAAGTTCAGAAATGCGTTACTGACCCAAACAGCGTAAAAATAGATTATAATTTTGATTTGTTATACAATTTCTTTCACAGAACTTACCTCAATAATTTCTCAATTGTTTTTAAATATTTTCTGGTCTTAGATGCAATCCATATAAATTGTTTCTATTTTAGGATATATTCCAACAATCTTTTTCTAATTTTTATTTATTCCTTTAATATTTTTCTCAATTCAATAAATATTTTCTGTGTTTCAATATATATAACTCCTCTTTTTCAGGATACATTCCAACATTTTTAACTTTTTTTACAACAGTTTTTGCGCATTCTTTTAGACCAAAAGTATGTAGTTTTCAAATTTTGAGCCGAAAATGGTCTCAAACGACTTAGACTCACTGATGAAAAATCCGAGATCAAAAGTTATTCTGTCCTTCCATAAACTTTGTAACTTTCGAATGGAAACCTCTAGAGATTTGAAATTTTGATAATAGGTTTGGACCCTCACATATTTCAATTGTGTTCGTTAACAGGCGGAATCGGTCCAAAGGTTCTGCAGAAATCTACATTTGAATTGTTTCGTGTTTTACCCAATTTTTTCGAAAGTACATATCCGATCAATCGGAAATTTGGTTGTCAGTAAAAATAATTATGACGCGCATGTTCGTTAAAAATTTCGTGAGGATCGTATAATTAGAAGATTAAGAAAAAATGGTGAACAAAGCAGCATTACCGCAACTATACAACAGCAACTACGATCGCGTTCCAATTTAAGCATTTATGTGTAAATTAACAACAAGAAAGCTAATGCAAAATTTCACATTCCCAATATTTATTCTAATCCTTAATTTTATTTGAGGTTTTCTATTTCAGGTTTTCTTCACATTGTGTACAAAAATTTAGGCAATGCATCATTGAAATAAAAATAATCAAGTTACTTTAACATTATCATTCAAATCATAAGAAGTTAACTTATGTAATCCCGATAAATTGCCTTGAGATATAATGCCCTTATTGTATTTGATGAATTTACTAAGGCTTGAATTAGTTTCGAATAGAATTCTTAAATTATGTTTCTTTTTGATACATGCAACAATTTTCTCAGAAATACCTTCAGAATAATTCACGGAATTTTCTTATTCGAATAAAAAATGTTTCGAGATATTTCATAATTTTTATTGATAACTAATCTATCAATATTAGATTGTAATTATTATTGAAATCTATTTGTTTAATAATGTCGAAATCGAAAAATCCGTTTTCTACATTCATGAGTTTTCATCAATTAAAAATGATTTCAATAATATATTTTAATGTATCGTAAAAAAATGAGTTTCTTTTATGTGGACACCGAATCGAGCCTAAAAATATATTAATTTTTTCTGAAAAAGTTTTTTTCCCCAAATAATAAATCTTTTGAATCAAAAAGCAAAATAATTTTCTAACCCCTCTTGAAATGTGCGAAGAATAAAGAAATCGAAGGAAAACAAATTGTCCCTCCTCCGTTCATAGCTTTTCACTAAAACAGAAATTCATGAAATTTCATTAAAAAATCATGTGCTACCCGTCATTGATCCTCTAAGCTCTTTGATTGGATCAAAAATTGTTTGAAATTTAAAAAATAAAGCAAGGATTTTAAACTAAATTCAAAATATAAATTCATTTTGCTGATATTTCTTTAAAATTTCTATCGGAATGCTCTACGATTAGTAATTCATAAGTTACAGAAATTTAAATATTTCTGTACTATCTAGCTGAATCAATAATGTCGAATGCATTGTTAATTGAATTTCGTGTGCGGAAGCGCTGAAATTGTTGAATAAGGCTTATAAAGAATAGACTTTATTATGACGTATATATATGCACAAAGAAAGACGTCAATGTATATTGAAAGAAGGGGTGATGTTTATAGTTTTTTTATATGATACAGCATACAAAGAGTATATTCGTCGAAAAATACAAGTTGTGGAAAGTGAAACTTTTTTACTGCGATAATGCACAATATCAATCCCCCAACCGACTTTCATCTCCACCACATAAATTTCTACTTTGAAGCAACCATTTTCAAAATTTGAATATTAAAACAAATTGAAATATGTTTATCTTCTACAATTTTAATTTCAAAAAAATTTTTTATTCAAAAAACTTTTAGAATTAAATTTATGTCTACACAAGCACCGCTTACATTTAATAGACGTATATAATCAAAACTCAATATATAATGTCAAATGGAATAAATAACCCAACAGATATACGAAAATAATTAAAATTAATAAATAAATATTTAAAGGAGACAAAATTTTGTTTCTGGTCTTACCTTTAAGAACACCAATTGCCTTTTAAAAACATGAACACACTTAAAAGACTTCTCAAAGAATATAATTTATTTGAAATATTTAATATATTTAAATATTCGAATAAATTATTTCAAAAATCTCTAAAAAATGTACACTATATTTTCAAAAAACAAATATAATTCTAGACAATCCCGTCTTCAGTCCTCATTTAATATTCCAAATATCAAAATCAAAAAACTAACCTATATCTCTCAAGTGTTAAAAGACTAAAGCTTCGAAATACAGATCAACTATATAATTCAAGATAGATCTATGTTCTAACAGAATCAAAGAACAGTGTGAGTTATTTTAAGGTTTATTTAAATTCATTGACATTCCATAATGAGATTTATTGAAGCCAAAATATAATTATATATTATATATAAAATATATATAATATTTTTTTGAAATTAAAATTCTAGAAGATAAACATATTTCAATTTGTTTAAATATTCAAATTTTGTTATATTTCTTCTATCAAGTAAAAGGCCTTTCTATTTTACAACCATTTTCAGTCGATAGAAGTGATTCATCATTCGTTGACTCAGTTGGATTATTTCGAACGGAGCCTACTTTGAAGGCGATGCATTGATGTGTTTCATTGACACGTTTTGACACAACTAAACTGATGCATTTCATTCGGCAAAAATTAAGGTTTTTTTGGGAGATTGTATCAGAGCGCTATTATTTTTCTACAATTTCGTACTGGAAATGTCCTCAAATGGTCAAATAATATACATACAGATAACTCGTGGACAAATTTAATCAATTTCTGTCCCTCCGTTTTTACACACGAGGGATATAATTGAGATGGAAAATAGAGGAAAAATCCTACGCATCAGTCAATATGTAGATATGAAATTGGAACCTATGTAGTCCGAAACATGAATTTTTAAAATTTTAAGAGACGTATGAAAATAATAATCAAACTGCTGGGCTGCCCTAAAAAGCTTTGCTTCGAATTGATTAAAGCTACATTGATGGCCGTCCACATTTCACTGTTGTGCTGTGCCTAAGGTGGTGTGAGAATAGAGTTGAAAAGCCAAAACACAACACTACAGATCTCTAAACTCTCACACAAAACTACTGAGGGGTCTTCACAGTAGATCTACGAGTATCAGGATAATATCAATTTATGAAATCGACTGAAATATTCGAAAATATTAGGCAGTCAGTCACCAACTTCCATGAATAATTGAAAATTAGACAAAGAACTATCGAAAACGTCAAAAGTATGCGACATAATGAAAATGAACTTGAGCAATGCATCAATTTTATTGGTCTTCATCTCGAGTTTTCAAGCAATATGTATCTTTGTGAAACAAAATTTCCGGAAAGAATTTCAACCAACAGTTTCTACATTATCTTAGAGCCACTTTCTCGATTCATAATAAAATTAAATGCATCAAGTATTATCAGTAGTTTTGAATAAAGATCAAACTGACATACAGACAATTTTTATTTAAATATTTGATAGATTCGGTCTTTACTTGGTGGAAACTCATTTTAATTAAAAAAATGTATATAAGACAGTAATTTATTTCCACAAAAATGTTTGTACTAATACAACAATTGTTTCACCAAGATGTGGCTTCTTCAGGTATTACATTGTACTGTCTGATGGTATTGAGTGTAACCGAGTTTATATACATTTTTAGGTACGTGACCAAATAATAGAAGCACAAGTCATAAAAACTCTAGGTGTTTATTGGAGTTTGCCGCTAAAAATGCCATTAAGGAAAAATATTCAGTAATGGAGAATGATCGACATCTGCTTGTTCGTTCAAATGGATTTCCCATTATTAAACCATTGTCAGAAATATAGACGGTTCCGTTAAAATAATGGGAAATCCACTCAGTTCAATTTTAGCTGAAATATTCATGGATGATCTGGAATCAAAAATACACCTGAATCCTATAAGCAAATATTTTCTTTATTGGTACAGATAAGTAGATGACATTTTTTGTTGTTTCAAAGGCACCGACCGACAACTACATATCTTCACGAATTTCATTAATAAACTCCACCCAAAAATCAAATTCACAATCGAAGAAGAAAATAATCAAAGTATTAATTTTCTTGACCTCACTATAACAAGATTAAATAATTTACATGATTTTAGTATTTTTCACAAACCAACACATACAGACATCACAATACATAAAACTTCAAACCACCCCACTAACCAAAAGATGTCAGCATATAATAGTTTTATTCATAGATTATTTTGAATGTCCCTTTAAATTCAGAAAACTTTATGAAAGAATTAAATATTATTAAACAAATAGCGTCAAACAACGGTTACAATCCCTTTCTTATAGACAAAATGGTATCCAATAAACAAAAGAAAATGGCATTAAATCTCGTGTACCTAATCATAAAAGAGGACAATACACAGAAATATTTTTCGTTGTCTTATGTCAATGGATTATCTGAAAATATTGCTAAATATTTGAAAAGTTGTTTCAATTATAACGCGGCTTTTAAGACAATTAATAACCTTAGTACCTACATAAAAAACAATAAAGATCGTACAAATAAAGAAAATAAATCCGGAGTCTACAAGTTAACTTGCAAAGATTGCCCTTTAGTATACATTGGCCAGACTGGTAGATCATTCAAGAAACGTATCCAAGAACACCAAAGGGGTTATATATACAATTCTGTACATTCGACATATGCTAATCATCTTAAGGAATTCAGGCATAATTTCAACAATAATTATGAAATTATCCACGTTGAAAGCAAAAGTTCTAGATTAACACTTTTAGAATTTCTTGAAATCAACAGGTATAATGCCCGTAAAATCCTTTTGAACGAACAAGCAGATGTCGATCATTCTCCATTACTGAATATTTTTCCTTAATGGCATTTTTAGCGGCAAACTCCAATAAACACCTAGAGTTTTTATGACTTGTGCTTCTATTATTTGGTCACGTACCTTAAAATGTATATAAACTCGGTTACACTCAATACCATCAGACAGTACAATGTAATACCTGAAGAAGCCACATCGTGGTGAAACAATTGTTGTATTAGTACAAACATTTTTGTGGAAATAAATTACTGTCTTATATACATTTTTCTCATTTTCATTTACGAAACCTAATAATAAATTGAAAACTAAATTCATTTTACTCACTTGTACTCCAGTAAAGTTGTAAATTTGAACCGAATTCACCTTATATTCAATCACAAACACTTTATTTTCACAGTTTCACTAATTTTCTATTAAAAATTCGCCACACATCCACCTCGAACAGAATCTCGGTATGCACTAGAACGTTTTCTCAGAGCTGAAGGAAATTACTCATCAAACGATTCATGAAATTTGTTACATAAAGGTTTTTGTTTCTTACTCATTCATATACAGGAGGGTGCAATCCAGTTATAATGTTGTGGAAATTTTAGCGGTACTTCCTAATATAGTATTCGTAAATCAGATATTGTTTGGGAATAGGAGATTTAAAGAAAAACCTTATATTTTACGTAAATAATTTCGTTTTATTCATTTCTTCACATTGCTGGACCATGTGACAATGAAATATTGCGAAAATATAAAATTGAATTGATAATAAGTCCTCACCAAACTGAATCGAATTCCTTTTTTCTACTCTTGATTATACCAGGTGCAGAAGAAGTACGAAACCAGAATTTTCCTATAAAAAGTGCTACTGATCAGTTAAGAGACCATAAGACTGCTTCTCCATCCTCGCTCTTCGATCTACATTATTAAATACTGGCACGAAAGAGTAGAATAAATGAAGGCTGGATAATCTAGAGTTTTGGCAGAAAGTTAGTTAAATATTTGACATTAACGAAATGCTTCGATTTACGCTTGAACAAAACTGCGAAATATTGAAAACTTATTTCCAAAGTGGTGAATCTTCTACCCAAAGTGTTAGAAATTTACTTGGAAAATTCAATTGCCTCACGGCAATTTGTGGATCAATTTTTACGTGAAAACTAGATCGTTATTTGATGAAGCAACCCGTTCACGTTCTCGTCCAGTGAGCACTCCTGAAAACATAGCTGCAGTAGCCTAGAATGTGGCTGAACATCCATCAACATCAACTCGACAACAAATGTTAACTTCCGCTATTTAGCGGAAGTTAACATTTGTTTTCTTATATTGAAGATGAATTTCCGTCAAGTAAAGACCGAGACAATCAAAAAAATGATTATTTGTTTCAAAATTTGAATGGTATCGACCCAGAAGTGTTTTGTTTCCAACAAGGTAGTGCTACACCTCATGCTGCTACCGTAACAATTGCTTTATTGAAAGAAAGATTTGGCCATAACATTATTTCGAGAAATGGTCGAATTAATTGGCCTCCAAGATTATGCGACATAACTCCACTGGATTATTTTCTCTGGGCTTATGTCAAGTCATTGGTTTATGCTGATAAACCAAAAGCAATAGACGCTTTAGAAGTCAACATAACTCCTGTTATTGATGAATTAGTCGAAAAAGTGGTCCAAAATTGGTCTAATCGATTACGGTTTCTCAGAGCTAGTCGTGGTGGACATACGCCGGAAATTATTTTTAAAACATAAATGTCATAAAATTACCTTTCAAATAAAAAAAAATTTGGCTTCAATCTTAATTTAAATCTGTTTTATTTCAATTTAAAGTTCTATCACTCTGAAAAAAACACCCGATCTATCAGGTACTTTATTCTTAATTACATGAATGGAGTATGTGGTTGGCTCTAGGTGAAACATTATAACAATTTTATTTAAAAAAAATTATTATTATTAGTTCCCCAAAACAAGGGTTCCAAAAAGTACTAACTGCTTGAATGATCATCAATATTTTGCCTTCTTTCTTTTCTTCTGCTAATTGCTCAGATCGTACTTGATCAGAAGCACTAACTGGGTGTTTGAAAAAGGTCACAATACATTTTATTTGATCAGCTAAGTTTGAAGAATTTGTATTGTTTTTTAAAACTGACTTTCTTAATACTTGTCCCTTTTTATGGATAGTTGGGCATATGCATGATGATTTGTTAATACATTTGTATTAATACGTTAAATGGCGGGATGTGAAAAGGTTTTTTCCGAGATATTAAAAAATGTTTTTTATTCATTATATATAAGGATATAGTTTTTCTATATAGTTTCAATATATATTCTAGAATGAAATAGAAAAAGGCTTTTGACTTGACAGAAGAAATATAATGAATATCAAATTTTCTATTTTATTTTATACATAATATATAATTATATTTAGGCTCATTATGGAATGACAATGGTTTAAAGAAAACCTTATAATACCTTACACTTTTCTGTGATTTTGTGAAGAACATAGATTATCTTGAATTTTAAAGTTAGTCTGTTTAAAGCAATTTATCCGGCTACCACGTGGAGGTAAGATATAGTGATTGTTATTTGATTTAGATATTTGGAATATTATTTAGGGCCGATAAAGAGATTACCAGAATTCTAATCGTTTTTTGAAGACATAATGTATATTTTGAGAGATTTTTGAATTAACTCATTTGAATATTTAAATATATTAAATATTTCAAATAAATTATATTTTTTGAGAAGTCCTTAAGTTGTGTTTCATGTTTTTGAAAAGGAATTGGTGTTCATAATGGTGAGATCAGAAACAAAATTTTGTCTCCTTTAAATATTTATTTATTAATTTTAATGACTTTTTTCATATGTGTTGGTTTATTTATCCCATTTGACATTATTGTAGACATTATTTTAATTCTAAAAGTTTTTTGAATAAATTTTTTTTCAAATTAAAATTGTAGAAGACAAACAGATTAAATCTGTATTGATATTCAAACTTTGATATATTCTAGAAGTTAGAATATATTTTTCTGAATTTAAAGTTATTCAAATTACTTCTATCAAGTATTGACTCACATTCAAATTAGAGCTATGGAATAGAAAATAGTTTTGGTCTAGACAAATTTCTAGTAAATTCTAGTCAAAGTTAATTGATATAAGTGATTCATACTCATTTTCGCCCCTACGTTCACGAATACATTCTGAGATTCATGAAACGATATAATCTTGATCATAATCTATCGATACATATCTGGCGTTCACAAACTGCATTTGGAAAAAGGAAGATGGACATATCTCTCTGCCTGAGGCGACAAGATTTCGAAAGTGATTGAGCGTCCCACCTTCTGGCGTTTTCATCTAGTTTTTAGCAAACAGCTGTCTTAGATAAGCCTTATTCTGCAGCCGGCATGAGAATCTTAAAGGTTATTAAAAAAGAGTGAGGGATTGAAGCTGACAGAAGGGGTTAACTCAGCCATGTGGTCTATTTTTAAAGACTCTAAAAGAGTAAGATACCTCACAATTTGTGGGTGAATTTAGAAAACATACAGCCAATTCAAGGCGTAATGGTTTTTATTAAGTGTATCTTGAAGTTTATGGTCCTGAGGTTACCACCTAATTGTTACTTAGCTAAGCTATTCGTAAATAAAAAAGGGGTTAGGAACAGAAGTGAGAATAAACATTATTTTACCGACTTCATTCAGGTTCCTATGGCGCTGTTGGCTACAATATCATATCCTGTTCATTTTCAGTTATGAACTATTTACGAAAAATTTTCATTGTTCATAATAAAATAAACTAATGAGAATACAGTGCAATATAATGATTGTAAATTAAGATACTGCTGAATTCTACACATTTTGAATAAAAGAAAACATAATAATGATGCAATGTAAAAATGAATAATACTTACTTTGTCGTGTACCACAAGAATCCAAAAAATTTTTAAACATTTTTATTTTGTCATAGCACAAATGTTATTTTCAGTCGACTTGAGCAAAAATAGATATTTCAAATTACTATGAAGAAGTATTTGCATATTACAGATAATAGCTGGAATTAATTCTCCAGGACCTCTATAGATTTAAATCTAAATAAATCTCATGAAAACATTTAGAATTAAATTTTAAGAACATGTCCTAGATACACTGTATCACTTTATGGACATATATATTATCATCACATGTGGTGGAAATTAATTAATAAAGAATCAAAATATGAAATAATGTCCAAACTAACTAGACATCACCTTATCATATATGTTTCGATTGAATATTAAAGAATCACAAGTTCCATCACCAAAAATATTCAACATATAATTCAAAACGGCCTTTTTTATTTTCCATTTTTAAAGAATATATAGCACATTCTCCAGAGAAAGAACCTGATAAATTCGAGTTATTTGAAAAAACAAAATAATCATTACAAAATATATAAAAATGCCTTTTTGTCACTATACATTTCTGCAACAACTAACCAATTTTTGTATGAGCATGGCCTATACGAAAATTAGGTTTTGTCACAGAAATGTACAATGAACGAAGATACGACTCTACATTAGATAACCGCCGAATAGATGAATACTAAATTAAAAACAAAGGCCATTATACTCGCATTTCATTATTATTCTGAATCTTCAGATGAAGATAACATTTAGAATTAAGCAAAATGACAAAATTAAAACTTACTAAGTCGAAACAGTTTTACGAATAAAATTACATTTATATGACACGTCATTTGCTCGATCTAAGCTTCAAAATAAGAACATTTCAAGGTCACAGAAGGAGTTTAATTATTTTTCCTAATTAACTCTACGTAAATTTAAAAGCCTTTGTAAATACACTTTCACACTTATTTAAATAATAATATAAATTATGTGTTTTGAGTCCTGTTAAAGTTCTACATTAAAATTAAAAATTAAAACCAGAATTCTAAAATTTTTTCAATATATCAGAATATGTATATATTTTGTTAAATCCCTTCTATCAAGTAAAAAGCCTTTTTCTATTTTATTTTATACATAACATATAATTATATTTAGGCTTGAAAAAAATCTCATTATGGAATATCAATGGTTTAAAGAAAACCTTATAATACCTGACAGTTTTCTGTGATTTTTGTGACGAACATAGAATATGTTGATTTTAAAGTTGATTGTTCAGCGAGTTATATTTATTGTTGGTTGATTTTGATTTTTAAATATGATTTAGGGCCGATGAAGAGATTATCGGAAGTCCAATTGTTTTTTGAAGATATAGTGCATGTTTTGAGAGATTTTTGAATTAACTTATTTAAATAATTGAATATATTGAATATTTCAAATAAATTATATTTTTTGAGAAGTCCTTAAATTGTGTTTTATATTTTTGAAAAGGATTTGGTGTTCATAATGGTAAGATCAGAAAAAAATTTTGTCTCCTTGAAATATTTATTTATTAATTTTAATTGACAATTTATATTTGTCGGTTTATTTATTCCATTTGATATTGTATATTGAGTTTTGATTTTATACGTATATTGAATATAAGCCGTGCTTATAAGACATTAATTTAATTCTAAAAGTTTTTTGAATAAAAAATTTTTATGAAATTAAAATTGTAGAAGACTGACAGATTAAATCTGTTTTGATATTCAAATTTTGTTATATCCATTCTGTCAAGTAAAAAGCCTTTTTCTTTTTTATTTTATACACAATATTTAATTATATTTAGGCTTGAATAAAATCTCATGGAATTTTAATGGTTTAAAGAAAACCTTATAATACCTCACAGTGTTGTGTTTTATTTTTTTGAAAAGGAATTGGTGTTCATAATGGTAAGATCAGAAACAAAATTTTGTCTCCTTCAAATATTTATTTATTAATTTTAATTGATAATTTATATTCGTTGGTTTATTTATTCCATTTGATATTTTATACTGAGTTTTGATTTCATACGTCTATTGAATATAAGCTGTGCTTATAAGACATTAATTTAATTCTAAGATTTTTTTTGACGTGACAACGTCTTATAAATTGGTTTTCCGGGTGACACTTCAAGAAACTGCGTTACGCTCCGCTCACGTTATGCGCTCACAATGAGAGCGAGTGAGAGGCACGCGTCCCTTCCACTCGGGCATGGTTAGCCCGCCTAAGAGCGAGAGAGACAGACATAAAAAGTGAAAGGCACGCGTCCCTTCCACTCGAGCACAGTTAGCCCGCCTAAGAGCAAGAGAGACAGAGCGAGAGAGAGAGAGAGTGAGAGAGATAGGCATACACACCGGTTCATGTCTTGCGCTTCTATTTCGCTTAGGCGCCTGCATACAAGTTTACACGTTGCCAGTTAATTGTAAAACGATTGTGTAGTGATAATGTGAAGGTAGTTTCGTCCATCGCAACAATTCAAACAGCAAAGGTAAATAATTTCAGACTGATAATATAACATGATGAAATAAATGACTAAGACATAAGTGAATAGGTTATGTTGTAGTAATCACAATGTTGTGGTAGTTTTCAATCAAAAAAGTAGTAGAAATCGTTTCTCAACCAATAATAATTTGTTTAACTTGAAAAAATGAGCGCGACTTGCTATGTAAAAAATTGAAATAACAATGTTTAACCTCCAACCTGTCAAATCGAAACTTTCAAACATTCAAACCGAGACGACTAATCACTGCGCAAGGTCGTAAGCGCGCGATTTACAAATTCAAAGATCAAATGTGAATTAGTTTTCTCCTTTTAGAAAATACACTTTGAATTAAAATCGATTGATATTAACAATTAATGTGATTTAAATAAATGTTCTAACTTTTAAATTTAGTTTTTATATTTATAACAATGTAAAACAAGTAAAATTTATTAATAACTTATAACAACTGATTGATAAATAAAATTTTGTTAATATGAAATTCAGTGCGAGATTCTTTGTATAAATTAATGTTTTAAATATAATTCTTTGTATAAATAAATGTTTCAAATTGTTACTATTATTTCATCCTTCTTCCTACTATACGAATGAATATTCACATTAAAATTATTTTACCACTCAAAGTCGTTGTCACGTAAAACTTTCGCCCGTATACCGACTTTACAGGCAACAAATTTTTTGAATAAAATTTTTTTCTTTAATTAAAATTGTAGAAGACTGAGGTTAAATCTGTTTTGATATTCAAAAATATGTATATATGAATTTTGATTTTAATTTTAAACTAAACTTTTCAGGAAGTAGACTCAGAATTCATAATTCATATTATTATTTTTCTCGTTAAGATCAACGAAAAATTAACTCAAAAGTGGAGAAAGGGAATAAATATTTTTCATTCAATAAAATTCAAGTTCTCGACGAGTAGCAGAGACAGAATCATAAATATATTTAATATATTTTATCTGTTATCAAAGGAGATTTGCGTTAGTAGGTACCCGTAACATACTGTTGATACCAGTAATGTGGGTCCATAAAAATGTCAGTCATTAAGTTAGGGTTTTGCAGTTTAAGTTACTGGATAAGTAATGAATGAATATTTGGAACTGAGTTTGAATTGCGTTTTTGCTTTTCACATTGGAAGCCCCTATGAATGATTTCCTCAATATTATTTTAATTACTGAGACTTCGCATTCCTGATCAATATTTCTTCAATCAAGTCATTTGAGGCCATTCTCAGCGCAAAATTTGAAACATTTGGACAAAACGATGGCACGGTGTTTCCTTGAACAAGCGCGCAAAAATTACATTTGACTTTCGGATGACATAATACAGAATTCTATGTTCTATTCATTAATCTTTAAGAGGTAATTCAGATTTTATTGGGAATGAAAATTTTTTGTGTCAATCTTGAACATGATTTAATCATCCGTAAGTCAAATGTGAGTTTTTGAAACTAATTTCGAGCAACATTTGTAGGCACCGCAAAAATAGGGGTCGGAATAAAAAAAAATCAGGAAAAGCACCGACGTGAAGTCATGAGCTTTTGCGCGCTTGTAATTGTCTATTTCCCCTGAAAATTTTAAATTCATGAATTATTTCCTGAAGAAGCTGTATATAATGGATAAAACCACAAAATTATATGTTCTGTCATCCGGAAGTCAAATAAAAGTCCTTTTTCCAATTTTAAAACTATTCCCCCAAAAAATTTTTTTTTGTTTTAAATCATACGATCCTCGAAAATTTGCATGAACACGTGAGTTAATATTTCACTTCATTAATTATCAAATTTCAGATCGATCAGAATTGTGGTTTGGAAAATATTGAGAAAATAAGAGAAAATTTCAAATGTGAATAATCCCGAAATCAATGGACTGATTTTGCCCGAGATATTTAGGTAACAAACCTATTATTATATTTAATATTATAACTTCAGGAATTAAATTAATGTCATATAAGCATCGCTTATATCAAACGACATATAAAATAAACATTCATTATAAGACATCCAAATGAGATAACAAAATCCAATAAATATGAAGTGTTAACAGAAATCCTATAAATTAAATATTTTGAGCAGACAAAATTTTGTTTCTGCTCATCCCTCTTATGAAAACAGATATCCTTCAAAACTGTTCAACATAATCCTAAGAATTTCATCATAAAACTATCTTACTTGGAATATTCAATGCTATTGGATATCCAACTAAGTTAAATTAAAAAGCCTTTTTCTATTTTAACTAAGTTACTTTTTAGAAAATCTCAAGATATGTAAAAACATTACTAAAAAACACATTTTAAGAAAGACTGCTCGTCAGTACCCAATCATATTTAAAATAATATATCAATCACCAAATAATTTTTACTCACCTTATCAATCAGAAACATCTTGGCAAATTAATAGTGAACATTTAAATAGTGTCCTATGTGACCTTCAACAAATAGTTCGGTGGTTTAACATAGATTTTAAAGATTGACCGGCAATTTAATGGCCTCTGTTATAGCACAAGACATCTGTATAAAGAATGTTGAGGAAACCAAATAATTATATATTATGAATAAGATGAAATAAATGGATATTTATATTTGATAGAAGGTATATAAAATTTATTAAATATTTTAATATTAATGAATATATTCTGTTAGCCTTCCACATATTTAATTTCGAAAAAATTATATTTAATATTATAACTTCAGGAATTTAATTAATGTCATATAAGCACCGCTTATATCAAACGACATATAAAATAATTATTCATTATAAGATATCCAAATGAGATAACAAAATCTAATAAATATAATTAATATTAAAATATTTAATAAATCTTATATACCTTCTATCAAGTATAAACCTCCATTTATTTAATCCTATTCTGAAAGTTGATAAAATTGAAGTCAGTTGAAATTAGGAGTTTTTGGACGTTTGTTCAATAGTGCATTTTCCCTGAAAATTCCAAATCTGTAAATAATTTCTTGAATAACTTCATATGATGAGTAACACATAATTCTAGTGAAAATGAAAAATACAAGATTAAAAGTCTCCATCCTTTTCCCTTTGATCTGCATCGTTACATATTTGCAAGAAAGAGTGGAAAAATAAAATTTTAACTTTTTGCCGAAATCATATGGAAAAAATTCGAAAAATTCTTGTTATTTACCTCCACGAAATTATGCCGTGCTTTCGCGTCATTATTTCGCATCTAAATATTAATTTGAGCTCGATCGGATTTGTTCATTCGAAAATATTTGATAATACAAGAAACTAAGAAAATGGGCTGACGGTTTCCGGGTTAATCTCATTTGAAATATTGTTTTTTCAAATATTTTCGCATGTACAAATCCGATCGAGTTCAATCATATTTAAATATGAAGTAACGACAGGAACTCTCAAGCCTAATTTCGTGAAGATAATTTACGAGAATTTTTTAAATTATTTCAGCAAAAAGTATATTCTGTTTCTTCAGAAATCTAAATATATCAGTTATGGTAGCTTATATATTTAGACTAGAAACTCAAGTCTCATCGTTTTGAATATGTCATTTTTATCGTCCGCCTGGACAGTTGATTGTTTTGAAATTTGGCATACATTTTCGCATTGTTATTAAAAACATCTTAATACCAAATTTCATTTCAATTTGGATCACTAGTTTCGAAATTATTCGGAAAATTATACGATTCTATATTCAAAATGCCATATGGAAATGGATAATACTCGAATAATTATAAATTAAAATTTGCTCTGAGCCTGGATTTGAACCCACCGAAGTATCACAGAATGCAGTTAAAAGTTACGCTACTAAGATATCGGGTGTTTTTTTTAGAGTGATAGAACTTTCGATAGGGATAACTGCGATTTGACAGAAGGTAGAAGCCATGTTGTTTTGACATTTCTGTTCAGCAAGCATTGACAAATTATTATGGAAAGACTCACTCCGCAACAACGTTTACAAATTGTTGCAATTTATTAGATATTCATTTTATATAGATTTCGGAAAACATTTTCTCTACTTGATGCAACATCAACAACAAGACGAAGAAGTGTACGTACAGAAGAAAATATCGCTGCTGTGAGTCATAGTGTTAATGATGATCCAGATTTGTCTATTCGTCGAAGTTAACAACAAGTTGTACTCTGTGCATTCGCAACATATAAAATTTTGCGTAAAAATCTTGGTCTACACCCATACAAGATCTAACGGATTCAAGAACTGAAGCCACTTGACCATAATAAGCGTCGTTTGTTTGCTGATTGGGCCCTAGAACAGGTTGAAGTTGATCCACCTTTTTTCGGTAAAATTGTGTTTAGTGATGAAGCTCATTTATGTTTGAACGGCTATGTAAACAAGCAAAATGGCCATATATGGAGTGGAAACAACCCTCAAGAAGTTCTGCAGGTTCCATGGCATCCTGAAATATGCACTATATGGTGTGCTTTACACACTGGAGGCATCATCGGTCAACATTTCTTTAAAAACAAAGCTGGAGCTAATGTTACAGTGAATGGTGCTCGTTACAGATCGATGATCAATGATTTTTTGTTCCAAATTTTGAATGGTACCGACCCAGAAATGTTTTGGTTCCAACAAGATGGTGCTTCACCTCATACTGCTACCGTAACAATTGATTTATCGAGAGAAAGATTGGGCGATAACATTATTTCGAGAAATGGTCCAAATAATAGGCCAATCAAGCGACATAACTCCACTGGATTATTTTCTATGGGGTTATGTCAAGTCATTGGTTTATGCTGATAAACCAGAAACAATAGACGGTTTGGAAGCCAACATAACTCGTTTTATTGATGGAATAAGGCCTGAATTACTCGAAAAAGTTGATCAAAATTGGTCTGGTCGAATGTGGTTCCTCAGAGCTAGTCGTGGTGGACATATGCCGGAAATTATTTTTAAAACAGAAATGTCATAACATTATCTTTCAAACATAACTCCACTGGATTATTTTCTATGGGGTTATGTCAAGTCATTGGTTTATGCTGATGAACCAGAAACAAAAGACGCTTTGGAAGCCAACATACTACTCTGTCAAGAAAGTACCGGGAATTTTAAATTAAAACAACATTTTTTCATTTAATCGTCAAAATTTATTGGGTCGCCTTCAAAATAGGCTCCATTTGCTCCAATACATCTATGCCAACGGCACTTCCAATTATCGAAACATTTTTTATAGGCGCTTTCCGGGATGGACTTTAGCTCTCGCGCCGAATTTTGTTTTATGGCTTCAATCGACTCAAAACGGGTGCCACGAAGGGGCAATTTTAGTTTTGGGAAGAGGAAAAAGTCGCAGGGAGCCAAATCCGGCGAATACGGTGGTTGCTGAAGCAACCACGGTAGCAGCATGAGGTGGTTGCTGAAGCAATCACGGTAGCAGCATGAGGTGTAGCACTACCTTGTTGGAAACAAAACACTTCTGGGTCGATACCATTCAACTTTTGAAACAAATAATCATTTTTTTGATTGTCTCGGTCTTTACTTGACGGAAATGCATCTTCAATATAAGAAAACGAATGTTAACTTCCGCTTAATAGCGGAACTTCTACTTTGGGTAGAAGATTCACCACTTTGGAAATAAGTTTTCAATATTTCGCAGTTTTGTTCAAGCGTAAATCGACGCATTTCGTTAATGTCAAATATTTAACTAACTTTCTGCCAAAACACTAGATTATCCAGCCTTCATTTATTCTACTCTTTCGTGCCAGTATTTAATAATGTAGATCGAAGAGCCACGATGGAGAAGGAGTCTTATGGTCTCTTAACTGATTCGTAGCACTTTTTATAGGAAAATTCTGGTTTCGTACTTCTTCTACACCTGGTATAATCAAGAGTAGAAAAAAAATCTCCTATTCCCAAACAATATCTGATTTACGAATACTATATTAGGAAGTACCGCTAAAATTTCCACAACATTATAACTGGATTGCACCCTCCTGTATATGAATGAGTAAGAAACAAAAACCTTTATGTAACAAATTTCATGAATCGTTTGATGAGTAATTTCCTTCAGCTCTGAGAAAACGTTCTAGTGCATACCGAGATTTTGTTAGAGGTGGATGTGTGGCGAATTTTTAATAGAAAATTAGTGAAACTGTGAAAATATGGTGTTTGTGATTGAATATAAGGTGAATTCAGTTCAAATATTCAACTTCACTGGAGTACAAGTGAGTAAAATGAATTTTGTTTTCAATTTATTATTAGGTTTCGTAAATGAAAATTAAAAAAATGTATATAAGACAGTGATTTATTTCCACAAAAATGTTTGTACTAATACAACAATTGTTTCACCACGATGTGGCTTCTTCAGGTATTACATTGTACTGTCTGATGGTATTCAGTGTAACCGAGTTTATATACATTTTCAGGTACGTGACCAAATAATAGAAGCACAAGTCATAAAAACTCTAGGTGTTTATTGGAGTTTGCCGCTAAAAATGCCATTAAGGAAAAATATTCAGTAATGGAGAATGATCGACATCTGCTTGTTCGTTCAAAAGGATTTTACGGGCATTATACCTGTTGATTTCAAGAAATTCTAAAAGTGTTAATCTAGAACTTTTGCTTTCAACGTGGATAATTTCATAATTATTGTTGAAATTATGCCTGAATTCCTTAAGATGATTAGCATATGTCGAATGCACAGAATTGTATGTATAACCCCTTTTGTGTTCTTGGATACGTTTCTTGAATGATCTACCAGTCTGGCCAATGTATACTAAAGGGCAATCTTTGCAAGTTAACTTGTAGACTCCGGATTTATTTTCTTTATTTGTACGATCTTTATTGTTTTTTATGTAGGTACTAAGGTTATTAATTGTCTTAAAAGCCGCGTTATAATTGAAACAACTTTTGAAATATTTAGCAATATTTTCAGATAATCCATTGACATAAGACAACGAAAAATATTTCTGTGTATTGTCCTCTTTTATGATTGGGTACACGAGATTTAATGCCATTTTCTTTTGTTTATTGGATACCATTTTGTCTATAAGAAAGGGATTGTAACCGTTGTTTGACGCTATTTGTTTAATAATATTTAATTCTTTCATAAAGTTTTTTGAATTTAAAGGGACATTCAATAATCTATGAATAAAACTATTACTACTCTGTCAAAAAAGTACCGGGAATTTTCAATTAAAACAACATTTTTACATTTAATCGTCAAAATTTATTGGGTCGTCTCAAAATAGGCTCCATTTGCTCCAATACATCTATGCCAACGGCACTTCCAATTATCGAAACATTTTTTATAGGCGCTTTCTGGGATGGACTTTAGCTCTCGCGCCGAATTTTGTTTTATGGCTTCAATCGACTCAAAATGGGTGCCACGAAGGGGCAATTTTAGTTTTGGGAAGAGGAAAAAGTCGCAGGGAGCCAAATCCGGCGAATACGGTGGTTGCTGAAGCACGTTTGTTGAGTTTTTGGCGAGAAAGTCAGTCACAATCGTAGCTCGGTGAGAAGGCGCGTTATCGTCATGCAAAATCCACGAGTTGTTCGCCCACAAATTTGGCCGCATCTTACGGATACGCTCACGCAAACGTTTCATAACGCCTAGGTAATACTCCTTGTTTACCGTCTGACCCTCTGGAACGAATTCGTAGTGCACCACGCCACGGATATCGAAGAAAACAATGAGCATCACCTTCATTTTCGAGCGGCTTTGGCGTGGTTTTTTCGGTTTCGGCTCATTTTTTGCCACCCATTCCGATGATTGCTGGCTTGTTTACATATCGTACTCGTAGACTCAGGTCTCATCACCAGTTATAATGCGTTCCATGAATGTAGAATCGGAATTACAGCGATCCAGAATGTCTGAAGCAACCTGTTCGCGATGACTTTTTGAAGAAAATTCAGGTCTTTCGGTACGAGTCGTGCGGCCACCTTTCTCATTCCCAAAATATCAATCAAAATCGTACGTGCGGACTCGTGGGATATCTTAAGTTCATGTGCTATCTCTCTAAAGCTGGTACGACGGTTTTCCAGCATCCTTTCCTTAATTTTATCGACGTTATCTTCGATCGAAGCCGTCGATGGGCGACCACTTCACGACCGTCCTTGAAGGCTCTGTACCACTGATATGCACGAGTTTTCGATAGAGCATTATCACCAAAGGCCTTTTGCAACATTTTCAATGCATCGGCACACGAAAATTCATTTGCAACACAAAACTTTAAACAAATTCTTTGCTCAACGTAATCACCCATAGTAAAAATCGACACGCACTCTGACATCGACTGACTTAATCAGCTGTTGCAAACACACTAGTTGACAGATCCCCTTCAAGCTTGGCATAGTAATTAAGGACAGTGGTACCAACCTAGGAAAAAAATTTTTTTACCTGCCTCATTGCCCCGCCAGATTTAAATCGATAATTCCCGGTACTTTCTTGACAGAATGTATCTCGTGTTATTTATGAAATAAGGCCTGAATTACTCGAAAATGTGGTCCAAAATTGGTCTGGTCGAATGCGGTTCCTTAGAGCTAGTCGTGGTGGACATATGCCAGAAATTATTTTTAAAACTGAAATTTCAAAATTATGTTTCAAATAAAAAAGAAATTTGGCTTCAATCTTGATTTAAATGTATTTTATTTCAATTTAGAGTTCTATAATTCTAGAAAAAAAGACCCGCTAGTTAGGCATGTTTTCAGCTACATATAGTTATCATTGTTTAACTACAATAAGAGTGGAAGTTATACCTATTCACCCAAAAAGTCACGAAAAAGAAGCATTCGGGCCTTTTTTTAAAAAAGAATTAAAAAATACTTCAGTTAAATAAAACACATATTCAGGGTGTCCCAGAAATCAACGTCAAGCCGGAACTGGGTGACGAGACAAGTCGTTCTGATTATCAGAATAACGTTAAAAAATTATTTCGCATGCTTTCAAAATGTTAGGCATTTGAAGAAAATTCTAAAAATTCCACACCCTGTGACGGCTTTTTCACACCTGTTTTCACAAATCTTGACTTTTCCGAATATTTTTTTGTTAGGTAACCCTGAATAATGCTTCTCTAAACTGTTGTCAAAATTTCAGAACCAGCTGCTCCAGCTTGGATGAAAAAGAGACATTTTTCTCAAAAATATTTTCAAAATGAAAATTTTGCCCAGTTTAAACTGACCGTACTGGAAAAAAAAGGTACTACGCAAGTTTGGCAAGTGACGTCAAATTTGGGCGCCTTTAGTAAGGATTCGAAAACGGTATAATACTTGGTAAATTTTTGCTTAAATTGTAGACAATTGTTTCTTTGGAAATAATCCCGTAACCAATAAGATGGCTGCCCAGCGCATTATGCTTCCACAGTAAGAGAATTCCTCAATCAAGAATACCCCGATAGGTGGATTGGGCCGGCTGGTACGATTTCGTGGCCTGCGCGTTCACCTGATTTGAACTCAATGGACTTCCTTAACTGGGGTACGATAAAGGAGAAAGTGTATTCCAAATCGATCCCATATTTGGACGAGCTGCGCCGAAGACTTGCAGAAGAAGATAGATCATTTCTAAGGAGATGTAGAGCTTGCATTGCACTGAGGGTAAACATTTCGAACATTTGCTGTGAGAATTCTTACTATGGCAGCAAAATGCGCTGGGTATACATCTGTACCATATGTTGACGTAAATGTTCAGTAGAACTTCCTTCTAAGTCTTTATTTAATTAAAAAACTTAAGGAATCTTCTGAATTTTATTTCCAACTTACCTTAAAATGGCACGTCAGAATAACTTTTAACTAAGGTAGATAAATTTGTTAAAAACAGGATTATTTCCAGAGAAAAATTGTCTACAATGTCAGCAAGAGTTCACCAAGTGTTATAACTTTTTATAATCCCTACTGAATGCGCCAAATTTTGACGTCACTTGCCAAACTTGCGTTGTACAATTTTTTTCCAGTAGCACTTCAAACTGGGCAACATTTTTATTTAGAAATTTTTTTTGGAAACATACCTCTTTTTCTTCCAAGCTGAGGCAGCTGGTTCTGAAATTTTGATAACATTTCAGAGAAACATTATTCAGGGGGACATACCAAAAAAATATTTGAAAAAAGTTAAGAATTGTAAAATAGAAGGGCCTTTTACTTGATAGAAGAAATATAACAAAATTTGAATATTAAAACAAATTGAAATATGTTTATCTTCTACAATTTAAATTTCACAAAAATTTTTTATTCAAAAAACATTTAGAATTAAATTTATGTCTAAAACAAGCACCGCTTACATTTAATAGACGTATATAATCAAAACTCAATATATAATGTCAAATGGAATAAATAAACCAACAGATATACGAAAGTAATTAAAATTAATAAATAAATATTTAAAGGAGACAAAATTTTGTTTCTGGTCTTACCTTTAAGAACACCAATTGCCTTTTGAAAACATGAACACACTTAAAGGACTTCTCAAAGAATATAATTTATTTGAAATATTTAATATATTTAAATATTCGAATAAGTTAATTCAGAAATCTCTAAAAAAATGCACTATATCTTCAAAAAACAAATATAATTCTAAGCAATTCCGTCTTCAGACCTCAATAATATTTCAAATATCAAAATCAAAAAACTAACCTATATATCTCAACACGTGTAAAAAGACTAAAGCTTCGAAACACAGATCAACTATATAATTCAAGATTGATCTATGTTCTAACAAAATCAAAGAACAGTGTGAGTTATTTTAAGGTTTATTTAAATTCATTGACATTCCATAATGAGATTTATTGAAGCCAAAATATAATTATATATTATATATAAAATAAAATAGAAAGGCCTTTTACTTGATAGAAGAAATATAACAAAATTTGAATATTAAAACAAATTGAAATATGTTTATCTTCTACAATTTTAATTTCAAAAAAATTTTTTATTCAAAAAACTAACATAAATAGAGGTTAATTCTTGATAGAAGGTATATAAAATTATTTAAATATTTTAAATATTTAAATAATTTTATCAATATTTTCAATAATTCTATCAAGAATTAACCTCTATTTATGTTATTTTATTCATAATATATAATTATTTGGTTTCCTTAACATTCTTTATACAGATAGTCCTTGTGCTATAGCAGAGGCCGTTAAATTGTCTTTCAATCTTCTAGATCAAGGTTAAACCACAGATATATTTTTGTGTGTAGTGAACCGTCCTCACTACATTTAAAGGTTTCATTTCGGCAGAACTATTTCTAGAAGATTGAAGGGTAAGTAAATATTTGTTGTTAATTGATGTTATATTTATTGAATATGAATTATTTGAATACTGAAGAAGCAGAGTCCACCTTAAAACTTGTTTTTTAGTAATGTTTTACATATCTTGAGTTTTTATATAAAGTACCTTGGTTAGATATCCAATAATATTGAATAGTCTAAGTAAGATAGTTTTATGATGAAATTCTTAAGATTATGTTGGATATTTTTGAAAGATATTGGTTTTCATAAGATTGATCAGCAGAAACAAAATTTTGTCTATTCAAAATATTCAATTTATAAGATTTTGGTTAATAATTTTTATTTATTGGATTTTGTTATACCATTCGGATGTCTTATAATGAATGTTTATTTTATATGTCAATTGATATAAGTGGTACTTATATGACATTATTTTAATTTATTTTCAGAAGTTATAATCATTAAATATAATCTTTTGGAATTGAATATGTTCAAGGCTAATATTAAAATATTTAAATAATTCAAAAAACTTTTAGAATTAAATTTATGTCTAAAACTATACGTCTATTAAATGTAAGCGGTGCTTGTTTTAGACATAAATTTAATTCTAAAAGTTTTTTGAATAAAAAATTTTTTTGAAATCAAAATTGTAGAAGATAAATATATTTAAATTTGTTTTAATATTCAAATTTTGTAAAGATTTGTGGTAACAGGAGTAAAAAGACCGTTATAGGGTGTAGAAATTTTAAATTTTTTTTTAAATGCCTATCATTTTGAAAGCACGCCACATAGTTTTTTTATATTTTTTTGATAACCAGTATGACTTGCCTCGCCTTCCAGTTCCGGCTTGACGTTCATTTCTGGGAGACCTGTATATGTATTTATTGTCGTGAGTTGTTCACATGAAGCGTTTCGTTAACATAGCTAAATTATTCGAATGCTAGTCTGAAATTTTGTAATATACAGTATAGAAATATTTATATATTGTATGTTACAATAAATTAATTCGGCTGATCTGTACCAAAAATCATTAATAAGGATAAAATAGAAAGGCCTTTTACTTGATAGAAGAAATATAACAAAATTTGAATATCAAAACAAATAAAATAATATATATATATATATATATATATATATATTTTATTTGTTTTGATATTCAAATTTTGTTATATTTCTTCTATCAAGGAAAAGGCCTTTCTATTTTATTTTATATATAATATATAATTATATTTTGGCTTCAATAAATCTCATTATGGAATGTCAATGAATTTAAGTAAGCCTTAAAAATAACTCACACTGTTCTTTGATTCTGTTAGAACATAGATCAATCTTGAATTATAAAGATGATCTATATCTCGAAACATTATTCATTTACACGTGGTACGTTGTTTGATATAGGTTAGTTTTTTGATTTTGATATTTTGAATATATTTCAGGACTGAAGACGGAATTGCTTAGAATTATATTTGTTCTTTGAAGATATAGTGCATGTTTTTAGAGATTTCTGAATTAACTTATTCGAATATTCAAATATATTAAATATTTCAAATAAATAATATTCTTTGAGAAGTCCCTCAAGTGTGTTCATGTTTTTAAAAGGCAATTGGTGTTCTTAAAGGTAAGACCAGAAACAAATTTTGTCTCCTTTAAATATTTATATATTAATTTTAATGACTTTCGTATATCTTTTGGTTTATTTATTCCATTTGACATTATATATTGAGTTTTGATTATATACGTCTATTAAATGTAAGCGGTGCTTGTTTTAGAGATTAATTTAATTCTAAAAGTTTTTTTGAATAAAAATTTTCTGAAATTAAAATTGTAGAAGATAAACATATTTTATTTGTTTTGATATTCAAATTTCATTAATAAGGAGTATGAGCTCAAATTGGTTGTTTGTAAGCATCTGAAGATGTTAACGAAACGCGTCATGTGAGCACCTCAAGATAATCAATAGAAATTTACATTTATGTGTTTCACTTAACTAAAGTGTACTATGGATTTCTATTGAGTAAAGGCGAACACGATACGAAAAACAAAGAAGACCTTTTCAAAATTTTAAAAATGGAGCATTGGTTGGTGATGGAATTTCTTATTTCTGAATATCTAATCGAAATAGGCTGTCTTGGATGATGTTTGTTGGATGATACCGATCAATTTTTTATATTTTCTTTTGACTCTTTATTGGTTAATTTCACATATGTGTTGATTATCCTATATATCTATAAAACTAAAAAGTGTTTCTCTGACATTTTATTCAATTTGAGTGAGAACATTTCTAAGAGATTTCTTAGATTAAATTTGTAGAAGTTTCGGAAAATTGATCCAGTTATTGTTTGAAATATTTGAAAAAATCTTTCAAAAGTAATTTTTAATTTATATTCACATTAAGAGAGTTATGGGAGAAAGATTTACCCTGTATAACGTTGAGGTGAGAACGTTTTATGGTCCCTTGGTTAGCAAATAAATAAATTTATTTTTATTATGCTGCGAATAATCCGCAGTCTCTGTTGGTATACACACAGCCGTATGGTGTCAATCTTATCCCATATTCGCTCTCGTAGTTCAACATTTACTTATCCCACAGAACGAGATGATCCAATATTGGGGTCATTTCCGGCATAGAAGGGCGGAAATCCTTCGCAGCCCAGGAAGTACTTGGCAATTCACCATTCACCCACCAGAATCTCGGATATCAAATTTTGTTTAATCGCTATATGAATTTGGCTCTTTGTTGAACCCCAAATTAGGGTTTTGAGAGCTTGGCCATTTTTCAACTGAATCTCTTTTTATGGTGTCTCCTATTCATCTCCCCCATCTTACATTGCTGAAGATAAAAACTGATAAATGGAAAACGTACTCTTGACGACAAAAAGCTCATCCAGGGGATGGAAATATGCTTTTGCATTGTTCCATGCACATTAAGGAGGACATCCAGGGGCTTTTCTGTTGGTTTTTTCATATTATGAATTTTTAAGTCTAGAATGCACGCTTGGATGATGGCTTTTAATCTAAATTTAGAAATGAGATATTAAGAGGATCTAATAATTTGAATAAATTAGTAATAATTCAAATAAAATAAGAAGGAATGGTTTTTCACTTGATAGAAGGATTATTACAAAATTTGAATATCAAAACAGATTTAATCTGTTGTCTTCTACAATTTTAATTTCAAAAAATTTTTTGAAGAAACGTTAAGAATTAAATTAATGTCTTTATAAGCACTGCTCATATTTAATAGACGACTAAAATCAAAATTCATTATACAATATCAAATCGAATTAAGAAAAACCAACGAATATAAATTGTCAATTGAAATTAAAATATAAATAAGCAAACATTTTTTTGATATATAATTATATTAGGTTTTTAAATGAAGAAATTCATTATACAGTGTTGAATGGTTTTAACTAAGACCAAGTGCCTTATAAGCTTTGTATGATTTTTTGTGAACATGGAACATAGAGTACCTTGGATATAAATGTATCTATTTGCATATTCATATATTATATATTTCTGAAATTTGCACTCGGTAAGTCTATACATTGTTTAATTGATTTTATTATTTTTTATATGTAAAGTTGAACTGATCTTATCGTAATTTTAATTATTTCTTGAGGATGTGCTACATGTTTTGAGATTTTTTGAAGTAATTTATTTAAATATATTGAATATTTCAAATAAATTAGTGTTTGAGAAGTTCTTGAAATTATGTTTTATATTTTTGAGAAAAAGTTATAGGATCAGAAAACAATACATTTTGTAACAAACAGGGCTTCGTACGTTTGTCTGAAGAGTTCAGTACGCATGCCTGGAACGAAACAAAAAATGTTTGCTTATTTATATTTTAATTTCAATTGACAATTTATATTCGTTGGTTTTTCTTAATTCGATTTGATATTGTATAATGAATTTTGATTTTATACGTCTATTAAATATGAGCAGTGCTTATAAAGACATTAATTTAATTCTTAAAGTTTCTTCAAAGAATTTTTTGAAATTAAAATTGTAGAAAACAGATTGAATCTGTTTTGATATTCAAATTTTGTAATAATCCTTCTATCAAGTAAAAAACCGTTCCTTCTTATTTTATTTTATATATAATATATAATTATATTAGGTTTTTTGAATAAAGAAATTCATTATACAGTGTTGAATGGTTTTAACTGAGAACAAGTGCCTTATAAGCTTTGTGTGATTTTTTGTGAACATGGAACGTAGAGTACCTTGGATATAGATAAACAGAAGCTATCTGTTTAATTATATTTAATTCTTTCGAAAAGTTATCTGAATTCAGAAGGACATTCAATAGGCTATGAATAAAATTTATTACATGCTGACATCTTTTGGTTGGTGGGGTGATTTGAAGTTTGTATTGTAATATCTGTATGTGTGGGTTTGTGAAAAATACTAAAATCATGTGAATTATCTAATCTTAATGTGAGGTCAGCTATTACAATACATAAAACTTCGAATCACCCCACCAAGCAAAAGATTTCAACATAGACATAGACAAAATGGTATCCAATAAACAAAAAAGCATGGCATTAAATCTCGTATTCCCAATCATAAACGAGGACAATACACAGAAATACTTTTCGTGATCTTAAGTCAATGGATTATCTGAAAATATTGCTAAATATTTCAAAAATAGTTTCAATTACAACGCACCTTTTGAAACCATTAATAACCTTAGTACTTACATAAAAAACAATAAGGATCGAACAAAGAAAGAAAATGGAACTGGAGTCTAGAAGTTGATTTGCAACGATTGCCTTTTAGTATATAGTAGCCAGACAGGTAGATCATTCAAGAAAAGGATCCAAGAACGCCAAAGAAGTTACATATGTGATTTCGTACATTCGTCATATGCTAATCAGCTTAATGAATTCAGGCATAATTTCAACAATAACTATGAATTATTCACGTCGAAAGCAAAAGTTCTAGATCAACACTTTTAGAATTTCTTGAAATCAACAGGTACAATGCCCGTAAAATCCTTTTGAATGAACAAACAGATGTTCGCAAATCCACATTACTCAATATCTTTTCCTAATGTCATTTTTTAGCGGCAATCTCCAATAAACACCTTGAGTTTTTATGACTTTTTTTTCCATTAATTTGCCACGTACTGTGACTACTGAGACTATATTATACTCTGTTACACTGGACACCATCAGCCAGTAGAATGTAGATACCTGAAGAAGTCACATCATGGTGAAACAATTGTTTTATTATAAACATTTTTCTGGAAGTTAATATATTCTTATATATGTTTTAATTAAAATGACTTTCCACCAAGTAAAGGACGAATCAATCACACATATACAGAAATTTGTACATTTCAATGAAATAGTCCTCTTTTACTCTAAGGCGTAAGACTTTTTTATGAGTTTCCTTCTTCAACAACTTATCTATCAATCATTACCAATATCTATTTGTTTAATTATATTGGGTTTTAAAATGTGCTTTTTTTATAAAAATTTAAAATTGATTTTTGAACTTTATAGTACGATAAATAAAGGAATTTTTCTGTTTTTTCACATTTCAGTTTTTATAGTGGGGTATATTTATTTAATGGTAAGTGGTGATGTTGAATTTTCGAAAATTCTCCCGAGTTAGTTTTATAGTATTTCAAAAATTACTTCTATAAAATACTGAAAACTTTCTTTCCTCCTATAAATACTGCTAGGACGAAACACACACCACGCTTTTCTTCTATGCGTCTACATCCCATCCACAGGTATAATTTGTCCCATACCTATTAATATAATCATATAAAATCATGGTTCACACAGATAGTTTTTATGAAAATTTTCAATTAACTATTCATCGCCGGCATATGTTCGATAGCAGGCGTAGGTGTATCTACAGAACAAATGCTATAATTAAACCAAAAATGGCGTTTTTTCCATTCGTTTTAACAGCCGTGTTCTTCAGGACCCTTAACGGTCGTGTAATAGTAACATGTTCTGATGAAAAAAGTGTTTAGACTCACCGCTCGATAGGTTGAAATAACCATAGCTTATTATTCGAAAAATATTAAAATTTGCCATATGCAGTGTCATGTCAAAATTATCTATAACGGTCTGATACAAAAAATCAACTGTAAAAAGACAGGTGATTATTTAAACATGAAATTATTCCGATTCGAACTTTTATAAGTTTTGTGGAACATACATATATTTATTCAATATACCGCAAATATTCACGGGGATATTCGCTATTACAGGAATAATTGTAGATTTGAGACCTTTGTTTTTAAATAAAATAATAAGAAGAGTTTTTCCACTTGATAGAAGGATTATTACAAACTCTGAATATCAAAACAGATTTAATCTGTTAGTCTCCTACAATTTTAATTTCAAAAAATGTTATTCAAAAACTTTCAGAATAGAATTAATGTATTATAAACACTGCTTATATTTAATAGACGTATAAAATCAAAACTCATTATACAATATCGAATATAATAAAAAAACCAAACAAATATAAATTGTCAGTCACAATTAATAAATAAATAAATATTTGAATGTTTCCTTCCAAGCATGCGCTCCTGAAATCTTCAGAGAGGAGTGTTAAAAAATACACAACATAATCTCAAGAACTTCTCCAAAACTAATTTATTTGAGATATTTAATATATTTATATATTTAAATAAGTTACTTCAAAAACTCTCGAAACATGTAGCACATCCTTAAAAACAATTAGAATTCACATAAGGTCAGTCCAACTTCACATTTAATTCTGGAATATCGGATGTATAAATCAGATAAAGCAGTGGACCTAATATACTCCCCTGTGGAACCCCTGCTCTAACTTCAATCGAGGTAGATATAACATCGCCATATTTTACAGCACAGTATCGCTTCAGACTCAGATAGTTGGGTTGTGGAAGAAGCTTCTTCAATTTGAAGAGTAATCCACTATGCCAATCTTTGTCAAAAGCTTGAGATGAGTCGAAAATACAGCAGTGCAGTTTTTTTTCTTCGAGGCTTGTTGGAATGATGTTTATTACCCGGTGTATTTAATGATGTGTTGCTGAAAAATTTTGTCCAAATCCTAGTCGATGGTTTGGTAGAAGTCTGTGTAGATCTATATCCCTCTTCAATCTTTTGAACAGAAGCTTCTCCATCAATTTTCCCAAAATTGATAATAGGCTCATTGGCCTATAGGACCTCACGTTGTATTCAGGTTTGTTTGGTTTCGGTATCATTATTATTTCTGCATATTTCCAGATGGTGGAAAATTAAGAAATACTCATCATTCGATTGACATCAAGAAAAATAAATACAAAGTTGGATTTAATCGAGTGTAATAAAGTCTAAACACCAAAATATATTCAATCCTAAACACCAAAATATTTCTTAACAAATAATAATAACACTTCGTTTTAACGAAGTGAATACTCCAAAAATCTCCCTTTAACGAAAGCAAAACTATCACAATTTATATCGCAACAACCAGAAAACTCATTGAACAGCGAACACATATGCCTTATAGGTGACTGAATAAGAGAATTCGTTCTAGTACTCAAGCAAAATACATGATTGGATCTAGGATGCAACCTCGAAACCAGAAAATTAACAGATGCAAGAAGATCAGGACAATCTATGTTACCATTCAAAAGGTTGAGAAGAAACTTTAGGAATAATAGCTTAATACTGATTTCAAGTGACACGATTATAGCTTTCTATGGCATTTTTTTCAAAATCTCTCCTGTTATTAGATCAAAACCGGGTGCTTTTTCATTTTTTAGCTTCTGGATCTCGTGAAAAACTTCCTTGGGTTTGAAAGGCTTTATGGGAACAGACATCTGACAAGCACTATCCAAGAATGACTCAATATCAGTATCGTTATTACCTAGTTAAGGATTATCTGAGGTGAATACTTGACAAGCGTGTTGCAAAAAGTTTGATTTCTCCTCATCAGATTTGTAGCCTTCCAGATATTGTGATCGCCGTTGTTGTCTTTATTTTGAATAAAATGTTGGAATTGTAAGTTGAAATGTTCTTGTAGTTTTTTATGGAGTGCCCTATCCAAGCAATTGTACTCTGCTTTGTCCACTAAATTGTGAGATCTCTGCCATCTGCATCTAGCTCGTCTTTTCGCAGCTATCAGTTCACGAATTTGTAATGGTATTTTTCCCTCTGTGCGATTGTCTTTTGGTTGATATGGTGTGCTTTCCCGGGCTGCTTTCTGAATCATATCTGTCTGTTATATGCTTTGAAGCTGCGTCTAAGTCTGCAGTATGCTTCAGTTTAATATCCAAGCTTATTTTCTCACTTAGTATTCCCTGAAAGAGAAAGTTATTTTATTCTCCTGGTTTTAGAGGCTGTACTGAGGGTTATTTAAATCGGCGTATGATCCGATGATAGATCTGGAGTCAATTCTGTTTGCATGTCGTTATTTTTAATACCATTTGTGATGAAAAAGTCCAAGATGTAAGTTGGTGTTCCAGGTGACACCACATCTAGATTTCTGGTTGTTATAACCTTCATCAAATTGCGTCCTTTGGGGATTATTAGTCTTGATTCCCAGTGAGTGTGCTTTACGTTCCAGTCTCCTTCCACTAGAAATCTTTGTTTAAATTTTTTGAAAAATTCCACATATTGGTTTTCTGTTATACTGTGTTCAGGTGGACAGTAAATGACTAATACATCAAAGCTCCAATATTTGTGGCCTGTATCTCATCAGTTATATAATTTGACAACGTATGGTGTTTGATGTTTCTTCGAATAAATATGGCGGAGCCATCAGGATGTTCAGCAGAGTAGGTGTTGTAATGTGCGAGCTGAAAAGCTGTTCTTTCAGTGAAATGTGTTTCAGAAATAAGCATTATGTCTATTTCATAAACATTCATGAAAGTTGTCAATTCATGTTTATGGTTTGGTAGGCCGTTTGCATTCCATGAAGCTATCCATATTAACTTCGCCATTTTTTATCTAATTGAGTGTTGTGAGCAGATTAAGGCTAATCTGATTTTGGTTCATCATTTGTGTGATCGTCGCTTTGATGTCTGAGAGGAAGTTTGTCATCATGGTTTCTAAGGAATTTGTATTTTGCTGCTGAAAGTAACGTTCTTCAGCCAATTTTCCTTGTTGGAGTACTCTGGCATAAGACAGTCTGATTTGTTCGGGAGTACTTTTGGCGGGTTGTTAACTCATTTCATAGTTTGCTGTTTCTGATGGATATGGTATTTCATTATGTCTGAATTTTCCATTGTGGTTCTTGGCCTGTATGAGGAATTTATAGACCTTACATCCCTTGTAGTTTGATGGGTGGCTGCCCTCACATAGTACGCATCTGGCTGGAGTTGATTTTGATTTCTCGCAACTTTTGGATTCGTGTTGTTCACCACATTTTACGCACATGAATAGTTTGTTGCGGTATGATTTGGAGTGGCCATTTTCTTGGCACCTAGTGCATTGGATGATTTCTCCTTTC
The DNA here is from genome assembly GCA_034642435.1 of Megalocaria dilatata. NCBI lineage: Eukaryota > Metazoa > Arthropoda > Insecta > Coleoptera > Coccinellidae > Megalocaria > Megalocaria dilatata. The sequence goes on from CM067863.1 coordinate 13,819,318, forward strand.
CATTTTTGTTGGTTAAACATTTATTTTCTTATTTAGCAGAAAATCAACCTTGTATTATACTACTCTGTCAAGAAAGTACCGGGAATTTTCAATTAAAAACAACATTTTTACATTTAATCGTCAATATTTATTGGGTCGCCTTCAAAATAGGCTCCATTTGCTCCAATACATCTATGCCAACGGCACTTCCAATTATCGAAACATTTTTTATAGGCGCTTTCCGGATGGACTTTAGCTCTCGCGCAGAATTTTGTTTTATGGCTTCAATCGACTCAAAACGGGTGCCACGAAGGGGCAATTTTAGTTTTGGGAAGAGGAAAAAGTCGCAGGGAGCCAAATCCGGCGAATACGGTGGTTGCTGAAGCACGTTTGTTGAGTTTTTGGCGAGAAAGTCAGTCACAATCGTAGCTCGGTGAGAAGGCGCGTTATCGTCATGCAAAATCCATGAGTTGTTCGCCCACAAATTTGGCCGCTTCTTACGGATACGCTCACGCAAACGTTTCATAACGCCTAGGTAATACTCCTTGTTTACCGTCTGACCCTCTGGAACGAATTCGTAGTGCACCACGCCACGGATATCGAAGAAAACAATGAGCATCACCTTCATTTTCGAGCGGCTTTGGCGTGGTTTTTTCGGTTTCGGCTCATTTTTTGCCACCCATTCCGATGATTGCTGGCTTGTTTGCATATCGTACTCGTAGACCCAGGTCTCATCACCAGTTATAATGCGTTCCATGAATGTAGAATCGGAATTACAGCGATCCAGCATGTCTGAAGCAACCTGTTCGCGATGACGTTTTTGAAGAAAATTCAGGTCTTTCGGTACGAGTCGTGCGGCCACCTTTCTCATGCCCAAAATATCAATCAAAATCGTACGTGCGGACTCGTGGGATATCTTAAGATCATGTACTATCTCTCTCAAGCTTGTACGACGGTTTTCAAGCACCCTTTCCTTAATTTTATCGACGTTATCTTCGATCGAAGCCGTCGATGGGCGACCACTTCACGACCGTCCTTGAAGGCTCTGTACCTCTGATATGCACGAGTTTTTGATAGAGCATTATCACCAAAGCCCTTTTGCAACATTTTCAATGCATCGGCACACGAAAATTCATTTGCAACACAAAACTTTAAACAAATTCTTTGCTCAACGTAATCACCCATAGTAAAAATCGGCACGCACTCTGACATCGACTGACTTAATCAGCTGTTGCAAACACACTAGTTGACAGATCCCGCTCAAGCTTGGCATAGTAATTAAGGACAGTGGTACCAACCTAGGAAAAAAAATTTTTACCTGCCTCATTGCCCCGCCAGATTCAAATCGATAATTCCCGGTACTTTCTTGTCCTTGTTGTTCTCTTTTGGCTCCAAATCAAAATAGAAAAGTGGCAGTGGGTTCTTCATTCGCTCTTGTATGTTGATTAAGTTCCTGACTTGGTGTCCTCATTCTTCAATTTCTGTTTTAATCTCGTCTGTCGGAACACTAAAGTGAGTGCGAGCAGCTCAGTGGCAGAACATTGAGCTCGTGACCGGAAGGTCCGAGTTCGAATCCTGTTCAGGTGGAAAAGAAATTTTGCGCGGGTCTCAGCCACCATTTCACTATTGGGTCGAAAATTAACTGTGACCTAAAGTGGCGCAAGATTGCAGTAACAAAGCCTACCCAGAACACAACCGAACTCCAAACTCGCCTTCTTCGGATAGAAACTCAATGTTGATGCAAACTTCCTCAATTCCGGTGAAAATTTTCCTCTTCTAGATCTTTTCAACAAACGCTTGTGCTGAGGAATGCAAAGAATTCTGAAAATACAAAAATGATATATTATGCATCTCTGATAACTATTCGAGTAATATGCGAGTGTTGCATTCCACAAATAATAGCAAGGCCCAAGCATTTTATTGAAATGAAAATTTGATCAAAATTCTAAATGAAAGGGTGTTTTATTTTCGTTCACTTTCGGAAGCAAAAAATGAATAACCCTGTATTTCAGAGGATCACTCTTCGGACAATAATAACAAAGTTTCATGACATCACTTTTTGAAAAAATATTTTTTTTTCATTTCCAGCAGAAACATTTAAAACTTAAAGGGAACTGAACAATTGGGACGATCAATGTTTGGTGGTACGCCGCACGAATTTCCACCAGTAGTTTCAGAAAAAAAATCTGGAAAGCTGACACACCAATTTAACAAAATTGGAATATCAAAACAGATTTAATCTGTTAGTCTTCTACAATAGATAACCACTCCAAGTGGTTTTATTTTATTTTACACCAATTTAAATTCTACAAATATAAACTGTGAAAATGTCTGGGGTAATGAAAAATATTTTTATTGACAGATTGCGATGTGACTATATGACATAGATGCTCTTTCCATTTTATTATGATTGGGAAAAAATTATGAATGGAAAAAACAAAAATTCATTTTTTCATCGTACTTCTGTAAAATAAGTGGAAAATTGACTTATATTCCTTCAAATTGAGTGTGCTTTTAAATCCAAAAACAGAATATCATCCTGATCATTCAATGCAAAAGACCAAACTCCAAAAATATATCGAGAAAAAAGAAGAACTTCTACAGATTTAAATCTAAATAAATCTCATGAAAACATTTAGAATTAAATTTTAAAACATGTCCTAAATACACTGTATCACTTTATAGACATATATATTATCATCACATGTGGTGGAAATGAACTAATGAAGAATCAAAAGGAATATAAAATAATGATAAAATTATTTAGATATCACCTTATACGTACTACTCTGTCAAGAAAGTACCGGGAATTTTCAATTAAAACAACATTTTTACATTTAATCGTCAAAATTTATTGGGTCGCCTTCAAAATAGGCTCCATTTGCTCCAATACATCTATGCCAACGGCACTTCCAATTATCGAAACATTTTTTATAGGCGCTTTCCGGGATGGACTTTAGCTCTCGCGCCGAATTTAGTTTTATGGCTTCAATCGACTCAAAACGGGTGCCACGAAGGGGCAATTTTAGTTTTGGGAAGAGGAAAAAGTCGCAGGGAGCCAAATCCGGCGAATACGGTGGTTGCTGAAGCACGTTTGTTGAGTTTTTGGCGAGAAAGTCAGTCACAATCGTAGCTCGGTGAGAAGGCGCGTTATCGTCATGCAAAATCCATGAGTTGTTCGCCCACAAATTTGGCCGCTTCTTACGGATACGCTCACGCAAACGTTTCATAACGCCTAGGTAATACTCCTTGTTAACCGTCTGACCCTCTGGAACGAATTCGTAGTGCACCACGCCACGGATATCGAAGAAAACAATGAGCATCACCTTCATTTTCGAGCGGCTTTGGCGTGGTTTTTTCGGTTTCGGCTCATTTTTTGCCACCCATTCCGATGATTGCTGGCTTGTTTGCATATCGGACTCGTAGACCCAGGTCTCATCACCAGTTATAATGCGTTCCATGAATGTAGAATCGGAATTACAGCGATCCAGCATGTCTGAAGCAACCTGTTCGCGATGACGTTTTTGTAGAAAATTCAGGTCTTTCGGTACGAGTCGTGCGGCCACCTTTCTCATGCCCAAAATATCAATCAAAATCGTACGTGCGGACTCGTGGGATATCTTAAGATCATGTGCTATCTCTCTCAAGCTGGTACGACGGTTTTCCAGCACCCTTTCCTTAATTTTATCGACGTTATCTTCGATCGAAGCCGTCGATGGGCGACCACTTCACGACCGTCCTTGAAGGCTCTGTACCACTGATATGCACGAGTTTTCGATAGAGCATTATCACCAAAGGCTTTTTGCAACATTTTAAATGCATCGGCACACGAAAATTCATTTGCAACACAAAACTTTAAACAAATTCTTTGCTCAACGTAATCACCCATAGTAAAAATCGGCACGCACTCTGACATCGACTGACTTAATCAGCTGTTGCAAACACACTAGTTGACAGATCCCGCTCAAGCTTGGCATAGTAATTAAGGACAGTGGTACCAACCTAGGAAAAAAAAATTTTACCTGCCTCATTGCCCCGCCATATTTAAATCGATAATTCCCGGTACTTTCTTGACAGAATGTATATATTTTTCGATTGGATGTTAAAGAATCACAAGTTCCATCACATAATTCAAAAAAGCCCTTTTTTATTTTCCTTTTTTAAAGAATATATAGCACATTCTCCAGAGAAAGACCTGATACATTCAGACCCAAAATCTCATCAGTAAGGAGTTATTTGAATATACAAAATAATCATTTAAAAATATATAAAAATACCTTCTTTAACACAACACATTTCTGGAACAACTTACCAATTTTGGGATAAGCATGGCCTATACGAAAATAAGGTTTTATCTTCTTTCATTGTATATTTCTGTTGTATAACCTAATTTTCCTATAGGCCATGCTTATTCCAAAATTGGTTAGTTGTTGAAGTAATGTGTTGTGTTAAAGAAGGTATTTTTATATATTTTTAAATGATTATTTTGTTTATTCAAATAACTCCTTGCTGATGAGATTTTGGGTCCGAATGCATCAGGTTATTTCTCTGGAGAATGTTGTATATATTCTTCAAAAAAGGAAAATAAAAAAAGGGCCTTTTTGAATTATATGTTGAACATTTTTTGGTGATGGAACTTGTGATTCTTTAACATCCAATCGAAACATATATATGTACAAGGTGATGTCTAAATAATTTGATTATTATTTTATATTGAATTGTATCAGTCCTTACTTGGTGAAAATCCATATTAAATAATATTGAAATAAGGTTATTCTGATTTTCACAATTGGTGAAAATCAGAATAACCTCATTTCAATATTATTCATTATTTTATATTTCTTTTATTTTTTTTTTAGTTAATTTCCACCACATGTGATGATAATATACATTCTGTCAAGAAAGTACCGGGAATTATCGATTTAAATCTGGCGGGGCAATGAGGCAGGTAAAATTTTTTTTTCCTAGGTTGGTACCACTGTCCTTAATTACTATGCCAAGCTTGAGCGGGATCTGTCAACTAGTGTGTTTGCAACAGCTGATTAAGTCAGTCGATGTCAGAGTGCTTGCCGATTTTTACTATGTGTGATTACGTTGAGCAAAGAATTTGTTTAAAGTTTTGTGTTGCAAATGAATTTTCGTGTGCCGATGCATTGAAAATGTTGCAAAAGGCCTTTGGTGATAATGCTCTATCGAAAACTCGTGCGAAAAAATGCGAAAAAACCACGCCAAAGCCGCTCGAAAATGAAGGTGATGCTCATTGTTTTCTTCGATATCCGTGGCGTGGTGCACTACGAATTCGTTCCAGAGGGTCAGACGGTAAACAAGGAGTATTACCTAGGCGTTATGAAACGTTTGCGTGAGCGTATCCGTAAGAAGCGGCCAAATTTGTGGGCGAACAACTCATGGATTTTGCATGACCATAACGCGCCTTCTCACCGAGCTACGATTGTGACTGACTTTCTCGTCAAAAACTCAACAAACGTGCTGCAGCAACCACCGTATTCGCCGGATTTGGCTCCCTGCGACTTTTTCCTCTTCCCAAAACTAAAATTGCCCCTTCGTGGCACCCGTTTTGAGTCGATTGAAGCCATAAAACAAAATTCGGCGCGAGAGCTAAAGTCCATCCCGGAAAGTTCCTATAAAAAATGTTTCGATAATTGGAAGTGCCATTGGCATAGATGTATTGGAGCAAATGGAGCCTATTTTGAAGGCGACCCAATAAATTTTGACGATTAAATGTAAAAATGTTGTTTTAATTGAAAATTCCCGGTACTTTCTTGACAGAGTAGTATATGTCCATAATGTGATAAAGTGTGTTTAGGACATGTTTCAAAATGTAATTCTAAATATTTTCGTGAGATTTATCTTCATTAAAATCTATAGAGATTCTGGTGAATAATTTCAGCTATTATTTTGTAATACGCATATACTTCTTCATAGCAATTTTCAATTTATATACTTTAATATATCGGGAGTTTACGAGTATGAGTTAACATCTTCAATTTGCAATAACAAATACATAAAACAGATATAGTACGTTCATTCAAAACTAAATCCAACGAAAATAAAATTAATTTCATCAAAAACAAGCCAGCTTCCATCTTTGCTACTACGTAATTGCATTGAAAATGGTGAAAAGCACTGTTGTGAAGTTAGGAGCCTGTTAGTGCTATTTTTATTTTTTGTACCAGAGCTGTGTGAAGTCATGGTATGACGAAACAATGGTTGTGAAAATCAATAAGATAGCGGAAGTTACAATTTATTTTTCTTATATTGAGGATGAATTTCCGTCAAGTAAAGACCGAGACAATCGAAAAATATTATGACTTGTTTTGACTGATGATGCAAAGTGAAGGTTTTCAGAATTCTGATTTTAATTTTGATGTTTTTTCTTCTACTTACAACAGATTAGTTTTAAGGAAAGTAATATTTCAAAGATTAACTTAGAACTTTCAGGCCTCTTAAAAGATCATTTATTTAATTTGATTTCAGAATGGAATTTCAAAATTTTTCTCAGAGTTTTCAAAAAAATACATTCAGAAATGAAAAATTCAAAAGAAATAAGTCCAAATCCATCTTCTTCTTATGCTTCAAATTAATTCCATTTTGAAAAAACTATTACGTTCATTAATTTTTCCAATCCATACAAATTAAGCCAATTTTCAGACTCGATATCTACCTAGATTTTACAATTTATAATTCCATTATTCGTAACGAATTATCGCAATTTGATATTTAGTCTAAATGTCAACGAGTTGACTGAAATCCTAAAAATATCATGAACTTTCGTGAGGTGCATCAAGATGGAAAATTTGTGATTGATATCGATACGAAATTTCACTTCAGCTGTCGTTGAAATTTCGATTCAACTGTAGACACGCTACGAATCTTCAAGCCCTACTTCACAATTATTATGAAGGAATGGTTACTAAAAATAGTTTTAATAAGCTGCTGCATAAGATTAAGGGCTAGGGATGTTTTTTACGTGGCAGGAAATATTGATTATTAGCAAATGCCGCTTTTTTAGGCCACATTCTAATATAGTCATCCTGCAATAGTTCATAAGCGAACTAGTTATCTAAAAATAGTTCGGAACCTACCCTAAAAAACCATATATCCGGTTTCAGATTTTGAGTTCTACGCAAGCTGTCAGTAAGCATATGCAATATATGCAGCATCATCCGCTTGAGGTAATAAATCAGAATTTTTTATTCGAAAACAAGCAGTTGGTTTCGAAACAATTAGGAACTGACTTACCTATGAAGTGTGGGTGCAGGCAGATGTTCTAGCCGTTTTGACATTACTATAATGAAATGCTAGACAGATATCTTTTGATTTTAGATCAATGCAGTAATGCTCAGCCATTGTACATTGTTTGGAGAAATACATGTGTTCGTGACTGCACATTTTCTTTTTTCCTACGTGTCCTTCCTAAATCACTTTGTTCTACCCTTATACGCTATCTATTGGAAATAAAATCGCGTTCAAAAAATTTCACACCTCACGAACGAAATCACCTGGAACATAAAACCGTAGAGAAAAAACCATCTGTTTGTCACAAATATGTGAAGTTTTTATTATCGAAACTGTGAAATTCTGCGATTTTGTTAACTCTTAGAACTTCAACACTCTGAGTTACCCGTTTAATGAAGGAAACACAGCTTTTCTTATGAAATTTGACTTTCTTCGTTAATAACTAAGGAGCGAAGCAATCATTCCAGAGTTTCTTTAATCTCTCGATACCTTTCTTGAAGAACGATTTATCTTTGCTTTTGATGGATTCGGTCTTCACTTGATGGAAATTTATTTTCACTGAATAGTAAATAAAATTCAATTTATTAAATATTTTAATATTTACAGATATATTCTGTTAGCCTTCTACATATTTAATTTCAAAAAATTATATTTAATATTATAACTTCAGGAATTAAATAAATGTTATATAAGCACCGCTTATATCAAACGACATATAAAATAAACATTCATAATAAGTCATCCAAATGAGATAACAAAATCCAATAAATATAAATTGTTAACGGAGATCCTATAGATTAAATATTTTGAGTAGACAAAATTTTGTTTCTGCTCATCCCTCTTATGAAAACAGATATCTTTCAAAAATGTTTAACATAATTCTAAGAATTTCATCATAAAACTATCTTACTTAAAATATTCAATATTATTGAATATCTAACTAAGTTACTTTTTTGAAAATCTCAAGATATGTAAAAACATTACTAAAAAAAACGTTTTAAGAGAGACTTTGCTCGTCGATACCCAATCACATTTAAAAAATATAACATCAATCAACAAAAAATATTTACTCACCTTAACAATCTAGAAAGATCTTGGTAAATGAATACTGAACATTTAAATAGTGTCTTATACAACCTTCAACAAATAGTTCTGTGGTTTACCATAGATCTTAAAGAATGACCGGCAATTGAACGGTCTCTGTTATAGCACAAGGAACATCTGTATAAAGAATGTTAAGGAAACCAAATAATTATATATTATAAATAAAATAAAATGAATGGTGGTTCATACTTGATAGAAGGTATATCAAATTTATTAAATATTTTAATATTAACAGATATATTCTGTTAGCCTTCTAGGATTTTTGTTAACAATTTATATTTATTGGATTTTGTTATCTCATTTGGGTGTCTTATAATGAATGTTTATTTTATAAGTCGTTTGATATAAGCGGTGTTTATATGACATTAATTTAATTCCTGAAGTTATAATAATAAAATAATATTTTGAAATTAAACATGTAGAATGCTAACAGAATATATCTGTTAATATTAAAATATTTAATAAATTTTATATACCTTCACTCAAGTATAAACCTCAATTCATTTTATTTTAATCATTATATATAATTATTTGGTTTCCTTAACATTCTTTATACAGATGTTCCTTGTGCTATAACAGAAGCCGTTAAATTCCCGGTCAATCTTTAAGATCTATGGTAAACCACTGAACTATTTGATGAAGGTCACATAAGACACTATTTAAATGTTCAGTATTAATTTGCCAAGATATTTCTGATTGATAAGGTGAGTAAATATTTTTTATTGAATGATGTTATATATTATTTTAAATATGATTGGGTACTGACGAGCAAAGTCTCTCTTAAAACGTGTTATTTATAGATGTTTTCACATATCTTGAGATTTTCTTATTGGATATCCAATAACATGGAATATTCCAATAAGATAGTTTTATGATGAAATTCTTAGGATTATGTTAAACATTTTTGAAAGATATCTGTTTTCATAAGAGGATGAACAGAAACAAAATTGTGTCTATTCAAAATATTTAATTTATAGGATTTGTGTTAACAATTTATATTTATTGGATTTTGTTATCTCATTTGGATGTCGTATAATGATTGTTTATGAAGTTATAATATTGAATATAATTTTTCGAAATTAAATATGTAGAAGGCTAGCAGAATATATCTATTAATATTAAAATATTTAATAAATTTTATATACCTTTTATCAAGTATAAACCTCCATTAATTCTAAAATTGAATTTCCACAGACTTCTCATTAAGATACAATATTTTTTATTGATAGCAATATTAATTATACAGCTTTTACAAACCACTAACAACATAAATACGCCGATGGATTAAATATAAACCGGTCTTTTTTACTGGTAGCTTCGTGAAGTGACGCGCGTGGTGCTATGCGATGTGTTGGAAGGAATTGTCTAGGAGAGGGGAGGGGAAGACAACGCTCTGGTACACTATAGTAGATTGGGCGTCAGTAGCATCATTTCTGAGCAACAGTTATGTTGAGCAACGCTTCATTGAAAATTTTTATCGCAGCTTCCGAAAGTTTGCGTAGAGTGTTTCTGCTGTTCGCTCAGAAGACGCTTTCAAGGCTTATTTTCTATTACTATAGTTTGTTAATTGATTATAATAAAATTTCAAATAATTTGAAAACATACCTATACATCAATATTAAATGGAAAAACGTCATAAAATATTTTCATAATCTAACAGGGCATATCAGAATACTCATCTAAACTATAGGATTTTAAACTAACCAACATTTGTTTGACTTCTCTTTTATATACATTAAAAGAGTTTTCTTATTCTACTGGATAATTTATTATACACTTTAATACACATATATAATGGACTCTTTTCTGTCAACGACGTTGACCGAAAAGAGTATATATTAACGTTGACTCAACGTTAATATACATTCTGTCAAGAAAGTACCGGGAATTATCGATTTAAATCTGGCGGGGCAATGAGGCAGGTAAATATATTTTTTCCTAGGTTGGTACCACTTAATTACTATGCCAAGGTTGAGCGGGATCTGTCAACTAGTGTGTTTGCAACAGCTGATTAAGTCAGTCGATGTCAGAGTGCGTGCCGATTTTTACTATGGGTGATTACGTTGAGCAAAGAATTTGTTTAAAGTTTTGTGTTGCAAATGAATTTTCGTGTGCCGATGCATTGAAAATGTTGCAAAAGGCCTTTGGTGATAATGCTCTATCGAAAACTCGTTCATATCAGTGGTACAGAGCCTTCAAGCACGGTCGTGAAGTGGTCGCCCATCGACGGCTTCGATCGAAGATAACGTCGATAAAATTAAGGAAAGGGTGCTGGAAAACCGTCGTACCAGCTTGAGAGAGATAGCACATGACCTTAAGATGATCCCACGAGTCCGCACGTACGATTTTGATTGATATTTTGGGCATGACTCGTACCGAAAGACCTGAATTTTCTTCAAAAACGTCATCGCGAACAGGTTGCTTCAGACATGCTGGATCGCTGTAATTCCGATTCTACATTCATGGAACGCATTATAACTGGTGATGAGACCTGGGTCTACGAGTACGATATACAAACAAGCCAGCAATCATCGGAATAGGTGGCAAAAAATGAGCCGAAACCGAAAAAACCACGCCGAAGCCGCTCGAAAATGAAGGTGATGCTCATTGTTTTCTTCGATATCCGTGGCGTGGTGCACTATGAATTCGTTCCAGAGGGTCAGACGGTAAACAAGGAGTATTACCTAGGCGTTATGAAACGTTTGCGTGAGCGTATCCGTAAGAAGCGGCCAAATTTGTGGGCGAACAACTCATGGATTTTGCATGACGATAACGCGCCTTCTCACCGAGCTACGATTGTGACTGACTTTCTCGCCAAAAACTCAACAAACGTGCTTCAGCAACCACCGTATTCGCCGGATTTGGCTCCCTGCGACTTTTTCCTCTTCCCAAAACTAAAATTGCCCCTTCGTGGCACCCGTTTTGAGTCGATTGAAGCCATAAAACAAAATTCGGCGCGAGAGCTAAAGTCCATCCCGGAAAGCGCCTATAAAAAATGTTTCGATAATTGGAAGTGCCGTTGGCATAGATGTATTGGAGCAAATGGAGCCTATTTTGAAGGCGACCCAATAAATTTTGACGATTAAATGTAAAAATGTTGTTTTAATTGAAAATTCCCGGTACTTTCTTGACAGAGTAGTATGTTTTGGGTAATTTATACCTAGTGTTCTTGTTTTGTAAGTAACATTAACATTTTCTATTATAAACGATGTTTTATTTTTGTATAAGTGAACATTCATATAGATATAAAGCATAAGCTGAAATTATACAATTCTTTTTAAATACACACCTACAAGATTTCTTTAATCCCATGTTGAACATCACACATATCACCTTTTTTTGTGCTAGTAATGCCTTCTCTAAATTTAGATGTGTTCCTCAAAAAATTATTCCATACCTCATATCCGATTCATAATTTGAAAAGTACAGTATTTTCAGTGTTTTCACACTCATATAATGAGAATAATTCTAATTGCAAAATAAAATTGCAGCTTAGAAATTTACAATACATAACCCTAAAAATTTTACCTGCTCAGAAATCTCGAATATTTTTCCACCAAAAGTCATCTCTTCAGACTTTGTTTTGTTATTGGGAGTACAAATAAGTTTCCGCCGTTTTGTTGTAGATGGCGCGGCACGGAGTTTCGGTTAGCTTTCGCAGATGATAACCGGCTTAAAAAATAATTTGGACATTCAAGAACAACATTCAAGAACCTATTAATATCATTGATTTTATATTGGTAAAGTATAATTTTTATAAGTTGAAAATGTCAAAATTTGAGCCAAGTAAGCGTCATTTGCGGGAAATATTAGTTTACTTCTTTAATTCAAAGAAATCTGCTGCTGAGGCGCATCAATTGCTCGTAGAAGCATATGGTGAGGGTGCTTTGAGTGAGAGAACGTGTTGAGAGTGGTTTCAAAAGTTTAAAAACGGTGATTTCGACGTAGAAGACAAAGATCCCAGTGGAAGACCAAAAATTTACGAGGATGCAGAATTGGAGGAATTATTGGAGGAAGTCATCTCAAACACAAAAAGAACTTGCTCTAACATTAGAAGTCACTCAGCAAGCAGTCTCACATCGTTTAAAATCATTCTTCTATAATAAATATTCAATTTGTGTTAAAAAACGGCGGAAACTTATTTGTACTCCTAATAGAAAGTTTGGTATCAGATACTACTAGTTTCGTTTTCCCTTCATTCAGTGTGAATTTATTTCTATCAACCACAATTTTACCTTCATGAAAAATTTTTCTCCCATTTTATTCAGTTCTTCCTGATTTTCTCCTCCTATCACAATATTTGTATCATCTGCAAAATTCACAATAGTTTCCTGTAAACTTTCTGCTATGCTCGAGAGATCATTAATACAAATGAGAAATAACCGTGGTCCAACTATGGGGCCTTGATTAACTCCCAATAAATTGTTTTTTATAGAAGACTTTACAATATTCCCATCAACAATTTCTCTTTGTTTTCTGTTTGCAAGATATGATACGAACCATTTTAGGGCATTTGATCTTATACCCACTCTTTCTAGTTTTTCCAGTAAATACTTCCTATCAAGAGAATTTGAAAGATCCAAGAAAATACCCAATGCCATACTATTATTTTCTAGCCAATTTAGAATTGCTCGACAGAAATGAAAAATAGCCATTTTTGTAGAGCGACCTTGTAAGTACGCATGTTTATTTGTCTAAAAAAAATTATTCGAATGTGGAAAGTTCAAGATTCTGCTGCACGTCAGATATTCAAATATCTTTGAAAAGCCTGGTCTGTAGATTTCTTTCAATTCAGGATCACCATTCTTGGAGTTGGGTTTTATTAGAGCTAGCTTTAACAAATCAAGGAATGTTTCAAACTTAAACGAGTTATTAATAATATATGATACTGTCACATACAGGATTCAGTGATAGTTTTACGATAAGTGTTGATATTTCATTCTCCCCACTACTTAATTTATTTCTTAGTGATTTTGTGAGTGATTCAATCTCTGCTGGATTCGTTGGCCTTAAGAAAAAACATTTATTACTATATGCAATTGACTGTTAGTCCATAGGCATATTGTTCCCTAGCTAAATTCTTACTTGTCTCATTGAAATGAACATTAAAAATTTCTGCAAATTCCACAATCATTCTCTTCGTTTGGCATGACTTCTTAGTTTGTGAAATGCCCCTAATCTCATTGCAAACTGCCACATCATTTTATTTTTATTATCTGACTTAGCTATTCTTTTTTAATAATGTGTGGCTCTATTGAATTTTAAATAAGCGTCATATTGATTTTTTTTTGTTGTTTTAGGCTTTATTCAAGTTCAGTTGGTACATTTTCACTCAAAGTCATATACCTATAGAGCGTGAAATTTATGGTTTACATAATCGTCCATCAGAGCAGCTTATTCGTCGAAATATCGATAGATTTCGGACAACATTTTCTCTACTCGATGCAACAACAAGACAAAGAACTGTACGTAAAGAAGAAAATATCGCTGCTGTAAGTCAAAGTGTTACTGATGATCCAGATTTGTCTATTCGTCGATGTTCACAACAAGTTGGAATCTGTGCATCCACCACATGGAAAATTTAACGTAAGGATCTTGGTCTACACCCATACAAGATCCAACTGGTTCAAGAACTAAAGCCACTTGACCATAATAAGCGTCGTTTGTTTACTAATTGGGCCCTAGAACAGCTTGAAGTTGATCCACTTTTGTATCATAAAATTGTGTTCAGTGATGAAGCTCATTTCTGGTTGAACGGCTATGTAAACAAGCAAAATTTCCGTATATGGAGTGAAAACAATCCTCAAGAATTTCTGCAGGTTCCATTGCATTCTGAAAAATGCACTGTATGGTGTGCTTTACTTGCTGGAGGCATCATCGATCCATATTTCTTCAAAAACGCTGCTTGAGCTAATGTTACAGTGAATGGTGCTCGTTACAGATCGATGATCAACGATTATTTGTCTCAAAATTTGAATGATATCGACCCAGAAGTGTTTTGGTTCCAATAAGATGGTGCTACACCTCATTGCTGCTACCGTAACAATTGATTTATTGAAAAAAAGAATTGGCGAAACATTATTTCGAGAAATGGTCCAATTAATTGGCCTCCACGATCATGCGACATAACTCCACTGGATTATTTTCTTTGGGGTTATGTCAAGTCATTGGTTTATGCTGATAAACGAGAAACAATAGACGCTTTGAAAGCCAACATAACTCGTGTTATTGATGAAATAATACCTGAATTCCTCGAAAAAGTGGTCCAAAATTGGTCTGGTCGAATGCGGTTCCTCAGAGCTAATCATGGTGGACATATGCCGGATATTATTTTCAAAACAAAAATGTCATGAAATTATCTTTCAAATAAAAAAAAAATTGGCTTCAATCCTAATTTAAATGTGTTTTATTTCAATTTAAACTTCTATCACTCCAAAAAAAAAACACCCGATATATCGCAGTTCCTCCATACTGTCATTTCCCTCTGCAGTAACTTTTTGTTAGTTTGAAGTTCTCTTTTTGAAAATGTTCTAGTTGACTCTTCGACTTTCAGTGCTCTGTTATACATACCTGTCTTCGCTTTATTTATGGAGTTAGAAAGTATGAACCAGTCATTCATAAGTTGAAATGCTGTAGTTGGTTGAGTATGGATCAAAGACGTGAGCTTCACTCTGCAGTATTATTTCGTTCAATTATATGCTTTGAATCACCACCCTATTTGTATAATAAAATACGTTTCAGGTCAGATGTTCACAATGTAAATGTAAGGTTCAGGGGTATGATTTCTCCACCAGTTTTCAGGACTGCCTTATTTCGACGTTCATTTTCTTTTTCTGTATATTCTCTGTATAATCGCTTACCTGCTCATCTCAAGTGCTGCAAACCAGAGGTGCTTAAGTCCAATTATCGAAAACTGCTCCTCTCTTCAAGTGTGTAGTATGGACTTTAAGACTACGTACTTACAATCTGGCGTGTGAGTGTAATTGTTTCTCCTCAGGGTGTGCTCAATCCATGATATGTTTTTGTTGGCGCGGTGTGTGGAACGTGGGTGAAATTTTGGTAATTTTTTTTTTTTTTTACATTTTTCGGTGTCACAGTAATAACAGCTATGCTGATGTGAGACCATTTGCAATGTAAAAATTGTTTTTTTCTTTTTTGTAGGCAGTGGATATCTGCTTTGTAGCTCTTATAAAATTGCAATAAACGTATTATTATTATTATTATTATATTATTCTGCATTCTGGATGATTAATAATTTCCCCATTCGTAATATCTATGCTAGTACCAGTGGACTGTTTATAATGATGAATGACTCATTTTATTTATTTTAGTTTTTCCATCTTTTTTTGTACTTTCCTTATAAAGAATCATTGATCATAGTAAAATACATTCTTTAACAAACTTGCTCTTTTATGCTTGCTGTTCATCGAATTGCTGAAAAATTCATAACAAATTTCAATTCACACGGTACCATGATACCAAATAGACAATGAAAGCGAAAGGAATTTCGAGTTGTCCTTTTAGAAATGACAAATTGTTGAATTGTGATGTGATGGAGGGTTTGAATGTTGAATTCATGAAATTACATCTGATTTATGGTAAAAAGTCATCGTCTTTCTTTTTGAAGATCAAGTTGGGGCGAACATTTGTATGTTGTTTTACTCCAAACATAATGTAAAAATTGGGTAGTTCAATTCTGTGAAACCTTTACAGAATTTAATCTTGAAAAGTTCTTTGAAAAATGTAATCAATATAAGTGTGGGAATTCTATATGTCTGATCAAAAAGAAACAGTATTTCTGAGAAATTTTAAATGTTTAAAAAATCCTCTTCTAAATAATATACCCTTTCACCTCATTTTTATTTCATATATAATAATTAAAATTTATTTTGACCACATGCGCAAAACACCTCTTTCCTATAATTGAATCCGGGCTATGTCTTTTCTTCCTTAAAAATAGAATCGAACAAATGTTCTGGGTTAACCTTTAACATTCTGTTCTGTGTTTGAACCACGTGAATGTATTTGATTGTCTTTAAGTATCATTCAAACAAGGTCGACTGATAACGGTGGATGGGAATTTCAGACGCTGTTCTGGAGAATGTGCCATATTAAAAAAAAATCAATAGTGTCGAGCATTTTTTGAAAGAAAGCGTTTTCCAATAGAGTTTTCATGTTGATATTGAAAAAAACGAGTTTATTCATAGAGAAATCAATGGATGTTCACTTCATTGTGAAAAGTAAGGTATGCCATTAACAATGGAAATCGAAATCAGCCAAATGGCCGCCACGGCTTCAGTTGCAGCATCATATCAGTTTCATGAAATTTTCCATTAACAATTCACACATTTTCGACTGTATGTCCGCGATAACTTCAGGAATTCCATCTTTAAGACATGAGGTGTAGCCATCTTGTTGGAACCAAAACACTTCTGAGTCGATACCATTCTAATTTTCAAATAAATAATCATTGATCATCGATCTTTAACGAGCACCATTCACTGTAACATTAGCTCCAGCCTCGTTTTCAAAGAAATATGGAATGATGATGCCTCCAGCGTGTAAAGCACACCATACAGTGCATTTTTCAGGATGCAATGAAACCTGCAGAACTTCTTGAGGATTGTTTTTACTCCATATACGGAAATTTTGCTTGTTTACGATAAAAGAGAGGATACTCTTCAAGCTGTTCTAGGACCTTATCACCAAACAAACGACGCTTATTATGGTCAAGTGGCTTTAGTTCTTGAACCAGTTGGATCGTGTATGGATGTAGACCAAGATCTTTACGCAAAATTTTCGATGTGGTGGATGCACAAAGTTCAACTTATTGTGAACGTCGACGAATAGACAAATCTAGATCATCATTAACACTATGACTTACAGCAGCGATATTTTCCTCTGTACGTACAGTTCTTTTTCTTGTTGTTGTTGCATCGAGTAGAGAAAATGTTGTCCGAAATCTATCGATGATGGACGATTATGTAAACCATAAATTTCACGGAGTGCTCTATAAGTTTGGCGAATAGAACACTGATTTAAAAAAAAATTCAATAATTTGTAAACGTTGTTGCGGCGTGAATCATTTGGTGATAATTAGTCAATGCTTACTGAACAGAAATGTCAAAACAACACGGCTTCTACCTTCTGTCAAATCACTCTAAAAAAAACACCCGATAGTAGCTACTTCGCAGTTAACTATTCTGCGGGATTCATTTTTGCTCCTTGGTCCATTTAAAATAGTAACAGAAGAATTGAGTGCCGAGAAATATGCTAGGTTAGTAATACCATTAACAAATTTATTAAAGCATGAAACAACAAACTAAAACATGTGCAACGCCAATGAAGTTCTTTGCAGAAGTTTTGGTACAATGCCTGCCGAATTAATGCAGTATTTAGATCAGCCAAATATTTCAAGGTCATCAAGTGCACTAAAATTTTGGATCGATAGTAGAATTTTTTTTCTCCTGTGCTATAAGAAATATCTGCTAAATATTTTATTTCTTCTGCTACTTCTGCAGCATCTGAAAGAATTACTTCTACAATAAATCTTTTAGTGCCTAATAATCGTAGTAGTCAAACAGCTGAACATATAAAACAACGAGTATTTTTAAAAACTCTTTCTGATAAATATTGATACGCATAATTGTTTTATTAAAATTAAACAATAATTACTAAGAACCTAAAATTTTCATACATTTATAATTTTACTTGTTTAATATACTGAAATTTAAACAGTGTAAATCATTTTTGAGCCGAATTCAAATCAAAGTCGATAAAATAAAATCGAAAAAAATATCGATATATGGATATTTTTTTCCGATATATCAAATTCGGATTTGATATATTTAAAAACATCGATATATCGAGAATCCGATATTTTAAAAAATATCAACAACCCTATGTATTAATCTTCTTACAAGTTCTCACCAGTGTATACCATTGGTCAGGCGTATAACTGAATGAATAGAATCCCCTTCATTTCTGAAAATTTCATTTATGATCGGCTATAAATAAAAAACTTATGAATATTTTTTCAAATAAGAAGGAATGGTTTTTTACTTGGTAGAAGGATTATTATAAATATGAAAATCAAAACAGATTTAATCTGTTGTCTTCTACAATTTTAATTTCAAAAAATTCTTTGAAGAGACTTTAAGAATTAAATTAATGTCTTTATAAGCACTGCTCATATTTAATAGACGTCAAAATTCATCATACAATATCAAACGGAATTAAGAAAAACCAACGAATACAAACTGTAAATTAAAATTAAAATATAAATAAGCAAATATTTTTTGTTTCGTTCCAGGCATGCGTAATGAACTCTTCAGACAAACTTTACGAAGCCCTGTTTGTTACAAAATAATACAAAATGTATTGTTTTCTGATCCCATATGAATGAAAAATAACTCTTTCTCAAGAATATAAAACATAATTTCAAGAACTTCTCAAAAACTAATTTATTTGAAATATTCAATATATTTAAATAAATTACTTCAAAAAATCTCAAAACATGTAGCACATTCTCAAGAAATAATTAAAGTTACGATAAGATCAGTTCAACATTACATATAAAAAATATAATAAAATCAAATAAACAATGTATAGACTTACTCGGTGAATCTTAGGAATACACTGCCCTCAATAGAAAATAAAAGTAAACACTTTCATAGATCCAAGGTGCTTATGTTCACGTTCACAGAATCATACAAAGTTTATAAGGCACTTGGCCTCAGTTAAAACCGTGCAACACTGTATAATGAATTTCTTTATTTAAAAACCTAATATAATTATATATTATATATAAAATAAAATAAGAAGGAATGGTTTTTTACTTGGTAGAAGGATTATTATAAATATGAAAATCAAAACAGATTTAATCTGTTGTCTTCTACAATTTTAATTTCAAAAAATTCTTTGAAGAGACTTTAAGAATTAAATTAATGTCTTTATAAGCACTGCTCATATTTAATAGACGTCAAAATTCATCATACAATATCAAACGGAATTAAGAAAAACCAACGAATACAAACTGTAAATTAAAATTAAAATATAAATAAGCAAATATTTTTTGTTTCGTTCCAGGCATGCGTAATGAACTCTTCAGACAAACTTTACGAAGCCCTGTTTGTTACAAAATAATACAAAATGTATTGTTTTCTGATCCCATATGAATGAAAAATAACTCTTTCTCAAGAATATAAAACATAATTTCAAGAACTTCTCAAAAACTAATTTATTTGAAATATTCAATATATTTAAATAAATTACTTCAAAAAATCTCAAAACATGTAGCACATTCTCAAGAAATAATTAAAGTTACGATAAGATCAGTTCAACATTACATATAAAAAATATAATAAAATCAAATAAACAATGTATAGACTTACTCGGTGAATCTTAGGAATACACTGCCCTCAATAGAAAATAAAAGTAAACACTTTCATAGATCCAAGGTGCTTATGTTCACGTTCACAGAATCATACAAAGTTTATAAGGCACTTGGCCTCAGTTAAAACCGTGCAACACTGTATAATGAATTTCTTTATTTAAAAACCTAATATAATTATATATTATATATAAAATAAAATAAGAAGGAATGGTTTTTTACTTGGTAGAAGGATTATTATAAATATGAAAATCAAAACAGATTTAATCTGTTGTCTTCTACAATTTTAATTTCAAAAAATTCTTTGAAGAGACTTTAAGAATTAAATTAATGTCTTTATAAGCACTGCTCATATTTAATAGACGTCAAAATTCATCATACAATATCAAACGGAATTAAGAAAAACCAACGAATACAAACTGTAAATTAAAATTAAAATATAAATAAGCAAATATTTTTTGTTTCGTTCCAGGCATGCGTAATGAACTCTTCAGACAAACTTTACGAAGCCCTGTTTGTTACAAAATAATACAAAATGTATTGTTTTCTGATCCCATATGAATGAAAAATAACTCTTTCTCAAGAATATAAAACATAATTTCAAGAACTTCTCAAAAACTAATTTATTTGAAATATTCAATATATTTAAATAAATTACTTCAAAAAATCTCAAAACATGTAGCACATTCTCAAGAAATAATTAAAGTTACGATAAGATCAGTTCAACATTACATATAAAAAATATAATAAAATCAAATAAACAATGTATAGACTTACTCGGTGAATCTTAGGAATACACTGCCCTCAATAGAAAATAAAAGTAAACACTTTCATAGATCCAAGGTGCTTATGTTCACGTTCACAGAATCATACAAAGTTTATAAGGCACTTGGCCTCAGTTAAAACCGTGCAACACTGTATAATGAATTTCTTTATTTAAAAACCTAATATAATTATATATTATATATAAAATAAAATAAGAAGGAATGGTTTTTTACTTGGTAGAAGGATTATTATAAATATGAAAATCAAAACAGATTTAATCTGTTGTCTTCTACAATTTTAATTTCAAAAAATTCTTTGAAGAGACTTTAAGAATTAAATTAATGTCTTTATAAGCACTGCTCATATTTAATAGACGTCAAAATTCATCATACAATATCAAACGGAATTAAGAAAAACCAACGAATACAAACTGTAAATTAAAATTAAAATATAAATAAGCAAATATTTTTTGTTTCGTTCCAGGCATGCGTAATGAACTCTTCAGACAAACTTTACGAAGCCCTGTTTGTTACAAAATAATACAAAATGTATTGTTTTCTGATCCCATATGAATGAAAAATAACTCTTTCTCAAGAATATAAAACATAATTTCAAGAACTTCTCAAAAACTAATTTATTTGAAATATTCAATATATTTAAATAAATTACTTCAAAAAATCTCAAAACATGTAGCACATTCTCAAGAAATAATTAAAGTTACGATAAGATCAGTTCAACATTACATATAAAAAATATAATAAAATCAAATAAACAATGTATAGACTTACTCGGTGAATCTTAGGAATACACTGCCCTCAATAGAAAATAAAAGTAAACACTTTCATAGATCCAAGGTGCTTATGTTCACGTTCACAGAATCATACAAAGTTTATAAGGCACTTGGCCTCAGTTAAAACCGTGCAACACTGTATAATGAATTTCTTTATTTAAAAACCTAATATAATTATATATTATATATAAAATAAAA
This sequence comes from Megalocaria dilatata, assembly GCA_034642435.1. Classification (NCBI taxonomy): domain Eukaryota; kingdom Metazoa; phylum Arthropoda; class Insecta; order Coleoptera; family Coccinellidae; genus Megalocaria; species Megalocaria dilatata. Next base: position 13,840,803 of record CM067863.1, read on the forward strand.
TAAGAAGGAATGGTTTTTTACTTGGTAGAAGGATTATTATAAATATGAAAATCAAAACAGATTTAATCTGTTGTCTTCTACAATTTTAATTTCAAAAAATTCTTTGAAGAGACTTTAAGAATTAAATTAATGTCTTTATAAGCACTGCTCATATTTAATAGACGTCAAAATTCATCATACAATATCAAACGGAATTAAGAAAAACCAACGAATACAAACTGTAAATTAAAATTAAAATATAAATAAGCAAATATTTTTTGTTTCGTTCCAGGCATGCGTAATGAACTCTTCAGACAAACTTTACGAAGCCCTGTTTGTTACAAAATAATACAAAATGTATTGTTTTCTGATCCCATATGAATGAAAAATAACTCTTTCTCAAGAATATAAAACATAATTTCAAGAACTTCTCAAAAACTAATTTATTTGAAATATTCAATATATTTAAATAAATTACTTCAAAAAATCTCAAAACATGTAGCACATTCTCAAGAAATAATTAAAGTTACGATAAGATCAGTTCAACATTACATATAAAAAATATAATAAAATCAAATAAACAATGTATAGACTTACTCGGTGAATCTTAGGAATACACTGCCCTCAATAGAAAATAAAAGTAAACACTTTCATAGATCCAAGGTGCTTATGTTCACGTTCACAGAATCATACAAAGTTTATAAGGCACTTGGCCTCAGTTAAAACCGTGCAACACTGTATAATGAATTTCTTTATTTAAAAACCTAATATAATTATATATTATATATAAAATAAAATAAGAAGGAATGGTTTTTTACTTGGTAGAAGGATTATTATAAATATGAAAATCAAAACAGATTTAATCTGTTGTCTTCTACAATTTTAATTTCAAAAAATTCTTTGAAGAGACTTTAAGAATTAAATTAATGTCTTTATAAGCACTGCTCATATTTAATAGACGTCAAAATTCATCATACAATATCAAACGGAATTAAGAAAAACCAACGAATACAAACTGTAAATTAAAATTAAAATATAAATAAGCAAATATTTTTTGTTTCGTTCCAGGCATGCGTAATGAACTCTTCAGACAAACTTTACGAAGCCCTGTTTGTTACAAAATAATACAAAATGTATTGTTTTCTGATCCCATATGAATGAAAAATAACTCTTTCTCAAGAATATAAAACATAATTTCAAGAACTTCTCAAAAACTAATTTATTTGAAATATTCAATATATTTAAATAAATTACTTCAAAAAATCTCAAAACATGTAGCACATTCTCAAGAAATAATTAAAGTTACGATAAGATCAGTTCAACATTACATATAAAAAATATAATAAAATCAAATAAACAATGTATAGACTTACTCGGTGAATCTTAGGAATACACTGCCCTCAATAGAAAATAAAAGTAAACACTTTCATAGATCCAAGGTGCTTATGTTCACGTTCACAGAATCATACAAAGTTTATAAGGCACTTGGCCTCAGTTAAAACCGTGCAACACTGTATAATGAATTTCTTTATTTAAAAACCTAATATAATTATATATTATATATAAAATAAAATAAGAAGGAATGGTTTTTTACTTGGTAGAAGGATTATTATAAATATGAAAATCAAAACAGATTTAATCTGTTGTCTTCTACAATTTTAATTTCAAAAAATTCTTTGAAGAGACTTTAAGAATTAAATTAATGTCTTTATAAGCACTGCTCATATTTAATAGACGTCAAAATTCATCATACAATATCAAACGGAATTAAGAAAAACCAACGAATACAAACTGTAAATTAAAATTAAAATATAAATAAGCAAATATTTTTTGTTTCGTTCCAGGCATGCGTAATGAACTCTTCAGACAAACTTTACGAAGCCCTGTTTGTTACAAAATAATACAAAATGTATTGTTTTCTGATCCCATATGAATGAAAAATAACTCTTTCTCAAGAATATAAAACATAATTTCAAGAACTTCTCAAAAACTAATTTATTTGAAATATTCAATATATTTAAATAAATTACTTCAAAAAATCTCAAAACATGTAGCACATTCTCAAGAAATAATTAAAGTTACGATAAGATCAGTTCAACATTACATATAAAAAATATAATAAAATCAAATAAACAATGTATAGACTTACTCGGTGAATCTTAGGAATACACTGCCCTCAATAGAAAATAAAAGTAAACACTTTCATAGATCCAAGGTGCTTATGTTCACGTTCACAGAATCATACAAAGTTTATAAGGCACTTGGCCTCAGTTAAAACCGTGCAACACTGTATAATGAATTTCTTTATTTAAAAACCTAATATAATTATATATTATATATAAAATAAAATAAGAAGGAATGGTTTTTTACTTGGTAGAAGGATTATTATAAATATGAAAATCAAAACAGATTTAATCTGTTGTCTTCTACAATTTTAATTTCAAAAAATTCTTTGAAGAGACTTTAAGAATTAAATTAATGTCTTTATAAGCACTGCTCATATTTAATAGACGTCAAAATTCATCATACAATATCAAACGGAATTAAGAAAAACCAACGAATACAAACTGTAAATTAAAATTAAAATATAAATAAGCAAATATTTTTTGTTTCGTTCCAGGCATGCGTAATGAACTCTTCAGACAAACTTTACGAAGCCCTGTTTGTTACAAAATAATACAAAATGTATTGTTTTCTGATCCCATATGAATGAAAAATAACTCTTTCTCAAGAATATAAAACATAATTTCAAGAACTTCTCAAAAACTAATTTATTTGAAATATTCAATATATTTAAATAAATTACTTCAAAAAATCTCAAAACATGTAGCACATTCTCAAGAAATAATTAAAGTTACGATAAGATCAGTTCAACATTACATATAAAAAATATAATAAAATCAAATAAACAATGTATAGACTTACTCGGTGAATCTTAGGAATACACTGCCCTCAATAGAAAATAAAAGTAAACACTTTCATAGATCCAAGGTGCTTATGTTCACGTTCACAGAATCATACAAAGTTTATAAGGCACTTGGCCTCAGTTAAAACCGTGCAACACTGTATAATGAATTTCTTTATTTAAAAACCTAATATAATTATATATTATATATAAAATAAAATAAGAAGGAATGGTTTTTTACTTGGTAGAAGGATTATTATAAATATGAAAATCAAAACAGATTTAATCTGTTGTCTTCTACAATTTTAATTTCAAAAAATTCTTTGAAGAGACTTTAAGAATTAAATTAATGTCTTTATAAGCACTGCTCATATTTAATAGACGTCAAAATTCATCATACAATATCAAACGGAATTAAGAAAAACCAACGAATACAAACTGTAAATTAAAATTAAAATATAAATAAGCAAATATTTTTTGTTTCGTTCCAGGCATGCGTAATGAACTCTTCAGACAAACTTTACGAAGCCCTGTTTGTTACAAAATAATACAAAATGTATTGTTTTCTGATCCCATATGAATGAAAAATAACTCTTTCTCAAGAATATAAAACATAATTTCAAGAACTTCTCAAAAACTAATTTATTTGAAATATTCAATATATTTAAATAAATTACTTCAAAAAATCTCAAAACATGTAGCACATTCTCAAGAAATAATTAAAGTTACGATAAGATCAGTTCAACATTACATATAAAAAATATAATAAAATCAAATAAACAATGTATAGACTTACTCGGTGAATCTTAGGAATACACTGCCCTCAATAGAAAATAAAAGTAAACACTTTCATAGATCCAAGGTGCTTATGTTCACGTTCACAGAATCATACAAAGTTTATAAGGCACTTGGCCTCAGTTAAAACCGTGCAACACTGTATAATGAATTTCTTTATTTAAAAACCTAATATAATTATATATTATATATAAAATAAAATAAGAAGGAATGGTTTTTTACTTGGTAGAAGGATTATTATAAATATGAAAATCAAAACAGATTTAATCTGTTGTCTTCTACAATTTTAATTTCAAAAAATTCTTTGAAGAGACTTTAAGAATTAAATTAATGTCTTTATAAGCACTGCTCATATTTAATAGACGTCAAAATTCATCATACAATATCAAACGGAATTAAGAAAAACCAACGAATACAAACTGTAAATTAAAATTAAAATATAAATAAGCAAATATTTTTTGTTTCGTTCCAGGCATGCGTAATGAACTCTTCAGACAAACTTTACGAAGCCCTGTTTGTTACAAAATAATACAAAATGTATTGTTTTCTGATCCCATATGAATGAAAAATAACTCTTTCTCAAGAATATAAAACATAATTTCAAGAACTTCTCAAAAACTAATTTATTTGAAATATTCAATATATTTAAATAAATTACTTCAAAAAATCTCAAAACATGTAGCACATTCTCAAGAAATAATTAAAGTTACGATAAGATCAGTTCAACATTACATATAAAAAATATAATAAAATCAAATAAACAATGTATAGACTTACTCGGTGAATCTTAGGAATACACTGCCCTCAATAGAAAATAAAAGTAAACACTTTCATAGATCCAAGGTGCTTATGTTCACGTTCACAGAATCATACAAAGTTTATAAGGCACTTGGCCTCAGTTAAAACCGTGCAACACTGTATAATGAATTTCTTTATTTAAAAACCTAATATAATTATATATTATATATAAAATAAAATAAGAAGGAATGGTTTTTTACTTGGTAGAAGGATTATTATAAATATGAAAATCAAAACAGATTTAATCTGTTGTCTTCTACAATTTTAATTTCAAAAAATTCTTTGAAGAGACTTTAAGAATTAAATTAATGTCTTTATAAGCACTGCTCATATTTAATAGACGTCAAAATTCATCATACAATATCAAACGGAATTAAGAAAAACCAACGAATACAAACTGTAAATTAAAATTAAAATATAAATAAGCAAATATTTTTTGTTTCGTTCCAGGCATGCGTAATGAACTCTTCAGACAAACTTTACGAAGCCCTGTTTGTTACAAAATAATACAAAATGTATTGTTTTCTGATCCCATATGAATGAAAAATAACTCTTTCTCAAGAATATAAAACATAATTTCAAGAACTTCTCAAAAACTAATTTATTTGAAATATTCAATATATTTAAATAAATTACTTCAAAAAATCTCAAAACATGTAGCACATTCTCAAGAAATAATTAAAGTTACGATAAGATCAGTTCAACATTACATATAAAAAATATAATAAAATCAAATAAACAATGTATAGACTTACTCGGTGAATCTTAGGAATACACTGCCCTCAATAGAAAATAAAAGTAAACACTTTCATAGATCCAAGGTGCTTATGTTCACGTTCACAGAATCATACAAAGTTTATAAGGCACTTGGCCTCAGTTAAAACCGTGCAACACTGTATAATGAATTTCTTTATTTAAAAACCTAATATAATTATATATTATATATAAAATAAAATAAGAAGGAATGGTTTTTTACTTGGTAGAAGGATTATTATAAATATGAAAATCAAAACAGATTTAATCTGTTGTCTTCTACAATTTTAATTTCAAAAAATTCTTTGAAGAGACTTTAAGAATTAAATTAATGTCTTTATAAGCACTGCTCATATTTAATAGACGTCAAAATTCATCATACAATATCAAACGGAATTAAGAAAAACCAACGAATACAAACTGTAAATTAAAATTAAAATATAAATAAGCAAATATTTTTTGTTTCGTTCCAGGCATGCGTAATGAACTCTTCAGACAAACTTTACGAAGCCCTGTTTGTTACAAAATAATACAAAATGTATTGTTTTCTGATCCCATATGAATGAAAAATAACTCTTTCTCAAGAATATAAAACATAATTTCAAGAACTTCTCAAAAACTAATTTATTTGAAATATTCAATATATTTAAATAAATTACTTCAAAAAATCTCAAAACATGTAGCACATTCTCAAGAAATAATTAAAGTTACGATAAGATCAGTTCAACATTACATATAAAAAATATAATAAAATCAAATAAACAATGTATAGACTTACTCGGTGAATCTTAGGAATACACTGCCCTCAATAGAAAATAAAAGTAAACACTTTCATAGATCCAAGGTGCTTATGTTCACGTTCACAGAATCATACAAAGTTTATAAGGCACTTGGCCTCAGTTAAAACCGTGCAACACTGTATAATGAATTTCTTTATTTAAAAACCTAATATAATTATATATTATATATAAAATAAAATAAGAAGGAATGGTTTTTTACTTGGTAGAAGGATTATTATAAATATGAAAATCAAAACAGATTTAATCTGTTGTCTTCTACAATTTTAATTTCAAAAAATTCTTTGAAGAGACTTTAAGAATTAAATTAATGTCTTTATAAGCACTGCTCATATTTAATAGACGTCAAAATTCATCATACAATATCAAACGGAATTAAGAAAAACCAACGAATACAAACTGTAAATTAAAATTAAAATATAAATAAGCAAATATTTTTTGTTTCGTTCCAGGCATGCGTAATGAACTCTTCAGACAAACTTTACGAAGCCCTGTTTGTTACAAAATAATACAAAATGTATTGTTTTCTGATCCCATATGAATGAAAAATAACTCTTTCTCAAGAATATAAAACATAATTTCAAGAACTTCTCAAAAACTAATTTATTTGAAATATTCAATATATTTAAATAAATTACTTCAAAAAATCTCAAAACATGTAGCACATTCTCAAGAAATAATTAAAGTTACGATAAGATCAGTTCAACATTACATATAAAAAATATAATAAAATCAAATAAACAATGTATAGACTTACTCGGTGAATCTTAGGAATACACTGCCCTCAATAGAAAATAAAAGTAAACACTTTCATAGATCCAAGGTGCTTATGTTCACGTTCACAGAATCATACAAAGTTTATAAGGCACTTGGCCTCAGTTAAAACCGTGCAACACTGTATAATGAATTTCTTTATTTAAAAACCTAATATAATTATATATTATATATAAAATAAAATAAGAAGGAATGGTTTTTTACTTGGTAGAAGGATTATTATAAATATGAAAATCAAAACAGATTTAATCTGTTGTCTTCTACAATTTTAATTTCAAAAAATTCTTTGAAGAGACTTTAAGAATTAAATTAATGTCTTTATAAGCACTGCTCATATTTAATAGACGTCAAAATTCATCATACAATATCAAACGGAATTAAGAAAAACCAACGAATACAAACTGTAAATTAAAATTAAAATATAAATAAGCAAATATTTTTTGTTTCGTTCCAGGCATGCGTAATGAACTCTTCAGACAAACTTTACGAAGCCCTGTTTGTTACAAAATAATACAAAATGTATTGTTTTCTGATCCCATATGAATGAAAAATAACTCTTTCTCAAGAATATAAAACATAATTTCAAGAACTTCTCAAAAACTAATTTATTTGAAATATTCAATATATTTAAATAAATTACTTCAAAAAATCTCAAAACATGTAGCACATTCTCAAGAAATAATTAAAGTTACGATAAGATCAGTTCAACATTACATATAAAAAATATAATAAAATCAAATAAACAATGTATAGACTTACTCGGTGAATCTTAGGAATACACTGCCCTCAATAGAAAATAAAAGTAAACACTTTCATAGATCCAAGGTGCTTATGTTCACGTTCACAGAATCATACAAAGTTTATAAGGCACTTGGCCTCAGTTAAAACCGTGCAACACTGTATAATGAATTTCTTTATTTAAAAACCTAATATAATTATATATTATATATAAAATAAAATAAGAAGGAATGGTTTTTTACTTGGTAGAAGGATTATTATAAATATGAAAATCAAAACAGATTTAATCTGTTGTCTTCTACAATTTTAATTTCAAAAAATTCTTTGAAGAGACTTTAAGAATTAAATTAATGTCTTTATAAGCACTGCTCATATTTAATAGACGTCAAAATTCATCATACAATATCAAACGGAATTAAGAAAAACCAACGAATACAAACTGTAAATTAAAATTAAAATATAAATAAGCAAATATTTTTTGTTTCGTTCCAGGCATGCGTAATGAACTCTTCAGACAAACTTTACGAAGCCCTGTTTGTTACAAAATAATACAAAATGTATTGTTTTCTGATCCCATATGAATGAAAAATAACTCTTTCTCAAGAATATAAAACATAATTTCAAGAACTTCTCAAAAACTAATTTATTTGAAATATTCAATATATTTAAATAAATTACTTCAAAAAATCTCAAAACATGTAGCACATTCTCAAGAAATAATTAAAGTTACGATAAGATCAGTTCAACATTACATATAAAAAATATAATAAAATCAAATAAACAATGTATAGACTTACTCGGTGAATCTTAGGAATACACTGCCCTCAATAGAAAATAAAAGTAAACACTTTCATAGATCCAAGGTGCTTATGTTCACGTTCACAGAATCATACAAAGTTTATAAGGCACTTGGCCTCAGTTAAAACCGTGCAACACTGTATAATGAATTTCTTTATTTAAAAACCTAATATAATTATATATTATATATAAAATAAAATAAGAAGGAATGGTTTTTTACTTGGTAGAAGGATTATTATAAATATGAAAATCAAAACAGATTTAATCTGTTGTCTTCTACAATTTTAATTTCAAAAAATTCTTTGAAGAGACTTTAAGAATTAAATTAATGTCTTTATAAGCACTGCTCATATTTAATAGACGTCAAAATTCATCATACAATATCAAACGGAATTAAGAAAAACCAACGAATACAAACTGTAAATTAAAATTAAAATATAAATAAGCAAATATTTTTTGTTTCGTTCCAGGCATGCGTAATGAACTCTTCAGACAAACTTTACGAAGCCCTGTTTGTTACAAAATAATACAAAATGTATTGTTTTCTGATCCCATATGAATGAAAAATAACTCTTTCTCAAGAATATAAAACATAATTTCAAGAACTTCTCAAAAACTAATTTATTTGAAATATTCAATATATTTAAATAAATTACTTCAAAAAATCTCAAAACATGTAGCACATTCTCAAGAAATAATTAAAGTTACGATAAGATCAGTTCAACATTACATATAAAAAATATAATAAAATCAAATAAACAATGTATAGACTTACTCGGTGAATCTTAGGAATACACTGCCCTCAATAGAAAATAAAAGTAAACACTTTCATAGATCCAAGGTGCTTATGTTCACGTTCACAGAATCATACAAAGTTTATAAGGCACTTGGCCTCAGTTAAAACCGTGCAACACTGTATAATGAATTTCTTTATTTAAAAACCTAATATAATTATATATTATATATAAAATAAAATAAGAAGGAATGGTTTTTTACTTGGTAGAAGGATTATTATAAATATGAAAATCAAAACAGATTTAATCTGTTGTCTTCTACAATTTTAATTTCAAAAAATTCTTTGAAGAGACTTTAAGAATTAAATTAATGTCTTTATAAGCACTGCTCATATTTAATAGACGTCAAAATTCATCATACAATATCAAACGGAATTAAGAAAAACCAACGAATACAAACTGTAAATTAAAATTAAAATATAAATAAGCAAATATTTTTTGTTTCGTTCCAGGCATGCGTAATGAACTCTTCAGACAAACTTTACGAAGCCCTGTTTGTTACAAAATAATACAAAATGTATTGTTTTCTGATCCCATATGAATGAAAAATAACTCTTTCTCAAGAATATAAAACATAATTTCAAGAACTTCTCAAAAACTAATTTATTTGAAATATTCAATATATTTAAATAAATTACTTCAAAAAATCTCAAAACATGTAGCACATTCTCAAGAAATAATTAAAGTTACGATAAGATCAGTTCAACATTACATATAAAAAATATAATAAAATCAAATAAACAATGTATAGACTTACTCGGTGAATCTTAGGAATACACTGCCCTCAATAGAAAATAAAAGTAAACACTTTCATAGATCCAAGGTGCTTATGTTCACGTTCACAGAATCATACAAAGTTTATAAGGCACTTGGCCTCAGTTAAAACCGTGCAACACTGTATAATGAATTTCTTTATTTAAAAACCTAATATAATTATATATTATATATAAAATAAAATAAGAAGGAATGGTTTTTTACTTGGTAGAAGGATTATTATAAATATGAAAATCAAAACAGATTTAATCTGTTGTCTTCTACAATTGACGTCTATTAAATATGAGCAGTGCTTATAAAGACATTAATTTAATTCTTAAAGTCTCTTCAAAGAATTTTTTGAAATTAAAATTGTAGAAGACAACAGATTAAATCTGTTTTGATTTTCATATTTATAATAATCCTTCTACCAAGTAAAAAACCATTCCTTCTTATTTTATTTTATATATAATATATAATTATATTAGGTTTTTAAATAAAGAAATTCATTATACAGTGTTGCACGGTTTTAACTGAGGCCAAGTGCCTTATAAACTTTGTATGATTCTGTGAACGTGAACATAAGCACCTTGGATCTATGAAAGTGTTTACTTTTATTTTCTATTGAGGGCAGTGTATTCCTAAGATTCACCGAGTAAGTCTATACATTGTTTATTTGATTTTATTATATTTTTTATATGTAATGTTGAACTGATCTTATCGTAACTTTAATTATTTCTTGAGAATGTGCTACATGTTTTGAGATTTTTTGAAGTAATTTATTTAAATATATTGAATATTTCAAATAAATTAGTTTTTGAGAAGTTCTTGAAATTATGTTTTATATTCTTGAGAAAGAGTTATTTTTCATTCATATGGGATCAGAAAACAATACATTTTGTATTATTTTGTAACAAACAGGGCTTCGTAAAGTTTGTCTGAAGAGTTCATTACGCATGCCTGGAACGAAACAAAAAATATTTGCTTATTTATATTTTAATTTTAATTTACAGTTTGTATTCGTTGGTTTTTCTTAATTCCGTTTGATATTGTATGATGAATTTTGACGTCTATTAAATATGAGCAGTGCTTATAAAGACATTAATTTAATTCTTAAAGTCTCTTCAAAGAATTTTTTGAAATTAAAATTGTAGAAGACAACAGATTAAATCTGTTTTGATTTTCATATTTATAATAATCCTTCTACCAAGTAAAAAACCATTCCTTCTTATTTTATTTTATATATAATATATAATTATATTAGGTTTTTAAATAAAGAAATTCATTATACAGTGTTGCACGGTTTTAACTGAGGCCAAGTGCCTTATAAACTTTGTATGATTCTGTGAACGTGAACATAAGCACCTTGGATCTATGAAAGTGTTTACTTTTATTTTCTATTGAGGGCAGTGTATTCCTAAGATTCACCGAGTAAGTCTATACATTGTTTATTTGATTTTATTATATTTTTTATATGTAATGTTGAACTGATCTTATCGTAACTTTAATTATTTCTTGAGAATGTGCTACATGTTTTGAGATTTTTTGAAGTAATTTATTTAAATATATTGAATATTTCAAATAAATTAGTTTTTGAGAAGTTCTTGAAATTATGTTTTATATTCTTGAGAAAGAGTTATTTTTCATTCATATGGGATCAGAAAACAATACATTTTGTATTATTTTGTAACAAACAGGGCTTCGTAAAGTTTGTCTGAAGAGTTCATTACGCATGCCTGGAACGAAACAAAAAATATTTGCTTATTTATATTTTAATTTTAATTTACAGTTTGTATTCGTTGGTTTTTCTTAATTCCGTTTGATATTGTATGATGAATTTTGACGTCTATTAAATATGAGCAGTGCTTATAAAGACATTAATTTAATTCTTAAAGTCTCTTCAAAGAATTTTTTGAAATTAAAATTGTAGAAGACAACAGATTAAATCTGTTTTGATTTTCATATTTATAATAATCCTTCTACCAAGTAAAAAACCATTCCTTCTTATTTTATTTTATATATAATATATAATTATATTAGGTTTTTAAATAAAGAAATTCATTATACAGTGTTGCACGGTTTTAACTGAGGCCAAGTGCCTTATAAACTTTGTATGATTCTGTGAACGTGAACATAAGCACCTTGGATCTATGAAAGTGTTTACTTTTATTTTCTATTGAGGGCAGTGTATTCCTAAGATTCACCGAGTAAGTCTATACATTGTTTATTTGATTTTATTATATTTTTTATATGTAATGTTGAACTGATCTTATCGTAACTTTAATTATTTCTTGAGAATGTGCTACATGTTTTGAGATTTTTTGAAGTAATTTATTTAAATATATTGAATATTTCAAATAAATTAGTTTTTGAGAAGTTCTTGAAATTATGTTTTATATTGTTGAGAAAGAGTTATTTTTCATTCATATGGGATCAGAAAACAATACATTTTGTATTATTTTGTAACAAACAGGGCTTCGTAAAGTTTGTCTGAAGAGTTCATTACGCATGCCTGGAACGAAACAAAAAATATTTGCTTATTTATATTTTAATTTTAATTTACAGTTTGTATTCGTTGGTTTTTCTTAATTCCGTTTGATATTGTATGATGAATTTTGACGTCTATTAAATATGAGCAGTGCTTATAAAGACATTAATTTAATTCTTAAAGTCTCTTCAAAGAATTTTTTGAAATTAAAATTGTAGAAGACAACAGATTAAATCTGTTTTGATTTTCATATTTATAATAATCCTTCTACCAAGTAAAAAACCATTCCTTCTTATTTTATTTTATATATAATATATAATTATATTAGGTTTTTAAATAAAGAAATTCATTATACAGTGTTGCACGGTTTTAACTGAGGCCAAGTGCCTTATAAACTTTGTATGATTCTGTGAACGTGAACATAAGCACCTTGGATCTATGAAAGTGTTTACTTTTATTTTCTATTGAGGGCAGTGTATTCCTAAGATTCACCGAGTAAGTCTATACATTGTTTATTTGATTTTATTATATTTTTTATATGTAATGTTGAACTGATCTTATCGTAACTTTAATTATTTCTTGAGAATGTGCTACATGTTTTGAGATTTTTTGAAGTAATTTATTTAAATATATTGAATATTTCAAATAAATTAGTTTTTGAGAAGTTCTTGAAATTATGTTTTATATTCTTGAGAAAGAGTTATTTTTCATTCATATGGGATCAGAAAACAATACATTTTGTATTATTTTGTAACAAACAGGGCTTCGTAAAGTTTGTCTGAAGAGTTCATTACGCATGCCTGGAACGAAACAAAAAATATTTGCTTATTTATATTTTAATTTTAATTTACAGTTTGTATTCGTTGGTTTTTCTTAATTCCGTTTGATATTGTATGATGAATTTTGACGTCTATTAAATATGAGCAGTGCTTATAAAGACATTAATTTAATTCTTAAAGTCTCTTCAAAGAATTTTTTGAAATTAAAATTGTAGAAGACAACAGATTAAATCTGTTTTGATTTTCATATTTATAATAATCCTTCTACCAAGTAAAAAACCATTCCTTCTTATTTTATTTTATATATAATATATAATTATATTAGGTTTTTAAATAAAGAAATTCATTATACAGTGTTGCACGGTTTTAACTGAGGCCAAGTGCCTTATAAACTTTGTATGATTCTGTGAACGTGAACATAAGCACCTTGGATCTATGAAAGTGTTTACTTTTATTTTCTATTGAGGGCAGTGTATTCCTAAGATTCACCGAGTAAGTCTATACATTGTTTATTTGATTTTATTATATTTTTTATATGTAATGTTGAACTGATCTTATCGTAACTTTAATTATTTCTTGAGAATGTGCTACATGTTTTGAGATTTTTTGAAGTAATTTATTTAAATATATTGAATATTTCAAATAAATTAGTTTTTGAGAAGTTCTTGAAATTATGTTTTATATTCTTGAGAAAGAGTTATTTTTCATTCATATGGGATCAGAAAACAATACATTTTGTATTATTTTGTAACAAACAGGGCTTCGTAAAGTTTGTCTGAAGAGTTCATTACGCATGCCTGGAACGAAACAAAAAATATTTGCTTATTTATATTTTAATTTTAATTTACAGTTTGTATTCGTTGGTTTTTCTTAATTCCGTTTGATATTGTATGATGAATTTTGACGTCTATTAAATATGAGCAGTGCTTATAAAGACATTAATTTAATTCTTAAAGTCTCTTCAAAGAATTTTTTGAAATTAAAATTGTAGAAGACAACAGATTAAATCTGTTTTGATTTTCATATTTATAATAATCCTTCTACCAAGTAAAAAACCATTCCTTCTTATTTTATTTTATATATAATATATAATTATATTAGGTTTTTAAATAAAGAAATTCATTATACAGTGTTGCACGGTTTTAACTGAGGCCAAGTGCCTTATAAACTTTGTATGATTCTGTGAACGTGAACATAAGCACCTTGGATCTATGAAAGTGTTTACTTTTATTTTCTATTGAGGGCAGTGTATTCCTAAGATTCACCGAGTAAGTCTATACATTGTTTATTTGATTTTATTATATTTTTTATATGTAATGTTGAACTGATCTTATCGTAACTTTAATTATTTCTTGAGAATGTGCTACATGTTTTGAGATTTTTTGAAGTAATTTATTTAAATATATTGAATATTTCAAATAAATTAGTTTTTGAGAAGTTCTTGAAATTATGTTTTATATTCTTGAGAAAGAGTTATTTTTCATTCATATGGGATCAGAAAACAATACATTTTGTATTATTTTGTAACAAACAGGGCTTCGTAAAGTTTGTCTGAAGAGTTCATTACGCATGCCTGGAACGAAACAAAAAATATTTGCTTATTTATATTTTAATTTTAATTTACAGTTTGTATTCGTTGGTTTTTCTTAATTCCGTTTGATATTGTATGATGAATTTTGACGTCTATTAAATATGAGCAGTGCTTATAAAGACATTAATTTAATTCTTAAAGTCTCTTCAAAGAATTTTTTGAAATTAAAATTGTAGAAGACAACAGATTAAATCTGTTTTGATTTTCATATTTATAATAATCCTTCTACCAAGTAAAAAACCATTCCTTCTTATTTTATTTTATATATAATATATAATTATATTAGGTTTTTAAATAAAGAAATTCATTATACAGTGTTGCACGGTTTTAACTGAGGCCAAGTGCCTTATAAACTTTGTATGATTCTGTGAACGTGAACATAAGCACCTTGGATCTATGAAAGTGTTTACTTTTATTTTCTATTGAGGGCAGTGTATTCCTAAGATTCACCGAGTAAGTCTATACATTGTTTATTTGATTTTATTATATTTTTTATATGTAATGTTGAACTGATCTTATCGTAACTTTAATTATTTCTTGAGAATGTGCTACATGTTTTGAGATTTTTTGAAGTAATTTATTTAAATATATTGAATATTTCAAATAAATTAGTTTTTGAGAAGTTCTTGAAATTATGTTTTATATTCTTGAGAAAGAGTTATTTTTCATTCATATGGGATCAGAAAACAATACATTTTGTATTATTTTGTAACAAACAGGGCTTCGTAAAGTTTGTCTGAAGAGTTCATTACGCATGCCTGGAACGAAACAAAAAATATTTGCTTATTTATATTTTAATTTTAATTTACAGTTTGTATTCGTTGGTTTTTCTTAATTCCGTTTGATATTGTATGATGAATTTTGACGTCTATTAAATATGAGCAGTGCTTATAAAGACATTAATTTAATTCTTAAAGTCTCTTCAAAGAATTTTTTGAAATTAAAATTGTAGAAGACAACAGATTAAATCTGTTTTGATTTTCATATTTATAATAATCCTTCTACCAAGTAAAAAACCATTCCTTCTTATTTTATTTTATATATAATATATAATTATATTAGGTTTTTAAATAAAGAAATTCATTATACAGTGTTGCACGGTTTTAACTGAGGCCAAGTGCCTTATAAACTTTGTATGATTCTGTGAACGTGAACATAAGCACCTTGGATCTATGAAAGTGTTTACTTTTATTTTCTATTGAGGGCAGTGTATTCCTAAGATTCACCGAGTAAGTCTATACATTGTTTATTTGATTTTATTATATTTTTTATATGTAATGTTGAACTGATCTTATCGTAACTTTAATTATTTCTTGAGAATGTGCTACATGTTTTGAGATTTTTTGAAGTAATTTATTTAAATATATTGAATATTTCAAATAAATTAGTTTTTGAGAAGTTCTTGAAATTATGTTTTATATTCTTGAGAAAGAGTTATTTTTCATTCATATGGGATCAGAAAACAATACATTTTGTATTATTTTGTAACAAACAGGGCTTCGTAAAGTTTGTCTGAAGAGTTCATTACGCATGCCTGGAACGAAACAAAAAATATTTGCTTATTTATATTTTAATTTTAATTTACAGTTTGTATTCGTTGGTTTTTCTTAATTCCGTTTGATATTGTATGATGAATTTTGACGTCTATTAAATATGAGCAGTGCTTATAAAGACATTAATTTAATTCTTAAAGTCTCTTCAAAGAATTTTTTGAAATTAAAATTGTAGAAGACAACAGATTAAATCTGTTTTGATTTTCATATTTATAATAATCCTTCTACCAAGTAAAAAACCATTCCTTCTTATTTTATTTTATATATAATATATAATTATATTAGGTTTTTAAATAAAGAAATTCATTATACAGTGTTGCACGGTTTTAACTGAGGCCAAGTGCCTTATAAACTTTGTATGATTCTGTGAACGTGAACATAAGCACCTTGGATCTATGAAAGTGTTTACTTTTATTTTCTATTGAGGGCAGTGTATTCCTAAGATTCACCGAGTAAGTCTATACATTGTTTATTTGATTTTATTATATTTTTTATATGTAATGTTGAACTGATCTTATCGTAACTTTAATTATTTCTTGAGAATGTGCTACATGTTTTGAGATTTTTTGAAGTAATTTATTTAAATATATTGAATATTTCAAATAAATTAGTTTTTGAGAAGTTCTTGAAATTATGTTTTATATTCTTGAGAAAGAGTTATTTTTCATTCATATGGGATCAGAAAACAATACATTTTGTATTATTTTGTAACAAACAGGGCTTCGTAAAGTTTGTCTGAAGAGTTCATTACGCATGCCTGGAACGAAACAAAAAATATTTGCTTATTTATATTTTAATTTTAATTTACAGTTTGTATTCGTTGGTTTTTCTTAATTCCGTTTGATATTGTATGATGAATTTTGACGTCTATTAAATATGAGCAGTGCTTATAAAGACATTAATTTAATTCTTAAAGTCTCTTCAAAGAATTTTTTGAAATTAAAATTGTAGAAGACAACAGATTAAATCTGTTTTGATTTTCATATTTATTTTTTCAAAGTTATGAGTGTACTGAGAAGGTTGAATCTCGTCATTTACGAAAGAGAAATTACCTACACTACTGGCTACAGTACCCTATCCGATCAAACTAATTTTTCAGTACATTGTCAATTGTTTGGGGCTCAATCTCATAAATGGTAACTTCGATTTCGTTTTTCGGTCATGCGATCATTAGCCCATTGAGCGAAGTTGAAACGTAACAGATGCTCACGAGGCTTCACTTCTTGCATTAGTAGAACTTTGTAAGCCTTCATACAGAGGTCTTTATGCAAAATTCTCGTCAGAGAAGAGCGAGAAATGTTCAGTTCTGGGGCACGATGTCGAGTTGATGTTGATGGATGTTCAGCCACATTCTGGGCTACTGCAGCTATGTTTTCAGGTGTGCTCACTGGACGAGAACGTGAACGGGTTGCTTCATAAAATAACGATCCAGTTTTCACGTGAAAATTGATCCACAAATTGCCGTTAGGCAATTGAATGTTCCAAGTAAATTTCTAACACTTTGGGTAGAAGATTCACCACTTTAGAAATAAGTTTTCACAAATTCCCAGTTTTATTTAAGCGTAAATCGACGCATTTCGTTAATGTCAAATATTTAACTAACTCTCTGCCAAAACTCTAGATTATCCAGCCTTCATTTATTCTACTCTTTCGTGCCAGTATTTAATAATGAAGATCGAAGGGCGAGGATGGAGAAGGAGTCTTATGGTCTCTTAACTGATCAGTAGCACTTTTTATAGGGAAATTCTGGTTTCATACTTCTTCTACACCCGGTATAATCAAGAGTAGAAAAAAGAATTCGATTCAGTTTGGTGAGAACTTCACTAGAAAATGCTTGCAAATAGTTTCATTGATATTTATCTACCGCATTGCCCAAAAATCAAATTCCTTTTAGGTCTAACCTTTCTTATATATGTATAATATAATAGCTTCTCTAAAAAAAATTCACAGAGTTTGAATTTTTAGTGATAATAAATTTTTTTTTATTATTATCAATTCAATTTTATTTTTCCGCAATATTTCATTATCACATGGTCCAGCAATGTGAAGAAATGAATAAAACGAAATTATTTTCTTAAAATATAAGGTTTTTGTTTAAATATCCTATTCCCAAACAATATCTGATTTACGAATACTATATTAGGAAGTACCGCTAAAATTTCCACAACATTGTTACTGCGTTTGCACCCTCCTGTATATGAATGAGTAAGAAACAAAGATGTAACAAATTTCATGAATCGTTTGATGAGTAATTTCCTTCAGCTTCTGACACACTTTGATTTAATTTTAAAAATTTTTTCAAAGAATTATAAAGTGAAATTTTCTAGAGGTTTCAGAGAATTATTTTGATTATTTTTTTTTAAATTTGAATATTAAAACAAATTGAAATATGTTTATCTTCTACAATTTTAATTTAAAAAAAAATTTTTATTCAAAAAACTTTTAGAATTAAATTAATGTCTAAAACAAGCACCGCTCACATTTAATAGACGTATATAATCAAAACTCAATATATAATGTCAAATGGAATAAATAAACCCAACAGATATACGTAAGTCATTAAAATTAATAGATAAATATTTAAAGGAGACAAAATTTTGTTTCTGGTCTTACCTTTGAGAACACCAATTGCCTTTTAAAAAACATGAACACACTTAAAGGACTTCTCAAAGAATATAATTTATTTGAAATATTTAATATATTCAAATATTCGAATAAGTTAATTCAGAAATCTCTAAAAAATGCACTATATCTTCAAAAAACAAATATAATTCTAAGCAATTCTTTCTTCAGTCCTCAATAATATTCCAAATATCAAAATCAAAAAATAACCTATATCACAAACCCTCAGCACGTGTAAAAGGACCAATGCTTCGAAACACAGATCAACTATATAAATCAAGATTGATCTATGTTCTAACAAAATCAAAGAACAGTGTGAGTTATTTTTAAGGCTTATTTAAATTCATTGACATTCCATAATGAGATTTATTGAAGCCAAAATATAATTATATATCATATATAAAATAAAATAGAAAGGCTTTTTACTTGATAGAAGAAATATAACAAAATTTGAATATTAAAACAAATTGAAATATTTCAATTTGTTTTAATATTCAAATTTTGTTATATTTCTTCTATCAAGTAAAAAGCCTTTCTATTTTATTTTGATTATTATTTTAAACATTCGAAAAATCCTCTTCCAAGTAATATACACTTGGATTACCTTCTAAAGAGAAGGTAATCAAAGGAGTAATGTCTGGGCTGTAGGGTGCGGAAGGACCATCCGCCTATTGCGGCCGGTTTTTTTTGCAATGCTGGACTCAAATGTACCAACTGTCATCGGTAGACCTCCCCTGTGATCTTTTCGTTCTACTGCAGTAGCTCATAATACACAACTCCCAGCTGGTTGCACCAAATATACAGCATGATCTTCTCGTCATGAATATTCGTCTTGATAGTTGACGATGAGGCATCTATACGTTTTCTGACATTTTGGATTATCGTAGTGGATCACTTTTCATCGCCCGTCACAATTTGATGCAAAAACCCCTTTCTTTTTTGCCGTTGGAGCAGCTTTTCACACGTGAAACAACGGCGTTCGACGTCTCTTGGCTACAGTTCATACGGTACCAACTTTTCTACCTGTCGGATCATTTTCATTGCTTTGAAACAGTGGAAAATGGCTGTTTGAGTGACTTGTATATAGTGACTTGGTGACTTTCAAAACATAATTTTTGAAAATTGTACATCATGATAAAAATGTTTTGATCATATCCCAAATTTTATTTCCATTCAAAAACATATCGTCCTAATTCATCCTTATTCTAAGAGTGGATGATGGCAAAAAACAGAGGGAGAGAGATAAAACATGATGAGGTGAACAGTAAACATTCGTGTAAAATTTCATGAAAATAAAAAACTTTTTCCTCCATATCAGGATCTGCCCCGTATCTGAAACCTAACCAGGCTTAATACTATTTGGATGATACTTAACTTGATCCTTAATAGTTTTACAACCTCATATTTCAAGCAGATTAAAATTAAAATTCGCATACGGGTATAGGCTCTGCCAAGGCCACCTAATTATATACGAGAAGGGCCTTTAAATAAGTAGTATGAGGACTCCAGTTTGAAGTTTCTCCAATTAGATAGTGCACTTATTTCCGCAAAATATTCCTTGGAATTCCGAACATATGGTGTAAAATTATTCATCTACACCTACTTTCATGTTTTGGTATTTAAAACAAAGGTAGTTTAATAATTATTTAATGATACCGCTATGAACAACTCGCATTTTTTCATATATTTATCCAATGGTTTTACCGAGTTATTCGTGTTTCTTTTATATTCCGATATAATTCTTGGTTTCTGCAGTAACATACAGGAGGGTACTTACATTCAGGGTATCTTAAAAAGTCCACGAAATTTTTACATACTCGTACCAGGGCAATATCTTTTTGTTCAGGTGTCTGTGATTTACGAATTTTTAGCGGAAAAAGGTCTTAAGCGGTTATTATTAGGAGTACAAATAAGTTTCCGCCGTTTTTTAACACAAATTGAATATTTATTATAGAAGAATGATTTTAAACGATGTGAGACTGCGTGCTGAGTAACTTCTAATGTTAGAGCAAGTTCTTTTTGTGTTTGAGATGAATCTTCCTCCAATAATTCCTTCAATTCTGCATCCTCGTAAATTTTTGGCATTCCACTGCGATCTTTGTCTTCTACGTCGAAATCACCGTTTTTAAAATTTTGAAACCACTCTCGACACGTTCTCTCACTCAAAGCACCCTCACCATATGCTTCTACGAGCAATTGATGCGCCTCAGCAGCAGATTTCTTTAAATTAAAGAAGTAAACTAATATTTCCCGCAAATGACATTTTCAACTTATAAAAATTATATTTTACCAATATAAAATTAATGATATTAATAGGTTATGTTGTTCTTGAATGTCCAAACTATTTTTTAAGCCGATTATCATCTGCGAAAGCTAACCGAAACTCCGTGCCGCGCCATCTACAATAAAACTTCGGAAACTTATTTGTACTCCTAATACATTCCTACTGTTAGTGGCCAAATTTAAATCTGTGCTTTCATAAGCACGATACTTCAAAAAATTATTTGGACTTTTAATTTGAATGGTAGATTTAATAAGGAAGCGGGTTTTTAAAAAAAAATTAAATACTCATTAGAATCATTCTGTGAAAGTTGTACAAAATTTAATTAAATATTTTTTTTTTGATTAAATCAAAATGTCCTAGAAATTATGTTTCTATATGAGAAAATAGAACATATGAATATGATAAATGAAAAAACTCAATAGAAAAATATCACATGCCTTGCTCTCACATTTAATCACGAGGTTTGAAAATAGAAACAAAGACTGATAATTTAAGGTTTACCTAAAATTTTGTCCGATTCTATGTTCGCCTTACAGAATATATAATACATAAAGAAAAAGGCATGATTCAGATTCAATTAAATCACAGAGGTGTTGTGTGTATGTGTGAAAAACAAATTAGAATTATTGCATACAAAATAAAATCAAGGGTTATATTCCTTGGAAGAGGGTTTTTCTTTTAATTTTAAATATTGAACAGAAGAATGTGTGAAAACCTCTATAAAACTTATTATTGAAACATTTTTTTGAAAATTTGAAATAATTAAATAAAATATCTAAGAAACATGCCTTTTATAGACATACAGACATTTTTGAAAAAGGAATTTGTTATCTATAAACATCCAAATCGATATTCTGAACAATTTTCGTATAATTTTTGAAATCCATAATAATAAACTTTTATTATTATTAATTCGCAGAAAATACCTATTGAAAATAAAAGCAACACCTTGAACTTATTTGAATCCCTAGAAATAGATAGGTATAATAAAATTCAAATTTTAATTAACAAACACATGTGAACGATTTCCTTCTTCTGAATATTTTTGAAACCCTGGTTGAATTTATTGATACTTGTAGTTAACAGAAATTCCTATAGACTTCCTACACCATTGTGTGAAGAAAATATTTCGTTGTACAAAGTTTGTTTTGTCTGAATTTAATATCTGATTAAACTACTTTTTCAAAATGTTTTTTCTGATGAAACCTGTGTGTATCGGAAAAATTTTAAATGAATATCTGAAACTTTAAGTAACATTATGAATTTATTTAAAAAATATTTAAGAGACAGTATTTTAATTTCCACAATAATGTTTATAATACAACAATTGTTTCATCACGATGTGGCTTTTTCAGGCATCTACATTCTACTGGCTAGCCAGTAGAATGTAGATACTTGGGGTGATTGCCAAAAAGTTTACACTGAACAGACTGGAAGAACTTACCGATAGAGAATTGGTGAACATTTGACGAGTTTCCTCAATAACAAAAGTCATTCGACATATTCGAACCATTTGTTAGAAACAGGACATACTTTCAACCATAATTTTGAAATTTTACATATAGAAAGTAAATGTTTAAACCTGTTAGTCACTAGAGATAAATAAATGCAGCAAAATAGTACTTAACAAACAATTGGAACTTAATAACTAACCCCTGTTAAATATATTCAGATGAACTGGAGTTTCCAGAGCCCCCTTTTTTTAGTTTTTAATGCTCGATAAAATTTTTCTTGTAGGTTCTCTAATATAATCTATAAATAGAAGCCGATTTCAAAATTAAATTTAGTTATTAAAAAATGTAAGATGTACTGCCTATCTGAAGATGCTACTGTGTTGGCGAAATGATCGGTATATTATATAAGGTTGTTCGGAAAGCAATTTCGTTTTCTTCCGACAGAGGATTTAATTGTATTTTTTCGAACCCAACATCACACTTTAGCCGCATAATCATTATATGTTTTCAGAGCTGATATAGCAAGGCTTGTGTGTGAAAAAGTTCAATTAATTCTAATCAGTAGGTTGCGGTTGGTGCCCTTTCAAATATGGAGAGCAATAAGCAGCATTTTCGTCATATTTTACTTTTTTACTATAGAAAAGGTGAAAATATTGTTAAAGCCTGAAGAAATTAACTGATGTGTATACAGATGATATGTTGACAGCACACCAGTGCCAGATCTGGTTCGTAAAATTTCGATCCGGCAATTTTGATGTCGAATATGCACCGCATTCTGGAAGGCCCGTTGAAGCTGATAAAGACACGATAAAGGCATTAGTTAATGCAAATTGGCGAATAAAAACACGTGAGATCGGTGAGAGGTTGAATTTATCAAATTCAACTGTTTATGACCATCTGACAGACGTCGGTTTAACCTCGAAGCTCGATGTTCTCACGGAGAGAAATTTGTGTTGTCGCGTTGACGTCTGTGATTCGCTTCTCAAACGTCACGAAAATGATCCATTTTTGAAGCCCATCAATACCGGGGTCGGGGTATATACTGTTGTATATACTGGGGTATATACTGTTGTATATACGATTAATCATCGCCTCACGTGTGCTAAATTAAAATATTTTGATTAAAACAAATTGTAGAAATTACTGTTTTACTACCAATTAAAATATATTTTACACATTTTCTTGTGACTCGAGTTTCGGGAAATGAACTATCCCATCATCAGACAACTGGAGACCTAACAGTGGTACAGAGGTATTTAAACAAAAGTGATAAATATTTTGAATATTTCAATAGATAACACCTAATAGTGGTACAGAGGTTTACAAGCGGAACGTGATAAAAACCCGGTTAAAAAAGAGGGGCCTTCTCTAACAGATATCGGAATGTCGGCAATCGACAAAGAAGGTTATTAAACAGATGGTACCCAAATATCTCAAATAATTTTTTGGGGTTACATAGCTCCGTACCACACCATAGCTCCGTATCACAATCAAATAGAAAAATAGAATTCAACGTGTTTAGAAAACCCACATCCACTGATATATGTATTCCTATTGATTCCAATCACCCATTTTCACAAAAAATATCAGCGTATCAATCGATGATCCATAGAGCCTTCGCATTACCCTTATCAAAAAATAACCACGAAGCTGAAGTCCAAATTATAAAATCAATAGCCGCGAACAACGGTTTCAACCCCAATATAATAGATAATCTAATTCGACAGAAACTATCTAAAATAGCTATGAGCCAAATTTATCCTATCATAAAAACTGGAGAAAACAAAAAATTCATTTCTCTATCGTACTTTGGTAGCATAAGTCAAAAAGTGGCCAATAGTTTTTCAAAATAAGATGTCAATTGCCTTCAAAACGCAAAACAAGTTATCATCGGTTTTTTCAACGAACATAAAATGAGTTTCATAAAAAATAAACAGAATTCTACTTTTGCCACTCATTGTCTAGAAAACGGTCATTCCTTTCCCACAAAAGATAATCTTAAAATTTCACATGTAGAATCAAAAGGGAAGAAACTCGATTATGTAGAATCTGTTGAAATTTTCAAATTAGTTCACAATAACAATAATGTAAAAATAATGAATGACTGTACGGAGCTATGTAAATCGAAAATATTCGAGATATTCAAAAAGTAACATCTGTTTAAAACCTTTTTCAACGAACATAAAATTAATTTAATGAAAAGTAAACAAAAATTCAACTTTTGCCACTCATTCTTTAGAAATTAGTAATTCCTTTCGACAAAGGAAAATCTTAAGAAAATTTAACATGTAGATTCAAATGAAAAGAAACTTGATTATTAAAATTTTTCAAATTCGTTCACAATAAAAATAATTTAAAAAATAATGAATGACTGTATGGAGCTATGTAAATCCAAATATTTGAGATGTACAACAAAATAACGTAAAAATAATGAATAACTGTAGGGAGCTATGTAACCCCAAAAAATTATTTGAGATATTTGGGTACCATCTGTTTAATAACCTTCTTTGTCGATTGCCGACATTCCGATATCTGTTAGAAGGCTCCTCTTTTTTAACCGGGTTTTTATCACGTTTCGCTTGTAAACCTCTGTACCACTATTAGGTGTTATCTATTGAAATATTCAAAATATTTATCACTTTTGTTTAAATACCTCTGTACCACTGTTAGGTCTTCAGTTGTCTGATGATGGGATAGTTCATTTCCCGAAACTCGAGTCACAAGAAAATGTGTAAAATATATTTTTATTGGTAGTAAAACATAGTAATTTCTACAATTTGTTTTAATTATGATCAACTACCAACTAGTAACGGCTGAAACAATTCAGTATCTTAAATATTTTGGCTTCTCACCCAGTGCAGTGTCAATGATGGGTCTTTTCTGTCATTTCGATACCTGAAGATACTTGTTAATGGAATACATTCGTCTAAGAGGTCTATTTTGGCGGGAGTCCATCAGGGTTCTATTTTTGGGACCTTTGTTATTTCTAATTTATATCTCAGATCTTTTACCTCGACTTGAATATTCTATTGCGGAGGCATATGCTGATGACAATCAATTCCTGTTTAGATTTAATATGATGGACTTGAGTCTTGCTTCAGATAAGGTCAATCGGGATTTAGCTTTGATTAATCGGGCGTGTGAATCGCATACTTCGGCTGTCAATGCATCGAAGAGTCTTTGTATGATATACTCAAAAAGAAGACATAGGGACTTCATTAAGGTCAACTTAGAACTTCGAATAAGTAATGGCATGCTGGAGACGTGCGAGAGCGCTAGGAATTTGTTCTATTCGATGAGGACTTGAGTTTTAGTGGGCACGTCTCAAGACTGATGAGGTCTGCATTTACAAGGACCCGAATCCTTCATTCTGCGTGTAGATATTTCACGTTTCAAATTGTCAGAGGTGTTGATTTTCTCCATTTTTGATTATTGTGATATAATCTATGGTTGTTTGGATGCGTATCATAAGAGGAGGATTCAACTCATGCAGAGTTGGTGCTGTCGGTTTGTATTCGTAAGTTTGTTTGATCATGTGTCGCCAGAAGATTCGAGATCTAAGTTGGCTGAGTAAGGAAAGTAGAGTTAAACTGCATCTGGGGTGTTTTGTTTTCAAACTGGTGCGAAATGCAGTGGGCAATGAACTTATGGATGGATTGGTACCCAGATTCAATGTTCATAGTGTCAACAACAGAAATCAGTATAGACTTTCCATTCCTGCTCATCGAACGGCTAGGTTCTGTAGATATTTTTCATATAATGCTGCAAGAATTGTCAATGCTCTGGATATTGATGTTAGAGCTGTCCCTTCTTTGCACATTTTCAAGTCATAACTGAAGTCCTTCTTACTTTCTGGTCCTGTAGAATCAAATGGAATACTAATTATGTCTATATATCTATTTTTTTCATTTTTTTCATTGTTTTCGTCTTTTTTGTTTTTCATGTATTTATTTTTATAGTATTAAATTGAATTGTGGAGCATGCATAGTTTAATTTAATTTTTTTTTACTATACAATAGGAAACTTGTTGGAGTTAAGTGTGAGAGTAGTCATTCGACTAAACTTCGCTCCAGCTGCTTTTCTTGATAGTTGAAACTGTATTGTATAATATATACATTTCGGTTTTTTTTCCTTTGGTCAATGAAGTCACTTCATTATATAACAATGTCAAACTTAAGAGATCATGGAGCAAAAGAGATGAACCGGCATTTCGAAAGCCAATATCCATAAAAAAGTGATGCTGTCTGTTTGGTGGGATTTTAAAGGAATCGTTTTTTTTTTTGAGCTTTTACCGGATAACACAACAATTAATTCGGAAGTCTACTGTCATCAACTGGACAAACTGAAAGATGCACTCCAACAGAATTAATCAACAGAAAATGTGTAGTATTCCACCAAGATAATGCGAGACCTCATTCAAATTTGGTCACTCGCCAAAAACTTTTACAGCTTGAATAGGATACGGTGCCACACCCACCAAATTCTCCAAATCTGTCGCCTTCGGATTATTATTTCTTCCGGTCGTTGCAAAAATTTTTGAACGGTAAAACCTTTAGTTCAAATTAATAATTCAAAAAATCACCTGGTTCAGTTTTTTGCCAGCAAAGACCAAAAATTTTGTGAGTGTGGAATCATGCAACTACCAGAAAGATGGCAAAAGGTGTTGGACCAGAATGGCCAGCATATAATTTAATAAAATACACTGGCGATCACAGAAAACGGGTCACTAAGATTTTAGACTGTTTTTCCCAATAGACGCACGTGTTCAAATTGATTCAATAATATTTTGTTCATCATCTATCTTTCACTAGAAAATCATCTGAGTATGCGCAAAATGTAGACATATGGGTTAAAAAACTTAAAAAAACTTAAAATCTTTGAATAATTCTTTACGATTAATTCATCGTTTATCAGTTGCGTTGAACAGTGGTCATTGGAAAGTTTATTTTCCACTCTCTCAAACAAACAATTTCATAAAATGAGTTCACCAATTGAAGATTGTGCGAGAATAGTGGCACTTATTGAAAATGGGCTGAGCCAAAGATCTGTTGCTAGAAGAATGAATGTTACCCTATCTACAATCCAAAGAATATTGACAAGGCATCAGGAGAAAGGCAGGCTGACCATAAGACCTGGATCTGGAAGAATATGGTGCACATCGTTGAGGTATAACAGATTCATGGTTTCCACAAGTCTTCGAAATAGCCATCTTACTGTTGCTGTTGAAGTTAGAAATCGATTGGTGGAGATAGGTCAGATAAACGTGAGTGAATGGATTGTGAGTCGACGTCTCTCAGAATCTAATTTATAACCATACAGGTTCAGAACATCTTAGAGAGCATCGAAATGCGCGTCTTCAATTTTCACGAGATCATATAAACTGGTTCAATGGTTCAATGGCCCAAGTACTTTTCTCTCATGAATCCAGATTCAGCATTCGAGGAGCTGGTGGTTGTAGATGCGTTTAAGGACGTCAAGGAGAAAGATACACCGATGCCTGTATAGAGAAGCGAGTTCCATTCAGTGGAGATCTCTCTGGGAAGGTGTGTCTTTAGAGAGACGCACAGTGTTGGTTTTCATAAATGGATATTTAACAACATTAAGGCACATAGAGGAAATTCTTATGGACCATGTTGTACCTTATATACCATTTCTGGGAGAGCAGGGAATATTCATGCTTAACAATGCACGCCCACATACTGCTCGAATAGTGACAGCGTATTTAAATGAGGTTGGAATTCCAAGGTTCAACTGACCAGCACGAAGCACTGACTTGAATTCCATCGAACATCTACGGGACCAAATGGAAAGGTGAGTCAAAATTATGGTTCCATCGCCAATTAATTTGCGAGAGTTCCGTGAAGTCCTTCATTTCAGAAATTTCATGATTCTCGTAAAAATTTTAACAGAGAAAGGTATTTGAACAGTAATGATCATGTGACCCATTTTTTCTGCTGGCCAGAGTATCTATTCATTACACGAGAATTGTCTTCTATTTCCTAAAAAAAAAGAAATCACTTTCCGAACAACCCAATAATAACAATAAAAATTTGCGAAAATCAGAATAACTTTATTTAATATTCTTATAAAAAACGTTACTATACCCCACATTGCTAAAGTATGGCAGGTCCGTGATAATATTCCCTGATCGCTTGCAAATGTGTCATGAATCTTTGTGGGGAGTCTCGGCACGGATTTCAGATGTTGCCCGATACAACTTCCGAAAATCGAGCGTATCTATCGAGGATATTTGAGATCAAGATGTGTCATACGATCCGGAACCCGATAGCAGGGGGGGTAAGGGACAGGAAGGAATGGCGTAGTGGCACCGCACGTGCCTAGCACGTGCAAAGTGGTCCATATAGTCAGATGGACACAGGTACAACATCTGCCACTAGGTATCTCTTGCGAATTGCAAACGAGTCAGCTTGAAGATTTCTTGAGTATTACCTTCCCTTTTGGCATCTGGCGTAAATATTATTTTCAAGAAACTTGTGTTGTTATGAGGATATTTGCCGGCTAAAATTTGTTATCTTGCCGTTGGTCGACTGACGAAAGATTAATACAAAATATTGTTATTTTTCTAACGATATATACATAGACTTCCCGGTACTCTGTAGCATACATTAATTTACATAAGGTCAAAGCCAATTCGAGAGAACATCATTCTGCGCGCGTCCTCCAGCTGTGGACGTTTGATAAAAACTGGAATATACTAGAAAGGGCTAAATTATTGGGAATCCAAATTAATCCGGTCCGTTTTTTCAGCTCAAAAAAATGCATTCATTCCAAAAGATAATGAATCAACAAATTAATCAAAATAGTGTTCATCACTGCTTACTACTTTTCCCCACCTCTCAGGAAATTCCTGAATTCAGTATCGGAAAAACTTCTTGTTTCTTGAGGCGATCCAATTTTGAAGCCAGTTTTCGATTTCTTCGAAATAAGTCAGGCGGTGAGCTGCCAAATCGTGTTGCATTCGTCAAAACAGTAAGTAGTCAGAAGGAGCAATGTCCGGAGATACGGCGGGTACGGAAAGATATTCATTCGATCGTTTCTAAATATTTTTTGACAACTTTATCATGTGAAACAGCCAATAGTCGGAATTTTAAAATATCCTCTTTGACAATTATATAACATCTGCTTTTGATTAGTTAATTTTTTACTTATTTAATTGTTTCATTGGGTAGAAACAATCTTTGTATAATAGAATTAGAATTTGTGAAAATCAGGAAAACTTTGTTTAATATTATTAAGAAGTTCAAGATAAATTTTCATAAAGTAAATAATAAGAAACGGTTTTTTACTTGATAGAAGGATTATTACAAAACATCGAAACAGATTTAATCTGTTAGTCTTCTACAATTTTAATTTCAAAAAACGTATTCAAGAAACTTTAAGAATTAAATTAATGTCTTCATAAGCACTGCTCATATTTAATAGACGTAAAAAATCAAAACTATTATACAATATCGAATGGAATTAAGAAAACCCAACGAATATAAATTGTAAATTCAAATTAATGAATAAATAAATATTTTTTGTTTCGTTCCAGGCATGCGTACTGAACTCTCCAGACAAACGTACGAGCCCTGTTTGTTACAAAATGTATTGTTTTCTGATCTTATATTTATGAAAACTAAATCTTTCTCAAAAATATACAAAATAATTTCAAGAACTTCTCAAAAACCAATTTATTGGAAATATTTAATATTTTTAAATAAATTGCTTCAAAAACTGCTCTCAAAATATGTAGCACATCCTCAAAAAATAATTAGAATTCAGATAAGACCATTTCAACTTTACATATAAAAAAATAATAAAATCAATGAACAATAAATAGACTTACCAAATGCGGTCTCTAGAAATATGTGATTTGTTGAACATTCAACTAGGTATATCTAAAATCCAAGGTACTCTATGTTCTATGCTCACAACAAAATCACACAAAGTTTATAAGGCACTGTAATGGTCTTAGTTAAAAACATTCAACACTGTATAATAAATTTCTTTATTTAAAAACGTAATATAATTATATATTATATAAAAATGAAATAATAAGAAACGTTTTTTTACTTGATAGAGGGATTATTACAAAATTTGAAGATCAAAACAGATTCAATCTGTTAATCTTCTACAATTTTAATTTCAAAAAATTTATTCAAGAAGCTTTAAGAATTAAATTAAT
Source organism: Megalocaria dilatata (assembly GCA_034642435.1). Lineage (NCBI taxonomy): Eukaryota > Metazoa > Arthropoda > Insecta > Coleoptera > Coccinellidae > Megalocaria > Megalocaria dilatata. The sequence continues at coordinate 13,871,646 of CM067863.1, forward strand.
GTCTTTTTAAGCACTCTTCATATTTAATAGACGTACGAAACAAAAAATATCTATTTATTTATTAATTTTAATTGACAATTTATATTCGTTCCATTGGATATCGTATAATAGATTCGATTTTTTACGTCTATTAAATATGAGCAGTGCTTTTACAGACATTAATTTAATTCTTAAAGCTTCTTGAATAAATTTTTCGAAATTAAAATTGTAGAAGACTAACAGATTAAATCTGTTTTGATATTCAATTTTTTTTTTATAAAGTAAAGACAGAGACAATCAAATAAAGAATCTGTTATAGCAGAGCCGTTAAAGTGCCTTTCAATCTTCAAGATCAATGGTAAACCTCAGAACTATTTATTTCGAGTTAACATTACACTCCATTTAAATTTTCAGTATTCATTTACCAAGAAGCTTTCTGAATTGTTAAAGGTGAGAAAATATTTTTTGTTGATTGATTTAATATTTTATTGAGTACTGACGAAGCAAAGTCTTTCCTAAAAATTGTTTTTAGTAATGTTTTTACATATCTTGAGATTTTCTGAAACGTAACTTAGATATCCCATAATATTGAATATTCTAAGTATGATGAAATTCTTAAGATTATGTTAAACATTTTTGAAAGATATCTATTTTCATAAGAGGGATGAGCAGAAACAAAATTTTGTCTACCCAAAATATTTAATTTATAAGATTTTTGTTAACAAATTATATTTATTGGATTTTGTTATATCATTTTGATGTCTAATAATGAATGTTTATTTTTTTGTCGTTTGATGTAAGTAGTACTTATATGACATTTATTTAATTCCTAAAGTTATAATATTAAATATAATTTTTTGAAATTAAATATGTAGAAGACTAAAACAGAATATATTATAAAATAAAATAGAAAGGCCTTTTACTTTTTATTTTATATATAATATATAATTATATTTTGGCTTCAATAAATCTCATTATGGAATGTCAATGAATTTAAATAAACCTCAAAATAACTCACACTGTTCTTTGATTTTGTTAGAACATAGATCAATCTTGAATTATAAAGTTGATCTGTGTTTCGAAGCATTAGTCCTTTACACGTGTTGAGAGATATAGGTTAGTTTTTTGATTTTGATATTTGGAATATTATTGAGGACTGAAGAAGGAATTGCTTAGAATTATATTTGTTTTTTGAAGATATAGTGCATTTTTTTAGAGATTTCTGAATTGACTTATTCGAATATTTGAATATATTAAATATTTCAAATAAATTATATTCTTTGAGAAGTCCTTTAAGTGTGTTCATGTTTTTAAAAGGCAATTGATGTTCTTAAAGGTAAGACCAGAAACAAAATTTTGTCTCCTTTAAATATTTATTCATTAATTTTAATTACTTTCGTATATCTGTTGGTTTATTTATTCCATTTGACATTATATATTGAGTTTTTATTATATACGTCTATTAAATGTAAGCGGTGCTTGTTTTAGACATAAATTTAATTCTAAAGGTTTTTTAATAAAAAATAAACATATTTCAATTTGTTTTAATATTCAAATTTAGAATATATCATATCTGTAAATATTAAAATACTTAAATAAAGAATCATTAGAATATTTAAATTACAGAAAATCCCAATCAGATTTGTGAGTTGTGGGTGGAACAGGCACGCTTTATTGTGATCCAAAGGCACTTCAGGTTATAATTGGTTGAATTGAAATCGTGCCACGGAATAATCATATGTTTCGTAGTATAATAGTAAAACGTTTCGCACGTGCCTAACACGTGCGAAACGCACCAAAATGGACACAGGTTCAAGCGCAGCTGCAGCTTCTGCTCCGGTGAACTGGATTAGGTGACACAACGTGTTGTATTTCCCTATTTCCGGGACCGTTCTAATTCCTAAGTGGTCCTGAATCAACAGGCTGGCCGGAAGTCCTACTTACGCGGTACTGGTGGTTCGTTCCTATTTTTGGGACGTTCCATCTACCATCTGTAGGTATTTTTCAGGTTACAGGATCTCTCTCCGATCAGGTTAGGGATTGAATGTAAAACGCCTTCCCCTTTCCAGATTGCAAAAAAGGGTTCGTTTCCGCGTTATTGTAGCGATGTTGCAACCTTGCGTGGGACTGAATATGTGATTCGGGAACATCCGGCCGTCCAAAAAGGCAGGTCTGTTTCTCAGGTTCCCATACCTGATATACAGGCGAATCATAAAAACTTATTTCTCGGAAACACCTGAGTTCATAATATGCACATGAATATCACACAATTGCCACTTTGTATATGACGGAAACTATACAGAATGTTTACACAGGTGATTTTTTTAACATGAATAATTTCATACCGTATGAAAGGTACAAAATATTGACGATGGAGATACTCAAAATTCAATACAATCTAGCGTACAAACCACACGTTAGAATAGGCCTACAGATCTAAAGTTAACTACACTCACGTTCAGAACTCTTGCACTACCCTCATATTTTAATTATGAACTTAAAAAAACTTAAATATCAAAACAGATTTAATCTGAAATAAAATAGAGAGCATTCTTACTTGATAGAAGAAATATAACAAAATTTGAATATTAAAACAAATTGAAATATGTTTATCTTCTACAATTTTAATTTCAAAAAAAATTTTTATTCAAAAAACTTTTAGAATTAAATTAATGTCTAAAACAAGCACCGCTTACATTTAATTTTTTAGAGATTTCTGAATTAACTTATTGGAATATTTAAATATATTAAATATTTCAAATAAATTATATTCTTTGAGAAGTCCTTTAGGTGTGTTCATATTTTCTAAATTTTGTCTCCTTTAAATATTTATTTTAATGACTTTCGTATATCTGTGGGTTTATTTATTCCATTTGACATTATATATTGAGTTTTGATTATATACGTCTATTTAATGTAAGCGGTGCTTGTTTTAGACATTAATTTAATTCTAAAAGTTTTTTGAATAAAAAATTTTTTTGAAATTAAAATTGTAGAAGATAAACATATTTCAATTTGTTTTAATATTCAAATTTTGTTATATTTCTTCTATCAAGTAAGAAGCCTCTCTATTTTATTTTATATATAATATATAATTATATTTTGGCTTCAATAAATCTCATTATGGAATGTCAATGAATTTAAATAAGCCTTAAAAATAACTCACACTGTTCTTTGATTTCGTTAGAACATAGATCAATCTTGATTTATAAAGTTGATCTGTGTTTCCAAGCATTAGTTCTTGTACACGTGTTTGTTTGTGATATAGGTTAGTTTTTTGATTTTGATATTTGGAATATTATTGAGGACTGAAGACGGAATTGTTTAGAATTATATTTGTTTTTGAAGATATAGTGCATTTTTTTAGAGATTTCTGAATTAACTTATTCGAAAATTTAAATATATTGAATATTTCAAATAAATTATATTCTTTGAGAAGTCCTTTAAGTGTGTTCATGTTTTTAAAAGGCAATTGGTGTTCTTAAAGGTAAGACCAGAAACAGAATTTTGTCTCCTTTAAATATTTATTTATTAATTATGATGACTTTCGTATATCTGTGGGTTTATTTATTCCATTTGACATTATATATTTAGTTTTGATTATATACGTCTATTAAATGTAAGCGGTGCTTGTTTTAGACATTAATTTAATTCTAAAAGTTTTTTTGAATAAAAAATTTTTTTAATTTAAAATTGTAGAAGTTAAATATATTTCAATTTGTTATAATATTCAAATTTTAGATTCAATCTGTCTGTCTTCTACAATTTTAATTTCAAAAACATTCTTTATTCGAAAAACTAGAATTAAATTAATGTCTTATAAGCAGGGCCTATTATTCTCGATATTTTCACGTTACAAACGTAGAAAAAACTTACCCAATGCTCAAATCAGACCTTAATATGCCGTAATGCTCATAATTAGCATATTCATATTCAAATAAATTAATTCGACTGAGCGAAAGTTCTACAAATCGAGACAGTGTGGTTTTCATCAGTGCAATGTATGCTAGTGACTACAATTCTGTCCAGTATCTATATTCGCTATACACAGAGACACTAAGGTATTAATTATATAGTAGCGTAACGTGAAAATATTGAGAATACATTTCTTTACTTGAATTAACTCGCAAAGGTATGTCTTGTATGCATATTTGCATACTTTAGATGGCGCTAGTGTATGATTACCCCAACCCTCGTATTTTAATTATAAACTTGTTTACAACTAACAATGATTGAGAAAGATATAATCACAAAACATTTTTAGTACTCTTTAAATCATATGGAAAAGAAATACGCATGAATATGCTGAAAAATGAGTGTCTATAGCTTCTACAGGTTACATTCTGAATTTCAGGTACAGTGTGTCCAAAAAATTGTCCAATTAAAGAATAATATTTATTGCGGAAAATTGTGTTTAACATTATTGTTCTAGGGAACAGCGTGCTATTGTTTTGCCCAATTGTCTGTACATCGAATTTCAAGCCAAAAATGATCTTTCACAACTAGGTTGGACTCACTGATGTGAAATCCGAGGTCAAAAGTAATTCAGTCCAACCGGTCCTTCCGAAAATGGTCTAACTTTCGAACGGAAAAAGCTATAGTCTTGAATCTTTTAGAGTATATTTGAGGCTTGAATATCCCAAATGAATCCTTTAACGAGCAGAATCGCTTTGATGATTTCGCAGTTATTCGCATTTGACATGTTTCCTTATTTTCCCAATATTTCGGAAATTCCTGATTCGACCGAACTGAAATTTAGTGTATAAACGTAAAATGTCCAGGTGAAGATGGAATATCAAACGAATTGTTGATGTTTATAGCAGAAGAACTCACAATACCATTGATTCGTATATTTAATAAAGTCATCCACAGCCAAAACCTACCAGAAGAGTGGACTACTTGCTACTACTACATTGAAAATTATTGCCCAAACAGCTTAATGTTAACTGTCTACAAAGTGTTTTCAAAAATTATCTTGCGAAAAATAACCAACGTTGTGGATGAAAATCAACCCTCTGAGCAAGCAGGATTTAGAACTGGCTACTCAACTATGTACCACCTATTCACTGTATCCCAGGACATTGAAAAATACAAAGAATACAACAAAAAATTGTATCTAGCATTTGTAGATTACAGCAAGGTCTTTGATATGGTGCATTATACATCTCTTATAAATGCTCTTATCAATCAAGGTATTCCAGAACCATACATTCATTCATATCCTACAACAAATTTATCAAAATTGCTCAGCAAAAATTAAAATTCAAAATGTAGGAAAGCCCTTCCAAATCGAAAAAGGCGTACGTTTAGGAGACCCCATTTGCCCAAAGCTATTTACAGCATTGTTAGAGCAAATTTTCAGAACCATTGATTGGAGAAATGAACAAGGCATCAAGTAGGAAGTATTTATCTTATCTTAGATTCGCGGACGATATTGTCCTCTTTTCAGAAAGCCAAGAAGAACTTCAACAAATACTGAATGACCTGAATACTTATAGTAGAGAAGAAGAAGAAGAAGCTGGAGTAACAAAAAATGAAACCAAAACTAAAGTGATGACAAACAGTGAAGAAAAAGAAATAAAAATGAATGATGAAATCATTGACTATGTTCAGGAACATTGTTATCTTGGCCAGGTCGTTTCTTTTACAAATCGTCAGAACAAAGAGGTTAAGAGAAGAATAGAAAACGCTTGGAGCCCGTACTGGTCACTTGCGTTTATCCTGAAGGGTGACTTTCCCATGAATATCAAGAGGGAAGTGATGAATATGTGTGTACTGCCTGTTCTATCATGGCTATCATGGCGCTGAAACTTGGTCCCTGATTGAAAAACAAATAAAAAATTGAAAAGTATGTCAGAGAATATTAGGAATCAAATTAAAAGGCTGAATAGGAAATGTGGATATCAGGAGAAAAATACAAATAAAAGATGTAGGTAAAGAACTGTTCAAGAAGAACTTTGAATATCAACACAGATTTAATCTGTTAGTCTCCTACAATTTTAATTGAAAAAATTTTTTTTTAAACTTTTAGAATTAAATTAATTTCTTAAGCACTGCTTATATTTAATAGACGTGTAAAATCAAAATTCATTATACAATATCAAATGAAATGAAAAAACCCAACAAATAAAAATTGTTTATTAAAATTAAAAAATAAATAATATTGAATGTTTCCTTCCAAGCATGCGCACCTGAACTCTTCAGACAGGCGTGGTACGCATGTCTGCCTGTGACAAAATGTTTTGTTTCTGATCTTATATTCATGAAAACTAAATCTTTCTTAAAAATACACAACATTATTTTCAGAACTTCTCTAAAACTAATTTATTCGAAATATTTGAATAAGTTTATTCAAGATCTCTCAAAAACATGTAGCACATCCTCAAAAACAATTAGAATTCAGATAAGGTCAGTTCAACTCCACATGAAAAAGTCGAAATCAAATAACAATGAATAAATTTTTCCATACAACTTCCGGAATCTCTGTTTGATGCACATTCAAACTAGGTTCATCTAATATCCAAGGTACACAAAATTTGTAAGGCACTTTATGGCCTTAGTTAAACCACTGGAAACGGTATAATGAATTTCTTTATTTGAAAACCATTATGTATTATATATAAAATAAAATGATAAGAAGCGGTTTTTTACCTGATAGAAGGATTATTACAAACTTTGAATATCAAAAGCGATTTAATCTGTTAGTCTCCTATAACTATAATTTGAAAAAAAAATGTTTTTATACTTTTAATATTAAATTAATGTCTTATGGGCATTTAATAGACGTATAAAATTAAAATTCATTATACAATATCAAATGGAATAAAAAAACCCAACAAATATAAATTGTTAATTCAAATTGAAAAATAAATAATATTGAATGTTTCGTTCCAAGCATATATATATACATATACACATATATATATATATATATATATATATATATATATATATATTTATATATATATATATATATTGAATATTTCAAATAAATTAGTTTAGGAGAAATTGTGTATTTTTGAGAAAGATTTAGTTTTCAAAAATATAAGATCAGAAACAAAACATTTTGTCACAGGCAGACATGCGTACCACGCCTGTCTGAAGAGTTCAGGTGCGCATGCTTGGAACGAAACATTCAATATTATTTATTTTTTGAATTTTAATTAACACTTTATATTTGTTGGTTTTTTTATTCCATTTGATATTGTATAATGAAGTTTGATTTTATACGTCTATTAAATATAAGCAGTGCTTGTAAGACATTTATTTAATTCTAAAAGTTTTTGAAAATTTTTTTTTTAAATTAAAATTGTATGAGATTAACAGATTAAATCTGTTGTGATATTCAAAGTTTGTAATAATCCTTCTAACAAGTAAAAAACCGCTTGTTATTATTTTGTTTGCTCAAGAAGATGGAGTGGATGGAATGGACCAAGTTGGTGCAGAAATAGTATCCAAGAGAAGGTAGAAGAAGCCGTGGTCGTCCAGCAACAAAATGATAGGATTCTATTAAGAAAAAGAAAGGAATATTATGGACAGAAACCGCCCAAAATACGAAACAATGGAAGAAATTTGAAGAGGCCCTTGTTTTAAGGGATATGTTCTGTTGAAAAAACGCGCGAAAGCTTCGATCTCAAGTCAGTGCTTTTCACTACTTCATTTCTAAATCGCATCTACTGATTTTATTAAATACACAATAAAATAATAAGAATAGGTTTTTTACTCGGTAGGATTGTTACAAAATGTAAATATCAAAACATATTTATTCTGTTAGCCCCCTACAAATTTTAATTTCAAAAAATTTTGTTTTTTGTTAATTGATTTTAATTTTTAAATGTGAAGTAGGACTGATGAAGATCTTATTTAATTTCAAATTGTTTTCTTGAGGATCTACTACATGTTGAGAGTTTTTTGAAGTAACTTATTTAAATATATTGAATTATTTAAATACTTTAATATTAGCCTTCTACATATTTAATTTCAAAAAATTATATTTAATGATTATAACTTCTGAAAATAATAAAGAATATATTAAATATTTAAAATAAATTAGTTTTGGAGAAGTTCTTAAAATAATGATTTGCATTCTTGAAAAAAATTTGGTTTTCATAAATATAAGATCAGAAACAAAATTTGGTCCCCCTTTAAGTATTTATTTAATAATTTCAATTGATAATTTATATTTAGTTAGGTTTTTTCTTCCATTTGATATTATATAATGAGTTTTTATTTTATATGTCAACTAAATTTAAGTAGTGCTTATACGACATTAATTTCATTCTAAAAGTTTTTGAATGAAATTTTTTGAAATTGAAATTTGTAGTAGTCTAACAGAATAAATGTGTTGATTTAATTTTGTTTTATTATATACCTTTTTGAAGGTAGATCTGCTGGCCATCTTGGGAATTTAAAAAACTCCTTTCTGTCCAAGACTTGGATGCATTTTTGAGCTTAACTTCTTAGAAAGGAAGTTGACTTGCTTTCAGGATTTATATTTCTGTTAGATTTATCTCCAGGAAACGTCAAACTTTGAACTTTTCACCCCGTACTCTTGAGACGAAACAGAGGGGCTCTAAATTTAGTGAAAACAATTTCAAAAGAAGCCCAGTATCATTATGTGATCGATTTCCAAATGACTTCGGTACATCTGAAGGAGATTTATCATAGTCGTAGTTTAGGTGTTTGAATGAATGCTTCTGAAAATCACTGATCCGATTGTCTTGGCATCCAGCGCAGGGAGCGAACAATATATTAAGCTGATTCATTGTGTTCGAAACTGAAAATTTAATCCAGTAAAAAATAGGGACCCCCGTATAATACAATTATGTAGGCATATTTGAACAAAATCAGGAGCTGTTTTCCTTTTCAGCAGTTTCTTGCGTGCAAACGTCGCTGACGGTTGGTACAAGTAGGCAATCCCTACGAAGAAAGATTTTACCTGACCCCTGTACTGTCTCGCAAGCAGCTGCTTACTTTCTGATTCATATCAGAATTTCTATGATTTACATGTTTATTGAAATGGGGATGCAACTGACAGATGACAGTCGATCGTTCTTACGAATGCAACACACGGACATGCATTTACGTGTAAAAGTATAAATCTTTCAATTCAATCGGAATTCACTTGCGAAAAACGACGATTCGAAAAATTTAATTTCTATCCGAAGTCACGTTCGACACAGCATTCACCAGTTTTCAGTTGCCATGTTTCGCATAGTTGACTGTATGAATTAAAATTTATGAAAGCACTGAACTCAAGAGTTTAGCGTTATCGTATAATAATTGTTTCAAACTTCGCATCGTGTTGGTCTTTACTTGATAAAAAAAAACGTTATACACTTTAGTTAAATGAAACACATACAGGGTGTCCCAACGAAAATTTGATCCCCCCAGAACTCAGAAACGAAGAATTTTCGAAGATTTTAAAAAACTTCTGTTTTGAGGGGAACGAATTTCCATCATGGGTTTGTTACGAAAAAACATGAACAACAGCCAACATTTTTTGAATAGGGGAGAGATGTCAAGTGTTGGTCAGTTTGAAAGGTATTTATGTTCTGTATAAAACTCAGTTAAAATTTTCAAAATCGGTTCATTATTCGCGAAATAATGTAATATTGAACTTACCGTCAAAAGGTGATATTGAACAGATAGTTGTACCGCCCAAACTCAAGAACCTAAGAGTTTTGAAGAATCCAAAAATAATTTTCAAGTTCTGTATTAGGGAGAAAGACAATGTTCCAAAAAGACCACCTGAGGATGGCGACAATCCCCAATAATTTTTTGTGTGGATATTTGAAGTCCAAAGTCTATGGAACTCCCCCTGAGAATCTTGCAGAACTGCAACTAAGAATTATCACGGAATAGTTTACATTTTTTTCTGGATGTTCCCGATCACTATTTACAGATCTGGTTTATTTGAATGTATTAGGTTTCTGTTTGAGTTACCCTTCTGATAATGTTCAATATCAAATTGCTTAAAACAAATCACCGAATTTGAAACATTTAACCAGAATGTTTAGAGAACAAAAAAAAAATTTAACTAAAATACATCCGCCAACTCTTTCCTATTCATAAAAAATTGGGGGTTGTTGCCACCCTCAGGTGTTTTTCTCGGAACAATGTCGTCATAGGAATTCTTTATCCTTTATACAGAACTTGAAAATTATTTTTGTATTCTTCAAAACTCTTAGGTTCTTGAGTATGGGCGGTTCAACATCACCGTTTGATGGTTACTTCAATATTACATTATTTCATGAATAGTGAACCGATTCTGAAAATTTAACTGGGTTGTGAACATAAATATACTTACTGACAAGGAAACTGCAACACCCAGAATGAGCTTTAAAATTTTTTTGGTAAAACGTATAGTGTATAGCAAGGACTAAATGATTGAAATTTGAAGGAAAAAACGAAGGGTTCACAATTTTTTTTAATAAATTTGTTAATAATGTGTTTGTCCACCGCGATCATCTATACACTCCCCAACACGTCTTGGCATTGATGCAATAAGATGGTCTATTTCTTCTTGAGGAATACTATCCCAAGCTACCTGTAGTTCATGTCTCAGAGCCGCCAAAGTGCGTGGGCTGGGGTAAATTTCCAAGTCTTCTACCCATGATGTCCCAAACATGCTCCATGGGCGAAAGATCGGGGGATCTGGGTGGCCATGGCAAAAGATCAAAAAAAGTTTAAACTATCTCTGGCAACATGAGGTCGAGTATTATCTTGCTGAAAAATTGGATTCTCGAGCCGGTTAAGGTAAGGGAGAACTTATGGCTCCACTATTTCTTGAAGGTGCATGTGCAATAGCACGCCTACTGTCCGGTGTACATGGCGCTCAATATCAAACTGACATTCACGTCTTTCTCCCCGACGTCGTCTAACCCTTCTTCGGCCATCATGCGCACCCAAGGAGAATCGAGATTCATCAGAAATGACGACCTGATGCCATTCCACATTCCAATCTTGACGTTCTCTACACCACTGTAATCGTTGTCGGCGATGCTCAACCGTCAGAGGTAACACAAGATGGGGTCGATAATGCTGCAGTCCAAAAGACCTTATCCGGCGGTTAACCGTTCGGAGAGTTACAGGATGGCCGCCCCCCAGGCATTAGATCTTGTCGTGATGGGGGTGCTTGCCTTGACTAGGACCCTAGTTTCGTCCCGGCGAAATGGAGGTTAAGTCTTGGTGTCTAACGTAATGCCATTTCACGCCAGTCACTGTACCTGTATGGTGGAAGAACTCCGAATGGGGCACTAGTTTTGCCATTCTGGTGAAATGGAAGGCTGAGCCGGTTGATTAACCCAGTGACAGGGAGTCTATCACAGCACAGGGCTTCTCCCTTAAAACTGGCGTACTCTACCCTATCGCAGTATTAATATCCGGATATTTCTGTGTAATGGCCGAGTGCGTTATGTAGCATACTGCTTTACCTCGGGGGGGTGGTTTGTCTACAGGTGTTACTTGTACCACCTGGCCACCCCTTTGGTGTTGGCCTCGAGGGAGCAGTGGTTGAAAGTCCGCATGCTGGACTAGGGGGGTATTTCGTTTATCTGTTCGCAGACCCCCATGTTCGGGATATTCTCATGAGACGACTCAGGGTTTAGCGGGACTTAACTGTTCGACCGGCCTGTCCTGGCCCTGGATCAATGCATAACAATTTAGGGTTTGTGGATCTCGACGAAATGGCTCTGCCATTAGTGCTTGACGCCAGGATCAATCAAATTACTTCACATGGGTTCGGTGAGTCAGGCCCTACAGGCCGCTAGACGGTGCTCGTACCAGGATCAATTGTAGTCGTCAATCTTGGGATTATCTTAGTTCATGGGATTGCGTTCGGATGGATGGATAAGAATTCCCTCCGACGGGTGAGTTGCGTCTCAAACGAACTCGACCTGAAGAGGCAGAAGAGGTTGGATAGTGCTTCGCTGCTACCAGTCAGGTGGTTCTGGCTTTCGAGTCGGGGCCCAAACTGGTGGGTTCACCTCTTAGGAGGGGTTCTCGCTTCACGCGATGATATGGCGTTATCCTTATCACACTTTCTACCTCTTGGGGTGGACTTTGGAGACTGCTGAGTAGTCACTTGGATAAGAGCTAAGCTCAACATGCCAATAACATTACCTGGTAGAATTCACGTGTTACAGGATGGCCTTGTTTTCCTAACCACTCATCAGCCAAAGATCGAGTTGTCGCAAATCGGTCTCTAATAGTCATAAGTCTTAGACGTCGATCTTGAACTTCATTTGTACCCCGTCCAGTGCCTACTCTTCTTCGATTTTGGGTATTATCAAATCACCCTTGAGAACATCTTATAACAGTAGTTGGATTTCTGTTCGTACGGTTGGCGATTTCTCGAAATGACAACCCCGCCTTCCGTAGACCAACAATTCGACCTCTTTCAAATTCACTTAGCTGGCGATAAATTTCGCGTACACGTGCTCTAAGTATTTTAACAACAACTAAACATCGACTTTGGATCTCCTCAAACAGCTGATTTGTTGTAAAATTTAAAAAATGTCTACATATTCAAGTAATAAAAAATGTTTACATGAAAAGACATTTACTTCTTGCTATACTATCTATGTTTTTGATTGTCTCGGTCTTTACTTGACGGAAATTCATCTTTAATATAAGAAAAACAAATGTTTTTCTTATATATCTATGTTTTACCAAAAAAAAATTCAAAATTTAAACAGCTTTTTCTGGATGTTGCAGTTTCTTTGTTAGTTAGTATAACTTTCAAACTAACCAACACTCGACACCACTTCCCAATTCAAAAAATGCTGGAGGTTGATGCCACCTTCATGAGGGTGGTTTTTTCGGAACAAACTCATGATGGAAGTTTGTCAACGAGCTCCAAAAACAAAAACTGCAATCAAGTTCCATGTTAATTAACTGGACGCCATCGACAACTAATGCTATTCTGGCAAGCTCCGCGTATCACTTGAAATTGGAAAAAAGGCAAACTATTTACAGATGGTGAGTATGTCGAAGATGCTTCGTACGTGCATCTGAAGAACCGTTTCGTGATTTCAAAAACAAACCAGAAATCTGGAAAAAAATCAAAGATTTTTCACTATCGGCTAAAACAGTACAAGGTAGAACAGCTAAAATGTCCTCAAATGTAACATTTGAAGGTGGAAGATTTTCAAATTTCTTCTGCCTTATCACTTGCTATAGATGAGTCTTGTGACATAAAAGACGCGGCACAAGTTGCCCTTTTTGTCAGGTATATGTCTTCCCAAGGTCCAGAGGAAGAACTTCTGGAATTGCTACCGCTCTCGGGACAAACTAGTGGGAAAGATATAGCGAATGCGGTGCGGTGCGGTCCGCATGTGGTGGATGCACAGAGTCCAACTTGTTGTGAACGTCGACGAATAGACAAATCTGTATCACCATTAACACTATGACGTACAGCAACGATATTTTCTTCTGTACGTACAGTTCTTTGTCTTGTTGTTGTTGTTGCATCGAGTAGAGAAAATGTTGTCCGAAATCTATGGATAATTCGACGAATAAGCTGCTCTGATGGACGATTATGTGAACCATCAATTTCACGCAGTGCTCTATAAGTTTGGCGAATAGAACACTGATTTTGAAAATAAATTTCAACAATTTGGAAACGTTGTTGCGGCGTGAGTCTTTCCATGATAATTTGTATGCTTACTGTACAGAATTATTCTGTATGAATATTATTAAATCAATTGTGGAACATGGATAAAATAGTAAGATTCTTTTTTTTTCTAGTCTTGTAACCATGGGCTCTACAGTAATAACAGTTCTGCTGATGTCGGTCCTTTTACAGTGTATATTTTTAATATAGTAGAAGTGTGATTTTTTTGTATTTAATTCTGCAATAAACATATTATTATTATTAAATGTCAAAACAACATGGCTTCTACCTTCTGTCAAATGACAGTTATCCCTACCGAAAGTTCTATCACTTAAAAAAAACAACCGATATGTTATGGTTTGTTTTATTTTTAAGTACAAGTTACATTGTTCAGTAAAGTTCGAATTTTCTACTTGAATAACCATGCAAAACCATGACTCCCATAGAATTTTTTGCTCAATTGTATGTTATTGAAGTGCAAGTTAGTGTTGTAAGTAAACGTTTAATTGTTTTAATTTTTTACTTAAATAATAAGTTATTATCTAATATTGTTATATAGGTATTATCTAATTTGTTATGAAAAAAAAACTGAACTTTAATGAAGTTAATAATCTTACTTTTTACACTACTTATATATATATATATATATATAATACAGATTTTTTCATGAATAAATAGATAAATAATTTCATTTATGCAAGTACTATTTATTGTCGGCAAGAAAAAATTTTGTGGCTCTTGTAATTGTAATATTTGTTTCTTCCGATCCCTGGTCTAGAGCCTAAATATCTCAGTTACCTTAGTTAATGGGTAAAATCGGGGGTAAAATCGGGGCCAATGGTTTCAGAAATATTCAAATTTGAAACTTTTTTTATTTTCTCAGTAATTCAGGAACTACTGATCTGACCGAAATAAAATTTGTTATTTATAATATATGTATAATAACGGTAGAAAACTTGTGAAAAGTTGACTGAGGATAAAAATTCTAATTTCTGAACGAAAAGACCTAGCAACTTGAAAATTTCAGGATAGGTTTGGAGTCTGAATATATTCGTTATATTGTAAAATGGCCGAAATGAACTCAATATTTCCTGACTTATTCTCAATTGAACTTTCACCTTTCAATTATTTTCGAAAGGAAAAATCCGATCAAGTTCAAATTTTATATTTATATGTGAAATAACGACACGAAGGTTCATGTATCATTCCCTGAAGATAAATCGAGACAGTTTCGAAAATTAGTATGAAAAGTATATGTTCAATATATTCTCTTTTCACTATATTCTTTCCTCTTTCCCGAAAAGGTATCGTGTGTTTTTTTTTAGAGTGATAGAACTTTCGATAGGGATAACTGTGATTTGACAAAAGGTAGAATCCATGTTCTTTTGACATTTCTGTTCAGTAAGCATTAAGAAATTATCCTGGAAAGACTCACACCGCAACAACGTTTACTAATTGTTGAAATTTATTTTCAAAATCAGTGTTTTATTCGCCAAACTTATAGAGCACTTCGTGAAATTTATGGTTTACATAATCGTCCATCAGAGCAGCTTATTTGTAGAACTATCGATTGATTTCGGACAACATTTTCTCTACTCGATGCAACAACAACAAGACAAAGAACTGTAAATACAGAAGAAAATATCGCTGCTGTAAGTCATAGTGTTAATGACGATCCAGATTTGTGTATTCGTCGACGTTCACAACAAGTTATACTCTGTGCATCCACCACATGGAAAATTTTTCGTAAAGATCTTGGTCTACACCCATACAAGATCCAACAGGTTCAAGAACTAAAGGCACTTGAACATAATAAGCGTCGTTTGTTTGCTGATTGGGCCCTAGAACAGCTTGAAGTTGATCCACTTTTTTATCGTAAAATTGTGTTTAGTGATGAAGCTCATTTCTGGTTGAACGGCTATGTAAACTAGCAAAATTGTCGTATACGGAGTGAGAACAATCCTCAAGAAGTTCTGCAGGTTCCAATGCATCCTGAAAAATGCTCTGTATGGTGTGCTTTACACGCTGGAGGCATCATTGGTCCATATTTTTTTAAAAACGATGCTGGAGGTGTTGTTACAGTGAAGGCCTAAATTACTCGAAAAAGTGGTCCAAAATTGGTCTGGTCGAATGCGGTTCCTCAGAGCTAGTCGTGGTGGACATATGCTGGAAATTATTTTTGAAATAAACGTTATGAAATTATCTTTCAGATAAAAATAAAATTTGGCTTCAATCTTAATTTAAATGTGTTTTATTTCAATTTAAATTTCTATCACTCTAAAAAACACCCGATTTAACGATGAGATGGAGGAAAAGGGAAAAGGATGGAGCATTTTTCATTTTCATGAGTTTTTCCAGTTTTTCAGGAAATCAGTTATAAATTGCAAAAAATGACTTTGAGATGATAGAACACAGAATTCTGTATTTTTATTCAGCATATGGAGCTTTTTTGAGAAATAATTCACAGATTTGAAATTTTCAAGGGAAATGGACTATTGAGCAGGAGCGCAAAAGCTTCCGGTGCTCCCCACCATTTTTATTATATCATATATTAATGTTTGCCCCATTGACTTCAAAGCCCTTCGTAACTTTGAATATCAAATTTAAAAGAATATATGAATTTTGATCCTTTTTTGATAAATTTTTTCAGTAAATAAAAGAGTCCATATCTGAATAATATTTAAATATGGTTGATTTTCACAAACTTTTATTGCTATGTTTACAACAATCGTTTCGCTATCACAGTAGCATTATCAGGCAGGTTTACATTTTGAATAACTGAAAAAAATGTATATATGACAGTAATTTATTTCCACAAAAATGTTTGTACTAATACAACAATTGTTTAACCACGATGTGGCTTCTTCAGGTATTACATTGTACTATCTGATGGTATTGAGTGTAACCGAGTTTATATACATTTTTAGGTACGTGACCAAATAATAGAAGCACAAGTCATAAAAACTCTAGGTGTTTATTGGAGTTTGCCGCTAAAAATGCCATTAAGGAAAAATATTCAGTAATGGAGAATGATCGACATCTGCTTGTTCGTTCAAAAGGATTTTACGGGCATTATACCTGTTGATTTCAAGAAATTCTAAAAGTGTTAATCTAGAACTTTTGCTTTCAACGTGGATAATTTCATAATTATTGTTGAAATTATGCCTGAATTCCTTAAGGTGATTAGCATATGTCGAATGTACAGAATTGTATATATAACCCCTTTGGTGTTCTTGGATACGTTTCTTGAATGATCTACCAGTCTGGATTGTAGTTCGTACAAATAAAGAAAATAAATCCGGAGTCTACAAGTTAACTTGCAAAGATTGCCCTTTAGTATACATTGGCCAGACTGGTAACGTATCCAAGAACACCAAAGGGGTTATATATACAATTCTGTACATTCGACATATGCTAATCATCTTAAGGAATTCAGGCATAATTTCAACAATAATTATGAAATTATCCACGTTGGAAGCAAAAGTTCTAGATTAACACTTTTAGAATTTCTTGAAATCAACAGGCATAATGCCCGTAAAATCCTTTTGAACGAACAAGCAGATGTCGATCATTCTCCATTACTGAATATTTTTCCTTAATGGTATTTTTAGCGGCAAAATCCAATGAACACCTAGAGTTTTTATGACTTGTGCTTCTATTATTTGGTCACGTACCTAAAAATGTATATAAACTCGGTTACACTCAATACCATCAGACAGTACAATGTAATACCTGAAGAAGCCACATCGTGGTGAAACAATTGTTGTATTAGTACAAACATTTTTGTGGAAATAAATTACTGTCATATATACATTTTTTTAATTAAAATGAGTTTCCACCAAGTGAAGACCGAATCTATCAAATATTTTGAATAACTATTGTTGTAAACATAACAATAAAAATTTGTGAAAATCAGAACAACCTTATTTAAATATTATTTAATATAGATTTTCACCAAGTAAGGACTGATTCAATTCAATATTTGAGTCCCTATCTACTGTTAAAAAATACATCTGTGGTACGAAATCAACACATACAGTATCATGGCTTGTTATTTCATTTAAAAAAACCTAGATGTTAAACGTGTTTTCAGTGTCTCAAACTCGAATGGATTGTTTGTTCAATGTTCAATTTATCTTTGGAGATCCGAACAATAAGAACCAATGCAGATCTCCAAATAGAGTGAAATACGTATAAATTTTTTTTCAATTTCAAATATTTTTTTTTATTCTTTTTGAGCACTTTTTCCAATGAAAAGTATACTCTCGTTTTACACGGAAGTCTGTAATTTAAGAATTTTTGAGCCGAAAAATAGTCTTAAGTGCGTTTGTGTTGAATAGTCCGAAATCAAAAGTAATCCTGTCCGGCCGGCCGACCGTAAACATGATAATATTCAAACGGAAAGAGCTAGGGACTTGACACTTTTAGGATGGGTTTCGAGTCTAAATATCTCGTTTATGTTCTTTAATTGGCGAAATCGGTTCAGTGGTTTCGTAATTATTCGTTCTTTAAATTTTTATCATTTTCGTAATTTTTCTCGATATTGTCCTAAACTACAAATCTGATCGATCTGAAATTCAGATTAATTCAATTTGTTATTTTGCACAAAAAATGCATTTATTTCAGAAGGGGATGAATTAACAAATTAACCAAAATATTGTCCATCACTGCTTATTTCCCCACCTTTCAGGCAATTTCCAAATCCCGTTTCGGAAAAACTTCTTGTCATTTGAGGTGATCCAATTTTGAAGCCAATTTTAGATTTCTTCGTAAGAAGTGAAGCGTCGTCATGTAAAACAATAACTTTATCACGTCTGTTCTTATATTCCGGCCGTTTTTCTCGTAGTGCACGGTTCAAACAAAGTAAATGCAGTCTGTACCGATCAATCATCATGAAATCAACAGGTCTCGGCAACGCCCCCTTGATACCACCAGATACACAGCATAACTTTCAAACCATAAATGTCGAGGTCGATAACAATGATTGGCCAGGCAATGCGTACAATTTTTTTCTTGGGGTTGTCGTAGAAGATCCATTTTTTGACATCGGTCACTACCCGGTGTAAAACCCTTTCTTTTTTGCCGTCGAAGCAGCTGATCATAAGAAAATAATCGCCTTTCCAGATCTTTCGGCTTCAATTCATAAGGAAGCCATTTGGCTTGGTTTTGAATTAAGCTTATAGATTAAGTAAGTGCAAACTCGTCTTGCGTTAGACTCGGATCTTCATCGAGTCATGTCTGTTATTTATTGTCATTGAACTTTTTGGGCTGTTCTGGGCGAGATCTATCTTTGACGCTGAAATCACCATTTTTGAAGTGTCGAAAGCATTGTCTACACGACTTGTCAGTTGGAGCATTTTCAACGTAAACATCCACAAGCATATGAGCTTCAGCACTTATTTTATAATTGAAATAAAAATTAAAACTTCCCGCAAAGGTTCTTTAGTTATCGAAAGATCTAAGATTTTTTTGAAATAAGGTTATTCTGATTTTCACAAATTTTTATTGTTAAACTCACAACAATTGTTTCGCTATCACAGTAGCATCATCAGGTAAGATCACATTTTGAATAACTGTTCAAAATGTGATCTTACCTGATGATGCTACTGTGATAGCGAAACAATTGTTGTGAGTTTAACAATAAAAATTTGTGAAAATCAGAATAACCTTATTTCAAATTATTTAATATGGATTTTCACCAAGTAAGGACTGATACAATTCAATATCTAAGATTTTTATAGCGTAACAAAAAACGTTTTATAAAAAACTCAAATTATATAATAAAATAATAAAAAGAGGTTTTTTCTTAATAGATGGATTTTTACAAAATTCAAATATCATATTTTGTTAACCTCCTATAACTTTAATTTCAAGAAAATTTTATAAAAATACTTTACTAACTTTGTGTAATTTCTGTGACGAACATACAATACATAGGATTTATTTAAAGCTCACTTCATTCTAGTGTTTTGTTCAGATAAATACATTCAGCATGTCTGGTAAGATATTTTTCGTTAATTATTTTAATTTTTCAATTATGAAGAAGGGCTAATGAGTTTTCCGTTGTGAGAATTCTAAATTGCTTTTTGAAGATGTTCTGCATGTTTTAGGTTTTTTTTTGAAGGAATTTATTGTGAGCAAGTTGTTTTTGAATAAGTTCTTGAGGTTATGTTTTACATTTCTGGAAAGGATTTGGTTTTCATAAAATAAGGTACGAAACAAAATTTTGTATCCTTCAAGTATTTATTTAGTAATTTTAATTAATAATTTATATTTTATAAAATAAAATAGAAAGGCCTTTTACTTGATAGAAGAAATATAACAAAATTTGCATATTGAAACAAATTGAAATATGTTTATCTTCTACAATTTTAATTTCAAAAAAATTTTTATTCAAAAAACTTTTAGAAATAAATTTATGTCTACACAAGCACCGCTTACATTTAATAGACGTATATAATCAAAACTCAATATATAATGTCAAATGGAATAAATAACCCAACAGATATACGAAAGTAATTAAAATTAATAAATAAATATTTAAAGGAGACAAAATTTCTTTTAAAAACATGAACACACTTAAAGGACTTTTCAAAGAATATAATTCATTTGAAATATTTAATATATTTAAATATTCGAATAAATCATTTCAAAAATCTCTAAAAAATGTGCACTATATCTTCAAAAAACAAATATAATTCTAGACAATCCCGTCTTCAGTCCTCATTTAATATTCCAAATATCAAAATCAAAAACCTAACCTATATCTCTCACGTGTTAAAAGACTTAAGCTTCGAAATACAGATCAACTATATAATTCAAGATTGATCTATGCTCTAAGAAAATCAAAGAACAGTGTGAGTTATTTTAAGGTTTATTTAAATTCATTGACATTCTATAATGAGATTTATTGAAGCCAAAATATAATTATATATTATATATAAAATAAAATAGAAAGGCATTTTACTTGATAGAAGAAATATAACAAAATTTGAATATTAATACAAATTGAAATATGTTTATCTTCTACAATTTTAATTTAAAAAAAATTTTTATTCAAAAAACTTTTAGAAATAAATTTATGTCTACACAAGCACCGCTTACATTTAATAGACGTATATAATCAAAACTCAATATATAATGTCAAATGGAATAAATAACCCAACAGATATACGAAAGTAATTAAAATTAATAAATAAATATTTAAAGGAGACCAAATTTTTTGTTTCTGGTCTTACCTTTAAGAACACCAGTCTTAAGTCTTTTAACACGTGAGAGATATAGGTTAGGTTTTTGATTTTGATATTTGGAATATTAAATGAGGACTGAAGACGGGATTGTCTAGAGTTATATTTGTTTTTTGAAGATATAGTGCACATTTTTTAGAGATTTTTGAAATAATTTATTCGAATATTTAAATATATTAAATATTTCAAATGAATTATATTCTTAGAAAAGTCCTTTAAGTGTGTTCATGTTTTTAAAAGGCAATTGGTGTTCTTAAAGGTAAGACCAGAAACAAAATTTTGTCTCCTTTAAAAATTTATTTATCAATTAACTAAAAGTTTTTTGAATAAAAATTTTTTTGAAATTGAAATTGTAGAAGATAAACATATTTCAATTTGTTTTAATATTCAAATTTAATTTATATTTTTCTGAATTCTTTTATTCCCTTTTGGTACTGTCGAATGTTAATTCTAAATGTCAACTAAATTGAAACAGTGTTTTTAATGATATTCATTCAATTTAATTCTGAAAGGTTTTGAATGAAAATTTTTTTTTAATTGAAATTTGTAGGAGATTAACAGAATGAATCTGTATGAGGGATCTTCACAGAAGATCTAGGAGTATCAGGATAATAATAATAATAATAATAATAATAATAATAATAATGATAATTAAATTTTTTAAATTTAAACTCAAATTTATTGAAACTGGTTGTCGGCAGATGTCCAATCTGTCTCAAACCACGGCAATCAGCTATTACTATTTAAAAGTTTGATGTTTTTAGTGCAATCTTTTGAAAACAGACCGAATATCATCTGAAGACGATGGTCTTTAGATGATATTCGACCTATTAGTTTGTTACCAACTTCGTCTAAAATAATTGAAAGGGTAATGCATGGGCAACTGCAGGATCATCTAGAGAAAAATAAAATCATTCCTGCCTCACAATTTGGTTTTAGACCTGGCCATGGCTGTTGTACTGCTCTGCTCAATGTAACAGATGAAGTTTTCAATTCTATTGATCAAGGAGACCTTACCATCTTAACTTTACTCGACTATTCGAAAGCTTTCGACTCTGTAGATCATGAACTTTTAGTTGCTATATTACATTACATTGGTGTTTCACGGAAAGCTGCGGCACTATTGGCTGATTATGTTGAGTGTAGATCTCAGGCAGTAGTCACTGATGATGAAACGTCAACATACTTGAGACTGAGCTGTGGAATTCCACAGGGATCTATCTTGGGTCCGCTACTTTTTATAATATATATATCGTGCTTCGCTGATGTCTGCCTTTCAGCCACTTCTTTTTTTTATGCTGATGATAGTCAGCTAAAACTTTCCTTCAAACCTGATGAATGTCGACAGGCCGTGGCGGCCCTTAATTTCGATTTGAACGTCATATACGAGATATCAGTGAAACATTGCCTTCGTTTGAATTCTAATAAACCCATGTGCCAACTCTTTGGGAGAAAAAATCAAAGAAAAATGTTCTTGCAAAATTATGGTCAGAGCATTATAATGAATGAAAACGTTGTTTGTTTTGTGGATAGTGCCAAGAATTTGGGTTTGACAATTGATACTGACTTACGATTTACGAGGCATATATCCAATTCGCTGAGCAGAGCTTACTTGAACCTAAGACTCTTATATCAATACAGAAACTACCTCAATAGATCAGACAAGATATTGCTTTGTGAATCCCTAGTACTGTCACATATGAATTTTTGTGATGTTGTCTACAGTCCTTGCTTAACAGTCTTTGATAAGAATCGAATATAGATGCTTCAGAATCGTTGTTTGAGATTCATTCACGGAATTCGAAAACGAGATCCAATAACATATACCCTCAAGAAAACAGGATGGCTCAGCATGGAAGATTGGCGGAAATTTCATTCTTCGGTTTTGGTATTGACGTACGTTTCGTCTTTGCTAGAAAGACTTCATCAGAATACCCGAAACGAATGACGAATGACGAAACGTACGTCAATACCAAAAATAAAGTAGAAAATGTAAACAAGTGTTTTATTTTATAATGACAATTGCAACTGATTTCTACCAAGCAACGGCCCAATCTATCATAAATTTGAGAAATGCTGATACCAGCTATTTGGAAAGACGAAACGTACGTCAATACCAAAAATAAAGTAGAAAATGTAAACAAGTGTTTTATTTTATAATGACAATTACAACTGATTTCTACCAAGCAACGGCCCAATCTATCATAAATTTCATTCTTCGGTTTTGTTTTTCAAGATAATCAAGAAGGGAGTACCGATAACACTTTTCAACAAAGTTTTGTTCGGATCTGGTGTGCATTCTGTGAATATTAGCTCTAAATGTTGTATTTCTATACCGAAACATTCAACTGACTTGTTCACGAGATCATTTTCCTACTAAGTGGCAAAAATTATGAATGAATTAAAATTTGAGTATAGAAATATCTCACTCGATAAGTTCAAATTACGTTTGCTCGACAATTTTCGCAACGATCCCCTGTACGGCTGAAATGTTCATCTCACTTTTTTGGCTTCTGCAGTTCTGTTTACTGAAGAGTCTAATAAAGATGTTGTGTGACTGACTATTTCTGGGCTCTGTTTGAGGTGAGGCAAACATAAACATTTAATTATATAATCTGCGGCATTGTTGAAGTTGTTATTTCTTAGTTGGGTATGCTCGGATTTCTTTAATTTTCGTTTGTGTTTTAAATTGTAGAGGGTTAGATGAAAGAATAGACGTATGACTTCAGGTGGTTTTCAACAAGTTACTGTATTATTTTCTGGCCTGGGGTCATGCGAACTAAATCTCGCCCTCAGATAAGTAATTTTTTGATTTGTATATTTTGGATTGTTAAATAAAGACCATTTATTATTATTATTATTAATTAATTTATACTCCAAATAGTTCACGACAAAGTACTTGAACGTATGGAACGATTTTTATGAGGTTTTTGAATTTCACGTACTTCGAAACGTAAACTGTAAAAATATCATGTAAGGCGTTAAGAACACTTTCGCCGTATGAATTTTTACTTTTAGAAAGATAAACCAAAATGACAGGTCTGAATTATCATCCAGTTCTTACAGTTCAATTCATACAGCAATTTAGTGCTGTGCTAAAAATGGCATCAAATTTATTGGCCACTCGATGGAAACCACCTGCCATTTTAATAACACCCTCATTTGGATGTTCAATTAAATTACGAGCATGCGTTCCCAATAAAAATTGTAATTATAGTAAATCAGTTAAGATTATCTCCACGAGAAGAAAAGTTGTAAATTTTACGCAACAATGTAACAGTGTCCACGTTTTTTGCGCGCTCATACCAGAGCGATCGAATGTCTGTATTTGGTGCCGAAAATAATCCCGGGCGATTAAATTACAATTACCTATAAAGATTTCTTCCTCGAATTAAATTTTTTCCGGCAGTTCGTTTGCGAGAACGATAAATTTCTAGAAAAATAACTTGGAGACTTAAAATTTGTAGGGTGTACCCACAAGTCCGAATGGAAGATCGAGTTCGTGAATGCCCGAAATCCGCCAAACCCTTCCGGAAATATGTTCATCAGAAGTTTGGTTTTTGAAAAAATCTCAACATAATCTTGCTTTCTCTTCATAGAACTGGTTTTTCAGAATATTATATTGTGTTTGATGTCACACACAGGTTATAATATCCTATTATGTACCTCAGTGATGTTATCTGTTTATTCATCAAATAAACTTATTATTATATATTATTATAATCAGCTATTAGAAATAATACAAAAAGAGAAATTTTTGAAAATAATTGTTCGATAGTTTTCGCGTTTGTCTGGATTATTAAATAACTTTTATATATCATATAGATTCTTTCTGTTAACCTCCTACAAATTTTAATTTCAAAAAAATTTTTTAATCAAAAACTTTCAGAATTAGATTAAATAAAAGTCTTTTCAGACTAAATTGACACAGTGTGTTCTTACAAACTGTGTCGATATATATTATGAATTAAATCTACTGAATAAATACTTGAAGGAGAGAAAATTTTGATTCGTTCCTTGTTCTATTGAAACCAAATTCCTTTCCAAAAATGCAAAACATAACCTCAAGAATTTCTTCAAAAACAACTCGCTCAAAATAAGTTCCTTCGAAAAAACAAAAATAATTAAAAGAATATATTTTACCATAGCAACTGAATGCAGATATTTGAACAAACACACGAATGAAGTGAACTTTTAAAAATCCTACGTATTCTATGTTCGCCACAGAAACTACACAAAGTTTGCAAGTTAAAAAAAAAAACACCATTCTAAAATTCTCAAAATAAATAATAAAATAAAAATAGTTGAATAAGGACTCCAACATTTGATAAGGATATATTATATATTTATTTCGGTTTATATGATCTCGTCAGAAACGTACTGAATTCAGATTCAAATATATCACATAATCAAATTTTAACCCACCAAAGAAGATAAAATTTGGACGAATCATCTCAAAGTAAATTTTAATATATCTAAAGTACCAAAGAAATTCGTTGTAAGCCGTGAACTTAGAACACAGAAAAACACAACAGATGTTATTCCCCCCAAACAATGTCTCATGATAAGAAAAATAACCAGAAATTCAAGAATAATACATAATTAAGGAAGTATTGTTGGAGTTCTGATTCAACTAATTGTATTTTATCCTTTATTTTGAGAATATCCGATAATTGTTGAATGATGGATTTTTCTGTATGTATGTTTATATGTATACTCATATAGTTTTGTTAATATCGGGTGTTTTTTTTAGAGTGATAGAACTTTCGATAGGGATAACTGTTATTTGACAGAAGGTAGAAGCTATGTTGTTTTGAAATTTCTGTTCAGTAAGCATTGACAAATTATCATGAAGAGACTAACGCCGCAACAACGTTTACAAATTATTGAAATTTATTTTCAAAATCAGTGTTCTATTCGCCAAACTTATAGGGCACTTCGTGAAATTTATGGTTTACATAATCGTCCATCAGAGCAGCTTATTCGTCAAACTATCCATAGATTTCGGTCAACATTTTCTCTACTCGATGCAACAACAACAGGACAAAGAACTGTACACACAGAAGAAAATATCGCTGTTGTAAGTCATAGTGTTAATGATGATCCAGATTTGTCTTTTCGTCGGCGTTCACAAGTTGGACTCTGTGCATCAACCACATGGAAAATTTTGCGTAAAAATCTTGGTCTACACCCATACAAGATCCAGCTGGTTCAAGAACTAAAGCCACTTGACCATAATAAGCGTCGTTTGTTTGCTGATTGGGCTCTAGAACAGCTTAACGTTGATCCACTTTTTTATCCTAAAAATGTGTTTAGTGATGAAGCTCATTTCTGGTTGAACTGCTATCTAAACAAGCAAAATTGCAGTATATGGAGTGAAAACAATCCTCAAGAAGTTCTGCAGGTTCCATTGCATCCTGAAAGTATGGTGTGCTTTACACGCTGGGGGCTTCATCGGTCTATATTTCTTTAAAAACGATGCTGAAGCTAATGTTACAGTGAATGGTGCTCATTACATATCGATGATCAATGATTATTTGTTTCAAAATTTGAATGGCATCGTCCCAGAAGTGTTTTGGTTCCAACACGATGGTGCTACACCTCATGCTGCTACCGTAACAATTGATTTATTTGAAAGAAAGATTTGGCAATAATATTATTTCGAGAAAGGGTCCAATTAATTGGCCTCTAAGATCATGCGACATAATTCCACCAATTCGTTGGTTTATGCTGATGAACCAGAAACAACAGACGCTTTGGAAGCCAACATAACTCGTTGAAATAATGAAATAAGGCCTGAATTATTCGAAAAAGTGGTCCAAAATTGGTCTGGTCGAATGCGGTTCCTCAGAGCTAGTCGTGGTGGACATATGCCGAAAATTATTTTTGAAACATAAATGTCATAAAATTATCTTTCAAATAAAAAAAAATTTGGCTTCAATCTTAATTTAAATGTATTTTGTTTCAATTTAAAGTTCTATCAATCTAAAAAAAATACCTGATACATCTGTATTAATACGTATAGTATCGTGAAATAGAAAAGTTTTTTCCGATACATTGAAACATATTTTATTGGGTTGTTCGGAGGGTAATTTCGTTTTCTTTTGGGAAATTGAAAGACAACTTTCGTATTATGAATGAATATTTTATTAAATTATTTATTGGCCATTCTGGTTCAACATCTTTTGCCAAAATTAACCTTTCACCAATCTCACGTGTTGTTATTCGTCGATTTCTATGAACTAATGCATTTATCATGTCTTTATCAGCTTCAACCGGCCTTCCGGAACGTGGTGAATTTTGGACTTCAAAATTGCCGGATCGGAATTTTGCAAACCAGTTCTGGCACTGGCATACTGTCAACACATCTTCTCCGTACACGTCAGTTCATTTCTTTCTGGCTTAAACAGCATTTTAACCTTTTCTGTAGTAAAAAAGTAAAATATGACTAAAATGCTGTTATTGCTCTCCATATTTAAAAGGGCAGCAACCAAAAACTACCGCGTAGAATTAATTAAACTTTTTAAACCACAAACAAGCCTTGCTATATAAGCTCTCAAAACATTTAATGAATATGTGGCTTAAGTTTGGATGGAGTTCGGTTCGGAAAAATACAATTAAATCCTCTGTCAGGAAGAAACGAAATTACTTTCCGAATAACCTTATATATTGATTATATATTGGGATATCATTTTGATAGTTTTTGTATAATAATATTAAATAGAGTTATTCAAAAATTTAAACCTACCTGAAGAGGCTACTGTGATGGCGAAACACTGGTAGTATTAATTAACATTAAAAATTCCTGAAAATCAGAATAACCTTATTTAATATTATATTATATGAATTTTCAACAAGTAAAGACTGATTCAATTAAATATTTAAAGAAAATAGTTTTGTATATAATTTTCAATATATGTTGTAGAAGTTCTAAGATATAATTCTGAATTTAAAGTTATTTTGATTACTTCTCTAGTATCGGCTCACATTTTAATTCATTTGATAATGTAAATATTTAGGTGAGTAAAAGAAGCGTTCAGTGATGTTATATGGTCATAAATTTGTAATTATTCACCAAAAGAAGTATTCACGTAAGCTAGGAAGAGGAGTCAATGAATAAAAAAAGGTGAAAAGCACTGACGCGTTGTCAGAAGCTTTTGCGCGCTTATTCAACAATCCAATCACTCTGAAAATTTCGAATTTGTTAATTCATTCTTAAAGAAGCTATATATGATGAATAAAAACAAGAATTCTCTGTTCTATTATCCGAAAGTCAAATAAACATAAAATGCATGAAAATGAAAAATGCGCGGTAAAAGGCTTCATACTTAAGAAGTAGAAGGTATTCTAAATTCTACACAAATCGATACCTTCCATTAATGAATAAAATCTTGACTGTCTTTTATTACAAAATGACCTGAATAGATTACAAGAATGATGTGTTGATAACGGGCTAACTTTGAACATGGATAAATGCAGAATTATGACATTTACAAGAAAGCCATCTCCAATTGTTTTTGATTATCATCTGAGCAATCTACTCTTGATGAGAGTGAATCAATTTAGAGACCTAGGTGTTACTTTGATCCATAAATTACGTTTTCATTACATATAAGAGAGACTTATTATTTTAATAAAATAATAAGAAGCGGTTTTTTCCCTTGATAGAAGGATAATTACAAAATGAATATCAAAACAGATTTAATCTGTTAGTCTTCTACAATTTTAATTTCAACAAAAATGTTTTGCCTGTAACAAATATTTGACAAATTGTTTGGTAAGATTACAAACTTATTTATTTTTATTTTATTGCATTTTATTCTTCAAATGTTAAGTTGAACTGACCGTATCTGAATTCTAATTGTTTTTAAGGATGTGCTACATGTTTTTGGGAGTTTTTGAAGCAACTAATTTAAAAATTTAAGCATATTAAATATTTCAAATAAATTAGTTTTGGCGAAGTTCTTCAAATTATGTTGTGTGTTTTTGAAAAAGAATTAGTTTTCATAAATAAAACACCAGAAACTAAACATTTTGTCGAATTTTTGTTACAGGAAAAACATACATACCACGCCTGTCTGACGAGTTCAGGTGCGCATGTTTGGAACGAAAAATTCAGTATTACTTATTTTTTAATTTTCAATTTTAATGAACAATTTATTTTTGTTGAGTTTTTTTATTCAATTTGATATTGTATAATAAATTTTGATTTTATACTTTTATTAAATACAGGCAGTGCTTATTATAAACAATAATTTATTTCTAAAAATTAAAAAAAAAATTTTTTTAAATTAAAATTGTAGAAGACTAACAGATTGAATCTTTTTTGATATTCATTTTCACTTATTATTTTTATTATTATTATCTTGATACTCCTAGAAATTCTGCGAAGATCCCTCAGAAGCTTTTTCAGCTTGTGCGAGTTGGGAGTTCAGTTGTGTTCTGGGTAGGCTTTGTTATTGCGATCTTGCGTCACTTTAGGTCACAGCACTGTTAATTTTTGACCCAACAATGAAATGGTGGCAGACACCCGTCCAACTAGAAAATTTCTTTTCCACCTGAACAGGACTCGAACCAGGACCTCCCGGTGACGGGCCGGATGCTCTCCCACTGAGCTGTCCACACTTCAGCTAGTGCATTAAGACTTCTAGGTTTCGTGATTCGTAACTGTAGGGAATTTTCTTCAGTTGAGTAAATTTCTTTAACTAAAACTCAATTAACTTATTGCAACTCGGTGTGGAATCCTTATCAGGCCAAATACGTAGCTTGCGTTCAAGGAGTTTAAAGAAAGTTTCTCAAATTCGCTTTCCTGAAAGAGTATGGATCTTTACCCATATCGTAATCACAGCTATGATCTACTTCTGAATGAGTTCAATTTTATTTCTCTCAGAAAGTTTCGTGAAGTAAATGATCTGATGTTCATACAGGGTGCCCCTACGAAAATTTGACCTCACCAGAACTCAGAAACGAAGAATTTTCGAAGATTTAAAGAAAAACAGGTCAACTTCTGTTTTGAGGGGGACGAATTTCTATCCCCGATTAAGGTGGCATCAACCTGCAACATTTTTTGAATGAGGAAGGGATGTCCAGTGTTGGTTATTTTGAAAGTTATTTATGTTCTGTACATAACCCAGTTAAAATTTTCAAATTTGGTTCATTATTCACGAAATAATATAATATTGAACTTACCATCAAAAGGTGGCGTTGAACAGGCAGTTGAACCGTCCAAACTCAAGAACCTATAAGTTTTGAAGAATCTAAAAATAATTTTCAAGTTCTGTTTTAAGGAGAAAGAATTCTTATGATAACATTGTTCCGAAAAAAACACCTGACGATGTCAACAACCCCCAAAATTTTTTGAATAGGAAGGAAAAGAAGGATGTGGTTTAGTTGAAAAGTTTATTCTGTTCTCTAAACATCACAGTTAAAATTTCAAATTTTTTTATTGAATGGCAGAACAATTTGAGGTTTTGAATGTTTTCACTTTCAAAACATTCGACTTTCTTATCGTTCATGATGGGAAAATGTGTGAAACGCATGAAATTCATTACAATGTATATTATTTCTTTGAAGATTCTTTCTCACATGTATTTCAAGCTCTCGTTTCTGAATCATAATTGAGTTTGAGACTTACGTGGGTGAAAATGGTCTATTCTATGGAAGAAAGAATAGAAATTCTCAAATTATACTATCGGAATGATGGAAATTGTACATTAACTGCAAGATATTTTAATAACAATCACCCAGAAAGAAGTGTCACCAATATGTTAAGCATTTGATGAATAAATTGGAAACTACTGGTTCCATTCCTAATAAGAAACACGAAGTTGAGTGTCCAGTCCGCAATGAAGCTATTGAAATAGCAGTATTGGAACATTTACAGATGGATAATCGGCAATCTATAAGAACTTTAGAACGAGAATCTAATAAAGCGAAATCTAGCGTTCATTGAATTGTGAAAGCTCATTAATTTCATCCTTACAAGATAAGGCTGGTGCAACAGTTGAAAGAAGATGATCCTGACCGTCGCCATTAGATTTTTTGTGGGGACATTTGAAGTCCAAAGTCTATGCAACTTCACCTGAAAATCTTGTAGAACTGTGACAAAGAATCATCACGGAATGTCAATTACTGACAACAGACATTTTCGAAAACGTTAGAGAAGGATTTAAAGTAGACTATATCATTGTATGGAGTTGATCTGGTGCTCATTTTGAACAATTCATACGTTAGTTCTTTAAATAGTTTACATTTTTTTCTAGATGTTCCCTATTATTACTTACAGATCTGGTTTATTTGAATGAACTGGGTTTCTGTTTGAATTACCCTTCTGATAATGTTCAAATTGCTTAAAAAAAATTACCGAATTTGAAAATTTCAACTAGTAGAGAACAAAAAACCTTTTTAACTAAAACACATCAACCATCTCTTTCCTATTCAAAAAGTAATTGGGGTTGTTGCCACCCTCATGTGTTTTTTTGGAACAATTGTCATCGTAGGAATTATTTTCCCCCTTATACAGAACTTGAAAATTATTTTTGGATTTTTCAAAATTCTTAGGTTCTTGAGTTTGGGCGATTCAACCTTCTATTCAACATCACCTTTGACGGTAAGTTCAATGTCACATTATTTCGTGAATAGTGAACCGATTTTGCAAATTTCAACTGGGTTGTGCACAGAACACAAATAACTTTCAAACTAACTAACACTCGACATCTCTTCCCTATTCAAAAAATGTTGAGAGTCCCCCCACTTTCATGGGGGTGATTTTTTTACGATGGAAATTCGTCCCCCTCAGAACAGAAGTTTTTTGTTCTCTTTTTGAAATCTTCGAAAATTCTTCGTTTTTGAGTTCTGGGGGTCAAATTTTTATTGGGACACCCTGTATACAAAATTATTCACAACTATATTGATTGATCAACATTGCTCTCATTGTTAAAATTCAATGTTCCATGTTTCAATCGAGATCCAATATTACCTTTCACATCGATGTACCAAATTCCCAGCACCTTTTTTTTGTGTACTTACAACGATGTGTAGAAGTTACAGTAATCTTAGGGATATAGATAATATATAGATATATTTTCTTTGTCACTATCAAAATTCAGAAATTTAGTATTCAGGGCACTATGTAAATTAGGTATACGGGTCGTGTATAATCAATTATTGAAAAGTTATAGAAAACGAAGTAATTTCTTATTCAATTAATTTATGTTTTTTTTACCTCATAAATTTCATCATTGAGTCCATTTGAGATCATTTTAGGCTAAAATACAGACATTTGAGCAGAATGATAGCAGGTTGTTCCCTTGAACAAGCTCACAGATAATATTTTTCATGAAATCGTAAAATAATAAACCTTTGTGAAAAATGTGCAGCGTTTATTGAAACTGAGTAATATTTATATGTTTTTTGGAATTCGTTTCATCAAAGCATGAAAAATGGGGTTACAAGAAATATAATTATAAAATAATAAAATTTTCAACTTCTTGCCCTGTGCAGACAGTGGGAGATTTAGTATAACTGATATAAATGAACTAGATTCAACTAAAAAAAAATGTCACTGCTCTCACTGAAAAACGCGTTATCATAATTCTTCTGATGAAAGGATTGTATGTCATCAGTGAATTTTTATGACCTTCTATACATCACCGAAAACAATATTTTCGTTTAATATGCCTGCTAAGTTTCGGAACAGCGATTCTAGGACGGTCGCCAATTCAATAAAAATTTATTTTGCGCCATTACGTCCAGTATACTCGTTTCAAATGAAATATCGTTACAATGGAATTTAATTATTAGAGAACTTTCCAACGGCATTGTCAGTGTTTAATTCATGTACAAGAAGTTATTTATGTAGCGGAAACATCATTGCTTTTGATCAAATTGAATAGAAAATTACGGATCAATCCTGTGAAATAGCTAATCTCGCTTAGATTACTTTTGCAGAAGTGAATTCAAAAATCACAACTTTCTGCGAAATTTTGCAGATGTAATTCTTGAACGCATTCGACGATCTATTTCAAAGTTTCTCTAGTACAAGATTTATTCGAATAGATGACCAATAACCTCAAAAATCCGCATATTAGAGTGATAAAACTTTAAATTAAAATAAAACACATTTAAATTAAGATTGAAGCAATTTTTTTTATTTGAAAGATGATATTTATGTTTTAAAAATAATTTCCGGCATATGTCCACCATGTCTAGCACTGAGGAACCGCATTCGACGAGACCAATTTTGGACCACTTTTTCGAGTAATTCAGGCATTATTCCATCAATAACATGAGTTATATTGGCTTCCGAAGCATCTATTGCTTTTGGTTTATCAGCATAAACCAATGACTTGACATAACCCGAAAGAAAATAATCCAGTGGAGTTATGTCGCATGATGTTGGAGGCCAATTAATTGAACCATTTCTCGAAATAATGTTATCGCCAAATCTTTCTTTCAATAAATCAATTAATACGGTAGCAGCATGAGGTGTAGCACCATCAATAGTTGATTTTGTCAATTCTGTTTAGTGATGAAGGTTATTTCTGGTTGAACAGATATGTAAACAAGCAAAATTGCCGTATATAGAGTGAAAACAATCCTCAAGAAGTTCTGCGGGTTTCATTGCATCCTGAAAATGCACTGTATGGTGTGCTTTACACACTGGAGGCATCATCGGTCCATATTACTTTAAAAACGATGCTGGAGCTAATGTTACAGTGAATGGTGCTCGTTACAGATCGATGATCAATGATTATTTGTTTCAAAATTTGAATGGTACGTACCCAGAAGTGGTTCCAACAAGATAGTGCTACACCTCATGCTGCTACCGTAACAATTGATTTATTGAAAGAAAGATTCGGCGATAACATAATTTCGAGAAATGGTCCAATTAATTGGCCCCCAAGATCATGCGACATAACTCCACTGGATTATTTTTTTTTAGGTTATGTCAAATCATTGGTTTATGCTGATAAACCAGAAACAATAGACGCTTTGGAAGCCAATATAACTCGTGTTATTGATGAAATAAGCCCTGAATTACTCGAAAAAGTGGAAATTATTTTTAAAACATAAATGTCATAAAATTATCTTTCCAATAAAAAAAAAGTTGGCTTCAATCTAAATTCAAAAGTGTTTTATTTCAATTTAAAGATCTATTCCTCCAGAAGAAACATCCGATATATTCTATATGTAGATTTGAAAAATATGTACGATTTTGTTCCGCTAGCGAAACTTTTGGAATCATTGAAAACATTGATGTAGAATTCAAACCATAAAATGATCAAAGCAGTGCAGGGGGTATACCAAGATTGCAATCTTCAAGTGAAAGTTGGAAATAGGATATCAAAAGGTTTTGCCCCAAACAAAGGTCTTAAGCACGGCTACTGCCTCTCTCCAACTCTTTTCAAGATCATTCTAAAAAAGGGGCTACGAAAATGGAGACAGAAATGTAAAAATATGGGTTCCCTTTGAGCGACACTGTTCTCTCTGCAAAGCTGAGAATACTCTTAGCTTGCATCCTGTAAACCAGTTTTTATCACAATCAATTTGCTTTCTTTATATACTTAAATGTTTACTGTATACCTTTTTTTATTGTGTTTTTTATATTTTTATTACTATTTTATTCAATTCAATTCTGAAGATTAAATTTGTAGAGATTTCATAGCTATTATATGTGACATTATAGTATTTTTTCATCATTTTCTGTTGTTAAATGATTATCGAGTGTTTTTTTAGAGTGATAAAACTTTAAATTAAAATAAAACCCATCTAAATAAAGATTGAAGCCAAATTTATTTTTATTTGAAAGATAATTTTATGACATTTATATTTTAAAAATAATTTCCGGCATATGTCCACCACGACTAACTCTGAGAAACCGCATTTGACCAGACCAATCTTGGAACACCTTTTCGAGTGATTCAGGCCTTAATTCATCCATAACACGAGTTATGCTGGCTTCCAATGCGTCTATTGTTTCTGGTTTATCAGCATAAACTAATGACTTGTTATAATCCGAAAGAAAATAATCCAGTGGAGTTATGTCGCATGATCTTGGAGGCCGATTTATTGGACCATTTCTCGAAATAATGTTATCGCCAAATCTTTTTTTCATTAAATCAATTGTTACTGTAGCAGCATGAGGTGTAGCACCATCTTGTTAGAACCAAAACACTTCTGGGTCGATACTATCTGTAACGATCTGTAACGAGCACCATTCACTGTAATATTAGCTCCGGCATCGTTTTTAAAGAAATATGGAGCGATGATGCCTGCAGCGTGTAAAGCACACCATACAGTGCATTTTTCAGGATGCAATAGAACCTGCAGAAATTCTAGAGGATTGTTTTCACTCCATATTCGGCAATTTTGCTTGTTTACATAGCCGTTTAACCAGAAATGAGCTTCATCACTAAAAACAATTTTACGATAAAAAAGTGGATCGACTTCAAGCTGTTCTAGGGCCGAATCAGCAAACAAACGATGCCTATTATGATCCTGTGGCTTTAGTTCTTGAACCAGTTGGATCTTGTGTGGGTGTAGACCAAGATCTTTCATGTGGTGGATGCACAGAGTCCAACTCCATTTGTCTATTCGTCGGGAATAGACAAATCTGGATTATCATTAACATAACTTAGAGCAGTGCTATTTCCTTCAGTTCGTACAGTTCTTATTCTTGTTGTTATTGCATGGAGTAGAGAAAATGTTGTCCGAAATCTATCGATAGTTCGACGAATGAGCTGCTCTGATGGACGATTATGTAAACCATAAATTCAACGAAGTACTCTATAAGTTTAGCGAATAGAACACTGATTTTGAAAATAAATTTCAACAATTTGTAAACGTTGTTGCGGCGTGAGTCTTTACATGATAATTTGTCAATGCTTACTGAACATAAATGTCAAAACAACATGGATTCTACCTTCTGTCAACTCACAGTTATTCCTATCGAAAGTTCTATCACTCTAAAAAAACACCCGATAGAATAATTTCGGATTTTATTAAAAAGTGACTTGAAACTATTAGGAGTAGAAGTAAGGTCGTGCGGTTTCGATAACAGATGTCGCTACTAGTTTATTCTGCCATTGTATCATCTGGTAACACCTTCTTTTTGAAGTGTCATCATTAAACTTTCTCTTCAGTATCTGTGATTTCGCTGAAGTATAAAAAACATAGTTTGTCAACTTTTGTACCGAATAATGTGTTTTTACATTGCTTCAATATGAAGAAAAAGACTTCCGAAAGTCATCGTATTTTAGTGAATGTTCAAAGTGATCATGCTGTAACTGAATGAACGTGTCAAAAGTGGTTTGCCCAATTTGAAAGTGGCTAAAACAGTCGCAAGCCTGTGGTCCCATTACACTAGATGAGAGAAGGCGGGGAAGGAGTAACGACCTCGTTATTAAACCAGGGTTCATCTGGCCTGGATGATAGCAGCCTGTTAGGGCTCCTGCCTAGGAAATACGCGAACCTGCAGCCTGGTAGGAAGACGTTGGACTCGTCAATGGCTAAAGGAAAAAAACCTCGATAACAAATTGACGGGTCCTCCAGCTTGGGGGTTGAGGCATCGGACTAACTCTTCAATACTCGGGAAAAAACTTTATTGTTGAAAAGCCTTGTCAACAGCCTTGGATCACACGAAGACGACAATTGCGACGAAAACAGACAATGAATTGGGCTAAATGGAATGTATGAGGATGGACTAACAAGACCAATGAAGTAATCTTTTTACTGGAGAAATCAAATGTCACCCTCGCGGTACTAACAGATACCAAGAAAAAGGAACAAGGCTCATAGAACTTGGGAGGATATGACCAATTTTATAGTCGTGTGCCTAAAGACAGTCACCCCTGGCAAGACGTATCAATACTCATAACAAAGAATAGTTCGACGAATAAGCTGATCTGATGGTTATGTAAACAATAAATTTCAGGAAGTGCTCTATAAGTTTGGCGAACACTGATTTTGAAAATGAATTTCAACAATTTGTAAACGTTGTTGCGGCGTGAGTCTTTCCATGATAATTTGTCAATGCTTACTGAACAGAAATGTCAAAACAACCTTCTGTCAAATCATAGTTATCCCTATCGAAAGTTCTATCACTCTGAAAAAAAAACCCGATACATTCCTGGTGTTGGTTTCTTTCCTCCCGATTCACCCTGAATAACATAACGATTTACGTTTTCAACGTTCCTAATGGAAAATTCAAAATTACACATAGGATTTACCGATTGAACTTTTGGAGTCGGGTTTATGGGGCGAAGGAGATGATATTCTCTATTTGGATTCTATTATCTCATAACATATGAGCTCATATGCTGCAACTCCAATTCAATCCAATATAATATTTCGTAATAAAACCCCATTCTGCATTCTCGATTGGAACATGCCGCCTTGAAATACGGTCACTATTGATTCGATTCATCCAAAGGCAACCAGGACAGTAGACGTGAAAGAGGTGATTGAATCGGAAAAGGCTTGGCACATTTGGCAAACTCATCAGCAGGAATTCCAGGCTTCGACGTTCGAATGTTTTTGTTCAATCAGGATAATTGCAACTTAATTAATTCCGCTACTAATTGACAGTTCCGATTATCTAGTTGAATGTAGTTCGCTGATAAATCAGATTGTTTTATTGTTTTGTTCTCGTTCGCTGACTCATTAGCAGGATTTTGGTTTATTATGTCTAAATAATGAAACATGAGATTCGAACAAAATCAACAGAATATACAGAGTGTGCCAGAATGAATGGATAATCCTGAAACACTGTATAGAAAAGCTATTAGGCGCTCTGAAAAAGATTATTAAATATCATAAAGATTAAATTATGATTTCTGCTACACCACGCTGCGGTTCTGTGTAACACGCTCACAAATAAAACAAATCCATCAATTTCTTCATTGTAAAATATTCTTTATCAAAATATCGGGTGTGTTTTTTCAGAGTGATAGAACTTTAAATTGAAATAAAACACATTTAAATTAAGATTGAAGCAAATTTTTTTTTTATTTGAAAGATAATTTTATGACGTTTATGTTTTGAAAATACTTTCCGGCATATGTCCACCACGACTAGCTCTGAGGAACCGCATTCGACCAGGCCAATTTTGGACCACTTTTTTGAGTAATTCAGGACTTATTTCATCAATAACACGAGTTATGTTGGCTTCCAAAGCGTCTATTGTTTCTGGTTTATCAGCATGAACCAATGACTTGACATAACCCCAAAGAAAATGATGCAGTGGAGTTATGTCGCATGATGTTGGAGGCCAATTAATTGAACCATTTCTCGAAATAATGTTATGGCCAAATCTTTCTTTCAATAAATCAATTGTTACGGTAGCAGCATGAGGTGTAGCACCATCTTGTTGGAACCAAAAAACTTCTGGATCGATATCATTCAAATTTTGAAACAAATAATCATTGACCATCGATCTGTAACGTGGACCATTCACTGTAACATTAGCTCCAGCATCGTTTTTAAAGAAATATGGACAGATGATGCCTCCAGCGTGTAAAGCCCACCATACAGTGCATTTTTCAGGATGCAATGGAACCTGTAGAACTTCTTGAGGACTGTTTTCACTCCATATACGGCAATTTCCCTTGTTTACAAAGCCGTTCAATCAGAAATGAGCTTCATCACTAAATCAATTTTACGATAGAAAAGTGGATCAACTTCAAGCTGTTCTAGGGCCCAATCAGCAAACACTTCTGGGTCGATACCATTCAAATTTTGAAACAAATAATCATTGATCATCCATCTGTAACGAGCACCATTCGCTGCAACATTATCTCCAATATCGTTTTTGCAGAAATATGGACCGATGATGCCTCCAGCGTGTAAAGCCCACCATACAGTGCATTTTTCAGGATGCAATGGAACCTGTAGAACTTCTTGAGGACTGTTTTCACTCCATATACGGCAATTTCGCTTGTTTAGAAAGCCGTTCAATCAGGAATGAGCTTCATCACTAAAAACAATTTTACGACAGAAAAGTGGATCAACTTCAAGCTGTTCTAGGGCCCAATCAGCAAACAAACGAGGGCCCAGTCAGCCTTATTATGGTCAAGTGGCTTCAGTTCTTGAACCAGTTGGATCTTGTATGGGTGTAGACCAAGATCTTTACGCAAAATTTTCCATGTGGTGGATGCACAGAGTCCAACTTGTTGTGAACGTCGACGAATAGACAAATCTGGATCATCATTAACACTATGACTTACAGTATCGATATTTTCTTCTGTACGTACAGTTCTTTGTCTTGTTGTTGTGGCATCGAGTAGAGAAAATGTTGTCCGAAACCTATCGATAGTTCGACGAATAAGCTGCTCTGATGGACGATTATGTATACAAAAATTTCACAAAGTACTCTATAAGTTTGGCGAATAGAACACTGATTTTGAAAATAAATTTTAACAATTTGTAAACGTTGTTGCGGCGTTAGTCTTTCCACGATAATTTGTCAAAGCTCACTGAACAGAAATGTCAAAACAACTCGGCTTCTACCTTCTGTCAAATCACAGTTATCCCTATCGAAATTTCTATCACTCTGAAAAAAACACCCGATACCAATAAATCTGCAGAAGAAAAACAAATTTCATCATGAATTGTGATGAATATTTCATTATTTGAAATTTTAATGGTGGAAAAAATGTAAGAAAGCCTGAGTGGCCAACTTTAAAAAAATATGCACTTTTCATGCAAACTTCAAAATAGTACAATGCATTTTCATTACTTATGCAGGTATGGAAAAGTGCAGGAAATTCAATGCTTATCTCGAGGAGCACGAACTTCCAGTGGAGCAGTGGAATAATCAAAACCTCAGCGCGATGCGATGACGAATAAACGACTGTTCTCTTTAAATGGCTCTTAGTGGCTAGGATTCTTCGATTGAAACAAGGCTCTGCACTGCTTTCAGTTCAGAAATCACTGCAATCAGAAACATTCGAACTTCAAACGTGGGATTCGTTTGTCCATAGCTGTTGAAAATAAATTAAATCGAAATGTTTAGTGTTTCGGATCATAAAATGGTACTTTGGTCGTCAATCAATTCAATTATTGTTGCCTTTGAAGATAGGCCGATTCCTTCAATTTCGGCTATTTCTAAAATAATTAAAAATTTCGAGATATAAGGTGTTTACGAACATACAGGCATTGTAAGTTTGATAAACCACCAAAAAACCATTAGTGGGAATCGTCTGAAAAAATAAGTAGATGTGTGTGCTGCTGTTAAAACCAGTGCACCTTGTTCGAGTAAACAAATTGCTGAAAAAGCCGATGTGAGCGATAGAAGTGTTCGGAATATTTTGAAAAGGAATAGTTACCGATGTTATAAGGTTCAAACAAAACACGAAATTTTTCCAGAAGGCCATATCAAACGAATGAAATTTATGAAACTATGATGGCAAAAGTAAATGAAAATAGTTCATTCCTTAATAATACCTTATTCACTAATAAGTTATCGTCTTCCTTGAATAGAAATCATAATCCATCAATAGGAAGAATAAGCATCTGAATATTCCTGTAAGTACCCAGTTCGCCAAAAACCTTATGTTTGGACAGGAATAATAGGGAATTACACCATAGATCCTTTAGGGGATTTAACCAAAGTTCAATTTCTTAATTATAGATCTTTCTTTAGTGGACTGTACTTATTTAAAGGATGAAATTTCCACCAAACCTCCACACAATAAATAAGTATCAAATACCCGAGACTTGAGAGAAAATGCTGAGGAAGGAAAATAGGTGAAACAAGAAAAGAAAGATGTGGAGGAAAGGGACTCACCTGGTTTCACTGTCTTCTGGGTTTTAAACCACATGGGCAATGGTGATATATCTGAGAATTCGCCAAATGAATTGTCTTCTTCTACTTAAAACTAACACTTAACTTAAACCTAAATACTAAAGTTTCTTGTACAGAACTTGAAAGTCTTTTGCGGATTTTCGATGAATATCGTGCGAATTTTCCGCGTGAGAAAGCGATGAGCGGTTTAAAATTGTGTGTTCTTCTCGAGATGCGAAGACCAAGTCATATACATTCTGTCAAGAAAGTATCAGGAATTATCGATTTAAATCTGGCGGGGCAATGAGGCAGGTAAAAATTTTTTTTCCTAGGTTGGTACCACTGTCCTTAATTACTATGCCAAGCTTGAGCGGGATCTGTCAACTAGTGTGTTTGCAACAGCTGATTAAGTCAGTCGATGTCAGAGTGCGTGCCGGTTTTTACTATGGGTGATTACGTTGAGCAAAGAATTTGTTTAAAGTTTTGTGTTGCAAATGAATTTTCGTGTGCCGATGCATTGAAAATGTTGCAAAAGGCCTTTGGTGATAATGCTCTATCGAAAACTCGAGCATATCAATGGTATAGAGCCTTCAAGGACGGTCGTGAAGTGGTCGAAGACTTGTCTCGTTCCGGACGCCCATCGACGGCTTCGATCGAAGAAAACGTCGATAAAATTAAGGAAAGGGTGCTGGAAAACCGTCGTACCAGCTTGAGAGAGATAGCACATGATCTGAAGATATCCCACGAGTCCGCACGTACGATTTTTATTGATATTTTGGGCATGAGAAAGGTGGCCGCACGACTCGTACCGAAAGACCTGAAGTTTCTTCAAAAACGTCATCGCGAACAGGTTGCTTCAGACATACTGGATCGCTGTAATTCCGATTCTACATTCATGGAACGCATTATAACTGGTGATGAGACCTGGGTCTACGAGTACGATATGCAAACAAGCCAGCAATCATCGGAATGGATGGCAAAAAATGAGCCGAAACCGAAAAAACCACGCCAAAGCCGCTCGAAAATGAAGGTGATGCTCATTGTTTTCTTCGATATCCGTGGCGTGGTGCACTACGAATTCGTTCCAGAGGGTCAGACGGTAAACAAGGAGTATTACCTAGGCGTTATGGAACGTTTGCGTGAGCGTATCCGTAAGAAGCGGCCAAATTTGTGGGCGAACAACTCATGGATTTTGCATGACGATAACGCGCCTTCTCACCGAGCTACGATTGTGACTGACTTTCTCGCCAAAAACTCAACAAACGTGCTTCAGCAACCACCGTATTCGCCGGATTTGGCTCCCTGCGACTTTTTCCTCTTCCCAAAACTAAAATTGCCCCTTCGTGGCACCCGTTTTGAGTCGATTGAAGCCATAAAACAAAATTCGGCGCGAGAGCTGAAGTCCATCCCGGAAAGCGCCTATAAAAAATGTTTCGATAATTGGAAGTGCCGTTGGCATAGATTTATTGGAGCAAATGGAGGCTATTTTGAAGGCGACCCAATAAATTTTGACGATTAAATGTAAAAATGTTGTTTTAATTGAAAATTCCCGGTACTTTCTTGACAGAGTAGTATACCAAATAACCCTGTCACGTTCAGTTTTCCTCGTAAAATAAATTAGTGATTAATGAAAATTTCTGATTCTTTTCACGAATATTCTGGGTGATTATCAAGCAATAATTGAA
Organism: Megalocaria dilatata; assembly: GCA_034642435.1. NCBI lineage: Eukaryota > Metazoa > Arthropoda > Insecta > Coleoptera > Coccinellidae > Megalocaria > Megalocaria dilatata. Next base: position 13,913,955 of record CM067863.1, read on the forward strand.
TGAATCATGAATTACTTGACGAGAAATACATGTTTCAACACGTATGCAGTTTATTCCCAGACAGCAAAAGATTCTGGATGTTGTAGCATGCTTTAAGGCCTTTCACACCGATTAATGGAAAACTACATGCCATAGCTCGCTTTTAACATAACAGAGCCATTTTTATCGATGCCTAAACGATGCCAAATATCTGGAGCTTTTAGAGAATCAAATTCCGACAGTTCGACAGCTACCAATTAATTTCGATGATATCTGGTTTCAACACGATGAGTACAACGCAAGAGTAGTCACATAATATCTCAGAACGACTTTTTCGGACCGTTTCTTTTCTAACAATGGCACGATCAAATGGCCCCCCCAGATCACCAGATTTATCTCCCAAAGGGTTTTTCATTGTTGAATGGAAATATAAATGGATCTTCCGAACTAACGGGTCACTCAATTGGAGAAAGCTATTTAGAATTCCTTCAACATCAATTGCCAACTTTGTTGGAAGAGGTGGCCAAAGAAGTGAGAGTATCTCATTGGTTCCAAAACGATGGTGTCAAGCACCCTATGCAGTAAAGTTTCGTGCTTACTTGGACCGCACTTACCCAGATAAATGGATTGGCCATCTGGGCCCCATTTTATAGTCTCCACGTTACCCGGACCTGAATCCGTTGGATTTTTTTTTTGGTTGCCTAAACCACGAGGTCTACTCCGTGCCAATCAGAAATCTTGTAGAGTTACGTAGCCGTGTCCAGCAAGCTGCTTCAAAGATTTCCGCTTAGTTTAATGCGCGACTTCTTAAGAGGGCGTTCATTTGTATTGGGTTTTTCGGAAAGTAATTTAGTTTTTTTTTTGGAAAATGAAAGACAATTTTCGTATAATGAATAAATATTTTATTGAATAATATATTGGTCATTCTGGTCCAACACACAGTGTTCTATTCGCCAAACTTATAGAGCACTGCGTGAAATTTATGGTTTACATAATCGTCCATCAGAGCAGCTTATTTGTCGAACTATCGATAGATTTCGGACAAGATTTTCTCTAGTCGATGCAACAACAACACGACAAAGAACTGTACGTACAGAAGAGAATATCGCTGCTGTAAGTCATAGTGTTAATGCTCCAGATTTGTCTATTCGTCGACGTTCACAAAAAATTGGACTCTGTCAATCCACCACATGAAAAACCTTGAGTAAAAATCTTGGTCAACACCCATACAAGATCCAACTGGTTCAAGAATTAAGGCCACTTGGCCATAATAAGCGTCGTTTGTTTGCTGATTGGGCCCTAGAATAGCTTGAAGTTGATCCACTTTTTTATCGTGAAATTGTGTTTAATGATGAAGCTCATTTCTAGTTGAACGGCTATGTAAACAAGCAAAATTGCCGTATATGGAGTGAAAACAATCCTCAAGAAGTTCTGCAGGTTCCATTCCATCCTGAAAAATGCACTGTATGGTGTGCTGTACACGATGGAGGCATCATCGGTCCATATTTGTTTAAAAACGATGCTGGCGCTAATGTTACAGTGAATGGTGCTCGTTACAGATCGATGATTATTTGTTTCAAAATTTGAATGGTATCGACCACATTATTTCGAGAAACGGTCCAATTAATTGGCCTCCAAGATTATGCGACATAACTATACTGGATTATTTTCTTTGGGGTTATGTCAAGTCATTGGTTTATGCTGATAAACCAGAAAAAATAGACGCTGTGCAAGCCAACATAACTCGTGTAATTGATGAAATAAGGCCTGAGTTACTCGAAAAAGTGGTCCAAAATTTTTCTGGTCGAATGCGGTTCCTCAGAGCTAGTCGTGGTGGACATATGCCGGAAATTATTCTTAAAACATAAATGTCATGAATTTATCTCTCAAATAAAAAAAATTGGCTTCAATCTTAATTTAAATGTGTTTTATTTCAATTTAAAGTTCTATTACTCTAAAAAAACACCTTATATAGCCCATTTTTCGTCCCCAGTAATGATGCGCTTCAAAAATGGATCACTTTCGTAACGTTTGTGATATGAATCACAGACGTCGACGCTACGACACAAATTTCTCTCCGTGAGAAATGGGGAACCCATATATCGAGCTTCGAAGTTAAACCCAGGTCTTTCAAGTGGTCATAAACAGTTGAATTCGATTAATTCAAACTATCACCGATCTCACGTGTTGTTATTCGCCGATTTGCATCAACTAATGCCTTTATCGTCTCCTTATAAGCTTCAACCGGTCTTCCGGAACGTGGTGCATCTTTGACATCGAACTTGCCGGATCGAAATTTTGCAGACCAGTTCTGGAACTGGCGTACTGTCAACACATCTTCTCCATACACGTCGGTTAATCTCTTTCTGGCTTGAGGAGCATTTTTACCTTTTCTATAGTAAAAAAGTAAAATATGATGAAAATGCCTCTTATTGCTCCTCATATTTAAAAGGGCACCAATCAAACACTACTGCGTAGAATTAATTGAACTTTTTCACACGCAAGCCTTGCTGTATCAGTTCTCAAAACATATAATGATTATGGGGCTAAAGTATGAAGTTGGATTCGAAAAAATACAATTAAATCCTCTGTCGGGAAAAAATACAATTACTTTCTGAACAACCTTATAGTTATGTATCAGAATAGGTGGCAGAAAATTCGAAGATTTACTATAATAATTTCGACATTGTTCATAATAAATATTGCATTAAAGTATTACTTCTTCCTTACGAATTCTTACTAACGACCTACTCAAAACAGTATAAAAAAAAAACTATTTGATATCAACTTCGATTTCCTGAGTATGTGAATGAGTTTTCATTACTATGTAACGTTGTTTTTCATGAATATGATCAGGTACAGATAAAGAGAAGCAATGATCGAATCTTCAATATTTTGTTATTCAGTCTAATTTGGTCCTTCTGTATACTAATAGCAATAACTATAGCATTTATATAGGTGCATTGTACTTTTCTGAAATCTGCATGAAAAGAACATATTTTCTTCAAATTGAAAATTCTAAACGACTATTTTCAGTTAACATTTTCTGTATTTAGCAATATTAAGTTCAATTGAAGAGGTTGATGACCAGCAGTGTTTCTGATCAAGTACTACTCTGTCAAGAAAGTACCAGGAATTTTCAATTAAAACAACATTTTTACATTTAATCGTCAAAATTTATTGGGTCGCCTTCAAAATAGGCTCCATTTGCTCCAATACATCTATGCCAACGGCACTTCCAATTATCGAAACATTTTTTATAGGCGCTTTCCGGGATGGACTTTAGCTCTCGCGCCGAACTTTGTTTTATGGCTTCAATCGACTCAAAACGGGTGCCACGAAGGGGCAATTTTAGTTTTGGGAAGAGGAAAAGTCGCAGGGAGCCAAATCCGGCAAATACGGTGGTTGCTAAAGCAAGTTTGTTGAGTTTTTGGCGAGAAAGTCAGTCACAATCGTAGCTCGGTGAGAAGGCGCGTTATCGTCATGCAAAATCCATGAGTTGTTCGCCCACAAATTTGGCCGCTTCTTACGGATACGCTCACGCAAACGTTTCATAACGCCTAGGTAATACTCCTTGTTTACCGTCTGACCCTCTGGAACGAATTCGTAGTGCACCACGCCACGGATATCGAAGAAAACAATGAGCATCACCTTCATTTTCGAGCGGCTTTGGCGTGGTTTTTTCGGTTTCGGCTCATTTTTTACCACCCATTCCGATGATTGCTGGCTTGTTTGCATATCGTACTCGTAGACCCAGGTCTCATCACCAGTTATAATGCGTTCCATGAATGTTGAATCGGAATTACAGCGATCCAGCATGTCTGAAGCAACCTGTTCGCGATGACGTTTTTGAAGAAAATTCAGGTCTTTCGGTACGAGTCGTGCGGCCACCTTTTTCATGCACAAAATATCAATCAAAATCGTACGTGCGGACTCGTGGGATATCTTAAGATCATGTGCTATCTCTCTCAAGCTGGTACGACGGTTTTCCAAAACCCTTACCTCAATTTTATCGACGTTATCTTCGATCGAAGGCGTCGATGGGCGACCACTTCACGACCGTCCTTGAAGGCTCTGTACCACTAATATGCACGAGTTTTCGATAGAGCATTATCACCAAAGGCCTTTTGCAACATTTTCAATGCATCGGCACACGAAAATTCATTTGCAACACAAAACTTTAAACAAATTCTTTGCTCAACGTAATCATCCATAGTAAAAATCGGCACGCACTCTGACATCGACTGACTTAATCAGCTGTTGCAAATACACTAGTTGACAGATCCCGCTCAAGCTTGGCATAGTAATTAAGGACAGTGGTACCAAGCTAGGAAAAAAAAATTTACCTGCCTCATTGCCCCGCCAGATTTAAATCGATAATTCCCGGTACTTTCTTGACAGAATGTATATTTACCGTAAGCGTATGTAACATTATCCAGCGATTCCGCACGAGAAATTCCATTTCCAATGCAAAATTCAAGACGGATTCTTTGATCGATAAGTTTTTTCATTGTAAAAATTATAAAAGATACTTGAGACAAACTGACAAAATGGAGCACTGTAAACAAACTAAATGGCAGATGATGCACAAACTCCTTGTGAATATAGAGAGGACAGTTGTGCCAACTTAGCGACAAAAAGTGTTTCGACAATTCCAAAAAGGACTTTCTAAATGACCACTCCCCCATACTATTTTGACTGAATATACAAATAGGTATTTACTTATATTTTACTATACATACTCACTAACGGGTTATCCGCATTTCGTGGGACGTTTGCATTCAAAAGATACGAGATAAATTTTTCCTGATAAAGAAATTTCACTGATTCAATTTTTTCAACTATACTTTCAAGAGCTTCATTCAGAATTTCCGGAAATATTCACCGTTGAACTCTTTCATGATCTGATACAGATACGCACATGACCCAGATTAAAACACTTATTGCTTCCCATCACGTGAATATCAAGATTTTAAACATTATGTTACTTTTGGGCACCCGGTATATAATTAATTTCCCTCCTTTTAAATCAGCTGCCGTTTTACGCTCTGAGAATTATATTGAAGTAGTAAATCTAGGCATCCTCTTTTAATATTTTTTATGCCTGATCTTTCGGTTGAATAATTACCTTGATAATTAGGCATTCATAAGGAACACGTGATTTATTCAAGATTTTTATCATTTGTATATTTTGCGTGTGGAAATGATAATTTTCACTGCTTCAGAATTGAGCATTATGTTAATTTATTCAAATAGGAGAAATCCATTTTTCCTAAAATTTTGACTGTATCTTTGAGAAAGGAAACAATTATGTACTTCATGAAATACCCGGAGAAATTTATTGTGTTCCTCTATTTTGGTACCACAACTCGAGAAATAGAATAATTCATCTTCATTAACGTTTGAATTGATGTCGGAAAAAACAGTTATAACTGGCTATCCAAGTAGGTGCAAGATTCAAGACTTTTAAACTGACAAATATTAAGGTTGATTAATTTTTCCCAGGAGTGCTTGAAGATATATTCATGTAAAATAATGAAGAGAGGTTTTTTCTTGATAGAAGTATCATTACAAAATTTTAAATATCATACTGATTTATTCTGTTAACCTCCTACAAATTTTAATAAAAAAAAATTTAGAAACATTCCAAGAAATATAAATTTTTAATTGAAATTACTAAATAAATACTTGAAGGATACAAAATTTTGTTTTGTACCTTGTTTTATGAAAACCAAATCTCTTTCCAAAAATGCAAAACATAACTTCAAGAACTTCTCCAAAAAAAACTTGCTCAAAGTAAGTTCTTTCAAAAAAATTCCTTAAACATGCAGAACATCTTCAAAAAGCAATTTAGTATTCGGACAACGGAAAACTCATCAGCCCCACTTCCTATTTAAAAATAGAAAAAATTAACAAAAAATATCTTACCAAACAAGCTGAATGTATTTATCCGAACAAAACACTAGAATGAAGTGAACTTTTAAAAATCCTACGTATTCTACAGTGGGTGATCCTCATCTCTTCTCACCCTAGCCATGATGAAAAAAAAAGGATTCCAATGGGCCAAGGACTGGACAGTTGATGATTGAAAACAGGTGATTCACAAATCTAATGATGACTAAACGGTAAACTAATATTACCAAATATTCCAGGTCTGCTTTTCAGATGAATCAACCGTACAAATTTTTATGGACAGATCAGAATTTGTGAGGAGAATACAAGGGGAACAATTTAAGGATGACTGCATCGTTAGAACGGTCAAGCATCCTCTAAGCATCATGGTGTGGTCTGCAATCAGCAGTCAGGGAACAGGTCGCCTGTACCTCGTTGAAGGAATAATGAGACAGGACCAGTATATGAATGTCTTTGAAAGAAAAATGCTTCCCCAGGCCCAGGAGTGGTTCAGAGATGGGCGTTACTAATTCATGCATGACTTGGCGCCATACAACAAGGCTAAAAAAGTTACTATATTTCTTTCTGGCAGCCGAATAAACTTTCTAGACTGGCCTAGCAATTCTCCAGATCTCAACCCGATCGAGAACCTTTGGAAGTTGATGAAGAAAGAAATTGCAAACGGAATAATCACTAGTAGGCGTCAACTGATAGAGCGTTTGATAAAAGTGTGGCACAGGAAGGAAAAAATAAGAGAAACTTGTTGAAAATGCATAGAAAGCATGGCCAGAAGGTTCTAGACAGTCATAGATGCAAAAGGTGGTAGTACGAAGTATAAGGTCCGGGGCAAAATTTTGGATGTTAACAGGTTAATTCATAATTGATTCGGCCGATCTGTTGATATTGAATATTTTGTTCCAAACATGTGCACCTGAACTCGTCAGACAGGCATCGTACGCATGTTTTGCCTGTAACATTTGACAAAATGTTCTGTTTCTGGTCTTATATTTATGAAAACCAAATCTCTTTCAAAAATACACAACATTTTCGAAATCGGCTTCTATTTATTTATTGGAGTAGGTACAAAATTCTATTAAGGACTAAAACCCAAAAAAGGAGGATCTCTGGAAATTCCAGTTCATCTGAAGTTATTTAACAAGAGAGTTATTTAGGTCTAATTATTCCTTGATTACTATTCCGATTTTGTTGTATTTATTTATCTCTAGTGACTCTAATAGGTTTAAAGCATTAGTTTTACTTTTTATATGCAAAATTTCAAAATTTTGTTTGAAAGTATGTCCTTTTTCTAACAAATGGATGGAATATGTGGAATTATTTTCGTTATTGAGGAAACTCTTCAAATGTTCACCAATTCTCTGTCAGAAAGTTCTTTCAGTCTGTCCTATGTAAACTTTTAAGAATCACCCCAGGTTAACTTATAAACTTCGGATTTATCATCTTTATGTGTAATATCTTTATTATTTTTAATAAAATGTGGTTAGAATAACTTTAGCATAGAATTCTCAAATCATATTGGTTTTTGAGGTATGTAGCAAATTTTGTCAGAAATATAATACCTTTAGTATATTTTAAAGAAATGTATTTAAAATTTTTTTTTGTATTGGGATATACCATGTTTAAAGTTATTTTATTATATTTATTCATCAACAATTTATCTATCAGTGAAGGATCGTAGTAATAATTTATTGCTATTTGTTTAATGATGTTGAGTTCTAAAATATAATTTCCTCGATTCATCAATATGTTAACTATTCAATGGATCGTACAATTAAATGCTGATAATTTTTGATTATAGGATGATTTGATTTATTGTTAATAATAGCATCAGAATATATAAATTCATGAAAGGTTGGCAATTCATGTGAATTATTGATTCTGATAACTGATAAATCAAGAAAATTAATAGAGTTATTATGTTCGGATTCTATGCTGAATACTATTGAAAGATCTATTCCGTTGATAAACAAATAGAATGTTTTTAATAGTCTATCTGTACCTTTGCAGCAACAGAAAATATCGTCTTCATGTCTATACCAAAATACATTTCATAAGGGGATTTTGGTGAATTTTAGATTTAATTTTGTTCAGGAATATTTTGATTAGTAAAGGAACTTAAAGGATTTCCCATAATCAAACCTTTTTCGGATTTATATATTCTATTTTTGAATTGAAAGTCATTTTGCTTAATGCAAATTTTCAATCATTTTGAAATATAATAAAAAAAATTTGTGAGAATCAGAATAACCTTATTTAATATTATTCAATGTGGAGTATAGTAAAGTTTTTAACAGTTACACAAATGACAAGAGCATTTAATTGACGTCGAATTTAGCGTGTTCGCGTTTCTACTATAAAATAACTTATATTTTATTATTTTTATCCATCAACAACTTATATATCCATAGAGGATCGTAGTCATTATTAATAGCTATTTGTTTAATGATGTTCAGCTCTATAAATTTCTCGATTCATGGATACGTTAACTAATCTGTGTATTATACATGAAATGATGATAATTTTTGGTCAAAAGGATGATTTAATTTATTGTGCATAATAACATATGTATATGTTGGTTTGAAAAATACTGAACTGGACAAATATTAAGAAAGTCAGATAAAAAAATGCGAATTTTTCAAACTTATCTGATTAAATAAAATGTATTGTGACCTATTTTAAGCACTCAGTTAGTGCTTCTTATCAATTACAATCTGAGCAATTAGCATAAGGAAAGAAACAAGACCAAATATTGATGCTCATTCAAGCTGTCAGTATTCTTTGGAACCCTTGGTTTGGCATGTTGGAAAGATTCCTGAAATTATTTTCAATTATCGCAAAGGTATTAGCATCAAAAACTAAGAATTATGTACCTGATAGGGTAGCTACTTCGCAGTTAACTATTTTGCGCGATTTAGTTATGCTCCTTGGTCCATTTAAAATAGTAACAGAAGAATTGTGTGCCGAGAAATATGTCATAGCTAGTTCAGCAATACCATTAACAAATTTATTAAAACAAGAAACAACAAAGTAAAACATAAACAGCTATCGGAATGTCCATACAAAATTATTTATTGAAACGTATTGAAGACAGATGAGTGCCTTTACAAGAAAACTTTTTTTTGGCCAAAGAGATTAAGTTATATTTCATGTCAGCATTAGCTGCTGCTAATGCAATATTCGACCTATCAAAGGAAATAATTGCAGAACACATAATAAGAAGAAATCTTTTATCTATGGTAGGAGCCAATTATTTCAAGGTCATCAAATGCACTAAAATTTTGGATCGATAGTAAATATTTTACTCCTGTGCTATCAGAAATAGCTGTTAAATATTTCAGATACTGAACTGTTGCAGGCATTACTATTTGGGAGTTGATCATAATTAAAACAAGTTGTAGAAATAACTATGTTTTACTACCAATAAATTGATATTTTACACATTTAATTATGACTCCAGTTTCGGGAATTAACTATCCCATCTTCAGGCAACAATTGTCATTTGAAAGAATTTTGACTTTGAATGTATCAAACTCAAACTGTAAGAAAAAATCGGAATCAATAGGTACAAGAACCTTCTTCTTCTAAAGGAGTAAATAGATATTCAGTTGTCTGCAGATGAGATACTTAATTCCCGAAACTCGAGTCCCAATTATATGTGTATAATATCAATTTATTGGTAGTAAAACATAGTAATTTCTACAACTTGTTTTAATTGTTAAATATTTGATTTCTTCTGCTACATTTGTAGCATCTGAAGGAATTGCTTCTACAATCAATATTTTAGTACCTAATAATCGTAGTAGTCAAACCACATATAAAGCATAAAATAATAAGGAAAGGTTTTTACTTGATAGAAGGATTATTACAAAATTTGAATATCGAAACAGATGTAATCTGATAGTCTTCTACAATTTTTAATTTCAAAAAATTTACTTAAGAAACTTTAAGAATTAAATTAATGTCTTAATAAGCATTGCTCATATTTAATAGATGTATAAAATCGAAATTCATCATACAATATCAAATGGAATTAAGAAAAACCAACGAATATAAATTTTCAATTGAAATTAAAATATAAATAAGCGAACATTTTTTGTTTCATTCCAGGTATGCGTACTGAACTCTTCAGACAAACGTACGAAGCCCTGTTTGTTACAAAATGTATCGTTTTTTGATCCTATATTAATGAAAAATAACTCTTTCTCAAAAATATAAAACATAATTTCGAGAACTTCTCAAAAACTAATTTATTTGAAATATTCAATATATTTGAATAAATTACTTCAAAAAATGTCAAAACATGTAGCACATCCTCAAGAAATAATTAAAATTACGATAAGATCAGTTCAACTTTACATATAAAAAATAATAAAATCAATCAACAATAAATAGACTTACCGAATGCAATCTTCAGAAACATTCACATAGGTACATCTAATATCCAAGATACTCTATGTTCTATGCTCACAAAAAATATCACACAAAGCTTAGAAGGCACTTTAATGGTCTATTAAATATGAGCAGTGCTTATTAAGACATTAATTTAATTCTTAAAGTTTCTTAAGTAAATTTTTTGAAATTAAAAATTGTAGAAGACTAACAGATTGAATCTGTTTTGATATTCAAATTCACATATAAAGCAGCGAGTTTTCTTAAAAACTCTTACTGAGGAATATTAATACGCATAATTGTTTCATTAAAATTGAACAATAATTACTAAGAACCTAACATTATCATACATTTATAATTTATCTTGTTTAATGTACTGCAATTTAAACTATGTAAATAATTTTTGAGCCGAATTATAATTGGTTTTCAAATCAAAGTCCATAAAATAAAATCGAAAAAAATTATCGATATATCGATGTTGATTCATTTAGAAATATCGATATATCAAGAATCCGATATTTTAAAAAATATCAACAGCCCTAATTCCAGTCCAAGCCTCTAAATAATTTTTTTCGATATACATCTTGCTTGAAACCTGACAGACGAACGGAATGGAATTTGATCACGAATTTTTCATCTGTAGGTTCTCTTAAGCGTCAAGTTCATTGTCGGCTAAAAATTCGAAAAACTCATACATCTGGACGAGTTGCTAAGATCGCCCGAAAAGAATCACCTTCAAACAGACCCTTTCTACTCGATTTATTGTTTAGCATAACTTTCTGAAATACCGTTACTTCGCTCTTAGTCTATGGCGCAGGTACTACTCTATCCGGTTGTAATAAATAATTATTATCTTTGCCATGTGTTAAACATCCCAAAAATTTCCTTACCCCGAGTCCGTTCCAAATTGTAGTGCTTTTGCACAGATTTTCAAATTCTGTACACATGTTGTCTGATTGAACAACGTCCACCTGGCACCCAAACGACACGTGGTGATCGGAAGGAAAAGAATCCCTCCCCTCTGCCCCCGCAGTAGAAGCAGATTGTACTTCCAATCTGTGAGATGCCGATAGGGCGGCTCCGAAATCCCTTCTGGGCCAGCCGTATCCTACGTTTTTTACTGAACTGATTGATGTTGTTTTTTACGAAGATTTTATAGAAGGAAATGGCTGTTCCGATCGAACAGGAAATCATTTTCTGAAGGCAGTACCGAAGTCTATAAATTTAATTGATTCATTGGCGAATGTTCCTCATTTGGTTACGGGGATTTTCGGGGGTAAAGACCAGCTGTCTTTAATTGTACTTTCCTTGGTCGTGTTTTGCCAAAAAAAAATTTCTGAAATAAGTGAATGAAATACTGAATAAAAATATTAGATCTTTGACAATTCTACAGTTTGTCTCAGACAAATTAACTTGAAAGAGGCAGATTAACTTACAACGTTCAACAAATTTCAATTTCAAAAAATTCTAATTCGAAAGCTTTCAGAATTTAATTAAATGAATGTCTTAATAACACATTCGGTACAAAAGTTGGCATTTTCAGAGCACACAGACACTTCAAAATGAAGATGTTGCCAGATTAAACAACTAGTAGCGATATCTGTTATCAAAACTGCATGAACTTATTTTTACTCCTGATATTAAATTCTATTCCAAATATGCACAATATAAACTTAAAAAATCTTTCGAAAAAACCCCTTTTTCAAAAGCTGAATCGACTAAGAATCGGCTAGGTAACTCCGGTCAGTATTCTATATTTTCTTTAGATTTTTTTCATCTCCTTGTGATACTGTACAAAGTTTGTTAATTCTGTATGTCTACTGAAAAGAAATGGTGTAACACATTATATTTTATTTTTAAATTCTGAAATTTCATAATAAAAAAAGAGGTTTTTCTTCATATAAGGATTATTGTTAAATTTTAAATATCATACAGATTCATCCTGCTAACCTATTACAAATTTTAATTTAAAAAAATTTTTATTCGAAAACTTTCAGAATTAAATTGAATGAACACACTGTGTCAATTTAGTAGACATATAGAATTAACACTTATTACACAGTACCGAAGGGAATAAAATAATTCAAAGAAATATAAATTGTTAATTAAAAAATTATCAAATAAATACTTGAAGAGTACAAAATTTTGTTTCGTTCCTTGTTTTATGAAAACCAAATTCCTTTACAAAAATGTAAAACATAACCTCAAGAACTTCTTCAAAAACAACTTGCTCAAAATAGGTTCCTTTCAAAAAAATTCCTAAAACATGCAGAACATCTTCTAAAAGCAATTTAGAATCGTTACAACGGAAACTCATCAGCTCTACTTAATATTTAAAAAATTAAATAATTGACAAAACATATCTTACCAGACAAAGCTAAATGCTTGATTGATTCGGTCTTTACTTGGTGAAAACTCATTTTAATTGAAAAAAAACGTATATGAGACAGTAATTTATTTCCACAAAAATGTTTGTACTACTACAACAATTGTTTCACCACGATGTGGCTTCTTCAGGTATTAGACAGTACAATGTAATACCTGAAGAAGCCACATCGTGGTGAAACAATTGTTGTAGTAGTACAAACATTTTTGTGGAAATAAATTACTGTCTCATATACATTTTTTTAATTAAAGCTAAATGCAGTTATTTAGACAAACACTAGAAATAAGTGAATTTTTGAAAATCCTACGTATTCTATGTTCGTCACAGGATTACATAAAGTTTGCAAGGTATTTTATAGACTCCTTTAAAACCAAATGATAATATGTTATAAGTGAGAACTAAAATATATAATTATTATAAAATAATAAGAAGCGGTTTTTTACTTGATAGAAGGATAATTACAAACTTTGAATATCAAAACAGATTCAATCTGTTAGTCTTCTACAATTTTAATTAACAATTTATTTTTGTTGGGTTTTTTATTCCATTTGATATTGTATAGTGAATTTTGATTTTACACGTCTATTAAATATAAGCAATGCTTATTATTAATTTAATTCTAAAATTTTTTTATTATTTTATTTTATATATAATATATGATTATATTGGGTTTTTGAATAATGAAATTTATTAGACAGTTTCCAGTGGTTTAATGAAGGCCATAAAATGCCTTACAAACTCTGTGTGATTTCTGTGTTTAGCATAGAACATAGAGTACGTGGGATATTAGATGTACCTACCTAGTTTTAATTGCATTCACAGAGTTTCCAGCAATTGTTTGGTGAGATTAAAAGTTTATTTATTTTCAATTGAATTTATTCTATAAATGTAATGTTGAACTGACCTTATCTGAATTCTAATTGTTTTTGAGGATGTGCTGCATGTTTTTGAGAGTTTTTGAAGTAACTTATTTAAAAAAAATTGAAATATGTTTATCTTCTACAATTTTAATTTCAAAAAAATTTCATTCAAAAAACTTCTAGAAATAAATTCATGTCTAACAAGCACCGCTTACATTTAATAGTCTATTAAATGTAAGCGGTGCTTGTTATATAAGAAGTGCTTATTATAAGACATTAATTTAATTCTATAAGTTTTTAAAAAAATTTTTTTTTTCAAATTAAAATTGTAGAAGAAAAACATTTTGAATCTGTTTTGATATTCAAAGTTTATAATTATTATATATAAAATGAAATAATAAAAAAGGTTTTTTCTTGATAGAAAGATTTATTCTGTTCATTATTTTATTGTATATATAATAATTATATATTTTGGTTTACACTTATAACATATTATCATTTGGTTTTAAAGGAGTCCATGAAATAGCTACTTAACTTTATGTCATTTCTGTAGCGAATATAGAATAATAATACGTAGGATAGAATAAAAATACGTAGCATTTTTGAAAGTTCACTTCATTCTAGTGTCTGTCTAGATTACTGCATTAAGTTTTGTCTGGTAAAATGTTTTGTTAATTATTATAATTTTTTGAATATGAAGTAGAGCTGAGGAGCTAGCTTTCAATAATGATTTTAATCCGTTGATAATAGATAATTCACGTAATAAAATAAATTACAAGAAAGCAATATCACTTGTATATCCAAAATTTCAAAATTCAAACGAAACAAAATTTATTTCATTATCTTACATAGGCCAAAAATCTGAACTGATAGCTAGATATTTCAAGAAAAAAGAAAATTTTAACATCTCTTTTAGAACCATTAATTCTTTAGATAGCTTAATAAAAAATGATAAAGACGTCATTCCTAAAAACAAAAAATCAGGACTTTACAAGCCAACAGGTAGTGATTGCGTACATGTGGGCCGTTGAATCCAAACAAGGATCATTTGATTAGAAGACAAAAAATATATTTTGTCAGGATTATGGGTGATATGAACTAGCAGGCAGAAGCTTCTGACTTCACGTCAGTGCTTTTCACCTCATTTCGATTATGATACGCATCTAAAAAAAATCTCCTTGCAACTTTGGTGATAGTCCTCGCTTTCTCTGGGGGTTATATAACCATATTAAATCAGCCGTGTTGAAACCTCCTTCGGATGCTTTGGTGTCATAACGGGCCTTCATGCGATCACTCACATGTCTGCCTAAGTCTCTCACGAATATAATGCAGTATTCCCTTGAGACAGTTTATATATTCTTTGCCAGCTACCTCCTCAGCTGGTTTACATCTGAACTCGAGATCGCATGGCAACCGTATTTCCCGGCCGTACATTATACATGCTGGAGTTTCTCCTGTCGATTCCTGCACTATTGATCTGTAAACCATCGTGAATAGATGGAGGTATTTGTCCCAGTCTCTATGGTGGTCATAGACTACCTTAGTCAGATATTTTCCCACAGTTCTATTCATTCTTTCAACCATTCAGATGGATGTCCTGATCTTACGTATCCCTAGTAATTTTCACACACTTTGAAATAGGTTGGAGTCGAAGTTTCGTCTCTGGTCAGAGTGGAGCTCCAGTGAAACTCCAGCACATCTGCATCTGTGGTGGCTTCTTGATTCTGGATGGCATAGGCTTCGACTCATTTAGTGAAGTAATACATCGCCACCAATATGTATTCGTTTCCTACCTCAGTTTCTGGGAATGGTCCCGCAATATCAATAGCCACCCGTTCTAAGAGACTACCTACATTATATTTCCTCATAGGTGATCTACGGCTTCCTCAAGGACCGTTGGCTGAAGCGCATAACTTGCACTTCCGGCACCATTCCTTTACATCTCTGACATTTTCGAATGTCTTTTTGATACCAAAATGTCCACCAGAAGTTTCATCATTTCTGGTACTCGGCACCTTGGGACTATCAGCTGAAGTCTCGTTTCGATACCATCGTCGTTCTCCAGAGATATCTTCAGAAGATCGTCATCTAACACGAGTTCCACTGTGCCCAGTAAGACTTTATTTTAGGGTTAAGATGTCTCACTGTTTCCCAGCTTAGTCTTTGTCCTTCTTTCATGATTAGTTTCAACTCTGGATCATTTTCCTGATCTTCCTTAAGTCCTCTAGCACTGTACCTTTTCCTCTGTCCTAGTGCAATGCTTGCAGTTTAAAGGGCATGATCTCCTAGCCATTGCGTCAGCATTGGTATGCATTTTCCCTGCACGATGTTCTACAGTGAAATCGTATTACTGTGACCTCTTCATCTATCTTGGAACTTGACCTTCCGGATTTTTGAATTGTAGGAGCCACTTTAAAGTAGCATCTATCTTCAGTGAAAATTTGCGCCCATACAGGTATTTGTAAAAACGTTCCATAGACTTTATGACGGCAAAAATTTCTCTTCTAGTGACACAGTAATTACGTTAATGCTTTGACAACAGTTTGCTGAAATATCTTATCACTTTTTCCTGGCCGTCCTGAATTTACGACAGCACATCACCTATGGCCGTGTTACTTGCATCTGTGTCCAATGTAAACATTCCGTCTGCCTGAGGATAACTCAAAATGGGAGCTGATATTAATGCCTATTTCAATTAATTGAAGGCTGTCGTACATTCCTCATCCCTGACAAAGTCTTTACCTTCTTTTTCCAATCTGGTTAATGGTTTAGCGACATTAGCAAATCCTAGGACGAACTTACGGTAATAAGTGTAAAATCCAAGAAAGCTTCGCACTTGTTGCTTGTCTTGCGACTCCGGGCATTCCTGAACTGCCTTTATCTTGTCTAGATCAGCACTTTTAGATACGACATGACCTAAGTTCTTCTTTCCGGAAGATTATTATCCTTCTAAACCAAATCAAATAAGAGAGAATTTCAAATATGAATTACTACGAAACAATTAAACTGATTTTACTCAGTAACAAACGTAACTGAAATATTCTGGCCCCAAACACACTCCGAAAGTTTCAAGTATCTATCTCTTTCCTTTCGAAAGTTATAATGTTCAAGGTCACATTCAACGGTGATCCGCTCACAAAATGAAATTTGACTGGAACATGCGCATTAATATTCTACTTCTAAGTGCCGAACTTCAGATGGATCAAAATCCGTAATTTCGAAAATATCGGAAAAAATACCGATTTTGACGATTAATGAACTTAGCCGCGGCTCTAAGACCCCATACCTTCCCTGAAAGTTTCAAGGCTCTACCTCTTTCGGTTCGAAAGTTAACGTGTTTAGGGACGGTCGCCCGGACCGGCCGGACAGATGTACCTTTGAATTCGATTTTTTCATCAGTGAGTCCCAACAAAACGGCAACACAAAGTAATTTTGCTCCAGGGTAATTTCCCATCACACACAACAAAACGAGCCAGGGAAATTATTGAGGCGTTAGTTAGAAAAAACTAGCGCATGCGACATATTCTCCAGACTTGGCGCCGTCCGATTATCATCTATTCGCATCACTAGGACACGCTCTTGCTGAACAATGCTTCAATCCGTATGAAAATGTACGAAAATGGCTCAATAGCAGGAGGCTTCTAAAGTTCTTCTGGCGTGGCATTCATGACCTGCCGGATAGGTGGGAAAGTGCATAAATAGCAATGGAGCTTATCATGAATGAAATATTTTTTACATTTCCAAACAACAGACGTGTAATTTTTACAAAATAATGGGGTTTCATACATCTACACCTTGTATATTTTATTTTACCTTAAAATCCTAAAGTAAGAATTCGAACACCTGTTAAATATTTAAGATCCTGGATGATATCTTTCGTTTTGGTTCACTAGCATCTATAGTAACGAAATTCTAGATTCAAAATGGTAAAAAGCACTGACGTGAAGTTAACAGCTTTTACGCGCTAGTTGCTGTTCAGTCAGGCCATGTTGCATATAACGGAGGATCTGGTAATCGGATGGAGCAGGGTCGGGGCTGTACGGCGAGTGAGGTAGAACTTTCGTGACCGTGCTACAAAATAATTTTGTCGTGTAGGTCGCCGAATTGCAGCCGTTTTTCTTGCAATGCTCAGCTCAAATACATCAATTGTCGTCTGTAGACATTTCCTGTTATGATTTCGTTCGATTGTAGAAGCTCATAATACACTATACCCAACTGGTCTCACAAAATACCAGCATCGTCTTCGTGCCATGAATATTCGGCTTGACAGTTGATGATGAGGTTTTGGATGATTGTAATATACCCAATTTTCATCGCGGTCACAATTCGATGCAAAAACTCTCTATTTTACCGTTGGAGCAGTTGTTTACACACGAAAAAATGACGTTCGACGTCTCTTGCCTTCTGTTCATATGGCACACAATTTCCTACCTTTCGGATCATTCCTATTGCTTTTCAACGATGGAAAATGTCTGGTTGAGTCACTTCAAGTGTTTTTGGGAGTATGTAATTCTACATAAAAAACAATAAAGATCGTACAAATAAAGAAAATAAATCCGGGGTCTACAAGTTGACTTGCAAAGATTGCCCTTTAGTATACATTGGCCAGACTGGTAGATCACTCAAGAAACGTGTCCAAGAACACCAAAGGGGTTATATATACAATTCTGTACATTCGACATATGCTAATCATCTTAAGGAATTAAGGCATAATTTCAACAATAATTATGAAATTATCCACGTTGAAAGCAAAAGTTCTAGATTAACACTTTTAGAATTTCTTGAAATCAACAGGTATAATGCCCGTAAAATCCTTTTGAACGAACAAACAGATGTCGATCATTCTCCATTACTGAATATTTTTCCTTAATGGCATTTTTAGCGGCAAACTCCAATAAACACCTTGAGTTTTTATGACTTGTGCTTCTATTATTTGGTCACGTACCTAAAAATGTATATAAACTCGGTTACACTGAATACAATCAGACAGTACAATGTAATACCAGAAGAAGCCACATCGTGGTGAAACAATTGTTGTAGTAGAACAAACATTTTTGTGGAAATAAATTACTGTCTCATATACATTTTTCTAATTAAAATGAGTTTCCACCAAGTAAAGACCGAATCTATCAAATATCTATAAGATAGTGCCTGCAATGAGAAGGGAAATTAAATTATATAAATATTTTAAAAAAATTTTAAAAAATTAGCCTTCTACATATTTAATTCCAAAAGATTATATTTAATTATTATACCTTCTGAAAATAAATTGAAATAATGTCGTTGTCATTATAAAATAAAACACTTGTTTACATTTTCTACTTTATTTTTGGTATTGACGTACGTTTCGTCTTTGCTAGAAAGACTTCATCAGAATACCTGATGAAGTCTTTCTAGCAAAGACGAAACGTACGTCAATACCAAAAATAAAGTAGAAAATGTAAACAAGTGTTTTATTTTATAATGACAATTACAACTGATTTCTACCAAGCAACGGCCCAATCTATCATAAATTTGAAATAATGTCGTATAAGTACCACTTATATCATGACATAAAATAAACATTCATTATAAGACATCCGAATGGTATAACAAAATCCAATAAATAAAAATTATTAACCAAAATCCTATAAATTAAACATTTTGAATAGACAAAATTTTGTTTCTGCTTATCAATCTTATGAAAACCAATATCTTTCAAGAATATCCAACATAATCTTAAGAATTTCATCACAAAACTATCTTACTTAGACTATTCAATATTATTGGATATCTAACCAAGGTACTTTATATAAAAACTCAAGATATGTGATTTTTGATTTTCCAGTAATGTTTTGCATATCTTGAGTTTTTATATAAAGTACCTTGGTTAGATATCCAATAATATTGAATAGTCTAAGTAAGATATTGGTTTTCATAAGATTGATAAGCAGAAACAAAATTTTGTCTATTCAAAATGTTTAATTTATAGGATTTTGGTTAATAATTTTTATTTATTGGATTTTGTTATACCATTCGGATGTCTTATAATGAATGTTTATTTTATGTCATGATATAAGTGGTACTTATACGACATTATTTTAATTTATTTTCAGAAGGTATAATCATTAAATATAATCTTTTGGAATTAAATATGTAGAAGGCTAATTTTTTTAAATTTTTTAAAAATTTTTTAAAATATTTATATAATTTTATATACCTTCTATCAAGAATTAACCTCTATTTATGTTATTTTATAGGGAAATTAAATATATAATACCATATAAAAGGCAACATGTTAACCTTTGTAACCTGCAGAGAATGAAATAAATTTAAAAAAAAATTGGCATTCACAAAAGCAGAAAATATTGATCAGGATCTACGTATTACTTACCGCCATCTGATTAAACGTCTTATGAGAAACAATAATAATTCAATATTCGACGATTTTTATGGATTAGGTACGTTAAATCGATCAAAATACCACACGGTGTGTCTACGTGCAACCTCACAATACGAAAAGAAAGAAATCTGGGAAATTCTACACTTATTGAAAACAATGCAACTCTACAGCGCATGCGATAACAACGTCGACTTTCATTGCGGAAACTTCAAACTTCTTATTAGTCTTAGTTTAATCACATTATTGGAGCGTTTTTTAGCAATTGAAATTCAAATCAACAGTGAAGCGTTTTTCAACATTACACAGTGACTATGTAAACAAGCAAAATTGTCGCATCTGGGGCACTGAAAATACTCATGAAACTGCTGAGAGACCAGTAAATCCACAAAAAGTCACCGTATGGTGTGCAATTCGGTCTGGTGGAGTGATTAACCCGTACCTCTTTGAAAATGAAGAAGTTTTCACACAAACCGTCAATTCTCATCGCTATAGCCAAATGATTACCGTTTTTTTCTTGGCCTGAAATTAATGATATAGAATTGGAAGAGATGTGGTTCCAGCAAGATGGTGCAACAAGCCACAAAACGACCCGTTTTGGCTTTATTGTAAAAAAATTCCCAGGGCGCGTAATTTCTCGTTTCGGCGACGTGAACCAAGATCTTGTGATTTATTTTTTTTGTGGAGTTATGCGGAGGATCTTGTTTATGCCGAAAATCCTCAGAATATTGACGATCTGAAAACCAACATCCCTCAAGTTATTAGTGAGCTATTGCCCGAAATATGATGGCGAGTCATCGAAAATTACCTCACAAGTATTGAGTCCTGTAAGAGATCACGATATTGTATTATATTACACACATAATGGCAAGGTCCAAACATTACATTGAAAAAAAAATTTTGATCGATATTCTAAATGAAAGAGTGTTTTATTTACGTTTACTCTCTGAAGCACCAAGTGGATAACCCTGTATATTAAACAAAACGTCATGTAGTTATTTCACATCTAAGTACTGAATTTGTTTTATTTGTTCGTCTGGACGACCGATCCTCACGAAATTTGGCATAAATTTAATATTGTTACTATACACCTTAATACTATAATATAATTTGTTTTTTTTTGTGTATTGGTTTCTAGAGTTTCCAAAAGATTACGTTTATGCGTTTAATTTTCAATATGTTTTATTTTGATTCAAATGTTGAAGGCAAAGTATTTTGATAATTTTGATTTCGGACATCCATTGCCTGAATTCTTTACATACACAATATATTCTAACCTAAAAAACAGAAAACTTCCTGAAAATTAATACAAAAATAATTGTAACAAATGTCTTCATAGATTGAATCTGAATTCACAATTTCTTCATATACACAATATATTCGAACGTGAAGTGATCTCAGGTTAGAATATATTGTGTATGTAAAGAATTCAGGCAATGGATATCCGAAATCAAAATTATGTATTATTTTGTAATAATTATTAAAATTTATTACTTTATGAAAATTTTCAACTAAATATAGAGAATTATTAGGAGTACAAATAAGTTTGCGCCGTACGGAACCCAATTTCCTTGTTTATGAATCATGCCTTATGATTTTAAACGATGTGAGACTGCTTGCTGAGTGACTTCTAATGTTAGAGCAAGTTCTTTTTGTATTTGAGATGAATCTTCCTCCAATAATTCCTCCAATTCTGCATCCTCGTAAATTTTTGGCCTTCCACTGCGATCTTTGTCTTCTACGTCGAAATTACCGTTTTTAAACTTTTGAAACTCTTGACACGTTCTCTCACTCAAAGCACCCTCACCATATGCTTCTACGAGCAATTGATACGCCTCAGCAGCAGATTTCTTTAAATTAAAGAAGTAAACTAATATTTCCCGCAAATGACGCTTACTTGGCTCAAATTTTGACATTTTCAACTTATAAAAATTATATTTTACCAATATAAAATCAATGATATTAATAGGTTATGTTGTTGAATGTTGAATGTCCAAACTATTTTTTAAGCCGGTTATCATCTGCGAAAGCTAACCGAAACTCCGTGCCGCGCCATCTACAATAAAACGGCGGAAACTTATTTGTACTCTTAATATTATGCAGGTATTAGAAACATACTCCAATTATTTTTTTCTATGTTTCAAGTGCTATGATCCAATCTTGCATTAACATTCCAACCTTTATTCTACATCTCACCTTCTGATTTCAATTTGGACTCAATTTTAGAAGTGCGTATTTTTTTAAATTGCAAAATGTAGACCCATTCAGGAATTTAATATTTCTGTTTGGGTTTGAAACCTATACTGTTATTATTTTCAAAATGTATCGTGCTTAAAAACTGTCTGGTCGACGGCCGGAAAGAAATTAATTTGATATTGAATTTTAGATAAATTTCAATATGATAGTTCGAATTGAATATTATTATATGTACTTAGAAATTATAAGATAATGAGAGTCAGTAGGGCGGAAATTTTTTTTCGGCAAGATCAAAGCGGAAAAATTTCAAATTATTTGAGGAAATCATCTCTTTCAAGAGAATAATGAATGAACTTACTTCTATGCGAACTTGGCAGCAGTTTTTTTATCAGTAAAAGATCGCGGGAATTACCGTGTGTGTAGCTATTATCTTAAAAAATCTACCAGTAATTTGCAAGTCAGTGAAAACCTGTCATAAAAATTATAAAAGAAACGGAACCCAACCTGCACTTTTGATTGGGGGGTACTGAATCCCTTTGTCTAGACGCCAATTTCTAGAAATAGTCAGATGCCAAATTTTTCGCAGAACGATCAACTGTTGCATCAGCTGTACTACAGGTAGCAGTCCATTGGACCAAATGTTTCCTTCATTAATGGTGTAACACGTTCGGCAGAAATCTCTCTGTTCACTGCAAACTATAACGAATTGAAATGTTTCAATCTTAACTTGTGGTTCCAGCTTACATCTGCATACCTAATTTGTCACTGAAGTTGGGATTAAATTCGTTCAGCCTGAACTTTCAAATTTAATATTTATTGCAACTGTTGTAGCAACATATTCGCACCTAAATTCTGGTCCCAACAAACAAAAATACAAATTTTTTAAATATTTAAATATGAAAACAGTTTTATTCTGTTAGCCTCCTACAAATTTTAATTTCAAAAAATTTTATTCAAAAACTTTTAGAATTAAATTAATGTCTTCAAAAACACTGTTTCAATTTAGTATACATATAAAATCAACACTTAATATCTAATATAAAATGAAATAAAAAACCAACGAAATATAAATTATCAATTAGGAATACTACTACTCAAGTATTTATTTAGTAATTTTATTTGATAATTTATATTTCGTTGGGTTTTTCTATTCCATTGGATATCAAATAATGAGTGTTAATTGTATATGACTACTAAATTGAAGCAGTGCTTATAAAACATTAATTTAATTCTAAAAGTTTTTATATAAAATTTTTTTAAATTAAAATTTGTAGGAGGCTAACAGAATAAATCTGTTTTGATATTTAAATTTTGTAACAATCCTTCTATCAAGTGAAAAATCTCTTTTTATTATTTTAAAAATACAAATATAATTTTATTTTGAGTAGACCTTAACATAAACCCTGATGAAAAGATATAACGAACAAAGCAAATTTACCATAATAATTTATTTTTTCTCATCATTTCTTCTCTTTAGTTGGATAAGGTAGTTCATTACTTTTTGATAGTTCATTTACAAACTGGAATAAATAAGAAATTACTTCGTTTTTAATCACTTTTTCATTACTGGGATACAATGACTTTTGAAAATAACCGCAATACCACAAAAATACAGACTTCATTTACTAAATCTCTCGAATGTTTTTCCAATAAAATTCCATGATTCGTGTAATCTGCAAGATTTACTTTATTCTTAGAAAATTACAAGTGTTGATGAATATCGTCAATGTATAAAAAGAAAGGATAAAGTATAGAAAATAATAATTCCCTGTATAAAATTTGCGACTTTCTACAATCGGGTATACTTATTTTCTATCAATTTATTTATATTTTTATTCTAAAAAAGGAATGTGATGAAGTTAATTCAAGAAATAGAGACCTTGTAGCACTGACATGACGTCAGAAGCTTATAGCGTTCTTACATAATTAGTTGCATAAATTTCATTGATTTATGACATCTTAAATTATTTGATGATTAATCAATTAAATAATAAGAAGAGGTTTTTTACTTGATAGAAGGATTATTACGAGTCTGTTTTGATATTTAAATTTTGTAATAATCCTTCTATCATGTAAAAAAACCCTTCTTATTATTTTATTGTATATATAATATATTATTATATGTTGGTATATAAATGTCATTTGGTTTTAACTACGGCCATAAAATACCTAACAAGCTTTGTGTGATTTTTGTGATGAACATGGAATACGTAGGATTTTTAAAGTTCCCTAATTTTAGTGCATGTTAATTGATTTTATTTTTTAAATGTGAAGTAGGACTGATGGAGATCTTACTCAATTTCAAATTGTTTTTGAGTATGTACTACATGTTTTGACAGATTTTTGAAGTAACTCATTTAAATATTTAAATATATTAAAAATTTAAAATGAATTAGTTTTGGAGTTCTTCAAATTATGTTTTGCATTTTTGAAAAAGATTTGGTTTTCATAAATATAAGATCAGAAACAAAATTTTGTCTCCTTCAAGTATTCATTTAGTAATTTTAATTGATAATTTATATTCCGTTGCGTTTTTTTATTTCATTTGATATTTCATAATGAGTTTCGATTTTATGTAAATTTGTAGGAGGCTAACAAAATAAATCTGTTTTGATATTTAAATTAATAAATTGCCTGACAATTACAGGAAAAAAAATTTGAATGAAACTTTTCTACCTTTCGAACCTCATGATATACACTTTAATTTTTAAGGCATACCAATTTTTAATTTGCCCTTTTTTGTATTTCACAACCATTTTCCTTCTTGCCGTGATTCCATCGAGCGATTAGCAATACCCACCTAATTAAACAAAGCAAAAAAAATGTTTTTGAATACCAAATCCTTCGTAAAAGAAATAGAGCGATTCAGTTACTTAGTGATGGTTCATTTCAAAAGTGGAATATTTAAGAAATTATTTCGTCAATGTAGAAAACGGAGTAATTTTCTATTTATTCCGAATTTGTAAAAAAAGACACAGTAAGCAATTTTAATACCATTTATGAAGCTTTAAAAACTGAAAAGAAAAAAATATCCATTTATCAGAAATTTTAAAGATTAACAAATACTTGATTTAAATCCATTCATAATGATATTTTATATAAGGTTACTCATTAGAGCAATATGTGGAAATTATTCCACATATTTATTATGTAAATAAAAATTATTTCGCTGTCGCTGTAGCATGATCATATTATTTATATTTCGAATAACTTAGCGTTTGGTGAACAAACAACTGTAAATTCATCTCATTCGACGTAAAAAGCCTATTCACTTCTATTCCATTTGATGAAGTCAAAACAATGTTGAAAACTTTGATCAATAGTAGTCATCTATCACAAAATAATGAAAAAAATATTTTCAAAACTGAAAGAAATGTGTTTAGAACAGAATTATTTTAAATTCAACAATAAATTCTTTAAACAAATCAATGGCTCACAAATGGGAAGTCAAATAAGTCCACTTTTAGCTGAATGATTAATGTCTTACTTTGAAAAATTATTATTCGCCAACACTACAAATGATAAGTTGGTAAAACTCGTCCACTTTTGGGCTAGATATGTAGATGAAGTGTAATAATAAGTTCGAATTCTACTTTTCTAGAAAACCTACTACTACTGATAGCATAATTCATTCAAAATCCAGTCAGTCATGGCAAATTAAAATGTCAGCATTCCATAGTTTCATTCATAGACTTTTGAGCATCCTGTTGAACAATTTCCGAAAATAAGTCAATATAATTAAAACTATAACGGTAAACAATGGCTATAGAACTGAAATCATTGATAAAATGATCAATAAGGAAACTTACCACAATATTATAAAAAAAATTTATATCAATACAAATGATCCTCATAAAGAAAAGAAAATATGGTTTTCAATGGCTTATATAAAAGGTTTCTGTCGTAGGATCTCTAATGGTTACATAAAATGGGAATTAATTCTTTAGCAGTAAATATAAATAATTTACAATAAACAATAAAGAAACGAACCCCAACTTTTCCGAACCGGGAATTTATCAAATCAATTGTGATGATTGTAATGCTACATATATAGAACAAACAGGCCGATGTTTACAACATAGAATAAAGGAACATAGTATGTATATTCTGAAAAACCAGAAATCAACCGGTATTGCAGAACATTTTATAGAAAATAATCATTTTTTAATGAGAAAGATGTCACTTTACTACATAATGTTAATAAGGGTAAATTGATGGACTATTTGGAGATTCTCTCAATCAAGAAAGCCATTGAGAAAAAGAAGAATTTAAGAAATTCCCAAATACTCTTTGGCAACACCCTTATATTGGATAATGTTATTTCCATGCGCCATAGAAATACACAGTTGTCCTAAGCGTAATAAAAGAACCTTTTTCAATTGTAAGTTTAGTTCCTTTTTGTACTCCTTTAAAGATGGTCGAAACACTGAAACAAGCGTCAGGATTCTGAATCCATTGTGAAACATAAAAACTGTGTGAATTTTTTTTTTAATGAAACTCAACTTCTAACGGTAATGTATTCATTTTATACTGTTACAGGTTTATTATTCAAACGAGATTTATGGTTATTCCAAAATTAGGGTTTACCTGGACTTGCGGTCAAAAAAAATATACTTAAAAGCGGTGGACTTTTCCTATCTGTTTGTTCATTGAGCAAAATTCCGATTTGATAGTGTCCATTTTTTTCTTGTGCTTCTAACAAAGTGAGGGAAAAATTTTCGTTCTCAACATGCAAAATTTCGGAATTCTGGTTAAAGTCATGCCCTATTTTCGATAAATGGTTTGTATAAGTGGAATCATTTTTTCCGTTGGGAAAATTTTTAAATGTTCTTTAATCCTGTCTGTCCTAGGCTAACAATTGGCCACCAAGATCTAGTGATTTATGGCATTCAGTTTTTTTTTTGTGGGGCTATGCGGAGGATTGTATTTATGCCAGTAATCCTCAATTTATTGATGATCTGAAAACCAACATCCGTCAAGTAATTGGTGAGATATTGCCCGAAATGTGTCGGCGATACATCGAAAATTATCGAGTCCTGTAAGAGATCACGCGGAGGACATTTAAATGATTTTGTATTCCACACATAATGGCAAGGTCCAAGCATTATATTGAAGTAAAAATTTGATCGATATTCTAAATGAAAAAGTGTTTTATTTACGTTTACTTTCGTAAGCACAAAATGGATAACCCTGTACATCTGATTCTCTTCATCGATGTTTTTTCCGGTTGATTGAATGGAGACATTTGGGGGAGTGCACCATGAGTCTGTGTCGCCCGGTGGTTGCACCTGACGTTTCTTTCACGAACAAAACACACCTTGAGTATGCAAGTAGTGTACAGCAGGAAGAATGGGCCAATTGTTCCTATATGTCCTTTTGAAACTTTCTTCTATCTTACGGTCCGAAATCGAAACAATAAGATGTCCGATATGTTGTTTCCGAAAATATAATAGAATCAAATGTTTTGGAAACAAGAGGCTTGTGCCCGGCCACAGTGTACCAGGAATATCTAATGAGACATCAAACGTCCGCCGCAAATATACAGACTGCCTTTGTGCCATTCATTTCGAAGCGATAAAGACATAATTGATTCTTGGGCGGTCTATGCCGGCGGCTTATCTCGAATTCGGAAGGTGTAAGATATAACAAAGGCTAATAATGTTAAAGGGGAAACCAAGATCTGCCGTGAAATGATCCGAGGAAGTGAGAATACGTCCATATAATCTGGGAAATCATAAAACAGGTGTGGGACTGTAGCAACTTGTGATTCA
Source organism: Megalocaria dilatata (assembly GCA_034642435.1). Classification (NCBI taxonomy): domain Eukaryota; kingdom Metazoa; phylum Arthropoda; class Insecta; order Coleoptera; family Coccinellidae; genus Megalocaria; species Megalocaria dilatata. The sequence goes on from CM067863.1 coordinate 13,941,825, forward strand.
TACTATCGTTTAACTAGGAGAACATAGTAACAACATCCTCTTTACACATCCAAGGATTACTCCTGCGATGTTTGCAGTCCATTCAGAGGTTTCTATTTCCTTTCTACCTTGACATGTATCAGATGTTTTTCTCGAAAAGTCCTACGATTATTAATCTCTGATTATATCATCGATTCAGACTATGCAGATTGAAGGTAATATGACGATGTCATTAAATCCCTTCTTATATAACATAATTTCAATTCAAATGGACTGATTTTATCATATTCCTAGAACAACGTCTGCGACGAAACTACTTCCGATTTAAAATGAAATGAATTCATAGGATATCCCTTGGAAGAGGATTTTTAAAACAAGGTTAAATAATGAAAAAGTGTAATTCTGTGAAACCTCTACAAAATGGAATTTTAAAGAAATTTACAGATTAATTCTTGGAAACCTCTATAACTTCAATCTGAAAAATCTCTCAGGAACTTTTTTAAATTAAACTGAATAAAATGCCTTAGAAACACTATTTCACTTTTTAGGCATGTAGAATTATCAAGACATATGAGTGGCTGTTAACCATTAAATAATCCAAAGAAAACATACTCGTGAAGTGCTGATCATAATCATACGGATCTGTGATCAAAAACTTGTTTCGATTGGATATTCAGAAATAACAAATTCCATCACCAAAATATGCTCCACATGGAAATTGAAAAGGTCTCTTTTATTTCCCTCTTAAAAAAATAGATAGCACATTCTCCCGAAAAGGAATCTGAAATTCTTACCCACCATATATATATATATATATATATATATATATATATATATATATATATATATATATATATACAGGGTGTCCCAACGAAATTTTGAGACCCCCCAGAACTCGGAAACGACAAATTTTCGGATATTTTAAAAAAACAGATCAACTTCTGTTTTCAGGGGGACAAATTTCCATCATAAATTTGTTCCGAAAAAAACACACCCAAGAAGGTGGCATCAACCCCCAACATTTTTTGAATAGACAAGAGATGTCGAGTGTTGGTTAGCTTGAAAGTTACTTATGTTCTGTACACAACCCAGTGAAAATTTTCAAAATTGGTTGTTCATTCACGAAATAATGTAATATTGAACGTCAAAAGGTGATGTTGAACAGAGAGTTGAGCCGCCCATACTCAAGAACCTAAGAGTTTTGAAGAATTCAAAAATAATTTTCTGTATTCTCAAATGTGTTTCAGTCTTTGGTTTCTGCATAATAATTGGGTTTGAGACTTACTTACGTGGGCGAAAAGAAAGAATAGAAATTCTCAAATTATACTATCGGAATGACGAAAATTCTAGATTAACTGCAAGGTATTTTGATAACAATCATCCAGAAAGAAGTGTTAGTCACCAATATGTTAAGCATTTGATGAATAAATTGAAAACTACTGTTTCCATTCAGATGGATGATAGGCAATCTTTAAAAACTTTTGCACGAGCGTCTAATGTTCTGAAATCTAGGGTTCACCGAATTGCGAAAACTCATAAATTTCACCCTTACAGGATAAGTCTGGTGCAACAGTTAAATGATGATTATTCTGGGCGTAGCACTCAGTTTTGTGAACAATTTAGTAAGTTTAAATAGAAAAAGGCTTTTTACTTGATAGAAGAAATATAACAAAATTTGAGTATCAAAACAGATTTAATCTGTCAGTCCTCTACAATTTTAATTTCAAAAAAATTTTTATTCGAAAAACTTTTAGAATTAAATTAATGTCTACATAAGCACCGCTCATATTTAATAGACGTATATAATCAAAACTCAATATACAATGTCAATGGAATAAATAAACCAAAAAATATAAATAGTCATTTAAAATTAAAAAATAAATATCTGAAGGAGACAAAATTTTGTTTCTGATCTTACCATAATGAACACCAATTCCTTTTCAAAAACATAAAGCACAACTTGAGGACTTCTCAAAAAAGATAATTGATTTGAAATATTTAATATATTTAAATATTCAAATGAGTTAATTCAAAAATCTCTCAAAACATGCACTATATCTTCAAAAAACAATTAGAATTCCGATAATCTCTTCATCAGCCCTAAATAATATTTAAAATATCAAAATCAACTAACAATCGGTAAGTTGATTTTTGAGGTTAGTTGATAGTTTGAGGTTACACCTCAAAGTGTAACCGGAAATTGCTTAAATTTTAAAAATCCAAATAGTCTATGTTCGTCACAAAATCACAGAAAACTGTGAGCTATTATAAGGTTTTTTTTTTTTAATTAAAATTGTAGAAGACTGACAGATTAAATCTGTTTTGATATTCAAATTTTGTTACATTTCTTCTATCAATTAAAGAGCCTTTTTCTATTTTATTTTATACATAATATATGATTATATTTTGGCTTAAAAAAATCTCATTATGGAATGTCAATGGTTTAAAGAAAACCTTATAATACCTTACAGTTTTCTGTGATTTTGTGAATTCTAATTGTTTTTTGAAGAATAAATCTGTTTTGATATTCAAATTTTGTAATTATCCTTCTATCAAGTAAAAAACCGTTTTTTTTATTATTTTATTTCATATATAATATATAATTATATTAGGTTTTTAAATAATGAAATTTATTATACAGTGTCGAATGTTTTTAACTAAGACCATTGAAGTGCATTATAAACTTTGTGTGATTTTATTGTGAGCATAGAACATAACGTACCTTGGATATTAGTATACCTAGTTGAATGTTCTTCAAATCACATATTTCCAGACGGCATTTGGTAAACCTATTTATTGTTAATTGATTTTATTATTATTTTTTATATGTAAAGTTGAACTGGTCTTATCTGAATTCTAATTATTTTTGAGGATGTGCTACATGTTTTGAGACTTTTTGAAGCAATTCATTTAAATATATTAAATATTTCAAATAAATTGGTTTTTGAGAAGTTCTTAAAATTATTTTGTATATTTTTGGGACAGATTTAGTTTTCATAAATATAAGATCAGGAAACAATACATTTTGTAACAAACGGGGCTTCGTACGTTTGTCTGAATAGTTGAATAGCATGCCTGGAACGAAACAAAAAATATTTATTTATTTATTAATTCCAATTGACAATTTATATTCGTAGAGTTTTCCTAATTCCATTTGATATTGTATAATGAGTTTCGATTTTCTACGTCTATTAAATATGAGCAGTGCTCATAAAGACATTAATTTAATTCTTAAAGTTTCTTGAATAAATTTTTTGAAATTAAAATTGTAGAAGACTAACAGATTAAATCTGTTTTTATATTCAAATTTTGTAATAATCCTTTCATCAAGTAAAAAACCGTTTCTCATTATTTTATTAAATGCTATATTATATTATATGAAGTATCGAAAAATGAACATATGCAAGAACACAAATCAAAACGAATATTTTATTCTCTCTGCGAAGTGTATGGAATTCTCGAAGTCTGTAGGTAGTTATTTATCGGTTAGTTACGGAAATCACGATGGATGCATGTCATGGAAGCAATCGCAATAAATTCCCATCGTTTTATAGACATTTGTCAATGTTGTAGACAACAATAATAATCGAACCTACCGAAGATGTACCCCAAAATGAAATAACGAAATCTTTTATCATGTGATATCTCTATTAAAATGCAGCCAAGTCACGCGAACCTACGTACCTACTCTGAATTTTATAGCATTTGCTCTTGTACTTTAACTAATCGTAAATTTGTCTGTATTCCCTTTTGACATGAACCTCACTATCTGTGTTACCACCACTGGCTCAGCAATTATGAAGTTGCTAATTTTTTCTGGAGAAAAAATAGGAATCTATTGGAAACTATTATATTATTTTATTTTTTCTTTATAATCGATTTTCTAGCTTCGGCAACATTTCACTTCGATAGTTCTTAATTTAAGCTATAAAATATCTTTAGAGACGTTACCCGAGAATAATAATTTCTTTAGCTTGATGAAGATGAAGAGAATGGCTACGTTTAGAGCATGCTATGATAAGAATGTAAATATCAATAATTGTAAATTATAAATTTTAGTGTTTTCTTTTATTTTGTAAAGTAGTAAATGAAATTCAATTCCATAAACTTTTTATAGTTGAACGGCAATTGTTTCACCATACTGTGGCTTAATCATAATCTACATTTAAACTGATACTGTGTAAAAACTTCCATAGGTTCTTATATACAGGTATGGAAAAGACAGTCGGAAACATAGGAAATTCAATGTTAATCTAGAGGAGCACGAATGTCCAATGCTAATCTAGTGGAGCAGCGGAAGAATCAAAACCTCAGCGCGATGCGATGACGAATAAACGACTGTTTGCTCTCAACGGCAGTGGCTAGTGGGGGGATGCTTTGATCGGAACGAGGCTCTGTCCTGCTTTCAGTCCAGCAATCAGAATCATTCGAACTTCACACATGAGATTCGTGTGTCCATATCGGTTGAAAATACGACTATCTTATTCCATTCTATGCGAGGAATTTATTTGCCGTGATTAACGACACAAATGATTTCCTCTGCGAAAATGAGTACTTTGGTTCTTTATAACTGACTTGAAATTAAAATAAACTCTACGAAAATGAGAAATTCGAAAACAAACACAAATTTTAAAAAATACGAAATATAAGATCAAATATGCAAATAATCAACCTTGTTGAGCCAAACCGTAACCAAATCTATTATAAAGAGATTATCTCATATCTCAGATTCGGCATAGTTGCTATTTTGGCACAAAGTTGGATTATTTTGAACCTTGATTCATTAATATTCGTCGCTTTATCAATTTCATGCCCGTAAACCAAATTTTTCCAGATATCCTCAAAAAAAAATCATAGGGAGATAAATCTGGTGATATGGGGGACCACTTGATCGTGCCCTTTGTAGCAATGACACTGTCCGAAAATGTCGTGACTTGGACAGCCTTCCTGTTGAAATTAGACATCATCGAAATTAATTGGTAACTGTCGAACTGTCAGAATAATTTCATTCTCTAAGAGCTCCAGATATTTGGCAGCGTTTAGGTTACCATCGATAAAAAATGGCCCCATGATGTAATTCCCCAGTATTCCTGGTCAAACATTAAGTTTTTGGGGACACTGGATACGCACAGAAATACTAAGATGTTTTTTCTTCCTAGACCAGTTATCTTGTTACTGATGGGTTATGTTTTCTATTCAAAGAAAAGGATGGTTCATTAGTGAAAAAGATATTGTTAAGGAATGAACTATTTTCATTTACTTTTTCCATCACAAGTTTCCATTCGTTTTATGGTCTTCTGGAAAATTTTCTTGGTTTGTTTGAACCTTATTCCAACGGTAACTATTCCTATTCAAAATTTTCCGAACACTTCTATCGCGCATATCGACTTCTTCAGTAATTTGTTAACTCGAACAAGGTGCACTGGTTTCAACAGCAGCAGACACATCTACTTCTTTTGTCAGACGATTTTCACTAATGGTTTTTGGTGGTTTATCAATCTTGCAATGGCTGCATGTTCATTAACACCCATATTTCGTGAATTGTTTAATTATTTTAGAAATAGCCGAACTTGAAGGAATCGGCCTATCTTCAAAGGCAACAATAAATTCAGTCATTGTCTCTTGAATGGATTGACCACCAAAGTACTATTTTATGGTCTTTCTTCTACACAGAACATTTCGATTTACTTCATTTTCAACCGATATGCATAAACGAATCCCACGTTTGAAGTGGGAATGATTCAGATTGCTGAACTGAAAGGAGTGCAGAGCTTCGTTTCGATCGAAGCATCCCGCCCCACTAGCCACTGCCATTGAGGGAGAACAGTCGTTTATTCGTCATCGCATCGCGCAGAGGTTTTGATTCTTCCATTAAATATTCGTGGCCTTCTAGATTAACATTGAATTTCCTGTTTCCGACTGTCTTTTTCATACCTGTATGTATTGACAGTTATTACAGCAAATGGGTATAAAGTCGGATGACAGTTATTTGGGTATTCCCAATAAGGTGGAGAGAAACCAACAATGGCAATAAAAGTTATTGGGGTTGTCGCTGGTTTTCCCAAACAACAATAGAGTTTACCTATTCGTATCTGTTTGTTCGTTTAGGAGAATTATAGACTCCTGATTTATTATCTTTGTTTGATTTATCTTTATTATTTTTAATGTATTTGTCTATGTTGGTAATGGTTCCGTAAGGTCATGTGTAATTAAAATTTTTCTAAAAATAATTGGCATTGTCTCGGGATATTCTACTTATTATATATATGAAATGTATGCATTTTTTTGAGATGGGGTCTTTTGTGGTAGGATAAACGTGAGTTAATACTATCGTTTTCTGTTTATTTTTCATCATTTTATTTATCAAATTCACCTATGAAGAAAAGAAGAACCGAAGTATCGATTTCCTAGACTTAAATAATACAAGATTAAATAATTTCACAAACCTACGCACACAGATATCTCCATATATAGAACTTCTAATCATCCCCTCAATCAATAAATGTCAGCCTCCATAGCTTCGTCCATAGATTACTAAAAATACCGATGAACCCCCTAAATTTTTCCGAAGAACTCAATATAATCAAACAAATAGCATTTAACAATGGTTTCAACCCATCCCTTATATCAGGTGTTTTTTTTAGAGTGATAGAACTTTCAATAGGGATAACTGTGATTTGACAGAAGGTCGAAGCCATGTTGTTTTGACATTTCTGTTCAATAAGCATTGACAAATTATCATGGAAAGACTCACGCCGCAACAACGTTTACAAATTGTTGAAATTTATTTCCAAAATCAGTGTTCTATTCCCAAACTTATATAGCACTTCGTGAAATTTGTGGTTTACATAATCGTCCATCAGAGCAGCTTATTCGTCGAACTATCGATAGATTTCGGACAACATTTTCTCTACTCAATGCAACAACAACAGGACTAAGAACTGTACGTACAGAAGATAATATTGCTGCTATATGTTATAGTGTTAATGATGATGCAGACTTGTCTATTCGTCGACTTTCACAACAAGATGGACTCTGTGCATCCACCACATGGAAAATTTCGCGTAAAGATCTTGGTTTACACCCATACAAGATCCAACTGGAACAAGAATTAAGGCCACTTGTTCATAATAAGCGTCGTTTGTTTGCTGATTGGGCCCTAGAACAGCTTGAAGTTGATCCACTTTTTTATCGTGAAATTGTGTTTAGTGATGAAGCTCATTTCTGGTTGAATGGCTATGTAGACAAGCAAAATTGCCGTATATGGAGTGAAAACAATCCTCAAGAAGTTCTGCAGGTTCCATTCCATCCTGAAAAATGCACTGTATGGTGTGCTGTACACGATGGAGGCATCATCGGTCCATATTTCTTTAAAAACGATGCTGGAGCTAATGTTTCAGTGAATGGTGCTCGTTACAGATCGATGATCATTGATTATTTGTTTTAAAATTTGAATGGTATCGACCCAGAAGTGTTTTGGTTTCAACAACATGCTGCTACCCTAGCAATTGATTTATTGAAAGAAAGATTTGGCGATAACATTATTTCGAGAAATGGTTCAATTAATTGGCCTCCTAGATCATGTGACATACCTTCACTGGATTATTTTTTTGGGGTTATGTCAATTTATTGGTTTATGCTGATAAACCAGAATTAATAGATGCTTTGGAAGCCAATATAACTCGTGTTATTGATTAAATAAGGCCCGAATTACTGGAAAAAATGTTCCAAAATTGCTCTGGTCGAATGCGGTTCCTCAGAGCTAGTCGTGTGGATATATGCCGGAAATTATTCTTAAAACATGAATGTCATAAAATTATCTTTCAAATAAAAAAAATTGGCATCAATCTTAATTTAAGGGTGTTTTATTTCAATTTAAAGTTCTATCACTCTGAAAAAAACACCCGATATATAAAATGATGAACAATAAACAGAAATTATGACAGATAGCCGTCAGATTTACACGCGGCACCAGAGCTGCGCAAGAACAACACCCCTAAGCAGTTGAATTAACAAGTCCGAGAACTTCTGTTAATCAGAAGTCCTTCTTCAACCGAAGTGGACGGTTGTATAATGTATGTATATATGTAATGTATAATCTTCAACAGCTCAAGAGTAAATAGGACACAACTTTCCACTCGGGTACCAACTAGGTGACATAAGTTTTCCTCATTAAATATTAAAATAGGGGAAAATTTCAAAAAAAATAATAACAACTTTTGTTTGAAAACCGACTCACTTTACAGATACTGAATTTTTTTAGCCGTTACTATTTGGTAGTTGATCATAATGAAAACAAATTGTAGAAATTACTATGTTTTACTACCAAAAAATATATATTACACATTTTCTTGTGACTCGAGTTTCGGGAAATGAGCTATTCCATCATCAGACAATCAGACAACAGTTGTCTGATGATGGGATAGTTCATTTCCCGAAACTCGAGTCACAAGAAAATGTGTAATATATATTTTTTGGTAGTAAAACATAGTAATTTCTACAATTTGTTTTAATTACGACTCACTTTTATTTGTGAATTGACATTTTTTTTCCTGCTGCTTGCCTCTTGTCGTGACTACTAATTTTTTGTACAGCTGAAGACGTCCATGTCTCTTATTACTTTCACTTTTAATTTTAGATTTTTTCTGTTATATTTATGCTTAAAGCCCTCGGGTAGCCCGAACAGGCATAAAACAAGAACCTTGTGCTCAGATGCTGTTCCGCTTGATGAGGATAAAGTTGAATTTTTGTATTTATATTTACTTTCATACAAATAGTTTTTTTTTGTAATTTTTGTCTTAGAAATAAACCCAACGTCCTGTGAACTTGACGAACCAATGTCTATAAGTGCAATAAAAATTTGTCCAATTCGCCAATGTGTGACGTCTTCATTGATATAGAGCTGAAACCTCATCATGTCCTATATATACATTACTAAAACTTATCATGAAATATCTCCAAAGTTTCAAATAAGAAAGTATTTTATACTTTATCGAGTCCCATTCTTATTAATTAATTTTTTTCCGACCCCCGAGAGACCGATAACGACCCCCATTCTTTTTATTTCCTTTGCCGACCTCCAAGAGATCGACCACATTGAGAATCACCTTAGATGAAGAGAGCTGGTTAATCCCTTTTGCACTTCATTGTATTTTTGATGTCTTTTCTTTAAATCTGCAAACGAGATAATACTGCTTCTCTTCAGATTTTTCAGTGAAAATTTTTATTTCTTCTGAAATTTTTTTTTTACAGAGTGGTATATGGAAGTGTTTCAGACACAAAAGATTTTAAACGACATGTTCAGATCGACCAGCAAACAAAACTGGCGTTATCAAACAAATCTACTAGTTTCGAAGTACCCTTCGACCAGATGCTCAAATACATAAATTCCTTCTGATATCTTCGAAATGGAGTGGAAAGCACGTACGTGTGCTAAAACACCCTTTGTTCTCGAGTTGCCCTAACGCAGAATCCATAATGAAGTTGTCCGGCGACTGCTGCAGGGATTAGATGATTAGCATACACTGGTTTTAGGACTATCTATCTGTACAGTAGTCCTAGGTAGTAGGGCCTTTTATCTCCCGAGTTATTAAATCGATATTATTCATTGGAATTCATCATGAAATATAGCCATTATTTAATTTTTATAATTCCACCTATCAACTGACTTTGGTTTATAACAAATAATAAAAAAGTAAAAGTTCACTATATTCTGGTGTTTGTAGAGGAAGACATTTGGCTGGTCTGGAAAGATATTTTTTGTTAATCATTTTTATTTTTCAAATATGAAGTGAGACTGAGGAGTTTTCGTTCTTGGAATTCTAAATTGCTTTTTGAATATATGCTGGGTGTTTTAGAAAGTTTTTTGTATGGACTTATTTCAAGTAAGTTATTTTTGAAGAAGTTCTTGTGGTTATATTTTGTATTGTTGAGAAGGGATTTGGTTTTCATATCACAAGATACGAAACAAAATTTTGTATCCTTCAAGTTTTCATTTAGTATATTTAATTAATAATTTATATTTCTTAGAATGGTTTTTGGAACGGGTGTTAATTCTATATGTCTACTGAATTGAAAGTGTGTTTACGAAGACATTTATTCAATTTAATTCTAAAAAGTTTTTAAATACAAAATTTTAGTTAAAATTTGTAGAAGTTAACAGAATAAATCTGTATTCTATTTAAAATATAATAGCTGGATTAATTCTCCGAAACCGATTTAATCTAAAAAATCTCTGGAAAACTTCTGTTTTGTCCACATTAAGGACTATTTTGTATGAAAATTGCAGGCAATGAAAGTCCGAAATCAAAATTATCAAATTTCTTTGCCATTAACATTCAGAATAACAAATGTCTTGTTGCCCAGTAACATGTAACACTGACATATAAGGATGTTCGGAAAGTAATTTCGTTCTTTCCGACAGATTTTTTTTAATTGTATTGTTTCGAACCCAACTTCTTACTTAAGCCGCAGAATCATTATATGTTTTGAGAGCTGATATAGCAGGGCTTGTGTGTGAAAAAGTTCAATTAATTATTCGCAGTAGTTTTTGGTTGGTGCCCTTCTGAATATGTAGAGCAATAAGCAGCATTTTCGTCATATTTTACTTTTTTACTATAGAAAAGGTAAAAATGCTGTTCAAGCCAGAAAGAAACTAACGGATGTGTATGGAGAAGGTGTGTTGACAGAAAGCCAGTGCTAAAACTGGTTTGCAAAATTTCGACCCGGCAATTTTGATGTCGAAGATGCACCACTTTCCGGAAAGCCGGTTGAAGCTGATAAAGGCATTAGTTGATGCAAATCGGCGAATAACAACACGTGAGATCGGTTTATGGAATTCAACTGTTTATGACCACTTGGAAGACCTTACTGGGTTTAACCTCGAAGCTAGATATACGGATTCCCCATGTTCTCACGGAGAGAAATTTGTGTCGTCGCGTTGACGTCCGTGATTCGCTTCTCAAATGTCACGAAATTGATCCATTTTTGAAGCGCATCATGGCGAAAAATGGGTTGTATGTAACAATGACAAACGCAAGAGATCATGGAGCAAAAAAGATGAACCGGCTCAAAGCATTTCGAAAGCCAATATCCATAAAAAAGGTGCTGCTATCTGTTTGGTAGGAACAATTAATTCGGAAGTCTACTTTTATCAGCTGGAAAACTCAATGATGCACTTGAACAGAAAAGACCAGAATTAGTCAACAGAAAAGTTGTAGTGTTCTCCAAGACCTAATGCAAGTTTGGTCACTCGCCAAAAGCTTTACAACTTGAATGAGATACACTGCTACACCCACCATATTCTCCAGATCTGGTGCCTTCGGATTAATATTTGTTCCGGTCATTGCCAATTTTTTGGACGGTAAAACTTTAACTTCAAATAAAGACTTCGAAAATCACCTGGATCAGTTTTTTGTCAGCAAAGAACAAAAATTTTATGAGCGTGGAATCGTGTTAGTTCTCAGAAAGATGGCAAAAGGTGTTGGACCAGAAGGGCCAATATATAATTTAATAAAATGTTTGTTCATTCATAAAAAAAAACGAAATTACTTTCCGAACAACCCAATAAATGGATTACTGAGCTATCTAAACGCTAGTCCTAGGGATATACCAAGTTATTCAATTGTAATTATTCATCATCATTTTCTCATGTATTTAACATTTGGATTTCTAAATGTACTTAAATATAAGAAAAACAAATGTTAACTTCCGCTATTTTATTGATTTACACGACAATTGTTTCGTCATACCATGACTTCATCAGGTGAGTATTCAAATACTCACCCCAAAATAGAATGTAAAAATTTTGTTTATTTCCCTTTTTGAAAAATATATAGCACCTTCTCCAGAAAGAGCATTCGAAATTCTTACGTATATTCTTGGAAGTTATTTGGATGCTGAATGAACACATTCAATAAAAAAATTAGTTATATTAACTTGAATAATAAATAAGCTAATTAGACACCATGTTTAAAACTAGGCTCATCCACAGAAAAATGTTGTAAAGAAAATACGACCATAGGCTCAAAATTGGCAGGAGTATGTGTAAAAATACAAATTTTAATTATTATAAACAAATATATTCTGAAAATTACTTTGAAGAGTTTTTTCGAACACTTTGTTCAATTTAATTTTAAAAATTTTTAAGAGATTTTCAGAAGAAATTTGTAAAGGTTTCCGAGAATTGATCCAATTATTCTCTGAAATATTTGAAAACGCCCTTCAAAGAATTTTCAATTTATATAATTATAAATATATTAATTATAATTTGCTATTGAACCTATGATAGTATTTTCTTTCGACATTTTTTGTGGAAAAGCCTGGTTTTATAAATGCTGCTCAGTTAGCTGAACCCGTTCATTTAAGTTCGCTCCTAAACAGGATGTTTGGTGAATAAAGGTATGTAGATTTATTTTTTATTGATTGTTTTTATTTAGCATCCAAATAACTTCCAACTTAAAAGAATATTAGTAAGAATTTCAAATGCTTTTTTAGAGATGTGCTATATATTCTTTTTAAAGAGGAAATGAAAAAGATCTTTTCAAATTTTATATGAGGCAATTTTTGGTATTGGAATTTGTTATTTCTGAATATCCAACGAAACATTCTTAAATGAAATAAGAAGGAACGGTTTTTTACTTGATAGAAGGATTATTACAAAATTTTACTATCAAAACAGATTTAATCTGTTGTCTTCTACAATTTTAATTTCAAAAAATTTTTTGAAGAAACTTTAAAAATTAAATTAATGTCTTTATAAGCACTGCTCATATTTAATAGACGTATAAAATCAAAATTCATCATACAATATCAAATGGAATGAAGAAAAACCAACGAATATAAATTGTCAATTGAAATTAAAATATAAATAAGCGAACATTTTTTGGTTCATTCCAGGTATGCGTACTGAACTCTTCAGACAAACGTACGAAGCCCTGTTTGTTACAAAATGTATCGTTTTTTGATCCTATATTAATGAAAAATAACTCTTTCTCAAAAATATAAAACATAATTTCAAGAACTTCTCAAAAACTAATTTATTTGAAATATTCAATATATTTAAATAAATTACTTCAAAAAATCTCAAAACATGTAGCACATCCTCAAGAAATAATTAAAATTACGATAAGATCAGTTCAACTTTACATATAAAAAATAATAAAATCAATTAAACAATGTATAGACTTACCGAGTGCTATCTTCAGAAATATATGATCCTTAAAAACATGCAAATAGGTACATTTATATCCAAGGTACTCTATGTTCCATGTTCACAAAAAATCATACAAAGCTTATAAGGCACTTGGTCTTAGTTAAAACCATTCAACACTCTATAATGAATTTCTTTATTTAAAAAACCTAATATAATTATATATTATATATAAAATAAAATAAAAAGAAACGGTTTTTTACTTGATAGAAGGATTATTACAAAATTTGAATATCAAAACAGATTTAATCTGTTGTCTTCTACAATTTGAATTTCAAAAAATTTTTTGAAGAAACTTTAAGAATTAAATTAATGTCTTTATAAGCACTGCTCATATTTAATAGACTTATAAAATCAAAATTCATCATACAATAGCAAATGGAATTAAGAAAAACCAACGAATATAAATTGTCAATTGAAATTAAAATATAAATAAGCAAACATTTTTTGTTTCGTTCCAGGCATGCGTACTGAACTCTTCAGACAAATGTACGAAGCCCTGTTTGTTACAAAATGTATCGTTTTCTGATCCAATATTAATGAAAAATAACTCTTTCTCAAAAATATAATACATAATTTCAAGAACTTCTCAAAAACTCAATTTCAATTGACAATTTATATTCGTTGGTTTTTTTTAATTCCATTTGATATTGTATGATGAATTTTGATTTTATACGTCTATTAAATATGAGCAGTGCTTATAAAGACATTAATTTAATTTTTAAAGTTTCTTCAAAAAATTTTTTGAAATTAAAATTGTAGAAGACAACAGATTAAATCTGTTTTGATATTCAAACATTCTTAAATGATGTTTATTTATTTTGATTTATTATTAGTCAACTGTCGCAAATACGTGTTGCAAATTCTATGTTACCATTAGGTGAAACAGTGCTTCTAAGACATTTTATTCAATTTTTCAGATTAAATTTGGGGAAGTTTCGGAGAAACTGGTGGAACTTGGTGGAAAAGCTAAATTAGCTTTTCCACCAAGAAGATTCCATTTTATAATTTATATCGGCCGTTACTCGGTGGAAATTTTATATAATTAAATTGAATAAGAAAGAATTATTTCCACAAATTTATAGATGATGATTGTTTATTTTATGAATTCCTTGAAATTATTTCTCATTATTTCATTTAATTTTTATACAATATTGCGAGTCCGAAAATTTTTATGGAATTAAATGACTATTATATAATCCGAAATGAGTTGGACATTTTGTTGACATTCCCACACAATAGAAGCAGCCTGCTATGTGAATCGAAACAACCCCTCCTCTGCCTATAATAATTATAAGAAAAAATGAATGACTTAGTATTAACAAATGTTCTTCTTGTCCAGTAAGACGTTTCTGGCTGGTCAGAATGAAGACTAAATTGGATAGGAAAATGTTAATAAAAAAAGGATCTACGAGGCGCGACGGGCACTGGGCATGGAAATTTCATTGTTTCCTGTTACTGGACTGTGGAAGCGTGCCAACTGCTGTCCTTGGCTCGGAAGACGGAGACGTCACAACCTTATTCTTCACTTTTAGGGCGATGATTTGAGCACCAGCCATAGGCGCCGTCAATACCGTCTATTCGGAAGTAGTTATTGGCTTTTCTAGTCTATAAATCAACTTGTTCCGCAACATTATTTTTCATTCGGTTCGGGACTGATTCAAATTCAGAAATAGATCATGAATCCAGAAAAACATTAATGGACGCCGAGTATCGATCAGACACGAGTATATTCCGGTTCTGTTATTTATACAGTACATTTGTAAAGTATCCAGTGTTTTTTTTAGAGTAATAGAACTTTAAATTTAAATGAAACACATTTAAATTGAAATTGAAGCCAATTTTTTTTTATTTGAAAGGTAATTTTATGATATTTATGTTTTAAAAATAATTTCCGGCATGTATCCACCACGACTAGCTTTTAGGAACCGCATTCGATCAGACCAATTTTGGACTACTTTTTCGAGTAATTCAGGCTTTATTTCATCAATAACACGAGTTAACTTAAGCCGCATAATCATTATATATATATATATATATATATATATATATATATATATATATCCTTGCACGAGAGCAGAATGGCTGCAGAAGAGGTGCCCAGGGCTGCAAGGAGTTGTTAACCATCGATCATCTTATAACCAAACAGGCAAGGAAGAAGTTAAGGAATATCTCGGTCGCATGGGTCGACTACAAAAAGGCTTTCGACTCGGTCCCGCACTCCTGGCTTCTTAAAGTTCTGAAACTCTACGGTGTATCTGGAAACATTATAGGCTTACTAGAACATCTGATGACAACCTGGAGGACGAACTTAACATTCGGCAAAATAATAACACCAGAGATAAGAATCTTAACTGGCATCTTCCAAGGGGATAAACTCAGCACCCTCTGGTTTTGTCTAGCTTTAAACCTCCTCAGTAGGCTGCTCAACAACAACCGATACGGATACCTTGTGGACGACAGGTCAAACATCAAAATTACTCATCAACTGTATATAGATGACCTCAAGCTATATGCCGCGAATGAGGAGCAACTGAGGAGCCTTCTTGGGATAGTGACATCTTTCACACAAACCATCAGAATGGAGATGGGGCTGGACAAATGTGCCTCATTACACGTCAAGAGAGGAAAGTTGACACAAGGGGGAGAAATGCTTATTCAAGATGAGGTGACTATACAAGAACTAAGCCCAGAAGAATCATATAAGTACCTGGGTATACAACAAGCATTGGAGATAAGAACATCAAAACAGAAAGAAGATTTCAAAAATAAATTTTTTGCTAGAATAAAAAAAACCCTCCGCAGTAAACTGAACTCCAAGGCAATGTTTACGGCAATCAATACATGGGCAATTCCAAGTATAGCCTACTCTTTCGGCGTGATCAGGTGGTCAAGCACAGAGTTGAAGGCGATTGACACACATGTGCGAGTCCTAATGTCTAAATACGGCATCCACCATCCCCATGCATCGGTGATCAGACTTTACATGCCTAGGCACCAAGGAGGAAGGGGTTTGCGAAATGTTGAAAAGGCCCACAATAAAGCGGTAACTGAACTCAGAGAATATTTCCACTCAAAAAACTTACCGTTCTTTCAATCAATATGCCAGGAAGACCGCAACATCACGGCTTTAAATCTGGCAAGCAGAAATAACCCACCACAGACGCCATCATCTGAACAACTACTGGAGGAATGGCACGGCAAACCCTTACATGGCAGGTATCCGGAGGCACTGAAAGAAAATAGAGTTAATAGAGAGCAGTCACTAACTTACCTTAAATCCGGTTATTTATTCCCAGAAACCGAGGGACGTCTCATCGCAATCCAAGATCAGGTAGTGCCAACAAGAGCGTACCTGAAACATATAGCCAAAAAGAACACACCGACTGACAGATGCCGGAAATGCTGCCAAGCCTTGGAGTCTATACAACATGTGACATCCTCATGCCCCATTCTTGCACCCAGGGAGTACACCCAGCGGCATAATGCTATGGCAAAAATCTTTCACCAAGCCATTGCCATGAAAGTAGGACTTATACTTACCTCTCGAAGGGTACACGAATACTTACCCAAGCCGATACTTGAAAACAGTCAGTTCAAACTCTACTGGGACAACCCGATAATAACGGATAGATCGGTGCCGCACAACAGGCCCGACATCGTGATCTTTGATAAAGGAAACCGCAAAGCAACAATCATTGATATAACCGTCCCGGCAGATGATAACATAAGTAGAGCGTACACGGAGAAACTAACAAAGTACCACGACCTGGCTTTTGAAATAAAAGAGATACACCAGCAAAGAACGGTAAAGATTCTGCCCCTGATAATCTCCACGAATAGATTGGTTGAGAGCCACCTGGCAGAAAATACGGAACTCCTTGAACTGGATCAGGAGTTGATAAGTAAAGCTCAGAAGGAGGTGATCCTCTGGACAACAAGAATTGTTAGAATGTTCCTTACAGCTGCCTAGAAGGTCCTTGGTCGTTAAGACCCGGACCTTCTAGAGGAAACTCCCATAATGGTGATTATTAAAAAAAAAAAAAAAAAAAAAAAAAAAAAAAAAAAAAAAAAATATATATATGTTTTTAGAGCTTATATAGCAAGGCTTATGTTTGAAAAAGTTCCATTAATTCTACGCGGTAGTTTTTGGTTGCTGACCTTTTAAATATGGAGAGCAATAACCAGAATTTTCGTCATATTCTACTTTTTTCTACGGAAAAGGTAAATATGCTGTTCAAGTCAGAAAGAAATGAACCGATGTGTATGGAGAAGATGTGTTGACAGTACGCCAGTGCCAGAACTGGTTTGCAAAATTTCGATCCGGCAATTTTGAAGTCGAAGATGCACCACGTTCCAGAAGGCCGGTTGAAGCTGATAAAGACATGATAAACGCATTAGTTCATGCAAATCGGCGAATAAGACCACGTGAGATTGGTGAAAGTTGAATTTGGCAAAAGGTGTTGAACCAGAATGGCCAATATATAATTTAATGAAATATTCATTCATAATACGAAAATTGCCATTCAATTTCCCAAAAAACGAAATTACCTTCCGAACAACCCAATAAAATATGTTTCAATGTATCGGAAAAAAACCTTTCTATTTCAGGATAGTCTTGTTGAAACTATCGGGTATTTTTTTAGAGTGATAGAACTTTAAATTGAATTGAAACACATTTAAATTAAGATTGAAGCCAATTTTTTTTAAATGAAAGATAATTTTATGATATTAATGTTTTAAAAATAATTTCCGGCATATGTCCACCACGACTACCTCTGAGGAACCTCATTCGACCAGAACAGTTTTGGACCATTTTTTCGAGTTCAGGCCTTATTTTATCGATAACACGAGCTATGTTGGCTTCCAAAGCGTCTATTGTTTCTGGTTTCTCAGCATAAACCTATGAATTGACATAACCCCAAAGAAAATAATACAGTGGAGTTATGTCGCATTATCTTGGAGGCCACTTAATTGGACCATTTCTCGAAAAAATGTTATCGCCAAATCATTCTTTCGATAAATCAATTGTTACGGTAGCAGCATGAGGTGTAGCACCATCTTGTTGGAACCAAAACACTTCAGGATCGATACCATTCAAATTTTGAAACAAATAATCATTGATTATCGATCTGTAATGATCACCATTCATTGTTTCATAATCTCCAGCATCTTTTTTAAAGAAATATGGACCGATGATGCATCCAGCGTGAAAAGCACACCATACAGTCCATTTTTCAGGATGCAATGGAACCTGCAGAACTACTTGAGGATTGTTTCCACTGCAATTTTGCTTGTTTACATAGCCGTTCAACCAGAAATGAGCACTAAACACAATTTTACGATAAAAAAGTGGATCAACTTCAAGCTGTTCTAGGGCCCAATCAGCAAACAAACGACGCTTATTATGGTCAAGTGGCTTTAGTTCTTGAACCAGTTCAATCTTGTATGGGTGTAGACCAAGATCTTTACGCAAAATTTTCCATGTGGTGGATGCACAGTGTCCAACTTGTTGAGAACGTCGACGAATAGACGAATCTGGATCATCATTAACACTATGACTTACAGCAGCGATATTTTCTTCTGTATGAACAGTTCTTTGTCTTGCATCGAGTAGAGAAAATGTTGACCGAAATCTATCGATAGTTCGACTAATAAGCTGCTCTAATGGAAGATTATGTAAACCATAAATTTCACGAAGTGCTCTATAAGTTTGGCGAATAGAACATTGATTTCGAAAATAAATTTCAACAATTTGTAAACGTTGTTGCGGCGTGGGTCTTTACATGATAATTTGTCGATGCTTACTGAACAGAAATGTCAAAACAACATGGCTTCTACCTTCTGTCAAATCACAGTTATCCCTATGGAAATTTCTATCACTCTAAAAAAAACACCCGATAGCTTATACATTCAACAAATAGGGGAATAACAAATTAGGAAAAGAATTAGAAATTCACTTACTTGAGTCAGCAGATGAAGCGCGCTAGTACATTCATATATTCAATGGCCCAAGTGTTAAATCCAGGAGGAATAAGTTCTTCAACTCGATTTTTTGGCAACAGAACGAATATATTAAATAATTAAATGAATGGAGTATGCCGTTGGCTCTAGTTGAAACATTATAAGAATTTTATGAAAAAAAAATTCATACAATTTTTATGTTTCACAATTTATTCAGAATCATGACACTTTTTCGGTCTTTCGACCATCTTCAAAGGAGTACAAAAAGTAATTAATTTTAAGATTGAAAAGAGGTTCTTCTACTACACTAAGGACATCTGTGTATTCTTATGGCGAATGGAAATAACAGCATCCAATATAGAGGTGGTCCCAAAGAGTATTTAGGAATTTGTTAAATTCTTCTTTTTCTCAATGACTTTTTTGATTGAAAGAATCTCCAAATAGCCCATCAGTTTACCCTTATTAACTTATATATCGTTTTTTTTTAGAGTGATAGAACTTCAAATCGAAAAATAAAACACATTCAAATTAAGATTGAAACCAAATTCTTTTATTATATGAAAGATATCTTTATGATATTTACGTTTTAAAAATATTTTCCGGCATATGTCCACCACGACTAGCTCTGAGGAACTGCATTCGACCACACCAATTTTGGACCACTTTTTCGAGTAACTCAGGCCTTATTCCATCAATAACACGAGTTATGTTGGCTTTCAAAACGTCTATTGTTTGTGGTTTATCAGCATAAACCAATGACTTGACATAATCCCAAAGAAAATAATCCAGTGGAGTTATATCGCATGATCTTGGAGACTAATTAAATGAACCATTTCTCGAAATAATGTAATCGCCAAATCTTTCTTTCAATAAATCAGTTTTTTACGTTAGCAGCATGAGGTGTAGCACGATTTTGTTGGAATCAAAACACTTCTGGGTCGATACCATTCAAATTTTGAAACAAATTATCATTGATCTGTAACGAGCACCATTCACTGTAACATAAGCTGCAGCATCGTTTTTAAAGAAATATGGACCGATGATGCAGCGTGAAAAGCACACCATACAGTGCATTTTTCAGGAAGCAATGGAACCTGCAAAACTTCTTGAGGATTGTTTTCACTCCATATACGGCAATTTTGCTTGTTTACCTAGCCGTTCAACCAGAAATGAGCTTCATCACTAAAACCAATTTTACGACAAAAAAGTGGATCAACCTCAAGCTATTCTAGGGCCCAATCAACAAACAAACGACGCGACGCTTATTATGGTCAAGTGGCTTCAGTTCTTGAACCAGTTGGATCTTGTATGGGTGTAGACCAAGATCTTTACGCAAAATTTTCCATGTGGATGGATAATCATTAACACTATGACTTACAGCAGCGATATTTTCTTCTGTTCGTCTTGTTGTTGTTGTTGCATCGAGTAGAGGAAATGTTGTCCGAAATCTATCGATAGTTCGACGAATAAGCTGCTCTGATGGGCGATTATGTAAACCATAAATTTCACGAAGTGCTCTATAAGTTTGGCGAATAGAAGACTGATTTTGAAAATGAATTTCAACAATTTGTAAACTTTGTTGCGGCGTAAGTCTTTCCATGATAATTTGTCAATGCTTACTGAACAGAAATTTCAAAACGACATGGCTACTACCTTCTGTCAAATCACAGTTATCCCTATCGAAAGTGCTATCACTCTAAAAAACACACCCGATATGTACACAAAACTGTTGGAGTGATGGTTTAGGGGCTAGCGCCTGTGGAAACCTATCACTTCTCTTCTCTTACAAACCATCCTACTGCCTTTTCTAGATGGCCGTTCACTTGTCCAGATAATGCACTTCTTCATATTTCTCGTCCAACAATAGACTTTCTCCAAGAAAAAGGCGTTAATGTTTTTCCGTCACAACACCGTTTTCCGTGTTTATAACTCATCGAGCATGTATGGTATAGAAAGAAGACCTTGCACTATTCTCCGCAGATTCTAACACAAGCAATCTACGAAGTTCAAGTTGCTTGAGACAAGATGCCACAAGTAGACATCAGCCATCTCATTTTCTTGCTGCTTAGAAATGTACTCTGCAACAAGGTCGTTAAATACATTATGAATTTTGTTTTGTAATACAATTCAATAAAATTTCTTGCAAATGTTACCGTTTCATTCCTACCAAAAAATCATTGAAGAAATTATTCTTTTTAACGCAACAGAGTATAGCCAAATGAAATTCACTGACACATATTATGCGAATTAATTTGAACTTTGAGAATTTCTACATCTTATTCAGATGATGACTCAGCTGTATATCACAGCTACTGCAAAAGGAATACTTAACCTCTTATTCTGGTATTACATTATTTGTTTTCACTACGTGTATATCGTAAATTCTGTTCATTAACATTTTGGGCTTTCTGGTATGAACCTAACGCCGAGAAAAATAAAAAAACTAATCACACTTAGTATTCGTGCATCCATGACTTGAAGAGCTAAAGACATTGCTTAAGAGTGTTCAGTTATCTTGGGAGCTGTGAACAATGAAAATAATAGGCTGAGTTAGTAGAAAAACAAGCTATGGACTACAGAAAGAATTGAAGCAGGCTGATGTGGAGATTCACGACTCTACAATTCGAATAGGTCTTTTAGAGGAAGGAAGGGAATAGCATTTAGTTTCAATAGTCTTCTTTGAAGACCTCAAAGAACAACTAATCATGCAAGCTATAATAAAGAAGAGACTTCTCGGATAAAACACACAGATCGAAGTTTATGCGGAAAAAAACAGAGGAACAGCACTTCAGCTCACTTGGTGCAAACTTATATCTATAGAAGAGATGATGAACACGAAACAATATAAAGCAATCTTTGACTATGTAACTTGTAAAGGTCCATGCAAGCGATGAACCAATCTTCCAAAACGATTAAGGGTCATGTCCTATTTCCAAGAAAATTTAGAAATATTTCAATAGTAACAAAGTTACTCTTCTAGATAAGCCTGGATATTCGCCAGATCTTAATCCTATTGAGAATTTGTGGTCTTTATGTAGGGCCAGTTCCTTAGACTTTATTGCACAACAGAAGATATAAACTGTCAAGTAGGATTCCGAAATGAAAAAATAATATCTACTACAAGAAACAAGTTACGTCAAAATTTATGGAATTTGCAGTTAATAAATTCATCTAATATGAATATAATATTTTGAATTAAAATTTTGAATAGTGGCCAAACTTTTTCCAAAAAGGAGAAGAGGGATTCGAACCTCCACACAGGCACGCGTTTAATTACTATTCTAGTTCTCTCGTGCTCACGGTGAGACTAGTACATAATTTTGAAAACTAGAGCCTGTAGAGAAGGTTCGAATCCCACTACCACTGGGTCTTTTCGGAAAAAGTTTGGCCGCAGTTTAAAATTCCAAATTTGATGAAATTCTAAATTGACATGGGTAGGCCTGCTGATTAACCAGCTTGACAATTTACCATAAGAAAAAAGATTTAAAAAATAATATTTTTAAGTAACAGTCCTTTCTTGAATTTTCTTCCTATAGATTTGAATGTCTTCAATTTTCAATTTTTCACTCAAAGGTGCAAACAGAAAATAAATTTTCAAAAAATGTTAAAGAACTGTTATTGAAAAATACTATATTTACTTCGTTATATATTTCGGAAATTTGGAAATCATTTTATTTCATAGACATGATTACGAGTATATTCAGTGCTATTATTTTGAATGTTATGTGACGGCTTGTTATGAAAGTTTTGGATCAGAGTTTGTTTCTACTTAATTTTAGTTTTAGTTGATTTCGAAGTCAAAGCTACAGCTGCGGGACAAAATTCAGCATCGCAATTTTTTTCTTTGTTTGAAATATATCCCAACTTGGAAGTATTCATTGTAGTTTATCATGTGTCTTTATAGGAACGCATATCTTTACGTACAGAGAATTGCGAAAGGATGACTGCTAATGTGTTATGATTCAAAAATTCGATTAAAAAAAAATCCGCCCACCACATAATGCTGCTATATTTATTTAATTGGACGTTCAATATTTATTTTGGAGTATTCCACCTAATGAAACAATAGAACTAGTAGAAAATTTACTAATCAAAAACACATGTAATACAATTATCAAGGGGGATATTTTAGAATGCCTCAAAATGGGCACTAAAAAAATTACTTTCAATTCAAAAATAAAATATATAAATCTGAAATGGGTTTGATTATGGAAAATTCTTTAAGTGCTTTACTAACCGAAATACTCATGAACAATATTGAACCTAAAGTTCACCAAAATTCCCTTATTAAATATTTTTTATATTGGCATACTTACGTAGACGATATTTTCTGTTGCTTCAGGGGTACAGATAGACTATTAAAAAAATTCTTCCTGTTTACCAATGAACTATTATTCACTATGGAAACTGAGCATAATGAGTCTATTAATTTTCTTGATTTAACAGTTACCACAATCAATAGTTCACATGAATTTTCAGTATTTCATAAGCCAACATATACAGATGCCATTAAACACCAATCAAATAATCCTATTAACCAAAAATTATCAACATTTAATTGTATAAAATAATACAAAGAAGTTTTTTACTTGATAGAAGGATTATTAGAAAATTTCAATATCAAAACAGATTTAATCTGTTATCCTCCTACAATTTTGATATCAAAAAATTTCATTCAAAAACTTTTAGAATTAAATCAATATCATATAAGCACTGTTTGTATTTTAATAGACATATTAGGAGTACAAATAAGTTTCCGCCGTTTTATTGTAGATGGCGCGGCACGGAGTTTCGGTTAGCTTTCGCAGATGATAACCGGCTTAAAAAATAGTTTGGACATTCAAGAACAACAAAACCTATTAATATCATTGATTTTATATTGGTAAAATATAATTTTTATAAGTTGAAAATGTCAAAATTTGAGCCAAGTAAGCGTCATTTGCGGGAAATATTAGTTTACTTCTTTAATTTAAAGAAATCTGCTGCTGAGGCGCATCAATTGCTCGTAGAAGCATATGGTGAGGTTGTTTTGAGTGAGAGAACGTGTCGAGAGTGGTTTCAAAAGTTTAAAAACGGTGATTTTGACGTAGAAGACAAAGATCGCAGTGGAAGGCCAAAAATTTACGAGGATGTAGAATTGGAGGAATTATTGGAGGAAGATTCGTCTCAAACACAAAAAGAACTTGTTCTAACATTAGAAGTCACTCAGCAAGCAGTCTCACATCGTTTAAAAGCATTCTTCTATAATAAATATTTAATTTGTGTTAAAAAACGGCGGAAACTTATTTGTACTCCTAATATGTCTATTAAAATACAAACAGTGCGTGTATGATATTGATTTAATTCTAAAAGTCATTATATAATATCAAATGGAATAAAAAAAAAACAATAAATATAAATTGTCAATTAAAATTAATAAATCAGAAGTATTTGAAGGAGACGAAATTTTGTTTCTGATCTTATATTTATGAAAACTAAATCTTGTTCAAAAATACAAAACATAATTTCGAGAACTTCTCCAATACTAATTTATTTGAAATATTCAATATATTTAAATAAGTTACTTCAAAAATCTCTCAAAACATGTAGCACGTCCTCAACAAACAATTAGAATAAGGTCTGAATCAACAATAAATAACTTACCCCTAAGACCTCGTAGTATCCTTGTTTGAACAAACATTAAAATTAGAGACCTAAATTAGAGGCTAACAGATGAAATCTGTTTTGATGTTCAAATTTTATTTAATTGTATAATACACAGATCAGTTAAGATACCCATGGATCGAGAAAATTATATTTTAGAGCTCAACATCATTGAACAAATAGCTATTAATAATGACTAAAATCCTACATTGGCAGATAAGTTGTTGATGAATAAAAATAATCAAAAAGCTTTAAATATGGTAAATTCGAATACAAAAAAATTTTATATACTCTTTTAAAAATATACTGAAGGTTTTTCTAAGAAAATTGCTACACAACTCAAAAATAAATATTATTAAGAACTCCATTCAAAACTTATTCGAACCTTATAAATTTATCAAAAATAATAATAAAATTATACATGAAGCATTAATAAGAAGTATGAGCTGTGTTAATAATGATTTATTGGTACAGATGAGCCGAATTGATTTATTTGAATTATACATAAAGATGATAAATCGGGAGTTTATAAGTGAACCTGCAGTGATTGCCAAAAAATTTACACTGGACAGACGGAACTTTCAGACAGAAAATTGGAGAACATCTGAGAAGCTTCCTCAATAACAAAATAAATTCCACATATTGTAACCATTTGTTAGCAACGGGGCATTATTATTATTATTTACAGTAGCGGGCGTCTGTCCACCCTACCACTGCGTCCGCGCGGACTATTGTGGTTCACCCCTGCCTGATTCATATTTGCCCGACGAGATCCAGTTTTTGTATAAAACCAAAAATCTTGTTCGGGGGTAATTTTTTCAGATCGCTTTGGGCTATAATAGCCTGACCAAACACCTCGAATCTGATGCGACTGACCGCTGGGCACTCTGAGACGATGTGCATAGCTGTTTCAGTGTCCTCAAGGCACAGCCTGCATTCATCTTCTTCAGCCAGACCGATTTTGTGCAAATGCGCTTTCAGTCTGCAGCGACCGATCATAATTCCGACAAGTTTTGTGTTTTTGGCGTAGTCCAGACCTAACGTTAGGGCTGCCATCTTTTGGTTCGAAGCCGTTCCAAGGAACGCCTTCGAATGTTTCAGGCTAGAAAGCCAGAAAGACTCTAGTCTTGAGTTCATTCTGCCTGTTATCCTCTGCTTAGCCACGTCATGTGGTATTCCCAGGAATTGTTCCGGGCCTACCAAAGGCAACGTGGCTCCAGCAAACGCCAGCCGATCTGCCTCTTCGTTACCCAAATAGTTTGAGTGGCTCGGCATTCAAACAAGAGTGATTCTTTTATGCATACCGAGCCTGTTTAGAGCCGTGCGGCAACTCTCCACAGCAAGATGATCGCTAGCAGGTCATCGACGAGAAAGGTCCACAGTAAGGATCAGAGAATACACTTCTGCCGGCAGCGCTTCGCAGCCTTTAACTCGAAGACCTCACCCTGGTATGAGGTCGTTATAATTCTGCTGCACCTTCAATGTCGAGAAACGCTGTTAGTGCTATCTCTCTATTATCGAGAGATTGGTTTAATTTTCTGACCAAATTGTGTAATGCAAGTTCTGCTGATTCTCCGTTCTTGTAGGCGTACTGATTAGGGCTAGGGGGACTCTGAATTAGCACCTTCCCCCTGATATAGACATCAGTCACCTGTTCCACCCTACAGCAATAACGATGTCAAACTTATTGGTCTGAACGATGAGGATTCCGGTTCTGTTGGTCCCGCCTTTGGCATATAGACCACTTTAGTTAATGTCCAGCTTGTAGGAATAACCTCCAAGCCAGAAATGTTGGATATTCGTCAGCTCTTTCCGCTCATAAGTTATAGTGTTTGAAGTAGCGCTCAACGCTGATCCGCTCACAATTTTTTTTAACTTCGAGTCATACGTTACTCATGAAATTTGGCACGAATATGCGCGTTTTCATTCTTTTTCTAAATACAGAATAACAGATCGATCGGATTTGTAGCTCAGAAAATATTGGGAAATATTCATTCACGAAATTTTTTTTTTTAAAATGGCTCTAGTCTTGAGTTCATTCTGCCTATATAGTATGGAATTGTTGCTTTAAGTCCCTGTTTTTTATATCTCGTGCACGCTTCTTTAATATAATATATTGGATTCTTCAATCATGTGAATTTGTAGATTTTCAAACTTTGGTCCAAAAATGTATTATAATATATTTCAATTTTGTATTTTGGCTCAAATTTCGTTAGTTAAATTACTTAATCGAAACAATATATTTTGGAATGTGGTATGAAATTTGTGTTTTCTCATAAATCTTAGTTTTTCTCAGACATTTCTTAATAATTTTTTCAAATTTAAATAAATAATGTGAGGGTTTCACAGAACAAGGTTTGTTTATTCCAAATTAAATATAAACCTTCAACAAGAGTAAACTCATTAAAATCATTTTTATTCTTCATAACTAAAGTTATAGAAAGAATTCAATTTGGTTCACTTCAACATAACATGAAGTCCGCTTAAAGGGATTGTCAATTTTTTTTGTTGCTACGTTAGCACAACTATCCTCTATAATCAGGCGGAGTTTGAGCATCATCTCTCATTTGGTTAATATCAAGTGTGCCTAGCTATTTTTATAATAGGTAAAAATATCGAACAAATCGAACGTCTTAAATTTTGAATTTCAAACGGAAATTTGAGTTTGGAAGCGCTGTAAAGGAAATCTCGTCAGTGTAGTTCCGAAGTTAAGATTAAAGTGATCTTCCTACCCAAGAGCCTATGATCACTACCCCCATGGGCGCAGAATTGAGATTACGCCCAATTAGTACTCAAAACGAAACAATAGTCCCCCTTTGCTTCTAGTATAGTCTGATAGCTTCGAAGCACTAACCAACCTCTATTAGCTATGCAGTGTCAGTGCTCGAGATGATTGGGACGATTGGTGAGGCCCAGACTCGCCATAGACATTTCAGTCGATCCGGGTTCAAGCCCAGCATAAAGCGTGGTCGAGACCCCTAAACTTCAGGGCGAGTTCCAGAGCAAGCAACCATTGCCCCCACGAGTCCAACACCAATTAGTGTGGCCAGAAGTACGAATATCCCTGCGGGTCAAACCACCCACTCGTGGTAGCCTTGTCTCCAAAAGGACCGATTGAAGGTTGCCAAGAAGAATTAAACGCGATTCCAGAATCCACGAACTCGAGGAAACTAACACGTCATAGATCCCTTTCCTTAAAGCTAGCACAGATCTTTTTTGACGCATTCGCCCTTATGGACAGATAATCTGCAATCGGGTAGAAACCACGACAGTTCTATAGGCACCCTGTTTTACAACACCCACCCCGATCTCGTCAGTGCAGTACTGTAATGCCTAAAGAATGCAACGTAGCCGCGTACTTATATCCACCCCACATATTTATATAGCATCCCCACCATGATCTTAAACGAGCAGGAGGAAAGTTTCTACAATTAGTAGCTTTAGATGTTATTTGGAGTACAGTTCGAAGCTTGAATCACTTTCTGGGGTGCTGTGATGTGTGTTCACGTGCATGAATGACGTTAGTATTTGGTGTAAGCTTTGGCGTTTCTATGTGGGGAATATACCGTAAGTACTACGTTGCATTCGTTGGACATTAGAGCACTGCACTGACGATATGCCCAGAAGCGTCGAAACATGCGCGTGCCTGCTTCTTGTGTACTGATGGTAAACGAAACCTATTCGAGTGGATTTAAGTTGCAAACTGTTACACAGATTTAATTTGCACTGTCCCAATTCGAAATTTCTCGTACCATCGCTCCTAATGCCTATTCGGATGACTTTTCCGCCGATATTCCATAACTGAAAATGAACTAGACATAAAATGAAAATACTCTCTAATTACGGACTGTAGACCAATTTTTAATTCAAAATGACCAAACTGAGCTATACTTCTTCCTCACGTCACCTGCGCCTCTGTCCAAACACCGACAGATATCAGCCACTGACCTAAGCGGTAAAGCTGAGTAATTATTTTGAAGAAACGGATGCGACATTGAGTGGACCATGAACTGCAAGAAGTGATAGAATTGGTTAATAATTTCCAGTGAAGAATCTCGAGAAGGAAGAATTGTATAAATATGCACTTACTCAAAATTTTAGATTCTTGTTTTGATGTAAACGTGAATCTCAAGATCAAGTTCTCTCTCGAAATGATATTAATATTAGAAATTTTCAGTATTTGGGTTAAGCATTACGCCGAATCCTTAGCACTAACTTCATTACTTAGGACATTAAGTAATAGGAGAATTATAGTTTCATGAAATAAACAAACACCCAAACTTATTTAAAATAATTCACACAGTTTTTTTTTTCACAATTTGCTCAAAATTTTGACTCATGTTTCGGCCTTTCGACCATCTTCAAAGGAGTACAAAAAGGATCTTAACTTAAAATTGAAAAAGGTTCTTTTATTACACTTAGGACATCGGTGTATTTTTATGGCGCATGGGAATAACAGTATCCAAAATAGGGGTGTTGCCAAAGAATATTTGGAAATTTGTTAAATTCTCCTTTTTCTCAACGGCTTTTTTGATTGAAAGAATCTTCAAATAGTCCGTCAATTTACCCTTATTAACATTATATAGTAAAGTGATATCTTTGTCATTAAAAAAGTTGATTATTTTCTATAAAATGTTCTGCAAAACAGGTTGATTTCTGGTTTTTCAAAATAGACATCCTACGTTCTTTGATTCTACACTGTGAACATCGGCCTGTGTGTCCTATATATGTAGCATTACAATCATCACAATTAATTTGATAAATTCTCGATTCGAAAAAGTTTTGGTTTCTTTCTTTATTGTTCACCAAAATCTTAGCTAAATTATTTCTATTTACTGCTTAAGAATTAATTCCCATTCTATGAAGACCATTAGAGATCTTACTACTGAAACCTTTCATATAAGCCAATGAAAACCATATTTTCTTTCCTCCATAAGGATCATTTATATTGATATAATTTTTTTTTAAATATTGTGATGAGTTTTCTTATTAATCATTTTGTCAATGATTTCAGTTCTATAGCCATTGTTCACCGCTATAGTTTTAATTATATTGACTTCTTTTCGGAAATTGACTTCGTTCAACGGAATGTTCAAAAGTCTATAAACTGTGTGAATTTTTTTAAATGAAATTGTTATAATCTTTCACCTAGAACCAACCGCATACTCCATTCATGTAATCGAAGCACTCAGTATTTTTTAAAGGAAGTATTTATAGTATTGAGATAGTTGGATATCAAAAATAGTTACCAGCAAAAATTGACAAAAATTAAATTAATTTTCTGAAAAAATATCGAAAGTAGAATAGGATGTCTCATTTTATGAAAGCAATACTCTAAAAATGGTATGTAAAATTTGGATTTCTGCATGAGGAATGTGTCATCATGTTTCAAGATCTGATTGAATCGATTGTTATACGTTTCCTTGGTTGTTTTGACAAGTTCTTAATTTTCGTTTAACCATTTTCCATAAATATTTAATTGGATGAAATTCGGGGATACAAGCAGGCTAAGTTAGTACTCACACTCTCAGTCTCTAAAATATTTTTGGCGACTATGTAAGTATGCGATGGGTCATTATTCTGCATAAATAAAGAAAAACCTCTACGAAAAAGTATTATAGGATGTAGTGTAACGTTAAAAAACGCTCCACTGTTGATTTGAATTACAATCGCTAAAAAAGGCTCCAATAATGTTATTCAACTAAGACCATTAGGAAGTTTGGAGTTTCCGCAATGAAAGTCGACCTTGTTATCGCATGCGCTGTAGAGTTGCATTGTTTTCAGGAAGCTTAGAATTTTCCAGGTTTCTTTCTTTCGTATTGTGAGGTTACACGAAGACACACATAGTGGTATTTTCATCGAATTAACGTACCTAATCCATGAAAATCGTGGAATATTGAATTTTT
The DNA here is from genome assembly GCA_034642435.1 of Megalocaria dilatata. Classification (NCBI taxonomy): domain Eukaryota; kingdom Metazoa; phylum Arthropoda; class Insecta; order Coleoptera; family Coccinellidae; genus Megalocaria; species Megalocaria dilatata. The sequence goes on from CM067863.1 coordinate 13,972,527, forward strand.
ATTGCTTCTTATAAGACGTCTAATCAGAAGACGGTAAGTTATACGTAGATCTCGATAAATATTTTCTGCATTTTTAAATGCCAATTATTATTTTTGATTAATTCCATTCTTTGCAGGGTGCACAGGTTAACATGTTGCTTTATAAGATATTGTGCATCATGATTGAATAACGTGCTGTGTTCTGGATATTTCATCTTATGTTTATTAACTTGTGAATAATTTTAAAAATATCTATAGTCACTGGGAGTGAAATCACGTGTTGTAGGCACTATCTCATAGATTTGAAATTTACAGTCTTAGCACCGGAGATCTTAGTACCTGAGATCTTAGTACCGGATGTTCTTAGAACTGAACAATCTTGCTGGAGTGCCTTATTGTTTGGATTATCTTAAAACCAGACAATCTTCCTTGTGCCGGATATAGAGTATCTTATTAACGCACCATCTTGGTTGCGGACGCTCTACTGGTCATTTGGAACAATTTGAAACTAAACACCTGGTGATTATATGCAGAATATATTCTTGGAGGAAGCAATACCATTCCTACATCTTGGAGAACAGTATTCCAGAAGAACCTCAAAGATGAGTCCTCACGTAAATCTCGGACCTCAAGCTTACTGTAAAACTGGACTATATTGTAAAAAAGAGTCACTATTTTAATTGTAATGTTTAATTAAATAGATAGGAAGTAAGAGTTTGCATTTTCACTAGCATGTTGACCATTTGGGGTTCATTCAGGAAACAGAAGTTTAATTTATCTTTTCATTGGCGCACTATGAGGCAAATTAGCGTGTTTTAGTTTAATTTCCTTCTATCTTTCTATCACAGCCTTCGCTGTAGTGGATTAGCGATTTTGGTTTCAGTAGCACCATATCTTTATGTCTTCTTCTAGTGAAGCTTTCCTGCATGGGTGTTAAGTAGGTATTTTTCAGTAGCATGATTAGGCACCAAATCATCACTGTTCGCCCTTCATATTTTGGAATCGTTAGGGAACTTGAAGTTGAATTCGTCTTCTCCGTCCTCTCAAAATATAGATTCATCGGTCATCAAATGTAAGACCAATATCGTTTTCATTCGAAAATGAGCCGTTATAACATTCTTCCATCATCCAGATTTGGTACTCCAAAAAAGAATCGATCGATTTTGTTCTATCCGGATTATCATGGAAATCTCAATTGTTGTTTGCAGCGAACAGATGTTTCTTTTTTGGTTAAATTTTGCTCTAGTATATATCTAATTTTTGGAGATGGTTATGTATCGGGTTTTTTTTTAGAGTGATAGAACTTTCGATAGGGATAACTGTGATTTGACAGAGGGTAGAAGCCATGTTGTTTTGACATTTCTATTCAGTAAGCATATTATGGAAAGACTCACGCCGCAACGTTTACAAATTGTTGAAATTTATTTTCAAAATCAGTGTTCTATTCGCCAAACTTATGTACATACAGAAGAAAATATCGCTGCTGTAAGTCATAGTGTTAATGATGATCCAGGTTTGTCTATTCGTCGATGTTCAGAACAAGTTGGACTCTGTCCATCCACCACATGGAAAATTTTGCGTAAAGATCTAGGTCTACACCCATACAAGATCCAACTGGTTCATGAACTAATGCCACTTGATCATAATGAGCGCGTTTGTTTTCTGATTGGGCCCTAGAACAGCTTGAGGTTGATCCACTTTTTTATTGTAAAATTGTGTTTAGTGATGAAGTTCATTTCTGGTTGAACGGCTATGTCAACAAGCAGAATTGCCGTTTATGGAGTGAAAACAATCCTCAAGAAGTTCAGCAGGTTCCATTGCACTGTATGGCTAGCTTCACACGCTGGAGGCATCATCGGTCCATATTTCTTGAAAAACGATGCTGGAGCTAATGTCACAGTGAATGGTGCTCGTTACAGATCGATAATCAATGATTATTTATTTCAAAATTTGAATGGTATCGACTCAGAAGTGTTTTGGTTTCAACAAGATGGTGCTACATCTCATGCTGCTACCGTAACAATTGATTTATTGAAAGAAAGATTTGGCGATAGCATTATTTCGATAAATGATCCAATTAATTGGCCTCCAAGATCATGCGACATAACTCCACTGGATTATTTTCTCTGGGGTTATGTCATTGGTTTATGATAATAAACCAGAAGCAATAGACGCTTTGGAAGTCAACATAACTTGTTATTGATGAAATGAGGCCTGAATTACTCAAAAAAGTGGTTCAAAATTAGTCTGGTCGAATGCGGTTCCTCAGAGCAAGTCGTGGTGGACATATGCCGGAAATTATTTTTAAAACATAAATGTCATAAAATTATCTTTCAAATAAAAAAAAAATTGTCTTCAATCTTAATTTAACTATGTTTTATTTCAATTTAAAGTTCTATCACTCTGAAAAAACACCCGATATATAAGACAAGCATACTGAATATAATAAAATAGAATCATTCAAAATATTTTCACTTATCTGTTCATAATATTGTATTCTCTGATCAGGATTGTCTTCACGAGTTCTTGGACAGGGTGAATCTTAATGAGATGGAAATGATGTTTCTTCAAGATCCTCTGAATACTTGTTCGCGCAATTCCTGAAGTTTCTGATAAATTTTTGGTACTTGGAAAGGATCAAATTGGATGCGTCCAGGAACTGAATTTTCTACGGCTTCGTCAGTAAAACTGTGTTTCTTTTCCGGTATTTTATCAGCAGTGGACCCACTGTTCATGAATTTGGAAATACAAAGGTCTTCTTGTAAAATTAGCCGCAAAGACGTCTGGGAGATGCCTAGTTCTTGTCAGCATCGAGAAATCGATAAATTTTGGTCTTCACAAACACTTTCACGTACGGCAGCAATATTTTCTTCACTTCTTGCATTTCTTTGTCTAACTGGCACTGTAACATCATGAAGTGTAAAATTTGTTTCAAACTTCTTCACTAAACGCTCAACTGTTCTTTTATCCGGACAATTATAACGACCAAAAATTGGAGTTAAGGCACGTAAAATTATAGTAACATCGCGATTTTTATAATAAATTTGGATTATTTGTAAACGTTGTTGGAGTGTGTACCTTTCCACTTTTAATTGTAGACATTGACAAATACAACTGTCAATGTCACAAACAAACAATGGCTGCCATGCGTGAGTAATGTCAATTTAAAAATGGGGCGTTCTCATTGCCTTTAAAATTTAATATTCATTATACGAAAATTTTCTTTCATTTTCCCAAAAAAATCCAAATTACTTTCCGAACAACCCAATACGTCTTTCAAAATTTATAACACAGGTTTATTATTTGTTTGGTAATAATTTAATATATTTTTTTATATCAATTTTAAGAGGTGAACCATAATGGTTAGACAAATGAAAACCACTCAAATAAGACATTATAATAACTGGAAAGGTGCAATGAATTTTCGACAGCGATTTTTATTTGATAACATGAAGATCCGAAATTTCTTATAAAATTGCAGTATAATTGAAACAACTTTCCTTATAATCTCATTATTATATTCCCTTCCCCCTTCAAAACAGGAGAACTCTTTTTGCTACACCTGTATCACGGTCAAAGAGCGTAAATAGTTTAATATTTTTTCTGATGATAATGAAGGAACACTCGCTCAAAGTTGAATAATGATGACATAATCTATAGATGTCCCCATATAATTACGCCTGATTGTTATCCACCATTAAATTTCGTATGTTTTTCAAATGATGACCGTTTGAAGGTTGTTAGATATCATCATTCCTGGGACCTAACGTAAAAGGTTTTAGTAGTTAACTTTAGTTTTATGAATTGTTTTCTGTAGCCTTTACTCGAATAGGATAAAATACGCTGAAAATTCTTCAGAAAGATCAATTATTTTCTCCAAAATATAACAATAGTTCTGTTTTCATAATAAATCCTTATTCAGATATAGGTAGTTATTATTGTTAACAAGAGAAGAATCAAGTTTTTTGATTCAAATAGTTCATAGATCTGGAATTCTTTCTTTGGATTTATTGAAAAGGAAATGTTAAATAATACAAAAACCATTTCTGAACTTAAGCTACCAAAATGAATAATATATCGGTTGTTTCTTTTTTAGAGTGATAGAACTTTCGATAGGGATAACCATGTTGTTTTGACATTTCTGTTCAGTAAGCATTAACAAATTATCATGGAAAGACTCACGCCGCAACAACGTTTACAAATTGTTGAAATTTATTTTCAAAATCAGTGTTCTATTCGCCAACCTTATAGAGCACTTCATGAAATTTATGGTTTACATAATCGTCCATCAGAGCAGCTTATTTGTCGAACTATCGATTGATTTCGGACAACATTTTCTCTACTCGATGGAACAACAACAACAAGACAAAGAACTGTACATACAGAAGAAAATATCGCTGCTGTAAGTCATAGTGTTAATGACGATCCAGATTTGTGTATTCGTCGACGTTCACAACAAGTTGGACTCTGTGCATCCACCACATGGAAAATTTTTCGTAAAGATCTTGGTTTACACCCATACAAGATCCAACAGGTTCAAGAACTAAAGCCACTTGAACATAATAAGCGTCGGTTGTTTGCTGATTGGGCCCTAGAACAGCTTGAAGTTGATCCACTTTTTATCCTTAAATTGAGTGATGAAGCTCATTTCTGGTTGAACGGCTATGTAAACAAGCAAAATTGGCGTATATGGAGTGAAAACAATCCTCAAGAAGTTCTGCAGGTTCCATTGCATCCTAAAAAATGCACTGTAAAGTGTGCTTTACACGCTGGAGGCATCATCGGTTCATGTTTCTTTCAAAACGATGCTGGAGCTGATGTTACAGTGAATGGTGCTCGTTACAGACCGATGATCAATGATTATTTGTTTCAAAATTTGAATGGTATCGACCCAGAAGTGTTTTGGTTCCAACAAAATGATGCTACACCTCATGCTGCTACCGTAACAATTAATTTATTGAAAGAAAGATTTGGCGACAACATTATTTCGAGAAATGATCCAATTCATTGGCCTCCAAGATCATGCGACATAACTCCAACGGATTATTTTCTAGGGCTATGTCAAGTCATTGGTTTATGCTGATAAACCAGAAACAATAGACGCTTCGGAAGCCAACTTAACTTGTGTTATTGATTAAATAAGGTCCGAATTACTCGAAAAAATGGTCCAAAAGTGGTCTGGTCGAATGCGGTTCCTCAGAGCTAGTCGTGGTGGACATATGCCGGAAATTATTTTCAAAACATAAATGTCATGAAATTGTCTTTCAAATGAAAAAAAATTGGCTTCAATCTTAATTTAAATGTGTTTCATTTCAATTTAAAGTTCTATCACTCTAAAAAAAGCACCCGATTTATTGTTTCCCACTCTGTTAAGAAACTTCATTTTATTTTCCATAGTAAAAAATCTCCACAGAACAGATGATGAAATAACTTGGAATCTAGCATAAACAAATATTAATTAAATATTATGGACATTAACTGGATCTCTCCGAAAGCTCTACAAATTTCATCTAAAAATTCTCCTGAAATTTTTAAAAAGTTGAATTGCATAAAATGTCTTAGAAACACTTTTCCACTTTATAGTTATATATAGAATTATCAACACATATTTGCGACAGTTAACCAGTAAAGAATTAACATAAAACCTAAAAGATTGGCCGTGATCATCTAGCAAATATAATCCAAGGCAGCCTATTTCTATTGGATATTTAGAAATAACACTATCACTAAAAAAACTGCACATAGAATTTAAAAAAATCTTTCTGTTTCCCTTTTTTGATAAATAATAAGCACATTCTCAAGAAAAAGAATCTGAAATTCCTATCAATATTCTCTATAGTTGGAAGTTATTGGGATGCGAAATAAAAACATTGGATAAAATTCTATCTGCATATCTTCATTCACCAAATATCCTGTTTGAAAGCGAACAAAAATCAACTGATTGAGCACCATTTTTATAATTAGGCTATTCCACAGAAAAATGTTGAAACAAGGATAGATCATAGACTCAATATCTCAAAACTGCCACGCGCATATGTGAAAATACAAATTATAATTATTATAAGGAAATATAAAATGAAAATTATTTTCAAGAGTTTTTTTTTAAATGTTACAAACAATAACTGGATCAATTCTACGAATCCTCTACAAAGTTAATCTTCAAAAACTGTTGAAAATTTTTTGAAATTAAATTGAACAAAATGTCTCAGAAACATACGTATCTTCTCTTCAAAATGTTTCTGTGGAATAGCCTAGTTTTATGAATGGTGGTCAATGAGTTGACCACGATTATTTAAGTACGCTTTCAAATAGGATATTTGGTAAATGAAGGTATGTAGACATATTTTATTGATTGTTTTTATTTAGCATCCAAATAACTTCCAATTGAGGAAAATAGGGGTAAAAATTTCAGATTCTTTTTCTTTGGAATGTGCTCTATATATTTTTCAAAAAACGGAAAAAAAAAGACCGTTTCAAATTTATGTCGAACATTTTTTGGTGATGGAATTTGTTATTTCTGAATATCCAATCGAAACAGGCTGTCTTTGACGATGGTTGCTGGATGATCACAGTCAATTTTTTGTGTTTTCTTTTGATTCTTTATTGGTTATTTATCATATGCTTATTTAAGAGGTTATTAACAGATTTGAAATTTTCAACTGAAATGGACTCTTCATGAGCGCGCATGCTTTTTAGCATTCATTGATATTATTATTATTATTAAAAGTAATCGAACATAGTCTGATTTTTTTTTACTTTTTGTACATTTTTTGGGCCAAACATATCAATGTTTTCAGAATGTTGTTTTTACATACGGTATTAGTTGAGATCGTTAGATTCTCGAAAGTGTGTGTATATTTGAAGTCTTGATAAAAGGAGTTATCTGAACAATCAGGTACTATAATAAATAGATATTTGAATTTATCCCAAAAATTTTCGAAATATTCGAATTAAGTTTTTCTGGTGATGGAATTTTTTATTTCTGAATATCCAATCGTAAACTGCCCCACATATGCTTTGATAATTCTATATGTCTATAAAGTGAAACAGTATTTCTAAGACATTTTATTCAATTTGATTCTAAATAATTTCCAAGAGATTTTTAGAATAAATGTGTGGAAGTTTCGGAGAATTGATTCAGTTATTTTCTGAAATATTCTAAAGAATAACCTTCAAAGTAATGTTCAATATATATTTGTTTATAATAAACATAATTTGTATTTTCACATATGCGCACGGCAATTTTCGGATATTGAGTCTATGACCATATTTTGTTTTCAAGATTTTTCTGTGGAATAGTCTAGTTTTATAACCAGTGCCCAGCAAACTGACGTTCATTTAAATTTGCTTCTAAACAAGATATTCGGTAAATGAAGGTATGTATATATATTTTTATTGATTGTTTTTTCAGCACGCAAATAACTTCCAACTGATGAGAATATGGGTAAGAAATTCGAATTCTTTTTGTGCCATATATTTTTATGAAAAGAAATAAAAAAGACCTTCTTAAATTCTATGTGTGGCATTTTTAGGTGATGGAATTTGTTACTCCTGAATATCCAATAGAAACAGGCTCTATTGGATTTTTTGCTGGATGATCACAGTCAATTTTTTATATTTTTTTTTTTGATTCTTTATTGGTTAACTGCCGCACATATGTATTGATAATTCTGAATGTCTTTAGAATGAAACAGTGTTTCTGCGACATTTTATTCATTTTACAAAATTTCTGAAAGATTTTTTATATTAAATTCGTAGATGTTCCGGAGAATTGATCTAGTTATTGTCTGGAATCTTCTGAAAAAAACCTTCAAAGTAATTTTCAGTTTATAGTTGTTTATAATAATTATAATTTGTATTTTCACACATTCGCATGGCAGTTTTCGGATATTAAGTCTATGATCGCATCTTGTTTTCTAGATTTTTCTGTGGACTAGTCTAGTTTTATGAATGGTACTCAGCTAACTGACCACGTTTATTAAGGTTCGCTTTTGAGCAAAATATTTGGTAAATGAAGGCATTAGGTCATATTTTTTATCGAATATAAAGTATATAAATTGAAAATTACTACGAAGAAGTGTTTGAATATTACAGAATAATAGCTGGAATTAATTCACCAGAACCTCTACAGATTTTAATCTAAATGAATCGCATGAAAACATTTAGAATTAAATGTTAAAACATGTCGTAAATACACTATATCACTTTATAGACATATATATTTTTATCACATGTGGTGAAAATTAACTAATAAAGAATCAAAAGAAATATAAAATACTGATTAAATTATTTGAACATCACCTTATAGATATATATGTTTCGAATGAATATTAAAGAATAACAAAATCCATCATCAAAAATTTTCAACATATAATTCAAAAAGGCCCTTGTTTATTTTTCTTTTTCAAAGAATATATAGCACATTCCCCAGAAAAAGAACCTGTACATTCGGACCCAAAATCTCATCAGTAAGGAGTTATTTGTATAAACAAAATAATTATTTAAAAATATATAACAAAACCTTTTTGAACAAAATACATTTTTGCAACAACTAACCACTTTTGGGGTAGGCATGTCCTAAACGAAAATTAGGTTATATCAGTTATAACCAATAACTAACCAATTTTGGGGTAGGCATGTCCTAAACGAAAATTAGGTTATATCACAGAAATATACAATGAAAGAAGATACGACTTAGACTCTACTTTAGATAACCGCCACGTGGATGTGATGTAGTACATAGAAATTTCTCAATTATTAAAGTATATAAATTGAAAATTACTACGAAGAAGTATTTGAATATTACAGAATAATAGCTGGAATCAATTCACCAGAACCTCTACAGATTTTTATCTAAATAAATCTCATGAAAACATTATATAAAACATGTCCTAAATAGGCTGTATCACTTTATAGTCATATATATTATCAAATAAAATAGAAAGGCCTTTTACTTGATAAAAGAAATATAACAAAATTTGAATATCAAAACAAATTAAAATATTCTTTTATTTTATATATAATATATAATTATATTTTGGCTTCAATAAATCTCATTATGGAATGCCAATGAATTTAAATAAGCCTTAAAAATAACTCACACTGTTCTTTGATTTTGTTAGAACATAGATCAATCTTGAATTATACTGTGTTTCGAAGCATTAGTCCTTTACACGAGCTGAGTTGTTTGATATAGGTTATGTTTCTTGATTTTGATATTTGGAATATTATTCAGGACCGATGAAGGAATTGCTTAGAATTATATTTGTATTTTGAAGATATAGTGCATGTTTTTAGAGATTTCTGAATTAACTTATTCGAATATTTAAATATTTCAAATAAATTATATTCTCTGAGAAGTCCTTTAAGTGTGTTCATGTTTTTAAAAGGCAATTGGTGTTCTTAAAGGTAAGACCAGAAACAAAATTTTGTCTCCTTTAAATATTTATTTATTAATGACTTTCGTATATCTGTTGGTTTATTTATTCCATTTGACATTATATATTGAGTTCTGATTATATACGTATATTAAATGTAAGCGGTGCTTGTTTTAGACATTAATTTAATTCTAAAAGCTTTTTGAATAAAAAAATTTTTTGAAATTAAAATTGTAGAAGATAAACATATTTTAATTTGTTTTGATATTCAAATTTTGATATATATTATCATCACATGCGGTGAATATTAACTAATAAAAAATCAAAAGAAATAAAAAATAATGATAAAATTATTTAGACTTCACCTTATACATATATTTGTTTCGATTGGATATTAAAGAATCACAAGTTCCTTCACCAAAAAATGTTCAACATATAATTCAAAAAAGGCCTTTTTTATTTTCCTTTTTTTGAAGAATATATAGCACATTCTCCAGGGACAGAACCCGATACATTCGGACCGAAAATCTCATCAGCAAGGAGTTATTTAAATAAACAAAATAATCATTTAAAAATATATAACAAAACCTTCTTTAACACAACATATTTCTGCAACAACTAACCAATTTTGGTGTAGGCATGGTGTAAACGAAAATTAGGTTATATCACAGAAAAATACAATGAAAGAAGATACGACTTAGACTCTACAAAAGGAAACTAAAAAAGGTTTTTGAGTTTTATGTCGAACATTTTTTGGTGATGGATTTTGTGATTCTTTAATATTCATTCGAAACATATATATATATATATAAGAAAAACAAATGTTAACTTCCGCTATTTTATTGATTTACACGACAATTGTTTCGTCATACCATGACTTCATCAGGTGAGTATTTAAACTGACCGGTATACTAGGAAATGAGTTTTTTACATCAAAGGAAACAAATTTAGCATTGTTTGGAATATGTATATGCTTAATTTTAAATTAATAATAGACATGACTTTTCCATATACAGAAAACCTACACATACAGATGGTACGATTCATTATACTTCAAACCATCCATTTTCACAAAAATTGTCAGCTTATAATAGTATGCTTTATAGATTGGTTACATACCCATGACGAAAGAAAATTTTGACAAAGAGTATGAAACCATTAAACAAATAGCTCATGATTTTAATCCGTTAATTGTAGACAATGATGATGAAATAAATTACAAGAAAGCAATATCACTTGTATATCCAAAATTTCAAAACTCAGACGAAATTTATTTCATTAACTTACATAGGCCAAAAATCTGAAAAGATTGCTAGATATTTAAAGAAAAAAGAAAAATACAACATCTCCTTTAAAACTATTAATTCTTTAGGCAGCTTTATAAAAAATAATAAAGACGTCATTCCTAAAAACAAAAAATCAGGAGTTTACAAGTTAACATGTAGTGATTGCCCATGTGTATATGTGGGACATTCCAAACAAGGATACGAAAACATGAAAAATGTTACATTAATAATAAACCGAATTCAACTTATGCCAACCATTTGTTAGAGACTGGCCATAATTTTAATATGAACTATGAAATATTACATATTGAAAACAAAAGTCAGAAACTAAATCTGTTAGAAACTTTAGAGATCAATAGATATAATAAAAGACAAATTTCATTGAATGATCAAATAGATTTAAACAGATCCCCCCTACTTAATATTTTTCATTAATTGTATACCATCTCTTTCCACCCCTCTATTTTTTGTACCAGAGCTGTGTATTTAAGGTCATGTTATGCATTGTATTCCTCAGTTTAAATACCCACCTGTTGAAGTCATGGTATGACGAAACAATTGTCGTGTAAATCAATAAAATAGCGGAAGTTAACATTTGTTTTTCTTATATTGAAGATGAATTTCCGTCAAGACCGAGACAATCAAAAAAAAAAAATATATATATATATATATATATTTGTATATATATATATATATATTAGGGTGGTCCTTATTTCGGGTTTGTTCGAATTTTTCTTCACGATAGTCCTAAATCGGTTCGAAATATATAAAAAAAAATTCATGCCAATTTATAGCTCTTAATTTTAATATTAACTCGTGCCCCCCGACAGACAAAGTTTTAAATAGAAATAACATGGAAAAAGTTTTATTATTACTTCAGAATTTTTACGTCATTAACTAACGAACAAATCGTATTGACAAATGATATTTTTCATGTAGAATTTAACGCTCTACAAAAAAGGTCTCTTATGATTTTTCGATAACTCTAACGGTATCAAAGTTATTCGAGGTTAAATGTGTAATTATTGTCATTTTCATAGTTTTATATATTTTTTTGGTTATTTAATGATCCTAAAATGATAGATGAGTTATTAGTTGTAATCTCAATGGTTCTCTTCTTCAAAAAATTCATAGGGTATCAGTAAAGTTTAGTTTTTGGGATACACAAGATATTTTGGCCATATTATAAGAAAATTTTCATTTTCATTGGTACAATTATTAAATAACTTCTATCATCTAACAGTATAAAAGCTCCGTATCATGATCTACAATTCAGTAAAGAGTTAAAGAACTTTAAGGCAATCAACAGTAACCTTGCTACTGTAGCAATTAATAGATTTATGAACCATCTATGGTATTTATCACCAGCGTTAGCAACCATGGCAATTTTTGATGAAGATGTTCCATTAGAAACAAAATTGAAAATTGTGGCTAAGCTGAGAACAGAGAAAGAAAAAATTTTAATGGATGCTATTCCGGAAGAAGATCTGGATTATACAAGTGAAAAATCTAGCGTAAAACGCTTTCAAACCAAGAACATAAGTGACTTATTGTATAACGATATCGATTTTTTGTAACTGCAGAATCGATCAAATTTTTCGAAAGATTTGAGCTACAAACAGAATTTTTACTAATTCATCCTTCTGAATGGGCTAACAATGAAAGCTATAAAACTGCAGTACGGTTCGTCGGAAAACTATCGGTTGTGAATTACTGTGCTGAGAGAGGAGTTAAATCAGTGCAAGATTTTTGTAAACATTATACCAAAGATGAAAAACAAATGCAGTATATATTACAAGTGGTTAAAGATCATCGTCAAATGTTTCCTGACGCGCTTAAAAAAACAAATGTAACAACTTCATAAAAGTATTTATCATTGAAAATAAAAATAATATTAGTATTTTTTTCAATTCGGAGAAATTTTAATGACAAATTTTTTCGATTGATTGATACTTTTTTCTTAGAGAATACGCCAATAACCGATCTATAATTTTAGGATCATTAAATAACCAAAAAAATATATAAAACTATGAAAATGACAATAGTTACACATTTAACCTCGAATAACTTTGAAACCGTTAGAGTTATCCAAAAATCATAACAGACCTTTTTTGTAGAGCGTTAAATTCTAGATAAAAATATCATTTGTCAATACGATTTGTTCGTTAGTTATTGACGTAAAAATTCTGAAGTAATAATAAAACTTTTTCCATGTTATTTCTATTTAAAACTTTGTCTGTCGGGGGGCACGAGTTAATATTAAAATTAAGAGCTATAAATTGGCATGAATTTTTTTTTATATATTTCGAACCGATTTAGGACTATCGTGAAGAAAAATTCGAACAAACCCGAAATAAGGACCACCCTAATATATATATAAATAAATAAATAAATATATATATATATATATATATATATATATATATATATATATATATATATGTATAAGGTGATGCCTAAATAATTTCATCATTATTTTATATTTCTTTTTATACTTTACTAGTTCATTTCCACCACATGTGATGATAATATATATGTCTATAAAGTGATACAGTGTATTTAGGACATGTTTTAAAATTTTATTCTGAATGTTTACATGAGATCTATTCTAAATTTGCAGAGGTTCTGGTGAAATTATTCCAGCTATTATTCTGCAATTTTTTATTGATTATTTTTTTCAACATCTAAATAATTTCCAACTGATAAGAATATGGGTAAGAATAAAATAAGAAGGAACGGTTTTTTTACTTGATAGAAGGATTATTACAAAATTTGAATATCAAAACAGATTTAATCTTTTGTCTTCTACAATTTTAATTTCAAAAAATTTTTTTGAAGAAACTTTAAGAACTAAATTAATGTCTTTATAAGCACTGCTCATATTTTATAGACATATAAAATTGAAATTCATCATACAATATCAAATGGAATTAAGAAAAACCAACGAATATAAATTGTCAATTGAAATTAAAATATAAATAAGCAAACATTTTTTGTTTCGTTCCAGGCATGCGTACTGAACTCTTCAGACAAACGTACGAAGCTCTGTTTGTTACAAAATGTATTCTTTTCTGATCCTATATCAATGAAAAATAACTCTTTCTCAAAAATATAAAACATAATTTCAAGAACTTCTCAAAAACTAATTTATTTGAAAAATTCAATATATTTAAATAAATTACTTCAAAAAATCTCAAAACATGTAGCACATCCTCAAGAAATAATTAAAATTACGATAAGATCAGTTCAACTTTACATATAATGTAAAATTCGAATATCAAAACAGATTCAATCTGTTGTCTTCTACAATTTTAATTTCAAAAAATTCTTTAAAGAAACTTTAAGAATTAAATTAATGTCTTTATAAGCACTGCTCATATTTAATAGACGTATAAAGTCAAAATTCATCATAGAATGTCAAATGGAATTAAGAAAAACCAACGAATATAAATTGTCAATTGAAATTAAAATATAAATAAGCAAACATTTTTTGTTTCGTTCCAGGCATGCGTAATGAACTCTTCAGACAAACTTACGAAGCCCTGTTTGTTACAAAATGTATTGTTTTCTGATCCTATATTAATGAAAAATAACTCTTTCTCAAAAATAATACATTTTGTAACAAACAGGGCTTCGTAAGTTTGTCTGAAGAGTTCATTAAGCATGCCTGGAACGAAACAAAAAATGTTTGCTTATTTATATTTTAATTTCAATTGGCAATTTATATTCGTTGGTTTTTCTTAATTCCATTTGACATTGTATGATGAATTTTGACTTTATACGTCTATTAAATATGAGCAGTGCTCATAAAGACATTAATTTAATTCTTAAAGTTTCTTCAAAGAATTTTTTTAAATTAAAATTGTAGAAGACAACAGATTAAATCTGTTTTGATATTCAAATTTTGTAATAATCCTTCTATCAAGTAAAAAACCGTTCCTTCTTATTTTAATTTTTTATAATGTAAAGTTTGATGTTCAAAAAAAATGGGTAGGAATTTCAAATTCTTTTTTTTGGAGAATGTGCTATATATTTTTCAAAAGAGGAAATAAGAAAGACCTTTTTGAATTTTATGTGGGGCGTTTCTTGGTGATTGAATTTGTTATTTCTGCAGATCCAATCAAAACATGCTGTTTTGGATTCTGTTCGCTGGATGATCACAGTAAATTTTTTTATATTTTCTTTCGTTTCTTCCTTGGTTAACTGCCGCACGTGTATTAACAGTTCTTTATGTCTTTAGAGTGAATAAGTGTTTCTGAAATATTTTATTCAATTTAATTTAAAAAAATGTTTTATAGTGATTTTTTAGATCAAATTCAAAGATTTTCCGAAGAATTGATACAGTTTTTGTCTGGAATATTCGAATTAACTTTAACCCACTCGTATGTTAAGTGTTACAAATCACTGAAATTCATTGAACTATTAATATGGAGGCGCGCCAGCGCTTCTGACAGGCACAAAGTGCTTTTGTAACACTTTGTAAAAAAATATTTGAATCAAACGAACGTAACTCAGTTCTCGAAGGTTATTGAGTAGTTAATATCATATTTTCTTTATTGGAGTCATAGAACGAGAGTGCATCGAACAACAAGCTGTAGGACATTGATTTTGAAAGGACAGGTGTCACACTACTTACACCTGGTTCCGAGGCCGGCTGCTCGGACATGCCTAGTTTCGCCCAGTGGCGCTCCTCTCCAGCGTTTTCTTCCAAAAATATGACCTGCATCCCTTCGAATAAAAGGTGTTTCTTAAGTTCAGGTTGTCTAAGTAGAATTGTTTTTTGTGTCCTTCGCATTATTTTCGTGGGAAACGGGTGCATTATACCCAACGTGAAGGTACCGCCCGCTTTCTAGATGAGATATTTTGTATTCATGCACTTTTGAAACCAAATATTTGTATACTTGTTTACTCGATATAAAGAATATATCGAATTTCATGAAAACAACATTTGGAAAGTTTTTTTTCGACATTTAAAATCTCAAACATTATCGGTTAATTAGGAAGTATAGACAGTTATTTACGTTTTCATATGAATTATTTTCGAATATAAAGTATGGTAACCACTAATGGAATAAAATCATTCGGGTCCTTATGTTGAAAAATTATGAAAAATACTAGGATACGTCAACTTTTAAATTCATTAAACATAAATTTAAATATACAGAGTGATTTGTGCAAGTCTAGCATAGTCCATCCTCTTTATTTTAAATGGAACACCCTGTATATTTTTATAATTTTTAAAACTGCTTAATAAACTAATTTTAACGAATAATATCTTGTATGGTCTATTTTCAATAAATAGATATCACCGTATATGAAATAATGAAATTTATAACTTATAACGCGTTGAATAATGTTATACTACTCTGTCAAGAAAGTACCGGGAATTTTCAATTAAAACAACATTTTTATATTTAATCGTCAAAATTTATTGGGTCGCCTTCAAAATAGGCTCCATTTGCTCCAATACATCTATGCCAACGGCACTTCCAATTATCGAAACATTTTTTATAGGCGCTTTCCGGGATGGACTTTAGCTCTCGCGCCGAATTTTGTTTTATGGCTTCAATCGACTCAAAACGGGTGCCACGAAGGGGCAATTTTAGTTTTGGGAAGAGGAAAAAGTCGCAGGGAGCCAAATCCGGCGAATACGGTGGTTGCTGAAACACGTTTGTTGAGTTTTTGGCGAGAAAGTCAGTCACAATTGTAGCTCGGTGAGAAGGCGCGTTATCGTCATGCAAAATCCATGAGTTGTTCGCCCACAAATTTGGCCGCTTCTTACGGATACGCTCACGCAAACGTTTCATAACGCCTAGGTAATACTCCTTGTTTACCGTCTGACCCTCTGGAAAGAAATTCGTAGTGCACCACGCCACGGATATCGAAGAAAACAATGAGCATCACCTTCATTTTCGAGCGGCTTTGGCGTGGTTTTTTCGGTTTCGGCTCATTTTTTGCCACCCATTCCGATGATTGCTGGCTTGTTTGCATATCGTACTCGTAGACCCAGGTCTCATCACCAGTTATAATGCGTTCCATGAATGTAGAATCGGAATTACAGCGATCCAGCATGTCTGAAGCAACCTGTTCGCGATGACGTTTTTGAAGAAAATTCAGGTCTTTCGGTACGAGTCGTGCGGCCACCTTTCTCATGCCCAAAATCAATCAAAATCGTACGTGCGGACTCGTGGGATATCTTAAGATCATGTGCTATCTCTCTCAAGCTGGTACGACGGTTTTCCAGCACCCTTTCCTTAATTTTATCGACGTTATCTTCGATCGAAGCCGTCGATGGGCGACCACTTCACGACCGTCCTTGAAGGCTCTGTACATCTGATATGCACGAGTTTTCGATAGACCATTATCACCAAAGGCCTTTTGCAACATTTTCAATCCATCGGCACACGAAAATTCATTTGCAACACAAAACTTTAAACAAATTCTTTGCTCAACGTAATCACCTATAGTAAAAATCGGCACGCACTCTGACATCGACTGACTTAATCAGCTGTTGCAAACACACTAGTTGACAGGTCCCGCTCAAGCTTGGCATAGGAATTGAGGACAGTGGTACCAACCTAGGAAAAAAAATTTTTACCTGCCTCATTGCCCCGCCAGATTTAAATCGATAATTCCCGGTACTTTCTTGACAGAATGTATTTTAAATAACCTAAATACAGACTAATACAATTTCTGAACTAACTACCGATTAAGTTGGAAAAATATCTGAAATCAATTCTTGATACGCTTAGGAATCTTGGTTTTGTTAAAAATTTTTTGTCGGGAATACCTAATAACTATCTACATATGCCGATACATAAAGAAAATCTACAAATAATGTGGATTGTATTCAGTCAAATAATGTGGTTTTGAGCTTTACATTGAAATAGTAAATTCTCATTGAAAACGTATTTCTTCTAGATGTAATAATGAAATATTTTAGTGAGACTTACTAAATTGAAATTTTAATGATGATCGGTTACGAGGCTAATTGCAAAAGTCAAGTTGAAGTGGCAACTTATTTAATCAGAGGTATTCTCAGTTGCCTAATATGGTACTGTGTCAGAAATTCATGCACAATTCAGAGGACTTGGACATGTCAAACCATCAAAAAGAAAACCGCAATTCGTGGAAGATACTGTGAAATTGGATATTTTGTTAAGTTTTACAGAGGATTCAACGACAAGTACACGTCAAATTGCCCGTGACAATAATGTGTCATACAACAGTCATAAAGTGTCTCCACAAAGAAAAACTTCATCCATATAAAATGACTTTTGTGGAGGAGCTAACAGAAGACGATCCAGATCGTAGAATACATTTCTGCGAAATGATGAATAAACTGAACAGAAATGAAATATCTGTTGGTTCAATCTTTTTTTCTGAACATTTGCATTGAACGGAGAGGTAAACGGACAAAATTGTAGATATTGGTCAGCCAGGAGAATCCTCATTGGATGCATGAGACATACGCAGTATCCTCGAAAGGTGAACGTTTGGACAGGTATCATAGATGACCATATTATTGGTCCTATAGATGGGACTTTGACAGCCGAAAAATATTTGATTTTGCTTAGAGACGAAGGTGTTCATGTGTTAGTCACCTTATTTCCTAATGCAATAATCCAAGACAACCGAATGAAAATGTCTGGTTCCAGCAGAATGGAGCTCTACCCCATTATGCTTCATTTGTCAGAACTGACTAAAACGCAATCTTCCCCAATAAATGGATTGGACGAAGAGGTACTATTGAGTGGCAAGCTAGAGCGCCAGACCTTACACCGTTGGACTTTTTTTTGTGGGGTTATCTCAAGAACAAAGTTTAAGCAACGACGAGCATCGCAGACCTCGAAGGAAGGGTAACTACAAAAATGCGGAATATTTGAACTCAAATTTCAAGCAAAGTTCGGAACTAGTTTTATAGGAGACTGTGTTATTGCCAAGAACGAGGTGGAGAACATTTTGAGCATTCATTTTAATGTCAAGTGACTTTAGTTCTTGAACTAGTTGGATCTTGTATGGGTGTTGACCAAGATCTTTACGCAAAAATTTCCATGTGGTGGATGCACAGAGTCCAACTTGTTGTGAACGTCGAAGAATAGACAAATCTGGATCATCATTAACACTATAGCACTATAGCAGCGATAATTTTTTCTGTACGTACAGTTCTTTGTCTTGTTGTTGTTGCATCGAGTAGAGGAAATGTTGTCCGAAATCTATCAATAGTTCGACGAATAAGCTGCTCTGATGGACGATTATGTAAAACATGAATTTGACGAAGAGCTCTATAAGTTTGGCGAATAGAACACTGATTTTGAAAATAAATTTCAACAATTTGTAAACGTTGTTGCGGCGTGAGTCTTTCCATGATAATTTGTCAATGGTTACTGAACAGAAATGTCAAAACAACATGGCTTCTACCTTCTGTCAAATCACAGTTATCCCTATCGAAAGTTCTATCAGTCTTAAAAAAACACCCGATTTTAAAATCAATTGCATTACCTAATTTAAGTATTCAGTTTCTTGGAACCAATTATTCAAAATTTGAATATTAAAACAAATTGAAATATGTTTATCTTTTACAATTTTAATTTCAAAAAAATTTTTTATTCAAAAAACTTTTAGAAATAAATTTATGTCTAACAAGCACCGCTTACATTTAATATAAGTATATAATCAAAACTCAATATATAATGTCAAATGGAATAAATAACCCAACAGATATACGAAAGTAATTAAAATTAATAAATGAATATTTAAAGGAGACAAAATTTTGTTTCTGGTCTTACCTTTAAGAACACAAGTTGCCTTTTAAAAACATGAACACACTTAAAGGACTTCTCAAAGAATATAATTTATTTGAAATATTTAATATATTTAAATATTCGAATAAATTATTTCAAAAATCTCTAAAAAAATGTGCACTATATCTTCAAAAATCAAATATAATTCTAGACAATCCCGTCTTCAGTCCTCTTTTAATATTCCAAATATCAAAATCAAAAACATAACTATATCACTCACGTGTTAAAAGACTTAAGCTTCGAAATACAGATCAACTATATAATTCAAGATTGATCTATGTTCTAACAAAGTCAAAGAACAGTGTGAGTTATTTTAAGGTTTATTTAAATTCATTGACATTCTATAATGAGATTTATTGAAGCCAAAATATAATTATATATTATATATAAAATAAAATAGAAAGGCCTTTTACCTGAAGAAATATAACAAAATTTGAATATTAAAACAAATTGAAATATGTTTATCTTCTACAATTTTAATTTCAAAAAAATTTTTTATTCAAAAAACTTTGATGATCGTATATCTGTTGGGTTAGTTATTCCATTTGACATTATATATTGAGTTTTGATTATATACGTCCATTGAATGTAAGCGGTGCTTGTTAGACAAATTTATTTCTAAAAGTTTTTTGAATAAAAAATTTTTTTGAAATTAAAATTGTAGAAGATAAACATATTTCAATTTGTTTTAATATTCAAATTTTGTTATATTTCTTCTATCAAGTAAAAGGCCTTTCTATTTTATTTTACCAATTATTCATAATAGACCATACATGATATAGTTCGTTGAAATCAGATTATCGAGGAGCTTCGAAAAATGTAAAAATATACAGGGTGTTTCACTCACAAAAAAGAGAACAGACTATGCTGGACTTGCGCGAATAACCCTGTTTATTTAAATTTATGTTTAAAAAGCATATTGAATTTAAAAGTTGACATATCCCAGCGTTTTCCATATTTTTTTAATATAAGGACACAAAAAATTTTATTCCGATCATCAAATATTATTTTTAGATGATCTTAGGTGATATGAACAAGCGTGTAAATGCTCCTAACTTCACGTCAGCGCTTTTCACCTTTTTTCGGTATATAACCAATCTTAGTTTAAACGTGCAAATAATTCTCGAATTTCACCATCTGCATAGGCTAAAGACTATGCATTTCTTGGTATTCTGTTCACTGAACATCTTGGTTTCTTTCGTTAGGCTCAATTTACCCATTTATTCAGAATAATCCGTGTCGTTCGAAATGATTTTCTTCGGAAACCCAGAGGCACATTTAACCATCAATAAGAAGCAGCTGTTTTCGTGGCCTGTAGGCTTCAATTCCTCTTCTAATTGAAGAGTCATCATACCAGAATCATGCAAATCTGATGTCAAGTGTCATATGAGACCTAAATGCATTGCATCTGGAGTTTTGCTAATAGACTCAGCTACAGCTGCTTAGTCAATTGGTCAGTCCCTATGTATCCATTGTTTTTCGTTAAATTTTTTCTCAAATTTCAAGCAACACATCTTTAGAATCGAACGAATATTCCATTCCATATTATACAAGTATTTCTTTTCATAGTAAATGAAATTCTTAAATCAAATAAAAAGCAATGCAGATTCAACATAATGATTAATCAATTTCTCTTGAAATTTCTGAATGAAATCAATTTAGACATTCGCTATCTTTTAATTTGTTCACAGCAATTTTTTCTTCATGCTATGCAGAATTTTAAAAAAAGTTTTTTCACTTGATAGAAGGATTATTTAAAAAAATTTTAAATATCGTACAGATTTATTGGTAACCTCTTACAAATTTTAATTTCAGAAAATTTTTATTCAAAAATTTTTAGAATTCAATTAAATAAATGTCCAAGAGCACACTGTGTCAATTTAGTAGGCATATAGAATTAAACACTTATCATATAGTACCAGAGGTAATGAAAGAATTGAAAGAAATACAAATTATCAATTAAATCCACTAAATAAATACTTGGAGGGAACAAAATTCTGTTTCGTTCCTTGTTTTATTATAAACAAATTCCTTTCCAAAAATACAAAACATAAACTCAAGAACTTTTTCAAAAAAAACTTGCCAAAATCAGTTCCTTCAAAAAGTTCCTAAAATATTCAGAACATCTTAATAATAATAAAATAATTAACTAATATAATAATTAATTTGAGGGATTCCATAAAATACCTTGCAAACTTTGTGTAGTTTCTGTGGCGAACATAGAATACGTAGTATTTTTAAAAGTTCACTTCATTCTACTGTTTGTTCAGATATTTGCATTCAGTTTGTTTGGTAAAATATATTTTGTTCATTATTTTTATTTTTTAAATGTGAAGTAGGGCTGATGAGTTTTCGTTGTAATAATTCTAAATTGCTTTTTGAAGATGTTCTGCACGTCTTAGGAATTTTTTTGAAAGAACTTATTTTGAGCAAGTTGTTTTTGAAGAATTTCATGAGGTTATGTTTTGCATTTTTGGAAAGGAAATTGGTTTTAATGAAACAAGGAACGAAACAAAATTTCGTCACCTTCAAGTATTTATTTAGTGGATTTAAATGACCATTTATATTACTTTTGATTCATTTATTCCCCTTGGTACTATGTGATAAGTTTGAATATCAAATCAGATTAAATCTGTTAGTCTTCTACAATTTTAGTTTAAAAAACTTTAATTCTTAAAGTTTCTCGAATAAATTTTTTGAAATTAAAATCGTAGAAGATTAACAGATTAAAGCTGTTTTGATATTCAAATTTTGTAATAATTCTTCTATCAAGTAAAAAACCGTTTCTTATTATTTAATGTGATAAGTGTTTAATTCTATATAACTACACAATTGACACAGTTTGCTCTTAGACATTCATTTAATTGAATTCTAAAAGTTTTTGAATAAAATTTTTTTGAAATTAAAATTTGTAGGAGCTCAACAGAATAAATCTGTATGATATTCAAAAATTAAAGAAAAAATAAGATCTTAAATACATAACTTTGTCTAAAAAATATAGGGGCGGAGAAAAATATTTTGCAATTATTAGGGTATTTTCCTAAATTTTATTCAGAGTGTAAAGTAGGGGGAGCCTGTTTTGATTTATTAGGTCATTTGATAGATTTTTTTATTGTATCTGTGATCTCTGAAATTTCCAATAAATTAAGTCTATAACTTTCATTTTAAATTATTTTTTAATTTTCATCATGTTTTCAGAGATGTGTCCTATTTTCAACAAATGATCTGCATATGTTGAATTATGTTTTTTAATGTTAAATGAGGTTATTCTGATTTTCACAAATTTTTGTTGTTATTTAATATAACAATTGTTTCGCTTTCATAATAGGTGGTATCTCACATTCTAAATAACTTATAATATTTATCAATAAATTATTCAATAATATATAATACGTATTATAATAATAAGTTATTCAAAATGTAAGATACAATCTACCTGAAGATGTTTCTGTGATAGCGAAACAATTGTTGTATTAAATAACACTAAAAATTTTTTAAAATCAGAATAACCTTTTTAACATTATTTAATATGCATTTTCATCAAGTGAAGACTGATTCAATTAAAAAATTATGTTTTTATTAATATGTTATTCTTGGTGTTCTCTCATTCTTGTCTGGAATAATATAATCATTATATTTCAAATATTAACTAGAATAGTTCTATGGAACCTCTATAACTTTTAATCTGAAAAATCTCCTGAAAATGTTTTAGAATTAAATCAAAATGTCTTAGACACACTGTTTTTTTAATAGACATATAGAATTATCAAACATATGCGCGGCAGAAACCGATAAATGAGTCAAAAAAAATAAAGAATATTGACCGAAATTACCTAGCAAACTTCATCCTAGACAGCGGTTTTGTATGGACATTTTTGAATAATAAATTTCATTCCATATAATCCCAAGAGTCTTTTTCATTTCTCTTTAAAAAATATATCATTCTCCAGAAAACTGTTTGGAATTCCCACCCATTCTCATCAGTCGTAAATTATTTGGATGTTGAACAAAGGAATGAAGACATGGTCACAGGCACAATATCAGGAAGCCGCCACGAGCATTTGTGAAAAAACAAATTAAAATTATGATAAATAAACAAAAAATTTTAAAAAAACTCTTAAATTTTTTTATATATAAGATGTGTAAGAAACACTGTTCCTTTTCAATAGACATATTGAATTATCAAATATATGTGGGGCAGTCAACCAATAAAAGAATCAAAAGGAAATATAGAATATTGACCTCAATTATCTAGCAGACTTCATCCGAGACAGCTGTTTCGAATGGACATTTATGAATTACAAATTTCATTCCAAAAAATGCTCCATATAAATTTGAAAAAGTCTTTTTAGTTTTCTACAAAAAATATATGGCACATTGTCCAGAAAAGCGTTTGAAATTAATTTAATTTTGAGAAATTTGCAAGATATTTTTCAAATTAAAATTTGTTAAGGATTCAGAGAATTATGATGATTAATATTTGAAAAATTGGAAAAACCTTTTGAAGTAATATTCAAGTCATGTTTATTTATAATAATGATAATTTGTCTTTTCACACATGCTCGTTGGGGCTTTCTGATATTGAAGACAGATTGTCTCCTCTTCATGATTTTATGTGGAAGAGCATAATTTAATAAATGCTGTCGGGAACGCCTTACAAGATTTGATTTAGTTTGCTCTATACCGAAAGTATATATTGAACAGAAGTATGTAGATATACTTTTTATAGATTACTTTTATTGAACATCATTATTGTTGAACTCAATCAAGATATTTAGGCCTAAAAACCTACTCTGAAAATTCACTCTCCATTCAAAACCTAGAATTTTGAATATGAAAACAGAATTATTTTGTAAAAAAAATTTTGAGTTGAATCAAAATGTTTTAGATATAATAATTTTCGATTTTAGTAGGCATATGTTATTCTTAAATATCTTACTAAATTTCAAAGCATGAAGGAATCCATAGAAAATAAAGAGAATTGATAGAAAATTTAAAACAAACATGGCTGATGCAATTGTTTCAATTGAGTAATTTGAGTACTACTAAATCCTGAACCAAAAAATGCCTTATACAAGATTAATTTTCCTGAATTGTTGCACATATATCTTTTTACACTTATAATATCTAGTTGTAATTTGTCATTTTGGGTTCTTATCTGTTGACATTTGGATGTAAAATAACGACAGAAAAACCAATGCAAAATTTCATGAAGATGATACGAACAAGCGTCCAAAGGTGCCTGACTTTGCTGCAGTGCTTTTCGCCATTTTTTACTTCTACTTTGAGTAGAAAGAAAATTTTTCCGAAAACAGTAAGACTCGATGGATATAGTTAAGAAAGAGGAGGCACACTTGAACACTTCTTTATCGAAAAAATAGGTAATGCAGAGAAAATCGATCTTTGGTCTGTCTCCTGAATATAATATACTTTAACTAGTCCGGAGGTTGATTTGAGCCAACATTTTAAGAAACATTGTATGTATTGAAATAACATTGAAGACATTGTTCGTACCATAACACCAAGTAGTTTTGATAACATTCGATATAAAATTTGAATATCAAAACATATTTAATCTGTCAGTCTTCTACAATTTATTTCCAAAAAAAAATTATTCAAAATAATAATAAAATAATAAATAAAAATTAAATCAATGTCTAATAAGCACGGCTTATATTCAATAGACGTATAAAATCAGAACTCAATATACAATGTCAAATGGAATAAATAAACCAACAAATATAAATTGTCAATTAAAATTAATAAATAAATATTTTAAGGAGACAAAATTTTGTTTCTGATCTTACCATCATAATAACTAATTCCTTTTCAAAAATACAGAACATTATTTAAGGACTTCTCAGAAAATATAATTTATTTGAAATATTTAAATAACTATTTAAATAATTGAATTCAAAAATCTCTTAAAACATGAATTATATCTTCAAAAAATAATTAGAATTCCTATAATATCTTCATCGACCCTAAATCATATTTGAAAAAAATCAACCAACAATAAATATAACTTACCTGGATCATAGCTTGGAACAACTAACTTTAAAATCCAAGATATTCTATATTAGTCACAAATATCATAGAAAGCTGTAAGGTGTTATAAGGTCTTCTTTAAACCATAGACATTCCATAATTAGATTTTTATTGAAGCCTAAATATAATTATACATTATATATAAAATAAAATAGGAAAAGACTTTTACTTGATAGAAGGAATATAACAAAATTTGAATATCAAAACAGATTTAATCTGCCAGTCTTCCACAATTTTAACTTTTAGAATTGAATTAATGTCTCATAAGCACGGCTTATATTTAATAGACGTATAAAATCAAAACTCAATATACAATGTCAAAGGGAATAAATAAACCAACAAATATAAATTGTCAATTAAAATTAATGAATAAATATTTGAGGGGGACAAAATTTTGTTTCTGATCTTAACATTATGAAAACTAATTCCTTTTCAAAAATACAAAACATTATTTATGGACTTCTCAGAAAATATAATTCATTTGAAATATTTAATATATTTAAATAAATTAATTCAAATATCTCTCAAAACATGAATTATATCTTCAAAAACCAATTAGAATTCCGATAATATTGTTGGTTGATTTTATTTTTTAAATATGATTTAGGGCCGACGAAGATATTATCGGAATTCGAATTGTTTTTTGAAGATATAAATAATGTTTTGAGAGATTTTTGAATCAATTTATTCAAATATTTAAGTATATTGAATATTTGAAATACATTATATTTTCTGAAATGTCCTTAAATTATGTTTTGTATTTTTGAAAAGGAATTAGTTTTCATAATGGTAAGATCAGAAACAAAATTTGGTCTCCTCCAAATATTTATTTATTAATTTTAATTGACAATTCATATTTGTTGATTAATGTATTCTATTTGACATTGTATATTGAGTTTTGATTTTATACGTCTATTAAATGTAAGACGTGCTTATAAGACATTAATTTAATTCTAAAAATTTTTTGAATGAAAATTTTTTTGAAATTAAAGTTGTAGAAGACTGACAGATAAAATCTGTTTTGATATTCAAACTTTGTTGTATTCCTCCTATCAAGTAAAAGCCTTTATTTTACATTTGATATATTCGATGTTAACGTCCCTACATTCAGGATCTTCATTCATTACCGTCATCTTTGAATAATTCACTTCATATTAATCTTCTTCAAGTTTAGATATTACTTGTACTACAAAATATTTTACGTTTTTTAACTACAAATATACAGAATGTCCCAGAAATCAAAGTCAAGCCAGAACAGGTATTTAAAAAAATTCTAAAATTTCTACACCCTGTGATTGTGATTTTACTCCTGTTGCCACAAATCTTCACTTTCTCCAAATATTTTTTTTGTTATGTAACCCTGAATAATGCTTCTCTGAACTGTCATCAATAACCAGCGGCTCCAGCTTGGATGAAAAAGAGACATTTTTCTCAAAAAAATTTTCAAAATAAAAATTTTGTCCAGTTTAAACTGACTGTACTGAAAAAAATTGTAATACGCGAGTTTGGCAAGTGACGACAAAATTTGGTGCATTTAGTAAGAATCCCAAAATGCTATAACACTTGGTAAAGTCTTGTAGATCATTTTTTCTTTGAAAATAATCCCGTTTTTAACAAATTTAACTACCTTACTTAAAAATTATTCTAGTGTGCCATTTTGGGGTGCTTTTGAAATAAAATTCATTGGATTCCCTTAGTTTTCAATTAAATCAAGATTTACAAGGAAGTTACACTGAAAATTTTCTGCAGCATGTGGTACCAACAAGATGGCTGCCCAGCGTATTATGCTACCCAGCGTATTATTCTTCCACAGTAAAAGAATTCTCACAGCAAATGTTCGAAATGTCATCAGTTGCAATACAAGCTCTACATGTCCTTAAAAATGATCTCGTAATAAGACGAGCGTATCTTCTTGATGCGATGTCTTCAGCGGCTTCTGCAAGTCTTCGGCGCAGCTCGTCCACATCTTGGATTGGTTTGGAATACACTTTCTCCTTTATCGTGCCCCAGTAAAAAAAATCTATTGGGTTCAAATCGGGTGAACAGGCAGGCCACGAAATCGTACCACCTCGCCCAATCCACCTATCGCGGTATTCTTGATTGAGGAATTCTCTTACTGTGGCAGCATAATGCGCTAGGAAGCCATCTTGTTAGTACCACATGCTGCAGTAAGTGTTCAGTGGGCTTACCTTGTAAATCTTAATTTAATTAAAAACTTAAGGAATCCACTGAATTTCATTTTAAGCGCACCTTAAAATGTCACAGAATAATTTTGAACTAAGGTAGATAAATTTGTTAAAAACAGGATTATTTTTTAAAAAATGTCTAAGATTTCAGCAAGAATTCACCAAGTGGTATACCATTTTAGAATTCTTCCTAAATGCGCTAAATTTTGACGTCATTTGCCAAACTCGCGTAATACTTTTTTTTCAGTGCAGTCAGCTTGAACTCGGCAGAATTTTTATTTTTGAAATTTTTCAGGAGAAAATATATCTTTTTCATCCAAGCTGGAGCAGCTGGTTTTGAAATTTTGATAACAATTCAGAGAAGCATTATTCAGGGTTACATAAGAAAAAAAATATTTGGAAAAAGTGAAGATTTATGGCAACAGGAGTAAAAAAACCGTCAAGTTTTTAGAATTTTCTTCAAATGTCTAACATTTTGAAAGCGTGTCACATAGACTTCACCAACTGTTATAGCATTTTGGAATTCTCACTAAATGCACCAAATTTTGTCGTCACTTACCAAACTCGCGTATTACCTTTTTTTCCAGTAGTCAGTTTGAACTGGGCAAAATTTTCATTTTGAGAATTTTTTTGGGAAGAATGTCTCTTTTTCATCCAAGCTGGAGCCGCTGGTTTTGAAATATTGATAACATTTCAGAGAAGCACTATTCAGGGTTAATAACAAAAAAAATATTTGGAAAAATAAAATAGAAACCCTTTTACTTGATAGAAGAAATATAACAAAATTTGAATATTAAAACAAATTGAAATGTGTTTATCTTCTACAATTTTAATTTCAAAAAAATTTTATTCAAAAAACTTTTAGAAATAAATTTATGTCTAACAAGCACCGCTTACATTCAATAGACGTATATAATCAAAACTCAATATATAATGTCAAATGAAATGAATAACCCAACAGATATACGAAAGTAATTAAAATTAATAAATAAATATTCAAAGGAGACAAAATTTTGTTTCTGGTTTTACCTTTAAGAAATACCACTTGCCTTTTAAAAACATGAACACACTTAAAGGACTTCTCAAAGAATATAATTTATTTGAAATATTTAATATATTTAAATATTCGAACAAATTATTTCACAAATCTCTAAAAAAATGTGCACTATATCTTCAAAAAACAAATATAATTCTAGATAATCCCGTCTTCAGTCCTTTTTCAACATTCCAAATATCAAAATCAAAAACATAACCTACATCACTCACGTGTTAAAAGACTTAAGCTTCGAACTACAGATCAACTATATAATTCAAGATTGATCTATGTTCTAACAAAATCAAAGAACAGTGTGAGTTATTTTAAGGTTTATTTAAATTCATTGACATTCTATAATGAGATTTATTGAAGCCAAAATATAATTATATATTATATATAAAATAAAATAGAAAGGCCTTTTACTTGATAGAAGAAATATAACAATCAATCTTGAATTATATAGTTGATTTGTAGTTCGAAGCTTAAGTCTTTTAACACGTGAGTGATGTAGGTTATGTTTTTGATTTTGATATTTGGAATGTTGAAAAAGGACTGAAGACGGGATTATCTAGAATTATATTTGTTTTTTGAAGATATAGTGCACATTTTTTTAGAGATTTTTGAAATAATTTGTTCGAATATTTAAATATATTAAATATTTCAAATAAATTATATTCTTTGAGAAGTCCTTTATGTGTGTTCATGTTTTTATAAGGCAAGTGGTATTTCTTAAAGGTAAAACCAGAAACAAAATTTTGTCTCCTTTGAATATTTATTTATTAATTTTAATTACTTTCGTATATCTGTTGGGTTATTTATTTCATTTGACATTATATATTGAGTTTTGATTATATACGTCTATTAAATGTAAGCGGTTCTTGTTAGACATAAATTTATTTCTAAAAGTTTCTTGAATAAAATTTTTTTGAAATTAAAATTGTAGAAGATAAACATATTTCAATTTGTTTTAATATTCAAATTTTATTTGTAAAAAGTGAAGATTTATAGCAACAGGAGTAAAAAGAACGTCAAAGGGTGTAGAATTTTTAGAATTGTTTTTTAAATGCATGCCACATAGATTTTTGTTTATATTTTTTTGATAACCAGTACGACTTGCTTCGTCGCCCAGTTTCGGCTTGACGTTGATTTCTGGGGCACCTGAATAGGCCGTTTGCTCTTATTATTTTGTATTTTCTTCTACACCTTTCAGTATAACCATTTATCAACAATTGATACAGAGCATTTCAAGAAGACAGATCCTATGTGAATCTAAATATTCATATAGAATTAATAAATTTTTAAAATCTTGTTAATGTTAAGTAAAAATAAATTCTTCTAAAAACCTTTCCAAATCATCTAATTCATCGCAAATTGAGTAATCCTCTTCTGATTCAGAGTCCAAAAAACTCCTTTTTTGCTTTTTCTGATTTTTCCTCTATTCGTTCTTCTTTTATACTTTCACCTCTCCAGTTAACAAAAGTTAACTTTCTATTTTTACTTTTTGCTAAAGTTTCTTCTCCAGTATTATTTCTTCTAGCGTCTCATTCAAAATTCTTGATTTCCGTTTTTTTGAAATTTTCTTTAAATTTCACTTACGTGGAGCTGCATTGAACTCTTAGGCCATATCGAACATTTTTATGAGTCAAAAAAATAAATCTTAATCACCGAAGTTCAGTAAAAAGGATAAACACAGTAAGGAAATATCCTTAAAAAAGTATATTGCATTAAAAATACAAATCGATTCACCAAATCAATGTTATGCACAATTGTCACTATTTAAATCAATTTAACGACGCAAAAGTAATGTGCCTTTGCTCTGGTCATAAACAATTCAAAAGAACTGAATTAACAGTACCCACATGTGAGGGCAGTCTAGTCGGTGCCAAGATTGTCCGAATAACCTACCCAAAGGTGACAACGGCAGTAAATTTAAATGTGTTTAAAAGTACCCCATGCTGCTATGGACCCCCTTCTCCTTACTCTTTTTAAGTCACAAAATTGTATTAATAATCCATCCACTTTTAATAATATGACATTTTCTAGAATATCGCGTTAATATTTGAAGATATAATAAACAGGTTGGAGCAGAGCAACTTACTTATTTTAAAATTCAAGGAAAGAAAAACTAATGCAGATGTTCATTAAATTCTTTAATATTAAGTTAAACA
The DNA here is from genome assembly GCA_034642435.1 of Megalocaria dilatata. Classification (NCBI taxonomy): domain Eukaryota; kingdom Metazoa; phylum Arthropoda; class Insecta; order Coleoptera; family Coccinellidae; genus Megalocaria; species Megalocaria dilatata. Next base: position 14,003,411 of record CM067863.1, read on the forward strand.
TATAAAGTTTATGTTCACGCAGCTTTACGTACGCTTTCAGGCAGATCTACTTTTTAAGTTTCGTACATCTCTTTTCAGCATATCGCCGGTCATGTTGGCTATAGCTTGCCAAATATTGTCCTTAAGGTGATCCAGAGTCCTGGGAAAATCGTTCTAAACTTTTGATTTTATGTAATCCCATAGAAAATAATCACAGAGAATTTGATTCAGGTGACCGTAGTGACCAGTGCAGATCGCCCCCTCAAGCAGATGAGGCGTCATGACTGTGCAGCAAAACAGTGAGTCATCCACGAGATGTGTGCACCTTCCTGCTGGAACCACATCTCCCTTATCCATTTCGTTGAATGTTGACAGGGAAAACTCCTCAGTCATGTGGACATAATGGTCAGAAAGAAGTCAATGAAACAGCCCGTTCGTTTTTTTTTCAAAAAAAAACCATGGACCAATTAGTTATCCCAACTCAAGATATTTCACACCAAACAGTAACAAGTTCTGACGGTAGGGGACGCTGATGAAGTTTTCTGGGGTTATGAGTGATCCAACAGGGCATTTTCTGCTTGTTTACAGATTCCAAAAGAAGGAAGTGAGACTCATCACTCATCACACAAATAAAAACGTCGTCAGTCATTACAAAAAGCGCTTCATATGTATTTTCTCGAGCAATAAAATCACGTGGTTCCTGCACTAAAGCTGATTTGTACAAAAGAAATTTCAATTCTTCACGAAGGATCCGCCTCACAGAACGTGCAACAGCAGTATTAATATTATTATTATTATTATTATTATTATTATTATTATTATTATTATTATTTACACTGAGCGGGCGTCTATCCACCCTACCTCTGCGTCCGCACGGACTGTGTGGTTCATCCCCGACGAGATCCAATTTTTGGATAAAACGGGTAATCTTGTTCGGAGATAATTTTTTCAGATCGGAGTGGGCTATAAAAGCCTGGCCAAAGACCTCTAATCTGATGCGACTCACCGCTGGGCACTCTGAGACGATGTGCATGGCTGTTTCAGGGTCCTCAAGGAACAGCCTGCATTCATCGTCTTCAGCCAGACCGATTTTGTGCAAATGCGCTTTCAGCCTGCAGTAACCTGTCATAATTCCGACAAGTTTTCTGAGTTTGGCCTTGTCCAGACCTAGAGCTAGGTCTGCCATCTTTTGGTTCGGAGCCGTTTCAAGAAACGCCTTCGAATATTTCAGGCTAGGAAGGCTCAGACTCTAGTCTTGAGTTTATTCTGCCTGTTATCGTCTGCTTAGCCACGTCATGTGGTATTCGCAGGAATAGTTCCAGGCCTACCGGAGGCAGTGTGGCTCCAGCGAACGTCAACCGATCTTCCTTTTCGTTACCCAAATAGTGTGATTAGAGTGTTTCGAGCTCTGCGGCAACTCCAAACTGTTTTCGATGTACAACAACTAGATTTTAGAGCTTTTATTACTGACTGACTATCGCTAAATATTTTTATATTGCCGTGGTGGATTTTCCGTTTTATCAGCTGATCTGCCGCGGTCTCAATGGCAAATAGTTCTTTCTGGAATATGGTTGGGTATTAACCGAGACTCTCTGAGATGCTGATTCTCGGTTTGCTCCCATAGACTCCCATTCTGTTCGTGATCCGCAGCCGTTTGTGAACAAACCAAGGTCGGTCCCCAATAGAACCTCAGCATGCTAGGTCCTTTCGTCGCGCCTGGAGACAATTAGGAGCATTATGTTTTCGAGTAAAGCGCTTAGTGGAAGAACGCCTTACTAAATCGATATTTTGCGGTCTCCTTACTGTTCGTAGTCCAGATTTTTTCACATCACAAGTTTCCTTGAGATTGTTTACCCGTAAGACAATGGATTAACGACCAGGAATAGCAATATTGAAATGGATACGGAATGCACGTTACATGACAATGATAGAGTGGCCGTTACTAAAATACTCCTTGACAGCGAACGCGCGTTGCACCTTCGTTCTCTCCTTGATACTAACTGAATCCAGTGGGATAAAATTTTACGACCCAATATTTTGACTGTGCCTACCTCTACTACCTTTCGACTGCCGTCAGTCCAGGGTGCTGAATTCAAATAATTAATTTGCTTTGCTGCACCCTGTATACTCCCAGCATCAACGAATTTTACAGATTAAGTTTAAATTTACACTTATGTAATGATCAACAGTTAACAAACTCATCTAACTTATAGACACTGAGACAAGAATTATGCGAGATCAGATGAGTGAAATAGCCTTCTAGCCTAGCATGCTGGCTTTCAACCACTGCCTCCTTGAGTCTAACACCAATTGGGTGGCCAAAAAAATTCACCTGCATTTGGAAAGAGAAACGTTAATTTTAAGGGTGGAAACCCGGTACTGCAACAACCAACCGTGCCTCCGTGTTAGGTATCACGCCTTAATTCTCCATTCCACCGTATATAATCAAAACTCAATATATGATGTCAAATGGAAGAAATAACCCAACAGATATACGAAAGTAATTAAAATTAATAAATAAATATTTAAAGGAGACAAAATTTTGTTTCTGGTCTTACCTTTAAGAACACCAATTGCCTTTTAAAAACATGAACACACTTAAAGGACTTCTCAAAGAATATAATTTATTTGAAATATTTAATATATTTAAATATTCGAATAAGTTAATTCAGAAATCTCTAAAAACATGCACTATATCTTCAAAAAACAAATATAATTCTAAGCAATTTCTTCTTCAGTCCTGAATAATATTCCAAATATTAAAATCAAAAAACTAACCTATATCACAAACTACACACGTGTAAAGGACTAATGCTTCGAAACACAGATCAACTTTATAATTCAAGATTGATCTATGTTCTAACAAAATCAAAGAACAGTGTGAGTTATTTTTAAGGCTTATTTAAATTCATTGACATTGCATATGAGATTTATTGAAGCTAAAATATAATTATATATTATATATAAAATAAAATAGAAAGGCCTTTTACTTGATAGAATAAATATAACAAAATTTGAATATTAAAAAAAATTGAAATCTGTTTATCTTCTACAATTTTAATTTCAAAAAATTTTATTCAAAAAACTTTTAGAATTAAATTAATGTCTAAAACAAGCACCGCTTACATTTAATAGACGTATATAATCCAAACTCAATATATAATGTCAAATGGAATAAATAAACCAACAGATATACGAAAGTCATTAAAATTAATAAATAAATATTTAAAGGAGACAAAATTTTGTTTCTGGTCTTACCTTTAAGAACACCAATTGCCTTTTAAAAACATGAACACACTTAAAGGACTTCTCAAAGAATATAATTTATTTGAAATATTTAATATATTTAAATATTCGAATAAGTTAATTCAGAAATCTCTAAAAACATGCACTCACTATATCTTCAAAAAACAAATATAATTCTAAGCAATTCCTTCTTCAGTCCTGAATAATATTCCAAATATCAAAATCAAAAAACTAACCTATATCACAAACTACACACGTGTAAAGGACTAATGCTTCGAAACACAGATCAACTTTATAATTCAAGATTGATCTATGTTCTAACAAAATCAAAGAACAGTGTGAGTTATTTTTAAGGCTTATTTAAATTCATTGACATTCCATAGGAGATTTATTGAAGCCAAAATATAATTATATATTATATATAAAATAAAATAGAAAGGCCTTTTACTTGATAGAAGAAATATAACAAAATTTGAATATTAAAACAAATTGAAATCTGTTTATCTTCTACAATTTTAATTTCAAAAAATTTTTCATTCAAAAAACTTTTAGAATTAAATTAATGTCTAAAACAAGCACCGCTTACATTTAATAGACGTATATAATCCAAACTCAATATATAATGTCAAATGGAATAAATAAACCAACAGATATACGAAAGTCATTAAAATTAATAAATAAATATTTAAAGGAGACAAAATTTAGTTTCTGGTCTTACCTTTAAGAACACCAATTGCCTTTTAAAAACATGAACACACTTAAAGGACTTCTCAAAGAATATAATTTATTTGAAATACTTAATATATTTAAATATTCGAATAAGTTAGTTCAGAAATCTCTAAAAACATGCACTATATCTTCAAAAAACAAATATAATTCTAAGCAATTCCTTCTTCAGTCCTGAATAATATTCCAAATATCAAAATCAAAAAACTAACCTATATCACAAACTACACACGTGTAAAGGACTAATGCTCCGAAACACAGATCAACTTTATAATTCAAGATTGATCTATGTTCTAACAAAATCAAAGAACAGTGTGAGTTATTTTTAAGGCTTATTTAAATTCATTGACATTCCATATGAGATTTATTGAAGCCAAAATATAATTATATATTATATATAAAATAAAATAGAAAGGCCTTTTACTTGATAGAAGAAATATAACAAAATTTGAATATTAAAACAAATTGAAATATGTTTATCGTATATCTGTTGGTTTATTTATTCCATTGACATTATATATTGAGTTTTGATTATATACGTCTATTAAATGTAAGCGGTGCTTGTTTTAGACATTAATTTAATTCTAAAAGTTTTTTGAATAAAAAATTTTTCGGGATTAAAATTGTAGAAGATAAACAGATTTCAATTTGTTTTAATATTCAAATTTTGTTATATTTCTTCTATCAAGTAAAAGGCCTTTCTATTTTATTTTATATATAATATATCGGTGTTAGCAGATTGTTTTTTCTTCAGGCATACAAGATTGAAGGTATAAAAACTCATAAAATTTAGTCTGGAACGATATTCATCCAATGGCATGAAAACTAAGCTATCGTCAAATCATCTTCCGTGATTTGCGCCCCCCTGGGTTTAGCCCTAGACGATGGCCTAGGTTTGTTTTATGGGTAGTCCGAGCCTGATTTGAATGTACTCTACCCACTGTTAAAGAAAGTACCAACTGAGAAAATATCCTGTATATTCGAAAATTAATCCACTAATTCAGTTGACATAAATTTCGTAATATCATTCATTTTATTACTCTTCGCCCATTTTTTAAACCGCATTGTTCCAGTATCGTTAATTCCAAATTTATAAAAATTTTCTGAATCAGTGATTTTCTATAGTGTTCTATTCTCGCTCAGTCCGAATAAGTTCTGTCCTTTTTTGATTGGAATATTTTATGTTTTCAGAATAATAAGCATTTGTATAAATTTTCAAAAGTTTATGAGTTACTAATTGTTAAGAAAATTAATGTAGGAGCGCACTAATTCGATAATTTATTATAATTATTTCTTTGCATATTTCATAATGGATTTCATTGTCTAATTTCTAGAAAAGGAATCCATTTGACGAGGTGCATAACTGTGCGATTTCTTGTGAGAAGAGCTTCAGGAGGAGCTGAAATCAAGTAGGCGCGAGAGATATGTAAATTCCAGTCTTTTGTTTTAGGGACATAATTTGTAAGCAATTTATTTCTTGCCAAACAATCTCGATAAAATAATGAACGCTCGAAATTCTTGTGGTCATTCCTTGTACCTAAGGCATTCGTTTTATTTCTGAAATAAAACAAAGAACAGATTCTGCCCACAGAACTTCCCGTGAGACCAAATCCGGTCACCGTTGAACTATTTGACGAATTTCTCCTGTAATATTTATTGGTCAAGATATTCAACGGCGGTATGTGCAGAAAAGTGGCACATACCGCTTCAGTTTATATAGAAAAATTCATTCCAGATCCAACCTTCAGCTACATCTACCTGATTGGGCATTTCGTAAATTCCGACAAAGTGATAAATTAGCATTCATTTGAATTTCAACTATTAGTTTCCATTTGTCCCCAAGAAAGTTAAATAATTCTTTGTAAAGGTTACATAATGCACTAAATGAGTGCGTATTCTCTATTTGGACCGACTCAAATTGCTGAAGAAATTTATAACAGTTAAAGTTTGCTTACGTTTCTATGAATTTTATATTTCAGTTAGCCAAGAAAGGACCGGGTATCAATCATAAGAAGCCCGCTTATTGTCCAGTCATATTAAGATTTCACCTCAGAATGCGAGATAATAAGCTGGTGCACTGAAACTAACAGCCAGTTTCATTAACAACATCAAAAGACTCCCTTATTATAAAGTCCCTTTATGAAAAAGGATCTTTTAAATGGGACCATCAGTTTCATAAACGCACATCGGCCGTCCTTAACTTAAAGCTTCCTTTAATGCGCCGGTCATATGTTTCTGACTGTTGGCTATCCTGAAAAATAGTGATTTTACGAATATAGTTGATGATATTCTGTAAAAATTGTGAGTTATGCGTCGGAACTTGTAAAAAGAAAAAGAAAAGAAGCATAAATCAGTCTTTGCATAAACATTTTTTATCATTTATATCATTTTTACGTGGGAGTTGCTATAATTTAGTAAACGTGAGTTATATGAATGAATATGGAGGAAAAGAGAAAAAAGTATTAATTTAAAACCTCAGGAGCAACTACATCTCTTGGAATTGACTGAAAAAGAGAATTTTAATGTTATAGGATAAAGTCGGGCAGAGAATAGCAACTGCTTTTAATGCAAGGGTTCTCCATTGGAGACTTGGGGACCAGCTCAAATCCAAATATGACAATATAAAAACTAAAACTAGGAAGGTGGTAGCTGATCAACGCAATTGAACTGTTACGAACCCACTCGCCGAAGCCGAGATATATTATAAAAAATAGCTCTATTAGAAGCTCAGATAGTGGCTATCAATGAAGAGAATAGAAGAAAAGAAGAGGAGCATTCGCAGATTAAAATATTATCAGATTTGCAAATTATGAAGATGAAGAGAAAATTAAATAATAATAATTAAGTGTTTTATGTTGAATGCACTTTCTGGGAAAAGCGGTATTAGAATTCTATCAGCATTGCTGCAGACTATGAAATCCTCTCAAATTCGAATTAAAAACAGAAATTTCAATAACACATAATATTTTTATTTCTTTATTCTCACTTGAAACTTTTTCAGATGTTACCTAAAGTAAAACAATGAATCAGAAATACGAACATAGAAACCTATCTAAATTAATCTAAAATTATATGAAATTTTGTCATGTTGAAGACACAATTTGAATATAAAGAACAGTTTCACAAGCGACAAACAAATTTATTTTCAATTATCATACAAATGTAAATTATAAAGTAGCAAAATGTTCATTAATAATCGACTGTCTCACTTGACGAACTGCATTAACATTAGTTGAATTTGTTTGAAAGACCTTTTCCTCCTGCACATCATTCAAAGATTCATTTGGAAATATTCCGTTCATATCTGCAGCTATATTGTGCAATACAGCAGTAGCAACAATAATTATCCTTATGGTCGTTAACTTAACATTCATTCCTTTGGAAAGTATAGAAAAACGACGTTTCCAAACTCTATACTTTCTCTCCACCACATTTCTAGTTCGTATAATTGACTCCTTATATACATTTTCAGTTACAGTTATAGCTTCCGGTAACTTTGTCATAAGATAAGTCTGCAAACTATCACCAACTAACAAATGCGGTCCAAATTTACCACTATCAAATTGTCAAGACATTGTTATTAAAGATGCTTTGATGATGTGTTGAGCCAGGTCATCTAGCTAAAATATTTCTGATTCTGAAGTCTGAATCACACACGGTTTAAACGTTAAGGGCAAAATAATGTTTTCGACATCGAAAGACCTCTGCATCATCACCACCCGGAGAAGTGACTTTAATTAATGTGCAGTCTATAGCACAAATGACACGTGTAAAACTAGCAATTGCATAAAACCTTCCTTCTGCTCGCATTTCATGATCACCTTCACACATCTTTATATATTGTGGACACAGGGATGCGATTGCAAAAAAAACTCTTCGAATAATTCTAGAAGCAGAAGGTTTAGAGATTCCCATGAAATCTCTGGCTGTTTGTTATCAGCATATTTCCAGTTCCATAGAATCTCAATGTCAAAAGTATTTAATGATTTGGTATAGAGAAAATTATATCAATAAAATAATAAATCGAAATTTGTTTACCTGTTAGATGGGAAGTACAATTGATCTGCAATTTTTTGAAGCAAAGATAAAACAGGTGGTTTTGTCAGGCGAAAACGATCGAAGAAATCTAGATCATCTAACGTGAAAAAATGTTGTTTCCTCCTTCTGTAAATTCTTGGTTTTCTCACAATTATTTCTTCATCATCTGATGAAGAACTAGAACTTGAATCAGCATTCAACATTTGGTGCAACATATTTCGTAGTACGCTAAAATCAAACAAAATGGGCAAATGTGACAGAGGAAGGTAATGTCCACTGTTTTTGTGTTTACCGAGCACCTGCGCAGTGTCCAGCTTCTCGTTAAAGGATCCTTTTCCAGCCGTAAAGGGCCGATTTTCTCACTTTAAGATAAAGGACGCTTTTGAGTTCCCCTTAAACCTTAAAATTTGCTTATGAAACAAGTTTTATCATTGAAGGAGACTTTTTGCGAAAAAGGAGGCTTCAATCTCGTTTATGAAACTGGCCGTTAGAAACAAAAACAATTTCGACAATCCCTTCGATAATCAACTTAAACAAATAAAATCGGTCAACTTCGGAATGGAAGATAATAAACTGAAAACTCCTATATATCTTCAGTTTGCCATTCTTGAAGTTGTCTCAAAAGTTCCATTAAATGTCGTGTCTACGTCGTAAGTTATTCAAGGCCGAAGGTCATACAGATCAAGATCTCGGTTATATAGCTCTAATGTTATCAAATTGTGGAGAAAAAATTTGGGACAAATTTTGTTCCAAACATTTTTTATGCACTCAACCAATTTCGAGATAGACGCCGAAAAGTGCGCAGTGCTCAGCCATACATATCGGGTGTTTTTTTAGAGTGATAGAACTTTCGATAGGGATAACTGTGATTTGACAGAAGGAAGAAGCCATGTTGTTTTGACATTTCTGTTCAGTAAGCATCGACAAATTATCATGGAAAGACTCATGCCGCTACAACGTTTATAAATTGTTGAAATTTATTTTCAGAATCAGTGTCCTATTCGGCAAACTTATAGAGCACTTCGTGAAATTTATGGTTTACATAATCTTCCATCAGAGCAGTTTATTCGTCGAACTATCGATAGATTTCGGACAACATTTTCTCTACTCGATGCAACAACAACAAGACAAAGAACTGTACGTACAGAAGAAAATATAGCTGCCGTAAGTCAAAGTGTTAATGATGATCCAGATTTGTCTATTCGTCGACGTTCACAACAAGTTGGACCCTGTGCATCCACCACATGGAAAATTTTGCGTAAAGATCTTGGTCCTCACGATCCAACTGGTTCAAGAACTAAAGCCTAAACTAAAATAAACGTTGTTCATTTGCTGATTCGGCTCTTTCAATAAATCAATTGTTACGGTAACAGCATGAGGTGTAGCACCATCTTGTTGGAACTAAAACGCTTCTGTATTGATACCATTCAAATTTTGGAACAAATAATCATTGATCATCGATCCGTAACGAGACCATTCACTGTAACATTAGCTCCAGCCTTGTTTTTAAAGAAATATGGACCGATAACGCCTCCAGCGTGTAAAGCACACCATACATTGCATTTTTCAGGATGCAATGGAACCTGCAGGACTTCTTGAGGATTGTTTTCACTCCATATACGACAATTATGCTTGTTAACATAGCCGTTCAACCAGAAATGAGCTTCATCACTAAACACAATTTCACGATGAAAAAGTGGATCAACTTCAAGCTGTTCTAGGGCCCAATCAGCAAACAAACTACGCTTATTATGGTCAAGTGGCTTCAGTTCTTGAACCAGTTGGATCTTGACAAATCTCGATCATCATTAACACTATGATTTACAGCAGCGATATTTTCTTCTGTACGTACAGTTCTTTGTCTTTTTGTTGTCGTTGCATCGAGTAGACAAAATGTTGTCCGAAATCTATCGATAGTTCGACGAATAAGGCTTCTACCTTTTGTCAAATCACAGTTATACCTATCGAAAGTTCTATCACTCTAAAAAAAACACCCGATATCATAACGGAGAAGCACGCGTTTATTCAGATTAAAATATTCAAAATCTAGTTACATAGAAATAGTGAAGTGCCATAATTATGTCACCTTCGAAAAATGTTTCTATTGTGTAGACGTATTTTAAGAAATTATATACAAAGTAACTTATGCGGGAAACATTACAAAGGCAGCAGAAATTAATTATTATTATAATTATTAGCAAACCACTTAAAAAGTAAACACCATCATCCATAACTATCCATAAAATAGGGACCAGTATTAAGAGAGTCAGTTTTAAATAACAATACCAATTTTTCAAACATAACTGATCAAATAAAATGTATTGTGACCTATTTTAAACACTCAGTTAGTGCTTCTTATCAATTACGATCTGAGCAATTAGCAGAAGGAAAGAAAGAATACCAAATATTGATGCTAATTCAAGCAGTTTGTACTCTTTGGAACCCTTGTTTGGACATGATGGAAAGATTCCTGAAATTATCTTCAATTGTCGCAAAGGTATTAGCATCAAGAACTAACAATAATGTACCTAATATGGTAGCTACTTAGCAGTTAACTATTTTATGCGATTTAGTTACGTTCCTTGGTCCATTTAAAATAGTAACAGAAGAATTGAGTGCCGAGCAATATGTCACAGCTAGTTCAGTAATATCATTAAGAAATTCATTAAAACAAGAAACAACAAACTGAAACATGAACAGCTATTGGAGTGTCAGTACAAAACAATTTGTTGAAAGGTATTATTGAAGATAGATTAGTGCCTTTACAAGAAAACCTATTTTTGGCGAAAGAGAATAGATCCCCGCTTCAAAGAGTTACATTTCATGACAAATCTGACATTGCATTAGCAGCAGCCAATGCAATGTCAGATTTATCAAAGGAAATAATTGCAGAACACATAATAAGAAGAAATCGTTCACCTAAGGTAGGTGCTTCTTCACGTGTAGAAAAAGAAACAACTTCATCATTATAGATAGATCTTCATATAAGATCTAGGAGTATCAGGATAATATAAATAAAATAAAAAATTATGGGACTGACATGAAGATATGCTCTTGAAAAAAATGTGCCCAATGCCAATGAAGTTTTTGGCAGAAGTTTTGGTACAATGCCTGCTGAATTAAAGCAGTATTTAGATCAGCCAAATATTTGAAGGTCATCAAATGCACTATTGTTTTGGATCGATTGCAGACATTTTACTCCTGTGCTATCAGAAATAGCTGTTAAATATTTGATTTCTTCTGCTACATCTGTAGCATCTGAACTAATTGCTTCTACAATCAATAATATTTTAGTGCCTAATAATCGTAGTAGTCAAACAGCTGAACATCGAAACAACGAGTATTTTCAAAAACTCTTACTGATAAATATTGATACGTTTTATTAAAATTAAACAATAATTATTAAGAACCTATCATTTTCATACATTCATAATTCATCTTGTTTAATATACTGCAATTTAAACTGCATAAATCATTTTTGAATCGAATTATGATGTTTTTTCAAATCAAAGTCAATAAAATAAAATCGAAAAAATATCGATATATCCAAATATCGATATTTTTTCTGATATATCAAACTCCGATGTTGATATATTTAAAAATATCGATATATCGAGAATACGATATTTTAAAAAATATCAACAGCCATACTAGTAAAGCATCATTTTAAGAAACTAGGCTATTCCACAGAAAAATGTCGAAAATAAGATACGATCATAGACTCAATATCTGAAAACTGCCACGCGCATGTGTGAAAATAGAAACTATAAATATAACAAACAAAAACATTGTGTAAATTTACTTTTTTTTTTTAATGCCGAATGGAACTGCATTCCCGATTACTTCAAGCGTCATAGTCGAGGAAATCGTCCTCAGGCTCAAGTAATATCCCACTGCGCCGCTATGCCAATAATAAGCATTTCTCTTCAAATGAATTGATTAATTCGGCCCATACTTATTACAAAATATGAGGAGCATGTTTCTATTATAATTTGAATATCAAAATTATAAATTAAAAGTGAATATTCCTTGGAACGAGGTTTTTCTGATACTTAAAATATTAAAATTTTATGAAACCTCTTCAAAATTCAATTTGAAAAAATGTTCTTGCTTTCAAAGCAAAATAACTTAGAGTTGACATTTATAATTATCAAACATCACTTAACACTCAAAAAAATAAAGTAATCTATAGAATATTGATCGAAATTATCTAGCAAAATTAGCCGTTACAATTTTTTCACATGAACCTTATGAATAAAAAATTTTATTCCATAAAATACTCCATATAACTTTAATTTTTTCTTTAAATGTAGCATATTCTTGCGAAAAATCTTAGAAACTCCTGCTCAAAATCATCAATCGACTATTCAAAAAAAACAAAAAACAATCCATACTTTGCTCTCACATATATTACGATGTTAAACTAAGACTAGAACAGTTCATATCAAACAGCGGTATCAGCTAAGTTTGCTAAGTAATTTCGGATAATTTTCCGAATTTTTCTACATATTCCTTTATCTTTTTGGATGTTGAAATGTGTTTGAGAATTCTAGAAGTCTAGAATAGTTGCGAAAAAATTAAGACGTTGATTCCTTGTCGAAAAATAGAGTGGGTCTTTCATATAATCTTTATTTTTTTGAACCCCCCTAAAGATAGCGCCCGAAAAACAGTTTTTAATTTTTTTCTTAAAAACCAAAAAACCTTTTGTTATATTTATTTAATATTTGTACCAGTTCTCAATAAAAATGTCAACTTGACATCCACCTGATCGATAAATTTAAGGTCGAAAATAATTCCAGCCTCTACGACTCAGGCGTATTATCTGTTGATAAATTATTTTTTTCTCAAAAACTGTGAATTTTAGCGCGACAAGAGGCCCTAATTGTTAAGAATGAATCAAGCTATCGAAAACAAATCTTCTTATTGTAAAATATTAATAGGAAAAAAAAGTTTCTTGCGAAACAAGGTTTAGGGGTGGCTTTTTCTACCCCTTGCAATCATAGAAAAACAGCAACAATAATATTTTTGCGTGCCTTCTCGCCCGCATAAAATGTTTGGTTTTTAAGAAAAAAATTAAAAACTGTTTTTCGGGCGCCACATTTAGGGAGCTGTACCTAAGCAGGAGGGGCTCAAAAAAATTAAGTGTTTATGAAAGGCCCACCCTATTTTTGAACAAAGACTCATCACCTAAATTTTTTCGCAACTTTTCATATGCACCCTGTATATCTACTTAAATAGAAACAGTAACAGAATATTGAAATATATATATATATATATATATATATATATATATATATATATATCAATTCAACATAAGTTATCTGCCTTTTTTGGAATGGAATTTGTTATTCATAAGGTTCACATAAAATAGCTGTGCCGTCTAAGTTTGCTAGGTAATTTCGGTCAATTTCTATATTTTATATGGATTCCTTTATTATTTTGAGTGTTGTATGATGGTTGAGAATTCTATATGTCCGCTCAAATAGAAACAGTGTTTCTGAGACATTTCTAAGATATAAAACAAATGTAATTAAATTTTGTAGAGCGTTCACATTATTATTCTGTGTTATATTTAAAGTTCTTGAAAGTACTCAAATTAAATAAATATATGAATCATGAAATTTGAGTCTACTTTGTGGAAGTTTTAATCAAAAAATTGAAATCAGAATTCTGAAATTTCACTATACATATTATGAAATATATATGAGAATAATGAAAATTAATAGTTGTCTAGAAAAACTTTATTTTTATTATATGCATACATAATTTTGTTCACTGACGTATAACTGAAATAAAATCCAAAAAATACTACAGAAATAAAAAAATACTCAATTCAAAATACAAAAGTATAACGAATATTCTCAATGTTCAGATGACTAACATTTGGAATTAAACACAATAAAAAGATTAAAAACTTACAAGTCGAGAAAGTTTATGGAATCTTGTTAATGTGTTTAATTCTAAATGTTAGAGTCATTTAAGATTCAGAACAATAATATTTTTAATTGAATTTAGTATTTTATCATTTCTGTAGTCTTTTTTGGTTTCATTATAGTTAAACATCAGTGGATGAATTTATGTATACCATGTCATAAAATGAAAAATAACTTCTTCTAGACAAGTATTAATTTTATATTGATCTCGTATATATTTTTTGATATATAGTGGAAGTTTTTCAGAAATCTCGGTTTGATTTTATTTTGAAATGTATTTCTTCATATGTGGATTTATTTCATATATAATTGATGGTTTTTAAATTTGTTTCAGTCCTATAGCTACTGAAGCAAGAAACAACCACACGTGTATCTAAAAATTCGTTAATCCATGTCGAGCTTGGCGCGTGCCCCCCGTCTTTCTAAATCAAATTCACCCTCCAGTGCTTCCCTATACAATAATGAACTTCTTTCGGTGTCTATTTTAAAGATGGATGGCAAACGATGAAATCCACCCCATAGAACATCTTGAACTTTTCAATTTCTTCAGTTTGACCTAAAATAATAGTATTATTTGGCCGTTCTTTAAGAGCGCAGATGTTGCTCAAAGAGCAGATGTTAAAATCTCAAGGAAAGCCCAGTTATCAAATCATTCGAATGCATCTCGTTTCTTACGGCTCAGGTACTTAGCTTTACCTGAAATTCCTTTCTTTTACCTGTTGGTGAGATTTCTATGGGTTGCAAATGATATTCTTATACCATGTCCAATAATAAGACATTAGCAGCTGGTGTTTGATAATACACGGTGTCCCAGTTATGAATGACTTACAATCTCCTCCTGCGCTTTTTCAGAAAATGATTATAGAAATTTATGAATCCCATCGAGCGTTTAACGTTTGTGGGAACCACGGTAGTCCCAAATTTGACGAATTTAACCCTTGAATAGTAGCGTAGTATTGTCTCGATGTGCCATTGTCAAGTATTTTTAAAAAACAAGCATATGTTGCTTGTTTAAAAACATTTATGATAAAAAGGGAAGATAAATGGCAGAATTGTCACTTTATGAAATATTCCAATTTTTTACGTCGAAAGAATACCTTTTGGTACATTAAAAACTATTAAATATTGGAATGAAAACATATAATTATTATTTTTTTATTAATTCTACTAAATTCATAAAAAATGATTTTTGAGTCTAACTTGATAAAGGTTGAATTAAAAATCGGAAAATTCAGTATAAATTTACAGAATGAATATCAATACTATTTCTTGAAAAACCCTTTTCCATTTAATTACATAAAGAATATATTTTCCAGTACAGAATCAATAAAAATCATTTTAATTCAAAATATTTAAAAGCGTAGCTGAATCGAATAAAAAGTAGAGGACGCTGTTTCATCCTTACTGAGATTCTCAGCCAACTTCGAAAATCTAAATATTTCAGAAATATTCTCTTATGGAAAAAAAATTGACACTTAATGCCACGTGTTCAAAATATCAACTTTATAGCAAACAATTTAAACGTTCATAAAAGTGTAAAAGTAAACAATATGTTACGCATGTGCATCAAATCTGCAAAACAAAACTGGCAAAATCAAACTTTCAAAAATATTAAAATATAAATTGGTATTCAACAGTAGATATTGACTCTAAAGTGAAATATGTACTTTTACGTAGTGGTGCTCATAAAAACTTTTATAAATGCTATAAAATTTTTAAAAAAGTTGGGTCTTATTTGATAAAAGTTAAATTAACGAATTAAAAATCAGAAAATGCTGAAAACATTTACGAAATGATTAATAATAAAGATAATTATTAGTCTAGGAAGAATTTTTTTTTAATTACATAAATAATATATAATAAATCGACAAAATAAGAAAGTACCTTTGATGAACCAGATTAAAAATTTATAAAACCATATTTCGTTAAAGTTTAACAAATTTATTGGAAAAGAATATATAGAAAATCGCTTTTCTGTAGCTACATTATTTTAATTGTTTCGGTCGTGTGAGTTATTTCAATATTTCTGTGACAATTTGTGAAAATTTCATTTCATTCCAAATTTTGAAGTGCGTTATTAAAAATGACAAAAAGCAATGACGTGAAGCAAACTTGTTTAACAGTCCATGTTCCCTGAAAATTTCAAATTAGTTAATTATTTCTTAAATAAGCTACATATGACGAATAAAACACGAATTTTGTGTTCTGTCGTCCGAAAGTCAAATAAAAATAATTTTTGCTATTTTAGAACTCTTCTCTCGGAAAAACAGAAAATCTTATTAAATGAAAAATATAAAGTTAAAAGGCTCCATCCCTTTCCCTTCGATCTGCATCGTAAATAATGGGAAGAAAGAGTTGAAAAGAATTTCATATAAGAAAAGCATTCGAAAAAAATTAAAGCTGCACCTGGACTTGAACACAGTAGCCATCTGATTACCTGAGCTTTTGAATTTTGTCGGTTTCTTCATAGATATATTTGAAGCTTTAAAACGTTCATTCTCAAAGGTTTGAAAGTTAGAAAAACTGGTAATTTATATTCACTAATTTATAGGGTACTTGGAAGATGGTAACATTTTGAAATTTGAATATTAAAACAGATTATTTCTGTGAAACGTCTACGCCATTCAAAAAAATGAAATCAAAATTCTTAGAAACAATGTTTCTATTTAAGTAGACATACATATAGTCCCAACGAAAATGTATTCTTCCCCAGAACTCAGAAATGAAGAATTTTCGAAGATTTTAGAAAAACAGGTCAACTTTTGTTTTGAGGGGGACGAATTTCCATCATGAGTTTGTTCCGAAAAAACCACCCCCATGAAGGTGTCATCAACCCCCAACATTTTTCAAAAAGGGAAGAGATGTCGAGTGTTGGTTAGTTTGAAAGTTATTTATGTTCTGTACACAACGCAGTTATAAAAGTGTGAAACTTAAGCCAAGTTGTTTTTATTTACTTTATTAATTTAAAAATGTTTCACCAAGTGCTATGCGAGAAATCAATATCATTCAAAGTATTGTCCTACCAAATACACAGTATGATCTTCTTGCGATGAATATTCGGCATAACAGTTGATAATAAGGTATCCATACGTTGTCCGACGTTTTGAATTATCGTAATGGACCCACTTTTCATCGTCAGTCACAATTCGATACAAAAACCCCTTTCTTTCTTGCCATTGGAGCAGTTGTTCACACATGAAAACCAGCGTTCGACATCTGTTAGCTTCAGTTCATAAGGCACCCAATTTTGAACCTTTCGGATCATTCCCATTGCTTTTTAACTGTAGCAGATGACTGGTTGAGTGACTCCAACTGTTTTAACGAGTTTTTTTTTTGCGTTTGTGATGGATATTCATCCAGCCTTGCCTCTAATTCTTCATCCTTAAACTTTGGTAGCGATCCGGATCGTTCTTCGTCTTCCAAATCAGAATGACCACTTCTGACACGTTCGTTAGCTAGAACATGGTCACCATAAACATCTACTAAAATACGCTGGTTTTCGGCAGCCTTTTTCTTCAAATTGAAGTAAAACTACCCGCAAAAACACATTATTCAGTACAAAAGTTGAAATTTACAGAGCACACAGAAACTATGCTGTTTACACTTCAGCGAAATGACAGATACTGAAAAGAAAGCCTAATCATGACACTTCAAAATGAAAGTGTTTGCCAGAATAGATAATGGAATAATAAACTGAGAGTGACATATGTTACCAAAACCGCACGAACTTATTTTTATTCCTAATATTATATTATACATAAAATAAAATAAATTCAAATAGTATATTACTGCTAAGGGGGCAACATTTAAAAATTTAAATAATAAAACGGAAATATTTCTCTGAAACCACCACATAATTTAATTTAAAAAAAGTTAAATCAAAATATCTTCGAAACATTGTTCCTATTGGTAGATATATAAAATTTTCGAATATCAACACTGAATTATATAAAGGAGTACATTGAAAATATAGATTATTGACTGAAATTACATAATAAACTTAGCCGATAAAGCTATTTCATGTTAATAATGTGAATAACAAATTTTATTCAAAAACATGCGGATAATTTATGTTGAATTGGATTGAACGAATTTTTGGACATTCAGTATGAGAAGGTTTATGAAAAATTGAAGAATTATGTTTGTTATTAATTCTAGTTATTGTTAAATCAAAATAATTTAAGTAGTCATCAGTACCTACTTTCATTGCTACAGCCCTATGATAGAGTTTAATTCAGAATTTAGATGTAAAATAACGACACGAAGATAATGCAAAAATTTGTGCGGCTAGTATATGTATATGATAAAAGTAAAAATTTTGAGCGCAAAGCAGCCTTCGGTGCTACTGAACCATAGCAAGAATCCTACGATTGAGTTAAATTTTATCATTGAGATGCTGAATTCCTACTGCAAATCTAATCGAGGGTCGTGGGTGATCTGAACAAGCAAACAAAAGCTCCTAACTTCACGTCGGTGCTTTTCGTCATTGCTTGTTAAATAAATAAGCAAAAATAGTGACTCAGGGTAGCGTGAGAAATTCATATTTCTGAATTGATTCAATGAAAAAATTCATAAAAATTTGACGCAAAAATAGGTCTTATGCAACTCAATAAAATGAATTCATCAAATCTATGAATATTATCTAAATGTAAAAAAAATTGTATTCTACTTGTAACGCTAATAATGAAAAAAAAAAAAATATATATATACATATATATATATATATATATATATATATATATATATATATATATATATATATATATATATATTTTAAATGTTTCGTTTCAAATTCAGAATTCTTATAATTAACATCTTGAATCACTATCATTACATGATATATTTAAATCACTGCCGACATTAATTCGACTCTGCGCGTCATCTATGCGTTTGATACGGTACCTAATGCGCCATAAATAGAATACAAAAGATGGCGCTGTATAGAGAATGCGCCCTCTCTAGATAAAAACACGCATTCGGGTTATTATTTCGAGTAATTGAAAGAAAACTGTATATACAGGTAATAACAGTCATTATTTTTAACGTTTTATGAATACTGCTACCCGGCATACAAAGATTTTCACGAAAATCATAGTTCAAAATTCAAAAAAAGCATTGCCATGAAGTCAGGAGCTTTTGTGGCTTTGTGTTTACGTCTAAATGCTAAATTTAAACTCGATCGGATTTATAAATTCGAAAATATTCCAAAAATAAAATTCCAAATGAAAATACACACCTAGGAAAACATTGGGCCGCTATCGCCCATATTTTAATTTAAATGTTACATTTAGGCCCCAAATTCATATTCAAAATGATCAGTCTTTAGGTCTATACGTTCGGTAATTAGTATGTTAACCTCACGAAATAATTTTGCATAAAGCTTTATGTAGTTATTCCATACATAAATACTACATCTCCCTCAATGAGTCAGCATCTTCCAGTGTTGTGAGGGCTTAAAGTAACTGCCAGGAGTGTTGGAAACATAGCGACTGGAACTCCGGTTCCTGGAAGAGTCACCACCCACCCATGTCAAAATGGTTTGTGGGCTGCCCGCTCCTTTCCCAGAATTCTACTCTGCTCTGCTGCAGCTTCCCGATATAGCATATAAGGGACGCGACTGGTATCAGACAATACCTAACATATCCGTCCTCGCCAGGCTTAAGTAGGGCAGAGTACAAGCGTTCAACAACTGACGTTCCAACGTGAAACAGAGTCACTGGCTTCACAGGCACACATGCGCACCCTGCCTGTCTAAAGAGTTTAGGTGCGCATGCTCAGAACTAAACGCCACCTCCCAAAATAAAGAGGTAGCACAAGACCGCGTTCACTTAGAGCTTCATTGGTGACCCCGACGTCATTGGGGGAGTTTGCTTCAAGAGTGAACCAATCCATTCATTTGGAGGCCCTAATTAACCCATCCATCATTCCGAGGCAACCATTCCTTTCGTTCCACAGTAACCCCGCTGGAGATGGCACTGCGTCCAACCCAGCGGCATACTGTTTCCTTGCCTGATTCGTGACCGTATCGACGCCCACTGGAGGGGGGAGTGTGTAGCGACCTTCCTCATCCGGAATTCTGCTTTGCTCTGCTGCAGCTTGCCGGCTCATCATATAGAGGACACGACTAGTCTTAAAATTCCTAACTGACCGTCCCCGCCGAGTTCAAGTAGGGTAAGGCACACAGCATTCAACGACCGTTCCAACGTGGAACACCCGTGTATTCCTGTGACGCCAGTGACCATTCACTGGCGTCACAGGCAGACATGTGTCTGTCTGAAGATTTCAGGTGCGCATGATCAGAACGAAACGGCGCCTACCAAATTAAGAGCTATAAGCTCCCTCATAACACCCACATTCCTTCAGAGCTTTAGGTTCAAGATGAGTGGTGAAACTAAGACTGACTTATGACAAGATCCAAATCTGGTCTTGTCTTTCCTATAACACAAAAAGACAGAACTCTCTATGCTACCCCCTGCGCTGTTAAGTTAACCGAGTGCTAGGGGTCTCCTTCATTTAACCCTTTCCAGGACAGATTTACTGGCATGAGCGATCTCGGCAGATCAGGAGGGAGACCACATTTCATGTTTACACCATGAGGAAAAAACAAAGTCAACAAATTTACGGAACAGAGAGTCGGATCCCCAGAACCGGTAGGTTGTGGAAGTGGAGGAACAGGCTCTCCCCAACCGTCATTCAGGGACTGTTTCAAAAAGGCAAAGAGAGAGTGATACCCTCGCACACAAGTGAATCGGAGACGGAAAAGTCAGTGTTCAAGAGGTGTTCCGAAGTAACTAGAATACCTCCAAATAGTAATGAAAGCGGAGAAGAAAAGAGACAGGTTTATGCATGAGGAGGTGAAGACGCCTAAGGATTACAGCACACTGAAGAAGAAGAAAAGTAGGAAGAAAATACGTCCAAGGGAAGAAAGTGAGAACTCAACACTGAAGATTCAGGGAAGTCGTAGCTCTTCAGAAGAGGATGAACCGGAAGCGCATAACTCGTCAAGTCGGTTATATACATTAGGGCAAAGTAATCCGGCAAAGAGGAAGAAGATGAAGAATCCATGAACGCTAGTATCGAAAAATACTCTTATGGACTCTAATGCGATGTCAAGGATTGCGGAAGGCACGAAGAGTATCCGCAAAGAAGGCATGGTCGGGATTGGAAAATTATACACCAGCTGACAAGCCTGCAGGATATTGAAAAATGATATCGAAAAAAAAAATATATTGCAATAAAGTCCAATGAGAAAGTCGTGGTAGCTATACAGACGAAGTCTGAGCATACCGAGACGTATATATCTATAGCGAGTATTGAAGGAAGGATAAAGAAAGTGTGGCGACGTGCCCCGTCCTTGACTAGAATTCCGATTTGCTCTGCTAGAGCTTTCCTTCGTATCCTATAGAGGACGCTACCTCTTTCCGATAATACCTAGCTCACCGTTCTCGCCGACTTTAAGTAGAACAGAGTGCAAGTGTTCCGACGTGGAACAAGGTCACAGGCGTTATTGGCAGACTTGTATCCCACGCCAATCTGAAGAGTTCAGGGGTGAAAGTTGGAACGAAACGCCTACCTCCCGAAATTAAAAGGTAAGAAGCTCCCTCATAACACCGTACACTAAAGAGCTTCATCTTATACAACACTCCGAGGTAGCCTTCTTTCGTTCCACATTCCAATCATTTCTAATAGAAAAATTCAGGGGTATCCTTCTAACTTCACTTGAAGTTAGAAAAACATTTTTTTTAAATCAGGACAACTGATTAGTGCATTCCTTGAAGCTTTTTTGCATAGCCAAAAAAATATTTTTGCCAAACAATATAAGAGGCATTGACAAAAAATGGTGAAAATCACTGACGAGAAGTAGTTTAAAGTAGACTAAAAATTATACAAAATATATTTAATCGTTAACTGCGATTCCCTGTTGGATTTTCTTTTGCGGAGTTCGTCATGTAGAAGTTTGAGATGTTGTGATCGTTTAGGTGTCAAATCGCCTGATATTCTTACATACTTGAACTGGCTCTGACCAAGTAACACCTCCTTATTACGAAGAATCTTAGAAACTGTGTGAGGGTTGGAAAAAGATTCCTTTCACAGTTGCGAATCATCTCTACCAACACGAGTAATAGCTACCATGTGACCAACAGCTGAAGCATCAACGCATTTAGAATTCTCGGGATCGTCAGAGCATCAAGTTTGTTTGGAACGCTAATATTGTTCACTACCAAATTATGTATTCTCTTAAATCTCTCAAGAATTTCCTGGGTTGAGGTTTAGTCAGAAGCACCCAAAGGCAATGTGAGGTCATTTTTTAGCCAAGCCACTGCACTTGAAAACTTTTATCATCAGATGTGCGAAATGATTCGTAGTGATCAGTTCCTCTGATATTGCCAAGGAGCATTCAGGATCCTTCTCGTGGGGAACGCTCGACAACGAATGACTCCTCAGTTTTTTAAGGGTTTTGCAGTTGGTAAAATGAAATATCCCTCAGTATCTGCAAGATACTCAAAATCGGACCTCGTCATGTAATCACATTTATAATGGAGTGGCTTCTGACAACCTTAGCATGAAATAGAAGACTTAGTATTAAATATATTTGTGGTGTAAAAAGCACCCCATATTATCTCGTGAAGAGACATACCTACTAAGGTGCGTGATAGACAACGTTGCTGAAGGAAAGGAAAGTTGAACACTCTTCACTTTTATGGACGATATCATGATGGAAGTGCAGGGGTTTCGTATAAATAATTTTCAGAATGGAACAGAATAGGTACATCTTCCTACGTTACAGTGACTATACTGTGTACTTTACAGATAATACAGAATCAAGGTTCACAGTACTGTTTCAGATAACTTTCTGTTACCGTATACCTTATAATGTTTGGAAAAATATTTTTCAAATTTTGAAAAAATTTTACAGATCCTTTTTCTGAGCATTGTCTTCTCTCCTTCAAAAAAATCGAGTTGTAAAAAGACTAAAACAATAAGAACTGCTTCAGGGGAACCTTCAAGATCATTCTTACTGTTTTGCACAACAAAAAGAAGATTATTATCAGTTTGGTGGAATCACAAAGGTATTGTATATTTTAAATTGCTTGTTAGCAACGAAACGATTAATTCAGGTGTGTATTGTTGCCATTAGGGCAAATTAAACCCACGAAAATCGACCACAATTCATAAATCGTAAAGATGTTGTATTTCATCATGAAAATTCTGGGCCATACGCATCAAGTATCGGAAAGCGGTCGTGTCCTCTATGTGATACGCTGGGAAGCTGTGGCAGAGCAGAACGGAATTCTGGGTATTGGCCAAAAGCGGGCACTTCGCCACAACCCTATGAGCTTGAATTAGCGCCATCACATTACCACATATACATATTATCCTAATAATTTAAATACGTCTTTGGATTACCATTTATTTTGAGCCTTACTAAAGTCTTTAAATGGCAAAACCTTCAACGATGATAACGCTGTGAAATACACCTAGATTAATTTTTTGCTGACAAAAAAAAATTTCCATCAGCAGTCAGAATACACAGCAAGTTTGATAACAATAGATAATATCTGAGCGAGTTCATTATAATGTGAAATGTTCCCTTTAATTGAAAGAATCTTTTAATTTTTTAGCTGGCTATTCTCCTTCCAGTCTTCTTGCATGGTTGTTCAATAATTAGGGTTGCAATATGATATTGGAATGCCCTTCCAATCTTACATGATGGTTTCTACTTCAGATTTTTATATCATCTTGACTAGGGGTTTTCCAAATCTTCGTGCACAGTTTGGTTATATACGAAGATGAATTGGCTATATCTCTCATTATCTTGAACTAGCATCTTTGTATGATAGCTACATTTGAATTATATGCACATCCTCAGATTTCTATACCAAATGTCCAAATTGGTGTGATAACTGTTTTTTAAACTAGAATTTCATGAGACATCTTTTCTTGATGGTTTGTGGATCTTGAATTTGCCATTGAGTGGTAAAAACAAGCTCATTTGGCGTGTGAGCTGCGCCCCAAAATATATCGGGTATTGACCCGCATAGCCAGTAGAGGTTGGGTAGTGCTTCGCTACAACTGGTCGGGGTTTAGATAACTGGAAGCAGCTATGTTCTCTTCTTTCCATGATGATAAGACGTAACACTTATCACACAACCTTTTTCGGGAATTGTGGAGATTATTTACGTGATCACCTGGCAAAGAGCCATGCTCACATGCCAGTAAATACTATGTTGCTGCTCTGTATTTCTTTTACTGCCCTAAAACTGGCGATTTTCCACGCAAGTGCAGTTTATCTATCCAACGGACGAGTGCGTTAGTATTAGATCTCTGCTAATTATAGGAGAGGGAGATTATGATGTGTTTGATTCCTCCAGTTCGTGGTTTCTAGCGGCGAGTTGACCTCCTCTTGGCAAATATTCCATATAATAACAAGTTTACCATGGGAGGGTGAAAAAACCACAGAAGAATTCGTACTTCTGGCCACCCAATTGGCGTTAGACTCGTGGGGACAGTAGTTGGAAGCCTGTAAACTAGGTGAGAAGAGCATTTCATTCATCTGGTCGCGAGTAGTTCTCGCAACAGATGATAGAGACTTACCTCAATGGTTTAGTGGGTCTTGACCATCGATTAACAACCTCTTTCAGGAATTGTGGAGACTACTTAGGTGGTCACTTGAATAAGGGCCATGATCACATGCCAGTAACTACAATGGACGTACTTACTGTACTTCTTTTACTGTGAATGATTTTATTTTGGGTAGATTAGAAGGTATGTTGGCAATGATGAATCTTTCGATTTCATCGTCATTTCCTTGATTGTTTGGCGTAAATTCTTTAGCAAGATGTTCTGCCCAATTGAAGTTTGCATTTGTTGAATTTTTGGGAGGAGAGATTTATTCTTCGGGTTTCTTCTTTCATTTGATTGTGTTGTCATGGCTATTGAAGCCGGCTACATAATCAGTAAATGATTTTTCTTATTGGTCCTTTAATTTGTTTTTAAGTTTATTACTTATTTCGTTGTATGTACTTTTGTCACCTGGAGCATGTTTTTTTTCCCATCTTTGTCTTGCTTTTCATTTTTGAAAAATTAATTGTTTAATCTCAATAGGAACTGATTTAACCTCATTTTCAATATTATTTGGAGTACTTTCTATAGCTGCCTCTTTAAGGGTTTTCGTGAGCTTCAGTGCTTCATGGATTTCAGAAGGATCTTTGAGTTTTAATGATAAATTCTTTTAATGCTCCACTTTGCTGCGATAGTCGTCCCAAATGGTTCTGCTATTGTGTAACTTTTGTTTACACTTCTTTGTAAGGGCGAAGGTTCCTGCTGATGCAAGTATTAGGGAATGATCAGAAGACAAATCGTAACTTGAATCCGCTTCCATATATGTTGATTATAATACCGCTTTCTTCTATTTCAGATTCGTAAACTCTTTGCATTTAGTGGTTATTAGATGGGAATCCCAGAGTGTTCCTTTGCAATTGAAGTCTCTTCCTGCTATGAATCTCAGACCTAATGTGTTGAAAAATTTTCTGAATTGATCTATTATTAAGTTATACCTGGGCGGGCAAGAAGGAAGGAACTCAACATGGTTGAGGTGTCATTGTTACTTTGTGATGTTTGTTCTTCATAGAAGTTCTGAGTAGTTTTTTTGTGTTGTTCCGTTGTTTGATATTGAGGCATCGGGTAATGGTTACTTGATATTGTTGTCTGTTGGACATTCAGTCTGTTCTAGTTGTGTTTTTTTCAGAATTGCGTAATAGAAACCCTGTAGTTGGTGGGATGTGGTTCATTTATTTTGCTGGTGTGTTGTTGGTTTTATTGCAGTATTATTTGGTCCTTCACATTACAATACTTTATTTTGGATTCCATGTAACTTATCCTTATCAATTTGCTTTGTGGATGTGTTTCACTTTGTATCCTTGTTTAATCGGTTCTTCCTTAATTCTTCTACGTCTGTTGAAAAATGGAGTTTTTTTATTGCAACCATATTCTTTTAGTTGATAGGTATGATGAATGAAGTCGATGATCATCTGGCAATTTATTTTCATGGTGTTCTCTGCGAAAATTTTTGTTGTGAATTTTTCTATTTGTAGTAATTGACTTAAGTTGTGGGGGTGGACACCATTTCTCTGTAATTAGTAGTTCG
This sequence comes from Megalocaria dilatata, assembly GCA_034642435.1. Lineage (NCBI taxonomy): Eukaryota > Metazoa > Arthropoda > Insecta > Coleoptera > Coccinellidae > Megalocaria > Megalocaria dilatata. Next base: position 14,029,481 of record CM067863.1, read on the forward strand.
ATATACAAAGATTAGATGAGGTTTTTGTGTGTTTATTTGCTCTGCTGATGAGATAGTACTTCCTTCTTTTTCCTCATTGAGTTGACTGTTAATCTTGTTGTGTGTTGGAATGCCGTTTCTGTTTGTTTCAATGAATTTTCTCTCCTTAATTGTGCCTTTAACACTTGGCCAGGAATCTTTATTATTGTGGTCGGGATTGTTATCGAATCCTAAGAATTCATAATCACTAGATGACATTCTGCAATAGCTGGCCATTTGTTGACTCATTGGCATTTCTGGGGAATTCCCAGGTGAAAGCATGTTTTAATCGTGTATTGGGATCTCCAGTATTTCTTTCTTTGGTTGGTTTGTGTTATTTTCTGGGAAATTCCCGGATGAAAGCGTGATTTGGTCTTGTCTGTTCACGTGTTGTTATCGCCGATCGTCATATGTTGGATACTATTTTTCAATTTGAAATTATTTGCTTTTAATCTGAATTTCGCGGGAATATCCGGGATAAAGAAGAACTCCGCAGAAGGCCTCCGTTGTATCCAACTCACTAATTGCAAAATTTTCACTTATTTCCAAGTGTTCAATTACATTATTTGATATAACCTTCCGATATAATGTCTAACATGTGTGGACAATGGAGTACTGCATACAAAAATTGGCAATTATTTTTTTGCTAAACGAATAAACAGAAAACTTTTATTATGTATATTGCTTAAAAACTCAGGTCAAAATAAACAGGAAATACAAAAATTATTGAAAATAAAATTATTTCCAGGAAGTCATTAGCAATAAAAGATTTCAATATAAAACTTCAGAACATGTCGAAACAGCTCTGGAGAAATGTTCAAGGAAAGCTTTTCTATAAAATATATATACTTCTAATCCAAATAACTACAAACGAAGGCAAAAAGTTTATTTTTTACAATAAGTTATAATCAATATAAAAATAATTTGTTTTTTCAAATATCCGAAGTAACAAATCAAACAAAATTAACCATTCAATCGCATTTGCCATTCCTATATTTGTAAGAAATCGTATCTTGCATAAAACTTTTTATTGTGTGTAAATTGCAAATTTATGATTCTGCAAAATCACAGAAATTAATTATCTAGACAGATGATTTCAAAATTGATCATAACTAAAAAACAGTGATTTCGGTCTCTCCTAATGCCTTGAAATGAAATTTGTATGTAATTTGATAAGGAAAAATCAGTCATTTCGAATATCCTAATGTTCCAGTTATATCTATTATATCAATATTTCGAAACTAAGAATTAATAACAATAATTAGTGATCATGAAATTTCTTTGATCTATGGCGTTCAACTAATAATACTGAAGAATCATAATAAAACTACTATTAATTGAAAAAATCAACAAACGTTAAATAACAACCAACTCTGTCAAACCTAAAAAAATAACCAAATAGCGACATAAAGAGACTAGTGTGAATCTACATACCAGGTAAACACAAATTGTACTCATGAGGGACTTAAAAATATTCCATTCTTTAGTGTTTGATATGTCGCAATAAATATAAATTACCTAAAAATATAGTAGCTGTGTTCAGAATTATTTGCCTTAAATTCCCAATCAATAAAATCATTTCTTTGATGAACCAATATGAAAAAAATATAGAATTCTTCAAGAAAAATCACAGTTTTGCATTAACAGATCGTTTTATAAATAAATTAAATCAAATCTTTCATATTTATACTGAAACCATATTTAGGTGCAATTCTCAACATGAAATGAAGTCTTCATTACTTTATCCAAATGAAAATACCCTATAAAAAATCTCTTTACTTGTTTAATATTCAAATATATGTATAGAAAATTGCACATTCCTAGAAAACAACATCTAAAAAATTTAAATGTTGCATTTTGAATAATATTTACAATTGTTTTTCATCACAGTTATTATAAATCGTTATTTATCTATTCGAAAATTTTAATTTCAAAAGTGTTTCGTAAATATTTCATTTTGCGTTGAAAAAACATCCATATAAAATTTCAGATATTTACCGTTCGACAATTAGATTTTCTCGGGAGATAGAAAAATTCAACAATTTCATTATTGTTGATACTTCATTAATGTATCATTTTATGAATTTTCAGTATTTTTCCAAGACGCTGCTTAACAGTTTTCATTCCTTTTCGCGGTTTTGAAGATGCTGTTCCAGAGGTACTTGGTATAGGATTTGAGCTTGATGTTGAACTTGGAGACTTGATATCCAATTTCAATTTCGGCTTTTTCTTGCGATACTGACGTTTCGGAGACTGCAATGGTATAGAAAAAAAATTATGGACCAATCAGATAATCTAGACAAAAAAAAGATATAGGGTGGAGCAGAATGGAAAGGCGTTTTTTGAATAAGAATAATTCCGCTGATTTTCAACTAAAAAAAAAATTCACGAACAATGAGAGTTTATATAAAGGGTCTTTCATTAACAGCGTCCCATTTTGTTTTGTGAATAAAACACATTATTTATTTGAAAATTATTGAAATTTTTAATTCATTACTCGTTGGAGTATGTACCTTTCCATGATTAAATGGTAGATATTGACAAATACAAACTGTCAATATTACAAATAAACAATGGCTGCCATGTGTGAGTAATGTCAATTTAAAAACGGGGCATTTTCATTGAAAGACCCTTTATTACCATATAACAAATAAAAAGTGAAATTATCTTACAGTTGCTCCTTGTACATCTTTGAAAAAATAAGGGCTGATTAACTCTTTGAAAAAATAAGGGCTGATTAACACTCAAACGGCCTCCATTGTGAAGTGGACCTTGATGACAGGGTTTTTTTGCAGCTGAAGTTCTGTTTGTTAACAGAACTGCACAAATGAAAATGAGCCCCATCGGTCATTATTATTGATCAATTTTCATTCACAGAAATCATTTGCATTCTTTCAGCAAACAATCGTCATTACTGTGCAAAATATCCTTCATTCATTTAACTAAGGTCTTGGTGTAAAACCCTTTGAAGTATTTGACTACTCATTTCGAGTGCTGCAGCATGTTTTCAGAAAGTGATGTGGACTTTGAATTAGTGTTTGTCTTACCCTTTCTACAGAAGCTGGCATCCTTACACTTCAGTCTTGAAGTTTTGGATTAATTGCTGATGCCGTTGTCTTAAAAATATGTATCCATCTCTTGATTGTCACTTTTCGGAACTGAACCACTAACCAGAAGCGCTAGTATACAACAATAACAGACTAACTCGATTTTAGATACTTCTCAATTGCAAACGCTCGTTGTTTTCTTGTCCAGATAACCATGGTTACTAACAGATGGTGAACTCTCCTGAATAGAACGATGTTAGCCCTGGCCCTCTATCCCCACCAGTTTGCCTGTACTACCCGTTCTAAAAACGCCCCTTCATTCTGCTCCCTGTATAAGGATAGTCTAAAAAGTACCTGATTTAACAAAGTCAAAAAAGTTTTGGATAATATATTATTTTTCTTCATGGTCTATGAAAGCGCTACACACAAAAGCTTCAAACCATGTTTAAATTAGAAACCGTCAAGCTGCCCACAAACAGGAATGGGGAAGACATCTGATTTTCAATCCATCCTGATAACTTGATACCTTAGTGTAATGAAACAATATTTTTGAGCGCTTGTTCTAGGAAACAGTGGGCTATTGTTTTGGCCATTTGTCTGGAATTTTCACATTTTGATCACTGATGAAGAATCCAAGGTCAAAAGTATTAGGAGTACAAATAAGTTTCCGCCGTTTTATTGTAGATGGCACGCCACGGAGTTTCGGTTAGCTTTCGCAGATGACTTAAAAAATAGTTTGGACATTCAAGAACAACATAACCCATTAATATCATTGATTTTATATTGGTAAATTATAATTTTTATGAGTTGAAAATGTCATTTGCGGGAAATATTAGTTTACTTCTTTAATTTAAAGAAATCTGCTGCTGAGGCGCATCAATTGCTCGTAGAAGCATATGGTGAGGGTGCTTTGAGTGAGAGAACGTGTCGAGAGTGGTTTCAAAAGTTTAAAAACGGTGATTTCGACGTAGAAGACAAAGATCGCAGTGGAAGGCCAAAAATTTACGAGGATGCAGAATTGGAGGAATTATTGGAGGAAGATTCATCTCAAACACAAAAAGAACTTGCTCTAACATTAGAAGTCACTCAGCAAGCTTTCTTCTATAATAAATATTCAATTTGTGTTAAAAAACGGCGGAAACTTATTTGTACTCCTAATAATTATGTCTGGTCAGCCAAATCGATGTTTTCTGGCACAACAGGCAATTTTGGATCACCTTCACGAAATTCGTTCTCCAGTGGAGTGCGAGCACGATGGAATTCGGAAAACCAGCGAAACAAGGTGGCTTGAGATGGTGCTTCATCACCAAAAGTCGAAGCGATTTGATCGACACTCTGCTGTTCATTAAATCCACGTCGAAAGCCATAGAAAATCATGGCACGAACATTTTCACGATTTGATTCAATTTTTTGACCAAGGTGAATGTTTCAAGTATCTGTAAACAACACAAATAGCACTGGTATAACAACACGTTCTGATAATGTTCACCATTAAAAATGTCAAACTATATGATAATAATGTCAGATTTGACATATTCACATCAGTGTTTCCATATTTCAAAATCTAAGGAAGCAATTCTCGTACAGCCTTGTTTAAACAACTCCACCTGAAGTTTTACCATTGTAAACCATGGAGCATTCCTCTAAAAGTGAAATCTAGAGCTCTGCTCTCATGTTGGTTGGACTGATGCCTATTAAATGAAAATAGTGTATCATATATTTTTCCATGGTCACCAGCTCACTGAGAGCGATAACTATGGATTGCTGCAAAATTCATACTAAAGTAGATGGCAACATCAAATTTATTCCCTCATAGCACTTCATACAAGTCACTTCACTCTCTTTCAAATACCAACTGTCAAATCGGATACTTCTGGGACTATCCTTATGTACCTTTTAATTCATTTGTTGTTCTAATAGTGATAGATTTTTAAAACTTTTAAGCATTATCATCAGAGTAACTATTCAAATTAATGTGAAAAATAAAAGCTATTTTTACTTTTTCTGGACTATCTAGAGCTCTCCGTGCGGCTGCTGCCTCTAAAACTTTTTCAACTGCCTGCCTCTTAGTACCTTCTCTTGCAGGTCGATTTATTTTAGGTTGTAATGGGCCCACTCTTGCTTTAGGATTCCAAGCTTCATCAACTTTTGACCGTCCTCTTGGTTTGAATATGTGAATATCTTCATCATCAGAATTATCCAGAGATGGATAAACTGAAATAAAATGAAAAAGTTGTCCTTGAAAGCAAAAATGTTTTACTTAATAATACTTGAATATAATAACCCATGGCATGTATTTAATAATATTTAAATAACGTTATTTATGATTTTCACAAATTTTTATTGTTATGTTTACAGTAGCATCATCATGCCTGATGATGCTACTGTGATAGCGAAACGATTGCTTTAAACATAACAATAAAAATTTGTGAAAATCATAAATAACGTTATTTAAATATTATTTAATATGGATTTTCACCAAGTAAGGACTGATTCAATTCAATATCCATGGCATGTAACAACATCAATGGAGAACACAATGATAAAACCTTCTATCCAGAGATAAAAAACTATCCAGATTTAAAAAAAAATTGTAGAAATTACTATTTTTTACTACCAATACAGTCATTCATTATTAAATAATGTAAAAAATAATGAATGACTGTACGGAGCTATCTAAATCACAAATATTTGAGATATAGAATGAAAATAACGTGAAAATAATGGATGACCGTACGAAGCTATGTAACCCCCAGAAATATCTGAGATATTTTAATAATTACCATCTGATACTGAACTGTTTCAGCCGTTACTATTTGGTAGTTGATCATAATTAAAACAAATTGTAGAAATTACTATGTTTTAGTACCAAAAAATATATATATTACACATTTTCTTGTGACTCGCGTTTCGGGAAATGAACTATCCCATCATCAGACAACTGAAGACCTAACAGTGGTACAGAGGTATTTAAACAAGAGTGATAAATATTTTGAATATTTCAATAGATTCTAGATAACACCTAAAAGTGGTACAGAGGTTTACAAGCGGGTTAAAAAAGAGGGGCCTTCTAACAGATATCGGAATGTCGGCAATCGACAAAGACGGTTGTTAAACAGATGGTACCCATTTAAATATCTCAAATAATATTTGGGGTTACATAGCACCGTACAGTCATTCATTATTTTTACATTATTTTATTGTATATCTCAAATATTAGGATTTACATAGCTCCATACAGTCATTTGTTAGTTTTTAAATTATTTTTATTGTGAACAAATTTGAAAATTTCAATAATCAAGTTTCTTTTCTTTTGAATCTAGAAGAAAAATTTTCTTTTGTCGAAAGGAATTACTGTTTTCTAAAGAATGAGTGGCAAAAGTTGAATTTTTGTTTACTTTTCATTAAATTCATTTTATGTTCGTTGAAAAAGGTTTTAAACAGATGTTACTTTTTAAATATCTCAAATATTTTCGATTTACATAGCTCCGTACAGTCATTCATTATTTTTACATTTTTTTTTATTGTGAACTTATTTGGAAAATTTCAACAGATTCTAGATAATCAAGTTTCTTTCCTTTTGATTCTACATGTAAAATTTTAAGTTTATCTATTGTCGGAAAAGGATGGCCGTTTTCTAAACAATGGCAAAAGTAGAGGTTTGTTTTTCTGCATGAAATTCATTTAATGTTCGTTGAACCTCGTCTTGAAAGAACATCCCGTCTATCCTATATATTTATTACTGCACGTGTGAACAAGATAACTCATAAACTCCTGATTTGTGTATGTTTGGAGTAGGGTCCTTTGCGTTAAATAATACCGATGATAATTTGTTTTGCGTTTTGAAGGCAATATTGACATCTGACTGACATCATTTTTTATTTTCTTCAGTTTTTATGATGGAATAAATTTGACTCATAGCTATTTTAGATAGTTTCTGTCGAATTAGATTATCTATTATATTGGGGTTGTTCAATATTTACTACAGTACGCAGATGACACCTTCATTATATCACATGACAATTCACTGATAAGCTACTTGAATGGATCACAAAACACAATGACTTAATTGAAAATATGGTTAAGTAAATGACAATTGAAACCTAACCCCAGGAAATCAAAGTATATAATTTTCCACCATAAAATCTGTCCAACTTCACCTACCATAATAATGAAAGCAATCTCCAAAAAAAACCTGTAGCAAAAATAAAATACATAGGAGTGCAAGTTGACAACAAAAGGAACTTCAACAAATACACTAAATCAGATAAAAAGAGTTATAGCAAGAGCTAAACCGTTTGCCAAACTTACTATCAAGAATAAAGGAATAAGCATAAAGAACGTGGTCAGAATATACACGACAATATGCAGACTTGTCCTGGATATTGGTTCTCTAGCAGTAATCACCTGGTGGAATCTGTATGGAGGTGCATTATCATGAAAACGAAAACGAAATTTTGCCAATACTGCGTGAAATTGAGCGACTACTCCGTTGATAACTTCATCAAAATATGTCTGAGACATCATGGTTCTTGGAAGTTCTAATAAGTCAGTTCTGCCATCGAAACAAACTCCACTCCAAACTATAACTGTGCCTCCTCAAAAAGGATGGACTCTTGAACAGAGCGGCGGTTTCTTCGTATTAGTGGACGTGTCTACATCTGTTATCGTCGACTATGAGAAAACCCTCCATATTTGGACTCGTCAGTAAAGGGTGTGTATCTTCATTCTCTCGCCAGTATACCCGCTGCATTGCGCACTCTAATCTTTGACGATTGTGTTCGCAAGTGAGAGGAATTTTTCTTAACAAACACCTCGATATAAGATTGACTCCATAGATACCTCTTCTAACTGTGCTTAGGGAAACTGAGGTACCTGTGGTATCTTGAACGCGTTGACTTGCCTTTCTGCAAGTGCTGGGAGGCTGTCTGCCTACCAAAATTCAAAAACGGTCTTTTTTAAGCGTTGCAGCACTTGGCCTACCGCTTTAGAGTTTTTGATGAACAGTTCCAGTGGCAAAGTACCATGCCAGTAAACATGATATCACACTTGTGTTCGACCAGCCTGAAGCATACCAAGGGCTCTATTGACATAGTTCTCGAATAAAACTTGTCTTGGCGTAATGAAAATTCGACTTTTGTGTAGAACCATTTGATCTTATTGAAAACGAAATACAGACTGAAGAGAAAATCATTAAAATTTGAATTTCTGACACACATGGACAAAAAAAGATTGAACTGGATCAAAACTTGCTTCACTATGAGCCAGAAGACGTTTCTCTAATTGAAAAAATATAATACAGAAAATATGCATTTTTGGAAAACATCAATAGCCTTAACTTTTGAGGAGCAGATTATTTAAGTAGGAAACTAAAGGACACCTATGCGATTAATCCATGCAATGCTCGTAAACACATTAACTCTGAAGGGTACATACATTTGCTATGAGCAATAAAATCCTGTTATTATAACCGAAGAGTAATTTCTCCACACTTAAACATAAGTACCATTTCTGAGAGATGGAAGAGGTACACGCCAAAATGTTGAAAGAATTTTTAGTCCGTGAAATCATAATTCAAGTTCAATATAAAATATCCAAGATTGATTTAAAATTTAGATGCAAGATTTGCACAGTAACAAATTAATCAACAATAAATTATGTTAAAAAAATTGTTCAAAGGCATGTTAAAAGTGTAAACCAAGAGGCATGCCACGTTGTTGATGGAACAATTGTTTATTAATAAAATTTGAATATCAAAACAAATTGAAATATGTTTATCTTCTACAATTTTAATTTCCAAAAGAATTTTTTATTCAAGAAACTTTTAGAATTAAATTAATGTCTAAAACGTCTATTAAATGTGAGCAGTGCTTGTTTTAGACATTAATTTAATTCTAAAAGTTTCTTGAATAAAAAATTCTTTTGGAAATTAAAATTGTAGAAGATAAACATATTTCAATTTGTTTTGATATTCAAATTTTGTTATATTTCTTCTATCAAGTAAAAAGCCTTTCTATTTTAGTTTATTAATAAATTTGTGAAAATTACGCTTCACTATTTTATTTGAATAGGGACTTGTTAAGAGATCATACTAACTGTAATCTTCATCCTGATGAACATTATTGATATTATCTTCAGGTGGACTTTGACTCGATCTACGAGATCTGTTTCTAGGTTGAACAAATGTTTGACTGATGGAAAGCATGCCAGCTATAGCTTCTTGTGTAGAAGGTGAAGCTCTCCCCGACTGTTCACTGTGAAAAATTTTTAGATTAGTAACACCATCGTATCTTTGTTCTGATAAAAAAATACCCAGTTGTCAGAGCAGAAGCTTTCAAAAGTGATTCTATTCCATTTTGTGGCAAATCTGGATTATCCTCAAGATTTATTCTATTCTTTTTTTTAGCTGAAATTACAGAATTACAATTGAAGATTCTCTTTACCTAAAGGGACCCGTATTCAATGTTTTTTTTCAATATAAAACTATAATTTACCTGGTTTAGGTCTTGAATTTGTATTTTGTTTTTTGGGTCTTTTAGGATTTTCATCTATAGTGAAGCCAAATTCCTCATCTCTATCACTTTCATCATGAAAATCATAAACTGATTTGGTTGGATCATTCACATTGAAAGCTAAAGCGTCAGAAGACTGGATCAATTCTTTGGACCTTAAAAATATCTTTATAAAATAAAAAAATTCACAAAATGAAAAAAGTTTTATTTCTTACCCCAATTTTATTTTGAGCACAGTTCCACCCTTGTGGATTGCAGTGGGTTCCTCTGGCCTAGAAAAACCTTGTGGATCCCATGTTGAACTAGTGAGTTGAAGTGGTTGAGGTAATTGATCCATTTCATAAGGAAATACATTGGTTTTAGGTAAAGTGAGTTTTAGTGAAGAATTCTGAGCATATTCTGTTTTAATTGGAGGTGGAGGAGGAAGAAACTAAAATGAGAAAATTTTGGTTGAAAATTAAAACATATCAATGTTAAAATACTGCTTGTCAAAAGAATTTAATTGAATCAGTCCTTACTTTATGGAAATTCATTTTAATTGAATGGAATAATAAAGAATATTTCCACAATTGTAGTTTATTTAATGAATTGCGGAAAAATTCTTTATTATTATATTTAATTGGTTGTCAACAGTTGAGGATTACCTCGTATTTTTTTGCGCGAAAAACATGTTCTGATTTAAAGAATATATAATAATAATAAATGACTTTATTCAAATAAAATAAAATTTTGAAAAATTTTTGAAAAATTGAAACGAAATTTCGAGAAATAAAAGAATGCGAGGATACCTGCAGAAAACATCGAGCGTGATATACAAAAGTTGCAAATTACATATATTCAGTACTATATACATTCTGTCAAGAAAGTACCGGGAATTATCGATTTAAATCTGGCGGGGCAATGAGGCAGGTAAATTTTTTTTTTCCTAGGTTGGTACCACTGTCCTTAATTACTATGCCAAGCTTGAGCGGGATCTGTCAACTAGTGTGTTTGCAACAGCTGATTAAGTCAGTCGATGTCAGAGTGCGTGCTGATTTTTACTATGGGTGATTACGTTGAGCAAAGAATTTGTTTAAAGTTTTGTGTTGCAAATGAAATTTCGTGTGCCGATGCATTGAAAATGTTGCAAAAGGCCTTTGGTGATAATACTCTATCGAAAACTCGTGCATATCAGTGGTACAGAGCCTTCAAGGACGGTCGTGAAGTGGTCACCCATCGACGGCTTCGATCGAAGATAACGTCGATAAAATTAAGGAAAGGGTGCTGGAAAACCGTCGTACCAGCTTGAGAGAGATAGCACATGATCTTAAGATATCCCACGAGTCCGTACGTACGATTTTGATTGATATTTTGGGCATGAGAAAGGTGGCCGCACGACTCGTACCGAAAGACCTGAATTTTCTTCAAAAACGTCATCGCGAACAGGTTGCTTCAGACATGCTGGATCGCTGTAATTCCGATTCTACATTCATGGAACGCATTATAACTGGTTATGAGACTTGGGTCTACGAGTACGATATGCAAACAAGCCAGCAATCATCGGAATGGGTGGCAAAAAATGAGCCGAAACCGAAAAAACCACGCCAAAGCCGCTCGAAAATGAAGGTGATGCTCATTGTTTTCTTCGATATCCGTGGCGTGGTGCACTACGAATTCGTTCCAGAGGGTCAGACGGTAAACAAGGAGTATTACCTAGGCGTTATGAAACGTTTGCGTGAGCGTATCCGTAAGAAGCGGCCAAATTTGTGGGCGAACAACTCATGGATTTTGCATGACGATAACGCGCCTTCTCACCGAGCTACGATTGTAACTGACTTTCTCGCCAAAAACTCAACAAACGTGCTTCAGCAACCACCGTATTCGCCGGATTTGGCTCCCTGCGACTTTTTCCTCTTCCCAAAACTAAAATTGCCCCTTCGTGGCACCCGTTTTGAGTCGATTGAAGCCATAAAACAAAATTCGGCGCGAGAGCTAAAGTCCATCCCGGAAAGCGCCTATAAAAAATGTTTCGATAATTGGAAGTGCCGTTGGCATAGATGTATTGGAGCAAATGGAGCCTATTTTGAAGGCAACCCAATAAATGTGGATTGCCATCAGGTGTTACTTTTACCACCTGGCCACCCCATTGGTGTTGGACTCGAGGGGGCAGTGGTTAAAAGTCCGCATCCTGGACTAGGGAGGTATCTCATTTATCTGTTCGGGATATTCTCTTGAAATGACTCGCGGTTTAACGGGACTTGGCGGTTCGACAGGCTTGTCCTGGCCCCGGATCAATGCGTAAATATTTAGGGTTTGTGGATCTCGACGAAATGGCTTAGCCGTTAGTGCTTGACGCCAGGATCAATCCAATGACTTCACATGGGTTCGGTGGGTCAGGACGTACAGGCCGTTAGACGGTGCTCGTACCAGGATGAATAGAGGTAATCAATCTTGAGATTATCTTAGTTCATGGAAATGCATTCGGCCTTTGTGGCACCCGTTTTGGGTCGATTGAAGCCATAAAACAAAATTCGGCGCGAGAGCTAAAGTCCATCCCGGAAAGCGCCTATAAAAAATGTTGCGATAATTGGAAGTGCCGTTGGCATAGATGTATTGGAGCAAATGGAGCCTATTTTGAAGGCGACCCAATAAATTTTGACGATTAAATGTAAAAATGTTGTTTTAATTGAAAATTCCCGGTACTTTCTGGACAGAGTAGTATATAATCTAACTTTTGATAACCTCGAATCAAATTGGTCAGCAATAGTGCCTAGGGTGAAAATTATATGCAATTTTAAGTCAATAAGTCAAATTCCTATTTCTTGAACATTGTGTACCGTAAACGGAATATTTGGCAACATACTCCATATGTCGAATTTCTATGGGAATCCTCTATTTGTCGTGTGATTTTAACCACTCGTTTCATAACCGAAGAACCATAAGCCGTAAAATAAGTTCGGTTGCTGCGTTATATGGTTTCATGAGTATACTTTACTAGTTGTTGCTGAGTGGAAAATATTCCTATTGCGTCTATTTGATACATCTCATTATCTTTGAGGCTGACAATATGTTATCCAAACGTACATTAAAAAACTTTATCTTTTGATGAAAAATACACACTTTTAAAAGAAATTAAAAGTAGTGCACGACAAAAGATGTAGCTTTGAAGAATGTCCTAGCAAACACCATATCCACTGTTATAAAAAAGAGAAACAATTTGCACTGCATTGAAAGTGGAGGATAAGATTTGTGAGTATGGTCCATTATTTACTCCACACTTTATTTTCTCAATCTCTTGTCAGGTTACAGTTTTAAAAACTTGTTTTAGCACGCTTGTTCAATTTTAAGATGTGAAATATATCATAAGAAGGCTTGTGGAGAAACAAATGATGTGAGTGACAAGGTTTGTACTAAATGGCAAAATGATGTTTTACATAATTTATTAAAATATTATCTAGCACGGGCGGTATTCAGTACATATGAAAAGGGTTTTTGTAAATTTTTTTCTGACAACACATTTATTAACTTTTAAAAACCAGAAATGCCACTGGGGAAAACACAGTAAACAGAGAGTTACGTTGATGCTTGATGGAAACATGGATTAATCAGAAAAACTTAAATTGCTACTGACAGTAAAAATAAGACACACCTCACTGCTTTGAGATATTAAATGGTTGGCTCTTGACAATAAAGCAAATAAAGATATGGAAGACCAGACCTGAAGAAAGGCTATTAAAATTAGACAGTTTGGAAGCACTGGAAGAAGTGTCATTCTGTTCATTGACAACTGCCCAGCCCATCCTCCAAATATGAGATCAAAAGTGGAACCATTTGATGAGGATGCCATACATAATATGAAGTGCCATTATCGCCGAAGAATTTTGAAATAAAAAAAAACTCTAGATTGCTCTGAAAAAATCAAAAATATTCACATGTCTCTATCAGTGTTAAGTCTGAGAAGTGTTGACAATGCCGTATGCTCAATTTGGCACAGCCAACTGCAAATTATGATGCCAGAGGCATATTCAATACTCATAAAACTGGCCACTTATCTAAATGTTTGCCTGGTGCAGTGTGGGAACCTCATACTGATGAAAAAATTTTGTTCACTATGGACAAAACCAACGAAGAGATAGGAGATGACGACAAAGATAATTGCGATCCCTTGCAAGCAGTTTCATTAAAAGGAGTAGAAAATTTCATTCCACCAACTACAAAAATTTTGCCTCCTATCTGATGAGACAGCTTTCCAGGCATGAAAATAAAATTGATCGAGTGCAATCGTTAGGTTTCAAGCACTGACTTTTCAATATTCTATCAGAATTGATCTGTCTATATTAGACCAACAGAAAAATACATAAACGACAAAATTAAAGCTACATTTGCATTTCCTTGTTCATTATAAATCCGTATTTATTAATTTTCTAACATTTTGTCATCTATGAAGCCAAAGTTTTCACCCGTATTACGAATCCATATAAGCGTGAGTACAACAAATAAATGATACAAAATGTACTCTTTCCATATTTCAACCTATTTCATTTCTCTCAATGATACTATGAGCCCCTTATTATTTCGAATCTTTCTATAATTCAAAGTATTTAACTATCCCCTTGAACTAGGAATTGTCGAGAGTTCACTTTATATCATTTAAGTGAAATTGCAAAAAATAACAACATCCCCTTTTTTTCCGGCATTTTCAATACTTAATTTTTTGTACTAACTTGGAATTAAAGCTTTGGACGACGTACCAAGTTTTTCGTGAATTATATTTCCAATTAAATAAAATGTCAGATGCCAACTAAAGTAAATTAAGGGTTTGATTACACACCTCATATTTTGGTGATAAGGAATAGTCAAAATCTTTATTAACTGGCCTCTTCCTCTTTCTTTTCGATTCTCTTTCAGGTTTTGGAGGATTTAATTGGTTAATGAACCTTTCTGCATGTCTTATTTCCTTGGATATATCCTTGAGAAGTTTTGAAGAGTCTACACTATATGGTATCTGGTCTCTTACAGCTGTATTATACTGAAAAAAAAAGGAGATTGAATGACTTCTTTTTGATCCACTTAAAAATCTTACATCCTTTTCTGTGTTCCACTGCTTCAAATTTGTTAATAAAGATTTAAGCCCCGTTAGTAAGTTGCTCGGACATCTCCTTTCCTCCGCATTCAATTCACGAATTTGATGGTAAAGACTGACTGCAGCAAACCAATTAATCATTTCAAAAAAGGGATATTTGAATCTGGCACTAGTTTTTATTTTTTTCTCGATATCGTAAACCCTTAAATTAAGTAACACTTTATATGAATCAACAAATTCTTTTATTGTATCAAGAGCTTACATCAGCTGCATGGGAATATTGAGACTGTGCAGAAAATTACCACCAAATACTAAAGAATCTATTGGAGTTAGAACCCCATGTATCCATCCTGTGGGTATTAACATTGTTTGTCCCTGACGCAATGTACATTTGAAACATTGATCAACCTAAAAAAATACTCAATTCATTTCTCAATCAACAACAAAATAAAGCTTGCTAACCTGATCTCCAAAAAATGTTTCACTTTGATTAGTAGATGTCATCCACTGTTGATATAATGTAAGGTTTGCTGGTGTAGGCTTGATTAAATAAAATATCTTTTCACCTCTTAAGACGTGATACCAAACACTGGTGCCCCCAAAATCGACATGAAAATCTGTATAAGAGTCTTTAACACTCATAAGACAATATTTTTGCACTTGAGGTTTAGGTATGGCGAAATCTCTAGGCCAAACAGAATTTGCCCAATCTAGTTTTCTAGCTATTAACGGTGCTTCAACTAAGGGTGCCAAGCTGTAAGAAATAATTGATACAATTTTTTTAACAAATAATTTCATTCCTTTCATATTAAGAATTGAATATAAACGGATATAAGCATCCAGTAAGTCCAAAAATGCACAACAGGACAACACAATGAATGATTTTCAGAAATTTATCATACATTACTTCACATAAATTTTAATATATTCCACATTTAATCAGAATAAAAGGTATGGGTCATGAACCAGCAAATTTACTGGTGATTTAAAAGGTTCTTTTTAGTTGAATATTGAATGATATAATCAAGAGGTTTAAGATTTAGAATATTTGAATTCATAGTACAGATGCGTTCGCAGTTTAATCGTAAAGAGGCACCGCAACTTTGTACTCTGTACAAAGGATTCTGGTTGGAAACTATAGTCATTGTTTCTTGAAGAAGTACACATGTGCCTCAAATCTAGGGATATTATAAAAGTACTGAAATTAACAGCTTAAATTTAAAACAGAGTTGAGCAATGTTTTAATATATATTATTTACAATTTATGTCCATTAGACTGGGCCAAAAAAAGCGGCAATTTTTTTTAACGATACTGTGAAAATATCATTCATGATGATAAAAAAAATTATCGTGAAAGTTTGAGTCCTTAATAGTATTAAAGGGTGTATCGTAACGATTATTGGTTTTTAACAGTAATCGCATTTTTTTATTCAAAACTCGTCAATTATTGATCTGAAAAATTCGAGCGATGCGTATTCTTGAAAGAAATTGAATTCCCTAGAAAAAAGCTATCTTTGTAAATTTGTATTTGTAATGTAAAACTAGCCGTTTGCTTGTAATCGTGCCTTAAACATTGATTTATTTTTTCAATTTTGCATTTTTGTAACTACCAGAAATATCAATATTTTTGTGGTTCAAAATACTCATTTTTGAAGGATATTTAATATTCTACAAAAAACGTTTGTATTTTTATTTAAGTTCACTCCTTCCAAAGTTATTCGATGTTGAAGGTAAATTCAAGAGTAATTTATCGTTTTTTTTTCGCGTTACACATGATTTTTTCCACTTTATCGAAAAATTTATCACTTAAATATTGAGAATACCTTCATTTTGTTGGACTACTAAACTTCTTTTTATAAAATCATAATTTATCAATGTTTTATTTTGCTTTTTAACGATTAGTTCTACATCTACATTATAGTTATCAAAATTGAAAAAATAAATTAATGTTTAAGGCACGATTACAAGCAAACGGCTAGTTTTACATAAATTCACTCAGCTTTTTTCTAGGGAATTCAATTTCCTTCAAGAATACGCATCGCTCGAATTTTTCAGATCAATAATTGACGAGTTTTGAGTAAAAAAATGCGATTACTGTTAAAAAACCAATAATCGTAACGATACACCCCTTAATACTATTATTAAGGACTCAAACTTTCACGATAATTTTTTTTATCATCATGAATGATAAACAGTATAGTTAAAAAAAAATTGACGTTTTTTTTTGGCCCAGTCTAATGTCCATGACATATAGAACAAGCTCATTTGATCTTTAAATTATTTTGATAAAGATAAACATAATTATGCAGATTCCTGAAATTGAATAAAATTAAAAAATGGAAAATTTGGTGTTTTATCATTTGGAGTTTAGCTATTGTGCAGTAAAAGTGTTAACAAATCGTTATTAGAAATATGCCAAGACGTCGCTTAGCAAAAAACGATATGTTACGACCCATAGGAATTCTCGAAGCAGGAAACCGTCAAGTTGCTGTTGGCACTGCTTTGGAGACTACTCAAAGCGTCATTTTTCGTCTTTGGAATGGATATTGTACGCGATTTTGGCCAATCGATGATAACCGTTGGAACTATATGTTAAATTAGAAGCACAAAGAAATAAAGTTTGCGATCGCATTTCAACAGAGTACTTCATTGCTAAGGGTTAATAATGTGCGTTTTTCGAGGCATACCACCTACAAGAGATTGAGGGAAGCCAATCTAGTTAATAGATGGCCATGCCGGCCCTTAAATCGAGGCAATCCGGCCATTCAATTAGCGTGGGCTAAGAACATGTGATGCAGGATCAGAATCAATGGGGTAACATTTTATTTACCGTCGAATCTCGGTTTGGTTTTTATACAGATTCTAGAAGAGTACGCGTGTTTGAGGGAATCAGGTACCAGAGAACCAATTCAGCATGTACAGGAAGTGCACAACTACAGGGGTTGGAATTTCGCTTTGGCAAAACTGATTTAGATCTAATACATCGTTATTTTGACGGCCAAAGATAATATAAGGAATATTCCTAACCTGTATTGCTTCCATATAGAAACTTTATTAATGCCCCTCTGCCTTGCATGCACAGCAAGAATCACGAGAAAATTCCTCGAAAAACATAAAGTCCCACTTTAAACTAGCCCTGTCATCCCCTGACCTAAATACAATAGAACATGTGTGAGAGATTCTTAGAGACCAAAACCAATTTCAAAATAGCGAACAACTTTTTTCAAGCACTTCAGCAATTCTGGAAAGAAATTCTTCAAGAAGCTGCAAAATCTCATTCTTAACATACCATGAGCACTAGTGCTCATGGTAATATAACAATATAATATTCTTTATTGATTTTTTCATTTTATTATTTTTATGAGAAATGTTTTGTTTCCTGAAATGCATTACATAGTTTGCCATATTAAATTTTTTTTATTAGTTATTATTCTGATTGAAGGTTGTGCTTACTTAGAGATACGATATTATATTATAGAGTTCTTTTATTTTCTTATAGTTTGAAAATAGCTGCACTATTTTCAATATACCTAGATTTTGAGTACATGTGTAGATGTTCATTAAAACAGTGGGCAAATATGCAAATCTGGTTAAGATTTAGTCATCCTCCATCTAAATTCAAATATTGATTGGAGATTGTTCGTTGGAATGTTTGTTTCATCTCTTACTTATTCAAATTATACAGAATGTTTTCACAATGAGATTTTTTTAACATGAGGTAAACACGTAAAATGAATCATTTCACCCATCACCTACATGAAAACTGCAAAAAAAAAACACACACAATTTTTGAATTTTGAACCGTAAATGGTCTTAAACGACTAAGTTGGACTCACTGATGACGAATCTGAGGTCAAAAGTAATTCTAAAGAAACCATAGCAATAGTCTCACAATCGAATTTAAATTTAGCAATTGCATATGAAATAATGACAAGAAGGCTAATAAAAAATTTCATGAAGATCGTATAATTAGAAGATAAAAAAAATATTTTGTGAGAATGAATAGTGGGTGATATGAACTAGAGCGCAAATGCTTCTGATTTCACATCACTGCTTTTCAACTTTTATTAATTTATAACTTTTATAAAATTACTTTGGCAAATAGATTTTGAAAAGTTCTATGTCAAAAAAAAATGTTGAAAAGCACTAACGTGAAGACAGGAGCTTTCGCGCGCTTGCTTATATCACCCACGATCAACATAAAATTTTGCATTAACCTCCTTGTCGTTATTTTACATCTCTTTTTTATTATAATTCATTTATAAGCAATCATTCTATAAGCTAATTTGCTAACTATGGAGCTCAAGGCTCTCACATGACATGAAGACCAAAGAAACATATACCACCGTTGCGCAACATAACAGGATCAACGATGAAATGGGCAAGTACCGACCAAGAAAAGGCACAAATATTTGCTGAAAATGTGGCTAAAGTATTCATTGCAAATGATGACATAATTGATGACGATCTTGAAAGAAAGATGCTAAAAATTCCTATGAAGTTCAAAAGGAAATAAAACACCTGAATATAAGAAAAGCTGCAGGAAATAATGAAATTACACCTAAAATGATCAAGGAATTGCCAAAGAAAGGACTGATGGTAATTACTTATATATTCAATGCCATCTTAAAACTGAACTACTGGCCAGAACAACTGAAAGCAGCTGAAATTATACTTGTCCCTAAACCAGGTAAAGATGCAAACACCATCACATCCTACCGTCCAATTAGCTTGCTCTCAGTTCTATCAAAAATCTTAGAAAGACTGGTGCTTCAAAGAATAAACTCCAACCCAAATACAGAGGAGTAGATACCAGATCATCAGTTTGGATACAGGTCAAACCACTCCACATTACAGCAAATTCATAGAGTTAAACATGAAATAAGTAAAGCGCTTGAACACAGGCAATACTGTACATCAGCATTCTTGGACGTGAGTCAGCCTTTTGATAAAGTCTGGCATCCTGGTTTGCTCTATAAAATCAAAACATATCTGCCTGGTTGTTATTATGAATTATTAAAGTCCTATCTTAGTGAAAGACGATTCAGACTGAGAGTTGGTAGTGAGGAATCGAACTACTTCTCAATACAATCAGTAGTTCCTCAGGGAAGTGTCATTGGACCACTGCTGTACACCGCTGACATGCCTACGTCCTCGTACCATATTGGGAACTTTTGCAGATGATACAGGCATTC
Organism: Megalocaria dilatata; assembly: GCA_034642435.1. Classification (NCBI taxonomy): domain Eukaryota; kingdom Metazoa; phylum Arthropoda; class Insecta; order Coleoptera; family Coccinellidae; genus Megalocaria; species Megalocaria dilatata. Next base: position 14,049,315 of record CM067863.1, read on the forward strand.
TAGGTGTTGACGAGAATCCACAAAAAGCCTCCAATAAATTATTGAATATTTGAATTAAATCCAGAAATGGGTCAAAAAGAAAATCCAATTAAATGAGTCCAAAGCTGTGCATGTGAATTTCACCTTACGGAGGGGCCAGTGTCCACCTGTACTACTCTGTCAAGAAAGTACCGGGAATTTTCAATTAAAACAACATTTTTACATTTAATCGTCAAAATTTATTGGGTCGCCTTCAAAATAGGCTCCATTTGCTCCAATACATCTATGCCAACAGCACTTCCAATTATCGAAACATTTTTTATAGGCGCTTTCCGGGATGGACTTTAGCTCTCGCGCCGAATTTTGTTTTATGGCTTCAATCGACTCAAAACGGGTGCCACGAAGGGGCAATTTTAGTTTTAGGAAGAGGAAAAAGTCGCAGGGAGCCAAATCCGGCGAATACGGTGGTTGCTGAAGCACGTTTGTTGAGTTTTTGGCGAGAAAGTCAGTCACAATCGTAGCTCGGTGAGAAGGCGCGTTATCGTCATGCAAAATCCATGAGTTGTTCGCCCACAAATTTGGCCGCTTCTTACGGATACGATCACGCAAACGTTTCATAACGCCTAGGTAATACTCCTTGTTTACCGTCTGACCCTCTGGAACGAATTCGTAGTGCACCACGCCACGGATATCGAAGAAAACAATGAGCATCACCTTCATTTTCGAGCGGCTTTGGCGTGGTTTTTTCGGTTTCGGCTCATTTTTTGCCACCCATTCCGATGATTGCTGGCTTGTTTGCATATCGTACTCGTAGACCCAGGTCTCATCACCAGTTATAATGCGTTCCATGAATGTAGAATCGGAATTACAGCGATCCAGCATGTCTGAAGCAACCTGTTCGCGATGACGTTTTTGAAGAAAATTCAGATCTTTCGGTACGAGTCGTGCGGCCACCTTTCTCATGCCCAAAATATCAATCAAAATCGTACATGCGGACTCGTGGGATATCTTAAGATCATATGCTATCTCTCTCAAGCTGGTACGACGGTTTTCCAGCACCCTTTCCTTAATTTTATCGACGTTATCTTCGATCGAAGCCGTCGATGGGCGACCACTTCACGACCGTCCTTGAAGGTTCTGTACCACTGATATGCACGAGTTTTCGATAGAGCATTATCACCAAAGGCCTTTTGCAACATTTTCAATGCATCGGCACACGAAAATTCATTTGCAACACAAAACTTTAAACAAATTCTTTGCTCAACGTAATCACCCATAGTAAAAATCGGCACGCACTCTGACATCGACTGACTTAATCAGCTGTTGCAAACACACTAGTTGATAGATCCCGCTCAAGCTTGGCATAGTAATTAAGGACAGTGGTACCAACCTAGGAAAAAAAATTTTTACCTGCCTCATTGCCCCGCCAGATTTAAATCGATAATTCCCGGTACTTTCTTGACAGAATGTATAAATAATATAATACTGTACAAATACCAGAGATCTCAAGTAAAAAATACTTGGCCATGCATTTAGATAGCAGACATACATAGAAGGAACACATAATTAACAAAAGGAAGCAAATAGACTTAAAAACACGAGAACTAAATTGGCTTATAGGTAGGAAATCTAAATTGGCATTGGAAAATAAAACAGTGATAAAGCATATATGGGTATATGGTATCGAGCAAATCAAATATATCAATCATTCAGAGAAGCCAATCAAAAATACTTCAGACGATAGCAAATGCTCCATGGTACGTCACTAATCAAAACCTATACGAAGATTTACGAATCCGTAAAGGATGTCATTAAAGAGAAGAGCGGGAAATATCATCTTAAACTGGAAGGCCACACCAACCTTCTATTGAATCCATTAGTACTGCCTCAATATAGAAGACTAAGAAGAAAATGGCCAGCTGACTTGAGATATAGTTGAAGGGACTTTTTCACTGGAAAAGGCCTTATAATTTTTCATCTAAATGGAAAATGCTCTATATATCATTGACCAATTGGCAGCGAGTTCATCAGAGTTCGGATGCTTTGAAAAGTGCTGAATGGTTGTATCTGTCATTGTAGGTTTTCTGAATGTAGCAAAGGAAATCTCTTCATTATTCTCAATAACAGTTATGTCCAGTATTATTAATAAGGAGTATGAGCTATGGTAATAGAAAGTTCTATAAATCGAGACAGTGTAACATACTTCTTTATAACAATTCTATACTCAAACTCGACAAGGTTCGTTGTTATACAGATATATGTTACACTGTCTCGATTTCTAGAACTTTCTATTAGCATAGCACTTACTCCTTATTAATAATTTTTGGTACAGATCAGCCGAATTAATTTATTTGAGTTGTGTCCAGAATATTTTATTGTCTCATTCTGAAACAAATATACCCCCCTTTCAAAAAAGAAAACAATAACAAATAATTTAAAACAAGTTCTAGAAATTACTATATTTTACTACCAATAAATCGAAATTTTACACATTTAATTGTGACTCGAGTTTCGGGAATTAATTATCCCATCTTCAGACAACTGAAGACTTAACAAACAGAACAGGTTATTTATGCATTTACAGAGGTAGAAGAGGTAATAAAAACAGGTTAAAAAAGGTTTTAAATGAGAGGACGCCTAACGACTATTAGAATGTCGGCACGTCAAGGAAGATTCGTAAACAGATGTTATTTATTTAAATATCTCAAATATTTTGGATTTAAATAGATCCGTACAGTCAGTCATTCATTATTTTTATTGTGAACTAATGTGAAAATTTCAACAGATTCTAAATAATCAGGTTTCCTTCCTTTTGATTCTACATTTAAAATTTTAAGTTTATCTATTGTCGGAAAAGGATGGCCGTTTTCTAAACAATGAGTGGCAAAAGTTGAAGTTTGCTTATTTTTCATGAAATTCATTTTATATTCGTTGAACCTCGTCTTGAAGGAACGTCCTGTCTCTCCTATATATTTATTACTGCACGTCGAAAAAGATAACTCATAAACTCCCGGTTTATGAATGTTTGGAGTTGGGTACTTTGCATTAAATAATACGGATCATAATTTATTTTATGTTTTGAAAACAATATTAACATCTAATTTTGAAAAACTATTGGCCAATTTTTGACTTATGCTACCGACGACGAAAAAAAAATGAATTTTTTGTTTTCTCTAGTTTTTATTATAGAATAAATTTGGTTTATAGCTATTTTAGATTGTTTCTGTCGAATTAGATTATCTATTATATTAACTTCCAATATATAACACCTTTTAAATACAACTTGATATTCAGTTTAAAACTGTAATAAAAACTACGGAACTCGAGTCACTGTGTCCTCAGTAATAAAAAAATGATAGAAAACGAAGTAATTTCTTATTTATTCCATTTTTAAAGTGGAATATGTCTCGATTTTACGTGGACAGACGTATAGGGTCGTATCATCTCCCTGTATTCAAATAAATATGCGGCATCTTTGGACAAATTAACCAAAATGAAAATACTCACAAGAATTTTTACAATTGCAATGGTAACCTCGATTCAGGGTTTCAATTTACACATGCTGTCTATCGAGTCTGCATGCTTACTTCTATCATATTGAAGTCTCCAGAACTAACAAAACCGGAACTCATTTGCGCGGAATCGAATTAGAATTAAAGGGTCCATATCCTTGTCACATTTAATACAATATAATAAAATAATAAGAAGAGGTTTTTTACTTGATAGAAGGAATATTACAAAATTTGAATATCAAAACAGATTTAATCTGTTAGTCTCCTATAATTTTAAATTCAAAAAAATCTTATTAAAAAATTCTAGAATTAAATTAATGTCTTATAAGCACCGCTTATATTTAATAGACGTATAACATCAAAACTCAATATAAAATATCAAATGGAATAAATAGTTCAACAAGTATAAATTGTCAATTAAAATTAATATATAAATATTTGAAGGAGACAAAATTTTGTTTCTGATCTTACAATTATGAAAACGAATTCATTTTCAAAAATACAAAACATAAATAAAGGACTTCTCAGGAAATATAATTCATTTGAAATATTTAATATATTTAAACGAGTTACTTCAAAAATCTCTCAAAACATGTATATGTTTTTTGAAAATATAATACATGTTTTGAGAGATTTTTGAAGTTACTTATTTAAATATATTTAATATTTCAAATAAATTATATTTTGAGAAGACCTTAAATTATGTTGTATTTTTGAAAATGAATTAGTTTTCATAATTGTAAGATCAGAAACAAAATTTTGTCTTCTTCAAATATTTATTTATTAATTTTAATTGACAATTTATATTTGTTGGATTATTTATTTCCAATTTATTCCAATAATACTGAGTTTTGATTTTATACGTCTATTAAATATAGGCTGTACTTATAAGACATTAAGTTAATTCTAAAATTTTTGAATAAAATTTTTTTGAAATTAAAATTATAGGAGACTAACAGATTAAATCTGTTTTGAATTTCAAATTTTACAATTTAATAGTTTGGGGAAAAAGAAATCCATTTTTTTTTTTGGTTGATAGCTGTAGTGATCGATATCTCGTAAAGTATCCATCAAATAATTTCAGATTTATGCTCGTTGTCAAGGTGACAATACACATTAAAAAAATTTTTTTTGCTATTTTTTGTTTGGTCTCTTCAGTTGTGAGTTATAGGGTGTCAATAATGGAAGGCAACAAAGATAAATTCGGTACATTTTACGGTTTTTCTTTGATAAAGACGAAAATGCAAGCCAGGCGGCTGAATTTGTGAATGGTCCCGATACTGTAACAGCTAATTACGTGCTGGTTTCAAAAACAAGTTCGATGTTTGAGTGCCACACCAATTAACACCAAAAACATGATGGATCGAATTTTCATCTGCCTGGCCAAACGGAATGAAATCGACCCATTTCTTGAACAGATGGGTGACTGGGGATGGGAAATGGGTAACATACGACAATATTGTGCGAAAACGATCATGATCAAAGCGCGATGAAGCAATAGAAGAGGTGTTGTGTTCCAGTAGGACATCGCCAGGCCACAACGTCTGTAGTGACCCGCCAGAAACTCCGCGAGCTTGGTTAGGAAGTTTTAATGCATCCACCATATAGTCCGAACCTGGCACCAAGCGATGACTATCTTTTTCTCGCATTGCAAAACTTCCTGAGTGATTCCTGAGAAATTCGCATCAAGAGGAGATTGGGAAAATTGATTACTAAAATTTTTCGCCAATAAGGACCAAGATTTCTATGAGAGAGGCATTATGAAGCTACCTTTAAATTGACAACAAATAATAGAACAAAACGATGCATATTTTATCCAAATCGGAGAATCTGAAACATGTTAGACTTGAAGTTCACTCAAAAATAATGGATTTTCCCCCAACCTATTATATAATATGCGATTTTTGTTGAAATGGTTCATTTTGATGGGTTATCTTCCGTTCAAAAAAGTCGCAACTTTGAAAATACCCTTTATATGCTCTTAGACAGATTTTTAGTCATATAAATCATGAATTTTAGGTCTATTTGTTGAAAGTTCTGTAGTCTTTTCGGTTTTATTCTAACGGGTTATCCATTTCCGGATTTCACAGCCCTGTTTCAATGACATGTCGGACAGAACTGTGATTCGAAGCCTCACATGTTTAGTTGAAGGTTAGCCATTTAACGATATGGATCGTTTATCTACTTCTGAACATTGAAAATTGTGAAAACTTATTACAAAAACAATGATTCTGTAGTAAGTACGTTTCATGCATAACGGGCAGATTATGGTCGACATAATCGTCCATCGGAGCGTACAATTGGTAACACAGTGAACAAATTCTAAGAGGCTGGATCTGTTACTGATATCTTAAGGCCCATACATCATCGAAATGCACGCTCTACCGAAAATATTTCTACTGTAAGTGAAAGTGTTGAAGAAGATACAATACTGAACGGTTTCAGCCGTTACTATTTGGTAGTTGATCATAATTAAAACAAGTTGTAGAAATTACTATGTTTTATTACCAATAAATTAATATTTAATACATTTAATTGTGACTCAAGTCTCGGGAATTAACTATCCCATCTTCAGACAACCGAAGACTCAACTAACAGAATAGGATATTTATGAACAGAGGTAATAAAAACCGGTTAAAAAAGGATTGAAATGAAAGGGACGCCTAACAACAATTAGAATGTCGGCACGTCAAAGAAGATTGGTAAACAGATGTTACTTATTTAAATATTTCGAAAATTTTGGATTTACATAGATCCGTACAGTCATTCATTATTTTGATTGTGATCTAATTTAAAAATTTCAACAGATTCTAAATAATCAAGTTTCTTTCCTTTTGATTTCACATGTAAAATTTTAAGTTTATCTATTGTCGGAAAAGGATGGCTGTTTTCTAAACAATGAGAAAATAAAATCTTCAATTCAAAATTCCCCGTGAATATCCATTTCTGGTACAGATACGTAGACAATATACTCACGTGTATTTACGGAACATCCAGACCACCGAGGCAATTTTTGAATATTTCAAATAATATTCATCCAATAATTAAATTAGAAAAATAATCGAACAATAGAATTACATTTTTAGACCTCTTGATATCACACTCGAATAGTAATTTAACGTGTTCACATCCACTGATATATGTATTCCTGTTGACTCCCAATCACCCATATTCACAAAAAAATGTCAGCGTATCAATCGATGATCCATAGAGCTTTCACATTACCCTTATCAAAAAATAACCGCGAAGTTGCATTCCAAACTACTAAATCAATAGCCGTGAACAACGGTTTCAACTCCAATATAATAATAGATAATCTAATTCGACAGAAACAATCTAAAATTGCTAAAAATCAAATTTAATCCATAATAAAAACTAAAGAAAACAATAAATTATTTCTTTATCGTACTTCGGTAGCATAAGTCAAAAAGTGACCAAAAGTTTTTCAAAATTAGATGTTAATATTGCTTTCAAAACACAAAACAAATTATCATCCGTATTATTTAATGCAAAGGATCGAACTCCAAACATACATAAATAGGGAGTTTATGAGTTATCCTGTTCGACGTGTAGTAATAAATATATAGGATAGACGGGATGTTCTTTCCAGACGAGCTTCAACGAACATAAACAAGAATTTCATGAAGAATAAACAAACCTCTACTTTTTTAGTTTAGAAAACGACCATCCTTTTCCGACAATAGATAAACTTAAAATTTTACATGTAGAATCAAAAGGAAAGAAACTTGATTATTTAGAATCTGTTGAAATTTTCCAAATTAGTTCACAATAAAAAAAATGTAAAAATAATGAATGACTCTACGGATCTATATAAATACAAAATTTTTGAGATATTTAAATAAATAACATATGTTTACCAATCTTCCTTGACGTGCCGACATTCTAATAGTTTTTAACCTGATTTTATTACCTCTTCTACCTCTGTATGCTTAAATACCCTGTTCTGTTTGTTGAGTCTTCAGTTGTCTGAAGATGAGATAGTTAATTCCCGAAACTAGAGTCACAATTAAATTTGTAAAATATCAATTTATTAGTAGTAAAACATAGTAATTTCTACAACTTGTTTTTAAGAAGATACAAATTTATCCATTCATCGGCGCGCACAATATTTGGACCTCTCTTATGGCACGTTATGGCGTATTTTGGATCTGGATTTGCATTCCCATCCTTATAAGGTTCAGTTGACACAAGAATTAAAGCCAGCAGGCCTTAGAATGCGTAGAACATATGCCGATTGGGTGCTTGAACAACGTTTGGATGACGATTTTTCGCATCGAATTTTCTTCAGCGACGAAGCACATTTTTCTCTCGGTATCTATGTAAACAAGCAAAATCCTCATGTAACTGCTGAGATACGGTTACATCCATAAAAAGTCATTGTATGGTGTGCAATTTGGTCTGGTGGAGTGATTCGCCATTTCATTTCTTTGGAAATGAAAAAGGTGTAACTTAAACCGTCAATTTTCATCGATATAGCCAAACGATTATCGATTTTTTTTGGCCTGAAATTAATGATATGGAATTGGAAGAGATGTGGTTCCAGCAAGATGGTTGCAACAAGCCACAGAACACGACCAGTTTTGGCTTTATTGCAAGAAAAATTCTCAGGACGCGTAATTTCTCGTTTCGGCGATTTGAATGGGCCACCAAGATATTGTGATTTATCGCCTTTAGATTTTTTTTTGTAAGGTTATGCGGAGGATCGTGTTTATGCCGATAATCCTCAGACTATTGACGATCTGAATACCAACATTCCTCCAGTTTTTGGTGAGATATTGCCCGAAATGTGACGGAAAGTTATCGAAAATTACCTCACAATGATCGAGTCCTGTAAGAGATCACGCGGAGGAGATTTAAATAATGTTGTATATTCCACACATAACGGCAAGGTCCAAGTATTATATTGAAATAAAAATTTGATCGATATTCTAAATGAAAAAGGGTTTTATTTACGATAACTTTCGGAATCACAAAATGGATAACCCTGTACTTGTACACACGTGGATAAATTTAGGTATACATAATATACAGGTGTCCCAAAAGTCCACGTAATAATAATTGATATTAAAAAATCTATGTTATGTATTTTTAAAATCATAGGCATTTCTAAAAAATCTAGAAAATCTTCACCTTGTGGTGTTTTACTCTCGTTCAGTACAAATATTTATTTTATTTTCTACTTGTATTTTTTTAAGTAATCTTGAATAATGCTCCTGTAAATTTTTGCTTCATTTTTCAAGTCAATTTGCTCAGCTTGACTTTTTGCCTAATTTTAACTGTCTGTACTATACTACGCTAGCTTCTCAAGTAAATTTCAAAGTTAGCGCATTTAATAAGGATTTCAAAATGGTAAAACACTGGCTAGTAATTTATCAAATTGCTTGGGTTTTTTTTTTTAAAGAAACCCAGATTTGAATAAATTTTTCTTGATTTGTTTTGGAAAAAGCTTTTAATTAAACATTAATTGTTGGATTCTAAGATTATGTGTTTCTTCAGTATCCATAAAAGCTGGAAATATTCTTAAATAATGATAAGAGTATCAGACGTTATTTACAAAGTGAACTGCCTTCATTATTCATGTATCCATCTGCTCGGGTATTCCTCCTCGATATTACTTTTTTTGAAGAATGCATTATGTGTTTTGTGATTAAATTCGTGTTACCGTTGCTTCTGGCAATCGGTAGAGGTAGAACTACTGTTCCCTCAAATTTTTTTAGTTTTCTCTGAATACCGTTGGAAAAATATCTCTAATATTTTGCGTCATGATAGAGATATTGAAGGCCATTGAAAAAATAAAATAATAATATAAATTATTATTATTATTATTATTATTATTATTATCCTGATACTCCTAGATCTTCTGTGAAGATCCCTCAGAAGCTTTTTCAGCTTGTACGAGTTAGGAGTTCAGTTGTGTTCTGTGTAGGCTTTGTTACTGCGATCTTGCGCCACTTTAGGTCACAGCACTGTTAATTTTTGACCCAACAGTGAAATGGTGGCAGATACCCGTCCAACTAGAAAATTTCTTTTCTACCTGAATAGGATTCGAAATATATAATACCATTTAAAAAAACCACCCATTTGTTGAATAATTTTTTGGAAACGCCCTGTATATTAGAAAATAATTTCCTGAGATGCAGAAATGAAAGTTCAAGAAGCCTGCTTTCGAACGAAATTTCTAAGAAGTCTGGTTCGGTAGCAATGGAAGCGCAACGTACTATTGCAGGACCCTGCATAGTGGAAAAATTTTTAGGATTATGATTTTAAATTTATATTTTCAGTCTTTTACATCTCTTTCTTTTACCCTTTTAAACCCCTTTTGTTGGTTTTACCAGTGGCTCCTATAGGAAATTCAAAAATAAAGATAAATACTAAACATTACACATAATGCATTCTTAGAAAAAGTTATTTTTATTTCAAGGAAAAAATAATTTCAATATCACAAGGTATTTGCAAAGAGCTCTGAAACTGATGTCTTACAATCTACCCATATGGATACAGTACAAATCCCATCTCTAAAACCGATTTTTTACGCCTTAAATGGAAAATACATATGTGGAAGACAAGTATCGGGTGTTTTTTTTTAGAGTGATAGAAATTTCGATAGGGATAACTGTGATTTGACAGAAGGCAGAAGCCATGTTGTTCTGACATTTCTGTTCAGTAAGCATTGACAAATTGTCATGGAAAGACTCACGCCCCAACAACGTTCACAAATTGTTGAAATTTATTTTCAAAATCAGTGTTTTATTCGACAAAATTATAGAGGACTTCGTAAAATTTATGGTTTACATAATAGTCCATCAGAGCAGCTTATTTGTTGAACTATCGATAGATTTCGGAGAACATTTTCTCTACTCGATGCAACAATACCAAGACAAAGAACTGTATGTACAGAAGAAAATATCGCTACTGTAAGTCATAGTGTTAATGATGATCCAGATTTGTCTATTCGTCGACGTTCACAACAAGTTAAACTCTGTGCATCCACCACATGGAAAATTTTGCGTGAAGATCTTGGTCTACACCTATACAAGATCCAACTGGTTCAAGAACTAGAGCCCCTTGACCATAATAAGCGTTGTTTGTTTGCTGATTGGGTCCTAGAACAGCTTGAAGTTGATCCACTTTTTTATCGTAAAATTGTGTTCAGTGATGAAGCTCATTTCTGGTTGAACGGCTATGTAAACAAGCAAAATTGCCATATATGAAGTGAAAACAATCCTTAAGAAGTTCTGCAGGTTCCATTGCATTCTGAAAAATGAACCTTATGGTGTGCTTTACACGCTGGAGGCATCATCGGTCCATATTTCTTTAAAAACGATGCTGGAGCTAATGTTACAGTGAACGGTGCTCGTTACAGATCGATGATCAGTGATTATTTGTTTCAAAATTTGAATGGTATCGACCCAGAAGTGTTTTGGTTCCAACAAGGTGGTGCTAAACCTCATTTAAAACATAAATGTCATAAAATTATCTTTCAAATAAAAAAAAAAAGTTTGGCTTCAATCTTAATTTAAATGTGTTTTATTTCAATTTAAAGTTCTATCACTATAAAAAAATACCCGATAGTTTCAACAAGACTATCTAACACATCGCAACCAGTTTTGGCTTTTTTTGGAGAAAAATTTCTGGGATGAGATATTTCGTGTTTAATTGATGTGAACGAACAACATTGTAAGATTTGTCACCTGATTTATTTATGTGGGGCTATACAGTATCAGCCGTTCTCCCGGTATCTTAAGTAATTTCTGTTGACTTTTAACTCATTGAAATACAACATAACCTTGCCAAAATCCTTGTTTCAGATACATATCAACAAATAGCTTTTTGATACAATATATTCAATTTGAAGAAAAAAATCTTCGTTTACTGTTTTCGATGATATTAAAAATTGAATGATCTTAACATAACAACCAAAATCAAAAGGCCAGTTGCTAAGAAATGTAATGCTGCCTTAATCCGATATTTTATTAATTGTTAATAATTTCCAAAACAAAATTAGTTTTTTTGAAATGAGAACATATTGCAAACATATGCAAAACATTTTTCGAAAAACGGGAACAAAAAACTCAGTGCAAAATTGATAAAAATCAATGTCATAATAAATAATACTAAATAAGGTTGTTCTGATTTTCACACATTTTATTATTATGATACTAAGCTCGTTTCACTAACACAGTAGCATCGTCAGATAGGTGGTATATCTTATATTTTTGATAACTAAATTTGTTCCCAAAATCGGCTTCTTATTATATTAGGGTAAAAAAAAACCAAAAAAGGTGATCTCTGGAAATTCTAGTTCATCTGAAAATATTTAACGATGGAGAGTAACTTAGGTCTAATTGTTCATTGAGTACTATTCCGATTTCGTTGGTATTAAATGAAGTTCTTAAATCATATTTTCTTTTGAGGTATGTAGCAATTTTCTCAGAAATAAAAATTTGAAGCTGTTTTATTATTTTTATTCATCAACAACTTATCTATCAATATAGGATATTAATAGCTATTTGTTTAATGATGTTGAGCTCTAAAATATAATTTTCTCGATTTGTGGGTTGTTAACTAATCTGTGGATCATACAATTACATGCTGATAATTTTTGGTTAATAGGATGATTTGATTTATTGTGTATAATAGAATCTGTATATGTTGGTTTATAAAAATACTGAAAATTCATATGAATTATTAATTCTGGTAAATGTTAACCAAGAAAATTAATAGAGTTATTACGCTCACTTTTCATAGTGAATATATTGAAGGATGTAGTTCTTTGATAAATAGGAAGATTTTTTTTAAATCATTATCATCAATCATAATTAATAATTGAGTCTATCTCTGTACCTATGAAGCAACAGAAAATATCGTCTATGTATCTATATCAATATATTATAATAAATATTTGATAATGGGATTTTAGTGAATTTTAGATGAAATATTGTTCATGAATATTTCAGCTAATAAAAGACTTAAGGATTTCCCATAATCAAATCTTTTCAGATTTATATATTTTATTTTTAAATATATTGATTTCTCGTAAACCACTTGATGAAACATTTTGGATATTAATAAGGTAAATAAATCACTTGGCTTAATTTAATTTTATGTTGTTGACATATGCTTCGGGTTTCAACCCATTTGCAAAACCAAGGAGAAATAAACGGAACATAACAATTTATATATTTTTCAGACAACAGATGGAAGTGACGGGATTTTTTTTATTTCAAATAAAAAATCCCGTCATCATATATGTCAACAACATAAAATTAAATTTTTGTGAAATTTAAGCCAAGTGATTTATTCACCTCACTTAATTTTTAAATTGAAAGTAATTTTTTTTTAGTGCGAATTTTAAGGTATTCTAAAATATCCTGCTTGATAATTGTAATACATCTGTTTTTAATTAGTAAGTTTTTTACCAGCTAAATGAAGTTAGCATATGTGGCAAATATTTTTTATGTTATTTACTAGCTGTAGGGATTTTTTTAGGAAATATTTCATAATAATAATAACATTTGTGAAAACCAGAATAACCTAATTTAATGTGGATTTTCATCAAATAAAGACTGATTCAATTAAAGATCAATGTTACAATTTCACTGAATGGTAACATTATAATACTGATTTTAGGAAACAATACGAATATTTGTTACTGGTCAATATTAAGAATACAGGAATTTGTTCCAAACTAATTCTGACATTCATCAAGTAAGAAGTACACAAATTATTTCTTAAATTCTTGAACATCCAAACGAACAATCGTGAACCAATAGTACATTTTAAAGCTGTAAAAAAATTATTTATTCTCTTACCTAGTGTTCGAGAACTCCAAACTGACAACATTGAATATTTTACTTCTATTCAAACTATTATAATATTCGACGAAATCTCTCAATTTCATTTTTATGTCCGACTGACGTGTCACGTCAATAACATCAATTACCATGTCACCTCCAACATAAGCTTCAATATCATATAAGCTGAAGTTATCTGGAGGTATTGTCATATCAAGACCATCTTTACTATCAATTACTATAGGACTAGTAAAACCATTTTGCTGTAGAAAACTTTCAGTGAGTTGTTGACCTCTCATATGAAGAACTACATCTCCTTCACTACAAAAATGTCTAGCACGTAGTTCTCTGATGAAAACCGCTGTACCTGATTGTACAGCTTTGTTTGCTGAATTTTCATCCCAATATTCATGTCGGTGCCAATTTTTATATGTCTTGACTGAAAAAGCGTTTTTCATAAGTTTTTAATGACTTCTTTGTACACCAGAAGACTCGGATAGTGGTACATTCCTATAATCCAACATTTATGAACTGATCGGCTATTAAAATCTAAAATGGAGGACCTCAGGTTTCTCCAGAGGTGCTATGGACTTTACTTTTCACCCTATGCATTTACAAATTTTGAATTTCTTCAAACATTGAGAATATGTACGCATTTATAACCTATCTGTTTGATATAAAAGGTTGGGAAAAAGAAATCCATTATTTTTTCGGTAGATGGCTGTAGTGATCGATATCTCGTAAAGTATCATTCAAAAAATTTCAGATGTATGTTCATTGTCAAGGTGACATTTCACATTAAAAAAAATTCATTTGCTGTTTTTTGTTTGTGAGTTACAGGATGTTAAAAATGGAAGTCAACAAAGAGAAGATTCGGTACATTTTACAGTTGATAACGGTGAAAATTCAGGCAACTGAAATTGTGAATGGGGTTTATGGTTCCGATATAATAGCTAATTACGTGCAATCTCGGTTTCGTCGATTTCGTTCAGGTATTTTTGATGTTAAGATGCATCTCGCACAGGCAGGCCTGTCGTCGAAAATGTAGATAAAATCACAGAAATAATCGAAGTTTACCAGCATTTTGGTAGCCGTAGCATCGCCCAGGAGCTAAAGATCGACCATAAAACAGTTTTAAACCATTTGCGCAAAGACGGATTCAAAAAGGAGCTTGATGTTTGGGTGCCACACCAATTAACACCAAAAAACATGATGGATCGAATTTCAATATACAAAGCCTTGGCCAAACGGAACGAAATTGACCCATTTCTTAAACGGATGGTGGCTGGGATGAGAAATGGGTTACATACGACTATATTTTGAAAACGATTATGGTCAGAGGGTGGTGAAGCAGCTCAAACGGTGGCCAAACCAAGAAGGCTCTACTGTGCATTTGGTGGGACTGGAAAGGAATAATTTATAATGAGTTTCTTCCATATGGCCAAACACTAAATTCGTATCTCTACTGTCAACAACTGGACCGTTTGGAGCTAGCGATTGCCCAGAATTGAGCAACAGAATAGGTGTTGTGTTACATCAGGACAACGCCAGGCCACACACGTCTGTAGTGACTCTCCAGAAACTCCGGGAGCTTGGTTGGGAAGTTCTAATGCATCCACCATATATTCCGAACAAGGCACTCAGCGATTACCATCTTTTTCTGGCATTGCAAAACTTTGGCTTCGAAAAAGATTGTGAAAATCGATCACTAGAGTTTTTCACCAATAAAGACCAACACTTCTATGGAAAAGGCATTATGAAGTTACCTTTAAAATGTCAACAAATTATAGAAGAAAACGATACATATTTGACCCAAATTGGACAATCCGAAACATATTAAATAAAGTCTTGAAATTGACGCAAATGGATTTTTTTTCCTCCAACCTACTTTCAAGGCATTTATTGCCTCATTAAACACCTTTTTCTAATGGAAGCATCTAGGATAAGTCAACTGAAGTTATGTTTCATCGCCTAAATTGTGACATTGCAGAAAGTAAGAAATTAGCGTATCATAATATTAGTTCAAACCTGCTTCCCAATAGGGATGAACAGAATTTGGCAGCTTACGGCGAAAATATTTATTTTCAGGTATTTGACACGTGAAATGATTTGTGTTCAGTAAGGTTCATTATGAATTTTCCCACATCACCCCAGCCATCTCTTCAAAATCCTTCAAATTTTCTAGAAAAACTCGAGAAGTTTCGTTTTATTCGAAAAGCATTTTGCATACATCATAGTCATCATTATTTTGCTCCTTCTGATGATTCGTCTTGAAGTTAAAAGATTTAAAATTGAATTTATATGATACTAAGCCACCAACTTGACTTTGTTTTGGTTGCAGTGACAAATATATAGTGACTGTTCAAGTGTGGCAACTGTAAATTTTTCGATTGTTTATGTGATTGCCAATAAATAACAAATATATAATCAGTGTTCAAGTGCAAACAACAATCCATCATCTAATGGGTCCTTCTTAGTTCCTCATAGCATGAGCTGAATTAATCGAACATATAATTCATTAAGACTTTTTGAATTTATCTTTTAAATAAATGAAACAAAAATCTTACCACAAATAAAATGTTGTGGTAGGAAACAATCCAAATAAATTTTATCTTCTTTTGATGGATGTGTGTAAAATATTTCACATGAATGTGAGAAATAAAAATATATATTTCTCAACAAAACACTATTCATAAGTGGTTCTGAAGGGTACAAATCAAACTACGTCAATTAAACAAAACCACGATTCTCACAAAATAATTTTTTTTTGCTCTTCTAATTACACGATCCTCACGAAATTCTGCATTAGCCTTCTTGCCGCTATGTTATATAAAAACGCTAAATTTAAACCCAATCGTAGGACTATTGCTATGGTTTCGGTAGCGATCAACGCTGCTCCACTCATAAAATATATTTTTTTTAAACTTCTAATCATACGATCATCACGAAATTCCGCAGAAACATGTGTGTTATTATTGGGAAACATGAAAAATTTTCAAATGTGAATAACTGCGAATCTATCAAACCAATTTTGCTGGAATTATCTCGCAAAAATACTTTGGAAAATCATCAAATATCAATCAAATAGTATAAGAATGAAAAGTCAGCAAGCAATACCATATATTTGCAGATATGCTTGGAAATAAATACATGTATATTTCATCCATTTTACATTTAATATTTATTCAAATAAGGAAACTTCAGAGCCATGCAGCAAAAAAATATTTACAAAAAAAAATCAAACTAAAGGAAAACAGTAACTGACACTTTCCACTTGTGAAAATTAATGAGATTTAATGGCAACAAACTCAAGTTATTATTATATAGGAGAATTTTTGTGAAATGGTTTATTTTGACGAGTTCTAGCTCAATAAAAAATGATTCATCTTTAAAATACCCTGTGAATATCATTGCGTTCATCCTGAATTAAAAACCTAAATGCTCTATAGTCAGTGGTTTCCGAGACCTATAAAAGTGATGGTAGTAGATTTAGATGAATAAAAAAAAAGATTATTTTATGGGGGGAAATAATAAGCCTCTGTTCAATTTTCACTAATGGAACTATTCACTATTAACATGGTGATGAAACTGAAGAAACGTTTTTTCTTATTATTCATTGTTAAGTTTCAACCCAAACACATCTAACTACAGAATTTAAAATTACATATGTTATTTTCAAAAACTAGCATAATAGTTGACTTTATTTTGCAATCAGAAATATACAGACAGTTGTCTTGGGAAACTTGAAGTCCGTCATCCTGCATCATAGCTCATGTAATCATATCAAATATGTAAATAGTTTGTTCATAAATGTAGAAGAATGTGAACCATTATCCTTTATCACCCAGTATAAAGGTCATTAATTATTTTACATAATACAGATGATGTAGCCAAATAACCTGAATCTCGCTGCATTGAAGATGCAAAATTTATAAAAATAACTTAAAAGTAGTAGAATCATTTAGAATAGGATGCTTTGCGAAATGTTTTTTTGAAAGGACATAATCATTTTTACATTAGTTTGATTAGTACTAAACATTGTCGTTCACCTGGAAACATCATTAGAAAGAAGCTATATATTGCCCAAAATATAGTTAATATACCATTTTTTGTTGCAAATACAATCATTGCCATATATTAAGTGTTCTGATATTTTATTCAATCTGTTACTTAGTACTTATACTTCAAATGACCCATTAATAAAAACTATTTTTGCCAACACAACAATCAAAAGTACCAGTATGATATTCAAAGTAAACCAATTGTTTCAAAAACATACAGAAGCACCTCAAACCAATAATTTTATATAAAAAAGAATAATAATGAAATAATTATATATCGGTCATTAAATACTTACATATAGAAGCTCCGTATAAAGGTACACATCTGGGGCAATGATATTTATCTATTTCTACAGCTAAATGCTCTTGAAAATTACAGCAACTGAAACAATCAATTAGAGGTTCTTATACAGTATGAGGGGATGAAACTGAGTTTGATTTTCTCAATACTCAAATACCTGCTATGAAGCCAGTCTTTACATGCATCACATTGTATCATAAAAGTGTTCGGATCGTAGGGCTGGCCACATAAGCAATAAGATGCTTCCATGATGTAAAATTGAAATAATTGCTAATATTTAATATTTGATAAATAGATCATTTAACGTTTTGATGTTTGGAGGTTCGTATATTCCTTCTCTTGGTACTTCTCTACTCTAGTCGAATGACATTTTTTTGACATTGAAGTATTATGAAGCTCTTTAAAAATATTGTAGTTTTTATTGCAACTGAGTATTCACTTTGCTAGAAGTCTAATCCGATAAAATCAACAAATAATGCTTTTAGTTTTTGTTGCTTAAAAAAATACGTGTTAAAATGTAGAAAAGTATGACATTCTCACAGAGTTGTATGACAGATTGACATTATCTCTTTAATCATCGATCATAGAAGCTCGAAATTTTCGACAGATCAAGTTATGGGTACCTACCTGATTTCTAAAAAAATTCAATTGTTTTAGCATTAGTGTTGTTCTGGAAAATGTTTATTGTATCAACTGTTCATTGAATTAGCCCAATTTAATTTTCTGATACTGTGGTTCAAGATGAGTCGCCATGAAGGTAAGTAAAATTAAGATAAAAGATATAGTTCTTATGAGATTTTCTTTTCAGGTGTAAGTTGCGATTCTTGTTTGAAGGGTAACTTCAGGGGGAGAAGATATAAGTGTTTAGTGTGTTATGATTACGACTTATGCTCCGCTTGCTATGAAGCTGGCGCTACCAACACACGGCATACAACTGATCACCCTATGCAGTGTATCTTGACTAGAGCCGACTTTGGTAAGGATCAGTTATATTCAAATTTCAATATATTCTCTCTAAAGACCAGCATAATTTAGAATGTTGAAATATTTATTGTGTTTAGTTCAGCGGCTTTTATATAACAGGTTTTTAATAGGTGAACTACATAAAGTTTTGCTTCCTATTGTACTTTCATTTCAGAACTGTATTATGGCGGCGAGGCATTAACGAATGTTGATATGCCTCAATCTTATACCTGTCCATACTGTTGCCGGATGGGGTTTACTGATATAACTCTTCAAGAGCATGTATCGGCGGAACATGCAGAGAATAGTTTCGGAGTGGTAAGCTATAGAAATATTTAAGTATAATCACTCGCTTCCTTGAAATATACCTAATATTGCATCACAGTAACTACTTTCCCGTAAACATAGTCTTGAAATAGGTGCAGCATAGTTTTTTTGCCTGACATGTTCAAGACTGTGTCTCAAAGAATTCCAATAAAATGCACTCTATTTGTAGTGAGTGCATACCCAAAGATTGCTAGATTAAAAAAAAATTATTTTAATCATTTCAGAATGTGGCATATTTCTATGAAATTGGTACAAGAATAATTAAGGTTTTTTTTCTTTATAACAAGAGCATATCTTGAACGTGAACATCAGATGCGAGACTGAAATCTAATAAATACATGAATAAATATTGTACATATAGAAATTTTAAAAATAGTAAAGAGCACTGACGTAAAGTCAGGAGCTTTTGCTTGCTTGTTCATAACACCCACGATCCTCACGAAATTTTGTACTAGCCTTCTTGTTCTTTACATCTGAATGCTAAATATAAACTTGATCGTAGATCTGTTGCCATGGTTGAGTGGTTAATCCTGCTGTACTCACAAAATGTGTTTTTTTTTATTATTGGGAAAAATGAGAAAAAACTTCAAATGTTAATAACTGTGGAACCATTGGACCAATTTGCCCAGAAATATTGAGTCCGCAAACTTACCTTAAAAGTTTCAAGTCTGTAGCTCTTTTTATTCGAAAGTTAGAGTGTTTATGGACGGACTGGTCAGACATAATTACTTTTGAGTCCAGCCCAGTCATTTGAGACCATTTTCGGCCCAAAATTGGAAAATTACAGACATTTGGACAAAACGATAGCATGCAAGTGCGCAACAGGTTAAGTTTGGTTAAGAAAGTCCGTATTCTTGATGTTCTGGAAATATGAATAACAATAATTTTCTAGACGTATGAAGTCTCAAGAATTTTGCAAACATTCCAAAGTTTATCAAATTTAAAACAATACTTTTCATGGGAAAGATGCTGCAATTCAAATTTGATCAGATTTTTCTATGTATATTCTACACCTTTGTATATTTTTTATTTCAACAAGTTTTCTTTTATACGTTTGAGGGATCATTTCACAGTATAGAGTTAATTTTTTATTATTAAAACATGATATTTCCTGATGAAAGTTTTTAGTTTTATTGGTTTTAGAAGAAATGGTGTTTCGGTAATATGTGAGCAAAAAAAATTGGAGAGAATCAAATGCCTACTTCTTGTTGAAACATACTAAAGAGTGCTAAATATTTGAATTTCAGTGTCCTATAGATATTGACAAGATTTTGGTGTCGTATTCAACTCAGTCTCATGAACAAAAAATGTGAAATCACCATGCGGTGGTCTATCTGAGTTTATAAGTTATGGGTCCCCAAAGTTTCAAAAATGGTCCATCTTTAGATCACTTTTTCCACTATAAAAACACTCGAATCACTGGTCTTATTTAGTGAGTGACGATAGCTCAGTGGTTAGAGCCTTGGCTGGGAACTGAAAGGTCTTGGTTAAGTAGGAAAGAATTTTCTAGTTGGACGAGTTTCAGCCACCATTTCCCTGTTGGGTTGAAAATTAACAGTGCTATGACCTAAAGTGGCGTAAGGACGCAGTAACAAAGCCTAACACAATTGAACTCCCCCAACTCATATAAACTGCAAAAGCTTCTGAAGGATCTTCATAGAAGATCTAGTAGTATCAGGATAATATTTAGGTTATAAATCATGTTAACATTGGCACAACGAATCGCCATTCGCATTATTTTCTTTCAGGAATATTCAATATTTCATGAAAATACATTGAAATTCTGAAGCAACCACACACTGTTCCATGGCAGTATGATAGATGAAAATACGGCGGGACTTAACTGGTATCTTACTATTCTAGAAGAGCTGATTTCAAAACACCTTTCAACAAATTACAGTATCGGTTCAAATGAAAATTCGAAACTATGTTTAGTAAATATTCTGTCTTGCTAACAAAAACTCTCGATATTCACATTGTGCAAAAATAACATTTGGTCACTGCAATTTCAAACTTGCATTCATCTTCAGACTCTGTCATTTGAAGATATTAAATACAATTTACAATTTAGTCATTTATGATTTCAAAATGTGTGGATAATTGCATTGAAATTAAGAATGAAGACTGAACAGCGTAATTGCAAAATTTTTAATGACTCCAAATGATGTTGTCATTCTTTTGTACTGGAAACTGCATAAAGTACTCTGTACCATTCGTTCAAAACTGCAATAAAAAATAAACTTTACATATTTGAACATCCAATGTTTGTCGGTAGTAATACATAGTAATTACAAAAACCAGTTTTCATATGATCAACTACTAAATAGTAAAGACCAAAAAGTCCATTATTTCATAATTTATATATATATATATATATATATATATACTCCCCTCCATGCGTGTAAATAGTTAAATGAAATATTAACCACAGACAAGTGCCTGGCACTCTTGTTCTTTAAATGTTTATTAACCTTGTTACTTTTCTATTTTGTTTGGGGTTATTTGTTAATAAACGTTATTTATTCCTGTGGGAATATTTAGAAGAATATTTTTACCATTTATTGTTCAGAAAGATCGAATGAAAATTTTGAGAAAAGATATTACTTATCTGTCCAGATGATAAATGGATAAGATAAGCGCAGATAGCGTTAATCAAAACATGAGCTCCACATCAGCGAATAATAATATACAGGACGTCATAATAATCCAACAACAAGGTGATTCACAGTTTTATATATTATCATCAAGTGAGTTTTTGGGTTTTAACGAAAACAATTCTTGGCAGGCGATCAGAGCAAAAACAGTGAAATCAAAGAAAAATGAGTTCAAACACTGCACCTCCAGTTACAGTTAACAATTGATTCCAGGCCCTGAGTGAGACCAATGAAAAAACTCAGACAAATCTTAAGAACAATGACAATAGTAACAAAGCATCTAAATCACCATCAATATTTGTTGATGGGGTAATTAACTATGGAGAAATAGTAAAAAAAAAATCAGTACCTCAATACAACCTGGGAAATATGTTACAAAGTGTCTGTCAAGTCAAACTGTGACTTGCCAGATACCTACAGAACACTCATAAAATGTATGCGAGAAAACAATGGATACATCACACCTACCAGCCAAAAGAAGAAAGAGCATTTAGAATTGTGCTAAAATATATTCACCATACAACCAATACAGATGAAATCAGGCATGAACTAGAACTGGGATGAATATAGGAATATAGTCAAGGAACTGATAAATTATTAATAAGGAGTATGAGCTATGGTAATAAAAAGTTCTAGAACTGTAACATACATCTGTATAACAATTCTGTAAGTGAATTTCACCTCACAGAGAGGCCAGTGTCCGCCAGTATATATAATAATGTACAAATACCAGAGGTCTCAAGTACAATATACTTGGGCGTGCATTCAGATAGCAGACATACATGGAAGGATTACATAATTAAGAAAAGGAAGCAAATAGACATAAAAACACGAGAACTTAATTGGCTTATAGGTAGGAAATCTAAATTGGCCTTGGAAAACAATATACTCATCTATAAAACAATGATAAAGATTATATGGGTATATGGTATCTGGAGATGTACAACCAAATCAAGTATTGTATCAATAAATCAGGGAAGACAATCAAAAATACTTCGAATGATAGCAAATGCTCTATGGAACGTCACTAATCAAACTCTTAACGAAGATTTACGCATCCCTTATGTAAAGTATGCCATCAAAGAGAAATGCAAGGAACATCATGCTAAACTTGAAAGCCATACCAACCATCTATTGCATCCATTCGTATTGCCTCAATATAGAAGACTAAGAAGAAAATGGCCAGCCGACTTGAGATATAGTTGAAGGGGCTTTTTCACTGGAAAAGGCCTTTTAATGTCATGTGAGAACCTCAAGCTCCATAGTTAGCAAATTAGCTTATAGAATGGCTTATTTTAAAAAGCTTAAATCAATATAGAAATGCTGAAACAGATAATTTTTTATGCAAAGGGGGACACAAATGTGAAAAATTAAGAAGAATAACTTTATTCCTGCAAGCATTGCAGTCACCCTTTCCGTATCATTATAGAGAACCTGGGTAGAATGATACATCATTTTGAAGAAATTTTAATTGCTTTTAATGATAAGTTACTTTATTAGATTAGATTTAAAAAAAAATAATTGATACACATTAAATTTTATTCTTATTAATGGCCCTTTCAAGTACAATAAATGTTCAAAATGGAGCCCATTAACCTCCTGCAATAATGCAGCCTTTCATCAAGGGAATCGAGAACATTTTGTAGAAGCGAGTTCGAAAACACACTTTTTAAGTGACCCCATAAAAATCGGATTTCAACCCGGTGATCTCGCTGGCCATTCAATAGCACCTCTTCTGCCAATCCATTGACCAGAAAATCGTTTGTTTAAAAATTGCCTTACTGCAACAGCATAATACTTTATCTTGTTTGCTGTAGTTTTCATCATTTTTAGTTATACCAGTTATATTTGAATCAATTGTATTATGTAACAAATCAAGATAGATTTCCCCACTTAAGTGGTTAGGGATAAAAAGTGTCCCTTTCATGTGATTGCCAAATACTCCTACCCAAACATTTGATTTCTTTGCATGGCCTAAAACATCAACTTCCATGGCTTCAGTTTGTGATAAAAGTTGTAGATGATGAACCCTATAAAACACAGAACCTGTCTGGTAAAACTTTGTTACCAGTTTTGCGACATAGGTCTGTGACAGATATTTCTCAGGATGTGTCTCATTAAATAATCGCAATTTCAACTGGTTCTTCAATAGAGTAAATACCATGAAAATACTATCAATACAAAGCAAAACTTTGAAAGTAACTGATTATTGTATTTACTCTCCTGTAAAAAGTAGATGTGGACTTCTTCATGGTATGGCTAGCAAAAAACTCATTAGTTTCGTACAAGAGCTGAGCGGTTTTTGAATAAGACAGTGTCAGTAAGTAAATGTGTTAATTAAACTAAAAAAGTACTAGAATAATGTGAAACAACAATTGTTATTTTAAGCGTTTATCAGAATCTAATGATATTTTTTAGGTCTGGGTGGGTACAAACCTAAAAATTATTTATCGTTGTAAACACGGTGTAGCTTCCAAAAAATATATTCATTCATAAAGATTCCTTATAAAAATTTTTGAAAGGGTAGCTACCCTACCAACAGGAAAGAAGTTGTTTTGCCTGACTTTGTGGCGATCATGTGTCTCCCCTCAAAATAAAAATTTACCTATTTCAGCATTTTTTGTAGTCTTAAAGAAAATCCGGGTGGAAACTTTTCGTTGGACCACCCTGCATAATAATGAAATAATATTGTTTGTTAATTTTTATCAGAACCGATACCGTTATTAGCTATCAGCTGTTTCAGAATAGCGCGCTATTCATAATTACCGCCTTATAATTTGCGTCAGTGCCAACTTACCTTGAAGATCGCCGTACTTTCCCTAAAGTTTGTGGTTATGAGATCGCTCTAGAATTTCAATTCTACTTTTCAGTAAATATTGAATATTTCCGAAGGAAAACGGTTGTGAAAATGTTCAAATATGATTTTATGAACTAAATATGAGCAGTGAGTGTCTTTATGGTGGAAAAAGTGGTTCATAACCTCTAAACTAAGATATACCGCCGCATTTTAGTTTGAAATTTTTTATGATTTTGATTTCTCGCATATCACTTGGTGAACATTTTTCAAATTAATAAGGTAAATAAAAACACTTGTCTTAAGTTTCACTGTTTAAACAGTGAAACTTAAGTCACATGCTTTTAAATACCTTATTAATTGAAATTGTTTTATTCAGAAGACCAAGCTGAATACAACGATACCAATATCTGGAGAACACTGAAATTCAGATATTTACCATACTCAAATTCGTGCTGAAATATTCATCTAAAAAATGCAATCGTTATCATCTTTAGTAATTAGTTTTATTTAAAGCAAGTTACTCCATTTGATAGTGGACACCACTTATTACTTTTGTACTGCGGCTCTTTGGTTTCCTCTTGTATACTAGTACTGTTATGAGTATTTTAGGTCTGCCCATTATGTGCAGCCATACCCGGTGGGGAACCTAACTTAATGACTGATGATTTTGCTGGTCATCTGACTCTGGAGCATCGTACTGGTGGTCCCCGAGACTTGATATCCTTTTTAGATGAACCTGTGGCCAATCGTCATAATATGAGACGTATGCCGCACTCTAGCCACTCAGGATCTCATATGGGAAGAGGCTCTGGAACCCTTCGTCCACGTAGAACAAATATGCATTTCAGGTAAAATGTAAATACAGAAAATTAATTTTTTCAATTAATGAATCATTTTGAACTTCACTTATGAATTATATTACTATGATCATAATGCCTTCGATGTAGATTGTTGATATGATTATGGCTATTAAATTTAGCAGTATTTATATCAAACAACTAGAAGTTGTCTGTGGTATTAGATGGGTTGAAAATGTCGCTTAATGTGTCACTAAGAAAAATATTGAAAAAAACTTCAAAACAAAAACAGAGAGTGCTAGGATCACTTTGGTTCGCTATTAACTGACTATATTGCGGCAGGAAACATGCCAAAAGAAAAATAAACATTATTTGAATCCGTTAGCAATATTATGCCATTCACTGTCCCTAACAAAATAAATTATGAATAATTGAAGACATGATTCTTGATACACACCACGCATGCATTCGGTTGAAACTACATGTAAGGAATATACATTCTGTCAAGAAAGTACCGGGAATTATCGATTTAAATCTGGCGGGGCAATGAGGCAGGTAAATTTTTTTTTCCTAGGTTGGTACCACTGTCCTTAATTACTATGCCAAGCTTGAGCGGGATCTGTCAACTAGTGTGTTTGCAACAGCTGATTAAGTCAGTCGATGTCAGAGTGCGTGCCGATTTTTACTATGGGTGATTACGTTGAGCAAAGAATTTGTTTAAAGTTTTGTGTTGCAAATGAATTTTCGTGTGCCGATGCATTGAAAATGTTGCAAAAGGCGTTTGGTGATATGCAAACAAGCCAGCAATTATCGGAATGGGTGGCAAAAAATGAGCCGAAACCGAAAAAACCACGCCAAAGCCGCTCGAAAATGAAGGTGATGCTCATTGTTTTCTTCGATATCCGTGGCGTGGTGCACTACGAATTCGTTCCAGAGGGTCAGACGGTAAACAAGGAGTATTACCTAGGCGTTATGAAACGTTTGCGTGAGCGTATCCGTAAGAAGCGGCCAAATTTGTGGGCGAACAACTCATGGATTTTGCATGACGATAACGCGCCTTCTCACCGAGCTACGATTGTGACTGACTTTCTCGCCAAAAACTCAACAAACGTGCTTCAGCAACCACCGTATTCGTCGGATTTGGCTCCCTGCGACTTTTTCCTCTTCCCAAAACTAAAATTGCCCCTTCGTGGCACCCGTTTTGAGTCGATTGAAGCCATAAAACAAAATTCGGCGCGAGAGCTAAAGTCCATCCCGGAAAGCGCCTATAAAAAATGTTTCGATAATTGGAAGTGCCGTTGGCATAGATGTATTGGAGCAAATGGAGCCTATTTTGAAGGCGACCCAATAAATTTTGACGATTAAATGTAAAAATGTTGTTTTAATTGAAAATTCCCGGTACTTTCTTGACAGAGTAGTACAATTAAAATAGCATTCATCTAGAGATTTGTGTAGTATACAGAATGTTTTCAAAGTTTTTTGAATAGAACGTAGAACTCATCAAAATGAACAATTTCAACAAAAATCGCCTATATAAAATGTTCTAGAGGCATACAGAAATAGAAGCCCTTTTAGGTCAAATTTGATACCGAGCTATTTAAGTGCGGTTCTGTTAGTTCTGGTAACTTCAGCAAGCATGCTACCTCCATAGACAGCATGTGTCAATTCAAATTCTGAATCGAGATTACAATTTTGATGTAAACGTTCAACAGATTTGTTAATTTGTCGATAGATGCCGCATATTTATTTGAATACAAAAAGGTAATATGTGATTTTTTTCTTAAACGTTTCATTCCGAATAGTTATGCCCCTGACATGAAAAGAGTAACCCTTGGAAAACATCCGTATGAAAAAATTGAAAATAAAGTTCGAATGCACACCAATTTATACAAATTCATTGTTTGAAGTATTCATCTCTGCACATACTAAACACTCGAGGATATTGAGGATTTTTCAACGGATATTATTCTGCTGCATTTTGCCTCAAATCTCTAAATATGCAATACTTTAATATAAATATGCGGCGTGTTTTAATAAATTCATGAGAGGCAAAAGAGTTGTATCATCGGATTGTTTAGATACTGAATTGTTTCAGCCGTTACTATTTGGTAGTTGATCATAATTAAAACAAATTGTAGAAATTACTATGTTTTACTACCAAAAAAATATATATTACACATTGTCTTGTGACTCGAGTTTCGAGAAATGAACTATCCCATCATCAGACAACTCAGCAAGCAAGTTGTCTGATGATGGGATAGTTCATTTCCCGAAACTCGAGTCACAAGACAATGTGTAATATATATTTTTTGGTAGTAAAACATAGTAATTTCTACGATTTGTTTTAATCAGATTGTTTAAATTGACCTGTGTAAAGCATAAGATAATTAGATGATATCAATATGGTTTAAAATAATTTAATTAACAGAAACAGCCAGATGGATCCTACTTAGAAATTTGGAACTAGTGTTCAAATCCAGGCGTAGCGTAATTTTTTTAAAATTTTTTCTTATCTAACTCCTCGCTTTTTCAACTTGTAACCCTGTAATTGGAATATTCGTGTTGGGTACAATAAAGAACTATTATTAACTATTATCATGAGATTTTGGGTTTCAGAACAGTTCTAAAATTGCAAAGAAGTTCACAGATTTTAAATTTCCAGGGGAAATGAACTGTTGAACAAGCAACAGCTTCAGACTTTACATCAGTGCTTTTCACCATTTTTTGCCACATTTTCAATAAACACTCTGTATATTTTATTTTATAATTATATCTGCTTGCATGACCGAGAAATTGAAAGCCAAAACAAATATTTCACTTATTGTTAATTATTTTTTGCAGTGTCTTCAATTCCAGTGGGGGTATTCCATCACTGTCCCCCTCATCCAGAGAATCTGTGGATCCGATAGCCGAGCTTCTGTCCCAGTTATCGGGAGTTCGCAGATCAGCAGGTAATAGCAATACTAGCACACCCACACAGCTTCAACAATTACAAATGCAACTTCAATTAGAACGCCAGCAAGTGAACGCAGCCAGGCAGCAACTTGATCGATATCCCAGACGGTTGACTCAGAGTCAGAATGCTCTCCGAGAACCTCAGGCCTCGTCCAGTTCTGGCACTAACACAATGATGCTTCATTCAACTCCCGTACTAGTTCAACCCGCTCCAACAACAACGGCCACTTTATCACCTTCTTCTCAGTTTCTACTTTCCGGACTTGTTGAGGTTGGTTAATCTTAGTATCCTTTGAATTAATATGTTGATTATACCAGTGGTTCCCAAACATTAAACGCCTCTTCTGAATATTCTGAATAATAGGTTGCTGCAAATCGGCCACTATCCTTTTCTCTAATTTTACAAACGATTTTGGGGTTTTGGAAGTTCCAAATTATGAAATTGAGGTTGGTTCCTTTCACATCAAGGTTGTTCAAAATATACCAAGTGACATTGATATAATAAAACACAAGATGTTTAATATATTCCAACCCCTAGTTTGCAGTATACACGTTTTATTTTATCAAATAAGTAAATGATTAAGTTTGGTTTTATTATCCCGATTTTTGTAAAATATTCACAATCAGTGAAAGTAATATTTAGTATGCCAGTGATTTCCAAAATGATACTTTGTTAGAAAATCCTTTGAACTCTTTGTTTTTTCCTAGAGAAGACAAACAAATTTCAATCAAATTGATTAATAGTTGATTTGCCACTACAATAAACTCTGAATACAGAGGTGCATGATTCTGAGAAGACTGATCAACAAGCAGAAGAACACAAGATGTAGCTGCAGATCCACAGAAGATGAAAATGACTACCTTGTGCTTTTAGCTCTTTGGGATTGTATCACTTCCACAAGAGCGAAATACATACTCCCACAAAACCTAGGAGTGCCATTGATATCCATATGAGGATTGGTACTTAAGTTCACTGATGTGAATTAGTCATCGTAAACTTTGAAATTTTTAATGGTGAACGTACTCAGTTTTATTATGAGTGCTAGACATGTTTTTTACAGATACTTGAAACATTAGCCTTAGTCAAAAAATGGAATTAAACTGCAACATTTTTGTGTGATGATTTTCTATAACTTTCGACATGGATTAAACCAACAGCAGTGTGCCGATCAGCTGAAAACTTAAGTAGCAATATTAATAATATTGTTCTCATACCATCCACGTTTAGACCTCTACAAGTTGTGAATTCGTTCATTAGCCACTTATTGGAGATAAAGATAATAAAGTTTGGTGGAGATCAGAGGCATTGAAATGTTATCAAATTCTGTTGCATGCGTGCATTTTAACAAGAAACGTTTTCATTAAATAAAATATTAAAGACAGCAGATATCCAATGAAATGGAAGAAATGGGACTCATTTTAATAGAGTTAAATGGTATGTTTGACATTACATAAGTTCTGCTAGTTATAACTGGCTACTATGTGAGTACAAAAAAAACCACATCCCCATCATTAGCATTTCATATGAGGGCAAACTTAAAAATGTTATGTGATGTTGCCTTAAAATTGGAATTGGAAAGTCCAGGTATAAAATGAGATGATCAAACAGTTAAAAAAACCAAAATCAAAGATTTAAAATTTTTTTTGAAGGTCACTGGTGTAATGAATTGTGTAGCTTGGCCCTAAATAACTAAAAGAGAAACACTGGACAAAACCTTAACAATTACCATCCACTTTAAGTTCAATACTAATAGGCCCGCAGATCTATCAGACAGTAAATCAATTGAATCAATAGGTCGATTGAATTTGTAAATTATTTAAACTGGAAGATTAATTGAACAGATGTAACAACTGAATCAGTAGATTCATCTTGTTGGTAGATATTTACATAGATTAATTGAAATAATATACTATGTAGTCGCTAGATTTATTGAACTGACATGCAAATCATTTTAAGAAAGAATTTAGTGGAAGTTTTCGACTGAATAAGTGAAATAAATTAATATTTATAGGTATATACAGGCATGGAAAAGACAATCGGACACATAGGAAATTCAATGTTAATCTAGAGGAGCACGAATGTCCAGTGGAGCAGTGGAAGAACCAAAACCTCAGCGCGATGCGATGGCGAATAAACGACGGTTCTCTCTCAATGGCAGTGGGAGGGGGTGCTTCGATCGAAATGAGGGTCTGCACTGCTTTCAGTTTAGCAATCAGAATGTTCGCTCTTCAAACGTGGAATTCGTAGTCCATATCGGTTGAAAATGAAGTAAATCGAAATGTTCAGTGTAAAAGAAAAATTCAGATCCAAAAATGGTACTTTGATGGTCAATCAGTTCAAGGGACAATTAATTCATTTATTGTTGCCTTTGAACAATTACTGAAAATCGTCTGAAAAAAGAAGTAAATGTGTGTGCTGCTGTTGAAACCAGTGACTAGTGCTGTTGAAACCAGTTCGAGTAAACAAATTGCTGAACAAGTCGATATGAGCGCTAGAAGTGTTCGGAATATTTTGAAAAGGAATGGTTACCAATGTTATAAGGTTCAAACAAACTAAGAAATTTTTCTAGAAAACCATATCAAACAAATGGAATTTTGTGAAACTATGATGAAAAAAGTAAATGAAAATAAATATTTGATAGATTCGGTCTTTACTTGGGGGAAACTCATTTTAATTAACAAAATGTATATGAGACAGTAATTCATTTCCACAAAAATTTTTGTGGTCTAGGAAGAATAAGCATCTGAGTATTCCCGTGCGTACCCAGTATCCCCAAAAACTTAATGTTTGGACTGGGATTCTGATATTCTTTATTGATGGTAACCGGAATGCTGCCAAATATGTAACAGAACCAAATTATTCCAACAACTCCGAATCAATTTCTATGATATCTGGTTTCAACAGGATGGTTGTTCAAGTCACAACGCACGAGCAATCACACAATATCTCAGAACGACATTTTCAGACCATGACATTTATACAAATGGCACGATCAAATGGCCCCTCGGATCACCAGATTTGTCTCCGAATGATTTTTTTTTTAGGGATATCTGGAAAATTGGGTTAATGGGCATGAAATTGATAGAGCGAGGAATATTAATGAATTAAGATTCAAAATAATCGGAAATAGGAACTATGCCGAATCTACTCATAGAAATGAATTATCTCTTTACAATAGATTTGGCTAGCATTTGGGTCAACAAGGTGGATTATTTGAACACTTAATTTAAATTTGTCGGCCTTTGATTTCCCATTTTTTAGAATTTGTTTTTGTTTTCGAATTTCTTATTTGCCTAGAATTTATTTTATTTTCAAGCCAGTTAATGGCGATAAAGAACCTGCGTACTCATTTTCACAGAGGAAATTATTTGTGTCGTTAATCGTGGTAAATAAATTCCTCGCATACATATATATTGGAATAAGTATTCATTTTTCAACCGATATGGTCTAATGAATCCCACGTTTGAAGTGCGAATGACTCTGATAACTGAACTGAAAGCAGTGCAGACCCTCATTTCGATCGAAGCATACACCCCACTGCCATTGAGAGAGAACCGTCGTTTATTCGCCATCGCATCGCAGTGTGAGGTTTTGGTTCTTCCACTGCTCCACTGGACATTCGTGCTCCTCTAGAGATTAACATTGAATTTCTTATGTTTTAGACTGTCTTCTCCATACCTGTATAGTTTATAACCTTTCAGTCCTGAACACCAGCTTCGATCAAAACGAGCTGTGAAGAGCCTCGTTTCGATTGAAGCATCCCCTCCTTCCTGAAATTGCCATTGAGAGAGAACAGTGATTTATTCAAAATTTGAATATCAAAACAGATTAAATCTGTTCTATTTTATTTTAGTGATTTATTGGAACTACGTTGTTTATAGATAAGCATTGAATTTTCTGTTTCCGACTGTCTTTTCCATACCTATATATATATATATATAAGATTAATAAGTAAAGCCAATTAATTTCTTTTAACGAAAAAATTTTTAATAACAATTCAACACACTTGGCAATAAAAATTCACAGCATGTCTTATTCCTTTTATCTTATGAACACTTACCACCCAAAGTAATTCAAGGAAGAATATTATATTCTTTGTTGTTACATTAGGTAGATGTAGGTTCTTAGAGCCTTTCTGCACTGCAACCAATAAAATCTTATGCATCAAATAAACTCGAACCATTCAAAGCTTAGGTTCTTATAAATCGAGTCACTGAATAATGCAAGTGGAAAATTACGATCCTATCTCGTTTAGCAAGCGCTCTTATAAAATAAGCACTATTAAACCCCAATATCCTTTGAATAGTCAATTATTCAAATTCAAAGTCAGGGCATTTTGGTAACCACTGAATTGAAGGACTTGGAAATAACTACCCTTTTTCAGGAACTTTCACTACAGCAAAACAATGAACAAGCTCAACAAGATCGTAGTCAATTTGTGCAAGAAATAGTGCTATCTGCTGCTTTTTCGGATAATGAAAACAATCAGAATGAGAAAAGTCCGCAGGGTCCTTCTGGGGACGCCCCGAATGTGGTGGTAGATACCGCAAGTGGTATTAGAATTCCAACCACTTTGAGAGGAAGAGCTAGGTCTGATATTCATAACGCTAGACGTAGAGCTGAAGCCAATAAGTCCAAAAAAGACCAAGGTGAAGACAAAAGTGGTAGATAGTTTTTTATAGTTAATGGTGCAGACAATCTGCCCTATGTTTTGTTCTAAATTATTTCGTTCATTATTTGTGATAACATTGATTTCTCAATTAGATTTTTTCACATTTTAGAGTATCGTGTGATTCAGAACATGATATATTGTGTCGTTCGTCGTTCGTTGAATTTCTGTTTGGCAAAATGGCCCATATTCATTACCCTCGAATTGAAATATATAACAGGGTTCTAGTTTTTATCTTAATTCCCATTATAATTGAATTTATGAATATGTGCCTATTTAAATAAAATTACATGCATTTAAATGGAATTTATCTTCACATCTCTTGAGAGAATGCCATAGCTGTTAGCATTCTATAAAATATTTTAATATAGTATTATTATTTTTTTCTAGTCTGATGATATAATTAACACCTTATCCTGGAATTTAGTTGATTGATTTCAAATGACAATTATTCATTCATCAATATTTTTATATTTAGGATTTTTTTGAAATTGTGGTGCTTGAATACAGAGTAATGAAGTTATAGAGTTTTATTTCATTTTTCTGTCCAGCTGTTGTTGAGATTAGTGGCAAGTTTATAGGTGGTGGAATTCGCGTAAATAATCAATTTGTGGATTTCTCTCTATAATTTTATTGCAGTGATAAAACTTTGTTTCTGTTGATTATTAAAAATTAAATAATTATCCATACAAATTTTTTTTTTGAGTGAATACTCCAGTATTTTTTGGAAGAAAATTACACCTGTATTCTGTACACAAAGGAATTTTACACCTGCAAAAAAGAAGACTTTATATTGTATTTCATTTGAATTGAATGCATGCCACTACAAAAATGTACCTTGATATTTAATTGTAAAAAATGCAGGAATAATTAATACGTTGAAATTTGCCATAAATTACAAGGATAAGGAAGAAATAATAAGCACAAAGATCAACACAACAAATATGATCACACCTGTATAGCAGTGTCTACTTAGTCCAAGACTCGAAAACATTTTCTAATGCAGCTCTACAAAACGTTCCTGGTAATAATTAAACCTAAGGATTCTCAGGTTACTGAAAAAACTAAGAATGAAGAAATGAACTGTTCCTCTTTGTACTCCTTTGAAGATGGTCGAAAGACCGAAACACGTGTCAGGATTCTGAATAAATTGTGAAACTTAAAAACTGTGTGAATTATTTTAAATAAAATTGATTTTAAGATATATTTAAATTTGACAATATTTGATATTACATTCCATCTATGCGGAGAAAAAACATACAAAGACTGTAGGATACAGAAATAATCTACAACTTCAGGAATCAACTTAACAGCTTTCGCTCCCACAAGGTTCATTGAATGTGCCGAAGAAGGTATGAAATTTACGAACTTGTAGACGACTTAAACTGAGCTTGCACTCCACTATATTGGCTGTGTTGTCACAAGATTGTCCTCGGATATTATCTAAGGGAAGGCGAGTTTGACTCAAAAAAGAAGATATTTGTTCGAACAAATATTCTGAGGAATGTCTCTCAATTGGAAGGAAAGTCGAGAACCTTTCATAAGATAATCCTTGATAACAGTATCTCAAAACTATAGCTAGTTGATCAATGTGTGCCAAGTCCCATTATGTCAACTATTTTCTCATTTGAGCCCTATTCCCTTACCACTGAGCTGTCGACACTCACAGATGCAACTGTAAAGATATGAAAATGTTAATTTTTATTTTATATTTCATAATGGATAATACAGAAGGTCATTTACATCACAGAACCGAAATATTTATATTTACCTGTCGAATACAAAATATGATAATGATAAAATAAGAATAGTAAGAAATTAATAGACATTTAGTATAGTACTAAATAGACATTTAGTAGTATAGTACTAAATAGACATTTAGTAGTATAGTACTAAATAGACATTTAGTAGTATAGTACTAAATAGACATTTAGTAGTATAGTACTAAATAGACATTTAGTAGTATAGTACTAAATAGACATTTAGTAGTACAGTACTATACTACTGGGGGATGCCCCGAAATTTGAAAAAAATTAAAAAAGTTAAATTCACAAATATATAAATGTAAATGTCATCGTTACTTTTTAACCGAAATTATTTGTTTCGTTTGTCATTAATTTATTGTCACTCATTATCAACACCCCAATTGTAAAGGCGCTCTCTGAATCAACCTTCGATTTGCTCTCTCAAGAAAACGTTATGAGTCTATGAATCATATTTTGTATTTCTTGGGGTTAAAACAATATTTTGCCGGGTGTTTTATACTGAAAATTGTTTTGACCAGTCTGTCGTGTTCTTCTCAATGCCGGAATGTTATTCCGAAAATATGAAACAAACTGTAATGCTTACCTTTATCCTTGAATGAGAAGTCAAATACGAACATAAATAGAAAAAGTTCAATTACACCAACACTATATTACCTGAACTGCATGCAAGTAGAACGAAGAATAAACTGTGCTCGTCCGTTACTATCAACACTTGCCATTTTTCTTTGGGTTATGAAATATGAATACGAAAAATATGTAGAATTTTTGCACTTTGAACCCCTCTCGACTCAACATCCATTCAGCGGTATCTAGACTTCCAAGGGAATGCCTACAGATTTATTATATTATGACGAATTTGTAAACATCCCGAATCGGTAGCCATCATTGCCAAAATTGATTGCAGGTAGACAGCCCCTAATTAGGTTCTTTGATGATATTTTTTTACTACTAACAGATTGAGCTATTCAAGTAATTATTTCGGTGATGTCAGCTTACATATGATAGAAGATATTGACAATTGATGAGAATACTGAAATAAATCCCAATATCATGTTTTTTCATTCAATAACAGAAAATAAACTGATAGAGCACATTGACAAATAACACCTCATTTGGCGTAAATAGATAACTACAGAAATTATTAGATGGATCCACCTATATATCCTGCATTCTCTTAAGCATTTATTGAATTCAATCATCCAAAAGTGACATGTTCCCACTCATTGAAATAATCTATAATTACACCAATTCATACAACTGGCATCAAAACTAACATCAGTAGATAATTAAAATCTTTGAAAATTGCCTGAAAACTAGGATGGTACAATTTTTTATGAAAATAAGTTGATATACAATCCTTAATATGGGTGTCCTGGTGGTATGGCTATTACCGATGCCATGTAGAATGTTATTAAGAGTAATACAGCATTACTTGATGAAGACAATCAATGTATAAATACGTTTTCAATTCAAAAATAAAAGCAAGAATTATATCATATGCTGATGATACCATTGCAATATTTAGTGGAGATCCGAGACTTAGAATTCTGTCTAATTAAACATGGAAACAATGAATGGATAAGTTTGAATCATCTTTCATTAAACGCCAGTCAGTATCTAGCCTGATCAATAACAGAAAAAACACACCGAGTTTTTCCAGTATTATATTTCCAGGTAGGAGGAATGAAATTAGGGTTTCAATTATTTGAGATCTTCGTCGAATAGCAAAGTCAGAGTTCCCCGTGTGAAGAACAGCTCCAACATGATGTGTCAAGACCATGCCGAAACTGCCAACGTATTATCGGAGTTGTTTTAGGCCGTTTTCATCGGGGAACCCATGGGTTCAGTGCCAATTCCTGATATGCCTCGTGTAACACTGGAACTTAAGAACGTTGTTTTCGGTGAAGACTCAATAAAAAACAGCTTTCTATCTTGAAATCTTCCTCAGCTCCTGGCCCGGATGGTATATCAATATTTCAGTTGAAGCAGTGTTCAGAAACACTTGTATTGCCTACCAATAATATTTCGCCAATCCTATTCTACTTCTAGGCTGCCTTCGGCTTGGCTATCCGCCTCTGTAACGCCTGTTTGCAAGAAGGGTGACAAGCTTAATCTTAATAACTACAAGCCTATTAGTTTGATGTCGGCTACTTGTAAACTGATGGAGAGGATCATATGTAAAGCCATCTTAAACTTTGCGGTTACCAACAAAATTCTACATGAACAACAGCATGGTTTCGTACCAGGGCGCTCCATTTCAACCAAACTACTCCCTTGTATCGGTGATTGGACGAGAGCTTGGAACTCTGATGTGCCGGTGGATGATATCTACTTAGACTTTGCGAAGGCCGTTCGATCGTGTTCCTCATCGTCGCCTAGTTACTAAACTCGAACATTTGTGTATTAGAGGCGATTGTTTGTCGTGGATAAGTTCATTTTTACATGATAGGACTTTAAGGGTAAAAGTTGGAAATAGCATGTCGTCAATTGATGCTCGTGTTATCAGCAGTATTCCTCAGGGCACGGTCCTCGGACCCATTTTGTTCCTCTTGTTCACATCAGATCTTCCACCCCCCATAAAATCGAACTGTGCATTATTTGCCGATGACATGAAATTGTTTAGTTGTCCTTCTACCGGCGCCAGAGTTCTCCAGGATGAGCTGAACACGTTGAGTCGATGGTGTGAAGAATGGATGCTGCATCTTAACATTTATGAGTGCTGCGTGCTTCACATAGAGAGAAAAAATCCAAAAATTGACTATTTCATCGAGAGAAGATTGCTGAGAACTGTGATTTGGGAGTTACAGTTACCTCTAATTTATCCTGGTCCCACCATATTGCCAATATATGCAGCAAAACTAAGCAATTATACTACTCCTTATATTGCTCCTTCCATGGATGCAGTCTACCAACGTGCAAGCTATTATACACCTCCTATGTCCGTCCGGTAATGGAATTTGCCGGTCCAGCTTTGTGGTCTTCACTCAGGGGTGATTTGGAAGCATTGGAGTTCAGCGCACATGTACACGATTGCCGTATGGCCGCAACCGCCCTGATTATGACTCCCGACTTCAACTCTTAGGCATCCCTAGATTTGCGTATCGACGTGAGCGGGGTGATCTTATAATGAACTACCGGGAACTCCATGGATGTGTTGATGGCTGTCTGCAAGCCTTATTCACAGTGAACCAAAATCACCTAAGCTTGCCAAGGAGAAATTTAGAACTTCGGTTCGCCAAAACTTCCTATCCAATAGGATATTTGAGCGCTGGAATCGATTACCGCCTGATGTTATTGGTGCGCCTCCACTTAACGGATTCAAGAATCGCTTCGACAATTGGATCTTAGCACATTAATTGTATTATCAACTTTTGTTTGTAAGTTTATAGGTTTATACCTCAACTCTTTTTGTATTTGATAATAACAAGGGAGGTCAATTATTTGGGCCCAATTGTTGACAAGAATCTAAAGTGAAAAAATCATGTTGAGTATCTGAAAAAAAGGCTGAGGAAAATT
Organism: Megalocaria dilatata; assembly: GCA_034642435.1. Classification (NCBI taxonomy): domain Eukaryota; kingdom Metazoa; phylum Arthropoda; class Insecta; order Coleoptera; family Coccinellidae; genus Megalocaria; species Megalocaria dilatata. The sequence continues at coordinate 14,087,428 of CM067863.1, forward strand.
TCACCAACTGCGCCAATTTTTCTCGATAAATCTACTCATTAATTCATAAATCTTTGGAAATACATTGCCCCCAAACCAGAATATCATAACGAAAAAGTGAATCGTTATGGTTTGGGGAGCAATGTATAGAATATCTTTGCAAAAACTGAACATAATACTAAATTTTATGGTATTCTAAACTAAAAATAATTTTGAAGAAAAAAATTAATTTTGTAACCTAATATACACAGAAGATTTTGGTGATATCCAAACATTGTATTTCCATAATTTATGTATACATTAAAAAAATGAAATACTACAGATTAAATTGCACACTTTACAAAACTATATGTTAAACAAAGGAGTTACTACCCACTCCAAAATTCAACAAAAATGTATGTCAACGCTCTTAAACGAATATCTATATGATATTCTACCTAAAGATAAAATATATGAAAAATCAACAGTCCATAGAATTGTATTTATCAGAATATTGTATAATCAATAGTTACACTGATTATATAAGAAGAGCGTTTAATGTATTCTCGGTATAGGTATGAAAGAAAACTCAGAACATTTTTGAAAAGTTCTATTGAGCTTCTCTAAACCTTGTAATAAATATTCTTCCGGCTTCTCCTCAAAATAGGTATTACTTACTACCTTCAGTTCTTAATCGTCAGAAGATCTCTTCCACAAAGATATTTTTACACTTTTGAGAATAGGTAGTAGTCACTGGGGGCTGAGTCAGGACTGTATGGAAAATGAGTAATTTCGTCAAAGCCACATTCCTACACATCAGCTTTCGCCACTTTTTTCCTGCTTGTGAGGAACTTTATACCTGCGCGATGCTCGATTTTCTTCATCATTGTGGCGTCAGTCATTCTGGTAGTCTTTCACTGAGAATACCTATAAAACTAATGATCGTAAATTAGTGAAATTTTATATTAATACCCTCAGATAGTGTCATTAGTAAATTATATAATTAGATTACTACATTATAAGCAAATCACCTCGATACCGAAAATACATTGAACACCCCTCGTAATAGCATCACTTATTCATTTACTTTTTGTACGCAGCTTTAATTTATATTTTTTAGTTATTAATGTTTTGTTGCACAACTCAACTGGTGAGTCACATATGTAAATGCTATCATTGTACGCGATCTTTCCTTTATATTGTATGTTTAGTGATTCTGTCAGTTACCTTTCAAATACTTTGAATAAATATTTGAAATTTGATGTGAATTTGAAGTTCACCATGTCAAAGGATTTTCATTTAATCACATTTTGTGATTTTCTTCCTATTGATTTAGTGTGTGCCAAGGTATTAAAAAAAATAATATAGATTATTTTCACAATCTATTATTAACGACAATATTGCGTATCTCTGTGGATTTATTCTCCTCGCCTAAATAAAGTTCTTAAAAGAAGCCATCCCATCTTAGGCTGTTTATTTTGGATTTCCTTGTTTTCAACTGTAGCGTTTTGGTTTATGCAAACTTACGATGGATTAACAACCCCTTGTGGACTTGTGGTTGAGAACCCTTATCCACTGCTATATGGTTGGAGAGAACCAAACGAAACCGATAGGATATTTCTTTAGGGATGAGTACACACCTTTTTTCATTAGAACATTTTATAAAAAGTGCTTTGAATTCTAAAATTGGACATTTATTGCAGTGAATAGTACCATTTATTTCAAGATCATATATGGTATATTTTCCGGTTAATTTTATTCATTAATTAAATTGGAATAAACATTAAGTACCTATCATCATTTAAAGGTTTATGCAATCAAACTTTAAAACTGTATGAAGTTTCTGCACATGAACTGTGTATTCATATCATTTCTTTATTAGAGAAAATTGAGGAACAATAATTCTTATAATATATACTAATCAATATGTTTTGTTAAACATAGTACTTTTCTTTAGTAACATTTTTAATTTCCCATAATTTGTTTTGGTAAAAGTTCAAAGAAAAGTGATCCAAAATAAAACTAACTGGCGCCCATTTCAGTGAATGATTTATAGAAGGAAAATAATCAAAATAAAGAATCCACCTCCTTCTCCACTACAGCGAGCTTTCTTTACCTTCAATTTATGTTACCATCTCGAAACATTCAGTAAACAGTTGATTCGCAAAAAATAACATAACAATTTTGAATATCATAATAATAATCTTTGTTTGAAGCATGTTAAGCACATCTACAACATCTAATGCTAAACATAAAACCAAATAGTATCACCAAAATAGAACAAAAAAAAATACCTCCCACCCCTATCGAACCACTCAAATACTCTAGCAGAGTGTAGGGTTCTAATTCAATTAGCATGTTTCATTTTATTTTTGAATAAATTAAAGTTGGTGATTCTCTTAATTTCATTGATTAATTCATTATATACATATAAGAAGGATGTTTTTTAATTAGGATCAGTCTATGCACCTGGAAAGAGCATGTTTGCAAAAAACGGAAACAAATTAATTTGAGAGTTCAGATCTATATTGGATAATAGGAAAAGGGTCCAATTTTAAATGTACAAAACTGTCATTATACCAATATGGGTGTATGGAATAGAACTGTGGGGCTGCACAAGCAACTCAAAGTCCTGAAGGTGCCATATGTCACGGAGATCATAAATGAAAAAGGTATAATGGAAAATAACATCACAAAAATACTTCTCTCCAACCATTTAACTGGCGAACATCCAAAAACATAGTCACGGCACAAGCGGTCAGAGACGCAATAATCAAAACACCAGAGTACACGGAATCTTTCCGGCCCTACTTCAAAAAGGCATGGATGTGTTGATTCCGAATCTGCTAGAATTATTTAGGTCAAGTCTGGCTTGGGGGGTTATCCCTACTAAAGTGGTCTACATACCAAGGTGGGACGAACAGAACAGGACCCCTCATCGTTCAGACAAATAAGTTTAACATCGTTCTTGCTGAAGAGTCTGGAAAAGGTGATTGATATCTATATCAGGGGGAAGGTACTAATTGACAGTCCTCCTAGCCCTCATCAATACGCCTACCAGGCCGGAAAATCAGTATAACTTGCTTTACACAAATTGATCGGAAAATTAAACCAATCTCTAGATAATCGAGAAATAGCACAAACGGCGTTTCTTGACATTGAAGGTGCTTTTAACAATACGCTACCGGCTTCTCTCGCTGAGGCTATCTCTGCGAGAGGAATCGATCCGCTGATTTGTAGGTGGATACAGGAAATGCTATGTAGCAGAATTATAACGACCACATACCAACGTGAGGTCTTCGAGTTCAAGGCTGCGGGGAGGTATTCTCTCACCCTTACTGTGGACCCTTCTTGTCGATGAACTGCTAGCGATTATCCCGCTGTGGACAGTCGACCTTCAAGCATTTGCTGATGACCTGGCAATCAAGTGAAAGGTAAATCGGAGGTCACCATATCGGCCGTCCTTCACGAGATACTGGACACTATTGATAAATGGTGCATAAGTGAAGATATGTCTCTCAACCCACAAAAGGTAGTTATAGTACCATTAATCAAAAAACGGAAGCTGGATGGATTAGAACCGCCGACAATCCTTGGTGAAACAAAACAATTCTCTAATGAGGCAAAATACCTGGGAATAGTCCTGGACAAAACTCTCAGTTGGAATATACACCTAGACAAAATATGTAATAAAGCCAGAATGGGATTCTAGACCTGCAGGCGAATTTGCGCTATATAAAACCTGAGGTTTAAAGCCCAGGCAGATGTATTGGCTATACACTATGGTAATTAGACCACAGATAACGTATGGCGCTGTAGCGTGGTGAAAGAAGGGCGAACAAACGACTGGCCAACATAAGCTCACTTCACTACAGAGACAGGTTTGTTCCGTAATTACAGGTACGTTTCACACCGCACCCACGGCAGCCATGGAGGTCCTACTAAATCTACCACCCCTGCACCTACTTGTGCAGAGGGAGGCGGAACGGACCACATAAAAAATCAACTGGCGATCGACAGGTCAGAGGCAATAGTGATGGGAGGCTCAGGACTGCTGGACGAGCTTTTAACGAACAGCACTCTATCGATGCCCTCGGATCTAATGTCAAAAATCACGAGCCAAGAACGACATTTCAATGTAATCGTCCCCAGCCGGGACGAATGGACCCAGCATGCTGAGGTTTTATTGAGGACCGACCTTGGCTTTTCACAGATGGCTCGCGAACGGAACGGGAGCGGAAGTCTATGGGAGTAAAGCGAGAGTCAGCATCTCATTGAGTTTCGGTCAATAGGCAACCATATTCCAGGCAGAACTATTTGCCATTGAGACCGCGGCGGATCTGCTGATAAAACTGCAAATACACTACGGTAAAATCAAAATTCAATGCGAAGAACTGCGGTAGTTGCTTCTCTATGTTTTCCAGAAGGCTATAGGGTCCAAGTGCAAACTGGGAAAGATGAATCGGTGTGAAAAGAGTGTTCAAGAAAATACTTCCTTGATTTTAACAGTGTTTACAGTGAATATTCAAATTTTAATAGGTAGGTAACGACATTGTATTTATCATATACGTTTTTGGTAGGAAAGCAGTCACATTTGTATAAGGTAACTTTAATCGTCGTAAAATTTCGTGTAATACCTTCAGTTTCTGGATTTCCTTTTCATTTTGAATCACCCCATCTGGGGCCATCAAGCGCAAAAAAGAACGAAAGAGACAAAAAGGCGCAGATTGGTCAAACCAACCTATCGAGATATTTTTCACATTCGAAAAAAGTTCTTACTCAGAAGAGTCAGCTGATATTGAGAATGAGCCCTCGGCATCACACAGCACTTCATATTTACTTGCATCTGGAAATTCGAATGTTGATGATGAAGTATGTTCTTTGAAATGCGAAGGTTCTTCAACGGCACCACAATTACGGGAACATGACGAAGAGATTGAAACATCGACGCATAATATGTCATCTGATTGCCCTTATTGGTTCAACGTATAGGTTTATACAAGTTACGTCAATTTCAGAATAAAGAAACACAGGAAAAATTATTAATTGAATTCTTTGTATGTTTGCTACATTTATTCAACAATTGTAATTATAACAATAAGAATACATTTTTGACATGCATTGTACACAAAAACTAGCCCTACTTTGATAATACATCAATATTTTCAACGTAATATAATGGCTTTATGTGTTTGAAAGTCATAAAATCATGATTAACACAAACTGAAGGAAACTATGTCCGATCAATATATACATAAATTGAATAAAATACAAAACTGCTATCTATTATTATACAATGAGACTATTAATTATTTGATTAAATACAGAGGATTATGTACATATATTTATTCATTGAAGCAAAAAGAGAAGACCTTTAAATGCTCATATCAAGTGAAATGCCACATTTTCTCCAGGTTTAGACCAAGTGCAGCATAATTGGAGTTTGATAATCAAGTGATATGCAGCAAGTTCAAGAATTCTAAGCAAGACTGACTATTATACCTATTTCCAATGTAAGTATTGTATAACCAGCAATTACATATTTGAATTGTTTTACTCAATGAAATAACATGAATTAGATTATCGAATTCTGGAATAACACTGCGCATATCTCAAAGAATAATGACTAGATTTAAATCCCAAAAATCCAATGCAATGCAATTGACCAGTCTCAGTAATTAAACTGATAATAATATAAGTCTCAGGTCTCTAAAAGTTAATAATATAAATAGTTTACTTCAGATCAGTTCCTTCTTGTAATAAATCATCCATTTCCTGCTCCCAGTTATCATTTTTGGAAAATGTTGATTTATTATTTTCAGTCACAACTTCGTAGTCTTGGAGCTCTGCTTCTAATTCCTTCTCCCAATCTTCTTCTATGGTAACAGAAAAGGAGTAGAGAGGAAAGGATAAAAAAAATAAGGAAAAAAACAAAAAATTATTCAAATAAGGGATCAGTACAACCAGTCATTGAAAATTTATCATATTTATTTCTAACATTAATAATTTCGGTCGAAAAATAACCAATGGAGAAGAAATACTAAGGCACTATTGTTTTCAACTTTTGACAATTTAAACAGAAATTTGGACCAGGATTGGTTGACAAATATCTCATTTGAATAATATGTTATATTTGCAAATTAAAATATTTTGTTGGGTAGAAATTGTGCGAGAAATAAAAAGATTTTGATATTCAATATGACCTCGGAAATAAGTATGAAAAATAAATTTTGTGAAAAAATCTTCATTTCGGAATGAATACTTGAATTGGGCAGAAAATATTTGGAATTAATCTTGCTAATTAATGATCCTCAGCAATAGTTTCCTGTTTGATATCACGTCACAGCAAACAATATTGTACTAAATTCCGTATATCATTCTTCCACTATTTATTATTACTTATATGTATTGTCATTCGTTATTTCACCAATGCTTATCCGTTTTATAAAATAGAACATCACAAAACATTAGTGACTATTTCCTGTCTAGAACAATTTGAAAAAAATATATAGAGCAAAAAATCAAGGAGCCTGTCAGCTGACATTCTGAGAGTAAGTAGAGATATAAAGTACGTTAGTTATGGCTTTCAAAATTGTAGCTCTTATGCATCTTCTTGTTATTTTGCGGAATTTGTACCTGTTTTTGGTAGGATTTCTTAATTTGTTTACCTTCATTCATTTACTAAACTCACAGACAGATTACTGTCTATGAGTTTCCACAGTTTTTGGAATGTATTCATCTAAGATGAGGAATATATCTGTTATTCAATAGAGTTATAACTTACACGGAAGGTACCATATGAATAAATGAAAATGATTCTTCTTAAAATCTTATTTTTCCAGATATCCTTCTCCCTATTCTTATTTTGATATACTACTTCTACGACCATTTTTCCAGAAGTTAAAAATTCTTTTTCCCTCTTTATATGAACCATTTCTTCCTCTTTTCTTTTCTTTTACACAATACAACCAGTTAATATTTTTCTATAAGAAGTTGAATTTTGGTACTAGAGGGTTGGTCCTTCTTATTGATTTATCATCATATGCTCTATCTTAGTTCTTTTTTTCTTTACTATTCATTCAAATTCCAGATCCTCTCAAGTGAACCTCTAAATTACTCAATCGTTCACAAGCAATATACATATGTATATGGTGGTCCGTTTATGTATGTTATCTTTCATATGAACTATATCTCATTATTATGAATAATAACAGATGGATATATACATTCCAATCATGTTAAATTAAGTTTAATGCTACATGAATTTCGAATAAGACCTGGTTGAAATAGCTTTACTTACACCCAGGGCCATAGACATCTCTAAGCGCAAAAATTGAATTTGACTTATGATCAAATTAAACTGGAAATAACAATTTGCTGTGCACCTTAACCCCTTGTCTAGTGATCGTTTACGCTTGCCATCTCAAATAGATAAAGTTGAACTCCAATATACAGAGTGGATAAAACAGCCACAGATACGACATAATACACTAATCCACAGCTGTAATAACAGGGATAGCTCATATGTTTCGGTTGAATATCACAAAGTATGTTGAAGAAATTGGGAACTGTTATTAATTTGAACAAGTATGCAAAAAATATGCAGCAATTCATTCAAAGAGTCAAATGGAACAATAAAGAATATTTCCACAATTAGCGAAACAATTGTTTTAAACTAATGAATTGTGGAAATATTCTTTATTATTTTAGTTAATTAAAATGAATTTCCATCAAGAACCGATTCAATTAAATTCATTCAAAGAGGATTTCTTTAAGGTTTTTGTCTAATAATGTCCACGAAAATAAAGGCATTCTGTTACTAAGAATGAAATGTTTCGGCAGATAAATACGACATCGTACTGCATCATAACACGTTCTGAATTAATTATGCTCAGTCGCAGCTCACGTAGATCACTTTGACTGAGAGATTTAGTGTGGCTATCCCTTTCAATTACACTGTCTTCAGTACCGAACACTCTACGATCCCTGGAGGTTTTATTCAATCTATATCTTGAATGTCAAGAAATACTACTATCAGATTTCTACGGAATATAATGAGACTATAGTCGCGTTATCACGTTCAGCAAGTACAGTAAGTACGTTTCGTAATCTTAGAACTTTGCTATTTTAGTCCAAACTTTCTCGTATGCTGATACTACATAACGTATACATACAATTCACCATTGCTTAAACAATATAATTCTGTCAACATCAATTATTTTGACGCGAGGTCGAAGAAATTGTAGAGTGAACACTTGCTTTCTTTCTACAAACGCAGAGCTTTGCATCGCAACTCTGATTTCGGCTTGAAACAGATGCAACATGATTTTGTTACTATACACGTATTGAGATTGCGTGTATGAAATTAACGTTGTTGCTATGTAAGCCTGCTTAATATTTGTAGCAAATGCGTGGTCATATTGAATGTACTAAATTTTAATTAAACGTCATAAAACTGTGCCTGTTACATTTTGAACTAACTCCTAATATACAAAGTGCAATAAACAGATTCATAGCTTCAGTTCACTAGGCAAGTGGTACTTGAGGAATAGTATTCAGGTTTGTCGTTCTTAGTTGTTGTTCATTGTACGACAGGGTTAGTTCAGGCCGTTGAGACCAAGTTTAAAACACGATGAAATTAAAATGTATTAGCAACACGGATTAAGCCATAAGAAAAATAATTTTAATATGTCACAATTAGTATGCCTTTAAGAAAACGCTTTGGTGTCATGTCTCTGCCATAGTGGAATACTGTAAATCACTTGAAAAATATTTTTTTTTGTCGATTTTTTGCCACGATTTGCCAGACTATACATATATATGATTGAGTTCTGTTCCTACAGCAAACTGAGGTTGATTCACGTCAAAATAACAGATGGATATATTACAAGCTTTTTATAGTACAGTATGATTCTTAATTCTCTCTTTAATTATGATATGACCTCATTAAATGTTATTGGAGGGGTTGTTTTCAGATGTTTTCTAATTCTTCCAAGATGATGTGATATATTCATCGTGAAGCGGAAGCTGTTGATAGAGGAAGCAGAATGAAGATGCTACTACAAAATTGTCGTAAAATACTGAATCCTTATCCATCGATCAACTTTATGTTATTATTATTGTTTCATTAAAATTTTATATATAATATTTTTATAAGTTATTCACACTTAGTCAATCCCTACTTCAATAAATTTTAATATATAGTGACAGTGAATGTAAACAATATCTTCATTTAGGTCTTTATTTTGAACGTAACCTGCGAAATAAACTGAAGATTGGGTATAATTGAATGGTTCAAGTCGAGGTTATTTGTACTACTATGTCTAAAATGAATGTATTGGCCATAAATTATTTTGTGGAAAATGTTTCCGAAGAAATTTTAAGCAGGATTCTATAAAGGATTAATGTCTTCAAATTTCACGGAAATAACACTGGTAAGCAAAACGTTTGCATTAATTTAACCTACTGAATGCGCAAAAAATATTTTGATATTTCTTAAATATGTATACCCAATCTCTCTAGGACACTGAATGGATTATAAGTTCGGCAAACTTTCACAATGACCAACACTCTACAACAAAACACTACTTAGTCAAATATTATTTAATATGAATGAAAAAAAGAACTAAAAAAACATTATAGGAAGGTTCCAGTAGTTAGGGGAATAGTGGGATGAGTTGTTAACACATTGGAAGCCAAGTTGATTGACCACGATCTTCTTAAGCTGGAGAAAATCAAACAGGAAACTAAGAACTAGATCTCAACGCAAAATTTTAACATCAAAACCATGGTCTACTGAAAAGCAAATAGCATTCCACTAATCAAAATATGACATGCAATTTTACCTGTTTTTTAGTCCTTTAAAACTATAACAATTTCAAAAAAAAAAAGAATTTAGTGCACAGGAACATATAACATTCTTTCCGTTAATTTCATCATCGGAGATATTAAAAATGATTGAACTTTCTCTAAAAGTCTAAAAGAGTAATTCTTCAAATTTCTTAGGTTCTTGAGTTTGGGCGGTTCAACTGTATGTTCAACATCGCCTTTTGACGGTAAGTTCAATATTACATTATTTCGTGAATAAAGAAAGAACCGATTTTGGAATTTTTAACTGGGTTGTGCACAGAACATAACAAACAACACGCGACATCTCTTCCCTATTCATAAATTGTGGGGGGGTTGATACCACCTTCATGGGGGTGGTTTTTTAGGAACAAACTCATGATGAAAATTCGCCCCCCTCAAAACAGAAGTTGACCTGTATTTTAAAATCTTCGAAAATTCTTCGTTTCTGAGTTCTGGGAGGTTGTCAAATTTTCGTTGGAACATTCTGTATATTTTATAACACGCACAGTATAAGAATTGAAGATGATTCGACGCACAACTCCTAAAACACTCACCTTTCGATTTAGTTCCCATGGTTAACTTTTTCATGCCTTCTTCAACTTCAGCAAGCACTTCTGTGTCAGTCCGTAATGTATCTGATACAAATTCATGCCTTTCATTTGCACTATTAACTATAAGGAAAAAAGCAACGGAAATAAATAAAAATACGATGCAATTAGCAGCAAGTTATTTTACCCACATTTTCATGAATATCGAGTTCGATTTGAAATATTTCAGCGTGTATTGATTCTAGGTGATTCACTGTAAACAACGTTAACACTTAAGTACTATCGTTGGGGTCAAATTTGACCCAGTCGTCATTAATCGTGTATAATCGTATCAAATCATCGCTGTAGATTCTTCGGCTTCTAGGTATTCTTAGTAGTCACCGATGCCAATAGTGATTGTATCTTATTCATGAGTTTTCGAGATCTGGGTGCATTGGGTCAGCTTCGACCCCATAATAATACTTACGTGAAAAATTTTACACAACCTTCTTTCTTTTTTCTTCAGAAAAATAACTTTTTTATTATTAAAATTTGAATATCAAAACAAATTAAATATAATATGTTGTCTTCTACAATTTTAATTTCAAAAAAATTTCATTCAAAAAACTTTTAGAATTGAATTAATGTCTAAAATAAGCACCGCTTACGTTTAATAGACGTATATAATCAAAACTTAATATATAATGTCAAATGGAATAAATAAACCAACAGATATACGAAAGTCATTAAAATTAATAAATAAATATTTAAAGGAGACAAAATTTTGTTTCTGGTTTTACCTTTAAGAACACCAATTGCCTTTTAAAAACATGAACACACCTTAAGGACTTCTCAAAGAATATAATTTATTCGAAGTATTTAATATTTCGACATTAATTTAATTCTAAAAGTTTTTTGAATTAAAATTGTAGAAGACAACATATTATATTCAATTTGTTTTGATATTCAAATTTTGTTATATTTCTTCTATCAAGTAAAAAGCCTTTTACTATTTTATTTTTTATTATTGAATATGGCCAATTCAGAAAGTATACTTGTTTCTTTAGGGTATTTTTTCAGAGTGATACAACTTTAAATTGAAATAAAACACATTTAAATTAAGATTGAAGCCAATTTTTTTTTTATTTGAAAGATAATTTTATGACATTCATGTTTTAAAAATAATTTCAGGCACATGTCCACCACGACTAGCTCTGAGGAACCGCATTCGACCAGATCAATTTTGGACCATTTTTTCGAGTATTGCAGGCCTTATTCCATTAATAACAGGAGTTATATTGACTTCCAAAACTTCTATTGTTTCTGGATTATCAGCATAAACCAATGACTTGACATAACCCCAAAGAAAATAATCCAGTGGAGTAATATCGCATGATATTGGAGGCCAATTAATTGAAACATTTCTCGAAATAATGTTATCGCCAAATCTTTCTTTCAATAAATAAGTTGTTACGTTAGCAGCATGAGGTGTAGCACCATCTTGATGGCACCAAAACACTTCTGGGTCGATACCATTCAAATTTTGAAACAAATGATCATTTATCATCGATCTGTAAAGAACACCATTCACTGTAAGATTTGCTCCAGCATCGTTTTTAAAGAAATATGAACCGATGATGCCTCCAGCGTGTAAAGCACGCCATACAGTGTATTTTTCAGGATGCAATGGAACCTGCAGAACTTCTTGAGGATTGTTTTCATTCCATATACGGCAATTTTGCTTGTTTACATAGCCGTTCAACCAGAAATGAGCTTCATCACTAAACACAATTTTACGATAAAAAAGTGGATCAACTTCAAGCTGTTCTAGGGCCCAATCAGCAAACAAACGACGCTTATTATGGTCAAGTGGCTTCAGTTCTTGAAACAGTTGGATCTTGTATGGGTGTAGACCAAGATCTTCACGCAAAATTTTCCATGTGATGGATGCACAGAGTCAGTCCAACTTGTTGTGAACGTCGACGAATAGATAAATCTGGATCATGATTAACACTTTGACTTATAGCAGCGATATTTTCTTCTGTGCGTACAGTTCTTTGTCATGTTGTTGTTATTGCATCGACTAGAGAAAATGTTGTCCGGAATCTATCGATAGTTCGACGAATAAGCTGCTCTGATGGACGATTATGCAAACCATAAATTTCACGAAGTGCTCTATAAGTTTGGCGAATAGAACACTGATTTGAAAATAAATTTCGAACGTTGTTGCGGCATGAGTCTTTCCATGATAATTTGTCAATGCTTACTGAACAGAAATGGGTCGTGTTATGTGGCTTGTTGCACCATCTTGCTGAAACCACATATCTTCCCATTCCATATCATTAGTTTCAGGCCAAAAAAATCGGTAATAATTTGGCTATGATGAGAATTGACGGCTTGAGTGATATCTTCTTCACTTTCGAAGAGGTACGAGCCAATCACTCCATCAAACCAAAATGCACACCATACTGTGACTTTCTGTGGATGTAACGGTCTCTCAGCAGTTACAAGAAGATTTTCACTGCCCCAGATGCAACAATTTTGCGTGCTTATATAGCCACCGAGTGAAAAATGTGCTTCGTCGCTGAAGAAAATTCGATGCGAAAAAATCGTCATCCAAACGTTGTTGTTAACACTAAGACTTACAGCAGCGATATTTTCTTCTGTACGTAGAGTTCTTTGACTTGTTGTTGTTGCATCGAGTAGAGAAAATCTTGTCCGAAATCTATCGATAGTTCGACGAATAAGCTGCTCTGATGGACGATTATTTAAACCATAAATTTTACGAAGTTTGGCGAATAGAACACTGATCTTGAAAATAAATTTCAACAATTTGTAAACGTTGTTGAGGCGTGAGTCTTTCCAATATAATTTGTCAATGCTTACTAAATAGAAATGTCAAAACAACATGGCTTCTACCTTCTGTCAAATCACAGTTATCCCTATCGAAAGTTCTATACCTTTAAAAAAACACCCGATACGTGTATTTAGTTCCTTTTTTTGAGATAGTGAACTAATGAATGCTGAGCAGGTTATGTTTCATTTGAGCAAGTTGGATACGGATTTTCATACTGATGAAGAATGTTTTCATGAGGATGATAGTATGAGCGATGCAGAACATGAAATAGTAAGAAATAAAAAGAAACTTCTTGAACGCTCTTCAACTCGTTCAATCACTATTATAAGTGATCAGACACCACTTCAACAACAAGCGCTTAGGGAACTACGTGAGGAGTTGGAATCTAGGAAAAAGGAATGTCAAACCAACCTAACAATAAGGTATATGAATGGAACTCCGAAGATAGTTCCTTTTCGTGTTTAAAACTAATGTTGACTTTCTCGATTGGATATTTTTCTATACCAACCTGAACAGCATTAAATCCAAATTAGATTAATTCGTTTGCTGTGTCGCCGAACAAAAACCTCTATCATAATGACAACTGAGACATGGCTTACAGCTTTTGACCCAGACTCGCTTTGGAATATAGACGTCTCTCAATAATGAGCAGGATTCTACGTATGCGGAACATCTAATAAGATAGAAACATGATTTTGATGAACGTTTTAAGATTTTGCCTAAAGAAAATAAGGGTCTGAAACGGAATATGTTGGAAAGTTTGGACATAAACCGATTCATAAATTCGAGGAATTTATTTAATGAACAAACTATCTAATTCAACTTTATTGGATCTATTCAACTAGGGACCCGGTGGTTCTACCAAAAGTAATAATAATATTTTATTGTATCCTTATCTCTAAACAGAAAATATTTATATATTGCATGTTACAAAATTTCAGACTAGTTGTTTATAAGCATTTGAAAAAAATTCTATGTAAACGAAACGCGCCATGTGACCAACTCAAGATAATAAATAGAAATCAACATACAGGCGTCCGGATTTAACGTTCACATATGTGAACGGATTTAACGTTGATATATTTCAGGGGGTGATTCTAGAGGACAAAATATGAAGAAAACTTCATATCAACTAAGGTCCTAAAATGTACCCCATGGACGCTAAAGGTTCTTCAACGTGACCTCCAAAATCGAATAAACTAGCGATATCTTTGTCAAAATTTGGTGGATTCAAATGAAATTCAGTACATGGAAGTTTTTTGATGAACTGAATCGTCTGGCGATTAAGAAACTTACTGATTCTCATCAGGGGCGGAGAAAATAGGGGGTCTTTCATAAAATTACTTCTAATTTCTGACGGAGTACTCAAATTGAAATTTTAGTCAAAGAAATAGATTCCTCAAAAATTTTTGAAGAAAAAAGGTACTCGTTGATAGCGTTACGGAGCACCATCCTCGAGAAAAAAGTGATTTTGTGATGATATGCATTCTAACTGAACCATTGACGTTATTGCTGACGAATGTCAAAGCGACAGACACACACCAATTATGTTTTTCGAGATAAGCAGTCCGTAGATCACTTAGAATGCCTATCATCACAAAATTACTTTTTTCTCGAGAATGGTGCTCCCTAACGCTTTCTTTTTCTTCAAAAATGCATGAGGAGTCTATTTCTTTGATTAAAATTTCAATTTGATCACTCTGTCATAAATTAGAAGTAATTTTATGAAAGACCTCCCTATTATATCAGCCACTCATAAGAATCAGTGAGTTTTTTGATCAGTTTATCCAGAAACCTCCATGTACTGAATTTTGTTTGAATCCACCAAATTTTGACAAAGATATCGCTAGTTTATTGGATTATGGAGGTCATGTTGAAGAAGCTCTAGCGTCCATGGGGTGCATTTTAGAACCTATGTTAGTATGAAGTTTTCTTCATATTTTTACCTCTATAAACACCCCCTGAAATATATCAACATTAAATCCGGACCTGTATATACAGGTATGGAAAAGACAGTCGGAAACATAGGAAATACAGTGTTAACCAAGAATGCAGTGGAGCAGTGGAAGAATCAAAACCTCGGCGGGATGCGATGACGAATAAATGATTGTTCTCTCTCAATGGCAGTGCGTAGTGTTGATGCTTCGATCGAAAGGCTGTGCAGTCTGCGTTCACTCCCCACTACCATTGAGAGAGAACAGTCGTTTGTTCGTCATCACATCGCGCTGAGTTTTTGATTCTTACACTGCTCCACTGCATTCTTGATTAACACTGAATTGCCTATGTTTCCAACTGCCTTTTCCATACCTGTATGTGTATCATTTACCTTAAATGTACAATGGTTTTCTATCAAGTTAAGACTAACGCGATTCGAAATTTGAAATTTTTAGATCATCTATTTTAAGGAAAGGAAGAACATTTTTCTATGGAAGTTTCTGTTTGAATGAGTGTGGACAGCTCAATGGGAAAGCATTGGGCTCGTGACCGGAAGGTCCGGGTTCGAATCCTGTTCAGGTGGCGAAGAAATTTTCTAGTTGGACGGGTGTCTGCCACCGTTTCACTGTTGGGTCAAAAATTAACAGTGCTGTGACCTAAAGTGGTGCAAGATCGCATTAACAAAGCCTACCCAGAACACAACTGAACTCCTAACTCACACAAGCTGAAAAAGCTTCTGAAGGATCTTCACAGAAGATCTAGGAGTAGCAGGTTAATAATAATAATAATAATTAATTTCATGCTCAATTAATTCTAATATTAAATAAGGTTATTTTGATTTTCACGAATTTTTATTGTTGTTTAATACAACAATTGTTTCGCTATCACAATAGCATCTTCAGGTAGGTTTACATTTTGAATAATTTTTGCTACTGTGTGTTTAATCATCATCAAACGGTTCTACGCAATTAAAAATCGAATTTTCATACTTCGAAAATATGTTTTGGTGGTTAAACATGGTAATTCTTAAAAATTGCTTCAATGATGATCGACTTCCAAAAAGTAACAAACCAAGTAGTTCAATACATGAAAAAAATAAAATGTACTAACGAAATCGCAATTCTACAAATTTAAAGAATTTTTATAACGAACACTTCATAAGAAACGATTTTAAGTTCTAATCGAATTGAAATCGAACTCAATATTCAGGAGAAAGTAGTTTATCATTTTATTGAGATTTCATCTGAAATCTTAGAATTTCAGCATATCTAAAAAATAATAATGAGATATGTCTGACAAATATTGTGTGGTGTCTCATAAAATCTTTAAATGGAAATTAAATTAAAAATAAATACGTGAGAGTCAATTATGAACGAATCTAGAATGGGACATTATAGCCATATTTCAAGCAAAGCTTCTTCAATACTAACGAAGCCAAAAGTGTTCATGCTTTAAAACTATCATCACTCTTACCTAAGTTTGGATCAGAAGAAGGAGTTTGTGTAACATATTTACTTTCTCCCTCCTGTGATATGAATGACATCTCATTAGCCTGGCAAATTAGACTAACACGGTAGAAGTAATTCCTCCAAAAGTTTTCTTCAGTAATTCTGAAACATTGAAAAGTTAAATAATATATGTATAGAATCCCATATACTTGTTCGATGAATTGCTATTGTCCAACACATAATGAGTGAAAAATGTAAACCTAAAGAAGCCACAGTATTGACGTAGCAATTTTTGGGTTCGTTAGCATAAACTTGGTATCTAACATAGCCCCACAGAAAATGGTCTAAAGGTGTTAAATTATAAGAGATCTTGAGGGCTCTTCTGCAAGATAACCGATTCACCAAATAGTTCGCGCAATAAATCCATCGTAAGCCAGCTGTGTGGTAATTTTCACAGTTTTTTTGAAACAAAATATCGTCTTGATTGATTCGTTGCGTTTTCCGGAAAAAAATCGTTTGGCTTGTCATTTTTTAACAATAGAATTGGTAGCGTTTATAATTCACAGTTACAGCAAGTTCTTGCTTTTTTTGAGGAAATATGGCCCAATGATTGCACCTTACCATAATCCACACATTGAATAATATTAATTCGGACACATTGTTTCATGTCCCATTCATGCTCAAGCGTTAGAGAATGTCTCTATTTCTACAGGTATTCCACGGAGGACTATAACGCTAACAATACACGAGAGGTCGATCATAATTTCCTTAAGTTGGAGTTGCTCAATGAAGCACTGGCATCCAAATCATAAATCAATAATGAATCAACTAAACAACTCAATCAAAACAGAACTAAGAACTTACTACAATGAACAATGGAAAAACAAACTAGACAAGTTATCAGAAAAAAACCAACTACCGTGGACAATAGCTAAATCATTCACAAAACAGAAAAAATAAAACTCTACACTAAAAAAACAATCGCATAATAAACAGAAATGAGGAGAAAGCAAAAATATTCTTCATAATACTTGAAAATCAATATTCACCGAACGAATTGAACGACAACAACTTCGAAAAAAAATAATAGATAGGGCTATCATTAATAAGGAGTATGAGGTATGGTAATAGAATGTTCTAGAAATCTAGACAGTGTAACGTACATCTGCATAACTCGAACAAACTCGAGAATGTTTTGTAGATCACAGAGGCAAATTGCGGACACGAGCACGTTTCAACCTGATTGGTTTTCATCAGTGGAATGTATGCTAGTGACTCCAAATCCGTCCAGTATCATTTCTTTACTTGAATTAACACGCAAAGGTATGTCTTGTACGTATTTTGCATACTCTAGATGGCATTAGTGTATTATTAATATGTTAGAGTCTCTGTGTATGTATTTTGCATACTCTAGATTGGGCTAGTGTATTAGTAATATCTTTTGAATCTCTGTGTATAGCGAATATAGATACTG
The DNA here is from genome assembly GCA_034642435.1 of Megalocaria dilatata. NCBI lineage: Eukaryota > Metazoa > Arthropoda > Insecta > Coleoptera > Coccinellidae > Megalocaria > Megalocaria dilatata. The sequence goes on from CM067863.1 coordinate 14,105,476, forward strand.
GACAGATTTGGAGTCACTAGCATACATTGCACTGACGAAAACCAATCAGTTTGAAACGTGCGCATGTCTGCAATTTGCCTCTGTGATCTACAAAACCTTGTCGAGTTTGTTCGAGTAGAGAATTGTTATACAGATGTATGTTACACTGTCTCGATTTCTAGAACTTTCTATTGCCATAGTTCATACTCCTTATTAATTTCAGTAAAAATTCTGAAGGAAAAACAAAATGAATACAAAACAGCTTTCGATAAAGTTTGGCACCAAGGTCTCATATATAAAATGATACAAGAGCATATGTGAAACTAATAGAATCCTACTTAGATAATAGATAATTATATGTAGAGGTGGACAGAGAAACTTCAGAAATTAAAAATATGAGAGCCGGAGTTCCACAAGGCTCTTAACTAGGACACATACTCTACAATATATACACATGCGATACACCTAACAACCCAGAAACAACCCTAGGATTCTTTGCAGATGATGAGGCAGCTCTAGAGATAGGAAAAACAGTAGAAAGTACGAATAAAAAACTTTAAAATCACGTCTACAAACTAACAAAATGGTACAGTAAATGGAGAATAATAATAATAATAAATGAAACCAAGAGTCAAGTCATTATTTTCGAATACAAAAACAAAAAAGAAAAACCGAAGGAGAAAATGAACTTACACGGCAGAAAACTGGAATGGCAAAACGAAGTCAAATACTTGGGAATAATCATGGATAAAAACCTGACCTTCGACGAGCAAATCAAAGAAACAGGAAGAAAGGTTGAAACAATTAGGGGATACTGAATTGTTTCAGCCGTTACTATTTGGTAGTTGATCATAATTAAAACAAATTGTACAAATTACTATGTTTTACTACCAAAAATTGATTTCAATGCCCTTTTAGAACAATGCCTGCACAAAAACTATTTTCAATTTAATAATAAAATATACGAACAATTAAACGGCCTAGCTATGGGCTCACCACTGAGTTCACTCCTTGCAGACATATTCATGTAAGAAATAGAAAATAAAATCTTCAATTCGAAACTACCTGTAAATGTTCATTTCTGGTACAGATACGTAGACGATATTCTTACGTGTATCTCCGGAACATCCAGACAACTGAGCCAATTTTTGAATTTCTTGAATAATATTCACCCAAAAATTAAATTCAAATTAGAAAAAGAATCGAAGCACAGTATTACATTTTCAGACCTCTCGATATCACACTCAAATAGAAAAATAGATTTCAACTTGTTCAGAAAACCCACATCCACTGATATATGTATTCCTATTGATTCCAATCACCCATATTCACAAAAAATGTCAGCCTATCAATCGATGATCCATAGAGCCTTCGCATTACCCTTATCAAAAAATGACCGCGAAGCTGAAGTCCAAACTATAAAATCAATAGCCGCGAACAACGGTTTCAACCCCAATATAATAGATAATCTAATTCGAAAGAAACTATCTAAAATAGCAATGAGCCAAATTTATCCCATCATAAATACCGAAGAAAATAAAAAATTCATTTCTCTGTCGTACTTTGGTAGCATAAGTCAAAAAGTGGCCAATAATTTTTCAATATCAGATGTCAATATTGCCTTCAAAACGCAAAACTAATTATCATCGGTATTATTTAACGCAAAGGACCCTACTCCAAACATACACAAATCAGGAGTTTATGAGTTATCTTGTTCTACGTGCAGTAATAAATATATAGGACAAACATGACGTTCCTTCAAGACGAGGTTCAACGAACAAAAAATGAGTTTCAGGAAAAATAAACAAAATTCCACTTTTGCCACTCATTGTCTAGAAAACGGTCATTCCTTTCCCACAATAGGTAACCTTAAAATTTTACATGTAGAATCAAAAGGGAAGAAACTCGATTATCTAGAATCTGTTGAAATTTTCAAATTAGTTCACAATAACAATAATGTAAAAATAATGAATGACTGTACGGAGCTATGTAAATCGAAAATATTTGAGATATTTAAAAAGTAACATCTGTTGAAAATCTTTTTCAACGAACATAAAATGAATTTAATGAAAAGTAAACAAAAATTCAACTTTTGCCACTCATTCTTTAGAAAACATTAATTCATTTCGACAAAAGAAAATCTTAAGAAAAAAAGAAAAATTTACATGTAGATTCAAAAAAAAAGAAACTTGATTATTGAAATTTTCAAATTCGTTCACAATAAAAATAATTAAAAAAAAAACGAATGACTGTATGGAGCTATGTAAATCCTAATATTTGAGATATACAACAAAATAATGTAAAAATAATGAATGACCGTATGGTGCTATGTAACCCCAAATATTATTTGAGATATTTAAATGGGTACCATCTGTTTAACAACCTTCTTTGTCGATTGCCGACATTCCGATATCTGTTAGAAGGCCCCCCTTTTTTAACCCGGTTTTTTATCACGTTCCGATTGTGAACCTCTGTACGACTATTGGGTATTACCGAGAATCTGTTGAAATATTCAAAATATTTATCACTTTTGTTTAAATATAATACCACTGTACCACTGTTAGGTCTTCAGTTGTCTGATAATAATAATATTTTATTCACTAAAGACTGCATTCACAATTTTACTCAGATAGATATATATATATATATATATATCTATCCATTCCTAGATACTATGGTTATCAGAGATGATACCAACACACTGATATTAGACTGGTATCAGAAACCTACATCCTCAGGTCGTTTTTTGAATTTTTATTCAAATCATCCTCGTAATCAAAAGTTGAACACAGTCTTAGCTTTAAAGAATAGAGTCACTCACATTTCAGATCAGAGGTTTTTAAGTAAAAATTTGAATACACTCTTCGATATTTTTGTCAACAATGGATACCCAAGGAATATCTTAAGGAGGTTAATTTTCAGTGCGAGTTTTTATGATGGTCCCACGGATGACAACCCACCGCAGCAAAAGTTCAAAAAATTACCGCAAATGAACGAACTAACTCATAGGGTAGTTAATTTGTTTAAAGATTATCCGCAGGTTAAAATCGCGAGATATAATGTAATGAATAACTCAAGGTTATTCTCGAAACTGAAGGACAAAACTCCGACTGATTTCATGAGTAATACTATATATAGGGTGCCATGTATGGAATGCCCGGGAGCTTACATTGGCCAATCACAGCAGTGGCTCAAAAATCGAATAACTCAGCATAAGAGTGATTGCCGAATAGGAAAAAACTCTTGTGCGTTGGTTGACCATCATAAAAAAACTGGTCACAATTTTGATTTTGACAGCGTTGGTATATTGCAACAAGAGAATGATTACAGGAAACGATTATTTCTCGAGATGCTACACATTAAAAAGGATAACAATGCAGTAAACTATAAATCAGATACAGAAGGCCTCAATACAATTTACTGTAATATTCTAAGTAAACTTTAGTACATATACTGTAGATGTCACATATTTCCCATATTGTTTCTTTGTTTCATATCGGTTATTGGAGAGCAATTTAAAACACCTGGAATATTTGGGATATTAGAAGTTTCTCTTTTGAATGTAATATAGTTGCTGATTTTTGATGTTTGATTTTTCGAGTAAAGAATTTTGTAATGTTTGATTCTGTGTTTTGGAAGTGAAGCTCTAATCTTGTAAGTGCTGTATAAAAAAAATCTTTGTTTGTTTCCTGTAAATGATGTTGCCCTTTTTTGTTTGCTGTTTTCAGTTTATCTCCTGATGATGTTGAAAATTATATCAACGAAATATTGAGATATTTGAAGAAAATTGGAGTTTTCTTGATATACAGACCACATTCCCGAAAACAAGGTAATAGATTTATTATTAGTCTGGTCGATAACCTATACTACGCAATATATATATATATATATATATATATATATATATATCCTTAATATGTTTACATGAATAAATAAATAATCACAGAAGCTCTAGCTCCGGGAAGCTATTGCTTGTACGTGATGATATTAAACAAAAATGTCCCAGCTGATGAATGAACAAAACAATGTAATACCCAACCCGCACAGAAAACAAACACATATCTCAATTCCTTAACTCCCTTAAGACTTCACCCATGGTTCAGAAAGCTGTGCAGTCTCTCCCTCCCGTATAAGAGTATCCATTTCTTGCACTCTCTTTTAAATAAGTTGATACTGTTCATCCTCAAGATGTTAGTAGGAAGCCGACTGAACAGTTTCGGCGCAAGAAAGTCACAATGTCGCTGGCCTATGGCTTTTGTACATCTAGGTACGCTAAGGGAGTTTATTCTACTTCTAGTATTATATGAGTGTCCAATAGGCTCGGAAGATATCTTCGACTTCTTGAGGTTTACTAGCATACTCAAACAGAACAGTTGCCTCACATCGAGTATCTCGCACTCACCATGCAATCTACTGTTCGAATACTTAAGTGGTCTACCATATATTGTTCGTAAGATCCATCTTTGAAGAACACTAAGTTTCTCCAGGTGAGTATCACTAACACCCCCCCAACCTACAATTCCGTATGTAAGCTGAGACTGGACTAAAGCACAATACAACAGCCTGAGATGTTCCAAATCAAGGTAATCCCTCAAATATCTTAGCTTAAATAAAACACCCCTAAGCTTGTCAACCAAGTTTTTTACTTGAAGATCCCATCTAAGATGTCGGTCAACTATTATCCCCAAATATCTGATCGACTCTGCCTCCAGGATCATGGAATCAGCAGCAATTGTCAGAGGCCTCATACACGGCAGTCCATTGGAATATGAACAAAAGGGCAAGTATCTTGTCTTCTCCAGGTTGAGGGTTAGCGTATTATACTTCAACCAGTCTTGCAATACTCCGAAATCAGCCTCGGACGCAGATTTTAAGGTCTCCCACGAATCAGATTCACAAAATAGTGCAATATCGTCTGCAAAGCTTAGGATTTGACCACTAATTCTTAGATTTAATAAGTTGTTGATATACAGGGTAAACAACAGTGGCCCCAGGACAGTACCTTGTGGCACCCCGTAGGTTGTATATGCGGGTCTGCTTAGTTCACCATCGATTTCGACTCTCTGCTCTCGGTGAGTTAAATAACTCGCAAGTAAGTTATACACTCTTCCCCTAAACCCATAATTATTCAATTTACTGAGTAGTTTCTCGTGTGACACAGTATCGAAGGCCTTAGAGAGATCCACAAAAATGCACAAGGATGGTCTACATTTGTCGAGCGAGCGATAGATATGAGATGTCAACTGATAGAGTGCATCCTCTGTTGATCTTCCTTCTATGAATCCATATTGCCGTGGTGAAATGAGCTCATTTTTGAGGCAAAAATCTGTAATTCTCTTTTTCAATATTTTCTCTATAATCTTGGCGATATTGGATATCAGAGATATGGGTCTATAGTTAATCATCTCCAGTTTATTTCCCTTCTTAAACATAGGCCTCACAATTCCAATTTTCAATCTGCTCGGAAAGTATCCCTCTTCAAAACAGCGATTAATCAAGTGTGTCAAAGGGAACTTTATTTCATCGACTAGTTTTTTCAAAGTTTCCGCCCTTATATTGTCAACCCCGGGAGCCTTCTTTTGTCCTAGCTGCATTATTATTGTATGCACTTCTTCGATATTTACAGGAAAGAGACACATGGAGTTTTGCACATTTTTATCGCTGTCTTTATAGTTTTCGGGAGTTTTAATCTTTTCTGCGTATTCCCGTCCGAGTGAAACATAATATTCGTTGAAATGATCCGCAATGTCCTTCCTACATTCCAATAATGTGCCGCCGACAGACCTAATTTTATCAATGTTTGTTCTAGGTTTGGACCGATTACAAATATGGTCCACGCACTCCCAGAGGGCCTTTGACTTGCACACATTGTTTCTGATCAAACGTTGAAAATATGTTTTTTTAGCAGCTTTTATTAATTTTGTTAGTTTATTCTTATACCCTAGATATTCCATAACCAAAAGCGAGTTGCCGGGATCTCTTTGCACGGCTTTGTACAGAAGTTGTTTTTTGTCAATAGATGTCAAAAGTGCGCCAGTAATCCATTTTTTTTTCTAGTATTTTTCTTTTTCAGTATGATACTTTTTGTATTTTCATTGATATATTTATTAACCTTTTCAATAAAGTTATCAGTAATATGATCTATATTTTGTGAACTATAAATTTCTTCCCATTTCTCCAATTTTAAGGCGGCTTTAAGTGCTGGATAATCAATATATTTTCTACATCCGTTATCCACCTCTGACACAACAGATGGCATTCCATTGAAATCCACTGATAATGCTATTGGATAGTGGTCTGTAATGGAATATTGAAAAATATAAGACTGAATCCTTCTACGAATTCTCGATCTCACGAAAAAATGGTCAACGCAAGTCTGGCTTTGGGGACGAGTGCATTCATTGATATACGATTCATAACCAAATGCGCTCAAGATGTTCTTATACTCCTCGCAGTAATCCGAATGCGATAATAAATTAATATTCATATCTCCTGTTATTATATGCATAATTTTTCCTTTTATTGTCTGAATATATTGTTCTAGGTTGATGTTGAATTTTTTCGGACATGCATTTGGTGATCTGTAGATAGCTGAGAGGATCACATGTTGTGATCCAATCTCCGCCGAAACCTCCAGCAACTTAATTTCGCCCAAGTGTTTCACCGCATGTGTAAATTGTATTTCATTTCTGATGTATATTATGACCCCATCATTTTTGTTCAATATACCCTCATTATACAGCGTTGTGAATCCTTCAATTCTGAGTACTTGCAAATCATGTACGATAAATGTTTCAGTAAGAACAATCATTTGAAAATCCAGCGTAATCTTATTTAAAAACAAGAACAGCTCATCCAAATTTTTCATTATACTTCTGATATTTACATGCAAGATATTGAGTGGGGTATGCGTCTGTGTCACAAGAGTCCCCACATCAGAAATTTTTTCCGCCAAGATCGGTTTATCACGATATTCCCTTATGAATGGATCCATCTCAACCAAGAACACTCGCTAACTGGACAACAACAATAACAAATAAAGTGAATTTACACGCAAATTCAGGAGTTTATTTCAAGTCCCTTTTCTGCAAATTATTGCGTAATCGAGTATTTTTACCGTATGATACCTTGACACCTCTATCAGATTTTGGTGTATTCTTAGCTGTTGTTTTATCATTCACTGGTGTATTGCTAGAAGGACCCGCAGCCGAAACATCCACCGGAACAGCCCGCTTAACCCGATCCTGCAAATGGTTACCTTCCAGCCTTGGCACAACGACCTGAGAAGGTGTTCCTGGAGCACTATTGGACTTAGTGTCTTCTATTCGGGATTCATTCAGTTCTTGCACTGAAAACTCAATATTGTTGACGACAAGTTTACCGTTTTTAATGAAGCACGTCTTACCCTTTTCCCTCTCCTCAATTAAATGTCCCTTTAATAACCGGTACTCTTCCCGCTGCTTCTCCGATAAATCGCTCGCTATTGTAATACCAGTCGCCTTGAGCTTGTTACAGTTTTTAATAACTTCAATTTTTTTGAGATACGAGACGAACTCAATCTTCACCGGACGGTTTGACTTCTTACCCAGACAGAAAAAGTCATTTATATCTCTGCCATGAATCTCAACCCCCACTAGCTTTTTTATCTCTTTACATACAAAATCCAGATTAACATCCTCATTTGAGGCCTTCCATCCGAAAACAATAATGCTATTCTTTCTAGACTTTCTCTCAAACTGTTCAATTTTTTCTTTCAAAATTGCGTTCTCCGTCTCCAGTCGACGATATCGGAATTTCAAATCATCGAGTTCCAGTAATATATTCGATTCAGAAGCCCGAATACAATTTTTCAATTCGCTCTTAACATTATCTATCTTCTCCAGTATGTGTTGAACAGATTTTTCATCCATAGTATACTTAATTTACGATTTTTTCTTTTTTTTTTTTGCGATTAACTGGAAGGTAGCAATGCAACCTTAAAACATACAAAGGAAAAACAGGTGAACAAACTTCACTTCCCTGGGCCCTTAAGGAAGACTCAAGACAGACCAGGGAGACCACGGAAACATAGGATACGGAGGAATGTGGTGCGATATGGAAGGACGGCCTCGCTCCGAGGACAGACAGCGCAAATATGTTCAACGAAATTCCAACTGCGGAGCGTTCGCCGCTTGTCGATACGACGAAAAAAGAAGAGATATCAAATGAACATAAACAATCGTCTCTTCAAAATGATCTTTCTTAAATATCATGCACATACACATACGCAATAAACTAAATGATCTCACCTCTCCAAACTCAAATTAGAAAATACCAATAAATCATCCAAAAACTCACTGTTAATACGGAACATCAAACAATACGTGTTCACTCATCAAGCTATATAGCAATATTGATGATGGGATAGTTCATTTCCCGAAACTCGAGTCACAAGAAAATGTGTAATATATATTTTTTTGGTAGTAAAACATAGTAATTTCTATAATTTGTTTTAATCAATTAGGGGATATCTCTACCCCCCTTATAAAAAGGAAAGACAAACTAGATCAGAGACTGAAAGTCAGATTATACAAATCAAAATACTGGAAATACAAAATCAAACTCTAAGAGAAGCAATTAACGCTGAGTGGCACACAAAATACGATTAAAGAACACATAACAAATTTAGCAAAAAGAGCCTACGAGAGAATGGAGAATCACGGAGAATCAAATCAGGGAAAGTGTCAGCTATGATGAGAACGAAAAATAACAAGACCAAGGACCAGATTGAAAGAATACTTGGACGAAATACAACAGCAAGAGAACGAAGTTCTTCTCGTAGTCTGAAAAAACAAAGACCCAGGATACAGAAGCTACAAGGGTTCCTTGTTAACGCGTTTATGACTACGATTTCTTTTTTTTTACTGTATGTCGCGCTGTTGAATGAATTTTCGAGTAGAAACCAGGATGAAATGTGATTGCCTTCCATGATCATTGAATTAGGAGGTTAGTATCACCTCCTTGACACATCTTAAAAGTTTCAATATTGCCACGTCACATTCTTTAATGGCCAGCTTTAGTAATGAAACCGGTCCTCCACGAAACGGTATCCTGTATGTGTATTGTTCATGTGAAGAACAGGATGTATCCATCTGAAAGCTGGAAAGCCTTTTAGTTGATAATTAAGGCTATGTATTTTTACCCGTCTAGTGGATCAATGGCCGCTTGGCTGAGAAGATCATCCAACAGTATTGTGATTCGATCAGGTTTTTCTCGTCTTAGTTGAATTTTTATTTCTGAATTCAGGTAGCCTTTATGAGCGCTTGTTCCAGGGAATAGCGTGCCATCGTCTCGCCTAAACGTCTGTGATTTTCGAATTTTGAGCCGTAATTCTGTCCAGCTGGTTTGTCCGTACACGCTCTTTTTAGAAAAGACGTTTGAAATCTTCAAATATATGTAGCAGGATACCGTCTATTGTTTATATATAACAGGTTATCCATTTCGTGATCCGGATTTCACAGCCCTGTTTCAATGACATATGTCGCACAGAACTCTGATCCGAAGCCTCATATGTTCAGTTGAAGGTTAGCCATTTAACAATATGGATCGTTTATCTACTGCTGAACGTGTAAAAATTGTGAAAACTTACTACAAAAACAATGATTCTGTATAAGTACGTTTCGTGCATTACGGGCAGATCATGGTTGACATACATTCTGTCAAGAAAGTACCGGGAATTATCGATTTGAATCTGGCGGGGCAATGAGGCAGGTAAAAATTTTTTTTCCTAGGTTGGTACCACTGTCCTTAATTACTATGCCAAGCTTGAGCGGGATCTGTCAACTAGTGTGTTTGCAACAGCTGATTAAGTCAGTCGATGTCAGAGTGCGTGCCGATTTTTACTATGGGTGATTACGTTGAGCAAAGAATTTGTTTGAAGTTTTGTGTTGCAAATGAATTTTCGTGTGCCGATGCATTGAAAATGTTGCAAAAGGCCTTTGGTAATAATGCTCTATCGAAAACTCGTGCATATCAGTGGTACAGAGCCTTCAAGGACGGTCGTGAAGTGGTCGTCCATCGACGGCTTCGATCGAAGATAACGTTGATAAAATTAAGGAAAGGGTGCTGGAAAACCGTCGTACCAGCTTGAGAGAGATAGCACATGATCTTAAGATATCCCACGAGTCCGCACGTACGGTTTTGATTGATATTTTGGGCATGAGAAAGGTGGCCGCACGACTCGTACCGAAACACCTGAATTTTCTTCAAAAACGTCATCGCGAACAGGTTGCTTCAGACATGCTGGATCGCTGTAATTCCGATTCTACATTCATGGAACGCATTATAACTGGTGATGAGACCTGGGTCTACGAGTACGATATGCAAACAAGCCAGCAATCATCGGAATGGGCAAAAAATGAGCCGAAACCGAAAAAACCACGCCAAAGCCGCTCGAAAATGAAGGTGATGCTCATTGTTTTCTTCGATATCCGTGGCGTGGTGCACTACGAATTCGTTCCAGAGGGTCAGACGGTAAACAAGGAGTATTACCTAGGCGTTATGAAACGTTTGCGTGAGCGTATCAGTAAGAAGCGGCCAAATTTGTGGGCGAACAACTCATGGATTTTGCATGACGATAACGCGCCTTCTCACCGAGCTACGATTGTGACTGACTTTCTCGCCAAAAACTCAACAAACGTGCTTCAGCAACCACCGTATTCACCGGATTTGGCTCCCTGCGACTTTTTCCTCTTCCCAAAACTAAAATTGCCCCTTCGTGGCACCCGTTTTGAGTCGATTGAAGCCATAAAACAAAATTCGGCGCAAGAGCTAAAGTCCATCCCGGAAAGCGCCTATAAAAAATGTTTCGATAATTGGAAGTGCCGTTGGCATAGATGTATTGAAGCAAATGGAGCCTATTTTGAGGGCGACCCAATAAATTTTGACGATTAAATGTGAAAATGTTGTTTTAATTGAAAATTCCCGGTACTTTCTTGACAGAGTAGTAATCCTCCATCTGAGCGTACAACACAGAGAAAACATTCGAAGAGGCTGGATCTGTTACTCATGCCTTAAGGCCGAAATGCACGCTCGACCGAAAATATTTCTACTGTAAGTGAAAGTGTTGAAGAAGATCCAAATTTATCAATTCATTCGGGCGCACAACATTTAAGCCTCTCTTGCGGCACACTATGGCGTATTTTGAATCTGGATTTGCATCTCAAGACACAAGAACTAAACCCAGCTGACCATAGAATACGTAGAACATATGCCGATTGTATGCTTGAACAACAACGTTTGGTTGACGATTTTTTCGCATCGAATTTTCTTCAGCGACGAAGCACATTTTTCACTCGGTGGCTACATAAACACGAAAAAATTGTTGTATCTGGGGCAGTGAAAATCCTCTTGTAACTGCTGAGAGACCATTACATCCACAAAAAATCACTGTATGGTGTGCAATTTGGTCTGGTGGAGTGATTGGTCCGTACTTCTTTGAAAATGAAGAAGCCGTAAATTCTCATCGCTATAGCCAAATGATTACCGATTTTTTTGGCCTGAAATTAAAGATATGGAATTGGAAGATATGTGGTTTCAGTAAGATGGTGCAACAAACCACACAACACGACCCGTTTTGGATTTATTGCAAGAAAAATTTCCAGGACGCGTAATTTCTTGTTTCGGCGATGTGAATTGGCCACCAAGGTCTTGTAATTTATCGCCTTTAGATTTTTTTTTGTGAGGTTTTGCGGAGGATCGTGCTTATGCAGATGATCCTCAGACTATTGACGTTGACTTTCGGAAGCACAAAATAGATAACCCTGTATTATGTGAGTTTATAGGTGTTTACCTCAACTTCTTATTCATAATAATAATAATAATCATTCTGCTAACATACACAGTGGATTGATTAGCAAGTTGGACAGAGGACTCCATTCCGTGCTCCTACAATGCATTTAGTATATATATATATAGTCTGTCTTGAGAATATCGGGAAAAAACAAAGCTCATTTGTAATTATCGGGTGTTTTTTTTAGAGTGACAGAACTTTCGATAGGGATAACTGATTTGACACGAGGTAGAACTCATGTTGTTTTGAAATTTCTGTTCAGTAAGCATTGACAAATTATCATGGAGAGACTCACGCCGCAACAACGTTTACAAATTGTTGAAATTTATTTTCAAAATCAGTGTTTTATTCGCCAAACTTATAGAGCACTTCGTGAAACATTTTCTCTACTCGATGCAACAACAACAACAAGACAAAGAATTGTACGTACAGAAGAAAATATCGCTGCTGTAAGTCATAGTGTTAATGATTATCCAGATTTGTCTATTCGTCGACGTTCACAACAGATTGGACTCTGTGCATCCACATGGAAAATTTTGCGTAAAGATCTTGGTCTACACCCATACAAGATCCAACTATTTCAAGAACTGAAGCCACTTGACCATAATAAGCGTCGTTTGTTTGCTGATTGGGCCCTAGAATAGCTTGAGGTTGATCCACTTTTTTGTCGTAAAATTGTGTTTAGTGATGAAGCTCATTTCTGGTTGAACGGCTATGTAAACAAGCAAAATTGCCACATATGGAGTGGAAACAATCCTCAAGAAGTTCTGCAGGTTCCTTTGCATCCTGAAAAATGCTTTGTATGGTGTGCTTTACACGCTGGAGGCATCATCGGTCCATATTCCTTTAAAAACGATGCTGGAGCTAATGTTAAAGTGAATGATGCTCGTTACAGATCGATGATCAATGATTGTTTGTTTCAAAAGTTGAATGGTATCGACCCAGAATTGTTTTGGTTCCAACAAGATGGTGCTACCGTAACAATTGATTTATTGAAAGAAAGATTTGGCGATAACATTATTTCGAGAAATGGTCCAATTAATCATTAATCCAATTAAATCATTTGGAATGCTACAATACTTTTCACTATTAATGGTACCATCACCTATACAGAGAGGCGTAGCACCACGCTGAGATATTGCTCACCAACTCATTATTTTGGTGGGAAATTTGAACGGTAACAGATTGTTTTGATAGAAATTTCAAGTGATTTACCAAGTTGGAAACAACTTTCATTAGATATAAAGACATTATTCAAATTATCTTCTTGAAAACGTTGACAAAATTCTATCCTCCGTTCCTTTTGTAAAGGTGTCATTATAGGGATTTTTTGGTTTCCTTGATATGTAGCCTCGTCTTTTCAGTGACATACCGATGGTTTCTGGACATACTTTTATTTTTCGTTGATTTCCAAATCTGTTAGCCAAACCCCAGGCATGTATTGTGTCGTCCTAAGGCTAATAAAGCGTTTAAATTGTTTCCTTTAATCTTACGCGGTCTTCCTGAAACTGGTCTATGCCTCATATCCACGCCACTTTTTCTCAGTTCAGTCAATTGCATTTATTTTTAACGTTTCGAAAACCTTTTCTATACAAATATTCTATCTGTTTTCTTTTGTCTAATTGCGACATTATTTCATAAATTGTATACCTGTTGACAATCAACAATATTTGACAAATAGTGTTGCCATGCAACTTTGGCCATAGCCGACTATCTGCACAACTTATTTTTTACATTACTTTGTCTTAGGATAATACAAAAAAGAAGTATATTAAAATTATGAAAAATAATAAATTCCGGATAATTTCTAGTCGGACTGTATAATCCCTACATATGCCGTCGAGTTCAAATTTCAGTATTTAGATATGAAGAAACGACACGAACGCTCGTGCCTTATTTCGTGAAAATAAATTACATAATTCCGGCAAAAAGTATGAAAAGTTCACTTTCTTCAAAAGATCAGTTCTAAAATAACAGAAAATGATGTTTATTTGAGTTTCGGATGACAAAACACATAATTCTATGTTTTGCGCGTTTGTTCTAGGGAACAGCGTACTATCGTTTTTAGGTTATCCGAGGTCAGAAGTAATTCAGTGCGCCCGATCCGTCCGTAAACAACTTTCGAACGGAAATTCCTACGACCGAATTTGAATTAAGCATGAAGATGTTAAATAAAGACAAGAATGATAATGCAAAATTTCGTGAGGATCGTAGGTTAGAAACAAGCGCGCAAAAGCTTCTGAATTCACGTAAATGCTTTTCAGGAATTTTTTCGTTTTTAAAGATTTTAAGGCTATTAATATTGACACCTTCAATATGTTTAAGGACTTTTTCTATGGTCAGATGTTCTCTAAATCTCGGTTCAAAGTTCCTACCTGTTTTTCCAACGTAAGTTGCCTTACAGTCATTTCAATTCATTCTGTAGACTTCCGAAACTTTTGGTGGGTTTTGTTTTCGTTTGCCGTTGAGTATAATTTTTTCTAGATTAGGACAATCTGAGATGGCATTTCTTAGGTCAAATTTATATCAGATTTTAATGGAAAAATGTCCAAATGAGCTTGAGGTTATGTTTTTGTGATCAGAATCATTCTATTCGCAGAATGTATTGGAAATTCGTTTTTTCGATTTTATTGTACAAATTTCTACATAAAAATTAGTTATTGTAGAGGTTCTATGAATCATGGAACTGAAAGCTGCAAATTTATAATTATCCAGACTAAAAGAGCTTGAAAAGTGTTTGGAGATGATTCAATCCGTAAATTTACTTTGTCTTAAGATGTAATTTATTGGGAGTACACATTATTTCGAAATTTTTTTTTTACTAAAACAAAAAGGCAATTGGTGTTCTTAAAGGTAAGACCAGAAACAAAATTTTGTCTCCTTTAAATATTTATTTATTAATTTTAATGACTTTCGTATATCTGTTGGTTTTTCAAATAAATTATATTCTTTGAGAAGTCCTTTAAGTGTGTTCATGTTTTTAAAAGGCAATTGGTGTTCTTAAAGGTAAGACCAGAAACAAAATTTTGTCTCTTTTAAATATTTATTCATCAATTTTAATGACTCGTATATCTGTTGGTTAGTAAAAGGCCTTTCTATTTTATTTTATATATAATATATAATTATATTTTGGCTTCAACAAATCTCATTATGAAATGTCAATGAATTTAAATAAGCCTTAAAAATAACTCACTGTTCTTTGATTTTGTTAGATCAATCTTGAATTATAAAGTTGATCTGTGTTTCGAAGCATTTGTCCTTTTACACGTGCTGAGGTTTTGATATAGGTTAGTTTTTTATTTTGATATTTGGAATATTATTGAGGACTGAAGACGGAATTGCTTAGAATTATATTTGTTTTTTGAAGATATAGTGCATTTTTTTAAAGATTTCTGAATTAACTTATTCGAATGTTTAAATATATTAAATATTTCAAATAAATTATATTCTTTGAGAAGTCCTTCAAGTGTGTTCATGTTTTTAAAAGGCAATTGGTGTTCTTAAAGGTAAGACCAGAAACAAAATTTTGTCTCCATTAAATATTTATTTATTAATTTTAATGACTTTCGTATATCTGTTGGTTTATTTATTTCATTTGACATTATATATCGAGTTTCGATTATATACGTCTATTAAATGTAAGCGGTGCTTGTTTCAGACATTAATTTCATTCTAAAAGTTTTTTGAATAAAAAAATTTTTTGAAATTAAAATTGTAGAAGATAAACATATTTCAATTTGTTTTAATATTCAAATTTTGTTATATTTCTTCTATCAGGTAAAAGGCCTTTCTATTTTATTTCACATTATTTCGGTTTGTTTTCAAAAGATGGTTCTAAAATTATTGAATTTTTAAATAATAACAACCGATTGCTTCGCGGTTTCAGACAGATTCAAAATATGCCGATAACAGCCAGTTTGAATTTTTTCTAGTTTTATACAAAATGTTTTTAATTACGCTGTTGAAAGTGTCAGCTTTTTTAATAACTAAAAAGTATTTTGGGGAAGTTTTAATTTTTTAATTTACTTGGAAGAAAGTGTAGTGACAATGCTCCAACTGACGAGTCATGTAGAGAATGGTTTCGGCGCTTCAAGAGTGGTGATTTTAGCGTTGAAAAAAGAACTAGCTCGGGACAGCCAACAATATTCGAAGACGATGAATTGAAGACATTATTCGATGATGGACCAAGTCTAACGCAAGACGAGTTTGCACTTATGTTGGGGGTGAACTACAGTGTCTGTACGTTTGAAATCTATAGGCCTGCTTCAAAAGCAAGGCAATTGGGTTCCTTATGAATTGAAAGGCGATTATTTTCTTGTGAGCAGCTGTTCCAAAGGTAAAAACGAAAGAGTTTTTTACACCAGGTAGTGACTGGTGACGAAAAGTGGTCAGTCCTGTGACTTAACGTGGCGCAAGATCGCAGTAATAAAGCATAACCAGAACACAACTGAACTTCGAACTCGCACAAACTGAAAAAGCTTCTGAGTAATTACAGAATATCTAGGAGTATCAGAATAATATTTAGTTTGCAAATCATGTTAACATTTGCACAATCATTCGCATTATTTTCTTTCAGGAATATTCAATATTTCATGGAAAAACATAGAAATTCTGAAGCAACCACAAACTGTAGGGTAAGTGCGGTGATTTTGAAGTTAAGTTTGGCATTGCCGCATATTCCATGACAGTATGATATTTCACATATTCACAGAAGATCTAGGAATATCAGGATAATACATTATGTCAAGAAAGTACCGGGAATTATCGATTTAAATCTGGCGGGGCAATGAGGCAGGTAAAATTTTTTTTTCCTAGGTTGGTACCACTGTCCTTAATTACTATGCCAAGCTTGAGCGGGATCTGTCAACTAGTGTGTTTGCAACAGCTGATTAAGTCAGTCGATGTCAGAGTGCGTGCCGATTTTTACTATGGGTGATTACGTTGAGCAAAGAATTTGTTTAAAGTTTTGTGTTGCAAATGAATTTTCGTGTGCCGATGCATTGAAAATGTTGCAAAAGGCCTTTGGTGATAATGCTCTATCGAAAACTCGTGCATATCAGTGGTACAGAGCCTTCAAGGACGGTCGTGAAGTGGTCGCCCATCGACGGCTTCGATCGAAGATAACGTCGATAAAATTAAGGAAAGGGTGCTGGAAAACCGTCGTACCAGCTTGAGAGAGATAGCACATGGTCTTAAGATACCCCACGAGTCCGCACGTACGATTTTGATTGATATTTTGGGCATGAGAAAGGTGGCCGCACGACTCGTACCGAAAGACCTGAATTTTCTTCAAAACCGTCATCGCGAACAGGTTGCTTCAGACATGCTGGATCGCCGATTCTACATTCATGGAACGCATTATAACTGGTGATGAGACCTGGGTCTACGAGTACGATATTATGCAAACAAGCCAGCAATCATCGGAATGGGTGGCAAAAAATGAGCCGAAACCGAAAAAACCACGCCAAAGCCGCTCGAAAATGAAGGTGATGCTCATTGTTTTCTTCGATATCCGTGGCGTGGTGCACTACGAATTCATTCCAGAGGGTCAGACGGTAAACAAGAAGTATTACCTAGGCGTTATGAAACGTTTGCGTGAGCGTATCCGTAAGAAGCGGCCAAATTTGTGGGCCAACAACTCATGGATTTTGCATGACGATAACTCGCCTTCTCACCGAGCTACGATTGTGACTGACTTTCTCGCCAAAAACTCAACAAACGTGCTTCAGCAACCACCGTATTCGCCGGATTTGGCTCCCTGCGACTTTTTCCTCTTCCCAAAACTAAAATTGCCCCTTCGTGGCACCCGTTTTGAGTCGATTGAAGCCATAAAACAAAATTCGGCGCGAGAGCTAAAGTCCATCCCGGAAAGCGCCTATAAAAAATGTTTCGATAATTGGAAGTGCCGTTGGCATAGATGTATTGGAGCAAATGGAGCCTATTTTGAAGGCGACCCAATAAATTTTGACGATTAAATGTAAAAATGTTGTTTCAATTGAAAATTCCCGGTACTTTCTTGACGGAGTAGTATATACTAATAATACTCGATTGAATCTTGTTGCAAATAGCCTTGTGAAATTTGGCTAGAGATAATGGTATAGAGAGCATATTTATGATTCTAGCCAGGGCAGTGGTTGAAAGTCGGGATGCTAGACAAGAAGGGTATTATATTCATCTGGTGCGAATAATTATCGGCTCAGGATTGCTCGAAAAGTACTTCAAGGGTTTAGCGTGTCTTGATACGACCGATTATTGTTTGTGAGACATTTCTGGTGTTTTTGGGTCTTGACGTATAAGGTTGAAGACCGTTGGTGCTTGAACCCGGATCGATGGAAGCATCTATTATTGAGATTCATGTTTCTTGAATTTGAAGCTGGGTGGTGAAAATCAAGCCCCAAGAATGGATTTTGTCCATTCACAAACCTGATCTTTCAATTCTTACTTAAGACCCATTCTAAAAATTTTAAATTCTCTAAATTAGTTCTTTCAAAATTTTTTTGAATAATGAACAAATGGTCAGACAGGTGGGTAGAATTGAATTTGACCCCCAATTTTCCATCTTCAGGTCCACTGTGATCGATTATGACTATTTTTGACCAAAATAAGATAAATTACAGGTATTTGGACGACTTGTTAAATGTTAAGCCCGATAATCGGAATTACAGATCACAAAATATAAGAAATATTGGCGGTTATTTCGTAAATTAGTTGAAAAAGAGGCGACATATATAAGAATTTAACTACACATTGTTGTTTCGTTACTTGTTAATTTCACAAAATATGAAATTTATTGCGATCATTCTAGAATTTCATGAAATAACCCAGTTCTGACAGTTAAGAACCTTTTTATTATGAATTCTGCCTCACCTATGAACCCTTATAATTTGGGTTATTGCACTCTTGTACCCCTGTCTACTTTTAAAACTGTCGTTCCAGATGCAGATAAATATAATTGTAAATAATTTGTGATTGTGGAAATCGTTTAACATAGTATAAAATTGGTAGTACATCTATATTTTCAGCCTAAAAGTTCACGTTTAAGAATGGACTGATCAGAAAGAAGAGCTTAAAGAAATGATATCGGATTTTACTGTACGAAGTTTCACAAATTACTGTACGCTTAGTAAAATGATTTTTCCTTAAATCTCATTTTTTCATTGCACGTACTTAGGAGTTAAGTATATGAACATTACAGGGAGTTAAAATTTTTTTCTGCGATTTTCGACTTCTGAATTGTCTATATTTTCCGGTAGGATCTATAAAAGTAAATTAGTAGAAGGCATTCGTAGATAAGCTCTGTACAAACTGTCCAAGTGTTCCGTAAGCAGGCTTTTCATATGAGGGATTTCATTTAAGATGACTTACAAAGATTTCAATGAAACGAAATTAGATATATTTATAACAGAATAAATTTATTTGAAATCTAATAAAAATCAACAGAAAGTGATAACAATATAATGAAAAAAATAACAAATAATATAAAATATACATTAAATTCAACAAAATAAACAAATTCAAGAGAACACAGCCATATGATTGAAATATCAAATTTTTTAAGGTAAACAAATAGTAACAAAGTAAAAAACATAAACAATTAGCAAAATAATAAAAATGAACCTGAAAATTCTTGTGGATACACTTAACCTATTATTTTGGCAAATTAAATTTTCCGACCAATCCACAGATATTATAAATCACTCAATAATTTACTATATTCGACAATTTAGTCACAATAAAGTATTTAGATACTATTGAATATGTTCAATTTGACTTTTCATGTGTGAAAATAATAAACCGTTTGTCTTACTATAAAAAAATACGAACCATTAAATGATAATAAATGTAATACTGCGAATTATTATCGAATACATTATCTAGCATAATTCATGAGTATAATGTTTTAAATTATGAAGCCAAATTTCAGTTTCTTTTTGCTCTTTCCAATTTAAAACTATGTGCACCAATCATCCGTGAAGGTAGTTTGATTCAGTGTATATCCAGAATCGTAAGCGAAAATTTCAAAATTTTTTCCAGTATGGACATTAATTTTTGATTGTCTCGGTCTTTACTTGACGGAAATCCATCTTCAATATAAGAAAAACAAATGTTAACTTCCGCCATTTTATTGATTTGCACGACAATTGTTTCGTCATACCAGATGCAGATGTTACTTGGCGTAAATACAGGAAAAACTCAACTTATACGTGATGAATATGAGTATGAAACAAGAAACAAGATCCATCAATACCTTACACCTAGAGCTGAGAAAAGAATAGGACAGAGGTGCTTCGCCTATCTAGCCCCGCGAATATATGCCTCAATTCCGATGGCTCTAAAAATGATAAAAAACCCCACTTCCAATAAAAGAACATTGAAAAATTGGGTGATTGAGAAAGGGAGACACTATTTCAATGCGATAATAAACCCCTAGTAAACATTTTTTTTTTTGAAACCAATATTGAATCACATAGTTACTTACCGGATGTGAGAACTTTCCTTTATGAACTTTTGTATTGTTGTATGCCCTTTGTATTTTTAATTCTGAATGTGAATTGATGAGAATTTGTTAGTTAATTTGGATAGTGGCTACCGTATTATATTTTTGTTTTTACTTTAAAATCATGTACAGGCTCACGCCTCTGTGATTACTGTTTATATCTTGTAGCAGTTGTAGCTTACAGAATAAACCATATTATTATTATTATTATATACCATTACTTCATCAGGTGAGTATTAAAACAGGTATACAATGCAAAACATGACCTTGAATACAGAGCTCTGGTCCAAAAAATAGAGGGGTGGAAAGAGATGGTTTACAATCAAAGAAAAATATTAAGTAGGGGAATCTGTTTGAATCTATTTGATCATTCACTAAAATTTGTCCTTTATTATATCTATTGATCTCTAAAGTTTCTAAAAGATTTAGTTTCTGACTTTTGTTTTCGATATGTAATATTTCATAGTTCGTATTAAAATTATGACCATACTCTAACAAATGGTTGGCGTAAGTTGAATTTGGTTTATTATTAATATAAAATTTTGCATGTTCTCGTATCCTTGTTTAGAATGAACGGCCCGTCTGTCCCACATATACACATGGACAATCACTACATGTTAACTTGTAAACTCCTGATTTTTTGTTTTTAGGAATGACGTCTTTATTATTTTTTATTGAGCTGTCTAAAGAATTAATGATTCTAAAAGAGATGTTATAATTTTCTTTTTTCTTTAAATATCTAAAAATTTTTTCAGATTTTTGGCCTATGTAATTTAATGAAATAAATTTTGTTTCGTTTGAAGTTTGAAATTTTGGATATACAAGTGATATTGCTGTAATGTTCCCAAAAAGAAGATATCTGTGTTCTATGAAATTCTATGGCAAATGTTACCAAGCCAAACATAACCTATATTATCTCTCTCTATCTTCTTGTATATTTTATAGTGAACACGTTACATACCACGAGATTCTAATATTAATAAACATTAAGTATTAAGTAAGTACTCCGAGTATTATTTCAAGATATTACATTGGCGACGAGGAAACTAATTGGTTAACGCGAGTAAAAAAGTGTTAAGTGAAAGAAATATACTAAGTGCATTATAAAGTATCCAGAATGTCTCAAAAACAAGCACCTCAGGTAATTTATAGGGCTACGATTGGGTCTATCGCAGAATACAGTTCTGATGATGATTGGAACCTTTGGGTTGAACGACTAGAGGAGTATTTTTCTGCAAATGATATAGGTCAGGATAAAAGAGTCCCCGTGTTGTTAACCTTGATTGGAGAAAAGGCCTACAAAACCCTGAGGGATCTGTGTGATCCGGTTATGCCAAAAGAAAAGACATACCAGGAATTGAGAAACATAACTGCACAGTTTTCAAAGAAGATTTCCGTATTTAAAGAACGGATAGAATTCTATAATCTGAAACAAACGGAAGAGGAGACAGTGCGATCGTGGTACGTGAGGATAAAAAACAAAGCTAGTGCCTGCAAATTTGGAGAAAATTTGAACGAAGTGTTAAAGGACAAGTTTATAGCAAGGATGTACAAAAGCCCTTTACTTGATAGAGTGTGCGAAGAAGATCACACAAAAAGCTTGGATCAAATTCTAGAAGTAGCAGTTAATAAAGAAGCAGCACTAGGACCTAATTCCAAATCAGTACATCTGTTGAAGACAAGAAGAGAGCATGAACAGAACACAACCTGGAGGGGTAAGAATAAGAGGATTACGCAACCGTCCAAAGAGGAAAGGAAACAAGCCCAAGAAGTGAAATGCAAGTGTTGTGGGTTGAGTAACCATTTAAAGAAAAATTGTAAGTACGCCAAATATAAGTGTAACAATTGCAATATAGTGGGCCATTTGGCTAAAGTCTGTTTTAAACGTGGAGTAAATCAGGTAGAGATCCAGGAATCTAATCTCGATTATGTGGAAATGTATAATTTGAATAGTGGAGATTATGTTGAATCACCACAAGTTTCGATTGTTGTTAATGAAAACATAGTCAACATGGAACTCGATTCAGGTGCAAGCATTTCGGTAATTCCCGAGGATTATTTTAAAAACAATTTTAAAGATTCAGAATTGAAAGACACAAATATTAGATTAAGATGCTAGGATGGGACCGAAATTGTGCCTGAAGGCGAATTTCATGCCACAATTGAATTTAAGGGTCAAACTTTCAAACATTGTAGATTTTTAGTAGTAAAAAAGGGTTCAGTTCCTTTGCTCGGTAGAGACCTTATAAAACGCCTTAATATAAAAATTGATTTAGCAAAGGAACAAAGTAAGTTGAATTCGTTAGAAAGAAAATCAGAAGAAGATTTAAAGACTATATTAAGAAATTTCCAGGAATTATTTGTTGACGAACTAGGTATATACAAATATGAAAAGATTGAGTTATATACAGTGCCCGATATCAAACCAATTTTTTGTAAACCTAGACCAGTTCCATTCCTCTTCAAGGAAAAAATGAATAAGGAACTAGATAAGTTAGAGGCCAAGGGAGTAATTTAAAAAATTGAAAATTCCCAATGGGGTACTCCTTTAGTACCTGTTATGAAAGAGTCTGGCGAAATAAGATTATGCGCTGATTATAAAGTGACTGTTAACAAATATTTAGTAGACGTTAAACACCCTTTGCCAAGAATAGACGAACTGTTTTCTCAGGTTCATGGGGAATTTTTTACAAAATTAGATTTTTCCTGTGCATACAATCAATTAGAATTAGAAGAAGAGACTAAAATGTTATTAGCTTGGAGCACACATAGAGATATTTACAAAGTGCATAAATTGCCCTATGATACTAAACCTGCTTGCTCCATTTTTCAAAAAATTGTGGAAAAATTGTTGCAAGGCGTAAATGGCACCGTTATATTTTTAGATGACATTGTTGTAACGGGTAAAAATCGGAAAGAGCATCTAACAAATTTAGGGGAAGTATTTAACAGATTAAGTAAAGCCGGGTTCAAGCTGAACTTGAAAAAGTGTAGATTTTTCGAGGCTGAAGTTAAATACTTGGGACACGTTATAAATAAAAATGGTCTTCACAAAAATTTTGAAAAGGTCAGAGCAATTACAGAAATGCCCACACCAACGAACCAAACTGGAGTTAAAGCATTGGTAGGAATGATCAATTATTATGGGCGGTTTATACCAAATTTAGCAAACCTGTTAGATCCTCTCTATAAATTATTGCAGAAAGATTGCAAATTCGTTTGGTCAAAAGAATGCGAAAATTCGTTTAGAAAAGTCAAAGAGGCACTTACTTCGGAACAAACTTTGGTTTTCTTTGATAGGGATATTCCTATAAAGATAATCTGTGATTCATCACAGGTAGGCATCGGGTGTGTACTAGTACATGTATACCCGAACGGCACAGAAAAACCAATAAGTTTTGCCTCGAGGAAGTTGACAAAAGCAGAACTGAATTATTCAGTAATTCACAAAGAAGCGTTAGCAATCTATTGGGGGGTACAGAAAAACTATCAATATTTAGTAGGAAATTCGTTCACTCTTTGTTCGGATCATAAACCTCTTCTTGCCCTGTTTGGGGAAAATAAGGGCATACCCCAGATGGCAGCAGGACGTTTACAACGTTGGGCGCTTTTTCTCAGTGGATTCAATTATAGATTCCAACACATAAAGGGTTCGGAAAATGGGGGAGCCGATGGTCTTTCAAGATTTCCAATTGACTCTAAAGAAAGGGGGGGAAATTTCGTTAGACTACTTCCATTATTTGATTGAAGATAAAATTCCAGTGAGTTCCAAAGAAATACGTCAAGAAACAGCTAAAGATAGTATTTTAGCTAAAGTTTACTTATTTGTTAGAGACGATTGGCCAGATGAGGTTTCAGAAGAACTTCTACCCTATAAACCTAGAAAATTGGAACTTACTGTGGAGAATGGAATTTTACTTTGGGGATTCAGAGTGATAATTCCAAATAAATTCAGGAAACAAATACTGGAAGAACTACATGGTGCTAATAACGGTATGGTTAAGATGAAAACCTGGGCTAGACAGTATCTATGGTGGCCTAATTTGGACTCGGATATAGAAAAATATGTAAAAAACTGCCACCCCTGTATGACGCTAGCGAAAAACCCAAATAAAGCGATTTTAACCAAATTTGTGGACGCAAAGCATTCATTCGATAGAATCCATGTGGATTTCCTGGGACCCATACAGGGAAAACATTTTTTAATTATAGTGGATGCATATTCCAAGTGGCCTGAAGTATACGAAATGTCAAACATGAATTCGCAGGTGACCATCGAGAAATTGAGAGATTGCTTCAGTAGATTTGGGTTACCGAATGTAATTTTTTCAGACAATGGAGCACAATTAACAAGTACAGAGTTTGAAGAATTCAGTAGAATGAATGGCATCAAACATTCCACTTCACCACCATACCATCCAGAAACCAACGGCGCGGCGGAAAATAGCGTAAAATCTTTTAAAAACGCAATAAAGAAACTACTTATGGATGCCAGAGAAAAGGGTTCGTCTCTAAAAACTTTGATTAGTAAATATTTGTTCTCTTATCGGAACACACCCCATTGTGCTACTGGGGAAACTCCTTCAAAGTTAATGTTAGGAAGGCAAGTTAAGACAAGACTTGATTTTCTAACAACACCACAGACAGATTTGAACAAGGAGAGGCAAATTAAATTCCACCATGGAAATAGGGAAATTGCGTTTGAAGTAGGGGAGGAGATATATGCTAAAGATTACCGCGATATTAGTAGGCCAAAATGGAGTAAAGCAATTATTTGCAACAAACTGGGTGCAAGAACTTATGTGTGTGCGCCAGTTGATAACAAAAGTTTAAAGTGGAAAAGGCATTTAGACCAAATCATTAAATTAGGTAGTTGCTATGAAGAGTTGGAATTGGATATTCCGGATAATAAATTAAATGTGGAACCAAACACTGAGAACGTAGATCCCTGTTTAGTGTCAAATTCAGACGGTAAAATTAATAATGACATCAATGTTAATATAGATAGTAGGTTTAAAGATGAAACTGTATTAAATGAAACTGTTAGTAACAAGGCAGAAAATATAAAGGTCGAAAATATTGTAGCACCTGTAATTGAGGGAGCATGCAGAGGTCGAGATAGTAGTGTGTTCTCCGGCTCACCCTTGTTTATTGATAATTTGATTGATATATACTGAATCCGTGTTTCGGTAAATCTGGGAGTGAAATAACATTGGATCGTTGAATTCTCCATTTTTCTCTAGTTGAATCGCAAGAATTTAGCATTTCAGAATGGTTTTAACATCCCAACAACAATCTGACGTCCGTGATATTATCAATGAATTGATAACGGACGATACCTTCTTATCAAAATTCGCCGAATGTGTTGCTAAAAAAGTTCTAGAGAAACTAGACAGGAAGATACAATGTTTGTATACGAAATCGACTGAATTAGAAACAGAGGTCGTTAAACTTAAGAGCGAAAATCTCAACCTCAAAAATCGTCTGAATAATTTAGAACAAAACCAGAAATCAAAGTCGCTCAGAATAATTGGAATTCCGCCTGAAACTGAAAAAAATACCAAGGTATTAGTCCATAAAAGATTGATTGAGAAGTTGCAATTATCAAAAACTGCTTTCGAGATAGAGCGATGCTACAGACTAAAATCAGCGGAGGGTAAGTCTGGGCTGTGGCCCCTATTAGTAACTTTTACAACTTCTGCTGGTCGTGATATTGTCTATAGAAATAAATCTAAACTAAAGGGAACAGGCGTATTTATTACTGAAGATTTAACGAGAGAAAACTATAATTTGTTCAATGTCTGTAAGTCAAAATTTGGGTTCAGAAATGTATGGACTTCAGAGGGGAGAATTTTTGCACGCATTGATAATATAATACGGAGACTTCGGAATATGGATGATTTGCAGGGATATGAGGTGCAGTTGGGAGAATCAGTGCGGGTCTAAACTCTTACATAATAAACGTCTCGTCTGTTGACGGTGAATGTTCCATTGAAATTGTTTATTAATTTTGTTATTATTTCATTGTGCTTTTTTTTTGATAATATAACTTAGATGATTGATTTAATATGTGCTAATTTGAATGTAAGGTCATTGCTCTCAAATTTTCTTGAATTACGTGATGTACTTTTGTTAAATAACTTTGATTTGTTGGCGCTGACTGAAACTTGGTTGAAGGATGATCCGGATGATTCTATTTTCATTGATGGATATCGGTTTGTGAGAAATGATAGGATAACTAGAGGAGGAGGTACTGGTATATATGTGAAGGAAGGAATCGATTATGAGGTTGTGAACTTGGAATTGAAGCTAGAAAGTTCATCTATTTTGGTTACTGTAAATAAGGTAAAATTTTTGTTCTGTGTTGTTTATAAGCCACCAAAAATTGATAATAATGCTAGTTTACAATTACTCTTGGATGATATTGAGAATTTTATGCTGAAGTCTGTAGCTATGGTCGATAAAGTTATTTTACTGGGTGATATGAATGTTGATTACTTGCAGAGTGATAGTCTTTACTGCAAGTCTTATTTGAGCACCTTGGATAACTTTGGTTTGACGCAGTTGGTAACTCAACCAACTCGAGGGGCTGCCTGTCTTGATCATGTAGTCACCAACGTTCCTGATATTTTTCACTCGGTGGATGTTGTTGATTTTCATGATAGTGATCATGATTTGGTCAGATTTTCCGTTTCGATTCCTGTTCATAAGTGTAGTCCTAAATTTGTACTATATAGAAATCTTAAAAAATTTTCATTGAATCTTTTTCAGAGAGATTTGGAGCTATCTCACCTGAGTAATATTTTTAAAACTAATGATGTTGATGAAAAGGTGGAGATCTTGAATAGTGTTTTGGCTGACTTGTTCGATAGGCATGTTCCTCTTGTTTCGCGTCGCATTACAAAACCGCCGGCTCCTTGGCTATCTGAGGATATCAAGGAACAAATGAAGTCTAGAGATAGAGCCAAGGCGGGATTCAGAAAGTCGAAGAAGGCATCAGACTGGGTAAGATATAAAGAGCTACGCAACTTGACTACACTTAAAATACGTAACTCTAAAAGGGAATATTTTTCTTCCTTGTTTCGAACTCATAATAAGAGAGATTTGTGGAAGCAACTGAATTATATGAATATAGGTAGTAAACAACGACCTTCGATTCCTCACGGTTTAGCTGACCCTGATGAACTGAATAACTTTTTTGTCCATTCCATTCCGACTAGTCAAAAGAGTTCATCTGATGAGTTTCTCAATTATTACTCTTCTAACACTTTTTGCGAATTCGAGGTGAAAACAACTTTCTCACTGGTTGATGAGGCGTTGGTCAATAAATATTTGCATGATATACAATCGAATGCCGCTGGTTCTGATGATCTGAGCATCTCATTGATTAAATTGTGTGGTCCTTCCGTTCTGAAGTATCTCGTGAATATAATAAACAGCTGCATTCTGAGTGGATACTATCCCTCAGCATGGAAAAATTCTATAGTCTTGCCGATACCAAAAAAACGTAATGTGGAGCAGCTCAGTGACTTACGACCTATCAGCATATTGCCTGCTGTCTCTAAGATATTCGAGAAGATCCTGTATCACCAGATGATTGAACATCTAAATAAGTTTGAAGTGCTTCCGGAGTTTCAATCGGGGTTTCGTAGAGGTTACAGTTGTACGACTGCTCTTCTCAAAATAAGTGATGACATTTTATTGAATTCCGATAGGGGTCTTGTAACAGCGTTGATCTTATTAGATTATACTAAAGCATTTGATACGATCTCACATGATTTGCTGATTGCTGTGCTTTCTTTCGTGGGATTGTCCGAAGATTCAGTTTCATTGCTTGCGAGCTATCTTTCTAATAGAACCCAGCGTGTGAAAGTCAATGGTTCACTATCGGGTCCTCTGCCTATATCTGTAGGTGTACCACAGGGATCATTGCTGGGTCCCCTGCTCTTCATAATTTATACCCATATGTTTTGGAAATACCTTAAATTCTGTAACGCCCATTTTTATGCTGATGATGCCCAGCTTTACCTCAGTTTTGTTGCTGGTGATGTTGATGAAGGTGTTCGAAAAATAAATTATGATCTCGCGACCATCCAAGAGATATCTGAGCAGCACAATCTTTTGGTTAATCCTGGTAAGTCATGTGCGATACTTTTCGGCAATCAGTCTGTGTGTGATCAGTTGAGTGAACATGTCCATTTTTTCATTGGAGGTAATGAGATTCCCATCGTGAAGAGCGTTCGTAACCTTGGTCTGATAATGGACAATTCTTTTCGTTATAGGTTGCATATTGCGGGTTGTATTAGGCGTTCTCTCTACGCCTTGAGGCTAATTTATCCTCACCGTAATGTTCTGCCTGTTGAGGTCAAGAAAGCTGTCTGCGATTCCCTGGTGCTGTCCAATTTTAATTACTGCTCTCAGGTATTTTTCTCCTGCTTGGATCAGGCTACTTTAAACTCAGTACAAAGGATACAAAATTCTTGCTTAAGGTTCATTTTTGGAATCCGTAAATTTGAGCATATAAGTCATAAATTGGTGGATGTGAATTGGTTGAATATGCGTAACAGATTTTTGGTGGGAGCTCTAGCTTGTTATCATAGGATTTTATTGTCTCGTAAGCCATCTTATCTGTATCGAAAGATAACGTTCAGGTCTGACGTCCATAATCTGAACACACGTAGTAGAGGGCTTATATCTCCCCCTCCTCATAGGTTGTCACTATTTGAGAGATCTTTTAGTTTCTCAATTTATAAATTCTATAACAATTATATAGTTAGTTCTCTTGCGAATCTATCCGTGATGTCCTTCAAAGCTGGGGTCAGGAATTTGATTTATAGAGATCAGTGCGGTCAGAGTGATCAGTAATTTCATTTTCATATATGGCACTTTAATACATTCTTATAATTGTTAAGGTTGGAATATCCGAATACTTTTTCTGTTTTTTTTGTTTGTATTTTCGCCTCGAATTGTATTATTTTTTTTTTATATATTTTTGATCAGGGTTTGAGTGGAAGAGCAGGGGTTGCAAAGCAGATTGCTTTATGGCCATCTGAACTCCGCCCTGTGATTGTTCCTTTCAGAATTCATTATATTAATTATAATTATATATATTTTTATTTTTTGCAATAAAGTCATTATTATTATTATTATTATTATTACTCGACCTAGGAGAAATATTAAAGCTCCTGATAGGTTGAATTTGTAAATTTATTTTTTTTATCTTAGGATGGAGGAAATGTAATGTTCCCAAAAAGAAGATATCTGTGTTCTATGAAATTCTATGGCAAATGTTACCAAGCCAAACATAACCTATATTATCTCTCTCTATATTCTTGTATATTTTATAGTGAACACGTTACATACCACGAGATTCTAATATTAATAAACATTAAGTATTAAGTAAGTACTCCAAGTATTATTTCAAGATATTACAATTGCTTTCTTGTAATTTATTTTATCAAGTGAATTATCTATAATTGACGGATTAAAATCATTATTGAAAGCTATTTGTTTAATGGTTT
The DNA here is from genome assembly GCA_034642435.1 of Megalocaria dilatata. NCBI lineage: Eukaryota > Metazoa > Arthropoda > Insecta > Coleoptera > Coccinellidae > Megalocaria > Megalocaria dilatata. The sequence continues at coordinate 14,135,303 of CM067863.1, forward strand.
TATATTCTTTGTCAAAATTTTCTTTCGTCATGGGTATGTTAACCAATCTATAAAGCATACTATTGTAAGCTGATAATTTTTGTGAAAATGGATGGTTTGAAGTATAATGAATCGTACCATCTGTATGTGTAGGTTACCTGTATATGAAAAAGTCGTGTCTATTTTTAATTTTGGTGATTTTTAAATCTAAGAAATTGATTTAATTATAATAAATAATTATTTACTTCATCTTCATGTGTTAATTCAATTGTTGGGTATAATTTATTGATAGATTCCAAAAATGAACAAAGTTGTCTATTTGTGCCATCAAATAAACAAATTATGTCATCTACATAGCGGTACCAATAAACAACTATGTGATCCATGAATATTTCTGATCGCAAGGGGCTTAATGGGTTACCCATTGTTAGATTTTCTTCGTCTAGATAAAACGTGAAGTAATTTTGATCTAGGCGAACGTTCAAGGCGTCTGATATTTCTGTTTTTACAACAGGATTAGTTCGTTTTTGGAGTAATAAATCATCAACTTATTTTACGGTTTCACTGACCGGTATACTAGGAAATAAGTTTTTTACATCGAAGGAAACAAGTTTGGCATTGTTTGGAATGTGTATATGCTTAATTTTTTGTATAAGTTGATAAGAGTTTTTCATTGCAAATTTGGCTTCAAAGTCAGCTTCTGTTAATTTTGATTAATGTTTTTGAAAGTTTATATGACGGGGCTGTGACAAATGAAACAACGGGTCTGATGGGTAAACCTCAGTTTTAATACTCATCTGATGAAGTCATGGTATGACGAAACAATTTTCGTATAAATGAATAAAATAGCGGAAGTTAACATTTGTTTTTCTTATATCGGACATTAATTTGTGAATGAATTAATAGAATTTACAGAAAATATTTGGATTATTTTTTATACCCACAAAGCGGTAAATCGACCCCTTTCGTGAGGGTAGGGTTGGTGGCCATGGAGCGCCTGCCAACCTGCTTTAACAGGCTTTTTCCAAGTGTGATCTTCATTATTTTTGCTCTTTGAATTAATATTGATTGGATGAACATAAATCAGGAAATTTCACTTTACTTTCAATAACACCTGAGGGTTGGGCCAATAAATATTTGCATATTTGATAGGCGATAAATGAAAAACTAGAAAATATTTATAAAAATTAATAGTATTATTTTTAAATTAATAAAGTTAATAAAAACAACTTGGCTTAAGTTTTACTGTTTATTTGATGTCTGTTGACATAAATGTTTCGGGTTTCTAGCCCATTTTCAAAACTGAAGAGAAAAGTGATTTATTTCCACAAAAATGTTTGTACTACTACAACAATTGTTTCACCACGATGTGGCTTCTTCAGGTATTACATTGTACTGACAGTTCAATGTAACGAGATCCAGTTTTTGGATAAAACTGATAATCTTGTTCGGGGGTAATTTTTTCAGTTCGCAGTGGACTATAAAAGCCTGACCAAAGACCTCGAATCTGATGCGACTCACCGCTGGGCACTCTGAGACGATGTGCATGGCTGTTTCAGTGTCCTCAAGACACAGCCTGCATTCATCGTCTTTAGCCAGACCGATTTTGTACATGTGCGCTTTCAGTCTGCAGTGACCTGTCATAATTCCGACAAGTGTTCTTAGTGTGGCCCTCTCCAGACCTAGCGCTATGTTCGCTATCTTTTTGTTCGAAGCTGTTCCAAGGAACATCGAATGTTTTAGGCCAGAATGGCTCCGCCAGAAAGACTCTAGCCTTGAGTTCATTCTGCCTGTTATCGCCTCGTTAGCCACGTCATGTGGTATTCCCAGGAATGGTTCCGGTCCTACCAGAGGCAGCGCAGCTCCAGCAAACGCCAGCCGATCTGCCTCCTCGTTACCCAAATAGTTTGAGTGGCTCGGTATCCAAACCAGAGTGACTCCGTTATACATACCGAGTCTGTTTAAAGCCGTGCGGCAACAACTCCAGACTGTTCTCGAGGTACAAGAGCTGGATTCCAAAGCTTTTACTACTGAGTGACTATCAGTAAATATTTTGATTTTACCGTGGTGGATTTGCCGTTATATTAGCAGTCCTTCCGCGGTCTCAATGGCAATGCGTTTTGAGCGAGATTCAATGAGATGTTAATTCTCGGTTTGCTCCAATAGACTCCCGCTTCCGTTCCGTTCGTCAAAAATATAGGACTCCCGCTCCCGTTCCGTTCGTCGTTCGCGAACCGTCTGTGAACAAGCCAAGGTCAGTCCTCAATAGAACCTCAGCATGCTGAGTCCATTTGTCCCGGCTGGGTCGATTACGTTGAAATGCCGTTCTTGGATTGTGACTTTTGACATTAGATCCGAGGGCATCGATAGGGTGCTAATCGTTAAAAGCTCGTCCAGCAGTCCTGAGCCTCCCATCACTATAGCCTCTGGCCTGTCAATCGCCAGTTGATATAGTTTGTATGTGGTCCGTTCCGCCACCCTCTGCACGAGTAGGTGCGGGGGTGGTAGATTTAGTAGGACCTCCATGGCTGCCGTGGGTGTGGTGCGAAACGCACCTGTAATTGCAAGGCAAGCCTGTCTCTGTAGTCGGGTGAGCTTATGTTGGCCTTTCTTCCACCACGCTACAGCGCCATACACTATCCGTGGTCTAATTACCATAGTGTATAGCCAGTGCATCTGCCTGGGCTTTAGGCCCCAGGTTTACCACAGATGCAAGTCCGGAAACCCATTCTCTGGCTTTATGACACACTTTATCCAGGTGAGGGTCTTCTCCAGGACTATTCCCAGGTATTTTGCCTCAAATGAGAATTGTATTATTTCACCACGGATAGTCGGCGGTTCTGAACTATTCAATTTCCGTTTTTTAGTGAATGGTACTATAACTACCTTTTGTGGGTCAAGAGACATGTCTTCCCTTATACACCATTTGTCAATAGTGTTCAGTATCTCTTGAAGGACGGCCGATATCGTCACCTCCGATTTACCTTTCCATATGATTGCCAGGTCATCGGCAATGCTTGAACGTCGACTCCCCACAGGGAAATGATCGCTAGCAGGTCATCAACGAGAAGGGTTCACAGTAAGGGTGATAGAATAACTCCTGCGGACAGCCCTTCGCAACCTTGAACTCGAAGACCTCATCCTGGAATGAGGTCGTTATTATTCTGCCGCATAGCATTGCCTGTATCCATCTACAAATTAGCGGGTCGATTCCTCTCGCAGAGACAGCTTCAGCGAGAGAAGCCGGCAGCGTATTGTTAAAAGCACTTTCAATGTCCAGAAACGCTTTCCGAACCTCCCTTCTTTGTTTATTTAGTTTGTTATTCCACCAAGATGAATTTCGGTTGTCCTTTTTACATCTTAGTGGACAGTTTTCGTGATAAGCGGAGACCATCGCGATTTTGATTTTCTCCGCCAGGATCTCCTAGTGATTCTGTTTGAATATTTTAGATATACACGTGCTAAGGTTAGGGAAATCCACGTACACAGATTCATTAATACACAATAACAGTTCCCACCCTCATAAAATAAAAATGTCTCCTTTTCACGCCCTTGTACATAGATTACTATCAACCCCTCTCTCAATAGAAAACTTTAACAAAGAAATTAAAGTTTTGAAGTCATTAGCGTCGAACAATGGTTACAGTACCAACGTAATCGATAAATTAATTTTTAAAAAACAGCATAAAAAAGATCTAGCTTCTCCTTACCCTATTCTTCAGGACAAAGAAAAAGAAAATTCTATACGATAAATTTCATACCACAAATAGGTAATAAAATTTGCAATAGACTCAAACAGAATAATATTATTTGTACTAATAAAAAAACCTAGGTTCTCCCTTAACCAATAGCAAAGACTGTCATGAAACGTCTGAAAAAAGCGGTATATACAAATTATATTGTAATAAATGCCCTGCATTTCACATAGGTTAGACAGGCCGATCTATAAACATAAGGGTAGAAGAACATAAAAAAAGTATATTACATAATAAAATAACATCTGGTTTTTCGGAATATTGTATAAATGTAAAGAATCTCACTATCTACGCTAGTAACATCCCTTTTCTATTGTCTATGCAAATTATTATAATCTATGGAACTGTGAGTGTGACGTGAGTGACACCGACGAAAATGATAGAAGGAAAAGTGAGGTTATGTGATCTTTAAGAAGACGTGGAAAATATTAAAAAAAGAAGTAGTTATTATATTATTTAAACTAGAAGTAAAGGCTTTAAATGTTGTTTTTTGTTATTTCAGGTAAGCTACTCTGTTTAAAATATGTTAATTGTAGTAAAACTTTTGTAAAAGTGTGATGTGAATAAAAGATTTTGTTATTTCAGAAAACCCAATTACGTCTTTATTTCGCCTGAGCAAATACTATTATATATATAGAAGGGAGATCCTTCCGCAGACGTCGATGAGTGAGTAGCTCCTGCATATTGCACCGGCTTCGATATTTTATATTCTACTTGCTTTCATTGTTTACAACTAGTTTTTTAAACTCCGTTTATAAATATGCCAACTCGTGGCGTTAAATCTTCAAGAAATGACCCCTCCACCGATATCAATCTAAGGGTCGATAAAATGGAAGAAGTTTTGCATAATGGGTTATCTGAACTTAAGGAGCAGATTTCCAAGCTTTCGAATAAGTCAAGTACTGATACCCCCCCGGAATCAATTGATGATGTTTTGAAAAAGTTGGATAATTTTGAGAAAACGATGGAAGTATCTATAAAATCTCTCAAAAGTGAAGTTGAAAAAATATCCACACAAGTTGAGATAAACAAGCAGGACGTCTACAATACACAATTGATTTTTCAAGGTGTCACAGAGGAGAATGAGGGTAATTTAAATCTGAGAATTTGTGAAATTGTCAACAAACATATAATTAAAAACCCTATTGATAATATTTCACCGAATGATTTACATATGTGTTATCGAATGGGAAGAGTTAATCAACAACATAGGCGTCCCAGGCTTATTTCTGTGCAATTTATTCATCGTTGGAAGAGAGAAATGATTTTCAAGAATAAGCGCTTCCTTAAGGGTACTGGATGCGTCATCAGGGAGAAGTTAGTTCAAAGCAAATTGTCCCTTTACAAAAAAGCGTGCGAGAAATTTGGATACAATAGTTGTTGGACCAGAGGTGGCAACGTATATGTTCAAAACCGAAATATTGTAAGTCAAATCAAATGTGAACTCGATTTGGAAAGCATGCTAGCATGAAATATTTATAATGATGAAATTCTTTAGAAGTCGGAGCTGTGTAGCTGTTCTTTTTTTTTCTGTTGTGTTTTGCTGCATGAACACGACTCCATTCGTTTCATCTGATTTTATTTTTCTTCATTTTCTAATCTTTGCCTGGTTTAGATTTAATTAAAATTTTGATTTTACTCTACCTTTCCCGTATTTACTGTTTATTTTTTCTGTGTAACACTGTGAAAAAGGTTTTTCTTTTTTTTTTGCAGATAGTATTTATCTATTTTTGTATATTTTGTAACCGTTCTGCTGCTCATCAGTTTTTCTCTATCTTACTTTAGATTATAACAGTTAATTTTTTTTTATATATGAATAATTGCGGAATTTCTTCTCTTAAAGTCGGCCACTTGAACGTACGTTCCTTACTACCTCATTCAAAGGATGTAGAATATCTTCTTGAATCACAAAAGCTTGACATACTTGGACTAACTGAAACATGGTTAAATAGCGGTATTACTGATGAATTTTTGTCGATTCAGGGTTATAGTTTCATACGCGTTGATAGGGGAAGCCGTGGTGGTGGTGTTGGAGCTTATATTCGGAAAACAATAAAATTTGATCTCTGTACAGTTAGTGGTGGAATAGAACAAATGTGGTTCACATTCAAAATTGGCAAAAATAGTGCCGCAATTGCAGTTGTTTATAGGGCTCCTACTTTTGACTTGGGAATCTTTCTTAATTCTTTTGAAAATGCGGTTGTTGAGATTCTTCCGAAAACAGATTATTTGTTTTGTGTAGGAGATTTCAATGTGAATTTTCTCAATAAATACAGCACTGAAATGATCAAATTAACAGAGATTTTAGATGGTGTTGGTTTGGAACAGATTATAACCCAACCAACCAGAACTACTCAAAGTTCTTCGACATTAATTGATATCATACTGACATCAGATGAAGGTATTGTTGTTGACTCTGGTGTTTTAGCTGTGCCCCATATAAGTGACCATGACCTGATCTTTTGTACACTCAACTTAAGAACTTCAAGTGAGCAGCCAACATTGAGGACATCCAGAGATTTCAAAAATCTCAATTATAATAGATTCAAGTCGGATCTTTCTTCAATACCTTGGAGAGATATCTTTGACATGACTACAGCTGAGGAAAAGGTTGAATTCCTTACCTCTGGTATCATAGCCTTGTTGGATCTTCATGCACCCTTTAAGACCTATAGGATCACGAAAAAATATGCCCCCTGGCTCACTGATACTCTTAGGGATATGATCGCAACTCGTGATAAGGCTCTGGCAAAGTTCAAAAAAGGTAAAAAATCATGCGACTGGCAAGTTTATAAAAATCTTAGAAACTTAGTGAATACTGCAATAAGAAGGGAGAAAAAGATTTATTACAGAGGGGTTCTTGGTGATAAACATTCTGCTAGTGGGGTGTGGGCTGGTTTGAGGGAGATGGGATTTGAGCGCCGGAAGAGTATTGATCTCCCTGCTCACTTGGAGAACGTTGAAGACATTAACAAATTTTTCATAAATTCCATCCCTGTTCTGCAACCGGACTCGGAACTTATGTCCTTCTATTCTGATCGAGGAAACTGTTTGTCCAATGTGGATTTTAGATTTGAGGCAGTTGATGAGATGTTTGTACTAGGGGTTATTAATTCTATAAAGAGTAAATCTGTTGGTTATGATGGTGTAAATATTGACACAATAAAATTATGCGTCCCCCATATTCTTCCCCACATAACACACCTGATGAATTTTTGTCTGATGCACTCTGTTTTTCCTGATCAGTGGAAGATTGCACATATAATACCGGTACCTAAAACAACATCACCCCAAGAAATGAATAACCTTCGTCCTATAAGTATTCTTCCAACTATGTCAAAGATACTCGAGAAGATCATTAGTAGTCAGCTGAAGGATTTTTTAAATAAACAAGAAATCATACCATCCACTCAATCTGGGTATAGGGAAAACCATAGTTGTGTAACATCTTCACTAAATATTACAGACGATATATTCAGGGCCACCGACGAAGGTAAACTAACTGTGCTCACATTATTGGATTATTCTAGAGCATTTGACACCATAGACCTCCCAATGCTTCTGGCTGTCTTATCGTACATTGGCTTGTCTGACCCTGCAATATGGCTTTTCAAGTCTTATCTGGAGAAAAGGCAGAGGACGACATATAAAGGTTCTGCTTCGGCGTTTCTGGAAATATGTAAGGGGGTTCCACAAGGCTCCATCTTGGGCCCTATACTTTTCATCATCTACATTTCCCAATTCGTTAAGCATATACTTTCCTGTGGGGTGCACTATTATGCGGATGACAGTCAGATGTATATATCTTTTTCTCCGGGTGAAACGCGCAACGCTGTGGCAGCTTTGAACTTTGACTTGAGTAGTATTTTGGAGGTATCTCGAAATCATTGTTTAAAACTAAATGTAGACAAGACCGTTGCAATTGTATTTGGACCTAGAAACGAAAGAGCCAAGTTCTTAGCCGGTGATGAGATGGTTAGGATTGGGGGTGAGATCGTACATATGTCTGATTGTGTGAAAAATTTGGGGCTATACATTGACCACGGTATGAGATTTTCCGAGCATGTTTCCTCCTGCCTTCAGAAGGCATACTTAAAGTTGAGGATAATATACAAGAATCGTGAATTTCTTACAAGGAAACTCAAGATCTTACTCTGTGAATCTTTGGTTCTCTCCAATTTAAGTTACTGTGATGCATTGTACGGCCCGTGTCTGACTTTTCATGATAAACAGCGAATTCAAAAAGTGCAGAATTCATGCCTTCGACTGATTTTTGGTATCAGAAGGTATGAGAGAATTAGTCATACCCTACATCTGGCTAATTGGCTAAATATGGAGAATAGAAGAGTTTTACATTCGGCTACACTTTACCAAAAAATTTTAAGAACAAAGACCCCTCCTTATCTCTATAACAAAATTTCTTTTCGTTGTGACGTTCATAACCTGAACATTAGATTCAAAGGAACTCTAACACCACCTATACATAGAACAGAGTTATTTCGAAGATCTCACTCGTACAACATCGCGTTCATAATGAATAGCATACCATTGAACATTAAAAATAATTGCAGTTTAACTAGTTTTAGACAGGGACTCTTCAATAGGCTTATGAGAGGGCAGAATGGAAGTGTTTAATATAACTTGATGTTTGGAATATTTTGCATTCTAAATTAATTTGAGCATATTATGTACTTGATTTTAATATTTTTTTTTTCTCTTATGCTGGATTTGGTGGGGTAGTCATAATAAGTATATTTATATATATGTATATATATATGTATATATGTTGCAAAACATATCATTTTTATTTATATGTATATATTTTCTTTTTTTACATACATACATAGGTATCGATTAATGTGGTCGGGATTCATAGGTTAGATTGAACAGAACACTGTGCTCGGTGTTCTGAATCTCGCCTTTTCCAATTGTTTTTTTTTTTTTTTTGCATTTCTTAAGTGGAAATGACTTAAGCTGTATTATAATTATTTTTTTGGAATAAAGGCCTTTATTATTATTATTATTATTATTATATATATATATATATATATATATATATATATATATTAAGGTGTGCCAAAAATAATTTTTTTTTTCTTAGCTACCATGAAAATCTCATCCGAAATGAAAAAAAAACAAGTTCTGGTAAGACCTGAGCTCTTAATATTAATATTAAGAGGTGCCTCATCGATATTTTCGATTTCCCATTTAAATAACACAGGAAATTTTGATTTTTTTGTTTGGATTTTTAATGTACACAAACAAATAATTGTTAAGCGAGAATCAACACTTATTTTTATAGGAAATTTACCGATCTACAAAAAAGGTCTGAAACATTTTTTGGCCGAGTCAACTCATTCAAAGTTATTCGTAGTCCAACAGAAAATTATAAAAAATGATTTCCACAATTTTTCATCTTATATTACAAATTAATGGCTAATAAACATAACAAATCATATTTTTTCGATTTATCTCCTCTTTATTTAATTAATTCATAAAATAAATTCATGCAATCTTATCTTGCTGAACTTAATTGTTAATTTTCATTACTATTTTTGTATTTTACCGCTTAAGTCATTATAATTATCGATCTTAGCGACACCTATAGGACAATATAAGTAAATATTATTCAAGGTTACGTCAATCTCTCCAACTTTGTTTACTGTCTGATATCTTGTGTCGTTTTGATTCGTATTTTATTATTGTATTTAGTAACAGTAAAGTGAAATGTTTTAATATTGCAAGTTTTTGCTGTTTTCTAAAAATGAGCTGCAAACCGATTTACTTAATTGGTGCTCCCAACCCGAACGTCTTTGGCCGTAAGTTGCCTACCGTTAAAGAGGTTATGTCTGTGTTTTTTTATCATCATGTTGTATTGAAGGAAACAATTAACAAAAGTTTGATGAATACCGTAATAAAAGTTGAAAAGCAATGGCATTCTGCGGGGTTACCAATTTGTGGGAGAGAAAATGCTGTAAAAAAGTTGCGAAGTTTACATTTTAAGTGGAAAAGTGTACAGAAAAATCAAAACAGATGCAATTCAGCAGCTCAAATAAATAACCAGTCTCATTTTCAAAAGAAGCTGACTGAACTCTTTGATATTAAGGATTCGAAAAGCGTTGACTCTCTAGATCATAAAAAAAAAAAAAATTTCTAGCGGGACAAAAAAGTTCGACTGAAAGGGGAATTATTAATTTAGGCTTACAATCAAATACTCAAGTGGAAGAGATGGTTGTTGAAGAAATTAGTAAGTATTTTACATAAAATGATGATGCTTAATAATCAAATTTTATAATTCATTAATTAATTTTCATGAATCATAAATGTATTGTAAAATTGATTTATTACTTTATTAGAAAATATTGTCCACTATAAAATATCAATAAATAAAACTAAATGAAACCCAATTTGATTTATTTTCAGTTTCGACTATTTTATTTTATTTTTCTTAAAATTGGCAATTACTTACTAGCATATTAAATCATTTTTATTTGTTCATAAATATATTCAAATTTTCAATTGCAGAACAGCCGGTAAGAGATAATGAACTTCCTATTACCAGACAAGAATCTGACATAATAACATCTCAATCATCAGTAAGCTTAACCTCAAAATCAGTCTCAGACTATGAAATTTAATAAATTTCGAGAAATACCTCGATTAGCGATTGTTTAGCAATAGCTCGATCAATCCGGGTTTTTATTCCCGGAGTCGGTGGCTGATTACTGTCTTAGAACACTCTTTGACACGGCGATAACGATAAACACGTCTTCATCGGTTGAACACATGCAGATTTTTCACTCATTCTAAACATCTTTTGTTGATCCCACGGCAGGGTGATAGTAAAGATAATACAGTATGTTGCGAGGTAGAGCGGAAAAAAACATACCTACACTTCACACACCTTACTGGGCGTCACTACATGCCCTCCTTATCGAAAAAAAAGTACTAGTACAACAACTGGAATGAAGACATTGGCAAAGTTGGTGTAAACCATACAGCCTTTAACAGGAATAACTAAACTTGAGTCGCTCTCTTTAAACGCAAAGTACACAGCAATTGTGCAGTTATAGGCGGAACTGGTATGGCAGATCTCGTAGAAAATTGAAATTTCAAACGTCTTCAGGGATTGAATTGTGGTTGAAACTATTGGATGAACTCCTAGATACAGATATGCTCAATTTTGTGCAGAATTAGTAGAAAGCTGAACATAGCTATGATATGACCGAGTAATAAGTTAAAATAGACAGTATTTTTACAGGTCAGTAGAGCCCCACACCAAACAAGATTATGGACAACCTGGTATGCGGCAAGTAGTGTCTATATAATTACTATTTAATAAATACTTGGCACCCACCTTAGTATAGAATAATGGACGTGGTTCTTCATACTTGAAACGTACGTAAGTATTGAACGACAGACGCGTTCGGAATACGTCATCGGTGAAGAAGCAGAACATAAGGGGGATCCAGTCTTAAAGCTCATCTTCTGATCTTGGTTTAAATTTTGAGGTGGACACAGGGATAGTAACAGAAATCAGAAGATGATATAGATGTGTAGAGACAATGTAATATTAAAGACCAGATTATGATTGTAAACAGGAGCATATCAATGAAACGTTTGAAAAGCCAAAATTTCAATGATGTTAATATAAAAGATGAAAGGTGAAAGCTTTCAATAGAAGTGGATCAGGAACAAAAGATACATTTCACTCATTCTAAACATCTTTTCTTGACCCCACGGCAGGGCGATATTAAAGATAATACAGTATGTTGCGAGGTAGAGCGGAAAAAACATACCTACACTTCACACACCTTACTGGGCATCACTACATGCCCCCCTTATCGAAAAAAAGTAGTAGTACAACAACTGGAATGAAGGCATTGGCAAAGTTGGTGTAAACCATACAGCCTTTAACATGGAAAACTAAACTTGAGTCGCTCTCTTTAAACGCAAAGTACACAGCAATTGTGCAGTTATAGGCGGAACTGGTATGGCAGATCTGGTAGAAAATTGAAATTTAAAACGTCTTCAGAGATTGAATTGTGGTTGAAACTATTGGATTAACTCCTACATACAGGCTTAATTTTGTGGATAATTAGTAGAAAGCTGAACATAGCTATGACCGAGTAATAAGATAAAATAGACAGTATTTTTACAGGTCAGTAGAGCCCCACACCAAACAAGATTGTGGACAACCTGGTATGCGGCAAATAGTGTCTATCTAATTACTATTTACTAAATACTTAAAACGCACCTTAGTATAGAATGATGGACGTGGTTCTTCATACTTGAAACGTACGTGAGTATTGAACGACGGACGCGTTCGGAATACGTCATCGGTGAAGAAGCAGAACATACGGAGGATCCAGTCCTAAAGCTCATCTTCTGATCTTGGTTTAAATTTTGAGGTTACAAAGGGATAGTAACATAAATTAGAAGATGATATAGATGTGTAGGGACAATGTAATATTAAAGACCAGATCATGATTGTAAACAGTAGCATTCAAGAATCAATGAAAGTTTATGATAGATTGGGCCGTTGCTTGGTAGAAATCAGTTGTAATTGTCATTATAAAATAAAACACTTGTTTACATTTTCTACTTTATTTTTGGTATTGACGTACGTTTCGTCTTTGCTAGAAAGACTTCATCAGAATACTGAGTATTATGATGAAGTCTTTCTAGCAAAGACGAAACGTACGTCAATACCAAAAATAAAGTAGAAAATGTAAACAAGTGTTTTATTTTATAATGACAATCAATGAAAGGTTTGAAAAGCGAAAATTTCAATGATGTTAATATAAAAGATGAAAGGTGAAAGCTTTCAATAGAAGTGGATCAGGAACAAAAGATACATTTCACTCATTCTAAACATCTTTTCTTGACCCCACGGCAGGGCGATAGTAAAGATCATACAGTATGTTGCGAGGTAGAGCGGAAAAAAACATACCTACACTTCACACACCTTACTGGGCATCACTACATGCCCCCCTTATCGAAAAAAAGTAGTAGTACAACAACTGGAATGAAGGCATTGGCAAAGTTGGTGTAAACAATACAGCCTTTAACATGGAAAACTAAACTTGAGTCGCTCTCTTTAAACGCAAAGTACACAGCAATTGTGCAGTTATAGGCGGAACTGGTATGGCAGATCTGGTAGAAAATTGAAATTTCAAACGTCTTCAGAGATTGAATTGTGGTTGAAACTATTGGATTAACTACTACATACAGGCTTAATTTTGTGGATAATTAGTAGAAAGCTGAACATAGCTATGACCGAGTAATAAGATAAAATAGACAGTATTTTTACAGGTCAGTAGAGCCCCACACCAAACAAGATTGTGGACAACCTGGTATGCGGCAAATAGTGTCTATCTAATTACTATTTACTAAATACTTAAAACGCACCTTAGTATAGAATGATGGACGTGGTTCTTCATACTTGAAACGTACGTGAGTATTGAACGACGGACGCGTTCGGAATACGTCATCGGTGAAGAAGCAGAACATACGGAGGATCCAGTCCTAAAGCTCATCTTCTGATCTTGGTTTAAATTTTGAGGTTACAAAGGGATAGTTACATAAATTAGAAGATGATATATCTATATCATCTACACATTGTCTCTACACATCTGTGTAGAGACAATGTAATATTAAAGACCAGATCATGATTGTAAACAGTAGCATTCAAGAATCAATGAAACGTTTGAAAAGCCAAAATTTCAATGATGTTAATATAAAAGATGAAAAGTGAAAGCTTTCAATAGAAGTGGATCAGGAACAAAAGATACATTTCACTCATTCTAAACATCTTTTCTTGACCCCACGGCAGGGCGATAGTAAAGATCATACAGTATGTTGCGAGGTAGAGCGGAAAAAAACATACCTACACTTCACACACCTTACTGGGCATCACTACATGCCCCCCTTATCGAAAAAAAGTAGTAGTACAACAACTGGAATGAAGGCATTGGCAAAGTTGGTGTAAACAATACAGCCTTTAACATGGAAAACTAAACTTGAGTCGCTCTCTTTAAACGCAAAGTACACAGCAATTGTGCAGTTATAGGCGGAACTGGTATGGCAGATCTGGTAGAAAATTGAAATTTCAAACGTCTTCAGAGATTGAATTGTGGTTGAAACTATTGGATTAACTCCTAGATATAGGCTCAATTTTGTGGACAATTAGTAGAAAGCTGAACATAGCTATGACCGAGTAATAAGACAAAATAGACAGTATTTTTACTGGTCAATAGAGCCCCACACCAAACAAGATTGATATGTGGCAGATAGTGACAACCTGATATGTGGCATATAGTGTCTGTCTAATTACTATTTACTAAATAGTTGGAACGCACCTTAGTATAGAATGATGGACGTGGTTCTTCATACTTGAAACGTACGTAAGTATTGAACGACGAACGCGTTCGGAATACGTCATCGGTGAAGAAGCATAACATAAGGAGGATCCAGTCTTAAAGCTCATCTTCTGATCTTGGTTTGAATTTTGAGGTGGACAAAGGAATAGTAACAGAAATTAGAAGATGATATAGATGTGTAGAGACAATGTAATATTAAAGACCAGATTATGATTGTAAACTGGACCATTCAAGAATCAATGAAACGTTTGAAAAGTCAAAATTTCAAAGATGTTAATATAAAAGATGAAAGGTGAAAGCTTTCAATACAGGTGGATCAGGAACAAAAGAAGTTCATTTTGTCTTAATTCACGTGCTAAAGATAAAGACATATTTTACTCATTCTGAACGTCTTTTCTTAACCCACTGCTCTGTTCTCTTTCTCTATTATTCCTGATTTTCAAAATATGTAAACTCGAGAGATTCATTTTTTCGTTCATTTTACACCTACACAGATTCTACCGGTTGAAGAGGTCTTTTAGGCCAGCTAAAAATACGAAATCGCATTTGTATGTCGAAATCCAAACAATCTGCCCACTAATTAAGGGTCAGCATATTGCAAAAACCGATCGTTTGATGAATCATGGACCAATTAGGTTCGTATGCAGTAACAACGATCAGATCACTCTCAAATCAAGTAGGCGGAAACATTATGGCAGATCTGTCCAGTTCACACCGTCGGCAGACCACGTTGCTTCATCTGGTGTCGATCGAAAGCAAGTGCTTTTTTTTCGGTTCATTTGTTTTTTCCGCTTTATTTATTGAATAAAATATCACTCTCCAATAATAAATTCAGTATTTGATGGGTTCAGAAATCGCCATCAACCTGAAAACTGAAGCCAAACTGAAAGTGACGATCCCCATCGTTGCAAGCTGATTGAGTATTAGATTAGTCAGAGGACACATCTGCTCCCTAATTAAAATTATTATTCTGCATTCCTTGAAAATTTGAACTTTTCTTTATTCTTTTCTACCCGGAAAAATCGTGATTTGCTCCCAAACTCTTCGAATAAGAGATCGAAACTGAATTTGACTCAGTGACGAACTAACTTCTTGTTAACAGTGGCGTGGCTCATAAAAGTTCACAAGGATAAGTGTAGTCCATCTGTTAGCTACCATTACTTCAAGGATCCTCTATCCCATGTTCGTTTGTGAAGGTCGATCACTCGTTTCGTGGATGGAGGAGACACCATCAAGGTCCATTTCGAGCAGAGTTGCTGATAAACGTTAGAATATATTGTGTATCGAAAGAATTCAGGCAATGGATCTCCGAAATCAAAATCATCAAAATACTTTGAATTCAACATTTAAATCAACGCTAGAATCACGGTACGGAGCCAGAACAAGCAAAATGATCAAAGGCTACGAAAGAACCAAACTCAAACTCACCAAGGAGGAAAGTCATATATAATTCCTAATAGAAGCGATGGATAAGAATATAATACCCAAAGGCTTCCAACTAAAAGCCCCTATTCCAGGAGAAAGAGCTCAACTTATCCTTGAACACGCAAGTAAGGCCCTGGTGAGGACACAAATCAGTTTACCACAGACGGAAACAAGCAATTATGGATTAGAACGTTGTACAAGAATTTGAAGAAATCGAAGAAATACTTTTAGAAGAAGACTATGCACCTATCTTCACCAAAATCGATCAAATCTGTGAAATGGAGAAAAGAAAATTAGACACGAAACACCAAAACAAACAAGAAAGGCTTGAACCCTCCACCAAAAATAGCAAACAGAAGAAACATTGTGAACATATCATCACGGTCGCTTTCACAAACAGAAGAACATCTCCTCAGCAAAGGCCTCAATTTCGCAATAGCTCCTACCCAGATGCCGGTGCTCGACATTGACAGTTCAGTTGAAACAACAAAACTGGATGGACCACAGGCTGAAGAATTTAGATGGAAAATACGTACAGCTATCGAAAAACATTCCAAATCCACCGCTTCATAACATCTTTGATTCAAATAGACAGAAATGGAGGAGAAAGAGTTAATTATTTTATATATAAAAAATTCTTAATTGAGAAGAAAAAATAAACTTAGTATCAGAACTTAGTATGAAAACAAAAAAATTAGAAACAAAACGAAGATTTTTGAATCACATCTTTCACCTTCGATTCAAAAATCATTCCGAAACAAAATAAACAAAATAAATTAAATTATTCAAAACGTAAGATACCACCTACCAGAAGATGCTATTGTGATAGCGGAACAATTGTTGTATTACAACGTGAATATCAGAATAACCTCAATTAATATTATTTTTCATGGAGATGTGGAACTAAAATATGAAATATCATAAATGTTTTTCGAAGAATATGTGAAAGACTGAAAATTTCCGTTAGAAGTGAATCATGAGCCAGTTCGTTTCGTCTTAATTCACGTGCAAAAGACATATTTTACTCAATCTGAAGATCTTTTCTTGACCCACTTCTTCCTTTTATCCATTTCGCTGATTTCGAAAATATGTAAACTCATGATATTAATTTTCTGTTCATTTTACACTTACATAGATTTCACCGACTAAAGAGATCTTTTAGACCAGTTTATAATGCAAAGTAGCATGACGCAGTATGTCGAAATTCAAATAATGTGTCCACTAATTGACGACCAGCATATTGCAAAAACCGATCATTTGATGAATCATGGACTAAGTATGTTCGTATGTAGAAACAACAATTCAGATCGCTTTCAGATCAAGTTGGCGCAACTGGTATGGACCCGCTGGCCAGTCAACACTGTCGGCAGACCACGTTGCTTCGTCTACGGCTGGTGTCGATCGAAAGCAAGTCCTTTTTTTCGGTTCATTTGCTAGGTTAGAGGTGACACGGATCCGTGTCATCATCATGTGTTATGCATCATGACAAGCGACCATACAAGAGTAACCCCAAAAATGCTCTTTATATGAGCCAAAAATCCTTTTTCCGGTAGTGCCTACAAAAGAATGCAGATACCAGTCGAAATTCAAAAGACCGATCTAACTGATAACAGTATATAACTTGGTATGAAAACAAAAAAATTAGAAACAAAACGAAGATTTTTGAATCACATCTTTCACCTTAGATTCAAAAATTTTTCCGAAACAAAATTTGAGTAAGCAGAAATTAATGTTTTGAATGAAGGATTTGAATAAAATATAAAATAAAATAACAAAAAAGATCTACAATATGTAGCGACAAACTCAGACCTAGCACTCAAAAAGTACAATAACACAAATTTTGACTAATATATAATTACCAATATGATTAAAAACATCACAAACTATCAAAGAGAAATGGCACAATAAAAAAAGATTATAAAACCATTAAAAATTAATTTTAATGAACCTACAGTCTCCAAAAATGTATACTTTGATCAAATTATATAATAAAATAGAAAAGGGCTTTTTGCTTGATAGAAGGGATATAACAAAATTTGAATATCAAACAAATTCAATCTGTCAGTCTTCTTTGTGCCGAACATAAAATATCTTGATTTTAAAGTTATTCGTTCAAGCAATGATGCAGTCACCACTTTTAGGTAAGTTATATTTATTGTTGGTTGATTTTTAAATATAATATCATTTAGGGCCGATGAAGATATTATCGGAATTCTAATTGTTTTTTGAAGATATAATGCATGTTTTGAGAGATTTTTTAATTAACTTATTTAAATATTTAAATAAATTGAATATTTCAAATAAATTATACTTTTTGAGAAGTCCTTAAATTATGTTTTATATTTTTGAAAAGGAATTGTGAATAATGGTAAGATCAGAAACAAAATTTTGTCTCCTTCAAATATTTATTTATCAATTTTAATTGGCAATTTATATTTGTTGGTTTATTTATTCCATTTGATATTGTTTATTGAATTTTGATTTTATACGTCTATTAAATATAAGCCGTGCTTATAAGACATAAGTAGTTTTTTGCAAAATTTTTTGAAATTTTACAACAAACCAGCTCTTCGAGGAGTTCCAAAGTCGATGTTTAGTTGTTGTTAAAATGCCTAGAGCACGTGCACGCGGAATTTATCGCCAACTATGTGAATTTAAAAGAGGTCGAATTATTGGTCTAAGGGAGACAGGGTTGTCATTTTGAGAAATCGCTAACCGTACGAACAGAAGTCCAACTACTGTTATAATTCATTATATATATAATTCATTCCTTCCGCAGACGTCGATGAGTGAGTAGCTCCTGCATATTGCACCGGCTTCGATATTTTATATTCTACTTGCTTTCATTGTTTACAACTAGTTTTTTAAACTCCGTTTATAAATATGCCAACTCGTGGCGTTAAATCTTCAAGAAATGACCCCTCCACCGATATCAATCTAAGGGTCGATAAAATGGAAGAAGTTTTGCATAATGGGTTATCTGAACTTAAGGAGCAGATTTCCAAGCTTTCGAATAAGTCAAGTACTGATACCCCCCCGGAATCAATTGATGATGTTTTGAAAAAGTTGGATAATTTTGAGAAAACGATGGAAGTATCTATAAAATCTCTCAAAAGTGAAGTTGAAAAAATATCCACACAAGTTGAGATAAACAAGCAGGACGTCTACAATACACAATTGATTTTTCAAGGTGTCACAGAGGAGAATGAGGGTAATTTAAATCTGAGAATTTGTGAAATTGTCAACAAACATATAATTAAAAACCCTATTGATAATATTTCACCGAATGATTTACATATGTGTTATCGAATGGGAAGAGTTAATCAACAACATAGGCGTCCCAGGCTTATTTCTGTGCAATTTATTCATCGTTGGAAGAGAGAAATGATTTTCAAGAATAAGCGCTTCCTTAAGGGTACTGGATGCGTCATCAGGGAGAAGTTAGTTCAAAGCAAATTGTCCCTTTACAAAAAAGCGTGCGAGAAATTTGGATACAATAGTTGTTGGACCAGAGGTGGCAACGTATATGTTCAAAACCGAAATATTGTAAGTCAAATCAAATGTGAACTCGATTTGGAAAGCATGCTAGCATGAAATATTTATAATGATGAAATTCTTTAGAAGTCGGAGCTGTGTAGCTGTTCTTTTTTTTTTCTGTTGTGTTTTGCTGCATGAACACGACTCCATTCGTTTCATCTGATTTTATTTTTCTTCATTTTCTAATCTTTGCCTGGTTTAGATTTAATTAAAATTTTGATTTTACTCTACCTTTCCCGTATTTACTGTTTATTTTTTCTGTGTAACACTGTGAAAAAGGTTTTTCTTTTTTTTTTTTTTTTGCAGATAGTATTTATCTATTTTTGTATATTTTGTAACCGTTCTGCTCCTCATCAGTTTTTCTCTATCTTACTTTAGATTATAACAGTTAATTTTTTTTTATATATGAATAATTGCGGAATTTCTTCTCTTAAAGTCGGCCACTTGAACGTACGTTCCTTACTACCTCATTCAAAGGATGTAGAATATCTTCTTGAATCACAAAAGCTTGACATACTTGGACTAACTGAAACATGGTTAAATAGCGGTATTACTGATGAATTTTTGTCGATTCAGGGTTATAGTTTCATACGCGTTGATAGGGGAAGCCGTGGTGGTGGTGTTGGAGCTTATATTCGGAAAACAATAAAATTTGATCTCTGTACAGTTAGTGGTGGAATAGAACAAATGTGGTTCACATTCAAAATTGGCAAAAATAGTGCCGCAATTGCAGTTGTTTATAGGGCTCCTACTTTTGACTTGGGAATCTTTCTTAATTCTTTTGAAAATGCGGTTGTTGAGATTCTTCCGAAAACAGATTATTTGTTTTGTGTAGGAGATTTCAATGTGAATTTTCTCAATAAATACAGCACTGAAATGATCAAATTAACAGAGATTTTAGATGGTGTTGGTTTGGAACAGATTATAACCCAACCAACCAGAACTACTCAAAGTTCTTCGACATTAATTGATATCATACTGACATCAGATGAAGGTATTGTTGTTGACTCTGGTGTTTTAGCTGTGCCCCATATAAGTGACCATGACTTGATCTTTTGTACACTCAACTTAAGAACTTCAAGTGAGCAGCCAACATTGAGGACATCCAGAGATTTCAAAAATCTCAATTATAATAGATTCAAGTCGGATCTTTCTTCAATACCTTGGAGAGATATCTTTGACATGACTACAGCTGAGGAAAAGGTTGAATTCCTTACCTCTGGTATCATAGCCTTGTTGGATCTTCATGCACCCTTTAAGACCTATAGGATCACGAAAAAATATGCCCCCTGGCTCACTGATACTCTTAGGGATATGATCGCAACTCGTGATAAGGCTCTGGCAGAGTTCAAAAAAGGTAAAAAATCATGCGACTGGCAAGTTTATAAAAATCTTAGAAACTTGTCTGTTCCATCCCTGTTCTGCAACCGGACTCGGAACTTATGTCCTTCTATTCTGATCGAGGAAACTGTTTGTCCAATGTGGATTTTAGATTTGAGGCAGTTGATGAGATGTTTGTACTAGGGGTTATTAATTCTATAAAGAGTAAATCTGTTGGTTATGATGGTGTAAATATTGACACAATAAAATTATGCGTCCCCCATATTCTTCCCCACATAACACACCTGATGAATTTTTGTCTGATGCACTCTGTTTTTCCTGATCAGTGGAAGATTGCACATATAATACCGGTACCTAAAACAACATCACCCCAAGAAATGAATAACCTTCGTCCTATAAGTATTCTTCCAACTATGTCAAAGATACTCGAGAAGATCATTAGTAGTCAGCTGAAGGATTTTTTAAATAAACAAGAAATCATACCATCCACTCAATCTGGGTATAGGGAAAACCATAGTTGTGTAACATCTTTACTAAATATTACAGACGATATATTCAGGGCCACCGACGAAGGTAAACTACCTGTGCTCACATTATTGGATTATTCTAGAGCATTTGACACCATAGACCACCCAATGCTTCTGGCTGTCTTATCGTACATTGGCTTGTCTGACCCTGCAATATGGCTTTTCAAGTCTTATCTGGAGAAAAGGCTTCAGAGGACGACATATAAAGGTTCTGCTTCGGCGTTTCTGGAAATATGTAAGGGGGTTCCACAAGGCTCCATCTTGGGCCCTATACTTTTCATCATCTACATTTCCCAATTCGTTAAGCATATACTTTCCTGTGGGGTGCACTATTATGCGGATGACAGTCAGATGTATATATCTTTTTCTCCGGGTGAAACGCGCAACGCTGTGGCAGCTTTGAACTTTGACTTGAGTAGTATTTTGGAGGTATCTCGAAAACATTGTTTAAAACTAAATGTAGACAAGACCGTTGCAATTGTATTTGGACCTAGAAACGAAAGAGCCAAGTTCTTAGCCGGTGATGAGATGGTTAGGATTGGGGGTGAGATCGTACATATGTCTGATTATGTGAAAAGTTTGGGGCTATACATTGACCACGGTATGAGATTTTCCGAGCATGTTTCCTCCTGCCTTCAGAAGGCATACTTAAAGTTGAGGATAATATACAAGAATCGTGAATTTCTTACAAGGAAACTCAAGATCTTACTCTGTGAATCTTTGGTTCTCTCCAATTTAAGTTACTGTGATGCATTGTACGGCCCGTGTCTGACTTTTCATGATAGACAGCGAATTCAAAAAGTGCAGAATTCATGCCTTCGACTGATTTTTGGTATCAGAAGGTATGAGAGAATTAGTCATACCCTACATCTGGCTAATAGGCTAAATATGGAGAATAGAAGAGTTTTACATTCGGCTGCACTTTACCAAAAAATTTTAAGAACAAAGACCCCTCCTTATCTCTATAACAAAATTTTTTTTCGTTGTGACGTTCATAACCTGAACATTAGATTCAAAGGAACTCTAACACCACCTATACATAGAACAGAGTTATTTCGAAGATCTCACTCGTACAACATCGCGTTCATAATGAATAGCATACCATTGAACATTAAAAATAATTGCAGTTTCACTAGTTTTAGACAGGGACTCTTCAATAGGCTTATGAGAGGGCAGAATGGAAGTGTTTAATATAAGTTGATGTTTGGAATATTTTGCATTCTAAATTAATTTGAGCATATTATGTACTTGATTTTAATATTTTTTTTTTCTCTTATGCTGGATTTGGTGGGGTAGTCATAATAAGTATATTTATATATATGTATATATATATGTATATATGTTGCAAAACATATCATTTTTATTTATATGTATATATTTTCTTTTTTTACATACATACATAGGTATCGATTAATGTGGTCGGGATTCATAGGTTAGATTGAACAGAACACTGTGCTCGGTGTTCTGAATCTCGCCTTTTCCAATTGTTTTTTTTTTTTTTTGTATTTCTTAAGTGGAAATGACTTAAGCTGTATTATAATTATTTTTTTGGAATAAAGGCCTTTATTATTATTATTATAAGATGTTGTCAAGCGTACCCAAAATCGAAGAAGAGTAGGCACCGGACGTCGAAGGGGCACAAATGAAGTTCAAGATCGACCTTCTAAGACTTATGGCTATTAGAGACCGCTTTGCGACAACTCGATCTTTGGCTGATGAGTAGTTAAGAGAACAAGGCCATCCTGTAACTGTCCGAACGGTTAACCGCCGGATAAGGTCTTTTGGACTGCAGCATTATCGACCCCATCTTGTGTTATCTCTGACGGTTGAACATCGTCGGCAACGATTACAGTGGTGCAGAGAACGTCAACATTAGAATTTGGAATGGCATCAGGTCGTCTTTTCTGATGAATCTCGATTCTCCTTGGGTCCACATGATGGTCGAAGAAGGGTTAGACGACGTCGGGGAGAAAGAGGTGCATTAAGTTTGATATTGAGCGTCATGTACACCGGACAGTAGGCGTGCTATTGCACGTGCAAGTAGGTCACCTTTAGTCTTTATTCGAGGTAACATGACAGTGCTGCGTTACCTTCAAGAAATAGTGGAGCCATATGTTCTCTCTTACCTTAACCGGCTCGAAAATCCAATATTTCAGCAAGATAATGCTCGACCTCATGTTGCCAGAGTTAGTTTAAACTTTTTTCAATCGACCCATGTGAATCTTTTGCCATGGCCACCCAGATCCATAGAGCATGTTTGTGACATCATGGGTGAAAGTCTTGAAAATTTACCCCAGCCCTCACGGACGCGGCTCTGAGACATAAACTACAGGTAGCTTGGGATAGTATCCCTCAAGAAGAAATAGAGCATCTTATTGCATCAATGCCAAGACGTGTTGAGGAGTGTAGAGAGTAGATAATCGCGGTGGACAAACACATTATTAAGAAATTTATTTAAAAAAATTTTAAACCCTTCGTTTTTTTCTTCAAATTTTTGCTTCTTGCTATACTATCTATGTTTTACCAAAAAAAAATTTAAAATTTCAACAGCTCCTTCTGGGTGTTGCAGTTTCTTTGTCAGTTAGTATAAAATAGCTTTAAATATGGTATATCCTAATACAAAAGAAAATTTCAAATGCATTTTCTTAAAATATACTGAAGGTATTTCTGAGAAAATTGCTACATACCTCAAAAATTAATATGATTTATGAACCTCATTCAAACCTGAGTAAATTCATTAAAAATAATACAGACATGATTGCCCAATAGTTTACATAGGACAGACTGGAAAAATTTTTCGACATAAAATTCCTCAATAACAAAAGTAATTCAACATATTCGAACCATTTGTTAGAAACAGGATATACTTTCAACCATAATTTTGAAATTCAACATATAGAAAGTGAAAAGTATGCCTTAAACCTGTTAGAGATAAATTAATACAACAAGATTGGAATAGTACTTAACGAACAATTATACCTAAATAACTCAGCCCTGTTAAACATATTCAGATAAGCTGGAATTATAGATTTTAGTGCTGAATAATTTTTTTTTACCTACTCAATATAAATAGAAACCAATTTCGAAAACAAATTCAATTATTCAAAATGTAAGATTCCACCTACCAGAAGATGCTATTATGATAGCGAAACAATTGTTGTATTACAATAACAATAAAAATTCGTGAATATCAGAATAACCTTAATTAATTAATTTTTCATGGAGATGTGGAACTAAAATATGAAATATCATAAATGTTCATTTCGTCTTAATTCACGTGCAAAAGACATATTTTACTCAATCTGAAGATCTTTTCTTGACTCACTTCTTCTTTTTATCCATTTCGCTGATTTCGCAAATAAGTAAACTCATGATATTCATTTTCTGTTCATTTTACACTTACATAGATTTCACCGACTAAAGAGGTCTTTTAGACCAGTTTATAATGCAAAGTAGCATGACGCAGTATGTCGAAATCCAAATAATGTGTCCACTGATTGACGACCAGCATATTTCAAAAACCGATCATTTGATTAATCATGGACTAAGTATGTTCGTATGTAGAAACAACAATTCAGATCGCTTTCAGATCAAGTTGGCGGAACTGGTATGGCAGATCTGGCCAGTCAACACTGTTGGCAGAACAACGTTGATTCGTCTACGGCTGGTGTCGATCGAAAGCAAGTGCTTTTTTTCGGTTTATTTGCTAGGTTAGAGGTGACACGGATCCGTGTCATCAGCATTGAATGTGTTAAGCATCATGACAAGCGACCATACAAGAGTAACTCCAAAAATGCTCTTTATATGAGCCAAAAATCCTTTTTCCGGTAGTGCCTACAAAAGAATGCAGATACCAGTCGAAATTCAAAAGACCGATCTAACTGATAACAGTATTTTCATTCCTTAACGATTTTCCATTCTTTTGCTACGAATCAAAGAAAACGCGATTTTCTTCATTGTGCTCAATTTTCTGAGATCACAGACAACAATTACGCCCTCTCCCCGTGAATATCGTACCGGTTCCTTTGAGCTACCGGCCCATTGAACTACGCGATAAAATATCAATCGAACATACTGATCAATTGGCTACACTAGTAATTATTAATTCTATTTCATTTCCAAAGAATTTGAGAATATTATCACAGAAAAAAGAGAGCAAGTTGTAATCAATATTAAATATATAATGCCCATATTGAATAAATTAATTTGAAATTTAATGGCTATGCAAAGTTACAGAAATTTGGTTTCATCTTATTATTTTCGTGGTTCCAATCTTTGTCAACTATGATCGAAATACAATATCAATATAATTTGCAAAAATACGTCATATTGCCTGGTCCCAAAGGACACGTTTCCTTACAACTCACACCTGCTTCAATTGACAATTTCTTCCCGATAAAATTTCAAGCTTCCACAATGCAAAATACGTTAAACCTGTGAAATGCATTTTCCAGCTGGATGAAATTATTCTTCTTTAGTTATAACAAGGAAAAGCTTCTTGGACAACCTGATATTTCGGTAACTACAAGATGAAGTCAATATAATTTCTGTGCATAACTTACACTTTAGGCACAAGTTCATAGCGCATCTGTTCTAAGTTGGGATCCTGTTCCATAATGGCCATTGCTATTGGGTAGGACACTTCATAATCGAACTGGAAATCAACTCCAGCAGGAGGACTACGTATAAAACTTCTTCGATCTGTAGACAGACTTAGGCATTCTTCTTTTAGTGCTTCCTCATTCTGGCATCCTGACCATGGAGGTAGAGCTGTTGCTGAATTTCCTGCTTGACTTTTCACAAATGCTTCTTGTTCCTTGTTGAATTCACCCAAGATACTCTATAAAATTGTTTTCATAGAATAAGTTGTCACATATGATGGATTAAGGGATGAGAAAATGTACAGAATCACCCAACATTTAAATGAACATAACACTGCACCTTCAGCGTTTTTAACAAATGATTCTCATTTGCAAACTCGAATGTTTAAACAGCTGAATTATATGGAGCTCAAAGAAAGTACCTATGCTTTGAATGATAACACAAGTGTACTTGATGACATTAAAATCAGTAATAATAAAAATATGTTCAATAACAAATAATCCCAAACAATATAGAAATGTTAAGGAGAATATCGGAGGAGCAAAGGAGGCAACTAAAACCAGAAATAGACACCTTAAACATACTCTCGACGGCAATAGAGGGGGAGTAAGTGAGGTTGCAGCTTCCTGAAAAATAAAGTAGGTCATAGAAAAATCAGAACTGTGGATCTTCCAATAACAAAAGAGTAGTATTTCGTCTACGCGATCTAGACAAAGAGACAACACCAGAAGAGATTGAAAAAGGCGATGAAAAATACGTGCACCGCATCCGGAGGAGGAAGTTATGGTAAAAAACTTGCAGCCACATGGATTTGGGGGATGCAAACTGCTACGCTGATGGGGGAGCAGATTACGGCAGCCATGACAGAGATCAACACATCCTTGATGAAAACTGTCTTACAAGTTAACCTAGATAAGCGTTAACCTAGAGAGCGGCACACAGTTAGCGTGGGCAGCTCCAAAAGAGTAGGAAGTAGACCTAATGGTTGCAATCCCCATACCATATAACAAATTGAGGGCGATGGTGTAGTGTCGAAAGAGAGCTGATAAACGGTATCTATTTCTATACCACTTATATTTCCCCATTCACTGGTAGATACAGCTTTCGTGAAAAGATGAAAGAGGAAATTTCGAAGAAATTGGAGAAAGTCATACTGGTGGGAGACAAATCTAAATCTAGCATGTGCGTATCGCCGAAAAAAATGCTAGAGGAGAACTCGCAGAGTAATGGATGGCACAACAAACGTGGACAGCCGCAAACTCAAACCAGCGAACTTTCATTGGGGGTGCCTCAAAAAGACACATAGATGTGACGCTAACTTCTAACTTCTATTCTAAAAAGAATATCTCGCAATCATCCGAAACTAAACGACGAAACAAGAAAACCCGCTCACGCTACATGTTCATATTTATTTTTAGAAAGGCACGAACCAGAGCGATGAGCAATTAACAGTGAAATGAAACGCTATCAAGGAGCAAAAAAGACAGCTAAAGATGACGATCGGAACATCAAAGAGGGAGCACCGGAAACTGCTCTTCGAGGAGCTGGACGAGGGCATCTGAGCCCTGGAGTATAAAATATTCACTTCACATTTGAAGACGCAACACAATCCATATACCAGGTGAAAATCAGAGCAATCCTTGAGGCACTCTTTTCTAAAACCGGGGAACAGATAACTGTGAACGCAAGTGTGTTCCAGCATGGTGAAAAATTAACTGAGAAGTAACTGAAGCACGCAGAGAAACAATTCATGCCTCAACGGAATGACATCAGAAGTAATGAAGATTGTATGGTCGATACAATCTGTAAAGATGCTTGTGTTTTTCAATGGGTTTCTCGAAAAAAGTTTTCTAGATCAATAGAAATATGCGAAGATTATACTTATACCGAAACAGGAGAAAGATCTAGATAGGCCATCCTCCTACCGACCAACAGGTCTTCAGATCGTGGTTACTAAAACTTGTGAGTGGGCACGCTGGTCTATGCGGACGATCTATCGCTCATGGTGGAGGCAGAAACAGAGAAGGAAATGAGGTCTAAGGCTACAAGAGCTTTAAAAATATTTGAAAATTAGATGCGAGACAAGGACTTAATAGTGGCAGTTCATAACACAGAGGTCATATTGATGAAAGGTCCGAAAAAGACAAAATTGATATTCCGGGTTGGACTGCGTCTAGAATTTGTTACTGTTCGGCGTTTCGGCTCTGATTTTGGAGACATTATCAAGAACAATTGTTGAATTTATGATTCAACGCCGGGGCCTCAATCTGCCTATTCCCCAGGTCTCATCACCAGTAGTCTTGGAGATCACAGTGTTTTCACTAAGTCCAGCGAACTCCAGTCATTGCTTATGGAAATGGGGCTCTTTGGTTTTTCAAAAGAGGCAATCAGCGTTACATGCAGGAAATAGTGGCACCTCATGTTCTACCTTTTAGACCCCCCATAATCTTCTTTACAACAATCCGATAGAGTTACCTTGGACTGCTTCAAATGAATTCGAATCAATTTGTTACCGTGGCCACTCTGATTTCTGGATATTTTACCCACTGAACACATCTGGTACATTATGTGTGGGAGATTACTCAATTTACTTCATTCTTCACAGACTTAGGCAGATATGCGTCATGACGCTGATTATTATTATATACTGCGCTGATTTAAATTTAAACAAAATAATAAAATTTCATGAAAGCATACTTACATTTTTCTCAACTGTTTCCTTAATTTTAGCTGCAGATTCAGTAACAGTCTTGCCTGCTTTATTGACAGCAGAATAAAGGAAGCTACCGAACGATTTAGCACCAGCCAATGCTTTACTTTGAACTGGAAAATTATTTCATTGTAAGGACGATTGCAAAAGATAATTATGTAGATTGCAAATTAAAATTCAGAGATGAAACTTGAGATTTGCTCTTACCATTTCCAAACTGGCCTTCCTTCTCTTCTGTTGGAGTTTCTGCATTAGAAGCTGGTCCTGAATCAGCTCCTCCAGTAGCACTAAACCAAAGAAAATTCAATACGTCTTAATGCCGGACATTTGAGAGTAGATTCTCCAGCAGCAGAATTTAATCGAACACTTCTTTTATTATGTCTGAACGAATAGTCCATGATCTGACTGAAGACAACGGGCAATATATGGAGAAGGTGAGGTAACCCCCTCCCTATATAATATTTTTAGGTATGTCCCAAACCCGGCTGTCAGATGTACAACCAAAGTTATATGAAATCACCTAGATTTAGAGAATCATTTGTTCTCAAAAAAAATTATTTACACATTGACGATTTCATTGTTTATTTTACTGATACGAATTGTTTAGTTCAAAAAAATAATACTATTTTTGTCATAGACTCAATTTTAGGATTTAAGAAGTCGCATTCAAGATTGTTTACTGTAATATTTTCAAACAATTTGAAGAAAATGCTTACTGTTAATTTAATGTGCTGAAGGAAAGAATAATGGCTATTCTTATAGCTATTATTCCTTTTTCTGCTCTTTTGAGCAGATTTCATCTCCAATTATTGTCCCTAGTGGGTGTTCCGCAATGGGTTGCAAGAACCTATACACAATTTAAAGAATTATGAAATCTTAGACAGCTAAATCATCAGTCATTATGGATCTGCAAAACCGTTTCTGAGTTAAAAAAAAGCTAGGAGAAATAAGATTATAACCTATTCAGGACTTGATAGACAATTTCTATAAGTGCCCAAAATAAGTGTACATATCAATGAAAACGATTAAGATATAACTTCAAGCCAGAGAATTGTTCAGTAGGAGACAGAAGAGTTCCACAGCTGTCCAGACAAAAAGAAATCAATCGATTAGCTAGGTGTCTGCAAAACAATGACTGATATGAGAATGGTAAAACATTTCATTTTTGGATGAAGTCTTGTATGACAGACGAATCTGTATCATGAAAGACAAGGCTATAAAGGCTTTTATATTGATACCTCACCGTATACTTGTCCCCAAAAACGCCTTGGAGTCGGAAGGTATGAAAATATAAGACTGGTCTGCTCATTCCCCAACCTTTTTTTTTTCGTAAATGGTGGTGAGAGTTAGATCTTGTAAAAACAAGCTGGCAAACAGAACAAAAATCAGTTCATGAATAAGGAAGAGACCTCCTCAACATATCAACAGTCTTACAAAAAGTTATAAATTTGTGCTTGGATTGAAGCAAGCGGTGGAATTACTGATCGTCAAAACTCCCAAGAAATTTCCATTTTACTTGGAGTTTCCAAATCTTCTAGATTCAACGAACATAAAGTGAATTTCATCAAAAACAAACAAACGTCTACTTCCGCAACTCACTTCCTAGAAAAGACAATCTACAAATTTTACATGTGGAATCAAAAGGCTTATTAACTATTTGAAGTATGTTGAAGTTTTCAAAATGGTTTATAATGAAAATAATTTTAATATAATGAATGATCATACTATTAATATCCAAAATATTTAATATACTACTCTGTCAAGAAAGTACCGGGAATTTTCAATTAAAACAACATTTTTACATTTAATCGTCAAAATTTATTGGGTCGCCTTCAAAATAGGCTCCATTTGCTCCAATACATCTATGCCAACGACACTTCCAATTATCGAAACATTTTTTATAGGCGCTTTCCGGGATGGACTTTAGCTCTCGCGCCGAATTTTGTTTTATGGCTTCAATCGACTCAAAACGAGTGCCACGAAGGGGCAATTTTATTTTTGGGAAGAGGAAAAAGTCGCAGGGAGCCAAATCCGGCGAATACGGTGTTTGCTGAAGCACGTTTGTTGAGTTTTTGGCGAGAAAGTCAGTCACAATCGTAGCTTGGTGAGAAGGCGCGTTATCGTCATGCAAAATCCATGAGTTGTTCGCCCACAAATTTGGCCGCTTCTTACGGATACGCTCACGCAAACGTTTCATAACGCCTAGGTAATACTCCTTGTTTACCGTCTGACCCTCTGGAACGAATTCGTAGTGCACGACGCCACGGATATCGAAGAAAACAATGAGCATCACCTTCATTTTCGAGCCGCTTTGGCGTGGTTTTTTCGGTTTCGGCTCATTTTTTGCCACCCATTCCGATGATTGCTGGCTTGTTTGCATATCGTACTCGTAGACCTAGGTCTCATCACCAGTTATAATGCGTTCCATGAATGTAGAATCGTAATTACAGCGATCCAGCATGTCTGAAGCAACCTGTTCGCGATGACGTTTTTGAAGAAAATTCAGGTCTTTCGGTACGAGTCGTGCGGCCACTTTTCTCATGCCCAAAATATCAATCAAAATCGTACGTGCGGACTCGTGGGATATCTAAAGATCATGTGCTATCTCTCTCAAGCTGGTACGACGGTTTTCCAGGACCCTTTCCTTAATTTTATCGACGTTATCTTCGATCGAAGCCGTCGATGGGCGACCACTTCACGACCGTCCTTGAAGGCTCTGTACCACTGATATGCACGAGTTTTCGATAGAGCATTATCACCAAAGGCCTTTTGCAACATTTTCAATGCATCGGCACACGAAAATTCATTTGCAACACAAAACTTTAAACAAATTCTTTGCTCAACGTAATCACCCATAGTAAAAATCGGCACGCACTCTGACATCGACTGACTTAATCAGCTGTTGCAAACACACTAGTTGACAGATCCCGCTCAAGCTTGGCATAGTAATTAAGGACAGTGGTACCAACCTAGGAAAAAAATTTTACCTGCCTCATTGCCCCGCCAGATTTAAATCGATAATTCCCGGTACTTTCTTGACAGAATGTATGCAACATCTTTTGACAAAATAAATGTGCGGTGCTGACATTTTATATTACTTGTTTGTATTCTTGTTATCATTCTTTGTACCTGAACCTGCATGAATACTCTGTACCTTTCATTAAGTTTTAAATTGTCTGAAGATGAAATAATACTTCGGAAGTGCAGTCACAAAAATTTGAATTTTTTTGTAGTTCAACATAGAAAATTCTAAAAACCGTTTCAATTCAAAATAAAAAAATCCGACCGCACACCCAAGGAGATGCGTAGTCTTTCATTATTATCACTAATGGGCAACCAGAGGCGTATCTCCAAAAGGGCGTACATTGTTTCTATGAAATTAGACATGTGACTTTATTCGACATTATTACAAGGAATTGTATTCTACTTATGACAATTTTCAAAATTAAATATGTTGATTTGAACTATACTTTAACAACCAACAATATTTTCTGAAGGGAGCAGGTTGGTCTCAAAATCAATCGGAGGATGTGAATATCTATACTGAATCCTTCATTTTTACCGTCGTACCATCGTGAGTGCCATAGAATAACACACAAATACTAAGAAATCCAACAATAAAACAACTGTCAGAAAGGACTGGATGACAACGGCAGTGATCAAATCAGCAAATAAAAAAAATACTCAATAAACAAAAGGACAAAATCTGATTACCTTCAAAAATGCACACAACCTGGTAAATCGCAACCTAGATCTCTTTGGAAGCACATGCGAATTTTATGCGGTAAAGAAGTATCAAAAACCTGAATAACACCCATGAATAGGAATGATGGGACTATATAGAACGAACCGCAAAAAATTGTGGACGAGTTCAATAAATTTTTTTGTCGAAATGAGGAAAAAATGCTGGCGAAATATTGAAGAAACTTCAAATTATCAAGAAGAGGATCAGATTGTTTTGATATTCAAATTTCCTCTCCATGTCTATAAACAAGTAGCCTGAGAGTAAAAAGCCCTAAAAATACACCTGAAATGTACTAAATATAAAAAGATCTGCATCAATGATTCACCCAGTTCTCTAGAGAGAACGCAATTCCTTTGACTCCGATGGCCTCACTAGCCAGCACTCACATAGTTATGATCAAAATCTGTTGTATTTGATTGGATACCAGCATAGGGAGAATTAAATTGTAGATCAAGCAGCAAGAATACCTCCGATAGTAACAAGACTACCTACAACAAGCTAAGTCACACAAAATTGGGGGAAATCTTATTAAGAGAAGAAGAAACACAGATCTAAGACGTAAGAAAGATGTTGCTTCAACTAGATTAAGAATAAACTGCTCAATAAAGTGAGGAATATTGATGTTTTCTGAAGATGCATATGTTCTGTATCAACCTAATATTTTTTTTTAAATAATATAAACTGGAAACGATAAAAGAAACGTAATCTGCCTCCAAGATCCCAAACGTTCAATCAAGCTCACTTGATGAATAACAAGAAAAATATAGCACAATGTTAGACACTTGTTTGACGAGAGAACTTGCAAGGGTCTGTATAATGGTCAAAGAATATCTCAGTACGATTCAACTCCATGTCATCTACCCAACAAAATGGTGAAATATTTGAGGAAAAACAAGATAACTCTTCTAGATTGGTCGGAAAATTCACCAGACTTCAAAACTTGTGGTTCATATGCAAGGCTAGATTTATTGAAGTTTTCAAGTTGAGTAAATTTTAAACAATTGTCAAAATTACCAAATCAGGTTAAAACAGTCATACGTCCAAAAAGAAGGCATATTTCCTATTGAATAACATTTAATATCATTTTAATTATGAATATAATTTTTTTTCAATAAAATCGTATATGACCATGTTTCTGTTATTATCCACATTCATTCTCACAATACTGTATGTAAAGCATGAGACCAAACTGATCTCAAAATTTTTTGTTGTATAGAGAACTTGAAATTTTCAAGTCATCCAAATTCACAGTGAGGAATATCGCCACTAAATGCAAATTTACAAAATTTGAAAATTCTGAAATACACCCTGAATGCTTGATACTAATGATTTTGCAAAAATATTTCATTAAATGAGTCATATAGTGCTTCGGCCAGATCATAGATTCTAACGTCTAAATTGTATCTTACAATTGTTCAATACCTAAACGATCAATATTTACGTCAATATATTGCACAATATTTTGTACATCATCTCGTTGGGTGGTCAGATAAAAATATTGTGCAATATATTGACGTAAATATTGATCGTCTAGGGGTCGCTTGAGATATTATAATTTCATTCCAGATCTCCAGCTATTATCATATGGTTAAAAAATGTTGTAACAAATATTAAAATGTATGAAAACATTCATAGAAATAGAATGAGATTGAAAATAGGATGCTAAATCATTTTTTCGAGCACTGTTTCACAACTTCATTTTTGCTTCTTTAAGCTTTATAAATTATGGGGTGGTTAAGGAATTTTCTTCAGCCATAATTTTTGGTCAAAGTTTATGCTAAATTCCACCCCAGAAACCGCCATGTGCAAAAACTGTCTTATTTATAAAGCTTTTCAATGACATAAGACACATTCTATTGAATCTTGATTTTCATTGGACAAAAGATGTGAAACTATGAAAGTACAAACAATTAGAACTAACTTTAAATTAGAAGCAAACACTCTATATAAGTAATAATAATAAACGTTTATTAATAGAATTTACATATGACTTTGACATATGAGTAAAATAAACAAGAAAATATTACAGAAGCTTTAGTTCCTTGGAATATATCGCTTATACGTTATAGATGTGAAATTTCCCTTCAAAAAATATAAAAAAACCATTAATGAGCACAACAACAAATAGTCCAATCATATATTTCCAAAGCCAACTCATTCCATCTATGATTTGTTCCTCTGATTATTTGATTTCCCTTACATCATACGAAAGCAGCCATTTTTTTCAATTGTGTCTTGAAAAGGTTGATATTATTCATTCTCTTAATTTCGAGAGGCAGCTGATACTAGAGCTTGGGGGCCAGGAAATCACAACATCATTGTCCTATGGATTTAGTGCAACGTGGCAAAACTAGGTTCATCCTTTTTCTAGTTTCGTAACCGTGTCTGATAGGAGGAGACAGGAATCTTCTTTTCTTCATACGAACCGTCGTACCAACACAAAAAAGCTGCCTTACATCAAGCAGGCCAGCATTCCTCATAAAGTCTTTTATTGGAAAAATCAAGTGGTTTGTTATAAATAATCCTCAGTATCCATCTATGAATCACATTCAATCCTTCCAATTTCACTCACACTGTCCCATCCATTGAATCCATAATTAATCTGTGATTGAACCAGGGCATAATATACCATTCGAAGATTCTTGAGGTGAGATATTACCTTATATGTCTGAGTTAATACATTATTCCCGCTCAACTTATTAAATATTTGGTTTTGTTCCAATTGATTGCAAGGATGTTGAATCCGAACCATTGCTCCAAAAGTCTTCCTCTACCTTTGTCTCCAATGTTGTTAGATTCATAAAATATCACAATATCGTCCGCAAAACCAAAAATTCTCCCCTCGGATTTCACATTAAATAGACTGTTAATGTAGATTGTGAACAAAATTGGACCCAGCACGGTTCCCTGTGGAACACCAGATGTTACACACTGAGGACTGCTGAACTCTCCTCCACAATAAACCCTCTGCTGTCGATCTGTCAAATGGCTCTTCAAGATTTTGAATGTGTTTCCTCTAAAATCATATGTATCCAATTTTTCCAATAATTTATTATGTTTCCCAGTCAAAGGCTTTTGAGATATCCACGAAAACCCCTAATGATGGGATAATAATTTTATATATAGTTCCGTATATGAGATTAACTCGTGAATTGCATCCGCAGTTGATTTTCCTTCTATGAATCCGTTATTGGCATTCAGATATAATTTTGTATCTTTTGCAGAAGTTCATAATTATCGACTTAACTATTTTCTCAAAAATTTTTGCTATGTTGGATATAAGAGATACCGGTATATAATTATCTCCAACTTATTTCCACTTTTTTGTAATGGCTGAAAACACCAATCTTCAACACTCGAAGAGAGTATCCTTAGGAAACGATTTATGAGATGGGTGAGCAGGGTCTTTATTTCTTCCGAAATTGTTTTAGTATCTCTGCTCTAATATCATCATGTCCAGGAGTCTTTGGTGATGTCAGCTGCATAATTACATCACCAACCTCCTTAGTATAGATATATCGAATCTCTGGTTCGTCTCTGGCGTTCCCTGAATCCATGAGGAATAATTAACCTTTCTGCATACTTTCGGCCCAAATTACTGAAGTAGGAATTGAAATTGTTGCAGATTTCACTCTTAGACTCTAATATTTTGCGTCCATAGATTTAATTGTCTGAATCTTCTCCCCTGATTTCGAACTAAACTAGAAATGGCATTCACACATCCCCAAGAGTGATTTGAAATAGTCTGCATTCTATCTTATAATTTTCTGCGCATAAGCTTTTTTGATAACTTTATCTATTTATTAAACTTATTTCTATAATTTCGTTATTTTGAGTTCAATGAATGTGGATTTCTCATTATTTCCCTGTACATTTGCTGTTTCCTGTTTATCGATGTTAAAAGTGAAGAAGTTATCCACCTCTTATTCGTCCTCGATCGGTTCTTCAATTTGATTCATCTCTTATTCTTCTCAATATGCTCTCTAAGTTTTTCAATTAATTCCTCAGTCATTTCATCTACACTTTGCAATGTATAGCCCCACAGCCAGCTCTGATTTCGGTGTACTGTTGCTACTTATCCGATTAACCCTTTGATTCTCAGGTTGTTCTGGCAGCTGAGCTTGTTCTTCAGTATTCTCCACAACTCTTGAAGAGTGACCCTATTATTGTTGACAATAAGTCTACCTCTTCTAATGAAGCACTCCCCGCCCCTATTTCTTTCTAAACATGTACCGTTGAGCACGGTATTCCTTCGCTGTTCCTCTGAGAGATCATTCGAAATTGAGAAACCTTCAACAATTTAGAACAGTTCTTAAACATCTGACCTTTCTTCATATAAGTTACAAATTCAATCTTCACTGGACGGTTGTTAGTCCTTCCAAGACGAACAAAATTATTTACATCCCCCTTTTTTAAGTCTATTACCATCAAATTTTTAATTTCAGAACAGATAAAATGCAGAGTAATTTTTTCAGTCGGCACATGCCTTAACCTTATATCTTTCTCCTTTAGCTCGATTTCGGTCTTCAAAGCAGCATTTTCTTTTTCCAGCCGATTTAATCTGAACTTTAATCCCTCAAATTCCAGCAAAATGTTGGGCTTCCGATGCCTGAATTATATTCCTCAACTCAGTTTTACTTGCTTAAATTTTATCCACAATACTTTTAATTATCTTATCCATAATTATCCAATTCTCTGAAAATTAACGTACTAACTAATTTTTTTTTCGGTCTTAAAATCTACCAGAAAAATGATGCGAGATGTACTTCGCTCGCCTGTATCGACAAAAGAAACAATAACAATGAATTTCAAACAGACGATTCATAATTTGAAAAAAATTAAACCAAATAAAAACCCAGGAAACACTTAATTCTATTTCTCAATATTATTTCAACATGATCGGTCAATATTATAATACTCATTCTTCCACACGGAGTCGAACAAAACATGGGCTCCCTTCAATGATAATGTAAGTTCTTCATAAAAATCTCCAGGAATCTACCCTAGTCTAAGAAGAATTTTTCGAACTTTCCGATGGTGTACACTAAATTTTAAGCGATGTGATAGTTTTCAAGTTATGCTACGTTTTTAGTGAAAATATTGTGAAACGTTACAATCTTGAATAACTTTACCACGAAAGATAATTGGACCATACACTCTATAGAAACCTTTGAATATCAAAACAGATTTAATCTGTTTGTCTCCTACAATTTTAATTTCAAAAAATTGTATGCAAAACTTTTAGAATTAAATTAATGTCTAATAAGCACTTCTTATATTTAATAGACGTATAAAATCAAAACTCATTATACAATATCAAATCGAAAGAAAAAAAAAACCAACAAATATATATTGTTAATTAAAATTAAAAAATAAATAAATATTTGAATGGTTCGTTGTTAATTTTAATTAACAATTTATATTTGTTGAGTTTTTTTATTCCATTTGATATTGTATAATGAGTTTCGATTTTATACGTCTATTAAATATACGCAGTGCTTATGAGACATTAATTCAATTCTAAAAGCTTTTGAATAAAATTTTTTGAAATTAAAATTGTAGGAGACTAACAGACTAAATCTGTTTTGATATTCAAAGTTTGTGATTAATCCTTCTATCGAGTAAAAAACCGATTCTTATTATTTTATTCTATAGGAATCTTTTGTTGCAAATTGCCTGTATTGAATCACCTTGTTAAATTTGGCCAGAGATAACTTTTTTAAATTTTTTTTAATTTGGTAACACGATATTTAAACGGTTTCTGTTTTGAGGTAAGGGTACAATAAAGTTTTTTATTACTTTTGGTAAAACCACCGGGTCCCTACGAGAATAGATCCAATATGGGTGACATAGATAACTTAGTTTGTACCGGGTTTTTCACTATAATTTGACCCCTCCTTTAACTTTGTTACAAATAGAAACAAAAAAAAAAGTTATTCACAAAAGTTGTACGAAATAAACTGAATTCTTTCAAAATAATTCCACAAAATGTAATATATACAAGATATTGAGTGCAACTTCATTTTTTCAAATGGATTACCTGTATATTTTCTTACTATTGGCTAACTTTTTCTCTCCTGATTACGAATATATACGCATATGTTTGTCTATCTCTCTTATTTTGAGAACTACAGAGTATCAAATTCGAAGAACCACCTGGCAGGCTTATATCGATTGTCAAGTGGTAGGCTGTAATAAATCAACAAACGACATTGCTAGCAATATTATACAATATTATACACGTTGATATTCAATGGAATAATTTCTGAAACATGCATTACACAGAAACGGAAAATTTTGAAATATTTTCACCTTATTTGAAGAACAAACAAAAAAAGTAAGAAAGCTACAATGAGAGATTATATGGCAGTACATGCAGTTGATCCAATTCTAAATGAAAATACATTCCTTAATACTTACAACTGTGTAAGAGATTCTAAAAGTTTTAAGAGAAAGAGACGTAGCATCTTACGTAATGAGAATCAAGAACTAGACATATTGATTTATTTTGAAGGTAATGTTACAATAATTAATTGTTGATAAATGCTGAAACTTGAATATTATCGAATTTGAAATCAACTGCACAACTTCATGAAAATTGTTTTAGAAAATCCAGAAAATGGATTAAAGAAGCATCACGTGAACTTGCAATAAGCTATTCGAAGATTCATAGAGTATTAAAAAAGAATAATTATAGGCCATACAATTTACTGCCATCACAACTCCTCAAAGATCAAAAGCGGAAACGCTTAGAATATTGACAACATATGTTGCAAAGATTGGAGGAAGATCCTAATATATTAAATTTTATAATGTGAACGTATGAATCATCGTTTTCCAAAGGAGGCGTGTTCAACAGCAAAAAAAGACATTCTTGGGAAAACAAAAATCGAAGACAACGCAAAGTATTTCAAATTAGAAAGTCTGGAAAGTCTGTAAACGTTTGGTGTGGCATTGTTTATAATAAAATAACACATACATATTCCGAAAAGATACTGCCAGAGATAGCTCAACATTTGGATCAAGGTTTTCTGCTGAAGGATTGGAGCAAATAATTTGGAAACAGGGTGGAGCACCCCCGCACAGAGATTTGGAAGTTCGAGAACATTTGAGTGGTCAATTTGATCTCTGGACCGATTATGGTGTCCATCGAATAGTCCGGATTTAACACCGTTGGACACGTTTTTATGGCCGTTCCTGAAGGAAAAAATTTATTCTGATAATAATGAAGTATTGAGATCATTAAAAACAAATGAAGCATTAATTCATGAACTCAATCCGTAATACTATCCCAAATAGTCTAACCAACATGAGAAAACGATATAAACTATGTATATTAATTAAATGATGGTCGCTATTTCAAGCAATTTCATCAATTGTAACTCTTCATTTCATACCACCATAAATGCTCAACAATGTCGAGTTCTTGATTCTCTTTCCGTACACCTGCCTCTTTCTCTAAAAACTTTTCCAACCTTTTACTAGGTTGTAAGTATTAATAAATTTATTTTCACTTGGAGTTGGATGATCTGGATATCACGGCTTATATTCTCCTCTTTTATTTTTCTTGTATTCATTGTTCTCCACATAAAATATGGGATATATTTATTGAATTAGTAATGATATCTTTGTATGTAATAATTTGTTGATTTTATTTAAATATTTACAGATCTATTCTGTTAGCCTTCTACCTATTTAATTTCAAAAAATTATATTTAATATTATAACTTCAGGAATTAAATTGATGTCATATAAGTGCCACTTATATCAAACGACATATAAAATAAACATTCATTATAAGACTTCCAAATGAGATAACATAATCCAATAAATATGAATTGTTAACAAAAATCCTATAAATTAAATATTTTGAGTAGACGAAATTTTGTTTCTGCTCATCTCACTTGTGAAATATCTTTGAAAAATGTGTAACATAATCTTAAGAATTTCATCATAAAACTATCTTAGAATATTCAATATTATTGGATATCTAACCAAGTTACTTTGTATAAAATCTCAAGATATGTAGAAACATTACTAAAAAACAAGTTAACATTATACAGATGGTCCTTGTGCTATTACAGAGGCCGTTAAATTGCCTTTAAATCTTTAAAATCAATGGTAAACCACAGAACTAATTATTTCGAGCCACATTAGACTCCATTTAAATGTTCAGTATTCATTTATCAAGAAGCTTTCTGGATTAAAGGTGAGTAAATACTTTTTGTTGCAAAGTCTCTCTTAAAACTTGTTTTTAGTAATGTTTTTACATATCTTGAGATTTTCTAAAAAGTAACTTAGTTAGATATCCAATAATATTGAATATTCTAAGTAAGATAGTTTTATGATGAAATTCTTAAGATTATTTTTTTTTCATAAGAGGGATGAGCAGAAACAAAATTTTGTGTACTCAAAATATTTAATTTATATAATTTTTGTTAACAATTTTTATTTATTGGATTTTGTTATATCATTTGGATGTCTTATAATGAATGTTTATTTTATATGTCGTTCGATATAAGTGGTACTTATATGACATTAATTTAATTTAATTCCTGAAGTTATAATTATTAAATATACTTTTTGAAATTAAATATGTAGAAGGCTAACAGCATATCTGTAAATATTAATATATAATATTTAAATAATTTTATATACCTTCTATCAAGTATAAACCTCCATTTATTCTATTTTTAT
Organism: Megalocaria dilatata; assembly: GCA_034642435.1. Taxonomy (NCBI): domain Eukaryota; kingdom Metazoa; phylum Arthropoda; class Insecta; order Coleoptera; family Coccinellidae; genus Megalocaria; species Megalocaria dilatata. The sequence goes on from CM067863.1 coordinate 14,176,003, forward strand.
TTGATTTGATTTAGATTTTTTCCGCTTCTGTGTAATGCACAATCAATAATTTTATTGATTTTCAACGTGTGTCATATTGTTAGCAATGTCGTTTGTTGATTTATCACAGTCTACAACTTTACAACCGATTAATGAGAGTCTGTAGTTCTCAAAATAAGAGAGATAGGCCAATACATGCATTTATATTCTTAATCAGGAGAGAAAGAGCAAAAATAAGAAAATATACAGGTGATCCATTTGAAAAAATGAAGTTGCACTTAATATTTTGTCCTCCGTGTATATTCTATTTGAAATCATTTCGAAAAAATTCAGTTGATTTCGTACAATTCTTATGAATAATTTTTTTCGGAATCTCCATTTGTAACAATGTTGAAGAGGGGGTCAAATTATAGTGAAAAACCCGGTACATTCAATAAATTTCTCGAATTTCTTAATTATTTTATTTCTAAACTTTCACCATGATCATTTTCAGACTCTTATTTTCTTTATGCAAAATCTTAAAACGCTCATCAAAATCATGTTTCTTTTTTATTAAATACGTAGAATCCAACTTATTGAAAAAAGAGCGTCGGTGTTGTTCAATCAAAGGACCTTCCATTTGTCCAATATAAGTTTTTGGGCAGGTACTGCATGATAATTGGTAAACAACTGACAAATGTAGGCTTTGAATAAACTATTCCAAATGAATTATTCGTTCTGAAAGATATGTTTATGTTCATAATAAATTAGGAATAATTTCAAAAACTCAAAACCTAAAATGAACAAATCACATTTGTCAGGTGTTCACCAATAATCATGTGATACCTGCCCAAAAACTCATATTGGACAAGCGGAAGTTCCTTTAAGAGTAGAATAAAGGAGCACCGACGCCCATTCCTCAATAATTAGTTGGATTCTACGTATTCGAAACATCTAATAAAAGAGAAACATGATTTTCATGAACGTTTTAAGATTTTGCATGAATAAACCGATCAAGAAATTCGGGGAAATTATCCAATGAACAAACTGAATTATCCAATTCACCTAGAGACCCGGTGGTTTCACCAAAATAATAAAAAACTTCATTGTACCTTCATCTCAAAATAGAAACCATTTAAGTACAAATATTACCAAATTTAAGACCACTTGTTTGAAAGCATTTCAAGAAGTTACTGTGTAAACGAAACGCAACATGTGGGCAACTCACAGTAATAAATAGAAATCATATGTGTATTATTTGATTAAAGTATATATTGGATTTCTATCAAGTAAAGGCCAACACGATTCGAGGTATGTATCGGCTGTTTTTTTTTAGAGTGACAGAAAGAACTTTCGATAAGGAAAACTGTGATTTGACAGAAGGTAGAAGCCATGTTGTTTTGACATTTCTGTACAGTAAGCATTGACCAATTATCCTGGAAAGACTAGCGCCGCAACAAAGTTTACAAAAACTGGAAATTTATTTTCAAAATCAGTGTTCTATTCGTCAAAACTTATAGAGCACTTCGTGAAATTTATGGTTTACATAATCGTCCAACAGAGCAGCTTATTCGTCGAACTATCAATAGATTTCGGACAACATTTTCTCTACTCGATGCAACAACAACAACAAGACAAAGAACTGTACGTATTCAAATTCAAATTTATTAGTTACCCTCAAAATTTTACAGGGATTGTCAAAGAAATATATGATAACGTACATCATAAAATAAAAAAATTGTAAATATGTCATACTAAAATATTTCAACTTTAAAACCTACAACAATCAATAAAAAACAAACTATTACACCAAGATACGAACTGAAACACAGCAAGTAGATGACAAGAACTGGTACTTCATAAACTCATCCATTGAATAAAATGCACATTCAGTTAGAATCGCTTTCACTTTTCGCTTGAATGTTGTAGAATGCTGTGTTGTTAGGAATTGTGGAAGTCGGTTATAGATTTTCATTCCATCAAATATATGGGTGTTCTGTGTCCTCTGCAGTCTATGTCTTGGGGCAACAAAGTTGTTCCTATACCTTGGCATGACTGTGAATCGTTGAGTGTGTCTGGAAATTATCCCGATTTTTGTGCACATACATAAGACATTCTAGGATATGACAGCATGTTAAAGTAAGTATTCCATATTTCTTGAAGAGTGGTCTACAGCTAGTGGCATGGTTTACTCCCGCTACTAATCTTAAAGCTTTTTCTGTTTCAGGAACACTCTTTCTGCCTCTGAAGATGCACCCCATAAAATGATGCTGTAGCTCATCCTGCTGTGGAAATGTGTGTGATATGTAAGTAACGCTTCTTTTTCTGCGAGCAAGTTTTTTATTCTTCTTATTGAAAATAATGCTGTTGAGAGTCTGGCACAATTCATTTATGTGTTAAATTTCCGCTGATTGAAACCCCAAGCAGAGAAATACTTTTTGGTTCTTGACGTCTTGTGCTCACAATCGCTTCTTTGACTGTTTCATGAGATTTATTTAGGAGTAGATTTCTGCCCTTGCCTCTATTCAAAAATGTTGTATCGTCAGCGAAGAGGGTTTCATCATCAGCACCAACGTTATATATCAGGTCATCGATATATAGGAGGAAAAGAATAGGCCCGAGCACAGATCTCTGGGGAACTCCTGCAGTGATTTTCATCTTGGAGGACCTTTTACCTTCCAAATCTACAATTTGATACCAAACCTTAAGAAACGACTCCAACAGATTCAAAACTGGCCCTCTTATGCCAATGTACTTCAACTTATGCAGAAGCTTTTCATGGTTGACACAATCATTGAAGAAAATATCGCAGTCATAGTGTTAATGATGATCCAGATTTGTCTATTCGTCGACGTTCACAACAAGTTGGACTCTGTGCATCCAGCACATGGAAAATTTTGCGTAAAGATCTTGGTCTATCCATACAAGAGCCAACTGGTTCAAGAACTAAAGCCACTTGACCATAATAAGCGTCGTTTGTTTGCTGATTGGGCCCTAGAACAGCTTGGAGTTGATCCTTTTTTTTATCGTAAAATTGTGTTTAGTGATGAAGCTCATTTCTGGTTGAACAGCTATGCAAACAAGCAAAATTGCCGTACATGGAGTGAAAACAATCATCAAGAAGTTCTGCAGGTTCCATTGCATCCTGAAAAATACACTGTATGGTGTGCTTTACACGCTGGAGGTATCATGGGTCCATATTTCGTAAAAACGATGCTAGAGCTAATTTACAGTGAATGGTGCTCGTTACAGATCGATGATCAATGATTATTTGTTTCAAAATTTGAATGGTATCGACCCAGAAGTGTTTTGATTCCAACAAGATGATGCTACACCTCATGCTGCTACCGAAACAATTGATTTATTGAAAGAAAGATTTGGCGATAACATTATTTCGAGAAATGGTTCAATTAATTGGCCTCCAATATCATGGGACATAACTCCACTAGATTATTTTCTTTGGGGTTATGTCAAGTAATTGGTTATGCTGATAAACCCGAAATAATAGACGTTTTGGAAGCCAACATAAGTCGTGTTATTGATGAAAAAAGACCTGAATTACTAGAAAAAGTGCTCCAAAATTGGTCTGGTCGAATGCGGTTCCTCAGAGCTAGTGGTGGACATATGCCGGAAATTATTTTTAAAACATGTCATAAAATTATCTTTCAAATAAAAAAAATTGGCCTCTATCTCAATTTAAATGTGTTTTATTTCAATTTAAAGTTCTATCACTCTTAAAAAACACCCGACAGAATAATGCAGTTTTACAATGTTTAATTTTCTATATGTGATATGTGTTTCTTTATAGAGCTTGAAGAAGCAACAATAAAATTGCGAAAAGTCGCTTGAAGCAATGATTTAGCTTCTCGTTTCCAAACTTATGCCTTCCTCACGAATATTTTGGTACATTAAAGAAGAAGGAATACGATATAGTTGAGCTGAAATAATGCAATGATTACCTCGAATTGTCATCGTCTTCTTTAGGGGGCTTTACTGGCTGTTCGGTAGGTACCATATTATTCTGTTCAATTTGTTCTGCTGGAATTTCTTGAGCGGACTGTTCTTCCCCTTTTCGCAATTTGGGGATACTGGAACCTATCCAACCACCTATACCTTGAATTTGTCCTTTAACGTTGGTTAACATATCTAATTTGCTTCCGGTTTGTTTGGTGGGACTGCAAAATTATAATTTATTGAATAACGGCAAATTGGCTGTGTTACCCTCCAAAGAACGGAGGTATCAGATAACCTGACATGAATTAAATTTTAACATTCCACAAAGATTATTAATAAGGAATATAAGCTATGGTAATAGACAGGCTCTATAAATCCAGACAGTGTAACATACATCTGTATAACAATTCTATACTCAAACAAACTCGACAAGGTTTTGTTGTCATATAGGCAAACTACAAACATGTGCACGTTTCAAACTGATTGGTTTTCGTCAGTACAATGTATGCTAGCGACTCCAAATCTGTCAAGTATCCATATTCGCCATACACAGAGACACTATGGTATTAATAATACACCAGCGCCATCTAGAATATGCAAAACACACACAAGACATACCTTCGAGAGTTAACTCAAGTAAAGAAATGTATTCTCGACATTTTCATGTTACTAACGCAGAAAAAACTTTCCTCATGCTCAAATCAGACCATAATTTGCCGTAATGCTCATAATTAGCATATTCATATTCAAATAAATAAATTGGGCTGATCTGTACCAAAAGTTATTAATAAGGAGTATGAGCTATGGTAACAGAAAGTTCTAGAAATCGAGACAGTGTAACATACATCTGTATAACAATCCTATACTCAAACAAACTCGACAAAGTTTCGATGATCACAGGGGCAAATTGCAGGCATTAATGATTTTTGGTACGGATTAGCCGAATTAATTTATTTGAATTCCACAAAGAATAATGAACTCCAACAGCTAGAAAACAATGACACTCAAAAATTTACAGGCAGACGTAAAAAATGATAACAAGGTTTTGGTAAATAAGTAGATCTTAGATACTCTAAAGGTGCCTGTAGACTTTTTACCTAGCTATGTTCAAGTGTACACATCTGCTAGATCGCAACAAGCTTTGGTTAGACCCAACTGACTATATGGTATACAGAGTGCTAGGTGGCCTAAGTAAATCAATGTAACTCAATAGTGATACATATTCATTACGGGCCGGGTCCATTGAAGTCTTGTAACTAAATTATTAAGCAATCATCTAATATACAGACCGCCTCAGAAAGATGCTCAAATAATATTACAACACGACGAAACGGACTGAAACTTTGTGTGAAAAGTGGATGATTTCGAAGATACAGAATATCAGAAATTCAATTTGATTTCAGTCTTTTTTTTTAGTAGTTGATCGGAAAGTAATTGTTCTTCCCGACAGAGGATTTAATTTTTTTTTTTCGAACCCAACTTCACACTTAAGCCGCATAATCATCATATGTTTCGAGGGCTGATATAGCTAGGCTTGTGTGTGGAAAAGTTTCAATTAATTCTACACAGTAGTTTTTGGTTGGAGCCTTTTTAAATATAGCGAGCAATAAGCAGCATTTCGTCATATTTTACTTTTTACTATAGAAAAGGTAAAAATGCTGTTCAAGCCAGAAAGAAATTAAACGATGTGTAGTGTTAATGATGATCCAGATTTGTCTATTCGTCGACGTTCACAACAAGTTGGACTCTGTACATCCACCACATGGAAAATTTTGCGTAAAGACTTTGGTCTACACCCATACAAGATCCAACTGGTTCAAGAACTAAAGCCACTTGACCATAATAAGCGTCGTTTGGTTGCTGATTGGGCCCTAGAACAGCTTGAGGTTGATCCACTTTTTTATCGTAAAATTGTGTTTAGTGATGAAGCTCATTTCTGGTTGAACGGCTATGTAAACAACAAAATTGCCGTATATGGAGTGAAAACAATCCTCAAGAAGTTCTGCAGGTTCCATTGCATCCTGAAAAATGCACTGTATGGTGTGCTTCACACGCTGGATGCATCATCGGTCCATCTTTCTTTAAAAACGATGCTAGAGCTAATGTTACAGTGAATGGTGCTCGTTACAGATCGATGATCAATGATTATTTGTTTCAAAATTTGAATGGTATCGACCCAGAAGTGTTTTGATTCCAACAAGATGATGCTACACCTCATGCTGCTACCGAAACAATTGATTTATTGAAAGAAAGATTTGGCGATAACATTATTTCGAGAAATTATCCAATTAATTGGCCTCCAAGATCATGCGACATAACTCCACTGGATTATTTTCTTTAGGGTTATGTCAAGTCATTGGTTTATGCTGATAAACCAGAAACAGTAGACGCTTTGGAAGCCAACATAACTCGTGTTATTGATTAAATAAGGCCTGAATTACTAGAAAAATGCTCCAAAATTGGTCTGGACGAATGCGGTTCCTCAGAGCTAGTCGTGGTGGACATATGCCGGACATTATTTTCAAAACATAAATGTCATAAAATTATCTACCAAATAAAATAAAATTTGGCTTCGATCTTAATTTAAATGTGTTTTATTTTAATTTAAAGTTCTATCACTCCAAAAAAAAACACCCGATATTATTATCCTGATACTCCTAGATCTTCTATGCAGATCCTCCAGAAACTTTTTCAGCTTGCACGAGTTAGGAGTATAGTTGTTTTAGGCTTTGTTCCTGCGTCCTTACACCACTTTATGTCACAGCACTCTTAATTTACGACACAACAGTGAAATAAATTGTGGCCGAATTGGTCTGATGACAGTTTCGTATATCAGAAATTTGCTTTCTAGTGATAAATTGGACTTTCTTCCTATTAACCAGTATAGTTCTTCGAATTTCAAATCAATTTGTTTGCATTTTTACAAACATGCTCGTTCCAGGTAAGTCTTCAGTCTATATGCATTCCCAAGTATTTGCTAGATGTGGACTCGGGTATCTGTATATCATTTATGGATACAGATGCGCAATTGAAGTCTACTTCTGTAGATCATCATTAATTTTAATGCCTGTGGGCAGATCTGATGTATGCAGCAAATATAGAAATGGGCTCTACCTTGAGATACTTCATATGTTGATGGATAGTTTTCAGATACTTTTGTGGTCTATCCTGATTCTAAACTGTCTTGATGAAGTAGAAAAAAAAGACTTATTGGAAACGAGTTCAGATGCACAATTTAGGAAGTGTACCCTGGATGTCAATGTGACTCTCAAAAGTGCAAGTGAAATCGATGAAGGATTAAAGAAGTTTATTGGTATCATTAAAGATGCTGCAAAAGAAGCTACTCTCGGGATGGTAAAGAGTGAGAATGTATTCTACCATATTCCAACGGAAATCAAGAAATTATTGATGGAAAACATGAAGGCAAGGGCGAGATGGCATCTTTCACACGCTCCATCAGACATTAACATTTTAAACAGGCTAACCAATCACCTAAAATCAAAAATGAAAGAAGCAAAAGAAAAATCAGTTAACTAGTATATATCTGATCTTATTAGATTTGACCATTCCATATGGAAGCTTGTAAAATATTCAAGCAAGCAGGGATCTAACTTTTTGGGCCAGGAGTGATGACAATAACAATCCTAATGATGGAGTAGAAAAAGCTTGTTAGAAAATCTTCTTACCCCACCAATAGAAAAGTCAGAGTAGCTAAGGTCGGAAAATAAATAGAATACTTGAATCTTCAAAAAGTACCAGGAATTGATAGAGTCACCCCAAAAATTATTAGAGAGTTACTTAAAAACGGAGTAGTGCGACTGACTTATATTTTCAATCCCATCCTGAAGCGGAATATTGGCCAAAACAGCTGAAAACTGAAAGAAAGGGGTAATCCTCATTCCCAAACCAGGAAAAGATCATAGCAAGGTTACTGGTCCTAAACTGTCCGTCACTCAGATATGACTTCAGAAATTGGAAGTAAATAACGGGGAGAAACTTCTTTATTTTGACCAGCACACTTGGATGCCAGACTTTATCGAATGCCTAAGTGACGTCTAAGAATACAAATCGACAGTACTCTTTGTGTTCTAAGGCTCGACTGATCTGATGTGTTATTCTATGGTTTTGCTGTATGGTGGAATGTTTTATGCGAAATCCAAACTGATTTAGTGCATGCATAGCTTTTCCAGAATTCTCGAGACAACTGAAATCAAACTAATAGTCGATATGAAGTAACCTTGCTATGATATTTTTCTGGTTTGGGAATGAGGATAAATCTCTGCAGTTTTCAGCTGCCATCAGGATCGTTATTATTAAAGTAAATACCCTGGTTCGGAAGCCTACAAAAATGTTTACTTTTTCATCATCACTCCTCTGTTCTCTGTTCGTCAAGTACAGGGGGGTATATTATTATTATTATTAATACACAAACAAAGGGAGGGGCGAACCCATAAACCCTAAAATTAACAAAATTTGTTGCCTCAGTAGTAAACATACCTCATTAAATGTCCAATAGAAAACCCGATAGCAAACTAAGCCAAAAAAAAACAAATTTTCATTAATGTCTCAGCCAAACCACCCGTCCAATCCACTCTTAAACACTCCAACCGAACTCGTACCGACAATTCCCGCAGGTAGGGAATTCCACACTGTGAACACGCGATTCACTAAACAATTCTTGCGGCACCTGACAGAAAAGTTTTCCTTCTTAAGTTTTAAATGGTGACCTCTCAAACGAGTGTCAGAGCCTACACTATATATGTCCCTCAGCATGCCATAATTGTACCTCAATATACGAAAAGTGATAATCAAGTCTCCTCGTAGCCTGCGCCTTTCGAAGGTGCTGAGACCCACCATACTCAATCTTTCCTCATAGCTTGGTCGTGCACCTCGAAACCAAAGTCGCGTTGCCTTCCGTTGCAGTTTTTCCAAGCACTGTTGATCACGCACTAAATCAGCATTCCACACAGGCCCGCAATATTCCAACAATGGTCTTACGTAACTGGTGTATAATCGTATCCATGATTTCAGTGATATTTTTCGGAACGATTTCTTTAACATGAAGAGCCTGCTATTCGCCTTTTTAACAATTTTCGTAATATGCTCTGACCACGACAAATTCTCACAAACGGTCACACCAAGATCGTTATGGGATCGTACAGTGTCCAAAAGATGCTCACCCAGCATATATGTCCTACGCGAATGATTGCCCCCGAGATGCAAAACAACACATTTATCTATATTCAGTGGCAAAAGCCAGTCCGAGCACCATTGAGATATTGAATCCAGATCTTCCTGTAGAGTTTTGTGTTGGGTGGAGTAATTAAAAATCTTCGTGTCGTCGGCATAAAAAGCACAGTCAGACCGGATGTGACGAGATAAGTCACTGGCATATAATATAAACAACAGCGGCCCAAGAACAGATCCCTGGGGTACGCCGCTCTGTACCACTCTGTCTGTCGAAAAAGAACTCCCGATGCGAACGCAGAACTCTCGGTCAGACAAAAAGGATTTTATCCAAAGGAGAAGTTTTTCCCGAATCCCACAATGTTCCAACTTATGAAACAACCTCTGCCTAGGCACCCGATCAAAGGCCTTGGAGAAGTCCAAATAAATAACGTCCATCGCCTCCCCCCTGTCTAAAGCCGCAGTCCAGCTGTTGATGTACCCCAGTAGATTCGTCATGGTTGATTTACCCTTGACGAAGCCATGTTGCTGTTTTGGAACCAATTTGTGTTCATTGGCAAAATTACGAATTTTCTCAGCAATGATAGATTCCATTATTCTGCATACAACCGGTGTAAGACTGATAGGGCGATAGTTATTAGGGTCCAGCTTACTACCTGTCTTGAATACTGGTGTGATGCAAGCTTTTCTCCAAAGAGCAGGCACTGTAGACTCATTGAATGATAAATTCAATATAATAGAAAGTGGAAAGGCCAAGTATTCAGATATGGCAGTGTTAAATAATTAGTCAGTATTTGATGATGACCAAAAGTAGTAATAATAATAATATTTATTTCCAAAATCTTTATCAAGCAATAAAGTAGAAACATGTCAAAACAAATCAATACAAAAATCAGAAGAACATAGTCATTCATATTCTAAGACAGAAGTCTTTAAATTCTGCAAAAGAGTATGGTTCACAATTCAATATAAACAGAAACACAGCCTTACGAAATCAATTGTAATCTGATATGTCCCGAATATCTTTCGGTAGGAGATTATACAATCTAATACTCATACAAAGTGTGCTTTTTTCAGTATAGGAATATTTATGGATCGGGAAATAGTATTCTTGAACTCTTCTGGTGAAATTGTTATTTTTATAACTCTCAAAGTAATAATGATGTTTTCGTAAAAATAGCAAAACTCTGTAGAAATAAAGACCTGAAAGAATTAAAATATTGTTAGCCTTAAAGTAGTTCCTACAAGATGACCTTAATTTCAAATTACGCATAGTCCTGATTGCTAATTTTTTTGTTACAAACATATGAACTGGAACCCCAAAATACAATGCCGTAAGATAGAAGTGACTGAAAATTTGCAAAATAGATGATTTTCATTGTGGTTATATCAACTTCAGTGTATGAACTACCGAATTTAATCTTGATATCAGAAAGTTACAGTGTTGTTCCCAGTTTAGGTGTATGTCTACTGTGATTCCCAAAAGTCTTGTACTTAAGCTTGTTGGTGTTCGCTGGTTCCCAAAGTTAATGCACGCTGGAAAACTAACATTCGTCCTGATGGTGAAAAAAAAACATGATGTTTGTTTCATCAGGATTAAGAGTTAGTGAATTGCAGCTGTTCACTGACGTTCGATAAAGCAGTTGTAACGCCAACAGTCACAGATTCTAGATCTTGGGAAGACACTCTTATATTAGTATCATCAGCAGAAGTGTAAAACTCGTTTCCAATGCTGGTGATACCGTTCCTTGAAATGTATCAGGCTCACCTTCCAAAGCCTCTGGGAGATCTTCATCATAGACAACGAATAAAATAGGTCCTAAATTAGTGCCTTGTGGTACGCCAGTATGCACTTAACAAACTGTATTTGTGAAATTTTCATCATTTTTTAGTTAATTTCATCGCTTTCTGTGAATGTATATAGATCCATTTTCAGAACCCCACAATTTCTACTTGTCAAATGCAATATCACTCTAACTTTCATTTTGACACCTTTTGAAGGTTTTTGTTTTTGTTTCGCGTTTCATGGAATACAAAAGTTTTTCTAAAACATAGGTATTGTGCCCTATGAATTGAGAGCTATTGAGCTATTGATTGCTGTTGATAAGAAATAAATGATTTATTTAAACTGTAAGATTGTAGCTTTTATTGTTCACTTTTTGGAGAAACGTGTTCATACGACATAGGATAAGTGATTATAACCTCATAGATACAGATTAACACATGAATTTTCCTAAAATATTCGTAATAGTTCATCAGGTATTGTCACAGTTATAACAATTGCATCTGTGAAAGTACTTTTCTAAAGATGTTCGAATTTATAATAGTATTTTAGGTTATTATTCTGTTAAATTGTTCAATTTAAGGAATTCGCGTTTCTAATCCAAATGTGAACTCAATTTTGGAGTGGATGGAGTTCAGGAATTTTAGGAATTCGTCAGTTTTTTTCGTTAAAACCAACATTTATATCGTCTAAGTATCTATACCAAAAATTAACGTTTTTTTTTAGATAGCGTTTCATGATTATATAATTTTCCATGTTATCCATAAAAATTTCTGACAAAAAAAGACTTAGAACCCATTGGAAAGCCATATTTTTGGAAAAAGAATTTCGATTTAAATTGAAAATAATTTTGTGCGAGACAAATTTCGAATAAATTTTCCGAGTTCTGAAGCTATTAGTGGATGGAAGTTATTTCCTTCTACAAGGTTTTTAATTGGGGTAATTGTTGGTTTTAACGAGACAGACCGACAAATTCATGAATTCTTAAAATAGTTGAAACGAACAATAAATTGAATTCCTTAGATCTAACGATTTCAAAGAATTATTACGTATTAAATTTCAACGCCTTCAGAAAAAGTCCCTTGACAGATGCAATCACTCCCAAAGATTTATTCAGTAAGGATAACGATGCAAAAAATAAACCTCTAAAATGTTCGGGAGGCTACAGAATCCATTTAATGCAGTGACTGTAACGTAACTTACGTAGATCAAACGGGCTGAAATGAGATATTCAACAAATTAGAGGTGTCAATCGACATATAGATAAGATTAAAAAATGTATATGAGACTAATTTATTTCCACAAAAATGTTTGTACTACTACAACAATTGTTTCACCACGATGTGGCTTCTTCAGGTATTACATTGTACTGTCTGATGGTATTCCGTGTAACCGAGTTCAAATACATTGTTAGGTACGTGACCAAATAATGGAAGCACAAGTCATAAAAACTCTAGGTGTTTATTGGAGTTTGCCGCTAAAAATGCCAATAAGGAAAGATATTCAGTAATGGAGACTTATCAACATCTGTTTGTTCGTTCAAAAGGATTTTACGGGCATTATACCTGTTGATTTCAAGAAATTCTTAAAGTGTTAATCTAGAACTTTTGCTTTCAACGTGGATAATTTCACAATTATTGTTGAAATTATGCCTGAATTCCTTAAGATGATTAGCATATGTCGAATTTATAGAATTGGATATATAACCCCTTTGGTGTTCTTGGACACGTTTCTTGAATGATCTACCAGTCTGGCCAATGTATACTAAAGGGCAATCATTGCAAGTCAACTTGTAAAGTTGATTTGCGGATTTATTTTCCTTATTTGTTCGATCTTTATTGTTTTTTATGTAGGTACTAAGGTTATTAATTGTCTTAAAAGCCGCGTTATAATTGAAACAACTTTTGAAATATTTAGCAATATTTTCAGATAATCCATTGACATAAGATAACGAAAAATATTTCTGTGTATTGTCCTCTTTTATGATTGGGTACACGAGATTTAATGCCATTTTCTTTTGTTTATTGGAAACCACTTTGTCTATAAGAAAGGGATTGTAACCGTTGTTTGACGCTATTTGTATAATATTTAATTCTTTCAAAAAATTTTCTGAATTCAAAGGGACATTCAATAGTCTAATAGTGAAAAATACTAAAATCATGTAAATTATTTAGTCTTGTTATTGTGAGGTCCAGAAAATTAATACTTTGATTCTTTTCTTCTTCGATTGTGAGTTTGATTTTTGGGTGGAGTTTATTAATGAAATTCGTGAAGATATGTAGTTGTCGGTCGGTGCCTTTGAAACAACAAAAAATGTCATCTACATATCTATACCAATAAAGGAAATATTTGCTTATCGGATTCAGGTGTATTTTTGATTCTAGATTGTCCATGAATATTTCAGCTAAAATTGAACTGAGTGGATTTTCCATTATTAAACCATTGTCAGAAATATAGACGGCTCCGTTAAATTGAAAGTAGTTTTGTTCAAGACATATTTCCATGCAATTAAGTATATCATTCATTTGATGGGATTGGTATTATTTTTAATTAATAGTTTTTTTTACAATTTGTATTGTTTCAATTGGAGATATACTAGCAAATAAATTTTGTACATCAAAAGAAATTAATCTACAATATTTGGGCAATTGGACGGATTTAATATTGTCAATAAGTTGGATGCTATTTTTAATAGCGTATTTAGCTAAAAAGTTTGTTTCGGTTTGAATAATAGAAATTAAAAATAAATAATTTTATGCTTGGTGATGTGACGAATAAAACTACTGGTCTAATTGGATTATTTTCTTTATGAAGTTTTATTAATGAATATAATTTTGGGATTTGTGGGTTCATTAAAGTGAGCAAATGTTTTTTTGAGAAGTTATTGAAAAGGCTAACAGATTGGTCTATTATATTTTTTATTTGTTTTTGGAAATGTTCAGTGGGGTCTATAGTAACGGTTTTATATTTATCTGGGGTTAAAAAAGCAGTAGTTTTGTTGAAATATTCATGTTTTGGAATAGCAACGATACTGTTTCCTTTATCGGCTAGGGTGAATTTATTGGTGTTTCTTTTTTCGATGATTGATTTGACTAAATTCTGTTTTATCGAGGAAGAGTGAATTTCAGTTTTATTTTTGTCTTTAATTGCGTCAGCCATAATATATTTATTGTAATTTGAATTTGAGTGATTTAATAGACTTAATGGCGAGTTCTGAATAACTCGAGCCGATAAAGGAAACAATATAGATAAGAACAACCTTAAAATCCTCCATAAATATCCAAAAGCTATTGAATGAATTTGTTGGAAATAAACAAGGTCCATAAAAAATCTACAAACACTGAATCAATTAGAAATTAACTGATCCCCACTTCTTAACATGTAAAATCTCCCTCACTATAAAATGATACTTTATATATCTCAATGTACTATATACTTCTTCACACTTGACAATTATGTAACAATCCAAATGTGTCATGTGTCACACTTATTGAATAAATTGTGAAACATTCATCAAATATAGTGTTTTATTCTCCAATGTACGATGGATTTTCATAAAATAAAGACATCAATATTACCTATAATATTATTTAACATTACATACCATCAGTTTAGCTAGTGCGGTTTAAATAGACTTGCTCTGTGATAATCAGTAGACAATGTACAGGTGTGCCTTGAAATATAGAGGAAATGTTTCTGTACACAAATATCAATAATGTTGGAAGGGTAGTCATTATTGATGGCCTACAAATTCTTTTTAATCTTAATGGAATGTTGAAATTTTAGGGGTTGATAACATTAAATGAATACACTTAATCACACATCATTCATCTCGTAGAATGTTATACTTAAATGATCCAACATACAAATACAATATGCAAATTTTCATACACAGAATTCAAAACTGTATATGCATAGACATTAAACGTTAAATTTTGTGTCTTCATAAAACTTATTCTACATTATTATTGCTTATTTCCATAAAAACTCCTACAAACTAAACAGTTGGGTTTGTCTTTGCATAAACTTTTAGCGTACACTAAAAGAAATATTCCTTATTTGCATAAAATTTTTATGCAAATACACAGCTTAGTATTTACTGGCTTGAAAGAAAACTCATCGCTATTCATATCACAATGGAATTTTCTTTATTCGCATTTAGATAAAATTCTTATAAAAATATTTTGCATGTACTTGTCAAAATATAACAATTTCATTGTGGAACATGTATCAACATTAAAGAGTGAGAAAATTGACTTCACAGTGCAACTGAAAAAGATAGATCTGTATTAAATTTTAAATTATGTTTCACCAAGTAATTAGCAAGGAATCAATTTCTATTAATAGGAATAAATTACAAAAACATTTACACATCTGGAGTGCATAGAAAACGTAGCTAAACATTCAGAAGGTAGCAGATATCAAGATTATTTGATTAAGATATAAAGAAAGAAACTGCTAACGTAATGTTATCAAGATCCAGAAATGACATGTTTTTTACATACTTGGTATTCTCTTATTGAATTATGGAGCATAGATGCTGGATATTCAAAAAATGAGGGCCTACTATTTAAAGGTATATTCCTCAAAAAAGAAAACACTTCATGATATGTAATTGTATATTCCAAAACGAAATATGTATCATTTAAAAATCAATTTCCTGAATGCTTGATCTGTTCAGAATTCATATGGAACATTAGGCCCCACATTAAGCAGTGTGATGTATCTTCAATATTTATTCACAAGAGGATCAATAAAAAATAGGTCAAATATCTCACCTCACATCTTTCTTCTCAAAATCGGTAAATGCATTTGCATCTTCAGTTGGGGTAGGGACTTTTTCTTCGTTGTCTCCCCTTGCTGCTCCCATCCAAGAAGAAACTTGGTTTGTAATTCCATGAAACATCGTTCAATGAATGATTTTTCTCACGATGACACCAGAAAATCACAGCTACGAAGTACTTTGTTTTCAACGTTTTAGCTCGATAATTGAAGTCTCAGATTACCTACAACTTCAGTTTTACAACCGAACTATCAGTTTTTTGCTGTAGTTTTTCTAATCTACTCTTAACTTCATGTATAACAATAAGCGCAGATATGACAAGAATTCTGCGCAAATCGACGATTAGATTTTCTTCGATTGTTGGAAAAGGCGCATTCGCGGACAATGTTGCCACAGCTTAAGCCCTATATTTCTGAGAAATACTAGAGCCTTCTGCAAATTTTCAACTAAACTGAAACTCAAGAAATATAATAAATAAAAACAACTTGGCTTAAGTTTCACTGTTTAAACAGTGAAACTTAAGCTAACTTGTTTTTAATTACTTTATTAATTTAAAATTATTTCACCAAGTGATATGCGAGTATTCAATATCATTTATGAAGAAATATAAATTATTTCAAGTCGAAAATATAATGTAATAAATTCTTAATTAAATGCCTAAAAGCAGTTTCCGATATTACAAGTCATTAACTCCAACTAGTAGTGTGGATTTTGTTAGAGCTCCCTATAATATTCTTACATATCCTCTAATCTATATCCTATCGTACCTATATCCTCTTCATTGTGATTTAAGGAATACCATGAACCAAGTTTCAAGGTCTTCAAATGAAATTATAATAAATTTGATATAATATTGTTCCCGTTTTGAATTCGATTTGAATAATACAGTTTTGGATCTCAAGTAAATAAAGTGTCGTTTCGATTTAGTTGCCTTTCTCAGTAGAATCTAGAAAAAATTGGCTTTTTGAAATGAGCGTAATTCATTAGTTCTTCTGATATTTCGGTAACTAAGGCATCTCTGCTCGAATATCGCAAGTGCAGGAATCTAGCGAAAACCACAGAATATACACAAAAAGCAGGAACTGCTTGTGCCAGTGGCGCAGGAATGACAGTTTTTAGTGTTATAACGAAACTTAAATATACATTGTGTTTTCAAAGTTAATTTTTTTTTTGGTGAGCACAAAAGTAATTTTTGTGGGTCTTCTAATTATAAGATCTTCACGAAACTTTGTATTATTTTACATCCAAATGCTAAATTTGAACTCGATTAGGGACTGTTGCTATGGTTTCTTCAGCGCTCAACGCTGCTCCGCTTACGAAATTTTTGTCTTTGTTTTGAATCTGCTAATCATATGATCCTCATGAAATTTTGCAAAACATGTGCGTTGTTAATATCCTTCGAAACCTCAAATTTCAGATCAATCAGATTTGTAGTTTGGAAAATATTAATAAAAATGAGAGAAAATTCCAAATGTGAATGTGCGTAATCATTGAAATGAGTTTGTCCAATAACGAACTCAAACAAGATATTTAGGTCCCAAACCTACCCCGAAAGTTTCAAGTCTCTCTCTCTTTCCGTTCTAAAGTTATAGTGTTGAAGGTTGGACTCAACGCTTATACGATAACAAAATTTTAATATTTTTATGTTTTTAATCATACGATCCTCACGAAATTTCGAAGGATAATGCGGGTCAGTATTCTACTTCTAAATTCTTAATTTCAGATCGATGGAATCTGTAGTTTCGAAAATATTGGGGAAAATCTGAAAATTTTTCAAAGTAAAAAACTGCAAGACTATTGGACCAATTTGCTCATCAACGAACTGAGCCACGGCATTTAGACCCCAACCCTTCCCTGGAAATTTAAAGGATCTAGCTTTATCTGTTCGAAAGTTACCATGTTTACGGACTGGACAGAATTATTTTGACCTACATCTGTGAGTCGTTTAATACCATTTTTGGCTCACAATTCGAAGATATTTGGGCAAAACCATAGCACGCTGTTCCCTGAAACTAGCCCGCAAAAGCATTGAATTATTAGTCGCCTTATAAGGTTTTTTTGTGCAGTTGGTACAACTTTACAGTTTCCTAGTAAATTTATCACAATTATTACTTTTTTATCGAAAACGGACGTTCCTGACAAAGCCTAATTTGAATTTTTTTTTAAATTTGATTTCACACAACTTATTAAAAAAATTTTCACGTGAGAAAGGGTTTGTTACGTAATAATATAATAACAATAATTCAACTTGTTAACGTTACACGTAACGTACTGTAGGCCTGGACTCACGCGTTGTTTTTGCTTCTTGGTTATCGTTCACGAGTATCAGATTTTGCTTCAGAACTTAATTTTGTTTTGCCTACCATATTTTCTTTTGTTTGAATGAAGTGATAGCGGAAGTTAAGCGCTCTTTTGGACTCTGATCACGGTATTTACTCGCGTTATTTATGCGTCAAATATTCTGTGGCACTGTAACTTGACACGTATGTGATCGGTGACAATAACAAAGAGAACAAGGTCCTTATGGCGTTCCCATTGTATTTTGAAGCGGTAGAGAGGAAGGTTCTTGGAAATAAACTTTCTGAGCGACTTAAAAACATACTCGAGTCCTTCTTGGTAACTCTTAGTGAGCAAAATTCTTTAAAATGCTTCTGATAAATTGCATGTTTTACGCTTTGAATACCACCTTAGTTTTAATGTGAAATTAGTGAATGCACGCTCGTCCATTGTACTTCCACTCGTCGCTTTTCATTCTTGTATTTTTGCTTCAGTGTTATTTAATCTGACCGAAATCTTTTAACTCATATGCATTGCCTTTGTATATAACTAAAGCGGCACGACCCTCACAAGTTATCTATTTGTATTGTATACTTTCTCTAGGTGCCTGGTTGATGTTTGTTGTATTTATTAATAGTGGTTCTTTATTTCTACTGGTCATGGTTTCGCAGAGGCGGATATATAACTGATTTGCAGATACTCTTGTGTGATCTCCCGGTTACATTTCTTTGTTTGCTTTTATTGTAACATTCAATAACACGCCCAGGTTATGGGGTACTGTATCTATTTTATAATCTCCTAATCAGTCTGTGTTACATATTTGCCATATGCATGCGCCCGCTTACTTTGAGAGATTCTATTCCTTGTGAACTGGTGGTGTTCTTTAAGGTAAATCACTGAGTAGTCCTGGTAGAGGACGAAGTATCGTATAGAAGCAGTAAATAGCGCTACTGTGAGAATGTGTGAGTGCTTGCTAGATCATTGTTCCGAGGTATTTTGGTATCCCTAGGATTAGTTTGCATGATCCTTCAGGTAGTGTTCGGTTTGTTCTTTAGTAACATATTCTTGGGCCTTAACTCAAATTATGTTAGAGATCCCCTCTTCAATGAGATTTCCTGGTCATACCACGTTACCCACCTTACTGTTCATTCAAACATACCCCTTATAACTCTTAGGTTCTGCATAGGTTACCGGAAGTGCAGTTGAAGGTGCATGCTGGCTGTATCCCGTCCTCTCTAACCCTCTCCGCTGTATAAGAATGATATCCGATTCGAATAAGTTACCGACCTAACGATGTGAAGAAATAAGTCATTTAGACCCGGGGCGGTATTGGCTGGGTTGCCATGTTGCTTCCGTGAAAATATCCCAGATGATACCCAATATTCCCCCAAATTCAGGATATATTTCGAAAAATCCCCCAGATTTTTATTTTTTGATATTTAGCATAACCGAACTCCTATAATTATAAGAATAATTAATTGTCGATTATAAGAGAAATATTATCATTTCTTGAAAATCAACATTGTATGAACTTAATCTAAAGGAAAATCTCCAAATTTTTCTTCGTCTTTAGAATGAACACACAGAATATAATGTGTTTAATAACTCTTAATACTAAATACGTGCATAAATATATGTATATGAAAAATGACTTTTATACTCTAAAAATAATGTGAAAAACTGGTTACTATCTAAAAAGTGCCTAGGGCAGAATTATTTTCTGTACTAATTTGATAAATATTTACATTGAAATTATGTATTGTGGTGCAGCGAACAACTTCTTCGCTCCTCGTCCAGAAGCCTGCCTTGCTCTGTTCCAGCTTGACCGGCGGACCAATAGAGGACCCAACCAGTCTAAAGATTCATGACTAACCGTCCCCGCCGAGTTCAAATAGGGCAAGGCATACAGCGTTTGACGACCACACAACACCGCATTTCCTTCGAGAGCTCCAATAACTTCGGTGAGCTTAAAGGCGGCATATCCGATTTTCATTAAATGAAATCGAACTGTCAAAATTACTTCTGCGCTTGAAATTGACAATCGATTTCTTAACTTGATGTATAAACTGTTTTTGTCTAATTCTGTAGTCTATAAATTAAGTTGTCAACAGTGCAGCAGCGTATATATAGGACAAACTGAAAGATCTTTCTGCAAAATGTACAAAGAACATCAATCTTTATTTAGGAACCGGAAAGATAACTCTAACTTTACGAAACATTTTTTCGCAACCAGTCATGTCCTCCCAGAATTGGAAAATCTTGAAATATTGCACCTGGAAGTGGAAAGAAAAAACCAGGCACCCTGGAATACATCAAAATATTCAAACACAAAAAGCACTTTCCGACAAAAAAGTATTAAATGAGCAGACGGACCTGTGCCACACTTCACTTTTCGAAGTTTTGCCGAAGCCTTCAACGAATATATATAATAGTTGAGATACAATTTGTTTTATTCAGTTTGAAAATGTAGTAAACACCACGAAATTCGAGTCACTGTATATTCAGTTGATAAAAAGTGATATAAAACAAACACAATTCTAAATGTGAGCTGCCTTAGGAAAATCTATAAGATATTGAATTTGAATATTTTTGCCCTAAAAAAACCCCACTGGAAAAACTGAAACTCCCAAAAAATACCCCATGGAATTTTGTGCCCCAACTTTTCTCCAGTGTCCAAAAATCCCCCAAATTTGTGGGAAAATACCCCAACTTTGCAACCCTGGCTATTGAGTTCACTGTGGAGCTTTACGAACCACTGAGGAGAGTAGATTTAACAGCAGGCTTTTAAATGTTCATTCATTGCGGGTTGTTGCAATATTACTTATATAAATATATTATTCTGACGTTACTGTGTTTTGAATATTTGAACATCCCGTCACTGTTTCCTTGCTCTCGTTAGGTGTAATTTGGGTTGTCAAACAACGTAACGTCCTATTCTCCCGCCAGTAGATGAACACGATAAAAAGGTTAGCATTCTTTAGAGTACTCCGTATAATCCCGGACATTTTAAAGTACTCCGTATAACACGTATAACACCAAAGCATTCTCTTCATCTTCTAGATTTCGTACAGGAAAAGAGCATTCGGTTGTTAACAACCCAACTCTCATAGATACTCTCCGCCCATGAAACAGAAGAAGAGTTGCAGTTATCACATTATTCTATATATATTTTTACGGCAGATGCACCAAAGAAAGAAAAACTCTCGTACCACCACTGACCACATTTAACCAAAGAACTCGGCATGCTGATCAGTCTCAACTATAGATAAACTACATTATCTCAATAGTTTTTCTATGGTTTCAACCATTTACTGTCAAAATTGAGAATGCAAGGATCATTCTCCATCAAAAATTCTTCTTATACAGAGCTGTTACCAAATGGAACAATCTCCCGAAATAGGTTTTTTCCAGAAATCTATGACCGTAATTCTTCAAAAAAGCTCCATAATTATCTCCTTTCTGTACTCTTTTTTCCTCCTAACGGTCGTAGTGTGGGCTACCTGATTGTTCTACTCTTTTGCGACCATTTGCAGTAAAAGAAATTCTTTAGTATGAAGTTGAAGAGGATTCGTCAATTTCTATTGGAATAATAGGACCATGTAAAGGTATACCCTAATCAACTACCCACAGAATCGCTCACTGACACAATAATAACCCCTACCAATTACGAGTTCAAAGCTTGCTATTCAATTTTGGCGGCAAATGCTGCAAAGAAAAAGAAAGAATAATTCATTTTAATGTTATAATAATATAATAATTTCATATTCGTTGGTTTTTTCTTAATTCTATTTGATATTGCATAATGAGTTTCGATTTTATACGTCTATTAAATATAAGCATTGCTTATTAGACATTCATTCCATTCTTAAAGTTTCTTGAATAAAGATTTTTTGAAATTAAAATTGTAGAAGACTAACAGATTAAAACTGTTTTGATATTCAAATTTTGTAATATTCCTTTTATCAAGTAAAAAACCGCTTTCTTATTATTTTATTAATAATATCGGAAACTTCTAATTTGGAGACGGTAAGTGACATTATTACTAATTTCAATGCTTAATATAATGAACCTAAAATCAATCGAAATGACGGATTAATTGTTTCTATCAGGGAAACAGAAATAGCAAATATACGGACAGTTTCATTCGAAGTTACTGAGCATCTACAGAAGTGTTGCCAGACTTGAAATAACCATTACTTCAAAATCTAGATGGCCCATCCTGTATGAATGTAACGAAATCGCCCAACAGAAAAAAAAATCAACTTTCAGAATCTGGATATAAATCAAACTGAGGCTTGTTAAATAAAATGTTTCCCACTAGCCCATGCTAGTCCAATGGCGCGATTGCCTCGGTTTAAGGACTGGCACCTCCATAGCCGTTTATTTAACCTCACTCAGTAGATGGCGTGCAACAAAATATTCAGTTGGGATGAGATCGTAACATTATTTGTTCGTGCTTCTTGTCGAACATATAGTTCATTCGAGGAGTTGTCATGTAATACGCCACTTTATCTTTAACTCGTTCAGGGTCGTTCCCCTTAATATATAAGTGTGTTTATCTCATTATAAAATGGGTAACTTTTTGAAACTTTTTTATTTCCTACTTTCAAAAAAAAATAAAGTTAATTCCAATTTTAAAATAATGAAACAAGCAAAAATCGAAATAATACCTAATATAAACCTTTTTCTGACTATCAACCCTTACCACTGTCACCACTTACTCTCTACATTCTACTCATAATTCCTGAATCTAGTTCCCAACTCAAAAATATATCAAAATATACTTACTTTACTGAACTTTCTTTTTGGAAAGAATTTGGGTTCGTGCTCGTCGCACGAAGGACAAGTCTTTTGTTTTAAAAGTATTTTCTGAGGAGATGGATAGAGCAAAAATAACACATTTAAATGAGATATCACATATAATGAACTATTATGGTGTCAATTAAAAGAAATTTCAATAGTTACAATTTTTCAGTCTTTTGAAAAGCAATTGATGTAAAATGATATTCTAAAATCAGATCCTAGTAATTGTTTTAATCAATTTTTTAGAAGACTTCAGGACCCTGGACTGTCTATTTTAATGAGTCATAATCTCGTTCCCGCTTATGAACAATCAATATTCAACTAATAAAAGTTTTTTTTTGTGAAGTTACAAAAACAAAAAAAATCCTACCTTTTTCGGGACACCGATCCACCAAAACCCGATGTTCAATAGCTGAACCCTCTACACGGGGATGTTGGCCTCAACCTAAAGGCACAACACCCCTTCAAGAACAAACACTATAATTTAGCCCTTTATTTTTCAACCTGAATTAAACTAAACTATCCCGACCACGAACCGATTAGTGACTGTCTGTCACCAATGCCTGACGACGACTCTCTCTTTTTTTTTTCGAACTTCCAAAACTTTGGCTTCTATCCTCCTACCGAAGTTTTACTGAGTCGGCTTTTTCTAAGTTCCCATCGTTTCAACGCCTACACACGTCTAGACCATCCAGATCTTTTGACTTGTCGATTTCTTATCTCGACTTTACTGAGAATTCCCAATCTTAGCCTTGAAGTCCTTTATGTCGTCTGCACTAAAATCATAATCGCTAACTTCCGTTCCCAAGACCTCCTCGTTGAAATTTAAATGAATCGATCTATTGATTAATACATTGTTGCTTTTAGAATTAACGCCCGTTGTTTAGGCTACATTTTTATCTCAAATAATCAACATCGCTTGTCGGTCCTCGGTCCTCGAGCTTTATTATAATAGAATTTTTTGGATCAAAATTTATTTCCCTATTTCTAAGTGAAACATAGGCCCTTTATTACATTACTCTCCTCAATGAAAAAGTTTTGGCATTACATAGCCATAACTTTTCCTATTCTCATGAATCCGTATGGCAGTCCACGAGTCCATTCGCCTTGGTACTTTATAACAACCAATAAAATTCAATAAGGTTCAATCTCCCTATAAGTTAAAGCAAGGTGGTATGTTCCGGAAAAATGGAATATAAATTATAACACAATCATGAACAAAAATCAACATGACCTAACTAAACTGAGATAGAATATTCAACAGTTAATTACATAAGTGATTAGAAAAACAAAAACAAATTCTCAATTGCTATGTCTATTACATTCAAACTCCGTGATGTTCTCCTATACCTTGATAGCTCCTCTCGAAAGATGGCCTTTCATCTCAGGAATAACCTTCTAAAAGTGGCTCTCAGGTGTTACCAATATAGTAGATAACCGTAGATTAAATTCAATATTCAATGAAATAGTTTTTCCAAAACAAATAATCGCACGACACTGCTCTAGTCCGTACGTTGCTTATATGAAGTCAAATTCCGCTGAGCGCGCACTAATTTCCGTACACAAATTGTCTAAGCACAGCTTCTTTACAGTCCAGTGACGTAGACTACGAATATCAGCAAGGTCGAGTCTTCAAATCACGTCACATCCATATTGAAGTTTATAACTCTTACGTCTTCTTCTTCTCTTTTAAGGCACATCGCCTATTTCTAATCAGGGCAAATACTGTCTAATCGGTAACTTCATATTCAGGAACATTTTCCCCATTCATTTCTTCTTTTTCTGTCGATTCATCTTCAGGACCTCCTTTGTTTTACCTCCACCTTATTCAATATTTCTATTCTTAGAACTGGGTTATCATCCCAGCAAACTCCCTCAGCATACAACATCTCGTCATCTTCAGTCAACTTCACTTTCTGTTCGGGAAACCAGGACAAAAATTATTATTCTCACTGCAGGAGGAATCAGTACGAAAAATAAACCTCTTCATCTCGTCATCGTCATTACATTATAAATTGGTACAAACTGACTGATTAATACAGTTGATTCCATCGCATATCCTTCATAAAGCTATACTAATTCAGACTAAGGTTCTGGGTTCATCTTAATCTTCTTTGGCTCCATTCTCTCTTTAACTCTTTAACGGAAGGAATAATACTTATATTCTCCAAATTCATCCATCTGGTCAGCAAGTAACACCGCTGCATCGATCGTCACTCTCGTCTTTACCTCGACAGCTTCATCAGATTCCATATTTTTTCCTCTATACTTATTTCAGTGACCGAAGTGGAATTATCTGGCACATACTCAGTCTAAAATCGAACTTACAATAGGCTACTGACAACTAAGCTCAAACACAATGTGCTCACCAATTTCGAACCTTAAATTCGTCCTTCACAACACTCTCAGTTTGTTTATATTTTGTTTATATACAACACTGAGTCCAGTGTACTTCCCGTTATCGCGAAAGATGATTGTCATTATCACGGCACTGTTATCAGTTCAACAAGACACTATTTTTGGGTAACATTTCGATAGCCCTTAAGAAGGTTACATCCTTGATGATGACCAAGTATCTCATCTATTCCAGGTCCACCTCTGGCTGCCTTGTAGTCGATCTTCCATTCCTATATAACATTCATCAAGGAAACAAAAGCACAATTGATCAGAGACACATTCTCCCAATAAGAATAATTCCAAAAACATTGAATACAGACAAATAAAAAAATTGTTACTTCATGAAATCATAAATGAATATTCATCAAAGTGTTTCCCTATCAATTAACAAATATTATCATGTGAAGCCTTTCACTCAGAATTATATTCGCTTCTTAAATCCAAAAGAACCACTGAATACATCAAAAAAAAAAAAAAAATCAAATACATTCTCATATTGTTACTTGCAAATTAAAAAAAAACAATGAAATCATATCAATTAATTCAAATAAATAAAGTTCATAAACTCAAAATTATACATAAATATAACGGAACATAACCACCTATTAAGAAAAACTTAATTGCCACAAAACTAAAATTTAAGCCTCACTTCATTTTGTGAAGCGTTGTGCTAGCCCTTATATTTTCCTAGCGACCAAAATGCTTCTAATCATATTCCCCAACTCAAAATTATCCAGATAAAACATCAAGATCAATTTTGACTAACTTAGCATTTCTCTATAAGATAATTAATGTTCTGTCTAAATGAAACAACTGTATTTACCCAACATAAAAATCATAACCATCTGACACTGAAACAAACATAAATTAATCTTAAATTCATATCTGAACAAAAATATAAAAAACCTAGGAGTCTTTGGAGTTTTTCCAGAACAACTGAAACTTTCAAAATCTGAACTGAAAGTTAAATTCAAAAAGAAAAAAAATTTCAAAGTAGAATAATTTTCCTTTACCAATATTTTAATCAATCCGACGGATACTCATTCTCCTGTTACTTTCAATCTATTGTAATTTGTGGAAAATAAAATAAAAATTAATTATGTTCAAAATCTCTCTATAAAATAAAATCCAAACTTTCCCGAAAGTATTTCATACCAACAATAAACGGAAATTTATTTTTCTATATCAATATCACACTTTACTGAAAAAAAAATCTCAACTTCTAATGAAATCATGCAAAAAAATGTTAATAATCTTGTTCTACCCTTCTATCAGATATCTCAAACAATCTGAATTCAAATCTCTACTAACGTGAGTTTCAAATATTAACCTGGAATTTTCAATCCATAATTTATTTTAAATTTCTCCTAATGTACTTTTTTCACTTCTGTTTCAACTTGTAAAATAAATGTCCTGTGGGTCTTGAAGTCATTCTATACCAATAATTCACAAATGGCTACATCAATGAGATGAACAAATTACCCAATTAAATAAACAACAGAAAACTATTTTCATTTTTTTTTTTCACAACATTATTCCTCGTTATTCAAAATCTGCTCATATCAAACATTTGCTTATAAAAGGTCTCATCTTGCCCTGAACAAATGATCACTGACTATATTACCAATATTATACCAATTTTAATCTTAAAGAAAATGTGAATATCTTTCCTTCAAACAAAAAAAAAATCCTATATCACCTCCTTCCACATAAAATTACATAGTACAAGAAAGCGGAATAATTCTCGAGAAGTCTTCCTCTACGCACCTACAAAACAAATATTCACCGTCCTTCTGCGGACAATTCTCAATATAACACACTTATTTCGCCTCTCGCGAAATCCCAGTCCTTCTACGGACTCTTTTCAATAAAATACACTTATTTCGCCTTTCGTGATATCCCTGTCCTCCTGCGGACTCTTTTCAGATACACTTATTTCACCTCTCGTGATATCCCTGTCCTCCTGCGGACTCTTTTCAACAGGATACACTTATTTCGCCTCTCGCGATATCCCTGTCCTCCTCCGGACTCTTTTCAACAGGATACACTCCTTTCACCTCTCGCGAAATCCCCTTACTTCCTGAAAGAGAAAAACATATCCCGCAAATTCCTGGGATCAACGTTCCATTGCATCTGCTTCCCCATGGCTTTTTCTAATCCATTACCTATGAAAAGAAAGCAATGCAAGTCCTACTCCGTCTCTCACGGAATCCCCTATTCTCTTTCCAAAAATAATAAAAATCACACTTCTCTGAAAATATTCCGACTTCTACGGTCTCCACCTCTCTTACTGCTCTAATTTTGCGGAATTACTCAGAAATAAATTCACTCCCTTTCAATAAAACTCAAAATACTTTATCATATTCCTCTCACTCTCCCACGAAATTCTTCATTACTTCTCAAAAAAATTAAAACTGAACTTTCCTCTTAAAAAAATTCCCTCGTACATAGATGAGACCTTCTTGTGACATTATTTAGTCGTTTTCTCGAAATTTTCTATTAATAATCCCTTCATGAAATTTCTCATTAATTGAAAAAATTATTTTATACTACATATACTCTGAAAATTCCTACTTAATCCGCAAACCATAATTTTTTTTTCTCAACATAACAAATTATCCGATATCTCTCATTTTGATATCAATCATACGTAAAACTGCAATCTTCCACACCGTTCTGAACATTCACTTCTAAACTTTCTTTTCTCTATCTCCTCAGAAAAATACAAAACAATCCCACCGCTCTGTCACCATTTGTAATACGCCACTTTATCTTTAACTCGTTCAGGGTCGTTCCCCTTAATATATAAGTGTGTTTATCTCATTATAAAATGGGTAACTTTTTGAAACTTTTTTATTTCCTACTTTCAAAAAAAAATAAAGTTAATTCCAATTTTAAAATAATGAAACAAGCAAAAATCGAAATAATACCTAATATAAACCTTTTTCTGACTATCAACCCTTACCACTGTCACCACTTACTCTCTACATTCTACTCATAATTCCTGAATCTAGTTCCCAACTCAAAAATATATCAAAATATACTTACTTTACTGAACTTTCTTTTTGGAAAGAATTTGGGTTCGTGCTCGTCGCACGAAGGACAAGTCTTTTGTTTTAAAAGTATTTTCTGAGGAGATGGATAGAGCAAAAATAACACATTTAAATGAGATATCACATATAATGAACTATTATGGTGTCAATTAAAAGAAATTTCAATAGTTACAATTTTTCAGTCTTTTGAAAAGCAATTGATGTAAAATGATATTCTAAAATCAGATCCTAGTAATTGTTTTAATCAATTTTTTAGAAGACTTCAGGACCCTGGACTGTCTATTTTAATGAGTCATAATCTCGTTCCCGCTTATGAACAATCAATATTCAACTAATAAAAGTTTTTTTTTGTGAAGTTACAAAAACAAAAAAAATCCTACCTTTTTCGGGACACCGATCCACCAAAACCCGATGTTCAATAGCTGAACCCTCTACACGGGGATGTTGGCCTCAACCTAAAGGCACAACACCCCTTCAAGAACAAACACTATAATTTAGCCCTTTATTTTTCAACCTGAATTAAACTAAACTATCCCGACCACGAACCGATTAGTGACTGTCTGTCACCAATGCCTGACGACGACTCTCTCTTTTTTTTTTCGAACTTCCAAAACTTTGGCTTCTATCCTCCTACCGAAGTTTTACTGAGTCGGCTTTTTCTAAGTTCCCATCGTTTCAACGCCTACACACGTCTAGACCATCCAGATCTTTTGACTTGTCGATTTCTTATCTCGACTTTACTGAGAATTCCCAATCTTAGCCTTGAAGTCCTTTATGTCGTCTGCACTAAAATCATAATCGCTAACTTCCGTTCCCAAGACCTCCTCGTTGAAATTTAAATGAATCGATCTATTGATTAATACATTGTTGCTTTTAGAATTAACGCCCGTTGTTTAGGCTACATTTTTATCTCAAATAATCAACATCGCTTGTCGGTCCTCGGTCCTCGAGCTTTATTATAATAGAATTTTTTGGATCAAAATTTATTTCCCTATTTCTAAGTGAAACATAGGCCCTTTATTACAGTCATCCTTGATCGACCAGAGTATAACTCTCTCACGGAGACACTTTCACGTTATTGATTCCAGAGGTGAGAAATAAATAATATGAGTAGTCTCCAAAGCAGTGGCAACATCAACTTGACGCATTCCTGCCTCAAGCATTCTTACAACCAGAAACGCCGTTTGTGCTAAATGACTCATGTTTTTTAGTTGGTGAGGTATTTCATTTAACAACACCTTGTAATTATCTCAGTGAATGACCTGCTTTGCTTATTATTATTATTCATTTTATTGTTACTACCCTTATACTCTTAAATCTTTTGTGAAGATCCCTCAGAAGCTTTTCTTCTTCTTTCGGTGCCATGCCTGTCTTCAGGAGTGGGCTATCTCCATGACAACTTGATTGAACTGGTCTCTATCTTTCGCTGCTCGGAATAGTTGTTCTACTCTCAATACTGTCCAATTTCTAATGTTTTGCAACCACGATATTTTTTGCGACCTATCCATCTTCTGCCCTCAACCTTTCCCTGGATAATCAGGCGAAGGTTGTGGCCTCGTATCATGTGTTCAAACTAACTGACCTCTCTTATTTTTAGAGTCAAGAAGTTCTCGACTCTTATTCATCTGTCTGAGTACCTCTTCGTTGCTGGTATGTGCAGACCAAGGAACCTTGAGGATTCTACGGTAGCACCACATCTCAAACGCTTCTATTTTATTCATGATGTCAACTTTAAGGGTCCACGTCTCACATCCGTGTAAGAGAATGCTCCATATTAGCGATGTGTTCTTAGTCGCGTCTGAACTGTGAGGTTTCTGTTAGAGAGAGTTCCATTTGCTAAATGCCCCCATACCTGTATTATTCTAAATATTTGAAAACCAGTACACCTGAACTTATTTAATAACAACGTCTAATGTTGGCATTAGCTCCAATGCCAGCGTTATCCACAACCATAGATTTACATAAACATTTGTATCGATGTTTGCGTGCCGGATGTAAGTATGGCGGCAAGTTGAGTGTGTACTAATTTCCGATATTCAAAACATTGGAAATCACGTTTACCGGATGACACTTACTGAAAGTGAATTATCTACTTAAAGTAGGTTCAAAATGTAGCTGTTGACATTTTATTATTTATAAATCAGTTTTTAACCCTAATGAAAAGAAAATAAATTACAATTGACAGTATGGCGTCTAGTGAAGAATCTACTGGTGAAGATGAAAATAAAAGTCATTTGGACGAAAATGATGGTGTTGAAACAAAGAAAAATCTGTTCAATGATAGTCTGGAATCTATTTTCAAATCATCTGAACTCGTTCTTAATAAGCATGAACTTTTAAATGGATTATCGAATGGAAAAAGTATGATTCCCCAATGTTGTTGTCTCGAATTCTAATAGGATTTTTGTATTGCAGGCCTTTTTGAAGAAGAAATGCACAGTATGGGAAATAATGATGGTGATTATTCAACTAGGATTGAAGGAAATGGTGATATGGAGGATTACAAAATAAAGTTGGATTTTGTGGTATCTGCTAAAGGATCTCTTGAGGACTCTCGCACTGAAATAGATTGGGATACAACTTCTAAACCAATTATGAAAGATCTGATAGAGAACAGTAGAACGTGTTTCGGCCAAGATTTCACTAAAATCGAGTTGAATTGTGTTATTAAACAAGAAAGTGATAAGGAAAACTTTAATGAAAGTGACTCCGTCTGTTTGGAGAAAAATAACTTTAAAGTGAGTGTTGATAACAAAAGTGATTCCATTGGTGACTTGGTGAATGTTAGTTCTACAACTCCAGATTTGAATATAATGTCTTTAAGAAACGGCTGTGATGATTTCTGCAATAGTGGTACTGTAGAACAGATATCCGATTTGGACCTATTGAACAGTACAAGAGAACAAGGCCTTCATGTTAATATAGTAAAAAAAGAATCTATATTTGATGGTAATATAATAAAACCAAAGAAAAAAATATGTTCTCAGTTGATAGAGAAATTAGATTATAAATTATTAGAAGGCAAAAAAGGAATTGATCTCTTAACTGCGATAGAGGAACAAACAAATGCAAATTTGAAAAAGCATGATTTGAGAGTATCTAGTTCTGAGTCTGGCACAAGTGTAGAAATTGAGCCGAGTCCAAGAAAAGCAAGAACGAGATCTGTAGATAGTATGGAAAAACCAAAAAGGGGCCTTAAAAGAGCCTTATCTGCAGATAATAATGATAATCCTTCAAAATTACCAAAAATAGATTTTAAACATTTACAGCAAGCCTGTAAGGAGTCTATGAAATTGGAAAAAAGTAAGGAAGATAAATACAAACGAAGTAATGATAAGCATGATGACAAAAAGAAAAGCCATTCAAATAGAAGACATCACAGATCATCCGATAAAAAACCTCGTTTACTAACAGATGGAAATTACAGTTACCCACCTAGTGATTCTTCTTTGAAATACCGAAAGTATTATCACATAGAGACACATACTAATGGTGGTGCAAAAATACTAAGAATGTATCATGATGAAATAAAGCATCTCAATTCTTCTGAAATGAAAAATTTAGCCTATGAATTTTTCAAACTTGCCTTTGAAGAAGATTCTAAAGGCCATGCTAAATTTGTTATTGCAATAGTGCATGGCTCCGCTAAGTATCTACCAGATATTTTACAATATATGGCAGATCGTTATCCAAATCTAACTGTACATAATGGTTTACTTAGTAAAAGCTCGGATATTGAAACAACCACATTATCTGTATACAATGAAAATGTAAAGAAGAACTATGATAAGGGTACTTATCGATATGGACCTCTACATCAAATCAGTATTGTTGGTACAGCTCATGAAGAGGTTGGAGGCTATTTTCCTGATATTTTGGAGAAATTGGAAGAGAATCCTTTTCTTCGTCTGGTGAGTAATTAATATATTTCAAAGTTTAATACAGTCTTATTGATTAGTTTCCGGAGAATCAGGACATCGATTAATAAATCCTAAACCCACTTATTAATCAAACGCTGTAGTATATAAAAGTTAAATCCCTACAAATTTTACACAAACGCCTACTATAATAAGTGACGTTAAAATGAGAATATCCGGTAATCTTCTTCTGATTCAAACGAATATCCATTATTGGATGTTTCAATCACATTTTCTCTCTTTATCCAGGGGTCAATGTATTATGTTTATCTGTCAATACATCCTCTTTCCATCAATTCCTTGTGGGCCATCTATTTTGCCTTGGATTATGAGTTGTAAATATTATTGCCTACCATTTCACATGACGTGTCAGGTGTGCTGTTTTCCTCTTCTTAATTTCGATAAACAGTTAAAACTCTACCGACCAGAGGCAGCACTTGTTCATTTGTTTTAGTAATAGTTCAAATATTTTCATCATTTTTGGTTCATGTGGTAAGATAAGTAAATGATCAGTTTTTGTGGTCTATGTTCATTTTTCTCAAATAAACACAATGGTTCTTGCATTAGAAGGTTAATAAATTTTCATCAAGTCTACAGGTTTAATAGAAGGGAAGCTGATTTGTTTTTAAAAAAATTCCACTGGAATGAGCAGAACTCTGAATCCATACCAAGCTTATTAAGCATGCTTTTGAGAAGGCGGATCAACAACAGCAAGGGGGACAGATGTCCCTTCAGAACCACAGAACGCAAAGTTAACCTTGTTTGACTTTTGACTGTTAGGGACCACATTACTTCAACAAGAGCATTTATGGACCAGTGATTATGGGAAATCTAAATGATGTTTTTAGATGAATGATGGTTGTGCAAATTTAAGAAGATGACGCGATGCTCTATTTTCTGTAGAAAGGCATGTGTACCTCACTATTATAGTGTGGGGGGACGATTGCTTATGGAAGTAGATCAACTTTGCATTTCTTAAGAGGTAGTATGATCGCATAACCTTACATGCAGTAAGTAGTGGCACCTTATGTTTTATTCTACTCTTTGGATCCCGGATTATGGGCGGGAGATTACTTAGTTTAGCCCATCCTACACAGATTTTGCCAGACTTTTCTACTGAAGTACAGGTTGCCTGGGATACTACACTTTAGAATCACCTCATTAGAAGTAGCACTAGTGAATGAGTGTGTAACACATTGTGGAGGTCCAATTTGTTATTGATTTATTGGTTCTGCAAGCAATATACAGGTATGGAAATGGCAGTCGGAAACATAGGAAATTCAATGTTAATCTAGAGGACCATGAATGTCCAGTGGCGCAGTGGAAGAATCGAAACCACAGCGCGATGCGATGGCGAATAAACAACTGTTCTCTATCAATGACAGTGGGGGGGATACTTCGATCGAAACGAGGCTCTGCACTGCTTTCAGCAATCAGTATCATTCGCACTTCAAACATGGGATTTGTTAGCATATAGGTTGGAAATAAATACGACAATCTTATTCCATTGTACGCGAGGAATTTATTTGCCACGATTAATTTCCTCTGTGAAAATATTAATAATTATTATTATTAATTATTAATAATAATAAATATTAATAAGTACTTAGGTTCTTTTTTTTTATTTAAATATTTTAATATTAGCCTTCTACAAATTTAATTTCAAAAAATTATATTTAATGATTATAACTTCTGAAAATAAATTAAAATAATGTCATATAAGTACCACTTATATCAAATGACATATAAAATAAACATTCATTATAAGACATCCAAGTGGTATAACAAAATTCGGTAAATAAAAATTGTTAACCAAAATCCTATAAATTAAATATTTTGAATAGACAAAATTTTGTTTCTGCTGATCAATCTTTTAAAAACAAAAATCTTTCAAAAATGTCTAACATAATCTTAAGAATTTCATCATGAAACTATCTTACTTTGAATATTCAATATTATTGGATATCTAACTAAGTTACTTTATATAAAAACTCAAGATATGTAAAAACATTACTGAAAAACAAGTTTTAAGAGGGACTTTGCTTTGTCAGTATTCAAATAATTCATATTCAATAAATATAACATCAATCAACAAATATTTACTCACCTTTCAACCATTTAGAAAACTTCTGGTAAACTGAAAAATCTTTAAATGTAGTGTAACGGTCAACTATATGTAAATATTTACCCTTGATCTAAAAGATTGAAAGACAATTTAACGGCCTCTGTTATAGCACAAGGACTACCTGTATAAAGAATGTTAACCTCTATTTATGTTACTTAGGTTCTGTTTCGCCATAGCTGGCTTGAAAATAAATAAATTCTACGAAAATAAGAAATTCAAAAACAAATTCTCAAAACTGGGAAATCGAAGGTCGACAAATTTAAGTTAAATTTTCAAATAATTCACCCTGTTGAGCCAAACAGTAGCCAAATCGATTATAAAGCGATAATCTCATATCTCTGAGCAGATTCGGCATAGTTTCTGTCTCGACACAAAGTTGAATTATTTCGAACCTTAATTCATTAATATTTGTCGCTCTATCAATTTCATGCTCATGAACCAAATTTTTCAGATATCCCCAAAGAGAAAAATCATTGGGAGATAAATCTGGTGATCCGGAGGGCCATTTGATCGTGCCATTTGTAGAAATGAAACGGCCCAAAAAAGTCGTCCTGAGTGACTACTCTTGTGTTGTGACTTGGACAGCCCCATCCTGTTGAAACCAGACATCATCGAAATTAATTGATAGCTGTCGAACTGTCGGAATAATTTCATTCTCTAAAAGCTCCAGATATTTGGCAGCGTTTAGGTTACCATAAAAAAAATGGCTCTATGATGTAATTCCCCAGTATTCCTGTCCAAACATTAAGTTTTTGGGGATACTGGGTACGCACAGGAATAGTCAGATGCTTATTCTTCCTAGACTAATATCTTATTACTGATGGGTTGTTTTCCATTCAAGGAAAACTATGACTCATTAGTGAATGAAATATTGTTAAGGAATGAACTATTTTCATTTATTTTTTCCATCATAGGCAAAAATTTCTTGGTTTGTTTAAACCTTTAAACATCTGTAACCATTCTTTTTCAAAATATTCCAAACACTTCTATCGCTCATATCAACTTGTTCGGCAATTTGTTTACTCGAACAAGGTGCACTGGTTTCAGCAGCAGCACACGCATCTACTTTTTTTTCAGACGATTTTCACTAATGGTTTTTGGTGGTATATCAATCTTCAAATGCCTGCATGTTTGTAAACCCCCACATTTCTCGAATTATTCAATAATTATCTTCAAAGGCAACAATAAATGAATTTATTGTCTCTTGAATTGATTGACCACCAAAGTACTATTTTATGATCTGAATTTTTCTCCTACACTGAAAATTTCGATTTATTTCATTTTCAACCGATATAGACTAACGAATCTCACGTTTGAAGTGCGAATGATTCTGATTGCTGAACTGAAAGCAGTGCAGAACCTCGTTTCAATCGAAGCATCCCCTCACTGTCATTGAGAGAGAACAGTCGTTTATTCGTCAACTCATCGCGCCCAGGTTTTGATTTTTCCAATGTTGCATTATTTTATTGTGATATTCTACGTGTGAAAACATATTTGTGTTTCAGCCCAATGTTTCTTTAGTTTATTGGTAGCATTTTGTGGATCGTCATCAGTAGCTAGAATTTAATTGAATCGGTCGTTACTTTGTGGAAATTAATTTGAATTAAATAGAATATAAAGAATATTTCCACAATTATTGTAAAGTAATAAATTGTGGAAATATTGTCTATATTTTATTTAATTAGGTAGCTAGAATGCCTGTATCATTTGCTACATGGTATTAGAATTTTGTAGGCACGTCAACTGTGTATAGAACATACAGTCCAATGAGTCAGTCGAATTTTCACATCTTCAAATGTTTTTCCTATAATTGGTAGAAGGGCAAGGGGCGGATAGCTAGATACTTGTTTGTGGATTGTTATAATAGTTCGATCTGGTATTCAGGCAGTAGTTGTAAATACTCCTTATTTCATCATGAACTTTGGAACTTAATTGGTGTAGTATTTTCCTGGTTACGGTGTCGTAACCAGGTGCTGTGTTCTGTGTAAAGCTTCTTCATTCTCTAATATTCTTCAAATGCTAAGGCTATTTCTTCATCTGTATTTTATGTTTACTACTCTATCCTATATTTGTTTACTGGATCTGCTTTGGAATTCACTTATGTATTCACCCGTTATTGGAGTGTCAGCATTGATGACATTTTCCATCTCATCACTGACTTATTCGATGTTGCATTTATCTAGATTCAAATACATATCCTTTGTTATGTTTGGAAGTTGGCTAGGTTAGGACTCTGAATTAGCTTTCACCATGATACAATCTTAATAACTTCCGGGAAAATATATCTTGATCTTGTAAAGTAGACGAGGAAAAATGTACCAATAGCAGTGGAGATTATTTTGAATGAATTTTTTTTATCATTTTTAAACAACAGACGTGTATTTTTTACAAAAAATTCTAGTTTCATACTTCTACTCCTGGTAAAATATTTACAGACTTTTGATATGGGTGGTCTTAACTTAACCCAGCAGTATAGGTTATATAAAATAAATTAATTCGCTTGATCTGTACCAAAAATCATTAATAAGGAGTATAAGCTATGGTAATAGAAAGTTCTAGAAATCGAGACAGTGTAACATACATCTGTACAACAATTCTATATTCAAACTCGACAAGGTTTTGTAGATCACAGAGGCAAATGATTTTTTGTACAGATCAGCCGAATTAATTTATTTTAAGCTTCTTATAATGTTCGGCGAAAGCATCGGTGATATCTCTGTCAGTATTCAGAGTTTTTTCTTGGATTTGGATAGGATTAGTTAGGTTGTGGGCTGTGTACTTTGAAAGTTTCTTAATAGTTCTCAAGTATGTTCTCCCTTTATTGCTTTCTATCTTTTCACAAGCTTCCAAGTAGTTGTGAGAGATCTATATTTGAGAATCACTTCATGTATTTTTTTATTTAGTTAGTTGAACTTTTTTTTTCAGACATTGGTCTTGACTATTTCTTGATTGTTTCGGTCTCTACTTGACGGAAATTCATCGTAAATGATTTGAAGTAAAACACTTTATTTCCGCTTATTTAAGCGGAAATAAAGTGTTTTACTTCAAATCATTTTGGTCTTGACTAATCTTGTACTCTCCGTATATTTGTTTTTTTAGCTTTACTAACTTTAAAATATAGGGTGGTAATGTTTGGTAAGTAGTATTTTTTCTTAACGGTTGGTGTTTGCTACCTTAAGTGGGACCCAGAATTTAAGATTTTACTGGACTGTATTCCTAAGGTCAATGAACCTTGCCAGTGATTCTATCGCATATGATTGATGAGCTGGTAAAATAAAGGTTAAGAGTGATGTAGGCTAAGTAATCAAATGTGGTACAATAGTTTTTATCATGCAAAATCTTTGAGTCTGCTGAAAATACTGTGTTTCATGATCCAGTAATTTAGAACTCCAAGCCTGCTCTACATTTTTTCTAATGCTTACTAAACTAATTTTTCAGGTAATGCCTTGGGGAAACCTTTCAAGTTGCAGTAAAATGTTACCATCTGAGTCCAATGATGGTCCAATAGTTTGGTGTCGACCAGGTGAACAACTAGTACCAACAGTGGATACAAAAACCCCAGTAAAAAGAAAGAGGTATATATATATACATTTTAATTAATTAACTAAACATATACCAGAAGGAATCTTTTTGAATATCAACTTAAGGGCGTATAATCTTCCCTCAAATATTATAGATATTAGAAATATATTTTCATTGTATCTGAAAGCATCAATACTTATACAGGGTGTTTTTAAAGGTTTTTGTTTGGTGGTTGAACTCTTCAAAATCAACCATTTCACCAAAAATTGCCTATATATTGGGAGTACAAATTAATTCGTTTCGTTTTTTAGCTCAAAAAAAGCATTTATTCCGGAGATAATGAATAATGAAGATAATGAATCAAAATGTTATCACTGCTTACTACTTTTCCCCAGCTCTCAGGCTATTTCCGAATCACGTCTCGGAAAAACTTCTTGTCTTTTGAGGCGATCCAATTTTGAAACCAATTTTCGATTTCTTTGAAAGAAATGAAACGATGACCTGCCAAATCGTGTTGCATCTATCTAAACAGCCAGTAGTGAGAAGGAGCAATGTTCGGTGCGGTAAGATATCCTGGATGATTGTTTCTAAATATTTTTGACAAATTTTGCGACGTGAGGTTGAGCGTTGTCATGCAAAATAATAACTTTATCCTGTCTGCCCTCTTATTCCGGCCGTTTTTCTCGTAATGCACGGTTCAACCGAAGTAACTGCAGTCTGTACTGATCACCTGTAATGGAATCACCAAGTTTTAGCAGTTTGTAATACAGAACGCCCCCTTGGTTCCACCAGATACACAGCATAACTTTCGAAGAATGAATGTTCGTCTTTGGTGTTGATGTTGAGGTCTCAATGGCAACGATTAATGAGACAAAGCTTTTCGACTAGCCTGAAGCATCTCAAGGGCTCTGTTAGAATCGTCCTCGGAAAAACTTGTCTTGGGATAATGAGAATTCGATTTTTAATTGTGTAGAACCATTTTTTTGTAATGTGTTCTTTCCAGGAGACTTGTTTATCAAGATGCATGCCCAGATATTTTGTCCATGAAGATTCGGATCGCTGGATGTTGTTAAGTTGTATTCGAGGACACTGTCTCTTACGAAGTGAGAAGTTGACTTGAACTGATTTTGTCGCATTCATTTTTATTCTCCACTTTTGGACCATTTTTGGATTTCAAGAAGATGGTTCTGAAGCATTTGTGAAGCCACCACGGGTCTTCATGGCTTGCTAGTATAGCAGTGTCATCAGCGATTGCACCAGTTGTTGTGTCTCTGTGTGTTGGTAGATCGGCTGTGTATAACAAATACAATAGAGGACCTAAGACGCTTCTTTGCGGAACTCCAGATGTGATAGGAAGATAATTCGTCGTGTTGTCGTTCACTCTGACTCTAAATTTCCTTTCAGTGAGATAAGATCGTAACAGATTGAAGTAAGTTGGTGGTAGGAACTTTTTTATTTTATATAGCAGGCAACACTTTGTCAAAAGCTTGGCTGACGTCCAGGAATACTGATTCACAGTACTGTTTTTCTTCAAGTGCTTTTTTCACCCTCTTGAACAACTCTGTGGAATTGCTGCACTGTCGAATGCTCTGGTCCGAAATTGAACTGGTGAAGCGGAATCCACTCTTCTGTACTTGGGTCGTTGTTTATTCTTCAAAGGACAAGTTACTCAAGAATTTTCGACAGGCAGCAAGCTGATTGGGCGATATGAGCTGACGCAGTTTGGGTTTTTTCCTGGTTTTGTAATCATGATTATTTCTGCCGCTTTAAAATGTTCTGGCCAGTAGTTTTGTCTGATGATGACGTTAAATATTTTCATTAGCTGTTTAATTTCTTTTTCTGGTAGTTCTTTGATCATTTTTTTTTATTGGTCCTGTTCTATGGGATGTTTTCTGAAGTTCACGGTCTATTTCATTGTCGATACCATTGCTGTTTGGTGTGAATACCTTGGCTAGGTGGTCTGCAAAAATTCAGCCTTTTTCCCTATCACTTCTGGCCCACTGTGTATTGGTAATTGACTGATTACGTAACGGTGGGATGTGTAATGTAAAATGTAGATTGTAGAGAAAATCATTAAGTGTGCATTTCTGACACAAATGGACAAAAAAAGGATTAAATTTGATAAAAACTAGCTTCACGATGAACCAGAAGACGTTTCTATAATTGTTATAAGTGTATATGATTAAAAAAATATATTAAGATGATACGAAAAAATAGGTATCTTTGGCAAACATCAATTTCCCTAACTTTTGACAAGCAGTTTGAATTTAGATTAAATAAAAATACTAAAGTCATAACTTTCATTATTATATTATACAAATATCAACGTGGCATGTATAGAAAGATGAAGAATTCATTGATAAAACTAACTCTTCATTGAATTCTAGTCCCTTGTTCCAATAAATATTTGTCATTCAACCTGGAAGTCATTATTTCAGAAGCTTTTTTTTGACAAGCTGAGGTCGTTTAATTCATCCTGGTTAAAACATTGGGGAAGTGATGTAATTCCCTTCATTAATATCAGAAGGGTGGTCACAAGAACAATAATCATGGACAAAGAGCTCTGGTAGCTGGTGAAATGTTGGGATTCGGCACTTGGTCTCAGTACGGGACCGAATATCTTCCAGATACTAAATCAGGATAAGTCTATTTGCTACAATTTTTTCGGTTAATTCCTTTAATATTAACCAGGCAAAAATAACAATCAACAGAGTGGTTTGGGGTTCTCTTTAAACCATCGGTGCGCCGAATCTTAGACCTTTTCTCTTTTCGGTAGTCTATTTCAACAGTACCTTGAACTCATTTTATGTTTGTTTCAATAAATATCTCCCAAACATAAATATCAAGTCCAGCTTTGATCTACCCTGTGCGGCGATATCTCAGTAACTCACTTTTTGCATGGTCTTTGTCGAGTAATTTTAGTGCCGTCCCAAGGTCAACGGCGTACGTTGATCATCTTATATATAATAATTTTAGAATACCAATACTAAAATTGTCATTGATTGAAAAAGCATTAATATATAAGTTGATGTATCTAAAGAAGTAGAGCTGAACTTTTATCACTAATTACCATCATGTTTGGTTCTTTATATTAACTTTCAAATAATAATTTTCTTATCATACGTATAACTTTCTTAATAATTCTATATTTAGGACTCATCCATATTATTCATACTATTTCCAATTATGTAAGCTTAATTTTACAATATCTAGTTTTAACAATAACCTTCGTGATTAAAACAAGTTTTTGTAAGTTTTTGTAATTATTCTTTATTACCTGAAATTGAAGTTTGCAATTTGTGTGAATTGAAAATATTTAAAAAATTATTAATGATAGATAACTGATCTATGTATCAAAAAATATATCAAAATCTGTGCAAGTGAACTAATTACCTTACACAGAGACCAGTGTAAAAAGTAACACAATACTTATATATAGCATACAGAATACTTGGAGATGCATTTAGATATCAAACACACGTGGAAGGAATACATAGTCAAGAAAATAAAGCAAATAGACTTGAAAAGCCAGAACTACATTAGCTTATAGGCAGGAAATCTAAATTGCCACTCAAGAACAAGATACTCATCTTTAAGATAGTGATAAAGACTATATGGGTATCAAGCAAATCAAATATATCAATAATTCAGAGAAACTAATCAAAAATACTTCGAATGATAGCAAATGCTCCATGGAACGTCACTAATCAAACCCTACACGAAAATTTACATATCCCTTACGTAAAGGATGTCATCAAAGAGATGAACAAGAAACATCATGCTAAACTGAAAAGCCATACCAATAATCTATTACCTTCATTGGTACTGCCTCAGTATAGAAAGCTGAAAAGGAAATGGCCAGCTGACTTGAGATAGAGAAGACGGGGAAAGGCTTTATAATGTCATGTGAGAACCTCAAGCTCCATAGCTAATGAATAAGCTTATACAGTTTTTATATTCCAATTGCTAATAAATGAATTATAAAAAAAGTTATGATCAAGTATCAAATAGTATCAGTCGAAACAGTTCAGTTGTTTTGCTTCCTTGGTGTGTGACAACTTAATAAATTTTTTCCATTTGTCGTGCTCGATAGCTTCAAACTATAATTTTTTTCATATTTCAGGACTGGTATAAACGAACTACGAAACTTACAATATTTGCCTAGAATGTCTGAAGCAAGGGAACATTTATTTGAAGATCGGACCAAAGCACATGCAGATCATGTGGATGCAGGATTAGACAGAAAAACAACTGCTGCAGTTGGCATTCTGAAAGCTATTCATGGTGGTAAAAATGAGGGATCAATAAATAGAATAACTAAGGATGTTATTGCTTTTTCTGCCAAGGACTTCGATATATTATCTGAAAAATTACAATTGGACCTTCATGAGCCTCCAATATCACAGGTTTGTTTAATCGAATTTTTTTGGGACTAAGTTAGCACAATTGTCTATTATACTCACTCTAAGTTTCAGCATCATCTGTCATTTAGTTTGTTTACAGTGTTGCATTTTCTCAGTTCATTTCAAGTGTGCTTTGTGATTTTTACAATGGTTAAAAAAATGGAAAAATAATTTGTCTTAAATGTTGCTTTGCAAATGAAATTTTATGTGAAAAAGTGATTAAAGTATTATGGAAGATTTATGAAGAATTGACTTTATCAAAAACTTGTGCTTATGAGTGGTGTAGTGCATTCAAAAGCAGTCAAGATGTGGCAGAAGATTTTCCTCGCTCTGGTTGGCCATCAACGTCTTCAATTTAACATCGCTAAAGCAAAGAAAGTGGTGACTGAAAATTTTCTGTGTATCTTGAATCGCTTTGTATTATTTTAAACAATTATTTGGGTATGAAACCCATTGCCACCAGACTAGTACCTAAATACCTGAGTCAACATGAACATTGTGAATGAATATTTGGCCAAAAACTCAACAAATCTTATTAAACAACCACCGTATTCCCTGATATGGCTCTGACCTGTTTTTATCTCTTTCTCAAACTGAAATTACCAGGCACCCATATTCAGTAGATAGAAGACATAAAATACCTGAAAATACGTTTAAAAAATGTTTTGTTGATAACATGAATGGAGTATGCGGTTGGCACTAGGTGAAACATTATAACGATTTTATTTAAAATAATTCACACAGTTTTTATGTTTCACAATTTATTCAGAATTCTGACACTTGTTTCGGTCTTTCGACCATCTTCAAACAAGTACAAAAAAGGACTAAACTTAAAATTGAAAAATGTTCTATTTATTACATTTCGGACATCTATGTATTTTAGCGCATGGAAATAACTAGAAACTTAAAAATTGAAAAAGGTTCTATTTTTTACACTTCGGACATCTGTGTATTTTTATGGCGCATGGAAATAACAGCATCCAATATAGGGGTGTTGCCGAATAGTATTTGGGAATTTGTTAAATTCACCTTTTTCTCAATTGATTGAAAGAATCTCCAAATAGTCCATCAGTTTACCCTTATTAACATTATATAGTAAAGTGACATCTTACTCATTAAAAAAATGATTGTTTTCTATACAATGTTTTGCAAATCCGGTTGATTTCTGGTTTTTCAAAATAGACATCCTATGTTCTTTGATTCTATGCTGTAAACATCGGCCTGTCTGTCCTATATATGTAGCATTACAATCCTCACAATTAATTTGATAAATCCCCGATTCGGATAACTTAGGGTTCCTTTCATTATTGTTCACCAAAATCTTAGCTAAATTATTTTTATTTACTGCTAAAGAATTAATTCCCATTTTATGAAGACCATCAGAAATCCTACTGCTGAAACCTTTTATATAAGCCATTGAAAACCATATTTTCTTTTCTTCATCAGGATTATTTATATTGATATTGAAATTTTTTTTAAGTATTTTAGTGATTTTTCTTATTAATCATTTTGTCAATGATTTGAGTTCTATAGCCATTGTTCACCGCTATAGTTTTAATTATATTGACTTCATTCAACGTAATGTTCAAAAATCTATAAATGAAACTATGGAATGTTGACATTTTAATTTGCCACGACTGATTGGATTTGAATGGATTATGGTATCAGTAGTGGTAGGTTTTCTAAAAATATCGAATTCGAACTTATTATTACTATGACTTATATTAAGATCTAAGAAGTTAATTGAAGAATTATTTTCCATTTCTATTGTGAATTTGATATTTTAATTTATGCTATTCAGATAATAAAAAAATTTCAATAGCATCCTGTCAGTTTTTTCAAAGTGAATCATAAATAATACTGCTAAAATTGGTTTTATTGGACTTCCCATTGG
This sequence comes from Megalocaria dilatata, assembly GCA_034642435.1. Lineage (NCBI taxonomy): Eukaryota > Metazoa > Arthropoda > Insecta > Coleoptera > Coccinellidae > Megalocaria > Megalocaria dilatata. The sequence continues at coordinate 14,220,059 of CM067863.1, forward strand.
TAAGCCCTTGATTTGCTTAAAGAATTTATTGTTGAATATAAAATAATTCTGTCCTGAACACATTTCTAAAGTTTTGAAAAGATGTACTTTTTATTTTGTGATAGATGACTGTTATTAATCAAAGTTTTTAACATTGTTTTGACTTCATCAGTTGGAATAGAAACGAATAGGCTTATCACGTCGAATGAGATGAATTCACATTTATTTGTTAATAAATAAATAATAATGTTATAAAATACATTACACTATGTCATAAAATTACATTAACTTGGAATTCCTATTGAAACAAGAAAATCATTCAAACAATATGGTTCCAATTAAATGAGGTATTCCTTAACATTTTTCTTGAAACTGTTTTGAAACCTAAGTTGTTTCAATTGGATTGGAAGACTATATATAGAAACTTATACACCTGTAATAAGTACTCTTTTAAGTAAGTGACAATGAAAGAGCAGCATAATTAATATTTATTGTCCTTATGTCATAGTTGTGAGTGGTCTGTTAAAACATTCTCACTTCATTTGAAAGGGAACAAGAGACATTCAGAGATGGTAAAGATGTTATTTTGCATGAAAACTCCTCTACAACTATCTTTAACTTCATTCTGTTTATAGAGCAGATAACTCACTTTTGGATGATGAAAATTTTTTGAATCATTGCATTAGCTCCCCGTACAATTCCCCGTATCTCATCAAAAAACCTTTGATGAATTAGTATTTATAAATTTCGATACATTCTTCAGAGCAAAAGAAGTACTGTTCAGTTTATGGCATAGATATTCAATACGAGTTCCGCAATCAAGGAACACATCTTAGTAAATACCAAGAATTTATAATTCTTTTCTAGTGATATTTCAGTGCCATCTAGATTAAGATTGTCAGGAATATGAACTCTTGTTTATTTTATCGGAGATAAAATGATCTTTGTCTTTTCATTTTTTAATACTAATGAAATTTTTTGCAAATCCTTCAGTAACATACTTGAGTTCTTCAGTAGCAATTTCCAAAGTATTCTCTAAAATTTAGAGTCTAAATTATTGCTTTAAACCAGGAGATTCGTACCATATTTTAATAGGAGAAACAAAGCTAGATATCTAGATGGTTGATGTAAATCAAAAAATGTAAGGGGCCCGGAATACTACCTTGTGGAGTACCCAAGTGGTGGTGCATTTATTTTCAATGAAGCATGCTGATTTGCGTTTATGATGTTAAAGCTACTAAAGAATTCCAACAATTTAAAAAGTACAATGATGTCTTAGAGAAGCTCTGTAATAAACTTATAGGTCTAAAATTTTCAAGTTAAGGATTTCCTTTTTGCGCGATAGTTCAAAAGAACAGAGTGCCATAGTTTCGCCCAAATGTTTGTAATTTTCGATGTATATACGATCTCCTTGCTACTGAAAAGTAATATAAATATTTTTGCAGTGTGTTACATGGATAGAGGATGCCAAATTGAACCAATTACGCAGAGAGAATATAGAATATGCCAGAATAAATTTATATGACAATGACATATATTTTTTACCCAGAAATATAATTCATCAATTCAGAACAGTGTCTGCAGTCACCAGTGTAGGTATGTACCGCTTTTGTCAAGTTCTTAATTAATTGCCTTCAAGATATGTTTAAATTTTGTTATTTGCAGCTTGGCATGTAAGACTCAAACAGTATTCTCCTCAAATTCACAAGGATCAAGCAGGAACATTTGAAAAATCAAATGTTCATAAGCATGAGAAATCGAAACACAAAAAGTCTTCGGAGTCTGAAAAAATTAAGCAAAAACTCGATTTTTCTGCGTGCCTATCTACATCATTGAAAGACCCTTTAAAAGAAAAGGACAAAAACAAGGATAAAAGGGATAGAGATAAAGAAAAATCTAAAAATAGACATAATAATTCTTCACACAAACACAATAAGGATAAATCTCACAAATCATCACATCATACCTCTAATAAACACAAAGGGCACGATGATAAGTATAGGGACAAATCCAAAAGTCACCATATTAAGCATAAGTATGATAAACATAAGGATCAGGATAAGAAAAATAAAACCTCTAGTTCTTCACATAGTAATGGTAATGGCAAAATAAATGACGAACACAAGAAATCTTCTGAAGGAAGTAAGGTTCTACCTGATTCTCCAAAAAACCTTGACACACCGAGCAGAAATATACCGAACCCGTTTTCAAATTCAAATAAATTAAGTCCTCCAGTAAAAGTAAGTTCAACTACCAACATTATTGAAAAAACTACTAACGATAGTTGTCCGGAAGATACCTCTGTGATACATACACCAGTGAAAAGGCAAGAACTTGGCGGATCTAATGTTATTTCGCCTTTCAAATTCAAAACCGAAAAAAAAACCAACAAAATGGTCCAACAACCTCGCTTGCCTCAGTCTTCGGACGTATTGGGGGATATTTTGAAACACATGAAAAAATGTGATCCCCATATATAACAGTCACTTTTTTAAACCGAATTCATTTATTTCCCAAATAACTATATTTAGAAAATAATTGAGTAAATTGAAAGTTATATGTGTATATACTTATTTATTTCGAGATTGACAGTTGAATCTAGTTTTCCTATTTAAATCAGTTCCGTATGATACTATGGTGTGGACTAATTGTAATCGCCATCTTTCTCTTTTATTTTTTTTAGGTTTTTTACCTTAAATGCATCATGCTAGCTAATGAATTTTCTTGGAAATGACATACTTTCAAATTTCTAGATTCTTTCAAGGAATTTTACTATAATGGCTTCAGATATTAGGAATGATCTAGTTTAGATACATTTGCTTAAAAGGTAACACATCTGTGATATCTTGTTTGTTTTTTGTTGAAGAAAAAACCATAGAGTATTGATCTACGAAAAATGTATTATTTATTGGGGATCTATTTAAATATCAAAAAAATTGTCATAAAATATTCGAAAAATAATGACGTCTCTGACGACAAGGCTTAATCATTTTCAAGCGAGCTGTGGCATGTATGTAAGTAAATCCTGGCTTTCGGTGTTTGATGAAATGTCTGTTTTGGGATGCCATCAATACCTGAGCTATTCCTTAGCTTCGAGGCTTCCTTCTTTTTGTGACAGGATGAAAAACGAAACTGCCTGGAATTCTGAATTCGTGCGGTACATCCCTCATATTCCTGACCATACCATCAGCTTCACCAGAGACAAAGTCAACATGCATGGGTCTAACCACATTCCTCATAAATGCTTACTTTTATTATTGAGCTAAGTATTTGTCCCTTATATTTCTTGCTCTTTTCCATTCTCACTATCTGATCGTATTCTTGTTTTACTGTTTTGTATGCCTCAAAAATATGGGATTTCTTGTCTTGCATATTTCAAGTATATACTTTTTAATCATTAATTTATTCACTTTGTAGGTGATTTTTGGGACCCAGTTTTCTCAGTGTTTTAATCTTCATTTTAAATCCTCTGTTCTCTCACTTGGAAGCTTACACTTACATCTAAACCTACAAGTTTATAATTTCTTTATATTTATGATCTCACTTCATTGTGGGCATCGTTGATGTGGCAAAAAATCTATGTAGCATTCGTGTTTATATTGTTTACACAGTCTTAATTCTAGTGGTTTTTTGTAATGAATAGAATATTAACTCAAAAATTCTTTGAAAAGATATTTATCCTTGTTTATATCATTTTAAAATCGACATTGAAATCTCAACACATTATAGCGTATGTTTTGTTTGACCAATACAAAGTAATCTCACAACGCAGATCAACCGCTGATATTTCTACATTATTTTTATATATCTTTCAACTAAGTCTGATCTTTCACGGCTTTTGAGCTCCGTTTTGACATATATTGTTGAGTTTCCATGTACATTTCTTCTTCTGTAAATCAACTGGTTAGTATGAAGTATTTAATACTATAGTTTTGATTTGTTCTTCGTCGTTCCAGTGTTCTGTCATACATAATATCATCACTTCAGTTTTTGAAGATATTCAAGGAATAAGGGCTTCACTTGATCAATATAATTTGTATTTTTACGAAATTTATTACTGATGTTGACTGAAACTTTGCTTGGTTTGAATGAATGTTTATTCTTTCACAGTTCCCTTGATGTTGGGCTTAAAAAAAGTTGAAAGGTCTAAGAATCGCATTTTGAGGCCAGAAAGTTGGACTATTCAATCTTTAAAAATTACCTATACTTAAGGGCGAGTTTGAGCCCTTCGTTGAAAGTTTTCGAATAAAGATGAGACAATTGTCTACTTCACCATTACACTCTTTCATATTTTCTGAAGTTAATTCCTGGCTGAGAAGATGTTCTACACACAGCCACTTCTATGGTATGTTGCCCCTTTTGTTTTGTTTGACCGTGTGCAAATAACTTTTTTCCTTTTGTATTCATTACTTTTTTATGGTAACTGTTTTGTGTGACTTGAAATCACATCATGAATACTTTCCATGATTCTCTTCCTGATTTGAATAAACCTTTTCATCCTAATGTTATATCGTTCTTCTATTCTATGTTGGGTAGTTCTCCGAACTGTTGTCAGCTGTCTTTCTTCGGTTTTTTCTTTATTTGCTGTCCTTGTGAGAAAATTTCTCCTTTTCTCTCCATCTTCTCGCAGTTCATCCTTGCTTTCATTGTTAACATACTTTTTTCTTGTGGTTTTTTCTTCTCAAGTATCTAACCTGCAATTTTCTTTCTTTTTCTATCAAGACCTGGTTTTTCTCCTGTGCTTCCCTTGAAATTTGTTTAAGATAAGCGTTTTCGATAATTAATCTTTCATTCACCCATTCCGTACATTCTTTCCCTAAACTATCGGCAGATTTCTTGTTCAGAACCTCATGTGTGCAATTTGCAGATTTTAATCCTGAAGCTTGATTAATGCAGGAGGGATGGAATATTTCCATGCATTTCACTCAGTTGACCCTGTCTACCGTCTTTCTACTGAGATATAAGCACTTTTTCTCACCTATTTTCACAACTTTATTGAAGCTCTGTAAAGCACACACCTCATCTTGATAACAGTTCTTCTCTCCTTCACTCATAATTTTTTAGCCCTCTTAGATTACAATGAACTGTTATCCGACTATCCGAGTCAAATGAATCCCTTGCAAAAGCTACAGAATAATGTGCTACCATTTTTTCTTACATCTATAATATATCGCTAACGTTCAATTGCAACTTCAAATAAAAATACATAAAATAATATAATAAGAAGAGGTTTTTACTTGATAGAAGGATTATTACAAAATTTTAAATATCGTACAGATTTATTCTGTTAACATACTATAAATTTTAATTTAAAAAAAAATTTTGAGAATTTAATTAAATAAATGTCTTAGAAAAACACTAGTTCATTTTAGTAGACATTTATAATTGAAACTCATTACTCAGAACCAAAAGGAACAAAAGAATTCCAAGAAATATAAAATATTAATTAAAAATACTAAATAAATACTTGAAGGATACAATATATTGTTTCGTATCTTGTATTATGAAAACCAAAACCCTTTCCAAAAATGCAAAACATAACCTCAAGAACTTCTTTTTTATTTAAAAAAATGCACACAGTTTTTGTTTCACAATTTATTCAGAATCCTGACACGTGTTTTGGTCTTTCGACCATCTTCAAAGGAGTACAAAAAGAAACTCACTTGTCAGGATTCTGAACAAATTGTGAAACATAAAAACTGTGCATTTTTTTTATATAAAATTGTTATAATGTTTCACCTAGAGCTAATCGCATACTCCATTCATTTAACTCAAGAACTTCTTCAAAAACAACTTACTTCAAGTAAGTTCCTTTAAAAAAACATGCAGCACATCTTCAAAAAGGAATTTAGAATTCCCACAACGAAAACTCCTCAGCCCTACTTCATATTTAAAAAATAAAAATAATCAACAAAAAATACCTTAAGAGTCTAGCTGATGTTTGTTAAGAAGATATATTCAGCTAGTCTGGTAAGATATTTTTTGATAATTATTTTTTAAGATGTGCAGCATGTTTTAGGAATTTTTTGAAGGAACTTATTTGAAGTAAGTTTTTTTTTTTGAAGAAGTTTTTGACATTATGTTTTGCAGTTTTGGAAAGTAATTTGGTTTTCATAATACAAGATACGATCCTTCAAGTATTTATTTAGTATTTTTAATTAATAATTTATTTTTTTTTTGGAATTCTGTATTGGACTGTTGGATTCTTTTATTACTTTTGGTTCTGTGTAATGAGTTTTAATTCTATATGTCTACTAGATTGAAACAGTGTTTTTCTAAGACATTTATTTAATTTAATTCAAAAATTTCAAATCAAAATTTATAGGATGCTAACAGAATGAATCTGTATGATACTTAAAATTTTGTAATAATCCTTCTATCAAGTAAAAACCTCCTTTCGTCGTATTATTTGATGTATTTTTATTTGAAGTTGTAATTGAATATTAACGTAAGAAAAAAAGGTTAGCGCATTACTCTGTACATTTTGCAAGAGATTCATTTGACACACATAGTCGTTTTGGCCAGTACGCTGCGCATTTCAAGTTAAAAATGTCTTTCTTGCATTAAATTTCTGTCCCGTATTTTAGGAGGTTGGAAGTACTTCTCAAGCCAATTAAAAATCGATATTCTGGATTGTTCGCAGTTGTGTTACCTTTGATCTTTGATCCCCTGATATGTCGGTTAATCAGTGGAATTCTGTAATTTTACCAAACAAATAGTGGTCCAGAAGTTTCAATGCTTTAAAATTCAATGTAGGATATTTTGAAAGGAAATACGATAAATCTTTGTATAAAAGTTAATAGATTTGTGACCTATATTGAACAAGTATTTTCATCGGGTTAACGTAGTGTTGAAAATTAAATATTTTTCCCTAGCTGAAGGTCCATAATTTTTTAAATCGGACAATGCCCAAAGCTCTGCCTTCAGATTTGTGCTCATGAGATCAAATTGTCTTAATTTTATGGGCATTCTTTATGGTAACAGGCGTTTATGCAAAAAACTTTGTATCTAGTACAATTTTTAAAGTAATAAATGATTAAGATCATTTCAACATCTAGAAATTTGAAAATTCATTTCTAACTTTAATGCAGTGTTGAAGTTTCATTTGGAGCTCATTTTCTTGAAAATCGGAAGTATAAAAGGTTGAGAATACAGTATGTTTCAATATTTAGATGAATGTAACTGAAAGGGGCGTGTACCAATTTGACACATGATATTTTCACGTGTAATATAGCTTATTACACCAAGAAATATTCTTCAAAAATCATTTATTAATTAAGAATATCTGTTGCATGATATTCTCAAGGAAATTATAATATAGTCAATTGAAACAAATTAATAAATTCAATAATAGCTCAGTATTCAATTATTAAGTTTTGATTTATTTTAAAACTTCATTATGATTAATATTTTTAAATAATTTGGAAATTTTACTTATGAGCTTTTCATTGATAATTATGTCAGTATGTGATTAGATGAATTTGGAGATTTATGAAAAGTTAATATTATTCCATAAACTTTATGTTTAACCTCAAATCAAATTTTTAAAAATTTAATTCAGATTCATATACGAGTTGTGAATAAATGAAAATGAAACATTTTATAAAGTGACTTTGGAAATTATGTAAGAATTACAATTTAAAAAAAATTCTCTTTTGTGTAGATTTCACACTATTTAAGAGAAGTTAAAAAGTTGTTTGAAATTTATCAGTTACACATAAAACATTTGATATACACATATTATTGCTTATTATTTGAAAAAAAACGTTTCTTACCATTTTCACATGAAAAAGGTAAAAATAGCCAGCCTTTCTTCTGTACTTGCATAATTAGATTTGAAGATTTTCATTTTGTTCTAAGAATGGATAGTCTGCTAATTCTCCATATTTATTACATGTGATATATTATTCTTATACTCCTAGATCTGTGAAGATTCCCCTTAGAAGTTTTTTAAGCTTGTACGAGTTAAGAGTTCAGTTGTGTTCTGGTTAGACTTTGTTATTGCGTCCTTACTCCACTTTAGGTTACAGCACTGTTAATTTTCGATCCAACAGTGAAATTGTGGTCGAAACCCGTCCAACTAGAAAATTTCTTTTCTACCTAAATCGAATTTGAACCCTGGACCTTTCGGTTCCCAGTCCAATGCTCTAACTTAATGTCAGCTGTCATATGTCGTTTACATGCTATGTAGGAATTGATATCATTTTTTTAAAATCTATTATTTAAATATAAATACAGAAATTTCTGCAGCCTTAACATGTTTAATCTTTAAGGGGTTAAATAAAATGTCTTTGAGAAAAAGTTTCTATTTTTATAGACAATGGAATTCTTAAAGGTAACAAAAATTTCTGTTTATATAATCAAAGTTAATATTTAACTTCATCAAGTATAAACGCATAAAATTTATTTTTGACTATTATATTTCATTAAAATCAAAACAGTAATTCATACTTTCGTCTAATCAAACTATGTACTGTGTACTTTATTAAAAAATATTAGTGATGGGTGCAGTTAAGATCATGGCTATTTTTGCTGTAATTATTGAATTATTTGAATTTTTGTCTTTGAATTGTTGACGTCGCTTAAAATGTTTCGCACTCATTTGTTCTAACCCTGTGTTTCTTCACTTCAGATCTCAAAAACATAACAAAGAGTTTTTTAGAATTACAACAAAGTAGGTAGGTCAATAATCATAATTTATGTTTAATCCCCATTTATTTCAACACAGTTTTCTAAAATACTGAACTATTTATTTTCTTTTTAAATTATTCACCTTAAATATATCATGTTCCATAATTATTATGCCTAATTTTTAATATTTCCTAACATTTAGTATTGGAAGGAGCGCCCTTTTTTAACTTTAAACAGTCATATACAGTATCTAATTTCATTTGTATTTACAAATTTTTATTTATCATCATTTATCAATTTGTTGTTTAATTTATGAGTTATTTACCTAATGAATAATTTAATTTATATAACCAATTTATGCAGATTTTTTGCAAAAAAAATGAATTTGGGGCGCGTTCATATGTTTGACACAATATCATCCTGACAGGTTTCAGTTTATATTTTCGGCAATATATTTTGGTTGGATAAAAAAAAAGACTTCTGCCTTTCGTATTGCTGCAGTCTAAAAGCGCCCTTCCTCCTTGTAAGGTTTTTTAATTGTTTTATTAAGATTTTTATTTACATACAAAAATTATTGTAACTAATCGGTCCTGTATTTTTTATAATTTTCATTTGTACAGATAACCGAAAGAAGAAATTTTGTATGAACATGTAATTTTCTGAAAACATACTTATCGATGAAAATATCTCATTTTTTTTATTTGCAGGAAAAATGATTTAAATTAATGAGAATTAATTGAATCCAAATTCAAAACACTGGTTTTATCAAGCTCTTATAGAAATTCATTATAAATAATTGAATTTATCCCAGAAAATAATTGTGATTTTAATTCTTTGTACAGAAATAAAATATATTTTATTTTTTATTGCTCTGATCTACTAGAGAATTATAGAATATTTGTGAGTTTGTATTATATTTTTGAGATGTGATTTTGTGTTTGATAGAAATTGATTTAGTGAGAAGAATATTATCTATATTTGGTTTTTGTAACCTGACCATAGTTTGTTACGATAATTGAATGTAATTATTTTATTATTGCCTTAAACCCAGTAAAAGGAATTCCAATAATACAAATATTAATTGTTGAAAATAATTCAAACATTTTTTGGATAATAGAGGGGTGAAAATGTGGTACTATTGGAATCTATTTGAAATACCCTAACATTTATAATACAACATTGAATTGATATATATTTTTAAGCAACCTAAATAAGTGTATCTACATTGTCAGATTGACTGAATTCAGTCTTTGGTTCAAAAACGCCATATTAATTCCTTGTTTGATGAAAAATGTAAATAATGTATATAAAAATTGTAAAAATTTTGACAACCTAATTATTTGAATGTCTCAAAACAACTAGAAAACACTTAGGTTCAGTGGCTCCTTTGAAAGAATTCACCAATTTTAATGTGAATTGAAATTGTTATTTTTTTAATATTTGTAGAGATATTAAAATAAAAAGTGATATTTGTAATGAACTAGTATTCCATTTACTCTGACATCACAATACTAAAGGTGCTATTTGTGAGTCAAAAGAGTGTTTCAATTTTATAAGATACATTACATGAATATGTTCATTAGAATTCATTCTGTGAAGTTGTTTCGAGAGAAAAATATAGTATTATTTCACAATTTCGTCTTTAATTAAAACCTCTCTTCTAGAATGTGTGTATTATTTCCAATAATAACATTTATGAGTTCAGTAAAGAAGTTGCGAAGGAATAACATTTTATTTAAATTATTATTATTTCAAAGCTTGGCAAGTTTTATGTAGACCTTTGTACTTATTGCAATGTACCGAATATTTCTAAATTGATGTGAATATTGAATTGTATCAGTCCTTACTTGGTGAAAATCCATATTAAATAATTTGAAATAAGGTTATTCTGATTTTCACAAATTTTTATTGTTAAACTCACAACAATTGTTTCGCTATCACAGTAGCATCATCAGGCAAGATCACGTTTTGAATAACTAAGCTTGTTTTCGAAATCCGTGGCTATTTATATTACAGTAACTACAATAAATTTTTATTGAGCACTAAAACCCAAAAAAGGGTCCCTGCAAATTCCAGCTTATCTGAATATATTTAACAGAGGTGAGCTATTTAAATCTATTTGTTCGTTAAGTAATATTCCAATTTTATTATGTTTATTTATCTCTAGGGATTCTAACAGATTTAAGGCATAACTTTTGCTTTCTATATGTAGAATTTCAAAGTTATGGTTGAAAGTATGTCCTTTTTCTAACAAATGGTTGGAATATGTAGAATTGCTTTTATTATTGAGGAAACTCTTCAAATGTTCACACATCCTATGACGGAAAGTTCTTCCAGTTTGACCTATGTAAATTTTAGGGCAATCACCGCAGGTCAGACTGGAAGAACTTTCCGTCATAGAATGTGTGAACATTTGAAGAGTTTCCTCAATAATAAAAGCAATTCTACATATTCCAACCATTTGTTAGAAACAGGACATACTTTCAACCATAACTTTGAAATTCTACATATAGAAAGCAAAAGTTATGCCTTAAATCTGTTAGAATCCCTAGAGATAAATAAACATAATAAAATTGGAATATTACTTAACGAACAAATAGATTTAAATAACTCACCTCTGTTAAATATATTCAGATAAGCTGGAATTTGCAGGGACCCTTTTTTGGGTTTTAGTGCTCAATAAAAATTTATTGTAGTTACTGTGATATAAATAGCCACGGATTTCGGAAACAAGCTTAGTTATTCAAAATGTGATCTTGCCTGATGATGCTACTGTGATAGCGAAACAATTGTTGTGAGTTTAACAATAAAAATTTGTGAAAATCAGAATAACCTTATTTCAAATTATTGATGTGAATATTTTTAAGTAGTGGTTCTTTTGTAGAAATTAGTGTCTTTCATATAATTTTTTATTTTAAGCCCCTTCCCTCCCAAGTTACTGCCCTTTGAAACTGAAGGAAAACTTTTGTTTTCAATGAATATTTCCTATATGGAAGAAAAATTAAGAAGAATGAAATTTGGAAGTACACTAATGCTGATTAAATGCCACTTTCGGACATCTTCAATAGTGAAATTTTTTCACAAACCAGTGGAAAATCATCTTTACAATATTTTGCATCAGAACTTTTTGATGCTTGAACATTTTTCAAATTAAAAACTTTATTAAAGACGATAAATTCAATAAGCTTTTTTTTTGTTTTTGTACTTTTTCTCCTAATATTGTTAGTTTAATTAGAAGGAAAAAAAATGCTCAGATTCTATGAGTATCGAGACTCATCGCTACTTAGTTTATCCAAACCATTGGATAGGTCGGGGAGATCCGCATAAAAGACCTGCTTTATCTCTAGACTTGAATCCCTTGGAATTTTGCATTTGGAGTTTTTTAAAACGCTGGTGCATTCAATTCCCGTGCAAAATATCGATGATTTTAAATCGTGTTGTCATCTCATCCTGTGAGATTGTTATGAATATACCCGGTTTATTTTAAGGACTACGAAATTCTTTCAAAAGTAGTGTAGAATCGTTTTCAACTAGTTCTTATTGTTTGTTAACTATAATTTTTTTAACTGAATTGAAAAATGTTATTTTTTCAATTTATTCTTTCAGGAAACCTTCTAGATCTTATAAAAATGCGAACAATAAATATTTTGATTATATGATTACATTTGAGAGCAGCTTACTCAACAGCTCACTTAATTTTTTTTTAAACTTGAAACGTCTGTTTAGATTTATGTGAAAAGAGTCTCAGTAACATTATTTGTTCTCAATGAAACTACCAATTTTAAGATAAAAAGTCAAAGTTTATTGTATTTTCAATTTGGAGAATGCTGAAACATCAAAAAGTTTTGATGCAGAATATTGTAAGGGTCGATTTTCGCACTTCTTTGTGATAATATTTCCGAATTACGAAAATTGTCCAAAAGACACATTAAATTAGCGTAATATCTGCCAACTTTGATTCTTCAATAAAACAAAATTTTTCCTCAGATTTCAATAATTTGAAGGGAAAATTGCTTAGAAAAATTATATGAAAGAACTCCATTCGTTTCTGCTAAGAATTACTTCTTAAATTTTTTCGCATCATTTTAGAAACATCCCGTATAATCAGTGATATTTTTTGTCTCCACTATTCTTAGGCTTTAAGGTAGTTTTTCAGACCATCAGTAAATTTCTGTAAAACATTTTTTACGCAATAATTATTTGAAAATTGTGTTGTTTCCAAATATTTCAATTATAGTCGACTCTCGTTAATTCGAAACTCGAGGGACTCTTGAAATATTACGAATTATCGAGTGTTTGAAATATCAAATGGTTTGAAATTTGTGAGAGAAAATAAATAAAACTTCGAATTATTAAGTTAATTTTTATTTATTAATATAAAAATGACAAGAATTAAGAGGTACATTCGTGTACATACATATATTCGTAATGTGAATTAATTAATCTTTCGAAAGAACTTTGTTATACTGGTTTGCTTTAAAGCACAATTCTACTGCTCACACTGCTCAATAACTTTTTTTAAGAGAAAAAGTGCCTGAAATGCTTTTTCATTACTTTCGTTTTGTAGACAGAAGCTTTGTAAGGTATCAAATGAGGATCTTGCTTCCTTAACTGACACCTCTGCCAAAGGTTCCGATGTATCGTCCTCATCTTCATCGTTACTTTGCGTATCTGTCGCAAATAAAATTTCGCCATCGGTTAGTGAACCTGAGACAGCAACATTTTCATCCACTTGAACAAAATCAGAAAAACTCACACCGCTGATGTCAACTAATGGTTCTATTGCTGGTTCTTCATCATCTATAAGTATTGGAAGATTTTCTTGATTTTCTTTTAAGAAACCGGATTTTTTGAAGCAGTTGAGAATCGTTAGGGGTGTTACAGACACTTTTTGTCCTCTACACTGTCTTAGCCAAATGACCAGGCTTTCTTCCAGACGAGGAAATTCACCTTTGGTAGTTCTTTTCCGTACTCCAGCAGTTTGAGCACCATTAATTTTCTCCTTGTGCTTTATTATTGTTGAGAGAGTACTCAGAGGAATCTTAAATTCTTTTGCAACATCACTCTTCTTCTCACCTTCTACTTTTTCGATTAACTTTTTCTTTTCAGCAATCGTCAAACATCTATACTTTCTAGGGCTCATAACTAACACTAACTTTTAATCTGCATACCAACGAAAGAGTAACAGTAACTGAATAACTAAACAAACCAATTCGTAAGAAGTGTGTGCGTCAAATAGTCAAACTAATCATAACAAAAACAAAGGCTCGTGTATCTTGATACAAGTTTGAACTTGTCGCAAAATGTACTTACAATCTTTCCGCCTCTTCTCTCTGCAACTTTGAATTGTCGAGTGTTGGACGCTGATGAGGTCGAATTAACGCGTCGTTTTGTTAAATAGCAATGATTTTTTCGTTCGAATTACCAAGTGTATGAAAATGTATTGATTTAGTTCGAAATAAAAAGAGATTTAGTAGGGAACTCGTGATAACTTTGAATTATAGAGAGGTTCGAATTATCGCAGGTTTGAATTAACGAGAGTCGACTGTATTAACAAGAGCTTTTCTCTGAAACCTCTACAAATTCCAATCTGAAAAGTCTTTTAAAATTGTTTAAAAATTAAATCAAATAAAATGTCTAAGAAACACTGTTTCTTTTCATAGACATAAAGAATTATTAGCACATATGTGCAGCAGTAAACCGATAAAAAATCAAAGGAAAATAAAAAATATTGACCGCGATTGCCTAGGAAACATCATCGCCGTCAATATTTTATATTTTCTTTTGATGCACATCTGTTTTCATACAGCCATATAAAAATTGATGTTTTCTGAAGATGCATATTCTCTGCATCATCTTAATATTTGTTTTCAATTACATGAAGTTATAACGATTAGAGGAACTAAATAATATTAAATAAGGTTATTCTGATTTTTATAAATTTTTATTTATTGTTATTATATTACAATAATTGTTTCGCTATCACAGTAGCATCTTCAGGTAGGTGGTATCTTACATTTTGAATAACTAACTTTTGTTTTCGAAATCAGTTTCTATTTATATTAGAGTAGGTACAGAAACTGGTCTCTGTAAATTTCCGCTTATCTGAACATGTTTAAAAAGGGTGAGTTATTAGTTCTAATCGTTTGTTAGGTTGTATTTATTTATCTCTAGTGACTCTAACAGGTTAAGGTTTTAATTTCTATATGTAAAATTTCAAAATTATGGTTGAAAGTATGTCCCGTTTCTAACTAATAGTTCGAATATGTGGAATTACTTTTGTTATTGAGGAAACTCTTCAAATGTTCACAAATTCTATATCGGAAAGTTTTTCCAGTCTGTCCTATGTAAACTTTTTGGCAATCACCGCAGATTAACTTATAAACTCCCGATTTATCATCTTTATGTGCAATTTCTTTACTATTTTCAATGAATTTACTCAGGTTTGAATGAAGTTCTTAAATCATATTTATTTTTGAGGTATGTAACAATTTTCTCAGAAATAACTTTAATATATTTTAAGGAAATGTATTAAAAATTTTCTTTTGTATTGGGATATATTATTATTATACCATATTTAAAGCTATTTTATTATTTTTATTCATCCACAATTTATCTATCAACGAAGGATCGTAGTCATTATTGATAGCTATTTGTTTAATGAAGTTGAGTTTAGGAATATAATTTTCTCGATTCATGGGGATGTTAACTAATCTGTGCAAGGGCGTAGATAATTCTTTTTCTTGGGGGGTAATCGAAAAAAAATCATCAGGTCTACATTGATTATTTTATCCAAAATAAATTACTTTTTTTACTGCCGTGTCGGTGTCGAAGAAAAATAAAATTTTATTATAAGGAAAACATTATCGTTTTTCATCTGAGCTGGAATTTTGAAATTTTATATTTAGGATTCGTCTTGGCTGGAATTTTTATATTTTGGAATCCTTGGGGGGGGGTTAATTACCCTCAGTACCCCCTACATCTACGCCATTGAATCTGTGGATCATACAATTAAATGCTTATAATTTTTGCTTTATAGGATGATTTGATTTATTGTGTATAATAGTATCAGTATAAGTTAGTTTATAAAATATTGAAAAAACATGAATTATTGATTCTGATAACTATAAAATCAAGAAAATTAATAGAGCTATTATGTTCGTTCTGTCTGTACCTGTGAAGCAATTGAAAATATCGTCTACATATCTATACCAATATAAAAAATATTTCATAAGGAGATTTTGGTGAATTTTAGATTCAATGCGATTCATGAATATTTCTGGTAATAAAGGACTTAAAGGATTTCCCTTAATCAAACCTTTTTCAGATTCATATATTTTCTTTTCAAATTGAAAATAATTTTGTTTAGTGCAACTTTTTAGGCATTATAAAATATCTCTATTGATGATTGTATTACATCTGTTGTTGATTAGTAGATTATCTACTAGTTCAATTGTTTCATTAGGTGAAATAAATTTTGAACATCGAATGAAATGAATTTAGCATTATGTGGTAGGCGGATATTTTTTATCTTATTTATTAGCCGTAGTGGATTTTTTATGGAGCATTTAGGATGGGATTCAGTTTTTTTTATAATAATCTGAAATAGTTTGAAGCTCTCTAGGAAATGCGGGTTCTTATGAGGGAACTTCTACCTCTTAATTGGGGAGGCGGCGTTTCGTTCTGAGCATGCGCACCTGAAATTTTCAGACAGGCGCATCTCTGCCTGTGACCAGTGACTATGTGTTCCACTTTGGAACGGTCGTTGAATACTGTGTACCTTGCCCTATTTGAACTCGGCGGGGACGGTCAGTTAGGAATTGTAAGACTAGTCATGTCCTCTATATGATACGCCGGTCAAGCTGCAACAAAGCAAAGCAGGATTCTGAAAGAGGAGCGAATAAGGTGTTTGCTACACATCTGCCTCCAGTGAGCGTCGATAAAGTCACGGAATAGAGCGTTGGGATCAGGCAAGGACAGTCCGCCGCTGGTCTGGTGGTGGTGCCACCTCCAGCAGGGATCTGTGTAACGAAAGGAAAGGCTGCCTCGGAATGATGGATAGGGGGCAATTAGGGCCTCCAAATGAATGGGTTGGTTTGCTCTTCAAGAAAATCTCCTCCAATCGAGTCGGGTCACCAATGAAGATCTTAAGGAAATGCGGTGTTGTGAGGGAGCTTCTACCTCTTAATTTGGGAGGTGGTATTTCGTTCTAAGCATACGTGCCTG
The DNA here is from genome assembly GCA_034642435.1 of Megalocaria dilatata. Classification (NCBI taxonomy): domain Eukaryota; kingdom Metazoa; phylum Arthropoda; class Insecta; order Coleoptera; family Coccinellidae; genus Megalocaria; species Megalocaria dilatata. The sequence goes on from CM067863.1 coordinate 14,236,895, forward strand.
AACTCTTCAGATAGGCGTGGTGCGCATGTCTGTCTGTGACGCCAGTGACCATAGATTCAACTTTGGAATGGTCATTGAACGCTGTGTGCCTCGCCCTACTTAAACTCAGCGGAGACGGTCAGTCAGGAAATGTAAGACTAGTCGTGTCCTCTATACGGTACGCCGGTCAAGCTGCAACAGAACAAGACAGGATTCTGGACGAGGAGCGAAGAAGGTGGTCGCTATAAGTTCTTTAGAAAATTCTGATGCAGGTGCACTAACTAACGAAACAACCGAATTACCCTATTGGGTAATCTACCTTATGAATTTGATCAAAGAATACATTTTTGGAGGTTGCGGGTTCATACAAATTTAATTATTTTTTGGGGTGTTCCGAAGCAGGCTGGATTCAGGGTTTATTAAGGATTCAATTTGTTTTTGGAATATTATCGTCGGGTCATGATTGATAACTCTAAAATTATTTAATTGTAGGAAATTAACTGATTTGAAATTATAGGAACATCTTCTAGTTCATCGTGAAGCAAGTTTTTATGAAGTTCAATCATTTTTTGTCCATATGTGTCAGAAATGCCCATTTTAATAATTTTATCTTCAGTCTGTATTTCGTTTTCAATGCGATCAAAAGGTTCTACGCAGTTAAAACTCGAATTTTCATTATGCCAAGACCAGTTTTATCCGAGGACTATTCTAACAGAGCTCTTGAGATGCTTCAGGCTGGTCGAACACAGGGGTGGCCTATTTCTTCAATGTTAGCCAAAGTGTTGTATCACGTTTACTATCACGGTACTTTGCCACTGGAATTCTTCGTCAAAGACCCAGAACTGGTAGACCATGTACTACAACGCCAGTAGAAGACCGTTTTTAACTCTTTCGATGAGAAAACAGCCTCTCAGCACTTGCAGAATGGCAAGCAATCATCTTCCAGATGCCACATGTATTTCAGTTTCCCTAGGCACAATCAAAAGACGTCCCCATAAAGTCAATCCAACATCTATACGCTTGTTGAGAAGAGTTGCGCTCACTCGTAAATACAAGAGTTAAAGATTAGAGTGGGCACCGTGAATTCTACCGGTTAGGTTACTGGCATGTGAGTGTGGCTCTTTCACTAGGTGACTACTCAGCAGTCTCTACAATCTGGCCAGGAAGCAGATAGTGTGATAAGAATACGCCTTATCATCGCGCATTATCGACGACCACTCCGAAGAGTTGAACTCACCAAGCTTCCAGTTTCGGCCTCAGTCCGAAAACCTACACCGTGACTGGTAGCAGCGAAGCACTATCCAATCCTAGTACGAGCCCGTCTTCCGGCCCTATCATTAAGACTGTGTGTCTTAATGATAACTCTTGCGATGTTATTCAATCGATCCTGTCCCGAGCACTAACGATCTAACCATATCGTTCAGACAAGGCCGCTCGAACCGCCAAGTCCCGCTAAACCCTGAAGCATTTTTCAATTTCTTCTACACTGAACATGAGTTTCTACGAACAGGTAGGTGGAATACCCTTCTAGTCCAACATGCAGACTTTCAACCACTGCTTCCTCGAGTACAACACCAATTGGATGGCCAGTTTGTACGAATACTTCCCGAGGGCCTCCACCTTCCCGAGGTAACGCAGTATGCTACATAATGCACTCGGCCATTGGACAGATTTACTGCAATAGGGTAGAGATACGTTAGTTTTAATGGCGAAGCCATGTACTGCGACAGACACCCTTGTCACTGAGTTGGACAACGGGGCTCAGCCCTCCATTTCACCTTTGCGGTGAAACTAGGGCCCCATTTGGTTGAACTTCCACCACACGGATCCACTGAATGATATTGCCTTAGACATCAAGACTTAATCCTCCATTTCACCGGGATGAAACTAGGATCTTAGTCAAGACAAGCGCCCCCAGCGCGTCAAGCTACAATGTCATAGGGGGCGAATTAGAGTGGGCAATGCACATATTACGGAAATCATAGTCTTCAGTATCATACGGCTTTGGACAAGTCCAATCATACGAAGGAATCACCGCTCTGTTCAAGAAGTCCATTCTTTTCGAGGAGACACAATTATGATTTGGGGTGAAGTTTGTTTCGATGGTAGAACTGACTTATTAGTACTTTCAAGAACCATGACATATGTGGATGAAGTTATCAACGGAGTATTCCCACAATTTCACGCAGCTATTGGCGAAAATTTCGTTTTTTATATGATAATGCACTGCCACACAGATCCTATCAGTTGACCACTGCTAAATAAAACCACGATATTCCACATTTAGCATTTCTTCCAAAATTCCCTGACGTAAATCCTATCGAACACGCCTGGGACCAATAACAAAGTACCTTTGATGCCGACAAGGGTACTTAAAATCTAAATATCAGCGTTTCCACTGCCGGAAACGCTTCAACAGTTCCGAGATCTTTTGCCACAACTTTGTCAACAAATTGAGCAGGATATTTTCAATAACTTGTGGAAAGCACGAAAAGAAGTTAGAAAGCAGTTTATGCAAATGTTGGTCATACTTTGCAGTAAGAGTGAATACAAGTATGAATTTTTGACTTCAGACTTTCGGTTTTTTCTAAAATTTTATACTTTTTCAAATATTGTATTTTTGTTATTGTGAATACATCATTTCTTTGAAATCTTATAATTGTAACCTTAAACACTCTATATATACATATTTCAAAAGGAAGTTGGGTTTTTCTGAAGAGAAAACACAAATTAATTCAAAATACTTAACATTTAACAGCCTTGAATAGTTGATATTTGTTGCGTCGGGTTTGAATCGTTGCATCCGATTTGCAACTTTTATAACACAAGCTCCTTACAGATTACTAAATTAGTAGTAGCCTTCTGTAATCTGTAAAGCTCCTCATAACAAGTTTAGGCTTTTAAAAATTTTTTATGTCATAACCCTTTTTTAACTTTGTGTTTTTTAATAGTCAGGGCGACATCTATGGTTTCATAATTAAAACAAGTGTAGAAATTGCTATGTTTTACAACCAATAAATTGATATTTTACACATTTAAATGTGACCCGAGTTTCGGAAATTAACTATCCCATCTTCAGACAACTTGATGTCTTCAGACAATTTGATGTTTTCAGACAACTTGATGTCTTCAGACAATTTGATGTTTTCAGACAACTTACTGTCTGAAGATGGGATAGTTCATTCCCGAAACTCGAGTCACAATTAAATGTGTAAAATATCAATTTATTGGTAGTAAAACATAGTAATTTCTACAACTTGTTTTAATTATGATCAACTACCAAATAGTAACGGCTGAAACCGTTCAGTATCTATGGTTTCCATTGGAGGGCTCTACTGCATAACTTGTTAGCTGAAAGCTTAGTCAACAGATGTCGCAGGACCATTTTTTTGTATAGTCGTTATCATTGGAAACTTGCTTACCGACTGAACACAATTTTGCATTATAACGTTTTGCCGCTTTGATTTTATTTATTGGCGTAGAAGTAGAAACATTTTCTGTCTCAAATTGTTTTTGAATAGAATTCTAATAGTGAGTGGCGAAGATAAATTTTGAGGCATGTGATAAACGCAGTTAGAATGTTTGGGAAGTTTTTGCTGTGTGAAGTTTAAGTTTGATTCATTTTGGCAATGTATCTATGCAATGTGATAACATAATGGCGGGTAAGGCGTTAGTGTGGAAATATGTGGCCAATCCAACGGGCCCCCAGCCCAGACCAAGGCATGGACACCGTGCTGTAGCTATAAAAGACTTGATGGTAGTTTTTGGGGGAGGAAATGAAGGCATTGTAGATGAACTCCATGTTTACAATACTGGTATGTCCTCCATGTAAAACCTTTCAATCGTATATTTGTGATATAAACTTTGCGATCAAAGAGGCACCTATTGTTATTCATACTCTTTTCTAGTATGTTACTGTTTACATATTGAAAATTGACTCATTTCCTTATGTTTATGTATCCATCAAATGTCATTCCTAGGTTTGCCTAAATAATTTAATAATGGCGTCTTCCAGTTTCTAAATTTTGACATTTTAAATTTTGAGAGTATATTTCCTGAACTACTAACAAAAAATTTATACCAGAGATTTTCGATAAGAAACTTAAAACTTCTTATATGCCTGTAAGCTTTGTATCATATTTGTTTGTTTTTTTTTCGTTTATGCATATTCTTGTATGCAATTCCATAATTATTTATGAAGGAAAGTTTGGCCTATATTGTTATAATTTTTCACAGCTACAAACCAGTGGTTTGTCCCTGTAATAAAAGGAGATGTACCTCCTGGTTGTGCAGCCTATGGCTTCGTTGTTGAAGGAACCAGACTCCTCGTTTTTGGTGGAATGGTGGAGTATGGAAAATATAGCAATGAGCTATATGAGCTTCAGGTAATAATAATAGTTAATAACTATCTACTAATAAAAGTAGTAACTAGGCACACTCTCTAAACTGCTATTCAAATGGGCACCTCTGTATTTGTTGTTTTCAAATATTGATAATTTTCTTACGAAATATGATCATGTAATAGTAGAAGATCCGAACCTAAATCGACCTTCACCGAGCTGATAATAGAATGAAACTTATTTTATAATAAATTTAGTATATAGAAAATATATTGAAAATGGGTTTTCAAAAAAAATCCTGGACAAAATATTTTCAATTACTTTTTTAAAAATGATTTTTCATTATATGTTGCAACATCAAGATAATAAGAAAATTTTATACTAGACTTTGAGTATAAAACATATAGAATGTGCTAACGTAGGGTTGTCTATAATTTACCTGGACAAACTGCTAGGCTGTCAGGTATAAACAGGTATGACGATGCTAGTTACTTTCACTTGTTATGATAATAGAAAAAAATTTATATTAGCATAAGCGCTGTTTCATTCTGAACACGTTGATATAGGGTTGTCTGCAAAAAATTTGGTTCTAATAGGGGTTTGCGAATTTTAAAGATTTTAAAGTGACAGACAGATCTGAGGTGAGTATAATGTGTAATAATAAAAGGCCCCTACCTTCCATAGTTTACGTGCCGAGCATGAGCACTTTATATTCCAGGCCCCATCAGAAACGACTGCGATGTTCGGTCCTTTATTATTACAGATTATACTTACCTCGGATCTCTCTGTCACTCATTTTCACACGCGTTGAAATTAAAATCTTTAAAATTCGCAAACCCCTATTAGGACCAAATTTTTTGCAGACAACCCTATATCAACGTGTTCGTAATAAAACAGCGCTTATGCTGATATACATTTTTTTCTATTATCATAACAAGTGAAAGTAACTAGCATCGTCATACTTTTTTATACCTGACAGCCTAGCAGTTTGTCCAGGTAAATTATAGACAACCCTACGTTACCACATTCTATATGTTTTATATATATTATAAGTCCAGTATAAATTTTTCTTATTATCGTGATGTTGCAACATATAAAGAAAAATCAATTTTAAAAAAATAATTAAAAATATTTTGTCCAGGATTTTTTTTAAAACTCATTTTTAATATATTTTCTAATATACTAAATTTATTATAAAATAAGTTTTATTCTATTATCAGCTCGGTGAAGGTCGATTTAGGTTCGGATCTTAGACTATAAGAGTTTCATTGCTGTGAAAAACATGCTTTTTCTTATCCTACAAGTTGAGCTTATAGATTTTCGAAATTAATGCCTGCAATTCTCATTATTATTATAAATGAGTAGATGAAATTGATGCAAATAACTTTGAGAAATATACATTTTATTAAACCAAATTATTACCAATAAGTTAAATTGTACTGCTTGTAGAAGTCATGTATGCTTACTGCTTTGAATAGTTGGCAGATTGTATTATTTACAAAATATCTGTTGCAAAGCAGTTTCTCCTAAGATACGTTCCAGACTATTGTCATTCCTCCAGCTCAATCACCATTTCTTTGTTGTGAAAAATAAATAGTGTTCTGCCTAAGATGGAGCCTCATTTTTAGTGACTTTGTGCAGTATTTAGGCTCGTATTGTGACTTAGGATGCTGAGAATGTTGATTTTTAGATCACCAACAGTTTGGGTGGCGTAAACGTTTGATTTAACAAAGCAGTGTACTTAACAACCTAACTTTTTGTGACTCCATTGGTTAGCCAACTGATCAAACTATGACTAATTCTCTAATGAGATTTCAAGTGTGGTCCTAGATCTTTTGGTGGTAAATATTTGAATTTTGGGGACCTACAGATATCGATCACTTCTTAGCGCCAGACATGGCTGTCCTACGCAGTAAATGAAAAATATTGAGCCCAAGTAATTTAAAAACGGTAAATATTTAAATTTCAGCATCCTACAGTTGTGGATCAGATTTAGGTGTCATATTCAGCTTGTTCTCCTGAGCAAAAAATATGAAACCAACATACAGCGGTCTGTCTCAGTAGAAGTTATGGAACCCCCACAAAGTTGGAAAAATGTTCCATCTCCAGGTCAATTTTTGTCACTATAAAAACACTCGGTCACTGGTCTTATTATGTTTACAGATCATCTTTGAATATTTGCAGCGCAAGTGGCTGGGTATGTGATATTTATTGAAGAAAAAATCGAAATTCTAGGGCGATCACATAAACTTTAACCTTAGCTAAAGTGATTTTCAAGGTGAGTTTGGCGCTGCTGCATATTCCTTCGGCAGTATGACAGATGAAAATATGGCATGCAATTCTCGAACAGCTGATTTCAAAACAACTGATGGCTAAAAATGTTATAGGTCTGAATGAAAATTCACAAAAATGAGAATACATAATATTATTTCATAAGTATATATAAATATTTGTAGACTTCATTTCAAATATTGGGACAGTAAGGTTTGGAGATATTTAGAAATTGTACAAATATTATTGTGCACTTGGTGGATACAATATATGGATGATGTTTTGGAATCTGTTGTGAATATCTACAGTTGTAATAATCAGGTTTCGTTTTCAAGATATTGTTGGCAATTTGTAGTCGGTCAAAAAAACATCAGGAAGTTTTCTAGAAAATAATGACCTATGGAATAACTTGTCAGAAAGAAATGTACATAAATTCTGAAATAATAGATTGTTTATAGAATAAAATAATAAAAAGGGGGTTGTTTACTTGATAGAAGGCTGCTAACCTTATTACAAATTTTAGTTTTAGGAAAAATTTTTTTTAAATTAAAAAGATTTCTTAGAAAACACAGTTTTAATTTAGTAGACATTTAGAATTAAAACTCATTACACAGCACCAACGGAAAGGGAATAAAAGAATTCAAAGAAGATATAGAATATTAATTAAAAATATCAAATAAATACTTGAGCTGGATCTGTCAACTAGTTTGTTTGCAACAGCTGATTAAGTCAGTCGATGTCAGAGTGCGTGCCGATTTTTACTATGGGTGATTACGTTGAGCAAAGAATTTGTTTCAAGTTTTGTGTTGCAAATGAATTTTCGTGTGCCGATGCATTGAAAATGTTGCAAAAGGCCTTTGGTGATAATGCTCTATCGAAAACTCGTGCATATCAGTGGTACAGAGCCTTCAAGGACGGTCGTGAAGTGGTCGAAGATAACGTCGATAAAATTAAGGAAAGGGTGCTGGAAAACCGTCGTACCAGCTTGAGAGAGATAGCACATGATCTTAAGATATCCCACGAGTCCGCACGTACGATCTTGATTGATATTTTGGGCATGAGAAAGGTGGCCGCACGACTCGTACCGAAAGACCTGAATTTTCTTCAAAAACGTCATCGCGAACAGGTTGCTTCAGACATGCTGGATCGCTGTAATTCCGATTCTACATTCATGGAACGCATTATAACTGGTGATGATACCTGGGTCTACGAGTACGATATGCAAACAAGCCAGCAATCATCGGAATGGGTGGCAAAAAATGAGCCGAATACAATCCTTTGTTTCATGACGATGTATCATGAAAACTAAATTCCTCTTCAAAAATGCAAAACATAACCTTAAGAATTTCTTCGAAAATAACTTTCTATGGAGAGTTTCTTTAAAAAAACTCCAAAAATATGTAGCACATCTTCAAAAAGGTCATTTGGAATTTCTACTTTGTATCCAAAAAATAAAAATAATTAATAAAAATACATCTCACCTGACCAACCTCATGTCTTTCGACCAACATGGAACAGTAATGATTATTCTAAATAGCAAACATTTCATGTTCGTCTATGGAAATTACGCAAAGTTTGTAAAGTATTTTTATAAACTCTGTTATATCCAAGTGTATGAGTGAAAAACCAAAATATAATTATTATATTTATTATATATAAAATAAAATTATAGAAAGAAGGATGAGCTGAAGGACTTTTGTCGATCATCTATGACAATTAAGAACAGTTCTCTCTCTCTCTCTCTCTCTCTCTCTCTCAAAAGGAGGTATTTTACTTGATAGAAGGCTTTTACAATATCTTAAATATCATACAGGTTAATTCTAATTAAAACAAGTTGCAGAAATTACCATGTTTTACTGCCAATAAATTGATATTTTACACATTTAATTATGACTCGAGTTACGGGAATTAACTATCCCTTCTTCAGACAACTGAAGACTGATATACAGAGGTAGAAGAGGTAATAAAAACAGATTAAAAAGGTTTAAAATGATAGGACGCTTAACAATTATTAGAACGTCGGCACGTCAAAGAAGATTGGTAAACAGATGTTACTTATTTAAATATCTCAAAAAATTTTTTTGACCTGCCTACGTTCTAATAGTTGTCTCATTTTAAACCTTTTTCAACCTGTTTTTATTACCTCTGTATATTCATAAATACCCTGTTCTGCTTGTTGAGTCTTCAGTTGTCTAAAGATGGGATTGTTGATTTCCGAAACTCGGTATAGATATGTAGACGATATTTTCTGTTGCTTCACAGGTACAGACAGACTTTTAAAAAAAATCTTTTTATTCATCAATGAAATACATCCTTCAATTAAATTCACTATGGAAACCGAACATAATAACTCTATTATTAGGAGTACGAATAAGTTTCCGCCGTTTTTCAACACAAATTAAATATTTATTATAGAAGAACGATGTGAGACTGCTTGCTGAGTGAATTCTAATGTTAGAGCAAGTTCTTCTGTTTGAGATGAATCTTCCTCCAATAATTCCTCTAATTCTGCATCCTCGTAAATTTTTTTCCTTCCACTGCGATATTTGTCTTCTACGTCGAAATCACCGTTTTTAAACTTTTGAAACCACTCTCGACGCGTTCTCTCACTCATCCCCTCACCATATGCTTCTACGAAGAATTGATGCGCCTCAGCAGCAGATTTCTTTAAATTAAAGAAGTAAACTAATATTTCTTGGCAAATGACGCTTACTTGGCTCAAATTTTGACATTTTCAACTTATAAAAATTATATTTTACCAATATAAAATCAATGATATTGATAGGTTATGTTGTTCTTGAATGTCCAAACTATTTTTTAAGCCGGTTATCATCTGCGAAAGCTAACCGAAACTCCGTGCCGCGCCATCTACAATAAAACGACGGAAACTTATTTGTACTCCTAATACCAAAAAGTAACGGCTGAAACAGTGCAGGTTAATTCTGCTAAGATCACTACAATTTTAAATTTTTTCTCAAAAACTTTAGAATTAAATAAATTAAATGTCTTAAACAGTTTAAAAGTGGACATATAGAATTGACATTAATTACACAGCACCAAAATTAATGAAAGTATCCAATATTGATTAAAAATATTTAGATACTGAATATTCAATAAATACTTCCTCTTCGAAAATAACTCTTTAAAAAGTTTCTTCAAAAAAACAATATGCAGCACATCTTCAAAATTTATTCAATTTAAATTTAAAAATTTTTCATAAAATTAAAATTTGTAGCACACAAAAAAACGTCAATTTTTTTTTTAACTATACTGTGAAAATATCATTCATGATAAAAAAAAATTATCGTGAAAGTTTGAGTCCTTAATAATAGTATTAAGGGGTGTATCTTTACGATTATTGGTTTTTAACAGTAATCGCATTTTTTTACTCAAAACTCGTCAATTATTGATCTGAAAAATTCGAGCGATGCGTATTTTTAAAAGAAATTGAATTCCCTAGAAAAAAGCTTTCTTTGTGAATTCATGTAAAACTAGCCGTTTGCTTGTAATCGTGCCTTAAACATTGATTTATTTTTTCAATTTTGCGTTTAGATATTGCATTTTTGTAACTACCAGAAATATCAATATTTTTATGGTTCAGAATACTTATTTTTAAAGGAAATTTAATACTCTACAAAAAAAGTTTCTTAACATTTTTAATTATGTTCACTCCTTCCAAAGTTATTCGACGTTGAAGGTAAATTCAAAAGTAATTTATCGTTTTTTTCGCGTTACATATGATTTTTTCCACTTGATCGAAAAATTTATCACTTAAATATTGAGAATAACTTCATTTTGTTGGACTACTAAACTTCTTTTTGTAAAATCGTAATTTATCAATGTATTATTTTGATTTTTAACGATTAGTTATCTACATTGCAAAACCTAGTAATAATAAATTTTGGTACAATATACAATTTTGTTTCATTCGGACCATAGTGGTGCACCGTTGAATTAAGGTTGGAATAATTATGTTTATTGATCTGCCTACCTGATTTTAATCTTTTATATATTGATTGAATGACTACAAAAAACATTGAAACAATGACTATTTGAGAATACCCCAGCATTAGTAATTCCCGTCATATTTTCATCTGCCTGTCAAAGGAATATGGTATGCAGAAGTGCCAACTTAATGATCGCCGCACTTTCTCTATATATATATATATATAGTAAGAACATGTCGCGCAAATGTTCAAAGATGATTTGTGAACTAAATAAGACCAGTGATTGAGTGTTTTTATAGCGGAAAAACTGATATGAAGATGGACCATTTTTGGAACTTTGGGGGATCCATAACTACTAAACCGAGACAGATCGCCGCATGTTAGTTTCACATTTTTTGTTCAGGAAACCAATCTGAATATGACACCGAAATTTGATGTATATTTGTAGGACATCAAAATTCAAATCTTCACAGATCTTTTAGCGCCAGAAATACTCCAAGAGTAAGGAATAATTCTCCTCAAAGAATCCTTCTTTTATTACGTCACATTTACTCATGTCTATGGCTAAAATTAAGTTAATTGATGTTTATTAGATTGTGAAAAAAATGCATGAACAAATGCTTGAATAGTATAGTTTCTTGTTTCTGGCAATATTCAAAATGATGGAAATAGCTCTTGGTACAATCCTTTTTTCTGATGAATCAACATTTGCATTGAACGGGGAGTTAAACCGACAAAATTGTAGATATTGATCAGCGGAGAATGTTCATTGGATGCGTGAGACACATATGCAGTATCCTCAAAAGGTGAACGTTTGGGCATATATCATAGGTGACCATATTATTGGTCCTATATTTATAGATGGGACTTTGACAGCCGATAAATATTTGAGTTTGATTAGAGACGAATTTGTTCCTGCGTTAGTCAACTTATTTCCTACTACAATAGATCCAAGCCTACCGAATGAAAATGTCTGGTTCCAGCAGGATGCAGTCGCGCCCCCATTATTCTTCAATGGTCGAAACTTGCTTAAAAGCAATCTTCCCCAATAAATGGATTGGACAAAGAGGTACTATTGAGTGGCCAGCTAGATCATCAGACTAATCTAGACCCCATTATGCTTCAATGGTCGGAACTTACTCGAAGGCAAACTTCCCCAATAAATGGACTGAACAAAATGTGAGTGGCCAGCTAGATCGCGGGACCTTATGCCGTTGGTTTTTTCTGTGGAGTTATCTCAATATTAAAGTTTATGCAACACAGCCGACGAGCAACGCAGACCTCAAAGAAAGGATAACTACAGAAATGCGGAGGAATATTTCCACTCAAAACAAAGTTAGGAACAAGTATTATAGGAGAGTGTTTGCCAAGAACGAGGTGGAGAACATTTGAGCATTTATTTTAATGTATTAAATAAAATCAATTACATCATGTAATTTAAAGTATTCAATTTCTTGAAACCATTTATAAATACATACTTTCGAAATTTCATCCGGTTTTATTCATAATAGACTTAACATGATATAGTTCGTTGAAGTTAGGCTATTAAGGAGCTTTAAAAAAATATAAAAATATATAGAGTGGCGTTCCATTTAGAATAAAGAAGACAGATTGTGCTGTACTTGTGCGAGTTACCCTGTATATTTAAATTTATCTTCAAAAAGCGCCTATTGAACTTTATCAATGGTTTTCCTTGTGGTTCTTTGCCCTGTCATGCCAAGATACCACATAAGCGATGGGCCTTACAATCAAATTTATGCACATCATCAAAGCTTAAATTGCTTACTAGTTTGTTTCTCACCTGCTGTTATCTGCTTTGTTGATATGATAGAAGCTCCACTGATGGACACCATTACATGATAACTCTAGGCCCTCTTTTGTTGGGTACCACAAACAACTCTCCGTTAATTATTATGAAATACCGCCTGCTATTCATTTGAAGCCAAACTTCATTAACCTTTGTAGTTTGCAAACCACCAGGTGACATTGTTTTATATTTCTTTTGATTCTTTATTAGTTAATTTCTACCACATGTGTGATGATAATATATATGCTTATAAAGTGATACAGTGTTATCTCTGGGGCATGGTTTTTAGAATTTAATTCTAAATGTTTTCATGAGATTTATTTAGATTTAAATCTGTAGAGGTTCCGGAGAATTAATTCTAACTATTATCTCTAATATTGAACTACTTCTTCATAGTAAATTTTCAATAAGACACTAATATTGAACGGAAATTCATTTACAATATCTGACTCCTAATAACTAATTTGGATATGTATTAACTTTTTTGTTAAGCAGCACAGAGGAAAAGCACGATCTACTGCAAATTCGATAAAACTGTGATTGATTCCAGTTCAACGTCAATGCAATGCCATAATTGAACCAGTTTCAGTAAGAAACCTAGATTAATATTTTTTTTTGAGAATTTTATACCGACGATATCATAGGGTCTAAACTAATGTCGATATGACAGTGGTAAACGTTTGACCCAATTTGTTCAGCGACTAAACGAATCCTATGTAACTTTTAAAATGTTTCAATATAGTATAGCTGCTAAAGACAAGATGGCCATGTCTGCAGGACATGGCAAACAAATTGTGAACAATTGATTTGCTAGATATGTCAGAAAATCATTCAATGCATAGAAAAATCTAGAATTGAATAATAATTAACTGAAATATTTAATTGAATCAGTCTTTACTTGATGAAAATCCATATTAAATAAGGTTATTCTGGTTTTCACAAATTTTCATTGTTATTTAATATAACAATTGTTTCGCTATCACATTAAAATTGTTTTTTAAAAAGTAAACTTTTAGTTTTCAAAAACAAACTTTCAGGGTTCAACATTAATTTGACGCTGATATGTTGACATGTTGAAATATCTCCTTTTATGCAGTTTTTCATTATCTATCTTTTTCATCTACTTCGGACTACAGTTTTATAGTCTCCGCTGTATAATTTGGGTAGAGCCGGCGTCGGTAAAAGTGGCCTATGTTATTATCTACCAGCGACGTCCACGGGTAAACCATAGGACTTCATGTGATGGTGTAACCATTTGCAAATTATGTACATTATGTACGGCGGTGCCTGTAATGATGTTTTTTGTCAGATAGACACACGCTACTCAAAGTGAATGAATTTTTTAACATTCAATATTTACATAATGTTTTTATTTTTATTACAGGCATCCAAGTGGGAGTGGAAACAATTGAAACCCAAGAAACCAAAATCTGGACCTTCACCTTGTCCAAGATTGGGGCATAGTTTTACAATAGTAGATTCTAAGGTATACTTATTTGGAGGACTTGCAAACGAGAGTGTTGATCCAAAAAATAATGTGCCACGCTATCTTAACGACCTATATACTCTAGACATTCATACAACACCAGTACAATGGGATATTCCGTTGACAAACGGTCTTTGTCCACCACCAAGGGAATCTCATACAGGTAAAATCTGATGGAAAAAACAAAAATAAATTAGTTTTCGTATCAAAATTGTATTATTGTGTTATTTCCTCAGAGATTTTTTTCAAAAATCTTTGTGCTTTGTTTTTCAGGCGTTGCCTACTCTGATAAAAGCAAAGGAAAATCGTTTTTGGTTATATATGGAGGAATGAGTGGTTGCAGATTAGGGGATTTATGGTTTTTAGATATAGATAACATGACCTGGTCTAGGCCTCAAATAAATGGAGTGGCCCCACTACCAAGATCTCTGCATACAGCCACTCTCATTGGACATAGAATGTTTATTTTTGGTGGCTGGGTTCCAGCTGAAGATGCCAAAACAGCCAATGAGACAAAATGGGAATGTACATCTACTATGGCTTGTCTCAATCTCGGTATGTTCAGTTTTTTCCTCTAAATTTTTTAATTCATTTTTTTATAGTTAAATGAATCAGATAATTCAAGATGTGTATTATTTGTTGAACAATACACATTCTCGCATACTGTACAACCAAACCGAAATGATGTCCAAACAAAAATTTAGATGTCTTGTATTGATGTTTATCCAAATCGCGCCTATGTATGTCGGGCAATCTTTATTAGTTTAGGTCCGTTTTGGCATCGTTTTTGATAATAGTGTATTATTTAATTTGATAATATTAAATTTCTGATATCTTCAAGTGATTGTACTAAGAAAACAATTCGAAACTGATACCAGGGCAAAAAATTAAAGAAAAAAAAACATTTTGAAAAATTCCACCTCTTATACTGGTGAGAAATTTACCTTCTCAAAGGCGTTCTGGATATCTATCTATATACCTTTGGACGTTAATTCTCTAGCCACCTAACTTGAAAATTAAATTTTTGTTTCAAGAAACTATGAACTGGGATGACTTGAATTTGAAGCAGGATGTAGAAGAAAATATGCCATGTGCAAGAGCTGGCCATTGTGCTGTTGGCATAAGCACAAGACTTTATATTTGGTCAGGGCGTGATGGATATCGTAAAACCTGGAAAAATCAAGTTTGCTGTAAAGATTTATGGTATTTAGAAGTAGATAGGCCTTCGGCACCTAATAGAGTATCCTTGGTCAAGGCAGCGACACATTCTTTAGAAGTAAACTGGATGGCAATGCCCTCTGGACAAACATATATTCTACAAGTAAGTACTTTTTTACTTTCCATTAAGTAACTTTCTGGAACAAGGAGGTTTAATGTTTGTAAATAGTCCCTTGGCACAAAACCTTCATTTTTAATGCATAAAAACATATCCTCAATAAAAAAATTAAAATAAATCTGCTGATAATCTGTACCAAATATGTTTAATAAGGAGTATGAGCTATGGTAACAGAAAGTTCTTCAAATCAGGACAGTGCAACATATATCTGTATAACAGTTCTAAACTCAAACAAGCCTGAATAGGCTTTGTTGATACCTGGAATATAAGCTGCAGACATGCGCATGTTTCGAAGCTTATTGGCTTCAAGCGTCAATGGGACTATGGCTCATACTCCTATATAACAACAAAATTGTGAATATTATTATTTATGAAGAGATGGTGTGATTAAAATGGATTAATTCTTAATCAGAATAAACAGAAACTTCTCCTTTTTGATACATACAAATTAAAATTAATAAAATGGTAAAAATCCCTGACGTGAAGTCTGAAAGCTTTTGTTCAAAAGTACATTTTCAAAGAAAAATGCAGAAAATTTCAAATCTGAATTACTTTTTAAAGAAGCTGCACATGACAAATAAATACAGAGAATTCTGTGTTCTGTCATCCGAAAGTCAAAAGAATGTAATTTTTAGTTTTAGAACTCTGAAGAAACAGAAAATCTCATGAAAATGAAAAATACGTTATTAAAAGGTTCCATCCTTCTCACGTATTGGCAAGTGAAAAGAAAAGTAGAGAGAAATTTATATACTTTTCATACTTTTTTACAAATAGGGTAAGCTATCAGGCTACCTGAGGCATTAGAATTTGTCAGTTTCTTTATAGATATATTTATAGGGTTCAAAATTATATTTTTAAAGATTTGAAAGTTTAAAAAATTCTCATAATTTATCTCTTCATTTGACATTGCAGAAACTCTCTTACATGTAAAACATACATAATGAAAGTACTTTCGAATTTTTTTGCAGAATAATTGGTTTGCATATCCAGTTATATTAAATGATACGAAACATTAAATTGGAAGCCAAAATCAGTGCAATAGTTCCGTAATTATTCAAGTTTTTTCCTATTTCTCCTAATATTTTCGAGACTACAGATCTGATTGATATGAAATTTGGTGTTTAGGATACTCTTGCAAAGTTTCATGTGAATCGTATAATCAGATGATCTCAAAAAAAAATTGTTAGCAGGTGGAGCAGAGTTGAGTGCACCTGAACCAAAGCAATACTACCATGACTCAGTTTAAATTTAGCAAGTAAAAAATGCTCGGCAAGGTGTCATGTCGTAACGTCGATCACGTCTCTTTAGACGACAATCTTTACACCAATAAATTAACTCTTCTTTCCACAACACATGGGGTTTTAGGGAACCGTGCAGAGAACAGTTCCGCAGTTGAGATTTAAGTGGCCTACCTGCCCGTTGGGTCTATGGTCATTGATACATGGGCGCGGGATTGGGATACGCCCAATCAGCACGCAAAACGGAACAGTCCCCCTTTGATTCCAGTATAGACTAATAGTTTCGAAGCACTCTCCTACTTCTACTGGATATGCACTGTCATTGCCCGAGTTTTTTGGGACACAACTCCTACTTCCACCGTACATTTAACTGTTCCAGGCCCGGGCTCACCATGGACACCCCAGTCGATCCGGGTTTAAGTCCAGCCTAAGCTTGGTCCAGACCCCTAAACTTCCGGGCCAGTATCGGACTACCCAAGCTCTAAAACTACAACACTAAATAGCAAAATAACCTTCTAGCCTTGCATGCGGGCTTTCAACCACTGCCCTCATGAGTCCAACATCAAATTGGGTGGCCAGGAGTACGAATACTCCTGAGGGCCCATTCACCCTCCTGTGGTAGCTTTTTTTTTCCAAAAGGAGCCTAGAAGGCTAACGGTCGTCAAGAAGAGTTCAACTCGACGAACTCAAGGAGACACGTCATCGTATCCCTCCTCTTTATATTCGCCCTTATGGACAGGGCAATCAGATATAACTACACCAGTTGTATGGGTTTACGCCCTGTGTTGCAACCTCGACAAGAGAAGAATATAAAATCAGTATAATATTTTCATGGTTAAAAATATAATGATAAAGAATATTTCCACAATTTATTAATTAACAACACTGGCTTCTTCAGGTTTACATTTCGAACTTCTTAGTTTTAGTGTTTTTTTATATTTTTTGTTTATTTAACATGTTGAAATAATAACCAATCTTAATTTCTACAGCAGAAAATTCAGAGATTTTCAATTTTAAACATTCACATTTTTATTGCAATAGATTGAATCAATGAAAACTTTTACTTTGTATATCTCCGTCATTTTACAACTTTATTTAATTTTTTGTGAAAGAAGGGTTTATGGTTTTAGGATTAATAGTCATTTGTTGTTTGAAAAATTAACTATTTTAATGAGTTATGTTCTCTGAAAGCCATTTGCATATGTAAGCTTTCAAAGAGACATCTATTTGAAGAGTCTTCCTAAAAAGAATTCTTTTTTTTTTCTTCAGATTCAGAAATATGAACTTCCTCCAACTCCAGTTGCTAAGCCTCCTGTTACTACTCAATCTAATCCAATTAATACAGCCCCACCTCCCTTACTTGTATCACCTAAACCAGGTCAGTCACCAGGACATCATATAATAAACAGTCCTACTGGATCGGCTACTCTCAAGTCTCAACATGCTGTGTCGAAAATAATAGCCCCAGTAATTAAACGTAAGTGAATCTGTAGACATTTAAATCTTGAATCTACATCTGACAATAAAAAGGTCATTTTTTTATACAATAGAAGGTTTTTTCAATATCTTAATTATCAAAGAGTAATTCTATTATACCTCACTGCAAATTTTAATTTTATGAAATTTCTTCAAAAGTTTTTAAAATTAAAATAATCAAATGTCTTCGAAAACATTGTACACTTTTTAATAGACATAGTATTAGCACTAATCACACAGTATCAATAGGACATAAAATTATCCAAAGAAAATAATGAATATTGATCGAACTCGCCCAACAAACTTTAGTAGAGACAGCAATGGTATTGGTATGATGAAAAAATAAATTCCACTCTAGAAATATCCCACATAAAATTATTATGAAATTCTTTGAAACAACCTACCTAGTTATAAACTCATGTTGTGGAGATAAGGTGTATTTACATCGCTCTCTACGAATTGTTGTTTTATTATAGTATTTTGTTACTTTTTAAAAGTGAGTTTTATATCAAACCATTCCAAAAGTGTCGGGAAATATTTTTCGCGACTCTGTTTTTGTATTTGAGAAGTTTATCGGCTGAACTTTTTGATCCCGATTCCTGTGAGAAATTTCCGCCTTGAGGTGGAGAGACGGCACGCAGTTCACATCTGGAGCGCCCTGGTGTTTGGTGAGGTGGACTGTACGGGAGCATCATGGTGATATGTAACGTTTGCACCGCAGGCTTGACAAGCAAGACTCCAGGGTTGAAATGTGCAGGTTCTTGCTCATTATTTTACCATGGAAAATGTGTTGGCATGAGTAAGCAGTCTGTGGTGGATCTCCAGCTTCCTGGTGTGTCATGGCTGTGTCCTGAATGCAGATTGGTCGAAAACAAAGGTCGATCGTCCGTTGTGGTTTCTCCTGGTGTGAAGGAGGATATAGATCCACCTACATCGGCGCTCACCTTGAAAATTGTTCAGAAAACCCAAGATGATATATTAAATTTGAATAAGAAACAGCGGGAAATTATTCATTCCGTCTCCTTTTGCAGTGATCAAATATCATCTTTTCAGATGATTATCAATAAGGTCAATGATAAATTGGATATAATCGAAAGATTAACACAGGAAAATATTAGTCTGAAGAAGGAGGTAATTAATTTAACTAATAGAGTTGAATCATTGGAACAACAGTTGAAGTCAAATAACTTGGAAATTCTGGGTGTGCCAGAGAAGTCGAATGAGAAATTACCGGTTATTTTGCAGAAAAGCTCCGAAAATATTGAGTTTCCCATATCTTCAGGTGATGTTGATGCCTTGTTCAGATCAAACACTAGCATCATTGGTAAATCTAGGCCAATCATCGTCAAGTTCAATCGAAAAGTCGCTAGGGATGAATTCTTGTCCGCTGCCAGAATGAAGCGCAAATCAAATAGAACGTCGTTTCCCGGACTCAAGATTGATAACATTTCTGATCAGCTGTTCATAAACGAACATCTCACAAGATACAATAAAATTTTATTGAATAAGGCGAAGGAGTATGCACGAAAAAATAACTACAAATATATATGGGTCAGAGAGGGCACTATTTATGCAAGGAAAGATGATAAAGCCAAAGTCCTTAGAATATTCACTGAATCTGACTTGGAAAGACTAAATTAATTTACTTCTTGCTCCACTTAAAAGTTTAATTGCAGTGTTTTATGATGATACTGTCTTTTCTGTATCAGAATGTACGGGGATTGAGATCAAAATTGTCCAACATTTACAATAGTTCTTTGGCTTGCAGTTGTGATATTGTGTGCCTTGCAGAGACGTGGCTTACTGATTCAATAGTCGACAAAAAACAATCAATAGTCAACAAAAAATGTTATAAACATATTACTGATGATCGGGATTGAGTTATGAGGGAGTTACGGTTAACTACTTTGGCTGACCAGAGAATGTTGAGGGACGCAAAGTTTATTTACAAGATTATTAATTCTCTCGATTCCACTGAAATTGTGAATATGCTCAGTTTCAATGTACCTAAATATTGCACAAGAAATAAGTTTTTGTTCCATATAGATCAAAGTTCTTCCAATTATCAACTGAATTCACCATTGATGAGATGCTGCAAAACTTATAATACACTATCTAATCTCGCTGCCGTTGACGTTTTTTCTGATTCTTTATTGGCCTTCTCTTGCAGTTTGAAACGATTTCTGGGAAATTACTGAATTTTGTTTCATATTTGTATTTTTTTTAATTTATGGTTCGAATGAATTTACTGTTTTCGTTGTTATTGGTTTTTAAGTAACATTGTGATTGGATTATTAGTGAATACATAATTTTGGGTTCGTCCCGTCTTGTATTCCTTTAAATAAATAAATAAATAAAAAACCTCTCTTTGAAAAAGTTTTCAAAAAACTCTTCAAAACTATGTAACACATCTTCAAAAAGGCATTTTAAAAAACTCACCGATAATCCTCGGTCCACTTTCATGTCAGCATAATCAAAACGATCAATAAAAATATCTATCATTCTTATAGGACCACGTACAGAACTGAAGACAGAAGGAACGCAAATAGTTAACTTAATGGTTAGACTAAATAACCATTTAAATTCTGTTTGTCCACAGAATATACAAAGAGTTTGAATAAAGTATTTTTCAAGAATTGATTATATCCAAAAAATACTGTGTGCATGTGTGAAAAAAACAATTGTAATTATATATAGAATAATATTTCTGATTGTTTCAGCCACTCCAAATATTCGTATTCAAACGCCAGTTAATGCAGCAGCTGTAAGACAGGCAGCCCCTGCGCAGGTAATGATATCTAAATTAATATTTTTTTGACACTCTTTGTAAGAAGTGACAAATTATAGAAATATCCGATCTAGTAAAGAAAACAAAGCCGGAAATAAAAAATTGTAAAAGGACTGATGTCACTGCTTTTTTCTATAGTTATTCTATATGCTCAGAGGCATGATTAATGAGAGGATTACTCAATTGTGCCGTAGTTCAAACAGTTGGCTATTAGGGAGGAATAATGCTATGAAGAGGCATCAGTTATGAGGTTCGTACAGATTTGAGGTTAAGGGAAGTTTGACTGCTCATAGGTACCTGGCAGTTCTTCAAGAACATATGGTAGTTCTTCCGACACTACATTAAGTGAAGCGTTTTCAAGATATTATAATAAAAATTTTCATTTCCAAATACGCTTTATCACAAAATGACCTATAACGTTCATAAATAGATTGGTGCAACATTATTACAATAATATTTATTTCAATGAACAACTTTTAGTAATATCGTAGAAAAAAAATGAATCCCAAAAGAACAAATAATATCAACATTTGTGAAGTGAACTATTTGACATTTCCAACTTTCGGTAATATTTTTTTCTGCAGTACATATATTAGCGAACCCCAGAGCAGAGTTTAAGAAAACCTGATATAGACCACCCCATTCTAAGTTGGCAGCAACACCATTGAAAAGACCCTAATACGTGTATTCACAAGAGTTTTTTTCTTAACGAAATTTGCCCCAGTCTGTAAAAAACACATTTGTTAGTTCAAGTTCTGAGCGTGTATACCCCGCTTACAGGTTACGTTATTCCCAGGTCACTCAGTGACATTGAAATGGTAACGCTAAGTAATAGTTGGCATATTTCAATAATTATATTAATGTAAACTAGCTTACTCGATTAATAAAAATGGTAGGTCAAATGAACTGGAAAGGCATATGCGGTGTGAGGGCGTGTCTAATTGTTGTTTGATATCTCCGAGATCTCTGAAAATTGGATTATCTTCAATCAATATGTCACCATTAAGATACAATTTGTTTACTTTGTGTGAAAATGTAGGAAAAACTATGAAATTCAAGTCACTGTATATTCAGCAGTAAAAAGTGATAGGAAACGAAGTAATTTCTCATTTCATTCCACAGGCGATTTTATCAAACTAATGAGCTTCTTTTTGTTTTTCAGGCAAGTCCTAAGCAAGTATTAATTCAAAAGGGAACAAATGTTATACAGAAGGGCAATGTTCCTCAACAGGTAGTGACTTTAGTTAAAACCAGCACTGGTATGACTTTAGCTACTTTACCCAAGAATACAAACTTGGTACAATCCAAAATATCAGGAGTGATACCACAACAATCAAAGAACACTGTTGTGAAAATAGTACCTGCCAATACCAACAGCAAACAAGTTTTAACTACTGTCAAAACAATTCCGTCGAACATGATTCAAATGAATAAAGCGACTGGTAAACTTGTACTGTCCAAATCTGCTACAGGTCAATTACCAACCCTGAATAACCAACAAGTATTGGTGGTTAGCTCTGGAACAGGTAATAGTCAGTTTCATAAACTATCAATCGTTAAAATATGATGAAATCAAATTATTCCTAAAATTATTGAAACATTTTTAATTTCTGATGTTACCATAATCACCTGAGTTGGTATTGTGGTTAATTTGCTTTATCCTAGTACACGGTTGTTCAACCCTAGTACACAATATACACTCCCCTGTTAATTCCTTTTCCTTCCTTTCATTGCCCATTTCCTTGTTTACAGAATTTGACAATTTTGGCATGTTGTGCACAAGAAGAAATGCAAATGGTCAATGATTAGAAAGAGGTACACTGAAGATGTGTTGTTAATACAAGTGAAACTAAATGTAAATAATAAATTGCACCTGTTTACTATTGTGTGGAAAATTTAACCCTTTACTGCATCGTGTGTACAAGAAAGAAATTTTTTTTTTATATATTGAATTTTGGTGTGTCCTACAGATATCGATCATATTTTGGTGTCGTTGAATTTACCTTAGTCTCTTGAACAAAAAATGTGAAACCAACACGCGGCGGTGAGTCTTAGTTTAGAAGTTATGAAGCCCCCAAAGTTTCAAAAATGATCTATCTTCAGATCATTTTTTTCACTATAAAACACTGGTCTTATTTAGCTTAAAAATCATCTTTGAACATTTACATAACCATATTCGTCTTGTTTCGGAAATATTCAATGGTTGATGAAAAAACATCGAAATTCTAGAACTACTACCTAACCACAAACTATAGGGAAAGTCCAGTCATCTTCAAGGTAAGTTTGGCACTGCTGCCCCTCAATTGGATTAATGTCTGGTGAGTTTGCTGGCCAGTTCATTCTCTGGCTATTGTTCTCTTGAAGAATGTTTTGAACCCTTTGTGTGCGGTGTGGTGGGGAGTTATCATCCTGATAAATGAATTTATCCCCAAATTCGTTGCGCAGAGGAACAATGATTGGTTCAATGATGTTTTCTACGTAGATGGCACCAGTCATTGTTCGTTCAATGATAATAAGAGGGGTACGGCGACCGAACATTATACCCCCCAGCATCACCTTGAAAGGGCACAACTTCCCGGGCGAAATTGAGTCTCTCTAGTCTGTCTGGACCTCTCCAAACCCTTTCTCGTCGACTATCACTTTGTAAATTGAATCGTGACTTGTCCGATAGGACTTGGCGATGTGTGTATATAAAAAAAAATTTCAAATGAGAATAATCCAGTAACCATTGAGCCGATTCTGTCCATTTTTGAACATAACTGATATATTCAGATTCCAAACCTACCCGGAAAATTTCAAGTCTCTAGGTTTTTTCGTTTGAAAATTAGCATTTTATCCTCCAGTCTTCAGCCTGGGCGGCCGATCCTCATGAAATTTGGCATGAACCCTCGTGTCGTTGTTATATACACAAGTACCAAATCTCATCTCAATTGGATCAATAGTTTTGGAACTATTGGGAAAAAAAAATTCTTCAAATGCGTGTAACAGCAGAACCGGTTTCGCCAAAACAAACTTGTCGAGATATTTGTGCCCCAAAACTACTCAGAGAGTCTCAGCTTTTTCTGTTGAAAAGTCTACTAACCGGCTGGACAAAATTACTTTTGACTTCATCAGCGAGCTCAACCTAGTCGTTTTACATCATTTTCGGTTCAAAATTCGAAAATTGCCGACATTTGGGTGAATAAGCACGCTGTTTCTTAAGTCACTAATAACTATATGCGATATCTTTAAATGTTTTATTTTGACAAGTACTATACCTGTTGAGAAAATGTCCCACTGTGCATTGTAATCAAGAGTCACGTTGCTATACTTTTCTCTCACTCATTACCTTTTATATCTGTCTTCACCCTTGAAAGAGCAAATGGAGCGTCCCTCTGCACAGGAACTATATAATCGCCAAAGGATACCAATTCTGGTGAATATGGTGGACCAAAGATAATCAGATTTTGCTGATCTCAGTCATTAACAAAACCTATTTGAGTTTTGAATTGTTACACAGATGCAAGTTGCAATTCTGTTACCATATCTCATACTCCTCATTGGTTGTATTTGAAAGATTTCCCCAAGATTATTCATGTAATACTATTTTTTTAGGTCTCCGTACCATACAAACTCTCACTAATGCACAAACAGTTAATGTACCTTTAAAAACAACAACATTGAATGTTCTGCCATCTACCACCACCAGTATAACTGGATTACCCAATGTTAAACTGACTAAACCAATTACTATCCAGATGCCAGTTGGAGCTCAGAAAAATATAACTTTAGCTAAAGTAAGTTTATAAAAAAAATCATATTGTGAATTTTTATTTAGTATATTAAGAAATATTTTGTACATGTTGTTAAATATTAATTTTGTTTTGATTTTTCAGAAACAAGTCATGATAGGTGGTAAACCTGTAACAGTACAAATGGCCAGTGGTAATAAAACGTTGACTCTAGTTCAGCAACCACAGGGTGTAGGCAAAATAGTTCGTTTGCCGGCAGCTTCTCTTTCAAATCATGTCGAGCAACAACCCAAACTAATGGTAGTTTCAAGACCCAAACCACCTTCAGCTACTATTGGTAAGTCATAACTTAGAGAGTTCATTAAAATTTTCTTCACACTTTTGAGAATATTCCTTGCAGTACTCGATTTCACTTGTTTGAAAGTATCAACCTCACAAAATTGAAATTTAACAATGTGGTTTAGTTGTGGTTTGGAGACAACAGTGATGGTATTGTTGAATTATACAGGAACTGTTGTACAAGGGAGTACTGAGAAAAAAAAAACGAAATTATGTGTTTTTAGCGTTTACATCGGATACATATTATGAGTACTGGAAAATTGTAATTTTTATTTTTATCGTGGTGTCCTGCATTATGAATACTTGCCGCCGTGTCAAACTGTAGCTCATACTCCGTATTAATGATTTCTGGTACAGATTAACCGAATTAATTTATTTGAATATGAATTATGGTCTGATTTGAGCATGAGAAAAGTTTTTTTCTGCGTTAGTAACGTGAAAATATCGAGAAAACATTTCTTTACTTGAATTAACTTGCAAAGGTATATCTTGTATGTATTTTGGATAATATAGATGATGTATTATTAATATCTTAGTGTCTCTGTAAAGCGTATATAGATACTTGACAGATTTGGAGTCACTAGCATACATTGCACTGACGAAAACCAATCAGTTTGAGCAATTTGCCTCTGTGATCAACAAAACCTTGTCCGGTTTGTTTGCATATAGAATTGCCATAGCTCATACTCCTTATTAATGCATTTGATATGCCGAATCAAATTATTTATGGACATGTGATTAGGATAGATATACAAAAGAATAACACTCCATTCGAAAAACTTTAAAAATAAAGTAAATCGTTATTCTCCTGACTGTCAGGGTAAAGGTATTTGGAAACTGATACTTTCATTCTCAACGTTTCCAATGAAATTCAAGAAGAATTGATTGAATTGCAACATGTTAGCAACTTGAAAGATATGTTAAAGACGGGGATTAATCTTGTAGATTTGAGGAGCTGAATGGAAATTTCTTTTCCAAAAATTCGAAAAATTGCTATACATTAGCTGATCTTGTTTTCATTGACATATCTATGTGAGCAGAGATTCTTGGCACTTCTGACCAATAAAAAAAAGCACCGAAATCGGTTCGATGCCAAGCGTACATTGCATTGAAACTCAGGATTCAGAAGTTAATATTAAGGAGTATGCAGTCGAAAAATCGCATTAAAATAATATACCTGTAAAATTTTCGTCAAAAATATTAAATGTTTCATTTATAGATAGTACAGTCATTTGAACATTACTGTACTACTCTGTCAAGAAAGTACCGGGAATTTTCAATTAAAACAACATTTTTACATTTAATCGTCAAAATTTATTGGGTCGCCTTCAAAATAGGCTCCATTTGCTCCAATACATCTATGCCAACGGCACTTCCAATTATCGAAATATTTTTTATAGGCGCTTTCCGTGATGGACTTTAGCTCTCGCGGTTTTTAGTTTTGGGAAGAGGAAAAAGTCGCAGAGAGCCAAATCCGGCGAATACGGTGGTTGCTGAAGCACGTTTGTTGAGTTTTTGGCGAGAAAGTCAGTCACAATCGTAGCTCGGTGAGAAGGCGCGTTATCGTCATGCAAAATCCATGAGTTGTTCGCCCACAAATTTGGCCGCTTCTTACGGATACGCTCACGCAAACGTTTCATAACGCCTAGGTAATACTCCTTGTTTACCGTCTGACCCTCTGGAACGAATTCGTAGTGCACCACGCCACGGATATCGAAGAAAACAATGAGCATCACCTTCATTTTCGAGCGGCTTTGGCGTGGTTTTTTCGGTTTCGGCTCATTTTTTGGCACCCATTCCGATGATTGCTGGCTTGTTTGCATATCGTACTCATAGACCCAGGTCTCATCACCAGTTATAATGCGTTCCATGAATGTAGAATCGGAATTACAGCGATACAGCATGTCTGAAGCAAGCTGTTCGGAATGACGTTTTTGAAGAAAATTCAGGTCTTTCGGTACGAGTCGTGCGGCCACCTTTCTCATGCCCAAAATATCAATCAAAATCGTACGTGCGGACTCGTGGGATATCTTAAGATCATGTGCTATCTATCTCAAGCTGGTACGACGGTTTTCCAGCATCCTTTCCTTAATTTTATCGACGTTATCTTCGATCGAAGCCGTCGATGGGCGACCACTTCACGACCATCCTTGAAGGCTCTGTACCACTGATATGCACGAGTTTTCGATAGAGCATTTTCACCAAAGGCCTTATGCAACATTTTCAATGCATCGGCACACGAAAATTCATTTGCAACACAAAACTTTAAACAAATTCTTTGCTCAACGTAATCACCCATAGTAAAAATCGGCACGCACTCTGACATCGACTGACTTAATCAGCTGTTGCAAACACACTAGTTGACAGATCCCGCTCAAGCTTGGCATAGTAATTAAGGACAGTGGTACCAACCTAGGAAAAAAAATTTTTACCTGCCTCATTGCCCCGCCAGATTTAAATCGATAATTCCCGGTACTTTCTTAACAGAATGTATATTACTTCCAAGCAGTTGGTGGTCTATGGTAAGATGGAAATTTTGTGAAATGGTCCCTCTATTTTAAAAGGTCAAGAACCACTAACTATGCGGATCTCTGTACTAATTGAATTTAAAGAAAAATTTCAATAATAAATGATATAAAAGATTTGACAAGTGGGGAGTATTCTGAAGGAAATTGAATAATTGAATTTTTCAGCTTGTTTTCGATATTCCCTCATCTAAAGAAATAATGTTTCCCAATCTTTCTTGTTTTTGTTTAAAATTAGCTATTGGAAATACCCTCCTACATCTATTGAATTAGATTTGGATTGAATGTCGAATAAAATTATTTTAAACCTATTTATCAATGGGTGTATTATGCTTATATACATGTTTATTTTTACAGCTTCGACATCTTTCGATGGACCTGCTACTACTGATGCAGCACTGGCAGCTCTAGCAGCAGAGGCAGGTCTTATCGATCCGGAACCCGAGAAAGAGGAAGTGTCGCAAGGAAATGAAGAAATACTCAAAGCTGCCGAAATGATCACTCCTGCTGACGATCCGCCAGTAGAAACACCTCTTCCATCCGAAGCCACAACACCGATGGAAACAGCGAGTGGGTTGGCAGGTGGATCTTTCAGTTATTTAGATTTTGTAGGACTGAAAGGCGGATCACCTGTGGTTACAGAATTAGAAGTTACTGTTATTCCCCGACCATTGACATCCCTAGCTTTGTTTGGTGGTAACAAGGACAATAACGGTGACGGTGATGCACAGTCTTCTTTAACTCCTGATGAAAGCACAAGCTCAGAGCAGAACTCGATCAATGGTACATTGAAAAGTGAACCTGATGTCTCCGATGAAAAAATGGACGTCTCGGAGGAGGATATTTCGAATAATCCTTCAAAATCTGAATCTTTTACTGACAATTACAGTAAGAATTCATCTCTAGATATTAAAAATGAAGTGGGTAAGGTTTATATCACCGCTGCCAATTATTGTTTTCATCAACTTTCTATTTCCAGAATCTGAACATGGTTATGATTCATTTGCTAAAAATCAACCAGCTCCAGTACTTATGTTGCATAATGATGACATTAAAAAGGAAGAATCTGATGATGCATTATCAGCGTTGGCGTCAGCTGCTTTAGATCATCAGAAGGATTCTGAACTTATGGATCATGAAAGCATTGCAGAACCCGCAAATAAGGAAGAAGAAAAGGTAATAAAGTGACCACTAATTATGTTTATAATAAAAAGACAACAAACAAACGACTGACTTCATGTCTCATACTAACTTGATTCCATTACAAATTGATTTCAACATTGCTAGTATGTCTTCTTTAAGGTAATTAATTTCATTGGCAAATAAATGACACTGTCGTGTATTGGCAAATTTAATGTGTCAATGAAAAAATCGAACACACAGAAGCGCTAGAAAGTCGATTACTTGCGTAACTTATTAAGGTATTTTCTCCTTCTGTAAGTATTTATTACGCATATAAGAGTGGGATCTCTCCACCCTATCGTTTTGAAAGTTTATGAATATGCTATTCAATTTTTTGTCGTAGTGGAATGAAGTAAGAAATTACTTTGTTTTCTATCACATAGTTTTTTAAGGTTCATAATACCCCCTTTGCACAGTTTGGTGGACAACTGAATCCATCGATCAATTGAGTATTGCGTGTAGGAAAACTAAAATGCCCTTTATAAAATTAGAAACAATCATTTCCTTTATAGTTGTTGGACTATGACTGTCATTTTAGAAAATTTAGGGAAATATTCGGATTTATCTATATTAAACCATCCTAATATAACCACAATATGAAAAAACCCAGCAGTGTTTATTTCAAGACCTTAGAGAAATTTTTTCATATGTAAACTAAAAGAAAATTGAAACAAAATTCTTCCGTTACCGGATTGCCCCGTCTAATAAAACTTCACAAAACAAGCTCAATTTAATTATTGTTATCAATTAATTAATTAAATATTTACAGATGCATTGGATAAAAGATTTACTTTCTCACTCTTGTATAATCATATTGAAGCATTGATTTTATTAAATCATCCGTGAGATGGCGGGTATATACACGTCAAAAATATTAAGAATAAAAATTCCCAGTTTAGTGTTGCACCTGAATGTTTGCGGGTTGCTTGAAGGACCACCCTTTCGAGAAACGAGTAATGAACTTGTCATGGTCTCTAGTTGAGGCAAGAGTTATCTTGTATCTAAATTGTGTACATATTCATGTCGGTTAAATTAGTTTTACGCGGAACTTTTTGGTTTTCGAAAATTTTTTCAACGTTTCATCTAACATTTTGTTCGTTATCTCATGTGTGAAGTTGAAAGAGGATTATTACTCAAATTAATTGAGTCTTTCACCATCCTGAAGTAGTTTCTTGTAAACTTTGTAGTAATCCTATTCCCAATGTTATTTGATTCCAACGTAATAAGTCATAACATATGTTCCCGCCAAGTTAAATATCTATTTTGTAAGGTTTGTTGAATTTTGGACCTGCTTATGTGATACCTGATGGTAATCTACATAGGTTTTTGTTGAATTTAATGTTGGCAATTCTTTCTTCTATCTAGGGCAAAATTATTGAGGTGAAGTTTGCTTCAAAGCAAGATGTTCATGATTTTATTGTTGCTGTTATTTTCTGGGAGATAAGAATTTATCTTGGATTTATTTTGACGATTGCGGTTCGAGTATTTTTAAAAGGTAGTCTCAATTTTCGTTCTGAGCTATAGACAACAGAACAAATTGATTTTTTCGACTGCAATGATCATTAACCAATAATTGATGTTATTTGATGAAAAGGAATCACTAGTATTAGAAAATTTGATTGAGGCCACTGTTTGAATCTGATGTTTCTGTTTGAATCTGTATTGTTGGCATATTTTGACTGTTGTGTTGTGATAAGAACCGCGTTTTTTACATTTACTAGACCGATAATTCCATATGAAATATCCACATCTTGGATAATTAGCACATGTTTGTTTAATCTCATCATATTTTTCCTTTAGTGAAAATTTTAAGATTTGCTTAGGTATTTATTTTAACCAGGAACTGCAAAAGATAATGTCTCAAATAACCGAGATTCACAAAGTATAATAAATATAAAAATGTGACATTTATGATACAAGTATCAAATATTGCCGGAAAAAAATTAACTTTATGTTTGAAATATATAGTGAAAGTTTTTTCAGAGTTCTGATTTAAATTTTAAATCAAATTTTTCACTAACTGGCCTAAAAATTCATAACTTATATAACTATCAAAACTTTTAGTTACCACAGAACAAGAGATATGAAATAACATTCTTGCAAATTATCTGTACAAAAAACAACAACTCTAAAGTGCGAGTGAGCTCAACAAACTCATTATTCTTAGAAATGCACTATGGCACTGTTCTTGTTTTCGGAACACAAAAGAGACCACCTGGGAACAATCTTTCAGAAATCAGCTAGTTCAACATTAAATCACGATTAACAATGTTTCTTAGATGTTTGCCATGTGGGGATTCTCTCTCCATCTTTGCACTTCATTATTATTAATACCCTTCATTAACTAATTTACATTAGGTCTGTGTTGGTAGTTTAGAGGTGAGAGATTTCAATGAGAGACTGTATTGTTTAAGATGAGCGGCCAGCATTTCACTGAGCTGTACCTTGCAAAGCGCAAGGACGACACATCTAACCCTTTGAGCCCCAAAATAAAAGAACGATATTTTTATTGGAAATGAATGCAAATTTGCAAACTCTCCAACTATAGCAAGTATTTACGCAGGGTATCTGCTGGGGTTGAAAGTTTAACGAAAATGTAACTTGATTGATAAATACTTAGACCCCATTGTGACGTGGAATGTCTGAATTAAATGCTGGGTTTGAAAGAGTATGTAGCTAACAGTTTTTTAATTCATAGCCTCGGGTTCCTTCTAATGTGTCATCTGAACCTACAGACAAGGAGCAGTGGTACACAGTTGGTTTTATCAAAGGAAATTCTTGTGATGTTCAGAGTTATTACTTATTGAATGAAGACACATCTAAATTGACTGTGGAAAATTTACCTGATCTAACACTATATCAGAAATTTACCCTAGAACCCGGAACTGCTTACAAATTCCGAGTTGCTGCAATCAATGGAGTGGGTAGAGGAGATTGGAGTGAGGTGAGGATATGTTATGTCAACTTTGCACAGCTTGTTAAAAAACTATTGTTACCGATTATTATCAAAAATGTTTTTCAGATTTCCGCTTTCAAGACTTGCCTTCCCGGATTCCCGGGAGCACCAAATGCAATCAAAATAGCTAAAGCTGCTGATGGTGCTCATTTGTCCTGGGAGCCGCCCAACACAAACCAGGGAGATATTTTGGAATATTCAGTATATTTGGCTGTAAAAGGAAAAGTAAGTCAAGTTATTTTAAATAATTCCTTATATGTGCCATTGGTTTGCATAAGTCTTATTTTATTCTTTTTTATCTTGAATTCATTTTTCCAGTAATACATGACATTTTTAATGTAGTTCTTGGAAGCTGCAAACATCCAGCTCTTAATCGGAAGTTTCTCTTCCATTGCTGGAGTCAAAAATTAACGTTTAAGCTTCTGGGGGGCGTTTTCACATAGGATCTAGGATAGTACCAGCAAAATTTCAACAAGTTCATGATAATTATAAGGCTGTTCGGAAAGTAATTTCGTTTTTTTCTGACGGGATTTAATTGTATTTTTTCGAATCCCTTAAGCCTCATAATTATTATAAGTTTTGATAGCTGATATAGCAAGGCAATTTCAATCATTGCAGTAGTTTTTGGTTGGTGTCCTTTCAAATATGGAGAGCAATAAGCAGCATTTTTGTCATATTTTACTCTTACTAAAGAAAAGGTAAAATGCTGTTCAAACCAGAAAGAAATTAACCGATGTGTATGGAGAAGATGTGTTGACAGTACGCCAGTGCCAGATCTGGTTTGCAAAATTTCATTCCGAAAGGCCGGTTGAAGCTGATAGACTTGATAAAGGCATTAGTTTATGCAAATTGGCGAATAACAACACGTGAGATCGGTGAGGGGTTAAATTTATCGAATTCAACTGTTTATGGCCACTTGAAAGGCCTGGTTTTAACCTCAAAGCTTGATATATGGGTTCCCCATGTTCTCACGGAGAGAAATTTGTGTCGTCGCGTTGACGCCTATGATTCGCTTCTCAAACGTCACAAAAATGGGTTGTATATAACAATGTCAAACACAAGAGATCATGGAGTAATAAAGATGAACCGGCAAAAGCATTTCGAAAGCCATCAAAAAAGGTGATGCTGTCAAGATTTTAAAGGAATCTTTTTTTTTGAGCTTTACCAAATAACAATTAATTCGGAAGCTACTATCATCAGCTGGACAAACTGAATGATGCACTTAAACAGAAAAAGTTTGAATTAATCAACAGAAAAGGTGTAGTGTTCCACC
The DNA here is from genome assembly GCA_034642435.1 of Megalocaria dilatata. Classification (NCBI taxonomy): domain Eukaryota; kingdom Metazoa; phylum Arthropoda; class Insecta; order Coleoptera; family Coccinellidae; genus Megalocaria; species Megalocaria dilatata. The sequence continues at coordinate 14,269,569 of CM067863.1, forward strand.
AAGATGGTGCGAGACCTCATACAAGTTTGGTAACTAGCCAAAAGCTTTCACAGCTTGAATGGGATACACGGCTATACCCACAATATTCTCCAGATCTGTCGTCTTCGGATTATTATTTGTTCCAGTCATTGCAAAATTTTTGGACGGTATAAAACCTCAAATGAAGAACTCAAAAATCATCTGGGTCAGTTTTTTGCCAACAACGACCAAAAATTTTATGAGAGTGGAATCCTGCTACTACCAGAAAGGTATTGGACCGAAATGGCCAATATATAATTTAATAAAATATTTATTCATTATACGAAAATTGTCTTTCATTTTCCCAAAAAAAAATCAAAATTACTTTCCGAACAACCCAATATAAGCATGAGTCATTGTTCAAGAAATTTGGTACTGTTGTGTTTACGATCCTGGAAGCAGGACCCGATTTTGCACTAACAAAAATTTCACTTTACCACTTTTTGTATAGGCATTTGTTAGTGAAATGATTGGTTTGTTTTTCTTTTTACGCGCTTGTTTTAGAACGTTTTGGCCAAATGTCTGCTATTTTCAAATTTTGAGCGGAAAGTGGTCTCAGACAATTAGGTTTGGCTAGCTGATCAAGAATCAAAGGTCAAAAGTATGTCTGGCTGGTCCGGTCGGTTTATACTCTAAATTTCAAACAGAAAAAGCTAGATTTTAAACTTTCAGGGTAGGTTAGGAGCCTGAGCATCTCTGTTAAGTTCGTTAATGGACAAAATCGGTTTAATGGTTCCACAATTTTTCATATTTGCAGCTTTTTTATTTTCCCAATAGTTCTGAAACTACTGATCTGATCGACTTAGGTATTTAGGTTTATGATAACAACACTAAGATTTATGCAAAATTTGTGTACTTGAAATTTTAGGGTACTTACTACTATTATGTTCAAAAATGTCCAGAATCGGTTCAATGGTTCCTTAATTTTCTCATTTGAAATATCTTTTTCAAATATTTACATTTGGTATTTAGATGACAAATAACGACAACAAGGTATTATTTGGCGAAGATAAGTCACAAGAATTTTTTTTGTTTGTTTCTTATTTAATTTCGGCAGAAAGTATGAAGAGAATATGAAGTTTTGGTAACTTATTCTACTCTTGTTGTCAATATGTAACGATGATGATCAAAGGAGCCTTTCAACCATGTTTTTTTTTTATTTGCACGAGGTTTTTCTTATTCTTTATAAGAACAGTTCCAGAAATGCAAAAAATGACGTTTATTCTACTTTCAGATGACAACGCAGAATTTCGTGTTTTTTTTATTATACATAGCGTTTTAAAGTACTTCTCTATCACCTGTTCAAAAAAAAAAACTCGCCTCTGAATATATTTTATACACTTTTGCTTGGCAGGTTAAGCCCTACATTTTTTATATTTATTTGTTTTCCTTTTCAGGAAAAAACTAATCCGTTGTCACAACTGGCATTTGTTAGAGTTTATTGTGGCCCCAGCAATTCGTGTGTTGTTCCCAATTCATCCTTAGCTGCAGCACATCTAGATACAACAACAAAAGCAGCTATTATATTCCGTATTGCTGCCAAAAACGATAAAGGTTATGGTCCTGCCACACAAGTGAGGTGGTTACAAGGTAAATAATAATAAATAACAAAAGTGCTTTATTGTAAGAACTCGACCGAGGCCCTTCAGCCCATGAAACAATTATTTTCTTCTAACAATAAATTAAATATAATATTAATTATACACATACTACTCTGTCAAGAAAGTACCGGGAATTTTCAATTAAAACAACATTTTTACATTTAATCGTCAAAATTTATTGGGTCGCCTTCAAAATAGGCTCCATTTGCTCCAATACATCTATGCCAACGGCACTTCCAATTATCGAAACATTTTTTATAGGCGCTTTCCGTGATGGACTTTAGCTCTCGCGGTTTTTAGTTTTGGGAAGAGGAAAAAGTCGCAGAGAGCCAAATCCGGCGAATACGGTGGTTGCTGAAGCACGTTTGTTGAGTTTTTGGCGAGAAAGTCAGTCACAATCGTAGCTCGGTGAGAAGGCGCGTTATCGTCATGCAAAATCCATGAGTTGTTCGCCCACAAATTTAGCCGCTTCTTACGGATACGCTCACGCAAACGTTTCATAACGCCTAGGTAATACTCCTTGTTTACCGTCTGACCCTCTGGAACGAATTCGTAGTGCACCACGCCACGGATATCGAAGAAAACAATGAGCATCACCTTCATTCTCGAGCGGCTTTGGCGTGGTTTTTTCGGTTTCGGCTCATTTTTTGCCACCCATTCCGATGATTGCTGGCTTGTTTGCATATCGTACTCGTAGACCCAGGTCTCATCACCAGTTATAATGCGTTCCATGAATGTAGAATCGGAATTACAGCGATCCAGCATGTCTGAAGCAACCTGTTCGCGATGACGTTTTTGAAGAAAATTCAGGTCTTTCGGTACGAGTCGTGCGGCCACCTTTCTCATGCCCAAAATATCAATCAAAATCGTACGTGCGGACTCGTGGGATATCTTAAGATCATGTGCTATCTCTCTCAAGCTGGTACGACGGTTTTCCAGCACCCTTTCCTTAATTTTATCGACGTTATCTTCGATCGAAGCCGTCGATGGGCGACCACTTCACGACCGTCCTTGAAGGCTCTGTACCACTGATATGCACGAGTTTTCGATAGAGCATTATCACCAAAGGCCTTTTGCAACATTTTCAATGCATCGGCACACGAAAATTCATTTGCAACACAAAACTTTAAACAAATTCTTTGCTCAACGTAATCACCCATAGTAAAAATCGGCACGCACTCTGACATCGACTGACTTAATCAGCTGTTGCAAACACACTAGTTGACAGATCCCGCTCAAGCTTGGCATAGTAATTAAGGACAGTGGCACCAACCTAGGAAAAAAATTTTTTACCTGCCTCATTGCCCCGCCAGATTTAAATCGATAATTCCCGGTACTTTCTTGACAGAATGTATATTTGTTGTGAGTAAATAATATTTTCCTTAATTCATTTAATTAATGGATTTAATACTAAATTTAATTTTCTCCAGACACCCAAGCAAACAAACAGGCAGTAAAAAGACCTACGGATGCAGGTATCCAGAATTCTCCAAAAAAGCTTAAATTTGATAAGGAAGATTCATAAATGGAGTACTAAATGTGTGGTGGTTCATACTGTTCAAATAATGTTAGAGAAGAAACTGCGGAGGTGCTCTGTTGGATCTCTTGTTTGACATTTTGAAATCATTTTAAAGTTAATTTTGGGAAAAGCTAACACCATAACTGAATGGTTTCATAATGGAGAAAACTGAAGGATTTTCAACGTTTTGTGGAACAAAAACTATCTAAAAAAAGTACATAAATATTAGTTGATGAAATGGAATCCGAAATGTGTTAGTGAAATGAAACGTTTAATTTTTTGAACTTGAAGATTTTTATCGGTTTATTTGATTGGGATTCTTCTATATTATAAAGAATTATGAGAATTACTCTAAAAGCGTGAGTATGCCTTCAAATATCCCCCGTATTACATTTAGCTAATGAGTGTTAGGTGCTTCTGTAAACACATATCAAAGGTGTTTAGACAACTATTGTTTTCTGATGATTATTTTGAGTTTTAGTGACAAATTTATGTTTCTCTGTTGATTGGAAAGTTAAGATTGAAGAGGATTGTTCACTTCACTTGTTCAAAAGTGCCAATTGTCGAGTAGGAACACGGGGTATATTGGAATGGCAAAAAAATTTTGTGAAGTGAGCAGTTCTTTTTCATTCCTTTGATTTACATGTTTTTCTGGATCAAACAAATGTCATTTCTATTTCATCATGCATTTTGGTATTTGTTGAAATTTTTATCGTTAATTGAGATACCCATTTTAACTTTTTCGAAATTTCCTGTGATAGTTTTATAATCATCGGAGAATTATTTTATCCAGAATTGAAACCCCCCAGAAAACTTAATTTAATTTTATGATGCGACAATATTAGATCTCTCAGTATCAATGTATTTTATGAAGAAAAATCTGATTCAATGTCGATGAATAATATTCATGAGTTGTGTTAATACCACCGATCACTAAACACTTTTGATGTTTGCGTTCAAATAAATTTTTCTTTAGAAAAAATCATTCAGTGATAGTGAACAGTGTTATCACATCCATTTCAATTCAGAACATTTCTTACAAAGACGTAATTTATTATTCAAAATACTTTTTATATGATATCTTTAGTTGTTTAAAAAAATATTGACCTTTACTGTGAACAAGGTATTTTGTTATCAACTTAATTGAAAAATATATAATGTAAATATTCATATTCACTTTACTGAAGTTGTTTTAGTTCAATATTCATCGCAATTTTTTTAACGGAAATACAGTCATTAATGTGCTACATATTATATACATATATGTATGTATATATAAAATTATGTCTATATATATATGCATATATTTGAATCTATGTATGTATATAATGAATTGATGAATCTTACTCTTTGTTTCAAAAGTAAAGAAATATATATACATCCATTACAAACATGTTTGTATATATATAAATCAAGTAGAATTTTCATCATTACATTTTGTGTTTTTTTTTGTACCACTTCCCTTTTACAAGTGTTGAAAGATAAAATCCTCATGCTTGTTCTGGTGACCTTATCTTCTGTATTGAGAAAAATTTGTATAGATCAGGGATCTCATTTTGTACGTAGTTAATTTTTTTTCATTTCTCTTATAAAAAAAATTAGGATGAATAAACATACGAAACGAATTAGTTAGTTTTCATCAAGACGTTCCACTTGAAACATTTGATTTTGAGGGAAATTTAGTTTTGCAACACTATGAGACAAAATGTTGCACCTGGTGTGTTTTAGCATTGTCTTGAACAAGTAGTTCCAATTTATTTTTAATGTTCATAATTTGTTGGAAGGTCTGGACATTTTCTGAAGTTTATAAATTTTAACATTATTTTTCCATACTGGATAGCTTAATTATTAAATTAAATTAAACAAATTTGAACAAAAAGTAATTATTCTCGAGATAATTTCAATCATCTGAGCAACTGAGATTCAATGTCGTTATAATATATCCAAGACAATTTTTTTTTATTCAAAACTTCATTAGCAATCAGAATACATTTATTCTGTAGGCTAATGTGATTGCTTAAGAGCTGCGTGTTCTCAGATGACGTGATGAGGACTTCTCCAGTGAGTAGTCCTCTTCAATCCTCCATGAGATCTGCTGGCCAGTTCCTTTTGAGACTTCTGTCATCTTGTGGATCAAGTAATTGGCGGAGAGAAGTACATTCTGTCAAGAAAGTACCGGGAATTATCGATTTAAATCTGGCGGGGCAATGAGGCAGGTAAAAATTTTTTTTCCTAGTTGGTACCACTGTCCTTAATTACTATGCCAAGCTTGAGCGGGATCTGTCAACTAGTGTGTTTGCAACAGCTGATTAAGTCAGTCGATGTCAGAGTGCGTGCTGATTTTTACTATGGGTGATTACGTTGAGCAAAGAATTTGTTTAAAGTTTTGTGTTGCAAATGAAATTTCGTCTGCCGATGCATTGAAAATGTTGCAAAAGGCCTTTGGTGAAAATGCTCTATCGAAAACTCGTGCATATCAGTGGTACAGAGCCTTCAAGGACGGTCGTGAAGTGGTCGCCCATCGACGGCTTCGATCGAAGATAACGTCGATAAAATTAAGGAAAGGATGCTGGAAAACCGTCGTACCAGCTTGAGAGAGATAGCACATGATCTTAAGATATCCCACGAGTCCGCACGTACGATTTTGATTGATATTTTGGGCATGAGAAAGGTGGCCGCACGACTCGTACCGAAAGACCTGAATTTTCTTCAAAAACGTCATCGCGAACAGGTTGCTTCAGACATGCTGGATCGCTGTAATTCCGATTCTACATTCATGGAACGCATTATAACTGGTGATGAGACCTGGGTCTACGAGTACGATATGCAAACAAGCCAGCAATCATCGGAATGGGTGGCAAAAAATGAGCCGAAACCGAAAAAACCACGCCAAAGCCGCTCGAAAATGAAGGTGATGCTCATTGTTTTCTTCGATATCCGTGGCGTGGAGCACTACGAATTCGTTCCAGAGGGTCAGACGGTAAACAAGGAGTATTACCTAGGCGTTATGAAACGTTTGCGTGAGCGTATCCGTAAGAAGCGGCCAAATTTGTGGGCGAACAACTCATGGATTTTGCATGACGATAACGCGCCTTCTCACCGAGCTACGATTGTGACTGACTTTCTCGCCAAAAACTCAATAAACGTGCTTCAGCAACCACCGTATTCGCCGGATTTGGCTCCCTGCGACTTTTTCCTCTTCCCAAAACTAAAATTGCCCCTTCGTGGCATCCGTTTTGAGTCGATTGAAGCCATAAAACAAAATTCGGCGCGAGAGCTAAAGTCCATCCCGGAAAGCGCCTATAAAAAATGTTTCGATAATTGGAAGTGCCGTTGGCATAGATGTATTGGAGCAAATGAAGCCTATTTTGAAGGCGACCCAATAAATTTTGACGATTAAATGTAAAAATGTTGTTTTAATTGAAAATTCCCTGTACTTTCTTGACAGAGTAGTATAAAGCAGATAGAGAAATGGACCCAGCACATTACCCTTACTCCAGATGTTATCGGGTACTTTTCAGATACCTCATCATTTATCCTAAATTCCCTCTCGCTCAGATAAGACTTCAGAAATAGGGAGAAACTTTTTATTTTGAACAGCAATCCTGAGTGCCTTACCTTAACGAATGCCTGAGCGACGTCCAAGAACACAGATGGACAGTACTCTTTGTGTTCTAAGGCTTGGCTGATCTGATATGTGATTCGATGGTTTTGATGTATAGTGGAATGTTCTGTTCTGAATCAGCACTGGTGCAGTGGTAACCATTCCTCTATGTTACAGTCTGAATTGGATTTGTGCAGTAAAAGCCTCTCCAGGATTTTTTAGATAACAGAAAGTAGACTGACAGGACGACATGAACTGACCCTGCTATGATCTTTTCCTGGTTGGAGAATAAGAATTATCTCTGTGGCTTTTTCAAATGTTTCATCGGCTTCCATATGGACTGGTCGAATCTATTAAGACCAGTTATGTACTCATTGAGTGATTTTTCTTTTGCTTTTTCATCCTTTACTTCAGTTGATTGGTTAGCCTGTTTAAAATCTTTTTATTATTTAAATATTTTAATATTAGCCTTCTACATATTCAATTTCAAAAAATTATATTTAATAATTATAACTTCATGAATTAAATTGAAATAATGTCATATAAGTACCACTTATATCAAACGACATATAAAATAAACATTCATTATAAGACAATCCAAATTATATAACAAAATCCAATAAATAAAAATTGTTAACCAAAATTCAATAAATTAAATATTTTGAATAGACAAAATTTTGTTTCTACTGATCAATCTTAGAAAACAAAAATGTTCAACATAATCTTAAGAATTTCATCATGAAACTTCTTAAGATTATGTTGAACATTTTTGTTTTCATAAGATTGATCAGCAGAAACAAAATTTTGTCTATTCAAAATTTTTAATTTATTGAATTTTGGTTAACAATTTTTATTTATTGGATTTTGTTATATCATTTGGATGTCTTATAATGAATGTTTATTTTATATGTCGTTTGATATAAGTGGTACTTATATGACATTATTTCAATTTAATTCATGAAGTTATAATCATTAAATATAATTTTTTGAAATTAAATATGTAGAAGGCTAATATTAAAATATTTAAATAATTTTATACACCTTCTATCAAGTATTAACCTCTATTTATGTTATAAAAAAATCTTTTTGTCTGATAGAGCATGTGTAAGATGCCATCTCGCTCCTGCCCTCATTTTTCCCAGACAAATGAGTACAATAAAATATATCCAAGAAAAATGAGTACGTGAAATACTTCTTGAAATGAATAACTCGGGGTTTAAAAACCCGGATTGATCGATCTATTTGCTGAGCATATGAGGGTCCACAGGGTGTTTATTCCGGTGGAAATATGCTGAAAAATGTTTTCATTATTAATTATTCGGGAGAACCAAATGGAAATTCAACAAAAACAGATTTCTTATATGCCCAGATGATTGATGGATAACATAAACGCAGATAGCGTTCAATACAACATGAGTTCAAGACCATGTGAACCAGCAAATGTAAATATACAGGAATACATTAATAACACGCAACAACCAAGTCCGCATTTATAAAGAATGATATTGTGGGGACGTGGCAAGTCTTTGACCAGAATTCCGCTTTGCTCTGCTACAGCTTTCTGGTGTATCCCAGTGAGGACGCTACCGCTTTCCGATTGTTAGTTCATCATCCTTGCCGCCTTCAAGTGGAGCAGAGCGCGAGCGTACCGACGTTCCGACGTGGAACTAGGTCACAGGCGTCATTGGCACACTTGCAGCCAATCTGAAGAGATCAAGGGCTGCAATTTGGAACGAAACGCCTTACCAGAAAAAGACCAATTAGTTCAAACACCACAGCTCCAGTTACAGGTAAAAACAGATTCCAGGCTCTGAGTGAGAGCAATGAAAAAACTCAGACAAATTTTAAGAACAGTGAAAATGGTATCAAAACATCTGAACCACCGCCAATATTTGTTTATGGGGTAATTCACTCTGGAGAAATGGGCAAAAAAAATCAATACTGCAGTGCAAGCTGGGAAATAAATGAATAATAAAAATAAATAAATGTTACAAAGTATCTTCCAGACAACACAATCAAAATAAACTGTGACTTGTCAGATACCTACAGAAACCTGATTAAATATATGCGAGATAACAATGTGATACATCACACCTACTAACCGAACGAAGAAAGAGCATTTAGAATTGTGCGCAAATATATTCACCATACAGATGAAATCAAGCAAAAACTAGGCGAAAACGGGCATAAAGTCACGATCATCATGAAATGCAGGTACAGGTACAAAGAACCTCTGAACATTTTCTATGTCCACTTAGAACCAGCAGAAAATAATAAAGAAGTCTACAAAATACAATATCTTTAAAATAGATCAATCCAGATCGAACCACCCAGAACAGCAAAAGGGATTACACAATGCATGAGATGTCAACAATAGGGGCACTCCAGAACCTGTTGTAACAGACTTTATGTCAGTGCCAAATGTGGAGGCAAACAAATACACTTAGCTGCAAAAAGAGCAAAGAAACAAGAGCAAAATAAAGCTCTATGTGAGGGCGCCCATCCTGCTAACTACAAAGGATGCGAATTTTATCACAAACTCCTACAATCAAATAATGCAAACAATAGATTGAATCCATCATAATCCTAATGCAAATACCAGTTTACCAGTTGATTTTTCAAATGGAGTACAACATATGCACAACAACAGCCACAAAACGCCATAAAAATCCATTCCACGAGTGTACAAAATCTACCTCATCAGCAGCAACAAACCAGACTCTATGCAAATGTAGTAAAGAACACATCTAATGAAGGGACATCACCAACATTATGAGTACATTTTTGGAGGAGTTTAAAACAATGTTTCAGCAGCTGATGAACAAAAACGCTATGGTATTAAACATGCTTACCACACTTCTTACAAAAATTCAGTAACTTCATAAAAATCGCTGAATGGAATTTCAATGGTTTTCTGCAACATAAAAACGGAGTTGAATATATTCTCCAACATAACTCCATGGATATGCTCTTCATAAGTGAAACCTATTTTCACAGAAATCACACATTCCTCCTTCTACTTTTGTATGTCCTGCTTCTTTAGCGAACTACGCCTCCTTTGATGTTGACGTCCAGCATTCTCTTCATCTTTGGTGGTCGGGAAGAATTTGAAGGTATATGGTTTTCTGCCCATTTGGCGATTCGGTTGGAACACATGCGCTTCAAGTGCTCATTCCAGTATCTCCGTCTTGACCTCGACCATCTGATGACGCCTTGGACTTCCAATTCTTCGTACCAGGTAACTCCTTCAATTGTTCTCAATGTTTTCATCTCAGTTTTTCTCATCATTTGCTTTGTTTTGCTGGTTTCTGCTCTCGTTTATATGGCATATGTGAGAACCGGATGGATGCAGGTTTTGTATATGCATACTTTACTTTTAGCTGACATGAACTTGTTTCGCCTGATGATAGCATGCAGGGCTCCGGACATGCATGAGGCTTTATTTGCAGCTTGACGTACTTCAGTCTTGATCTGACGGTCGCTTAAAACGTCCACGTCTAAATATGAGAAGGACATAACTTGCTCGTTAACTTTGTTGTCAACTTCTAATTCGCATCTAATGGGTGTTAGTGATATCACCATGCATTTTGTTTTTTCTGGGTAGATGTTCATATTGAGTGATTTCGCCATTCTAGAAAATCTGTATAGAAGTCGTTGCAGGTCGTCTTCATTATCGGCAATGAGGAGTGCGTCATCAGCATAGTATATTATGTTTAAAATTTTATTGCCCCGTCGATACGCAACCCTCATGGACTAATATGGATTAATATATTGAAAATCCCCTCTGGGTTCAGGGGTAGAATAGGCCTAGGGATACTCCTGCCAGTCGTAAAAGGCGACTAAGTGGGGCATTTGTTCCACCTCCTAACCAAATCCCCTACTCCTTCAGCTCTCGCCAGTTACCGTAGGAGTAAACCTATAAAAATCCGCAATCCTAAGGTGTTTGCCGTGCTGATGGGATGTGTCGCACTGCGTGAAAGTGTCGCAATTGGCTGCTTCCTGACACTTGGCGTCCCCCGGTTGTAGATCAGAATCTACAGCCCTTCCTACTCTGTTTCGGTTGCGAATATTTCAGACAGACTCGTAGGACTATATATGGAAATTCATTATGTTACTCAAAGGAGGCGCCCGCCCTCTTAAATACGGGCAGTGCTGAGGGCTCACTTAAACAGCTCTCAAACTCAGTTTGTCATACAATACAGGAGACGGTGGTATCCATTTCCCGGTTTCTGATTGTGAAAAGAACTTAGCCTCTTTATCACATACAGAAAGAGAACAATATATGGACTAATCGGGGAAACGAATAGTGTAAGAAAAGCAAAAGAAGGTATACCTGGTGGAGACAAGAACAGATGCACAATCTAAAAGATTAATGAAAGTCACAAATTTTGCTATGACCATTACACCACACTCTTAATAGTAGTAAAGGTATTGTTTACTGCAAAGATTTGATGAATTGCCTTGAGGAAGAAATAAAAGAAGAGCTCAAAGAGATTTGCGTGATAAAAGTGCGAAGGATTAAAATAGAGAAGGATGATACACTAATAGATACACCAAACCACATATTGACATTCAATAAACCAAAGCTACCTACTATTATAAAGGTTGTCATGTATAAGCTCAAAATCCGTTTGTATATTCCTGCACCAGTAAGGTGCTATAGGTGTCAAAAGTTGGGACATACAACCATATTTTTCATTATTTATATTGCACTAATGATGCGAGGTGTGTATGTGGAACACAACCACATGAAGGTAGGCCCTGTGAACCGACTTCCGTGTGTGTGAATTGCAGTGGAGCTCATTCTGCAGGTTATAAGGGATGTCCTGCCTATTTAACTGAATTCGCAATACAAAGAATACGTGTCACTGAAAAATTAAGCTACTTCGAGGCAGAGAAAAAGATTATCGTAAACACGTCTAAACCGAATTTGTCGTATGCTCAAGCAATGCAGAAAGAAACAACCATGGAGGAAAATTTTATAGCTGAAATTCCACCAGTTCTCGTAAATATGGTGAATAAATGTGTATCCGAACTAATAGGGAACATAAACCAAAGTCAAACATCCATACTGTAAAGAGTTGCTTGGTATGTAGAGATACCTTTTTGAATTCTTCGAAAGTAATTGATTAAACGTTAACCAATTAGTATGCAAATTCTTGGTTAAGCATACTTTAAATGGGGTGAAAGAGGGATGTATATTAGATTTTAATGCTTTATTCACTGCCTGAAATACATATAACACAAGTTTAGAGATTTTAATTATTTACCCAGATTGAGGGAGTTGTTTCGGTGGTTTTAACATTAAATGCGGTGAAAACACTATCTTGATCGTGAAATAGTTCTTTGATTTTTTCTATTGTTGTTCACGACACAGACTTCAATTTTATTGGTTTCACCTTTGAGATCATTTTTCACAATTAAATATCTAATTACAAATAAATAATGTAGATAATACATTCACCTCCAGGCCTTTACGCGTTATGGGTAACTGAGAGAGAGTTCCTTGGAAGTTTAAAGTGAAAAATGCGAATATAAAATAATTCAAGCGTAGAGATAAATGTGCTTCATAAGTTAAGAGAACGCACTTGTAGAGAATTTACGTGGAACCGGAACTTCGAGTAAATTGCGTGACTGTTTTGGCGAAGCACGAAGAGAAGGCTAACGAACGGCTTCGAGGGATCTGTTCGACTGTCCCTTTCTGATTAACTTGCCGAATGAGAGTGGATTTGGGCCCGAAAAGGTAGACCAGGTAATTCCGATACGACAATCGACTGTTGTCTTGAAACGGCTAAAACGGTTCTAATGGGTTACCTGTAAAAATCTAAGGGACAAATATTTTCGTTTCCTTACTAATGTTTAGGTCCGTTTAGGTTTCTAGGAATTAAATGAGACATATTTGAAAGGCTCAAATTGTTGAACTCTGGGGATCATAATTATAATGTATCTGCATAGTGAATTAAAAATTATTTGTTCATACACATACACAAACCAATCCCCAGAATATCTAAAGTACAGGAGATTATTCTCCCACGTTCAAGAACTTGATCGGAAGCATCAAATGCATCGGAAAGAAAGGCTGCTTCAGCTGTTGAAAAATCTGATGCTTGCCAACCATCAAGTGACCCCCAGCACCATCAAAACCTCTCTAAGAGAGGCGGAGAGAAGGTAGACCTAGAAATGTACAAAAGGGCCATCGAACTCAAAAATTATGCTCCCAACAGTAAATGAAGCAAATTGACAGTACAGCAACTGAAACCTCCCGATGGTTCCTCGCAAGGGGCAGGCTCGTCTCACGCCAAGACATAGTTATGATTATAATCCCTTACACGCGATATTTTTAACTTCAAGAATATACAAATACCTCAGCTTCATCATTCCATAAAAAGGAAAACCTAAGATGACACAAACTTATAAAATGGAACTGTAGAGGTGTAATATATCGATATTATAACCTCAAATTGCTCATACAAGAATATGGCCCTATGTGCATCAGTCTGCAAGAATCTCACCTGAAAACAAACCAAAATTTCTATTTAAGAAACTATAACATTATTAGAATGGATTCAACGATAAATCAGATAGCTTCGGGAGGAGTTGCCCTAGTCCTGAGAAAAGATGTATCTTAACAGGAATTCAAGCTGTTGCTATGGAAATTAACTTTCCGTTCAAAATATCTTGTGCAGCATTTATTTGCCTGATGGTGATTGGAGAATTGGATGGGTTATTGGAACAATTACCTTTTCCGGTAGTTCTCATGGTATATTCCAACGTCCACAACTCCTTATGGGGATCTGTGAGAACCGACAGAAGAGGAAGAAGAATAGAAAATTAGCTTGAAAGAAATGACATATCCCTTTTGAACACTGGATTACCTACACATATGACAGGACTCACACTTTTTCAGCGATAGGCCTTACAATAATATCAAGCATTATAATAATTGATCTGACTTGGAATGTATATGATGATCTTTATTATAGTGATCATGTCCCGATTATTATAGACAACCCAAATGACATAGCTGAGGGTCTTGCAGATCTTTATGAGAGGAGGAGTAGCTCTACCAACTGTAAGACCTCGTTTCTGGAACAGAAATCCAATATAGAACGCGAATTTAATTTCGACACCAATGAGTTCCTAGATTACAACGTGCCATTCACCCTAGCTGAGTTGGAGGAGGTGTTGAATCAACTCAAGAAGTCTGCTCCAGGCCAGGACGAAATATAAAGCTCGTGAATATTAGTCCAATAATGAAAACAAAACTACTGGAATTGTTTAAAAACCTATAGAGTCAGTGTATCTATCCTCGAGAGTGGAAGGAAGCCATTGTGATACCTATCCTCTAACAAAACAAAGATCCCCTAAACGCACCAAGCTATAGACTTATCAGTCTGACGAGTTGCTTAGGAAAGGTTCTAGAAAAAATGCTGAATGCTCGTCTTGATTAGTGTTAAGAATGCAATACTATTATAGCACCATTTCAATCAGACTTCAGGAGGGTAGATTCACTATGGATAATCTTGTTATTTTAGAAAATGATATACAAAATGCATTCATGAGAAGAGAACACGCAGTCGTGGTCTTCTTTGATATAAAGATTTGATATGACATGACCTGGCCGTATAATATTCTAGAGGAATTATTCGATGCCGGATTAAGGGGTATGATGCCACAATTTATTGGATCATTTTTGCAGGGAAGAAAATTTAGGGTCAGAGTTCAAAAAATCGATTATCCTCTACTAGACAGGTAGAGGACGGAGTATCCCAATGTTCCACGTTAAGCTGCAAGTTATTAGATCTCGCCATAAACAAGATAGCAAAGGGTATAGATGGAAAAATAATAAAACGTCTCTTTGCAGATGATTTTACTATTATATTCAGTGAAAAATCAATGGATAAAATAGTGGAAAAACTTCAATAGGCAATAAATAAGTTAATAATGAATGGCGCTGATATAGGTAATGAATTCTGGTGGGAGAAGACGTGTTGCAGACAGTTTTGTATGCTCAAAAAACCCCATCCTGATCCACAGCCCTATGTTAATAACACGCTCTTTAGGTGTTTAGACAACGCAAGTTCTAGGGCCGACTTTTGACTCAAAGTTGAGATGGCATACTAAAAAATTAAAAAATAAATGCCAAAAATCACTCAATTTGCTGAAAGTACTGGGACATACAGAATGGGAGGCTGAGTCAAAGCGCTTGCTCCTGGTATATAAGGCGGTAATTCCCTCTCGTATTGATTACGGGTGCACAGTATATTCCTCGGCGCGGAAATCAGTGCTGAAAAAACTAGACACCATGCACCTTGGACAGAGATATTGTGTAGGAGCGTTTCCAACGAGCCCCATGTTTAACCTTTATGTTGAGTTTGATCTATGCCTCTCGAGATTTTTAGCACATTATATTGAAACTTATATCCTCCCTATCTAACCCAAACCAGACAATACTAAAACAAGAAAAAACAGTAGCCCCATACAGGAGAAGGCAAACTATAACTCGTCCGGCTCTAATTCGTTTCACTGAATACATGGAGCAAAGAAATATCCCGTTACCACAAATCTACCCAGAAAACACCCCCTTGGCTGATTACAAATACTAAGATCCGATTTGATATGTATAGATTCAGCAAAGATTCTATAAACCATGAAGCTATGAGGCAAGCCTCCAATTCCCTACAGTCCGAATATGATTCCTCCCAATTCATTTACTCAGATGGATCAAAAACTGCAGATGGCACTGGATGTGTATTCTTTGTAAACGATGAAAGTCACGCCTGGACACTAAACCCGATAGAGTCCGTCTACTTGGCAGAGCAATAATCTGTATGTCCCTGTTATACTGAGCTATTGAGGGGATATTCAACATGAGTTGTAATTGTTTCTGATTCACGTAGCACACTGCAGTCACTCGGAATGGTTTACTCTAAGGATCCTTCAGTTAGAACTATTAAATTACTTGTTCACTATCTCCGGTAGCAAAGTTGAAACGTAACCTTTGTTTGGACACCAAGCCATGCGGGAATAAACAGGAATGAGGCAGCGGACAAGGCTGCATGCCAAGCAGCCAATCCTTGTGGTCAAGACTTGGATCTGCTCAAGACAGCCGATGCATTGAGATTTATATACCAGCAATCGACCCAAGAATGGCGGGAAATGTCGTCAAACAAAAACGCCAAAATCAGAACGATTCCATCATGCATCTATGCTTCAGTACCCACACTTTTTTTTGTCCCTGAAGTGGGGGGAAGCATCATGCCTTTCCTCACAGTGGGGCAGTGCAATGCCGTGGGTTTGTATGGGACTCTAACCCGAACTAAACCCCTCTCCTCTTTCGCGGAGGACCATCGGAAAAGGCTCTAGCCCAGGCATCGGGTGGTCCTCCTCATAACTTTCGTGATATACTCAAAAATTACACCCCAAAGCTCCTTGATCTCCATCATTCATCTCACCATCTCCTACGTTCTCATGGGACCTCCCAATTACTTGCGCAACCACTCTCTCTCCACGTTCCACTTTTCTCATACATATGAGCAGGACTATCCTGCACCCCACATTTTATACACAAATCATCTCGAGTTTGCCCATTTTCTTAGTATATGTTACAAATGAACCATGACCTGTGAGAAACTGGGTAAAGAAATAGTTTGTACTCCTATGCGGACACTCCATCCAAATATCAACATTTGGTATAATCTTTCTAGTCCATCTCCTCCTGAACTCCATCTATCCTGCCAATTTCTGATCGTCCTCCCCCGCGCCATTCTTCTGTTCCCTGCCAACCTTCCTCCCATAGTAAATAGAAAGCATCTCTCCGCTACCATCAAATCAATGGGCGGAAAACCCACAACAACCTGGATCGCTTTAGCCGACACGGTTCTATAGGTCGAAGTCACCCTCAATAGTGATTTTTTTTGTATCGGTGTCATCTTTTGCACGTTCCTCTTTATTCTCATCGCCTCCCTCCACACCGGCGCCGCATACATTAGTACACTATGGGTCACTCCTACCAAAATCCTCCGCTTTTTATACCTAGGACCCCCTATATTTGGCATAAGCCTCGATAGCGCGGCCAGTTTATCTGACGCTTTTGCCGTACAGTAATTAACGTGCCCCAGTAAGGACCATGTTTTCACGAAAGACCACTCCCAGATACTTCAATTCCTTTGAAACCCCCACTTCCTCTCTAAACATTCTCCCCTTCAGATCATTGGCCTTTCTCGGTCCCCTCACTACCAGCACCTCTGTTTCTGCGCCGCCACCTTCAGTCCTCTCTCACTCATCTACTCTATCGCCATCATCATCGCTCTCTCCGTCTGTTCCCTTACCACCTGCTCACTCTCACCCTCCACCACGTATAGCAGGTCATCCGCATAAGCAATCGATCTAACCCCCTCTCCGTATTCCAACCTCAATACTCCATCATACTCAACATTCCGCAACCCAGGTCCCTGTATTGACCCCTGTGGCACGCCCATGCTGCATCGATACTTCATCATTCCAAACCTTATATACCGATTCGATAGGTATGATTCCACACATCTAACCAGATATGTGCTCACCTCTGCTTCCCGTAAACCTTCCACGATGTGCCTCCAGCTAGCCGTATTAAAGGCATTCTTCATATCGACCGTTATCATTAAGCACCACTTACTGCTTGATCCCTTAATCGCGTTCTTCAGTTCGAGTATAGCCGTAGTATCTCCCCTTCCGAAAACCATGCTGGCTGTATGAAATTATATTTTTTTCTTCGAGCTTTCTCTCGATTCTATTCCACAAAAGTCTCTCAAATAGTTTTCCATGGTATTCAACAAGCATATCGGTCGATATCCGGAAGACTCCTCCACGTTTTTCCCTTGTATTACTCTCGCTTCTTTCCACTTTTTCGGAAACTCTTGATTTCGAAGAAGATCATTAAACATATTCAGAAGCCTGTTCGGAATTTTTCCATGGACAATTTTCACCGCTTCTGTCATTCCGAGGCCACCGCCACCCTCAACTCCTCCTCGGTAAATTCTCTCGGAATCTCACATTCTTCCCCGTTCTTCTGAAACCCGTCATTCGTTGGAAACAGTTCCCTTATGATCCTTCTCCTTGTTTTCGTTGTGATCTTGTACGCCAGGATACCACCCTTCAGATGACCAGTGACAATTCTGTACACCTGTTCCCATATATCACTTTCCAACTCCTCTAACAGAATTCTCCATTTTTTCCCTCTTTGACCTCCTTATTTCCTTTTTCATTCTATCCCTTTCCTCCTTCATCCGATCTTTAAGCATCCCTCCCCTAGTGATTTCCTTATCAATCATCCTTGAATAAAGTCTCCTTGTACGTACATAGATCTCTCTACATTCTTCTATTGTCCCGTTTCACCAATATGGCTCTGTTGTGGACTTTTTAAACACTTCTAAGGCTCTTTTATATAAGTCTCCTCCCTCCTCCCTTTCTATCTCTTCCAGACCCCTGGCAAATTCTCAGACATTCAAAAAGAACCTCTTATTTTCTGTTCTCTTCAGTACCCACATTTGAGCTGCAGCTATCCAGGAAAGTTTGAACGAAGGCCACACCTTATATACACATGGATACTTACTTAGAGGCGAGCAACAACCAATTTGTGAAAGATGTAGGGAACCAGTAACAGTAACCAACCTATTTGGGGGGCTGTTGGTATTGGAAGACGACATATTAAAGGTGAAGGTGGGACAGGAGTGGGGGTGGCGGTCATGGGGGAAATCCTATATGGGGGGCTGTTGCTATGGGAAGACGACATATTAAAGGTTTCCATGTGTCGGGCAGGTGTTTGCTGTCATCGCGTTGGTTGAGGCAGTTTGATCTCTTCTCAATTTCGAAGGCTTCACGAATAATGTGACTTGTTAGCATTTTTTCCGTTGCAATAGTTTTGCAACTGTCAAAGACAATTTTGTGACCTGTATCCGTGTGATGTGTGAATAGGGCAGGGGATGGATCAGCTTTACGGACACCAAGTTGGTGTTCATTTACTCTGTTAGCCACTCGTCTATTAGTCTGACCTATGAATGACCTGGGACATTCCGAGCATGGTATTTCATATATACCTTGAGATTCGTTTTGAATTGAATCTTTGAGAGATCGCAGAAAGGTGGATATTTTATTGGTTGCTGTGAAGATGGTCTTTATATCTTGTTTCCGTGAGATACGACTTATTTTATCAGTAACACCTCGGATGAAAGGAAGAAAGGCCTTGTGAGGGTTATTCTGTGGGGGCTCTTATGCATTTTGTGGGTGTATCTGGTTCCGTTGGAAGGATTTCTGAATTTGATATCTGCAATATCCATTTTGGAGTAGAGCAGATTTGAATTAATTGAATTCTGATTCGATATGTTTACTGTCGGTGAGCTGGATGGATCTGTGGACGAGAGAGTTCAGAACGAAATTGATCTGTGCCGGATGGTGGTGAGAGTTGGCATGTTGATATCTCTTTGTATGGGTGGGTTTTCTGTAGACAGTGTGTGTGAGAGATGTGCCTGATTTGGTGATAAGTACGTCTAGAAAAGGAATGGAATTATTAGTCTCAAGTTCCATCGCGAAATTAATGTTCGGATGGCGACTGTTGAGATGATCCAGAAATTGATGCAGACTTTTGATGCCATGTGGCTATATGACGAACACACCATCCACGTATCTCCTCCAACAAGTAGGTTTGAGGTGAAATGTTTCAATGGCCCTGGTTTCAAAGTCTTCCATGAATATATCAGCGAAAACTGGGGAAATGGGGGAACCCATAGCAACACCTAAGACTTGTTTGTAGAAGGTGCCTCGGAAAAGCCTTTTTCCAAGGCACCTTTCAACTTCCAGTTTAGCTTCAGTTTTCAAGACTGGCATAGAGCGAAGCACTATCCAAACCTCTTCTAACTATGCAGGATAGCTCCCGAGTTGGAAAACGCAACTCACACGTCGAGGAGATGGAACTACTTTCAACCACTGCCCCCACTAAACCTATCCTCTAGTAGAGCGGCCAGGATTACTCTTGCGGGCATCCGCCCTCCTGTGGTAGCAATCATCGCGTCATTGCTGAAACTTGCTGCGGAAACGCATTCCCTTGCAAATTGAGGGCCTTGGAAACCCAGGCCTTGCTGAAGCCAGCTAGGGTAATAAGGGATTGCCACACCCGTCAGTATTGTAGGATCCAGAACGCGCCAGAAAACCAGGGTAGCGCTCCGAAAACGCCACCACCAGAACCCCGAACATCGTCGTTTCAACCCACAGTGACCCCCTGCATGCGACTACTAACACCCATTAACACCAACTCCAATCTCGTTCCACAGTTCTATATCTTCTCTTTGAGGAGACTGCCCTAGAGAAGCTTTCCATTTTTTCAAATCTTTCATAAATCTCTATCATATAAGTATCATTTACACTTTCATTTGCTCCTCTCATCCTTCCCCCTAATATCACCATTCGTTCTTCCAAGTACTCTGTACATTCACACAGAACATGGCTAAAAATCTCAATCTCTTCACATACACATATGTCATTCTCAGAGAGGCCATTTCTATACAAACATTAATTTAGGCTCCCATGGCCCGCAATAAAGTATCCTAGATATATGCCATTTATTCTCGCTGGAAAAATCTCAGGATGAACCTATGAGCGACTCGCCAGCTTCACTCTCATCCCATCTTTGCTACCACTCTATTTTTATTCTTTCTTTTGACTCAATAATATCCCTCTCAAAGTCTTGATTTCTTTCAGCAACTATCATTCGATTGAATTCATTCAGTGCCAAACCGTTTTTTTAGTTTGTACTCTACTCCCGTTTATTTCTCTACAAGATCCCACGGAGAGACCGCAACCCTATACCCAGCCTTCTCAACCACATTACTGACGTATCCCACAAAACTGATCCTTCCGCCAAAAACCACCCTTAGATATTTCCAGGTCTTAGCGAGGGGCACTCCCACTCCCAAAATCTGTACCCCCTCTCCATCCTTCTTCTGTTTCTTCACCGGTAGCAGCTCCGTCTTATGCACAGGTATCTCAATACTTTGTTGCTCTAACCACTTCTCTGCCATTTGAGTGGTTTTCTGGATTTTCCTCTTCATCTCCTTCCAATCTTCTTTCTTGATCTTCCAGATCGTCGGCAAACTTAAACTCCACAATCCCCACTTCATAAGGCAGAATCAGCACTTCATTATAGGAAAAATACTACATTTCCGGTCCAGCCACCGAGCCCTGCGGCACCCCCATGGTGCATTTATGTCTGACTGACCCCATCTGCACATATCTGTCCTTGAAATAATCCTGGATGATTCTATCAGCTATTGGCTTATCTCCGCATCTTTTAAATTCTGCAAGATATTCTGCCACCTTATTGTGTTAAAGGCGGTTTTCACATCTATGGTCACCATGGCCACCCACCTACACTTCAATGCCTGTAGGATGATGAAAGTTACGGATCCTTGCCCGCCTTCAGTATAAGTGCAACCCTAGCACACTTCTCCCACTACTTTGAGATCCTTTGGGTGGACAACACACGTCCAGCATAGCTTCCGGACACAACTCACATGTCTCCAACATGTACTCCATCATCCGCCTAGAACCGCCGATAAGTGGCTTGATGATTCTAAGTTCTGTCATCTTATCACATGAAGCTAGGACGGTAATCTCTCCATCCGTTATTTCCGTCAGGCTATTTGTGTTCACCATTATCTTGTATGTTTCTTCCAGCCATTTCATTTTCAGCACCTGTTCCAGTTCTGTTGGAGTAATTTTCTCTCTAAACTGGCTTCTTATTTCTGCGATATCATGTTTTATGGCCGCTTCTTCCACTTGGCTATCGAAGTCGCGCTTATCAACGGAGATTAATGCTCTGTGAGTCTCCGTGATCCCCCCACTCACTAGGTCTCTGAAGGCTGATAATTCCCTTTTCGTCTCCTCCTTCAGATCTTCACCCGAATTCACGATCTTCCCTAACCTCTCAACAACTTTGTGCAACACTGACATAATATTCGCGTACCGATCGCTGTCAATACTTATGTTGAGAGAACTTTCAATTCTCTTTCGTTTTACCGGGTTCACAGTAGCCATCCAGGTCAAAAAATCCTCCTCTTTTCCGGGCGAGAAAGGTCTACATCTGATGTCGTGGGCGAAACTCTCAGAATTACTCCTTCGGACCCAATACCCATTTCCTGCGAACTGGTGGTGTTCTCTTAATCTTACTTGACCTTACAAAAGCCGCAGGTTCCAGATCACTCCTCACTTCCTCAATGTTACTTTCAATTCCGTTAGTGGTTGCCTCTCCAGTAGCAATAGGAACTTCCTCTTCCTGGAGTGAAAGAGGAGCTACACGGTAGCTGGATGTAGGTTGAGTTCGTCCCGCGCAACCGCCTCCCTCAACCGGTACTGGGGTATTCCTTCCCTGCACTGTGCACGGTTTCTTATTCTTTTTATCCATATTCATAACACTTAATAGGGCAGTGCAACACACATCCCTAAAACCAGAGGCTGCCATGTCAAACCAGAAATATCCATCCGTAAGGTAGAGAAAAAAGAAATTAAAAGGATACCTCCTAGCCCTCGAATAACCTAATAGCGTCGGAGGGGAACATGAGAACAGCATCTCTGCTGCTTTTGGGTGAAAAAAGGAGTGATAAGACAAGGTTTGAATCTTGCGATGTAGGATTTTCGGTCAGTCTTAGTTTGATCGTTCTTCTTGAATCCTTTCAACATGGGTGGTGACCCTGCCAGGAACCAGTTGCCAAAATTCAAGACTCCTTGCCGTTACTAGAAGCCCCCACACCGCGATAAGATGCTGACCTAGTGAGAGTGGACTCTATCATCTGGAATAGTGTCGTTAGCTCTTCAATTAGAGCATCTTCTCCACTTTCAGGAACCTATTCAATGTGCTGTCTGGTCCCGGTGCTTTTCCAACTTTAAGGTTGTTCCCAATAGTGTTCATTGATTTTTCTCACCTCCGCATTGGTCCTGTTTCTTACTTCCCTGTATCTTTGATACTCCTCTTGGGTTCTATTGTTCTTATATTTTTGTGCGGCTTGCAGTTTTTTGTTGTCAATTCTTTGAGCTCCATATTAAACCATGGCTTGTAACTACTTTTCTTCTCTGTGTTACACTTTCCGGCCTCCAACGCCTCATATGCAGTATCCAGTATGTTTTGCTTCCACATACTTCATGCTTCCTGAGTTTCATCTGTTTCCCGAATCGTAATCTCGAGTAATTTCTCCCTCAAACTGTTCTCAAATCTTGTGCTCTTTGTTTTCAGCGATTTGACATTGAACTTCTCCTGCACTATTTGTTGTTTCCTATAGTTTCTTACGGTCTTATACCTGTATTTGCAGAGAAGCAGGTTATGTTGTGTGCCAACATTGGCGGAGGTTAAAACTCTTGCTTTCGCGATTTTCTTCGGATGTATCTTCGGTTTGTTATTATGTAATCTAAAATTAAATTATGCCCTCGGGAGTTTTCGAAGGTATATTTGTATTGTGGTTTATGGTGGTAATAGGTGTTATTGATGCGCAGCTCATTTTGCATACATAGATCATGAAATATTTCTCCACTTTCATTTAAAGTGTCCTCGTTGAACCTGTTCATGAATACCGGAATGACTGTGTTACCAATCATTCAATTACCGTCGCCCAGTATGAATATTTTCCGCTTTTTATCAAAGTTGTTGAGCCTACTGAAAAATTCTCCTCTACTTTGTTTAGGCTTATTTATATCTGGGGAGTATATGCTTTTTATATGCATCTTATCGACATTGAAACTTAAATGCTAGATGAATTAAGTTATGATTCAGATATTGTATGGATGCGATGTTATTTTTATATTTTTTATGCAAGAAAATGCCAACCCCAGATTGAGCCCTTTCATTCAATGGTTTGACACTGAAGACGAAAATATAATCTCCTATTCTGAGATTTCCATACTTTTTTTGGTCCCCGAGACTGCACAGAAATCAATATTATATCTCTCCAATTCTGAGATGTTTTTTGATTCCAGGATGTAATGTTCCAACATGCAAGCCTTACTTCACATTCTCTATATTTCCTTTTCACACATTAACATACCGAATTACATCACATATTGTACAAATCATACAGATAAAAAAGCTAATGCTGGTATAGCTGTTATCATCAAGAATACCATAAACCATGTGGAGATGGCAAAATCTGAAGAGGATTACTGCCAAGCTACAGCGATGAAAATCAAAACTCTGCCCTATGATCTGACTGTTGCTGTAGTCTATACATTACATGATCCGGCTCGAAGGACCGTGTAATGTATGTAATGAACTTTTTTTTGCTACGTTGAAATGAAAATACTGTTTGTAAGACAATATTTTATTCTATTTACAGTAAAGTTACAGTAAAGAACTATTTTCCCTGAAGGTGGACTTGAAGTTGAAACAGTTTTTAGAGCTCTGTGGAGAAGACCCATCGACTATTTTCAACCGGTTGGTTACTGGGGATGAGATGTGGGTTCATCACTATGACCCTGAAAGTGAACAAGTGTCCATGCAGTGGATTGAAAAGGGTGCACAGTCTCCAAACAAGTTTAAAGTCACCCCATCCGCTGTAAAAAATAATGGCTACGGTCGTTTGGGATTCTAAAGTTATTTTATTGATAGAATACACTAAAAATGGCGAAAGCATCAGAGCAGCATCATACGCAACCACTTTGCGTAATTTAAGAGAAGTAATTAAAGGAAAAAGGCGTGGAAAATACACAGCTTGTTCCACGACAACGCGCCGGTTCACAAGACCCGCGTGACGAAGGCTGCTGTATGGGAATGTGGCTTCGAAGAAATTACTCATCCTCCGTACAGTCCAGACTTGGCCCCCAGTGACTACTACCAAGTCCAGAGGTTGAGAGAGTTCTTCGCAAATAAGACACAAACATCTCACCGGGTTGTGAGACTGAGTGATCATTCATATACTCCACTGGATCTCGCAAGTGAAAACATCATACTTAGATAACTTTCTGATGGGAATGAACAGGAACGGGCTTGCATGGTACTGCACGGACGACATCCCAACGACCTCAATGAGCCCTGCATAGACAAGGAGGCATGAAAAAGGTGGCTAAATAGTGGACAACTTTTTCAGAAACAGAAACAGAAGGATTTGTGATGGCCATACAAGATCAATCCGTTGAATCTGACAAGTGCCGAAAATGCAGCGAGAAATCAGAAACTATACAGCATACAACATCAGACTGCACTTACGACATAATCAAATTTGCAACATCATAGACCAGAAGTTTTCCAACAAATACGGGCTACTCAACACCTATGTGTTCTATTATAAATTGTGCTGGAAAGCAACTCATTCAAACGGTGTTACGATCGGGCAATTATCACTCATTGACGGGTGACGAATAATAGGCCTGATGTGGTGCTGGTTAACAAGGAAACCAAGACTTCTTACTTAATAGATGTCGATGTACCCAACAACAACAACCAGTCGACTAAATACCAAGAGAAGAAGGCCAAATACGCCGATTTGGCCATTGAGATACAGCAGATGTGTTATAATAATAAATTTATTCATCGTTTAAGAAATGGTACATGTATAGGACAGTTACTAAACAATCACCATTTATCGAGAAAAAATTTATAAACAGAGTAATAACGTTTTTCTAAAAGATTATTCGAAAGTATATTTTTAAACTCTTCAAGACCTTGAATATTTTTCGGCAAATGATTGATTCGGCTTAATACATTGATACAAGGGAGACATTTCAAACTTGGTAGTTCTGTGTTTCGGAATTGACATAAAACTTTCATTTCTTGTGTTGTAACTGTGAAATACTGTGAGCTGAGTTTAATTATTTACATTTTCTTCAGCAAACAGAAGATATCTGAAGATGAAAATTGATGCAAGAGTCAAATTATAATTGTTCTTGAAAAAGGGCCTGCAACAAGTTCGGGGTGTGATATTGAACATCATTCGCAGGATCCGTTTTTGATTTATGAACACTCTACCAACATCAGATGAGTTTCCTCACAACATGATCTTATCAGAAATGTGGCTGTACGCAAGACTGTGATATATGTTCAATAGTGATTGCAGATGCATAACATTTCTGATCCTACTGATTGCGTAGAAGGAACTATTTTGCACAAAGAATAGACGTGTGAGGACCACGTTAAATTCTGGTCGAGGTACACTCCAAAAAATTTCACGCTTTGCTTAGCCTCCATTGGGCAATCAGAATGCCTCAAAGTCAGCCGCAATAATCATTCTTGCTTCTGAAGTAGATACATTCCGTTTTGTTGACATTAATCATTAAATTATTCTGACGATACCAGTCCACAAAACACTGCATTAACAGATGACATAAATGCTGTAACTCATCGTATGACTTTGCGCTAATAACTACATTCCACTATATATCAAAACCATCGAATCACATATCAGATCAGCCAAGCCTTAGAACACAAAGAGTACTGTCCATCTGTGTTCTTGGACGTCGCTCAGGCATTCGTTAAGGTAAGGCATTCAGGATTGCTGTTCAAAATAAAAAGTTTCTCCCTATTTCTGAAGTCTTATCTGAGCGAGAGAGAATTTAGGATAAATGATGAGGTATCTGAAAAGTACCCGATAACATCTGGAGTAAGGGTAATGTGCTGGGTCCATTTCTCTATCTGCTTTATACTACTCTGTCAAGAAAGTACCGGGAGTTTTCAATTAAAACAACATTTTTACATTTAATCGTCAAAATTTATTGGGTCGCCTTCAAAATAGGCTCCATTTGCTCCAATACATCTATGCCAACGGCACTTCCAATTATCGAAACATTTTTTATAGGCGCTTTCCGGCATGGACTTTAGCTCTCGCGCCGAATTTTGTTTTATGGCCTCAATCGACTCAAAACGGGTGCCACGAAGGGGCAATTTTAGTTTTAGGAAGAGGAAAAAGTCGCAGGGAGCCAAATCCGGCGAATACGGTGGTTGCTGAAGCACGTTTGTTGAGTTGTTGGCGAGAAAGTCAGTCACAATCGTAGCTCGGTGAGAAGGCGCGTTATCGTCATGCAAAATCCATGAGTTGTTCGCCCACAAATTTGGCCGCTTCTTACGGATACGCTCACGCAAACGTTTCATAACGCCTAGGTAATACTCCTTGTTTACCGTCTGACCCTCTGAAACGAATTCGTAGTGCACCACGCCACGGATATCGAAGAAAACAATGAGCATCACCTTCATTTTCGAGCGGCTTTGGCGTGTTTTTTTCGGTTTCGGCTCATTTTTTGCCACCCATTCCGATGATTGCTGGCTTGTTTGCATATCGTACTCGTAGACCCTGGTCTCATCACTAGTTATAATGCGTTCGATGAATGTAGAATCGGAATTACAGCGATCCAGCATGTCTGAAGCAACCTGTTCGCGATGACGTTTTTGAAGAAAATTCAGGTCTTTCGGTACGAGTCGTGCGGTCACCTTTCTCATGCCCAAAATATCAATGAAAATCTTACGTGCGGACTCGTGGGATATCTTAAGATCATGTGCTATCTCTCTCAAGCTGGTACGACGGTTTTCCAGCACCCTTTCCTTAATTTTATCGACGTTATCTTCGACCACTTCACGACCGTCCTTGAAGGCTCTGTACCACTGATATGCACGAGTTTTCGATAGAGCATTATCACCAAAGGCCTTTTGCAACATTTTCAATGCATCGGCACACGAAAATTCATTTGCAACACAAAACTTTAAACAAATTCTTTGCTCAACGTAATCACACTCAGTAAAAATCGGCACGCACTCTGACATCGACTGACTTAATCAGCTGTTGCAAACACACTAGTTGACAGATCCCGCTCAAGCTTGGCATAGTAATTAAGGACAGTGGTACCAACCTAGGAAAAAAAAATTTACCTGCCTCATTGCCCCGCCAGATTTAAATCGATAATTCCCGGTACTTTCTTGACAGAATGTATCATCAGCGAATGAAACCAATCGATGAGTTCATGAGAAGTGCGAGTAACCAGACAACAAAAAAAAACATGTTTTTCAAATGTACAGGTAATTTATTAATGAACAACAAGAAAAGGAGTGTTTCCAAGACAGACCAATGAGGTACTCCAAATTAATGTTTTTTCCTTTGAGAAAACCTTATCAACCTTTGCAGATATAGTTCTTTCCTCAAGATAACTACTAATCCATTTTAGGAATACTTGTACCCCTCAACCTAATGTTAAAGCATTCATCGATGAAGAAATTAATAGAGAGGCTATCAAAGGCTCGTATTAGGTCCAGGAACAATTTTGCGTAAAACAAGTTTTTATCTAGGTAATGGTGAACAGATTCAATGTAAGATAAAGCAGCCGTCCCTGTCGAGCGAACTGATCTGAAACCGTGCTGGGCAGTGTCCAGAATATTGTATTTGCCTACATACTTCATCATTTGGTTGTAGACAATTCTTTCAAAAACCTTTGAGAAAACACTCAGTATAGAAATCTGTTTATAATTAACAATATCATGTACATCTTTTTTTTAGATGGGAAAAAACGCCTGAACTAATTGATAAGTTGAGCAAAATGAGGAGCGATTTCAGTCACCAGTGTCAAAACTTACTTCGGATGCTTTGGTGTCGTTATGGGTCTTCATGCGATCAATGGCCTTCTGGACATTCTGTCTAACTCTGTCGTGAATATAATGTAATTTATCCTTAAGACAGCTTACATATTCTTCAACAGCTATTTTCTCACCTGGTTTGCATCAAAACTCGATATTGTAATGCAACCGTATTTCCCGACCGAACATTATACATGTTGGAGCTTCTCCTGTCGATTCCTGTACTGATGATCTGTAAGCCATTGTGAACAGATGGAGGTGTTTGTCTCAGTCTTTTTGGTGGTCAGAGACTACCTTAGTCAAATATTTTCTCAAAGTTCTATTCATTCTCTCAACCATACCATCTGACTGTGGATGAAGAGCTGTTATTCTGGTCTTATGAATCTCCCATAATTTGCACACAATTTGGAATAGATTGGATTCGAAGTTACGTTCCTGGTCAGAGTTTAGCTTCACTGGGACTCCAAAACGAGTGAATATCTCTTCTTTCAGCACATCTGTAACTGTGATGGCTTCTTGATTTTGAATGGCATAGAATTCGACCCATTTTGTAAAGTACCCCATCGCCACCAATAATTAATATGTATTTGTTTCCTTCCTCAGTTGCTGGGAGTGGGCCCGCAATATTAATAAACACCTGCTTTAAGGGATCATTATATTTCCTTATAGATGCTCTACGACTTCTTCAGTTTCAGCGGTGAAGATTAAACAATGGCGGATTTAGCTCCAGCCGGTAGGCATGGTAAGTTTCGAGGTGGTTTTGGCAGTTCTCGTAGCTGTGGTAGTTCCGGGGGTCATGGTCACGGCAGAGTATGCGGAAGCGGTAAAGTTGACCAGAAAAAATGTTACCAACTAAACTAGGATGTCTACTTAAAGAAGGAAAAATTCAGAATTTGAAACAAATATATCTGTTCTTCCTGCCCATCGAAGAATTTGAAATCATCGACTTCTTTATCGGTTCTACCCTTAAAGATGTGGTGATTTACAACTTCCACTCGGTCTGTTGGCTGAAGCACTTAACTTGCACTTCCGGCACTATTTATTTACGTCACCTTCACAGTTGACCCAGTAGAAACGTTCTCTGACCTTATCCAATGTCTTTTTGATACCAAAATGTCCACCAGACATAACCTTTACAGTACTTCTGGTACTCAGCTTCTTGGGACTATCAGCTGAAGTCTCGATTCCGTACCATCGTCGTTCTCCAGAGATCTCTTCAGAAGATAGTCATCCAATACTAAGGAAGACTTCATTTTAGGGTTAAGATGACTCACTCTTTCCCAGCTTGGCCTTTGTCTTTCTTTTTTCTATTCAATGAGTAGTTTTATTTCTGAGTCATTTTCTTGGCCTTCTTAAAGCTTTTCCAGCTGCCAATCGATATTCACTATCGTTGTCCTCAAGCACTGCACCTTTTCCTCCGCCCTTGTGGTGCAATGCTTGCAGTGTAAAGGGCATGGTCTCCTAGACATTGTGTCAGCATTTGTAAGGATTTTTCCTTCACGATGTTCAACAGTGCATTCGTATTCCTGTAACCTCTTTATTCATCTTGCAAAATGACCTTTAGGATTTTTGAATTGTAGGAGCCACTTCAAAGCAGCATGATCTGTTCTCAGTAAAAATTTACGTCCATATAGGTATTTGTAAGAATGTTCAATAGACTTTATCAGTTTCTTCACTTCCATCATCTGTCCTGATATCCGATTCACGCATGCAGATGTCAACATGTCAATCAGTTTCTACGAACACATAGCTTTAGTGGGTATTTTTTTGCCAACTAATCCTATCACATACGATACTGCACTACATTTTCCAAGAATTGTGTTTTTCTTCAGAGTTACTGGATAACCATTGACATTCCTTTTTCTCACAGGTATTTCGTTTTTTGTTTTTACGAGGGTTTTTCCCTACCTCGGAGTTATTGTGGGTTCAATGAACCGAGTACAGCCACTCCGGAATTCTCCGTCCAGATATCCCTTCACTAAACTTTCTGCCTGGGCAGGTAGGGTTATACCCTGAATTAAAAGGACCTGCATTTGGCTTTTTCAGATGTGCGGAATGGAATCTCTATACTTTCAGTTCTTATGGCATCATTCTTCATGTCCATATGGAAACCGTACTCCTTTATTACATTCATTACCAAGATTATTGCTTCGGTGATATCAGCCGCCAGCATTTGACTTTCAAATGACAATTTGACAACTTCCATAACTATTCTCATCTTCGCCTGCTGCTGTCCATAACGTCGACGTAAATACTGGAGGACTCCATTACTGCCTGGATTGTAACTTCTGGGGCATTGTGGTAGCGGGTTAGTTTATTCCCCTCCTTACCAACCTGTTGTAGTTTTCCCTATCAGATTTTCCATCTTTGGCTGGCTTCTTACAACGTCGGCGAATATGCCCCAATTCGCCACAATTCCAACTCCTTTCGATCTTTGGATTGATGTTGCTCAAACATTCTTCGATACTCTCAGTCGTCAATGGCTTATCAGCAGTGCGTCGAACCTTAGTGTAATTCTTTTGCGACGCTTGTTTCGCTGTTTCGAACTCTACTGTATGAGCCTTAACATCGTCCATATCCTAGGTCGAGCGAAGGATAGTGTTTGATGAGTACAGTATCCCTCAATCCATCTACAAAGGTTTGCACAGCAAGTTGTTGTAGAAAACTGTCTGGTATTGTAGGATAACCCAATTTTACTTAACGTGCTATATCGGCCTCGAACTTCTGCACGGTTTCTTTAAATCTCTAAATAGGGCTCTTAATCCGCGCGCGATAGACTTGTTGGAGGTGTGCATCACTATATCTCATCTGAAACCTAGTTATGAATGCTTCATAGCTTTCTTGCTGGCTTACCGGCATTGTTTGAAGGATACTTAGGGTTACTCCTGTTAAGGCCGTGGTCTTATTTTCTTCGCTTCATCCATTCGAATTAGCTGCTGCCACAAATCTTTTTTGATAAGTTGATAACGGTGTCTTTCATCAATTGTGGGCGATGTAATATTCCTTCTTGCTAATTCACCATTATTATCTATTTTCAGAGGGTAATGTATATTTACTTTGTTCTCTATTTTTCTGTCCAGTTAAGCCAGTCTTGCTTCCATAGTTATGAATTTTTTTAAAAATTTTCTCATCCAATTCGTCTTCTATATTCTCGACTATACCTTTCAACCTTAATATTTCGTCACCAACTTTTTTTTCATTTTCAACAAATTATTTTAAATTTATTCTTTCGAATCACCTTTCAATGACTCAATATTTTCCTCCAATTTATTTTCAATGGACTTAATGTTTTCCTCCATGGACTTGCTGTTCTCCTCCATTCTATTAGTCAGTTGTACAACACTTTATTTAAAAAATTTCCAAGTTTGCCTGATTAATTTCTTCTGATGATCTGTGATCCCGTTATTGGCATTCAAATTTGTCCAGAACAAAGTCCACGATAATCTCCATAATTTAATTAACATTCACTTCGAAAACACACAGAAGCTCCACAATTGACACCTATTGTTACCTTTTCAGTTATTCAAATTGTCTAATTTCCTCTATAATCATTTATTTTCCACTTAAAAACAGATATATTTACAGAGTTGAATTATTTACACAGAATTTATCTCAACTGCACTATTGGTACGACGATGCTAGCTGAGTCTTCTACTACTGCCTCCCATGGTGTTTCTCCGTGGGCTTATATACATGGACGTAGTAACTTGAACATTCTCTTACTTCCAGTAGTATCCTGGATACTCGAATGTTCGAAACAAGCAGTGATCGTTACAATATTTTGATTTCTTTTTTATTCTGTTAGTTGCTCACATGACGCGTTTCA
The DNA here is from genome assembly GCA_034642435.1 of Megalocaria dilatata. Lineage (NCBI taxonomy): Eukaryota > Metazoa > Arthropoda > Insecta > Coleoptera > Coccinellidae > Megalocaria > Megalocaria dilatata. The sequence continues at coordinate 14,301,708 of CM067863.1, forward strand.
TTACTTCTTCAAAAACTCATAAACAACTGGTCTAAAATTTGGTGATATGCAGTATTAAAATGATTTCTGTTTTGAGATTACAGTATAATAAAGTTTTTTATTACTTTTGGTAAAACCATCGAGTCCTTTGGAGAATAGATCTGAAGATCTCGAGTGAAATGCGGTATTGTGAGGGAACTTCCACCTCTTGATTCGGGAAACGGCGTTTCGTTCGAAGTCTGCGCATCTGAAACTCATCAGACAGGCGTGATGTGCAGCTCTGCCTGTGGCGCCAGTGGCCATGTGTTCCGCTTGGAACGTTGGTCGTCAAACGCTGTGTCTTGCTCTATTTGAACTCAGCGGGGACGGTTAGTCATAAATCTTTAGACCGGTTGGATCCTCTATTGGTACGCCGGTCAAGCTGCGATAGAGCAAGGCAGGTTTCTGGACGAGGAGCGAAGAGGTTGTCCGCTACAGATCCAATAGAGGTGAAGTAAACACCTCGGTTTGGTCATTCAATAAATTCTTAATTTCTTAGTTGGTTTATTTTCAAACTTCCTAACACACTCCCATTTTCTTCATGTAAAATCTCATCAAAATCATGTTTTTCTTTTATTAGATTTTCCACATACCTAGAATACAATTTATTATTTTAAGTTGAGAATTTTTGAAATTATTCCTAATGAATTTTTGGTACTGAAAGATTTGTTCATGTCTATGTTATTGTGGAAGTTCTTTTTTTTAGAGATGGTTTACCATAGCAGCTAAGTGAATTGAGTATTTTTTCGGTTTTTAACTTAGGGTATACTTCGCAAATAGCATTTTTATATTGTTTTCTGGCTATCATAATGTCTATTATTGATGGCGAATAACCGTTATTAGTTCCTATTTGTTTTATAAAAATCAATTCAAGATTGAAATTTTTTGGAGTTAAAATAATTGTTATTAATCTATGATATGCTGATAATTTATGTTGAATTGAATGAAAGGAGTTTTTCATATTTCTTATATCTGTATGAGAAAGTTAATGGAAAATGAAAAAATTGTGTTTGTTATTGAATCTTGTTAAATCCAAATAATTCAAGTAGTTTTCAGTTTCAAATTCCATTGTCAACTCAATACTTTTATGTAATGAATTACTGGAGTATTGATGGAATTAATGGAGAAAACCCTGAATGTTTTAAACGATGCGATTATGTCATTTACATATCTGTACCAATATAAACTATCTTATTAGTGATTCCATTTTTATTTTCATTGAAAGTTTTTCCAAAATATCCGTTAAGAGTTCACTTAAAAGTGGGGTCATGGGACTGTCCATAATTAAGCCTTCTGTACTGCTGTAGAATTCACCATTAAAACTAAAATAATTCTGATTTAAGCAAATTTTTAGTGAATGGATGATGTCTGATCTTATTACATCATTAACTTTATTTTCGAAATGCATTTATTCAATAAGATCCATCTTAAGATGGCACACCTGGAAATGAATTTACAATATCAAATAAGACTAATTTTGAATTCCCGAATAAAAGTATTAAGTCCCTATTAATTCAACATTTAATCTTGAAATTAAAATTTTTTGAGGCAGTAATAAGAAAAATTGGTTTAGCAGCGGACTTTTTGAATTCTCGAGGATTGTTTATGTCGGGTTGAAATAATTTTTTTAGGAAAAAAATTATATATCTTCTGCTTGGTGCATATATGAAAGATAACACGTGTTGTGTATATGGTAATATTTTCCGTTATTGTCAATCGAAAACTCTTGTGTTGTGTGTATTTGTTGAACAGAATATGAATTTTATGTAGAATTTGGAATCCCGTCCCATATTTTTGTTGCTTCTATAGATTACATCAGGTATAGTTTTCCAAATTACTTTTGAATATTTAAATTATCTTCTACATAAGAAAACATTATTGTTGGAATCTTTAAAGATATTACTCCTGAGTTTCGTTATGTTTTCAACAGCTTATTTTACTAACTATAGAATTTTTTCCCTCCAATATATTTCATAAAGAAGTGAAAATTGGAAATCAATAATATTTATATGCCTATTTGCGTGACAAAATTCGATATCAGGCTAAATGTCGACTGGCAAAAATATGTTTTTCACCATCAATTTTGAAATGAATGAATTCCGAAAGTCAAAAGACATTCTTGAATTTTATACTATATCAAAATAATGAGTTAAATTAAGGCTCATTTAAGTCATTATATTTGGCGGAATGAGACTATCATAAGTTTGCTTAAAAAAGTGAGTTCACTCGATTAAGTAATATACAAGAACCATTTTTTCTGAGTCCTCTTCATTAATTTGAACTCAAAGGATAAATGGTATATAACTTCAGACTTCGTACATAAATCATTTTATAGTATTTATGCAAGGCATTAACAATAAATATAAAGTGTGACTTTAAGGATTTTTTGTTATAAAATCGTATTTTGAAGACATTTATAGAAACAGTTGAAGAGCACAAGGCAATTTCTTCCCTCTTTCTATGGTGAAAAAGTAAACCATCATCATCCTTTCAATAGATTTTTCGATGAAAGAGTTGTGTTCAAGAAACATAATATGTCATCAACTAACCATAATTTTTTATTATTAAAACATTATCGGCGTATAATTGAAATTATTCAACAACATTGAAGCATAACGTGATAATAGCCATTAAGTTTGTAGTTTGCTACTTGACTATTTTAAATTTTGAAATTTCCCCCCAAGCAGAATAAAACTCGCTCTTCTAAAAATTGCCCCTTTGTTTCTGGGAAATAGCAACATTTATCCTGTTTTGCCCTTATCCAGAAAAAAAAACAGTAGAAATGATTGTCATGCGCTGAATATTAAACGATTAGTAAATAAAATTCAATTTCCACAAACTTTTTATTAATGAAAGATAATTGTTTCGCCACACTGTGACTTAATCATGTTCTACATTTGAACTGATACTATGTGAAAACTTACATAGGTTCTTATATATGTATTGAAAGGTATTACAGCAACGGCAATAAAAGTTGTGGGTTGTCGCTGGTATTTCCAAACTAGATGAAGATATTCAATGAAAGTGACCTATTGGTATCTGTTTGTTCGTTCAGGAGAATCTTCTGGGAATTATATCGGTTTATTTCAAGTGATTTCAATAATTCTGATACTGACCCTTTATTATTGATATGAATAATTTCGTATTCGTTATTGAAATTATGTTCACATTCTATTAGATGGTTGGTATATGATGAATGTGTATACTCTGAAGTGTAACTTTTTTGATGTTCGTGGATTCTCTTCTTGAACGATCTACCGGTCTCACCAATATAAACCATTGGGCAATCCTTGCAAGTCAACTTATAGACTCCTGATTTGTTATCTCTGTTTGGTTTATCTCTATTATTTCTTATGTATTTTTCTATGTCGTGGTTCTGAAAGCTCCTGTATAATTGAAATTTTTCTCAAAATAATTGGCAATGTCTTCGGATATTCTATTTATATATGAAATTCGTATGCATTTTTTTGAGATGGGATCTTTTGTGGTAGGATAAACATGAGTTAATGCAATTTTTATTGTTAATTATTTTATCTATAAGGGTTGGTTGAAGCCATTGTTGAATGCTAGTTCCTTAATTATAATAAGTCAAATGAATGGAGTCTGCGGTTGGCTCTAGGTGAAACAATTTTATTTAAAAAATTCACATAGTTGATAAATTTTGGGGCTTGATATGTAGATGATGTATTTTGCATTTGGACTGGAACTGATAGGCTGCTATCATAATTTTTGAATTATCTGAATAGCATAAATGAAAATATTTAATTCACAATAGAAATAGCAAAAAATTCTTCAATAAACTTCTTAGATCTTAATATAAGTCATAGTAGTAATGAGTTCCAATTCGATATTTTTAGAAAACCTACCACTACTGATACTATAAGCCATTCAAAATACAATCAGTCACGGAAAATTAAAATGTCAACATTCCATAGTTTCATTCATAGATTTTTGAGCATTCCGTTGAACGAAGTGTATTTCCGAAAAGAAGTCAATATGATTAAAACTATAACGGTGAACAATGGCTATAGAACTGAAATCATTGACAAAATGATTAATAAGAAAACTTACTACAATATTAAAAAAAAATTATATCAATATAAATGATCCTTATGAAGAAAAGAAAATATGGTTTTCAATGACTTATATAAAAGGTTTCAGCAGTAGGATCCCTAATGGTCTTCAAGAATGGGAATTAATTCTTTAGCAGTAAATAGAAATAATTTAGCTAGGAACTAAAGAAAGGAACCCAAACTTTTCCGAATCGGGGATTTATAAAATTGAGTGTGATATTTGTAATACTACATATCTGTGACAGACAGGCTGATGATCAAAGGACATAGGATATCTATTTTGAAAAAAAAGAAATCACCGGCTTTGCAGAACATTGTATAGAAAATAATCATTTTACATTATGTATTGTGATGTCTGTATGTGTGGGTTTGTGAAAAATACTAAAATCATGTAAATTATTTAGTCTTGTTATTGTGAGGTCAAGAAAATAAATACTTTGATTCTTTTCTTCTTCGATTGTGAATTTGATTTTTGGGGTGGAGTTTATTAATGAAAATCGCGAAGATATGTAGTTGTCGGTTGGTGCCTTTGAAACTAAGCAAATATTTCCTTTATTGGTATAGAAATGTAGATGACATTTTTTGTTGTTTCAAAGGCACCGGCCGACATCTACATATCTTCACATATTTGATTGATAAACTCCACCCAAAAATCAAATTCACAATCGAAGAAAAAAAGAATCAAAGTATTAATTTTCTTGACCTCACAATAACAAACTAAATAATTTACATGATTTTAGTATTTTTCACAAACCCACACATACAGACATCACAATACATAAAACTTCAAATCACCCCACCAACCAAAAGATGTCAGTATATAATAGTTTTATTCATAGATTATTGAATGTCCCTTTGAATTCAGATAATTTTTTGAAAGAATTAAATATTATCTTCTTATAGACAAAATGGTATCCAATAAACAAAAGAAAATGGCATTCAATCTCGTGTACCCAATCATAAAAGAGGACAATACAAAGAAATATTTTTCGTTATCTTGTATTATTGGATTATCTGAAAATATTGCTAAATATTTCAAAAATTGTTTCAATTATAACGCGGCTTTTGAGACAATTAATAACCTTAGTACCTACATAAAAAACAATAAAGATCTGACAAATAAAGAAAATAAATCCGGAGTCTACAAGTTGACTTGCAAAGATCGCCCTTTAGTATAAATTGGCCAGACTGGTAGATCATTCAAGAAACGTGTCCAAGAACACAAAAAAAAGGGGTTATATATCCGATTCTGTATATTCGACATATGCTAATGATCTTAAGGAATTCAGGCATAATTTCAACAATAATTATGAAATTATCCACGTTGAAAGCAGAAGTTCTAGATTAACACTTTTAGAATTTCTTGAAATCAACAGATAAAATGCGCGTAAAATCCTTTTGAACGAACAAACAGATGTTGATAAGTCTACATTACTGAATATCTTTCCTTAATGGCATTTTTAGCGGCAAACTGCAATAAACACCTAGAGTTTTCATGATTTGTGCTTCCATTATTTGGTCACGTACCTAACAATGTATTCAAACTCGGTTACACTGAATACCATCAGACAGTACAATGTAATACCTGAAGAAGCCAAATCGTGGTGAAACAATTGTTGTAGTAGTATAAACATTTTTGTGGAAATAAATTACTGTCTCATATATATTTTTTCAATAAAAATAAGTTTCCACCAAGTAAAGACCGAATAAATCAAATATTTATTTAATAAAATTTGAATATTAAAATAAATTGAAATATGTTAATCTTCTACAATTTTAATTTCAAAAAAAATTTTTATTCAAAAAACTTTTAGAAATAAATTTATGTACCTACAAGCACCGCTTACATTTAATAGACGTATATACTCAAAACTCAATATATAATATCAAATGGAATAAATAACCCAACAGATATACGAAAGTAATTGAAATTAATGAATAAATATTTAAAGGAGACAAAATTTTGTTTCTGGTCTTACCTTTAAGAACACCAATTGCCTTTTAAAAACATGAACACACTTAAAGGACTTCTCAAAGAATATAATTTATTTGAAATATTCAATATATTCAAATATTCGAATAAATTATTTCAAAAAACTTTAAAAAATGTGCACTATATCTTCAAAAAACAAATATAATTCTAGACAATCCCGTCTTCAGTCCTCATTTAATATTCCAAATATCAAAATCAAAAACTTAACCTATATCTCTCACGTGTTAAAAGACTTAAGCTTCAAGATACAGATCAACTATATAATTCAAGATTGATCTATGTTCTAACAAAATCAAAGAACAGTGTGAGTTATTTTAAGGTTTATTTAAATTCATTGACATTCCATAATGAGATTTATTGAAGCCAAAATATAATTATATATTATATATAAAATAAAATAGAAAGGCCTTTCACTTGATAGAAGAAATATAACAAAATTTGAATATTAAAACAAATCGAAATATGTTCATCTTCTACAATTTTAATTTCAAAAAAAATTTTTATTCAAAAAACTTTTAGAAATAAATTTATGTCTACACAGGCACCGCTTACATTTAATAGACGTATATAATCAAAACTCAATATATAATATCAAATGGAATAAATAACCCAACAGATATACGGAAGTAATTGAAATTAATAAATAAATATTTAAAGGAGACAAAATTTTGTTTCTGGTCTTACCTTTAAGAACACCAATTGCCTTTTAAAAACATTAACACACTTAAAGGACTTCTCAAAGAATATAATTTATTTGAAATATTTAATATATTTAAATATTCGAATAAATTATTTCAAAAATCTCTAAAAAATGTGCACTATATCTTCAAAAAACAAATATAATTCTAGACAATCCCGTCTTCAGTCCTCATTTAATATTCCAAATATCAAAATCAAAAACTTAACCTATATCTCTCACGTGTTAAAAGACTTAAGATTCGAAATACAGATCAACTATATAATTCAAGATTGATCTATGTTCTAACAAAATCAAATAACAGTGTGAGTTATTTTAAGGTTTATTTAAATTCATTGACATTCCATAATGAGATTTATTGAAGCCAAAATATAATTATATATTATATATAAAATAAAATAGAAAGGCCTTTTACTTGATAGAAGAAATATAACAAAATTTGAATATTAAAACAAATTGAAATATGTTTATTTTCTACAATTTTAATTTCAAAAAAAAATTTTTATTCAAAAAACTTTTAGAAATAAATTTATGTCTACACAAGCACCGCTTACATTTAATAGACGTATATAATCAAAACTCAATATATAATATCAAATGGAATAAATAACCCAACAGATATACGAAAGTAATTGAAATTAATGAATAAATATTTAAAGGAGACAAAATTTTGTTTCTGGTCTTACCTTTAAGAACACCAATTGCCTTTTAAAAACATGAACACACTCAAAGGACTTCTCAAAGAATATAATTTATTTGAAATATTTAATATGTTTAAATATTCGAATAGATTATTTCAAAAATCTCTAAAAAATGTGCACTATATCTTCAATAGACAAATATAATTCTAGACAATCCCGTCTTCAGTCCTCATTTAATATTCCAAATATCAAAATCAAAAACCTAACCTATATCTCTCACGTGTTAAAAGACTTAAGCTTCGAAATACAGATCAACTATATAATTCAAGATTGATCTATGTTCTAACAAAATCAAAGAACAGTGTGAGTTATTTTAAGGCTTATTTAAATTCATTGACATTCTATAATGAGATTTATTGAAGCCAAAATATAATTATATATTATATATATATAAAATAAAATAGAAAGGCTTTTGATTTTGATATTTGGAATATTAAATGAGGACTGAAGACGGGATTGTCTAGAATTATATTTGTTTTTTGAAGATATAGTGCACATTTTTTAGAGATTTTTGAAATAATTTTGATATTTGGAATATTAAATGAGGACTGAAGACGGGATTGTCTAGAATTATTTTTGTTTTTTGAAGATATAGTGCACATTTTTTAGAGATTTTTGAAATAATTTATTCGAATATTTAAATATATTAAATATTTCGAATGAATTATATTCTTCGAGAAGTCCTTTAAGTGTGTTCATGTTTTTAAAAGGCAATTGGTGTTCTTAAAGGTAAGACCAGAAACAAAATTTTGTCTCCTTTAAATATTTATTTATTTATTTTAATTACTTTCGTATATCTGTTGGGTTATTTATTCCATTTGACATTATATATTGAGTTTTGATTATATACGTCTATTAAATGTAAGCGGTGTTTGTGTAGACATAAATTTATTTCTAAAAAAAAAAAGAATTTAGCATATTTCATGAACATTTCCATAGGGATATCACCATAAATTAAACTACTAACCATCCCTTCAATCGAAAAATGTCAGCCCATAATAGCTTAATCCATAGATTACTGAAAGTACCGATGAATCCCCAGAATTTTTCTAAAGAACTTAATATAATCAAACAAATATCATTCAAAAATGTTTGATTGAATCAGTCTTCACTTGATGAAAAACCATATTAAATAAGGATATACTGATTTTTAAATTTTCTTATTGTTATTATAACACAACAATTGTTTTGGTATCACAGTAGCATCTTCAGGTAGGTTATATCTGGAATAACTAAATTTGTTTTCGAAATAGGTTCATATTCACATCAGAGTAGGTACAAAAATTTTTATTGAGCACTAAAACCCAAAAAAGGAGCATTCTGTAAATTTCATCATATCTGAATATGTTTAACAGGGGTGAGTTATTTAATTGTTCGTTGAGTAATATTCCAATTTTGTTTTTTTATTCAATTATCTCTAGGGACTCTAATAGGTTTAAAGCGTAAGTTTCACTTTCTATATGTAAAATTTCAAAATTATGGTTGAAAGTATGTCCCGTTCCTAACAAATGGTTCGAATATCTGGAATTACTGTTGTTATTGGGGAATCTCTTCAAATGTTCACAAACTTTATGTCGAAAAGGTCTTCCAGTCTATTCTATGTAAACTTTTGAGCAACCACCTCAGGTTAAATTATAAGATGATAAATTTGCGGTAATTGCCCAAAAGTTTACATAGAAAAGGCTGGAAGAACTTTCCGACATAGTATTTGAAGGGTTTCTTCAATTAAAAAAGTAATTCCACATATTCGAACCATTTGTTAGAAACGGAAAATACATTCAACCACAATTTTTTAAATTTTACATATAGAAATTGAAAGTTATGCTTTGAACCTATTCTAGTCCCTAGAGTGGAATAATACTTAACGAAAAATTGGACCTAAATAACTCAACCCTGTTGAACATATTCAGATGAGCTGGAGTTTACTTTTTTTGTGTTTTAGTGCTCGATAAAAATTTTTTTACTGAGAAGATTCTATGGTCGCATGCCTTGCGCGTGTGTAAACATAACCGGAGAGAGGAGCATCTGTTCTCTCAAGGAAAGGTGGTGGTAATCTTCGGCAACTGAACGCCGGTTTGAGAGAGTCCAGTTTTCCTTTGTGAGAAATAGAACGCCATTGTCCATTGTTAGACACAAAGGGAAATCGATTAAGCTGCTCTCACATGTAAAGTTATTGTATTGTATTAAATTACCTGAGGTCGATGTGAGTGTTATTTGTATCATGTATTCTTTATTTATTGGTGGATTTTACTGTATGGATGCTCTAGCTAGGGACGACCTGTTTACTTTAATCTGAATTTAACGTATTTCATACATGTAAGCGTCTTTATCTTAATTTCATTTATTTGAATCTAGAGCTGGTTAACAATGATACTTTGTTTGAGAATTCAGAGTATTTAGAGTTAATGAAATTAGATACTGACACAACAACCCTGTGTCTTCAGAATGCCGCAACAAGGGATTCCTGAAAAACTATATTATTAGGTATAAATAGTATAATGAATAGCTTAGTTAAATAACAGACACCACAACTTTTGTGTCTTCAGAATGCCGCAACAAGACATTCCTGAACAACAGTATTGTGCGTCCAGATTATAATAATCTAATCAGATAGTAGGTGTGTGAATGGAAAATTCCTGACCAAAGGATCATTGTTAAACTACCTCGAAGATCTTTTTTACATGTTTCTATTGCCATGTTGTCTGTGTGTTCCAACAATTTATTGTTGTATTTACCTTTGCTTGCACACTAAGTATGTTTAAGGATATTAGAAATTAGAAAGGTGGTTGATCTCTGGAAACCTTAATTATATGAATAAAGGGAAGGACAGGGTTGAAGAATGTAGGTGAGCTGAAGAAAGCTCAAGGTTTTTATCCCCGACTATTTTTGTCCTAAAGTTCAAGCTCGCTCTCATACATCGAGTCAAGTACGGGGTCCTGCCTTCCGCAAACAAATATTGTATTTTTACTTAACCTTGTATTCTGAACTTTCCGTCACTGTTTCCTCGTTCTCGTTCAAGTGTAACTTGGGTTGTCTACACAAAGTAACGTCCTGTCACTAGATGATCACTATAAAAAGGTTAGCTTTCCTTAGAGTACTCTGTATAATCCTAGATATCTTAGAGTACTCCATATAATCCCGGATTTCTTAGAGTACTCCATAAAGTACGGGACATCTCAGTTCCTACTCTAAAATGAATAGAAACTGATTTCGAAAACAAATTCAGTTATTCAAAATGTAAGACCACCTACCTGAAGATGCTACTGTGATAGCGAAACAATTGTTGTATTATAATAACAATAAAAATTCGTGAAAATCAGAATAATCCTATTTAATATCATTCAACTATGGATTCAACCCAACCCTTATAGATATAATAATCAATAATAAACAGAAAAAAATTGCATAAACTCATGTTCATCCTACGACAAAATACCCTCATCTCAAAAAAAGTCATACGAATTTCATATATAAATAGAATAACCGAAGACATTACCAATTATTTCAAAAAAATTTTAATTACACAGCAGCTTTCAGAACCACTAACAACATAGACAAATACATAAGAAATAATAAAGATAAATCAAACAAAGATAATAAATAAGCAGTCTATAAGTTGACTTGCAAGGATTGCCTAAAGGTTTATATTGGTCAGACCGGTAGATCTTTCAAGAAGAAAATCCACGAACATCGAAGAGATTACACTTCAAAATCCACACATTAAACATACGACAACCATCTAATAGAATGTGAACATAATTTCAATAACGACTACGAAATTATCCATATCGAGAATAAAAGGTCAAGATTAAGATTCTTAGAATCACTTGAAATAAGCCGATATGATTCCCAGTAGATCCTCCAGAACGAACAAACAGATAGCAATGGGTTACCTTTATTGAATATCTTCATCTAGTTTGGAAATAGCAGTGACAACCCCAATAACTTTCATTGCCATTGTCGGTTTCTCTCCACCTAATTGGAAATACCCAAATATCTGTCCCATTTGCTGTAATATCTGTTAATGCATATACAGGTATGAAAAAGACAGTCGGAAACATAGAAAATTCAATGTTAATCTATAAACAACGTCGGTCCTGTGGAGCAGTGGAAGAATCAAAACCTCAGCGCGATGTGAAAACGAATAAACGACTGTTATCTCTCAATGGCAGTTTTGAGCGAGAGGGGATGCTTCGATCGAAACGAGACTCTTCACTGCTCGTTTTGATCGAAGCAACCTCCGCACTCAATTGAGAGAGAACAGTCGTTTATTCGTCATCGGATCGCGCTGACGTTTTGATTCTTCCACTGATCCACTGGACTGTCATTGTCCTATAGATTACCATTGAATTTCCTATGTTTCCAACTTCTTTTCCTGTACCTGTGAAATTTCACACAGTTTCAGTTCAAATGTAGAACATGAATAAGCCACAGTGTGGCGAAATAAGTGTCGTTAATGAATAAAAAGTTTGTGAAAATTGAATTTTATTTACTAATCGTTGAAAATGAATTTCCATGAAGTAAATACCGAATCCATCAAATATTTTTTCCTTACTTCTTTACAGGTTGTTTAACGGTATTATTGCACAAATCAAATGACTAAATATTTGAACTTGTCGGTGTTTATCGATGTGATTGGATCAATCTACTTCAAATCCCATGAAAATTCATATTCTTGAATTTCTGTGAGCAGTAAAATGAAATACACTGCCAAGCATAAAAATGAATCATCCTGTAATTTGCATTTATTTTAGAAATATTTTCCTGTTTTAATATTGTTTGATGTCTGCAGGCGATGATTTTTATCGCGATTGGTTAAATAAAAAAATGGTGAAAAGCACTGGTGTGAATTCTGGACCTTTTGAGCGCTTGTTAATATCACCTACGATCTTCACGAAACTTTACCTTAGTTCTTTGTCGTTATTTTAAATCTGAATGCTACCAGATATTTAGAGATATTTTTTGAAGGTCAGTACTTTCTAACTAATATAAACTGCTCGCCGAAAGTTAAGGATATTGAATTAATTCATGTTTTCTCTTCATCACAACCCAATTTTTTTTTAAATAAGTACATTAAGACTGTTTCAGGTTAGAATAATACGATTTCAAAGAAATGATGTATTCGCAATAACAAAAATACAGTATATGGAAAAAATTTTGATAACCGAAATTCAAATATTCGTACTTATATTTGCCCTCAATACAAAGCATGACTATTACGTACATTCATATTTACTTGGCATCCTCTCTGTATGCTTTCCACCAAATTATTAGTGTAATACCATGGGTAAAATAATATAAGTATGTTTAACTCAGACTTTAATAATAAAATAACAATGTACACAACTCGAGTTACAACAGAGAAAGAGGAAGAGTTTTTAGGTTATCAAGCCTACCTAACTTAAACCATAGAATGCAAATAACATAGAAAGTATTTTCTTCATTTATTCCACAATCACTACTTTTATTTATATACATGATATTACACTCCTCCGTCACTAAATCTTTTAGGAGGTCTTATATTTGTTCTTAAACGGTTTTTTATATTAGGGGATAACAAAGCACCTTCACCTGTTTGTGCACTGTCTCCCTCCACTAAAACTGACTCTTCATTATTAGACGGTAATTCATTTTCAACAGATTCCGGAACCCTATTGTGATACTGAAAATCTGGTGGTTTAACTTCCTGACTAGGAACAATTTCCTTTGGTTCAATGTTATTACTTCTAGAGTTTTTTATTGAAACATATTCTTTCACATTAATATCACAAATGTCATCATAAAAACTTCCTACTTTCCTCATTTGATCAATATGCCTCCTCCAAATTAATTTTTCCTTCAATGTTTTACAATTATAATTTTGAGTACCGAGAATCTGTACAATTACAGCCTTTTCCCAAGTGATTTTATTTGGTGTTCGATAGTCTTTAATATAAACAACCTCACCTTCTTCAAATTCTACCCTATTTTCCCCGGTAACCACAATATCATCTATGAATATTATTACACCTTTTAACCCTTGGAGAACTTTCTCCATGGTATTTTGAAAAATAGAAACCGCTGGTTTTGTACCAATGGCAACCTATTCACTTTATATATACCTCTGTGGGTACTCCACGATAAAAGAATTTTTGTTTCGTTGTCTAATTCTAATTGGTTATAAGCGCATAGCAAATCCAATTTAGTAAATTCCTCCCCTCCTTGAAGAGCTGCGAACAATTCTTCAATCCTTGGCAGGGGATGCTTATAATCTTCAAGATGTTTATTTATTGTAATCTTATAATCGGCACAAATTCTAATCTTGCTATTAGGCTTCAATACCGGAACTAAGGGAGTACCCCATTCGGAATTTTGAATACGAGTGATAACACCTTGTTTTTCTAACTCATCCAATTCTTCATCCATCAGTTCTTTGAATTTGAATGGAACCGATCTTGGTTTACAGAAAATCGGTTTAACTTCAGGATCTACCGAGAATTTTACTTTTCCTAATTTATACAAGCCTAACTTATTTGTGAATAACTGTTCAAATTGTTTAAGAATTTTGTCTAAATTGTCGTTATGATCGAGTTTGTTCACATTAGACACCATCGAACCCTGCAAGGCAATATCGAATAATTTAATTAAATCTCTACCTAATAAAGGAACCATTCCATTTTTGACTATAATGAGTTTGCAATTCCTTTTAAGAACATTTTGATATTCAATGTCCACATAAATCTCTCCATCTGGTACAATTACATTACCCTCGTATGTTTTCAACTTAATTTTCGTTGGAAATAATTTACAATTTTTAAACATGTGTTCAAAAACATTACCAGGAATAACAGAAATTCCCGCTCCTGAGTCCAGTTCCATTGTCAAAGGTTTTTTTTATATGCACTTGAACTTTAAATGGTTCAATAGAACTGGTTCTACGTTTAGTCACAAAAAACATATCAATGAAATCTGTTGGACTACTCTGATCCTCTACCATAATTTCTTCCTTTACAAAGTGATTGCGGTTTGAATAACAAACCTTTGCCAAATGTCCAACCTTTTTACAAATTTTACATTTATAAGTTTTGAACTTACATTTACTTAAATTATGATTTTCCTCACCACAACTTCTGCATTTGGCTTTTTTTTCTTCCTGAATCTTCGGCTTGTTTTCTCTCTTTTCTTCCCTTGGGTATGGTTTTCTTCCATCGGCTCTTTTCCTTGATTCTTGGGTAAAACTAACCTTGTTTATCGTTTCGGTGAAAGAACTGGTTACTGCTGCTTCTTTCCTCAATGCTACTTGCACAATTTCTTCCAAAGAAATGGTATGGTCCTCTTCACAAACTCTGTCTAGAATGGCACTCCTTTTCAAACCTGACACGAACCTATCCTTAAGTATTTCGTTCAGGTTATTTCCAAATTTACATTGGATCGCTTTGTTTTTTAAATGAACAAAGAATTCTTTAATACCTTCATCGTCTAATTGTCTCAGGTTGTAGAATTCTATTCTTTCCTTGAAGACAGAAATCTTCTGTGAAAATTGTTCCTTCAATATCCTGCACAGTTCGTGATAACTTTTTTCTTTTGGAAGTTCTGGATCACACAATCCTCGTAGTATTTCATATGCCTGTTCACCCACCATTGTTAGAAGAACTGCTACTTTCTTGTTGTCCTCGATATAATTAGCCTCGAAATATTGTTCCATCCTCTCCTGATATGTACACCAGTCTGTTCCCATTTGATATTCATTTAAAACACCTATCGTACCTCTTATGATATTTGGATACTGGCTAACAGCCGCTGAATCGCCTTGATTCTTCTGGGAAGTTGATTTGTGTGCCATTTCGTAATATTGTAGATAACTTCACAAATACCAATTTTCCTCGTCGCCACTTGTAATATCGTGGGTAAAATAATATAAGTATGTTTAACTCACACTTTAATGATAAAGAACAATGTACACAACTCGAGTTACAACAGAGAAAGAGAAAGAGTTTTTAGGTTACCAAGCGTACCTAACTTACACCATAGAATGCACTTAACATAGAAAGTATTTTCTTCATTTATTCTACAATTACTACTTTTATTGATATATATGATATTACAATTAGGTTCTTTGTAATTGGTCGATTGCTAGATTGGTTTTAGATTAGAGTTCTTGGTTTTTTCTAGCCGTAATATGATTAGACTTAAGCATGGGAAGGTTTCTCATGTTTGTAACGCTAGAAGTACTCAGAAATACAGTTCTCTTCTCGATTTAGCTTAATGGGATATATTTGCGTGCATAAGATGACGCTATTGTTGAGTAAAACTTAAGTATCCCAATGCAGGGCTTGGCTTGGTTACACATATGCAAGTTGCTTTCCGATTCGAAGAACTTTCTATTTACCAAAGCTTATATTCGTTATTATGTGATTATAAATATTAATTTATTGTGGAAAAAATTCACATCCTGTGAGGTTTAGATTGTAACCTTAAAACTTTTTTTTTAGGCGAAAATGTACCCATTTCTTTCCGAAGCAGGTATAAATTGCTACTCTGTCGAAGAGGTTAGTGCATTACGGAAAAGATTATTTACCCGTCTCGTGGACTTTAGAAAAGCAACAGCCGAAAAAGGAGAAAAACTGCAAGAAGTGAGGAAATTCAGGTACTTCGAAGAAGAAATGGATCATTTCATGTCAATATTGGATGATCTATTTGATGCAGTTCCCGAAGAAGACCCTGAAGAGCTCACCAATATTCAGGTGAGCAATTTTCATTGATATTTTTTTACAATTTTATTGAAATTTGATAGAAAGCAATGTATATATTACAAAATTCCCACTAATCTGTACAAATGCAAAGAAAAAACTGTTTCCAATTATTAGTCTGTCTTTATTTGATGGAAATTCATTCCCAACCCAAGCTGTTTGTGCAGTGAAAGTTTTAACAAATCGTTATCTAAAACCAAAATGTTTTATAAAAAGAACAATATTATCCATTCATTTAAATATTTTAATATTAGCCTTCTAGATATTTAATTCCAAAAAATTATATTTAATGATTATAACTTTTGAAAATAAATTAAAATAATGTCATATGAGTACCACTTACATCAATTGACATATAAAATAAACATTCATTATAAGACATCCAAATGGTATAACAAAATCCAATAAATAAAAATTATTAATCAAAATCCTATAAATTAAATATTTTGAATAGACAAAATTTTGTTTCTGCTGATCAATCTTATGAAAACCAATATCTTTCAAAAATATCTAACATAATCTTAAGAATTTCATCATAAAACTATCTCACTTAGACTATTCAATATTATTGGATATCTAACTAAGGTACTTTATATAAAAAACTCAAGATATGTAAAACATTACTGAAAAACAAGTTTTAAGAAGGACTTTGCTGCGTCAGTATTCAAATAATTCATATTCAATAAATATAACATCAATCAACAACAAATATTTACTTACCCCTCAATCTTTTAGAAAGACTTCTGCCGAACTGAAAAATCTTTAAATGTAGTGAAAACGGTTCACTATATATAAAAATATATCTGTGGTTTACCCTTGATCTAAAAGATTGAAAGACAATTTAACGGCCTCTGTTATATCACAAGGACTATCTGTATAAAGAATGTTGAGGAAACCAAATAATTATATATTATGAATAAAATAACATAAATAGAGGTTTATCCTTGATAGAAGGTATATAAAATTATTTAAATATTTTAATATGAGCCTTCTACATATTTAATTCCAAAAATTATATTTAATGATCATAACTTCTGAAAATAAATTAAAATAATTTTTTGGAATTAAATATGTAGAAGGCTAATATTAAAATATTTAAATAATTTTATATACTTTCTATCAAGAATTAACCTCTATTTATGTTATTTTATTCATAATATATAATTATTTGGTTTCCTTAACATTCTTTATACAGATAGTCCTTGTGATATAACAGAGGCCGTTAAATTGTCTTTCAATCTTTTAGATCAAGGGTACACCACAGATATATTTTTATATATAGTGAACCGTTTTCACTACATTTAAAGATTTTTCAGTTCGGCAGAAGTCTTTCTAAAAGATTGAGGGGTGAGTAAATATTTGTTGTTGATCGATGTTATATTTATTGAATATGAATTATTTGAATACTGACGAAGCAAAGTCCTTCTTAAAACTTGTTTTTCAGTAATGTTTTACATATCTCGAGTTTTTTATATAAAGTACCTTAGTTAGATATCCATTAATATTGAATAGTCTGAGTAAGATAGTTTTATGATTAAATTCTTCAGATTATGTTAGATATTTTTGAAAGATATTGGTTTTCATAAGATTGATCAGCAGAAACAAAATTTTGTCTATTCAAAATATTTAATTTATAGGATTTTGGTTAATAATTTTTATTTATTGGATTTTGTTATACCATTTGGATGTCTTATAATGAATGTTTATTTTATATGTCAATTGATATAAGTGGTACTTATTTGACATTATTTTAATTTATTTTCAGAAGTTATAATCATTAAATATAATTTTTTGGAATTAAATATGTAGAAGGCTAATATTAAAATATTTAAATAATTTTATATACCTTCTATCAAGAATTAACCTCTATTTATGTTATATTATCCATTTGTTTTTGAATGATTTCATTCCAGGATTGCCGAAGTGCTTGAAAAAGTTTTTTGCAATTTTGGAAATGTTTTGCACCCCTAAGAAAACTTTCTCAAGCATACTCCACTCATGTTCAATTGGAATTATTTCCGAGGATTGAGGGGTTAGGTTAGGGTAGGTGATATTAATACACACAGTACAAGATTGAACCTTATTCGAGTGTAGGGATTGAAAACGTGCAGTGATCTCCCAATACTTCCTGTTTTTTCTTTAAATCCTTGTTGGTGAGTGTGTTTTTCATACCTGCTGACGTAGAATTAGTATATTTATTTCATTTTTATTATCATTTCAAGCTATTAGGCCATTTTTGCTTTAGTTATTTTTTTCGTTAATCTTAACCTAGAGTTATTGTTGATTTAATTTTTTCCTCTCGTCGACCTTATGAGTATACTATACATGAGCCTTGAAGGGGGATAAAAAAGTTATAAACGAAAAAAAAAATTGTTATTCGGAGGATATCCTTTTATAAAACAAAATCTAGTCGCTTAGGTCATTTTGAAAGTTCATCAATAATTTCATCTTCGGAAATAGACAACTCCTTATGAATCGACATCATTCCTACGCCGTTGAGCCTGTTTTGAGAATTTGAATTTCGGAGATAGTTCTTTATTCTTTTCAATGTTGCGGATGATCTCTCTGGAGTGGCTGTAGAAACTGGTGTCGTACAGAATATTAGTAATAGATTGTACACATTAGGAAACGTTTGTAGATTACATATTTCCAGATGAGCCAAAGCTGGACTATTACTTTTGATATCTGGATGATTACTGAGATGAATGTGCCACAATTTAATTTCAGTTTTTGAAATACATCTGGGTATATCAGGTATATAGAAATCTAAAAGTTCGTCATACTCGTCGGCATCAGTTGTTTTTTTGCCTGTCAGCAGATACATAAAGCCCTTGAAAATTTGTTTATGGTTTGCAAATCTTTTCTCTAAATGACTGATGAAATAATCAATGAATGGAATGTAAATGCTAACCCTGAAATAGTCCACTGCTGGTGCTTCTGAATCTTGCAAAATGATAGGGTTTGCCCTATTTTTTTGGCGTGAAACAATTCTATTCACCTTAATGTTGGTTCCAATACTTGAGGCAAGAGTCTGAAATATGCAAGAAAATAAAAAACTGACAAACACATTTTATATTCTAACTTTTACCTGAGCTTTATTGAAGATCGAGTCGAAATGTGTTTTGGCATCTTGACGTGTGATTTTCAGGCAAGAAATAGTATTTTCCGTCATACAACTTCTCTGAGGTCGATTCCAGATTTTTGTAGGAATCGGCAAAGAGCTAAGGCATAACAAAATATTTGATTCACGACTTGAAGTGCGACCAGATAGTCGGAATCATTCAGTGCGTTTCGCAACATATTCGCATCTGCAGAATCTTTCCAGTTTGATATCTCTTCCAAACTTTCAACGATGTAATCAAATAATTCCGAAAAATCTTGTACTACTTCATAATTAGATGTCCACCGAGTTGCAGATAATCTTTTGAGATTTTGAGAACAGTTTGTCTCTTTGGAGTGTTGAAGAAATTATACAATTTTTCTATGGTATTGAGGCTAATTCTAATTTGTAGAATTTCGCAAGCTTTCGATATGGCCAAATTCAAAGAATGGGCAGCATAGTACACATAAATCTCCTTAGGGTAGTTACGACGAATAATCGCTGGAACGCCATTGAATTTGCCTGACATATTACTTGCATCATCATACCCTTGCCCGACAAGATTCTTGAGTTCCATTCCAAATTTTTCCAAACTATTTTATATTCAATTAGATAAAATTTAGGCGGTTACACTTTCTGCTGGAACGAACTGTAAGAAATCCTCGTGGATTTTGTTTGCATTGACATATCTTAGACATAAAGTAACTTGCTCAATTGTCGATATATCGGTTGTTTCATTTACTAGAATAGAAAACGCTCCTGCCTCATTCATTCTTGATACCAATTTATTCAGCATGATAGTATATTTACTGTTAAATATTTCATTTTGTTTTCTTGGGCTTAAATAAGTCTCCCTTTTACTTGATTTTTCAAGAGCCTCCCTTACCTAAGTGTAACCTCTAGCTCTATATTTTAATATTGCACGACTTTTTTCCTCATTTACGGAACTATAATCTATTTTAAGTTCTCCAGAATCTCTATGTCCTCTAAATGAGATTTCGTCTCTACTGCATACTGATACAGCTTCTATAAGAGGTTTAATTCTAGCTCTATTTTCCGATACCTGTCTTTTTTGATTTTCGTCTATCAAGTCTATTATACTCTCTTGAACGTTTTTATTTGAACTAAATTATCGTATGCATATATGGATTCTTTACGAAATTGAGTATTCCTGATGTGAATTGAATATCTACGAAAATGAATCTCATCTTACAGTTATAAAATGAAATTCAATGAAAATTTATCTCTTTTGCCTTTTCCCAGTTATCCATTTTGGTTTTCACCAAAGCACCTAACGCCTGGCTATTAGATCCGCCTGTTATGGCGAAAAATACACAAAATTTGCTGAACGCTCCGTTTTCTTTTGCTGAGTATGAGATCCAATTGAACTCTACGAGCCACTTATGCAGAAAACGAAGTTCAACTCTTTCATCACTGTATTTTTCGAGTAAAGGAAACTTTTATGTCGGTGGTGGAACCCAAAGTGAACTAATCACATCTTTTATATCGCTGACATGTTGACCCACAAAGTTTCCAACGTCCTTTGAATTTACAGACACTTCTTGAGATTTATTTTCATCTGTCGAAGTATCAGCTGTTGTAGAACTTAAAGATTCGCCTGCATCAATTTTTCCTATTTTGAAGAAGTTTTCCAAAGAAGTTTGCTTATTCATAATGAGATTTTGATATTGGAGATCACGGAACACACGTTAAAAGTGAAACACTGAATATAATAGAAACATTTGACGTAATCCACCTCAAACAGAGTATACTAAAGGACAAATCCTACTGATCTATCGTCCTATCTTTGTAAGTGAAAATGTTGACGCAGTAAATAATGGAATGGCATTTATAGTCCGTGTGTAAATAATGATTGTGCCGACGACGTCGGATCAGATCGAGCCCTTTGATATAACCGCTGGTTGCTGAATTCGTTGATTCAATTTTTGCACGATTAAATTATTGAGCCTTGTGATTTATCGTTATTTATGGCGAGCGGGCGTCTGTCCACCCTACCACTGTGTCCGCACGGACTATTGTGGTTCACCCCTAATTTATATCTCCCCGACGAGATCCAGTTTTTGGATAAAACCGATAATCTTGTTCAGGGGTAATTTTTTTTCAGTTCGCTGTGGGCTATTAAAGCCTGGCCAAAGACCTCGAATCTGATGCGACTCACCGCTGGGCACTCTGAGACGATGTGCATGGCTGTTTCAGTGTCCTCAAGACACAGCCTGCATTCATTGTCTTCAGCCAGACCAATTTTGTGCAAATGCGCTTTCAGTCTGCAGTGACCTGTCATAATTCCGACAAGTGTTCTTAGTTTGGCCCTATCCAGACCTAGCGCTAGGTTCGGCATCTTTTTGTTCGAAGCTGTTCCAAGGAACCAGTTTGAATGTTTCAGGCCAGAAACTCTAGCCTTGAGTTCATTCTGCCTGTTATCGCCTCGTTAGCCACGTCATGTGGTCCCAGGAATGGTTCCGGTCCTACCAGAGGCAGCGCAGCTCTAGCAAATGCCAGCCGATCCGCCTCCTCGTTACCCAAATAGTTTGAGTGGCTCGGTATCCAAACCAGAGTGACTCCGTTATACATACCGAGACTGTTTAAAGCCGTGCGGCAACTCCATACCCTTTTGGATGTAAAACAGCTGGATTCCAGAGCTTTTAGTACTGACTGACTATTAGTAAATATTTTGATTTTACCGTGGTGGATTTGTCGTTTTATCAGCAGTTCCGCCGCGGTCTCAATGGCAAATATTTCTGCCTGGAATATGGTTGCGTTTTGACCAAGACTCAATGAGATGTTAATTCTCGGTTTACTTCCA
The DNA here is from genome assembly GCA_034642435.1 of Megalocaria dilatata. NCBI lineage: Eukaryota > Metazoa > Arthropoda > Insecta > Coleoptera > Coccinellidae > Megalocaria > Megalocaria dilatata. The sequence goes on from CM067863.1 coordinate 14,323,843, forward strand.
TAGACTCTCGCTCCTGTTCCGTTCGTCGTTCGCGAGCCGTCTGTGAACAAGCCATCCTGTGAACAAGCCATGCTGAGGTTCTCAATAGAACCTCAGCATGCTGGGTCCATTCGTCCCGGCTGGGGACGATTACATTGAAATTCCGTTCCTGGCTCGTGGTTTTTGACATTAGATCCGAGGACATCAATAGGATACTGTTCGTTAAAAGCTCGTCCAGCAGTCTTGAGCCTCCCATCACTATTGCCTCTGGCCTGTCAATCGCCAGTTGATATAGTTTGTATGTGGTCCGTTCCTCCTCCCCCTGCACGAGTAGGTGCAGGGATGGTAGATTTAGTAGGACCTCCATGGCTGCCGTGGGTGTGGTGCGAAACGCACCTGTAATTGCAAGGCAAGCCGGTCTCTGTAGTCTGGTGAGCTTTTGTTCGCCAACCGTTTGTTGGCCTTTCTTCCACCACGCTACAGCGCCATACACTATCCGTGGTCTAATTACCATAGTGTATAGCCAGTACATCTGCCTGGGCTTTAGGCCCCAGGTTTTACCACAGATCCGCCTGCAAGTCCAGAAACCCATTCTGGCTTTATGATACACTTTATCCAGGTGTGCATTCCAGGTGAGGGTCTTGTCCAGGACTATTCCCAGGTATTTTGCCTCAAATGAGAATTGTATTATTTCACCACGGATAGTCGGCGGTTCTAAACCATTCAACTTCCGTTTTTTAGTGAATGGTACTATAACTATCTTTGCGGGTTAAGAGACATGTCTTCCCTTATACACCATTTGTCAATAGTGTTCAGTATCTCTTGAAGGACGGCCGATATCGTCACCTCCGATTTACCTTTCACTATGATTGCCAGGTCATCAGCAAATGCTTGAACGTCGACTCCCCACAGCGAAATGATCGCTAGCAGGTCATCAATGAGAAGGGTCCACAGTAAGGGTGAGAGAATACCTTCCTGCGGACAGCCCTTCGAAGCCTTGAACTCGAAGACCTCATCCTGGTATGAGGTCGTTATTGTTCTGCCGCATAGCATTGCCTGTATCCATCTACAGATTAGGGGGTCGATTCCTCTCGCAGCGATAGCCTCAGCGCGAGAAGCCGGCAGCGTATTGTTAAAAGCACCTTCAATGTCCAGAAACGCTGTTAGTGCTATCTCTCGATTATCGAGAGATTGGTTTAATTTTCCGAACAGATTATGCAATGCAAGCCTCAGGGAGAGAAGCCGGCAGCGTATTGTTAATGTGACTCATAATGGATATTCCTACTGGAGGGGGATATATCCCCCTTATCCCCCCCACTTGTGTACGCCACTGGGTCTCAACAAGCAACTGATCGCATTTTAAGATTTGTAATTAATAATAGATTGGCTTTCTTTATTATAAAAATTGACACTGAATCTCTACTTGACAAGACAGTGAAACAAAATGATAAATCACTGATTGATGAATTCAACAAATTTTTCAATACGTTACAGAGGAAATTAAAAGCTTTTCTTCGTTAAAAATTTTTATGTAATAGGTATAAAAGTACTGATAAAGGTCCATTTTTTATTCATGTGGAGTCAAATGATGAAAATATAGGTATAAAATAATAAAAAGAGGTTTTTTCTTGATGGAAGGATTATTAGAAAATTGAAATTCTTGAGGTTATGTTTTGCATTTTTGGAGGGATTTGGTTTTCATGAAACAAGGCCCGAAACAAAATTTTGTATCCTTCAAGTATTTATTAAGTAATTTTAATTGATAATTTATATTTCTTTGAATTCTTTCGTTCCCTTTTGGAACAGTGTAATGAGTGTTAATTCTGAATCTCTACTAAATTGAAATAGTATTTCTGAGATATTTATTGTATTTAATTCTAAAAACTTTCGAACAAGAATTTTTTTTAAATTGAAATTTGTACGAGGTAAAATTTTTTCAAAATACAGGTATATTTAATCCTACGAATATGGGTAAATTCTTATTTACATTCCCCGATTATTGGAGCTGTCAAATTTTGAAAATTTGACAGCTCCAATAATCACAAATTTTGAAAATTTGTGTAGGGGCACTCAAAAGAGATGGAATTTACTTTGATTGCCCTGATAATATTTTTCTGAAACTGATGAATAAGATAAAACAAATATTCAGTTCATATTCCTTCTAGGATGATTTCCACAATTTTAAGGATGCGCAGATTGAACAGAAGAATGAGAACAGATGAGGAAATGTTCCTACTATGACTTGTGTATTAACGTTTGAGAGTAATATCACCAGAAGATTTGATTATTTTATGAATTAATTAATTAATTGATAATCAGGAACCACAACAGGATGAATCCCAATTGCTGTGGTTCACAAAAATCACAATCATTTAATGCCAACGGCACTTCAACGGCATTATCAATTTTGGAAGACGAAGTCGACCCATGTTTGTTGGTGTACTACTCTGTCAAGAAACTACCGGGAATTTTCAATTAAAACAACATTTTTACATTTAATCGTCAAAATTTATTGGGTCGCCTTCAAAATAGGCTCCATTTGCTCCAATACATCTATGCCAACGGCACTTCCAATTATCGAAACATTTTTTATAGGCGCTTTCCGGGATGGACTTTAGCTCTCGTGCCGAATTTTGTTTTATGGCTTCAATCGACTCAAAACGGGTGCCACGAAGGGGCAATTTTAGTTTTGAGAAGAGGAAAAAGTCGCAGGGAGCCAAATCCGGCGAATACGGTGGTTGCTGAAGCACGTTTGTTGAGTTTTTGGCGAGAAAGTCAGTCACAATCGTAGCTCGGTGAGAAGGCGCGTTATCGTCATGCAAAATCCATGAGTTGTTCGCCCACAAATTTGGCCGCTTCTTACGGATACGCTCACGCAAACGTTTCATAACGCCTAGGTAATACTCCTTATTTACCGTCTGACCCTCTGGAACGAATTCGTAGTGCACCACGCCACGGATATCGAAGAAAACAATGAGCATCACCTTCATTTTCGAGCCGCTTTGGCGTGGTTTTTTCGGTTTCGGCTCATTTTTTGCCACCCATTCCGATGATTGCTGGCTTGTTTGCATATCGTACTCGTAGACCCAGGTCTCATCACCAGTTATAATGCGTTCCATGAATGTAGAATCGGAATTACAGCGATCTAGCATGTCTGAAGCACCCTGTTCGCGATGACGTTTTTGAAGAAAATTCAGGTCTTTCGGTACGAGTCGTGCGGCCACCTTTCTCATGCCCAAAATATCAATCAAAATCGTACGTGCGGACTCGTGGGATATCTTAAGATCATGTGCTATCTCTCTCAAGCTGGTACGACGGTTTTCCAGCACCCTTTCCTTAATTTTATCGACGTTATCTTCGATCGAAGCCGTCGATGGGCGACCACTTCACGACCGTCCTTGAAGGCTCTGTACCACTGATATGCACGAGTTTTCGATAGAGCATTATCACCAAAGGCCTTTTGCAACATTTTAAATGCATCGGCACACAAAAATTCATTTGCAACACAAAACTTTAAACAAATTCTTTGCTCAACGTAATCACCCATAGTAAAAATCGGCACGCACTCTGACATCGACTGACTTAATCAGCTGTTGCAAACACACTAGTTGACAGATCATGCTCAAGCTTGGCATAGTAATTAAGGACAGTGGTACCAACCTAGGAAAAAAATTTTTACCTGCCTCATTGCCCCGCCAGATTTAAATCGATAATTCCCGGTACTTTCTTGACAGAATGTATATACATACATGTACAACAAATTCTTATTTCAACAAAGAAAAAAAATAAAATTCATTTAATTTGTTTTTGAAATATTATCGTCGGATCATGTTTGATTACTTAAAAATTATTTAATTCTAGGAAAGTAACCGATTTGCTGATATAATCATTATCCGATAAAGCTATAATGGTGTTACCTTTATCCGCTCGGGTAAAAATTGAATTATTTTCGGTGATTTTCTGATTTATAGTTTTAAAAGTTTTATATTCTTATTTCATTCTGAAATTTCTATTTGATAATTTATGATGGTTCGTGATCATATTGGTAATAATGATATGTTTGTCGATTTTTGTGTAAATAAGGAGTAAGAGCTGTGGTAATAGAAAGTTCTAGAAATCGAGACAGTGTAACATATCGGGTTTTTTTAGAGTTATAAAACTTTCGATAGGAATAACTGTGATTTGACAGAAGGTAGAAGCAATGTTGTTTTGACATTTCTGTTCAGTAAGCATTGACAAATTATCATGGAAAGACTCATGCCGCAACAACGTTCGAAATTTATTTTCAAATCAGTGTTCTATTCGCCAAACTTATAGAGCACTTCGTGAAATTTATGGTTTACATAATCGTCCATCAAAGCAGCTTATTCGTCGAATTATCGATAGATTTCGGACAACATTTTCTCTACTCGATGCAACAACAAGAACAAGACAAAGAACTGTACGTACAGAAGAAAATATCGCTGCTGTAAGTCAAAGTGTTAATGATGATCCAGATTTTTCTATTCGTCGACGTTCACAACAAGTTGACTCTGTGCATCCATCACATGGAAAATTTTACGTAAAGATCTCTTGGTCTACACCCATACAAGATTCAACTGGATCAAGAACTAAAGCCACTTGACCATAATAAGCGTAATTTTTTTGCTGATTGGGCCCTAGAACAGCTTGAAGTTAATAATTTTTGGTACAGATCAGCCGAATTAATTCATTTTGATATTTTTGTTGTTTTAATTTTTAAGAGCTATACTTCTGATTCTTTCGTTACATATTCCAAATCTTTTTTATTATTTCAATTTATATTATATTTGAATTCTCTATTCAAAAGATTAATTTCTGTTTCATTGAATTCTGCTTTCGAAAGATTTTTGAATTTAGGGTGAAAGATGAAAATTGAAAATCTTGGTTTTGTTGCAATTTTTTGTTTTTATGAATTCGGTCTGATTCAGAATCAAAAATTTTATATATATATATATATATATATATAAATTCAATTAAAAAACTTTTTAGAATTACGTTAAATAAATGTCTCAGAAAACACAGTTTCAATTTAGTAGACATATAGAATTAACACTCCTTACACAGTACCAAAAGTAATGAAAGAATTCTGAGAAATATAAATTATTAATTGGAAATACTAAATGAATAATACTTGAAGGATACAAAATTTTGTTTCGTATCTTGTATAATGACAACTAAATCCCTTTCCAAAAATGCAAAACATAACCTCAAGAACTTCTCCAAAACTAACTCACTTTAAATAAGTTTCTTCAAAAAAATTCCTAAAACATACAACACATCTGTTCGAATTCACATCGAACGAGGAATTTCTAATTCACTATGCAGGTACATAACAATTATGATCCCCGAGTCAGGAATCTAGGCCTTTCAAATATTTTTTCCTAGAAACCTTTGGGCTTGTTGAGGACCGAAAATATTTTTCCTTCACAGTTATCCCCCATTAGAACCGACGCCGTTTCAAGACGACAATAGTCGAATGTCATATCGGAATTTATCTGACCACATTTTGAGCACTAACAGAGTCTCTCATTCTGCGAATTAGACAAAAGGTCAATTGAAGACATCCTTTGAAGTCGCTCGTTGGCCCTCTCTTCTTGGTTCGATCAAACGGTCAAACAATATACTCTAGTCCTCCAACATTAACTTCTGATTCCACACACATTCTCTTGAAGTAAGTTTTAATCACATTTCTCCTTGTCTCTCAAGTAGTAATCAAACAGTTCTCTCATTTGAGTTACCCACAATGCAGCATTGAAGATACATTCCCAAAAAAGTCGTATCTTGTCACTTCTCTCAAGTAATAACACACATCTCTCTTTACTCTTGAATTATTTTATATTCGCATTTCAATTTAAACTTCCGAAGAACGCTCTCTCTCTCTATCTCTCTCAATAACCCATAGTGCACTGAAATGCTTGGAAGTGAATGTATTATCTACATTATTTATTTGTTATTAGATAGTAATTTGTGAAAAGTGAATCGAACAGTGAAAACAATGAAAGTGAATTTGTTGAAAGTGCACAACGGTGAAAAAGCTCAAAAAAGAACTATTCCACGAACAAGATAGTGTTTTCATCGCAATTAGAGTTAAAACTACACCGAAGCAACTCCCTCAATTTGGGTGAACAATTCAAACTTGTAATTTGTAATATATGGCTAAAAATAAACCATTAAAGCCAATTATACATTCCTTTCTCAACCCTATTTGAAGTATGCTCAACCAAGAATTTGCATACTGATTGGTTAGCGTTTAATCAATTACTAGGAAGAATTCAAAAGGATATCTCTACATACCAAGCAATTCTTTACAACATCTTCAAAAGCAATTTAGAATTCTCACAAAAGATAAACTCCTCAGTTCCATTTCATATTTAAAAAATAAAAATAATTAGCAAAAAATATCTTACCAGACCAGCAAACTATCTCATTCTGGCTGGTCGGTAAGATATTTCCTGTTAATTATTTTTATTTTTTGAATATGAAGTGGGACTAAGGAATTAATGGTTGTGAGAATTCTAAATTGCTTTTTGAAGACGTACTGCATGTTTTAGGATTTTTTTGAAGGAACTTATTTAAAATAAACTAGTTTTGAAGAAGGTCTTGAGGTTATATTTTGCATTTTTGGAAAGGGATCTAGTTTTCATAATACAAGATACGAAACAAAATTTTTTATCCTTCAAGTATTTATTAAGTATTTTTAATTGAATTTATATTTCTTGGAATTCTTTTATTCCTTTTGGTACTGTGTAATGAGTATTAATTCCATGTCTACTAAATTGAAACTGTGTTGAAACTGTGAGATATATTTTATTTAATTCTAAAAAGTTTTTGAATAAAAATTAAGATTTGTAGGAGGCTAACAGAATTAATCTGTCAGATATTTAAAATATTGTTATAATCCTTCTGTCAAGTAAAAACTTCTTTTTATTATTATATTATTTGATTGACGGACAATACTTAGAACTTTGAATGTATAACAAATTTTTCATAATAAAGCTTCAATTTTCGACAAAAAAACCACAAGAACTTATTGATTCTCCTAATACTACTTGTTTCATTTTCAAATTCAAGATGAATTTCCGTCAAGTAAAGACCGAAACAATCAAACAAATGTGGAATATTAGGATTTCAATAAATAATGTTCTAAAGAGAATAATTTTTGTAGGCTAAAATATGCAAACACGAGGATATGGATTCAGAATTTATTGCCCTCGAATCTGAAAGAAATTATTTGGAACAAATAGGTTTGGAGATGATAACCGAGGATCACACTGAAACCGAAGTTATAAGGAAAAAAATATGTAAGTCTATCGACGAACTTGTTTTCCGTATTTTTGAGAATTTCCCTATATTTTCATATTTTTGAATTCTTCAAAATTAATTGTTTCAATGGGCATCATTGCCTTGGTGGTTCAAACTCCCAGCTATCAAACGGAGATTTATTTTCGTTTTCGGTGGAGGTCAGCTTCTGTGCTCCCCCCATGTTAGAAGTACTAGTGGATCCAAGTACACTAAACTCATCCTGCTTCTCAAGAAACGAGAATGTAGCCGCACTCGTCATGGGATAATGAAAAACCCACCAAGAACAGCCCAGAGGGTACTTCTGAAAATGAAAATGTAAAGAGACGATACCTATTTACCTGCCGATTGAAATAAGTGCACAGGTTAAATTTCCGCCCAGGAATGTATTTCTGTGAACGAAGCCTTTGTAATTCTCGAAACTATATAACCTCTGATCAAAAGTTAGATAGAAAATCTCGATGGAAATCAGCAAAGCATTTCCAGATTGGTTCTTGGAATTCACTCCAAACTAAAACAGTGCCAAGCAGCAAACTTTTTGCCATATTTGATTGATATCCAGCAGAAATTCGAGCCAACTTAACCTACTTAACCCCGGCGAGGACGGATGAGTAAGGAATTGTCTGCTACCAGTCACGCCCCCTTATATGCTACATCAGGAAGCTGCAGCAGAGCAGAGTAGAAATCTGCGAGAGGGGCGGACACGCCCACGAGAATGTAGTCCTTGTACTTCTCTCCATAAGGATTGGATTCCATTTGTTAGCACAAGTTCCTTGGTAATCTCTTGTCTCAAAGATTCCATCTCTATGTTCTTTGCACCTAATGTTAACTAACCTAAAACATACAATTGAGCTAGCATCCACATGACAATGAGGAGATCAGAAAGTCCTTGCAAAAGAACACTCCAACGGAATAGAGCTCATTAAAAAGGCTGACAGCAGATGATATTAATAAGTGCCGATAGCTCAGTAGTTAGAGTCTTAGGTTGAGAACCGAAAGGTCCCGGATTCAGACCCCGTCTAAGGTTAGAAAGAAATTTTCTAGTTAGGCGGATTTTGACAACCATTTCACTGTTGGATCCAAAATTAACAGTAGTGGTCCTGAAGTGGCATAAGGACGCAGTAACAAAGCCTAAGCAGAAGACAACTTACTGGGTCGTATAAGCTGAAAACCTTCTGAGCGATCTTGACAGAAAATCTAGGAGTATCAGGATAATATAAAATATTAAAAATTATAAGATGAAAATCTGAGCTAATAACAAGAATGAAGAATGATATTTGAAGAAAAACCAACATTTCAATATCCCATAGATAAGATGCCACCAATAAGGACTTTTGTCAATAAAAGTTCTTTAATTCGCGACTTGCCACTTTTATTTCCTCGGTAATCCACCATGGTCTCTGACCGTTAAAAAGCCTGCAATATCTAACGGGACACGCTGAGTCCAGCAGAAACATCAAACTTCCAAAAGAATCTTTCAAATCCCTCATTAAAGTCAGATGCGCCGTATATACTAACTGACAAAAAAACTGCAACACTCAGAAAGAGCTGTTCAAATTTTAAATTTTTTTTGGTAAAATATAGAAAGTATAGCAAGGAGTAAATGATTAAAATGGAGGACTTTTCATGTAAACATTTTTGGTTACTTAAATATGTAGTCGTTTTTTGCAAATTTTTTAAATTTTACCACAAATCAGCTGTTCGAGGAGATCCAAAGTCGATGTTGTTGTTAAAATGCCTAGAGCATGTGTACGCGAAATTTATCGCCAGCTAAGTGAATTTGAAAGTGGTCGAATTATTGGCCTAAGGGAGGCGGAGTTGTCATTTCGAGAAATCGCTGACCATACGAACAGAAATCCAACTGCTGTTATGAGATGTTGTCAAGCGTGGTTTTATAATGCCTAAAATCGAAGAGTAGGCTCCGGACGTCAAAGGGGCACAAATGAAGTTCAAGATCGACGTCTAAGACTTATGGCTATTAGAGACCGATTAGCGACAACTCGATCTTTGGCTGATGAGTGGTTAGGAGAACAAGGCCATCCTGTAACGTGAATTCTACCAGGATTTGGTATTGGCATGACGAGCATAGCTCTTTCACCAAGTGACTACTCAGCAGTCTCCACAGTCCACCCCTAGAGGTAGAAAGTGTGATAATGAATACGCCATATCATCGCGCGAAGCGAGAACCCCTCCGAAGAGATGAACCCACCAGCTTCCAGTTTAAGCCCCGCCTCGAAAGCCAGAACCGTCTGACTAGTAGCAGCGACGCACTATTCAATCTCTACTGGCTCTGCAGGTCAGTACCCGAGTTGGTTTGTGACGCAACTCACCCGCCGGAAGGAATTCTTGTCCAAGCACCCGAATGCATTTCCATGAACTAAGATAATCTCAAGATTGATTACCTCTATTCATCCTGGTACGAGCACCGTCTAACGGCCTGTACGTCCTGACCCACCGAACCCATGTGAAGTCATTGGATTGATCCTGGCGTCAAGCACTAACGGCTAAGCCATTTCGTCGAGATCCACAAACCCTAAATATTTACGCATTGATCCGGGGCCAGGACAAGCCTGTCGAACCGCCAAGTCCCGTTAAACCGCGAGTCATTTCAAGAGAACTCCCTAGTCCAGGATGCGGACTTTTAACCACTGCCCCCTCGAGTCCAACACCAATGGGGTGGCCAGGTGGTAAAAGTAACACCTGATGGCAATCCACATTTATTGGGTCGCCTTCAAAATAGGCTCCATTTGCTCCAATACATCTATGCCAACGGCACTTCCAATTATCGAAACATTTTTTATAGGCGCTTTCCGGGATGGACTTTAGCTCTCGCGCCGAATTTTGTTTTATGGCTTCAATCGACTCAAAACGGGTGCCACGAAGGGGCAATTTTAGTTTTGGGAAGAGGAAAAAGTCGCAGGGAGCCAAATCCGGCGAATACGGTGGTTGCTGAAGCACGTTTGTTGAGTTTTTGGCGAGAAAGTCAGTCACAATCGTAGCTCGGTGAGAAGGCGCGTTATCGTCATGCAAAATCCATGAGTTGTTCGCCCACAAATTTGGCCGCTTCTTACGGATACGCTCACGCAAACGTTTCATAACGCCTAGGTAATACTCCTTGTTTACCGTCTGACCCTCTGGAACGAATTCGTAGTGCACCACGCCACGGATATCGAAGAAAACAATGAGCATCACCTTCATTTTCGAGCGGCTTTGGCGTGGTTTTTTCGGTTTCGGTTCATTTTTTGCCACCCATTCCGATGATTGCTGGCTTGTTTGCATATCGTACTCGTAGACCCAGGTCTCATAACCAGTTATAATGCGTTCCATGAATGTAGAATCGGAATTACAGCGATCCAGCATGTCTGAAGCAACCTGTTCGCGATGACGTTTTTGAAGAAAATTCAGGTCTTTCGGTACGAGTCGTGCGGCCACCTTTCTCATGCCCAAAATATCAATCAAAATCGTACGTACGGACTCGTGGGATATCTTAAGATCATGTGCTATCTCTCTCAAGCTGGTACGACGGTTTTCCAGCACCCTTTCCTTAATTTTATCGACGTTATCTTCGATCGAAGCCGTCGATGGGTGACCACTTCACGACCGTCCTTGAAGGCTCTGTACCACTGATATGCACGAGTTTTCGATAGAGCATTATCACCAAAGGCCTTTTGCAACATTTTCAATGCATCGGCTCACGAAAATTCATTTGCAACATAAAACTTTAAACAAATTCTTTGCTCAACGTAATCACCCATAGTAAAAATCGGCACGCACTCTGACATCGACTGACTTAATCAGCTGTTGCAAACACACTAGTTGACAGATCCCGCTCAAGATTGGCATAGTAATTAAGGACAGTGGTACCAACCTAGGAAAAAAAGGAGGTAATCTTAACATCTGTGCAATCCGAAGTAGTCAATATAAAGAGGGCAACGTAAACGCTTTACTGAACAACTCAATATCACCTTCAGAAGGCCTGTACACGCTTAACACACAAATGCTATGTGATATTTACTCTCAGGAACCCTCACATTATTTGAAAAAGTACTCCCTAAGAGGTTAGACTGGATTGACGACGCTTCGTAACAAACTTATTTACCGCTATACCTTCTGGCAAGAAGTTCGGATCTAAGGACTTTTCAAGAAGCTCAGTTGGTACAGTGATCTTGAATGACGAATAAATGTCGGGTCTTCCAGATGAAAGTTCCTCAGTTGTAGTTGAAGGACTAAGTCGCGACACATGCAAATGTGTACCAGGTTTCTTTGGAACCACTTGCAGGGTACCAGATTTTGATGTGCCCATTATTGGCCTCAAGACTCTTTTAGAGGGCACTGCACTCCTAGATGCCAACGAAGACGTTTGAAAACTCGCAACTGTCTTTACGGGCTGATTCAGTTTTACTACGTTATTTTGGTCAATATTTGATATTTTCATTCCATTATTTTATATTTTTGGGGTGCTGTGAAATGTTTGATGATTCTTTATGTTTACTTAAAAGAAATAGTGTTTCTGAGACATTTTAATTCAATTTAATTTTCAAAAATTTCACAGAATTTTTTGAATTAAAATTTGAAGAGTTTTTCCAGAATTTCACTGCTTTATATTTGAAATATTGAAAAAACTCTTTTCGAAGTAATATACCCTTTCAGTTTAATTTTTTTTGTAAATAAATGATATCGAAATTCAAGTGTCTTCCTTTAATCGACCAGTAATATGAATTCCCGTCAAATAAATACCAATGCAATGAAATAAATTATTTAATACTTTATTTTCGTAGGTGATATGAAAAAGAACTGGCACATCCTCTCGTCCAAGTTAACCGATCAACTAGAAATTCTCCGCACAAAACAACACTTTATAGAATTCAGACGCAATTATGATATATTCATATCATGGATAGAAGCAGAGGTGGAATTTTTTTCCAACGACCCCCGTTTTGACAAGCTCGACGAACTTGAATCATATGTTCACCAATTTACTCGGAAGGAAAAGGAAGTCTTCAGGAAGGAAGTGGAAGCAGAAGAACTCAGAGCAACCGCCGATTTTTTCATAAAAGACGACTCTCCGCAGGGCTATCAGGTTTCACAGAGAAAGGAGAACCTAAATCAATATTGGCAATCGCTGAAAACGGTAATTCAAGAAAAGAAACCCCAATTCCACGAACTCATTCGATTCCATAAATTATGCTGCAGGGTAGAAGAGTTACTGTCTTGGATATCTCGAAAGAAAGCTTCTATTATTCATGGCGATTACGGAAAAGATTTGACCGAGATTGTGGTCCTTCTATCGAAAGCTGATGGTAATTAATCTATTTTCCATATATTGAACTACGCACACCGTCAAAAGTCTTGCCCCCCCTATCAACTCGCAATTTGTTGAATGTAAAATGACAATTTTTTGTGTGTGGAATCTTCTCTATCTTATCACTTAAATGAAAACAATAAACCACCAGAAAATGTTTCTTCTTCGGGAGAATACAGGTGTATTCAAAGTTTTTCAGTTTTCAGCGAATAACGAGAGTTGTAATACTTTTACTTACTAATATTCCGTGGAAAATGCCGGAACATCCAGTTTCTCAGTTTGACCGGGCAAGAATAGTAGCCCTCCATCAAGAAGCTTTGTCGAACCACCAGATTACGCAACGTTTGAATATTCCACGGATTTCAGTGAGGCGCATAGTGGCCTTTTTCCTGGAAAACGGATTGTGAGCGCTAGGTGAATTTATACCCCAAAAAATACCCAAACGAGAAGTAATCCAAAGTTTTTCAGAGAATCATTCACTCAGGTAGCATACAACCGCGTAGTCAAAAGCAAATTCAATTATTTAATTGTATCAGTCCTTACTTGGTGAAAATCCATATTAAATGATATTTAAATAAGGTTATTCTGATTTTCACCAATTTATTGATATGTTCACAACAATTGTTTCGCTATCACAGTAGCATCATCAGGCAAGATCACATTTTGAATAACTAAGCTTGTTTCCGAAATCCGTTGCTATTTATATTACAGTAAGTACGTTCGTTAGTTCATTAGTGCACCTTCATTTAAACTTTCGAAAGAACTTATTCAGATTATTTTAAAAGAAACTAAATTCCAAGCTAAATACTCGATAAAAAATTCACTACAGCTAATAAATAAAATAAAGAATATCCACTTACCACATAATGCTAAATTCATTTCATTTGACGTACAAAATTTATTTCCAAGTATACCACCAAACGAAACAATTAAACTGGTATATAATCTAGTAATCAACAACAGATGCAATACAATTATCAATTTATTATTATTATTTTTTTATTATTATTATTATTATTATCCTGATACTCCTAGATCTTCTGTGAAGATCCCTCAGAAGCTTCTTCAGCTTGTGCGAGTTAGGAGTTCAGTTGTGTTCTGTGTAGGCTTTGTTACTGCGATCTTGCGCCACTTTAGGTCACAGCACTGTTAATTTTTGACCCAACAGTGAAATGGTGGCAGACACCCGTCCAACTGAAAAATTTATTTTCCACCTGAACAGGATTCGAACCCGGACCTCCCGGTCACGAGTCCGATGCTCTCCCGCTGAGCTATCCACACACATCAAAGAAGATATTTTAGAATATCTAGATATTTGCACTAAACAAAATTATTTTCAATTCAAAAATAAAATTTATAAATCTGAAAACGGTTTGATTATGGGAAATATCTTAAGTCCTTTATTAGCAGAAATATTCATGGACAATATTGAAACTAAAATTCACCAAAATCCCCTTAAGAAATACTTTTTATATTGGTATACATATGTAGACGATATTTTCTGTTGCTTCACAGGTACAGACAGACTTTTGAAAAAATTCTTTTTATTCATCAATGAAATACATCCTTCAATTAAATTCACTATGGAAACCGAACATAATAATTCTATTAATTTTCTTGATTTAACTGTTACTCGAATAAACAATTCACATGATTTTTCAATATTTCACAAACCAACCTATACGGATTCTATTATACACAATAAATCAAATCATCCTCTAAATCAAAAATTATCAGCATTTAATTGTATGATCCATAGATTAGTTAATATTCCCATGAATCGAGAAAATTATATTTCAGAACTTAACATAATTAAACAAATAGCTATTAGTAATGATTATGATCCTAAGTTGATAGACAAATTGTTGATGAATAAAAATAATAAAATAGCTTTAAATATGGTGTTTCCTAATATAAAAGAAAATTTTAAATACATTTCCTTAAAATACACTAAAGGTATTTCTGAGAAAATCGCTACATACCTCAAAAATAAATATAATTTGAGGACTTCATTTAAAACGAATTCAAACTTGAGTAAATTTATTAAAAATAATAAAGACTTTACACATAAAGATGATAAATCGGGGGTTTATAAGTTAACCTGCGGTGATTGCCCTAAAGTTTACATAGGACAGACTGGAAGAACTTTCCGTCATAGGATTTGTGAACATTTGAAGAGTTTCCTCAATAATAAAAGTAATTCTACATATTCCAACCATTTGTTAGAAACAGGACATACTTCCAACCATAACTTTGAAATTCTACATATAGAAAGCAAAAGTTATGCCTTAAATCTGTTAGAATCCCTAGAGATAAATAAACATAATAAAATTGGAATATTACTTAACGAACAAATAGATTTAAATAACTCACCTCTGTTAAATATATTCAGATAAGCTGGAGTTTGCAGAGACCCTTTTTTGGGTTTTAGTGCTCAATAAAAATTTATTGTACTTACTGTAATATAAATAGCCATGGATTTCGGAAACAAGCTTAGTTATTCAAAATGTGATCTTGCCTGATGATGCTACTGCATCGGCTTCAGCTCTAGACGAAGTTGCAAGTGAACCGTTCTCTTCTATCAGAGGAGGTAATCTTGAATGCAAGAAGTTGTTGCCAATTTTCTTTGCCACTGACCAAAACTGGCGGTATCTACGGGGACAGTTTATGAACTTGTTGGTTAATATTTAAATTATAAGCTTCTTTGGCTTCAGTTGTGGGCTGATTGCATGCGTTTGTAGTTGGCACGTGTCTCGTCAGATGAATTTTCCCTATGGGTATGAGGCATAAAAATCACGCAGAACATCCTAGTCTGCTGCATTATTGTGCCAAATCCTACATAGTTTCTTAGACGAAACAGGTTGGATTTTATGAGTCAGATGCGATGCTTTCACGAGGCATTGATCGGAATTGCCTAATGGTGCTGAAAGAGCAACATTTTCGCGCCCTGCTCCACTTGTCAAAAAATGGTTCAGTGTATTAGTCGTATTTTCTGGATGACCAGGAACTCTTGTAGGCTCTTCGACTAGTTCGGTGAAATTATGCCTTATGGGAAGGGTCTGCCTTCCAGCCTCATCAGTTTTCATTTAGTGTTTGGGCCAACCCGAATTATGAGCATTGATGTCGCCCTGTGCGATAACTTAGGCATTTGGATGGTTGATTCGAATCCGGTCGATCTTGCTTGAGAGATGTTCGAAGAATCTTGCTGTGTTCTTGTCATTCGAAGATCGATAGATGCAACACATAAAAATAGTGTGACCACCTGGCATGAATTTGAGCCACATGCTGTCTAGTTTGCTAGGTTCCATCAACATCTTGGATTATGAAGAAAAAATTTGATATATTTTATTTTTGTGCACTCTCTATGCTTTTATCAATTTCTCTAAAGAATAGGAAGTTTTTCAATATTTAATCAGGTTATTCTGATTTTCACAAGTTTTTATTGTTATTTAATAACAATTCTTCCGCTATCACAGTAACATCTTCAGTGTGGTGATATCTTACATTTCGAATAACTAAATCGGTTGCTTCTAATATTAGAGTATATACTCTGATATAAATTGCAAGAGTATTAAACTGCATTAAAGTATATACTCTAAAATAAATAGCAACCGATTGAGAAAACAAATTCAGTTATTCAAAATGTAAGATACTACCTACTTGAAGATGCTACTGTGAAAGCAAAACAATTGTTGTACTATATCCTTTCATATGAGCTTGAGCATGTTGGTGTTGGTGGATCCTGGTTGAGCTGGTTTAGGTCTCACTAAACAAATAGATCTCAATATGTCAAGATAGGAAAGTTCAGTTCAGGATTGTTTCTATCAACATCAACATTAGAGGTATTCGGGATTGCTTAGATCTGCAGGCTGATCTGGACAGTCTTGTAGGATTTTGCGAGTCTTCGTCGTTGATATGGAATAAAACTAAAATTTACTTTCAATACTCTGTATCTGAAATTACCTTGAACCGAGCTGAAATAGTCAGGGATTTGGGTTTGGATCCAAACTTCTCTATGATGAGAAATCGCGTGTTCGCGTTCTTTTTCTAAATAAATAAATAAATAGAAATAACAATAAAAATTTGTGAAAATCAGAATAACCTTATTTAATATTCTTTAATATGGATTTTCATCAAGTAAAGACTGATTCAAATAAACAGAAAGTTTTTTGATGTCATTATCGAAGAATGTAATCGGTCGTGTCTTCAGCCAATTGCTCACTCCTTCTGAAAACGTCGCCCTCCCAATTATTCTTTGAGTGAATTGAAGATGTGATAGTCACACGGAGACAAGTGTGCAATAATATTCAGCATTGATCGTACGTTTTCATGAAGGAAATCAATAAGCAATAGCCCTCTGCTTTAGCAAAAAACAGCTGCAAGAACTTTTCCCGCAGATAGACAAGTTTTGGTTTGTCGAGATGGGGATACTTTAGGTTCTTTCCACGCCATGCTGGCTTGTTTAGATTCTGGAATGTAATGATTCACCCATGCCTTATCACAGGTGACAATGTGAGTCGAGAAATCATCACCATCTTCTCGATATCGCGTTAAAAGCGTCTCACATTCAGCAAGACGGTGCGTTTTGTCATTTTGCGTTAGTAGGAGAGAAACCAATCTTGTCGATACTTTTTTATAACCCAGCCCATTAGAAATGCTTTCAAACAACAAGTCAAAAATGAGAAGAATGAGCAGAAGGGGCTCATTCAATATCTATGTCACAATAAGATAATTCATTCTTAGCTCCTATTTATACATCCATAGAATACAATATAAAAGGTCTTTCAATTGAAACGCCCCATTTTTAAATTGACACTATTTAAATATTTTAATATTTACAGATATATTCTGTTAGCCTTCTAGATATTTAATTTCAAAAAATTATATTTAATATTATGACTTCAAGAATAAAATTAATGTTATATCAGTACTACTTATATCAAACGACAAATAAAATGAACATTTATTATAACACATCCAAATGATATAACAAAATCCAATAAATATAAATTGTTAACAAAAATCCATTTATTTTATTCATAATATATAATTATTTGGTTTCCTTAACATTCTTTATACAGATGGTCCTTGTGCTATAACAGAGGCCCTTAAATTGCCTTTCAATCTTTTAGATCAATGGTAAACCACAGAACTATTTATTACGATCCATATTAGACTCCATTTAAATGTTCATTATTCATTTACCAAGAAGCTTTCTGAATTGTTAAAGGTAAGTAAATACTTTTTGTTGATTGATGTTATATTTTATTGAATACGATTGAGTACTAACGAAGCAAAGTCTCTCTTAAAATTTGTTTTTTAGTAATGTTTTTACATATTTTGAGATTTTCTAAAAAGTAACTTAGATATCGAATAATATTTCATATTCTAAGTAAGAGAGTTTTATGATGAAATTCTTAAGATTATGTTAAACATTTTTGAAAGATATTTGTTTTCGTAAGAGGGATGAGCAGAAACAAAATTTTGTCTACTCGAAATATTTAATTTATAAGATCTTCGTTAACAATTTATATTTATTTTATTTTGTTATATCATTTGGATGTCTTATAATGAATGTTTATTTTATATGTCGTTTGATATAAGTGGTACTTATATGACATTAATTTAATTCCTGAACAAAATTTGAATATTAAAACAAATTAATATATGTTTATCTTCTACAATTTTAATTTAAAAAATTTTATTCAAAAAACTTTTAGAATTAAATTAATGTCTAAAACAAGCACCGCTTATATTTAATAGACGTATATAATCTAAACTCAATATACAATGTCAAATGGAATAAATAAACCAAAAGATACACGAAAGTCCCTAAAATTAATAAATAAATATTTAAAGGAGACAAAATTTGTTTCTGGTCTTGCCCTCAAAACGCCATTTGTATCTTAAAAACATGAACACACTTAAAGGACCTCTCAAAGAATATAATTTATTTGAAATATTTAATATATTTAAATATTCGAATAAGTAAATTCAGAAATCTCTCAAAGCATGCATTATATCTTCAAAAAACAAATATAGTTCAAAGCAATTCCGTCTTCAGTCCTGAAATATATTCAAAATATCAAAATCAAAAAACTAACCTGTACCAAACCACTCAACACGTGTAAATGAAAAATGTTTCGATACATAGATCATCTTTATAATTCAAGATTCTATTTTATTTTATATATAATATATAATTATATCTTGGCTTCAATAAATCTCATTATGCAATGTCAATGAATTTAAGTAAGTCTTAAAAATAGCTCACACTGTTCTTTGATTCTGTTAGAGCATAGATAAATCTTGAATTATAAAGATGATCTATGTATCGAAACATTTTTCATTTACACGTGTTGAGTGGTTTGGTACAGGTTAGTTTTTTGATTTTGATATTTTGAATATATTTCAGGACTGAAGACGGAATTGCTTTGAACTATATTTGTTTTTTGAAGATATAGTGCATGCTTTGAGAGATTTCTGAATTTACTTATTCGAATATTTAAATATATTAAATATTTCAAATAAATTATATTCTTTGAGAGGTCCTTTAAGTGTGTTCATGTTTTTAAGATACAAATGGCGTTTTGAGGGCAAGACCAGAAACAAATTTTGTCTCCTTTAAATATTTATTTATTAATTTTAGGGACTTTCGTGTATCTTTTGGTTTATTTATTCCATTTGACATTGTATATTGAGTTTAGATTATATACGTCTATTAAATATAAGCGGTGCTTGTTTTAGACATTAATTTAATTCTAAAAGTTTTTTGAATAAAATTTTTTAAATTAAAATTGTAGAAGATAAACATATATTAATTTGTTTTAATATTCAAATTTTGTTATATTTCTTCTATCAAGTAAAAGGCCTTTCTATTTTATTTTTAATTCCTGAAGTTATAATATTGAATATAATTTTTTGAAATTAAATATGTGGCTAACAGAATATATCTGTAAATATTAAAACGTTATGAATCGGATAATTCATAATAATTTCACTAACCAAAAGGAAAAAATCAACACTCCAATCAAACGTAAATTCAAAAATAATATAAAAAAGGAACACAAAATTTAAAAGAAAATGTAAAGGCACCGTCGTGAAGTCAACAGTTCATTTCTCTTTCAAATTTGTGAATAACCTTTCAAAGAAGCTTCATATGATGAATTGAAATGAAGCTGTGTATGGATTCGAACACTGGTTCTGAATTTAAAAGTATGAGGCGTCAGCCATATGGCTATCTGAGCTATTATAATTTGTTGATTTCTTCATATATATATTTGCAGGTTTCAAATGTCCATTTTTCGAGAATTGAAAGTTAGAAAAATTCTCGAAATTATGCATTAGCCTTCGTGTCTTTATTTCACATCTAAACAGTAACTTTGAACTCTCTTTCGAAAATATTAGAAAAAAACAGTTCGTATCGAGCAACAGCCGTGATCACATCTCCATATCTGTTCCTATAAGAAATTATTCCGATAATATTAATTTCAATATTATTCTGATCTGAAGTTAAACATATTTTTGTAAATATATCTACAAAGAATAATTCGGGTCTTTTTGAATCCGAAATGTTTCAGGCTAGCGGTACTTCATCAACAATCAATTCGGATGTAGAAGAAAGTGCATCGCAAAAGGGCAAACGTAAAAAAAAGGTGGCAAGAACAATCCAGCACCCAAGAAAAAACATCAATGCAAAACACCGGATATCGTATTCAAAGAGTCACAAATAATAAGAAATAAAAATCAAAACGATGCCCAACAAATGGAGGTCGAAAAATCCAATGAACCACAAAAAACAGGTGATATGAATCGTCAACAACAACCACAACATACAAATTCCACAACAAAAATCGCAAACAAAACTATTCCGCTAAAATGAATGAAATTAAAACTATGGATTTCACAAATTTATTCTATATAAATAAGGAAAAAGAAATGGACAGAAACGAAATGACGTCCCTATGGGGATCTGAATTCCGTAATTCAAAAGATATAATTCTTTAAACTAAATTGGGTTTGTCTTTAAATGTAATAATTGGAAATGTACACTAGAAAAGGGACTGGAAGAACTCAAAAAGGAAAACAAAATATTAAAATATAAAGAAACAACTAACCAAAAACAACAAAACGAGCGAAGAGAGCCGCTGCAAACCTACTCTGTGGAGATTGCATCGCTCGAAATTAATATTAAAGAGGAAAGTATAAGTCAATATCTAACATCCATTGATATAAAGCACAGATACTGCAAAAGAATAATTTCAAGAAACAATAACAATCCTACCAAATTTATAAGAATTATCACTGGTGAAATCGAATCATTTGAATACCTCTTTTCTACTTGAATCGACACTACTTAGTTCACTCCAGTCACCTGCCTGAACCAACCCCAGTATCGTGTGGAAAATGTCTGCAATTTGATCATACAACTGAAAATTGCCAAAATTTACCGAAATGGTCGAAACGCCAAGGTCCTCATAAAATGTCGATGTGTAAAACTAACAACACACCAAAATGTCTGAGTTGTAGTGCAAGGGGACCATATAGCCTGGTCCTTAAAATGTCCGCAACACCCGAAAAAACCTATTGAATGAATACCTAATCAAACCACAAAATAGAAGAACAAGGGAAATCGAAGATTTATCCAAGAAAATTAACAGGATCCACGCACCTATCACAGTACATGATGACATCATAAATACATACTGCCGTAAAATAAATAATCCCAAGAACATCAACAGAAACGAAATCATTCATAAACTGAAAAAAAGTTTCATTGACATTGACACTACAGTCGTTTTCTCTGGGAACGGATTTTATATACTGATGTTTGACTTAGAAGATCCAGTCGAACCCTCGCCCACAGAACCAACAAACAACAAGATAAATATGCAAATTCATGTCTAAAATTAAAATAATATGCAACAATATCAACAGTTATATCCCAAAGAAACATCTTATCAACTATTTTATAGAACAAAGTGAAATAACGTGTGCAATGTTTGTGGAGGCGAAAGTTGATAAATGCCATAATGTTGACTATAAAGATTGGACTGTAATAAAAAGAATAGGACACAAGGTACAAAATGTGAGAGGGGAACCATAATTCAATGTCACCCTTCTTTAAAAGCAGTAAAGACAATCCACCTGTAGCTAACGACCCCTTGAATGAGGTCACACATTTCTCGATCCCATTTAAAAATGACAAGCTCCATTTATTCTTAGTATACTTCCACCCAAACAGCAAAATAGAAGAAACAGTTTTCACAAAAGCCTCATTGTACAAGAATGCACTATTGGCGATTTTAATGCTACCACGTCCAAAAAAATAAATCAAATTAATAAATTCCTGAATGGCAGCAACTCACGAAATTTGGCAGAATCCTCACGAAATTTGGCAGAAATTTTCGCACTGTCATCCACTTAAATACCAAATTTGATATTTATCGGATAAGCAGTTTTCGGGTTATTGATAAAAATCATATTGATGAAACAAGAATAAGGTTCAAATGTGAATAACTGCGGAACCATTGGACCAATTTTAGCCATTAACGAACTTAACCGAGGTATTCAGTGTCCAAAACAATCGATGAGAAATCTCAGAAGTAATTTTCAAATACGCAAACGATCTGAAAAATCCGACCCGGTCCAAGCGTAAACTGTTCATCTGGACTATCTAGTTGTCGTGGTAAAAGTAGGAGGTCACTGGACAGTGGAATCAAACTATTCTGAAGTAGCTGGCGCACAGTTATTGGCAGCCAATAACCGACTCAATTGTGACGTTAAAATTATCACCATTGTAGCAAGTTTGACAGATATGATATTGCTGTCTATCGAGATGATGGTTTGTCCTATCGAGATGTGGGCCGTGTTAATTATTTTGTAATTAAGGTAAGGCGTGCATATCTTGTCAAGATATATGAAGGTAGATAAATACCAAGAAAACCAAGGCGTACTACAGAGCGTCCAGATAGGCTCTTCAAACAAATAGTTCTACAAAACCATGCTACCATACGTCGATATGATAATGATAAAGTGTGCCAAAATACAATAGTTTTATCAATCCTAAACTCAATAAAATTTAAATAAATATGACACACTGAATAATTAAGGAGAGGGAGATGCGGATCCCTCAAGCACTATTAGACAATTTCAACCTGAATAATATACCAAAATTTTAAGATTCTTCTTACCCTTAGACTCCAAGACAATAGATTCGAAACAAAACTGGGCATACGCGATTTTCTACAAGAAACGACCTATTCAACACGAACAATAAACGATAAAGAACGACTACCGGTACCCTTTAATTCCTTGGTCGCGGAACTTGGCACTATATTCAATTTCTCTAATTCTTCTGAGTCAATTCTTAAACTTA
Organism: Megalocaria dilatata; assembly: GCA_034642435.1. Classification (NCBI taxonomy): domain Eukaryota; kingdom Metazoa; phylum Arthropoda; class Insecta; order Coleoptera; family Coccinellidae; genus Megalocaria; species Megalocaria dilatata. The sequence goes on from CM067863.1 coordinate 14,346,822, forward strand.
AAAAAAATAACTTATATCACTCAATATAATAATAAAAATGCTAAACTCTGAGACCAATTCGAGCCTCGCACCGCGTTCTCGACGATCTTACTAGTTTTTCCGACGTGTCAAGACTCCACAACAAACTCTCTTTTGGCCATTATAATACCTTGTACGCGTCGGTTTTCTCCTTCCAAATTTTGATCCTTTCACCTGCTCAAAATTGCAACTTTTTTCAAAATTTCAGCACTTTGTCGAGCCAAACGTGTTTATTTTGACGTCAGCGTTTTTCTCTGAAACTTTCCGTTCCTAAACTCATCTGAAGGAATATGTTTACGTTTCGTGCAATCAGCTCTCATGAACTTTTTAATCTGTAGTTTGTTATTATTATATATAGGCCAGAGTAAAAGAATTTCCTTTCATGAAGCCGCCGGTCGTGCATGCCTCGAAAGAGAATTCCTAAGTTTATCATTAACTGGTCTGGGAATTTGAATAAACAAATTAATTCAGGGGCATTGAACCTCGCATTGAATTTGCTTTTGTCCACTGAATTAATCCCTGTATCATTACATCCCTTTCACGAATTCTGAACCTTGTTGGTTTACCACAGTAATATTGAGTTTGTTGTTGAGAGGCTAATATGAAGGACTGTTGGGGTAATGGTTTGGGAGGTATCCTACAAATTTATTCTTTGTCTTATTAAGATGACCATTCACAAGTCTTTTTTCCGCAAGACAACGCACGCGTCTATATATATATATATATATATATTCCTTGTGCAATATCCATTTATTCTTTTCATCTGCACCTATGATAAAACCATAGAAGGCATTTTATTCGAATTATTCGAAACTTAAATGAAATTATCTATGTCCATTAATGCTCATTTATTGCTTATTGTTTGACGCGTTTTGTTTACATTGTGTGGCTTTATCAGACTGAATTATAGAGAGACTTCATATATATATTGAAGTCTGATGAAGTTGCATAATGCATAATAAATATGAATCGACATAGATGTTTGATTTGAGTTTATATGGATTTCCATCAAGTAAAAACCAGGAGCATTCAGGATTATTTGAAAATATTTAAGTATTAATAGCAAATGAACAGAATCGGCGACGTAACTTCTTGAATCCTGAAATCAATAATTATGGTGTTTTTTTACGAACCAAACAATTCTTATCACTCAAAACAACAAGCGTTTATTCGCAAGGGACTTTTTCTAGAAAATAATTGTGTCTGTAAAATGCTTAGTGAATCCATATAAGTTTGTTACATTCTCTAAATGTATAATCTCTTTTGTTGAAGGAATTCAAAGTATCTTGGAAGAAGTGGAACCAAGATATGATGATATTATTGAAGAATACGATAACTTGACTCCATTACGTTTGAGAATGATTACAGGCATCATTGTTGATGAAACTGTAATTGAGCAGAGCTGGCTGGAGCTGACAACTGAAGTTGAGGTGAGCAAGGGTGTTTTATTATTATTTTTGTTCGTACTGTGTTTCTACAGCGTTCAATAAATGAGGTATTACCAATTCGATAATTCTGGTTTCATAATTTCAGGAAATTTCCATTTGATGTTTTGAGTATATTTAGCAAATATTCAGTATCCAATCAAAAATATGAAAAAGACAAAATGCAGTGCAAGTTCTTCTTGTCCAAAAGTTGTGAGATCTCATATTAAACCATGTCAGTTATTTTAGTGAGTATCTATGGAAGCACTCATTCGAAATCTCTGTCAGAAATTGATATACATATTTAGTTTTTACTCTACCGGTGGTTGCGTAGAGCAGGATATGTACTGTGTGCACTACTGGACTTGGCGTTATTCACAATGTAAATTTAATTATTATGAAAGTTATATTTTGAAACGACATTGTGGAAATTATGTCATTATTATTATTATAAGTATTATTATTATCATTTATAGTGACAGTATCGATATGAAACATCTTTATATCTATGTAGACTTTTTTTGTCAAAAGCCTAGGGATTTGACTGAAATTAGTTGAACCAGAATTTCAACATATGACAATTGTTTCGACCTTGAAAAACAGGTCTCATCAGATATATCTAATACGGATTCAAACAAATCATAAAATAGAAAACACTTCGAAATTAAGCAAACCAGCACACACGACTAATGTATTGGAGACGCTAGAGACATGACAATTCAAACCCACCCGTACTCAAACATAGAAAACAAATAACAGATATTATTCTTCCCAAATAATGTTCTATGATAAAAAGCCGTATTTCAAAAGCAATACATAATTAAGAAATTTTAGTGCAATGATGACTCCGCATGAAATTAATCCATAAATAACAAAATGAATTAAAAACAGTATATGAGACAGTAATTTATTTCCACAAAAATTTTTCATTTTTGTGGAAATAAACAACTAATAAATATACATTTTTTTTTATTTGAAATGAGTTTCCACCAAGTAAAGACCGAATCAATTAAATATTTACAAAATGAATTGACATTCGAGTCGATACTTGATAGTATTTAAATAAATTTAAATTCAGAATTCGTTCTGGAAGCTTTCACTATATTTATCAAAAATTTATCGTTGAAGTTTGCACAAAAAATTCTGAATTTAAATTGATTTGAATACTTTTATCAAGTATCGACTCAAATAGTATTTGATGATTAATTTCATATAGAAGCAACAATCTACAAAAATTCCTCAATTATGTATTATTTTCTGAATACTGGCTATTTTTCCTTTTTTATGTTTGATAGCCCGAGCAAAGGGAAACCTATGTCATCTAGTTGGTGCTTCGGGCGGAAAGTTATGTCTTGTTTACTCTCGCCTTGAACTCTTGAATATAATACACTGAAGGAAATAGATCATTTGGAAGCGTGTTCTACAACTGGCCAGTTCGATGGAAGAAGGAATTCTGATAGACATAAGTTCTCGGAGTTGTTAATTCAACTGCATAGGGAATCTGGCGGAAGCTGACATCATTGATAATATCTCAGGATAATATCTATAGAACAAGCACAAGTCGGCAGCTATCTATGTTCCACCGACTGCAAATTGGCTGTTATAGTTGAGCAACCAATCTGCCGTACTGGTCTTTTCTGGATGGAATAAAAGTTGTAAAGAATGGTTGGGTGCTGAGCTCCAAATTTGAAAGCAGTATTGGATTTTTTTTTAGATCTGGGCTTTATACAGTAGCAGAACCTGATTTGCAGAGAAATATTTCCTAGATTTGAAAAAATTACCCAGTTTTTTTGCGATATTAATCGCATGTTTCCCCCACAGACCGTAAAGTTGACAGTCACGCCAAGAAGACGCATGAAACCACTTCATTGAAGCACCTGGATTTCCATCATCAAGTCAGAACTCGCGAACTGAGTTTTCCGAGGAGATTGTTGTTTGGATCTTCAAGGCATTGAATTGCACCAAATTTCGTTGACCACTTTTGATCATCCTTTTGAGATACTCATTCAGGGAATCGATTTGCGGCATGAGACTCAATGGTGTTCAAAGATTTGTCCCTGGTCAAAAAAGACATCAGCGTGCTATCATCCGCGAAGCTCACAATGTGGTTCTTGGTCGTGCTAAGAAGATCGTTCATGTAGATCGGGAAGCTGGTGGACGACAAAAATGAGTCTTGGGGCACTCCAGCGTTCACGTTGAAACCACGGGAATCGACATTATCCACGACCATATGAATATTCTTGTTGGGGAGTAAACTCATTATCAAGTTGCAGGGCTCCCTTACGAAGACAGCTTATTCAAGAGGGTTATATCAAACACGATCGAAAGCCTAGGATATATCCAGAGCAACTAACCTAGATGCCCCATAGCGCTCAATGGCCCTTGTCCACACTTACGTCACATAGCTAAGGGGGTCACCTGTTGATCGTTGTTTGCGAAAACCATATGGTCTGTTATTGATGAGACCTTTACTCTCTAGGTATCTAACCATTTCGAGATTTATAGCTGCTTCCGTGACTATTTGGGCTATTGAGCGGTAGTTTGATGGAGAACAGGTGTAAGCTCTGGTGAACACTTTTTGAATACAAGGGAAGGAATCCCGTCTGGTCCAGTTGCTTTCTTGGAATTGAGTCAACCCAGCACTCGACGAATGATTCGTAGTCTGAAGTATATATTCCTCATCCTAGATGAAACAGTTGGAATTGTTGGAGGTTCCAGACCAAATGTTTCGATAGTTAACAGCGAACATCCGCACGATGAGATCGGCTTTAGCTTTTGGCGAAGTTGCAAGCGAACCGTTCTCTTCTATCAGAGGAAGTAAACTTGAATGTGAGAAGTTACTGACAATTTTCTTTGCTATCGACTAAAACTGACGAAAACCTAGGTTAGTGTATGAGTTATGAGTCCAGTGTATTTGCTGTGTCCTCTGGATGATCAAGAACTCTGTAGACTCTTCGACTAGCTCGCTGAGATTACGGCTTATGGCAAAGGCTTGTGCATGTCAGCCACATTAGTTTTGTTTGAGCCAATCCGAATTATGAGCATTGAAGTGATCGGTACAATAACTTTAGAATTTGGGTGATTCATTTGAACTCAGTCGATCTTGCTGGAGAGATGTTCGAAGAATCTTGCTGTGTTCGTGTCAATCTAAGATCGATAGTCGCAACACAAAAAAATAGTTGACACTACATGGCATTAGTTTGAGCCACATGATATCCAGGTTTACTGGGTTTCATCGTTTCCTTCCTCTGACAAGCGAGAATATACACACTAGCCACCTTTGTACCGAATCCAAGAATGTAGTTTGTATCCAATGCAGGATAGATACGTATTGTTTGTAGTTGGTTTCATCTTGTTTTCGGCAAGAATAAGTATATTGAGTTTGTTTTTTTGCAGATATTGATGAACACAATCTACATTCGCACACTTTGAGCCAGTGGCGGCTCCTGACAGTATAAGATGGTGAGGCACATCAGAAAAAAAATTATTGTAATATATATATATATATATATATATATATATATATATATATATATATATATATATATATATATATATATATATTACAATAATTTTTTTTCTATATATTTTCAACTCTTGCATACAGAGGTGCATCGTAATATCTATCAGACTTTTTAGAATTTGTAGATTTTCTTTGAATCTAGCATTAAAATTTTGAATTTCAATTTGATGCGATATTTTGTTTCTGTTTCCTCATAAGGGTAGGCTTGCAATTCGATGAAATATGTTGAGCACTTTTATTGTGTAGCAATAGACCCCGAGACAAATTTTTCAAATCGCTATAACCACTTTTTGACCAAACTCTGTCGGAATTTGTATTAGTTGCTGCGGATAAAATGCACGGTCAACAAAATGATTTATTCAAAGTTATATTGCCAGTAAGCCAGTCGTACTTTTTATACCATGTATTTTGAAACCTCCGATTTGATTTTCTGACCCCACCCATAGTCACAAGACATTTACTTAGATCTGGAACAGGTCGCTTCACTTCTTTAATTATGGATAATTTATCCTCATAGGAATGACTCGAAAAATGTTGCTGATTTATTGAAAAATTTACAGAATCACAAGAATTTAAAATATATTCATTTATTTACCTTGGGAATTTGAGACGACTGACTTGGTCCCGCTAAATCTATTTCGCCTTCTGGTAGTAATTAAGGCGATGAACAAAATGAAAATTTTTTTCAAAAAAAGTTCACACGAACACGGAGACAAACTTACACGAGACAGTCGAGACATAGCAAACGCTACCACCAAATCACAACAAAACGAAACTAACTAGATTTCCCGATTAAACGGAATAGTGAAAAATAATTGAAGTTCGCTCTTCGGAGAGGCATGCCTCAAATCTATCTTCAAAAGCCACCTTCAAAGGCGTAGGAATACTCTTGATTTATCATCGTGTCGATGTAGATAACGCACTAGACAACGAAGCGCGTGAGGCATGCCTTGAACTCTTTACTCTTAAAGAGGAAGTGAGATGGATATATGATAAATTAAGAATGAAATAGATTAATAAAATATTTGATTACTTCGATTGATACGTGTAATTTCCAGAATTCATTTGGTGAGGCACTGCCTCACCTGCCTCATAGGACAAGCTGCCACTGGTTTGAGCCCAGGCCTCTTATATTTCACGATTCGATAATTAATCAGTTAGTGGTTGGTATTACAGTCTTGGTTTGAATGGCCTGAGGATAATAGGTGTCAGAATATACAAGCTATGCTCCTTGGGATAGCTGCCCCCGGAGATCAGAACGGGAGGTGGAACATTTTATCCCCGGAAGCGACATCTTGACTAAAACAAAAACCCCGTTTCAAAAAAGTCGGTGAACACATGTATTGTGATCTAAAATTCCCAAAGACGGGCAACTCACCTCGCGATAACGAAACACACTCCTTTCTTGTTCACGTTTCTGTTCGTCCATTATGATTGTAGCAACTTGAATTTGAACTTATTTATATTAAAAGCTTTAAAATGGTCAGGTTTTGAATTGTAAACTTTTACAGCATTATAAATAAGGGATCTTTCGAACATTGCAGTTTTATGTTGTGGTACAGTAAAAAAGCATCGAGATCTTGTATATTTGCCATGAACTCCAGTACGTTTTACGTATTTGCTTTCAGCGTATGGGAAGCCTCTGGGATTTTTAGCAATTTATGTACAAAATTCGAGAGATGGTGCCTTCGACGATTCTCCATATTCAGCCAGTTGCTTTCTGATATTGAATGCGATACATGGTCAAATTTTCGCAATCCATACATAACTCTGCAGCATGCATTTTGCACCCTCTGTATTCTGTACTTGTCTTTAACGATTAAACACAGCCCATAAAGAAAATCGCAGTAATTAAAATGGGATAGAACAAGACTATCACACAACTTTTTTTTAAATGAAAAGTCTAAGATAGGTCTATTAATATATATCAATTTTATTGCGCAAAATGCCTTCCTGGTCATATTTTGCACATGTTCATGAAATCAGAGATCCTCGTCCACAATCAAGCCCAGATCCCTCGCAGTGGAGACAAAAGGAATACTTAAACCGCCAGAATTCAATCTCAAAGAATTTTTCACCATATACCTCTGCTACAAAAGCACAATAGTTTAGTTTTTTCAGAATTCAGACTTAAATTATGCTCGTGTGCTACAATATTAATTTTTTCAAGGTCAGAATTGATCTTGAGCGCTGCAGGTTCCGTTTCTTGGCGTTTAAATGAGAAATAAAACTGAATATCGTCTGCATATGCCTGTGTGAAACAAAAGGAGGGAGCCGTTATAATATCAATGATGTACACAATGAATAAAAGTGGGGATAAAATAGCACCCTGAGGAACCCCTGATCTGATCGGAATGCTACCAGATTCACGCACACTCTCTGAGATCTGCCGGAGAGAAATGACTGTACAAGCTTTACAGCATCCACATCGAAACCATAGAATGCCAACTTTGCGAGCAAAAGTTCACGGTCCAACGTATAAAAGGCCCTAGAGAAGTCCAATAAAACCAGAACAATAGCGAGACCACCATCGAAAGCTACAAGAATATGGTCAATAACCGACGCCAAAGTCGTAGCCGCACTGAAACTCCTTCTAAAACCGCATTGATAATAATTTAATTTTTGGTGAAATAAGCATAAATCTGACTAAAAAGAATTTTTTCCAAGATCTTCGACAGTGTGGGCAGTATGCTTATGATTCTAACATCAGAAAAACCTGAGGGTTTACTGTTCTTTGCCAATAGTATTCCAATTGCAGTCTTCCAAAGTGTGGGGATGGTACTCGTTCCAATTATAGAGTTTACGATATTCATGATTATACAATCAGTGAAGGGACTGCAGATTTTCAACATTTTCAAGTTAATCAGGTCTGTTCCCTCAGCATTTGTTCTTATAGAGTATAAAATTGTGTTTATTTCTTCTTTGTGGTAGTTTGATTCACTTCCGAGTTTTATCTATTCGGTAAGTGAAAACAATTTATATTATTCATTCGAATCCGAATTTGGTACATATCTGATGAGACTAGACTCGTTGTCTAAGTCAAAACAATTGCCATATGTTGAAATTCTGATTGAACGAAATCCACGATTTACAACCCCTCCCCTACTTTAAGACGGAGAACGCCGCCCTTACCGTCTAATAAGAGAAGCAGTATACTTCAGCGTATTTCAGGAATCTACTCTCAGAAATTCTAAATGATGGCAGAACGCGTTATGATTCATGCACGGGCTGATTGGTTCTTTTCATAAATAACTTATCGTAAAAAAGCTTTTAGTTTGAAAAGCGTCTATCAACTGTCAACCCAAAGAAGTGTGACCAAATGAATGAGCATCTTCGGGAATTAGAGGTGAAACCAAACGGTATTCGAAACATCGAGGTTTTTAGCCTTTGGACGAAAATCAATCTATTCTTCAAGTTAAAGGTGCTCAGGTATCATCAGTTACTATTTAGACAATATAAAATTAGAAATTAGATGTCAAATTTCGAATAATTCATTTCGTTTAGTGTTTGAACTTGCTTAGCATTTGAAATAGTGGATTATTATCAAGTAATTATGTGGCCGTGTGATGGCAAAGTAATCATATTTATATAAATATAAACATGTTCAACATTGATACGTTCACTATAAATGTTACTAGATAACTGATCATATCAATACACGACAAAATTTGTAAATAAGTGCTTTCATAGATATTAACTAAAAGATCCTATTTGGTCTTCTATGAGATTTCACAAATTTTTGCGAGATATGTACATTTCTTCTCATTTTATGTTTTTGGTTGCATTTAATTTTTTTTTCGAGTAGTTATGAAACTTCGTGCCTACCCGTATACCTATATATATATATATATATATATATATATATATATATATACCAAGCGTTAACGTACCAGTGACCCAGCATCAGTAACAGGGCGGTGCGTTATTTGAAGGTAATTAATTTGAATACTCGTAATATTTCATTAAAATAATAAAGCAACGCAAAAGAGGACCATATATATTATATTACTAATTTCAATTATTTTGAATGTGATTAACATAAAGAGAGTTTCACGATGAGAAGAACAAACTTGGTATGAGATTATAGGGCATACTACTCTGTCAAGAAAGTACCGGGAATTTTCAATTAAAACAACATTTTTACATTTAATCGTCAAAATTTATTGGGTCGCCTTCAAAATAGGCTCCTTTTGCTCCAATACATCTATGCCAACGGCACTTCCAATTATCGAAACATTTTTTATAGGCGCTTTCCGGGATGGACTTTAGCTCTCGCGCCGAATTTTGTTTTATGGCTTCAATCGACTCAAAACGGGTGCCACGAAGGGGCAATTTTAGTTTTGGGAAGAGGAAAAAGTCGCAGGGAGCCAAATCCGGCGAATACGGTGGTTGCTGAAGCACGTTCGTTGAGTTTTTGGCGAGAAAGTCAGTCACAATCGTAGCTCGGTGAGAAGGCGCGTTATCGTCATGCAAAATCCATGAGTTGTTCGCCCACAAATTTGGCCACTTCTTACGGATACGCTCACGCAAACGTTTCATAACGCCTAGGTAATACTCCTTGTTTACCGTCTGACCCTCTGGAACGAATTCGTAGTGCACTACGCCACGGATATCGAAGAAAACAATGAGCATCACCTTCATTTTCGAGCGGCTTTGGCGTGGTTTTTTCGGTTTCGGCTCATTTTTTGCCACCCATTCCGATGATTGCTGGCTTGTTTGCATATCGTACTCGTAGACCCAGGTCTCATCACCAGTTATAATGCGTTCCATGAATGTAGAATCGGAATTACAGCGATCCAGCATGTCTGAAGCAACCTGTTCGCGATGACGTTTTTGAAGAAAATTCAGGTCTTTCGGTACGAGTCGTGCGGCCACCTTTCTCATGCCCAAAATATCAATCAAAATCGTACGTGCGGACTCGTGGGATATCTTAAGATCATGTGCTATCTCTCTCAAGCTGGTACGACGGTTTCCCAGCACCCTTTCCTTAATTTTATCGACGTTATCTTCGATCGAAGCCGTCGATGGGCGACCACTTCACGACCGTCCTGGAAGGCTCTGTAACCACTGATATGCACGAGTTTTCGATAGAGCATTATCACCAAAGGCCTTTTGCAACATTTTCAATGCATCGGCACACGAGAATTCATTTGCAACACAAAACTTTAAACAAATTCTTTGCTCAACGTAATCACCCTTAGTAAAAATCGGCACGCACTCTGACATCGACTGACTTAATCAGCTGTTGCAAACACACTAGTTGACAGATCCCGCTCAAGCTTGGCATAGTAATTAAGGACAGTGGTACCAACCTAGGAAAAAAAATTTTTACCTGCCTCATTGCCCCGCCAGATTTAAATCGATAATTCCCGGTACTTTCTTGACAGAATGTATAGGTGAGTCTGAATAACCTTCATATTAGCTTTGGAATATATAGGGGAAAATTTGAATATCAAAACAAATTAAATATAATATGTTGTCTCCTACAATTTTAATTTCAAAAAATTTTATTCAAAAAACTTTTAGAATTAAATTAATGTCTAAAATAAGCACCGCTTACGTGTAATAGACGTATATAATAAAAACTCAATATATAATGTCAAATGGAATAAATAAACCAATAGATATACGAAAATCATTAAAATAAATAAATAAATATTTAAAGGAGACAAAATTTTGTTTCTGGTCTTACCTTCAAGAACTTCAATTGCCTTTTAAAAAACACGAACACACTTTAAGGACTTCTCAAAGAATATAATTTATTTGAAGTATTTAATATATTTAAATATTCGAATAAGTTAATTCAGAAATCCCTCAAAACATGCACTATATCTTCAAAAAACAAATATAATTCTAAGTAATTCCTTCATCGGCCCTAAATAATATTCCAAATATCAAAATAAAAAAACTAACCTATATCACAACGCACACGTGGTAACAATGAATGCTTCGAAAATAAACCAACTTTAGAATTCAAAATTTATCTATGTTCTAACAAAATCAAAGAACAGTGTAAGTGTATATACATATAATATATAATTATATTTTGGCTTCAATAAATCTCATTATGGAATGTCAATGAATTTAAATAAACTTAAAAATAACTTACACTGTTCTTTGATTTTGTTAGAACATAGATCAATCTTGAATTCTAAAGTTGGTTTATTTTCGAAGCATTCATTAGTTTTTTGATTTTGATATTTGGAATATTATTTAGGAATGATGAAGGAAATACTTTGAATTATATTTGTTTTTTGAAGATATAGTGCATGTTTTGAGAGATTTCTGAATTAACTTTTTCGAATATTTAAATATATTAAATACTTCAAATAAATTATATTCTTTGAGAAGTCGTTAAAGTATGTTCATGTTTTTTAAAAGGCAATTGGTGTTCTTAAAGGTAAGACCAGAAACAAAATTTTGTCTCCTTTAAATATTTATTCATTAATTTTAATGACTTTCGTATATCTATTGGTTTATTTATTCCATTTGACATTATATATTGAGTTTTTATTATATACGTCTATTTCAGGTAAGCGGTGCTTATTTTAGACATTAATTTAATTCTAAAAGTTTTTTGAATAAAATTTTTTGAAATTAAAATTGTAGAAGACAACATATTATATTTAATTCCTTTTGATATTCAAATTTTGTTATATTACTTCTATCAAGTAAAAAGCCTTTTTCTATTCTATTTTATATATAGGGGAATTCGAAATGTGCCAAAATATTAAATTCAAATATTTTTCGAACGGTTCTATCGAATCAGCTCAGAGTATTTGTACTCCTGGCCGACCAATTGAGGTTGGACCCAGGGTTGAAAGCCTGCAAGCTAGGCTAGAAGGGTATTTTATTCATCTAGGTGCGCGGTTATCAAGACAGAGATATTTCTCAGTGGTTAGTGAGTCTTGACCTTACATCTAGTAGATTGGGTTCGAATCAGAATCAATTGAGATTTATTCAAGGTGGTTTGTTGACTGGGTGATGAATAAGCACCTTTGGCGTGTAAGTTGCGTTCCACATAACTTGGGCAGTAAAACTGCAGAGACGGGAGAGTGGATAGTGATTCGATGATGCCAGTCATACCTAACGTGACTACCTATTTGAATCAAATAGGTAGTCAAGAAAACACATTCAAAGTTAGTGATTTTGAAATAGTTATCTATTATTACAAATAAAAAAAAAATTAAGACAAAAGACTAAATAAAAAAGTGGATTATTTAAGTAAATTAACATTTAGTCGATGAAAAAACACAAATGTTAATTTTTTGCAAGAGGCTGACTTCCATTACAATCTAAACTAAAAAAAATAAATTAAAAAGTTTTAGTTATACTCATCAGAGGAACAAACTTGCTTTAATACAGCAGATGATGATTTCAAGTAAGAATAAAACTCTTGACACGTTTTTTTATATTCACTCTAGCTATCAATATCGCCTTCAGAACTGGAAATAATAATAATAAATAATAATGTTTATTTCCCAAAACTACATAAATGAAAGAGTTCTCACAATTGATATAATAATAATAATAACAACAATAATGTGATTTACTTCAAAATAAATTTAGAAGAATACTATAATAAATTATAACAATCTTAATTAATACAATAAAAAATATATTTGCACAAATACTTAAATAAAGCAATATGATCAAAAAAAAAAAAAAAATAAATAATAATAATAACAAACAAGATCCACGTGCTGAAAACAAACAACTTTCATCACTCCAATGCGTCTTCAAGTAGAAACCGCGGCCACCCTGTCAATTTCATCTAGAAGCAAATTCTTCAACCAGATTTTCAACTTTTTTTTGTATGAATGAAAGCTGTTCATATTTCTAATATTAGGTGGAACTTGAGAGTAGATTCTTGGAGCTGTATAATAAAACGATCTCTGACCCACCTCTTTAGCTGCCCTTTCTGTGACATACTCGCAATCTCTCCCGTGCTTTGTGTTGTGATTATGTTTTATAAACGACAGTTCTCCCCTGTTTCTGCACTGTAGGCAAAGAACCCTATAATAGTAAAGTTTTTCCATGTTGAACATTGTTACCTCATCGAAAAGTTTTTGTGTGGGATAAGTTCGTTCTTTGTTATAAATAATTTTCAGAAAGGTTTTTTGCATAATTTTCAGTTGTATTTTATGACATTTGTACGTTCCGCCCCAACCTGATATTCCGTATTGTAAATGTGTTTCAACAAGTGCGTGATAGAGAATTTTGAGAAAACCATCTTCCATAAGCTTTTTTAGGCGTTTGAAAGTAAACAATAAAGATCTTTGTTTCTTGGTCACTTTGACGATGTGAAGATCCCATCTCAAGTGAGGGTCGATTTCGACTCCAAGGTAAGTTTTCGATGATACACATTCAATAAAATCACCAGAATTGTTATTCCTCAGTACCAGACGGTCAATTTTGGGTAGGCTTGATATTTTATTAGAGAAAACCATGCATTTCGTCTTCTCCATATTGAGCATCAGGTCCATCTCATCCAGCCAATCTTTTATTCTTTCCATGTTGTACTCCGCCCTATTCACAACTTCTTCCCAAGTAGAGCCGGTAAAGAGAACTACAGTATCATCCGTGAAAGATGACACATCGGCATCCACCTTCAAAGACAGCAATCCATCGATATACATCGAAAACAGCACTGACCCGAGTACCGTTCCCTGAGGTACGCCGGTTAAGACTGTTTGTAATTCACTGATGTCTTCGTTAACCTGCACGCGTTGTGTTCTATTTTCAAGGTATGATCAAAAAAAATCACCTGCGATTCCCCTTATAACAAAGTCCACCATTACGTCTAACAATTTTTGATGATTGACAGTGTCAAATGCCTTGGCTAAGTCCAGAAAGACCCCTAATGTGAATTTGCCCTCATCAAGTGCCCGATAAATATCATTCGTCAGACAAACGATAGCATCTTCGGTTGATCTTTTCGGTTTGAAACCAAACTGTCTTCCGGAAAGTAGATTGTTTTCCTCTAAAAATTCAACTAGTCTCACCTTTATAATTTTTTCTACAATTTTTGCGACTGTACTTATTAATGATATCGGTCTGTAGTTTGAAGGATCTTTCCGATCACCCTTTTTATATAGCGGTTTCACTAGAGCTGTTTTGAGATTTTCCGGAAACTTTCCTTCTGTAAAAATTCTATTTACAGTGTAGGTGAGAGGCCCTTTTATAAATTCACCAATAATTTTCAAGTGTTCCGATGTTATTCCATCAACCCCAGGGCATTTACGATTTTTAAGACCGTTTATTGTGCCAAGTACTTCCTTCTCATCTGTTGGTCTGAAAAATATTGTCTTGTTCTGTCTTTTTCTTTTTATGACAGAGATTGGTGGTCCATTGATCTGGCTGGCGATCTCCCTACCGACATTAATGAAGTGCGAGTTGAATATTCGAGCTAATTTATCCGTGGTTGTTATATTTTCATTTGCGTAATTGCTCTCTAGTATTTCAGCTTGGGCTCGCCTAGTACCTGTCAGTTCTTTGATGTTCTCCTAGAGGGCTCTTGGATTATCCTTGTTCTCTTTAATCTGCTTGGAGTAGTACTCTTTCTTTGTTATCTTGAGCAAATCTGTGAATTTATTTTTGGCTTTATATTCTCTAAGTAATTCAGTATCATCCGGGTTTCTGACCACTTGCCTATAAATTCTCTTCTGCTCATCAGCTGATTTCACCAAGCCTTTCGTTATCCACGGTTTTCTTTTTGTCTCACAACCTTCCACTTGTCTTCTAGAAGATAACATCATAGCATTAGTTATTCTTGTGAGCAAGCATTCCGATATCAGATTCACGTTATTCAAGCAATAACAATCACTCCAGTTTCCTGCCTGCATAACCTGGTAGAAATTTTTTCGATCGAATGATGTTTTCTTTATTGGGGGCCTATGATATTTGAGAGTTGACGTAGGATATATTGCCAGCGTAGGAAAGTGATCTGTAACATTGCAGCGAATGACATATGATCTGCAACCCAAAGGGAGCATCGAGTCCTTGATGAAAATATGGTCTAGTAGAGTCGTAGATGTATTCTGTATTTGTGTATTTATCTATCATCGAATGAAATCCAAATTCTCCCAATATATTTAGATAATCACTGCAAAAATCAGTATTCGATTTAATATCTATATTAACATCGCCGGCAAAGAAGTAGGTATGTTTGTTGTCCAGACAGTGGTCTTCCATATAGTCGAAAAGGTATTCATTGATTTCTTACGGGCTAGTTGAAGGTGAACGATAGAGTGCGTCTACCATGATATCTTTGTCAATACCTTTAATTGCGAGGCGGATAGTTTTCGTAAAACCAAGATTTAAGATGGCATATTTAAAACTAATTTGTTTTTTACATACACAACAACTCCATCGTTCTGATTATAATCTCCTGAATTATAAATACCTTCGTATTCTGGGATTCTGAAGAGGTTAATATTTGGGATATGCCACGTTTCCGTGAATATAGTAACATCAAACTGACACTCAAATTTTCTCAGCAAAATTAACATTTCATCGAAGTTCTTACTAATGCTCCTTATGTTAGCCTGGAAAACCACGAATCCTGCCTTCTTGGCTGCTTCAGCAACGATCTCAAAATCATCATAATCATCCACCTCAGTTGATTCAAACTCCAAGTGTTCGAAATCTCTTATATATGGATCCATCTTTTAATCTCACACTGCAGCCTACAGAACAGAAAAAAAAACAATGAATATTGCAATTGCAAATTATCGGAAATAAATCAAAAAATCCCACGAAGAATCCTTGTAGTGAGAATCATTAATCCATATCAACAAAATGCTCCCATACATACAGACACAGACACCCCCAACCAAAACAAAAAGGAAAAAAAATACTAGTATTAGTCCTTGAGACTCGTCTTAGCCGAGTTCTTTCTGGTATTGGGTCGATCTTTTGCGAAAGTTCGAAAGGAGGATTTTACAGTACCTGGTTTTGGGGTTGTGGAAGACTCACTTTCAGAAACGCTGTTTGACGTCGTCGATATCTTAGATCTTAATGTAGGTTGATCCGGCTTGGCGTTTGTTCTTTCTTCCTTGCTGAACTGAGGTAGGAACGTTGGTGTGCCCGGATCGCTATGTGATCTGTTAGTGAAGTAATCCTCTTTATCGTCTTCCTCTAGACTTTCCAGGTCGGTTGGTGTAAAGACGCGGTTGTTCAAATGAAGTCTGCCTTTTTTAATAAAGCAATTGGTCTGCCCCTTTCGCTTGGCGGAGTAATAATGCTTCCTTAAGATTTTATCTTCTGTGCTCTGTTTTTCAGTAAGATCATGTGATATTCTGATTGGGGTTCCTTTTAGATGTTTAGTGTTCCCGAGTACTGGGAGTTTTTTCATATAGGAAGTGAATTCAACTCTTATTGGGCTGTTGTTATTTTTCCCTAGAGTAAATATGTTATTCAGATCGCTTTCTACCAGCTTTAATTTTAAATTGAAAGTGATTTTCCAAAGATGGCAACAATTTGTTCATCACAGAACTACTACTGGAGCATTTGTAGCAGGCAAACATAATATATGTTCTATTATAATATAGACGTTTTTATGCTGAAGATTGTTGGTGCAAAAGTGTTCCGATGTGATATAATTAGAAATTCATGAGAATTCGTCAAAAACTTTTCATCTTTATTACAGTCAATATAATCTGCCCAGTAAAATATCTTCATTTCTTTGATGAGAAAGTAAGTCCACTGCTCCAGGTATTCACGGCTTGTTTTATCACATTATATAGCAGTTCTTTTCACAAACTCTTCATAGGTATCAGTACCATCATTTTTTAATATCACCATTAATTCACGGACTACCTGACTTGCCCTATACACATTGTAGTGTCCTAAAGGAATTTATAAAGTATTAATATCATTATGAAATTTATCGAAAATACTACTGTCTAATTTCTTCAATATTGGGATATATATATATAATAATTTTGTACAGAAACAGAACTAAAAAACAACTGAAACATGTTTTTTTCAGGAATATCGAAAAAAATTGAATGAATATTACATAATTTACAAAATCAAAAGTGATATCGATAATATGGTCTCTTGGATGAATGAATTGAAATCCATATTTCCTTCTGAAGATACCTCAGAGAAGATAGCCGATGGTGAAGCAACCTTATCAATGCTCAATATATACAAGAATGTTATCGATTCCAGAAAAGATATGTTAGATGAGATTGTCGAAACTGGAGGACAATTAATGTCTGCTTCTCAAGAACATTCCGCTGAAATAAGTAGAAAACTGTGTGAATTACATAGAGCAAAGGAATCCTTACATGGTAATATTAATGCATTGAACATTTTTTTACAGATTATAGTGATCATAAAGTCTTGTATTAGGTAATGTGACTGATTAGGTTGGTGTTGTTTTTAAGATGGGAACTATAATAATACTAAAATTAGTGTGATAGTTAAATGAATTCGTAATAACACTTGCGCACAAACAATTGTATAACTTAATCAGACTAAAAAACAAAAGGTTGAAAATTCAGAAAACTTCATTGGCTGTTATTGTTATTTTTATTGTTATTATCCTGATATTCCTAGATCTTCTGTGAAGATCCCTCAGAAGCCTTTTCAGCTTGTGCGAGTTAGGAGTTCAGTTGTGTTCTGGGTAGGCTTTGTTATTGCGATCTTACGCCTCTTTAGGTCACAGCACTGTTAATTTTTGTCCCAACAGTTAAATGGTGGCTGAGACCCGTTCAACTAGAAAATTTCTCTTCCACCTGAACAGGATTCGAACCTAGACCTTCCGGTCACGAGCCCAATTCTTTACCACTGAGCTGTCCGCACATAGATTATGATATTTTCATAATAAATATATTCGATCCTATAATTAAGTTTTTGAAAAGTTTTATTTCAGTTGCAACCCTTTGACTCAAAATATTGAATGGAGGATTCTGTTAATTTGTGGTAGTTCATTTCAGAGTAATTTTATTATTCTATCCTTCTAGACTTAATTGATTCGGTTGAAAAGCTCGAAGCAACATTCCTAAGACCTCTTAGGACGACGTAAAAAACTTCAAAGAAAATTGAGCATAAGGATGAAAATTATGAATAGAGAATTTCTGTAAAGAAAAATAAAAATGTTAGGATAGATGGTGAAACAGAAAAAAATATTATAGATTGAATCTGACCACAGAAGTATTAGTCAAAATTTTATGAATGAAATAAAAATCATTTGAGAAGTTGTTTAATATGTCCTGGAACAAAGACAATTATTATTATGGATTGAATCTGAAAGTAGACAATTGAAATTAATTTAGATATTATTGATGAAAGTTCCGTAACAGAAATTGTCAACAAGAAATTTTAATGCGTATTTCACAACATTTTGGTCACTGTTGAAGAATATTAGGCAACCTAGAATTCCTCAACTTGTATTATTGGTCGCGTACCCTCCAATTGTTATGAATTGAACATTTAATTTTACGCTCAAGAACAAGTGAATGCTATGCTGGCGAATACTCTGTCGTCAAAATTCTAACCTTCGTCTTAAAAACCAAACATAAAACCTCTCCTCTTCTGATCTAATCGTATCACTTTCAATTCTGTTTTGATAACAACCAATGCCTTCTAGAAACGTATGCTTCTAGGAGGCAATCAACAGCACCTGTTGATTCTCACTATAGGAATGTTAAGAATTTTGCTCAAGCTAGAAATTGCAATCGGAGTGTCGATGGGGTAATTCAAGACAGAAAATACCAGAGTGTTGGGTCAATCAAAATGAGGCGTTCATGTCAAAGTGAAAATTTAAAAAGAGGAACAAAGAATATTCACAAGTATAGGATGAACCATCTGAACATCAAATAAACCTGTTAATTGTTACGTGTGTTTTGTCCACCACCCGGCACCTGTGTGTATAATAGTCCACAATCAGAGGTAAACAGATCTGCGAATGATTTGCCCAGGTGTTGAGGAAGCTTCTTAACTTTTCCTCATCAGTCAGTAAGGTATCTCTGGCCGTTTTCAAGTGAATACTTATGTTCTTTTTTATACAGGTCGAATCCTCCCTATGGACGAGTCCACTCCACTGATAAGGAGTGGAAACAGTGTGGGGCTCACTACGAGCTCTTGTGAACGAGTTTGCAAAAACTGAACAAAAAAGGAGTCTACCCACTAAAAGTCCTGTCTTCAGGCTATTCGAGTCTTGGACTCCTTTAGCCTGTCGGGATACAGAGCCGCAATGATAGTGGCTGGACGTCTGTCTCCTATTTTCAGGAGGAGGTTTTAGACAGTTAGGACTGTGGAAGGTGTGTCAACCTACCATCGGGGGTTATTTATCGGACTTTCTTTGGAAGTTTTTGCACTACGTGCTGTATTAGGAGAAATTACTGATTAAGTGATGGTCAATGGTGGTTGGGTTGAGGTACAATCTTGGGTCGCCTGTATTTGGACGATGATTTATCATAGTGGACGGCTTGTCTGACTTGTGGATTAGTTTGACTCGCTGCTTTAGCGAGTGTTTTCAGGGCGGTTTTGTGGAGAAATTCTTTCAACGGTGGTAAAAGTTCACCTCACGATGGAGTTGGGAATTGCGAACAAACCAGGGTTAAATATGGTCCTTAGGATTTAATTTTGGAAAACTTGTACCTGTTGAAGCTTCGACGCAGAGGGACAGTGCCCCAGCATGCGGATACATAAGTTACTGTGGGTCTGATGATGGTTCTATAGATGGTCAGTTTATTAGGGAGAAATACTGCACCGGTTACTTGTTTCCATTCGAAACTAGTTTGGGCATGTTCTACGACTCTAATTAATTGCAAAATAGTGCAGTCCTGGGGTCGAAACCCGAATTGTTCATCGGGAAAAATATTATTTCGAGTGGCGGAGTCAGATAAACGGGAATGAATAAGTCTTTTGACAATTTTCCCGATAGACGAAAGTAGGCTAATGGATCGGTGATTTTGTGGAAATTTATGATATTTACCTGGTTTTGGAATGAAGATCACGGTCGCTCGTTTCCATCTGGCTGGGAAATGGTGGAGTTTGAACACTACATTATGGATGTCTGCTAGGCGGATACTGAGTTTTCCGGTTATTTCTTCAGCATCTTGTTAGAGACACAATCAGGTCCTGGGGCCTTCCTCAACTTGAAGCTGGAAATTATCTGTTAGATTTCCGATGGTGCAATCGTCTCGATGAAATCTACATCTGCTGGTTCGGATTCGATAATTTCGCTCACAGGTTCTTCGACTCTTTCCATATGGTCTAAATCGGCTATGTTGGATCTTCATTGGAGTTGTAGACTGTCGGCAAATTCTTCGGTTTTTTCTTCCTCCGTGTACACGATACAACCAGCTGAACCGTATATGGGTTGGAGTGGTTTTCGGTCGGATGACCGAAAACCACTCAGGACTTTTGACATCTTCCACATTGAGTTATCCTCAGTGAAAAGACCCTGAAGTTTTAGCTGCCATTATTCTTCCGTGAATGCTTGCAGTGCTTTCCGTACTTCCCATTGGAGTTTGTTTACTATCGTTCTGTCGAACTGGAGACCATTTCTTGGGATATCGTGCGTAGTTTGAATGGTTTGTTCTGGTTCGGTTCCTTAGTTGCGGCAGCAACTGAGTCCCTGAGTTTTTCGTCGAATCCTGTGACAGCTCGTTCAAATTCATCTTGATTGCTGATGTCCGTGGTATTTTAGAATTTTTTCTCAACAATTTATGAGTATTTCTTCCAGTTTACGGTATCCTGTCGCTTTGTTTCTATATTCAAAGCGTTGTCTCCTACTTGCATTAGTACAGGTTGGCGGTCTGAACCCAGCGCGTTGATTGCGGTTAATCGAACTTCTCGATTAACGTTCTTCATTATGGCGATGTCCAGAGTATCGGGACAGCCGGTAATTATGGTTGGTTGGTTCGACCGGAGCCATAACTACTATGTCTGGGTTTTGGTGGGTGAAAGCCTCCAGTATACGGCAGTTCTTGTTTTCTGGAACCACCGTCACAGGTGTATCCTCTGGGAGATTGTGGTGTAAGAAGTCCACCTCCATTTCTTGTAGCATCTTGACGACTGTACGGTATGCCTCAGCGGAATCGACGTTGATTTTGATTATGCCGTTCTTCGTCTAATTCGATTTCACCTGGATGTTTATTGTCTGCAGTTGGAGTTGAACTTGCTTCCACCTTTTTCGGCACCTTCTTTTCCGCCGCTAGAGCGAAAGGTTCTATCGTGGCTTCGGTGGATTCCATCGGTTCGTCTGATGTACTCGGCTTCTCCGCTAGTGCTGGTGGCTTCCGCCAGTTTGAGCTTGGCATACCTCTCTTGGACGGTGACGGCCTGATGGCTGGCTTCTTGGGTTGCTTCTTCGTTGGCTTCTCTGCGGGGTCGTTTCTTCTCCGAGTGGTCTCTGCTAGGTACCCGCTGTCATTTGAGCTTCTGTTCCACTGCTTTGTCCTGTTTCAGCTCACTGACCTGGCCCCGAAGTTCTGTTATTGCCCAGGTGATGGATTTCATCTGCTTCTGTAGACTCTATACGGTCTGCTGGAAGGCGGCGATGCAGGCTTGGAATGTTTTTGACATCTTGATGTTGTCGGTTATCCTTGAACTTTTTCCTGTGAAAAAAAGTGCGGTAAAAACCACAAATTAAACCTGTCTAGGCGTTGAATAAACGTTTTCTCGTATAAAATGCGGTAAAAACCACAAATTAGCGGTAAAAACCATAGTTTTTTTTTGAGAAGTCTCAATACTTTCAACCGGTTACGTTTGAACTTCAATTTCCAAGTCGACGAAACGCTAATTGTTTTGTTGTTATCATCCGGTTACGTGGACTTGCGGAGCTTGGTCTTCTGCGGCTGTTCTGGTAGAAGTCGGCTGGTGATGATGTTCTTCTGTCATTGCCTCTTTCATTCATCTGTAGTTGAAGGTTCTACGTTCGATCCAGTAGAGGCCGCCATATTTATGGTACCTCTATACTTGGGTGGCTGTAGACTTGTGGATTTTGTTGTCTGAAGACTGCCTCTTTCAACTTGCACTTTTCCGAATGTTGTTTCTGTTGGAAAATCTTCGTTTGGTTTCAGTGGATTTTATGATGGTCAAACTAATTATATTCTGCTATTTATGATTTGGTTGTTTCTCCTTTGATGGTGTAATTTTTCAGTTCCTAACTCTGACTTCAAGAGGCTACGCTTATTGTTGAATTGAAAATAGGCATTGTGCAGAGATCAGCCCAACAATTCCATAATACTGTTAATTTAAATATCAAAACAGATTTATTCTCTTAGCCTCCTATAAATTTTAATTTAAAAAATGTATTCAAAAATGTTTAGAATTGAATCAATTTCTTATAAGCACTGCTTTTATTTAGTAGACATATTAAATCAAAACTCATTATATAATATCAAATGGAATAAAACAACCGAACGAAATATCGATTGTCAATTAAAATTACTGAATTAATACTTGAAAGAGACGAAATTTTGTTTCTGGTCCTATATTCATGAAGACCAAATCTTTTTCAAAAATGCCAAACATAATTTTAAGGACTTCTCCAAATGATATTCATTTGAAATATAATATTTGAATAAGTTAATTCAAAAATCTCTCAAATCATGTGGCACATCGTCAAAAAACAATTTGAAATTAAGTAGGATGTTCGTCAGTTCTACTTCACATTCAAAAAATAAAATCAATTGGTGAACCAATCAATAAATTTTGGAAATATTTTCTATTTATTCATTCAATTGAAACTGTGAGAGGTGTTTTTATTGAAACAACTGGT
Source organism: Megalocaria dilatata (assembly GCA_034642435.1). Classification (NCBI taxonomy): domain Eukaryota; kingdom Metazoa; phylum Arthropoda; class Insecta; order Coleoptera; family Coccinellidae; genus Megalocaria; species Megalocaria dilatata. The sequence goes on from CM067863.1 coordinate 14,369,530, forward strand.
TAGGTTAAGTTTTCGATTTACATTCTGTCAAGAAAGTACCGGGAATTATCGATTTAAATCTGGCGGGGCAATGAGGCAGGTAAAAATTTTTTTCCTAGGTTGATACCACTGTCCTTAATTACTATGCCAAGCTTGAGCGGGATCTGTCAACTAGTATGTTTGCAACAGCTGATTAAGTCAGTCGATGTCAGAGTGCGTGCCGATTTTTACTATGGGTGATTACGTTGAGCAAAGAATTTGTTTAAAGTTTTGTGTTGCAAATGAATTTTCGTGTGCCGATGCATTGAAAATGTTGCAAAAGGCCTTTGGTGATAATGCTCTATCGAAAACTCGTGCATGTCAGTGGTACAGAGCCTTCAAGGACGGTCGTGAAGTGGTCGCCCATCGACGGCTTCGATCGAAGAAACGTCGATAAAATTAAGGAAAGGGTGCTGGAAAACCGTCGTACCAGCTTGAGAGAGATAGCACATGATCTTAAGATATCCCACGAGTCCGCACGTACGATTTTGATTGATATTTTGGGCATGAGAAAGGTGGCCGCACGACTCGTACCGAAAGACCTGAATTTTCTTCAAAAACGTCATCGCGAACAGGTTGCTTCAGACATGCTGGATCGCTGTAATTCCGATTCTACATTCATGGAACGCATTATAACTGGTGATGAGACCTGGGTCTACGAGTACGATATGCAAACAAGCCAGCAATCATCGGAATGGGTGGCAAAAAATGAGCCGAAACCGAAAAAAACCACGCCAAAGCCGCTCGAAAATGAAGGTGATGCTCATTGTTTTCTTAATATCCGTGGCGTGGTGCACTACGAATTCGTTCCAGAAGGTCAGACGGTAAACAAGGAGTATTACCTAGGCGTTATGAAACGTTTGCGTGAGCGTATCCGTAAGAAGCGGCCAAATTTGTGGGCGAACAACTCATGGATTTTGCATGACGATAACGCGCCTTCTCACCGAGCTACGATTGTGACTGTTTTTCTCGCGAAAAACTCAACAAACGTGCTTCAGCAACCACCGTATTCGCCGGATTTGGCTCCCTGCGACTTTTTCCTCTTCCCAAAACTAAAATTGCCCCTTCGTGGCACCCGTTTTGAGTCGATTGAAGCCATAAAACAAAATTCGGCGCGAGAGCTAAAGTCCATCCCGGAAAGCGCCTATAAAAAATGTTTCGATAATTGGAAGTGCCGTTGGCATAGATGTATTGGAGCAAATGGAGCCTATTTTGAAGGCGACCCAATAAATTTTGACGATTAAATGTAAAAATGTTGTTTTAATTGAAAATTCCTGGTACTTTCTTGACAGAGTAGTATATCCTTACATCTATACAATGAACATATAGTTCACGTTCGAGCTTCGCACACTGGCGGAGTATACACGGCACAGTGGTACTTTTCACGCACTAGCGAACGGGTAAGTCCGTCCGGGTACTGGAAATCTACCGGGTTGCTCTGTAACGGAGGCGATCGGTTTAGATCAGGGGATGTTTGGAGTTGGGTTAAGTCTTCTCAGTCTACCAGGCTTGTTTCGCAATGGAAATTAGTTCGTATCGAGCTGAGAGCTAGTGGAAGTCTGATATCTTAGATTTTTTTTTTTTTTTATTTTTTTTTTATACAGGTCGAATCCTCCTTATGGACGAATCCACCCCACTGATAAGGAGTGGAAACAGTGCTGGGTTCACTACATCTCAGTTTCCTGGGCTCTCCCAAACTAACCCAGTGAGCTAGGTTGCAAAAGCTCAGCAAAAAGAGGGAGTCTACCAGCTAAAAGTCCTGTTTCGAGCTATACGAGTCATAGACTCCTTTAACTCTATCGGGATATGAGAGTGGCAATGATGATGGCTTGGACGTCTACCTCCTCTGGAGCGATTACCCAGAGTAGGTTTTCAGACTGATGGGGCTGTGGAAGGTGTGTCAACCTTCCAACGATTGGTTGTTTATCGGGCTTTTCTTGGAAGTATTTGCACTATGTGCTGATTTGGGGGAAACACTGGTTTAGTGATTGTCATTGGGGTTGAGTTGGAGTACAAGCTTGGGACGCCTGTATCTGGACGATGAGTTATCATAGTCGACGGCTTGTCTTACTAGTGGATTGGTATGGCTCGCTGCTTTAGCGAGTGTTTTCAGGGCGGTTTCATGGAGAAATTCTTTCAACGGTGGTAGTTTCGCCTCGCGGTGGAGTTGGGAATTGCGAACACACCAGGTTACGTTGAATATGGTCCTGAGTATTTTGTTTTGGAAAACTTGTAACTGTTGGAGCTTCGACGCAGAGGGTCCGTGGATCCAGCATGCGGAAGCGTAAGTTACTGTGGGTCGGATTATTGTTTTATAGAGGGTCAGTTTATTGGGGATGGACATTTTGCTGCGACGGCAAAGCAGCGGAGATAGTTTTGATAGCACCATTTTTCCCTTTCGGACGACGTGGTCCAGGTGCTGATTGAATGAGAGTCGTTTATCAAGAATGACACCTAAGTATTTGACTTGCGACTCCCAGGGGATATTTTCGCCGAACATTTCGACGTGTCCTGACGGTGGTGCTGTTCTGCGTGCCATGAGCATAGCGGAACTTTTTTCGGGGTTGACTTTGATAAGCCATTTACAGCACAATTCTTCCAGTTTGTCAACGACTTCCTGGAGATATTTGGTAGCTAGCTCTGGCTTTTTGGATCGAACAAGTATTGCTGTGTCGTCTGCGAAGACGGCCAGCGAAGAGTGGTCAGTTTTGGGAATATCCGCTGTGTAAAGAGCGTATAGAAGTGGGGAGAGAACACTGCCCTGGGGCACCCCGGCTTCGAGATCTCTAGGTTGTGAGATCGCGTTGGAAATTTTCGCTTGGAAGGAGCGATTTTGTAGATAAGAATGGATGAGTTGACACAGCTGATTTGGTACTTTCGCTTCGTGGAGTTTGAAGACGAGGCCGTCGTGCCAAACTGTGTCAAACGCTTTCGAGATATCGAGAAATACTGCACCGGTTACTTGTTTCCATTCGAAACTAGTTTGGGCATGTTCTACGACTCTGAGTAGTTGTAAGGTGGTGGAATGTCGAGGTCGAAACCCGAATTGTTCATCGGGAAGAATATTGTTACTGATGGCGAAGTCAGATAAGCGGGAATGGATGAGTCTTTCGACAATTTTCCCTATAGACGACAGTAGACTAATGGGTCGATGATTTTGGGGGAATTTTAGATCTTTACCTGGTTTCGGAATGAAGATCACGGTCGCTTGCTTCCATCTGGCAGGGAAATGGCGTAGTTTAAATACTGCATTACAGATGTCTGTCAGGGCGGATACTGCGTTTTCCGGTAAATTCTTCAGCATCTTGTTAGAGACACAATCAGGTCCTGGGGCCTTCCTCAACTTGAAGCTGGAAATTATCTGGTAGATTTCCGACGATGTAATCGTCTCGGTGGAATCTACATCTGCTGGTTCGGATTCGATAATTTCGCTCACAGCTTCTTCGACTCTTTCCATATGGTCCAAATCGGCGTCACTTATGTTGTATCTACATTGGAGTTGTAGGTTGTTGGCAAATTCTTCGGCTTTTTCCTCTTCCGTATACACTATTTGACCAGCTGAACCGTGTATGGGTGGGATTGGCTTTCGTTCGGATTTCAGGACTTTTGACATCTTCCACAATGAGTTGTCCACAGTGTGGAGATCCTGAAGTCTTAGCTGCCATTGTTCTTCCCTGAACGTTTGCAGTGCTTTTCGTACTTCCCATTGGAGTTTGTTGGCAATCGTTTTGTCGGACTGGAGACCATACCGGTGGAACTTTCTTCTCGCTCGGTTTTTCTCCCTGATTAGATTCACGATCTCTTGTGGTATCGTGCGTCTTCTGAACGGTTTGTTCTGGTTCAGTTTCTTAGTTGCGTCCGCAACTGAGTCCCTGAGTTTCTCCTCGAATCTTGCGACTGCTCGTTCGAGTTCGTCTTCGTTGTTGATGTCAACAGTCCTCTGGAATTTTTTCTCAACAATGCTTGAGAATTTGTTCCAGTTTATGTGGTCCTGTCGCTTTGCTTCTATATTCAAAGCGTTGTCTCCTACTTGCATAAGTACAGGTTGATGGTCTGAACTTAGTGCGTTGATTGTCGTTAATCGAACATCTCGATTGATGTTCTTCATGATGGCGATGTCCAGAGTATCTGGACAGCCGGTCGAGTAGTTGTGGTAGGTTGGCTCGACCGGAGCCATAACTACTACGTCTGGATTTTGATGGGTGAAAGCCTCCAGTATACGGCCGTTTTGGTTCCTCCTTCTACTGTTCCATTCAGTGCTTTTTGCATTGAAATCGCCGGCCGCGATTGTGGGAACGGAGTCGGTGAAAATTGCTTGAAGATCCGTTTCAAGCGGTGATCTGTTGCTAGGTTTATTGTAGCACGAGAAGATCCTAAGAGGTCCGTTCGTCGTGGAAACAATTATTCCGCTAGCTTCAAGCTGTTGGAGAGTCGGTGTTGGGATGACGTGGTGACTGATTGTATCTCGGATATAGATAGCTGTTCCTCCGCCAGGACCGTTGATGCGGTCAGATCTGTACATAATGTAGCCCTGGATGCGTGGGTCTGGGGTGGAAGGATTGAGTTTGGTCTCACTAACCAGGATGACATCTAGATCCTCGTTGTAAGTGAATTGTTCCAGTTCGTTCCTGCCTGCCCTTAGTCCGTTTGCATTCCAGAAGGCGATCTGTAAGTGATATCTGATATCTTAGAGCCCAGTATCCCCCTTTTAAAGGGCACAGAAGGTTGATGTGCGCGCATCAGTCGATGCGCCCTCTAATGAATCTCGATGGTGATTTCGGTTAACGCTGGCGAACTAGTTTCGGAGTGTCCGCCCAATTTCCATCAAGTAAGGATCGATTCAATTAAATTACAGTTAAAAGTGAATATAAACATTAAATCAACTAGAAGCAAAAGCTTGGAACAAATAAGTATTCACTAGTGCAGATAAAGGTTACACCATTACCGCATTAACAATCAAGAATATATAGATGAATCCATTTTATTTTTGAGAGTCTCATTATTTTCAAATGATCAACCATAACCCAGAAATTGAATTTCAAAATCAAATTAAAACTGTAGTTAATAATGAATCGAACTCTTTTCAGAATATCCCTTAGAATATTTTTATTTTGATAAATCCTCAGACCCTGAAAATATATTCTTCGATAAAATAGTCTAAAAAAGATCATCATATCAGACTCGTTGTTTCATTTCAGACAATTAATCACTAATATTAAAGGAATAACTAAATTTGAAGCAATTATGAAATTTTTTCCTGTTAATGAATAACATTAGCAATATTCACGTAGCCCATAATTCAAAATTTATTTCATTTGACGTTTGAAATCTATTTCCTAATGAAACAATGAAACTGTCAGAAAAATTGTTGAATAAAACTAAATGTTACGTAATTGTCAAGGAGTATACATTCTGTCAAAAAAGTACCGGGAATTATCGATTTAAATCTGGCGGGGCAATGAGGCAGGTAAAAATTTTTTTCCTAGGTTGGTACTACTGTCCTTAATTACTATGCCAAGCTTGAGCGGGATCTGTCAACTAGTGTGTTTGCAACAGCTGATTAAGTCAGTCGATGTCAGAGTGCGTGCCGATTTTTACTATGGGTGATTACGTTGAGCAAAGAATTTGTTTAAAGTTTTGTGTTGCAAATGAATTTTCGTGTGCCGATGCATTGAAAATGTTGCAAAAGGCCTTTGGTGATAATGCTCTATCGAAAACTCGTGCATATCAGTGGTACAGAGCCTTCAAGGACGGTCGTGAAGTGGTCGAAGACTTGCCTCGTTCCGGACGCCCATCGACGGCTTCGATGGAAGATAACGTCGATAAAATTAAGGAAAGGGTGCTGGAAAACCGTCGTACCAGCTTGAGAGAGATAGCACATGATCTTAAGATATCCCACGAGTCCGCACGTACGATTTTGATTGATATTTTGGGCATGAGAAAGATGGCCGCACGACTCGTACCGAAAGACCTGAATTTTCTTCAAAAACGTCATCGCGAACAGGTTGCTTCAGACATGTTGGATCGCTGTAATTCCGATTCTACATTCATGGAACGCATTATAACTGGTGATGAGACCTGGATCTACGAGTACGATATGCAAACAAGCCAGCAATCATCGGAATGGGTGGCAAAAAATGAGCCGAAACCGAAAAAACCACGCCAAAGCCGCTCGAAAATGAAGGTGATGCTCATTGTTTTCTTCGATATCCGTGGCGTGGTGCACTACGAATTCGTTCCAGGGGGTCAGACGGTAAACAAGGAGATTACCTAGGCGTTATGAAACGTTTGCGTGAGCGTATCCGTAAGAAGCGGCCAAATTTGTGGGCGAACAACTCATGGATTTTGCATGACGATAACGCGCCTTCTCACCGAGCTACGATTGTGACTGACTTTCTCGCCAAAAACTCAACAAACGTGCTTCAGCAACCACCGTATTCGCCGGATTTGGCTCCCTGCGACTTTTCCTCTTCCCAAAACTAAAATTGCCCCTTCGTGGCACCCGTTTTGAGTCGATTGAAGCCATAAAACAAAATTCGGCGCGAGAGCTAAAGTCCATCCCGGAAAGCGCCTATAAAAAATGTTTCGATAATTGGAAGTGCCGTTGGCATAGATGTATTGGAGCAAATGGAGCCTATTTTGAAGGCGACCCAATAAATTTTGACGATTAAATGTAAAAATGTTGTTTTAATTGAAAATTCCCGGTACTTTCTTGACAGAGTAGTATCCGAAAATGTCCTAGAGTTTGATATGATCAAAATTATTCGCAATTATATAGCATTTGTATTTTATGGTAGGAAGTTTCTGGTACTTTGACTTTGACAAAGAATTTTAGAAGATTAAAAAAAACAGGTCAGCTTCTGTTTTGAGGGGGACGAATTTCCATCATGAGTTTGTTCCAAAAAACTACACCCATGAAGGTGATATCAACCTCGAACATTTTTTGAATAGGGAAGAGATGTCGAGTGTTGGTTAGTTTGAAAGTTATTCATGTTCTGTGCACAACCTAGTTAAAGTTTTCAAAATCGGTTCACTATTCACAAAATAATGTAATTTGAACGTACCGTCAAGGTGATGTTGAACAGATAGTTGAACAGCCCAAACTCAAGAACCTAAGAGATTTGGAGGATCCAAAATTAATTTTCAAGTTCTGTATTAGGGAGAAAGAATTCCCATGATGACATTGTTTCGAAAAAACTACCTGAGGGTGGCAACAACCCCATTTTTTTGAGTAGAAGAGAGATGGAGGAGGTGTTTTAGTTAAAAAGCTTTTTCACTTCCCTAAAGATCCTAGTTGAAATTTTCAAATTCAATGATTTTTTTAAGCAATTTGATATGGAATATTATCAAAAGGGTAACCCAAACAGAAACCCAATGAATTCAAATACATAAGATCTGTAAGTAATGATAGGGAACATCCAGAAAAAATGTTCCCTATCAAGGTTTTTCATTGGAAAATGTCGTTTTTAGGCTTCCGCGAGAAATAAGAATAATGCTTCGGTCACAATAGCCAGAATTTAAAAATCATGATACAGGAGGTCACAAAAGCATTGTCAACGTTGGCGATTTCGAAAACGTGGAACCTAATTTTTTTCAAATGAGAACCCCATTTTTTTATAGCCCTTATGGAATCTACGTTGAAAAATAATGGAGTTGTGGAAAAACACTAATGCCCTAAAATTCATATTTTCTGAAATATTCGGAAAAAACAATTACGCAATAACATTTCGAATTTCATTCTTCTCGGAAAGAGAATTATTGACGATTTAAATCATTCACTTCTACAAATAACATTCAATATTTCTAATTTTTCATTTAATTCCGGCAAATGTTCTACACATCCAGATATGTACATCTTGAATTATCGCAGATAATATTCCTTCGTGATTATTTGATACTGCTGTTTGCCTGTAATTTTTCGAAATGGAATATTATCCAAATAATATTATTTGTGATCTATTCATTATTTATAGTAAAAGTGGAAGAATTGTTGACAAAACATGTCGAAATTTCAAGAGTAAATATCCCGAATTACCTAGGATGACGAAAAGTATATTCCTCAGAATTCGGAGAAATTTTGTAGAATATGGGAGAATAGTTCAGCCGTACAGTAGAAACAAAACAATAACTGTAAAGGAGTTGCATCCAGGTGATAATCTAAGGAGAATAGAATTTTGTGAAGGATTCCTATTGAAAATTCAAGAACACTATAACTTAAAAAAACTCATTTGGTCTGACGAAGCGAAGTTTACTCAATAAGGAATATCCAACCGTCAAAATGAGCATTTTTGGTCTCAACACAATCCTTTGGCTATCAAATAATCTGGAAATCAATTGCAATTTCGATTGAATGTATGGATGACCAAGTTAAATACTTCATTCACGAACAAAATTTAAACGCTGTGGGGTTCTTCAGAATTTTAGTGGATGTAGTCGAACCGTTCTGGGATGAGTTACCCCTTGAGATGGCATTCAATCGGTGGTTCCAAATGGATAGTGCACCAGCCCATTGATTATAGAGCATTTATCAGAAATTATCTGAATATGAAGAATGGAGGACATATTGAACATTTATTTTAGATTGTACTTATGGAAATACTTAATTTCAAGTTTTGTTTGTATTTTCAAGAAGATGGATATTAGAAATGTAATCGCGTCTGCATATCTCAGAAAATATACATTTTAGGGCATTGGTGTAATCTCCACACCTACATTATTTTTCAACGTAGATTCCATTATGGCTGTAAAAAAATAAGGTTCTCATTTGAAAAGATTGAGTTTGCACGTTTTCGAAATTGCCACCTTTGACAACGCTTTTGGGACCTCCTGTATCATGATTTTTAATTCTGACTATTGTGACAGAAGCAATATTCCTATTTCTCGCGGAAGCCTAAGAACGACATTTTTCCAATGAAAAATCTTGAAGATATCCATGTTTCAACAGAGCACCATTTTCAATTTTTTTTTGAAATTTCACGTTGAAAAATAATTTTCTGACAGATATTCAATAATTTGGCATTAAAGCAGCTTAGAATTTCATAAGGAATCTATTTTTATCATAAAATATATAATATACAATTTTTATCGAGTAATTGATGACGCGTTTCGTTCACATTGTAACTTCTTCATTTCATTCAGTCTGAATTACATTCTGCTCGACTCAGCTTGCCCGATCAGACGAAAATGTTGTCTAATGAATCATAAGACTGATTGGATTTCTGATAAGCTAGCAATTGGTTGTTCCGAAGCTTTAAATCGGTAGAAAGTAGAAACCTTTATTTATCTGCTAAAAAAGAATATGAAGCCCTATTATATTCAATTAAATTTTCACAACAATCTACTAGATTGCTCAAATAATAAAAATAAAACAATTTCCAGTCAATCAGAGGTGGCAGAGGAATTTGGTAGATTAAAAAATATATAGGAGACAGTATTTTAATTCCACAAAAATTGTTTCACCACGATGTAGCTTCTTCAGGTATTTACATTGTACTGGCTGATAGTAATCAGTGTAAACGAGTTTAAATACATTGTAAGGTACATGACCAAATAATGGAAGAACAAGTCATAAAAACTCAAGGTGTTTATTGGAGTTTACCGCTAAAAAATGCCATTAAGAAAAGATATTCAGTAATGGGGACTTATCAAAATCTCTTTTTTCGTTCAAAAGGATTTTACGGGCATTGTACCTGTTGATTTCAAGAAATTCTAAAAGTGTTAATCTCGAACCTTTGCTTTCAATGTGGATAATTTCATAACTTTTGTTGAAATTATGCCTGAATGTAAAGAATCGGATATATAAATCCTTTGGTGTTCTTGGACTCGTTTCTTGAATGATCTTACTGTCTGGCCAATGTATACTAAAGGGCAATCGTTGCAAGTCAACTTGTATACTCCGGATTTATTTTCTTTATTTGTTCGATCTTTATCGTTTTTTATATAGGTACTAAGGTTATTAATTGTTTTAAAAGCCGCGTTATAATTGAAACAATTTTTGAAATATTAAGCAATATTTTCAGATAATCCATTAACATAAGATAATGAAAAATATATCTGTGTATTGTCCTCTTTTATGATTAGGTACACGAGATTTAATGCCATTTCCTTTTGTTTATTGGATACCATTCTGTCTATAAAAAAAGGGTTTGTAACCGTTGTTTGACTTTATTTGTTCAATAATATTTTATTCTTTCAAAAAGTTATCTGAATTCAGTGGAAAAACTCACGCCGCAACAACGTTTGAAAATTGTCGAAATTTATTTTCAAAAACAGTGTTCTATTCGCCAAATTTATATAGCACTTCGTGAAATTTATGGTTTACATAATCGTCCATTAGAGCAGCTTATTCGTCGAACTATCGATAGATTTCGGACATTTTCTCTACTCGATGCAACAACAACAACAAGACAAAGAACTGTACGTACAGAAGAAAATATCGCTGTTGTAAGTGATAGTGTTAAAGATGATCCAGATTTGTCTATTCGTCGACCTTCACTACAAGTTGGACACTGTGCATCCACCACATGGAGAATTTTTCGTAAAGATCTTGGTCTACACCAATAAAAGATCCAACTGGTTCAAGAACTAAAGCTATTTTTCCATAATAAGCGTCGTTTGTTTGCTGATTGTTCCCTAGAACAGCTTGAAGTTGATCCACTTTTTTATCGTGAAATTATGTTTAGTGATGAAGCTCATTTCTGGTTGAACGGCTTTGTAAACAAGCAAAATTGCCGTATATGGAGTGAAAACAATTCTCAAGAAGTTCTGTAGGTTCCATTGCATCCTGAAAATGCACTGTATGGTGTGCTTTACACGCTGGAGGCATCATCGGTCCATATTTCTTTAAAAACGATGCTGGAGCTAGTGTTACAGTGAATTGTGCTCGTTACAGATCGATGATCAATGATTAATTGTTTCAAAATTAGAATGGTATCGACCCAGAAGTGTTTTGGTTCCAACAAGATGGTGCTACACCTCATGCTGCTACCGTTACAATTGATTTATTGAAATAAAGATTTGGCGATAACATTATTTCGAGAAATGGTCCAATTAATTGGCCTCCAAGATCATGCGACACTGGATTATTTTCTTTGGGGTTATGTCAAGTCATTGGTTTATGCTGATAAACCAGAAAGAAGAGACGTTTTGGAAGCCAACGTTACTCGTGTTATTGATGAAATAAGGCCCGAATTACTCGAAAAAGTGGTCCAAAATTGGTCTGGTCGAATGCGGTTCCTCGGAGCTAGTCGTTGTGGACATACGCCGGAAATTATTTTTGAAACATAAATGTCATAAAATTATCTTTCAAATAAAAAAATATTGACTTCAATCTCAATTTAAATGTGTTTTATTTCAATTTAAAGTTCTATCCCTCTAAAAAAAACATCCGATATTATATGCTGTATCTTTTGATTGGTGGGGTGATTTGAAGTTTTATGTATTGTGATGTCTGTATGTGTGGGTTTGTAAAAAATACTAAAATAATATAAATTATCTAGTCTTGTTATTGGAAGATCAAGAAATTTAATACTTTTGTTCTTTTCTTCTTCGATTGTGAATTTGATTTTTGGGTGGAGTTTATTAATGAAATTCGTGAAGATATGTAGTTGTCAGTCGGTGCCTTTGAAACAACAAAAAATGTCATCTACATATCTATACCAATAAAGGAAATATTTGCTTATAGGATTTAGGTGTAGTTCTGATTCTAGATCATCCATAAATATTTCAGCTCAAATTGAACTGAGTGAATTTTCCATTGTTGAACCATTGTTAGAAATATAGATGGTTCTGTTAAATTGAAAGTAGTTTTGTTCCAGACATATTTCCAGGCAATTAAGAATATCATTTCTTTTGATGGGGTTGGTTTTATTTTTAATCAATAGTTTTTTTTGCAATTTGTATTGTTTCGATTGGAGGTATACAAGGAAAGAAATTTCATACAAAAAGAAATTAATCCACAATTTTTGGGTAATTGGTCGGATTGAAAATTGACTATTAAGTTGGATGCTATTTTTAATAGCGTATTTAGCTAAAAAGTTTGTTTCGGTTTGAATAATGGAAATTAAAACTCTGAATAATTTTGTGCTTGGTGATGTGATGAATAAAAACTACTGGTCTAATTGGATCATTTTCTTCACGAAGTTTTATTAATGAATATAATTTTGGGAATTGTGGGTTTATCAAAGTGAGCGAATGTTTTTTTGGGAAGTCATTGAAAGGGCTAACAGATTGGTCTATTATATTTTTTATTCGTTGTTGAAAGTGTTCAGTGGGGTCTTTAGTAACAGTTTTATATTTATCTGGGGTAAAAAGGCAATAGTTTTGTTAATATATTCAAGTTTTAGAATAGCAACAATACTGTTTCCTTTATCGGCTCGAGTGAATTCATTGGTGTTTCTTTTTTCGATGATTGATTTAACTAAATTCAGTTTTATTTGTGTCTCTAATTGCGTCAGCCATAATTTAATTTTTGTTATTTGAATTTGATTGATTTTTGAGTGATTGAAGAGACTTAATGGCGAGTTCTGAATGTATTGCTAAATAATCTAGGGATTTTTGTGAATTATTATTTTCTAGGTTGAATTTGAATCCGTTTTCTTAAGGGTTGGTTTCTCTACTGCTGAATTTCACATCAGATAAGTTGACGAATCTAAGGTAAAATTGATGTTCAGAGACATGTTGTTTTTCAGTTTTCTTAAATTTTGGAATATTCTTTTTATTTCATGAGTTAAATTTTTTAGATTTTTAATTTGAGTTAAGAATTTGGAGTGAATAAATTTTCCTACGCGTTCTCTTGCACTTCTGTCAATAATATCGAACTGAATATAATGAAGTCTACTAGTTAATTCTGTATGAATTACCTTTAACTATACATTAGTGACATCTCTTTGGTAGTATTGTACTTGCATGTCATTCTTCAACCATGTCTTCATTCCATGGCTGCAGGGCTCTTGTTCATCGTTTTGAATTTCATGTTTTTCGGGAACACGTTCAAATGTATGCATTTGGTATTTTGGGTATTCTTCTTTTTTCTTAACAGAAGCTTGAAATACCCTAAGACCAAAAAGCTGGTTTCAGATTTTAATATTATAAGTATTCGATTGATTCTAGATTAATTCTTTTAGAATTTCTGGAAATCAGCAGGTACAATGTCCGTAAAATCCTTTTGAACGAACAAAGAGATGTTGACAAGTCTCCCTTACTGAATATCTTTCCTTAATGGCATTTTTTAGCGGCAAACTCCAATAAACACTTCGAGTTTTTATGACTTGTTCTTCCATTATTTGGTCACGTAGCTAACAATGTATTTAAACTCGTTTACACTGAACACCATCAGCCAGTACAATGAATATACCTGAAGAAGCCACATCGTGATGAAACAATTGTTGTAGTACTTGTTGTCTCCTATATATGTTTTAATTAAAATGAGTTTCCACCAAGTAAATACCGGACTAATCAAATATGAATTTGGTAGATATTTTTATTCGGTAGGCGTAACAAGCATTCAGAAACATTTCGGCCTGAACCAATCCAGCTCATGTACAACTTGGTCTCTGACTGAGAGCAATTCCTTTTTCTTTGCAGTCGAGGAGCTTGTGTCGGTTGTAAAAAATTTGAAGAATAAAAACAGTAGTGGACTTGATATGATACCAGTAAAGGTATTGAGGATTTAAGCACCTTACATCTACAAACATCTTGCGTATTTCATCAACGTCTCAGTCACTTTAGGGAAGTTTCCTTCTCTCCACGAAACGGCTGGGGTATTCCTATCCACAAGAAGGATTCTGTAGAAGACATCAATAGTTATCACCCCATCTCTTCCTTAAGTTCTCTATCCAAAGTTATAGAAAGACTAGTCTGTGACATGATTTCTGAGTACTTGGACAGATATTCGTTTGTCACAACCTTTCAGCACGGTTTCCGTATGGGTAGGTCGACGGAGTCTGCGGCATGTGACTTGGTAAGATTTGTATACATCTCTTTGGATGATGGCATTCACGTGGCGGTATTGTTTTTTGACCAATATCGGGCATTTGATTGCTTGAACTTCAGCTTCATTCTAGATAAATTGTTCAATTTAGGTTTCAGGGGTTTTTGCCTGAAATGGATGAAGAGTTTTATAGAAAATCGTTCGTTAATAGCGCGAGTCGGTCAGCACATCTCGGCCAAGTATCCTGTAGAGAGGAGTGTACCTCAAGGCTCTGTAATTGGATTCCTTTGATTTATTATTTCTTTAAATGACTTGCCTGACTATATGCTTGTTTATTTACTTTATGTGTTGAATATAAAGATTGTGATTTATGCCGATGATACACCATTTATTATTTCTGCACATACTTTTAGTTAACTTAAAGCAAGCTATTAGTTCGGTGTTTCTCTGAATGGTGCTTCAGAAATTCTTTAATACTAAATGTGAATAAGACTGCCCTAATCTATATTCAATTACGCGACTTTGGCCAACGACTGACTCTGAATCTACAATCCTGTGATTTGAAATCTTCTGTTTGTGTAAGGTTTTTTGGCTTACGGGTGCAAAAAAAAGCTGAGTTGGAGAAAACATGCTGACTGTTTGTAAGAGATTAAGTAGTGCATTTTTCGCATTGAGCCTCATGAAGCTTGTGTTGCCTGGTGAATCTCTGATAAATTCCTATTATTCACTTGTGTACAATCACCTCTACTATGACGTTGTTCTTTGGGGAGATTCCTCATTCAGTAGAGCGGTGTTTATTGCCCAAAAAGAAAAAAATTCGTCTAATGTTCAATTTGAAACCTGGGAAGTTCTGCAGGCCCCCCATTTTTCGGGTAAAAAATAATGTGTTCTCCTAGTATATATATTTTAATCTGCCTTTTGTATACTCTTAGAAACATTTTGTCACTACATAAGTGTTAAGAGTTTCATGAATATGACACTAGGCACAAAGAAACTCTCTGTGTTCCAAAACACCGAACTTCTAAATTCCAGCAGTCACCTTTGTTCAGTGGCATGAAATTATCTAACCATCTTCTAGATAAATTGAAGATTTTGGAGTGCAGAAGATTCAAGAGTGAAGTTGAGGCCTAGCTGCTCGAGAAATGCTTTTACAGCAAGGAGGAATATTTCTATTGGGTAGCGAGTTAGCGTGCAGATGTTTTCAGCTCTTTGTACCTTTTCTGTATTTTATTTTATTGGTGAATTTAATTGTCTGGTTGTTGAATTTTTTGGCATTATGATTTTTTTTTTTCTGGTTCTTTATAACGTATCCTATACAAATGTATTTTTGTCTGAAAGGGTGAATAAAATTAGTATTATTATATTTTTATTTATACTCAAAGTTGAATATTATCACAAAAGGGTTCAAAAATTATTTCACCTTGTAGATATGTTTTGATTAATCTGAATTCTCAACTTAAAGTATTATGACATCACGTTGGATATCGTTATTTGTTATAACAACTAACAAAGGAATAACCTCTTCAACTTTTGCCATATGCTCAACAAACACTTCGTGTATTCCAAATGTGGAAGTTTCACTAGTCGAAATTGCTTTTGAAGTGCATTTTCCATTTTACACTGAGATCCTTAAACCGATAACGAAAACTGATGACAATTGTCTCTTGAAATCCTTTCCAGCCTGTATTTCTTGCAATTATTCAGTTATGTTATGGCAACTGAAACAGTTTTTAAGATGTAATAAGAACTGTTATTCAAAAAAGTTACTAACTCTTTTAATGCAGAATTATTTGAATCTCAACAACAGAAGTACCAGGAGCGAATGGAATATCAACTTTTGCAACGCGAATATGATATAATCGAAAATTGGTTGGAAAAAAAAGAGACGTTCTTATACATGAATAAAGACCAGTTGACCTGTTTGGATGAGATCGACGAATTGTTAGTAGAACAGGGAGATTTTGAAACGATGTATGTGTATGAACTAAGAAAAATTGAATTAATTGCTGAGGAGTATGCCATGCAAGAAGAAACTACTGATGATGATGAACAACCAGACCTAAGGAAAAAAGCGGTAAGTTCTTGTCGTTATTCTGCTCTTGAGTCTAAATAGGGTATTCTTTACACTTCGATTTTAAAATATTTTTTGATAAATAGAATGTTCCATAAAGACAACGTCAAACGGAAAGAGAATGTAGTTGAAAAGATGATCTACTGTGAAAACATTTTCAAATAAAAGATTCACCGTTTTCAAGATATTTTCATATTTGAGAAAACATTGATATTTCGCATTTCTCTGTAGTATTTTCTATACTGATAGTACAATATTGGCGCGCTTGTTTTAGGAAACAGCGTGGTGTTATCGTTTCGCCCAAATATCTGTTCGAATTTTGAGCCAGAAATGGTCTCGAACGACTGGGATGGGCTCACTGATGAAGGATCCGAGGTCGAAAATAATTCTGTTCAGCTGATCCGATCCGTTCGTAAACACTCTATTTTTCGAACGGAAAAAGCCAGACTTGAAACTTTTACAGTAGGTTTTGGGCCTGAATCTCTGGGTTCGTAATAGGCAGAATCTGTTCAACGGTTCCGCAGTTATTCACATTTGAAACTTTTCTTCATTTACCTTAGAGTTTCGAAATAAGTGATCTCATCTTAATTAAATTCAGTATACTATATATAATAATAACGATACAAATTTCGTGATGATGGGCCATCCGGGTGAACGACTGCTGGTAAAATGCTAATTTCCGAGCGAAAAGACCCAGAAACATGAAATTTCCAGAGTAGGTTTGTAGGATATATTAGTTATGTTAAAAAATTGAAAGAATCAGCTCAATTGTTGAAAATTCAGCATTCAAATTCAAAATATTTTCTCAAGTACAGATCCGATCTAGTTCAAATTAAGTATTTAGGTGTGAAGTAACGACAACAAGGCTCATGCATAATTTCCTGAAGATACATACAAGAATTTGTTGCATTTCTGCTTACCTGATATCGTCAAAATATGAAACGTGTATGCAATTTTTTTCGATATATTCTTTTTCCACTCTCTTTTGTCAATAAACAGGGTGCCTAAGTTATCTCTGGCCAAATTTCGTGGAGTGATTCAACAGGCAATCTGCAACACGGAAGTTCCATTGAGTATGGTCCAATTATCTTTCGTTGTGGAGTTATTCAAGATTCTACTATCTTGTAACGTTTTAGAATTTTTTCACTGAAAACATCGGATAACTTGAAAACTATCATTTCAATAAAATTTCAGTATACACCATTGGAAAGAGCGGAATATTCTCCTTAGACTGGCGTTGTTTCATCGAGACTTTCATGGAAAACTCACCTATTATAGGGTGGTGAAGGAAAGGATGATCATAAAATTTTTTTCAGCAATAATTTTTGGTCGAAGTTCACTCTTAATTCTGCCCTCTAACCCATTTGTAAAGCTTTTCGACGAGGTATAATACATTCTATTAAATCTTCATTTCCATTGAACAATAGATGTGAAAATGTTAAAGTAAAAATAGTGAGATATACACTATCTGAGAAAACATTTTTATTCACTACATTTTTTATTATACATACAAGTTTAAAACTTAGCACAAAAAATTCTGAAAATGCCTGCCACATTCTCTAATGCAAAGTATACATCGTTTTCGGATAGAATCCATAGTTTTCCGCAACTATTATTATTATTATTATCCTGATACTCCTAGATCTCCTGCCGCCGTTATTGCCTTAGTATATTGCAGCACTATTGGATTCTTGTCGATCAGCTGGTCACGAGTATGAATTGGGGTAGTATACACCATAACTTTTGAAACACACAAAGGAAGAAGTCTGGAAGTTTAAGATCGGGACTTTGAACGTGATAGAACTTTAAATTGAAATAAAACACAATTAAATTAAGATTGAAGCCAAATTTTTTTTGAAAGATAATTTTATGACATTTATGTTTTGAGAATAATTCCCGGCATATGTCCACCACGACTAGCTCTGTTATTATTTCATCAATAACACGAGTTATGTTGGCTCCCAAAGCGTCTATTGTTTCTGGTTTATCAGTATAAACCAATGACTTGACATAACCACAGAGAAAATAATCCAGTGGAGTTATGTCGCATGATCTTGAAGGCTAATTAGTTGCACCATTTCTCGAAATAATGTTAGCAGCATGAGGAGTCACAACCATCTTGTTGGAACCAAAACACTTCTGGGTCGATACCATTCAAATTTTGAAACAAATAATAATTTATCATCGTAACGAGCAACATTCACTGTAACATTAGTCCAGCATCGTTTTCAAAGGAATATGGACCGATGATGCCTCCAGCGTGTAAAGTACACCATACAGTGCATTTTTCAGGATGCAATGGAAACCTGCAGAACTTCATGAGGATTGTTTTCAATCCATATACGGCAATTTAACTTGTTTACATAGATGTTCAACCAGGAATGAGCTCAATCACTGAACACATTTTTACGATAAGAAATCAACTTCAAGCTGTTCTAGGGCCCAGTCAGCAAACAAACGACGCTTATTATGGTCCAGTGGCTTTAGTTCTTGAACCAGTTGGATCTTGCATGGGTGTAGACCAAGATCATTACGCAAAATTTTCCATGTGGAGGATGCACAGATTCCAATTCATTTTGAACGTCGACGAATAGACAAATCTGGATCATCATTAACACTATGACTTACAGGAGCGATATTTTCTTCTGTACAAACAGTTTTTTGTCTTGTTGTTGCATCGAGTAGAGAAAATGTTGTCCGAAATCTATCGATAGTTCGACGAATAAGCAGCTCTGATGGGCGATTATGTAAACCATAAATTCCACGAAGTGCCCTATAAGTTTGGGAATAGAACACTGATTTTGAAAATAAATTTCAACAATTTTTGAACGTTGTTGCGGCCATGATATTTTGTCAATGCTTACTGAACAGAAACGTCAAAGTAACATTGTTTCTACATTCTGGCAAATCACAGTTATCCCTATCGAAATTTCTATCACTCTAAAAAAACACCCGATACTATAATACTTAAATATTATAGGATGTACATGCGCAAGTGATTATCTCATAAGGTTACATGGGGGAGCTGGAGTTTGCGCCTCGACATACTCCCCTGCGTTAAAATATCAATCTCAAAGCAAACCAATATAATAAATTATGATAAATGAATAGTAGAGATCTTGATAAGAAATAAAAGAGGCAAAATTAAGTTACAAATTCATGCAGTTGTATGTAGAAACACGGCTAGGGCATGAACTGGATCAATGGTCCTGTGTCATCAATGAACGGAAAGGAAAATAACTTCTTCTCAATTTTTCATTTATTGGAAGACACACCTCTGAACCATCGGCTCCAAATTTGGTTTCTGAGATATTCAGGCCCCAAGCCTACTTCTAAAGTTTCATTTCTCTATTTCTTTTCGTCCGAAAGTGCTGTAGGTAGTGATCACCGCTGATTCGTTCACAAAATATTCTAACTTCCTATGATACGATCCTCACAAAATTTCGCACGGCCATGAGCGTTATTATTCTACCTGTAAATACTGAATGTCAGATCGATCGAATATAAAATAGATTATTATTATTTTATTTTTTTTATTATTATTATTATCCTGATACTCCTAGATCTTCTGTGAAGATCCCTCAGAAGCTTTTTCAGCTTGTACGAGTTAGGAGTTCAGTTGTGTTCTGTGTAGGCTTTGTTACTGCGATCTTGCGCCACTTTAGGTCACAGCACTGTTAATTTTTGACCCAACAGTGAAATGGTGGCAGATACCCGTCCAACTAGAAAATTTCTTTTCTACCTGAATAGGATTCGAACCCTGGACCTCCCGGTCACGAGTCCGATGCTCTCCCGCTGAGCTATCCACACTTAGATGAAATAAAACATTGGGAAAAAAATATTAAAAATGGTGAAACGGGCATAACTGCAAAACTATTGAACCGATTTTGCCCATTAACGAAATTAGGCGAGCTAAATAGACCCAAAACTTTCACTGAAAGCTATGTTCTACAATATTCATTGAAACGAGTTATTTATGTAACTGAAAGTAGTAAGTCAATAAATAGTTTCACTGCCATACATTCTACAGATTTCTCTTATTCATTCAAATTTTTGAAAATATCGAATAATGATTGTGTCTGTTGAAGAAAATCAGTATTTTGAATATATTCAATCTATAAGCTACTGAAATATTATTTTCCTAAATAGTCCGCTATAAAATTTTCTGCAACTTAGTTGTAGCATAGTTTTTAGTTTTCTTCTGATAATGAAAATAAATATATATATCATTCATAAATGAAGAAATTTTCTGACAATTATTCTGTAAGAATTGATTGGAAATTAGTATACCAACTTGATAAATTCAAACTTCAATTTAGATCTGGCCATTAATAGAGAATTGCATGCGATGTCTATTCTTCTTTTAAGGTTTCAGATATAAGAACCCCACTTCAGGTATTCATTAAGAATAAATAATAATAAATAAGGACTCTAACGTTATTCTCAGCCTTAATCTGGATCATCAGAAATGTTGATTGTTTTTGTATAAATATTTATACCAGATTGTGATTACAAAACCATTTCTCTCCAACGCTTAGTAGGTGATGCTGCAACAGATACTGAAATGGAGACTTGACCAAATAATTGATGATCCGCAAACGTTCTCAAGAATATTGAAGGGCTCTAAACAAATGCGTTGCCTGGGCTTGTGGAACTTTCAATATTTCATGTAGCCCAGACTGAGGAGTTTATATAAATTAAAAACAAAAGTGGAACAACAATGCTTGCCTATGGAATAACCAGTGGAACCAGTGGAAGTTTCATATAAGAAATGAAAGTTTCACCATTATTTTCAATGACCACTCTCTGGCTATGAAAATATTGATAACACTTTATAAGTTTCAGATATTTGTTACTGATTTCGCAATCCTCAAAAATCTTCAGTAGCCTATGATGGTTAACACAGTCAAAGGCCTTAGAAAGGTCCAATAACAGATCGAATGAAATTTCATACTGTTCAAATTCGTTTATAATTTCGTCGATGAGTTCAAACAGAGCAGTTTTTATATTTATATTCTTCAGCAATCGATTGTATTTCCGAAAGATCTCAGAAAAGGGGGATAAAATGCTTGAAGGTATAAAGTTACCTAAATCATCAATGTTACCTTTTCTAAAATTAAATTGGTTTGACAAAGGCTATTTGCAGCTGATCAGGAAATATGCCTTTTTTGATGTTGATAAGTGAAAGTGGCTCAAGAATAGGATCAATAGAAAGTTTGATAACTCTTATGGTAATTTCGTCATAGCCATGAAAGGTCTTAGCTTTGAAAGATCTCAGAACGTATCTCTTTTTGAGAGATGTCGAATATGAAAAATTATTTCTCAAGTTTATTCCGTGAGTTAAAGAAAAAAAATTTCGGCAGCTGAGAGGTTAATTCATGAGGAAATCAGAGAAGTAGTTATTGGGAGGAGAGATATATTGGCGTAGTTGGACCATTTACAACCTTGACTTTTGCTAAGAGATTTAATAACATTCCAAGAACTTTTGGATATATTACCTGAATTGAAATTAAGGTCACTGTATCATTCCTTTTTGCTTTCGATAGCGAATTGTCATATTTTTTTTTAATAGTATTGTACATGTTTTGGTACCCAGGTTTGGAGAATTTGGTGATATGTTTGTTATTCATCCAAGAAGTCCTTCAGATATCTGATTCTAGTTTTAAGTTGACTTTGCTGGAGATAACTTTAGGGACTTGAGGGAAACAGAGTTCAAAGGTCTCAGCGTAGCTAGAATGGAAAATATTCCTGAGAAGATTAGGATTAACTGTACTGGAGTAGATGCTATCTCAAGTCACCTAATACAGCTGCTGCTGAAAAACATTAATAGATTTATGGCTGATTGATATTTTTTAAATGAAAGTGCTCAATCAGTTGAATGAGAAAGAATGTTTAAGTTAGTCTTTTATCAAGAAAGAAATCTACATCAGCTAATGGCCTAGTGTTGGGCCTATAGATACAAATAATCAATAACTTTGAATGTTCACCATGTAATTGAGCAGCACAGCCTTCATTAATGACTGTAAGTGTATTAAAGTCCAATCTCTCCGTGATCTTAAGGGCCTCTTTACTACCTGTATCCATCATGCCTTTCTTTTGCATGACAAAAGCCTAGAAGTAACGTGTATTCATGCAGATGGTAAACTTGGAGTTCTTCTGCGCATTTCCAATGTACGGTCACTGCTAGTATATCTAGATTTTCATTGTGGATCATGATCTGAAATCTGTTCATAGTTGTCCCTAGTGACTGCATATTCTGAAGAATCAGAGAGAAGACCCCATTTTTTCTGGTTCTACTCGCGAGGTATTCTGAAGTTTCTTGTATTTCTGAAAATTTGTTGAAAGGACTTTCCCTCAGCATAACACCCTTCGGGTAGAAGAACTAATTAAAAATATGTTCATATGCTTCATCATTTGGGAATCCAAAACTGAATGAAGAATTTTAATCAACGTTATATAGTTTCTTGACCAGGATTATTCCTTCAGAAAGGAGATAATATTAAGTTCGGAAACTTTCCTGCTGGTAATTTGACCAATATGAATCCATCGTATTCGTTTATCTACCTGGATTGGACTATATTCGTGAGGTTCTCTAGTGTCATAACAAACTTTTTTGACGGATTTTACATGTTTATTTTCAAAAAATTTGAATATCAAAACAGATTTAATCTGTTGTCTTCTACAATTTCAATTTCAAAAAATTCTTTGAAGAAACTTTAAGAATTAAATTAATGTCTTTATAAGCACTGCTCATACTTAATAGACGTATAAAGTCAAAATTCATCATACAATATCAAATGGAATTAAGAAAAAACAACGAATATAAATTGTCAATTGAAATTAAAATATAAATAAGTAAACATTTTTTGTTTCGTTCCAGGCATGCGTAATGAACTCTTCAGACAAACTTACGAAGCCCTGTTTGTTACAAAATGTATTGTTTTCTGATCCTATATTAATGAAAAATAACTCTTTCTCAAAAATATAAAACATAATTTCAAGAACTTCTCAAAAACTAATTTATTTGAAATATTCAATATATTTAAATAAATTACTTCAAAAAATCTCAAAACATGTAGCACATCCTCAAGAAATAATTAAAGTTACGATAAGATCAGTTCAACTTTACATATAAAAAAATGATAAAATCAATTAAACAATGTATAGACTTACCCAGCGCCATCTTAGAAATATACGATCCTCAACAAACACATACTTAGGTACCTTTATATCCAAGGTACTCTATGTTCCATGTTCACAGAAAATCATACAAAGCTTATAAGGCACTTGGTCTTAGTTAAAACCATTCAACACTGTATAATGAATTTCTTTATTTAAAAAACCTAATATAATTATATATTATATATAAAATCAAATAAGAAGGAACGGTTTTTAACTTGATAGAAGGATTATTACAAAATTTGAATATCAAAACAGATTTAATCTGTTGTCTTCTACAATTTTAATTTCAAAAAATTCTTTGAAGAAACTTTGAGAATTAAATTAATGTCTTTATAAGCACTGCTCATATTTAATAGACGTATAAAGTCAAAATTCATCATACAATATCAAATGGAATTAAGAAAAACCCACGAATATAAATTGTCAATTGAAATTAAAATATAAATAAGTAAACATTTTTTGTTTCGTTCCAGGAATGCGTAATGAACTATTCAGACAAACTTACGAAGCCCTGTTTGTTACAAAATGTATTGTTTTCTGATCCTATATTATCGTAACTTTAATTATTTCTTGAGGATGTGCTACATGTTTTGAGATTTTTGAAGTAATTCATTAAAATATATTGAATATTTGAAATAAATTAGTTTTTGAGAAGTTCTTGAAATTATGTTTTATATTTTTGAGAAAGAGTGATTTTTCATTAATATAGGATCAGAAAACAATATCGTATTTGGTTGATCTTGTATCGGGTGTTTTTTTATAGTGATATAAGTTGAAATTGAAATGAAACACATTTAAATTAATATTGAAGTCAATTTTTTTTTATTTGAAAGATATTTTTTTGACATTTTTGTTCTGAAAATAATTTCCGGCATATGTTCAAGACTAGCTCTGAGGAACCGCATTCGACCAGACCAATTTTGGACCACTTTTTCGAGTAATTCAGGCCTTATTTCTTCAATAACACGAGTTATGTTGGCTTCCAAAGCGTCTATTGTTTCTGGTTTATCAGCATAAATCAAAGACCTGACATAACCCCAACGAAAATAATCCAGTGGAGTTGTGTCAATTAATTGGACCATTTCTCGAAATAATGTTATCGCCAAATCTTTCTATCAATAAATCAATTGTTACGGTAGCAGCATGAGGTGTAGCACCATCTTGTTGGAACCAAAACACTTCTGGGTCGATATCATTCAAATTTTGAAACAAATAATCATTAATCATGGATCTGTAACGAGCACCATTTACCGTTACATTAGCTCCAGTATCGTTTTTAAAGAAATATGGACCGATGATGCCTCCAGCGTGTAAAGAACACCATAAAGTGCTTTTTTCAGGATGCAATGGAACCTGCAGAACTTCTTGAGGATTTTTTTTTCACTGCATATACGGCAATTTTGCTTGTTTACATAGCCGTTCAACCAGAAATGACCTTCATCAGTAAACACAATTCAACGATAAAAAAGTGGATCAACTTCAAGCTGTCCTGGGGATCATCATTAACACTATGACTTACCTCAGCGATATTTTCTTCTGTACGTACAGTCTTTGTCTTGTCGAGTAGAGAAAATGTTGTCCGAAATCTATCGATAGTTCGACGAATAAGCTGCTCTGATGGACGATTATGTGAACCAGAAATTTCACGAAGTGCCCTATAAATTTGGCGAATAGAACACTGATTTTGAAAATAAATTTCAACGATTTGTAAACGTTATTGTGGCGTGAGTCTTTCCATGATAATTTGTCAATGCTTACTGAACAGAAATGTCAAAACAACATTGCTTCTACCTCCTGTCAAATCACAGTTATCCCTATCGACAGTTCTATCACTCTAAAAACAACACCTGATAGTTAATATTTCGAAAACCGAAAATCGCTCATTTGCTTCTTACTTATTTTGAGGTCTAGAATTAGCTACCAAAATATTGAAACGGTGTTGAATTGTTTCAGCCTTTACTATTTGGTAGTTGATTATAATTAAAAGAAATTGTAGAAATTACTATGTTTTACTACCAAAAAAATATATATTACACATTTTCGTGTGACTCGAGTTTCGGGAAATTCATTTCCCGAAACTCGAGTCACAAGCCGGAATTGTGTGACGAGACAAGTCGTACTGGTTACCAGAAAAATATTAAAAATATTTATGTGGCATGCTTTCAAAATAATAGGTATTTAAAAAAATTCTGAAAATTCTATACCCTGTGACGGATTTTTTACTTTATTTTTTTGTTATGTTAACCTCAATAATGCTTCTCTAAACTGTTACCAAGAATTTCAAAACCAGCTACTTCTTTCTCAAAAAATGTTTGCCTTCCAGGTTAAACTGTACTGAAAACTTGTAGTACGCGAGTTTGGCAAGTGACGTCAAAATTTGTTTTATTTAGTAGGGATTCCAAAGTGGTATAACACTTGGTAAATTCTTGCTGAAATTGTAGACAATTTTTTCTTTGGAAATAATCCTGTTTTCAACAAATTTATCTACCTTAGTTAAAAATTATTTTAATGTGGCATTTCAGGGTGCGTTTGAAAAAGAATTCAGTGGATTCCTCAAGCTTTTAAATTAATTATTATAAGATTTACAAGGAAGTTCGATGGAACATTTACGGCAGCTCGTGGTACCAACAAGATGGCTGTCCAGTGCATTATGCTGCCACAGGAGGAGAATTCCTCAATCAAGAATAGGTGGATTGGGGGGGTGGTACTGTTTAGTGTCCTGTTCATTCACCCAATTTGAACCTAATAGCTTTCTTTTACTAGGGTACGATAAAGGAGAAAGTGTATTCCAAACCGATACAAGATTTGGACGAGGTGCGCCGAAGACTTGCAGAAGCCGCTGAAGACATCGCATCAAGAAGATACGCTCGTCTTATTAAGAGAACATTCTTATGGAGATGTAGAGCTTGCATTGCAGCTCCTGGTAAGCAATTCGAACATTTGCTGTGAGAATTCTCAAAAATTAAAACAAATTGTAGAAATTATTATGTTTTACTACCAATAAAAATATATTTTACACATTTTCTTGTGACTCGAGTTTCGGGAAATGAACTATTCCATCATCAGACAACTGAAGACCTAACAGTGGTACAGAGGTATTTAAACAAAAGTGATAAATATTTTGAATATTTCAATAGATAACACCTAATAATGGTACAGAGGTTTACAAGCGGAACGTGATAAAAACCCGGTTAAAAAAGAGGGGCCTTCTAACATATATCGGAATGTCGGCAATCGACAAAGAAGGTTATTAAACAGATGGTACCCAAATATCTCAAATAATTTTTTGGGGTTACATAGCTCCGTACAGTTATTCATTATTTTTACGTTATTTTGTTGTACATCTCAAATATTTGGATTTACAAAGCTCCATACAGTCATTCATTATTTTTTAAATTATTTTTATTGTGAACGAATTTGAAAATTTTAATAATCAAGTTTCTTTTCATTTCAGTCTACATGTAAAATTTTCTTAACATTTTCTTTTGTCGAAAGGAATTACTAATTTCTAAAGAATGAGTGGCAAAAGTTGAATTTTTGTTTACTTTTCATTAAATTAATTTTATGTTCGTTTAAAAAGGTTTTAAACAGATGTTACTTTTTGAATATCTCAAATATTTTCGATTTACATAGCTCCGTACAGTCATTCGTTATTTTTACATTATTGTTATTGTGAACTAATTTGAAAATTTCAACAGATTCTAGATAATCGAGTTTCTTGCCTTTTGATTCTACATGTACAATTTTAAGATTATCTATTGTGGGAAAGGAATGACCGTTTTCTAGACAATGAGTGGTAAAAGTAGAATTCTGTTTATTTTTTATGAAACTCATTTTATGTTCGTTGAACCTCGTCTTGAAGGAATGTCCTGTTTGTCCTATATATTTATTACTGCACGTAGAACAAGATAACTCATAAACTCCTGATTTGTGTATGTTTGGAGTAGGGTCCTTTGCGTTAAAAATACCGATGATAACTTGTTTTGCGTTTTGAAGGCAATATTGACATCTAATTTTGAAAAACTTTTGGCCACTTTTTGACTTACGCTACCAAAGTACGATAGAGAAACGAATTTTTTATTTTCTTCAGTTTTTATGATAGGATAAATTTGGATCATAGCTATTTGATAGATTCGGTTTTTACTTGGTGGAAACTCATTTTAATTAAAAAAAAGTATATGAGACAGTAATTTATTTCCACAAAAATGTTTGTACTACTAAAACAATTGTTTCACCACGATGTGGCTTCTTCAGGTATTACATTATTTGGTCACGTACCTAAAAATGTATTTAAACTCGTTTACACTGAATACCATCAGACAGTACAATGTAATACCTGAAGAAGCCACATCGTGGTGAAACAATTGTTGTAGGAGTACAAACATTTTTGTGGAAATAAATTACTGTCTCATATACATTTTTTTAATTGGCTCATAGCTATTTTAGATAGTTTCTATCGAATTAGATTATCTATTATATTGGGGTTGAAACCGTTGTTCGCGGCTATTGATTTTATAATTTGGACTTCAGCTTCGCGGTTATTTTTTGATAATGGTAATGCGAAGGCTCTATGGATCATCCATTGATACGCTGATATTTTTTGTGAAAATGGGTGATTGGAATCAATAGGAATACATATATCAGTGGATGTGGGTTTTCTGAATACGTTGAATTCTATTTTTCTATTTGAGTGTGATATCGAGAGGTCTAAGAATGTAATACTCTTCTTCGATTCTTTTTCTAATTTGAATTTAATTTTTGGGTGAATATTATTCAAGAAATTCAAAAATTGACTCAGTTGTCTGGATGTTCCGGAGATACACGTGAGAATATCGTCTACGTATCTATACCAGAAATGAATATTTACAGGTAGTTTCGAATTGAAGATTTTATTTTCTATTTCTGACATGAATATGTCTGCAAGGAGTGGACTCAGTGGTGAGAGCATAGCTAGGCCGTTTAATTGTTCGTTATTTCATTATTAAATTGAAAATAGTTTTTGTGCAGGCATTGTTCTAAAAGGCACATACAATTGAGTATGTGAGAATTCTCTTACTGTGGCAGCATAATGCGCTGGGCAGCCATCTTGTTGGTACTATATGCTACCGTAAATGTTCAGGGGAACTTCCCTGTAAATCTTGATTGTATTGAAAACTTAAGGAATCCACTGAATATTATTTCAAACGCACATTAAAATAATTTTAAACTAAGGTAGATAAAATAAAATAGAAGGGCTTTTTACTTGATAGAAGAAATATAACAAAATTTGAATATCAAAACAAATTGAAATATGTTTATCTTCTACAATTTTAATTTCCAAAAGAATTTTTTATTCAGAAAACTTTTAGAATTAAATTAATGTCTTAAACAAGCACCGCTCACATTTAATAGACGTTTATAATCAAAACTCAATATACAATGTCAAATGAAATAAATAACCCAACAGATATACGAAAGTAATTAAAATTAATAAATAAATATTCAAAGGAGACAAAATTTTGTTTCTGGTTTTATCTTTAAAAAATACTACTTGCCTTATAAAATATTTTTTAAAGATAAAACCAGAAACAAAATTTTGTCTCCTTTGAATATTTATTTATTAATTTTAATTACTTTCGTATATCTGTTGGGTTATTTATTTCATTTGACATTGTATATTGAATTTTGATTATAAACGTCTATTAAATGTGAGCGGTGCTTGTTTTAGACATTAATTTAATTCTAAAAGTTTTTTGAATAAAAAATTCTTTTGGAAATTAAAATTGTAGAAGATAAACATATTTCAATTTGTTTTGATATTCAAATTTTGTTATATTTCTTCTATCAAGTAAAAAGCCTTTCTATTTTATTTTATATATAATATATAATTATATTTTGGCTTCAATAAATCTCATTATAGAATGTCAATGAATTTAAGTAAACCTTAAAATAACTCACTTTGTTCTTTGATTTTGTTAGAACATAGATCAATCTTGAATATATAGTTGATCTGTAGTTCGAAGCTTAAGTCTTTTAACACGTGAGTGATGTAGGTTATGTTTTTGATTTTGATATTTGTAATATTGAAAAAGGGCTGAAGACGGGATTATCTAGAATTATATTTGTTTTTTGAAGATAAAGTGCACATTTTTTAGAGATTTTTGAAATAATTTGTTCGAATATTTAAATATATTAAATATTTCAAATAAATTATATTCTTTGGGAAGTCCTTTAAGTGTGTTCATGTTTTTATAAGGCAAGTAGTATTTTTTAAAGATAAAACCAGAAACAAAATTTTGTCTCCTTTGAATATTTATTTATTAATTTTAATTACTTTCGTATATCTGTTGGGTTATTTATTTCATTTGACATTGTATATTGAGTTTTGATTATAAACGTCTATTAAATGTGAGCGGTGCTTGTTTTAGACATTAATTTAATTCTAAAAGTTTTTTGAATAAAAAATTCTTTTGGAAATTAAAATTGTAGAAGATAAACATATTTCAATTTGTTTTGATATTCAAGTTTTGATATTCAAATTAGGGTAGATAAATTTGTTAAAAACAGGATTATTTCCAAAGAAAAAATTGTCTACAATTTCAGCAAGAATTTACCAAGTGTTATACCATTTTGGAATCCCTACTAAATAAAACAAATTTTGACGTCACTTGCCAAACTCGCGTTGTTCAATTTTTTTCAGTACAGTTCAAACATGGCAAAATTTTTATTTCGAAAATTTTTTCGGGAAAAATGTTTCATTTTCATCCAAGGTGGAACAGCTGATTTTGAAATTTTGATAGCAGTTTAGAGAAGCTTTATTCAGGATTACATAACAAAAAAATATTTGAAAAAAGTAAAGATTTCTGGTAACAGGAGTAAGAAGACCGTCACAGGATGTAGAATTTTTAGAATTTTCTTAAATGCCTATCATTTTGACAGCATGTCACATGAATTTATTCAAAAACTTATTTTATATTTTTCTTCAGATATCTAGCAAACTAGAATTGTTCAAGTGTAAAATGGATAAAAGATTGTACCTACTGCAAAAAGCTATCAAACTGCAAGTGTTTCACTCAGATTGTGATGATATAGAGAGATGGATAAATGAGAAATTCAAAATAATCAATACCGTAGATTATTCAGAGGAAAGTATAATAAGCGCAAACATAGCATTCAATGGAATATTCGTCAATGAATTATCTTATTATTGGAGAGTTATTGATTCGCTTAAACCCATAGAAGAAGAATTCATCAGGGAAAATCATTACGGAGTTCGTAAGTATTTGTCTTTCATTATTTTCTTAGATTGATTTTTCAAGAATTTTAATGAAATATAAGTTTTCTTCACAGAAATGAAACTATTTTAGTTTGTTTTGGTAAATAAATTAACTGAATCGCTAAAGTACATAATATCGCTTATGTGTGATATTAAAATAATTATTAATCCTAAAAATAGTTCCATAAAGGTGAATCAAAAATAATACATTTAAAGAAAACAAAAAGAAACATCACATGAAAAATAAGAAGTAATTCAAGTAAGTATTGGGTAGTTTTTTAGAGTGATAAAACTTTCGATAGTGATAACTGTGATTTGACAGAAGGTAGAAGCCATGTTGTTTTGACATTGACAAATTATCATGGAAAGACTCACACCGCAAAAACGTTTACAAATTGTTGAAATTTATTTTCAAAATCAGTGTTCCATTCGCCAAAGTTATAGAGCACTTCGCGAAATTTATGGTTTATATAATCGTCCATCAGAGCAGCTTATTCGTGGAACCATCGATAGATTTCTGACAACATTTACTCTACTCGATGCAACAACAACAAGACGAAGAACTGTACTTACAGAAGAAAATATCGTTGCTGTAAGTCATAGTGTTAATGATGATCCAGATTTGTCTATTCGTCGACGTTCACAACAAGTTGGACTCTGTGCATCTATCACATGGAAAATTTTGCGTAAAGATCTTGGTCTACACCCATACAAAATCCACCTGGTTCAAGAACTAAAGCCACTGGACCATAATAAGCTTCATTTGTTTGATGATTGGGCCCCAGAACAGCTTGAAGTTGATCCACTTTTTTATCGTTAAATTGTGTTTACTGATGAAGCTCATTTCTGATTGAACGGCCATGTAAACAAGCAAAATTGCCGTATATGGAGTGAAAACAATACTCAAGAAGTTCTACAGGTTCCATTGCATCCTGAAAAATGCACTGTATGGTATGCTTTACACGCTGGAGGCATCATCGGTCCATATTTCTTTAAAAACGATGCTGGAGCTAATGTTACAGTGAATTGTGCTCGTTAGAGATCGATGATCAATTATTATTTGTTTCAAAATTTGAATGGTATCGACCCAGAAGTGGTTTGGTTCCAACAAGATGGTGCTACACCTCATGCTGCTACCGTAACAATTGATTTTTTGAAAGAAAGATTGGGCGATAACATTATTTCGAGAAATGGTCCAATTAATTGGCCTCCAAGATCATGCGACATCACTCCACTGGATTATTTTCTTTGGGGTTATGTCAAGTCATACGTTTATACTGATAAATCAGAAACAATAGACGCTTTGGGAGCCAACATAACTC
Source organism: Megalocaria dilatata (assembly GCA_034642435.1). Taxonomy (NCBI): domain Eukaryota; kingdom Metazoa; phylum Arthropoda; class Insecta; order Coleoptera; family Coccinellidae; genus Megalocaria; species Megalocaria dilatata. The sequence continues at coordinate 14,401,308 of CM067863.1, forward strand.
GTGTTATTTATTAAATAAGGCTTGAATTACTCGAATGCCGTTCCTCAGAGCTAGTCGTGGAGGACATATGCCGAAAATTATTTTTAAAACATTAATGTCATAAAATTATCTTTCAAATAAAAAAAATGGCTTCAATCTTAATTTAAATGTTTTTTATTTCAATTTAAAGTTCTATCACTGTAAAAATAACACCCGATAGTTTATATTATTCTCTGCAGGCTACTTTGTTTTTGGAAGAATCAACCATCTTAGTTCATTTCAGGCTTCTCATCACATTCGATATTTAAAACATTATTTTCTTTCAGCAGGTGTGTGAATGTATGTTAAACAGAATGTTCGGATTAAGTTTTATTTGATCGGATTAGTATATCATTACTTCTTTTAAATCTCATTTTTGGGTTTAGTTCTCTCAATCGGGTAAATATATGCCTCATTAATGGGTATTTTCCTTGGGACGATCTTTGTTAGAATTTTTAAAGCGTCTTACATCTTGCTTCTGCTACTTCAAATAACTTCTGACTTGCAAAGTACTCTTATTTTGGTATTATTTGAATTTCTGAATAACCTCCAAGGCATTTTTGTAGTTTTTGTGAGCACCACCCCATTCAACCATCCCATAACTGATTTGCGATCCCACTAGAATATTTTTAAATATTTTATGTTGTATTTTCGTATATATTCAAATTTAAAATATAGGGTTCTTATCTTATGCACAAGATTCTTTATGTGTTTATCCCATTTTAACTGTTGGTCAATCATAATTTCCAAAATTCAATATTGTGTTTTTATTTAAACAACTGGTTAGGTTAAGTTTTCTATTTACATCCTTACGTCTACACAATATACATATAGTTCACGTTCAAGTTTTGCGCACTGGCGGAGTATACGCGGCACAGCGGTATTTTTCACGCACTAGCGAATGGGTACGTCCGTTCGGGTACTGGGAATCTACCGGGTTGCTCCGCAATGGAGGCGATCGATTTAAATCCGGGGATGTTTGGAGTTAGTCTACCAGGCTTTTTTCGCAGCGGAAACTGAAAGCTTGTGTAATTCTGCTTTCTTAGAGCCCTGTGTCCCCCTTTTAAATGGCTCAGAAGGTTGATGTGCGCGCATCAGTCGACGCGCCCTCCATAGATTGTTGGAGCTGATTTCGGGTACTACTGGTCGTCGCTGGAACGTCCACTTGGAGAGACCTCTTACCCCGCGGAGCACTTCCGAACTAGTTTCGGGGTGTTCGACTTACAATATCTTTTTCTCGGCTATCAATATCTTACAATAAATTTCAAGATTTCCTAAATTTCGAAGACCAGTAGTGTGGGAGCTGAAAAACATATATTTTGCCTCATCGACCTCCCTGTTTTTACAGCCAGATGCTTCGGTATGTTCTGCAATTCCCTCGTTTTAAGGACAATTCCGAGGATTCGTTGGTTTACCAGAGGTTGAGTCCTTTGAGTGTGCATTATGAGGCTCATTTTCTTTATGGGTGTTTCTCATCTCATCGATCGAGTATTTCATGGTGTCAACTACGGCTTGGTTTCATCGTATAGATGATTTTTTTTTATAATACTCATCATGATAATAGAAATGAAGTTTATTAATTTTTCACACCAACTACAGTGAAGTATGGAAAAACAAGTCAATAATCATCAAGCGTTGAAGAGATAAATACAAGAATTATTCAAAATTCTTACAGTTGTCAAAGATCCTTTTTTGCATATATCATCTGAATTTCCCAGGATAATTGCAAGCAAAAATCAATAAGTTCGCTATCGTTTCCAATAGTCTATGGAGAGAAAAATTGCAAATCAACAACTTATCTAACACCAGTTCACAATCAAAACATAATAAACTTCCACCAGTTAGTTCATTAGACCATTCTGCAAAATAATACATCATATACACTATGAAGTACTACTTTGTCAAGAAAGTACCGGGAATTTTGAATTAAAACAACATTTTTACATTTAATCGTCAAAATTTTTTGGGTCGCTTTCAAAATAGGCTCCATTTGTTCCAATACATCTATGCCAACGGCACTTCCAATTATCGAAACATTTTTTATAGGCGCTTTCCGGGATGGACTTTAGCTCTCGTGCCGAATTTTGTTTTATGGCTTCAATCGACTCAAAACGGGTGCCACGAAGGGGCAATTTTAGTTTTGGGAAGAGGAAAAAGTCGCAGGGAGCCAAATCCGGCGAATACAGTGGTTGCTGAAGCACGTTTGTTGAGTTTTTGGCGAGAAAGTCAGTCACAATCGTAGCTCGGTGAGAAGGCGCGTTATCGTCATGCAAAATCCATGAGTTGTTCGCCCACAAATTTGGCCGCTTCTTACGGATACGCTCACGCAAACGTTCCATAACGCCTAGGTAATACTCCTTGTTTACCGTCTGACCCTCTGGAACGAATTCGTAGTGCACCACGCCACGGATATCGAAGAAAACAATGAGCATCACCTTCATTTTCGAGCGGCTTTGGCGTGGTTTTTTCGGTTTCGGCTCATTTTTTGCCACCCATTCCGATGATTGCTGGCTTGTTTGCATATCGTACTCGTAGACCCAGGTCTCATCACCAGTTATAATGCGTTCCATGAATGTAGAATCGGAATTACAGCGATCCAGCATGTCTGAAGCAACCTGTTCGCGATGACGTTTTTGAAGAAAATTCAGGTGTTTCGGTACGAGTCGTGCGGCCACCTTTCTCATGCCCAAAATATCAAACAAAATCGTACGTGCGGACTCGTGGGATATCTTAAGATCATGTGCTATCTCTCTCAAGTTGGTACGACGGTTTTCCAGCACCCTTTCCTTAATTTTATCGACGTTATCTTCGATCGAAGCCGTCGATGGGCGACCACTTCACGACCGTCCTTGAAGGCTCTGTACCACTGATATGCACGAGTTTTCGATAGAGCATTATCACCAAAGGCCTTTTGCAACATTTTCAATGCATCGGCACACGAAAATTCATTTGCAACACAAAACTTTAAACAAATTCTTTGCTCAACGTAATCACCCACAGTAAAAATCGGCACGCACTCTTACATCGACTGACTTAATCAGCTGCTGCAAACACACTAGTTGATTAAGGATAGTGGTACCAACCTAGGAAAAAAAAATTTTACCTGCCTCATTGCCCCGCCAGATTTAAATCGATAATTCCCGGTACTTTCTTGACAGAATGTATTCGATTGGAAAGAATGCGTTGCAGATTATGAAACATGTGAAACGTCCGTTTCTTTCTATCTTCTCACCTTGAGAATTGACCAATGTAGAGCCCTAAGTATTTAATAGATTCCTATGCATCACATAATATTGATGACTTATCTATTTTATAAAAATTGATTGTATTTCGGGAAAAGAGCAATTTCATCAAAATTCTCACCACTCATTCACTAAGAATGTGATATACAACTCGTTTCGATCATAACATCATCTTCAAGTGTGTTGGATTACAGAATGCATTGAGATATATAGGGTATCATATTGAGGAGGAAGCGGGGCGTGGTTACATGTTGTAGATCGAGAACAGTGGGAGAATATGTTGGGAAGTGGAGAAAGATTAATTTCTAATTGGTTATTCAGTGATCTAAATTCGGAATCTTGATGGGCTCTGTTCATCCCTAAGCACCCTAATGGAATATAATATAATATAATTTCTGGCATCTATGGAGACTATTGATGTTGTGTCTATCTATATGGTGTACTTACCTTTACATGCTGCTATATTCTCGAGTGTCTTGTTTATATTCACAAAAATAGGAGCACTTTCCAACAACACTCAGCGGTACACAGTCATGAAACCAAGTTGAGACATAGCTCCAAGACATAATCTGACGACAAAATTCACACATTTTCAATGCAATGAAAATGTAAAGAGTCTTTCAAAGGGAACGCCCCATTTTTGAATTGACATTACTCATGCATGGCAGCCATTGTTTATTTTTGACATTTAGAGTTGTATTTGTCAATGTCTACCATTTAATCATGAAAAAGAACACACTCCAACAACATTTACAAATAATCCAAATTTATTATGAAAAATTGCGATCTGTTACCCTAACTTTACGTGCTTCAACTCCAATTCTTGGTCATTATAAACGTCCGGATTGAAGAACAGTTGAACATTTAGTGAAGAAGTTTGAAACAAATTTTACACTTCATGATGGAGACAAAGAAATGCAAGAAGTGAAGATAATGTTGCTGCCGTGCGTGAAAGTGTGCGTGAAGACCAAAATTTATCGATTTCTCGACGTTCACGAATTTTACGGAAAAACCTTGGTTTACATCCATACGAAATTGTTCTAACCTAAGAACTCAAACCAACAGATCATTTAAAGCGTTGTGTATTCAGTAATTGGTGCTTAGAAAAAAACGGTAATGCCGCAGATTTTCATAAGAAAATCATTCTCAGCGATGAGGCTCATTTCTGGTTAAACGGTTAACAAGCAGAATTGCCGTATCTGGAGTGGTGATAAACCTGAAGAATCTCAAGAACTGCCATTACATTCTGAGAAACTTACTGTTTGGTGCGGATTTTATGCTGGATTAGTCATTGGCCCTATTTTTTTTTCAACGAAGCAGATGAGGTAACTGTCGATGGAAGTCGTTATCGTTCAATGTTGACTGATTTTTTATGGCCTGAATTGGTTAGTCTTGATTTGCAGAACATATAGTTTCAAGAGGATGGTGCCAATTGTCATGCTGCCAATGACACAATGACTTTATTAGGAACAAAATTCGGTGATTCGAATATTTCAAGAAATAGACTGATAAATTATCCGACTCGTTTCTGCGATTCAACTTCATTGGACTTCTTTTTTTAGGGTCACTGGTTTACAACAATCGTCCAGTATATTTAAACGATTTACAGATCAATATTGAACGACTAATTGCTAACATACGACCTGATTTGTGTGAGAGTCATGGAAAATTGGGTTCAACGACTTCATTCAACGACAGCGTTTTCGTGGTGGACATTTAAATGATGTTTTGTTTATTAACTAATGGTATCCATTGTACTTTACAATGAAATGAAAATTTCAATAATTTTCCAATAAATAATGTGCTTTATTTACAAAAAAAAGAGGCGCTGTTAATGAAAGACCCTTAACAACAAACTTCCACAGCACATAACGTCCCTGCAGAACAAAGTTTCCAAACGTAAGTTGAAGGAGTGGGAATTTTATTCGATGGATGAATTTGAGGAGTACCGCTTTGAGTCACTCCAGTCTTGTAATTGATATAATAATAATGAATTATTTTCATATGGTGGTTGACAGCTTCAATATGTTCAAAGACGACCTATCTTTTGTCTGTATTTGATGCTCCCTCAATCTTGCTTCGAAGTTCATACCCGTTTCACCCATGCAAGTTGCATTGTAATCATTACAATTGATTATGTAGACTATCGAACCTTCTAAATTATTTGTTTTTGTTTTGCGTTGAATAAAACATTTCCTAGACAAGAAAAACTTGAGAAGGCCGCTTTTGAAACAATTGTGGACTTTGGTGGACACGTTTTCCAAACTAACATTATATATTTGTGATCTGGATTTTTTTATAATTTGATATGAGGGGTGGGCCATTTAAACTTTGCATTTCTGATCGGCTACACAAATAAAATAATGAAAATGTTTTCAAATATATGAGAGTATTAAAAAGGTTGAACTCTGACGTTAACGAATGAAAAACAATATCATTCAAATTACCTTTACGACTGGCTACAGTATCAACCCAACTTTTCAGTACATTGTCGATTGCTTAGGGCTCAATCTCATGAATGGCAACTTCGATTTATTGTTTCAAGGTATCACGTGAATTCTACCAGGTTTTTCGTATTGGCATACGAGCATAGCTCTTTCACCAAGTGACTACTCAGCAGTCTCCACAGTCCACCCCAAGAGGTAGAAAGTGTGATAAGGATTACGCCATATCATCGCGCGAAGCGAGAACCCCTCCGGAGAGATGAACCCACCAGCTTCCAGTTTGGGCCTCGACTCGAAAGCCAGAACCGCCTGACTGGTAGCAGCGAAGCACTATTCAACCTCAACTGGCTCTGCAGATCAGTACCCGAGTTGGTTTGTAACGCAACTCACCCGCTGGGAGAAATTCTTATTCAAGCATCCGCTCGCTGTCCCATGAACTAAGATAATCTCAAGATTGATGACTTCTATTGATCCTGGTACGAGCACCGTCTAACGGCCTGTATGTCCTGACCCACCAAACCCATGTGAAGTCATTTGATGGATCCTGGCGTCGAGCACTAACGGCTAAGCCATTTTGTCGAGATCCAAAAACCCTAAAAAGTTACGCATTGATCCGGGGCCAGGACAAGCCGGTCGAACCGTCAAGTTGCGTTAAACCCCGAGTCATTTCATGAGAATATCCCGAACATGGGGGTCTGCGAACAGCGTAATGAAATACCTCCCTAGTCCAGTATGCGGACTTTCAACCACTGCCCCCTCGAGTCCAACACCAATAGGGTGGCCAGGTGGTACAAGTAACACCTGAGGGAAATCCACCCCCCCGAGGTAACGCAGTATGCTACATAACGCACTCGGCCATTACACAGAATCCGGAGATTTATACTGCGATAGGGTAGAGTACGCCAGTTTTAAGGGAGAAGCCCTGTGCTGCGACAGACTCCCTGTCACTGAGTTAATCAACCGGCTCATCCCTCCATTTCACCAGAACTGCAAAACTAGGACCCCATTCGGAGATCTTCCACCATACAGGTCCAGTGACTGGCGCGAATGGCATTACGTTAGGCACCAAGACTTAACCCTCCATTTCGCCGGGACGAAACTAGGGTCCTAGTCCTGACAAGCGCCCCCATCTCGTCAAGATCTAATGCCTGGGGGGCGTTTCAAGGTATCAGTCGTTTCTGAATGTTTACCGTAACACTTATCCTTAGTGGATCCCCACAAAAAATAGTCCTCCAAGGTGAAAATGAGCTGTATCGCGAAATATAATTTTTCTGGGAAAACGCTCAACTTCGTCCATACGATCAATAGCACATTGAGCAAAGTGGAAACGCATCGGATGGTCGCGAGGCTCCACTTCTTGCAATAGTTGAACTTTGTAAGCATTCATAGTCTTTATGCAAAATTGATGCGAGAAATGTTCAGTTCTTGAGCACGATAACAAGTTGATGTTGATGAATATTCATCCACTTTTTGAGCTACAGCAGCAAGTTCTCAGGTGTAGTCACTGGCCTAGAATGTGAACGCATTATTTTATCAATTAACAAGCCAGTTTTCGCCAACAAATTGATCCACAAAATGCCGTGAGGCCATTCTAATTTCTATTGAATTTGCCACGTAAATTTCTAACAGTTTATAAAGAAGATTCGCCACTTTGGTAATAAGTAATCAATATTTCCCAGTTTTGTTCAAGCGTAAATCGGCTCATTTCCTCAATGTCAAGGATTAGACTAACTTTCCGTCGAAACACGATTGACTGAAGTGTTGCCAGACTCTAAATAACCACAACTTCAAAATGCAAACTCTAGATGGCTGACCCCTTAGGAGGGCATTTATTTGTTGGCTAATTTTCTTTGATGTCATTCTTTCCACCAAATATGAAGAAAATTTATCATTTCAGGCTATATGATTCATTATTGAGATTTCTGTAGAAAAGTTTTCTTGAGACTTAGGTTTTGTGAATGCCCTATGGATCATGGAATTGAGAGCAGTAACTTTTTGATTATCATTCGTCAAAATCCTTCTAGTTCTGATAACCATAAATTTTCCGCTTTCAATTCCGTTATTTACAATAGGGCTTTCACAGTACCTACGTCTCAAGAAAACTTTTCCACAGAATTCTCTTCAATTAATGATAAAGCCCGTAATAATGAATTGCGTTCATATTTGGTGAATAGAATAATATCAAAGAAAATGAGAAAACCAAATGAATGCTCTTTTTATTTCATAATATAAAATCAGGATCATAAATATATAACCTTAAGTTATTTTGGGCATTTATCCACCAAAATACAAAATTATGTTAATATTTTTGATTATTTTTAACAGGTAGGAATTCAGAAACAAGAGTGAAGGAGCATCAGATTATGAATAAAAGATCAGCCGTCTTTGAGCACATTAAAGCATTCATTCATCACATAGATAAACCCGAATACGCTTGACTGAGATGTTCTGTATCGGTCCTATAATTGACGGTATGATTTAGTTGTATGAATCTCATTTCGCTCATACAAAGTGTTCAAAAACAGTATCGAGTGTTTGTTACTTCGATAAAACAAAAACTACTTAAAATTTTAAAAAAAGTTGTTAATTTTTTCAATATAAAGTGTAAAATTATTTGGGAAAGATGGTGGCCGCTACTCTTTTAATCGGAAACGAAGATGGGCGATCACACGCTGACACAGAGCTCTCGATATTACTGCCATTTCTGACCTGATGTTTTGCTTCAATTGCGTCAGGTTCGTCGGATTATTCTCATAAACCTTACTTTTAAGATATCCCCATGCAAAATAGTCAAGTTGACTAAGGTCGGGACTTCTGAGAGTCCAGTTGATGTTACCCCTACGCGAAATGACCTTACTAGGGAATAATTCGTTAACAGCTCCCATTGCTTGATTTGATGTATGGCAAGTGGCCCCATCTTGTTGAAAACACATTCTTGAGTTGAAACCTTGAAATTCCTATAGTTCTGGACCCAAAAAGTTTCGCAGCATATCGCAATAACGGTCACTATTCACATTGAGTGGTCGGCCTTATCGATCTTCATGAAAATAAGGACCGATTATGCCTCTAGCAGACATAGTGGGCCAAACAACGATCTTTGGGTTGTGTAGGGGTCGTTCATGCTTTCGTATCGGATTTTCCTCTGTCCAGTACCGACAATTCTGTTTATTGAAGAGCATGTTATCAAAATTGTTTGAACCGCCGTAATATTTCGTTAGCAAAACTCAATCGATTAGCATAGTCCATATCCTTCAATTCTTGAAGCAATTGAATTATAGAGGCTTTCCCAGGTACTGCTCCATCGTGACTAAAATTCCACAAAATGACGGACACCACGATCCCCTCCCCACATTGAGTCAGTAAGAAATCATTAACTGCCCTTCTAAAACTTTGTACACCTTCAATATCCAGATGCAGATGTCTATATTGGTTATAGAGTTTTACCTATAAAGAGTATAACGAACAGAGGACAACCTCTTACATAAACATTCAATATGCTGATGCCAGTTGAGGTTATCAATGATTATACTTAAAAATTTTGTAGCATGCTCCATTGACTTATGTTTCACCCTTGATAGAAAACTTTTATTTTTATGTTCTACGTAGTTATTACGCCTAAATCAATCAAAAAAGGTTTTAGAAGAATTTAGAAACAACTTGTTCGATTCAAACCAATCACAAAATAAATTGATGTGCCTCTGTGCTTTACATAAAACGTCAGTGAGCGAGGTTCCCGAGCATAAGTATGCCATGTCATTCGCGGACAATGCTAGATCCTTAGCATTCTCAACAATATCTGGTAGGTCGTTGATATATAATAAAACAAGCAAAGGTCCAAGCAGGAAGCTTGGACCTAAGACCCCGAAGACCTAATCTATCCACTTTATTGAGAAGCAAATCATGTGAAACAACATCAAATGGTTTACTCAAATTCATGTTTGAAGTTATGTTCCATGTACCTCCATTTATATTACCATAAAGTTCATTGATGGAATTTAATATCGCCGTTTGGGTTGACGGACCTATTCTGAAACCATGCTGACACGATGGCAAGATTTCAAAATGATTCAAAAATGTATAAATAGCCTTGTTTACCTACCTAGAGGTCATTTTTGAGAGTCTCTTTCTCGGCTTTGATCAAGCTTACGTCAGACCCATACTTGAGTATGGGACAGGTGTGGTGCCCGGTTTTAGTGCGTGACCGGAAGTTTTTAGAGGATGTTCAACGTCGTGCTAATCGCTTGACATTCAGACTTTACATACAGCGATATTCATATCCAGATAGGTTAACTTCTGCTAATATTCCTACTTTCAATCAACTTCGCTTGAGGGAAGAACTGATTTGCTCATTTGAAGTGCGGAATTTCTCATACGCAAATCTTGCCAACATCTTTCTGTTGAAGACCAGAGATTGCGTGCCGTTAAATAAGGACTTGATCGTCATTTGTTTTTTTATGGTGTAGCGGCGTTCCGCTCGGACAGTTGTACATGGCATTGTACTTTTTTATGGTTTCATAGAACTACCTGTAATTTCTTTAAATGAATGAATCTTTTGATGATGATCTTCAAATTCGTGATTGTATGATCATCATCTTAAGTGAGGTGGCAACCTCCCACATAAATCCTAAATGGCAATAGGGATCGAGTGATACACTTTTTTGAAGGTTTTGCAATTCTTCTTATGAATATGCAAAAAAAAATTGTTTGACGTTCGTTTCGTTGTGATTGAGTGGTCGAGTCCGTGAACAAATTGTAATCAGTAAGATGTTCAAATTGTCCACTGTCCATTTCTGAACAGTAATAGTGTATTTGTTCAACATTTTCATTTACATTCTGTAACCACTGCTCTAGAAGTTCTTCGCCAGAGAACAGTTTATTAAATGTTACCTGAAATGATACATAATGTAAGAGAAAATTTTTAATGTTTAGAAAAGAACGGTAGGCAATTTCAACATCTTATTTTTTAAAATTCGTTGAAAATCTCGAGCATCATTCAAATGTTTTGCGTTCCCGTAGCTGAGTACACTCTTATGCAAGTCTAGTATCTAGTATACTACTCTGTCAAGAAAGTACCGGGAATTTTCAATTAAAACAACATTTTTACATTTAATCGTCAAAATTTATTGGGTCGCCTTCAAAATAGGCTACATTTGCTCCAATACATCTATGCCAACGGCACTTCCAATTATCGAAACAGTTTTTATAGGCGCTTTCCGGGATGGACTTTAGCTCTCGCGCCGAATTTTGTTTTATGGCTTCAATCGACTCAAAACGGGTGCCACGAAGGGGCAATTTTAGTTTTGGGAAGAGGAAAAAGTCGCCTGGAGCCAAATCCGGCGAATACGGTGGTTGCTGAAGCACGTTTGTTGAGTTTTTGGCGAGAAAGTCAGTCACAATCGTAGCTCGGTGAGAAGGCGCGTTATCGTCATGCAAAATCCATGAGTTGTTCGCCCACAAATTTGGCCGCTTCTTACGGATACGCTCACACAAACGTTTCATAACGCCTAGGTAATACTCCTTGTTTACCGTCTGACCCTCTGGAACGAATTCGTAGTGCACCACGCCACGGATATCGAAGAAAACAATGAGCATCACCTTCATTTTCGAGCGGCTTTGGCGTGGTTTTTTCGGTTTCGGCTCATTTTTTGCCACCCATTCCGATGATTGCTGGCTTGTTTGCATATCGTACTCGTAGACCCAGGTCTCATCACCAGTTATAATGCGTTCCATGAATGTAGAATCGGAATTACAGCGATCCAGCATGTCTGAAGCAACCTGTTCGCGATGACGTTTTTGAAGAAAATTCAGGTCTTTCGGTACGAGTTGTGCGGCCACCTTTCTCATGCCCAAAATATCAATCAAAATCGTACGTGCGGACTCGTGGGATATCTTAAGATCATGTGCAATCTCTCTCAAGCTGGTACGACGGTTTTCCAGCACCCTTTCCTTAATTTTATCGACGTTATCTTCGATCGAAGCCGTCGATGGGCGACCAATTCACGACCGTCCTTGAAGGCTCTGTACCACTGATATGCACGAGTTTTCGATAGAGCATTATCACCAAAGGCCTTTTGCAACATTTTCAATGCATCGGCACACGAAAATTCATTTGCAACACAAAACTCTAAACAAATTCTTTGCTCAACGTAATCACCCATAGTAAAAATCGGCACGCACTCTGACATCGATTGACTTAATGAGCTGTTGCAAACACACTGGTTGACAGATCCCGCTCAAGCTTGGCATAGTAATTAAGGACAGTAGCACCAACCTAGGAAAAAAAATTTTTACCTGCCTCATTGCCCCGCCAGATTTAAATCGATAATTCCCGGTACTTTCTTGACAGAATGTATATATGTTCTTTTAGAGTGATAGAACTTAAAATTGAAATAAAACACATTTTAATTAAGATTGAAGCCAAATTTTTTTTCTATTTGAAATATAATTTTATGACATTTATGTTTCAAAAATAATTTCCTACATATGTCCACCACGACTAGCTCTGAGGAACCGCATTCGATCAGACCCATTTTGGACCACTTTTTTGAGTAATTCAGGCCTTATTTCATCAATAACACGAGTTATATTGGCTTCCAAAGCGTCTATTGTTTCTGGTTTATCAGCATAAACCAATGACTTGACATAACCCCAAAGAAAATAATCCAGTGGAGTTATGTCGCATGATCTTGGAGGTCAATTAATTGGAACATGTCTCGAAATAATATTATCGCCACATCTTTCTTTCAATAAATCAATTGTTCCGGTAGCAGCATCTTGTTGGAACCAAAACACTTCTGGGTCGATACCATTCAAATTTTGAAACAAATAATCATTGATCATCGATCTGTAACGAGCACCATTCACTGTAACATTAGCTTCAGCATCGTTTTTGAAGAAATATGGACTGATGATGCCTCCAGCGTATAAACCACACCATAAAGTGCATTTTTAAGGATGTAATGGAACCTGCAGAACTTTTTGAGGATTGTGTTCACTCCATATACAATAATTTTGCTTGTTTACATAGCCGTTCAACCAGAATGAGCTTCATCACTAAAGACAATTTCACGATAAAAAAGTGGATCAACTTCAAGCTGTTCTAGAGCCCAATCAGCAAACAAACGACGCTTATTATGGTACAATGGCTTTAGTTCTTGAACCAGTTGGATCTTGTTTGGGTGTAGACCAAGATCAAAATTTTCCATGTGGTGGATGCACAGAGTCCAACTTGTTGTGAACGTTAACGAATAGACCAATCTGGATCATTATTAACACTATGACTTACATCAGCGATATTTTCTTTTGTACCTACAGTTATTTGTCTTGTTGTTGTTGTTGCATCGAGTAGAGAAAAAATTGTCAGAAATCTATCAATAGTTCGACGAATAAGCTGCTCTGATGGACGGTTATGTAAACCATAAATTTCAGGAAGTGCTCTATAAGTTTGGCGAATAGAACACTGATTTTGAAAATAAATTTCAACAATATGTAAACGTTGTTGCGTGGGTCTTTACATGATAATTTGTCAACGCTTACTGAACAGAAATGTTAAAACAACATGGCGTCTACTTTCTGTCAAATCACAGTTATCCCTATCGAAAATTCTATAATTCTAAAAAAAAAAACGCCAGATATATGTATTCTCACATATCGCGCTTTTGTCTACTAGTGTTAAATGTAACGTTCGAGTACGCCAAAATTATCACCACTTCGACAGGAGAAGAATGGCCTATCGAAATGTTATTTTTCCTATCGCGAAATTACCTATCGTGTTATTTATATAGTATGGAAAAGACAGTTGGAAACATAGTAAATTCATTGTTCATCTATAGGACGATGTCGGTTCGGTGGAGCAGTGGAAGAATCAAAGTGTCAGCGCGATCCGATGATGAATAAACGACTCTTCTCTCAATGAGATTGGGGGGTTGCTTCGATCAAAATGAGCAGTACAAAGCCTTATTTCGATCGAAGCAGCCCGCCACTCGCTACTGTCATTGAAAGAGAAGAGTCGATTATTCGTCATCACATCGCGCTGAGGTTTTGGTTCTTCCACTGCTTCACTGTATCGACGTTCTATAGATTTACATTGAATTTTCTATGTTTTCGACTGTCTTTTCCATACCTGTATATGTCGTGTGTAGTCAGAATATGGCGGAGAAATATGAAGAATACAAACTGGTTAACCGAGGCGTACCATGAAGCATCAAGATAACAGCTTCAGACGCTCATACGAAATCGTTTTCCTACTACGCGTCAAATCGTTGACCAATGGTTTGAAACTAAAGTCAACCTGCTACTGAGCGTTCATCTTTTCATTCAGCCTTTGGACTTTTTTCATATCATCTATCATTAGTGCTTCCTTTTACTGCGGGCTACTATCATCCACCTTTGAACTGGTGAAGAGAATGGCAACATTGGAAGTCAGAAAGGCATAACGTCGTCTTCAGCAACGTATCGCGATTCTGTTTAGGCATGCACGATGATCATAGGAGGGTAAAAGCTACCGTGTTAAGCGACGTGATATTGAGTTTGATGTTGAGAGGCATGTGCACAGGACCATTGGAATTATGATTTGGGGGAGATTGCTCATAATAGCTGATCACAACTTCCCTTTATTCGAGGCAGTATGAGTGCTGCGCATTATGTTGATTATTTCCTAAAAACCAATTATCTAGATAGACGTATTCACGTATTTTTCAGCAAGACCACGCAACTTTCCATATTGCTTGTCGAAAAATAGACTTCCTCCGAGAATCAATCGTTAATGTTTTGCCTTGACCACAGCGTCAACCGGATTTGAATCCCATCGATAGGTATGGGTACAATCCTCCATAGAATCTGAAACAGTGTAAACAACTGCTGGTGTAAAAAACGCATTATTAATTTATTTTTGGATAACATGTTGAAAAAGTTTCTTGCAAATATTATTTATCGTTCCATTTTAGGAGTTGAAACCAAGGGAATAATTTGTTGTCCATAAATAATTTTCTGGTTGTTATTTCATGAGAAATATCATTCGAGGATATTGAATAATTCAATTCCCAAAATTTTCAGAGGTCGTACGGCAACGCGTGAAAGCAATCTTAAATGCTTGGGTGCCATTAGTTGAGAAAACTGAAATGAAAATTCTTCAATTAGATGATGTTTTGGATTCACGATGTTTCCTCCTCATTACTTCTAAACTGGAACTCAGCTTGGATGAAATTGCAGAAAGAGTTAACCGTCAATATTTATTATATGATGGTAAAAAATCCACCAAAATAAACCTAGAAAAAAGGCTTGACTTAATATCACGTGAAGTGAGTAGTATGCTAACGGATGTTGATACCATGAAAAAATTTGGACTTACCTTGATCAGTAGAAGTCATTATAATAGTGAGAACATAGCGAAAACAATACAAAAACTTACAGACAAATATATGACTTTCATTAGCGTGATTGAACAAAAGAAGAACAGTGTTAAAGGTGCTCGTGAAACTGATGAGCTATGCGTGGATATGGAAGAGCAAATTGCATGGATGAAAGAACAAATGACTAGTCTCAGTAAGATCAAAACAGGTAGGTGAGTTAGCTTAGTCGTATTTTGGTCAAAAACTCTAGAAGAGAAAAGTACCTGAAAAATCGAAATTCTTTTTGAATGGCATTAAAATAAGATTACCTATTACATGTTCTCGAGCATTGAAAAAGTGAACTGTGAAAGTTAAGGTAGAACATGAACTTATTGCTTCATTTAATGCTGGGTGGTTATATTAAAAAAATCAAAAGGAACTTTCTTCCAAAAATATTCGACGCCCACATTATAACTGCGCGTGCCTTGCCGCAGAAAATTGAGTTTCACATCTTTCATCAATTACAGAATAATAGCTGGAATTAATTCACCTGAACCTCTTTAGATTTTAATCTGAATAAATCTCGTGAAAACATTTAGAATTAAATTTAAAACATGTCCTAAATACACTTTATCCCTTTATAGACATATATATTGTCATCACATGTGGTGGAAATTAACTAATAAAGAATCAAAAGAAATATAAAATAATGTATAAGAAAAACAAATGTTAACTTCCGCTATTTTATTGATTTTCACAACAATTGTTTCGTCATACCATGACTTCATCAGGTGAGTATTCAAACTGAGGTATACAATGCAAAACATAGAGGGGTGGAAAGAGAGGTATACAATTAATGAAAAATATTAAGTAGGGGGGATCTATTTAAATCTATTTGATCATTCAATAAAATTTGTCTTTTATTATATCTAATGATTTCTAAAGTTTCTAACAGATTTAGTTTCTGACTTTTGTTTTCAATATGTAATATTTCATAGTTCATATTAAAATTATGGCCAGTCTCTAACAAATGGTTGGCATAAGTTGAATTCGGTTTATTATTAATGTAACATTTTTCATGTTCTCGTATCCTTGTTTCGAATGAACGGCCTGTCTGTCCCACATATACAAATGGGCAATCACTACATGTTAACTTTTAATCTCCTGATTTTTTGTTTTTAGGAATGACGTCTTTATTATTTTTTATTAAGCTGTCTAAAGAATTAATAGTTTTAAAAGAGATGTTATATTTTTCTTTTTTCTTGAAATATCTAGCAATCTTTTCAGATTTTTGGCCTATGTAAGTTAATGAAATAAATTTGGTTTCGATTGAATTTTGAAATTTTGGATATACAAGTGATATTGCTCTCTTGTAATTTATTTTATCAAGTAAATTGTCTACAATTAACGGACTGAAATCATTATTTAAAGCTATTTGTTTAATCGTTTTATACTCTTTGTCAAAATTTTCTTTCGTCATGGGTATGTTAACCAATCTATAAAGCATATTTTTCATTAATTGTATACCTCTCTTTCCACCCCTCTATTTTTTGTACCAGAGCTGTGTATTTAAGGTCATGTTTTGCATTGTATACCTCAGTTTAAATACTCACCTGATGGAGTCATGGTATGACGAAACAATTGTTGTGAAAATCAATAAAATAGCGGAAGTTAACTTTTGTTTTTCTTATATTGAAGATGAATTTCCGTCAAGTAGAGACCGAGACAATCAAAAATATAAAATAATGATAAAATTATTTAGACATCCCCTTATACATATATATGTTTCGATTGGATGTTAAAGAATCACAATTGCTATCACCAAAAAATGTTCAAAATATAATTCAAAAAAGGCCTTTTTATTTTCCTTTTCGAAACATATATATGTCTATAAAGTGATACAGTGTTTTTAGCACATGTTTTAAAATTTAATTCTAAATGTTTTCACTAGATTTATTCAGATTTAAATCTGTAGAGGTTCGGGTGAATTGATTTCAGTTATTATTCTGTAATATGCAAATACTTCTCCGTAGTAATTTTCAATTTATATACTTTATAATCTTTCATCAAGTCGTCTCCTCACGCTAGACTAGGGGCCGACAACCCCTTCCCCGTGACACGCGTCGTCACTGTCGTCAGTCCCTTGGAAGTTAAAAAAATGTATATGAGACAGTAATTTATTTCCACAAAAATGTTTGTACTAATACAACAATTGTTTCACCACGATGTGGCTTCTTCAGGTATTACATTGTACTGTCTGATGGCATTCAGTGTAACCAAGTTTAAATACATGTTAGGTACGTGACCAAATAATGAAAGCACAAGTCATTGAAACTCTAGGTGTTTATTGGAGTTTGCCGCTAAAAATGCCATTAAGGAAAGATATTCAGTAATGGAGACTTATCAACATCTGTTTGTTCGTTCAAAAGGATTTTACGGGCATTATACCTGTTGATTTCAAGAAATTCTAAAAGTGTTAATCTAGAACTTTTGCTTTCAACGTGGATAATTTCATAATTATTGAATTTTATCAGTCCTTACTTGGTGAAAATCCATGGAATGAAGATCTGGTTAAAAGGAGACATGAAAAGAGAATATGCCAAACGAGATGCCCACAACGTATATCTTAAGGTAATACACTCAGAATTAACTTATAGACTCCATAATATCATCTTTGATTCTATAGATCAAAATGCAAGAGAAAAAGTCGCTTATATTATAAATAAAAAATTCTTGATTCAGAAGAAGAAAATAACCATTTGGTTATTAGTATCAGATAAAATTCATAAAAACAAAAAAATTGCAACAAAATCAAAAAAATTTTCAAAACACATATTTTACCCTAGATTCAAAAATCTTTCCGAAACAGAATTTAATGAAACAGAAATTAATCTTTTGAATAAAGGATTCAAATATAATATTAATTCACATAACAAAAAAGACTTAGAATATGTAGCAATAGGTTCAGAACTAGCACTTAAAAATTACAAGAACACAAATATCGACAAACATATCATTACCAATATGATTACAAACCATCATAAATTACCTAATAGAAATTTCAGAATGAAAGAAGAATATAAAACAATTAAAACTATAAATCAGAAAATCACTGAAAATAATTTAATTTTCACCCGAGCCGATAAAGGTAACAGTATTATTGCTTTAACGGAAAGTGTTTATATTAGCAAATCAGTTACTTTCCTAGAATTAAATAATTTTCAATTAATCAAACACAATCCAACGACAATTTTCCAAAATCAAATTAAATCCCTAATAACCCCGGAATCCAGCCTCTTTCGAAATACCCCAAAAAATAAATTAATTTTAATGAATCCACAATCTCCAAAACTGTATTTATTCTTTGATTAAATTACACAAGGAAGATTATCCTATTAGACCGGTTGTTTCGTTCGTTAGTGCACCTTCATTTAAACTTTCGAAAGAACTTATTCAGATTATTTTAAAAGAAACTAAATTCCAAGCTAAATACTCGATAAAAAATTCACTACAGCTAATAAATAAAATAAAGAATATCCACTTACCACATAATGCTAAATTCATTTCATTTGACGTACAAAATTTATTTCCAAGTATACCACCAAACGAAACGATTAAACTAGTAGATAATCTATTAATCAACAACAGATGCAATACAATTATCAAAGAAGATATTTTAGAATGTCTAGATATTTGCACTAAACAAAATTATTTTCAATTTAAAAATAAAATTTATAAATCTGAAAACGGTTTGATTATGGGAAATCCCGTAAGTCCTTTATTAGCAGAAATATTCATGGACAATATTGAAACTAAAATTCACCAAAATCCCCTTAAGAAATACTTTTTATATAGGTATAGATATGTAGACGTTATTTTCTGTTGCTTCACAGGTACAGACAGACTTTTGAAAAAATTCTTTTTATTCATCAATGAAATACATCCTTCAATTAAATTCACTATGGAAACCGAACTTAATAATTCTATTAATTTTCTTGATTTAACTGTTACTCGAATAAATAATTCACATGATTTTTCAATATTTCACCAACCAACCTATATGGATTCTATTATACACAATAAATCAAATCATCCTCTAAATCAAAAATTATCAGCATTTAATTGTATGATCCATAGATTAGTTAATATTCCATGAATCGAGAAAATTATATTTCCAAACTTAACATAATTAAACAAATAGCTATTAATAATGACTATGATCCAAAGTTGATAGACAAATTATTAATGAATAAAAATAATAAAATAGCTTTAAATATGGTGTTTCCTAATATAAAAGAAAATTTTAAATACATTTCCTTAAAATACACTAAAGGTATTTCTGAGAAAATTGCTACATACCTCAAAAATAAATATAATTTGAGAACTTCATTTAAAACTAAATCAAACTTGAGTTCCATTATTTGGTCACGTACCTAACAATGTATTTAAACTCGCTTACACTGAATACCATCAGACAGTACAATGTAATACCTGAAGAAGCCACATCGTGGTGAAACAATTATTGTAGTAGTACAAACATTTTTGTGGAAATAAATTACTGTCTCATAAAAAAAATTTTTATTAGAATGAGTTTCCACCAATAAAGACCGAATCAATCAAATATACCTTGGAAGTTTTCTAATGACGCCATCGTCGGATGTTTTTATGTCGGTTTTAATTTGCTTTCGACGCAAGACAATTTGGCGTCTTCACTAGTGCTTTGGCTGTGACGTATGGTTTGTCATTTCCAGTAGAAGAGTTAGAAGTGAATTTATTTTCTCGAAGGTATGTATGTACATACTGTTATAAATTTATTATCAATTATTAATTATTAATTAGCAGTCCCACGTTGTGGGAGCCAATTGTTATAAATTTAATATATGAAATTTAATTATGATTATTATGATTGCTCAGTAGAATTAATTATGGGGGCCAATTTATTATGTAATATCCTTTTTGATGTTTCTAGTATGAGTACTTGTTAGATCACCCTTGTATCTAGTTGCTTGTATTGTGTGTTGTTGCACCAGCTAACTCTCAGTATTATAATTATGTAATTGAAATATTTTTAATTTTGATTTGTTTTCTTAGGGAGTGTTCAATTTGAATTTAAGTAATTGAATTTTTTTAAAATCTTTATTGAATCAAAGTAATATAAAATATAAATCTCTGACTACTAAACTAATCTAATGTCTATGTTCCTAATCTGACCTACTTACCTTAAATCTAATTCATAATCCTAATGTAAACAAGAAATGATTTGCTTTCAAATTAAATTGAAAAACTTCACAGGAATAAACTTATTTCTACCTGTGGTAATTTTGTTCATTAATTAATAATGTTCCTTTTATGTCGGCTTTGCTCTATTCCAGGAATTTGTTCTGGTTCTTGGAGAATGTTTCTGGAATAGTCCGATTTCCCAGCCCAATTGGTTGATTTATTCTTCTGGATTTAAATTATTGTATACTTTATTTATAAGTGGAATATTTCCAGTTAAAAACACTCAGGTAACGTATTTCTTGATCACCTTTCCATTAACAATAATAATGTTAATTTATTTTTAGGGTTCGGAACTGGATTCTTGAAGAGTAAATATTCTACTTTGAAACAAAACGACGTGATCCCTGCTGTGAAGGATTTTCATACTAATTGACATTTCCTCTGCTTCATCCTTTTATAGTTTCGTCGAAAGATTGAATTCTAAAGCTTACTAGTATTTGTCAAATTTATTGAAAAATGATGCTTTCGATGATTTTACAAAATTTACACTATTTCTTGGCTTGAAACTATTCTAAAAAATCATTTTATTATTTTTATTATTATTTTATGAATAATTTGGTACTGTTTTCATGAAATTTCGTTGAGTTCAAATACTTATTTTCCAATAAAGACTTTTCCAAATATCAAAAAATTTACTAATTTTGAATTCTAACGCTTTTTAATTACTGAATACTATTTATAAAATTGATTAAATTTCTTTAGCTCATACGCTATTAAAACTTTATACATGCATAAGCATCTTCAAGAATATCTCTTACATTCAGAATTTCTGACGTAGACACTACGTTTCCTCTAATTAATTGAATTTGGATCAAATTCGTCCAATTTATATAATTCTGGATTTAATTGAGCTTGTTAATTATTTCAATACATTTTATAGAGTAATCATGAAAATAATAAATCTTTTCAACATTTTCTTTCTTCATCAATTTCAAACTAGATAGATAAATTCGGATTACTTCTATTTATTGCAACTTTGGCTGTCTTAAACATTCAATATTTATAAATTGAATGCTCCCTCTGAATTCTATTTACATTTTCAAAGGAATTTTTGATTTTTGACTGTCGTTTAAAAAATTTTCTCTCGACTAGTGGTTATGTATTCTAAGTATGCTGTTTATTCAAAATTTTGGTTTGTGAGTATGTTCATGAGTTGCATTATTGATATTTCTATCTGAATTGATCTAATTTAATTAATTTTGATTTTATTACACTCTAACGAGTCAACTTATATTATATTATTATATACAGGGGTGAATCTTTTCCTTGAATTTTATTAATTTTCATTATCTGAGTTTTTGAATAATGGTTATTTATAACTCGTTTACAAGACGTAATTCACAAAATCCATAACAATACATAATAAAAAAGAGGTTGGAAATTTTATGTTAAGGTGTTGTTCGAATTCTACATCGAACGAAGAATTTTTACTAGGCAGATACACTTGTCTCATTTTTTCCTAGAAACCTAAGTGGGACAGTACAAAATACGCGAAATGTCGTTTCGGAATTCTACCTGCGCCACATTTCGACCCCTAACGCAGTCTCATTTTTTTGTCACTTACCCACGAAGCTGTGTTAAAGATAGATCCCTCGAAATTGTACGTTAGCACTCGGCCTACAAACACACCGATTGTTTCTCCCGCTATCTTTTCGACCAGACGGTCACGCAATACATACACACACACACACACACTCTGTATAGACAAGTAAGCTCTTATCACATTTTCTCTTTCTCTCAACTCTCTAGTTATAATCACACATCTCTCTCTTTCTGCTCTTGAATAAGTTTTATTTGCATTCACTTTAATCTTCCAAGAAACACTAACTCTTAATAGCACAGTAACTCAATAAAACGCCTGGAAGTGAATGTATTATCTACATTATTTGTTTGTAATTAGATATAATAGTATAATATTTGTGTGAAGTTAATCCAAAAGTAAACCCAGTAGAAGTGAACTCAGTGAAAGTGAGCAACGGTGAAAAAACTCAAAGAACTAGATAGTGTTTTCAACGCAATTATAGTTCAAACTACGCCGAAACAATTCCCTCAACTTTTGCGTGAAACAATCCCAAAATTGCACATTTGTAATGTATGTATTTAGGCTGTAAATAAACCATTTATAGCCAATTATCATTCCTCTCCTATATCCCATTTTGATACTTATCCTGGAATTTGAATACTAATTGATTGACTTCAATCAATTACTAGGAAGAATTCATGAAGGTATCTCTACATACCAAACAATTCTTTCAGGTGTGAAAGCAATTTGTATATTAGTTTTTGAAATTATTTGAGCTATTCTTCAAGAGATTGGTCCAAAATATGTTAGTTCCACAAAATTTTTGTTATTGTTATTTATAATTTGTAAGATTAACATATTCGGACTACAATGTGTCGAAACCCAGAAAAGACTAATGAAATGAATAAATACTTAATTAAATTATGAACTATTATACGTATTGCATTGTTGTTCCCAATCTTTAGATAGCTCTAACATTTAGAAATGAACATAATAACAAGATTAGAAATTTACACATTCATTTATGTAAATAAATGTTTAATCGCTTTCTGAGTCCATTAATTCCGTGAGACCTTTCTCGAATTATGGAAAAGATTTTGAATATATAGAGTACAAATTAATTCGGTCCGTTTTCAAAATAGTGCTCTGAAAACATTAAACTTTTGAATAGTAACAGCTGTTTGCCACGGTTTTAAAGAGATTGGACATCTGCCGATAACATTCAGTTTGAATTGTTTTGAGTTTCATACAGAACGTTTTTTGTTACGCTGTTGAAAATGTCATATTTTTCAATAACTGAACAGCATTTCCGGGAAGCTTTAATTTTTCTGTTTCAATTGAAAAAAAGTGTAGCTGGAGCTCATCATATGCATCTGAAAGTTTACGGTGACAATGCTCCAACTGACAAACGTAGAGAATGGTTTCGACACTTCAAAAGCGATGATTTCAGCGTAGAAGATACACTACGCTCGGGACAGCCAAAAAAATTCGAAGACAATGAATTACAGACATTACTTGATGAATTACAGATTTACTGGATGAATATCCGAATTTAACACAAGACGAGTTTGCGCTTAGGTTGAGGGTGACCAAACAAGCAGTGTTATTTTCTTGTGAGCAGGTGTATCAAAGGCAAAAAAGGAAGGATTTTTTCACACCAATTTGTGACTGGTGACGAAAAGTGGATCTTCTATGGCAACCCCAAGAAAAATACTACCTCGATCTCAACATCAACACAAAAGCCGACGTTGTGTACTACGAGCTGCTAAAACCTTGTGATTCCATTAGGGGTGATTGGTACAGACTGCAAATACTTCGTTTTAATCGTGCATTACGGAAAAACGGCCGGACAGACATGATAAAATTATTTTTTTGCATGATAACGATAGGCCTCACGTCGCAAAAGTTGTCCGATCGCAATGAAATTTGATTTTTAGGTGAATAATAATATACGAAGTAAAATAATAATAATACGAATATTTATGTCAAATTTCATTAGTATCGAACGGCCAGGCCATACACTCATTATCCTAATTATTAATTTAATCACGATTAAAACAAGTTGTAGAAATTACTATGTTTTACTACCAATAAATTGATATTTTACACAATTAACAAAGTTGTCTGAAGATGGGATAGTTAATTCCCGAAACTCGAGTCACAATTAAATGTGTAAAATATCAATTTATTGGTAGTAAAACATAGCAATTTCTACAACTTGTTTCAATTATGATCAACTACCAAATAGTAAGAGCTGAAACCGTTCAGTATCTGAATTTTACTACGTCCATATTCCAGGCAGACGGCTGGAGGTAAACTGCAAATTTATGAACAAAAAAACCTCGAGAATTAAAATTTTCAGTATAGTTTCATGGTCTGAATATCTGTAAGGTTTCAATGGTTATTCTCATTTTAAAATTTTTTCTCAGATATTTTGAAGTCTGATCCAGTTCAAATTCAATATTAAGATGTAAAATAATGACACAAAAGCCCAGGAATAATTTCGTGGAGTTAAATTAACAGAATTTTTATATCTGGTTTGGGCTTGAAGTATGAAAAGTATATGAAGCTTTGTTCAATTTATTTTTTCCACCCTTTCTTGACAATATGTCACGATGCATATCGAAAGGAGAAGGATCTAGCTTTTCAACCATGCATTTTCAATTTAAACGAGATTTTTCGTTTTTTCAGGAGAGTAGTTATAAACTGCAAATATTGACTTTGGGATGACAGAAGACAGAATTCTGTCTTATTTCATTGCAGCTTCTTCAAGAAGTAATTGGATTTTAAATTTTCAGGGAAAATGGACTGTTGAACCAGCGCCCAAATTCTCAGACTTTACTACAATACTTCTCACCATTTTTTTTCATTAGTTATTACTCTGATTAAAGGTTGTGTTTAATTAGACGCGATATTATAAAGTTGTCTTTTCAGAAAACAGGTGCACTGTTTACAATATCTCTAGTTTTTGAACAGGTGTGTAGCTACATTGTAGCTTCTTCAGATGTTTTCAAACAATTGGCTCAACAATTGGGTAAAAGCAATACTTGATAGTTCAATTACACTCAGGAAAAAGAACTCTTTCAAATATAGATCAGGCGCAGATGATGTGGACCAACTTGGTTTGCGCTCGATATCATGGAAGGTTTTTGGGACCCACGTATGTTTTCAAGACACTAACGTAACAAAATGCTGTAACTTCAATTTCATCGTCCGCCATTGCCAAAACTTGAACGCGAATGAAGTGATGGAGTGTTAATACTCCCTGCCTGTCTTAACTGCCACAGAAGTATTTCTGAAAATCTTTGGGCAGCCCGAGAAACAGTGGAAGTTACACTTTTATATACAATAAAGTTTTTCATGAGGGAATTATGCCTTTTTCATAACTTTGGAAAAACTACTGTACATAATAAACCCAACAGATACAAGATCCAATACAATCTTTATGAAGGTACATTACAGTTTCTCATTAATTTGAAAAACTACTGGGAATCTACCTAATGACCATGCAGAAGTATCAAGTTCGCCCCCGATGAATTGATGAAATGCTAATGAAACACTGTTTTGTATATCCATAAAAACTATATCTTGTATCTATTGGGTTTATTACAGCCAGTGGTGTTTCTAAAATGATGAAAAACGACATAGTATATATAAATATATACTACTCTGTCAAGAAAGTACCGGGAATTTTCAATTAAAACAACATTTTTACATTTAATCGTCAAAATTTATTGGGTCGCCTTCAAAATAGGCTCCATTTGCTCCAATACATCTATGCCAACGGCACTTCCAATTATCGAAACATTTTTTATAGGCGCTTTCGGGGATGGACTTTAGCTCTCGCGCCGAATTTTGTTTTATGGCTTCAATCGACTCAAAACGGGTGCCACGAAGGGGCAATTTTAGTTTTGGGAAGAGGAAAAAGTCGCAGGGAGCCAAATCCGGCGAATACGGTGGTTGCTGAAGTACGTTTGTTGAGTTTTTGGCGAGAAAGTCAGTCACAATCGTAGCTCGGTGAGAAGGCGCGTTATCGTCATGCAAAATCCATGAGTTGTTCGCCCACAAATTTGGCCTCTTCTTACGGATACGCTCACGCAAACATTTCATAACTCCGAGGTAATACTCCTTGTTTACCGTCTGAACCTCTGGAACGAATTCGTAGTGCACCACGCCACGGATATCGAAGAAAACAATGAGCATCACCTTCATTTTCGAGCGGCTTTGGCGTGGTTTTTTCGGTTTCGGCTCATTTTTTGCCACCCATTCCGATGATTGCTGGCTTGTTTTCATATCGTACTCGTAGATCCAGGTCTCTTCACCAGTTATAATGCGTTCCATGAATGTAGAATCGGAATTACAGCGATCCAGCATGTCTGAAGCAACCTGTGCGCGATGACGTTTTTGAAGAAAATTCAGGTCCTTTCTCACCTTTCTCATGCCCAAAATATTAATCAAAATCGTACGTGCGGACTCGTGGGATATCTTAAGATCATGTGCTATCTCTCTCAAGCTGGTACGACGGTTTTCCAGCACCCTTTCCTTAATTTTGACGACGTTATCTTCGATCGAAGCCGTCGATGGGCGTCCGGAACGAGACCACTTCACGACCGTCCTTGAAGGCTCTGTACCACTGATATGCACGAGTTTTCGATAGAGCATTATCATCAAAGGCCTTTTGCAACATTTTCAATGCATCGGCACACGAAAATTCATTTGCAGTAAAAATCGGCACGCACTCTGACATCGACTGACTTAATCAGCTGTTGCAAACACACTAGTTGACAGATCCCGCTCAACCTTGGCATAGTAATTAAGGACAGTGGTACCAACCTAGGAAAAAAAAATTTTACCTGCCTCATTGCCCCGCCAGATTTAAATCGATAATTCCCGGTACTTTCTTGACAGAATGTATATATTTAGAAGAGACCAAATTGCCTCGACAAACTCGATGACAGCAAACGACTGCCCGATACATGGAAACCTTTAATATATCATCTTTCCATAACAACATTTCCCCACCACCCCCACCTTCACCATGTATAAATACCCGTACTCGTTGCTCTACAGATCAGTTTGCGAGAGTGAGTGGAGACACTGTGATCTACGAAACTACTGGTAGTGAAACCTGGGGAGTAAGCAGATTGAGGCCTCGGTGTTAAATCACTAAATTCAACTATTGTTCTTGATAATGGCTTCAAAATCGGATCCGAAACGTCGAACACTTATAAATTCTAGACGTGGTCCAATCCGGATTCTTCATATTCCTAATATATCTATATATCCGCTATAATCCGATTCCTAGATTCCAACTCTTTCGGTCTTTCCCATCTTCTGGCTGCAGACATAACCTTATGTATTCCGCCCAACCATGTGGCCTTAGGTCTTCCTCTTCTTCTTCTTTCTGTTGGTGTCCATTTTAAAATTTGCTTGGGAATACGATCCTCCTGCATTCTTTCGGCCGTACCATATTAATTGTCTTCTCTGTATTTCTTTTACTATCGTATTTTCCACTTTCATCATCTCTCTTATTGGCTCATTTTGTAGTCTTTCCAATTTCGACAGAAATCTTCGCCAGAAATCCATCTCCAGAGCCACTAAACGACGTTCCAGATTCTTTGTCGTCTGCCACGCTTCGCACCCATAGATTTCGCTCTCGAAAATCGTATAATATATTTGATGTTTATGTTCTCTCGATATCTGTTTGGACCATAGAACGGAGTTCAGGCAGCCGATCAACTGCTGTCCTTTCATTATTCGATGTTCTATTTTCCTTTCTGTTCGACCCCCTTGTTCTATCTTTGTTCCAAGGTATGTGTATTCTTTGCACAAACTAATAAATAATAAGTTTGTTGCTCCACTTGAAGATCTTGATGGTCGCTTCCAATACAAATATACTGTGTTTTCGTCTTATTCACTGACATACCCCAGTTTTCATATTCTAGCCTCCGAGCCATAAATTCAAAATCATCCCTGTCCTAAGCAATTACCACCTGATCATCCGCAAAGTGCAACGAATATAGGGTTGAATCCTCGTTAAGTGCTGCATGGTTTCCTCCAATTCTTTAGGACTTCGTTGAGGTATATTTTGAATAATGAAGTGGAGTGGCAGCATCCCTGTCTGAGCCCTTTAGTTACCTCAAAACTCTCTGATAAGTTGTTTCCTAATTTTATTCTTGACATTGGTTGTAAATAGAGTTGTTTAACAGCTGCTAATGCGGCTATTGTGGATGATCGTTCTATGGCTTCCCAAAGTCTCTGAACCGGAACAGTGTCATAGGCTTTCGTCAGATCCACGCAAAGCAGATGGACTTCTCTTTTTAGCGCCACTTTCTTCTCATTTTATTGAACTTGAGTGAAAACATGATCAGTGCATGATCTACCTGCTCGAAATCCTGTCTGTTGTTCTACTTCTTGGGGGCCACATTCTTCCTCAATGATATCTCGTAATCCTTTTCCGTACAGGTGACTCATGGTACTTGTGACAGAGATGCACCTATAATTAACACAGTTATCACTTAGCTTTTTTTTATGAATGGGTGTAACCAAGCTTCTTTCCAGCTTGACGGCATTGTGTCTCCGTTTATATATCAAATGAACAGTTCTTTGAGGTGTTTAATTAATTTCTCTATACCATTTTTCAAAAGCTTAGCAGGTATTTCCTCTGGTCCAGCGGCTTTTTTATTCTTCATGGATTTCACAGCTTTTCGTACCATATCCTAATATAATATGTACTTAGGAAAGTGGCTATGTATTTTTGTCCATCTTCAGAGAGTTCTTCTAAATAATGTTTCCACGCATCTTATTCAATTGGTGACATTCTTGTTTCATCAGATGAAGGTACATAGTACCTTCATAAATTATTGTATCATCATCTCAAAACAAATACTCCCTCAAATACTGCTTGTACCCAATTTTTGACCCAGTTGTTTAGAAACAGCTGAAGAAGTTACAATGCAGCGAAACGCGTTATGTTACTCATAATAATTTGAAATCAACATTTTTGAGTATAATTTAATTAGTGTACAATGGATTTCTTACAAGTAGAGGCCAACTTAATTCGAATGTTGGTATCTAACTTCAGCAAACTGGAATTTGTATCATATTTGAACTCATACAATATAACAATTTACAGATCTAAGTTTACTCGAGGTGCAACATTTGATTGTGAAACATGAAACAAATACTCCAACGATGCAGGTTCGCAAGAATGAAATCCTCAAACTTAGAGACGTTGCTGATAAGATGATTTCAGAAAGCCATCAAGGCAGTATTGAGATCCGAAAGAGATTGGTTGAATTAATCGATACGTCTTGCCTTCTAACACAACAAAACGAACAGGTATATTCCTAATAAGTGTATTTAAATGTTCATATTACGATAACTTTTTGATGGTCTATTTAGGAAAGAATTACTAATCAATTACATCAGCTGATCAGACAAAAAATCAACAGTGCTGCGCCTAAGATACTGTGAGAAGTAACGTATGTCTTACGTCGAAGTTACTTACAATATATGGTCTGCCAACCTTCCAGAAAATGCTGATTTGATTGTCATAATTAGGAAAAACTGATGCCCTATTTGAGAACAAGAAAAATAGTGAGTCCACTTCTGGACATGAACCTCCCATCAGTATTTCCACAGCTCTCTGTCTTGTATAGCGTGCATTTAGTTGGCTTGAATGCACCTCAAATCATCAGCCGCTTAGTTGGAGGGCGTCCTCTATTTTGACTTGCCTCCTGACGTGATCCCCACTCAAGAATCTTACAAGTCCATTTCTTCTGCCATTCTGGCAACATGACCTGACCAGTTCCATTTGAATGTAGCTATCCTCTCCACTTCTTCTGCTAGCTTTGTTTTGCTGCATATTTTCTTGTTTGGTACACTGTTACTCAATGATAAACTCAACATCAAATCTCTTCATGGCGTACTGTATTGTTCTTATTTTTTCTACAGTTCCTTTTGTCAAAGTTAATGTACCATAGGCTAGAACTGGCGAGACACATTAGTCAAAAAGACCTCACGTTTGAAGCATGTTGGGTGGGATGGTTCAAAAATGTATCCCAGTTTTTCAAATGCAGCCCATGCCAGACTAGCCTTCTACCGAGTTCAAAAGTTTGGTATCTCTGGAAATACGCACTTCACCCTCTAGACATCGATTCTTCAATTCACACTTTCACCAAGGTCGGTCATTATCTTTGTTTCAGATGGATTAATCTTCAAGGCATCATTTTTGGCTTTTATATACAATCAGTTATCAAAAGTTTATCATCTGCAAATCTAAGATGGTTCAAATTTTTGCTATTTATATTCAAGTCCGTATAACTCCAATCTATTTGAATTATATATCTATATGTAATCAGCAGGATTGTGAACAACTTTAGGGAAATCGTGTCCCCTATCGAACAGTCCTCTTGATTGGGATTTTATTTGTGCCCTCATGTAGTCTGATGCAGGCTGTAGGGGATTCGTATATATTCCAGGATCGTTAATGCTGTAAAAGTTCATGGTATACAAATTTCAATAGTCATGATGAGTTTTGCAACTTTTTAAAAAAGATCTGAATCTTGTTGACATATTGTTCTAGAGAGTTCTTTTTTGCTCAAATAGAACCCACGATCCTAGAAATCGAATCTAAGGTTTCAATAATTCACTATTTTGACTGGAATATGTGTTTTGAAGGCTTCACTTATAAAATTTTTCAGCACATATTGAAACTGCGACAATCTAAAAGAATTTATGATTATATGGCGGAAGCCGAATTGAACGAAAACTTTATGCTAGAAAAAAAATCCATCCTGAATAATAACGATTTTGGTAACAGCGAAGATTCTTCAGAAGCACTATTAAAAAGACATCAGGTGATCATTGATGATTTGAAAGCATATGGAAAGGAAATCGATGATTTGAGGATTAAGGCAGAAAGTTGCAAGGTAAGAATTTTCGATTGCCTTTATTCTTAGTAGAAAATTTGTTAGAGAGATCTATGTATATCTAAAGATCAGTGAAGGTTATTTGCAATATAAATATTAAAGAATTACGAGCTGAGGTAATAGAGAAAAAATTCTTAAGTTTTTAGATAACATATTCGCCGGTACAGGAATTGATTTAAAA
Organism: Megalocaria dilatata; assembly: GCA_034642435.1. Classification (NCBI taxonomy): domain Eukaryota; kingdom Metazoa; phylum Arthropoda; class Insecta; order Coleoptera; family Coccinellidae; genus Megalocaria; species Megalocaria dilatata. The sequence continues at coordinate 14,432,257 of CM067863.1, forward strand.
AAATGCTGAATATTAGCACCCTGGTATGATTTGAGCATGAGGAAAGTTTCTGAGTTAGTTATTGTATAGGTCGAGAGTATTTTAACAAGGTTTCTCATCTGGAGGTTTTCCTCGATTCCGTTCTGCCCGATTGTGTGAGTGTGGTGGAGCACTGGTGTTCAACTGAAAGGATTGGTTTTGTGAGTCCAGCTGGTTACCAAATTGCTACTTATTACTCCAGACCTGAACTTGAGGAAGTGCTTTGTTTGTGCGATCCAGTCTCCAAGTGAAACCTTTGAATGTTGACAGATTTTCCACTGAGATGCATTGTGAAATTTTCGGAATTAAAATTAGATCCAGCAATGTCATCTACATAGTTCTAAGAGTTTATAGACCACCTTAATGTGATTTCCATTTGTTTCTGACCACTATGGATTGTGTTCTAAATTACTTTGCTTGTACTTCTGATATTGTGTTTCTGTGTGGTGGTTTGAATGTGAATTATCTTGTTGTTGATGATGTCAGAAGAAAACTTCTGGACGATTTATTTTTGAGCTATAGTCTGAATGTTGGGTCTTCTGAGCCTACTTGAATATCCGCTAATAAACAAGAGTTTCCATCGTCCACAAAGGTGGACTAGGTTGTTACCAATGGTACTTGTAATAATGTTAGTGTCTATGTCGGTGACCCTTACTTAAGTGATCACAAAGCAATGATCCTTTATTATGGATCTCAGTCTTATTCTCACTTTGTTGACGATAATATCAGAGTTTCAAGATGTGTTTCACGTAATAACTTACATTACCTTTTAATTTTAATTGACAGTTTATATTCGTTGGTTTTTCTTAATTCCGTTTGATATTGTATGATGAATTTTGACGTCTATTAAATATGAGCAGTGCTTATAAAGACATTAATTTAATTCTTAAAGTTTCTTCAAAGAATTTTTTGAAATTAAAATTGTAGAAGACAACAGATTAAATCTGTTTTGATTTTCAAATTTTACATTACCTTTCCTTTATTATTGGAAATAGCGACTTTAAAATATTATATGATTATTATTCAATTGATAATAAATTTCAAAAATTTGTCGACATACTGAAATCGTTCATAAAACTAGCTTGCTCATTAAAGGAGGTACACAATTATTCTAGTAATAGACCAGCATGTATTAATGCTAATATTCTTGAGTCCAGAGAGCATCTGAGAAATCTCACTGACTCGTTAAGAATTCAACAACAACAGACCTGCAATTTATTTACAAAAATGTAAATTATTCTCAATTGATTAAGCTAAATTAGACTATAACAGAAACATCATCAATACATCCGATAACCTCTGTAAAAGTAGAAGTATAAGAGCTATAACTCTGATTGTGAATGGTGAACGCATTTCATGACCGGGCGTTTGGCTGAAGCAGTCGGGAGATATTTCACATAGCTTAATGAACGGTCTCTACTCAGCTTTCTCAGAATCGCCATTTCGAGAACTTGCACCACCCAGAAATTGCTAAGCTGCAATTTCTATTTTTTTCCTGTAACACCTGATGAGATTCTGTGTTGTGCGTGGCTTGAGGAATGGTGGATACGGTGGTCTGACCTCATCTCGGCAAGAGTACTGAAGTCGATTGCCCATAATATATCGGACTGGCCAGGGTCATTCCAGAACACAAAAGGGACGCTGATGACAACATTGCAAATATCTAAAGTCTTTGAAAAAAATAGTACCCTATCATATGAGCGAATTTCTAACCAAATTTTTCATCTTATCGAATCAGCAGCACGATTTTAGGATTGGTAGGTCCACCCAGACTGCTTATTCTGAATTTATTGAACTTGTTTACGACAGCTTGGATCGGGGTGCACACGTTGCAGGTATCTTTTTTAGCTTTACCGTGCATTTGATTGCCTTCAGCATAAATTTATTGGTGACAAACTTTACCAGATTGGTTTTAGAGGCATATTTTTGAGATGGATTCTGAGTTATCTCTCGAATCGTTCTATATATGTCCAAATTAACGAACATGGGATAAAATCGAATATATTTGAGCTAATTATCAGTATCACTGCTTGCCAGAATCTGACTTGAAGATGAATAAAATTTTCTGCCTTCGTTATGTTAAAAACAATCGGAAATAAAGCTATTTTCGAAAACAGTTTCACAAGAGTAAGTTAAGTATGCGTTTCTGCATGAACTGAATGAACCCATTTTAACATGAATCTATATGTTATGCTGTGCAGGGCGAATATAGGTACGTTATAGATTTGTTAATCTTCCATATTACAGAGAACTTTCGAGAAATCAACTTGACCAAATCGGGCTACTTTTTGTTCGAAATGTTTATACGGATCTTTGTTGAAATGAATACCCATAATAATCTATCCGTTAGGTGAAATTGACTCGCACAGGTTTATATTCTCTTTTTTTTTTATTTTCCACTTGTGGAGCCATTTTTGCATTTCGTCCAAATGTTTCTGTAATTCATTGATGGAATTTTGTGGATCTTCAATACCTAAAATGCAATAGTTCCCAATATGCTATGAGGATCTGTAAGTAGATCAGCTGTGTAGAGTACTTACAATAATGGTCCAGTGATGCTTCCCTGAGGAAATCCTAGTCGTATTGGGAGATAGTTTGATTCCTTAGCATCAAATCCCACTTTGAATCGCCTTTTACTAATATACGATTTCAATAATTTATAATAGCATCCAAGCAGATGAGTTTTTATTTTATACACCAAATCAGGATGCCAGACTTTATCCTGTCCAAAAATGCTGACGTACAGCTTTGTCTATGTTCAAGAGCTCTACTCATTTCATGATAAACTCTATGAATTTGCTGTAAAGTGGAGTTATTTGACTAGAATCCAAACTGATAATCTAAAATGCACTTCTCTGTATTTGGTGCAGGTTCAATTGGTAGAATACTGGAGACTTAATAACTATGGATAAATAATACACACAACATGTAAAATGAAATGGTGTGGTAAACCAACAAGGTTTAGAATTCATGAAAGGGCTGTAATGATACAGGGATTAATTCATTGGACAAAAGCAAATTCAACGGGAGGTTCAATTCCCCAGAATTAATTTGTTTATTCTAATCTCCAGATCACTTAATGTTAAACTTAGGAATTCGCTTTCGAGGCACGCCCGAACGGCGGCTTCTAAAGGAAATTATTTTACTCTGGCCCATATATTATAAAAACAAACTACGCATTAAAAAGTTCATAAGAGCTAATTGTACGAAACGTAAACATATCCTTTCAGATGAGTTTAGGAACGGAAATTTCCAGAGACGCTGACGTCGAAATTAACACGTGTGGCTCGACAAATAGCTGAAATTTTGAGAAGTGCTTAGTTGCAATGTTGAGCGGGTGAACGAAACAAAAATTTGGAAGGAGAAAATCGACGCGTACGAGGTATTAAATGGACCAAATGAGAGTTTGTGGGGGAGTCTTGACACGTCGGAAAAACTAGTAAGATCGTCGAGAAAAGATCGTGGTGCGAGGTCTTAGAATTTGCATTATTATAATTATTTTGAAGTTTACGAATTGAGTCAGCAAAATCAGAGAAATTGAATATAGTGCTAAGTTCCGGGATCAAGGAATTAAAGAGAATCGGCAGTCGTTCTTTATCGTTTATTGTTCATGTTAAATAGGTTGTTCCATTTTCGTAGAAAATCGCGTGTGTCCAGTTTTGTTTTGAATCTATGGTCTTGGAGTCTAGGGGTTAGAAGTATCTGAAAATTTTGGTATATTATTCAGGTTGAAATTGTCTAATTAAAGTAGACTCAGAAATTGGGAAGTAGGTTGACATTTCTCTTTGTAATTATTATGTTTGAGAATTTTAAACAGAATCAAGGATTATATAAATGATTCGTTGTGCTTGAGGGATCCTCATCGCCCTCTCCCTAATTATGCAGTGTGTCATCTTTATTTGAATTTTATTGAGTTTAGGATTGATAAAACTGTCGTATTTTGGCTCACTTTATCATTATCCTTCTTAAATCCATAATTGAGTTTGATTACCATTTTCATTATCAAGGAGAAAATTTATTAACATCAAAGACCTTCCATTTCCGTGCCCTTCCTACGATTGGTTCGTAAATAAGTCAATCTAGTAATTATTATTACAATGGGAAAAAACAATTTTTTTTGTATATAGTTGTTTTAGCCTTGTAAACATCATCAATGAAATAAATACATCAGCTGAATCCCGATTTCATGAAGAAAACACAACTTTTTCAATGGAGAAAACCGAACTGTTTCATAAAATTTGACTGTTTTCATCAACACAGTCTCCTTCAAGAATGCTAACGTTTCGATACCTTTCCTGAAGAACGATTTTTTCTTCGTCCTCAACATCTGTATCAGCGATCACTGCCTCATTCAAGCCAATTTTTTTTCGGCTAGCATTTTTTCAGGTCCACGAAAAGATAACGTTTACTAAAGGCCAAATCTGAAGAACAGGGTGGGTGCGGAAGCAATTCGAGGAGAAATTCGTAAAATTTTGCATTTGAAGCCACCGCCTTGGTGAAAAAACACTTTTTTTCATATGGGTCAATTTCTTCGAAATTTTTTTGTGCAGTAGATCCAGTTGGGCCATGCAGCGATCACTCGGTTTCTCATTGACAATATTCATGGAAAATTAGCTACACGTTCCTTTGTTATCTCTAGAGTGCTTTCTTATGCATCTTCGCTGTAGGGTTTGACAAATAGTCAGGAAAGTTAAAACTATATTTTGAAGGTTTTTCTAACAAAAATATTAATTTTGCATTTGTGTCGCCAGCTGCGTGTTGAACCGGAAACTTATCAACCGACCTAATTAGGACTCATATGGAAAATTATTTCGTTTGATGCGGAGCGACGTCAGGCGATGTTGATTGAAAGTAATCTTGTTAGCTCTATCACAATATATATATTTTTGGCTAAGAATTTGAGACAATAATACTCTTGTAATATTTTTAAGGTCAAAATTCAAGATTGTGAAGAGCAGGTGCCCATCGAAGATTGTCCAGTATTAAAAACGCAGAATGAGCTCATGAAATTGTATGATGATCTGATGAATCTTGCGGAAGAACGCAGATATAAGCTGGAAAATACAAACAAGGCTTATGTTCTTCTTAGGGAGTCCACGGAATTGTTATCATGGATCGGAGGTAAATGTGATATTGGTAGATATATCTGCTCAAAAGATTTAAAAAAATAAAGTGTGCTTTTATGTAAACTCCTTGATGAATTTCATAGTTATTGTTGAAATTATGTCCAAATTCTTTCAAATGACTGGCATATGTTGAATGTGAGATGTCTGTCTGTAACTGCTAGTGTTCGTGAATTTTTTTTTAAAAGATCTTTCTGTTTGACCAATATATACCATAGGGAAATTACTACAAGTCAACCTACAGACTCCAGATTTATTGTCTTTATTTGTTTCATCTTTGTTATTTTTTATATTATTTCCTAAACTATTAACTGTTCTAAAAGCTACATTCAAGTCAAATGTCATTTTGAAATACATGGCAATATTATCTGATATTTTATTCATCTAAGGAATGGAAATGTATCTTTCAGTCGAATTTTTTGTAAAAAGTGTAAACTAAATTCAATGCAATTTCCTTTTGTTTAAAATTTTGTCTATTATTATTGGACTATAGACGTTATTGAATCCAATTTGTCTAATCATATTCAGTTTTATGAAAAATGTTATCGCGATTCATAGGTACATTAACCGATCTATTGATCAAACTGATCATACTGTAATATGCAGCTATTGTCTGATTAATAGGATGGTTCTATGTTTGATGAAGTGTGATATCTGTATACGTTGGTTTGCGGAAAATACTAAATTCATGTAAATTATCTTTCTCAAAATTTCAGGATCAAGAAAATTTTTATCAGAATTTAATATTTGAACTAATTTTATAGATGAAATTATCGAAATTGCAGAGCTGTCTATATGTTCCATTGAAGCAACAAATGATATCATCTATAAAATAGAAAGGCCTTTTACTTGATAGAAGAAATATAACAAAATTTGAATATCAAAACAAATTAAAATGTTTATCTTCTACAGTTTTAATTTCAAAAAATTTTTATTCAAAAAAAACTTTAAGAATTGAACTAATGTCTAAAACAAGCACCGCTTACATTTAATAGACGTATATAATCAAAACTCAATATATAATGTCAAATGGAATAAATAAACCAAAAGATATACGAAAGTCATTAAAATTAATAAATAAATATTTAAAGGAGACAAATTTTGTTTCTGGTCTCACCTTCAAGAACGCCAATTGCCTTTTAAAAACATGAACACACTTAAAGGACTTTTCAAAGAATATAATTTATTAGAATTATATTTGTTTTTTGAAGATATAGTGCATGCTTTGAGAGATTTCTGAATTAACTTATTCGAATATTTAAATATATTAAATATTTCAAATAAATTATATTCTTTGAGAAGTCCTTTAAGTGTGTTCATGTTTTTAAAAGGCAATTGGCGTTCTTGAAGGTAAGAACAGAATCAAATTTTGTCTCCATTAAATATTTATTTATTAATTTTAATGACTTTCGTATATCTTTTGGTTTATTTATTCCATTTGACATTATATATTGAGTTTTGATTATATACGTCTATTAAATGTAAGCGGTGCTTGTTTTAGACATTAATTCAATTCTAAAAGGTTTTTTTTTTGAATAAAAATTTTCTGAAATTAAAATTGTAGAAGATAAACATATTTTAATTTGTTTTGATATTCAAATTTTGATATCATCTATGTACATATCTAAACCAATAAAGAAAACATTTGTTCAAGGGATTTGAGTGAATTTTTCTTACTTAAAAATTTCTTTTAATATTGAATCTATTTGATTTCCCATAATTAATCCTTTATCTGAACTACAAAGAGTATCGTTGAATTGAAAATATTTTTGTTTTAGACAAATCTCAAGACTATTTAAAATATCATTTCTCCTTAAATAAATGGGGGTTTATACTAGATAGAAGGTATATAAAATTATTTAAATATATTAATATTTAAAATACTTGGAAATAAATTTTGTATATCAAATGAAATGAATTCAGATTTTTTTCGTAATTTGATACTTTTAGTTTCGTCTCTTAGGTCAAAACCATTTTTAATTGCATATTTAGTAAGAAATCTTGTCTCAGTTTGGATATTGGAAATTGAAGCCTTGGATAATTAAACGCTAGGCGAAGTAATAAATATAAGAAACTACTACTGATCTTATTGGGTTATTATTTTTATGGAGTTTCATCAGAGTTTCTTACATAACTTTACCTAGCGTTTAATTGTCCAAGACTTTAATTTCCATTATCCGAACAGAGACAAAATTTCTTGCTAAATATGCGATAAGAAATAGTTTTAAACTTATAGACAAAATTAAAAATATCAAATTACTAAATTCATTTCATCTGATGTACAGAATTTATTTCCAAGTATTCCACCTAGAGAAACTAAGATATTAATGGAAAACTCTTGATTAAAAATAACACTCATCCAGTTAGAAGGAATGATATTTTAAATAGTCTTGAGATTTATCTGGAACAGAACTTTTTTCAATTCAATAATACTTTTTATAATTAAGATGAAGGATTTATTATGAGAAATCCAATAAGTCCATTTAGTCCATAGTCCATTTAGTCCATTTAGCGGAAATTTTCACGAATAACTTAGAAAGAAGAATTCACTCAGATCAATTGTTTTCTTTATTGGTTTAGATATGTAGATGACAACATTTCTTGCTTCAATGGAACAATAGACAGCTCTGCAATTTTAAGATTTCATCAATAAAATTCATTGAAATATAAAATTCACTTTTGAGACAGAAAAGAATTCCAGTGTAAACTTTCTTGATATTAAAATTTTGAGGAAAGATAATTTGCATGAATTTAGTATTTTCCGTAAGCCGAAGTATACACATGTCATAATTCATCAAACATCGAACCATCCAATTAATCAGGAAACGGCTGCAGGTCACAGTATGATCCATATACGGTATGGTATAGTATGGTCAATGTAGCGATGAATTGCGATAACTTTTTATAGAATTGAATATGATTAGGCAAAAATTAAAAAACGGCTATCGTCCAATTAAAATAAACAAAATTTCAAACAAAAACCAAAAGAAAATTGCATTGAATTGAGTTTACCCTATTATAATTATTCATTTGTGAATGACATTGATTCGATATTGAATTATGTGTGTCCTATGGCTGATTGTATTTTTTGTATTGGTGACGTCAAGGTCAACCTGTTGAATTAATCGAACCCATTGTCTGAATGTTTTTCCTCCTATGGATTTGATCAAATCATCCAGGAGGCCACAAGGGTTACTGAAAGATCGAGTTCGCTATTGGATCCAATTTTTGTGAGGTGTCCAGCCGACTTCATTGGAGCGGGTGGCGTGAAGAACGTCTGTCATATAAGTGATCATTGCTTGGTGTTCTGTAAGTGCAACATACCTAGTCCAAAGAGTGTGCAAAGGTATATAAATTATAGGGATTTTGAAAATTTTGATAGTGACGCTTTTCTTTCCGACTTGAGATCGGAGCGGTGGCACTTACTCACCCGTGAACCTAATATCGATAAACAAGTGCAAATTTTCAATGACATCTTACTGAGTATTTATGACTGTCATGCTCCTGTCAGATGAAGGAGAATCTCTAAACCGAAAGCGCCGTGGTTGACTGATCGGCTCGGGGGGTTGATGAGAAGGCGTGACTGCGCTTTTGCTGCATTCAGGCGGTCTGGTTCTGCGGAGGATTGGAGTGAATATAAGAGGATGAGAAATGGTACTCTGGCTGAGGTTAGGCGTAGCAAAAAGTCATATCTGTTTGCTGCTAGTTCTGATGGAACGGAGGCTGCCTGGAGGGCTTTAAAATCTCTGAGGGTTGCTGGGGTGAATGCAAAGGCTATACCAGATGGTTTAAAGGACGCGGAATCTATTAGTGATTTTTTCTCAGCATTTAATGGTACAGCAAATGATAGTGTATGTACTGATAAGATTTCGTATTATAACAACAATGTTTATAGAAGTGAGTTATCATTCCAATTCAGAATTGCTTCGCTTGAACAGATAGGAACGCTCATGACTGGTATTCGAACTAGGGCCGTAGGTGACGATGGTGTGACGCTGGATATGCTCGTTCATGCGTTTCCAGTTATAGAGTCATATGTTCTGCATCTTGTGAACAGCTGTATAGTGGCCAATGTATTCCCTGTGCAGTGGAAGTGCGCTGTTGGTATTCCGCTCCCGAAGACAGTGGAGCCTGCATCTTTTTCAGATTTGAGGATCATCAGTATTCTGCCACTTTTATCTATGGTGTTGGAGAAAGTTTTGTCAGACCAGATTTCGCAGTACTTCGATGATTTCAGCTTACTTCCATCGTACCAGTCTTGCTTTCGGAGGGATCACAGTTCTGCTACTACTCTTGCATCGGTCACTGATAGAATATTCCATGATCTAGATCGGGGTTATTCTGTCCTTCATGTTTTGTTTGATTTTTTGAAGGTATTCGACACGATTAATCATTCCCTCCTGTGTGCCAAGCTGAAGTATTTTGGTCTCTCCGCCTCGGCTGTTTCTATGATAAGATCGTTCCTAGCATTCCGTAGTTTGAAGGTATTGGTGGACGGCAGATGTGCGGCAGGCGTTCCGCAGGGCTCCATATTGGGGCCATTGTTGTTTATTATTTATGTGACGGATCTTTTTTCTCACTTAGATTACTGCATTGCTGAGGCATTTGCTGACGATGTTCAGTTGTTGTTCCGGTTTAGCACGTGCGAGTTGAACTTGATTTCGGTTAGAGTGAACCGAGATCTTGAGACGATTCTGCAAATGTGTAAATCTCATAATCTTTCGATAAACACGACTGAAACCAAATGTATTGTATACTGTAAAAAAAAGATAGGGATATAATCACAACTAGCTTAGATCTTAGTCTCAACGGGGATAGGTTGGATATATGTGATGGTGCCAGGAATCTGGGAGTCTTTTTTGATGAGGATTTGAGATTTCGCAAGCATGTTTCAGCTTTAGTTAGGTCGGCATTTTATAAGCTTAGAATTCTTTATTCGGCACGTAAATATTTAACCTTTCAGATGAGAAAAAATCTGTCAGAGGTGTTAGTTTTGTCAACCTTCAACTACTGCGACATAATTTATGGATCCTGTTTGGACGGTTTTCATAAAAGATGGATTCAGCTTGTGCAGAATTGGTGTTGTAGATTTGTGTTCGGTCTTCGTAAGTTTGATCATGTGTCTGGAGGGATCAGGAATCTGGGTTGGCTGAGGATGAAGGATAGGGTCAAGCTGCACATGGGATGTTTTGTGTTCAAACTCATGAAGAGTCCCATAGATAGTAGGATCATGGATCATATGGTTCCTAGGTCTAGTGTTCACTCCGTCAACGTCAGATACCCGTACAGGTTAACAGTTCCCGCTCATCGATCGGCTCGGTTTCAAAGGTGTTTTTCCCTTAATGCTGCAAGGGTGGTGAATACATTTGATTTCGATGTTAGAAATTTCACATCATTTTTGGCGTTTAAGTCTCAGCTGAAGTCATTTCTATTTACTAGAGAGTGAATTTTTTTTCCGTAAAATGTGATATTTTTCATTATATTTAACTAAAACAGACTGATTTTTTCTTGCATCGAGCTAAATTGTTTTTTTTTCTTGGGACTGTTGGTTGTCTATTCTACTGTAGTATCAACCGATTGTGCACTCTGTGTATATGAAATTTTTTTTTGTTATAATATTTTGAATTTTTATTATATATGAATTTTTTTGTTGTTATATTATTTTGTACAATATCATAGGGGAATCCGCGGAGTTAAGTGTAAGAGTAGTCTTGGCTACTAAACTTCGCTCCGGCGATTCTTCTCGATTTCTTGAAGTTGTATGGTTAAATTTTCTTACTTGTTGAATTGGGTTAATAAAGTCGATTTTATTTATTATTTATTATTATTATTATTATCACAAAAGCTTTGACAAAAAAAGATACATTTCCATTCCTTATGTGAATAGAGTATCAATAATATTGACAAATATTTTAAATTAAAATTTGAATTGAATGTTGCTTTTAGAACGGTTAGCTATTTAGGAATTCAAATATAAAATAACAAAGATAAAACAAATAGAGGCAATGAATCTGGAGTCTGTAAGTTGACTTGTAGTGAATGTTCTATAGTATATATTGGTATATATCTTTTAAGAAAGGAATTCACAAACACCAGCGGAGTTACACGTCAGAAATCTCACATTCAACATATGCCAGTCATTGAAAGAATTTGGACATAAATTCAACAATGACTATGAAATTATCCATTATGAAAATAAAAGTATCAGACTCACGCTTTTGAAAGCAGTAGAAATTAATAGGTACAAGAACCTTAAAATTTTTCTCAACGACCAAGCAGATGTCGCAAGATCCCCATTGTTGAATACTTTTACTTAATGAGGTGGTTCCGATAATAGGCCCCAAAATTTTTTATAGATATTTATCTCCTTTTTTCGCATACTTTTCTTCATCGGTATTTCCGTGAATTGATGGTAATTTAGTTAGTTGAACCGCCACTTTTTTCAAGTTTTTAACTATCATATTTTTCTTTGTCGGCATTTCTGTGAATTGATGGTCATGTGTATCTTCTTTTTGCAATGTTTTTCTTATTTTCATTTCTGAAAATTGTTAGCTAGTTGAACCGCCCATTTTTTCAAGTTTTTAACTATCGGGTGTTTCTTTTAGAGTGATAGAACTTTAAATTGAAATAAAACACATTTAAATTGAGATTGAAGCCCAATTTTTTTTTTAAGATAATTTTATGACATTTATTTTTAAAAATAATTTTTGGCATATGTCCACCACGACTAGCTCTGAGGAACCGCATTTGACTAGACCAATTTTGGACCACTTTTTCGAGTAATTCAGGCCTTATTTCATCGATAACACGAGATATGTTGGCTTCCAAAGCGTTCATAGTTTCTGGTTTATCAGCATAAACAAATGACTTGACATAACCCCAAAGAAAATAATCAAGTGGAGTTATGCCGCATGATCTTGGAGGCCAATTAATTGGACCATTTCTCGAAATAATGTTATCGCCAAATCTTTCTTCCAATAAATCAATTGTTACGGTAGCAGCATGAGGTGTAGCGCCATCTTGTTGGAACCAAAACACTTCTAGGTCGATACCATTCAAATTTTTAAACAAATAATCATTGATCATCGATCTGTAACGATTATTGTAACATCGACCAAGAGGTGTTTTGGTTCCAACAAGATGGTGCTACACCTCATGCTGCTACCGTAACAATTAATTCATTGAAGGAAACATTTGGCGATAACATTATTTCGAGAAAAGGTCCAATTAATCGGCCTCCAATATCATGCGACATAACTCCACTGGATTATTTTCGTTGGGGTTATGTCAAGTCATTGGTTTATGCTGATAAACCAGAAACAATAGACGCTTTGGAAGGCAACATAACAACTCGTGTTATTGATGGCCTGAATTACTCTGAAAAGTGGTCCAAAATTCATCTGGTCGAATGCGGTTCCTCAGAGCTAGTCGTGGTGGACATATGCCGGAAATTATTTTCAAAACAAATGTCATAAAATTATCTTTCAATAAAAAAAAATTGGCTTCAATCTTAAATTAAATGTAGTATTTCAATTTAAAATTCTATCATTCTAAAAAAAACCGGATATGAATTTTTGAAATTTTCGTCAAATATTATACTTTTTCAAATAATGTATTTTTGTTGTTGTGAATACATCATTTCTTTGAAATCCTATAATTTTAATCTGAGACAATCCATATATACATATTTCGAAAGGAAACTGCGTTTTTCGACGAGAAAACGCAAATTAATTCCTTTATTATTGACAAGCAGTTCATTATTCACGAAATTCTTTTGAATATTTCAGTGAAGCAAATATATACTGAGGAAAAAAACGTTGGTGAAAACGTAGAACAAGTTGAGATCTTGCAAAAAAGGTTCGATGACTTTCAATCGGATCTCGCAGAAAAAAAAATTATACTGATAGGAATATTAACTAAAGGAGAACAACTGCTTCCTTTGTTAGAAAGTGATTTGGCTCAACTACTTTTCAATAAAATGGAGGTGAGTATTCGTTATGTTATATGCTTATACTTAGATGAACGCCATAAATATACACAGATGTCCTAAGTGTAATAGAAGAACCGATTCAATTTTAAGTTTTGTTCTTTTTGTACTCCTTTGAAGATTGTCGAAAGACCGAAACACGTGTTAGGATTCTGAATAAATTGTGAAACATAAAAACTCTGTGAATTTTTTTAAACAACATTTTATCATGAAATTTTGTTTCTGTTATATGCTGGGCGAGTCCCTACACTGATTGTGTGCATTTCTTCATAAACCTTTTATTTTACAGGAAATGAAAATGCAAATGAAACTTCTGCAAGAATCAACCAAAAAGAGGAATACACAGTTGCATTCTGCCTACGAGCTTCAGAGGTTCTACAGAGATGTGGATGATGTTGAAGATTGGATCAAGGAAAAAAATAAAAATCTAGAGAATCTTGATTATGGAGATAGTCTGGAGAGAATACGTACACTATTAAGAAAGCACGAGGGTGTGGAACGTGATCTGGATGCATTAGATGAAAGTGTGAGTGAACATTATGTTATTCTCTCATTTTTCCGTAATATTGCGGGCAATGTGTCCACGATGAATGAACGAAATTAAAGATAATTTGAAATAAGGTTATTCTGATTTTCACAAATTTTTATTGTTAAACTCACAACAATTGTTTCGCTATCACAGTAGCATCATCAGGCAAGATCACAGTTATTCAAAATGTGATCTTGCCTGATGATGCTACTGTGATAGCGAAACAATTGTTGTGAGTTTAACAATAAAAATTTGTGAAAATCAGAATAACCTTATTTCAAATTATTTAATATGGATTTTCACCAAGTAAGGACTGATACAATTCAAAATTCAATAGAAATTAAAGATGTTTGATTGTATCGGTCTCTACTTGTCGGAAATTCATCTTGATGATTAAAGTAAAACAACTTAATTTCCGCTAATTTACTTAATTTCACAACGATTGTTTCGTCATTACAACATGACTTCGTCAGGTGAGTATGGTACTAACTACATATTTGATATTGAGTTCTTTAAATATTCAAAATGTACAGAAACGAAGGTAGTGGGAATTTACAGTAATTTGTTTTTTTATTATTACACAAAGTTTCAGAAAAGGTTAAGTAAGGGGGATTTATTGAGGTCCGTCCGGTCGTTTAGGAGTATCTGTTTGTTTTGTGTCTGTTAATTTCGAGGGCTTCTAGGTAGATTTTTCACATCTTCCGGTACACAGTTGCTTTATAATACTTTAAGATACTTTCCTTTTAAATCATGGGAAAACATACTGTTCGCTCATCTATTAGTTGGTAAGAGGGTACTATGACATCTGGACACTAATGAAGAACAACCACTCAGTTTTACACATTTTATTTACAATTCAAAAAAACTTGGACAAGTTCCAGCTTGAACCGATCAATTTGAATACTTCGAAATGCGTATTCTTAAGTCCTAATACTGCTTGACCCTTCGTTCGTCGACGTGAATCTCTAGCTTTATATTTCGAGTCTATCAACTGTACTCTTATTGGTCCAAATGGCCTTCCAGTTTAATTTGGAAATGTGTCACCAAGCGTGGTATCCAGGTTAGACTAGCGAACATGGTTAAAAAAATGTATATATAACAGTAATTTATTTCCACAAAAATGTTTGTACTAATACAACAATTGTTTCACCACGATGTGGCTTCTTCAGGTATTACATTGTACTGTCTGATGGTATAGAGTGTAACCGAGTTTATATACATTTTTAGGTACGTGACCAAATAATAGAAGCACAAGTCATAAAAACTCTAGGTGTTTATTGGAGTTTGCCGCTAAAAATGCCATTAAGGGAAAATATTCAGTAATGGAGAATGATCGACATCTGCTTGTTCGTTCAAAAGGATTTTACGGGCATTATACCTGTTGATTTCAAGAAATTCTAAAAGTGTTAATCTAGAACTTTTGCTTTCAACGTGGATAATTTCATAATTATTGTTGAAATTATGCCTAAATTCCTTAAGATGATTAGCATATGTCGAATGTACAGAATTGTATATATAACCCCTTTGGTGTTCTTGGATACGTTTCTTGAATGGTCTACCAGTCTGGCCAATGTATACTAAAGGGCAATCTTTGCAAGTTAACTTGTAGACTCCGGATTTATTTTCTTTATTCGTACGATCTTTATTGTTTTTTGATGTAGGTACTAAGGTTATTAATTGTCTTAAAAGCCGGAACCGTCTATATTTCTGACAATGGTTTAATAATGGGAAATCCACTTAGTTCAATTTTAGCTGAAATATTCATGGATGATCTGGAATCAAAAATACACCTGAATCCTATAAGCAAATATTTTCTTTATTGGCACAGATATGTAGATGACATTTTTTGTTGTTTCAAAGGCACCGACCGACAACTACATATCTTCACGAATTTCATTAATAAACTCCACCCAAAAATCAAATTCACAATCGAAGAAGAAAAGAATCAAAGTATTAATTTTCTTGACCTCACTATAACAAGATTAAATAATTTACATGATTTTAGTATTTTTCACAAACCAACACATACTGACATCACAATACATAAAACTTCAAACCACCCCACTAACCAAAAGATGTCAGCATATAATAGTTTTATTCATAGATTATTGAATGTCCCTTTAAATTCAGAAAACTTTATGAAAGAATTAAATATTATTAAACAAATAGCATCAAACAACGGTTACAATCTCTTTCTTATAGACAAAATGGTATCCAATAAACAAAAGAAAATGGCATTAAATCTCGTGTACCCAATCATAAAAGAGGACAGGTGAATTCTACCAGAATAGTTATTGGCTATTTGAGGCATGGCCTCTTTTCCAAGTGACTACCAAGCAGTCTCCACAGTCCACCCAGAGGTAGAAAGTGTGATAAGGATTACGCCATATCATCGCGCGTGGCGAGAACCCCTCCGAAGAGATGAACCCACCAGCTTCCAGTTTGGGCCCCGACTCGAAAGCCAGAGCCGTCTGACTGGTAGCAGCGAAAGCACTATCCAACCTCTACTGGCTCTGCAGGTCAGTACCCGAGTTGTTTGAGACGCAACTCACCCGCCGGAGGGAATTCTTATCCATCCACCCGAACGCAGTCCCAAGAACTAAGATAAACTCAAGATTGACGACTACAATTGATCCTGGTACGAGCACCGTCTAGCGGACTATACGTCCTGACCCACCGAACCCATGTGAAGTCATTTGATTGATCCTGGCGTCAAGCACTAATGGCGGAGCCATTTCGTCGAGATCCACAAACCCTAAATAGTTACGCACAGATCCAGGGGCCAGGACAGGCCGGTCGAACCGTCAAGTCCCGTTAAACCCCGAGTCGTTTCATGAGAATATCCCGAAAATGGGGGTCTGCGAACAGATAAATGAAATACCCCCCTAGTCCAGCATGCGGACTTTCAACCACTGCCCCCTCGAGTCCAACACCAAGTGGGGTGGCCAGGTGGTACAAGTAACACCTGAGGGCAAGTCCACCCCCCCGAGGTAACGCAGTATGCTACATAACGCACTCGGCCATTACACAGAATCCGGAGATTTATACTGCGATAGGGTAGAGTACGCCAGTTTTAAGGGAGAAGCCCTGTGCTGCGACAGACTCCCTTGTCACTGAGTTAATCAACCGGCTCAGCCCTCCATTTCACCTGAGTAAAACTAGGGCCCCATTCGGAGATCTTCCACCATACAGGTCCAGTGACTGGCGCGAAGTGGCATTACGTTAGACACCAAGACTTAACCCTCCAATTCGCCGGGGCGAATTTAGGGTCCTAGTCAGGAGAGCGCCCCCATCACGTCAAGATCTAATGCCTGGGGGGCGCATAAAAGAGGACAATACACAGAAATATTTTTCGTTGTCTTATGTCAATGGATTATCTGAAAATATTGCTAAATATTTCAAAAGTTGTTTCAATTATAACGCGGCTTTTAAGACAATTAATAACCTTAGTACCTACATAAAAAACAATAAAGATCGTACAAATAAAGAAAATAAATCCGGAGTCTACAAGTTAACTTGCAAAGATTGCCCTTTAGTATACATTGGCCAGACTGGTAGACCATTCAAGAAACGTATCCAAGAACACCAAAGGGGTTATATATACAATTCTGTACATTCGACATATGCTAATCATCTTAAGGAATTTAGGCATAATTTCAACAATAATTATGAAATTATCCACGTTGAAAGCAAAAGTTCTAGATTAACACTTTTAGAATTTCTTGAAATCAACAGGTATAATGCCCGTAAAATCCTTTTGAACGAACAAGCAGATGTCGATCATTCTCCATTACTGAATATTTTTTCTTAATGGCATTTTTAGCGGCAAACTCCAATAAACACCTAGAGTTTTTATGACTTGTGCTTCTATTATTTGGTCACGTACCTAAAAATGTATATAAACTCGGTTACACTCAATACCATCAGACAGTACAATGTAATACCTGAAGAAGCCACATCGAGGTGAAACAATTGTTGTATTAGTACAAACATTTTTGTGGAAATAAATTACTGTCATATATACATTTTTTTAATTAAAATGAGTTTCCACCAAGTGAAGACCGAATCTATCAAATATTTAGCGAACATGGTGTTCAAATAAAAGCATAATCGACAAGTTCACAAGTTCTGGTACAGTCCAGTGTCAGCAACCAAGCAGAACAGACCCAAAGATTATATGTTTGAAAGGTGGTTTCCTGCATTATAAACAGAAATATATATTAGTTGTTTATTCTCTATATTATGTTTCATGTTCCCTTCAAGTCCCATCTATTGCTTTATTGTCTCATTTCTTATGTGACCCCTCCTTGAAACACATTGTGATCTTCTCATCATATCCTTTTACACTACTTCTATTTTTTCTATGCTTTTCTGTGATTCTCCAAGTTTCACCTCCGTATATAGGGGGGCTCTTCATCATAGGTGCAAGAGGAATTGCGCAACTACTTCAGCAAATACCACCTCGCGCATAACAATTAATGCAAACAATCGATTAAAGGACTAAACGAGGAATAATTGTGGATCAATCATGCACGTGAATAAAATATACGCACGTTTGCAATTGATATGTCATCAAATTCAATCCCGAAAAATCTACTGAAAGAAAGGTGTAGTCACTCAGATTCAACAACAGTGCCAAAATTAATAATGGAATTCATATGAGCCTTCACATGGAGATATTCGGTGTCCGCTTATCAAATCCAAACACCCTCAATAAAGCACACTAAGTATAACGATATGCTATATTGAAATATCGAATTCAAAAGAATTATCAGTACAACTGATGATTGAATACAACAACAGTCAAACCGTTACAACACATATTCTATAGGTTAGGCACGGAACATCACTCCGTTTTGATAGGCATCATATATGACGATGGACTTTTGACAGTTTTCTTGTCATTTAATTCCTTTTCAAACGCGCGTCCACTTGTGAATATCGAAATAAAAAATAACTGAAGTGGGTCAAAAGCAGAAAATTCTGCGATAATCACCATATTTCGAAAATTCGACTAGTGGGATAGTGAAAAAGCTGAAACATTCAAATATTGACAGAGATTTTTACTTGGGACCATCAAATGTTAAAATGAAACTGGCTTTATCGAACGTAGGCGTGGAAGTGGTAGATGAACGACTGTTTGTACTCCTGGATTGGAACGATATCCACGTCGAAGAGGCAATCGATTGGCAAAAGATGTTGCAATATCGCAACGATCCATTCGCCAGATATTGAAGAACTAACTTCAAGTTGAGGCCTATAAAAAACAAAAAGTTCAAAACTTGCATGATAAACAGTAAAAAGTGAGACTCCATGGGGTAAAACAGTTGGATCCAATGATCGTATATCATGAGTTGAGAATAAATGAAGAATTCGGCTGCTCTGTGCCAAAAATCATTAATAAGGAGTATCAGCTATGGTAATAGAAATTTCTTGAAATCAAGACAGTGTAACATACATCTGTATAACAATTCTATACTCAAACAAACTCGACAAGACTTTGTTGATCACAGAAGCAAATTTCAGACATGCGCACGTTTCAAATTGATTGGTTTTTGTCAGTGCAATGTATGTTTGTGACTCCAAATCTGTCAAGTATCTATATTCGCTGTACACAGAGACTCTTAGGTATTAATAATACATAAGCGCCATCTAGAGTATGCAAAACACATACAAGACATACCTTCGCGAGTTAATTCAAGTAAGAAATGTATTCTCGATATTTTCGCGTTACTAACGCAGAAAAAACTTTCCTCATGCTCAAATCAGACCATAATATGCCGTTATGCTAATAATTAACAGATTGTTGCCATCCTCAGGTGTTTTTTTCGGAACAATGTCGTCATAAGAATTCTTTCTCCCTAATACAAAACTGGAAAATTATTTTTGGTTTCTTCAAAACTCTTGGGTTTTTGAGTTTCAGAGGTTCAACTTTCTGTTCAACATCACCTTTTGACGGTAAATTCAATATTACATTATTTCGTGAATAGTGAACCGATTTTGAAAATTTTAACTGGGTTGTGCACAGGACATAAATAACTTTCAAACTAACCAACATTAGACATCTCTTCTCTATTAAAAAAATGTTGGCGGCTTATGCCATCTTCATGGGGGTGGTTTTTTCGGAACAAACTCATGACGGAAATTCGTCCCTCTCAAAACAGAAGTTGAGCTGTTTTTTTAAAATCTTCGAAAATTCTTCGCTTCTGAGTTCTGGGGAGTCAATTTTTCGTTGGGAACCCTGTATAATAGTTTGTCTATGAAAGCAGTCACTAATGTGCCCTTCACAAATGATAAGGAATTTGCAATCGGGATAATCGAGTGCTATCAGCTATTGCTCTTGTAATCAATTAAAATCTTTAAAATTTACTTATCGACGTGAATCAGACAAAAGCAAAAATAGATATTTAAGTGTTTTTGGATGTCTACAATCAGAATACAAGCATTAGAACAGAAACAAGGAAAACATTTTTGTCCACTTGTTATTATGTACGTCATTACAAGATGCAGAAATTGCATTTACTCATTCTTCATTCCAGGTCGAACAACTGAACGAAACTGCGACTCTTCTTGTTGAAAAATACCCAGATGCTGCCGACAAAACAATAATCTTGCAGAGAGGAGTAAACGCGAAATGGAAAATATTATACGAAAAGGCCATTTTCCGAAAGCAGAAACTTCTCGATTCCCATGACTTACACAAATTTTTTTCTGATTTTGATCATCTGATGTCATGGATCCTCAAAATGATAACCGTTATGAACAACATTGAAGGTACAAGTGATTTTCACAGTGCGGAAATTCTCAAAATGAACTTTCAGGTAATTTGGAAAATATAAGGGCAAATAGAATTCTTGTCAAATAATTTCCACCTTCTTTGCAAATGATAGTTCGCTATTACTGAGTAAGATATTATCCCTTTCCACACATTCTTCAAATAACTGCTGTGTAGAAATTTGAAACGAAAATGGTAAATTAATCAGAGTTATTGATGAAGAATTCGTGTTCAGATTTTTCCCACCCAATTGGAATAACTTTCAACTTCCAAATAAAATAGCAGGTAAGAGAATGGGCAAAATTTCCACTAGGTCCAAAAATATACCTACTCGAAATGTATACATCCGAAATTCCAAAAAACATATGAAATTAAGAAAGTAGTAAAACGATAAAACTTTGTGGTGAGAGAGTATATAATCATAGATATCTACAAGTTTAGAAAATTACGCTTTACGGATAGGATATTCAATGCATAAGAAAGAGAACTCCGACCGTCCAAACGAACATTGGAATAGTCGAAAGATATGCACGTTATGATAATGAATAATCCAGTATACAACTTGAAAAGCATGTTCTTCTATCTCACACAGATGTATAGTAGCCGTTATGGGGAGTGGGCAGTTGGACACCTCATTTCGTTTCGCATGATCCGCAAATCCAGAATTCAGTTGTTCTGTTGATATTTTTTAAAATATCGGATTCTCGATATATCGATATTTTTGAATATATCAACATCGGAGTTTGATATATCAAAAAAATATCGATATTTCGATATTTTTTTCCATTTTATTTAATCGACTTTGTTCTGAAAAACAATCGTGATTCAGCTCAAAAATAATTTAAATAGTTTATAATTCAGTACATTAAACAAGTTGAATTATAAATGTATGAAAATGTTAGGTTCTTAGTAATTATTGTTTAAGTTTAATAAAACAATTATCCGTGTCAATATTTCTCAGTAACTGTTTTTAAAAATACTGGTTGTTTTATATGTTCAGCTGTTTGACTACTACGATTATTAGGCACTAAAAGATTGTAGAAGCAATTCGTTCAGATGCTATAGATGTAGCAGAAGAAATCAAATATTTAACAACTATTTCTGATAGCACAGGAGTAAAATATCTACTATCGATCCAAAATTTCAGTGCATTTGATGACCTTTAAATATTTGGCTGATCTAAATACTGCTTTAATTCAGCAAAACTTTTGCCAGAAACTTCATTAACATTGGACATATTTTTCAAGAGTATATCTTCATGTCTGTCCCATAATGATGAAGTTGTTTCTTTTTCTCAATGTGAAAAAGCACCAACCGTAGGTGAACGATTTCCTCTTTTTTTCTGTTCTGCAATTATTTCTTTTGATTGATCTAATATTGCATTAGCAGCAGCCAATGCAGACTTGGAATGTAACTTTTTGAAGCGGAGATCTAAGATAGTTGCTTTGGCCAAGAAAAGGTTTTCTTGTAAATTCACTAATCTATCTTCAATAAATCATTTTGTACTGATACTCCAATAGCTGTTCATGTTTCAGGTTGTTGTTTCTAGTTTTAATAAATTTGTTAATGGTATTACTAAACTAGCTGTGACATATTTTCTCGGCACTCAAGTCTTCTGTTACTATCGGGTGTTTTTTTTAGAGTGATAGAACTTTCGATAGGAATAACTGTGATTTGACAGAAGGTAGAAGCCATGTTGTTTTTACATTTCTGTTCAGTAACCATTGACAAATTATCATGGAAAGACTCACGCTGCAACAACGTTTACAAATTGTTATAATTTATTTTCAGAATCAGTGTTCTATTCGCCAAACTTATAGAGCACTTCGTGAAATTTATAGTTTACATAATCGTCCATCAGAGCAGCTTATTCGTCGAACTATCGATAAATTTCGGACAACATTTTCTCTACTCGATGCAACAACAACAACAAAAACAAAGAACTGTACGTACAGAAGAAAATATCGCTGCTGTGAGTCATAGTGTTAATGATGATCCAGATTTGTCTATTCGTCGACGTTCACAACAAGTTGTGCTCCACCGTATGGAAAATTTTGCGTAAAGATCTTGGTCTACACCCATACAAGATCCAACTGGTTCAAGAACTAAAGCCACTTGACCATAATTAGCGTCGTTTGTTTGCTGATTGGGCCCTAGAACAGCTTGAAGTTGATCCACTTTTTTATCGTGAAATTTTATTTAGTGATGAAGCTCATTTCTAGTTGAACGGCTATGTGAACAGGCAAAATTGCCGTATATGGAGTGAAAACAATCCTCAAGAAGACCTGCAGGTTTCACTGTATCCTGAAAATGCACTGTATGGTTTGCTTTACACGCTGGAGGCTTTATTGGTCCATATTTCTTCAAAAACGATGCTGGAGCTAATGTTACAGTGAATGGTGCTCGTTATAGATCGATCATCAGTGATTGTTTGTTTCAAAATTTGAATGGTATCGACCCAGAAGTGTTTTGGTTCCAACAAGATGGTGCTACAACTCATGCTGCTACCGTAACAATTGATTCATTGAAAGAACGATTTGGCGATAACACTATTTCGAGAAATGGTCCAGTTACTTGGCCTCCAAGATCATGCGACATAACACCACTGGATTATTTTCTTTGAGGTTATGTCAAGTCATTGGTTTATGCTGATAAATTAGAAGCAATAGACGCTTTGGAGACCAACAAGCTAATGTTACAGTGAATGGTGCTCGTTACAGATCGATGATCAATGATTATTTGTTTCAAAATTTGAATTGTATCGACCCAGAAGTGTTTTGGTTTCAACAAGATGGTGCTATACCTCATGCTGCTACCGTAACAATTGATTTAATGAAAGAAAGATTTGGCCTCCAAGATCCTGCGACATAACTCCACTGGATTATTTTCTTTGGGGTTATATTAAGTCATTGGTTTATGCTGATAAACCAGAAACAATAGACGCTTTGGAAGCAAACATCGTGTTATTGGTGAAATAAGGCCTAAATTACTCGAAAAAGTGGTCCAAAATTGGTCTGGTCGAATGCGGATCCTTAGAGCTAGTCGTGGTGGACATATGCCCGAAATTATTTTTAAAACATAAAGGTCATATCATAAAATCATCTTTCCAATAAAAAAAAAATTTGGCTTCAATCTTAATTTAAATGTGTTTTGTTTTAATTTAAAGTTCTATCACTATAAAAAACACCCGATACATAGGCAGCTTCGTCATACTTATTATGTAGAATACAACTTGTGTTAATTTTTAGAATCGCTTTTTCTCAGAAATTGTTAATGTTATGGAAGATACTGTAAGGACAATTTTTGTAGATAATTTCATTAGTTACAGTTTCTGTCTGAGATATTTTCATTACAAAACTAACCGTTTCGCTGAAAAATCCAAAAAAAATTCAGTTTTGTGAACTTTTACTTTAAATAAAATATTTTGCACACATGGGATGGATGGGAACGTTTCACAATTTCATTATAATGGCGTCTCATCAACGTTCAAACAAATTTTCAGCTTGTTGGAGATTTATGCAACTACTATTATACTATTTTTCCAAACAACGCCATCTAATGCACACGAATACATGTACGTAGCATACAACCCATGCTGTATCAAGAAGCGAACTGTACTCCCAATTACATCTAACGCCGCAGACGAAGAAATCTTCCTCATGCTCAAGTAATATCAAATTAAGCCGCTATGCCAATATCAGTACAATTGGTTTAACAAATTTTCACGATGTATGGGAATCTAAAATCAAAAATTGAAAAGTTTAGATTTTACTATGAAGTTAATAAGTATCACTTCATCTTCAGAAAACTGAAAACATAATAAATTGTATCAAATGTTTATGCAGGTTCAGGTAATAACACAGAATAAACGCAACTTGAGCTAGTCTTTAGATATTTGAATCGGTAAAAATGATTCAATTATCAATAAAAACGCCCAAGAAGGATCTTGAAATCTGTGGTTTTGTAATTCTGATGGTTAGGATGGCTTGAATATTGCAATCACATGTACATACCCCGAGAATTTTTAACAAAAATCAATATTCCACATATTCAACATATGTTTCAGTGTAAAAAATTATTTTTAGGGGTTAGTCTCAGAAATAGAAGCATATGAAATCCAATTTAAAACTATCAATAAGTTGGGGGAAATGCTGGTTGATTCCAATACTAATGTTTGTATCGAAATCGGAGATAAACTAGAAAAACTAAGGCAATACCACGAACTTCTACAAGAGACAAAAATTTCTCGGAAAGTATTGGTTGATCAAAACCTGGAAGTCAATAGTTTTTTCAAGGCCTGCGAAAATGTGGAAATTTGGTTATCACATAAAAAAGCACTCCTCAAAACCCAAGGAGAAAATGAGGAACTAATCAAGATACACAGGAGAGTAGAGCTTTCCATATCCATGAAAGTAAGTCGTTCAATATACTAATTTATTTTTCACTATACATCAGAAATATTCAAAGCGTTAATTTAAAGGATTTATTTCTACACAGAATTTGTTTCTTCTGCATTACACTGCCACTATAGATGACTCGTATAACTCTGCCGCCATCGATTGCCGCGTTCACTTATAAAATACACCGAGCTTTCTGGAATAGTCTCGAACTTCCAGTAATATCCAGAGTTTCTCGATCGTCGGGGAAACAAGTTGTGACGTAAAGAGTTTGATCGTTACACTGCCCTCTCCCTAGACTGTTCAGTCCTTGAACGTATTTGGTGCGCTGGCTAAATCTACAGGATTCTTCGTTTCATCGTTGATAGAAATAGCACCCAACAGTATTTTGTCGATTTGGAACTCTTCTTGGATTAACACTGCATATTAGGATCTGAATCCAGGTTCCTCGAAAATAACTTCAACCGCATACTCCATTTATGTTATTAATAACTTCAAGCATATGGAGGCCAATTCAACCCACAACCCAACTTTGGTACAGCCAATATCTTGACTTTATACTTCATCTTCTCTTTCTTGAAATTCAACGAAGCTGTCCATAGGTGATAGCTCGACTTCTCATGGGAAAGTTTCTTAGTTATCAGATAGAATAGATACCGTTGATGATCGGCTAGCTTCAACGTCTTCCCAAGTTGAGGTTGCTGTCTGACTAGCTCGTTCACGCGATCAAACTTTTCCCTGAAGATGACGGCTATCCCTCTGGTCATTCGCAGATCTTCTGTTACGCAATGGGCTAGTGAATAATGTCCCGTCACTAAAAAAGGTCCCGCTGCTTCTCCACAGTAATCCCAAATCTTGCATTGCCAGTATCACCATAATTCGACATGAAGGTATCGAAACTTATGTTTTCGTGGTTTACTCTCTCACTAGTCGCTCTTCTTATTCGGATATCGTCTTGGACATCATATTCGGCTTCGTACATTGCCAAACGGTTAACATAGACTACTCACTTTTTACCTCCGGCGAGTTTCTGGATACGATATACGACATCGTTTATTTTCTTGACCCCTTTATATGGGCTTTCCCAATCTCCTTGCAACATTGGTGATAATCCTCGCTTCCTCTGGGAGTTATACAACCATGCTAAGTCACCCGTGTTAAAACCTCCTTCGGATGCTTTGGTGTCATAACAGGTCTTCATGTGATCACTCGCCATCTGGAGATTCTGTCTAACTCTCTCGTGAATATAATATAGTCTTCCCCTGAGACAGCTTACATATTATTCGCCAGCTATCTCCTCAACTGGTTTGAATCCAAACTCAAGATCGCATGGCAACTGTATTTCCCGGTCAAACATTATACATGCTGGAGTTTCTCCTGTCGATTCCTGCACTGATTATATGTAAGCCATTGTGAATAGATGAAGGTATTTGTCCCAGTCTCTTTGGTGGTCAGAGGCTACCTTAATCAAATATTTTCCGACAGTTCTATTCATTCCTTCACCCATGCCATCTGACTGCAGATGGAGAGCCTGGTCTTACGGATCTCTAGTAATTTGCACTTTGGAATAGGTTGGATTCGAAGTTTCGTCCCTGGCCAGAGTGGAGGTCCAGTGGGATTCCAAAACAGCTGAACATCTCTTTTATCAGCACATCTGCAAATCTGGTGGCTTCTTGATTCTGGATGGCATAGGCTTTGACCCATTTAGTGAAGTAATCCATCGCCACCGATATGTATTTGTTGCCTTCCTCAGTTTCCGGTAATGGGCCCGCAATATCAATAGCCACCCGTTCTAGAGGACTACCTATGTTATATTTCCTCATAGGTGCTCTACGACTTCCTCTAGGTCCGTTGGCTTTAGCGAATAACTTGCACTTTCGGCACCATTCCTTTACATCATCCCTACAATTGACCCAGCAGAACCGTTCTCTGACCTTTTCTATTATCTTTTTGATACCAAAATGTCCACCAGAAGTTCCATCATATAATCTTTTCATTACTTTTCGTACTCGGCTCTTTGGGACTATCAACTGAAGTCTCGTTTCGGTACCATCGTCGTTCTCCAGAGATCTCTTCAGAAGATCATCATCTAACACTAAAGAATACCACTGTGCCTAGTAAGATTTAATTTTAGGATTTTTAAGATGACTCACTCTTTCCTAGCTTGATCTTTGTCCTTCTTTTTCCATTTCATGAGTAGTTTCAACTATGGGTCATTTTCTTCGTCTTTCTTAAGTCTTTGCGACACCACACCACTATTACTTGCATCCGTGTCAATTGTAAACATTTCGTCTGCCTGAAGATAACTCAAAATGGAAGTTAATAGTTATACTTTTTCAAACAATTGAAGCATGTCCTACATTCCTCATCCCAGACAAAGTATTTTCCTTCTTCTATTAATCTGGTTGATGGCTTAGCGATATTAGCAAATCCTAGGACGAATTTACGGTAATAAGAGCACAATCCAAGAAAGCTTTACATTTGTTGCTTTTCTTGCGGTTCCGACCATTCCCGAACTGCCTTCATCTTGTCTGCATCAGCAGTAATGCCTCTTTCAGATACGATATGACACTTTTTAGAGCTTAATTTGAGGTTGGCACCTCACTATTTTCCGAATACGTCTCTCAGGTTCTTCGAGTGCTCATCGAACGACTTTCCGATAACAATTACGTCGTCCAGATAAGGGAAACACGTCTTCCGTGATAATCCTCGTAAAATAGTTTCCATTAATCGCCCGAAAGTCACAGATGCCTTACAAAGTCCGAATGGCATTACGGTGAACTGCCATGACCCCGAGCCAATGATGAAGGCAGTTTTCTATTTATCTTTAGGATCTCATTCCACCTGCCAGCACTCACTTTTCAAATCCAGGGTAGAAAACCATTTCGAGCCAGTGTACAATGTACCGACAATTCTTGGAATAGGGTAACAGTCCTACTCAGTGACTTCATTGAGCTGTCGCTAGTCAACACAAAACCAGGTGCTCCCATCTTTCTTTTTCACTCAAACTACAGGGACTAACAGATGGTTCTATTACCCCTTGCTGTTGTATATCTTCAATGATCCTCTCTGCTTCTTCTCGCTAGGCCAGTGGAAGTCTCCTTCGATGCTGTCGGATCGGGCGAGAGTTTTCCATTTTGATGTGGTGTTTCACAATATTCGTTCTTCCCATTTGAGCTTCATCAGTGGCGAACACTATACTGGTTTATCAGTTTCTTCACCTCCTGCATGTACTGATACCAGATACACACATGAAGATGTCAACATGTAAATCAGTTCCTGCGAATACTTAGCTTTCGTGGATATTTTTTTTGTTTCACCAATTGATCCAGTCACATACGATACTGCACTACATTTTCCCTGAATTGTGTTTTTCTTCAGAGTTACTGGGTAACCATTGGCATTCAGTATTCTTACAGGTACTTTGTTTTCACGAGGATTTTCCGTACTAGTCCTTTTCCCGGCTTACTGTTTCAGTCGGGTTCAATGAGTGGAGTACAGCCATTCTGGAGTTCTCCATTCAGATATACCTTTACTAAACTTTCTGCCTGGCCAGGTAGGGATATATAATGAGTTAAAGACCTGAACCGTGGCTTCTTCACATGTGCCGAATGGAATATCTTCTTTTGACATCATTCTTTATTTCCATTTGGAAACCGTACTTCTTTATTACATGAATTCCCAAGATTATTTCTTTTGTGATATCTGCCACCAGCACTTGATGTTCAAATGAAATTCGTCCACTTTCCATTACAATTTTCACTCTTCAGTGAGTTGGAACATCTTCACCTGTTGCTGTTCGTAACTGTACCATCGCAGGTACTCTACTTCTACTATGTCCTAATTCGTCACAATTCCAGCACCTAGCTCCCTTGCAGCGTTGATCTTTGTCAGTAAGAACATTGTCACCGTAAACTTCCACAAGCATACGATGAACTTCTGCTGCACTTTTTCTCGAATTAAAAAAAAAATCAAAACTTCCCGCGAAAGCTGTCCTGTTATCGAAATATCTAATATTTTCAACAGAGTAACAGAAAACGTTTTGTATGAAACTCAAAACAATTCAAAGTCGATGTTATTGGCAGATGTCCAATCTGTCTAAAACCGCGACAATCAGCTGTTACTATTCGAAAATTTTATGTTTTCAGAACCATATTTTCAAAACGGACCGAATTAATTTGTACTCCCAATATATTGTATAGTAGGACCAATAGACAAGCACCGTGAGGGCTTATTTCAGTCTGAACATCAAAACAGATTTAATCTGTCAGTCTTCTACAATTTTAATTCCAAAAAAAGTTTTTTATTCAAAAAACTTTTAGAATTAAATTAATGTCTACATAATTTGCTACCCTGCTACCCTATTCTCATATTTAATAGACGTATATAATCAAAACTCAATATACAATGTCAAATGGAATAAATAAACGAACAAATATAAATAGTCATTTAAAATTGATAAATAAATATTTGAAGGAGACAAAATTTTGTTTTTTGATCTTACCATTATAAACACGAATTCCTTTTCAAAAACATAAAACATAACTTAAAGACTTCTCAAAAAATATAATTTATTTGAAATATTTAATATATTTAAATATTCAAATAAGTTAATTCAAAAATCTCTCAAAAGATGCACTATATCTTCAAAAAACAATTAGAATTCCGATAATCTCTTTATCGGCCCTAAATAATATTTAAAATATCAAAATCAACTAACAATCAGTATATTTTACCTCAAAGGGGTAACCGGAAATTGCTTAAACAGACTAACTTTAAAAATCCAGATAGTCTATGTTCGTCACAAAATCACAGAAAACTGTAAGGTATTATAAGGTTTTCTTTAAACCATTGACATTCTAATGAGATTTATTCAAGCCCAAATATAATTATATATTAGGTATAAAATAGAATAGAAAAAGGCTTTTTAAATCTGTTTTGATATTCAAATTTTGTTATATTTCGAATCAAGTAAAAAGCCTTTTTCTATTCTATTATTTGAGTCTTACCATATTTTTTCTATAATAATTTATTCTTAATTGATCCTGTTTCTGGTAAAATAAAATAATTATCATCAATTATTCATAGCAAAAAAATATTACATATCTCCAAGATGTATCAGAAAAATTGATCAATTATTGTCGTCTTGACAAAGAAAGGATAATAAAAAGATTAGATGAGGTGCTGACGGAATGGCAAAGCTTGAAAGATGCCCATTTCACAATGCGTTCGGAGTTGAAGGAATCTCAAACTCTCCAGAAATTCTCACTAGAAGCTGCGGAAATTGAGTATTGGATCGACGAAAGACTCTTACAAGCCACTCAAGAAAGCTACAGAGATCCAGTTAATATTAAATCCAAATTATTAAAACATCAGGTGAGTACATTCTTTAGATTCAAGTTGGGATTTTTGTCCAGTCTATTGAAAATCTTTACTTTAAAACACCAATTGTCTTAGTATTAGCAAAAATTCACAAATAGGTGCTCATATTGGTATCAATTCATATTGTAATCAATTTGTCAATATTCATGGTAACGAAATCACCAAACGGTTAAAATTTATCGTCATTTAAAAAGCTCCGAGGTGAATGCGGTGTTGTGAGGGTTCTACCTTTCAATTCGGATGCGGCGTTTCGTTTTGAGCATGAGGACGTGAACTCTTCAGACAGGCGTGGTGCGCATGTATGCCTGCGATGCCAGTGAGCTGGTGTTCCACGTGGGAACGGTCGTCGAACGCTGTGTACTTTGCCCCACTTGAACCGGACGAGGACGATGAGCTCGGCACCCAGAAAGCGGTAGCATCCTCTATATGCTACGCGGGCAAACTGCAGCAGAGCAAAGAAAAATTATGGGTGAGGAACGTGGAAGGTCGCTACAGACATATTTAAAGCCACGTTACTTCACACCAGTTTGCCGGAATCTTATAATACGCTGATTTATTCTTTGGGGGCTCAAAAAAATTAAAATTTCACACTTAATGCAGTGAAAAACAGAGTTATAGATGAGTATGAACAATGAAGAACGATGATGAAAGGAACTTAATCGGATATTCGGATGAAGATTGGACGAGTACAAAGATAGACAGAAAGTCCAACACCCGATTTCAACTTATGGAACGCCACAATCAGCTGAGGTTTTCGTAAACACTCTTCTGAAGATATATGGATCAGCGGATTGCTCAATGATTTTGAGATGAATATTGTTATGTATAATCTATAAAGATAACTAAAGCTTTTTCAAAATGATTGAGATTTCATTGATAGAATAAAGCATATTGATACAAAATTTCATTTTGTGAAGGATTTACAGGAGAATATTGCTGACATACTGACGAAGCCCTTGGATAAAGCTCAACAGTGGCTGAGAAATAGGACTCACAACACATAATCAATAATACATGTTTTTGTTGAGGACGGGTATTAAAGCACAACAAAAACATGTTGTTCTATGTCATTTTGATTCTCAGGTCGAATCCTCCCTATGGACGAATCCACTCCACTGATAAGGAGTGGAAACAGTGTGGGGCTCACTACATTGCAGTTTGGAATGAAATGAGAAATTAAAATGAACTATCACAAAGTAACGGACTGCTCCATCCAACATTGCAGTTTCTTGGACTCTTCCAAACTAGCTCGTATGAACTAATTTGCAAAAACTCAACAAAAAGAAGGCCTACCCACTGAAAGTCCTGTCTTCGGGCTATTCGATTCCTAGACTCCTTTAGACCGGTCGGGATAGAGAGTGGCAATGATTGTGACTTGGACGTTTGCCTCCCCTAGAGCGATTTTTAGGAAGAGGTTTTAGAGAGTTCGGACTGTGGAAGGTGTGTCAACCTTTCATCGGGGGGTTAGTTATCGGACTTTCCTTAGAAGTTTTTGCATTGGGATTGAATTGGAGTAAAAGCTTGGGTCGCCTTTATTTGGACGATGAGTTATCATAGTCGATGGCTTGTCTAACTAGTGGATTAGTATGACTTGCTGCTTTAGCGAGTGTTTTCAGGGCGGTGTCGTGGAGAAATTCTTTTAAGGGCGGTAAGTTCAC
The DNA here is from genome assembly GCA_034642435.1 of Megalocaria dilatata. NCBI lineage: Eukaryota > Metazoa > Arthropoda > Insecta > Coleoptera > Coccinellidae > Megalocaria > Megalocaria dilatata. The sequence goes on from CM067863.1 coordinate 14,464,126, forward strand.
CTCACGATGGATTTGGGAATTGCGAACAAACCAGGGTACGTTGAATATGGTCCTGAGGATTTTATTTTGGAAAACTGTTGAAGCTTCGACGCAGAGGGATCGTGGGCCCAGCATGCGGAAGCATAGGTTACTGTGGGTCTGATGATGGTTTTATAGATGGTCAGTTTATTAGAGATGGACATTTTATTGCGACGGCAAAGCAGTGGAGATAGTTGGGATAGCACCATTTTTCCCTTTTGGACGGCGTGGTCCAGGTGCTGGTTAAATGAGAGTCGTTTGTCAAGAATGACACCTAAGTATTTGACTTGCGACTCCCAATGGACATTTTCGCCGAACATTTCAACGAGTCCTGCCGGAGGGGCTATTCTGCGTGACATGAGTAGAGCGGAACTCTTTTCAGGGTTGACTTTGAAAAGACATTTGAATCACCATTCTTCCAGTTTGTCGATAAGTTCCTGGGAATATTCGGTAGCTAGCTCTGGCCGTCTTGATCTGACTAATATTGCTGTGTCGTCTGCGAAGACGACCAGCGAAGAGCGGTCTGTTTTGGGAATATCCGCTGTGTAAAGACCGTATAGAAATGGGGAGAGTACACTGCCCTGGTGCACACCGGCTTCGAGATCCCTAGGTTGAGAGATCGCGTTGGAAATTTTCGCTTGGAAGGAGCGATTTTGTAAGAAGGAGTGAATGAGTTGACACAAATGATTTGATACTTTCGCTTCATGGAGTTTGAAGACGAGGCCGTCATGCCAAACTGTGTAGAACGCTTTCGAGATATCGAGAAATACTGCACCGGTTACTTGTTTCCATTCGAAACTAGTTTGGGCATGTTCTACGACGCTGAGTAATTGTGAAATGGTGGAGTGTGGAGGTCGAAACACAAATTGTTCATCGGGAAGAAAATTATTTCTAGTGGCGAAGTTAGATAAACGGGAATGAATAAGTCTCTCGACAATTTTCCCGATAGACGACAGTAGACTAATGGCTTGGTGATTTTGTGGAAATTTATGATCTTCACCAGGTTTTGGAATGAAGATCACGGTCGCTTGTTTTCATCTGGCTGGGAAATGATGGAGTTTAAACACTGTATTACAGATGTCTGTCAGGGCGGATACTGCGTTTTCCGGTAAATTTCTCAGCATCTTGTTAGAGACACAATCAGGTCCTGGGGCCTTCCTCAACTCGAAGCTGGAAATTATTTGGTAGATTTCCGACGGTGCAATCGTCTCGGTGGAATCTACATCGGCTGGTTCGAATTCGCTCATTTCGCTCACAGCCTCTTCGACTCTTTCCATGTGGTCCAAATCGGCGTCGGTTATGTTGGATCTACATTGGAGTTGTAGACTGCCGGCAAATTCTTCGGCTTTTTCTTCCTACGTATACACAATACGACCAGCTATACCGTGTATGGGTGGAAGTGCTTTTTGGTCGGACTTCAGGACTTTTGACATTTTCCACAGTAAGTTATCCTCAGTGTAAAGACCCTGAGGTTTTAGCTGCCATTGTTCTTCTCTGAACGCTTACAGCGCTTTCCGTACTTCACATTTGTTTACTATCGTTTTGTCGGAATGGAGACAATACCGATCGAAGTTTCTTCTCGCTCGGTTTTTCTCCCTGATTAGATTCACGATTTCTTGGGGAATCGTGCGTGTTTTGGACGGTTTGTTCAGATTCGGTTTCTTAGTTGCGGCAGCAACTGAGTCCCTGAGCTTTTCTTCGAATCTTGCGACAGCTTGTGCGAGTTCGTCTTCATTGCTGATGTTCATGGTATTTTGGAATTTTTTCTCAACAATATTTGAGAATTTCTTCCAGTTGACGGTGTCCTGTCGCCTTGTTTCTATTTAAAGCGTTGTCTCCTACTTGCATTAGTACAGGTTGGTAGTCTGAACTCGGTGCGTTGATTGCGGTTAATCGAACTTCTCGATTAACGTTCTTCACGATGGCGATGTCCAGAGTATCCGGACAACCGGTTGCGTAATTATGGTGGGTTGGTTCAACCGGAGCCATAACTACTACTTCTGGGTTTTGGTGGGTGGAAGCATCCAGTATACGGCCGTTGTTCCTCCTTCGACTATTCCATGCCGTGCTTTTCGCATTGAAATCGATGGCCACGATTGCGGGAACAAAGTCAGTGAACATTGCTTGAAGGTCCGTTTCAAGCGGTGATCTGTTGCCGGATTTGTTGTAGCACGAGAAGATCCGAAGGGGTCCGTTCGCCGTAAAAACAATTATTCCGCTGACCTCAAGCTGTTGCAGAGTCGGTGTTGGAGCGGCGTGATGTCTGAATGTATCTCCAACATAGATAGCTGTTCCTCCGCCAGAACCGTTGGTGCGGTTAGATCGGTACATCGTGTATCCCTGGATGCGAGGGTCCGGTATGGAAGGTTTGAGCTTGGTCTCACTAACCCTGATGAAATCTAGATCCTTGTTGTAGGTGAATTGTTCCAGTTCATTCCTGTCTGCCCGTAGGCCGTTTGCATTCCAGAAGGCGATCTGTAAGGATGGAGGTTTTATTAGTAATGTGTAAATCATAATGTCGGCAAAGATTTGTAGCATCCTCACTATCTCACTTGGCGATGATCAATTCTTCATTGCCTGGTTCACTCTTTTTATTGCGTCTTCTTTGGATTTGTAGGTCGGCTCAGGTTTGTTATTCTTCGACGTCTTGGGTGGCTTCTTGGAAGATGTACCGGTTTTTTACCGGTATCATTTTTGAGGTTGGGGTCTGACTTATTTGGGACAAGGCCTAGCTTCTTCTTTGCCGGTTGATGTTTCCAATTGAACCTGGGCTTTGGATACTGCGGGCATACCCTGTAGTTTGCCGTATGTGCCCCTTCGCAGTTGGCACATTTTCCTGGTGTAGTGAAGGGTTTCTTGGACTCACTGGCTCGGTGGTTTTCGCCGCACTTGACGCACTGTAGAATGACGAATCAATTACTCTGTCTGTGATGGAAGCCTTGGCATCTATGGCACTGGGGGTTTGTTGGCTGGTTCCATAATAACCTCTAGGCCGCATACCTTGGTAATTTTGAACGCGATATCTTCCTGGTTCATTGGCACCAGGAGTAAGGCAGGAGGTAATTGTTTGCCTCTTTTTGTAATTCTTGACACCTTTCGTACTTGAATTTCTTGGCTCCTCAAGTCCCGCTCGATTTCGGCCGGTTCGTAGAAGGTCGGAATTTCCTTGATGACCACCCTCACAGGTGTCTTCTGTGAGATTGTGGTGGAAGAAGTCCACCTCCATTTGTTGTAGCTGCTTGACGACTGCGCGGTATACCACAGCGGAATCGACGTTGATCTGGATTCCCCCTTCCTATTGTAATGACGTATCAAATATAGCGCGCTTAATGAAGTAGCAGTACCCAACAGTTTTGTCTTAGTCCACCCATGGTGCAGCATCGTGTGTGATATTAAGTTAAAATTGTCTAAAAATACGTGGCGTAACGTCTTGTTTAAAGTTAGGTTAGATTTACATATTTTATGTTCATTTAATACTTGAAATTATTTCCACTGAGTAAATACAGTTACGAAACTTTTTTATAATGAACTCTTTTTTTGAACTCCAATAGAAACCTTAGTTTTAATGTGCATAGGAATTAAAAGAATCCAGCCTTTTTCTCTAAATTTCCTTCCTCTTAGGCATTCGAGGCTGAAATTTCAACAAATGCAAGGCGCGTTCAGACTATGCTAGAAAATGGTATTAGGTTGATTGAATGTGAAGAATCTGAAAACTTGAAATTAGCTGTTGAAAAGCGATTGAAAAATATATCTAATCAGTGGGGCATCTTGATGGAGAAAACAAACGAAAAGAGTGAGAAACTTAAAGAGGTCTCTAAGCAGTACGATCACATTATTGCCATAAAATATATGAATTTTTGGATGGGAGATGTCGAGACTAAATTGCTCAATCAAGATTTAGGAAGAGACTTGAATGCTGTGGAGAAATTATTGGGACAAAATAAGGTGATCGAAGATGATATAGAAGCCCATTGGGAAAAAATGAGAAGTACGTACTATTTTATTCGTTGGAAAATGTTAATACCTGAGTAAACTGCTCCAAAAAAGTTAAGTAAGTTCACAAATTCTTTATCTATTTCAAACAATGTCTGATGTTGTTCACCAAATGTTGGTTTACGAAAAATGGAATGTTCTGAATTTTTTTTCTTCAGATATGAATATTCTTTCAGTTCAAGAAGAATTTCTATCTGTAATTTTTTTGTTGAGTTAAGATCAGTCATTATTTTGCGTTACAAACGGGACTTCAAGTTGAGTCCTAATAATGCGTAGACGTAAATTAAGTGCGAAGAAGTCAGTAGTACTATAGGTATACTTGAAGGTCGGCGTCTACAGAGATAAAACTTGATCGAAAGACCATAAGTGGACGCCCAAGATAAATTATACGCCAACAAGATCGTTTTTTGACAGTGTCTACACCTAGAGAACCACTGAGTACCTTGAGCATCATGCAACAGCTGATTCTGCATGCTTCTGGTATTGCAGTTTCAATCGTAACTGTGCATCGAAAACTTCATGACGTTAATATATGTTCATGATGACTGTTGAAACGAGTTCAACTCACACATAAGGTCCAAGTCGTGTTCATTTGGCATTGGAAATACAACACGTATTTAGAGTGAATACTAGGTCCGTCTTATTCACAGATGGATCAAGACGGTTATCGAATGGTCGACATATTCGGGTATGGACTCTCCCTCTGGTACCCAGAAATAGTAAATTGGTACAAAAGGTCCACTTGTTCAGAAGTAGAGTGGTTGATGTTTGGGGTGGCATTTGTTTTAATGGACGTACAGACCTGTTCGTACTTGATGAGAACATGCGCATATTTACGTCGACCAAGCAATCAACAATATTGTACGTGTTTGTTTAATGGTGCTATTGAGCCAAATTCTCTTTTTTTACACGATAATGTCCGCACTCATGTTGCCAGAATTCTATAATACGCCAGCAGCTCTTGAGAAATGGATCAAGACCACTTCAATAACCTAATGGACAGTATGCAGAAGTATTATATGGCTGTAATTGACTCTCGAGAAAGTCGTACTTTTTATTAATTTTGGTTTTTCCGAGTTTCGTAACGAAAATTAAATGTAATTGATTGCACAAGAAATGAATTTTTGTTTATAAATGATGGAATTTTCAGAAAGAAAGACAAATAAAACACTCACATAAATATTAAATGTTATTCCATCATACATGAACACATAATGACCAATATTCTGCAACCAGTTACACATAATGACCAATTTCTCTCAAAATTTGTGAACTTCCTTCACTTTTGTGGAGCAGTTTAGTTGATCTAGTTTATCATCACTCAGTTTGGTGTGACCTATCAAAATAATGAAAAACATATTAAGTAAAATGTCACGATTTTCGTAAACCGAACTTTTCTGAAATTACCCAGAGCTTTTTGGTATCACTTATCCCAAGGATAATTGATGCATTCTTGAAAAATTCTTTCAAGTTAATCAAATTGATATTTTGAAGTGCGGTACTGAAAAAGATTTTCCATGCTTACTTGGTACATCGCTGAAAAATCAAGTCTGTTTCATGAGAATTTTGAAATGGTAACAGACTATCTATTTGTTTTTATTAAACCTAAAATATCTGTATATATAGAATTTTGAGCCGAAGATGGTAGCAAACGACTAGGCTGAACTCACTGATAAAGAATCCTAGGTCAAAAGTATTCTGTCCATTCGGTATGTCCGTAAACATTAATAATTTTAGAACGGAAATAGCTAGAGACTTGAAACTTCCAGGGTGGATTCAGAGCTTAAATATCTCGGCTAAGTTTGTTATTTGGTGAAATCAGTCCAAAGATTCGGCAGTTATTTACAATTGAACTTTTTTCCCCTATTTTCCCAATAGTTCCGAAACTACTGATCTAATCGAAATCAAATTTTGTATCTAGGTGAACACTAACGAAGCAATATTTATTTCGTTAGGATGATACTACCAGAAATTGAATCCACCTTATTTGTCGATGATCCAACTATTGCAGTTAAGGCTTCGGATTCACAAACGCTGTTTGAGCAGTCGCGTACAGCACGGATGAGGCTTTTAGTTTTCCGCAAACGGTCTGAGTATGAATGAAGCTAAGACTCAAAACATGATTGTGACACTGAGACCATTGGATGATAGAAGCGATACATCGTGAATTCTACCGGTTAGGTTACTGGCATGTGACCGTGACTCTTTCACCAGGTGACTACTCAGTAGTCTCTACAATCTGCCCAGGAAGCAGATAGGATACGTCCTACTATCGCGCATTAGCGAGAACCGCTCCGAAAAGTTTAACCCACCAAGCTTCGAGTTTCGGCTTCAGTCCGAAGACTGACTGCCTGTCAGTATCCGTGCTTCGCTGGATAGTGCAGCGAAGCACTATCCAGCCTCTACTGGTTCTGCAGTGTCAGTACACGTTTTGTTTGTTTGTTTTGGGACGAAACACATACGCCGAAGGGGCTTCTTATCCACCCACCCGAACGCAGTCCCACGAACAAAGATAATCTCAAGAATTGATGCTTCAATTGATCCTGGTACAAGCCCGTCTTCCGGTCCCACCATCAAGACCCACATAACCTTGCGATGTTATTCAATAGATCCTGTCCCGAGAACCAACGCTCTAACCGTATCGTCGAAGTCCACAAACCTCAAAAATGTCTCGCAATCCATCCTGGTTCGGGACGAGGCCTGTCGAGGTGTCGAGTTCCGCTAAACCCTGAAGCATTTCTCAAGATACCCTGAACATAAGTTTCTACGGACAGGTAGAAGGAATACCCTTCTAGTCCAGCATGCGGACTTTCAACCACTGCCTCCTCGAATACTTCCTGAGGTCCTCCATCCTCCCGAAGTAATGCTGTATGTTACATAACGCACTCGGCCATTGGACAGAAAAGTCCGGAGATTTACTGCAATAGAGTAGAGATACATTTGTTTTAAGGGTGAACCCTTGTGCTGGGACAGACACCCTTGTCACTGAGTTGGACAACGCGGCTCAGCCCTCCATTTCACCTTTGCCGTGAAACTAGGGCTCCATTCGGTTGAACTTCCACTACACGGGTCTAGTGACCGTCGCGAATGATATTGCTTTAGCCATCAAGACTTAATCCTCCATATCACCGGGATGAAACTAGGATCTTAGTAAAGACAAGCGCGCCCAGCGCGTCAAGCTACAAGTCATGGGGGCGGATAGAAGCGGTTAAGTTTCTCGGTGTTCGTGTGGACGCTGCACTCACATGGAGATCACACATTGAGAACGCCCTTACCAGGCTCAGCTGAAATGTTTTGCCTTTTCTCTGACACCGTGTGTGTTGCTCTCTGTGTATTTTGCTCTAGTAGAATCCCATTTGAGATATGGAATTTTACTGTGGGGTGGCTGCGCATATCATGAGGAAGTTTTCCGACTGCATAGACAAGCAGTAAGGATTTTGGGGGTCTGAACTATCGTGACTGCTGTAAAAACACCTTCAAACCCTTGGGTATTCTCACATTCCCATCTTTAGTCATTTTGGAGTGTTTAATTCACACACATAAAAATAGTGACGATTCTTTATTACTATCAGACATACTTGGATGAGATACACGGTCTAAGTCCCTATTTAGGAAAGACTTCCTAAGACTCGGTAAATCCCAGTAGGCTCCTGGATTCCGTGCGGTGTCTCTGTACAATTAACTTCCTGGTGTGGTGTGTTGGCAGTTAATGTATTTTATTCACTTGACGAATTTTATAATTTGGCACAGGATGAAACTGATATTATGTGAACCTATTCTGGAGCTGTTCTTTCAATCAACTTTTTATTTGCTTGTTCTTGAATCAACTTTTGATGACGTCTGAAAGCAGTTTTATTTGTAGTGATCACCAATAAATCTCTCTCAAACCCTCAATAGATTTATTCTCATGAACCTGAGCATATTGTTGATGCCTTGTTAAATAACTTTCGAGAAAGCTACATGCTTGATCACTCAAACCCACTTGACGCAAAATTGTTAACAAAGTGTATGGTTCACCGTATCAAAAGCTCTGCTGAAATCTAGCTAAACCAGAAGTCACTTTTCCACAACCCTCCCTGAATTATATTGTGGCGACCAAAATATAGCGTCACCTAAAGTGCAGCATCGAAGTTATAGAGCAAGTAGGGAAGTGAAACGCCATCGAAGTGTCTGCCAACAGGTGGCACCACTTAATGTGCAGCACAGGATAGGGATCATCTAAAGAGATACCGAAGCGAAATATGAACCAACAGGTGACACAACTAAATACAAAGTATGAACTCAAACTACCGGAAGGAAGTAAAACATGGAAATAACCTAGAGACGTGATTCGAAGACTCGACGAGATACTAAGAGCTGACGTGACCTGAAGACCCGGAGCGATACGTAGAGCCGAAGTAATCTGAAGATCTGAAGTGTTCTGTGAAAAAAAAAGTCGTTGAGATGGAACAAGAATCTGAGGTATCTAGAGTAGCCGTCCACATGCCTGAATTTGTAGCTGCTGACCCTGAACTATGGCTCGCCATGGCCGAAGAAGGTTTCGCAAGTGCTGGCATAACACAGGACAAAACGAAGTTTGGCTACATTGCGGGAGATTTACCACCAAAGTACGCAGCCGAGATGAGGGGCGTCATCATGAAGCCCCCGGCAGTCGAGGCCTTCGACAAACTAAGGTCAGAACTGATCCGAATATTGGACCCTTCGCAGAAGGAAAAGCTCGCCGCCTATTTGAATACAAAGAAATAGTAGACCGTAAGCCCTTACAGTTTGCGAGATATCTACAAGGGCTGGCAGATCCCACCATCCCGGAAGCCGTTATTAAAGCATTATGGATAAGCAGGCTTCCCCAACGTATCCAGACATCTCTGGCCATTGTTAAAAGACAAAAGCCTCTAGGATCTAGCCAGACACGCAGATAATATCGCTGAGGTTTCCCGAACACCAGTTCCACAGGTAGCACAGACGACTTCAACCGCGATAGAAGCCATGAATCAATAAATAGCCACACTGCGTACTAAGGTAGGGGCGCTTAACAAGAGACATGACGGAACCTACAACTACGATCACCATCTCGGACAAAGGACTACAGCCGAGAGAAGAGAAATGACCTCTGCTGGTACCATTGGAAGTTTGAGGACAATTCGATTAGGTGCAGAGAACCGTGCACCTACTACAAGGAAACGAGAAGGGCGCTCACTAATGTCAACTAGTGATCCCAGCCCACTACCAAGCCGACTATACATAACCAACCATGAAACAAAGACCCAGTTCCTGATAGGCACTGGTGCGAACCTATGCGTGTTCCCCCGCAGTGCGACTCAGGGTAGACGAGAAAAGTCCGACTACGTCCTGTCAGCAGCCAATGGAACCGCCATCGCGATGTACGGCATTATCACCTTGACGCTCAACCAAGGTCTACGGCGTGCCTTCGCTTGGAGATTCGTCATCACGAATGTCTCTAAACCAATCATTTGAGTAGACTTCCCAAGCCAATACAACCTCATCGTGGCTGTCAGAAACAGACGATTCCTGGACGAAACCACCCAACTCACCAGGCGAGGAGAGGTGACAGAGTGTGCAATCCCCGTGATCAAGACCATCACTGGCTCGTCGAAATTCCACGATCTAATGGCCGAGTTCTTCAACATCACCAGACTAGAAGATGCTCCGCTACATATCAAGCACGGAACGAAGCACCATATTGAGACAACAACTGGTCCATCGATCGCAGCCAAACCACGACGACTAGCACCGAACAGACTCAAGGCTGCCCAAAAGAAATTCAAGGCAATGATCAAAATGAGGATCGCGAGACAATCAAAAAGTTCCTGGTCCTCCCCAGTACAGATAGTACCAAAGAAGTCTACCGATGCCTAGAGACCGTGCGGACATTACCGTGCACTGAATGCCCGCACCATACCAGACCGCTACCCGGTACGACATATTCAGGATTTTGCTCATATTCTTCAGGGAAAGAAAATCTTCTCCACACTGGATCTCGTACGAGCCTATAACCAGAACCCAGTGGCAGAAAAATACGTACCCAAGACAACCATCACGACACCCTTCGGACTATTCGAGTTTCCCTTCATGACGTTCGGACTGCGTAACGCAGCTCAGACCTTTCAATAATCCATCGACGAAGTATTATCAGGACTGGATTTCTGTTATAGTTATATCGATGAAGTGCTAGTCGCATCAGACGAGGAAGAGCACCTGAAACTTCTCCGAACTATATTCACGAGGTTTCAAATATACTCCTTAACCCTAAATCCAACAAAGTGTGTGTTTGGCCAATCCCAAGTGAAATTCCTGATTTCTGATTTCAGCAGAAGGAACGCGTCCATTGCCATACAGGATTACAGCGATCCTCAAGTACGCCCAGCCACACGCAGCCAAGGAGCTTCGCCGATTCCTGGGAATGGTAAACTTCTATTGTCTTTTCATACCCCGAATATCGAAAACACAGGCTCCTTTCAATGACCTACTGATTCCTAACCTCAAAAGGAAGGCCCTTATCAATTGGACACCAGAAGCATCAAAAGCGTTTCAGGCGACCAAGAAGACATTGGTAACAGCTACGCTATTAGCTCATCCCAAATAAGACGCTCCCCTAGCCATTGTAAGCGACGCATCGGACACAGGAGTTGAACTTCTTGCCATCTACCTTGCCATCAAGCACTGCAGACAAATGGTGGAAGCCAGAAATTTTACTATCTACACCGATCACATGCCTCTCGCTTTCGCCTTCCAACAGAAGCCAGAGAAATGCTTACCCCGGCAGTTCCGTCACCTAGATTTCATTTCGCACTGCTCCGAAACGTCGTAGCCGATGGCCTGTCACTAGTGGCTGAACTTACCTCTACATCACAGAAAGATGACGCCGAGATGAAGGAGTTTCCTCAAGGTGAAACAGGTTTAAAACTCAGATCAATGAAGCAACAAGGTTCCTCTACCACAGTCTACTGCGACACTTCAACCCCCCTGGCAAGACCGTTCATCACTAAACCCTTCCAAAAAGCAGCTTTTGACACCGTCTACCGACTTTCTCATACAGGCATCAATACGACTGTCAAACTAACCAAAGAAAGATTCTATGGCCTTCTCTCAAAGTCGACTGCATAAAATGGACACGAAGCTGCCTAGAATGCCAACGAGCCAAAGTTACTCGACATGTAGTCGCACCCCTCGGTTCATTCACCCAACAACCATCGAAAAGGTTTGAACATGTACACCTCGACATAATAATAATGCCACATTCTGAAGGTTTCCGATATTGTCTCACATGCGTCGACCGATACACACGAAGGCCAGAGGCAATCCCACTACAAGATCAAGAAGCAGAAACCGTAGCCAGAGAATTCTATAGACATTGCATATTTTGATTTGGTACTCCTCTACGCGTTACCACAGACCGAAGAAGACAGTTCGAATCGTGCCTGTTTAACGAACTTGGCAAGTTAACAGGTACCAAACACCTCCGAACAACCGCATATCATCCAGCCGCCAACGGAATGGTGGAATGCAGTCATCGGCAACTGAAGGCAGCGATCAAATGCCACCAAAACAGCCGATGGACAGAGACACTTCCGACAGTCCTCCTCGGAATCCGAGCAGCATGGCGCGAAGATCTGAATTAGTTTACGGAGAGCCGCTTCGATTACCTGGCGATTTTCTATCAGGGAGAGAAGAGATAAACAAAACCAATGATTCGACGGAATTTGTGAAAACTTTACGGCAACAGATGCAGCGAGTCAGGCCTACCAATGGCACACGTCATGGCGAGCGAAAAAATTTCGTCTTCAAAGAGCTAAGATCCACGGACTATGTTTTTATCCGACATGATGGCCCAGAATCTTGTCTGCTACTCCATACGACGGACCCTTCCGGGTGACAAAATGTAATGAAAAGACTTTCACCATCGACTTGAACGGAAAGGAGTCCACCGTATCGATTGACAGGTTGAAGCCAGCATACGTCATCAACGACGACAAGGAAGACCGGAAAGAACACCCCACAGAAACTCACATGAACAAACGAACACTGGGCCCAGCAATGCAAAACACAAGATCCAGAAGGAAAGTTTACTTCCCGAAGAGATATATACAAACAGCTCGTAACTTTTTTACTAGAAGGATAGTGTGTGGCAACACGTGAATTCTACCAGTTAGTGTATTGGCATGTGAGCGTAGCTCTTTTACCAAGTGACTAGTTATCAGTCTCCACATTCCGCCCCAATAGGCAGAAAGTGTGATAAGAGTTACGCCTTATCATCGCTCGATAAGAGAATCCCTCCGAAGAGATTAACCCACCAGCTTCCAGTTTGAGCTTCAGTTCGAAAACCTAGAACCGTCTGACTGGTAGCAGCGAAGCACTATCAAACCTCTACTGGCTCTGTATTGTCAGTACCCGAGTTGGTTGGGACGCAGCTCACTCGCATGAACTAAGATAATGCCAAGATTGTTGCCTCAATTGATCCTGGTACGAACACCGTCAATCCGGCCTGTACGTCAAGACACACGAACCCTTGTCTTTCAATTGATCCTGGCATCAAGCATCAACGGACTAGCCGTATCGTCGAGATCCACAAACCCCAGAAACGTCTCAGAATCGATCCAGGTTCAGGACGAGGCCGGTCGAACCGTCAAGTCCCGCTAAACCCTGAAGCATTAAATGAGAATGTCCCGAACATGAGTGTCTGCGAACAGATAAAAGAAATACCCTCCTAGTCCAGCATGCGGACTGTCAACCACTGCCCCCTCGAGTGCAACAGCAATTGGGTGGCCAGGTCGTACGAATACTTCCCGATCGTGTTTTTTTTAGAGTGATAGAACTTTCGATAGGGATAACTGTGATTTGAGAGAAGGTAGAAGCCATGTTGTTTCGACATTTCTGTTCAGTAAGCATCGACAAATTATCGTGCAAAGACCCACGGCGCAACAACGTTTACAAATTGTTGAAATTTATTTTCAAAATCAGTGTTTTATTCGCCAAACTTATAGAGCACTTCGTGAAATTTATGGTTTGCATAATCGTCCATCAGAGCAGCTTATTCGTCGAACTATCGATAGATTTCGGACAACATTTTCTCTATTCGATGCAACAACAACAACAAGACAAAGAACTGTACGTACAGAAGAAAATACCGCTGCTGTAAGTCATAGTGTTAATGATGATCCAGATTTATCTATTCGTCGACAAAAGTTGGACTCTGTGCATCCACCACATGGAAAATTTCGCGAAAAAATCTTCGTCTACACCCATACAAGATCCAACTGGTTCAAGAACTAAAGCCACTTGACCATAATAAGCGTTGTTTGTTTGCTGATTGGGCCCTAGAACAGCTTGAAGCTGATCCATTTTTTTATCATAAAATTGTGTTTAGTGATGAAGCGTATTTCTGGTTGAAGGGCTATGTAAACAAGCAAAATTGCCGTATATGGAGTGAAAACAATCCTCAAGAAGTTCTGCAGGTTCCATTGCATCCTGAAAAATGCACTGTATGTTGTGCTTTACACGCTGGAGGCATCATCGGTCCATTTTCTTTGAAAACGATGCTGGAGCTAATGTTACAGTGAATGGTGCTCGTTGCAGATCGATGATCAATGATTATTTGTTTCAAAATTTGAATGGTATCGACCCAGAAGTGTTTTGGTTTCAACAAGATGGTGCTACACCTCATGCTGCTACCGTAACAATTAATTTATTGAAAGAAAGATTTGGCGATAACAATATTTCGAGAAATGGTCCAATTAATTGGCCTCCAAGATCGTGCGACATAACTCGACTGGATTATTTTCTTTGGGGTTATGTTAAGTCATTGGTTTATGCTGATAAACCAGAAACAATAGACGCTTTGGAAGCAAACATAACTCGTCTTATTGATGAATAATATCGTCAGAATATCAATATGTCCTGGTGGACATATGCCGGAAATTATTTTCAAAACATAAGTGTCATAAAATCATCTTTCAAATGAAAAAAGTTTTGGCTTCGATCTTAATTTAAATGTGTTTTATTTCAATTTAAAGTTCTATCACTCTAAAAAACACTTGATAGTAGGAGTATCCACAAGCTGGCTAAGATTACATTTGAAAATGATGTGGGAACAGAATGGATGGACGGCTGGTCATACTCCGACCAGCATTTTTTAAACTAAATACATTCCGCCTTATCGACATTTAGAATAAGATCATTTCTATTTCACAATCTAACAAAACAACTCATAACAGTGGCGCATGTCCTTGAAAGCTCCTCAGAGCTCCACGCTGCGAAATCAAATGGAGAGTCGTCAACAAATAAAACGATCATCAAAAAATAAATGACATCAGTATGATCCGGCATGTCATTAATAAAACATGGAACAACAAAAGTTCCAGCACGGTTCCTTAAGAACTGCCTAGGTTCCTCTTTCTCTTCTTCTAAGCGCTGTGTTCTGGTCAGCAAGCAGTCCCCTTACAACAACCAGAGCAGTAGCTGAGCTCAGCAGTTAATATATGTATCCACAATATGTACGGGACCAAGCGAAATTATAAGTTTTTTCTTCTATATGCAATGGGGGGGTTGTCTGGAGCTTAGAAGTCTAGGTTGTACCCATATCAACCCATGAAGATGTAAAAATGTCAAAATTTCACATTAATATTGGACTACTGAGGAAGCTTGCTATGGAGAAGTACATTTAACAAGTATCAAATAGATAGAAGAATACATGTTGACTAAGTGGTAATACATACACTACTATGTGGAAGAAGAGGTAAAACTTGTCCCATAAGCTCTCAAATTGTCCGAAAACTAAACGTCATTTATGTTAATGCGAAATTTGAAGCTTATTTAAGATAGATTATCTTAAATAAGGACAATTAAAGAAGAAAAACTACAAAAAGAAGAATCAAAATTTTTATTCTATATAGGTGAGTAGAGGAACAGAACTGTCCCAAGCGCAATCTGCAAATCTCAGAAACAAATTGTATAGGCTGTTCCAATCTCCGAAACCAATGTTTAGACACATAAAGAGAGAAGTCAACCATGCGTGAATATACCCTCTCTCGTGAAGGAAGATCAAAGTAATTCAGAACCAGCTCTAATCAACTGGAGAACCGAAATCGACATACCATAATCTGCCAGCTTATGCGCCTTCTCATTTCCTGCGACATGAGAATGACTAGGCACCCACAAACAAGCAATCCTCAAACCAGTATCCCTTGCGACCATAAACTTCTTCGACAGATCAACCATGTTGATATCAATATTCGAATCAAATCTCTTTGATTTAATATATTCCAGAGAACTAATAGAATCACTAACTATCAAGGCCTTCTGATCCCTATTTGCTATAATCACGTCGACAACAACACTTATAACATAAATTTCTGCCAAGAAAATCATCCAATGATCTGGCAATATGACAGATATGTCAACCGGCAGAGCTGAGGAGTGTGTACACCATATTCCACCATAGACTGACCCACAAATGCATTCATAAATATCGGTATACATTCTGTCAAGAAAGTACCGGGAAATATCGATTTAAATCTGGCGGGGCAATGAGGCAGGTAAAAATTTTTTTCCTAGGTTAGTACCACTGTCCTTAATTACTATGCCAAGCTTGAGCGGGATCTGTCAACTAGTGTGTTTGCAACAGCTGATTAAGTCAGTCGATGTCAGAGTGCGTGCCGATTTTTACTATGGGTGATTACGTTGAGACGATAACGCGCCTTCTCACCGAGCTACGATTGTGACTGACTTTCTCGCCAAAAACTCAACAAACGTGCTTCAG
Organism: Megalocaria dilatata; assembly: GCA_034642435.1. NCBI lineage: Eukaryota > Metazoa > Arthropoda > Insecta > Coleoptera > Coccinellidae > Megalocaria > Megalocaria dilatata. Next base: position 14,479,913 of record CM067863.1, read on the forward strand.
CAACCACCGTATTCGCCGGATTTGGCTCCCTGCGACTTTTTCCTCTTCCCAAAACTAAAATTGCCCCTTCGTGGCACCCGTTTTGAGTCGATTGAAGCCATAAAACAAAATTCGGCGCGAGAGCTAAAGTCCATCCCAGAAAGCGCCTATAAAAAATGTTTCGATAATTGGAAGTGCCGTTGGCATGGATGTATTGGAGCAAATGGAGCCTATTTTGAAGGCGACCCAATAAATTTTGACGATTGAATGTAAAAATTTGTTTTAATTGAGAATTCCCGGTACTTTCTTGACACAGTAGTATGATCACGGAATTTGTTGTCAAGGTAGTTAGGAAAATGGAATAATTAGCAATACAACTCTTAGGAAAAATCGGGAATAATGTTGATCATTATAGAAATTGAAAGTTCAAAGTATAAATGCCAAGGTTACATCATAATATGTTGTGTCAATTTATTAACCTCATAATTTGCACCTACCTTCTATTGAAGTAAAATATCTCTCTCTCATAAATCACTTCTCTTAATTTTGAATTAAACCTCTTGTTGGAAGATCTTTGTTATGAAGAACAAAGATGTATTTTTTTATTCACATGCCACATGAATTTTTTAAGACTACCTAATCCCGAGAATGAAAAATTATTGAATAATATCTCTGCCTTTCACAAACACACTGCGGTTTCTATTAATTTAAAATGAAACCAATTGTTAGAACACCCTTTACCTTGGTAACTTTCAAAATGTTTAACCAAGCGGTTTGTGAAAAATTAATATATTCCATCAAACAGCTTTATTTCTTAACTTTCAATGGTACACAGTATCTACTAAAGGTTGCATAAAATTCTGAGTTTCCCAATATTTTTACTCGAGAAGGATTTTCACAGAATAAAAAAGTCATGAATACTTTTTTATTGGTTCATACTCATTTTAGCTCTGGAAAATGAAGCCAACATCTTTTCCGCGGACAGTATATTTGATATTGTATCCATTAAAGATGAACACAACAAGATGATTTCTCGTTACGAAAAAATTAGAAACTTGGCAGCAGAGAGAAGAATCCGTCTGAACGAGAAGAACACTGCATTTCTATTATTCAAAGAAATCGAAGATAAGGAAACTTGGATGAGGTGAGTGTTTCGTGAGGACTATCTAAAAAAATAATAATACTTTAAAATACCATTCTGCAGTTTTCGCGAATGATTGTACATTTTAGTAACACTTTGAACTGAAATGGCCATTTCAAGGCATAAAACTACTACTTCTTGCACATTGGGGCGAGTTAGGTATGACATACCATTGTGTTCGAGAATCGGGACGGGTTTAGCGACACTGGTACACCGCGCATGAATGATTCCACCCCAGCCGATAAGGAAGAAATTTTTGTCCAATTTTGAGCACACCATAAAGATTCTTTAAATATTTTAATATTTACAGATATATTCTGTTAGCCTTCTACATATTTAATTTCAAAAAATTATATTTAATAATTATAACTTCAGGAATTAAATTAATGTCATATAAGTACCACTTATATCAAACGACATATAAAATAAACATTCATTATAAGACATCCAAGTAATATAACAAAATCCAAAAAATAAAAATTGTTAACAAAAATCCTATAAATTAAATATTTTAAGTAAAGAAAATTTTGTTTCTGCTCATCACTCTTATGAAAACAGATGTCTTTCAAAAATGTTTAACATAATCTTAAGCATTTCATTATAAAACTATCTTACTTAGAATATTCAATATTATTGGATATCTGACTAAGTTACTTTTTATAAAATCTCAATATATGTAAAAACATCACTAAAAAACAAGTTTTAAGAGAGACTTTGCTTCGTCAGTACTCAATCATATTCATATTCAATAAAATATAACATCAAGCAACAAAAAATATTTTCTCACCTTTCAACAATTTTCTGAATTGTTAAAAGGTGAGAAAATATTTTTTGTTGATTGATGTTATATTTTATTGAATATGAATATGATTGAGCACTGGCGAAGCAAAGTCTCTATAAAAACTTGTTTTTTAGTAATGTTTTTTGTTAACAATTTTTATTTATTGGATTTTGTTATATCATTTGGATGTCTTATAATAAATGTTTATTTTATATGTCGTTTGATATAATTGGTACTTATATGACATTAATTTAAACCTTGAAGTTATAATTATTAAATATAATTTTTTGAAATTAAATATGTCGAAGGCTAACAGAATATATCTGTAAATATTAAAAACGAAAGGAAAAAGTGACGGGAGGTTCTAATATTGAAAGCACAGTAACGTCAGCATAATATATTTATGTTAATACTCTTGAAAGGCAATAAACCTCAATGAATGGAAACAAACATTTATCAGCCTGTGATTAAATCTACTCTACTCAGTGGTTCGCAAAGCTCCACAGTGAACCTACTAGCGCCCCAGGTCTAAATGACCTATTTCTATATATCGTTAAGTTGGTAACTCGTTCAACTCAGATATCATTCTTATACAGCGGAAAGGTTTAGAAAGGACAGGATACAGCCAGCATGCACTTTCAACTGCACTTCCGGTAACCAGTGCAGAACCTAACCGTTACAAGGGGTAAGTTTGAATGGACAGTAAGGTCGTGGATAACTGGGTAACTGTGTTATGCCCAGAAGATCTCCTTGAAGAGGGGATCTAACATAATTCGAGTCGACCGGAAAAGTTACTATCAAATAGGCTGTATCTGGCCTCCTCGGGGGGGGCAAGACCCAGGAACGCTCAGATATTACTGCATATGGCAAATATGTAACACAAACTGAGAAGGACATTATAAAATAGATACAGTAGCCCCATCACCTAGACATGTTAATGAACTTTACAATAAAAGCAAACAAATAAATGGTAACCGAGGGATCACACAAGAGTACATGCAAATCAGTTACATATAAGGCTCGGCGAATACCATGAACAGCACAAACACAAAAACACTATTAATAAATACAACAAACAGCAACAAGGCACCAAGAGAAAGTATACAATACAAATAGATAACTTGTGAGGGTCGTGCCGCTTTAGTTATATACAAAGGCAATTTAAAACACTCCGGTCGGATTAAACAACACTGAAGCAAGAATACAAAAATGAAAAGCGATGAATGGAAGTATAATGAACAAGCGTGCGCAATCACTAATTTCACATTGATACTAAGGTGATATTCAAAAATGTAAAGCATGCAATTAATCAGAAGCATTTAAAAGAAGTTTACTTACTAAGAGTTACCAAGGGGGACTGTTAGAAGTACTATTTTCTCGTTTATGTTTCTGAGTCGCTTAGGAGGTTTTATTCCAAGAATCTTTCTCTCGACCTCTTCAAAATACAATGGGAACGCCATAAGGACGTTCTTCTCTTTGTTATTGTCACTCATCGCATACGTGTCAAGTTACAGTGCCACGGAATATTTGACACATAAGTAACGCGGGTAAATACCGTGATGTAATGATGTAATTTATATAACCTATGAGGGAATATGTCACTCGTATGATCCTCCCTGTAAAATAGTTCAGTAAGACGTAACACATTTTGGTCCACTGGTTGAATAAGTGGGGTAACATTTGGAGGCATATAAATAACAAAAATATTTCAAAGTTTTCAATTCTTCTTCTTCCCAATATCTTATGCCAACATTTCGTAATCACTGAAGGATGTAGTTGTTCCATGCAACGCTTATATGTATGACAGAGTCTTTAAGAGTCAAACTTACGAATCCTAGTTTGCCGCTAGTTACACAAGAGTGACTCTGTATCTATGACAGAGTCACTCTTGTTTGGATACCGAGCCACTCAAACTATTTGGGTAACGAAGGGGCAAATCGGCTGGCGTTTGCTGGAGCCACGCAGCCTTTGGTAGTCCCGAAACCATACCTGGCAATACCATATGACGTGGCTAAGCGGACGATAACAGGCAGAATGAACACAAGACTAGAGTCTTTCTAGCCGAGCCATCTTGGCCTGACACATTCGAAGGCGTTCCTTGGAACAGCTTCGAACCAAAAGACGGCGGACCTAGCGCTAGGTCTGGATAGTGCCAAACTCAGAACACTTGTCGGAATTATGACAGGTCACAGCAGGCTGAAAGCGCATTTGCACAAAATCGGTCTGGCTGAAGACGATTAATGCAGGCTGTGTCTTGAGGATACTGAAACAACCATGTACATCGTCTCAGAGTGCCTAGCGGTGAGTCGCAATAAGATTCGAGGTCTTTGGTTAGGCTTTATAGCCCACTGCGAACTGAAAAAATTACCCCAGAAAAAGATTATCGGTTTTATCCAAACACTGGATCTCGTCGGGGAAATATAAATTAGGGGTGAACCACAATAATCCGTGCGGACGCAGTGGTAGTGTGAACAGACGCCCGCGCACTGTAAATAATAAATAATAATATACAGTTCGAAACTTAAATGAAGTCTAATGGGTTTTGTTCATCGCTGGGCATAAGCAGCAGACATGCATGTTTCATAGCTTTTTGGCACTCATTGGTGTAATGCTCTAATGCCAACGAATACAACACAGTTACGCTCCTATATTCGACCCGCTTAGCGATCCTACTGTTTTTTCAAATAACAGTGTCATTTAATGCACGCGAATACTTCTTGATTGGGCCAGGGTTATATGCTGCGTACTTTTATTCGCGTACATAAGAAGGCGCTGTTGTTAGGAAAAACAGTGGAGTTGCTAAGCGGGCGAATATAGAAGCGTAGATGTGTTGCATTCGTTGGCATTAAAGCATTGCACTGATGAGTATCCAAAAAGCTATGAAACATGCATGTCTGCTGCTTATGCCCAGCGATCAACAAAACCTATTCTGTTTTATTTAAGTTTCGAACTGTAATACAGATGTAAGTTGCACTGTCCCAATTCGAAAAACCTCCTATTTACCATACTAAATTTCGTGTTAACGATAGTCCCAAGGTTCGCCAAGATAATATGTTTAGTATAACGACACTAATTACTTTAACTAAGGCCCTGACTCTAATCATCAGATCCCGCCGTACCGCAAGGTCGATGCTTTGGGGACCCATATCAGTAGAGCGCTAGATTTCGTCAAAATAATATACCTTTTGTAATTCACCTCTGAATAAATTACTTTTTTTAAGTATCCGAAACCTATAAGCATAGAAAAGAAATGCTATATTAGCCCTTAATTCTTTATATGTTTGACCACCTAGTAAAGGGAAACCTACATTCTGTCAAGAAAGTACCGGGAATTATCGATTTAAATCTGGCGGGGCAATGAGGCAGGTAAAAATTTTTTTTCCTAGGTTGGTACCACTGTCCTTAATTACTATGCCAAGCTTGAGCGGGATCTGTCAACTAGTGTGTTTGCAACAGCTGATTAAGTCAGTCGATGTCAGAGTGCGTGCCGATTTTTACTATGGGTGATTACGTTGAGCAAATAATTTGTTAAAAGTTTTGTGTTGCAAATGAATTTTCGTCTGCCGATGCATTGAAAATGTTGCAAAAGGCCTTTGGTGATAATGCTCTATAGAAAACTCGTGCATATCAGTGGTACAGAGCCTTCAAGGACGGTCGTGAAGTGGACGCCCATCGACGGCTTCGATCGAATATAAAGTCGATAAAATTAAGGAAAGGGTGCTGGAAAACCGTCGTACCAGCTTGAAAGAGATAGCACATGATCTTAAGATATCCCACGAGTCCGCACGTACGATTTTGATTGATATTTTGGGCATGAGAAAGGTGGCCGCACGACTCGTACCGAAAGACCTGAATTTTCTTCAAAAACGTCATCGCGAACAGGTTGCTTCAGACATGCTGGATCGCTGTAATTCCGATTCTACATTCATGGAACGCATTATAACTGGTGATGAGACCTGGGTCTACGAGTACGATATGCAAACAAGCCAGCAATCATCGAAATGGGTGGCAAAAAATGAGCCGAAACCGAAAAAACCACGCCAAAGCCGCTCGAAAATGAAGGTGATGCTCATTGTTTTCTTCGATATCCGTGGCGTGATGCACTACGAATTCATTCCAGAGGGTCAGACGGTAAACAAGGAGTATTACCTAGGCGTTATGAAACGTTTGCGTGAGCGTATCCGTAAGAAGCGGCCAAATTTGTGGGCGAACAACTCATGGATTTTGCATGACGATAACGCGCCTTCTCACCGAGCTACGATTGTGACTGACTTTCTCGCCAAAAACTCAACAAACGTGCTTCAGCAACCACCGTATTCGCCGGATTTGGCTCCCTGCGACTTTTTCCTCTTCCCAAAACTAAAATTGCCCCTTCGTGGCACCCGTTTTGAGTCGATTGAAGCCATAAAACAAAATTCGGCGCGAGAGCTAAAGTCCATCCTGGAAAGCGCCTATAAAAAATGTTTCGATAATTGGAAGTGCCGCTGGCATAGATGTATTGGAGCAAATGGAGCCTATTTTGAAGACGACCCAATAAATTTTGACGATTAAATGTAAAAATGTTGTTTTAATTGAAAATTCCCGGTACTTTCTTGACAGAGTAGTATGTCAGCTAGCTGGTGCTCTGAAGAAAAAATTTGCAGCAATAATAATTGTGAGTTTCATTCGAAGAAAATCGGTGGTTTCTATGAAATGCATTTTTGGATGCTATTGAAATTTTCAAAAACCGTACGAAAGTGTCGCTTCAAGGACTACCAATCTTCTAACGGTTTCGCTGCTACATGGTTTCAAGATGTCAACGCAACACTAACAACTTGGAAATATACTGAAAATCTCTTCAGAACCGCCATATGAAGTGTATCGCAAGTTGTTCAAAGAAGAACAAGATTCTAAAGTGAAAACGGACATTTTCATCTGTCGATCTTTTCTCGCACTGTTACTAACAGGGACTCTTACTGAAGCTACCCAAATATACATGATGTACGGTTAATTGAATGCAAAAATTCGAGAAAAGGTGCCCAGAGATCAAGTCATAACTTTCCTTGATCTTCTTTCTAAAGCTCGCCTTGCGGAAGAGACTTTTCTGGACTATTTTAGGATATCAGTCGGTTCCTCATATTACAAGAGTGAAACCAAAAACAAACATAGACTGTGTGCTTTTTGTAAAAACATTGTTCACACAAAAGACGAATGTCCAAAGTAATCAGGTATACAGCGGAAAAATGAATGCAAATCAGCCATGGAAAAATCGTCGACTACCGTTTCAGAAAATCAGGTTGTGCCATAGACTTCAAGTTGGAATGGAGCCATTTGTTATGGCTGTAAAAGCTCAGGTTCCATCCGCTCGAATCGATCGTGGAAAAATACTTCGGCTGCATCTTCTTTTGATCTTTCTCGTGCTGAAATATCGACAGATATACCAAATGATAATCATATAGCTCAGCGTGTACCTTGCTAAGATGAATAATCTCGGTTTCAATGGTATCGGTATACTTGAAGCAGCCGACCAGAGCATTGCATGACCTTTTTTATTCAAGATCCTATAAGAAACTAATCGAAACATTTACAAGCAAAACTGTCACAATGAAACTTGCAGACGGCTCCTCAAGAACACAAAATATTTTGCTTGCCAAAGTTAATTTAATTAATTTAATTTTAATTTTTTTAATTTATTAATTACCCTCAAAATTTTACAGGAAATGTCATGTATATATATATATATATATATATATATATATATATATATATATATATATACGATAATATACATATATGTATAAATAAAAGCAATATATATGAATAAAATAATAGTTAATTAATAACAGTAACCGATATTAGTTCAAATTTAAAATTTCTCGAAGTCAAAATATAAAAATTATTAGACATTAATATAGACACGATTATAAACAATTACAAAAATTAATTGACGACTAGAATTGGTACGTCATAAATTCATCCATTGAATAAAAACTACAATCAGCAAGAATCATCTTAACTTTCCGTTTGAATGCTGTACAATGCAGCGACTTCAGGTGCTGAGGAAGTTTATTATACATTTTCATACCATTGAATATATGTGTGTTTTGTGTTCTCTTCAGTCTATGACGTGGAGCCATGAAATTATTTCTTGATCTTGTTTCATGATTGTGAACCGCTGAGTGTTTTTGGAAAGTGTTCTTATTCTTGTGTATATACATAAGGCATTCAAGGATATAGCAGCATGCAAAGGTAAGTATACCATATTGCTTGAAAAGAGGTCTACAGCTAGTGGTCTGGCCCACTCCTGCTATCAGTCTTATGGCCTTTTTCTGTTTCAGAAAAACTCCTCCAGCATCTGAAGATGCGCCCCATAGGATTATGCCATAGGTCATTCTGCAGTGAAATTGTGCATAATAAGCAAGTACCGCCTCTTTCTCTGTGAGTATGCTTTTTATTCGCCGTATTGCGAATAACGCCGTAGAGAGTTTATGGCACACCTCATTTACATGCTTCTTCCATGTTAAATTTGTGCTAATTGACACTCCGAGCATTGAAATGCTTTCCAGGTTTTGGTACTTTGTGCTCACAAGCAGCTGTTGTGTTTTCTCTGGATTTACTTTCATGTTATTTACATTGAACCACTCTACAGCGCCCTTCACAGTTTCCTCTGACTTATTCAGTAGCAAATTTCTATTCTTCGCTTTATTCAAGAATGATGTGTCATCAGCAAAGAGGATCTCATCATCTGCAACAGTATTACACACCAGATCATCTATATAAATTAGGAATAAAGTCGGTCCCAGCACAGATCCCTGGGGCACTCCTGTACTAATTTTCATTCTTGAAGACCGCTTGCGTTCCAAATCTACTATCTGGTAGCGATCCTCAAGGTAGGACCTCATCAGATCCAAAGCTGTGCCTCTTATGCCCATACATTCCAACTTGCGCAGAAGTTTTTCATGATTGACACAATCGAATGCTCTAGTCAAATCCATGCACGTCAACATCACGTCATCTGCATCGTCCAATGCCTCCATGATGAATTCGATAATGTGGACCAAAGCAGTGATAGTTGACCTACCCTCTCTTAAGCCATGCTGGTAATTTCCTAGCAACGAATTGCTCTCCAGAAATAAGTTCAACCTTTTTTTGAGGAGGGACTCGAAAATTTTCGAAACAACTGGCAGTATCGAGATTGGCCTATAGTTTTCATATACCTCTTTATCTCCCTTCTTGTATACAGGTATCACCCTTGCGACCGTCAATTCATCGGGAAAGTAGCCCTGCTGGAATCAATCATTTATAAGGTCTGAAATAGTATCTGCTAAATGATTGATAACATTTTTCAGCATTTTTACCGTGAAACCATATATATCTTGTGAAGATTTATTTTTCATCTCTGCCACAACCTTTATAACTTCCTCCGGTGTCGTTGGAGTCAAAAAAAAGGAGCGTGAAATTTTAATCTTTTTGTTTTTCAACAGTTTCTCACTCAACTCTGGATTGGTGTTAGGTCCAGTTAACTTTTCTCCGATTATTGAAAAATACACGTTGAATAATTCATCAGATAATGACGAAGGATATAATGTCCCTTTTTTTGTTTTTGTTTTGGAATTTATGATCTGCCATATAGCCCGGCTCTTATTCTCCGCTTCGTTCATGAATTTTAAATTTTCATATCTGATGTTATCATTCACAAGTTGATTAAATTGTTGTTTTAATGTCGTATATAGCTTCTTCGAGTTCTCATCTTTTTTTACCTCATATATTGTGTGGGCTGCGTCTAGTTTCTTTTTAATTTCAATTATTTCTGCTTTTTCCCAGCATTTAGTTTTAGTATTGACTACTTTCACTTTTTTTCAGGAAAGCACTGATTGAAAGAATGTATCAAAGTTTGGTGAAAGTTCTTGAAACAGTGTCGTATTGTGCCCATACGTATAGAATCCCAATCTGCATTCTGCAATTGTTCCTGAAACAGGCTAGTATTTTCTTTATTCAATATACGAATCGTTTTATATTTTTGTTTTTCAGGAATGTTTACTATCTGCATGTCGAGTCTCTGCGCCAGATGATCCGATAAATGATAATTTATTGTTTCCGAATTATAGGAGGAACGATTCAAATTTGTGAAAACGTTATCAATGCAATTACTTGACTTATGCGTTACACGTGATGCCTGACTGAAAACCACATGCATACCGTATGAAATGAGTGTTTCTTTAATCTTAAAATCCACATTATTAACTCCATTAAACTGCACATTGAAATCACCTGCAATCAGTACATTATGACTCGATTTGCTGGCATTGATATTCATGGCACCATCTAGCCGATCAATAAATAAATCGAAATCTCCATGGGTTTTGGTGGGCTTTTCGAATATTGCACACATTTCTATATGTCTTTTAATTGATAAACAATTTATAGCTTCCACAGGTTCAAATTGTGTGCCCTCACTCACAAGGATCAAGCAACCACCGTTTTTGAATGCATCACGAGCAAAGGCAGTAGCTACTTTATAATTAATAACTGTCATACCTTTCAGTTGGTCTTTATTCAACCAATGTTCCGTTATACATGCCATTTTGTACTTTTCAGCATTTAATATCTTTTCTAGTCGCTCAATTTTATTTCTGATACTCTGTATATTTATATTTAATATTGCGTCATATTTTGAATTAGCATTTTCCTGACCTACCTGCATAGTCGATGTTCTCTTCCAGAGGCGTATGATTCCAGCAATCTTCGTTCCTGGGACAAAATCGTACGCCACTCGGAATTGATTTTATCATCGATGCAAAAACACAACTGAACATTGTTGATCGAGTCTGGAATTTCTCTAATAACGAAGAGCAATATGAACTGGAATTCAAACCAGAAACATCTACCAGATTTACATGTAACTATTTTCGAAATTTTTCGTTCTGAATGGGGTCAAATGCTTGATGACGGACAGGGGCTACGATTATCGAATTTTTTGAATAAAAATGGTGATATTCATGAGGAAACTAAGGAACCTACTCCATATATGGCGCATACTATTACTACAGGGGACTAATTACTCATATCACTGCCAACATATGGGATGCCTGCAGCTCGTAAAGAACAGCTTAAGATTACACATGATAAGCAAAAAGATCGACATAAGAAATATGCCGATGGAAACCATGGCAAAGTTACTCCATGTGCAGAAGGAGATCAAGTGTGGTTGACTATCCGTACCCAAAGCGCTAGTGTCAAAAGGACCACAAAGAAGTTTGACCCAAAACGAGATGGTCCATACATCACTAAAGTGATAACACCTGTCAGCTACCAGGTAGTAGCTCCAGATTCCGTAGACGAACCATTAGGAGTTTATCATATCAGCGCGTTACATTCATACTACGGGCCTCCTGGACAAAAATCTGTTGTCCAGATCCGAAAGAAAGGCCGGCCTGCAGGAAAAGGAAAAAAGGGAAAGGGAAAAGTAAGAAGTCTTCGTGATTCTTCTTCAAGTCGAGAGCAGATAACGAGTGGGAGTCTATAAAGACTGTAAGGGCGGACCTGACTTTGATCATCAGATCCCGCCATACCGCGAAATCAATGCCCTGAAGACCCGCCAATGAAACGCTAAATATCGTCCAACGCTTATTATCATTAGCCGCTGAATAAATAACTTTCACTTGTTTATCTATTTCAGTTGAAGTACCTGAAACCTCTTAGCATAGAATTCAAATGCTAGTCATTTTTCAATATTATATCGGAACAGATAAAAAAAGTAATTTGATTATTTTTATATAATACTTTTGGGTGAAAGTTAAGAAAGCGTTTCATTTCATCCGTTCTGTGTACTTTTGAATATAAATAGGTTATAATTAAATTGAATCCATCCATACTTTATGGAAATGCGATTTAATCGAATAAAATATTGAATTGTGGAAACATTCTTTATTAATTTATGTAATAAACTACTTATACGTGAATAATGAACAAAAATATTTCTGTGCCATCAATGTCAATACTTATTTCTTAATTTTTCAAACATGTGTCCAAACTTTTTTCAGGGAGATAGCATTAAGAATTGAGGATAAAAACCAGTGCAAATTCAAGTGTGACCGATATAAATATCAGCATTAGACAGAAGCGGAGGAGATTCATACAGAACATAAAAAAAATTCTAACATGGAAATTAATGTCTTTCGAACGAAAGGGTGTTCCTCAAAAAAATTAAAATGGAGATGTAATATGTTCATTTAACTCATGGAATTAATCTCTTTAGTGATTAATTCAAAAGTTGTCCCACCACCTCCAAGAGTAATGATTGTCCATTGTTATTTTAAAAACTATGTACCTTGGTTCACATTCTTGAAGAGGAAGACTCTAAATCAATATCTTCTATAAACTTGCATTTATGTTCAATATTTTTTTATTAATCATGTTTTGAATTAGCATTAGTATAATATGTTTGAGGTGTTTTTTATTATCTGGAGTACTTGTTATGCCGTAAAAAAATTATATGCTTTAATGTTTTCAGTGGCAGTATTATTGAAAGAATAAAAATATAATAAAATCTTTTATTTCATTGCTTGTGCGGTCTAGTGTAGCATTTTATATAATGTAACAATGTATATATGTGTTATGGTGTTTTTAAGCAGATGTATTAACAATAAGATTTGTCCTAGATGAACTAAACATACAAAAAAAGGAAAAGAATATACACATGCAGAAATATTACTGATAAAACATTTTGTTATACAGGCTGGCCGCAGAAGTGGCGTCTAAAGGTGAAATTCCTTATATTGAGGGTATCTCACATATCTATCCGTTGTTTAAAATTGAAAATGGAATGATAAAGTTTATTTATACTTGATAAAGGTTTATATTCAATTCTAATTATAATAACATTCTATGAAATTTCTACATAATGTATTTAACACAAAACATTTTATCGCAATGTGTTAGAAAAACTGAGTTTCTGTTCTGGTAGGCATATGAATAAGGAAAATTGATAGAAAACATAAACTACACGTAGTTCATACAACAATATTATTTCGCTTAAGAAATTTGAGGCAGTTTTTGGCTGAAAATTTATTATTCAAAATTCCTAAGCGAAACCATATTGTATCAACCATGAGTGATGTATATTTTCCATGGATTTTCTATAGATTCCTTCATATTTTAAAATTTGAGAATTTCATATGCCTACCAAAATAGAAACTTAGTTTTTCCTTACACGTTTTGATCTAATTTTTTTAATTAAATAAATTATGTACAGGTTTTACAGAATGTTTCTATTTTTGCGCGCTTGTTCTAGGGAAGAGCGTTTTATTGTGTTGCCCAAATGTCCGTAATTTTCTAATTTTATGCAGAAAATGGTCTCAAACGACTCACTGATGAATAACACGAGATCCAAAGTAATTCCGTTCAGCCGGTTCATCCGTAAACACTATAAATTTCGAAACTTAGACTTGAAATTTTCAGTGTAGGTTTGAGGTCCAAACATCTTGGTTAAATTCGTTAACGATTGAATATGACCACAGAAGATATCAGTTTAATTGAAAAAGTTTTGAAAAAAAATAAAAAATAATACGTTGTTGGAATATATCCTGGAACAAAAACTATGATTTTTATGGATTGATACTGAAACCAGAAAATTATTAAAAATAATTAAGACATTATTGAGGCAAGTTTTGTTATAGAAACTGTCAAAAGGAAATTATAAAATTAAATTGTGTTTGAAATTTCTTTGAAATTTGTGGTTCAAGGTGAGCAGTGGTTAAAAAAGTTCTAATTATAAAAATATTCAAATGAGCGTTTATTTCTTCGAACGCAATCCTTTTCATTTAAAAGTCAAGCCACAAAAAGTAAATCCGTCTGCGTCTACTTTTTGAATTTTCCATTGTTGAAGCTTCAGCCACGTTATTAAAAATTAAAATCACTCACTTTTATATTTAAAATGACTTAAACCTTTCAATTAATTCTCATCATTTTCAATTTGTATATTGTATGGTGCTTATAACAAAAAATTAATTTAACTACCAAAACTGGCAAAATATCCCTGAATATTAAGTCTCTGAATTGGTACCCTTGGACGTCACTTCTTTGGTCACACTATTAATGTTCACCTTCTGCTGCAGCAGAATAATTATCTTAAGATTTTTATAGAAATGATGCGCTGAAAGGTCATCCATTATTGTCTTTTCTACCTAGCAAATAATAAAAATTGGTACAATATCTCTTCTAAAGTTAGGAGCACTTTAGTGGTGTGTTTTTTGACTGCATGGTTCAATTTTTGTGATAAATTTAAATGCAAATCGTTTTGGAAGAGGAAAAACTGGTAAATGATTCATAAAGTAGAACTATTGAAGAAAAAAGAAATAGTTTCCAATATCTGACCAGAAATTCAGACATAAAAAATTTCTCTTTATAAAGTGTCCTATATATATATATCTAAGAGTAGGAAATGAAAATTATCAATAAGAGCTAAAAGATAGATCTCTTATTATACATTTGATTATATCCAGAAGCATATAAACTGTGAGCAACCAGTCAACAAGACTGTATAACAACTTTAAAAAAACGCTAATATCACATACTTTAGAATAAGATGTTCATAGGTGCACTTGTGTAAAACTACATTATTAGGTAGTGCACAATGAATGAGTTTACTTGAGCAGTAAATTTCTTTTCACAAACTGTGCTTTGGACCATTTTTTTTTTCGAAAATATTTGTGCTAATTCATGATATGACTAGTTGTACTCAAGTGAAACTCAAATTGCAGTATTGACGACCAATTTTGAGAATACACTAACAGAACTGTGAGTATTCATAGCAGCTCTCTTTGTCTATCTCTGAATCATACAGTGCACTCAAAAATGTCCAATTGAAGATCTATGAATTATTAGGAACAACTTAAACTACGACACTCCATCTATTCGATTTCTGGTCCAGAGTGTATTGTTCTAAGTCTTCTGGTAGTGAGTTTAAGGCAGAATAATCAATAGGAAACATGGCTGCTGACAATTCAGTGGGCGGAGCTCCAAGTATGTGATGTCCAGGTCCGTTTGGAAACCTGCCCAAAAGGTAATTTGCAAAACATAGACGGTACGCTTCATACATGAGTGGGTGATCGCCATTCTGGAAAAATCTTTATTTTTTAAACTATACCAGCAAATTCTGAATCAACAATAAAGTTAGGAATGTTATTTGAAATTGGTATTCAGAACATACAGGGTTTTTCCAAAGGTGAGATATTTTTAACAGGTATAACTCATCAGAATAAACAACTACAAGAAAAATTGATCAAAAAGTTGGAAAATAACGAAAATAAAAAACTCACACGAAATTAAATCTTTCTACGAACTTTGTACATCTAAGACAGCTTAACATAATTAAGAAAATTATCCCAAATTATGCAAGAAATTTTCACTTGATATTTAATGTGGAAGGAAGATGAACAAGACATTTAAGTCAAATCTTTACTGGAATTTGGTACTTCCTACATCACAAACGCAAAAGAAAGTCATTCTTCGAATCGTGACAAGTGATATATTTTGAGAATCCTAAGCGTCCTAAATCATAAAGGAATCCGGGCGAACCATCGACATACACTGCAAGACCAAATCGCTTTGGAAAGAATACGATGCTGTGTTTGTTTGGTGGGATTAGAAGGGTGTCAAAAATGTCAAAAATGACCGAAATATGGAAAAAGACAACACAAAGTCACTTTGCTCCACGATAATACCCTATCACACACAGCAAAATGGACCATGAAACGATCGAGGCGTTCAACTGAGAAATAATAGTGCATGCGGCTTATTCTCCAGACTTAGCCCTGTCCGATTATTATCTATTCGCATCACTGGAACACGCTCTCACTGAAAAACACTTCAATTCGTAGGAAAATGGATCGATAACTGGTTCACTTCGAAAGAATTGCTTTTTTGGCGTGGCATACACCTGGTAAACTAAGGTCTGGTCAGATCAGAACTGGAAGTTCATTTCACTTATCCTGCGACGTTATTTAAGGGATGTTAGGTAAAACCTTTCATTATAGTGAGTTTCCCATTCTGTTAAAATAAAGCCTCATCTATGCAACACCTGTATATTTGGTTGGTACCAAAATAACTACCGATCTATACAAATGAAGCATAATCTTTTTTAACAATTTTCAATCATTATTCAATAATATGATTTTCACTTTGAGCAATCACCTCTTTCCCTAAAAGTCATTATTCTAAATTCATGGAATTTCTGCTCTTTATTGAAAAATCTAATATTGAAGGTTTTACCACTTAAAAAATTTTTAAGACTAAATAAATGCTAAAGGGACGGTGCTAAGTCATGGCTATATGGATGATGTGACATCACTTTCCAATCAAGCGTCATTAATTTTTTATGACTGACTACCAATGATTGGTGTCGCCTAGTGTTGCCATCTTGGAATGCAACACCTTTAGGATTCACCAACTCTGGTCGTTTTTCTTGAATTACAGAGTTTAATTTATCCAGTTGACAACAATAAACATCCAAATTAATCGTTTGGTTTCCATGAAGCAGCTGAAAATATATAATACCTTCGTAATTCTAGCAAACTGATGGCATAATCTTCGTTTGGTGGCTTTCAGCTTTCCATATTATTTCTTTTAGACCATGTCTGCTTTCGTTCAATAATTAATTATCCATCCTACATCACCAGTAACTAATTGTTTTAAAAAAGATTTAATTTCATTTTGTTTGAGACGAAAATCGCAGATGTTAATGCTTAGAGTTAAATGGATTTCCTTCAACTAGCGAGGAAGCCAAATATAAAGTTTTTTAACGTACTTTATATGTTTAATGTTTTTCAATTGTTGTGTCCAATACATTTAACCTTTTTGTAATCTCTCGGAAAGGAATATAAGGATCAAAATCAATTAAGGCGTTGATTTGCCTAACCAGATTGAAGTCCTTTGAGTTAAAAATCACAGTTCTTGTAGAGCTCTATCGTCATAGACATCCTTTTATTGCTTTTTTTGTTACGTTCTTTCCTTTTCGTGGGTAATGAGGCAAATTATGACGAAAATTAATGCTTTTCTTTTAATGATAGTGATTGATTAACTTCACAATTAATATACCAAACTTGGTTTTTGAGACAGAAAAATTTAAGTCAATTTTTTTCAATCTAAAACCCACAGTCCTTAAGCTTTATTCCAACAATAACAATATTTCCAACATATGTCAAAATATAAGGGAATATTTCCTTTGCAGCAAATATTTATATTTCAATTTTTCAGTTTCAGGTTAGTTTTCAATAGGAGAGTTATTTATAACTGACATTCAAAATTTTTTAGACTGTATTAAATATTTCCACTTACCGAGGTCATGGCTTGATATGAGATGTCCAAAATTCTACCAACTTCAAGAGTGTTCAAACATAATACTGAAGAATAAAATGAACCCAGCTCATCTCTTGTAACAATGCCACTACCTAAGATTATTTAAATTATACAGTGAGGAAATTCCTGTAGATAATAAGTTGGGGGAAAAAAATCCATTATTTTTGAGTGAACTTCAAGAGTTTATTTAACATGTTTCGGATTGTCCGATTCGGGTGAAATATGCACCAATTTTTCCTATGATTTGGTAAAGGTAGCTTCATAATGCCTCTCTCATAGAAGTCTTGGTCCTTATTGGCGAAAAACTCTAGAAATCGATTTTCATAATCTTCTCTTGATGCCAATTTCTTATCACTTCACAAGTTTTGCAATGAGAGAAATAGATGGTAATCGCTTAGTGGCAGGTCCGGAGTATGTGGATGAATTTAATCTTCCCAATCAAGCTTTCGGAGTTTCTGGCGAGTCACTACAGACGTGTGTGGCCTGGCGTTGACCTCTTCTGTTGGTCAATTCTGGCCGTTTCTGATCAATCGCTAGCTTCAAACGATCCAGTTGTTGACACTAGAGATATGGACTTAGTGTTTGGCCATATGGAAGCAACTCATAGTAGAACCTTCCTGGCCGTTAGTCCTGGTTTGGCTACCATTTGAGCTGCTTCACAACTCTTTGATCACGATCGTTTTCGCACAGTACTGTCGCATGTGACCCATTTCTCATCCCGTCACCATCGGTTTAAAAAATGAATCGATTTCATTCCATTTGGCCAAGGCTTCGCAGATTCGATCCATCATGTTTTTTTGGTGTTAATTAGTGTGGCACCCAAACATCAAGCTTCTTTTAGAATCCAGCTTCGCGCAAATGCTTTAAAACTGTTTTATGATAGATATTTAGCTCCTAGGCGACTACTAACATGCCTTTGAACTTCGATTATTTCTGTGATTTTATCGACATTTTCGACGACGAGCCTGCCTGTGCGAGGTGCATTCAAAAAAAAAAATGTAAAATATACCGAATTTTGTTGACTTCCCTTTTTAACACCCTGTACGGACCAAACTGCAAATCAATTTTTTTAGTGTGAAATGTCACCTTGAGAACGAGCCTAAATCTGAAATTTTTTGATCGATACTTTACGAGATATCGATCAGTCACCTAACGAAAAAATAATGGATATCTTTTCCCCAACCTTTTATAATAACTGAAACCACGTACCACTTTTATTCATAACTTGAAAAATTACTTTGGCAAATACTTGTAGCCAAACAGGAAAATCGTTGAGATTTTTGGATCCACAAAGAAGTTCACTCCATTTCTGCAGCCACCCTTCTTTAGTTAAATATGTCTCGTTTTTCAACTGAAAACCTTAGAAACAAGATATTTCATATAATTCTTGAACATTATTGAAATTCTCCGTTGTAAATTTTAAGACAAATGAAATCTGTAAATGGTATATTGTTTCATTTGCAAACGTAATATTTATTTGTGTTTTATCAGGGGTGAAATGCTTTGAAAACTATTTGAATTGTCAGTAATTCCTTGTGGAGCATTCCATATTTTTCTACTGTGAAGCAATCGGTATCATGCTGTGTACAAATCATATTTCACATAACTGTTTATGCATGGTCGGTTTTGTCTGTGTGCAGAAAAAAACTCGGAAAATCTATTTCTGAAATGGAGCAAAACAGGCATCATTTCACTATCAAGGAATGATTTTTATTGGTTCAACTCTAGACTGATATTTTTCATCACAAATGTGAAACAATTGCATTTCTGTGCTTGAAAAACTACCAAAATAAATTTGAGAATTTCGCAAAAAATATATGAAATTTAAGAAATACAGGGTGTCCCAACGAAAATTGGACCCCCCCAGAATTCATAAACGAAGAATTTTCGAAAATTTTGAAAAAACAGGTCAACTTCAGTTGACTGTTGACCCCATGAAGGCATCAACCCCCAACATTTTTTTTAATAGGGAAGAGATATCGAGTGTTGGTTAGCTTGAAAGTTATTTATGTTCTGTACGCAAACCCAGTTAAAATTTTCAAAATCGGTTCATTATTCACGAAATAATGTAATATTGAACTTACCGTCAAAAGGTGATGTTGAAGAGACAGTTGAATCAGCCAAACTCAGGAATCTAACGGTTTTGATGAATCGAAAAATAATTTTCAAGTTCTGTATTAGGGAGAAAGAATTCCTATGATGACATTGTTCCGAAAAAAACACCTGAGGATGGCAAAAACCCCTAACATTTTTTGAATAGGGAGGAAATCATAGTATGGAGGTTGGTGGTGGTGATTTTGAACAATACATACGTTAGTTTACATTTTTTTTATGGATGTTCCCTATCATTACTTACAGATCTGGTGTATTTTAAAGTATTGGGTTTCTGCTTGAATTACCCTTCTGATAATGTTCAGTATCAAATTGCTCAAAAAAAATCACCGAATCTGAACATTTCAACTAGGATGTTTAGAGAACAAAAAAAGCTTTTCAACTAAAACACATCCGCCATCTCTTTCCTATTCAAAAAAAAAAATTGGGGGTTGTTGCCACCCTCAGGTGGTTTTTTCAGAACAATGTCGTCATAGCAATTGTTTCTCCCTAACACAGAACTTGAAAATTATTATTGGATTCTTCAAAACTGTTAGGTTCTTGAGTTTGGGCAGTTCAACGTCACCTTTTGACGGTAAGTTCAATATTACATTATTTCGTGAATAGTGAACCAATTTTGAAAATTTTAACTGGGTTGGGCACAGAACATAAATAACTTTTAAACTAACCAACACTCGACATCTCCTTCCTATTCAAAAAATGTTAGGGGTTGATGCCACCTTCATGGGGTTTTTTTTTCACGATGGAAATTCGTCCTCCTCAAAACAAAAGTTAACCTGTTTTTTTTTAAATCTTCGAAAATTCTTCATTTCTGAGTTCTGGGGGGTCAAATTTTCGTTCCGACATGTAAAAGATTCATTACTTCAGAAGGAACTTATCAACAGATACAAATATTAGAATAAATCTGTTTTCAAGTCGTCAATCTAAAATTCTCTACTTACATGTGTGATACAATTCTTCTCAAGAATTACCTGAATGAAAAGCTCAAATCAAACTTTTACTTTTTATACATTCTAGGTGGCCCAGCTGAATATTTTTATAAGTATGACTTTTTATGGAAAAGTCTAAGACAAGTCAATTCTTGTTTGGACAGGGACATATTTTGATTGCAAATTCGTAGGTGTACGATAATCCCGAGCGAATCACATCATTTTAAGGGTTTGCAATTTTGTTTATGAGTAAGCTAAAAAAAATTCTGTTTGTTCCGGTGTAAAAAACTCATTGGCAGTTACGGGTGAACTGCATTAAGTGGTGGAGTGCCTGAACGAATTTCAATTGATAACATGTTCAACATTCTGTATCCTACTTCCCTAGAACATCTTCATCAGAGAATAGTGTTAGCATGTAATAAAATGAAACCTTAAATGTAAAAGAAAATGTTGAGCAAATAGACTATTACAGTTTATAAATGAATAGTAGGATATTTGGACATCTTATTAATTGAAATTTGTTAGGAAAATCGACCACTTAATGCACTTTACCAATCATTTCCAACGAGTCTTTTACACAGAAAAGAACGCCAAACAAAATTTTTTTAGCATACTATTAGAATTCTACAAGTTAGAATCTTGTCTTGTCTTCTCTCCGATCAGAGAGGCATCAACCCCCAACATTTTTTTAATAGGGAAGAGATATCGAGTGTTGGTTAGCTTGAAAGTTATTTATGTTCTGTACACAACCCTGTTAAAATTTTCAAAATCGGTTCATTATTCACGAAATAATGTAATATTGAACTTACCGTCAAAAGGTGATGTTGAAGAGACAGTTGAATCACCCAAACTCAGGAATCTAACAGTTTTGACGAATCGAAAAATAATTTTCAAGTTCTGTATTAGGGAGAAAGAATTCCTATGATGACATTGTTCCGAAAAAACCACATGAGGATGGCAAAAACCCCTAACATTTTTTGAATAGGGAGGAAATCATTGTATGGAGGTTGGTGGTGGTGATTTTGAACAATACATACGTTAGTTTACATTTTTTTATGGATGTTCCCTATCATTACTTACAGATGTGGTGTATTTTAAAGTATTGGGTTTCTGCTTGAATTACCCTTCTGATAATGTTCAGTAGAGATACTCGATGTGAGGCAACTGTTCTGTTTGAATATGCTAGTAAACCTCAAGAAGTCGAAAATATCTTCCGAGCCTATTGGACACTCATATAATACTAGAAGTAGAATAAACTCCCTTAGCGTACCTAGATGTACAAAAGCCATAGGCCAGCGACATTGTGACTTTCTTGCGCCGAAACTGTTCAGTCGGCTTCCTACTAACATCTTGAGGATGAACAGTATCAACTTATTTAAAAGAGAGTGCAAGAAATGGATACTCTTATACGGGAGGGAGAGACTGCACAGCTTTCTGAACCATGGGTGAAGTCTTAAGGGAGTTAAGGAATTGAGATATGTGTTTGTTTTCTGTGCGGGTTGGGTGTTGCATTGTTTTGTTCATTCATCAGCTGGGACATTTTTGTTTAATATCATCACGTACAAGCAATAGCTTCCCGGAGCTAGAGCTTCTGTGATTATTTATTTATTCATGTAAACATATTAAGGATATATATGTGTATATATATATATATATATGTATATCTATCTGAGTAAAATTGTGAATGCAGTCTTTAGTGAATAAATATTATTATTATTATTATTATTATTATTATCAAATTGCACAAGTTCTACAAGTTAGAATCTTGTCTTGTCTTCTCTCCGATCAGAGAAAATTTCATCAAACTTAAATGCTATAATCGAACTGTTATTAATAAATAACAGAACCTTTTTGTCCATTTCAATTCCTTGTAAAGACTGAAAATTATGAGTTCCTGCTGAAATAAATTTTTTGTGGGTATTCAATTGGAACATTGAAAAAATTAGTACATCGACAAAGAATAATGCATAATGACAAGGAACTAATAAACATTGGCATGAAATTTTCAATGATTTCTTACTTGAGATAAATATTCCTGATTATCAAATAAAAATTTGAATGAATGTTGTAATAACACTTTGGTTTGCACATAGTATGAGAGTTGATCTTCATTGTTTGGCTGTAAGTATTCAGGCAGTTTAACTTGAATGATTAATGAATAGCCATATAATATTTTCAAGTTACATTTATTCCTTATTCTTATTTGTGCTGTATCTGTATTAAATGGATGTTTTATTTATGGATTATTCCAAATTTGAAAGTTGAGAATCTCCAGCTCTGTAAAGAAACTGCAGTTTTCTAGATTTTCTAGGAAGAATAAAACAATGCTCATCACTTGATAATTAAGTGAGACTGAAAATCACAGTTCAACTCATTTTGTTCTATTTAGAATAGTCTTATCCAATTTTTCAGTGCATACCCAAAACTGACCATGTGATATGTCAACAAAATATTCTAGTGTTAATAACACTACTATTCTGGTGCTAAATTTACAACTATGAAGATATAAAAAAACAAATGCTTATTGAAAGTATAAATGATTTACCCCATCTTTCATTCGAGATATCAACTAAGAAAGTCTCTATGAAACCACGTTCTACTTCTCTAAGCGTATTGAACTCTGCTGAATTCATTGACCAGTCAGCAAAATGTCTGAATCTCTAAGTCCAGGAAAGCATGAAAGAAGATATTGACGGATATAGAGATAAAATTATTGTTAAACCTCCACACCCAGAAGGTAGAAGAGGATTATTAATCTTGAAGGAAAATCCTAACTAGCACTTGAACCTATCAAAAGATATTTGATAACAATTCAATCAAATTCAAATACCTACTTCAATTAGAGTTTCAAAATCTTGCTTCCAGATGAGGTCGTCTTGATCCCTGTCTAATAATGTAGTAAAGAAATGAGAAAATTTATTATCTTGTGTTGGTGTCAACTGGTAGTTAGTACCCTTTTCTGTTACATCCGAAGAGTCTATACTGTATCGGTCTACCCAGGTAGCTACAAAACATAAATTTGCAATTGTTTCCTTACTGAAATCCTAGAAACTCACTCCAAACATGAACACTCCAACCGCTCTCAGTTTGAACTTTTTCTGTTTCTTCATTTTTAAGAGCTTTCAAAGGTTCTGTTTCTATTTCTGGCAAAGTTCTCCATCGTTTTAATAGATCTTTTGTTTTGTCTTTAGTCTTATCACATGCATGTTTCCAATTAGATATGATTTTGTTAGGCACTTTTGCAGTACTATCAATAGAGCCTCGCTGATTGTCATGGTCATGTTCTTCCTTCAAGTGATTCAAATTTTTCTCAACCTTGAGACTTATACTACTACCGCACTTATCCAAGCCTTTGATACTAGAAGCTAGCCCACTATGAAACTCTATACTACCTTTACTAGATTTGCTATGAACTTCTGTAGGAGAATTTGCCATTTCTCTTCTTTTGCTTTGATTTTACAAACGAAGTAAATATATATCTGATTTTTAACAATTCATAAAATTGTGATTTCAGTTTTGTACATCGATTTACATATTTCAACACTTGGGTAGGCTTTGGCGTTCCAAATTTTGTTGATACTAATTGTAAAAATATCATCAATATTCTTATACATTTGAAAATTTGAAGTGATTTTCTATTTATATTATTACCCCCTCATTTTGGTTATAAATTTATTGCTTCCAGAGTTTTTTATTTTGATGCAATGTTGCCAATGCCAACAAGACTCTTTTCATTATCCATTTCTATTCAGCTCTGTGTTGTCTGAATCGACCCTCTTTCTCTATGAATTAGAGCAGTTATACCAATATTTGAATTGAAGTAAAAACTACAGATTCAAATAAGGAATTTTATGAATCAAAATGATCGTAGGGTTTAATTCAATAGTGGTCAAATAAATTGAACGCTTATTATTTATTATTATTTGAGTTGAAGAATATATTATGATAATAACAACACAAGGACATACCAAGAATTTATTTAATTGGCTTCTAAACACATCTCAATAAAATATAAAGCTTCATAAAAGTCAACATACTTTCCAAAATATTCGATGAAAATTTTGTAAAACTTATAAAAAATAGAGTGAAAACTATTATTACATCCATACATTCCTAATACAGAGAAATTGTGTTCAGCTGAAAAGTTACATGTGGAATTATAAATACATCTATTGACATACATTTTCAGGATCTTACATTCCATTAAGTTACCAATACAATGTACGTGTTAATTTGGTGAAATTGTCTCACAATCTGCAGTAACATAACTAGCAAATAGTAATTCTTGTTGGAAACGACATTGAAATATCAAGGAATTATCCACTCGCTCAAAGCTCTACATAATCCTTAGACTGAACAACTTAAAGCCACATTCAGGAAATCCTCAAACTGAATTGTGATTTGACCCTGTTGGTTTAAATCTCGAGTCCTAAATGCTTCAGTGAACCGTTGAATCTGCACACAAATGACAATAAATTGGTCAACTGTCATTCTATTGTGTGTTTTGACATCACTTCGAACAATCAAAAATCTGATGAATTGGGGTGTGAAACGGAAACCCATTTGTTGAAAAGCTGAAATATATGGAGTGAATTAGTAATGTTTGAAATTTGAACTGTTACGTAATACACGGGAGATAAAAAAGCAAACAAATGTTAAGGGAGAATATTATGTAAAATTAGCAAAAAAAGTCTTAATGATATGTGTTCCCAAAGGGTCAGTTATGCACAATTGGGAAAATTTAACCCTTTTTTAAAAATTACACTTTTGATCTTGTATCTCTTCTTCCATCTTTCTGATAACATACATCTGATAAACGTTTTTGGAAAAAGGGGGTAATGTCAAAACATTACACAAATTACATCATAAATGAATTAAAGGTTTCTATTTCTACTATACTTTAGTTGTACTGACATACGTTTCATCCATAGTGGTGGACTTCATCGGAGTACAAGATATAAAATTTGAATCACTGAAATTATAGATGTTTCATTTATAATGTCAATTATGAACAATTGCTATCAAGCATCGGCCAAATCAATCCAATGTTCCAGAATTATTTACTAGTATAGTCATCTCCATTAAGACTTTTTCCGATTATGTCGGGCTATACTCATCCCTCTGAAAATTTATGACATATTTTTCAGCACCACAATACCTTGAGCAAGCTCAGCTTCTTCGACATTTCCTGATTGATCTCTATCATAATTCCGGAAAACGTTGAGCCATTGGTTAATATATATATAAAGTTGTGAAAATTCGGTGATATCTATAGTGCCACTTTTATCCCTATCGAACATTCCGATCATTAAGCGACAGGCTGTTTCAGAAAAATTTTGTCCTTGAGCATTAACCAGAGCTGATTGCAGTTCTTGCCAGTTTATTTTACCAGAGTGGTCCCTATCAACAGCTTGAAACCACTGTTGAACCTGAGGACTTATGCCTGGTGGTGGATTAGTAGCAGACCCATAAACTTGGGGCACTGCAGCATAAGTGAATGGTTGTTCAGCAGGAAGAGCTGGAAATGTAGAGCCATCTGTATTTACTTGGCCTGGAAAAGCTCCAGCTCCAGGATTCTAAAAGATACATCAAATGAATGTTTGTAAAATGATTTATTATGACACGGTGATATTTCGGTAATAAATATATAAAATTATGACATTTACTTACAAACATGATTTTAAACAGAAAATTGGTTATTATTGTATCATATACGAAATTAGCTTACTAGGGTATTAACAAATTTGCTGCAGAACACTGCTTTAGTGTAGGTGTAATGTACTTTGACAAAAGTCATGTCAAATTCTTGGGATGTGAACAAGTGATGAATTTGGAACACATCCCTCATACACCAATTTAGCCACAATAAGAAAACTAAATAGTTTTACAGTTGTCAAACACCCTGCATGCAACTTTGCGTCATTATAAGTGAGGATTACTGATTCAAGTTGATTTTGTTATTGCTTGTCAATGTTTTCTCTTGTAGCATGATAAACAAATACACATTTATCGGTTTTATCGCTAGTATGAAACTCTCTGGAAACCATCTTACAATAGTTGTATTCACGAGATTAATATCCGTTGATAAGGCAGCTTTTTGAACTCTTATCTTGAAAATTGGAATGTCCCTCAATGGATATTATGTATATTACTTTCGTTTTGATGGTAATTATAATACAGTCTTCCGCTGAAAAGTATGATGGACAATGCGCTTTCTATTTTGGAAAAATTTGTAAAAAATACGTTGATGACCACAACATGGTCTATTACGACACCTCCATGTACAACGAAGAAATTACTGTTGGACTTTGGGATGAAATGATCTTAACTTTCAAAGAACCTTGCCGAAGTGCGGCAGAGGTAAGGAGGAATGCTTCATATAAAATTTTATTTATAGTATTATCTTAATGGGAAGGTTGTATGAATGTTTCTAGTTTTGATAAATATGTTGTTCATTGGAAGATTAAACTTTTCAGATATTTCAAATCAACTCGAAGGTGAAATAAATGTAAACAAACTATGTTTATGTCAAAACAAGGCCTTTTCTCAATCATTTTACTATGTAAACCTAAGGAATCTTGTCTTATACATATAAACTTTTTGAACACATAATGTTATTAGAATTTGCATTCCAAATACTTATTGTAATATTTGGACTAGCATCTTATTTTTCACAAAACTCAACGTAAGTCCCTTATGTACTTGAATTTAAAATGCATTCCACAACAATTTAGTGATGAATTAATGAACAAATTTGGAATGTTTTCAGAAATGTGAGTTGAGTTTTGTTCGCATTTATTCATTGTTGATTTAACGTGAATCTATCAGATTTGACAAATTTGTTGGAGTGATTTTATTGACATACAACCTTTTTCTCTTAAGGCACAAGTGGTTCCCACAATAATAGTTTAATATTATATTGTCAGATACAATCTTGTTACTTAGGAGTTAGTACAATTACACGAAACTATTTGTTAATATTTTCTTTCCTGAATCACGTATCTTACAGGTCTTCATGTGTGCATATGCATTCCCAGAATGTTACGACTCAAAACCTCTTCCATTATGTTATGAAGATTGCATTGCTGTAAAGCAATTATTTTGTTTTAAAGAATGGGCTATTATTGAGGATAAAAAAGAAAAAGGAGTATTTTTTACATCCAGAGGACATTTTAGGTTACCAGACTGCCAAAAATTGCCAAAGTATAAAGTGACTAATAATACCAAAACATGTGCAAATACAGGTCTTATTG
The DNA here is from genome assembly GCA_034642435.1 of Megalocaria dilatata. Classification (NCBI taxonomy): domain Eukaryota; kingdom Metazoa; phylum Arthropoda; class Insecta; order Coleoptera; family Coccinellidae; genus Megalocaria; species Megalocaria dilatata. The sequence goes on from CM067863.1 coordinate 14,507,444, forward strand.
AAATAAAAAAAGATGAAATTACATGTGAGTGAAAAGATTTGATGAATTCAGTATTGAAAAACTTTGACTGAAAGATAATTCTAGAAATATTTATATCTTTCGTTTACAGCAACATTTAACTTTTTTCATGCTGGGTATGCAGTTTTATTTTAGGGAGTTTGTTCTACCTATCATGCTGCTTTTCTATGGGAAGCAAATGTGGCAGTAAATTTAGCCCTATTTGAACTTGGTTAATTTTTGGAAGAACAAACTTCAGAAATGTTCATTAAATTTTATTAGTACTTTCATCCTCATTTCTCAAAATATATTATTTTGTTGAAATAATTCCAGTGATGAAGAAAGTAACATTCTAAGCATTTTTTATAAAATTGGATATAAATTCTCCGTATATCTTATTTTTTACACTTTAGTTAACTGAAACACATATTATGTACATTTCTATTTATTATCTTGAGTTGTTCACATGACTCGTTTCCTTAACGTATTTAATTTCTTCAGATGCTTACAAACAATTAGTCTAAAATTTTGTAATATGCAATATATAAATATTTTCTGTTTAAGAGATAAGGATACAATAAAATATTGTTATTACTTTTGGTAAAACCACCGGGTCCCTAGTTGAACAGATCCAATAAAAGTGAATCAGATAACTTGATTTGTTCATTCAATAAAATCCCCGAATTTCTAAATCGGTTTATTTCCATACTTTCCAACTGATTCAGTTTTAGGCCCTTATTTTCTTTATGTAAAATCCTAAAATGTTTGTCAAAATCATGTTTCTCTTTTATTAGATGTAAAATAAAATAAGAAGAAACGGTTTTTTACTTGATAGAAGGATTATTACAAAATTTGAATATCAAAACAGATTTAATCTGTTGTCTTCTACAATTTTAATTTCAAAAAATTCTTTGAAGAAACTTTAAGAATTAAATTAATGTCTTTATAAGCACTGCTCATATTTGATAGACGTATAAAGTCAAAATTCATCATACAATATCAAACGGAATTAAGAAAAACCAACGAATATAAATTGTCAATTGAAATTAAAATATAAATAAGCAAACATTTTTTGTTTCGTTCCAGGCATTAGTAATGAACTCTTCAGACAAACTTACGAAGCCCTGTTTGTTACAAAATGTATTGTTTTCTGATCCCATATTAATGAAAAATAACTCTTTCTCAAAAATATAAAACATAATTTCAAGAACTTCTCAAAAACTAATTTATTTGAAATATTCAATATATTTAAATAAATTACTTCAAAAAATCTCAAAACATGTAGCACATCCTCAAGAAATAATTAAAGTTACGATAAGATCAGTTCTTGAGGATGTGCTACATGTTTTGAGATTTTTTGAAGTAATTTATTTAAATATATTGAATATTTCAAATAAATTAGTTTTTGAGAAGTTCTTGAAATTATGTTTTATATTTTTGAGAAAGAGTTATTTTTCATTAATATGGGATCAGAAAACAATACATTTTTTAACAAACAGGGCTTCGTAAGTTTGTCTGAAGAGTTCATTACGCATGCCTGGAACGAAACAAAAAATGTTTGCTTTTTATATTTTAATTTCAATTGACAATTTATATTCGTTGGTTTTTCTTAATTCCGTTTGATATTGTATGATGAATTTAGACTTTTTACGTCTATTAAATATGAGCAGTGCTTATAAAGACATTAATTTAATTCTTAAAGTTTCTTCAAAGAATTTTTTGAAATTAAAATTGTAGAAGACAACAGATTAAATCTGTTTTGATATTCAAATTTTTTATTAGATGTTTCGCATACGTAGAATCCTACTTATTATTTAGGATATCCATTATTCTAGTATCTCATGATAATTGAGAATTGCCTGACAAATGTGATTTGTTTCTTTTTGGTTTTGCGTTTTTTTTTTAAATGTAATAAGAATATAAAAATGCTATCTATGAAATATACCCTATGCTAAAAACTGGGGAAAACACATATAATTCCCTCACTCTCTATGGAAAACCATCATCATAAAAAAATGCCTCAATAATATAGATATAAACATATCTTACAGAACTAACAATTCATTAGGAACTGTTATAAAAAAACGCAAAAATCAAAAGGAACAAATCACATTTGTCAGGGGTTTATCTATTATCATGCGGTACCTGTTCAAAAATTCATATTGGATGAACCAGAAGACGTTTCAACAGTAGAATAATGGAACATAGACGTTCCTTCCTCAATAATAACTTGGATTATATGTATGCAAAACATCTAATTAAAGAGAAACATGATTTTGACTAACGTTTTAGGATTTTACATAAAGAAAATAAGAGTCTAAAACTGGACCCAGGAAAGTATGGAAATAAACGGATTTAGAAATTCGAGGAATTTATTGTACGAACAAATTGAATTACCTGATTCACCTTTGTTGGATCTATTCAACTAGGAACCGGGTGGTTTTACTAAAAGCTATATCCATATTTTATTTTATCCTTGTCTCTAAACAGAAAATATTTATATATTGCATGTTACAAAATTTCAGAGTAATTGTTTGTAAGCATCTGAAGAAGTTAACTATGCTAACGAAACGCGTCAATAGAAATCTACATATACAGGTATGGAAAAGACAGTTGGAAACATAGGAAATTCAATGTTAATCTAGAGGACCATGAATGTCCAGTGGAGCAATGGAAGAATCAAAATGTCAGCGGGATACGATAATGAATAAACGACTGTTCTTTCTCAATGGCAGGGGGGGGATGCTTCAATCGAAACGAGGCTCTGCACTGCTTTCAGTTCAGCAATTAGAATCATTCGTACTTCAAACGTGGAATTCGTTAGTCCATATCGGTTGAAAATAAAGTAAATCGAAATGTTCAGTGTAGAAGAAAAAATTCAGATCATAAAATGGTACTTTGGTGGTGAATCAATTCAAGAGACATTGAAGTCATTTATTGTTGCCTTTGAAGATAGGTCAGTTCCTTCAAGTTCGGCTATTTCTAAAATAATTGAAAAAATTCGAGAAATGTGGGTGTTTACGAACATGCAGGCATTGATGAAATAGATGTGTGTGCTGCTGTGGAAACCAGTGCACCTTGTTCGAGTAAACAAATTCCTGAACAAGTCGATATGAGCGATGGAAGTGTTCGGAATATTTTGAAAAGGAATGGCTACCGATGTTATAAGGTTCAAACAAACCAAGAAATTTTTCTAGAAGACCTTATCAAACAAATGGAATTTTGTGAAACTAATGTAAGTAAATGAAAATAGTTTATTCCTTAACAATATTTTATTCACTAATGAGTTATCGTTTTCCTTAAATAGAAAACATAACCCATCAGTAGTAAGATATTGGTCTAGGAAGAATAATTATCTGAGTATTCCTGTGCGTACCCAGTATCCCCAAAAACCATATGTTTGGACTGGGATTCTTTATTGATGGTAATCTTAACGCTGCCAAATAGCTGGAGCTGTTACAGAACCAAATTATTCCGACAATTCGACAACTCCCCATCAATTTCGATGATATATGGTTGCAACAGGATGGTTTTTCAAGTCACAATGCACGAGCAGTCACACAATATCTCAGGACGACTTTTTCGTCATTTCTACAAATGCCACGATCAAATGGCCCCCCAGATCACCAGATATATCTCTCAATGATTTTACGTCATTTCTACAAATGTTTTTTCTACAAATGTTTTTACGTCATTTCTACAAATGCCACGATCAAATGGCCCCCCAGATCACCAGATATATCTCTCAATGATTTTTTCTTTTGGTTTATGGGCATGAAATTAATGGAGCGACGAATATTAATGAATTAATATTCAAAACAATCCAACTTTGCGCCAAAATAGCAACTATGCTGAATCACAGATATGAGATTATCTCTTTATAATAGATTTGGCTACTATTTGGCTCAACAAGGTGGATTATTCGAACATTTAATTTAAATTTGTCGGCCTTCGATTTCGCATTTTTAAGAATTTGTTTTTGTTTTCTAATTTTCGTAGAATTTATTTTATTTTCAGGCCAGTTATGGCGATAAGGAACCTGAGTACTCATTTTCACAGAGAAAATTATTTGTCTCATTAATTGTGGCAAATAAATTCCTCTCATACAGTCAAATAAGATTGTCATATTTATTTTCAAACGATATGGTCTAACGAATCCCATATTTAGAGTGCGAATGATTCTGATTGCTTGACTGAAAGCAGTGCAGAGCCTCTTTTCGATCGAAGCATCTCCTCCCACTGTGATTGAGAGAGAACAGTCGTTTATTCGTCATCGCATAGAGCTGAGGTTTTGATTCTTCCATTGCTCCACTGGACATTCGTGGTCCTCTAGATTAACATTGAATTTCCTATGTTTCCAACTGTCTTTTCCATACCGGTATATGTGTTTCATTTAACTAAAGTGTGCTATGGATTGAGTAGTCCAGTGATAGATAACAAAGTAATTTCTTATTTCGATTTCTATCTAGTAAAGGCCAACACGATAGGAAACTTATTTTTTACAACATTTAAAACCATTTCCTTATGGAAGTTCTAGATTTTAGAATGATTTTTAAAACCATTGAGAGGAAATGTGAAAATTGGAGTTTCCATAAGAATGAAAAATATATTACAAGCTAATTTCTGTCAAAACTTAGGAATTTCAAGTATAATTGAATTTTTTCAATCAAAATCGTCTGAATACAGTATTTAATATGTGATTTGTCAATACCGAATAAAATTTTTGTCACAGAGATCTATGAAGCCACTGAAAGAAATTTTTTTTATTAATTGAATAAAAGCTACAAAGAGAAAAAAGTTAATATGACGTTAATTAAGAAAATGTATATAAGACAGTAATTTATTTCCACAAAAATGTTTGTACCAATACAACAATTGTTTCACCACGATGTGGCTTCTTCAGGTATTACATTGTACTGTCTGATGGTATTGAGTGTAACCGAGTTTATATACATTTTTAGGTACGTGACCAAATAATAGAAGCACAAGTCATAAAAACTCTAGGTGTTTATTGGATTTTGCCGCTAAAAATGCCATTAAGGAAAAATATTCAGTAATGGAGAATGATCGACATCTGCTTGTTCGTTCAAAAGGATTTTACGGGCATTATACCTGTTGATTTCAAGAAATTCTAAAAGTGTTAATCTAGAACTTTTGCTTTCAACGTGGATAATTTCATAATTATTGTTGAAATTATGCCCGAATTCCTTAAGATGATTAGCATATGTCGAATGCACAGAATTGGATATATAACCCCTTTGGTGTTCTTGGATACGTTTCTTGAATGATCTACCAGTCTGGCCAATGTATACTAAAGGGCAATCTTTGCAAGTTAACTTGTAGACTCCGGATTTATTTTCTTTATTTGTACGATCTTTATTGTTTTTTATGTAGGTACTAAGGTTATTAATTGTCTTAAAAGCCGCGTTATAATTGAAATAACTTTTGAAATATTTAGCAATATTTTCAGATAATCCATTGACATAAGATAACGAAAAATATTTCTGTGTATTGTCCTCTTTTATGATTGGGTACACGAGATTTAATGCCATTTTCTTTTGTTTATTGGATACCATTTTGTCTATAAGAAAAGGATTGTAACCGTTGTTTGACGCTATTTGTTTAATAATATTTAATTCTTTCATAAAGTTTTCTGAATTTAAAGGGACATTCAATAATCTATGAATAAAACTATTATATGCTGACATCTTTTGGTTAGTGGGGTGGTTTGAAGTTTTATGTATTGTGATGTCTGTATGTGTTGGTTTGTGAAAAATACTAAAATCATGTAAATTATTTAATCTTGTTATAGTGAGGTCAAGAAAATTAATACTTTGATTCTGTTAGTATTAATTATTTTTTAGTATTAATTTTCTTGACCTCACTATAATAAGATTAAATAATTTACATGATTTTAGTATTTTTCACAAACCAACACATACAGACATCACAATTCATAAAACTTCAAACCACCCCACTAACCAATGGATGTCAGCATATAATAGTTTTATTCATAGATTATTGAATGTCCCTTTGAATTCAGAAAACTTTATGAAAGAATTAAATATTATTAAACAAATAGCGTCAAACAACGGTTACAATCCCTTTCTTATAGACAAAATGGTATCCAATAAACAAAAGAAAATGACATTAAATCTCGTGTACCCAATCATAAAAGAGGACAATACACAGAAATATTTTTCGTTGTCTTATGTCAATGGATTATCTGAAAATATTGCTAAATATTTCAAAAGTTGTTTCAATTATAACGCGGCTTTTAAGACAATTAATAACCTTAGTACCTACATAAAAAACAATAAAGATCGTACAAATAAAGAAAATAAATCCGGAGTCTACAAGTTAACTTGCAAAGATTGCCCTTTAGTATACATTGGCCAAACTGGTAGATCATTCAAGAAACGTATCCAAGAACACCAAAGGGGTTATATATCCAATTCTGTGCATTCTACATACGCTAATCATCTTAAGGAATTCGGGCATAATTTCAACAATAATTATGAAATTATCCACGTTGAAAGCAAAAGTTCTAGATTAACACTTTTAGAATTTCTTGAAATCAACAGGTATAATGCCCGTAAAATCCTTTTGAACGAACAAGCAGATGTCGATCATTCTCCAGTACTGAATATTTTTCCTTAATGGCATTTTTAGCGCAAACTCCAATAAACACCTAGAGTTTTTATGACTTGTGCTTCTATTATTTGGTCATGTACCTAAAAATGTATATAAACTCGGTTATACTCAATACCATCAGACAGTACAATGTAATACCTGAAGAAGCCACATCGTGGTGAAACAATTGTTGTATTAGTACAAACATTTTTGTGGAAATAAATTACTGTCTTATATACATTTTTTTAATTAAAATGAGTTTCCACCAAGTAAAGATCGAATCTATAAAATAATATGACATTAGTGTGCTATTCACAAATTTCTGTACAATTTGACAAAATTTAGTTTTTTATTTTACTTCTCACTTAAACTTTTTCATTAAAATTTGCTTTGCAGAGCATTATTTTTTTTCTTTGGTAATGAATTCAGGGGATTCATGTACCTCTAGAAAATAAATAAAATAGTTCTGACTATGAAGTTTTAACTATGAGTCATTTAATTTTGCCGTGTATTTTGGAAAGTTTTCCCATATGTCATAGTGACACTCTGTGTGATTTTTCAGTGTGTTAAATAGCATAAAGATAACTGAAAATATACAATAGATTTAAAGAGTTAATTAATAGTATACAAATCATTCATCTTGATTTTAAAATGTTACTTTATGAATTTGTAGATGATTGTGTGAAAGGTAGAGGCCGTTTTTATCAAGGAAAAGTCAATGTAACAAAAAATGGAGTATATTGCCAAAGATGGGATTCGCAATTTCCGCATTCCCACATATCGCCACCAAATGTTTTTCCAGAAATGGAAAACGCAGAAAATTATTGTAGAAATGCAGGAGGAGAAGAAGTTAGACCATGGTGTTACACTTCGGACACCACGAAAAGATGGGAGTATTGTGATATACCTTTTTGTCCAAACTCTGTTGTTGTTGATAAAGAAGATATAAGTATAATGATGGATGACTTAACTCCGACAAAACTCATCATTATTTCTGTCAGTGGATTATTACTTATCATTATTATAATGCTTTTAGTTCTATTATGTCATCGTATGCATAAGAGGTTACTCGGATATAATCCTGCTGTGGCCACAGAAGTAAACATTGATATGAATAAATTACCTAGCAATATGGCTTATCACAGGTCAGTAATTTAACATTTTATGAAGAATCTTGTATTCACGAGGTATTCTAGTCAATTTTTTTTTTTTTTTTTTTTTCATTTCACAATATTGGATTTGTTGAACTGTCACTATTTGGTAGTTGATCATAATTAAAACACATTTTTGTGTTCAAATTAGGGCTTCATATTCTTGTTACTGGAGCTTCTAGTATTAGGATATCTTCAAACAACCAAATACCTAACAAAGCGTACGAAGTATTTATGCAGGGTTAAATATTAAAGTATGATAACAAGAATACCAAAGGCTATAAGTAAGGGTTTAAGTAGCAACGGTTATTTAAAGACGGTATTAAACATTTTAGATACATGTAGCTCAGCTGAGTAGTTCATTATTTTTATGAACTAATTTGAAAATTTCAATAGACTACAAATAGTTCAACTTCTTGGCTTTTGTTTCTATACATTCTGTCAAGAAAGTACCGGGAATTATCGATTTAAATCTGGCGGGGCAATGAGGCAGGTAAAATTTTTTTTTCCTAGGTTGGTACCACTGTCCTTAATTACTATGCCAAGCTTGAGCGGGATCTGTCAACTAGTGTGTTTGCAACAGCTGATTAAGTCAGTCGATGTCAGAGTGCGTGCCGATTTTTACTATGGGTGATTACGTTGAGCAAAGAATTTGTTTAAAGTTTTGTGTTGCAAATGAATTTTCGTGTGCCGATGCATTGAAAATGTTGCAAAAGGCCTTTGGTGATAATGCTCTATCGAAAACTCGTGCATATCAGTGGTACAGAGCCTTCAAGGACGGTCGTGAAGTGGTCGAAGATTTGCCTCGTTAACGTCGATAAAATTGAGGAAAGGGTGCTGGAAAACCGTCGTACCAGCTTGAGAGAGATAGCACATGATCTTAAGATATCCCACGAGTCCGCACGTACGATTTTGATTGATATTTTGGGCATGAGAAAGGTGGCCGCACGACTCGTACCGAAAGACCTGAATTTTCTTCAAAAACGTCATCGCGAACAGGTTGCTTCAGACATGCTGGATCGCTGTAATTCCGATTCTACATTCATGGAACGCATTATAACTGGTGATGAGACCTGGGTCTACGAGTACGATATGCAAACAAGCCAGCAATCATCGGAATGGGTGGCAAAAAATGAGCCGAAACCGAAAAAACCACGCCAAAGCCGCTCGAAAATGAAGGTGATGCTCATTGTTTTCTTCGATATCCGTGGCGTGGTGCACAACGAATTCGTTCCAGAGGGTCAGACGGTAAACAAGGAGTATTACCTAGGCGTTATGAAACGTTTGCGTGAGCGTATCCGTAAGAAGCGGCCAAATTTGTGGGCGAACAACTCATGGATTTTGCATGACGATAACGCGCCTTCTCACCGAGCTACGATTGTGACTGACTTTCTCGCCAAAAACTCAACAAACGTGCTTCAGCAACCACCGTATTCGCCGAATTTGGCTCCCTGCGACTTTTTCCTCTTCCCAAAACTAAAATTGCCCCTTCGTGGCACCCGTTTTGAGTCGATTGAAGCCATAAAACAAAATTCGGCGCGAGAGCTAAAGTCCATCCCGGAAAGCGCCTATAAAAAATGTTTCGATAATTGGAAGTGCCGTTGGCATAGATGTATTGGAGCAAATGGAGCTTATTTTGAAGGCGACGCAATAAATTTTGACGATTAAATGTAAAAATGTTGTTTTAATTGAAAATTCCCGGTACTTTCTTGACAGAGTAGTTTGTAAAATTTTTAGGTTATAGGTAAAGGGTGGCCAACATTTTCTGTGCAGGTTGCAGTGTGTGCTTATTTTTTGGCGAAATCAATTTGATATTCGATGAATATTGTTTTTAATGCTTACATCTGTTCGTGCTTGGATTTTTTGCGTTAAATAATAAAAAGGATATTTCGTTTTGTTGTTTGAAAACATTTAATTATAAAATTCTGCCCAATTTTTTTCTAATCAACTGTAGCACAATAAAAGAACGACCATTTAGTTCTCCCTGTTGTACTGACTTATCTATTATATTATTATTGAAACTGTTCTTTGCAGCTATTACTTCTATAGTTTTAATACCAGTTTTGCGGTTAGTTTTTGCTAAGGGTAGTGGGAAAGCTCTATAGATAAATTTCACCAAAAATAAGCAAACTTCCACCTTTGTAACCTATTGCATTGAAAATGGAAGACGCCCTTCTAATAATGTAAAAATGGTGTTCATATTACCACGATCCTCACAAAACTTGTCATTACCCATCTTCTCTTTATTTCATAACTAAATGTTAAACTTAAACCCAATCGTAGGACTCTTGCTATGGTTTCAGTAGCACTTGATGCTGCTCTGTTCACAAAATAATTTTTTTTGTCTTCTTATTATACGATCTTTACGAAATTTTGCATTAGCCCTGATGTCGTCAATTTGAATCTAAACGGTTTTAAACTCGATCATGGGAGTGTTACTTTGGTTCATTATAATTCTTCTAAAACCCAAATTTCAGATCAAATCCGATTTGTAGTTTTAGAAAATATTAAGCAAATAAGAGAAATCCTGTATAAATATTCTATGCTTGTTGTTGAGTTTCGGTTTCAGTAAAATCTACAGACTCCACAAAACTCAATGCTATTGAGAGATAGATCCGAGAAAATCTGCAGATTGTGAGATATTCACGTATTTAGACTAAAATACCTCCAGGTTTGAATTGAAATATTCGTACCAATGACAGTTCAGATTTTTCTAAAGTTTTTCATCTTGGTAGGCATGGAACTACTTTGAATCCTAAGTTGGAAAGACTTGAATTTCCTCGAAATGATATCATATACATAAGAGATCTTGGTCAAGGTGCATTTGGAAGAGTATTCCAAGCCAGAGCACCTGGTTTGGTATCTGATGAAGACTTTACAGTAGTAGCAGTAAAAATGCTCAAAGATGATGCTTCTGAAGATATGCAGGATGATTTTGAAAAAGAGGCTTGCCTTTTAGCAGAATTTGATCATCCGAATATAGTTAAACTACTTGGTGTTTGTGCTATGGGAAGGCCAATGTGTTTATTATTCGAATATATGGGAAAAGGAGATCTGAATGAATTTTTAAGGTGATCAATTTGTGTTTTTTCTACAAGAATGTGAGAATTTTTTTTTTTAGGCAATGTTCGCCTTCCAAGTACATGGTAAGAAATGCTGTGGATAGTGAGTTTGAAAATAGAGAAATATTCAAGGACAACCATCTAACTCACCTAGATCTGTTGAATGTAGCTCTACAGATAGCTTCTGGTATGGTGTACCTTTCAGATAGGAAGTTTGTGCATCGAGATCTGGCTACCAGAAATTGTTTGATTAACGATATTATGGTCGTCAAAATTGCTGATTTTGGACTCTCCCAAAAAATTTACTTGCAGGTGATATATTGCACACAAAAGTTCAGTGTTGAAACGATTATTTTTTCACATACATTTAGTTCACAAGCGCTAATGAAGCTGATAGACAATTGTTTTATACTTCCATCTGTTTGAAATTTTTTTTTTTTTTTTCAAAAAAACAAAAGTAAATCTGTTGGTATTAATTCTTCGGAAGCTCAACAGATTAAAATCTAAATAAATCTTATGAAAACATTTAGAATTAAATTTTAAAAAAATCATGTCCTAGATAACACTGTATCACTTTATAGACATTATTATCATTACATGTGGTGGAAATTAACTCATAAAGAATCAAAAGCAATATGAAATAATGATCAAATTATTTAGACATTATTTTATATATCTTTTGATTCTTTATTAGTTAATTTCCACCACATGTAATGATAATATACTACTCTGTCAAGAAAGTAACGGGAATTTTCAATTAAAACAACATTTTTACATTTAATCGTCAAAATTTATTGGGTCGCCTTCAAAATAGGCTCCATTTGCTCCAATACATCTATGCCAACGGCACTTCCAATTATCGAAACATTTTTTATAGGCGCTTTCCGGGATGGACTTAGCTCTCGCGCCGAATTTTGTTTTATGGCTTCAATCGACTCAAAACGGGTGCCACGAAGGGGCAATTTTAGTTTTGGGAAGAGGAAAAAGTCGCAGGGAGCCAAATCCGGCGAATACGGTGGTTGCTGAAGCACGTTTGTTGAGTTTTTGGCGAGAAAGTCAGTCACAATCGTAGCTCGGTGAGAAGGCGCGTTATCGTCATGCAAAATCCATGAGTTGTTCGCCCACAAATTTGGCCGCTTCTTACGGATACGCTCACGCAAACGTTTCATAACGCCTAGGTAATACTCCTTGTTTACCGTCTGACCCTCTGGAACGAATTCGTAGTGTACCACGCCACGGATATCGAAGAAAACAATGAGCATCACCTTCATTTTCGAGCGGCTTTGGCGTGGTTTTTTCGGTTTCGGCTCATTTTTTGCCACCCATTCCGATGATTGCTGGCTTGTTTGCATATCGTACTCGTAGACCCAGGTCTCATCACCAGTTATAATGCGTTCCATGAATGTAGAATCGGAATTACAGCGATCCAGCATGTCTGAAGCAACCTGTTCGCGATGACGTTTTTGAAGAAAATTCAGGTCTTTCGGTACGAGTCGTGCGGCCACCTTTCTCATGCCCAAAATATCAATCAAAATCGTACGTGCGGACTCGTGGGATATCTTAAGATCATGTGCTATCTCTCTCAAGCTGGTACGACGGTTTTCCAGCACCCTTTCCTTAATTTTATCGACGTTATCTTCGACCACTTCACGACCGTCCTTGAAGGCTCTGTACCACTGATATGCACGAGTTTTCGATAGAGCATTATCACCAAAGGCCTTTTGCAACATTTTCAATGCATCGGCACACGAAAATTCATTTGCAACACAAAACTTTAAACAAATTCTTTGCTCAACGTAATCACCCATAGTAAAAATCGGCACGCACTCTGACATCGACTGACTTAATCAGCTGTTGCAAACACATTAGTTGACAGATCCCGCTCAAGCTTGGCATAGTAATTAAGGACAGTGGTACCAACCTAGGAAAAAAAATTTTTACCTGCCTCATTGCCCCGCCAGATTTAAATCGATAATTCCCGGTACTTTCTTGACAGAATGTATGTCTATAAAGAGATACAGTGTTATCTAGGACATGATTTTTCAAATATTCAATTCTTAATGTTTTCATGAGATAAATAAATCTGTTTCGAGGAAATATATTCCCAATCAATAAAATATTTATCATTGTTTCGGTCTTTACTTGACGGAAATTCATCTTGATAATATGAAAGAAACAATGTTCTAATTTCCGCTAATATATTTTATTTCACTACAATTGTAGTGAAATAAAATATAATGAATTCAATGGTTTTCTGCACTGAGATGATATGTTTCTATGTGAAATTGACCAAATATGACATATCTTATTGCACAATGTCTAGGATAGAGATCCCGGTATATGGCTCGATTATTGTCTACATTTAAAGATATGAGGACTGTTCTTATATGTGTAATGAATGGTTAGTGTTTTTTTTTCTAATATTATTTGATATCCTGATACTCCTACTCCTGGATCTACCGTGAAGATCTCTTAGAAGCTTTAGTGTAGCTTGTGCGAGTTAGGAAATTAGTTGTATTCTGACTAGGCTTTGTTATTGTGTCCTTACGCCACCTTATAGTCTAGTCAACAAGTGCCTTTTGCGTCAACTTTTTTCAGCAGCCTCCGAAAATTATGATCAAGGTGTCATTCGATTCGGAATGGCATCTAGATGATTTTTGAAAAAATGAAGTTCCGCTTGCAAAAATTGCAAAAGTTACTAACAATTAACTAAAAAAACGAGGGTTTAGTTTTTTGTAAATATCTCAAAAACTAATAAAGATTTTTGAAATAAAAAAAAAATTCAAAAAGAGGAGGAAATTTCCTAAAAAAAAAAGTGTCGACTCCCGGAATTGTAGTCCCAATATTAATAATTGAAATACGGCCGAAAACGGGTACTCTGGCTTTCGTAAGCCACGCCTACTTTAGACACTTTATTAATAAAAATTATTGTAAGATTAAATATGAAATTTAATAAATGAAAAAATTCAGGGGCATAGTGGATAGATGAATGAACAATAATCCGCCAAAAAAAAATTTTATCTCAATTTTTCAATTAGTTATGCAATAGTTAATTAATAATTTTTTTCTGCTTGGACATGAACATTGCAAGTGTGATAATTGTTAAACTATTAACTTGAGATTTATTTTCCTCCCTTGGAGCAATTTTTGGAAGACTTCAGAATAGATCCCCGTTGGAAAAATTTAAAAATGTTTATTTTTCAGTTGTTTATTAACAATTTTCGTTGTTGCAAAATTAACAACTTAGATTAATCATCGAAAAAAAAAATTTTTTTCAAAATATTATTAATGGTCCGTTTTTATGTTGTAGGAAGCTACATAGAAATATTTTTTTTTAATTTTTATCTCTTATTGTTTAAAAAATTGTTATAAACAAATGCGTTGTTTATAAAATAATTAAAATTTTTTTTAAGGAATATCAATCTTTGATGCACATAATGATTTAAAAAAAAAATGTTTTCCTTGAAAAAACTTTTTTATTACTTAAACACGCATTTGTTAATTAGCAATCGTTCTCCCACTTCTAACTAATATTAAGGAACCATTTTTTCTTTAAAAATCATAATTTATTTTTCATAAACAATCGCTATAAATTTAATAAATAAATTAATAAGAACTAAACTTTTTAGCTAAATTTATTCTTCAACTAATGGAGAATAAATAAGTCTTGAGTTTTTTCATCGTATCTCCATTAGTTTATAAATTATAATAATCTTAAAGATGAAAAACCAGGTGAGGATGACGAAATTAAAGAGAACTTATATTCAAAAATAATAAAAAAAAATCATGTCTGTATTTGTGGCAGGAAGAAAAATAGGGAAAAAAATATAAAGTAAAAATTTATTTGTTTATAACAAATTGTTTATTATATAAACAATGAAAAATGAAATAAAACAAAAATTTTTTTTTACATGGAAAAGAAAAGTAAATCATGATTTTTAAAGAAAAAATGGTTCCTTAATATTAGTTAGAAGTGGGAGAAAAGGATTGTTAATTAACAAATTCGTTTTTAAGCAATAAAAATTTTTTTTTTTTTTTAATCATTATTTGCATCAAAGATTGATATTCCTTAAAAAAAATTTCAATTATTTTATAAACAACGCATTTGTTTATAACAATTTTTTAATCAATGAGAGATAAAAATTTAAAAAAAAATATTTCTATGTAGCTTCTTACAACATAAAAACGGACCATTAATAATATTTTGAAAAAAAAAAAATTTTTTCGATAATTAATCTAAGTTTTTAATTTTGCAACAACGAAAATTGTTAATATTAGGAGTACAAATAAGTTTCCGCCGTACAGAACCCAATTTCCTTGTTTATGAATCATTCCTAATGATTTTGAAAGATGTGAGATTGCTTGCTGAGTGACTTGATGCGCCTCAGCAGCAGATTTCTTTAAATTAAAGAAGTAAACTAATATTTCCCGCAAATGACGCTTACTTGGCTCAAATTTTGACATTTTCAACTTATAAAAATTATATTTTACCAATATAAAATCAATGATATTAATAGGTTATGTTGTTCTTGAATGTCCAAACTATTTTTTTAACCGGTTATCATCTGCGAAAGCTAACCGAAACTCCATGCCGCGTCATCTACAATAAAACGGCGGAAACTTATTTGTACTCCTAATAAAAAACTGAAAAATGAACATTTTTAAATTTTTCCAACGGGGATCTATTTTGATGTCTTCCAAAAATTGCACCAAGAGAGGAAAAAAATCTCAAGTTAATAGTTTAACAATTATGACACTTGCAATGTTCATGTCCAAGCAGAAAAAAATTATTAATTAACTATTGCATAACTAATTGAAAAATTGAGATAAAAATTTTTTTTGGCGGATTATTGTTCATTCATCTATCCAGTATGTACCTGAATTTTTTCATTCATTAAATTTCATATTTAATCTGTTAAAATAATTTTTATTAAAAAAGTGTCCAAAGTAGGCGTGGCTTACGAAAGCCAGAGTACCCGTTTTCGGCCGTATTTTCATCCCTCTGGGAAAATTATTAATATTGGGACTACAATTCCGGGAGTCGACACTTTTTTTTTAGGAAATTTCCTCCTCTTTTTGAATCTTTTTTTTTATTTCAAAAATCTTCATTAGTTTTTGAGATATTTACAAAAAACTAAATCCCTCTTTGTTTTTCAGTTAATTGTTAATAACTTCTGCAATTTTTGCGAGCGGAACTTCATTTTTTTCAAAAATCATCTAGATGCCATTCCGAATCGAATGACACCTTGATCATAATTTTCGGAGACTGTTGAAAAAAAGTTGACCCAAAAGGCACTTGTTGACTAGACTATTAGGCATGGAACTGTTAATTTTTTAACTAACCGTGAAACGAAGAGCGGCCATCCTAGCGAGAAAATTTTTCCTCCGCCAAGATACGAACCCGCACCGAAGAGAAATCTCCGGTTACTAACCGGCCGTTTAAACCGACATTCATGACAAGATTATTTCAAAGAGTATTCTAATATACATATCCATATATCTTCCTAGATCTTCACAGAAGATCTAGGAGTATCAGGATAATAATAATAATATATGAGGGGTAATATTAGATTTTATTTTTGTGTAGGAATTTTCTCTATTATACTGGGTATCTTAATCTAGTTCAAGATTTTCTATTAAATTATCTCCATACATTCTGTCAAGAAAGTACCGGGAATTATCGATTAAAATCTGGCGGGGCCATGAGGCAGGCTTTTCCTAGGTTGGTACCACTGTCCTTAATTACTATGCCAAGCTTGAGCGGGATCTGTCAACTAGTGTGTTTGCAACAGCTGATTAAGTCAGTCGATGTCAGAGTGCGTGCCGATTTTTACTATGGGTGATTACGTTGAGCAAAGAATTTGTTTAAAGTTTTGTGTTGCAAATGAATTTTCGTGTGCCGATGCATTGAAAATGTTGCAAAAGGCCTTTGGTGATAATGCTCTATCGAAAACTCGTGCATATCAGTGGTACAGAGCCTTCAAGGACGGTCGTGAAGTGGTCGCCCATCGACGGCTTCGATCGAAGATAACGTCGATAAAATTAAGGAAAGGGTGCTGGAAAACCGTCGTACCAGCTTGTGAGAGGTAGCACATGATCTTAAGATATCCCACGAGTCCGCACGTACGATTTTGATTAATATTTTGGGCATGAGAAAGGTGGCCGCACGACTCGTACCGAAAGACCTGAATTTTCTTCAAAAACGTCATCGCGAACAGGTTGCTTCAGACATGCTGGATCGCTGTAATTCCGATTCTACATTCATGGAACGCATTATAACTGGTGATGAGACCTGGGTCTACGAGTACGATATGCAAACAAGCCGGCAATCATCGGAATGGGTGGCAAAAAATGAGCCGAAACCGAAAAAACC
Source organism: Megalocaria dilatata (assembly GCA_034642435.1). Classification (NCBI taxonomy): domain Eukaryota; kingdom Metazoa; phylum Arthropoda; class Insecta; order Coleoptera; family Coccinellidae; genus Megalocaria; species Megalocaria dilatata. The sequence goes on from CM067863.1 coordinate 14,524,660, forward strand.
ACGCCAAAGCCGCTCGAAAATGAAGGTGATGCTCATTGTTTTCTTCGATATCCGTGGCGTGGTGCACTACGAATTCGTTCCAGAGGGTCAGACGGTAAACAAGGAGTATTACCTAGGCGTTATGAAACGTTTGCGTGAGCGTATCCGTAAGAAGCGGCCAAATTTGTGGGCGAACAACTCATGGATTTTGCATGACGATAACGCGCCTTCTCACCGAGCTACGATTGTGACTGACTTTCTCGCCAAAAACTCAACAAACGTGCTTCAGCAACCACCGTATTCGCCGGATTTGGCTCCCTGCGACTTTTCCTCTTCCCAAAACTAAAATTGCCCCTTCGTGGCACCCGTTTTGAGTCGATTGAAGCCATAAAACAAAATTCGGCGCGAGAGCTAAAGTCCATCCCGGAAAGCGCCTATAAAAAATGTTTCGATAATTGGAAGTGCCGTTGGCATAGATGTATTGGAGCAAATGGAGCCTATTTTGAAGGCGACCCAATAAATTTTGACGATTAAATGTAAAAATGTTGTTTTAATTGAAAATTCCCGGTACTTTCTTGACAGAGTAGTATAGTAAGTTGTTCTCATATGTATAATGATTTTGTATTTTATGAAAATGCCATTTTAGTCAATTAAAGGCTGCTCTGATTTGTTTATTATATCTCCCTAGTATGTAGTACATAGGCGGATGTAGTTTTCTTTTGTAAAAGAAGGCAAGTTATAGCCCTCTGAAAGAAATACATTATTCTTTCTTTTTGGATCGGTTCTTTCTGTGACTGATGTCAACAAATTTTATTTAATTTGCAGGATTATTATAAGGGCAGCGAGAGAGATGCGATTCCAGTAAGATGGATGCCTTTAGAAAGTATTCTGTACAATAAGTACACACCTGAATCTGATGTTTGGGCATTCGGAGTATGCCTATGGGAAATTTTCTCATTTGCCTTGCAGCCTTACTTTGGAATGACACATGAAGAAGTTGTGAAATTCCTGAAAGCTGGAGAGGTGCTGCTCAGCCCAGAAAACACCCCAGCAGCTGTTTATGATGTTATGAAACAGTGTTGGGCCCAAAAGCCCAGTGACAGACCCAGTTTTAGAGCGATACACCAGTCTTTGACAGCTATTCACACAAACATGTTATCTCAACCAATAATGACATAAATAATTTTTTGTGATATATATACCATTTTTTATTGTGACTGAATGAAAGTATGAGTGATTAATTGAATTGTATTGATTTTTTCTATATATGTGACTGAATAAACTTATAAAATCAAAAAAATAAACCAGTTTTTTGTTTTTTGATTATAATGAAATTATATTCGAAGGTGCGTCTTTTTTAACAGCAGAAAAAACTTGTTAAATCAAACCATACCACAAAAATTGTCCATAACGGAAATGTTTTAAAATGAGGCAGGTGTATGATTTGCAATCATTGATATAAATACGCGCCTGGAATTGAGATATTTCGGATAATTGTTGTGAATAGTGCGAAATAATACAGAGTGGATATGTGCTTATGATGAATAAAAATAAACACTGAATTCTATGTTCTGTCATACGAAAGCCGAATAAACGTCATTTTGGACATTTTAGAACTTTCCTCTTAAAGAAACGGAAAATTTGATGAAAATGAAAAATGCATGGTTGAAAGGCTTCTCTCCCTTCGACCCGAATCGTTACATATTGGAAATAAAGAGCGCAAAAAGAATACATGAAACGGTACTTGATATAGTTTTAATACTTTTTGTCCAAATCAGATGGAAAAAAAGTTAAAAAAATCTCGTGATTTATCTTCACGAAATGATGCATGAGGCTTCGTGTCGTTATTTCACATCTAAATACTGAATTTAAACTCGATCAGAATTCTACTTTCGAAAATATTCAAAGAATGAACTTTTAAATGACACTAACTCAGGAATCATTTAGCTGATTCTATCCATTTTTCAACATTGCCGATATATTCAAACTCCGAGCCTACCCTGAAAATTTCAACGGTCTAGGCCTCTTTGTTCGGAAAAAAGCGTTTTTATCTCCAGTCGTTCACCTCGACGGACGATCCTCATGAAATTTGGTGTAAATTTTCGTATTATCATCATACATCTAAATAACAAATTTGACTGTGATTGGATCAGTAATTTCGGAAATGTCCGTGAAATGAGAAAAAGTTTCGAATCTGAATACTGAGGAACTATTGGAGCGTATTGGCCAATGACGAACGTGACCTTACTGTGAAAATTACAGACATTTGGGCAAAACAAACGCCCAAAAGTTTTCATCCATTTTGCCAGAAGCAATTCAGAAAATTCTCGTGTATTATCTTCACGTGCATCAGCCTTCGTGTCGTTAATTCACCTCTAAATACTAAAAAAAAATCGGCCTCTGTTGACCTTGTTTAAAATGAGGTTATCGATTTCTAAATTATCTTCAGTACTCGCTCCATAGAAAGACCATACTTTCCTTGTTTACTGAATATTCGCCGTTCCATTGAAACCCTAAGATATTCAATCGGATTTGGCTCAGGGGAATCCTCAGACATTTCCCAGTAATTCACGTTCCAGATGTACTGTGTGTAAAATGTTAGTTGGAAAGTCGATCCGATTTCTATTTTAACCTGGATTACACTCGTCCACTTCTACTGCTACTCGTGTGCCCAAAGATTCCCAGAAATACTTCTGCAGTCGGCAGTATCGACAGCCAGTGAGTGTTAATACTCCTTCATTTCCCTCGCGATCAAGTTTTAGCAATGGTGGATGACGAAAGTACAGCCACAGCGCTTTGTCTAATTGATTTGTATAAATATGTGAGCATCTGGAAAACATACATGGGCCCCAAAATCCTTTCTATGATATCGAACGCAAACCAAATTGGTTGGTACACATCATCTGCGCCTGACCCAGATCTAAAAGAGTTCTGTTTTCTCTTGAGAAGAGGCCCATATGCAGCCATAAGTGATTTTTTCTTAGCTCTCAGTTCCTCAATTGTAATATCCCTCATACCAAGGGCGTAGATATGGGGGGTACTGGAGGTAATTACCCCCCCAAAGATTCCAAAATATAAAATTTAAAAATTCCAGCCAAGATGAAATACGATAATTTTTTCCTAATAATAAAATCATTATATTTTTCTTCGAAACCGACACGGCAGTAAAGAAGATGTACTTTTATTGCGCTACGAGCACATCGACGTCCCAGATTATTATTAGTTTCCTTTATCTATTCACTTTGCCGCCCCGTATTTTGCAACATGTGATTTTAGCCATCGTCATCGACTTACCCCATGTTATCGTTTTTTTGTATCATTCTCGTTACGCGGTTTCAATACTACAGTTCAAAATATTCATTGAGTTATTCGCATCGAAAAAATTGTATACATATTTTGTTGTATCATTTGATGTGCTTTATTTAAATTCCAGTTTAATTGTGTGAATTTCGATTTGAATATATAAGGTAAGGACAAAAGAGTAATCAAAAAATATAATTATTTCGAGTTTTTCGGATCAATTTTCGTATTAAAAACTCTTTTCTCAGATTATAGTATGAGCAAACGTACTCGTCAGAACACTTTTGGGTTGTTCATCAAAAGTATGAAGAAGGCTTGGTTTGAAACTGTAGTAACACTACGAAACTCGAGTGACTGTATATCAGTAAATAAAAGTGGTAGAAAACAAAGTAATTTCTGATTTCATTCCAATTAAAATGAACTATCACAAAGTAACGGACTACTCCATCCGACACTTTGTGTATGTTCATCGAAAATATAATGAAGGCTAAAGTTTCTTCTGAGCTCCAGGTTTGTCATTTTGAAACAAATGATGATTCTACATCTGGTATTTCTGGAATTACCGATAGAAATATTGAGTCGAAGTTGGAATCGCCGTCGGCTATAATAAAGACAGAATTGAGAGCAGAATTGTCCACTGATGCTACTGGTCCTTCATCAGATGAAACTGATATAGGAAATTATATCGGTGAGATTAATATTTCGGAGTTCGTAAAATATATCATATTGAAGAATGCTTTTGTTCCTGGAAGGGATTTCAAATTTCCATACTCTGTACATCGAAAGAATAACAAGGATATTAAATGTTATTTATCACAAAATCATTTTCGTTATTTCTCCGGGTTGACTGATTTAAAATTTTTAGACGGTATTTTTTGTAAATCATGTGTTTTATTTGCTAAATATGGAGGTATTCATAAAGCCACGGCTATTAAAGAGCTAAAAAAAATGTATATGAGACAGTAATTTATTTCCACAAAAATGTTTGTACTACTACAACAATTGTTTCACCACGATGTGGCTTCTCCAGGTATTACATTGCACTGTCTGATGGCATTCAGTGTAACCGAGTTTAAATACATTTTTAGGTACGTGACCAAATAATGGAAGCACAAGTCATAATAACTCTAGATGTTTATTGGAGTTTGCCGATAAAAATACCATTAAGGAAAAATATTCAGCAATGGGGACTTATCAACATCTGTTTGTTCGTTCAAAAGGATTTTACGGGCATTATACCTGTTGATTTCAAGAAATTCTAAAAGTGTTAATCTAGAACTTTTGCTTTCAACGTGGATAATTTCATAATTATTGTTGAAATTATGCCTGAATTCCTTAAGATGATTAGCATATGTCGAATGTACAGAATTGGATATAACCCCTTTGGTGTTCTTGGACACGTTTCTTGAATTATTTACCAGTCTGGCCAATGTATACTAAAAGGCAATCTTTGCAAGTCAACGTGTAGACTCCGGATTTATTTTCTCTATTTGTTCGATCTTTACTGTTTTTTATGTAGGTACTAAGGTTATAAATTGCCTTAAAAGCCGCGTTATAATTGAAACAACTTTTGAAATATTTAGCAATATTTTCAGATAATCCATTGACATAAGATAACGAGAAATATTTCTGTGTATTGTCCTCTTAAATCTCGTGTACCCAATCATAAAAGAGGACAATACACAGAAATATTTCTCGTTATCTTATGTCAATGGATTATCTGAAAATATTTCAAAACTTGTTTCAATTACATTAGCCAGACTGGTAGATCATTCAAGAAACGTGTCCAAGAACACCAAAGGGATTATATATCATATTCTGTACATTCGACATATGCTAATCATCTTAAGGAATTCAGGCATAATTTCAACAATAATTATGAAATTATCCACGTTGAAAGCAAAAGTTCTAGATTAACACTTTTAGAATTTCTTGAAATCAACAGATTATACCTGTTGATTTCCGTAAAATCCTTTTGAACGAACAAGCAGATGTCGATCATTCTCCATTACTGAATATTTTTCCTTAATGGTATTTTTAGCAGCAAACTCCAATAAACACCTAGAGTTTTTATGACTTGTGCTTCCATTATTTGGTCACGTACCTAAAACTGCATTTAAACTCGGTTACACTGAAGAAGCCACATCGTGGTGAAACAATTGTTGTAGTAGTACAAACATTTTTGTGGAAATGAATTACTGTCTCATATACATTCTTTTAATTAAAATGAGTTTCCACCAAGTAAAGACCGAATCAATCAAATTTCTATTGAAAAGCTTGTGGTTAGTTCATTAGAGAAGTATTCAAAACTATTCAGTAAAGATGGAGATCTGGCTGTCCATAATAACACAAATTACCAAAAGGAAGCAATGCATTCTTCTGAATGCTTCTTGAAATCTGATGAGAACCGTGAAATCAATGTTATCAACATGCTTGACTCGAAACGCTTGGAATAAATAAGTGAAAATAAAAGAAAAGTAAAGGCCATTTTGAGCACTGTAAATTTCCTAGCAAAAAAAATATCCCTTTACGAGGTCATGTGAGTAGGTAGGATTTGACTGAAAAATCTGATATAAATGAGGGAAATCTCAGAGAATTTTTACGACACCGAATAGAAACCTGCGGAGATGACCAAATACTCACTAAGTGTTGTGGTGATCAAATTTTGTCTAAGATTATGGCGAAAATTGAAGCCTCAAAATATTATAGTGAAACGAAACTACAGATGTTAGCAATATTTCCCAAATGTCGATCGTTATCCGCTATTTGGATGAAAAACTAGATGTGAGATAATATTTTGTCGGCTTTCTCTATTGTCATGCAGAAAATTATGATGACTTCACAAAAGAACCAGTCCTATTCGGCAAAATATTAGGAAATACGGTGTTAAAGTACATAAAAAAAATGGATTGTCGTTTAAAAATTGCGTGGGTATTGGAAGTAATAACTGCAGTGTCATGCTGTCGGAACAAAAAGGAGCAGTGTCGGAATTACAAAAATTGTTGAAAAATGCTGTGAAGTGTCCTTGCTACAATCATAGTCTCAATTCATCGATTTCCAAAAGTAGTGACGTTCAAGATATAAGAAATTCTATAGGTGTCATAAAAGATTCTATTCATTTTTTCAAATCGTCTCCTAAAGGAGCCAAAGTTCCTGAAATGGTCAATGATGATAAAAAGTTGATAAGTTTATGCGAATTCCGTTGGGCGGAACGACATGATTCAATCATACGTTTCAAGGTTTGTTTCGAAAACATTATTGAATGTTTGGAATTAATTGCTCAATGGTAAGATGAAGAAAATTCTTCAAAGGCCCGATTACTTGTAGATTATCTAACAACATTTATTGTTTCTCTATATTATTTTTAGTAAATGACATTACATCTTTGTTGGAAGAAAAAAGGACCGATGTGGAGACCTGTTTCAAAGCGATATTTGTAGAAGTAGAATTGCTTCGTTCAAAAATGAATTTAAATGTAGTCAAGCCCAGGACTACTGAAATTCAAATCAGCCGAGTTAACACTCCAGCTGATTCAATCGAAGATTATTTCAGAAGGAGTATTTTCATTCCATTGTTAGGTAATGTACAGGTGGATCTAAAATTTTGTTTCCATAATGAATGTTTTCGAAGTTTTTGATATAAATGATTTGATTCCCCCCAAAATCGTTGAATTAAAAGGGAAATATGATTTTAGTTTTAAGTATAATTTATCCATGTTCAATTTCTCTAATTCTTCTAACTCAATTCTTAGACTTCCAAAGAAATGACTGATATCTATCAATATAATTATAATAATGCAAAATTCTGAGACCAATCGAGCCCCGCACCACGATCTTTCCTCGACGATCTTCTTAGTTTTTCCATCGTGCCAAGACTTTCCGACAAACTCTATTTTGGCCCTTTTAATACCTTAAACGAGTCGGTTTGCTCCTTCCAAATTTTTAAGTTCGTTCACACAAAATTCCTACTTGGCAATTCTCGAAAGCTCCGGTTCTTATTAGACCGCTCGTGTCGATTTCGCGATTTCGTTAACGTTAGCGTTCGCCCACTCATACCAATACACTTTCTGGTCAGTAACTCATTCTGAAGGATTATATTTACATTTTGCACATCAGCTCTTGTTAACTTTTTTAATCTGTAGCTTATTATTACAACATATAGGCCAGAGTAAAGAAATTTCCTTTCATGAAGCCGTTCGTTTGTGCCTCGAAAGTGAATTCCTAAGTTAAACTACTCTGGAGATAATAATAAACTAATTAATTCAGGGACACCTCGCTTTAAATTTGCTATTGTCCACTGGATTAACCCCTGTATAATTACAGCCCTTTCATGAATTCTCTATCTTGTTGGATTACCACACACATACACACACGAAGTCAACCTGTTTCAGGATGAATACCAGATCGGAATTCGTCCGTGAACAGTAAAGAAGGCCATTCTTTTTTTTTCCCTAGTTCAAATATTTGGCTTTTTAGTGAGGCAAAACGAGACAGCAACTGGCAGGGTACACTAGAAAGCATACTCAATATAAAAAGAAGATTATAAAGGCTCAACTTTCGAGTCTTTTGTGAAATGATAACTTTCACTCCTGCAGCGGCCAGACTACATAAAGCCATATCAAAAGGGGAACTGACCCCAAAAGTCGCTTGAAAAGCCTGACGTTTCATACATGAAAGGAGAAGAGGAACGGTCAATTCTTCTTCTCAAATTACAAAAACACATTATTTCCAGGTAGTGAACCCACAATAAATATTGAGACAGCAATGAACTACACCAAATACTCCCGAAAGTAGGATTGGACATTGATAGGAAAATATTTAGGAGATAACAGTTAGAATCGGCAATAATTACCTTTCAGCCTCACAAATCGCCAGGAGTAGATAGGATATTTCCGGCAGTCGTACAGAAAGGAGCGGAGAAGATTATTCCTCATCTGCTAAGGATCACAAGAAGCTGTTAAGCTCTTGGTCAAGTACCTAGTAAATGGAGAAGGGCAAGGGTAACCTTAATACCAATAATAGGGAAGAAAGATCATTCACCTATTTGCTTGACATAGTTTTTATTTAAGAATGAGATAGAGATTGAGAAAGAAGTGGATAAGCATAGAAGACAGAGAATCTGGAGAAAACACCACTTTATATATGTCAGCATTATTACAGAGCGGGTCGATCTACAGAGAATGCCCTGTTTGAACTGACCGAAACCATCCAGAGAACTCTGGATGACAAAAAGATTAGCTTACTAAAGCAAATCTAACAGTATGAGGAAAACCCTCTACAAAGTATAAAGACTTGCCTGTGTGTGCATCACTGGAGCTATGAGGACATGCCCAACTGGGGCACTGAAGGTTATCATCTCTCCATCCAGTGATTGGCTCATTGAAAAATGCATTGAAATGATCCTAGAAAGAAACTATCAGAAATGTGAAATAGCTATCCACTCTGATAGTCAATCTACTATTAAAGCTTTAAGCTCAATCAATGATTCAAAACTGATATGGAAGTACCGAAGAAAATTTAATGAAGTAGGCAAAAATAATAGGGCCTCTTTAGTCTGGGTTCTCGGTCACACGGAGATCAAAGGAAAGGAGGCCAAGGTACTTGATAGAAAAGCAGCCTTTCATTGGCTCGAAACCCTTTTGTGGTATAGGAAAGTGCACTTATAAGGAAGAGTTTCTAAAGAAGGAAGAAAACATAATAATAATACTCTGGTGGAATTTTCAAGCATTCCAAAAAGTTTCTTGGGAACTTTGATACTGCAAGATCTAAAAAGTATTTGGATCTCGGTAAAAATAATGCTTCACCTCCTCACTTTTACTGGGCATTGCCACCTCAGGAAGCGTTTGATGGGAATAGCTTTAGCAGACAATGTCGCGTGCAGATTCTGTGGGGAGGAGGAAGAAACCTTGATCACTTAGAATGCCTCGCGATTACAAGCCGATGCAAAAAAATGCTTTGGATAAGAAACCTGAAAGAACGAGGGTGTTACCTCCTGAAACAATCCCAGATACTAGAGTTCATCAGAACTCTGAAACTGGAAGGCGAGCTGTAGTATAGCTTTCATAGAGGGGTACAATAGACCTTAAGGTCGCGGTGCGAATCAACCCAACTTAAATCTACAATCTCCCATAGCTTACAATCCTCAGAAATGTTCCAGTCGTTCACGTTCTGTGAATGGACAGGCATCGTTATGTATGAGATGAAAATTCGAGTCGATTTCTATAACAAAGGGAAGCACAAAAGGTTCCAAAATACTATCTTGGAAAGTGGCAGTATTCAAAAAGCCGATAAAAAAAAGAGATCAGTTCTTCTTCCAACATGATTACCGCCTCACGCCATAACTGTATCATCTTGATTGGTAGCTGTACACATGAACCGCGGCAAGACATTCCAAATTTCCAAGTGACCTCTACCTAGTTAATGGAAGTACACCAAGCTGCGAGTGTAAATATTGAACTTATGCAACCTGTTTCTCACGGTCTGTCTCCTCAAAACATGTACGCTGTAGCTTTTTTGATAACCAAACCGCAGTAATTTTTTCGGTCTCCTAGTACCTGTAACCAAGTAAAACGGTCCTGTACAGGGTCAGTTGTTCTCTTGCGAACAGTATGTCATTCTCTAACCTCTGTAATCTCACGGTATCTTGTCATGAATTGAAAAATCACACTGGCTGAAATTTTGAGAGCTTCAGCTATACTTCTGTAGTTTTGGCCTTCTTCAGCCATCCTTACTGCTTTCCATTGCTCTTCGCGGCAAATGTATTTTTTTCATCTTGCACTACCGACTATATACTAATTCAAATTCTGAAAATCATGTCGAGCCTTGTACAAGTAGACACACGAATTAAACATTTTTAAAAACAATAGCAAAAATTTGCAATCAAATTTGCGTCATTTGCCAACGATTACCATGTCTATATTATGAAGGAAAAAACTGGAAAAATACCCAGCAATGCTAGATTATCAATATTATATTAATGTTGTTGTTTCAATACTATCTACTGTTGATACCTCGACGCAGGGGCGGCCATTCTGTATTTGTCGTACTCCAATGCATACGGTGGCAATCTGAGCGGAAGTTCATCTCTTGTTTCGCATCGTTGAATTAACTCAAACGTTTAGTTTATGAAATACTGGACATGACAGTGAATCAAATCTGTATCACATTCCAGAATTAACTATTTTGTGAATTGCTCGATAAATCTTAATTTCAAAATTTACAAGAAATAGTTTTGTTTTATATTCGATCCAATTTTGTAGCCAATTTTCAATTTCTTCGAAAGAAATGAAAAGGTGGCCTGCCAAATCGTGTTGCATCTGTCAAAACTGCACGTAGGCAGAAGAAGCAATGTGGGAGAATACGGCGGGTGCAGTAAGATATCCCATTTGACAGTTTCTAATTGTTTTTAGACAACGTTTGAGACGTGAGACCGAGCGTTGTTCTGCAAAAGAATAACGTTTTCATGTCTGTTCTTATATTCTGGCCGTTTTCCGTTAAATACGGTTCAAAGGAAGTAATTGCAGTCTGTACCGATCACCCAGCATTGAATCACCAGGTTTTAGCAGCTCGTAGTAGACAACGCTCCCTTGATCCCACCAGATACACAGCATAACTTTCGAACCATGAACGTTCAGCTTTGGTGTTGATGACGATTGGCTGGGCAAAGCATAGTATTTTTTTCTTGAGGTTGTCGTAAAAGATTCACTTTTCGTCACCAGTCATTAGCCGGTATAAAAAACCTTTTCTGATTTACCTCAGCTGCCTCAGCTTCCGGATCTCTTGGTGTAAATTCATAAGGAACTCAATTGCCTTGCTTTAAAATCAGGTCCCTATATTTCAAACGTACAGACAGTGCTCGTTGGGGATGACCCAACGTGCAAACTCTTTTGCGCTATACTCAGATCTTCAACATTGAAATAACCACTTTGGAAATACCGAAACCATATTCTACATGACTTGTCAGTTGAAGCATTGTTGCCCTAAACTTCCAGAAGCATACGATGAGCTTCAGATGCAATTTTTTCCAACTAAAATAAAAAATTAAAACTTCCCGCAAATGTTGCTGAGTTATAATAATAATACTAATATATTTCTTTATTTTACTCAACAGGAATATCCCAATTACAGGGTTACATGTTACAGAATGCGGAATATTACAACGTAATAATGGATACATGCCAGTCCGCTCGGGATACATGCCAGTACGCCTAAACAACACAAACTTGAAAAACATTCTGTGAATGCGCTGCAGTGATACAAAGTGGGAGTCGTAAATAGGAAACCATATCAAGTGTGCATACTCCAACTTACTGATGACCAGCGTGAAATACAAACTCCTCAAAATTGACATATCACTGAAGTCCCTGCCACACCTCAACACAAAGCCCAAAGTGCGGCTAGCAGACACGCACAACTCTTCAACATATTGGATGAAACTGAACGTGGAATCAGAGAGGACTCCAAGGTCATATATTTGATCTTTATCGCCAACATATGATAGCCAGCTATATGATAGCTATAAGTCAACCGATGTGACGTTCTACTTTAAAACACTTCCCCATATCCAGCATGAGTTTGTTGCATAAACATCAACTATGAATATACTCCAAGCTTGACTGGAGTAGTACCAAATCATCAGGACTGCGTATTCTTAAGTAAATCTTCAAGTCATCGGCAAACGCTAAAACAGGACATTTAAGAGAAGTAAGAAGATCATTTATATATATGATAAAAAATAATGGCCCCAAATTAGATCCCTGAGGCACTTCACATGAAAGAACATACTTAAGTGATCTATAACCATTGTAGAAGACATAATTTATTCTATCCTCCAAGTATGGTCCGATGAGCTTCACATATGCCGGACTGAAACCGAAGGACGAGATCTTCTTGCAGAATATCATGATCGACAGAGTCGAAGGCTCGGGATAAGTCAGTATACACCACATTAACCTGACCTCCATCATCTAAGAATTCAGTAATATACTGTGCGATCGTTGCCAAGTTTGTCACAATTGATCTTGCTCTAACAAAACCTTGCTGCTGAACTGGCTCTGAAATACATATCTCCATATAACAGCTCCTCATAAACCTTCACAAAATTGGACAATATCGAAATTGGTCTATAATTTTCAATCTGGGAGCCAACTACCTTCTTGAATACAGGGACCACACGAGCTCTCTTCCATTTCTTAGGGAAGATACATGTTTTCAGACTAAAACTAATAATGTAATATAGGGGCTTAGCAAGCACGAAACTGTAATCTCTTATGACATATGATGGAATGCCATCATCACCAGCTGTAGCTTTGTTCGGAAATTTGGACATGATTGACCTTATTTCATCCTCAGAGATAACAGGCACAATAACCTGCGGGAGCTGAGTAAAGGTTGTTGCATGACTCTCATATTTCGATGGGGCATCAACTCCCGCACAATGCTCTGCGGACAAGTTGACAACATTCTGAGGATTCTCATGGGAGGAACCGTTACGCTGGGTATCCTGGTATTTTTCTTCTTCTGACGGATGAACTTCCAAAATATAGAAGGCTCCAATTTTATTCTTTCTTGAATATCAGCCAAGTAACTATCATATGCCGAAGAGATCTCTGACTTGATGTGTGTACGCAAGCGAACAAACTCCATATGATATTTAAGATTTCGGGTTAGCAGCCATCTCGAACGGTAGAAATTCTTTGTACGGATGTTACGTTTGATGTTGGAAGTGAACCACACAGAAAAGCGACAAGCAGCGTACGCATATTCCCTACCAGGAACATGTTGACTAATAATATTGAACAATTTGTCATAGAAATAATCCATATTCATAGAATAATCATCAGTTCTATCGAAATTCTTTAAATTATACCAGTAGAAGTTACTTATAGACCAGAACAAATCTTCGATATTTGCTTCCTTAGAATTGTAGAACAAATTTCTATCCATTGGAAAATTAACCTGACGATTACACGATAATTTCCTCGGTACAACAGACAGCGCTGGTTGATGTGAATCCTCAAGAACAAAGGGATCATCAGAGTTGGCAACAGAGACATCAACAGTATCACCCCAGAAATTATGCAGCAGCATTGCCTTTGGACATGCCGATGAACCAACATTGAAATTTGAAGCATTAAAAATCACCTAAGATTAAAACTTTCTTATGAAAAACGCTGAAATTTCCAACATCGTAACAAAAAACGTTTTTTACTCAAAACAATTCAAACTGAATGTTATAGACGTTCAATCTGTCTAAAACCGTGGCAATCAGCTGTTACTCAAATCGTAATGGCTGATTGACGCGGTTTTAGACAAATTGAAAAATTTAAAGGTTTAGAGCCTTATCTTGAAAACGGACCGAATTAATTTTTACTCTCAGTATTATAACACTGTTACAGTATTATTAGAATATATTTATGATACCTATATTTTTTCAGTGAGATATGATTTTGTTCAGTTTTTGAAAATTTTATTTAAAGAAATGATGTTGATTTTTTTAAGTTGGGTTATTTCACAGAAATTATTCGGGTAAATTCATAATTGAAAAGGAACAATAATTTTGGTGAATTTCCAATATGAAAAAGGAATTCGTCGATTACAGTACAATTTGCTGACTCTTGATGAATAATTTCGAGCCGCCACTAGTATTTTGTATAGAGAAGTCGACGTCTAGCCGGAATCAGGTAACAGGTTAAGTCATAATAGTCATCAGAAAAATATAAAAGAAAATCCAATTCCTGTATCTTCAAACAATATTGCACTTTCTTTTAATCAAATGCACATCCTGTGATAATTTTTGAACTCCTCTTGCTACAATTTTTTACTTTTTTCAAATTCTACTTTTCCCATGTTATCCCGAATAGTGCTTCTGTAACCTGCAATCTTCAATTCTAAGCCAATTGCTCCAGCTTGGAAAATAATGTCACTTTAGGCCGAACCAAGTATTCAAAATTAAAATTCGCCCAACTTCAATTGACTGTACTGAAAAAAAATTGTACTACATCAGTTTGGCAGGTTACTTCTAAAGTTAGCACATTTAATAAGGATTCTAAAATGCTATAACATTAGCTATATTCTTCTTTAGATTGGACAAAAAAGGTTTTTCTTAACGAAATTCAGTTTCGTTTTATGACAGGATTTAATAAATTCACAAAAGATGTTCAAACTGCCTTCCTTCAGCTGCAATACCTGCACTTCCATTATTGACGAAATGCATTGCTTCCCTAATTATCTCCCTAAGCTTTGCTTCATTTTCAATTCAGGTAAAATCAAAGTTCGTCGTAAAGAGATCAAAACTATCCAAATCACAAGCAAACAAATCTAATAAACGAAGCCAGAAGTCGTAAGTACACAAATAACATGATCAAATACGGAACGATGCGCAGTAGACCAACGGGCGTAGCGTACTGATCTGTATTGCGTTCACGTGTGCCAATACCAAATACTGGCGTCACTATCTGTTTCACTCACACTTTATGGAAGGACTTACCCCATCTCATTCAAACCAGATTCTAAAAGTATTGGATGCACTAGAATCATTTTTAGAAAGTTCGAAAAAATTGTTCGAAACTGTGTTTCTTTAAAAAAGAGCGTTTTTTTGGACCGATGTAAGGAATAATGTAGAAAGTGTTATACCATTTTAGAATCCCTAATAAATGCGCTAACTTTTAAAGTAATTTGCCTAACTGATGAAATACAGTTTTTTTTCAGTACAGTCAGTTAAAGTTGTGCGAAAAATTAAATTTGAATATTTGGTTCGGCAATAAGTGTCATTATTTTCTAAGTTGGAGTAATTGGCTTAGAACTGAAGATCACAAGTTACAGAAGCACTATTCGGGATAACATAGGAAAGATAAAATTTGAAGAAAGTCGAAAATTGTAGCAACAGGAGTTCAAAAATCATCACAGGGTGTGCATTTTCTCGAATAACAAAAAGTTCAATATAATTTAAAAAGTACACGACTTAGATTTTTTCAAATATTTTTCTGACGACTACTGTGACTCAGCCTGTTACCCGATTCCGGCTTGATGTCGACTTCTGGGACACTTGTATATGGTTTTGTATAACTTTTTTACCAAGATTTTCACATGAAGTGCAATATGACCCAGTTTCCTTATTCAAAATTTTCAAAGAGTACTCTTCAACGTGTAGCTAGTGTACAAGAAATTTGAACTTTTTCAGTATTTTCTTAGAATATATTTAGTTATTCCTTGTTAAAAGAGGCAACATGTATTTTCTTAGAATATATTTAGTTATTCCTTGTTAAAAGAGGCAACATGTATTTTCTAGATGGAAATAATACATGAATGTGTGAAATTATAAGGATTTTTCAGGGTGTTATCCAGATATAATTAATAATATTCTTGAATGTTTCCCTTTTTATTTCATGTAGATTATTGGATAATTAACAAGGTACTTCCGTGAAGATAGAATAATTAAAATACCAGTGTTATCTGAACAGAAACAATATGTTGACATGCGTTCTTGGAAAAAACGAGATGATACTACATTATGAACCCTGCACTTGATGCCTGAACAATATTTCTTATTGTTATCGTTGTCTTGAAACGCATTGAATGCAAGCGGATACTCTAGGTGGTAAATATGTCAACATCCTTTCATTCTAAATTAACCATTCAAAATGGAAATATTCCTTCTAAGAACATTAACCATCATCAGAAACTGTAGTCAAAGGGCCCTTTGTATTATGAACTTCTTTATTCATCATAAAACCACCCCAATTTGAGTTCTCTGGTTTATTATTTTCAACTAACAATTTTTTGTATTCGAGCAGAAAAAAAAATTCAACCCTCCTGAAAAATGCAGACTTCACATTTTAAAATACTCATAATCCAAACATGAAATGAAAAATGAAGAAAACTTAGTACGGATTTTTGTGTTATTAATTTCAAATAATGGATTCTTAACTGATCAACAGAAATGAGTAATTCTTTTAAATTTTATTATTTAATTCAAAACACGAAATTCAAAAATTTCAGAGGTATTAGATTTTTTTCATGTTAGATTCTTCAGGTATATGTTCCGCAATTGAGAAGCGAGGTGGTCTTTTCTGGGGCGCTTGTTCTAAGGAACATCGTGCTATCCTTTTGTCCAAATGTCTGTAATTTTCGAATTTTGAGCCGAAAATGGGCTCATACGTCCTTTTCCTTATTTTCCTAAAAGTTTCGAAACTACTGATCCATTTGTAATGAAATTTAGTACTTAAACGTAAAGCCAGTGATTATTAATTCTGCTTTTAAAATTCCATAACATTTTTTCAAGAAAAAAATTATTTTCCGTGTTTCATGAAATTATTGATTATTATTATGTCTTAATCTTATATTAGTATCATATGCCTAAACCCGAAACAACGAATGGGAATCCACATATGCTCCTGAGTGCTGGCCAACTTCAGAAATAACTAACGGTACCACCCTACAATGTTAATGGTTCTCTAGTTCTAGTTTTATCCTCAATCATAGGCGGCGTTACATTAGGGCAATGGATGGCGCATTATTATTTATTATCATGCTGTGACATATGCAGCCTATCTCGAAGTTCTTTGATACTTTTTGAATTTGGAAAGTAAGATAGTGAAATTTCATGAATGAGATAGTCATTCTATATTTTTTTTATTATCAGAATATATAGATTCTATAAAATAATTTGATAACTATGGAGCTTGAGGCTCTTACCTGACATTATCAGGTCTTTTCCAGTGAAAAGATCCCTTTCAACACTCTTTCAAGTCAGCTGCTCAATTTCTTTGTAGTCTTCTATATTGAGGCAATACAAATAGATGTAATAGATTGTTGGTATGGCTTTGTAGTTAAGCATGATGTTTCTCGTACTTCTCTTCGATGACTTCCTTTGCATAAGGAATTCGTAAATCTTCGTGTATGGTTTGATTAATGACCTACCATGGAGCGTTAGCTTCATTCCAAATATTTTTGATTGGCTTCTCTGGATTATTGATACATTTCAATTGCTTGTACGGAAGGTTGAAGGAAGTAGAAAGGCATACAACATTCTAAGGATGAAATATGCAGAGAAACTGACAGAATTAAAAAGAGACTTTAACCTACACAAAATAGAAAATGCTGAAAATAAAAAAAGTATTCTCTGGAAAATAATAAGAAATGAAAATAAAGAAGGTGAACAAAAGGGTAAAACGAATCTTACCCCAAATGAGATGAACGAATATTTTACTAATATTGGAACTCTAAGCTCTGGAAAGTTGTGGCAAACAAAAAGAAAATCCGTTGAGGCTCGTGTAGAAAACTAAACTAAAGACATTTCAATCTAGCTACCTCCAGGATTGCACAATAGCAGAACTTAGGATAGCCTTGAGTCAGGTTATACCAAAACAGACACGGGATATATATAAATGACGTCAAGCACACTTAAAGAGATATTCTCTTTTTGATATAATCACAAAGAGTCTAAAGAAAGTCAACTGAAAAAGGCTAAAATAATACCTGTCCATAAGAAAGGAGATATAGATTCACCAGAAAACTATCGACCAGTGTCAATACTTCCTGTTTTCCCAAAATTATTTGAATTAGTGATCAAAAGTAGACTCATGAGTTTTTTCCAACATAACAAAATATTCAGCAAACAACAGCATGGATTTTTGAGAGGTAGATCAGTGGAAACAGCAGTTACAGAGATGCTGAACAGGATAAGCAAGGCATTTGATTTAAGACAAAAATGTAGCCTATAGAGATGTGACTTATCCAAGGCTTTTGACAGTGTAAACCACACTATACTCTTGGATAAACTCGAGGTATCAGAGGTGAGGCTCTAAAATTAATGGAAGGCTAACTGCCTGGAAGATTACAGAAAACTAATGTGAGTGGCAAGTATTCTTCTGTAAAAGGTGTTGGACAAGGACCGGTGCTGGGACCTCTCTTGTTTGTTATATATATAAATGACTTGCCTGGAAACCTTGAATCGGACCTAACTATTCTTTTGCAGATGACACTTCTTTTCTTAATGGTGGGGAAAATTGTCAATATTTACGAGAGAGAGATTCGAGGACAATAAATGGAGCTCAGATATGGTTCACTTCAAATAAGATGAGGATGAATGCTGAGAAAACACAGCAGATACTTTTTGAGTCTGGGACTTCTTCGAACGACCACATGACATTCCTTGGGATTGCGATACAGTCCAACCCGAAGTTTTCCGAACTTATTGAGGAACTAATTCCTAGATTATCAAGAGCCACCTATGCAATTAGAAGAATGAAACAACAATTGCAGGAACTGAAGCAGCCAAGGTAACTTACTTTAGCTATTTTTGTAGTATCCTGAACTTTGCTATCCTTTTCTGGGGAGATACTTCTGAAAGTAACAGGATATTCATAAAACAGAAGCAGGCTCTGAGAATAATATGTGACGTTAGTGGTCGACACAGCTGAAGAGAATTATTCCCTGAAGAAAACATACTTACTTTAACATCTATTTTCATACTCAACTGTGTATTGTACATCTATGACAATAAGGAAAGACTACTAAAAAATAACTTCAATCACACAAATGACACTCGAAACAAGGACAACTTCTTGACTCCATACCATCGGATAAGGATATCACAGCTAAATGTGAACTATCTAGCTATGAAAGCATTCAATAAGCTACCATCTGAACTGGAGGAATAAGATAGGAGGAAACTTCAAAAAGAACTGAAATCTATTTTCATAAATAAGGCCTACTATACAACAGAGGAATATTTCAAAGACAACTTTTAGTTTTTATTTATCTGATGGTTGTTTATTGTTTGTGAAACAAAATGTGACGTTATTATTTACAATTTTGACAAATTATTTACTTAATTTCTTTTTGTAGATTTTATATTAGATATACTATATACTATTGTTGACTTGGTTATAAAATTTGTTCTTGTGTCAATCTTTAGAATTGTGTGAATTTGAATTCCCAGAACTCGATACCATATATCCGTATAGGCTTTATCACTGTCCTATAGATGAGAATATTGTTCTCAAGTGCCAATTTGGATTTCCTACCTATAAACTAATTTAGTTCTCGAGTTTTCAAGTCTATTTACTTTCTTTTCTCGATTATATGTTCCTTCTATGTGTGTTATCTAAATGCAACCCCAAGTATTTTGTACTTGAGACATCTGGTATTTGTATATTATTCATATATACTGGTCAACTTCAGTAAGGTGAAATTCACATGCATCGATTTAGATTCATTTATTTTGATTTTCTAGTTGTGGAGCCATTTTTGTATTCGTCCATATTTTTCTCTAATTTATTGGTCTTCATCAATAGCTAGAATACCTGTGTCGTCTGCGAAAGTTCCTAATATACTATGAAGATTTTTATGTAGGTCAGCTATACCTAAAACACATACAACAGTGGTCCAATGACGCTCTCCTGAGGAACTCCTGATCGTATTGGGAAGTAGGTCATATGAAAATGAAAGATTACTATAAGCCTGATATATAGTTGTCCCGTAAGTAGTGGGCCAACTGAGTGTTGGCCCACTTAATATAGATAATAACCCCTTATACAAGGGGTTATCATCTAACAAATACTATTTTCTTAGGCGAAGCAGTTTTAAAGTTGAAATATTTTCAAAAATGAGTTGAAATTATTGTAGAATGTACACAAAATTTTTAATTTTCCAAAACAATTTTTTTTTAATTCAAGTAAAGGAAGAATACATAATTATTCCTGATTAAAATAAGATTCATGCGCATGAAAATTGAAAAAATTAAACATATGCAAATTTCACATTTAAAAATATTCCTTGTAGTATTTGAGCGAGACTTATCTCTTATCTTTATATATCTTATATAAATATTTCACGATTGTTTTCTGAAATTAAATTTTGAAAACATCTACATTTTATACCAAATACGACTACTTGCGACCTCGATACTTTATTAGCAGACATCCCATAAGAAGTGCACAAGAGAATGTGGTTATATCACGATGGTTAGATACTACAGTTTTGCCTAAGAGTTGGAGTGCATTTCGAAAATTTGCTATAAAAGAGTATGGGTATTAAATGCTTTCTCATAAAAATCTGGTGTTTATTTTATTCAAAAAATGTCCATTCATTTTAATTAGAAAAAAATTAAAACACTTATTCCAAACCACAGAATTTTTGTAGAAGTTTTTAAAATAAATTTCCACACGGCTATTACATAATTTTCTGCACCAGCTTCGTTCAAATATCATATTGAAATTTGGCTATGTTTCGTTTTTTAATTTTCATGTTGCTGATAATTATTAAAATATCATTTTAATTCGACAGACTATTCTCAACTTGAGTGAACAAAAACAATACTAAAATGGAAGAATTATTTTGTAAAATTCCTAAGTTTGTGGGCATAGTACAGTTCAGCTTGTTATTGAAAAAATCATAATTTTAAAACAGCATGGCCTAAGACGATAATGTTTTGTATTTTTATTTAAATATTTTAATATTAGCCTTCTACATATTTAATTTCAAAAAATTATATTTTATAATTATAACTTCAGGAATTAAATTAATGTCATATAAGTACCACTTATATCAAAATATTTAATTTATAGGATTTTGGTTAACAATTTTTATTTATTGGATTTTGTTATATCATTTGGATGTCTTATAATGAATATTTATTTTATATGTCATTTGATATAAGTGGTACTTATATGACATTAATTTAATTCCTGAAGTTATAATTATTAACTATAATTTTTTTAAATTAAATATGTAGAAGGCTAATATTAAAATATTTAAATAATTTTATATATCTTCTATCAAGTACGTCTATTTATTTTATTTTGTATTTTTGTTAGGAAATAACCAACATTGGCCCAGGTCTTACCATTCACTTGTATATTATGAACAATTTCGTACAAGTTTATAAACCGAAGTTAGTATACAGAAAATTTTATTGTGCTAATTGGTGTTTTCAGTCTTAGTTTTCTGTACTCTTTAAATTCCACACTCATGATAAACCATTAGAATAATGTAGCGAAAAAATGTGTCTAACAGCCTCTGATATTTTTACAGTTTACGTTTCGAAATAAATACGTAGAACTCAATAATCCACCGATCGACCGATCGCCTGGAGCTCTTTTGTAAAGTACTTTAAGTATTTAATGTAAAAATTATGTTTTAAGTAAGGATGATCCTCCAAACATTTCATGGAAGTCGGTTCATTTTGAAGGATTAAAATGGGCACAATAGATCATTAGGTCCGGTTCACTAATACCCCTAATTCTTTAAGGGTTTAAATTGGAAGTGAAATTTGGAAAAATAATTTTTGGAGAACTAATTTTCTTATATAATATTCGAAAATGCTCTACAAATTATGAAAAAGTGATTGTGAAAAATTATTATATACAGATAAATAACAGAAATAATTGCTGCATCTTGATGAGGAAAAAATTAGCCCTCGTCTAGAATTGGAAGCATGTTTGGATTTATTTTTATTCCTCAAATAATACATTTTTGACAATGATAAAACTCTAGTATCCTCTCTTTAAATATTGATATTTTAACGTATAATTCAAAAATCAGATCGAATGCAAATTTTACAAGAAGATTTAGTTCCTCATTGAAATTTGTATATTCATCATTGCATTTATATATTCTTTGTTTGCATTGGAGAATTTTTGCGCGCTTGTTCCAGGGAACAGCTATCGTTTAGCCAAAATGTCTGTAATTTTCGAATTTTGAGCCGAAAATGATCTTGAACGACTAAGTTGGACTTAGTGATGAAGAATACGAGGTCAAAAATAATTCTGTCCGGCTGAATATCTCGATTGAATTCGTTATTGAGCAGAATAATTCCAATGATTTTTTAGTTATTCACATTTGAAAATGTTTGGTGTTACTATAGCTGACAAGGGACGAATATATGGAATAAAGATCTGGTTAAATGGAGACATGAAGAGAGAATATGCCAAACGAGATGCCCACTACGTATATCTTAAGGTCATACACTCAGAATTAACTTATATACTCCATAATATCATCTTTGATTCGATAGATAAAAAAGCAAGAGAAAAAGTCGGTAATATTATATATAAAAAATTTTTGATTCAGAAGGAAAAAATAATCAAATTTGATCAGATAAAATTCGTAAAACAAAAAAATTGTAATAAATTTTAAAAAAATTCAAAACACATATTTTAACCTAAATTAAAAAATCTTTCCGTAACAGAATTTAATGAAGAAGAAATTAATCTTTTGCATTCAGGATTCAAATATAACATTAATTCAAATAACAAAAAAGACTTATAATATGTCACAATAGGTTCAGAACTAGCACTTAAAAATTACAACAACACAAATATCGACAAACATATCATTACCAATATGATTACAAACCATCATAACTTACCTAATATAAATTTCAGAATAACAGAAGAATATAAAACCATAAATCAGAAAATCACTTGAATAATTTAATTTTTATCCGAGCCGATAAAGGTATTGCTTTACCTAAGTGATTATATTAGCAAATCAGTTACTTTCCTAGAATTAAATAATTTTCAAGTAATCAAACATGATCCGACGATGATTTTCCAAAATCAAATTAAATTCCTAATAACTCCTGAATCCAGCCTCCTTTGGAACACCCCAAAAAATAAATTAATTTCAATGAACCCACAACCTCCAAAAATGTATTCTTTGATTAAGTAGATTATCCTAATAGACCAGTTGTTTCGTTCGTTAGTGCACCTTCATTTAAACTTTCTTAAGAACTTATTCAGATTATTTTAAAAGAAAATAAATTTCAAGCTAAATACTCAATAAAAAATTCACTACTATAAATGAAATGAAAAATATCCACTTACCACATAATGCTAACTTCATTTCATTCGACGTCCAAAATTCATTTCCAAGTATCCCATAAACGAAACAATTGAACAATAGACAATCATTAATCAACAACAGATGCAATACAATCATCAGAGAAGATATTTTAGAATGTCTAGATATTTGCACTAAACAAAATTATTTTCAATTTAAAAATGAAATTTATAAATCTGAAAACGGCTTGATTATGGGTAGTCCCTTAAGTCCTTTATTAGCAGAAATATTCATGGGCAATATTGAAACTAAAATTCACCAAAATCCCCTTATGAAATATATTTTATATTGGTATAGGTATGTAGACTATACTTTCTGTTGCTTTACAGGTACCCACAGACTTTAAAAAAAATTCTTTTTATTCATCAATGAAATACATCCTTCAACATCATTCACTATGGAAACCGAACATAATAATTATATTAATTTTCTTGATTTAACAGTTACTAGAATAAATAATTCACATGATTTTTCAATATTTCACAAACCCACATATACGGATTCTATTATACATAATACATCAAACCATCCTTTAAATCAAAAATTATCATCATTCAATTGTTTGATCCATAGATTAGTTAATATTCTCATGAATCGAGAAAATTATATTTTAGCACTTAACATAATTAAAAAAATAGCTATTAATAATGACTATGATCCTACGTTGATAGACAAATTATTGATGAATAAAAATAATAAAATAGATAGCTTTAAATATGGTATATCCTAATATAAAAGAAAATTTTAAATACATTTCCTTAAAATACACTAAAGGTATTTCTGAGAAAATTACTTGATACCTCAAAAATAAATATGATTTAAAAACTTCATTTAAAACCTATTTAAACCTGAGTAAATTCATTAAAAATAATGGAGACAGTACACATAAAGATGATAAATCAGGGGTTTATAAGTTACCCTGCGGTGATTGCCCTAAAGTTTACATAGGACAGACTGGAAGAACTTTCCGACGTAGAATTTGTGAACATTTGAAGAGTTTTCTCAATAATAAAAGTAATTCCACATATTCTAACCATTTGTTAGAAACAGGACATATTTTTAACCATTATTTTGAAATTCTACATAAAGAAAGTAAAAGTTATACCTTGAACCTGTTAAAGTCCCTTGAAATAAATAAACACAATAAAATTGGAATATTAATTACCGAACAATTAGATTTGAATAACTGTTAAATGTTAAATATATTCAGATAAGCTGAAATTTACAGAGAACTTTTTTGGTTTTAGTGCTCAATAAAAATTTGTGATATAAATAGCAACGGATTCCGGAAACAAGCTTAGTTATTCAAAATGTAAACCTGCCTGATGATGCTGCTATGATAGCGAAACAATTGTTGTAAACATAACAATAAAAATTGTGAAATCAGAATAACATTATTTGAATATTATTCAATATTTTCCAAACAAAAAATTCGATTGAAGTGAAATTTGAGGTTTAGAAGGATAATGATAACGCATATGTTCTTGCAACATGAACAAGCTCCTGATTTGACGCCAGTTTTTTTCACATTATTTAAAATAATTTCACTTAAGAAAAAACATTTTATTTTACCTTGCTTGTTCTAAGGAACAGAGTGCTATAGTTTTCCCCAAATGTCAATAATTTTCGAATTTTGAGCCAGAATGGTTTCAAACGTTAAGGACCTGAATATCTCGGTTAAGTTTTTGAATTGGCCAAATCGATTCATTAGTTATTTACATTTGAAACTTTTCCTTATTTTTCAAAAACTCTGAAACAACTGATCTTTTCGAAATCAAATTTCGATAGATAGAATAATAGCAATACGAATATTTATGTCAACTTTTGTGAGAATCGGCCGTTCGAGCGTACGAAGGGAGGTAAAAATGATAATTTCCGAACGAAAAGACCTATAGTCCAGTCAAGTTAGTCCTAAAAATAGAGATAAGGTTACAAAAACTCAAATAGAGCTAAAAATTGGTTTTAATGTTAAGAATACTATTATAAATCAATTGTGACAAGTTATTGATGGTGAAAGTTTGCAAAAATGGGTTTTTCCTGTTTTCCAGCACAACGGTGAGTTTTACAGCAAAAATAATAATAATCTTTTCGTAAGTATCGTCATTTCCGTGATATGGCGATTCAAAGAATTGAAAAAATCATTTTCATCGTAATATGCTGAAAATGATGCTGATGTTCTGATCATTGAAACGGCAATAGATCAATTTAACTCAACAAATGCAACTATTGTTGTTAGTGACGATGTCGATTTATTGATATTATTCACTGCTCGAACTCTAACAGAAATAATTATTTATTTTTTGAAACCTGGAAAGACTCAACATCCAAAAGTTTATGTGCTTTTCCAAAATCCCAAAATCACATACTTTTCTACACGCAATATCTGGCTGCGATACAACATCAGCATTTTTCGTGAGAGGTGAATCAACGGTTTCAAAATTGTTCGAGAAACAAAATTTAATTAATCGTGTTGAAGTTTTTAAGGATAGTAACTCTACTCTAGAAGTTATAATCGCAAACGTAATTCGCTTTCTTCTTTCTATGTACGGAGCTCCAAAATAAGTTACCTGTTTGGATAAAATTCCAATACTTATCTTTTGCAAGACAAACTTATAATAGAAAACAAGTGCAATTAGCTTGTCTTACCCCAACTAATGCTGATTGTCAACAACATTTTTTCCGGGTATATTATCAAGTTCGAGTGTGGCTTGGTAATAAATTGGATTCAGAAGACTGGGGTTGGAAATTAGTTGACAATACATTGAAACCAATTCATACGTTATTATTATTATTATTAACAAATGAAAAGAGTGGGGGTTTTCACCCATAAACTCAAAATTACAAAATAAAATGGAATTCATTCAACCTACTAGAAATAATAAAGAAACCCGCACATATTCACAATTACTTAATTAAGTTAGAGGCGATTCTGGTCTCGAATGAACTGGTCGAGTCGGTTTTTGAAGGAATTCACCGAATTTGCACCAACAACACCATATGGCAACCCATTCCATCCAAAACTCTGTTGGAAAAAAAAGATTTGATGCTATGTTGCTTTGAAATTTTCTTTGGCCAGTTTGAAAGCATGGCACAATAAGATCACCTCTATTCCATCGATCCCCAAAGGTTTGCAAATCAGTAGTCTCAAACGAGCGTGATAGTCTGGTATTATCCTTCCCAACGGGAATCCTTTTATTCCAACGCTGTACAGGCTCGAGGAGAAGTTGATCGCTCCTGAGAGAAGGGCACCACATCGGTCCACCATATTCCATCAAAGGTCGCACATAGCTGTTCGATACGTTGCCAGGCTGCAATCCCTAAACTATCTCTGAATCATGAAGGTCATCTGTCTGGGCTTTGCTGCTACAGCCGCCACGCTCATAGAACACTATAATGCCCAGATCATTATAGTTGTCAACGGGAGTCAAGCAGTGACCATCGACTGAATATTGAGACCTAGGGTTATTTCTGCCTAGGTGTAAAACGTGGCATATGCTGGTATTTAGTGGCAACAACCATTTTCGACATCAATCCTTCACAGCCCACAAATCGTCTTGAAGGGTCCTCGCATTCGATGCATGGTTATATATTTTCTTGTCACCTGCAAAAGTGCGCATAGAGATTTCAGTAGTCGAGGCAAATCAGACGTATAAAACAAGAAGAGAATGGGACCAAGGACTGATCCCTTCGGGACTCCATTGAACATGAAATTATCTGCAGATAAATGAACGTCTGCCACTCTCACTCGGAAAGTTCTATTGGAGAAGAAAACCCTGATTCAAGAGTGTAATTCCCCCTATGCCTAGGTGTTGTAGTTTATAAAGAAGGCGACGATGTGGGACCCGGTCGAACGCCTTGGAAACTTCCAAATAATATTATTGTAATAAGAATACATTTATTCTCAACAGGTTTACACCCAATTACAGAGAAAAAATTAAAATACAAAATAGAAAACAAATATTAGCATAAAAGACTCTTATGCTAACATAATAAAGAAAATCATAAGCAACCCGTAAAATTCGTTACTTAAGTAAAAAACACATAATTATGTATGAATATACACATATAAACATATACGCATACAAATCAAAATAGCATCCACGACTCAAACACGTTTACACAATAGAAATAAATAAAAAAAATTACAATACCCCAGTGTGCCGTTCTAAATGGCATGTTAAAATTAAAGATAACTTATCAAAATGAATATCACATCGACTACAATATCTATCATATATAGTACACATAAGTAGTACATTTAATCTGCTGTAATCAGCATAAAAGGTATCACTTCACATCAGACCAGGCCTAGGTAGGTGAAAATTTACTTTACTTAGAAGAAATGAGTCAATAGTGCCATGCAAAATCCTGTAAAGGAAGTCAAGGCGAAACGTTCACGTCTTAACTTCAACACCTCAACTCCGAGACTAATGGCGAGGACAGAGTGGTCGAAACCTCTCACAGGATACCTTCCATAACATTTGAAATAGATATATTTCAAACACCGTCTTTGAGCAGCCTCCAAGTCGACGACAGAATTATTATATAGTGGAGTCCAGATCACAGACGCATATTCCAACTAACTACGTTATGAAAGAACAGTACAGCGTTTTCATCGTGCAAGGATTCACAAAGCTAGCTCCAGCTTCTAACAAAATAACCCAGTGTTTTAGAGGCAGACGCCGTGATCTGACGTATATGTTCCTTATGGTAAAAAAAAAACTCCTAGATCCCTGAGTCGAACACATCTGTCCCGGATCTAACCATCCAACATATATTCATAATGAATAGGATAAAGTTTACGAGAGAATGATAATACTTTACATTTACCAATATTTAGTTTGAGTCTGTTGTTGGAACACCATAGATTGACCGTGTCTAAGGAAGATTGTAACCTGAGACAATCGCAACGATCATTAATCTCATATATCTTCAAATCATCAGCAAAGAGCAGATGCATACAGTCAAGTTGAAGAGACAGATCGTTGATATAAATGAGAAATAATAATGAGCCCAAATTGCTCCCCTGCGGTACACCGGATGTGGCAGGATAGGGTCACAGATTCACATCCCCCATACTCAACATATTGAAGACGATCCGAAAAATATGACTGGATCAACACCAACAACTGGTGCGAAAATCCAATAGACTCTTGTTTCAATAACAATAATCTATGATCAATCTGGTCAAAGGCCTTCTGAATATCTATCTGTGTAAATAACATCCATCTGATCACGGTCATTCAATGATTTAGACAGCGGCTGAGTAATACATGCCAAATTAGTAACAGTTGAGCGATTCTTCATGAATCCATGTTGAAGAGGGGAAATAAGTGGACGAACTGAACTATATATAGTGTCATATTGAATAATTTCAAATATTTTAGCAAAGTTGCACAAAACAGCTATGGGTCTGTAGTTGGTTATAAGGGCAGGATTGCCAGATTTTAAAACTGGACAAATCTTAGAAAATTTCCAAATTTTTGGAATGTGCATAATCTAAATAAAAACACTCTTCCATTTTGAATATCGATCAAATTTTTATTTCAATATGATTCTTGGACCTTGTCATTATGTGTGGAATACAACATCATTTAAATATCCTCCGCAAGTTCTCTTACAGAACTTGATCCTTGTGAGGTAATTTTCGATGACTCGCACATTTCGGGCAATATCTCACCAATAACTTCAGGAGTGTTGGCTTTCAGATCAATTGTTTGAGGATTATCGGCGTAAACACAATCCTACGCATTACCCCAGAAAAAAACCAAAGGCGATAAATCACAAGATCTTGGTGGCCAATTCACATGGCCGAAACGCAAAATTACGCGTCCTGGGAATTTTTTTTGCAATAAAGCCAAAAGCAGTCGTGTTGTGTGGCTTGTTCCATCATCCTGTTGGAACCACATCTCTTCCAATTCTATATTCTTAATTTCAGGCCGGAAAAAATCGGTAATCATTTGGCTATAGCGATGAGAATTGACGGTTTGAGTGACACCTTCTTCATTTTTAAGGAAGTACGAGCCAATCACTCCACTAGACCAAATTGCACACCATACAGTGACTTTTTGTGGATGTAAAGGTGTCTCAGCAGTTACATGAGGATTTTCACTGTCGCTGAAGAAAATTCGATGCGAAAAATCTTCATCCAAACGTTGTTGTTCAAGCACCCAATCGGCATATGGTCTACGCATTCTATGGTCATCTGTCTTGTATCAACTGAACCTTATAAGGATGGAGATGCAAATCCAGATGCAAACAATAGGTAAAAGCAAACAATAGGTAAATACATACATTTTGAGAAACTATTCTAGAGCCAATAGCTATTAATTTTATTTTCCAAATATACCATCACCACTTAACCCAAAATATATCCAGTCTACCACCTTCGAATTACTTCTTGGTACCTATACTTCTTGCAAGTAAAGAATCGAAATAACAAATTATTATATGAGTCATATTTTATTAAAAAGAAACAATTGTTCTTAAAGTTGACAGGTTTTTTGCTTATCTATTATTATCGACAATGATAAATTCTTTTCAACATCTTCAAACATTACCTACCTGATGAACTACCATACTGAGATTGAGGCGTTGTAGTAAAATATTACATGTGAGTTCATTATTTGTTTTCGAGGTTATTTTCACACGCTTATTCCAGAGTGCAAATAATTTCGTCACAATGTATTTTTGCCCGCTAGTTCCAAAGAAATACCGTGCTATCCACACACATATTAAAATTAGGATAATAGGTCTATGGTGCTATCTTTTCGCCAACACGTCTGCGATTTCGGAATTTTTAGCCGAAAACGGTCTTAAGCGACAAGGTTGAACTCATTGATGACGGTCCGACATAAAATAATTTATTTTATTTTATATGTCGTTTGATATAAGTGGTACTTATATGACATTATTTCAATTTAATTCCTGAAGTTATTAAATATAATTTTTTGAAATTAAATATGTAGAAGGCTAATATTAAAATATTTAAATAATTTTATACACCTTGTATCAAGTATTAACATCTATTTATGTTAACGACAAAAAGGCTAAAACAAAATTTCGTCAGGGTCGTGAGTGATATGAACAAACGCGGAAAAGCTCCTGACTTCACGTCAGTGAAGTTTAGAACGATTGACGAAGAATAATTGTCTTCAATTCCACCCTCCAGCCGTTTGGCAGCGTCGTAATTTTCGAGGGAAACAACTGAGAGACTTAAAAACTGCAGGGTAGCTTTTAAATCAAAATAAGATGACGTGAAAGGACAATAATCTACTTATTGGGTACGAAAATATGCCCATTAGAAATTTCATTGTTTCGAACTTTCAGAAACGAACATTTGATTGATCAATGCTGGGTAGTACTCGATTTTGCACATAATTTGATAAATTTTTCACCCTCCGTTTTAGAGAAATGTTTTGAGATCTCATAGACGGTCGTTTTGGTTCATTATTTAAGGAAAGAATAGTCTACAAAAAAACTTCCCGAAAGATACACAGTTTTCGTTTTGAAGGATATATACTACTCTGTCAAGAAAGTACCGGGAATTTTCAATTAAAACAACATTTCTACATTTAATCGTCAAAATTTATTGGGTCGCCTTCAAAATAGGCTTCATTTGCTCCAATACATCTATGTCAACGGCACTTCCAATTATCGAAACATTTTTTATAGGCGCTTTCCGGGATGGACTTTAGCTCTCGCGCCGAATTTTGTTTTATATCTTCAATCGACTCAAAACGGGTGCCACGAAGGGGCAATTTTAGTTTTGGGAAGAGGAAAAAGTCGCAGGGAGCCAAATCCGGCGAATATGGTGGTTGCTGAAGCACGTTTGTTGAGTTTTTGGCGAGAAAGTCAGTCACAATCGTAGCTCGGTGAGAAGGCGCGTTATCGTGATGCAAAATCCATGAGTTGTTCGCCCACAAATTTGGGCGCTTCTTACGGATACGCTCACGCAAACGTTTCATAACGCCTAGGTAATACTCCTTGTTTACCGTCTGACCCTCTGGAACGAATTCGTAGTGCACCACGCCACGGATATCGAAGAAAACAATGAGCATCACCTTCATTTTCGAGCGGCTTTGGCGTGGTTTTTTCGGTTTCGGCTCATTTTTTGCCACCCATTCCGATGATTGCTGGCTTGTTTGCATATCGTACTCGTAGACCCAGGTCTCATCACCAGTTATAATGCGTTCCATGAATGTAGAATCGGAATTACAGCGATCCAGCATGTCTGAAGCAACCTGTTCGCGATGACGTTTTTGAAGAAAATTCAGGTCTTTCGGTACGAGTCGTGCGGCCACCTTTCTCATGCCCAAAATATCAATCAAAATCGTACGTGCGGACTCGTGGGATATCTTAGGATCATGTGCTATCTCTCTCAAGCTGGTACGACGGTTTTCCAGCACCCTTTCCTTAATTTTATCGACGTTATCTTCGATCGAAGCCGTCGATGGGCGACCACTTCACGACCGTCCTTGAAGGCTCTGTACCACTGATATGCACGAGTTTTCGATAGAACATTATCACCAAAGGCCTTTTGCAACATTTTCAATGCATCGGCACACGAAAATTCATTTGCAACACAAAACTTTAAACAAATTCTTTGCTCAACGTAATCACCCATAGTAAAAATCGGCACGCACTCTGACATCGACTGACTTAATCAGCTGTTGCAAACACACTAGTTGACAGATCCCGCTCAAGCTTGGCATAGTAATTAAGGACAGTGGTACCAACCTAGGAAAAAAAAATTTTACCTGCCTCATTGCCCCGCCAGATTTAAATCGATAATTCCCGGTACTTTCTTGACAGAATGTATTTCGTCCGCCCACCAGAGCTTTTTCTTTGAAAATATTAGACAGAAACCCGTGAAATTTGATACAAAAACGTATGAAGTTCAAAAATGGTCCTTCTAGCATTTCAGCAAAATGAATCCACTGTGACGATTAAATATATTGCGCGCTAGTTCAAGAAAACAGCGTGCTATCCTTTCGCCCAAATGTCTGTAATTTTCTAATTTTGAGTCTAAAATGGTCTTAAACAACTTGGTTTGACTAACTTATGAAGAATCCGAGGTCAAAAGTAATTATATCCGGCTGGTCCAGCTAGTCGTCCTTAAGCACGCTAACTTTCGAATGGAAAGGGCTAGAGCCTTGAAATTTTCAGGGAAAGTTATGAGTGTGAATATATCAGCTGAGTTCATTAATGGGCCAAATAGGTTTTATAGCTTCGCAGTGATTCACGTTTGAAAATTTTTCATATTTTTCCCAATTTTTTGAAAAATTAAAAAAAAAAAATTAAATTCATACTTTGCAAATATAGTATATTTTTTATGATTTCTGACTTACATTTGGACGAAAGTAATTTCTCAAAATGGTAAACCTTATTGATTTAATGTTCCTCGTTTCTTTAAGATGTCTCATTTTCAAAATAACTGAATTTCAAAATTTGTGAATGTAATGATATATGATATCATTTATTGCATGTCTCTACAGTTTGTAAATGAATTTATTATTATTATTTTCTTAATTCAGGTATAAGGAATCGCAAAACCAATAATATCTCTTCGGTGTATGCGATTAAAATATCCTATTTTATTTTTTTTCCTGAAATTTCTATATTTAAGCGTTGGAGTTCAATTTTGATTTTGTGTTGTATTCACGTGGGGTGGGATTATTTTAATTATTTTGCTGACCTGATAATATTGTATTGGTGAGAAGTCGAATGATATTTAATAAATGCAGTTTTCAGCGTTTGAATAAGTCCTTCAACAGTGGTATGAATTTTTATGAGGGATTGTTCTTAGGATTTTACTTTGGAAAGGATTTTACACTATCTATTTCACGGCCTGTCAACTCTTCCTCCTTAAGAGCATCAACAGAATCTGACAAGCAGGTAGATTTGCCGCTCTTCGGTGACAGGAAGACTGGTTTTACTCATTCGTCTTTCCAGTTGTTTTTTTATTCCCTCATTTTTTCGTCGTTAGTTATTTATACTCTGTATCTCCATTTTTTTATCTGCTTAGTTATAATCTTGGACTTGTATTCTGTTTCGTATTATTTTTGTTAAAACGCAAAACGGTTGACTTAGCTGTCGTTCTGTTATTATTTGTTGATAAATTTTTGAGAAATATTATTCAAGTTTTAACTGCTAATTTTCGAATATTGCAGTGAATTTATCTGGCTGAAAACCTTCAAGAATCATCTATCGGTAATACATGATTTTTATACCAAGTTACATTGATTTATCTCCTATGGTTTACGAGAAAAAGCACTTAACTACAGCAGACTAGAACCATTGAATAGGTGGACTATTTTGATCAATTTTTATATTCTGTATACTTCAAAATATATTTTCGCTGTAGTATCCAAAGGTTTATATTAGGTGAATATAATTAACCAAACTACAGATATTCTTTCAGCCGGTTAGATTTTCCATGAGGGTTGGAAATAGGTAAACGGTGGAAATTTATAAGTTATCACAGAATAGCTGGAATTAATTCTCCGG
The DNA here is from genome assembly GCA_034642435.1 of Megalocaria dilatata. Classification (NCBI taxonomy): domain Eukaryota; kingdom Metazoa; phylum Arthropoda; class Insecta; order Coleoptera; family Coccinellidae; genus Megalocaria; species Megalocaria dilatata. The sequence goes on from CM067863.1 coordinate 14,558,292, forward strand.
AACCTCTACAGATTTAAATCCAAATAAATCTGTTGAAAAACATTAAGAATTGAATTTTCAAAAGACATGTCCTAGATAACACTGTATCACTATATAGACATATAGAGGGTGGTCCAACAAAAACTTAACACCTCGATTCTCCGACTTTAAAATGAAAATGTGGAAAATCGCCCGGACCCGTCAATTTCTGATTCGAAGGGAAACAACTTTTCCGCTTTTTTCATCTCCGTAACTTCAACCCCCTAACGGGGGTGAGCACAATCCCTTGATTTTGAATAGAGATGAGGGGTGTTGCGATAACTAATTTTGAATATCGTATGGAGTGCTATTAGACCCTAAAATTTCGCTTCAAAATATCCATCGATAATGAAATAACAGAGAAAATAGTGAAAGAGGCATTGTGGAATTTATCTCGAGAATATTATTCGTATCCGACACATTTCAAAGGTATTTAGTAGTTATGTTGTTAACTTTTGTCCAAAAAAGTATTCTGGTGTTTCACGCACAACAATCATGAGAATCCTGAAATAACATTAATTCCTTCCTTATAAAATACGACTGGTTCAGGAACTTAATGACTCCAATTCTGTGAAGTGGTCAGTGAAATGATTAATGGTAATCAAAACTACATGTTCGATATCTGTTTCTCGGACGAGTGTTCATTTTACCTTAACGGCACCGCAAACCGGCGTAACTGTCGGTATTGGCCAGATGAAAATCCAAGATTATTTCGTGAGGTGCATACTCAGCGTCCCCAAAAATTTAATGTTTGGGCGGGTATTTATGGAAATCACATAATCGCTCCTTTTTTGTACTCGGTTATCTCACTGGTCAAAATTATTTAGATCTATTGGCGAACGCTATTTATCCAGCCCTCGTGCAAGTATTGGAGAATGCGGAAGACCATCAAACGATCATTTTCCAACAAGAAGGCGCACCACCTCATTTCGGTCAACCGGTCCGTCAGTTCTTAGATGAGCATATTGAGTGGCCACCCAGATCACCTGATCTGGCTCAATAGGACTTTTTTCTATGGGTTCACCTGAAATTCAAGATTTGCGCTACCGAGCCTGAGTCACTGGATGATTTGCGAACTCGAATCATTAATGAATGCCGTCAAGTTACACCACAAATCTTGAGTAACGTACGTGAACGTTTTCGGCAAAACTTACATTACTGCATGGAAGTAAATGGTGCCCATTTCCAGCTTTTAATAAACTAATCACAAAAGTAATTACTCTTCCACTATTTTACCTGTCATTTCGTTATCAATAGAAATTTTGAAGCGAAGTTAAAGGATTAGATAGTATTCGATAAGATCTTCAAAATAAGGTATCGCAACACCCCTCATCCCTATTCAAAATCAAGAGGTTGTACTCACCCCCTTTAGGGGATTGCAGTTACGGGGATACGAAGAGCGGAAAAGGTGTTCCTCCTCGAATCAGAAATTGACGGGTCTTAGTGATTTTCCACATTTTCATTTTAAAGCCAGAAAATTGAGGTGTTAAGTTTTCGTTGGACCGCACTGTATATTATCATCACATGAGATGGATATGACTTAATAAAGAATAAAAAAAATATAGAACAATTTTGATTTTTTGTTAGTTAATTTCCACCCCATGTGATGATAATATATATATATATATATATGTCTATATAGTTATACAGTGTTATCTAGGACATGTTTTTTTAAAAATTTAATTCTAAATGTTTTTCAAGAGATTTATTTAGATTTAAATCTGCAGAGTTTCCGGAGAAATAATTACAGCTATTATCTGTAATATTCAAAAAACTTCTTCATAGTACATTTTCGTTTTATGAGTTATACTTCTCAATAACTTTTAAATATGAATCAATCAAGAAATATGGACAGAAATAGATCAATTCAATGAGAAAATGATAAAGTTTTGCGTTAAATTCTCATTCTTTGTTTGCATTTTTTGTCATGGAGGAAATCTCAGTATATGGTTACTATTGTTATTGTTGTTCTAAAGTAGCTATGCAGAATTCAATCTAGAAATTTTTCCTCGAAAATATTATATTAAACAGAAATTTCGAAAATTCCATACAAAAATCGTGTGCTGTCCAAAAATGCTACTTCTAGCATTTCAGCAAAATAAATCCACTGTAAGGATTTATATTGCGCGCTAGTTCAAGAGAACATGCTAACGATTCGCCCAAATGTCTGTAATTTTCGAATTTTGAGTCTAAGAAGGTTTTAAACGGCTAGGTTGGAGTCTGAATATCTGGGCTTAGTTCGTTAATGGGCAAAATCGATTCGACAGTTTCGTAGTTATTCACGTTTGAAAAAAATTTCAATATTTTTCCTAATTTTGGAAACTATAGATTCGATTGATCTGAAATTTAGCATTTAAGAATAATAACGCGTGTTTGTGCGAATTTTCGTGAGCATTCTACGATCAAAAGTTACAAAAAAGAAATAATTTTATGAGCGGATCAGCGTTGAGCTTGAACAATATTACTTTTGACCTCGTATTCCTCATTAGTGAGTCGAACCTAGTCGTTTGAGACCATTTTCAGCTCAGAAATAAAAAATTACAGTCATTTGGTAAAATATATAGCCAGCTGTTTCCTAGAACAAGCGCTCAAAACACAGACTTCTGTTCAATTAAATTCATTCGGCTGATCTGTTTACCAAATATCGGGTGTTTTTTTAGAGTGATAGAACTTTCGATAGGGATAACTGTGATTTGACAAAAGGTAGAAGCCATGTTGTTTTGACATTTCTGTTCAGTAGGCATCGACAAATTATCATGGAAAGACTCAAGCCGCAACAACGTTCACAAATTGTTGAAATTTATTTTCAAAATCAGTGTTCTAGTCGCCAAACTTATAGAGCACTTCATGAAATTTATGGTTTACATAATCGTCCATCAGAGCAGCTTATTCGTCGAGCAATCGATAGATTTCGGACAACATTTTCTCTACTCGATGCAACAACAACAACAAGACAAAGAACTGTACGTATAGAAGAAAATATCGCTGCTGTAAGTCATAGTGTTAATGATGATCCAGATTTGTCTATTTGTCGACGTTCATAACAAGTTGGACTCTGTGCATCCACCACATGGAAACTTTTGGGTAAAGATCTTAGCTACACACATACAAGATCCAACTGGTTGAAGAACTAAAGCCACTTGACCATAATAAGCGTCGTTTGTTTGCTGATTGGGCCCTAGAACAGCTTGAAGTTGGTCCACTTTTTCATCGTGAAATTGTATTTAGTGATGAAGCTCATTTCTGGTTGAACGGCTATGTAAACATGCAAAATTGCCATATATGGAGTGAAAACAATCATCAAGAAGTTCTTCAGGTTCCCATGCATCCTGAAAAATGCAATTTATGGTGTGCTTTACACGCTGGAGGCATCGTCGGTCCATATTTCTTTAAAACCGATGCTGGAGCTAATGTTACAGTGAATAGTGCTCGTTACAGATCGATGATCAATGATTATTTGTTTCAAAATTTGAATGGTATCGACCCAGAAGTGTATTGGTTCCAACAAGATGGTGCCACACCTTATGCTGTTACCGTAACAATTGATTTATTGAAGGGAAGATTTGGCGATAACATTATTTCGAGAAATGGTCCAATTAATTGTCTCCAAGATCATGCGACATAACTCCACTGGATTATTTTCTTTGGGGTTATGTCAAGTCATTGGTTTATGCTGATAAACCAGAAACAAAAGACGCTTTGGAAGCCAACATAACTCGTGTTATAGATGAAATAAGGCCTGAATTACTCGAAAATTGGTCCAAAACTGGTTTGGTCGAATGCGGTTCCTCAGAGGTAGTCGTGATGGACATATGCCGGAAATAATTTTTAAAACATAAATGTCATAATATTATCTTTCAAATAAAAAAAAATTGGCTTCAATCTTAATTTAAATGTGTTTTATTTCAAATTAAAGTTCTATCACTCTAAAAAAACACCCGATATCATTAATAAGGAGTGTGAGCTATGGTAATAGTATATAGCGAATATAGATACTTGACCAATTTGTACTCACTGGCATACATTGCACTGATGAAAACCAATCAGTTTGAAACGAGCCCTTGTGATCCACAAAACCTTATCGAGTTTGTTTGAGTATGGACTTGTAATATGATGTATGTATGTTACACCGTCTCGATTTCTAGAATTTTCTATTACCATAGCTCACACTTCTTATTAATGATACAGACTTCTGTTTTCTGTCATCCGAAATTCAAATAAACGTCGTTTTTTCAATTTAAGAACTGGTCTCTCAAAGAAACGGAAAATCTGATTCAAATGAAATATGCATGGTTGGAGGGTTCCATGCTTCACCCTCTGAGCTACATTGTTACATATTGGCAAGAAAGAGTGAAAAACGAATATATTCAACAAAATATCATATACTTCTCATACTTTTTGCCGAGATCAAAGAATAAAAATTTTAAAAATTCTCGCAATTCATCTTCACGAAATTATGCATGAGCTTTCATGTCGTTATTTCACATCTTAATATTGAATTTGAACTTGATCGGATTTATACTTACGTGGTGCAACTTGCATCTGTGCAACGCAACAATTCAACACACAGATGCAAGTTCCACTGTGCGGTTTAAAGAATTTTCTATTACCATTGCTCATACTCCTTTTTAACCATTTTTGAAAAAGAATATCTGCCATTTGAATTCAGTTTTTAACATAACTGATATAAGACTCCAAACACTTCCCGAAAATGTCAAGTCGCTAGGTCTTATCGTTCGGAAATTAACATTTTTACCTCTAGTCATCCGTTTGGACGAAATTCGGCATGAAATACTGTTATTATACGCCAAAATATCAAATTTCATTTCGATTGGATTAGTACTTTCTAAACTATTGGGAAAAAAGAAAATAATTTATGTGAATAACGGAGAAACCATTGAACCGATTCTATCCATTAGCGAAATTAACTGTGATATTTGGGTCCTAAACCTGTCCTGAAAGTTTCAAGTCTTTTACTCTTTCCGTTCGAAGGTTAGAGCGTTTTCCAAACGGATCTACCGGAGGGAATTACTTTTGACTTCAGATTCGTCAACAGTGTGTTCAGCATAGCCGGCTCAAAATTAGAAATTCTCGAATTTGCCGTATATTTCTGGGATTTTAACCCCCATAGAGATCATAAAGAATTCTAGGATCCTTAAATTCCCTATAATTTTTCAGTCATCGATAACAATGATCAGAAAGTATTGTTTCTTCGGTATAATTTCTCTATTCTGTGATTATGATTTGATTGATTTCAACAATGCACAAGCAATTATAAATATCATTTACCTTAATTTCCCATATCATTCATTACAACTTGATATGAAAATCAATTATTTCGCGATAAAAAAATTACTCTGTACCTAGGTTCGAATCCAGTGGTCTAACCATTTCAGCCAAAGAAGCAGTTGGTAAAATGGCCGGTTTTCAATTACATAAATTTGAAGATTTCGAAGATCTGACAATTGGTTACTCACGATCCTTATGAAATTTTGCATTAGCCTTCTTGCCGTTATTTTCCATTTGAACGCTAAATTAAAACTCGATCGTACGACAATTGCTATATGGTCTCGGTAGCGCTTACATAATATATTTATTTAAATCTTCTAATCATACGATCCTCACGAAATTTCGCACTAGTCTTTGTGTCATTAGTTCATATCTAAATGTTAAATTTGAACTTGATCATAGGACTTTTGTTAGGGTTTCGGTAGTGCTCTATACTGCTTATATATTATATATTTTTTTATTATTTTTAAAATACGATCCTCACAAGATTTCGTACAAATATGTGTGTTATTATTTTACTTCCAAATGGTAAATTACAGATCGATCAGATTTGTAGCTTAGCAAATATCAAGAAAAATGTGATAAAATTTTAAATAAGAATAACTCCGAAACCATTGGACTGATTTTGTCCATTAACGATATGGGAAATTAAGGTAAATGAGATTTATAATTGTTTGTGCATTGTTGAAATCAATCAAATCCTAATTACAGAATAGAGAAATGATACCGAAGAAACAATACTTTCTGATCATTGTTATCGATGACTCTGCAAAAATTATAGGGAATTTAAGGATCCTAGAATTCTTTATGATATATATGGTGGTGAAAATCCCAGAAATGTACGGCAAATTCGAAAATTTCTAATTTTGAGCCGACTATGCTGTTGACGAATCTGAAGTCAAAAGTAATTCTCTCCGGTAGATCCGTTTGGAAAACGCTCTAACCTTCGAACGGAAAGAGTAAAAGACTTGAAACTTTCAGGACAGGTTTAGGACCCAAATATCACAGTTAATTTCGCTAATGGATAGAATCGGTTTAATGGTTTTTTTAGACCCTTAACATACCCTGAAATTTTAAGATCTCTAGCTCTTTCAGTTTGAAAGTTATTTTGTTCACTGCTGGCCGGAACGAATTACCTTTTTCCTCGGATTCCTCAAGAGTGAATCCAACCTGTTCAGGTCCATTTTTAGCTCAAAATTCGAAAATAACAGACATTCAAACAAAACGATAGCACGCTGTTCCCTGGAACAAGCGCCCAAAAAGAATCATCCTCAAGAATATTTTACACTTATATACCAATCTTATCGTGTTCAATTCAGATTGTGCAGGTTCAAGTCAATGTCTTATGGTTGTTAGTTCGCGAAGGTTGATGGATATGAGAAAAAATTAATAGATGTATTTTGATGAAGAAAACAATATTTGTGTGAAATTTGCAGCGTTTTTCTTCGTAAGAAATTATATTATTTATGTCACGGCTTCACGATACATGATTTCGTGACTTATAAGAAGACGCACAAAGGATCTAGGTACAGTGACCAGTGGAGGTCACAATCGAAAAGAAATATCAAGGACAAATTGAAGATAATACATTATGATGTTTATGTGCAGAAAACTAAGAAATCATTAGTTCGAGTAACACCTACGCCTTCATTACCACATTCAGTTTGTGTTAGTTTTACATGGATTATTTATCTCCTTCCTACTGTGTGGGACCATATGTGAAACAATTTTTTTTGTAGGATACTGAGGCGACTTCTTGTCGCCATTAAGTTTCTCCAGCTAAAAGCTTTATCATGGTGGAGACTACGACAAATATCCAAAGTGAACCCATGGTATCGAAAAAACTAATCAGCCCTGTAAGTCGATGGGTCTAGTATTATTGTTACCTGATGTTTGTCAGACGGTGGTTTCAGTCAATTGCTCTCGAGATATATTGGGGTAAGAGAACACTTGAGAAAAAGGACCAATCAACCTGACAGCATGATAAATGCCGTAATTTTAAATGCAAATACTATCAGTACGCTAAGATTGACTTGCGCGATGGGCCAAGCGACTTCTCTATCTGGGTTCCGTGGGCACCTATCAACCAGAACTAGTCTTATAACATTTGTTCCATTATACATATCTCGTACGTTTCTAGATTAAACAGAAACGCGTACCAAGTCGAGTGGTTCTTCGCGTGCGCCTATGCCATGACCCTTGAGGCGTTTTACTTCAGAACTTAAGATGAAGACTGTTTACATCACAACAACCTTATAGATCGGTAGTCAAGGTCGTTTAGAAATCCCATCTAACACGCATCATCCGACTGGTTTTCAAAACAGAAACGCTCAATTTTCGGCAAATTTGACGTGATAGTGGCAGTGTTTGTGAACGAAAATGGAAAATCTACGTGATGTTTGCAATAATATCGACAGATTTTAGAACAAGTGGAAAGCTGAAGCAAGTTTTGCCGCTCCTCATCATAAACCAGAATGAAGTTCCTAGAAATTTGCAACTGTGAGTTTTTTGAGAGAATACCTTTTTCTGTATCATTCTCCGGCTTTTTTATCTTGATTTTATGTTAAGTCACAGAAAAATTCACAACCTCAGAAAATATTGAATCTGGGAACGTTTTTTGAAACCCAATTAAACAACTTTTGTGGTTACTGCAGTACTGTCATCTTCAACATCAAAATAAACAAAACAAATTATAATGTTTCCAGTCTCAAATATATAACAAAAAAATTTATTTCAGCAATTGCAACTATTTTAAATATCTTGTTAGATGAAGAACCCGGAAGCATTATTGGGAATATAAACAAACGAGGTTAAAATTTTTTTCAGTCGGATTGAAAAAGTTTATCGATATGGACAAAAACTATTTTTTTTTTTGTTAAGAAATCGCAGAAGTTTATTTTTGAGGTACACTTATTGCCTGCAATTATAGTAAAAAGCACAAAATAAACATTTTTTAGGTATCCAATTTCGGGTCCAATAAATTTAAATAGTTATTTAATCTATTTATTCTGTATCAGTTTAGTTGTTTTCTGTTTCAACATTTATTTATTTGTGATATTCGACGTAGAATGAACTAACTGTAATGTTTCATGTTGATAATAATATTTCGGTAAATAATTATCGCACAAAGAATAAATTTAATTGGACAAAATTGAAAAAGAAATTTCAGATGACAGGAAATATCTGTTTATACTTGCACAGAATATATATCCAAAAAAACCTTTTCTGTCATGAAAATCGATGAATTCTGCAAAATTGATACAGAATTAATTAAGTTCGAATCAAATAACTGAATGTTTCTTCCGATTTTCTTCACATTTCCACCAAAATATTTTTCAATTTTCGAACTTTTGTTCGAAAGATAGAAGTGGTAGAAGTGTGATAAAAGTTTTATGTCAGTAAGTCGATATATGATTTCTGTATTTTCAATGTTCAGAATGAAATTATTTGAATGAAATGTTGAAAGACATTAGGTTAAAAATTCTAACAAATCTGCAGGAACACCAAAAGCATACCAAATATTGGACGACACGCAGGTATATTTTCTTAAATTATGGCTTTTATGCTTGATACAAAGATCACCAACAGACATGTTAATTGAAACTACCGATAAAAAAATTGTGAAAAGCACTGACTTGAAGTCTAAAGCTTTTGCACGATTGTTTAACAGTTCATTTCGTCTGAAAATTCCAAATTCGTGCTACATATGATGAACAAAAACATAGAATTCTGTGTTCTGACATTCGAAAGTCAAATGAAGGTAACTTTTTGCCATTTTAGAACTGTTCTCCTGAAGAGATAGAGCCTTCAATCTTTCAGGGAAGGTTTTAAGTCTAAATGCTACGGCTGAGGTCGTTAATGGAGAATATCAGTTCAATAGTTTCACAGTTATTCACATTTTTCAAATTTTTCCCAATATTTTCGAAACAACGGGTTCAATCGATCCAAAATTCAGCATTTAGAAGTAGAATAATAACGCATATGTTCGTGATAAATTTCGCGAGGATCGTATGATTAGAAGACCAAAAAAAGTATTTTGTGAATCGTGGGTGATAATATATGAACTAGCACGCAAAAGCTCCTGACTTCACGTCAGTGCTTTTTTCAGTCGATTTAAAAACCACGAATATTCCAGAGTAGGTTGAATTTTATTTCATTCCACTATTCTGAATATTTATTATTTGAGAATTTTATAAACTAAAAGTCCTATCATCTTTGAATTGATTTGATATTCGAGAAACTTTAAGAATATACGTTTCAGTGGTGATTAAAATTTTTATTGCAATCGGTTTCTAAATTTGAAAAAAAGATACAAGAATTCAATGTTATTTTTGTTTTTATGTTTAAATAAATTATTCCTTACTTAACCAGAACTAATTGTGCTTGAAGGGGGCTTAAATGTTATGTTCGCAGTTAGCAAAAAACACACAGAAATGTCAAAAAATAAAAGAGAAATTCTCATTAAATTTCATTTCAGTATCTCACGACATTCTGTCAATTAATTTCTGTATTTTTGAATTTTGCGAAACTGAAAATTTAAGGGATTTCAAATTTGTTTCGCTCATATATTCCAAAAATGTACTTTTTGGGAATAATAAACCAATATGGTACAAATTTTTCCGAAGGTTTAACGTGGGCTTATCAAAGATATGTTGGTTGAAACTCCTTTTGCTTATTGAATCGTGGCAGTCATAACTCTTGCACAAGAAAATAAGTCTTCAAGACCGGTTAATTGAAAACCTAAGTGCCCACACGGTCTTTTGAAATCCTTGCAACAGAACTATTAGTCCATTTATTAAAGCTTTATTGTGATTTGTGTTAAAATATTCCTCCTGAATGATTTGCATGCATATGAAGTTTAATAACACCAATAATAATGAACACTGACGCCTTTCATCAGCTTTCTAATCGTCTGTTATTTTTTCCATTATAACGATTTTGAAAAAAAATCAATATATCTTTCAAATGGTGATGAAATTAATGAGCAGTTATGATGATAATAATTTATATTTTCTTTACTGTTTATCTGTTGTCTATTTAAAAAACGCTGTGAATTTTATAAAAAGGTTTCTTATGTCCTACTGAAAACTTTACAGTTGTTTCTATTTTTGTCTACCACCATTGGTTCTTTGTATATTTTGGTCAGTTTCCTTCACAAATCGCAAACTGCTGATCCTGAAATCATTGCGGTAAAGTAAGGTTATATTGAACATTATTGCAGTATTAAACAGACTTTCCCTGTTGGTAGTGTTATTATCTAGCAGAAACAATAAATTGATTTACTAGTGATACACATATTTCTTGTCCTACTTCATTTTAATGCTACTAACGTACGTTTTATCCATCCCAAAGGACGTCGTCAGAGTACAAGGTATACAGTTTTTGTTTTGAATTTATAGTTTTTGAAAAAAAGTGTACGGATGTTATTTTTTAAGAGTTTACAACAGAAAATTATTCCACTCTTAATCATGTTTCAGATTAATACCTTCAAAATATCAACAGATGGTGTAATAAATGTCGGTCTGCTCGTTTAAAAGGATCTTAATGTTTCTTTATTTCGTATATTTCCCACAAATTCAGATTCAGACCTCTGTTCGATATGTAAGATATCAAAATGATTTGAGAAAGAATGATCATTTTCTAAAAGGTGTTTCGCATGTTGTGAATCTTTCTTATCTTTATCAAAATTTCTCTTATGTTTAGATAAAGGGATTCCAAAATTTCTACCTCTTTAACTGATATAGATTTTTGAGCAATCTAAGCTAGGACTGTTGATAAAATATCGATATATCGAAATATCGATATTATTATTTAGAAATATCGATATTTATTACCAATACTTTTTTGGACGATATATCGATAGTTCGATATTGAAATATGGACTTGAAAAGAGAGGTAATGAATTTCATATCATCATATATCATAACGGAGAAGCACGTGTTTATTCAGATTAATTTATTTCAAATCTAGTAACATAGAAATACTGAAGTGCCAAAATATGTCCCCTTCGAAAAATTCTTCTATTGTGTGGATGTATTTTAGGAAATTAGTTACAAAGCAACTTATTCAGGAAAAATTACAAAAGCAGCGGAAATACAACTGATTTAGTAAGCCACTTAAAAACACCATCATGCATATGCCCATAAAAAAGGGATAAATATTAAAAGAGTCAGTTTTAAAAAACAATACAAATATTTCAAATTTAGCTGATCAAATAAAATGTACTGTGACCTATTCTAAATACTATGTTAGTGCTTCTGATCAATTACAATCTGAGCAATTAGCAGAAGGAAAGAAAGGACAAATATTGATGCACATTCAAGCAGTTTTGGAACCCTTGTTTGGACATGATGGAAAGATTCCTGAAATTATCTTCATTTGTCGCAAAGGTATTAAGCATCAAGAACTAAGAATAATATACCTGATATGATAGTTACTTCGCAGTTAACTATTTTGCGCAATTTAGTTACGCTCCTTGATCCATTTAAAATAGTAACAGAAGTTTTGACTGCTGAGAAATATGCCACATATGCCAATACCTTTAAAAAATTTATTGAAACAACAAACTAAAACATGAGCAGATTGGAGTGTCAGTACAAAATGATTTATAGAAAGGTATTGAAGATAGATTAGTGCCTTTACAAGAAAACCTTTTCTTGGCCAAAGAGATCAGATTCCTGCTTCAAAAAGATACATTTCATATCAGCATTGGCTGCTGCTAATGCAATATTATTAGATCTATCAAAAGAAATAATTGCAGAACACATAATAAGAGGAGAACGTTCACCTACGGTGAGGAGAAAAAGAAACAACTTCATCATTATAGGACAGACATGAAGATATGCTCTTGAAAAAAATTTGTCCAATGCCTTTGAAGTTTTTGGCAAAAGTTTTGGTACAATGCCTGCTGAATTAATGCAGTATTCAGATCAGTCAAATTTTTCAAGCTCAACAATTGCACTAAAATTTTGGATCGATTGCAGACATTTTACTTCTGTGCTATCAGAAATAGCTGTTAAATATTTGATTTCTTCTACAATCCAATCTCTTAGTATATAATAATCGTAGTAGTCAAACAGCTGAACATATAAGATAACGAGAATTTTTAAAAACTCCTACTGAGAAATATTGATACGCATAATTTTTTCATTAAAATTAAACAATAATTAGTAAGAACCTAAGATTTTCAATTAAACTTGTTGAATATACTGAAATTTAAACTGTGTAAATCATTTTTTAGCCGAATTATGATTGACCAGTTTGGAAATGAGTTATGTTTTTCAGTTTTGTTCAAGCGTAAATCGACCCATTTCGTTAATATTAATTATTAAACTAACTTTCTGTCAAAACACGAACGGCAGAAGTGTTGCCAGATTTGAAATAGCCACTACTTTGAAATGCAAACTCTATATGGCCCACGCTTTATACAGGGTGTATATGATTAGTTGTGAAAAAATTTAGGGGGTGATTCCTTGTCAAAACATAGGGTGGGTCTTTCACATAAGGTTTATTTTTTTAAGCCCCTCTGCTTAGTTACAGCATCCTGAAGATGGCACCCGAAAAAACTGACAATAGTTTTAACTGAATCAAAGTTAATCAAAACTACTCTGTTATCAAACAAAATGACATCCGTTTACTGGATAAATTCTAGTTTGGAAATAACTCCAGCCTCTACGACTCACGTTATTATTTTGATAATTTTTTTATGCAATAGATCTTATTTGTTGAGAATGGATCGAGCTATCCAAAATTATTTTTTTATGGTAAAATAGGAATATGGAAAGGAATTTCTTGCGGAAGAAGGCTTAGAGGTGGCTTTTCTACCCCTTGCAATCATAGAGGAACACCACCAAATTTTTTTTTGGGGGCATTCCCGCCCGCATGAAATGTCTGCTTAATTTTATTCTTGTCAGTTTTTTGGTTTTTAATGAAAAAATTGAAAACTGTTTTTCGGGTGCCATTTTAGGGGGCTGTAACTAAGCAGGGGGGCTCAAAAAGATAAAGTTTATATGAAAGACCCATCTTATTTTTTGAAAAGGAATCATGCCCTAATTTTTTTCACAACTATTCATATACAGTATATCCCAATAATTGAAGTGTATTCATGTTCTTTTCGTTATTTCTGATGAATCTGCTTATTTTATCGTTGATTTTGAGGACGAATTAAGTTTTTTCCTTTGAGAGTAATATTTTTTATTGTATACTGATATTTCCTAAATATGTAAGATTGAAGTATTTATTTTTTGATAAATTATAACCGAATGGATAAATTTCTCTTAGGCCATTCTTTATTTCACGATGTCCTATTATTATATATATTTCTGTCAGAATTGTATAGTTTCCATTATTTTTCGCTCTTTGTTTTATTATATTTTTCTTTTTGCAAGTTTAAATTATTTAGTGGAATATTTAATAATCGGTGTACCATGTTATGAAATGTCCCTAACTTATGTCGAAACGAGAGATTTTTGGTATATTGCAAAGGTGTATTGTTTAGTCTAGTAAATAAGAGATCAAAAAAGTTATTAGATTTATTTTGTTCTATTTTTGATGTGAAGGAACTTATTTGCCTGGTTGTGCCAGTTAATAATACTATATCGTCCATACCAATAAAAAAAAATATCATTAATTTATTTCAATCAAAAAATATATATTTTCAAGAGGTTTTTTCTAGAAAATCCATGAAAAATTCAGCTAAGACAGGACTTAAAGGATTACACATTATTATACCTTCCTGAGTATACGTATAACGTCGTTGAATGTGAAAAAAATTCGGTTGGCGCAAACATTCAAGAAGTTTACCATTTCTGAAATTGTAACGAAATTTTACGTGATTTTTTTTTAATTCTTGATGAAACACTTAATATTATTTATCTAAGCCTTGTAGTTTTAAAATTATGTTTTTTTTTAAATATTAAGTTGAAATTGTCGTACTATGTACACAAAATTTAAATTTTCACAAAATCATTTTTAATTTTTCTTTCCAAGGGAATGTAGGTTTACGGAGGCTGATTTCTTCATTTATTTCAATATAAACTTGTATGTAATGTTTGGTCATTTCTAATATAGTAATTCATCATTGAAAAAAATTAAAATAAATCATAGGCACTCTTCACTTTTTGAAAGGAAATTTCTCTGTCGTTTCAATAGGTTTATTTTTGTGGAGATAAACCAGCATGAACATCCTATATAAATGCTCAATAATTCTCTCAAGTGGCTTGTTTATTGACCATTCCATTACGGCTCCACGCCGAATGATTCAAATAATGAATTTCAATTAGATTTCAATTTATCTTTCAATGGGGAAGATTTCGTTCACCAGTATATCTGGATACCATCCATGAATAAAATATTTGTATTCTAAATATATAAGGAGTTCCTTTTTAGTTTGAAGAATTACACTGATAGATAATTTTTGTGATAAACAGCTAAAGATTCAAAGATAGACATTAATTTGTCGAAAGACTAATAACGGTGAGAGCAACGCCTACTATATGCAGCATAAGGCAGAAAAGTCATTTGGCCCACAATAAGTTTGAAAATAACACTCCCCTAATGTGTTTGGAGCAGGTAGCGATCCACGTCCGCTATTAGGTAGAAAGGGTCCCTTTAGAGAAATCGGTCGAAAAGATCTAGAAATGAAAACATGATATAATGCCTGCAGACCACATTTATTTTTCAGGGTTTAAAAGATTGAGACAAGCAATGCTTTTGTAGCATCACGTAAGTGTAAATTTCAACAGGAAGGGTAGAAGGGGGACATTCATGGGCTGAATAAGTTTACCCCAGGGGGTTTTGAAATGTATTTTTCTAAAACCATTGTATTTTTCATAATTTGAACGTGTTCTCCACATATTGGTTCTACAATATTTCGAACGAATCGTTTGTATAAACGCGGGAATTTGTAACACAATTAGTATAGAGCAACAGAAAAGTTCTCGTAATCCTAATGAAATTGACTAAACCAATTTGCTTGAAAATTAGGGGTTGCAATTTGTAAAAAATTATTACTCAAAATCTTTTTATCGGACTTTCTTGAGGAGTGATAGAAAAATCATATATCCCTACATTGATCTTTCTAATTTTTAGCTTAATCTTAGGATCCAAAATTTAGGGTTAAAATAACAAGTATCTATTTCTTAAAATTTTTTTGGCGGATTATTGTAGAATAATAAATTTTTGTGTAGAATTCGCAGCTTTTTTCTTATGTTCTCACCAAACAATATGTTTGTCTCTTAATTTTACTTGAGATGTCACTCAGAAATAAAATGATGAAAAGCACTTACGAAGTCAGGAGCTTTTGCGCGCTTGATTATATCACTCACGAAATTTTGCGTTAGCCCATTTGTCGTTATTTTACATCTAACTGCTGAATTTAAACCCGATCCTAGGACTATTGCTATGATTCCAGTAGCGCTCAACGCTGATATGCTCAGAATACATGCGGTTGTAGTCTTGTGACCTAGAGTGTTCGAACCCAGGGCCAGGAAACAAATTTTCTGGTTTCGAGGGACCGTCCAACCATTCGCTGTTGGGTAAACAATTAACAGCACTGTTCCTAAAGTGGCGCAAGGTAACAGTAACAAAGCCTACACAGAACTCAAACCCGATATGGATACCATAGTGGACTTCTATCTGTCTGTATCCCTGGGACAAATAAAAAATTTAAAAAATATTTTTCTCTGAATCTTCTAATGCTACAATCCTCATGAAAGTCTGCACAAGTATGCTCGTCATTTTACTTTCCCTAAATGCTAAATTTCAGATCGAAAAATAGGAAAAAATTTGGAATATAAATAACTGCGGAACTATCAGACTGATTTTGCCCGTCAAAGAAATCAACTAAGATATTTAGGCCTCAAACCTGCTGTGAAAGTTTCTAGACTCCAGCTCTTTCCGTTCGAATGTTAGAGTCTTAGCGCTTAACGCTGATCCGCTCACAAAATACAGGGTGTATATGGATAGTTGCGAAAAAATTTAGTGGGTGATTCCTTGTCAAGAAATAGGGTGGATCTTTCACATAAACTTTATTTTTTTGAGCCCCCCATGCTTAGTCACAGCTCCCTAAAGATGGCGCCCGAAAAATAGTTTTTAATATTTTTCTTAAAAACCATAAAACTGACAATAATTGTACCTGAATCAAAGTTAATCAAAACTAGTCAGTGGTCATAAGAAAATGACATCCGCTAACTAGATAAATTCTTGTTCGGAAATAATTCCAATGTCTACGACTTACGCTATCATGTTGATTAATTATTTTTTTCTCAAAAACCTCGAAATTTAGCAAGAAATTACAAGAGACCTTATTTGTTGAGAATGGATCAAGCTATCCAAAATTAATTTTTATTGTAAAATAGGAATATGGAAAAAAGTTTCTTGCGAAAGAAGGTTTAAGGGTGGCTTTTTCTATCTCTTGCAATCAAAGAGAAACACCACCAAAAATTGTTTTGGGTGTCTTCTCGCCCGCATAAAATGTCTGCCTAATTTGATTCTTGTCAGTTTTTTGGTTTTTAAGAAAAAAATTTAAAAATGTTTAATCCATCTTTAGGGGGCTGTAACTACGCAAGGGGGGCTCAAAAGAATAAAGTTTATATGAAAGACCCACCCTATTTTTTGACAAGGAATCACCCCCTAATTTTTTTCATAATTATTCATATATACCCCGTATATATTTTCTGAAACTTCTATTTATACGATCCTCACGAAATTACTCGCGAATGTGCGTATTATTTCTCTAGTACCAAAAGCTGAATTTCAATTCGATCGGATCGATAGTTCAGAAAATATCGAGAAATATAACAGAAATTTTCAAATGCGAATTGTTGCGAAATAATTGAATTGGTTTTACTCATTACCAAAGTTAATCGAAATATTTAGACCCCACAGTTTCTCTGAAATTTCAAAAGTTCTAGCTCTTTCCGTTCCAAAGTAAGCCTGTTTACGCACATACCGACCGGATTTTTGATCTCGGATTCTTCATCAGGGAGTCTAATCTAGTCGTTTGAGACCAGTTTCGGCTCAAAATTCGAAAATGGCAGACAATTGGGCAAAACTATAGCGCGCTAGAAAAAGCGCGCAAAACACAAAATTTTGTGTTCTGTCATCCGAAAGTTAAATAAATATATTTTCAGTGATTCAAGTGGTGATCTTCTGAAGAAACGGAAAACCTCATGAAAATGATAAATACATGGTTAAAATGTTCAAGCGTTCTTCCTTCTATCTGCATCATTACATAACGGCAAGGAAGTGAATATATTGAACGAAAGTTTGCATCATTATTATACACCTACACATCAAATTCGATCTCGGACCAGTAGTTTCAGAGCTATTTATTTTGACCTCAGATTCTGCATCAGTCAGTCCAACCTAGTCGTTTGACACCCTTTGGGCTCAAAATTCGAAAGTTACAGACATTTGGGCAATATCACAGTAAAGAAATTTGAACTTATATCTGACGCATACGTGACAAATTTTTGGCGCGTATTTATTACGTCTGTAAAATTCGTACATTCTTTTATCGCAGTGATCATACAAATTGCGTCATTTTCGTCCTAAGAATCAAAGTTTACTACAATAAGATTGCTTCGGCTTTTACCAAAGTGCAAAAGATCAAACATCTTTGAAGGAGTCATGATATATTGAGAGTATGATGTTATTAAACTTGATAAACTTCAATTATTCTAGTAGGTCAATAATTGAATTAAGACCCGCAAGTAATTTTTTTACGTAATCAGGAACTGAGCGCGTGCATTTGATCTCGGCCGTTCATATTTGTGTTTGTAAAAAACAGCGGATTTCGTAAAATCAAAAGGAAGCAATTTCTGCATATTTCGGGGTCAAAGATTGAAATATATCTGTTGGTCAACAAAGCGCTATAAATATAAAACATATTCAAATATTTTTACATCAATAGATATTCATCCGAAAATCGAGTAATGTAAACTTATTTGGTGGAAAGCAGCTTTTGCGCGCTTCTTCGTATCACCCACGATCCTCACGAAATTTTGCATTAGCATTCTTGTCGTTATTTTACATCTAAATGCTAAATTTAAACTGAATTGTAGGACAGATCACAGCCGCAAACGCTTCAACATATCCGATATCCTTTTCCACAATTCTGGCAACAAATTGAGCAGGATATTCTCAATAACTTGGTGGAAATCATGCATGGAAAATGCCAAGTAGTTATAAATGCTCGTGGTGGTCACACTTTTTATGAAGGGTGAATATAAGTATGAATTTTGGAAATTTTGAGAATTCCGTTTTTTCACAAAATTTAATACTTTTCAAGTATTGTATTTTTGTTACTGTGAATTCATCATTTTTTTGAAATCTTATTATTCTAACCTGAAACACTCAACATATACGAATGTTTAAAGGAAATTGGGTTTTTCTGAAGAGAAAACACAAAATAATTTGATGTCCTTAACTTTTGACGAGCAGGTAATCATCGAAATACTATGATATAATTATTTATCTGAAATATTTTGTCATGTTGTCTTTATTGGAGAACCGTTTTCAAAATTTTGGACCTCTTCTGTTTAATTTAAACATTAAAAAAACCATTATATATTTTTTAATTTCAGAAAAATTGAATAAAAATTGAATTTCTATTTTGATAGACAATGAAATTCTTTAAATATTGTACAATATTAAAAAAACGTGAAGGAAATGTACAGCATGAAGAGACTGATAGAAAATATAACTCACTTTATGGCTGAGACAATTTTTTGACAACAAATTTTTCCAGAGAAATAATATTTCTATCAATTTTTTTATTCTACAGATTTTCTTCATGTTATTTAGAATTTTGTACAACATTTGAATAATTCCATTGTTTATAAAAAAATAAACTTAGTTTCTAAAACAATTTCAGTTTAATCCCTCTCAAAAAAGATGATCTGAAAAGGTTATAATAGAATGTTCTGTTTTTATATTTAAACTAATTATTAATCTTTACCAAGTATAAACTGAATTTATTTTAGAATATAAAATTTATAAAAATTCGAAAGAGTTTTTCAATATTTTAAATATTAAGCAGAATAATTATCTGAAATCTCTACAAATTTTAATCAAAATCTCTTAAAAAGCTTTTCTAAATAAAATGGAATAAAATGACTTAGAAACACTGATTTATATTTTAGTAGACATGTGGAATTATCAAAAAGATTATTTAGTTTAATTTAATTAAAAAAAATCAGATTTTTTACATTAAAATTTTTCTCATTAATATTCAAAATATTGAAAGCCCCCTTCCAAGTAATCTTCAATTTATGTTTATTGATAATAATTATAGTTCATTTTTTCAACATGCACGTGGCAATCTCTGATTGAATCTGTGACCTTCTCTTCATGATATTTTCTTTGGACGAGTATAGAGTTTAATAAATGCTGTAGGGCTCACCTTACAGAGTTTATTCCAGTTCGTTGCTGACCAGAAATATATTGTGAGCAGAGGGAATGTGATATATTTTTTATTCATTGTTTTTATTTAACATCCAAATAAATTCTGACTGAAGAGAATTGGTGCGAATTTCAAACGCTTATCTGGAAATGTGCTATGTATTTTCGAAAGAAATTACTTTTGATTATTCTGTATTTTCCTTTGATTCTTTTATCGGTTGATTGTCACTCATATGTTTGATTAATCTATATGTCAACTAAAAACAAAAAATATTTCTAAGACATTTTAATTTATTTAATTCAAAAATATTTTTGTGAGATATTTTTTAGATGAAAATTTGTAGAAGTTTCAGAGAATTATTCTGATGACTTTTTACAGTATAATTTGAAGGACTCATTCCTATCAGTTCTAAGAAAGTTACTCTTTTCAGGAAATGGAAGAATGGCGGCCGTCTATCTACTCATCCTCATGCTCTTTCAGCTCACAAGAATCGTACACCTATCATCTCACGATTTTCGCTTCATTTCTCGACAAGGTAAGTCAAATAAAGCAATGTACACAATATAATGTGCTAGCTAGCGTTCAGAAGTGATACGATATCAAACCAAATAACTGTTGAGTTGGCTTCTCGGTCTGGCTGAAAGATTTGACGACTGTAAACAAGAGTACAGTTCTTTTCATCTAGGAAATATGAACACTAAGATGAGTGGGCAGTTAGAACCCGTGAGTGACGAGTACGAGTACGAAAAAAGAATTCTTTGTTCCGTCATCCACATGTCAATTTTTGCATTTTCAGAACTATTCTCCTGTAGAAACTGAAAATCTCATGAAAATATTGAAATACTTTTTATCCTCCTCCCTTTCATCTGCACCGTTACATATTGGCAAGAAAGAATATGCTGAACAAAACTTCATATACTTTTCATAGTTTTTGTCGAAATTAGATAGGTATGAAATTCTCTTGATTTATCTACACGAAATTATGCATGAGCCTTCGAAACGTTATTTCTCATCTAAATACTAAATTTTAACTCGATCGGATTTGTACTATCGAAAATATTTGAAAAATAAAATTTCAAATGGAACTCATAGAGCCGATTTCGTCCATTTTTGAACATAACTCACGTATTTAGATTCAAAACCTACCCTAGGCCCTTTCGTTCGGAAATTAGCAATTTTGCCTCCAGTCAGGTTAATCTTCTACAATATATATTAATCTTTTTGCCGTTATTATACACCCAAATACCAAATTTAATTCAGATCGAATAAGTAGTTTCGGAACTAATGGAAAAATAAGAATAATCCCAAATATGAATAACTGCGGAATCATTAGACTGATTTTGCCCATTAACAAATTTAATCGAGATATTTAAGTCCCAAATCTACTTCAAAAGTTTAAATTTCCTTACTCTTTCCGTTCGAAAGTAGGAATGTTCACGGACAACCTGACTGGGAGGCCGAACAGAAGAACAGCTGATCTGGAATTCTTCATCTGATCGCTTGAGACCGTTTCAAAAATTGCAGACATTAGGCAAAATGATAGCACGCTGTTCCCTAGAACGTGCGTGCAAAAAGAAGAAGAAGAAAATTTTGTATACAATTTTTGTACCTTATATACAAAATAATAATATAATAAATAAAATATGATAAAATTCAAGGGAGGTTAAAATTTTTATCGATCTCTGTGGTTTATAACTCCGAAATTATAAATCGATATCTTTTACTTACTACTTTGTGTGCTGAAACTGTGGACTATTCAAACAAATTACTTATTTTGATTGAGAGACTATAGAAATTTATTTTTCAAAGAAAGTGCTGGAAACTTAACGTCTCTTCGAACATCCGGATGTAAAGTCACTATGCAGTTTCAATACAAATTAAGCACATATGGCAAATATGCAGATGAATCATAACATTGGATAAACAACTATTCATTTCAGCCGAATGTAAAATGATATTTTATTATATAATAATACCGGTTCAACTCCCATTATTGGCCATATTTTCTGAGTCAAAAACGACCTTCATGCTTAGTAAGCCAATGTTATCCATATAATTTTTTCCTGTTCTGCTTTCCTACCTCGTAAATGATTAGGATGATGACCCATCATTCAAAATTCCCGTTCTTCAGAAGGATCCAAATAATTTTTTAAACCAGTCAATCTTAAGATGATTGACCTACTTCATCCATCGATCCAGTTAATCCCAATTCAGATATGCAGATCTGAAAGGAGA
Organism: Megalocaria dilatata; assembly: GCA_034642435.1. Taxonomy (NCBI): domain Eukaryota; kingdom Metazoa; phylum Arthropoda; class Insecta; order Coleoptera; family Coccinellidae; genus Megalocaria; species Megalocaria dilatata. The sequence continues at coordinate 14,580,238 of CM067863.1, forward strand.
TATACGAGTACTTAAAGATATCTCCTGTTTCTTCACCTTCAATGTAACTTTTTATGAATTTTACAAGTGTAAAGTAAATAATACCTGTACCTTTCTTATCACTAAGCTAATATTTTATTTGTTCATTATATAATGTGGACTCTAGTTGAAGACGAAATATTAATAGATTTCGAATTATGTAGTTATACATCACGTACACCGATGATAAATGCACAAATATGCCCACATTTCTTATCTGATTTTGTTTCATGGAAAGTTAATATAGTAGTTCAATTTGGATAATTGTTCGAAGAAATTTTCAGTAAATTAGTTCCAGAAAAAATCAAGTATATCACGACATTGAATTCCATGCAAAATGTATGGAAAATGGAATGAAAGAAAATGAAATAGAAAAGACGTGGAATTTAAAGCTTTGTGGGTCAAAAGCAATTCTAACTTTCGAACGAAAAGAGCTAGAGAGTTTGATCTTTTAGAGTGGGTTTGTACCCTGAGTATCTCAGTTAAATTCGTAAATGGGCAAAATCGGTTCAATGATTCCGTAGTTATTAAAATTTGATCCCTTTCCTTTCGAAATCTGAAACAGTACTGATTTTAATTAAAAATTATCGTATCTCAAATCACGGAATTATACCTAATGTAAAAATTGCATAGGTATTATTCTTTATTTTTCAGGTTGTCACTAATGATGAATATCATTTTTCTGCACTTGTTCCAGGGAATAGCGTGCTATCGTTTTGCCCAAATATCTGTAATTTTCGAATTTTGAGGCAGAAATAATCTTAAACGACTAGGTTGGACACACTGATGTCTGTCCGTGAACACGCTAACTTTTGAACAGAGGGATCTAGAGCAGTGAAACTTTCAGGGAAGGTTTGGGGTCTAAATATCTCGGCTGAGTTCGTCAATGGGCAAAATCGGTTGGATAATTTCGAAGTTATATACGTTCGAAAAATTTTTCACATTTTACCCAATATTTTCGAAATTCTACACTTAGAAGTAGAATAAGAAGCGTGAAAGACTGATCGGTATTTTCCTCCATGTCCCATGGCAGGACAAAACCCACTTCTGTCATATCCCTTAAACCCAGCGACAGGAATGTCGATCCCATCTTTCTAGCCCCCGACGCTATTAGGTTAACCGAGGGCTAGCTTCCCTAATACATACCCAACCCAGGACAGATAGAGCGGTAATGACCAAGGGATGTGTGCATGCACTGTCCCATTACTATATGATATGGAAAAAAATCAGAAAAGAAGTTTATGGTGCAGGGGAGGGATACTCCAGTACCGGTCGGGGGCGTTGGTAGAGCAGTACAAACCGGGCCGAAATCCAGCTACTGCAGTATGAATCCGATGGATAACAGGTCGGGTCATCTGATATAGTAACTGAGAAAGTTGTGAAGAAGAAAAAGAAGACGAGCGGCGAACTCTTTGAAAAAGCCCAAGAGCTGAAAGAGGCCAGAAAAAAGATGAGGAAATGGAGATGTTCAGGAGGTCTAAAAAGACTGAGAAAACCCCTCCAGGGGTAAAGGACACCTCTCTTAGCAGAAAGGAGGAAAAAATGTGTGATAAGAAAGACGTAGGAGATTTAACTAGTGCTGATGGAAAACTGACTTCGACTCCGCGAAAAAGAGATGAGGAGAAGCCGTCAAACATTGCAAGAGACTATGAGGAGGAGGATAAATTTCTGGGCTGGCTAATGGGCGACAACGCAGGTGCGAGGAAGCGAGTGGACTCTTCATTTAACATTACATTGAATAGTGAGAGGTATGAGTCATTTATCTGGACCTTTACTTCATGAAAAATCGAAACACCAACTAGATAAGGTAATCCAAAAATTAGGAGATGGAGGACACTCGTAGGTCAATAGTGGTAAATGAAGCGGAAGAGTTATCCACACAGTGCGATATGGTACATATAACCACATAAATTGAAGTCATGAAAAAAAGAGAAAAGATCAGAGAGGACATGAAGAAGGAAGAACTTATCCATCTCGTAGAAAAGAAATAGTAACAAGAGGTCTACAGGACAGACCTAGACACAAAGAACATCGCAAATCCAGAGATAACGGTGGAAGTAGTCCTGATGGTTCCTTCTGATGGAATGGGGGAGATAAAGTTCATGCGGTCTCTAATTGGTCACTACAGAAAAATATACCAACACATTAAAAATAGAGGAGTAAAAGATGGGGATGTTATTATTTACAAAACTGACGGATATATAATTTCCGGTGGAAAGTACATAAAAGACCATAACGACACATATTTAGTAGGATTCTCGAATAGCAAAGACCAAAATGAGATGAAAGAAAATTTGTACGAGATGGGAAAAAAGAATGAAAAAGGTCTACTAAGACAAGACGGGATGATGTACTTGGCTATTATGGACCCCCTAAGTATAGAATAGAAGAGGAAGATAATATAATGTGTGTTTCATGATTTTAAAGAGAGGGTTATTCTGCACAAGAAAGTACTTACCATTGAACAAACGAAGCAGGAGGAAATTTGAGACAGAGGCTGTGATAGCCGAAAAATGTCAAGACATGTCCGATGCTCAGATGGAAACTAGCATAAAAAATCAATTCAACACTGACGAGAAAATATTGAGGGAAGTGTTCGACAGACAAGGGAGGACCACCTTCTGGTGGAATTGAAGAAGGGCAGTAAAGAGGCAGAAAAAGTACTGCAACACATTAAAATCACAAAGAATTCCTCGGTGAGAAAAGCGGGGAACTCAAAAATGAGGAAGACTGTAATTATATACGGTCTAGATATAAACTTAAATGAAGAAGGTATAAGAGAAGCGATAGAAACGAGCTTGAATCTCCCCGGAGATAACAAGAAGCTCGAAGTAAAAGCTCTGCGGCCAATGATTGAATTATTGATCATATTGAATGTTCAAAGTGACCATATTCAGCCGTTACACAAGAGTCTAGACGTCGACGCATAGATTGGGTTACCCGGTCAAAAAAACCGGAGTATTTTGAATAACCTTACATGAAAGAACAATGCGGTTCCTTAAGTCTTCCATATCTTGAACAGGAGTCTTGTGAATCAATGTTTTTAAATGGCCCTAAAAGGTCAAATCCAGAGGATTTAAATCTGGTGATCGGACAGGCCAGAACTGAGGTCCACCTTGCCCTATCCATCGATTTGAATATTTATGATTACACCATGCATAAACTACATTGTCCTTCGGACACGCAAAGGAATGTTTTGAAGAAGTACAGGAAGTTTTTCTTCTAGAAATTGAACGTACGTATTTCCATTCAATTAACGGATCCCCAACATATCCAAGCCAGACATTCAGACAAAACTGTTCTTGGTGGTGAGATACAGTAATAGCGTAGTTGTTGGTAAATTCGTGTAAATGGAGTGTGATGTGGAGCCATACGTTCAGGAACATTTCATTTATCTTCAGGATGCTTTCAGAGAATTACCACCAGAAAGAACGTATGCAAAAAGCAAATCAGTCATTTCTGTGTTTGTGTACACCGCCATCTTAATGAGTTGTGACAAAAATCTCAAAATGATAAGCCAGATCAAAAAATAATTGTAACTGAATCAAAGTTAATCAAAACTAATTAGTTGTTATAACGAAATTATATCCGCTTACTAGATGAATTCTAGTTCGGAAATAATTCCAGCCTCTACGACTCCCAAAATTCATGTTGATAAATTATTTTTTTATCAAAAACCTTGAATTTTAGCAAGAAATTACAGGAGACCTTATTTGTTAAGAATAGATCAAGCTACCCAAAATAAATTTTTTTATTGTAAAATAGGAATATGAAAAAAAGTTTCTTGCGAAAGAAGGTTTAGGGTTGGCTTTTTCTACCTATTGCAATCATAGAGGAACACCCCCAAACATTTTTTGAGTGCTTTTCGCCCGCATAAAATGTCTGCTTAATTTCATTCTTGTCAGTTTTTTGGTTTTTAAGAAAAAAATTTAAAACTGTTTTGGGCGCCATCTTTAGAGGGCTGTAACTAAGCAGGTGGGACTCAAAAAAAATTGAAAGATCAACCCAATTTTTCGACAAGGAATCACTCCCTAAATTTTTTCGCAACTTTTCATATACGCCCTATATATACGACAATTTCAATGTGAAAAAATTATGTTTTTGTAAATATTCGACGAAGCAGAATAAACTAATAAAAATAACTCCCATCACCCACACTTTGTTGGTCCACTACGGGATATCTGTATATTTCAGCTCATATAAAATTTAATAAGTCGATATATAGAAGTGCTAAAAATGAATTTTTTTTTGTAGATTTGGAACCTTCAATCACAACTTTCGTCAGTCCAGGTACCACAAATTATTTCCAAATGCTCTTTGATATCTCCAGCAATGAAGTCATCGTGAGTGCCAAGTAAGTATTTAATTTTTGTCGATTTCTCTTATTCTCTCGGTGCAAGAGTAATTTTGGAATGTCGGCTCTAATTTGACTTGGAGCTATTGATTTCCAACTTTCCTTTCTATCTTAGTGTAACCCACAATTATATGAATATTAATTACTTTTTTCAGTTCTTTTGAGTATTTCGTACATTGAATATGATTAGTCATAAAAGGAGATGCAATTAAAATGTACAGTCGCAACATCTCCATTATTTCTTAATATTAAACGTAGTAGATATCAATTCAACAGATTCACCTACAGGTATCGATTGATCAACCATTATAAAAACGTATTTAGAAATGACTATGTATATATTTTTGTGACTCCAGTTTCGAGGTACAGAGTACTTAATGAAGGCATGCACCCAAAATGATAACAAGAATGCAAGTGTTATAAAAAATTGGCACAGTAAAGAGATGTGGTCAACAGATGTTATTTATACAATAAAATAATAAGAAAAGTTTTTTCTTGATATAAGGATTATTACCAAATTTTAAATTTCATACAGATTTATTCTGTTAGCCTCCTAGAAATTTTAATTTCAAAAAAAAATTTATTCAAAAACTTTTAGAATTAAATTAAATAAAGGTCTTTAGAACACACTCTGTCAATTTAGTATCAAAAAGAATGAAAGAAATTCAAAGAAATATAAATTGTCAACTAAAAATTATTAAATAAATAATTGAAGAGTACAAAATTTTGTCTCGTTCCTTGTTTTATGAAAACTAAATTCCTATCAAAAAATGCAGTGATTAAGTTGTTTTTGAAGAAGTTCTTGAGATTATGTTTTGCATTTTTAGGTAGAAATTTAGTTTTCATAAAACCAAGAACGAAACAAAATTTTGTACCCTTTGAGTATTTATTAAATAATTTTTAAAAAAATTTGAATATCAAAACAAATTGAAATATGTTTATCTTCTACAATTTTAATTTCCAAAAGAATTTTTTATTCAAAAAACTTTTAGAATTAAATTAATGTCTAAAACAAGTACCGCTCACATTTAATAGACGTTTATAATTTTAGACATTAATTTAATTCTAAAAGTTTTTTGAATAAAAAATTCTTTTGGAAATTAAAATTGTAGAAGATAAACATATTTCAATTTGTTTTGATATTCAAATTTTGTTATATTTCTTCTATCAAGTAAAAAGCCTTTCTATTTTAAATAATTTCTAGTTGACAATTTATATTTCTCTGAATTTGTTTCATTCCCTTTGGTACTGTGTAATAAGTATTAATCATATATGTCTACTAAATTGACGCAGTGTGTACTAAAAACGTTCATTTTATTAAATTCTAAATTGAAATTAAAATTTATAGGAGGTCAACAGAACAAATCTGTATGATAATTAAGAAAAAGATGTTATTTAAATATTGGGAGTACAAATTAATATGGTCCGTCAAAAAAAGCATTTATTTCATAAGATAATGAATTAAATATTGTTCATCACTGCATACTGCTTTTCCCCACCTCTCTGGCAATTTTCAAATCCCTTCTCGGAAAAACGTTAACTATGTTAACGAAACGCATCATGTGAACAACTCAAGCTAATAAATAGAAATCTACATTTATATGTGTTTCATTTAATTAAAGTGTTCAATGGATTTCTATCAAGTAAAGGCCAGCACAATACGAAGTTTAATTTCAATTCCTCGATTATTTTTGACAAGAGTACCATTATCTAAAAATAACGCAAAATTTACAGCATTTGTACAATGAAAGTAATTAGGGCTTAAATATTGCGATAATACTCACTGAGTACCTACATATTATCGAAAATTAAATCAATAATTTTAGGGATTATTATTATTATTACAATTGTCATTTTTATTCACTTATATACATTCTGTCAAGGAAGTACCGGGAATTATCGATTTAAATCTGGCAGGGCAATGAGGCAGGTAAATTTTTTTTTCCTAGGTTGGTACCACTGTCCTTAATTACTAGGCCAAGCTTGAGCGGGATCTGTCAACTAGTGTGTTTGCAACAGCTGATTAAGTCAGTCGATGTCAGAGTGCGTGCCGATTTTTACTATGGGTGATTACGTTGAGCAAAGAATTTGTTTAAAGTTTTGTGTTGCAAATGAATTTCTCGTTTGCGTGAGCGTATCCGTAAGAAGCGGCCAAATTTGTGGGCGAACAACTCATGGATTTTGCATGACGATAACGCGCCTTCTCACCGAGCTACGATTGTGACTGACTTTCTCGCCAAAAACTCAACAAACGTGCTTCAGCAACCACCGTATTCGCCGGATTTGGCTCCCTGCGACTTTTTCCTCTTCCCAAAACTAAAATTGCCCCTTCGTGGCACCCGTTTTGAGTCGATTGAAGCCATAAAACAAAATTCGGCGCGAGAGCTAAAGTCCATCCCGGAAAGCGCCTATAAAAAATGTTTCGATAATTGGAAGTGCCGTTGGCATAGATGTATTGGAGCAAATGGAGCCTATTTTGAAGGCGACGCAATAAATTTTGACGATTAAATGTAAAAATGTTGTTTTAATTGAAAATTCCCGGTACTTTCTTGACAGAATAGTATAGAATGCATCGAAGTAATGGATTGAACTTATTTATTGAGTACTTATATTCCAGTATGGGCTTTTTCGCAATATAATAGCAAAGTGCATATTTCCATCTCAAAATCTTAATTTATGTGAAAATGCATAAATATCAGAAAACATCACGCAAAAAATATAGAAATCGTTTATTTGCGACCTTGCTATCTGAAAAAAGAAACTAGTTTACATCATTTCTGGAAGAAATCGTTTTTTTTATTTTCACTAGAATATACATTTCACAGAAAAATTCGTGTAGGAATTTTTTGATTTTTTCAAATCAAATCATTAATCTGTATACAGGTCGTCCCAACGAAAATTTTACCCTCGTCAGAACTCAGAAACGAAGAATTTTCGGAGATTTTAAAAAACAGGTCAACTTATGTTTGAGGGGGACGAATTTCCATCATGAGTTTGTTCAGGAAAAAACACCCCCATGAATGTTCAACCCCCAACATTTTTTGAATTGGGAGGAGATGTCGAGTATTTGTCAGTTTCAAAGTTATTTATGTACTGTATACAACCCAGTCAAAATTTTGAAAATCGGTTCATTATTCACGAAATAATGTAATATTGAACTTACCGTCAAAAGGTGATGTTGAACTGCCCAAACTCAAGAACCTAAGAGTTTTGAAGAATCCAAAAATAATTTTCAAGTTCTGTGTTAGGGAGAAAGAATTTCTATGACGTCATTGCTGCGAAAAAACCACTTGAGGGTGGCAACAACCCCCAATTTTTCTTTTGATAGGAAAGAGATGGCAGATGTGTTTTAGTTAGAAAGCTTTTTTTGTTCTCTAAAAATCCTAGTTGAAATTTTCAAATTCGGTGATTTTTTTGAAGCAATTTGATATTGAACATTATTAGAAGTATAACTCAAACAGAAACCCAATACATTCAAATACACCAGATCTGTAACTAATGATAGACTGAAGACTGAAACACATTTGAGAAAGCATCTTCAAAAAAATAGTATACATTGTAATGAATTTCATGCGTTTCGTACAATTCCCCATCATGAACGATAAAAAAATCGAATGTTTTTAAAGTAAAAATATTCAAAAACTCGAATTGTTCTGCCATTAAATAAACCAATTCAAAAATTTCAACTGCGATCTTCAGAAAACAGAAATAACTTCTCTACTAAACCACATCCAACATCTCCTCCCTATTCAAAAAATGTTGGGGGTTGTTGCCATCCTCAGGTGGTTTTTTCGGAACAATGTCGTCATAGAAATTTTTTCTCCCTAACACAGAACTTGAAAATTATTTTTGGAATCTTCAAAACTTTTAGGTTCTTGAGTTTGGACGGTTCAATTGTCTGTTGTCTGACCAAACTACTGATCGAAATTCGTCCCCCTCAAAACAGAAATTGACCTGTTTTTTTTAAACGAAAATTCTTCGTTTCTGAGTTTTGGGGGGGGTCAAATACAAAATTAATATTTTTGTTAGCCAGTATTAACTTTCAAAAGCTGTAAAAACTTCTTGACGATCTGAAGTTTGATTCATAAGGTACACTAGAAGAACTTTCGTGATTTTTCAAACAATAGAGAAATATAAGTTTATGTGTTGATAAAACATTGATGTTTGACGTCGCAAACACCGTTGAAACGAAAGCTTATCTCGATGAGTGTTATCCAGACTCTGCACCAGGAAAATCAGCTATTATTGATCGGTTTGCTGAATTTTAACGTGGTTGTATGAACACACTTAATGCACCTCGCTCTGGTCTCCCAAAAGATGTGGTTACACCGGAAAATCTCTAAAAAGTCCATAAAATCGTTTTGTCAAATCGTAAAGTGAAGATACAGGAGATAGCTAACACTTTGAAGATATCAAAGGAAATGTAGGATTCATTTTGCATGAACATTTGTCTATGAGAAAGTTTATTTCGATGTGAGTGTCGCTAAGTGAGAATACACCGTCTCAACAGTTATTGACCACGATGACAAAACGGCACGAATTACTTCCGCATCCACCCTATTCTACAGACTTCGCTTCCAGTGACTTTTATCTGTTACCTCGAATGAGGATGTGATCGCCAAAACAAACGCCAAAGATGAATCGTCCTTCAAGAATGGTATGGAAAGGTTAAAGTTGCAATGTTGCCAATAAAGTCAAATTTTTAAAAAAAATCGGTTTTCCTCATTAAACTGGGAACCGATGTGTTATTTATCTACGGGACACTTGTAAGTTAACAGTTCTGGGATGAATATCAAATAATTATCCGTTTAATAACAAGCTAGATGCTTTATTATGAAATAAACCTGTCACTAGGCAAAAGGAAACTATCAAGGTTTTTCAAATTGTTGATTCTAATAAAATTGCTATGTTTTGTACAATATACAAAACAATTCGTCTGAGTTGAAACTGAAGGAAACCGTAGACCTTCACAGTAATTACCCTTATATCCGGTGTAGAAGGTAATAAAATGTTTCGAATAATATTGGAATAGCATACAAATAAACAAAGAACGAGTTGATGGAATCGAATAAATAAACTTGCGGATTTATTATGATCCAAACAATATAAACCAGTGTTTGAAAACAAACTTGATATTAAGATTTTTCCAAATAAACAGTTAGTGAAATTAATGTCTCTCATCCAATGTGGTGGTGGCATCTGATTGATTGATATACAGGGTGATTCCAACGCTGGACAATAATTTTTCATGAAAAATGTTAATTCAGACATTATTTCAAAATTTTTTCTATTATAAAATGTAATATGCGAAAATATGTTCTTGCATATATCTACATGCTTCATGCAAGACGTAAATTTGCAAAATACACTGCCGAATATAAAATTAGGATCATCTGCTTATTTGCGTTTACCTTATCTGTTTTTTTTTTTAATTTTAATAGAGTGTATTATCTGAATGACATGATTTTATCGTAATTTCTTGAATAAAAAAACTTCTTGTTTCAATAGAGTTTGCTAGAGGGGTCTCCCACCTAAATTCCTAAAAACCATTAGTGGCATATATTTTGTTTCAGTGATTTTATCTGTCTGTTGCAAATTTTTTAATTGAGTTGTTTTTCCAATGTAAGTGTTGAAATTGTTAAATTTACTGTTGCTGGGGCACGAATTGTGGCGGCTAAAGAAGAGGGTCACGGTCAGCGCGAATCTGCGAGAGACTTCGGTTGTGTGAGACCCTCCAGTTTACAACGAGTAGTTCAACGTTACGAAGAGATTGGTCTGCTCACCAGAAGACCTGGTTCAGGACGAGGAAGGACTATAATAACTAGAGCGACTGCTTTTTCTATTTTTATACTTTTAGAAATCGAATGACAGTTTTCCTTCGAAATAATCTGCAAAAAGTGAGAAATGCAAACGTTAGTGAATAGATAATTAGGAGGTCACTTCAGGCTGCTGGATTGTCTTCTCGAACAAGAGTTACTAGACCGCCGCTCTCACGGGAACACCGCATTGCAAGGTTGAATTTTGCACGAGAACACGTAGCTTGGACAATGGAGGATTAGAGTCGCGTTGTTTTCCAACGAATCGCGATTTTGTCTTATGGGCTCATGGATCTAACATGATTATCCACAATGAGACTTTGAATGCTCATGCTTACCTAGAAAACCATGTTGTATCATTCATGGTTATTCTTCGAGAAGACGCAACCTTTTTTCGTGGTAATGCACAGCGTCACAGTGTTCGGATGGTTACGGCATATCTTGATGAGGTTCAAATCACGAGATTTGTATAGCCCGCTCGAAGTACAGATCCTACAACTGAAAAAATCCAAAGAAACAAAGGATTTTTTTGAATGAATCGAAATTACGGGTTGTATTCTTCGCCTCTGAAAAAGCAGTATTTACTATTTACAGGATGGGGCAGTGAAGACAGACTTTTTGAAGCGATCGGAGTCCAGCTGGCACCGTTAGTTCCGTAGGGTCTTAGCATTTGTTTATCAGTCAAAGCTATGGAGTTGTGATTGTTGGAACACCGTACGGAAGCTTTATCCAAAATAACGAGTGTAAATTCTTTCGCCACTTTAAGCACTTCGTACTCGAGGTATTTTGACGAACAAAAAGCACCCAGGGGTGCTTCACAGTGCTTCCATCTCACGCACGTGAGATGGAAGCACTGTTTAGTCATCATCTTTGTGTCTGATGAATCTCCTTTCCATCCGAACGGCATGGTGCACCTGCTGTCATTGGGAACAAGAAAATCCGAGTGTATTACACGAACGACCGCTACATAACCCGAAAGTTACAGTTTGGTGTGCACCAAGGGCCAATACTTGCGTTATTGGCCCTTATTTTTTTGAAAACGCCAATGGGAGAGCTGCAACTATGAACTCGGCGCGATTCCTTATTCTTGCCTGAATTATGACAAAGACGAATTCCAATCCGACGTGTCTGGTTCTAGTACGATGGGGCAACACTTCGAACGCATCAATGCTCGTTATTAGCTAACTTTTTGTGAGTCGTGTGATTTCCCGGTCTGTGGACATTCGGTGGCCACCTCGATCCCCCGAACTGTCTAAATGTGATTATTTCATGTGGGGACACCTAAATGCGCGTGTATACAGGCACGAGCCTCGAACTCTGCAAGAACTAAAGCAAACAATTCGCGTGTAAACCACCGCAATCGACAGATGCTAGAGATTTTGGCGGCCAACTTCCAAGAATGCCTGCAGCGGTGCATTGCTGACCGTGGCCTTCACATGTTAGATGTTGTTTTTCACCATTGAGTATCATGAATTCTATGAACTAACGCACCCAAAAAAATATAAATAAGAATTTTTTAACATGAAAATTAACAATTTTATAATTTTTTGAGAAACATCCGTTTCCATTTCCCCACCCTATATTACAAAACGTAAAAACAGTTCAATTACAACTGAAATTTTTTTTTAAATTATCATTTTTTTTTTCAGGGATTCCATATTTAGATTAACACTTCAACAACTAGATTTGCTAGAGGAAGTTAAGTGGGAAGCTTCGAGCAAAAATATTTCCCAGTGTATCGCAAAAGGTCAATCTGAAAATGTTTGTCATAACTATGTTCAAATTTTGCAAAAGAAGGGAAACAAATTATTGGCCTGCGGAACCCATGCGTTCCTTCCACAATGTACTTGGAGGAAGGTGAGTTAAGAAACGGATAACAATATTTATTGGATAACTTCATTCATCATTGAAATGACTTATCATTTTTTAAATTTTTCCTGATTTTGAAATGCTCACAGCATTTTAGTCTCTTTCAGGTTCATCAAAATTTTGTTTACTCTTCAAAAAATATTTAGAAATCTCGTATGATTAAGATTCACATTAAAAAATTATCGTGAATTCTTAGAATTTAGAGAGTATATCAAGAAAAATGTACTTTTTTTCAATCCGAGTGTTTGTGATGTTTTAAAATTTGAAAACACTGATTTATTATTTATTCATAATATCATATGAAGGTACAAACACAAAAATATTTCTTGAGAATCAATCTAATATCCTAACAAAAAAATTTGAATATCAAAACAGATTTAATCTGTTAGTCTTCTACAATTTTAATTTCAAAAAAATTTTTATTCAAAAAACTTTTAGAATTAAATTAATGTCTGCAATAAGCACCGCTTATATTCAATAGACGTATATATTCAAAACTCAATATACAATGTCAAATGGAATAAATAAACCAACCAATATAAAAAAGGCAATTAAAATTAATAAATAATTATTTGAAGGAGACAAAATGTTGTTTCTGATCTTACCTTTAACCACCAATTGCCTTTTGAAACATGAACACAACTTAAGGACTTCTCAAAGAATATAATTTATTTGAAATATTTAATATATTTAAATATTCGAATGAGTTAATTCAGAAATCTCTCAAAACATGTAATATATGTTCAAAAAACAATTAGAATACGGATAATCTCTTCATCGTCCCTAGATAACATTTAAATATCAAAATCAACTAACCATCACTATATCATACCTTAGAACTTAACACGTGACTTGTTTGACTACCTGGTTTTTTAAAGTAAGTCTCTTTCAAACAAGTCACGTGTTATATTCTAAGGTATGATATAGTGATGGTTAGTTGATTTTGATATTTAAATGTTATCTAGGGCCGATGAAGAGATTATCCGTATTCTAATTGTTTTTTGAAGATATATTACATGTTTTGAGAGTTTTTTGAATTAACTTATTTGAATATTTAAATATATTAAATATTTCAAATAAATTATATTTTTGAGAAATCCTTAAGTTGTGTTTTATGTTTTTGAAAAGGAATTGGTTTCACTATGGTAAGATCAGAAACAAAATTTTGTCTCCTTCAAATATTTATTTATTAATTTTAATTGCCTTTTTTATATTGGTTGGTTTATTTATTCCATTTGGTATTGTATATTGAGTTTTGAATATATACGTCTATTAAATATAAGCGGTGCTTATTGTAGACATTAATTTAATTCTGAAAGTTTTTTGAATAAATAATTTTTTGAAATTAAAATTGTAGAAGACTAACAGATTAAATCTGTTTTGATATTCAAATTTTGTTATATTTCTTCTATCAAGTAAAAAGCCTTTTTCTATTTTATTCCTAGCAAGAAAATTGGAAATGCTTAATTAAAGGTAAAACAAGTAGGTATGAATGTTTGACCGTGGTGACGGAATTGAATTCCATCATACATCTTTGGAATATTCTGATATATTATCCTGATACTCTTAGATTTTCTGTCAAGATCCCTCAGTATCTTATTTAGCTTGTGAATTAGGCGGGCAGAATACTACAGATAATAGCTGGATTAATTCTCCGAAACCTCTACAAATTTTATCTGAAAAACCTCTTAAAAACTTTTTAGAATTAAAATGATAAAATGCCTTAGAAACACTGTTTCACTTTATAGACATATAGAATTCTCCACACATACAGGGTGTCCCAACGAAAATTTGACCCCCCAGAACTCAGAAACGAATTTTCAAAGATTTCAAAAAAACAGGTCAACTTCTGTATGAGGGGGACGAATTTCCATCATGAGTCTGTTCCGAAAAAACCACCCCCATGAAGGTGGCGTCAACCCCCAACATTTTTTGAATGGGGAAGAGATGTCGAGTGTTGGTTAGCTTGAAAGTTATTTATGTTCTGTGGACAATCCAGGTAAAATTTGCAAAGTAGGTGATTTTTTAAGCAATTTGATATTGAACATTATCAGAAGGGTAACTCAAATAGAAACCCAATACATCCAAATACACTAGATCTGTAAGTAATGATAGGAAACATCAAAAAAAAAGTCCACTATTTAAAGAACTAACGTATGTACTGTTCAAAATGACCACCACTAACCTCCATACAATGATATAGTCTACTTTCAAATCCTTCTCTAACATTTTCGAAAATGTTTGGTATCAGTAATTGGCATTCCGTGATGATTCTTTGTCGCAGTTCTGCAAGATTTTCAGGTGGAGTTGCATTGACTTTAGACTTCAAATGTCCCCACAAAAAAAATCTAATGGCGATAGATCGGGTGTCTGTTCGACATCACCTTTTGACGGTAAGTTCAATAATACGTTATTTCGTGAATAATGAACCGATTTTGAAAACTTTAAGTGGGTTGTGTAAATAACAGAAAAACTTTCAAACTAACCAATCTCGACATCTCTTCCCTATTCAAAAAATGTTGGGGGTTGATGCCACCTTCATGGGGGTGTTTTTTTCGGAACAAACTCATGATGGAAATTCGTCCCTCTCAAAACAAAAGTTGATCTGTTTTTTTAAAATCTTCAAAAATTCTTTGGTTCTGAGTTCTGGGAGGGTCAAATTTTCGTTGGGACACCCTGTATGAGCAGCAGTTAAGTAATAAAGAATCAAAAGAAAACATAAGTAATGACCACAATTATCCAGATCCATGATACAAAACAAGATTGTTTCGATTGGATATTCCGGAATAACAAATTCCATCACCAAAAATGTTTCACACAGAATTAAAAAGGTCTTTTTTATTTCCCTCTCTAAATAATAGATAGCGCATTCTCCAGAAAGCAAATCGGAAATTCCTAGCCATATTTCATAGAAAAATGTCAAAAAGAAGATACTATACTAGACTCAATATCTAAAAACTGCAACGCGCAGGTGTGAAAATACAAATTATGAATAATTCAAACAAATATAGATAGATAGAATATTATCAACTTGCAGTTCCGACTTCACAGACTTCGAAACAGTTAAACAACGAAGTTTAAGGTGCTTGGAAGTAGGTGCCACAAGTAGACACCGACAATTTCATTTTATCGGTGACTGTTTTAGATGTTTATATGAGTGTATTCAGCTATCGGGTCAACAAACACATTATAAACTTTTTTCGGATTTCGTGTTGATAAAATGACTTCAAATGATTTCCACATTGCGAAATAATCAAATTGAAGAAACTATACATGTCCCAGAAATCAACGTCAAGCCGGAACTGGGTGACGAGGCAAGTCGTACTGGTTATCAGAAAAATCATGTGGCATGCTTACAAAATGATAGACATTTAAACAAATTCTACACCGTGGGGCGGTCTTTTTACTCCTGTTGCCACAAATCTTCACTTTTTCCAAATATTTTTTTTGTTATGTAACCTGGAATAATGCTTCTCTAAAATTTGAGGTATTCAAATCGGAAAAAGTTAGAAAAAATTATGGAATATCGCAGAAAAATGTCCTTATTTATGGCATCAAGGAGAATCCGGACGAAGATCTTTTTAAGACACATTTTACTAGTCCATCCTAAAGATTGCAATGGATAATGAACTGTTTGCAATTTATTCTAACAAGTTCGCAGTTCTCGTTTCGCGTGGTTGAAGAAGGGGAAATATCTAAAATAATCCGAAAAATCCAAACTAGGTGGGTCATGACTGTAACAATATAAAAACAATTCAACTCTGTGTTCCATCTTTTTTGCCCTATTCAACACATGTCGTGAATTACTGCTTGAAGCATTCCGTTTTTTCTTCCTCGTGGAAGAAGGCCTATTCGCATACTCCCGGTACTTTCCAAAGTTATTGAAAAAGTCATGCAAAAACAATTACAAGAATAAGTAGAAATAAATGAGATCATTCCCTCTACACAGTATGGATTTAGACCAGGCCATAGTTGCTGCACAGCCTAGCTCAACATCACTGATTAAATTTTAACTCTATTGATCAAGGGGATATCACTATTTTGACCCAGCTAGACTATAGTAGGGCTTTAGATTCAATAAATCATCAGCTTTTGATCGCTATTCTACATTATGATGGCTTTTCTCAACTAGCGATAAATTTATTGGCTGATTATATCGGGTCGAGATCTCAGGCCGTTAGAATTAACGGCAAGTTGTCTTCGTTTTTCAGTTTGCGTTGTGGAGTTCCACAAGGGTCTAATATTAGGTCCACGTCTGTTTATTATTTATATTTCGTGTTTCAACTCTGTATGTATTTCGGTAACATCTTTTTTTATGCTGACAATAGCCAACTTAAATTATCTTTTAAGCCTTGCCAGTCATTACAGGCTGTAGTAGCCCTAAATTGTGATCTTGATAATATCTATGAAGTTTCAAAAAATCATTGTCTTCGTTTGAACGCAAATAAATCAGTATTTCAACTTTTTGGTCGTAAAAATGATAGAGTACGGTTCTTGGAGATTTACAGAAGGGATGTTATCATGGATAGCAGCAAAATTAGTTTTCTGGAGTTTACAAGAAATTTGAGTATTCTGAATAAATCTAGTAAAATTCTACTCTGTGAATCCAGGGTACTGTCATATATGAACTATTGTGATGCTGTCTACGGTCACTGCTTGACTGCTTTCGATAGAAATAGGATTCAAATAGTGCAGAATTCTTGCCTGAGATTTATACATGGTCTACGTAAATATGATCCTGTAACTTACACTCTTAAAATCACCGGTTGGCTCAGTATGAAGCACAGAAGACGATTCCATTCATATGTTCTCTTCTTTAGAATCATCACTGAAAGATTACCACTAAACCTCTACGATAGTATCACCTTCCGATCCGGTGTGCACTCCGTCCATATACGTTCTAAACGCACCATTTTAATACCGGAACACCGAACGGATGTGTTCACGAGGTTGTACCCCAGTACCCAATTGCATGAATAACCCTAGAATTTGAGTACAGAAACGTAACGCTGGATAAGTTCTAATCGCATATATTGAACAATTTTCACCTAAGCTGAGGACCGAGCAACTTTAATTTTAAGAAATTGCCTACCATTTTGAAAGCGTGCCACATAGATTTTGTTTATATTTTTCTGATAACCAGTACGACTTGCCTCGTCACCCAGTTCCGGCTTAACGTTGGTTTTTGGGACACCCTGTATATTTCTTCTGGACGTAACACTGCTAATATTACAGTATGTTTGCTGAAATTTGCTGTATTCAATTTAAAATTTTTAATCCGGTTGTTCTTATTGGGAAACCCGATATTTACCGCGATATTCTGTGAGTTTGATCGTTCTTTTAATATAGTTTTTTTTTCAGATCGACAATATTTCTTCCGTTACAGAATGGATGAGCGGCATCGCGAAATGTCCTTATAGTCCTCTATCGAATCATACAAGCATCATCTTAGAAAACGGTGATTATTACTATGGCGGACCAACAGACTTCTCTGGTTCTGAATCCCTACTTTCTAAAACAACAGTTACCCATCATACTGTCAAAACCAGGCAATACAACCCTTTGTGGCTGAACCAGCCCCAATTCGTCGGTTCTTTCGAGACCAACGACTTCGTTTATTTCATTTTCAGAGAAGCTGCTGTAGAATATATGAACTGCGGAAAAATAATTTATTCGAGAATTGCCAGAGTTTGCAAAAACGACATGGGTGCTCATAATTTGTACGGGGATATATGGACGACGTTCATTAAAGCAAGACTGAATTGTTCTATAAGTGGAGATTACCCCTTCTATTTCAATGAAATTCAAAGCATGTCTTATGAACCTGAGGAAAATTTGCTGTATGCAGTTTTCACCACACCAAACAACGGTATTGGTGGGTCAGCCATATGCGCCTTCAATTTAACAGCTATAAATAACGCCTTTAATGGGCCTTTTAAGTATCAGGAAGGCATGGAAGCAGCATGGCACGCCTCATCGACACCACATAGAGAACATATTCAATGCAAGTCCACCACCAGTAGACGTTTCATTGAGACTACTAAGTACCAGTTGATGGATTCTGCGGTGCAGCCCATAACTCTGGATCCTTTACATGTGGCGGAGAAAGAGAGATACACCCATATCACCACGGACATAGTATCTACGAAGTTGCATAAAAGTGTTCACGTATTATATGTAGCAACATTGGAAGGGTTGGTCAAAAAAATCGCAATTCTTCCGAGAACATTAGAAGGTTGTACGGTTGAAGTGTGGGAGACGTCGGCAGATGTTCGAAGTCCAGTGAGAAATATGAAATTTGTGAAACAGACGAACTCAGTGTATTTTACAACGAATGAAATGATGTTCCGAATACCAGTAGACCAATGTAAGAGACATACATCGAAAAATAGCTGTTTGAACACCATGGATCCTTACTGTGGATGGAACGAAAGAGATGAAACTTGCTCCTTGCCTCCTGAAGAAAACCCCCTTGACAAATACTGGGAGCAATCTGTTGTCTCTTGTCCGGTGCTAGATTCACCAGTAGATGGAGGTGAGTAGTTAGATCTTATTATATACCCAAAACAATACACGTGATCGCTTAAGACGCTCCAAATGACACCACTGAAATGAAAAAGTCTCATTGTGTTATTTTTTCCTTAGGTTGGAGTAGCTGGGGTCCGTGGAGCTACTGTCTGCAAAAAGGAACAGAAGATTCTTCAGACACATGTTTATGTCAACAAAGATATTGCAACAATCCTGCACCTGCGAATGGCGGTAAACCCTGCACAGGCATATCATTAGCTGTTACCAACTGTACGGTCCACGGTGACTGGTCAGATTGGTCATCTTGGTCTGCGTGTTCAGCTACTTGCGGACAAGCAACTAAAATTAAAACGAGAAGTTGTACAAATCCAGCTCCAGTGTTTGGAGGTAGAGTATGTGTGGGACAATCTATTATGGAAGCCTACTGCTCTGAGCTTTTGCCATGTCCAATTCTACCTAAGAATGGGGGTTGGAGTGAATGGGAACCTTGGAGTGCTTGTTCTGTATCTTGTGGTGTTGGATTCAGAAAGAGGAAGAGGAGATGTAATAATCCTAGACCTAGAGATGGAGGTCAGTTCTGCGTGGGAAATGATACGGAATTTGAGGAATGTATGGAAGATGAGTGTGAAGAACATAGGAAGCATCATATGACTGAGTGGGTTAGAGATAAAAGCACTGGAAGAGGAAGCTACACTCAAAAAAGATATAGGTAATTTTTTATAATTTTTAAATTTTTTAGTGCTCTAATTTACTCTGATATTTTTTTGTTTCAGATTTGTTTGTAAAGCTAACGTTAGACAGGTGAGCGATATCCGTCTGAGTTTTAAAGAAGAAGTTCAAATTTGCAACAACAAAGACCAATGCTTCCAGTCAGAAATTATACAAAAACCAAAATGGAGTCCTTGGTCGCCATGGGATGATTGTTCTGTAGCATGTGGCAGCGGCACTCAGAACAGAACAAGATATTGCGAAGGTAGAGGTTGCCAAGGTAGCAGTATTGAGATAAGGCAATGCTCACGGCCTCCATGTTCAGGAGAATGGGGTTGTTGGTCTGAATGGTCGCCTTGTAACGTTTCCTGTGGATGGGGTGTTCAGACCAGAACTAGATCGTGTTTAACTGAAAACTGTAAAGGTGTCGACAGAGAAACTCTACCCTGTGAACAAGTACCTTGTGAATGTAAGCTTGGTCATTCTTTCAATGAATTATTAGCTAATTATATGTTCTCGCAGCTCTTCTTGGCTGGGAAAATTGGTCTGCTTGGTCGCTATGTGATGAAAATAACGAACAGCATCGCAAAAGAAAATGTAGAACGACGAATCCTGCCACAGGTGTATGTCAAGGCAGTTCTTTTGAAACTAGGATATGCGTCACCCGTGGACCAAATGGTGAGTTGAAGAAACAATAATTTTTTATTGTCTCGGTCTTTATTTGACGGAAATTTATCTTCAATATAAGGCAAACAAATATTAACTTCCGTATTTTATTGATTTACCCGACAATTGCTTCGTCATACATGGTATGTCTTTTATGGAAAAAATTTATCTGACTTCCTTTTGAATATGTACTCGAGAGTGTCTATCTTGTTGGTAAAGAATTCCGGAGGATATTTTTAAAGATGTCCGGAAATCCGCAGATTCCTTAAAGGAAATTTTTGCTAGCATCTACTGTTCCGAACCGGACGGGCCATTACCCACTGTTTGTGCTCTGGTCCGAATGCAGAACTTAGGCCTGTGGCTGTCAATGAAGAATTGGTGTTTAAACATCTGATGAATCTCAAGGAAGCATCCTCTCCTGGTCCTGATGGCCTTTTTCCTTTTACCTTTGGAAGGTGTGCTTCTGCCATTGCTCTTTCCCTGTCCCTCGTTTTCAGGAAGTTGTAAGACACTTCCGTTCCCCCTAGGGATTGGTTGGGAGCTTCGGTTACACCTATATTTAAGAAGGCAGGCAAGCTCTAGGCCAATAATTATCGACCCAGTGTCTAAGGTTTTGGAGAGATTTTTCTGTGAGCAGCTTCTTCGCTTTGCGCTCACACATGATATTATACCTCGTAAACAACCTGGATTTGTTCCTGGTCGTGCTACAATGACCAATCTACTGTGCTGCCTGAACGATTGAATTTGATCTTCGGATCGGGGTATTCCTATGGGTATCCTGTATTTGCACTTTTCCAAGGCGTTCGACCGGGTTTCATATGGTGGCCTTCTATATAAACTACAATACCTAGGCGTAGGGGGACAGTTGCACTCGTGGACCAGGACTTTCCTCTCCAATAGAACATTCCGAAGAAAGTGGCGGAAGTTCATTCATCTGCGGATAATTTCGTGTCCAGTGGCGTCCCGCAGGGATCAGTCTTGGGTCCCATTCTCCTCTTGTTTTATACTTATGATCTGCCTCGACTACTGAAATCCAGCGGCGTCCCGCAGGTATCAGTATTGGGTCCCATTCTTTCCTTGTTTTATTCATCTGATCTGCCTCGACTACTGAAATCTCCATGCGCACTTTTTGCAGACGACACGAAAATATATAACTATGCATCGAATGCGAGGATCCTTCAGGAAGATTTGTGGGCTGTGGAGGATTGGTGTTGAACAATGGTTGTTGCCACTAAATACCAGCAAATGCCACCTTTTACACCTAGACAGAAATAACCCTAAATCTCAATAAGCAGTCGATGGTCACTGCTTGACTCCTGTTGACCACTACAATGATCTGGGCATCATAGTGTCTTTTGATTTGAGCTGGCCTCACCACTTGGCGGCTCTGACAGCAAAGGCCAGACAGATGACTTAAATGATTCAGAGATCGTTTAGGGGTTGCAGCCTGGCAACGTGTCGAACACTTTATCGCAGCTATGTGCGTCCTTTGATGGAATATGCTGGACCAGTGTGGTGCCCTTCTCTCAGGAGCGACCAACTTCTCCTCCAGTCTCTAAAGCGTTGTAATACAAGGATTCCCTTTAGGAGGATAAGACCAGACTATCACGCTCGTTCAAGACTTCTGAATCTGCAAACTTTTGGGGATCGACGAGATAGAGGTGATCTTATTGTTACTTATCTGGCTCTGCATGGGGTTTTTATTGTAAATCTGGATCACTCCTACATAAGAAGCAGCACCCAACTTCGTGGCCATGCGTTCAAACTGGCCAAAGAAAATTTCAAAGCCACACAGCATCAAACGTTTCATTCCAAAAGAGTTTTCGGCGGGTGGAATAGGCCACATGGTATTGTTGTTGCAAATTCGGTGAATTCCTTCAAAAACTGACTCAACTAGTTCATTCGGGACCAGAATCACCTCTAACTTAATTATATAACTGTAAATTTGTGCGGGTTTCTTTTTTATTTCTAGTTGTTTTTGATTTCCATTTTATTTTGTGATTTTGAGTTTATGAGTGAAAACCCCTACTATTTTCATTTTTTAATAATAATAACTAATTCATCTTATATAGATTTCTGATATGAGTAATTGTTCCCAACTGATTTTAAAGAACTGCTATTAAAAGAATCTTCCTTTTACAGGTTATAGCGAAGGAGAATTGCAGCTCCAAGCAGCTTCTATGCCGATTGGTTTAGCCATTGCCTATCTTATAATAGGGGTCATTCTAGGTGTAACTCTTGGTGTAATAGTTGTTCATATTTATCTCCGAAAAAAGAAAACAAAAATCCCTAGTTCCCCTCACTATATAAACGCTAAACAAAACCCTTATGTTACAGTGCCATTACATGATAGGTCGAAAAAAAATAGCGCATCTACCTCAAATAACTTACTGAATAATTTCCATAGTGGAACTTTAAAATCCACCAAGTGTTACGATTATGACACAGTTAAACGTGGTAACCATGTTTTAGCTAATATTCATCACCATAAACAGGACTTTTTGAATGACGACAAGTCTTATTATGACTGAACAAAAATAACAAAGAAAAAGTTTGTATATGTATAAATGAATAAAAGTCATGGCAAGCTAATTACTTAAACATCATGTGATAATGAAGTAGTCTTAGAAAGAATATATTTTTCTATTGATCAAGTTGCTCTCTAAACTTGAACTTACTTTATCTCAGTTCGATATATTATTATCAACATGGTGAAATAATTGTGGTTTCTCTTTTCTAACAACTTATATGTCTGATTTAACTTACACTGTGTAGCTATGGTGGTTTAACAGGAAGTACGAAAATAATTAACCATAAGACTCAAACTGAAAGTATATCTGTTGTTGATTTTGTAACTGTTATTTTTTATGTATTATATTTTATATACTTTTATACATGTGCAATTATTTGTAACACAAATGTTATGCAATAATTTAAATTTTAATATAGAATATTTGAATTGTTCATATTGAGCAGACTTTGAAATAAATCTTGTACAAATTGAATTGGTATTCGGTTTTTTTTTAGCAACAATCCTAATGAATACAAGCGGAAGAAAAATTGTGGTGAATCCAGGTGAAACTGTGTCGTATCAAATGGAATTTCATTGGAAGATTGTCTATTTTGAGAAAGATCTTAATATGCCGAACAAAGTTGCTAATGTTATGAAGTTGGTGTGAATGTGTAAATATTCGTACAATTTTGAGTTTATTGTTGATAGGAAACTATAACAGAGCGAGAAGCTACACTTTTATACATAAATAAATTAAGCTTATTACGTACCTTTCTAAAACAATAATCCCTTTTTTGCGAGACAATGGCAACAAATGGAACCACAGCAACAGCCCCACCTACGATCGAGTTTAAATTTAGCATTTAGATGTGAAATGACGAAAGGAAAGCTAATGCAAGATTTTCAAAGGATCCTAGGTGTTATGAACAAGCGCGCAAAAGATCCAGCTTCACGTCAGTGTATTCTCGAATTTTTACGATTTCCTGAATTCAATTTTATTCGTTACTTGAAGAAAAAACGAGTCATCATTTAAGGGTGAACCATTTAAAATTTGCATTTTCGATCGGCTATAAATAAAAAACTAATGAAAGAGGATGTACTGCAAGTCCATATTCCTCAGCCATTCTTCCGAGCTTGGTCCCGTCCAGAGGTTTTATCACCATATCTGCTATATTCTCGTTGGTAGGACAGTATTTTAATTCAACCAAATTCATCTCCTTTAAATCCTTCACGAAATGAAATTTGGTGTCTCTGTACTTCGTTCTATAACTTTTTGAACTGCCCCTGCTAGAGCATGGTATTCTGCTTCGGTTGATTACATGGAAACTGAATGTTTGATTGTATCGGTCTCTACTTGTCGGAAATACATCTCGATGATTAAAGTAAAACAACTTAATTTCCGCTAATTTAGCGGAAATTAAGTTGTTTTACTTTAATCATGGAAACTGAAGCTTGTTTACGACAACCCCAGCTGATTGTAGTATTCCATAACTTGAACACATATTTGCTGTGTTAGATTTTCTGTCTACTTTCGTACTCGCCCAATCTGCATCCGAGAAACCTACTGAATTTTTCTCTTCGGTGTTGTGACTGCCAAATACAAGTTTTCTTGAGTGGTGCTAACGGCCCCCCCGAGCGAGGTTCGTCTTCAATGCTTTCTCTGCCTCTTTTGAATTCACTTGACCACTTTTGAACGGTAGATAACGACGGGGCACAGTCTTGGTAAACAGCAGCCATCTCTTCATGAATTATTTATTGACTTTTTCCCTGCTTAGTGAGGGACTTGATAACCTCGCGATGCTCGTTTTTCTTCATCATTGTTGCGTCAGTCATTCTGGTCGTCTTTCACTGGGGATATCTAGAAAACTAATGATCGTAAATAAGTGAAATTTGATATTTATACCCTCAGATAGTATCATTAGTAAATGAGATAATTGGATTACTCATATTATTAGCAAATTACCCCGATGCCGAGAATAGATTGAACACCTCTCGTAGCTTCAATGTTTCCCCTCTGATACCATATTATTGCAACTTTTGTATCAATACTTCATTTTTTAGTGAGTCGAATGTTTTAGTAGATCGCATGCTATTAGCTTACACTTTCTTTTCTGTTGAACGCATCTTCCACTTCCATCAGAGTTATTTTTTATTATCTTCCATACTACTTTGATCTTATCATAAGTTTAATTAATTTTCTACAAGTTTTTCTTTATTTTTATTTCCATAATTTTATTTCTGTATTTTCTGCTGGCAGTACCTATCCTTTCTAATATACAGTATAACCATATACGTACTAAAAATGTTATACGTCTGGGAGTATAACATAGTGCCGAAGTTCCCTAACTTCTTTTTTTGTCTTGATTGTTGATCTTGAGATTCTCTTCTTGGGGACAAGTATATTCAAAAGTTTTTGAAATTCAGGTATTAGTACCGCTTTTCTTCTACAATAGTTACTTAAATTTGAGTGATGTAATAATTTTGAATATATGGTTGCGAAAAAATTAAGAAAAGTAAAGATTCATCACAATACTTGAAAAATCATGACAGAATGCGATTTTCCTGATTTTTGTTGAATGCTCATGATTTTGAAAACTGGGGATTTAATTTTTTTGAAAACGAAGCACCGAAAATATAGCTCTAATTTCGCTAAACATTTTCTCAAGACCAATCACATTTCCCCAGAATTAGATAATCTTGAAATCCGTTATCTGCAATCGGAAGGTAAAACATTAGGAGTGAATAGAGATATTATGTAACGCATGACTGCAAAAAACCTAAATGAACAGACCAACCTTGGAATTCCCCACTTCAGGACCTTCTAAACAAAATAAACATCCCTCAGTATGAATCCATTACACCCTCAGAGTAATAAACATGTTTACTCTTAGATTACACCCAACTAGTAACTCATAGTTTGATATTTAATAAAAACTGATAGAAAACATAGTAATTTTCCTATTTCTTTTGAAATGAACTATGGCAAAGTAAAGAACCATTCCATCCAATATTTGAAAATTGTTAAAACTGTCGGACATATCACATATTTTTGGTTTGAGATCTATTTTTAGTTTTCTGTAACTATATAGATCTATTTAAACAAAGGAAACATTTGTATAACCTAAAAAATAATTGTATGAAATTTAATGTTTTTTTTTTATCAATATTTGGTATTTAGAAGGTTAACCATGAAGTGAAAGACATTTTTTGGTTTAGATTTATTGAGAACTAATAAACATTTTCTTCGTTCAAAAAGAGAAAAATATACGAAAATATGTTTTAAGCTCTTAACTTTGTAATCAAGTGTGCATTTCGTGATTTAACATTTAGGATATTATAAGCAAAGTCAAACACTGAGGCAGGCCATATTCATGGTGGAAAGCTCTTTGGTATTAATATTCAACACTTATCTTGTTGAATGAATATATAAAAAAGTACTTTGAACATCAATATTAATCATCTAGCAGTGCAACCTCTTCAAACAGTCAAATTATTTTAAATTTACCGATTACTACTATATGACTGAAGTTGGAGACCTTTACATCAAAAATCTATTAAAAATCTCATACACATTATTCGACTTCCAATATTTCAATG
Organism: Megalocaria dilatata; assembly: GCA_034642435.1. Classification (NCBI taxonomy): domain Eukaryota; kingdom Metazoa; phylum Arthropoda; class Insecta; order Coleoptera; family Coccinellidae; genus Megalocaria; species Megalocaria dilatata. The sequence goes on from CM067863.1 coordinate 14,606,306, forward strand.
CAGTTCTAAACAAGTCATGTTATATTCTGTTCTTACTCTTTCAATAAAATTTGGGGACTATTTAACATTACGGTTTTTACAACACTAGAATAATATAATGCAACTTAATATTAAAAATTCATACAAAAACAAAACTGTTGTCACACATTTTTTGTTCTCTATCACAGAGTCTACTAACTTCATGCATCTGCATTATTTTTACCATGGTTCATGTTACAGGGTATAAAAAAATATGTCACAAGTTTTGAAGGGGCAATAATAAAGCCAAATTATGCTATGCAATAAAGTGCTTCAAGGATAATTTTTTTAACATTCATTTTTGCCTTCTTTAGTTCAGAAAAATTTGTATTTTGTGAAATTTTTATAATTTCCAAAACCCTTTATTGGCAAACCACTCTTCAATAAAAGTTTACATCATTTAAGGCCTTTTTATATCCTTCAAGTTTTTCAACAACCTGTATAGATGAAAATTGAGAAAATATATTTTTTTTCAACGCTATTCATCAATCATATTCGACGATCATTAAAAATCAGAGCCATTTTGTTCAAGATTATTTTGTTTAAGATAAGTCCATGGAATTTTCTTGATTTTTCAAAGAATAAATTTAAAAAATATCATGCAGGATTAATGAACATCCAAAATGATATTAATTTGAATACAACGATGGCTTTTAATTTATTAAGCAAAGTATTATTTATGAGACCAAAAGATCAACAAGTTCATAGGCATGTTATTCGGAATTTCCTAATATGACTCGTAATCAATACTTGGTCACTAATAGTTCATCCAATTCGGAACTCATAGTCTAATTCAACTTACTGCACAGAAAAAAATATCATGGGTTATAATCAATTGAAATTGAGTGAATGTATAAACCTAGAGACCTTACTTCTTCTTAATTTTAGGTGAAGTTGACTGGAATACACTAGATGCCGACATTAGATTTTCTATATATTGACCAAGAACTTGATTCTCTGACCTCAATTTCAAATTTTCTTCTTTAACGCTGTCAACTCTTTGGGACAAATCATCTAAAGTATTTTGTAATTCTAAGACTTGAGATATTAGACGAGCTTTTTCTTCTTGTTCATCAGGACTAGAGTCTGGTTCTAAACTATTTGGTTGTGGACTGGAACTACCATTAGTAAATGTTGATTGAATGGAATCCATGCTCCTTCCATGCATCATACTGGATGAATAATTGCCCTCCGAAATCGAGTTTTGCTCTGGTTCATCATTTATAATAACTGCGAAAGTATTAAATAATCAACTTTACAAAAAGTAATAAACTTTTTGCCTGTTTACCTTGGGGATCATCATCAGCTAAAGGTATATCGTCTTGTACCCTAACTCCTGCCATACTTTGAGATGTAACAATACCTTACTTTTTTAGAATATAATGAACTAATCAATTATCTTATATATTAATTTGAATACAAAAACAATTCGATAATTCCTTTCCTGGTCATGTATTATTGAAATGACAGGCTCAACTTTTGCCAACCATTTAACGCTAATTAAATGGTGGAAAAAGTTACTAAGCTCTAAAATGTAGGCAGGTTGAATCCTTGGAAGAAAATTAAAATATTATTTCAGGATATAGGAAAGTGAATTTCTTATGTAATTAACGCTGGTGTAATGTAAAATCACTATACATATATTAAAAGCTTAAAATATTTATAGACTTGAATAATGGAACACAGCTTCTTATTGACAACATTAATGACAGCTAAGATGTTTTTGTGACACTGACAAATTACATCTATGAAGAAATTGAAAATAAAATAGAAACTGTTCGATGTCCTTCGAAAAGTTGAGTTCATTGTAGATTATTTATTTATATTTTCTTTCAGCTATAGTATAGTGTCGAAAATTGTTTATGTTAACAAGAACTTTTGAAAATTAATGTTTGGAATAAAATTTTTCCATTGTTATGAAAGGTATATCCGTAAAAGTAGTTGCTGTGATTTGATTGTATGACGAGTATAAATATGGGAAATTGTTTGAAGAGATCCACCACTGATGATATTTCTCTCTTGAGGGGTAACGATAGCGTTAGGGAATCATCATCGGACCAACTTACGCCACCAAATTATCAAGTGAGTGTTAATAGTATTTTATATTCGTATTTTGACATTTACTTTCTTGATTATGATCTTACTTATCCCAAGGATTATTCCTTCCGAGTATCATGGTAATTCTGCATTTTGTCAAGTTGAAATGATATTAATTCTATGTAACTCCCGTTACATTCCACTTAAATTTAATCAGGAGAAGTAAAGTTAACAATTGCATGATTTGTTTTTGTTCAAACTTTTATCAAATTTTTAGTTGTCACCTGTAATATTTATATTCAAATTTTTGCATTGAACCCATCAGAAAATTGTCTTCCCAATTGACTATTTCAGTTTACAATATATTTCCAAGAGCAAGATTATTCAGATTGCAAATAATTAGCATAACCCTCCTTTGTGTTTTATTTAAAAACATTTCTCAACGATCAGATAATAAATTCTTAGTGAAATGTACATGCATATGCATAGTGTTTTGATATAAACGAATTAATTGAATTATAATCATAAATTGCAAGTAATCATTAAATCTCTTTTAGTGGATATTTGTTTATGCATTATCAATATGATGAAATGTGAATTCAGAATATGCATTTTCTCATCAAACAAAATGATCATTAAAATTAAATAACTGATAATATACTTGAAGGGATGTCCTTCATGGAGACATTATTGATAGTATTTTATTGTTAGGAAAATAAAAAAATTCCATTATAAACCCTGAAGATAAAAATTTTTGCTTGATTTGGGATCATTTTTTTTTTTTTCATACTGACATCATTCTTATTGTTGAGTTCATATCTCCCACAATTGATTAAATTGATTAATAAATGCTCATTTATCAATTCAAACCAATGTCGCAATTGCCTATTAATAAATACAAAGTTCTGAAGATTTCCAAGTGAAACGCTTTTGCAGATTGCATTATTGATCTAGAAAACCACTAATTGCTTTAAATAGGTATTAGCTCCTTAACTACTTATGAATTATCTAATTTAAAAATCAATTGTCTTACATGGAATGAAGATGCACAAATGAAAATTTATGTCTTCGTAACTTTTTGTTATTGGTATGCTAACATCATTGGATTCTCAAAATTATTGTTTTTTCTTAGTGGATGTCATGTCTGAAGAATTCAAAGTATCTTAGTTAATGTAATTTTCAGTATTTATTGATAATGGTTTGTATCTTGATCAAATGTAATTATTCATTTTAAACCTCTTAAGTTCAGTTTTGAATTTCAGCAGTATAATTTTGTCAACAACAATTATTCGAATTTTAGTATTTGGACAGTTAATTTTCATCCTGAAATATCTTTATGAATTAGAATCAATGTCATTAATAATATCATTTCAAATTTCAGAAAATAACGTCACTAAAAATTATATATCTGTGAATTTGATTGTTTTCTATTCCTTTTCTTCCTAGAAAAATTTGTTTCATTCTTGTTTGAATAGAATTAAAAAATGTCTTGAAGTTAGTTCATTGTGTATTTTAGAACATAAAAATCATTTTATTGAAAGCCTTACAGTAAATCTTGATTACTTCTTTCAGGTTTTTCTTGAATTTTCTCTATTCGTCTTATGTCATCAAGATAACAAATTCATTCTTTAAATAAAAAAAAAATAGATTTTTCAAAGAGAAAATAATGCATTGTTGATATTTGAATTTATCTTGAAGGAAACAAAATATTTATTATATAATATTGATGACTTATTTATTATATGGAAATCCATTGTATATTGGAGTACAAAACATTCTATTTTAAATATTCACAATTTTAATTGTGAAAATTTGATATTATTTTCCTCCAGTATATGAAATATTCGTCGTTGACGAAATAATTATTTGTTTAATTACTATTTAATTTTTTTCATCACCTAAAAAATCTTTAAGAGTACAATTAATTAAATGTTATAAATTTTTTTTAACCCTTTTCTTATTTTCAGTGAATAGATACTTAGAAGTGTGGAATTTGTTAACAAATTTTCCTTGAGCTCCTTCGGAAAATATTTTTCATTTAATAAACACTGACAAGCATAATATTGTGATCATCCCATTATTTGCATTTAATTTAGAAATCTTTTTTTTTGTTATAATATAATTAACTTTTTGTATGCAATGATTTTTTCTTTATTATTTGAATAAAAAATTTAACCCACTGAGTTCTACTTACTAGAATTTAAAGTTCAATTAACAGAAATCCTTCTATTGACCGTCTGGAGCTTTTCTCATACAATATTTATAATAGGATTAACCTCTGCACGGTTGTTTTATTTCCATTAATGTTTTTCAATGTTATCAGTGCATCTGCTTAAGCAATTTCATTCTTTGATAAAACTTCACATGAATTCTCTAATAAATACATAAACTTGAAAAAATCTCCAAAATACTTTTTTGAGTATCTAAAATATTTGTTGATAAACCATTGAAGCAAATATTTTCGGAATGTGAAAAATAAGCAACTACCAGAAGCAATTGAAGCAATGAAAAAAATTTCCCATATTTTTTATGCACTGAAGTAATTATCTATTATACAGAAAGGTTTAAGTGAGACAAAATGGTTGAAATAAATATGGGGAGTTCCATTTCCAAAAAAACTTCGTTTAGTATAATTATTTGGAACATTTTATGTAAACAAAAATATTTTCTACAGATGAAAGAAGATTCATATGTGAAGAAATGTGGTTTTGCTTTGAAAATATGTCTTCTTTTGATCTCATGAAAAACCTTTTCACCTGCAGTAATCTTGTTTTACCAATTCCTGTAGGATTGTAAATGTTTTTCAGGAAGCTTTACCGTCTCAACCAGTAATCCTTCCAGTATATCATCCATCTCCTAGCGTCACACGGTCAGTGGCCCAGTTGACGGAAGAAGAACAAATAAAGATTGCTAAACGTATTGGATTGATTCAACATCTTCCCACCGGTAAGTTTCTGTTCAGAACGTTTTTTTAATTTTTACCATTACACAGGCCAAAATATGATTTGGTGCCGAGTTACTCAGAGCCAATTTTATACAAATTTGAAGTTCGAATATAGCATTAGTTTTTGTCTAGGAGCTCGAATTTCAAAGATAAGACATTTCAATGAAATATACATTAAACTATTATTTGGTTAATCTATAAATTGAATAAAAATAGCAAAGCTGTAATTTTGAACATTATATTTTAAAATATTAATGTAATATGTATAGAAAGATGAAGAACTCACCGATAAAATTTTGTTTTGATTCTTTGTTTCAATAAATGTCATTCAACCCGAAAACCAGTAGTTCAGAAGATTCTTTTGACAACTTAAGATCCCAGCTGAGGTCGTTTGATTCATCTTGATTAAAATCTTGGTGAACTTATGTCATCCCCTTATAATCGCTTTCAGCTTTGTTAGTATTAGAAGGATGATCCGAGAAACAATATTCGTCATCAAATAGCTCTGGTTAATTTTTTCAATATTTACCAGGCAAAAATAGCAATCATTAAAGTGGTTTTAGGGTTCTCTCTAAATCATCGATACACAGAAACTTAGACCTTTTCACTTTTTGGTAATCCACTACCGTTAATGTTCTGTACAAGTTTTACAGACCATATGCAGAGCCTAGGTTTTATCCTGATCACAAGTTTAACATCAAAATAACCGTTTCCTTCAACCTATTTTCTTCCCATATGTAACAAAACACATCAGGACTATTTACACAACTCTTTCAACTTGAAAAGGGTCTTAAACTCACTTTAATTCTATTTAAAAACACAGCTCTTTCCAAAATACAAATATCAAGCTCAACTTTGATGGGGTTGAGCAGCGGCTTCGCTAATTTATCAAGGGGCTTTAAAATCACCTTAGTAACTTAATGACAGACTAACAATGAATTGATGGAAGGCCGGCCAAAAATATACCTCACATTAAATTTATACCTATTATTGTATACTTTGAACATACTGTATATAATGATTTTAGAACACCCATACGTGAATTAGCATCGATCGAAAATTAGTAATAGATAAGTTGATGTATCTAAAAAATTAGAGCTGATAGAAAAAAAACTGATTTAACATTTGTATTTAGCTTATTAACATTTATTCTGAACAAAATTTAATAAGGTGTTTGGCGACCTTGTTACTTAGTACACTCCTGTACACGTCTAGGCTTCAATAAAATCAGATAGTCGATATATATATATACCTTCTACACTGTTTTTGTAGTTTATTGTGTATATTTTAGTGAATAAATATATTTTAACGAATAAATCTATTTTTATTATTATATTATTATACATGTGTCATCTTGTTTCAAGCAACTTTAACTTCTACTTTTCAAAAGATAGGTTTAATTAATTATGGGAAATCCAATGAGTCCGATTTCAGGAGAAATTTTTAGGATAATTTAGAATGAAAAAGTCACTTGAATCCCTTCACCAAATGTTTTCTTTATTGGTTTGTTATGTGGAAGATATTATTTGTTAAATAATAAAAAGAGGTTCTTACTTGATAGAAGGAATAATACAAAATTTTAAATATCATACAGATTTATAAAATAGAAAGGCCTTTTACTTGATAGAAGAAATATAACAAAATTTGAATATTAAAACAAATTGAAATATGTTTATCTTCTACAATTTTAATTTCAAAAAAATTTTATTCAAAAAACTTTTAGAAATAAATTTATGTCTTACAAGCACCGCTTACATTTAATAGACGTATATAATCAAAACTCAATATATAATGTCAAATGAAATGTTAGAACATAGATCAATCTTGAATTATATAGTTGATCTGTAGTTCGAAGCTTTTAACACGTGAGTGATGTAGGTTATGTTTTTGATTTTGATATTTGGAATGTTGAAAAAGGACTGAAGACGGGATTATCTAGAATTATATTTGTTTTTTGAAGATATAGTGCACATTTTTTTAGAGATTTTTGAAATAATTTGTTCGAATATTTAAATATATTAAATATTTCAAATAAATTATATTCTTTGAGAAGTCCTTTAAGTGTGTTCATGTTTTTATAAGGCAAGTGGTATTTCTTAAAGGTAAAACCAGAAACAAAATTTTGTCTCCTTTGAATATTTATTTATTAATTTTAATTACTTTCGTATATCTGTTGGGTTATTTATTTCATTTGACATTATATATTGAGTTTTGATTATATACGTCTATTAAATGTAAGCGGTGCTTGTTAGACATAAATTTATTTCTAAAAGTTTTTTGAATAAAATTTTTTTGAAATTAAAATTGTAGAAGATAAACATATTTCAATTTGTTTTAATATTCAAATTTTGATACAGATTTATTGTTAACCTCCTACAAATTTAATCATTTAAATTAATTCTAGAAAATTCTTGAAAAAAAAATTTTGTAGGAGGTTAACAATAAATCTATATATTTAAAATTTTGTAATAATTCTTCTATCAAGTAATAACTTCTTTTTTTATTTTATTGTATATATAATAATCATAGGTTTGTGTAATTTCTGTGACGAACATAGAATACGTAAGATTTTTTGAAAGTTCCATTTATTCTGGTGTTTTGTTCAGAAGAAGACATTCAGCTAGTTTGGTAAGATATATTTTGTTAATTATTTTTATTTTTTATATATGAAATAGGGCTGAGGACTTTTCGTTGTGGGAATTCTGAATTAGTTTTTGAATATGTGCTGTATGTTTCAGGAATATTTTTTAATGAACTTATTTGAAGTAATTTTTTTTTGAAGAAGTTCTTGTGGTTATGTTTGGCATTTCTGGAAAGGGATGTGGTTTTCATAATACAAGATACGAAACAATTTTGTATCCTTCAATTATTTTTTAAGTATTTTTAATTAATAATTTATATTTCTTGTAATTCTTTCATTCCTTTTGGGACTCTGTAACGAGCGTTAATTCCATATGCCTACTTAATTGAAACATTGTTTTTCTGAGACATTTATTTAATTTAATTCTAAAAAAGTTTTGATTTTTTTTAAATTAAAATTTGTAGGAGGTTAACAGAATAAATCTGTATGATATTTGAAATTTTATATTATTTGCTACTTCAACGAACAGATAGGCAATTAAGCAATTTTAATGACTTCATCATAATAAAATCAATCCAAATATTAAATTCAATTCAAGAAAAGAACTGTAGTATAAATTTAAACTTTGAGAACCCACAGATACCAATATCACACATCAAACCCTCTGATTAGCCCGAAAATGGTGGCATATCATAGTATGATCCATAAATTAATTAAGGTACCTATGAATCGCTATAATTTTTTTGAAGAATTCAATATTACTAAAGAATTAAAACAAATTGCAGAAATTACTACGTTTTACTACCAATAAAAATATATTTTACACATTTTCTTGTGACTCGAGTTTCGGGAAATGAACTATCCCATCATCAGACAACTGAAAACCTAACAGTGGTATAGAGGTATTTAAACAAAAGTGATAAATATTTTGAATATTTCAATAGATTCTAACACCTAATAGTGGTACAGAGGTTTACAAGCAGAACGTGATAAAAACCCGGTTAAAAAAAGACGGGCCTTCTAACAGATATCGGAATGTCCGCAATCGACAATGAAGGTTGTTAAACAGATGGTACCCATTTAAATATCTCAAATAATTTTTGGGGGTTACATAGCTCCGTACAGTCATTCATTATTTTTACGTTATTTTGTTGTACATTTCAAATATTTGGATTTACATAGCTCCATACAGTCATTCATTATTTTTTGAATTATTTTTATTGTGAACGAATTTGAAAATTTCAATAATCAAGTGTCTTTTCATTTCAATCTACATGTAAAATTTTCTTAAGATTTTCTTTTGTCGAAAGAAATTACTGTTTTCTAAAGAATGAGTGGCAAAAGTTGACTTTTTGTTTACTTTTCATTAAATTCATTTTATGTTCGTTGAAAAAGGTTTTAAACAGATGTTACTTTTTATATATCTCAAATATTTTCGATTTACATAGCTCCGTACAGTCATTCATTATTTTTACATTATTATTATTGTGAACTAATTTGAAAATTTCAACAGATTCTAGATAATCGAGTTTCTTCCCTTTTGATTCTACATGTAAAATTTTGAGATTATCTATTATGGGAAAGGGATGACCGTTTTCTAGACAATGAGTGGCAAAAGTAGAATTTTGTTTATTTTTTATGAAACTCATTTTATGTTCGTTGAACCTCGTCTTGAAGGAACGTCCTGTTTGTCCTATATATTTATTACTGCACGTAGAACAAGATAACTCATAAACTCCTGATTTGTGATGTTTGGAGTAGGGTCCTTTGCGTTAAAAAATACCGATAACTTGTTTTGCGTTTTGAAGGCAATATTGACATCTGATTTTGAAAAAGTATTGGCCACTTTTTGACTTATACTACCAAAGTACGATAGAGAAATGAATTTTCCTTTCCCACAATAGATAATCTTAAAATTTTACATGTAGAATCAAAAGGGAAGAAACTCGATCATCTAGAATCTGTTGAAATTTTCAAATTAGTTCACAATAACAATAATGTAAAAATAATGAATGACTGTACGGAGCTATGTAAATCGAAAATATTTGAGATATTCAAAAAGTAACATCTGTTTAAAACCTTTTTCAACGAACATAAAATGAATTTAATGAAAAGTAAACAAAAATTCAACTTTTGCCACTCATTCTTTAGAAAACAGTAATTCCTTTCGACAAAAGAAAATCTTAAGAAAATTTTACATGTAGATTGAAATGAAAAGAAACTTGATTATTGAAATTTTCAAATTCGTTTATAATAAAAATAATTCAAAAAATAATGAATGACTGTATGGAGTATGTAAATCCAAATATTTGAGATGTACAACAAAATAACGTAAAAATAATGAATGACTGTACGGAGCTATGTAACCCCAAAAATTATTTGATATATTTAAATGGCTACCATCTGTTTAACAACCTTCTTTGTCGATTGCCGACATTCCGATATCTGTTAGAAGGCCCCTCTTTTTTTAACCGGGTTTTTATCACGTTGTGCTTGTAAACCTCTGCACCACTATTAGATGTTAGAATCTATTGAAATATTCAAAATATTTATCACTTTTGTTGTCTGATGTTCATTTCCCGAAACTCGAGTCACAAGAAAATGTGTAAAATATATTTTTATTGGTAGTAAAACATTGTAATTTCTACAATTTGTTTTAATTAACAAATAGTAACGGCTGAAACAATTCAGTATTACTAAAGAAATTGCATCTAATAACAGCTCCAACCCAATCATGATAAACATTTTTTTTAATAAAAAAAACAGAAAGTTTTTCGAAACTACTGTACCCTGTTATAAAAGATTCACAAAAAATTTAATTTCTATTCCTTACGTGAATAGGATAATGGATAATATTACCAAGTATTTTAAAGAAAAATTTATTTTACTCTAATATAGCTTCTAGAAGGATTTTTAACTTAGGAATTCACATGAAAACAACAAAGATAAAATAAATGAAGACAATAAATCTGAAGTTGACTTATACTGATGAAAAGAGGTTTTTTTTTACTCGATAGAAGGTTTTTTTTTTTTTTTACTCGATAGAAGGTTTTTTCAATATCTCGAATATCAGTTTACCTCGCTACAAATTTTAATTTTATAAAATTACTCAGAAACTTTTTAAAATTAAATCAGATGAATGCCTTAGAAACACTTTTTTTTTTCGTAGACATATAGAATAAAAACTCTTTACACAGCATCAAAATGAGATAAAAGAATCTTAGGAAAATATAGAATATTGATCCCTCTTTTTATTATTTTATTCTATTTATAAGTTGACATGTGTTAATTGCTCCATGGTATGTATATATCGGTCAAACGGGTAGATCCTTTAAGAAAAGAAATCACCAAAGGAGTTATATGTCAGTTAGTTAATTAGGTTAGTCTTATATCTATTTATTTTGTGTTTTTGTGTACACTTAACATACGGAAAATAATGTCCTTTTATTATTATTATATTGATGCTTTGGGGTACCTCTCCGTTGATCCAGGGGCGGAGCGCGTCTAATTTCAAGTTAATTGCCATTTTTTCAAAAACTGTTTTCGTCAATGATCTACAGGGTACAAAATATAGGAGAAAAGAAGACCGTAAAATATTTTATTTATTTAATATGACTTAGACCAAACAGTAACTGTAAGACATTATTGCAAAAAAAAATCAACAGGTTATGTTTTATATGATGTTATAAAATTTATAAAGGAACCTTTCTGCATTTTTATGCTTCAAATTCCTTTATTTGCTCATGATATTGTAAGTCCTTTGTTAAATCATAATTTATGAAAAAAATTGTAAATAATTTAGTCTTTATTGAATAAAATAAAGAATATTTCCATAATTGATTAATTGACTATTTGTAGTATAAATGAGTTCGTGCGGTAGGACTTCCCATTTGAGCATTTCAAAGTACGTACCAATTATCCGAAATGACTAACTGAGCAAAGATATTCAACGATGGAGATCTGTTGACATCTGTTTGCTTATTGAGAAGACTTTTAAGGGTCCTGTGCCTCTTTATTTCGACCGCATCCAGCAGTGTGAGTCTGGTAGTTTTGATTTCATTAGGGATAATTTTATAGTCGTTGTTGAAATTATGTTCAAATTCTGTCAGATGACTGGTGTACGTTGATTTTACTCTTCTGGTTTTCATGACTTCTTTTCGTAAATCATCACAAGTCATTTTATAAATAGAATGAAATAATTGAAAGGGGGATCAATATTCTATATTTTCTTTAAATTCTTTTATCTCTTTTTGAGTGTAATGAGGATTAATTATCTATGTATACTAAAAAAGAACCAGTGTTTCTAAGGCATTTATTTATTTTAAATTTAAAAATTTTTCAAGAAACTTTATAAAATTGAAGTTTGCAGCGAGGTATAACAGAATTACTCTGTAAGATATTGAATAAACCTTTTATCAAGTCAAAAATCCCCCTTTTTATTATTTTATTCTATACATAATAATTACAATTTGTGTTTTCACTCATGCACACCGTATATTTTGGATATAAGTGGGTCTTGAAAAATATTTTATACAACCTATGTGTATTTTCTGTGGAAGAACATAGAATACGAATGGTAACCATTGGGAAACCATTTGTGTTCTATTTTAGATTGGAATAGCACAAGGTCATGTATGATAGAATTTTTTTATTGATTGTTTTTATTTTACTGGCATGAAAGCGGAGTGAAGATTATCGGTGAAAATCTCAAAGTGCCTTTTTGAAGATGTGCTACATATTTTTGAAAAGTTTTTTGAAAGAGCTTTTTCAAAACAGGTCGTTTCGAAGAATTTCTAAAGTTCATGTTGGGCATTTTCAGAGTGTAATTTGTTTTTCATAATGCCGCCATTATGAAACAGTGCTGTCTGCACTAAATGGTTGTTGAGTAAGTTCGATCAATATTCTATATTTTCTTTGAATTCTTTTATCTCCTTTTGATGCTGTGTCATGAGTGTTAATTCTACATGTCTTTTAAAAAAGGTGTTTTTAAGGCATTAATTTCATTTAATTTTAAAATTTTTCAAGAAATTTCATTAATTTAAAATTTGTAACAGAATTGCTCTGTTTACCCTCTTTTTTATATGAATTCCTAAATTATTAATCGTTCTGAAAGCTAAATTTAAGTTCGAGTTTGTCTTTAAAATACTTGGCAATATTGTCCGGAGCAGTTTACTCTCGTCTTGAACCGTTGAAGATTATACACTGAAGGAAACACATCAGCGTGTTCCACAACTGGCCAGTTCGGTGGAAGGATTTCTGGTAAACATAAACTCTCGGAGTTGTTAATTCAATTGCATAGGAATGTGCTGTTGCGTGAAGGATAGACCGGGATAATATCTATAGAACAGGCCCAAGTCGGCAACTCTCCTTATGTTCCAACGACTGAAAACTGGCTGTTAAAGTTGGGCAGTCGTACTGCTCTTTTATGGAAGGAATCCAAAAGTTGAAACGAATGCTTGGGTGCTGAGCTCCAAACATGAGTGCAGTATGCAGTAAGTTCTGGTCTGATCTGGGCTTTATACAGTAGAAGAACCTGATCTGTAGGGGAATATTCCCTAGCTTTGAACAAATATCCCAGCTTATTTGCAGTAGACTTCGCAATGCCAGTCACATGTTCCCCACAATAGACCGAAAAGTTGACAGTCACTCCAAGAAGATGCATGAAATCACTTGGCAGAAGCACCTGGATTTCCATCAATAAGTCAGAAACTGAATATTTCGAGATGAAGTTGCTGTTTGGGTCTTCGAGACACCAGATTCCGTTGACCCCATTCACTTTAAAGTCGTCGTTCAGGAAATCGATTTGCTGGCATCTGTGGAGGTGAGACTCAACGGTGCTCAAAAGTTTGTCACTGGTGAAAGAAGATATCAGCGAAGCTCACAATGTGGTTCTCTGTCGTTTATGCGGTTTAGGAAGAGTGTGGGCGACAAAACTGGGCCTTGGGGCACTTCAGCGTTCACGTTGAAACTACGGAAACTGATACCATCCACGGCTACATGAATGGTTCTGTTGGTAAGGAAACTCTTCACCCAATCGCAGACTCCCGGGAAAACCATACAAAGATAGCTTATTCAGAAGAACCTTATGCCAGACACGATCGAAAGACTCTGGTTATGTCCAGAGCAGTTGATCTAGATTCTCCATAGCGCTCAATAGCCATTGTCCATACTTGCGTCACCTAGCTAAAGAGATCACCTGTTGATCAGTGACCTCCTTCGAAGTTTGCGAAAACTATATTGTCTATCACTGATGAAATCTTTGCTCACCAAGTATCTAACCATTTCGATATTGATAGCTGCTTCCATGTCTTTCGATAAAATTGATGTGGCTATTAGGCGGTAGTTTGATGGAAAACACTTTCTCCCCTGCTTTTTCATAGGCTGCACTCGTTCACTCTTCCATGAATCAGGGAAAATTCTTCCCCTGTATGCCATAGTGAACATCTTACAGAGAACAATTTGTGAATACAATGAGGGAGTCCCGTCTGTCCAGTAGCTTTCTTGGAATTTAGTCCACCAAGCACTCGAAGAATGATCCGTGGTCTGAAGTATAGTCATCCTAGATGAAACAGGTGGAATTGTGGTAGTTGTTTCGATAGTCAAAATAGTAGCAAATATCCGCGTGGAGAGATCGGCTTTAGCTATTGGCGAAGTTGCAAGTGAACCATCCTCTTCTGTCAGAGTGGGAAAATTTGAACGAGAGAAGCTGTTGCCAATTTCTTTGCCTTTGGCCAAAATTGGCGCAATCCACAGGGACAGTCTATGAGCTTCTTGGTTATTCTTGTATTATATGCTGCTTTGGCTTCATGTATACTCATGTATACATTATCGCGATTCGATAATTAATCTATGGATGATATGCTGTCATTTTCTGGTTAATAGGATAGTTTGATGTGTAATATCGGTATACGTAAGCAAAAATAACTGAAGTCGTGCAAATCACCCCTCTCAAAAGTTTAACATCAAGGATATTTATACTACAGTTTAATTCTTTCTCCAAAGTGAATTTAATGTTTGTTTTAATTTTATTAATAAACTCATTAAAATTGCTTAGTTAAAGCAATAAATAATATTATCTACATATCTGAACCAATAAAGAAAACATTTGGTGAAGGGATTTAAGTGAATTCTCCTTTCTAAATAATCCATAAAAACTTCAGCTTAAATCGAACTAATTGGATTTCCCATAAATAAACCTTTCTTTTGAAATGTAGAAGTTCAAGTTGCTTGGAACTTGATGCCACATGTATCGGGTGTTTTTTTTTAGAGTGATAGAACTTTAAATTGAAATAAAACACATTTGAATTGAGATTGAAGCCAATTTTTTTATTTTAAAGATAATTTTATGACATTTATGTTTTGAAAATCATTTCCGGCATATGTCCACCACGACTACCTCTGAGGAACCGCATTCGACCAGACAAATTTTGGACCACTTTTTCGAGTAATTCAGGCCTTATTTCATCAATAACACGGGTTATGTTGGCTTCAAAAGCGTCTATTGTTTCTGGTTTATCAGTATAAACCAATGACTTGACATAACCCCAAAGAAAATAATCCAGTGGAGTTATGTCGCATGATCTTGGAGGCCAATTAATTGGACCATTTCTCGAAATAATGTTATCGCCAAATCTTTCTTTCAATAAATCAATTGTTACGGTAGCAGCATGAGGTGTAGCACCATCATGTTGGAACCAAAACACTTCTGGGTCGATACCATTCAAATTTGAAACAAATAATCATTGATCATCGTTCTGTAACGAGCACCATTCACTGTAACATTAGCTCCAGAATCGTTTTTAAAGAAATACCGATGATGCCTCCAGCGTGTAAAGCACACCATAAGGTGCATTTTTCAGGATGCAATGGAACCTGTAGAACTTCTTGAGGATTGCTTTCACTCCATATACGGCAATTTTGCTAGTTTACATGGCCGGTTAACCAGAAATGAGCTTCATCACTAAACACAATTTTACGATAAAAAAATTGATCAACTTCAAGCTGTTCTAGGGCCCAATCAGCAAACAAACGACGCTTATTATGGTCAAGTTGCTTTAGTTCTTGAACCAGTTGGATCTTGTATGGGTGTAGACCAAGATCTTTACGCAAAATTTTCCATGTGGTAGACGCTCAGAGTCCAACTTATTGTGAACGTCGACGAATAGACAAATCTGGATCATTAACACGATGACTTACAGCAGCGATATTTTCTTCTGTACGTACAGTTTTTTGTCTTGTTGTTGTTGTTGCATCGAGTAGAGAAAATGTTGTCCGAAATCTATCGATAGTTCGACGAATAAGCTGCTCTGATGGACGATTATGTAAACCATAAATTTCACGAAGTGCTTTTTAAGTTTGTCGAATAGAACACTGATTTTGAAAATAAATTTCAACAATTTGTAAACGTTGTTGCGGCGTGAGTCTTTCCATGATAATTTGTCAATGCTTACTGAACAGAAATGTCAAAACAACATGGATTCTAACTTTTGTCAAATCACAGTTATCCCTATCGAAAGTTCTATCACTCTAAAAAAACACCCGATAGTAAAACGTTTTCGTAGAGCTTGTTAGTTGTCTTGACGCTCTGTGTTCCACAAGCGATACACACGTCTTGGTGTTTGTGCAGTACTAAAAGGATGTTTCAATAAGAGCGCAATATTTGAATTGCGCGCCATCTGTGCCGGTCATATCACCTGATTATGACGTTGATCGAAAAGTTGAAGATAGGAGTTAGTAAATATGGAGCATTACACGGTAGAACAACGCGTCCTGATTGTCAAAAATTATTTTCAAGATTGTGAAAGTTTAATTGCCACTATTCGTAAAGTGCGTCCAATGTTCGGTCGACATAATGTGCATAATTCATCTACTGTGAAAAGATTAATCAAAAAATTCGAAAGTACTGGTTCGGTTAGTGCTGTGAAACATACGATACGAGCTCGTAGAGGTTCTTCAGAACAAAACATCACGGCAGTTAGCGAGAGTGTGACAGAAAAGCCAGAGACCTCAATTCGCCATCGGACACAAGAATTTGACATTTCAACAGGCACTCTTCAGCGAATTCTCACTAAAGATTTAAAGCTGCATGCTTACAAAATCCAACTGACTTAACAGCTTCTGCCACTAGACCATGACCAGCGAAGAGAATTCACCAATTGGATCCTTGAGCAACCTGCTGATTTTGCAAACAAAATAATTTTCAGTGATGAGGCCCATTTTAACATCGATGGCTTCGTTAATAGACAAAACTGTCGCATTTGGGGCTTAGAAAATCCACGAATGGAAAGCAATGCATCCACAGCGGGTCACTGTATGGTGTGCATTATGTTCTGGATGAATAATTGGACTGTTTTTCTTCAAAAACGAAGAAGGTAAGCCAGTAACGGTGAATGGCGAACGTTCGTGCTATGATAACACAGTTTCTTGTGCCTCATTTGGAAGCTATTGATCGGTTTCAGCAGGACGGTGCCACATGTCATACCGCCCGTGAAACATTGACGATCTTGCACGAGTTTGCTCCTGGTCGTGTCATTCCCGATTTGGTGACCAGAATTGGCCTCCACGCTCTTGCGATTTAACGCCTTTAGAATTCTGGCTGTGGGGCTATCTGAAGTCACAGGGTTATACAATAATCCTGCAACCATCGAAGCATTGAAAGCCGAAATTAGACGCTGTATCAATGAAATACCACCACATGTATTCAATAACGTTATTGAAAATTGCAAAGCCGTGGCGGCCATGTACAAGATATTTTGTTTCATACATAATTCCCAGAAGTATAATTTCTAAATCAATAAATATTTCAATAGTTTGCTACAGAAAACCATGTTTTATTAAACACTGAAATCTTTCGCTCTTATTGAAACACCCTTTATTAACAAGGTAGTCAATTTGTCCAACATGGTGATAAATTTGACGACTTCGAACTTCAGGCATTTTGTCACACCAGTAGACGAAGGCGTAATAATTGAAAATATCTGTACTCTTCAGCACTCATAAACCAGATTCTTCACAAAAACTCATGAGATAAAATGTTGTTTAATTGAATCAGTCTTTACTTGATGAAAATACATATTAAATGAGGTTATTCTGATTTTCACAAAATGACCATCGAAACGTTTGAAGTAACAGTACTTGAAATTTCACGATATCGAATTCGAGTTTGAAGGCTTATTTATATCTTCGTCCCCTTGAATGTTTTGTACAATTTTTTATGAAATGGTTTATTTTGACGAGTTCTATCTTCTGTTAAAAAGAAGGACTCACATTTGAAAACACAACAACATTTGGATATATCCAAATTGAAATCAGTAAAATAAAATAGAAAGGCTTTTTACTTGATAGAAGAAATATAACAAAATTTGAATATTAAAACAAATTGAAATATTCTTCTACAATTTTAATTTCAAAAAGATTTTTATTCAAAAAACTTTTAGAATTAAATTAATGTCTAAAACAAGCACCGCTTTAATTTAATAGACGTATATAATCAAAACTCAATATATAATGTCAAATGGAATAAATAAACCAACAGATATACGAAAGTTATTGAAATTAATAAATAAATATTTAAAGGAGACAAAATTTTGTTTCTGGTCTTACCTTTAAGAACATCAATTGCCTTTTAAAAACATGAACACACTTAAAGGACTTCTCAAAGAATATAATTTATTTGAAATATTTAATATATTTAAATATTCGAATAAGTTAATTCAGAAATCTCTAAAAAATGCACTATATCTTCAAAAAACAAATATAATTCTAAGCAATTCCGTCTTCAGTCCTCAATAATATTCCAAATATCAAAATCAAAAAACTAACCTATATCACAAACAACTCAGCACGTGTACAAGGACTAATGCTTGGAAACACAGATCAACTTTGTAAATCAAAATTGATCTATGTTCTAACAAAATCAAAGAACAGTGTGAGTTATTTTTAAGGCTTATTTGAATTCATTGACATTTCATAATGAGATATATTGAAGCCAAAATATAATTATATATTATATATAAAATAAAATAGAAAGGCTTTTTACTTGATAGAAGAAATATAACAAAATTTGAATATTAAAACAAATTGAAATATGTTTATCTTCTGCAAATTTAATTTCAAAAGATTTTTATTCAAAAAACTTTTAGAATTAAATTAATGTCTAAAACAAGCACCGCTCACATTTAATAGACGAATATAATAGAAACTCAATATATAATGTCAAATGGAATAAATAAACCAACAGATATACGAAAGTTATTAAAATTAATAAATAAATATTTAAAGGAGACAAAATTTTGTTTCTGGTCTTACCTTTAAGAACACCAATTGCCTTTTAAAAACATGAACACACTTAAAGGACTTCTCAAAGAATATAATTTATTTGAAATATTTAATATATTTAAATATTCGAATAAGTTAATTCAGAAATCTCTAAAAAATGCACTATATCTTCAAAAAACAAATATAATTCTAAGCAATTCCGTCTTCAGTCCTCAATAATACTACTCTGTCAAGAAAGTACCGAGAATTTTCAATTAAAACAACATTTTTACATTTAATCGTCAAAATTTATTGGGTCGCCTTCAAAATAGGCTCCATTTGCTCCAATACATCTATGCCAACGGCACTTCCAATTATCGAAACATTTTTTATAGGCGCTTTCCGAGATGGACTTTAGCTCTCGCGCCGAATTTTGTTTTATGACTTCAATCGACCCAAAACGGGTGCCACGAAGGGGCAATTTTAGTTTTGGGAAGAGGAAAAAGTCGCAGGGAGCCAAATCCGGCGAATACGGTGGTTGCTGAAGCACGTTTGTTGAGTTTTTGGCGAGAAAGTCAGTCACAATCGTAGCTCGGTGAGAAGGCGCGTTATCGTCATGCAAAATCCATGAGTTGTTCGCCCACAAATTTGGCCGCTTCTTACGGATACGCTCACGCAAACGTTTCATAACGCCTAGGTAATACTCCTTGTTTACCGTCTGACCCTCTGGAACGAATTCGTAGTGCACCACGCCACGGATATCGAAGAAAACAATGAGCATCACCTTCATTTTCGAGCGGCTTTGGCGTGGTTTTTTCGGTTTCGGCTCATTTTTTGCCACCCATTCCGATGATTGCCGGCTTGTTTGCATATCGTACTCGTAGACCCAGGTCTCATCACCAGTTATAATGCGTTCCTTGAATGTAGAATCGGAATTACAGCGATCCAGCATGTCTGAAGCAACCTGTTCGCGATGAGGTTTTTGAAGAAAATTCAGGTCTTTCGGTACGAGTCGTGCGGCCACCTTTCTCATGCCCAAAATATCAATCAAAATCGTACGTGCGGACTCGTGGGATATCTTAAGATCATGTGCTATCTCTCTCAAGCTGGTACGACGGTTTTCCAGCACCCTTTCCTTAATTTTATCGACGTTATCTTCGATCGAAGCCGTCGATGGGCGACCACTTCACGACCGTCCTTGAAGGCTCTGTACCACTGATATGCACGAGTTTTCGATAGAGCATTATCACCAAAGGCCTTTTGCAACATTTTCAATGCATCGGCACACGAAAATTCATTTGCAACACAAAACTTTAAACAAATTCTTTGCTCAACGTAATCACCCATAGTAAAAATCGGCACGCACTCTGACATCGACTGACTTAATCAGCTGTTGCAAACACACTAGTTGACAGATCCCGCTCAAGCTTGGCATAGTAATTAAGGACAGTGGTACCAACCAAGGAAAAAATTTTTTACCTGCCTCATTGCCCCGCCAGATTTAAATCGATAATTCCCGGTACTTTCTTGACAGAATGTATTCCAAATATCAAAATCAAAAAACTGACCTATATCACAAACAACTCAGCACGTGTACAAGGACTAAAAATCTTCAAAATTCAAATTTTGAAATCAGTAACTTTGAAAAAGGATATTATGATTATTTTGAAGTGAGAATTATGAACCATTAAATCATGTAGCACTTTTAACTACTGGGTTATTTTGTAGAGTCATTTTTACAACTTATGTATGGAAACATGCGCAGATAAAAGAAGTTGTGCTTGTTTCAGGTACATACGATGGCTGCAAGAAGACCCGGGAATGTGTTATTTGTATGGGAGAGTTCATGGTAGGTGACGCATTGCGTTACCTACCATGCATGCATACATACCACATGAGATGTATTGATGACTGGCTCATGAGGAGTCTCACTTGTCCCAGCTGCATGGAACCCGTAGATGCTGCTTTACTTACTAGCTACGAGACTAACTAATAGCCAGTGCCTTGCAATTGATTGTGAATTACTGTGATCTGAACTCTTTTTATTGGGCGTGAATGAAGAAGGGTGGCTGTGATTCCATATTTATGAATAAAGTATATCTCATTTAGGGAAGAATATGGATAGCTCATATTTTTGTATAAGTTCTGATCATTTCGCCTCAGTTATATGAATATATTAGCACGATTGATGTGGGTGATAATAAATCTCAATTAGTATCATCTAATAAGGAATTATTTTGAAATGGACAATGTTGGCAACACTTAATTTGTCCACTGCATGGTTTCACTGTGTATTTTTCTGATTGTCTTTTTTCAGCTTTCACAATAAGGAACTATCTCAAAAGCATTATTATTGATTTTAAGCTCTGTTACTGAAGTACAGTGTCCGCTGCCTCACCTCAATTTTTTGAGTATCATGTCCAAAAATAAGTTTTGAATTAATCTCAATTGATATACATTGAACCCAAAGAATTGAAGTGAGGATTATCCAGAAATTTTAAAAATACCCATCATCTTGAAAACAATAAGATTTTTACTGGAGTGAAATTATAATATTTTATTACGGTCATGACTTGATCTATTACCAGTTACAGGATTTTCAAAGTTTACCGGACACCTGTATAAGAAGTTGATGTTTTTCCAGTCCCCATTTGACAAACGATACTAATTCCCAAAAAAATTAGGGCGGTTTTGACTGAGTGCTGGGTGTGAAAATTTTTATCAAATTGGAAATGGAGATCCATATTCTTCAAAGACTAATTTGATGTTAATAATCCACAATACATGAAATAATGGTTATGTAAAGGCTTAGATTGTAGCCACTTCATTGGAATATTCTATTATTTCTTTATCAGCTGAAGACTGAAAGTTTTTTGCTTATTTTCTGTATATCTTGCTATATCACTTAGTCACGTCTGTTCTTTGTAATATTGTGCATAAAGTTTTATGTGGATTTTAACAAAACCAATCCTTATCAGTTAAGGTTAAGGAATTGGCCCACTCTGTTACTTGTAAAATTTCTATATGGTTATTGGATGTTGATATATTTTTTTGAATTTATGAATATGTGACAGTTTTATATTAGTTTGAGGTGAGTTACATCGAATTGCTGGTCGGAAATATTAATTACTATATTATTGTAACCTCTCTATTATATCATTTCAAGTCAAAAATATATTTTTTCGATGAATCGCTCAAATATTCAAATCGGACGCAGAATTTAGTAATAGTATCTCTCCAGTACAAGTCTCTTGATATTTTTATTGCATTTCAGTGGATTATAAACAATTGAGGTAGTGAGAAAGTAAACGTCAATTTTTAATATTCTTATTTGCTTGATTATTTCGGTCTCTACTTGACGGAAATTCATCTTATATTATTTAAAGTGAAACACATTATTTCCGCTAATATTAGCGAAGATGAAGTGTTTCACTTTAAATCATATAAGATGAATTTCCGTATACATATTCTTATTTGTTTAAAACTGCATTTAACGAATCTCAACTAGTGACACAAAACCAAGATTCGGGAAGGGGGACTCGCTATTTTGATTTGTTTGGAAGTCTAGATCCCTTCCGTCTATACTTCACAAAGGTTGACGAAAGATAGATTAACTAATTATAAAAATTATGAATTTTGAGTCTACTTAGTAAAAGTTCTATATTAAAATAAAAATCAGAATTCTGAAAACCTTCACTATATATATTGAAAATATATATGATTAAAAAATTTTAATATCAAAACAGATTCAACCTGTTAGTCTCCTATAATTCAAATTTTTATTAAAAAATTTTTAGAATTAAATTAATGCCTATAAGCACAGCTTATATTTAATAGACGTATAAAATCAAAACTCAATATGCAATATCGAATGGAATAAATAAACCTACAAACATAAAGTTTCATTTAAAATTAATAAATAAATATTTGAAGGAGACGAAACTTTGTTTCTGATCTTACGATTATAAAAACCGATTCCTTTTCAAAAATACAAAACATAATCTAAGGACTTCTCAGAAAATATAATTTATTTGAAATATTCAATATATTTAAATAAGTTACTTCAAAAATCTCTCAAAGCATGTATTATATCTTCAAAAAACAATTCCGATAAGGTCTTCATCGGTTCTACTTCACATTTAAAAAATAAAATTGATTAACAACAAATTTAACTCACCTGACAAACCTAGTGATATCTTCGTTTTGAATACACAAACAAGATAAAATAAAATAGAAAGGCCTTTTACTTGATAGAAGAAATATAACAAAATTTGAATATTAAAACAAATTGAAATATGTTTATCTTCTACAATTTTAATTTCAATTTTTTTTTTTAATTAAAATTGTAGAAGATAAACATATTTCAATTTGTTTTAATATTCAAATTTTGTTATATTTCTTCTATCAAGTAAAAGGCCTTTCTATTTTATTTTATATATAATTATATTTCGGCTTCAATAAATCTCATTATAGAATGTCAATGAATTGAAATAAACCTTAAAATAACTCACACTGTTCTTTGATTTTGTTAGAACATAGATCAATCTTGAATTATATAGTTGATCTGTATTTCGAAGCTTAAGTCTTTTAACACGTGAGAGATATAGGTTAGTTTCTTGATTTTGATATTTGGAATATTAAATGAGGACTGAAGATGGGATTGTCTAGAATTATATTTGTTTTTTGAAGATATAGTGCACATTTTTTTAGAGATTTTTGAAATAATTTATTCGAATATTTAAATATATTAAATATTTCAAATAAATTATATTCTTTGAGAAGTCCTTTAAGTGTGTTCATGTTTTTAAAAGGCAATTGGTGTTCTTAAAGGTAAGACCAGAAACAAAATTTTGTCTCCTTTAAATATTTATTTATTAATTTTAATTACTTTCGTATATCTGTTGGGTTATTTATTCCATTTGACATTATATATTGACTTTTGATTATATACGTCTATTAAATGTAAGCGGTGCTTGTGTAGACATAAATTTAATTCTCAAAGTTTTTTGAATAAAAATTTTTTTGAAATTAAAATTGTAGAAGATAAACATATTTCAATTTGTTTTTAATATTCAAATTTAAAAAAAACAAACAAGATATTTTATGTTCATCACAGAAAGCTGTAAGGTATTCTATGGTTTTCTTTAATCCACTTGCTATTGCATAATGAGTTTTATTCAAACCAAGTATAATTATATATTATACTTAAAATGAATTAATAAGAAGAGGTTTTTACTTGATAGAAGGAATATTACAAAATTTGAATATCAAAACAGTTTTAATCTGAGAACTTCTTAAATTATGTTTTGTATTTTTGAAAAGAAATTAGTTTTCATAAGTGTAAGATCAGAAACAAAATTTTGTCTCCTTCAAATATTTATTTATTAATGTTAATTGACAATTTATATTTGTTGGGTTATTTATTCTATTTGATATTGTATATTGAGTTTTGATTTTATACGTCTATTAAATATGAGCTGTGCTTATAAGACATTAATTTAATTCTAAAAATTTTTGAATAACATTTTTTTAACAGATTAAATCTGTTTTGATATAAAATTTTGTAATATTCCTTTTAACGAGTAAAAAACCTGTTCTTATTATTTTATATATGATTAATATTGAAATTAATACTTGACTAGAAAACTTTATTTAATTTAATTGAATCAAAATCTTTACCAAGTAGATTCATAATTTCCATAATTATTTAAATAAATAAATGAACAAAACACATTGGAGACATCATCTACTGAGAATAATTATTTTGAGACCTTCAACAGATTATAGAAAAAACTTTTAAATGTATGTAGAGATAGTTGAAGAGAAGAATTTCAACTCCTTTTTGTGGTTCTGGATCCTTCGTGTGCCTTGAAGATTTAATGTTCATATTTTCTATGGTTATATCTAAGGAGACCACGTGGCACAAAAATTGTATTGGGATTTCTATTTTCGTGAACATTTTTGACTTGATTAGTTTTTAATCCTGTTATTGTGTTTAAATTCCAAATATTAGTTATCTGAAGAGTGAGAGAATCATGAAGTATCGGTATAATGGCTTATATTTTGGGTTAAGTATTGTATAATTTCTTATTTTTTTGAGTTTTATTCTAATTTTGCCTCAGTGGATGAATTTATGCATGCATATACGTATATGTATATGTTCCCATATCATAAAATGAAAAATAGAGAAAAAATGGTTACTCTTGGCTTGGGTCCCTTTATTGACTAGGTCAAAGAAGAATGATCTAATTGTAGTCTTATGCCACAAGAGTGTTTGTGTTGAGAGCAGAATATTCATATATTTCCGCGCCATACTTTGGACAAATTGAGTTATCCTTTAAAACTTGTACCATCAATAACATTTACATTGCATAATCCAAATAATTTGTTTGTATTCAGGGTTTTTATGCACGTTTTATTTGATCATTTTATGATGAAATGCTCTTACGGTTTGTGTCAAATTAAATTTTGTATCTCCAGAGGCTATTGTATTTCGAATATTAAGATTGGAGCTTATGACATTGCTTTATTGTCCGTCCGTATGTTCCGAGTTGTTGAAAATTTTAAATCTGGTAAAGGAAATGTTCAATTTGGAAAAGAAATAATTAGTGTTATAGGCAGAGCCTTTTAATTCAAGAAAAATCACTGCGACATCACCATTTTGTTACCTTTACTATTATTAAATTGTAGTTGTACTTAGTAATTATTTCTCTTTTATAATTTTATTATCAGAAATAAAACACAAATTTACGTTCAAAAACTTTAATAGAATAGATATGTTAGTGGCCCACAATTTCGGAAGTTTCTTTGATGGCAAATTCCGTTTTTATATAGAAAATATAAGCTCAAATTTTCATTAGAATATTTTTGAAGCCAAAGCTCAATATATATACAAAACATATTACCTTTTCTCGCATAAAAACTATGGACTCTTTAAGATTGCTACTCATGAAACCCCTTTCCCCATTCTTATCTAAACTTTTTCAGATAGATCAATTTGAAATTTGACATTGCAATGGGATTTCAATACTGAATACTACATGGTGTAATTTTTGCAACTAGTGGATATTTTCTTACAATCTAACATTTAAGAACACAGCCTTGGATTTTGGATATGATGATTTGTTTGCGAAAATATTGAAATTACGTCTCACCAGAATATTTGAGAAAAAATTTCCATTGCTATTACTGCATATTCAGGGAGACCATTTAGAATTAATGAGTGGATAGATTAGTCAGCATGTTGAATTAAGTAATAATAATGAGGAAATAATCTGAGAGCATAATATTTTCAATATGAGACCGTAGGATTGACGTATCTTTTCTTCAAAAAAATACAATACAGTCGCCATTTTGATTATGACAACTGTCATTTCAACGAAAAGATAATATTTTTCATCCCGTTTTAGTATGTCAAATTTTAAATTCATTAATTTAATTCTTAAGGATGGCGGGGATGTCTACGAGTTGTAATTTTTCATTATTATTTAAAATAATCCATTAGTTTTCACACCGATAAAAGATATATATGTACTAAAATTTTTAATAACTGCTTTTTCAGTCAAGCTCAAGTTCTCTGTTAAAACACAGGAACAATTTGTATTTGCCTGTTAATCGGCTCTTAAATATTCAAAATACTGATGAATTCGTAGATATGTAAAGTTGCGTTATTGGTATAACGAGAAGACGAACTGCGTAATTGTGATATAAAATAAAAAGGTCGATGATCTAGTCGTTTCCTGGGCATTCATTTGAAGATTTTGCCTGTATCTTTCCAATGCTTTAGCTGCTTCATCACCAGGAGGCTCCAAACATACAAATTCACAGCATGTTTCACCAACTCGAAATTTTTTACAAAACTGAAAACAAAATACAGGTAATTTCTTCACTGCGAAAACAAGGCAGAAGCTTAATTGCAACAATTAGAATATCTGAAGGTTATTATTTATTATAAAATTGATGGAGAATTGAAATTATCGTGAAATAAACTAAAATATTGGATGGAATAGGCAGTTACTTTGTGAAAATTCATTGCGGTTTTAACAAGATAACTTAATGATTCCATTTAAATATTCTAAAGATGAAACTGGTTCTGGACTAGTGTCAAAAATTTGCATCAGTGGCAGTGAACACAGTATATAATAAGCTCAAAGCTTGTTTTCACAGTCAAAACTAACACAAGAAGATCGTTCACTGTACTCTTGTCAAAAAATGGTGAAGAGCACTAGACGAGATGTCAGATGCTTTGCGCACTTGTTCAGTAGTCTATTTCCCCTGAAAATTTCAAATCTGTGAATTATTCATTAAAGAAGCTACATATAATAATTAAAAATACAGAATTCTGTGTTTTTCCAATTTAACAACTGTTCTCTTGAAGAAACAGAAATTCTCGTGAAAATGAAACATACATGGTTTAAAGGATCCATACTTTGATCTGCATGTACATATTGGACATAACATACTTTTTGCTGATATCTGATAAAAAATTCTCGTGATTTATCTACTCGAAAATACGAATGAATAATATCTTAATACAAAATTTGAACTCGATCGAATTTGTACCTTTTTATCAAATAAAAATCTTTTATATATCACTATTAAAAAGTTATATGGCCCTTCAAGAAAAATAGAGATTGTATATACACACATATTTTATAAATACAATATAATACATTATACGTAGACAACATATGAAATTAATGACAAACTGCGAGGAATTCATTCAATTCATGTGAGAAATTTACAGTTGGAACGAACTGTATAGGGTGTCCCAACGAAAATTTGAACCCTCAGAAACGAAGAATATTTGAAGATTAAAAAAAACAGGTCAACTTCTGTTTTGAGGGGGACTAATTTCCATCATGGGTTTGTTTCGAAAAAACCACCTCCATGAAGGTAGAATCAACCCCCAACATTTTTTATACGGGAAAGAGATGTCGAGTGTTGGTTAGTTTGAAAGTTATTTATGTTCTATGGACAACCCAGTTAAAATTTTCAAAATCGGTTCGCTATTCACGAAATAATGTAATATTGAACTTACCGGCAAAAGGTGATATTGAACAGACAGTTGAACCGCCCTAAGAGTTTTGAAGAATCCAAAAATAATTTTCAAGTTCTGTATTGCGGAGAAAGAATTCCTATGACGACATTTTCCCGCAAAAACCACCTTAGGGTGGCAACAACTCTCAATTTTTTTAATGGGAAAGAGATGGCGAATGTGTTTTAGTTAAAAAGCTTTTTTTGTTCTCTAAACATCCTAGTTGAAATTTTCAAATGAGGTGATTTTTTTTAAGCAATTTGATATTGAACATTATCAGAAGGGTAACTCAAACAGAAACCCAATACATTCAAATACTACTCTGTCAAGAAAGTACCGGGAATTTTCAATTTAAACAACATTTTTACATTTAATCGTCAAAATTTATTGGGTCGCCTTCAAAATAGGCTCCATTTGCTCCAATACATCTATGCCAACGGCACTTCCAATTATCGAAACATTTTTTATAGGCGCTTTCCGGGATGGACTTTAGCTCTCGCGCCGAATTTTGTTTTATGGCTTCATTAGACTCAAAACGGGTGCCACGAAGGGGCAATTTTAGTTTTGGGAAGAGGAAAAAGTCGCAGGGAGCCAAATCCGGCGAATACGGTGGTTGCTGAAGCATGTTTGTTGAGTTTTTGGTGAGAAAGTAAGTCACAATCGTAGCTCGGTGAGAAGGCGCGTTATCGTCATGCAAAATCCATGAGTTGTTCGCCCACAAATTTGGCCGCTTCTTACGGATACGCTCACGCAAACGTTTCATAACGCCTAGGTAATACTCCTTGTTTACCGTCTGACCCTCTGGAACGAATTCGTAGTGCACCACGCCACGGATATCGAAGAAAACAATGAGCATCACCTTCATTTTCGAGCGGCTTTGGCGTGGTTTTTTCGGTTTCGGCTCATTTTTTGCCACCCATTCCGATGATTGCTGGCTTGTTTGCATATCGTACTCGTAGACCCAGGTCTCATCACCAGTTATAATGCGTTCCATGAATGTAGAATCGGAATTACAGCGATCCAGCATGTCTGAAGCAACCTGTTCGCGATGACGTTTTTGAAGAAAATTCAGGTCTTTCGGTACGAGCCGTGCGGCCACCTTTCTCATGCCCAAAATATCAATCAAAATCGTACGTGCGGACTCGTGGGATATCTTAAGATCATGTGCTATCTCTCTCAAGCTGGTACGACGGTTTTCCAGCACCCTTTCCTTAATTTTATCGACGTTATCTTCGATCGAAGCCGTCGATGGGCGACCACTTCACGACCGTTCTTGAAGGCTCTGTACCACTGATATGCACGAGTTTTCGATAGAGCATTATCACCAAAGGCCTTTTGCAACATTTTCAATGCATCGGCACACGAAAATTCATTTGCAACACAAAACTTTAAACAAATTCTTTGCTCAACGTAATCACCCATAGTAAAAATCGGCACGCACTCTGACATCGACTGACTTAATCAGCTGTTGCAAACACACTAGTTGACAGATCCCGCTCAAGATTGGCATAGTAATTAAGGACAGTGGTACCAACCTAGGAAAAAAATTTTTTACCTGCCTCATTGCCCCGACAGATTTAAATCGATAATTCCCGGTACTTTCTTGACAGAATGTACATCAGATCTGTAAGTAATGATAGGGAAAATCCAGAAACAAATGTGAACTATTTAAAGAACTAACGTATGTATTGTTCAAAATGACCACCACTGACCTCCATACAATGATAAAGGCTACTTTCAAATTCTTCTCTAACATGTCTGGTGTCAGTGACTGGCATTCCGTGATGATTCTTTGTCGCAGTTCTGCAAGATTTTTAGATGGAGTTGCATAGACTTTGTACTTCAAATGTCCTCACAAAAAAAATCTAATGGCGATAGATCGGGCGGTTTTACTGGCATTCTATAGGACCCCTCCTGCCAAACCAACGTCCTTGATAACGTTCGTTCAAAAATTGTTGAACACGGATATCGAAATGTGGCGTTGCACCATCCTGCTGAAATGTGAGTTTATTTCCTTATAGGTTTTCATCGTTTTCCAGAATGTCAGTAATCATTGGATCAGTAATGCAGTCTGATAAATTCAAATAAGTTGTTCCGTCAAGATTTCCAACAATAAAAATTGGTCAAACAATATGGTTTCCTAATATTCCTACCCAAACATTTGATTTTTGGGGAATTTGTGTATCTGTCTCCATGAATAAATGAGGATTACCATCACTATGGTACCGACAACTATGTATATTGACTTCCCCATTCAGCATAAAAGTACACTCGTCAGAAAATATTGTATTGTAGAGTAGGTGTGGGTTATTATTCAGTAACTCACTAAACTGTGTACAAAACGGCCAGGATCGTCTTTGTTCAACAGTTGCACCACCCTTATCTTGTAAGGGTGAAATTTATGAGCTCTCACAATTCGATGAACGCTAGATGCTCGTGCTTAAGTTCTTATAGATTGTGGATTATCCATCTGTAAATGTCCCAATACTGCTATTTCAGTAGCTTCATTTCGGACTGAACGCTCAACTTCATTCTTATTCTGAATGAAAATGGAACCAGTAGTTTCCCATTTATTCATCAAATGCTTAACATATTGGTGACTTACATTTCTTTCTGGGTGATTGTTATTGAAATACCTTGCAGTTAATCTAGAATTCTTGTCATTCCGTATTATAATTTGAGAATTTCTATTCTTTCTTTCATAGAATAGATCATTTTCGCCCACGTAAATAAGTCTCAAACCCAATTATGATGCAGAAACGAAACTCACTTGAGAAAGAATCTTCAAAAAAATAGTATACATTGTAGTGAATTTAATGCGTTTCACACACTTTCCCATCAGGAACGATAAAAAAATTGAATGTTTTTAAGGTAAAAACATTCAAAAACTCAAATTGTTCTGCCATTAAATAAACAAATTTGAAAATTTCAACTTCTATGTTTAGAGAACAGAAAAAATTTCTCAACTAAACCACATCCAACATCTCTTTCCTATTCAAAAAATGTTGGGGGTTGTGCCACTCTCAGGTGTTTTTTTCGGAACAATGCCGTCATAGGAATTCTTTCTCCGTATTACAGAACTTGTAAATTATTTTTCATTTCTTCAAAACTCTTAGGTTTTTGAGTTTGAGCGGTTCAACTGTCTGTTCAACATCACCTTTTGCCGGTAAGTTCAATATTACATTATTTCGTGAAAAGTGAACCGATTTCGAAAATTTTAACTGGGTTGTCCGCAAAACATTAATAACTTTCAAACTAACCAACACTCGACATCTCTTTCCTATTCAAAAAATGTTGGGGGTTGATGCCACCTTCATGGGGGTGGTTTTTTCGGAACAAACTCAAGATGGAAATTCGTCCCCCTCAAAACAGAAGTTGCTCTGTTTTTTAAAATCTTTGAAAATTCTTCGTTTCTGAGTTCTGGGGAGTCAAATTTTCGTTGGGACACTCTGTATTGTTCCTCTGTGTTCTGGTTATACACAAGAGTTCAGTTTTATTTTTATATATTCTGTATAAAATTGTTATCATCAGAATTTGAGCGAAGGGGTAGGGTAGAAGTTGTCTAGTCTCATCATAATTCCCACCCCACCGTACGTATTTGTAAACATATTATCAATAGAACTTGAGCTCTTTTTTGGTTCATGTGGGGGATTACAGTACACATAATTTATATTGTATTATTCATCAGTGAGTTCAACCTAGTCTGTTGAGACCATTTCCGAAAATTATAGACGTTTGCGCAAAACAATAGCATGCTGTTCCCTAGCGCAAAAAAGTACCGGAAATCAATCTATGAAACACAAAACGTGTATTATTCTTCCAAATTTATTGATTCGGCTTCAAAGTAGACCTGATTCGAAATAATATACTTGTTAGGACTTGCCCCTGCTCCTTCCGCAGAACTCTGCTACAGCTTTCCGGCGTATCCCATAGAGGACGCTACCGCTTTCCGAATACCGAGCTCACCGTCTTCGCCGGGTTCAAGTAGAGCAGGGTGCGAGCGTTCCGACAACCGACGTTCCAACGTAGAACAAGGTTACTGGCGTCATAGACATACTTGCATTTGTATTTTCTTAATGCATTTTCAAGAATCGACTTCAGTACTCTTAGTGAATTTCCTTTTATGTCTTCTATCGACTGGAAACGGTACCTCGAAGTCGTAATTTGAGTGACATCATGTAAAAATGCTATGAATGTGAAGTCGGAATTGACTCGTTTTGGTATGTCTTCAGCAATCTTTTCCGGATTGATTTTTTGTAGAAAATTCAGATCTTACGGCACTAACTGAGAGCCAACACGTTACATGCACGATCGGTCATTTCAAATAATACGAGCTGATTTGTGAGATACAGAAATATTAGGGATTTGAACGACGACTTTTGCGATCTAAAGTTCAGTTAAAGACGTTAATGGACGACCAGAGCGAGGAAAATTTTCCAGCATATCCCTACCGCTTTTGAATGTACTGTATGACTCAGACGCACATGTTTTTAATGAAGTCGATTGTGCGTAAGCATTATGTTACATTTTCAGCGCCGCTCAAACGAAATTCTATTTGCAGTGCAAAATTTAAGATTCTTTGTTTGATAGTTTTATCTGTAGCGAACAACTTCTTCGCTCCTCGTCCAGAAACCTGCCTTGCTCTGTCGCAGTTTGACCGGCGTACCGATAGAGGACCCGACCAGTCAACATATTCGTGACTAACCGTCCCCGGCAGGTTCAAATAGAGCAAGGCACTGCGTTTGAAGGTCAGCGTTCCAAGCGGACGCATGGTCACCGGCGTTACAGGCAGAGCTGCGCATGCCGCCTTGTCTGATGAGTTTCAGATGCGCATGCTCGGAAACGAAACGCCGTCTCCCGAACTAATAGGTCGAAGCCCCATGGCAATACCACATTTCACCCGAGAGCTTCATATCCATTTTAAAAACACACTTAAGATGAACTGATAAAATGAAACACTGTAAACAAATCACAATTCACAGTACTTGGTTGACTGTGTGCATACATAGAAGTTTAGCTTAATTAAGCTGATTATAATTTTTCAGTGGAGTATAATATCAGATTAAAAAATACGGGCTATGATATTAAAGAATTATTCTTTCTACTAGGTGAAGGTTTTAGTTTGGACTCAAGTGCACTTAAAACTGTATTGCAATTTGCAGAACGTAAACCTCTTCAAAAGGAAGTATACCCCCCTATCAACTCTCAACTTGTTGATTGTAACATAACAATTTTTTGTGTGTGGAATCTTCACGTTTCTTGTTCGGGAGAATACAGGTATATTCGAAGTTAATCAGTTTTCAGCGAATAACGAGAGTTGTAATATTGAGAATATACCGTGGAAAATGCCGGGACATCCAATTTGTCAGATTGACTGGGCAAGAATAGTAGCCCTCCATCAAGAAGCTTTGTCGAACTACCAGATTGCAACGTTTGAATATTCCACGGACTTCAGTGAGGCGCATAGTGGCCCTTTTCCTAGAAACCGGCAGCGTTGCCCGGAGACCGGTGCTAGGTCGACCCAGAGTAACATCTGCAAGGGAAGACCATTATATCGCAAATTTTACTCGAAGGAATCGAACGGTATCTGTAACAGCCTTCGAAGTAATTTTTTGAGGACCTTTAGACGAGTAGTCTCAACCAGTACCATAAGGAGACGGTTGCATTCCTCAAATTTAAGGACAAGAAGACCTTTAAGAGTACCTCGGATATCACCTGGACATAGAGCTACCCATCGGCAATGGGCAGAACACCACCAAGACTGGCTTTTACCACAATGGCGCAAAGTACTTTTTTCGGAGGAGTCACGATTCTGTTTACAAAGTGACAGTCGACGGGAAAGGGTTTGGAGAGGCCCGGGAAGTTGTGCCCTTTCAAGGCATATCAATAATATGCTGGGGGGGGGGTATAATGTTCGGTCGTCGTACCCCTCTTATTATCGTTGAACGAACAATGACTGGTGCCATCTACGTAGAAAACATCATTGAACCAATCATTGTTCCTCTGCGCAACGAATTTGGGGATGATTTAATTTATCAGGATCGTAACGCCCACCACACCGTGCACGAAGGGTTCAAAACATTCTTCAAGAGAACAATATCCAGAGAATGAACTGGCCAACAAACTCACCAGACATAAATCCAATTGAGCACGTATGAGCTTAACTTAGGGAGAGCAATGTCCAATCGCCAAAACCCACCTTCAACTTTGTAGGAATTGAGTTTAGCCCTTCAGGAAGAATAGAATGATATGCCTAAAAATTTCATTAATTACTTGATTCGTGGGATGCCTAGGCGTCTTGGACAGTTGATTGAAAGAAGAGGTTGTAATACGGACTATTGAATTTGGATTCACTTGTGGAATAACTAATATTAATCAAAAATAAATAATCGATAAATTTAGATTTTTTCTCATTTTTCCTATTTTGTCTCATCCTGCATAAAGCAAAGAGAACCGAGAAAGATTTTCTATCAAATATATTGCAGTTGAAATAAAGGAAAATATTCATCTCATTTCCAGAACATAGATTGTTTATTTCTTGAGAAACCAAGGGGGGCCAAGACTTTTGACGAGGTGTGTTATGTAGCGTTTACATAGCAGAGAAAACTATTTATTCTGAAAATATATGATATACAGTGTGGAAAAGCCAAATGGAATAAATTCATTATCTTAGTTACTGTGCATATTTACGGAAAATCTCGAAACACATCAAATTTGAATTTCAAATTGTCATTCTTATTCGTAAAAATGCGAACCCTACCTTCAACCCCCTTCGAAAGACAGGTACAACCCCCAATTTTTCAAATAGGAAGTATGGGCATGTGTTACATCGTTTGAAAGGTCGCGCCATACTCTATTCAGAAATTTGAATATTAAAACAAACTGAAATATGTTTATCTTCTACAATTTTAATTTCAAAAAATTTTTTTCATTCAAAAAACTTTTAGAATTAAATTAATGTCTAAAACAAGCACCGCTTACATTTAATAGACGTATATAATCAAAACTCAATATATAATGACAAATGGAATAAATACACCAACAGATATACGAGTGTCATTGAAATTAATAAATAAATATTTAGAAGAGACAAAATTTTGTTTCTGACCTTTCCTTTAAGAACACCAATTGCCTTTTAAAAACATGAACACACTTAAAGGACTTTTCTAAGAATATAATTTATTTGAAATATTCAATATATTTAAATATTCGAATAAGTTAATTCAGAAATCTCTAAAAAATGCACCATATCTTCAAAAAACAAATATAATTCTAAGCAATTCCTTCTTCAGTCCTGAATAATATTCCAAATATCAAAATCAAAAAACTAACCTATATCAAAAAACTCACCACGTGTAAAGGACTAATGCTTCGAAACACAGATCAACTTTATAATTCAAGATTGATCTATGTTCTAACAAAATCAAAGAACAGTGTGGGTTTTTTTTAAGGCTTATTTAAATTCATTGACATTCCATAATGAGATTTATTGAAGCCAAAATATATTTATATATTATATATAAAATAAAATAGAAAGGCCTTTTACTTGATAGAAGAAATACAACAAAATTTGAATATTAAAACAAATTGAAATATGTTTATCTTCTACAATTTTAATTTCAAAAAGAATTTTGTATTCAAAAAACTTTTAGAATTAAATTAATGTCTGAAACAAGCACCGCTTACATTTAATAGACGTATATAATCAAAACTCAATATATAATGTCAAACGGAATAAATAAACCAACAGATATAAGAAAGTCATTAAAATTAATAAATGAATATTTAAAGGAGACAAAATTTTGTTTCTGGTCTTACCTTTAAGAACACCAATTGCCTTTTAAAAACATGAACACACTTAAAGGACTTCTCAAAGAATATAATTTATTTGAAATATTTAATATATTTAAATATTCGAATAAGTTAATTCGGAAATCTCTAAAAAATGCACTATATCTTCAAAAAACAAATATAATTCTAAGCAATTCCTTCTTCAGTCCTGAATAATATTCCAAATATCAAAATCAAAAAACTAACCTATATCAAAAAACTCACCACGTGTAAAGGACTAATGCTTCGAAACACAGATCAACTTTATAATTCAAGATTGATATATGTTCTAACAAAATCAAAGAACAGTGTGGGTTTTTTTTAAGGCTTATTTAAATTCATTGACATTCCATAATGAGATTTATTGAAGCCAAAATATATTTATATATTATATATAAAATAAAATAGAAAGGCCTTTTACTTGATAGAAGAAATACAACAAAATTTGAATATTAAAACAAATTGAAATATCTTTATCTTCTACAATTTTAATTTCAAAAAGAATTTTGTATTCAAAAAACTTTTAGAATTAAATTAATGTCTAAAACAAGCACCGCTTACATTTAATAGACGTATATAATCAAAACTCAATATATAATGTCAAATGGAATAAATAAACCAACAGATATACGAAAGTCATTAAAATTAATAAATAAATATTTAAAGGAGACAAAATTTTGTTTCTGGTCTTACCTTTAAGAACACCAATTGCCTTTTAAAAATAACTCACACTGTTCTTTGATTTTATTAGAACATAGATCAATCTTGAATTATAAAGTTGATCTGTGTTTCGAAGCATTAGTCCTTTACACGTGGTGAGTTTTTTATATAGGTTAGTTTTTTGATTTTGATATTTGGAATATTATTCAGGACTGAAGAAGGAATTTCTTAGAATTATATTTGTTTTTTGAAGATATAGTGCATGTTTTTAGAGATTTCTGAATTAACTTATTCGAATATTTAAATATATCAAATATTTCAAACAGATTATATTCTTTGAGAAGTCCTTTAAGTGTGTTCATGTTTTTAAAAGGCAATTGGTGTTCTTAAAGGTAAGACCAGAAACAAAATTTTGTCTCCTTTAAATATTTATTTATTAATTTTAATGACTTTCATATATCTGTTGGTTTATTTATTCGATTTGACATTATATATTGAGTTGTGATTATATACGTCTATTAAATGTAAGCGGTGCTTGTTTTAGACATTAATTTAATTCTAAAAGTTTTTTGAATAAAAATCTTTTTGAAATTAAAATTGTAGAAGATAAACATATTTCAATTTGTTTTAATATTCAAATTTTGTTATATTTCTTCTATCGAGTAAAATGCCTTTCTATTTTATTTTACTATTCAGAAATGTTATCATTTTTATGTTTATGCCAGAATCAAAATAGAAAAAAATAAAATAAAGTGATTAGCGAAATTTGGTATCAAAAACTAAAATGTAATACAAAATATAGCAGAAAAATTATGGATGTTAATGAAGTAGATGTTCAAAGTGTTCACCGCGAACGCCTTGGCAACATCCCAACCTCAAATAAAAATTTCTTCCAACATTATTCAACATCTCAGACGTAATCGACCTTTTAGGTCATTTAAATCAAGGGGTTTAGTTTTGTACACAATGCTCTTCACATATCCCCATAAAAAGAAATCTAATGGGTTAAGATCAGGGGATCGCGCTGGCCATTCCATCGTTCCTCGCTTTCCTATCCACCAATTTGGAAATATTGCGTCGAGGTACTGCCGGACAATGCGTTGGTAATATGGTGGTTCCATGCCGTTGGAACTATATCATATTCCGTGGAACTTGAGGATTTCCTTGATCAGGATATAAATTTGCCGAAGTTTGAGCGACATCATTTTGAAGCAGTGCCATTCAAACTGAAAAAGGGGCCTATGATATGGTTTCGAATATTGGGAATTGCGTGTGTTTCTATCTCATCCTGTGAGGATTTTCGGTAGACCAATAGCGGTAATTTTGACGATTAGCATGGCCGTTAAGAGAAAAAGTGCACTCACTCATCAGAAAACAAAACGTCCACTAATTGGATAATATAGTTATCCAACATGTCCATCATTTGTTCACAAAAATAAGTTCTTATATCAAAGTCGTCTTCTAAGAGCTCCTGGGTAGGTATCATCTCATAGAGATCCATTTTATTTTGTTTCAATATGTTTAGAATCGATGTATGGCTGACATTGAATGTTGTGGAGGTATCTCTACTCGATTTATGTGGATTTTTTTTTCAAAGTTAAGGATCATATATAATTTCACATCCTCACGCAGTGTAATAGTAGCTGCTTCTTTAATCTGCCTAAACTCGCGAAACTGCTTCCTTCTCTCTTTTACTTATTGTCCCTTGGAATATAGGAGGCAAATCCGGAAATTTTTCATGTAACAAGCGACTTACTTCTTTTTGTGTTTGTCATTTGTAAAATTGTTATTTTGTGCATTTCCGTTAGTAGAACCATTATTCAAAATTGAAGTTAATGAAATACAAACACAAATTAAACAATTTATAAACTACAACTTATCAGAACGTAACAATTTGCGAATGCGTTCTAAAGAAACTAACATTGCCACTGAAAGTGTTTTAAGTAGTTTTCATGGTACCATCTGTAAAACACGGTTTGGTTTTTTTCATTTTCTTTCTTTCACAGTTTGAATGTAAATAAGTTGAGTATTATTGTAAGATTTGGGAATATTCAAGGAAATATTATAATAAATTTCGGTAATCACATGGTTTTATTTTTTTCTGTTTTGATTTTTGCAATAAACATGAAAATTATAACACTTCTGAATAGAGAATGACGAGACCTTTCAAACAAATTATCAGAAGCTCATAGTTCCTATTCGAAAAATTGGGTTGTACCTGTCTTTCGAAGGGTGTTGAAGGTGGGGTTCGCTTTTTTACGTAGAAGAATGACACTTAAATTCGACGTGTTTCAGGATATTTCATGAATATTTACAGTAACCGAGATGATGGATTTATTCCATTTGGCTTTTCCACACGGTATAAATATCTAAAAAACTCGAATATAATCGAAAAACAAGAAAATAAATGAAAATTGGGTAGCTTCTTCCTTTGTCAACAGTGCTGAGGTTACAGCATCCCCAAAGGAAATGAAGTGTGTCATATTTCACAATAGAATGAGTGAAAATTTTCACTCTTCTTTCCGCAAAAATACCTAGGAATAATTAGTTCCGATCTGAGGTGTAGGCTACTGATGGTAAACTCGTCACTGAAATTTTTGCTGAAACCCTTCGCATCCCTCGGGGACAATCGAAGTGAATAGGTGGTACTGGATTGGCTGAACCCGAGGTTCCCTAAGGTGGGCATTCCTCAAGTTGTATATATCGTCAATGGATCATGTTTATGTTGACTAGGAAATTTGGGTTAATCGCCGGTCTCACAAAGGAGATCGACTCAATAACAATCCCCATTCTCAAGGTGTGAACGTTGCCGGTGACTGAGAGGGAGCTGGATCTCAAGACTTCATCATCGGGAAATATAGCCTTCCCCCTATTAGGAGCGCACTTCTGAAAGGTAACCCTTTATTTGAGTCCGACTCATGAGATCAATTATGGGTAATGATGAACTTTGATCGAATACTACCCAGACCTTTGAAGTCTGTTTGTCTATTCAATATGCTGTCATCAAGAATATAATCATTTAAATAATAAGTTTTCTTTCTTGTGTATGTGATATTGTTGCACTAAGGGTTATTAAGATGTAAGAGATTTCTGCCACACCACTCCGAGAAGGCGTCTTTTCCACGCTGCAAGTAAAAGTAGTCCTCAACAAAGTTGACTCTACAAAAAAGTTTGAAGCCATCAACATACGCCAATCACGCCAAGCACAGTATTAATTCCCACTCTAATAGTTTTAACCTGCGCACCCTGCCGTTCCCTCTTGTAACCCGCACCACTTAGACTAGGTAACGCAGATTAAGGGATTATAGAGGTGTTGGTTTCACACACTTAGATGTCATGGATAATCTTTGACGAATATAATGAATAAGATAGGTCCCAAATTAGAGCCCTGCACTACATCAAAAGTAAAAATAAAAACAACAGAACAGCAACTTTTCAGATAAACAAACTGCTGACGATCCAATGGATAAGACGCAAAAAAAAAATGATCGAAATAATCTGAAAAGCCAAACTGTAGCCTCAAATTTTGCACCAAGGCTGCATGACTGACCTTATCAAAAGCCATTTGAAAGTGTGTATATATGTAACACATTCACATGCATGATCATGAATTTCACTGCTAGAACATTGCAAGATTGGTAGTGCAAGATCTTCTTGACATGACCCAATCTATTCAGATCTGATCAAATGCCGCACCGCAGGATATATTCTTTGGTAATTTTTTATGTTAGTTGGATCATCCTGTTTCAAGATGGGCACCAACTTTGTCATTTTCTAGCACAATGAAAACTTGCAAACCCTCAGAGCCATGTTGAAAATATGCAGGAGTAGAACAGATTGAACACCGATTGAAGCCTAGACAAGGACATTTGTCAAACCATTGGACAATTTCTTGGGTGTTGCCATTATAGATCATAATGAGCTGTATTTTAAGGAAAGGGTATCCTTATGAATAAACTCCCCTACATCAACACCAGTAATATCTGAGGATCGAACGTATACACTATTAGTGAATACATATGCATGAACAAAGTTCTTGTGATTCAATCTTATATTTGCCTTCGATACAGCTCTCAGAGCCCTATAACCTTCCAAGACAGCCCTCGTCTGAAATTTATACGCTTTTCACAGATTACTTTCTAGTCAGATAACATTGAACCGTTTCCTATGTGAACCTTGATGGAAATACTCTACGACGTTTACACTGCAAGGCCACTATTATCGAACATTTCATACAACATCCGACAAGCAGCTTCAAAATCATCCTTCTAATCTAGCACACGTGACCAGTCAGCACCACATATACACTGATATAATATAAAATGGGGAATTCAGCATTCCTAAAATTATGTTCATTATTGACAAAAATTTTCGGTTCAAGATTAGGAAGATCATAAAGTCCACTCTGCAAAGCAATATGAAGGGGTGATGGTAGGAATCCACTACGTCGAAGAGGAAAGAAACCGCCTCAACACTGCATATGACCATTGCAAGCACAAGGAGGAGATTAAGAAGAAGGTGATTTCAAGAGGACACCGAAAGTTACGGCTGTGAGAAAAAAAGAAAGTAGAGGTTAAAGAGAGGGTGAGAAAAGTCGTTAGTTATTAGTTATTTATGGCGAGCGGGCGTCTGTACACCCTACCACTGCGTCCGCACGGACTATTGTGGTTCACCCCTAATTTATATTCAGTTTTTGGATAAAACCGATAATCTTGTTCAGGGGTAATTTTTCAGGTTGCAGTGAGCTATAGCAGCCTGGCCAAAGA
The DNA here is from genome assembly GCA_034642435.1 of Megalocaria dilatata. NCBI lineage: Eukaryota > Metazoa > Arthropoda > Insecta > Coleoptera > Coccinellidae > Megalocaria > Megalocaria dilatata. Next base: position 14,647,435 of record CM067863.1, read on the forward strand.
CCTCGAATCTGATGCGACTCACCGCTGGGCACTCTGAGACGATGTGCATGGCTGTTTTAGTGTCCTCAAGACACACCCTGCATTCATCGTCTTCAGCCAGACCGATGTTGTGCAAATGCGCTTTCAGTCTGCAGTGACTTGTCATAATTCCGACAAGTGTTCTTAGTTTGGCCCTATCCAGACCTAGCCCTAGGTTCGCCATCTTTTTGTTCGAAGCTGTTCCAAGGAACAACTTCGAATGTTTCAGGCCAGAATGGCTCCGCCAGAAAGACTCTAGCCTTGAGTTCATTCTGCCTGTTATCGCGTCGTTAGCCACGTCATGTGGTATTCCCAGGAATGGTTCCGGTCCTACCAGATGCAGCGCAGCTCCAGCAAACGCCAGCCCATCTGCCTCCTCGTTACCCAAATAGTTTGAGTGGCTCTGTTTCCAAACCAGAGTGACTTCGTTATACATACCGAGCCTGTTTAAAGCCGTGCGGCAACTCCATTGCCGTTCTCGAGGTACAAGAGCTGGATTCCAAAGCGAAGATCGTTGCAAGGATATGGAAAATTTGAGAAGTTTAGTGTGATTGCGGAAAGGACGAAGAACGCAAGGGTTCTTATCTTCGTCGTTGCATCTGATATTTCGAAAAGTGTGGTGAAGCTAGTTTAAGAATAACTCGTTCGATAAGGATGCGGGTGTGTTTCCGGATTGTGTGCAGGTTAAGAGGAGGAGCAGATAAGGAGGAAAAGGACAGTATCGTTTTGGAGGTAAGGTTGGACTTCAGAATTTAATTCATGTAAAGTAGACGATTGGTAGACGGTCTAGAGATGCCATAGGTGCCTGAAATTTAGTCATTCCGTGAGACTGCAAGATGAAAAAGAATGCGTATAGGAAATGTGACAAGGAAGGGTACCTACATCTCCTGAAAGAGTTTTCCAGTGAAAGGTTTCATTTTGAATAGCACGCCTCTGGGCAACTGTCACTTTTGAAGCTGTCTTCTTTTGACATTTTACAAGTAAAAACTACGCCATTGGTAAAAATAGAACGACACCCGCTTCAGCAACGCATTGAAATTGTTAAAATTCGCTACAAAAATGGTGAAAATTTTGCAGTCACACTTCGCAAAACTAAAGGACTTTTGGGTCGTCATGAGGCACCTTCTCGGCCGGCAATAGTAAAACTGGTGGAAAAATTTGAGCTGTTGGGACAAGTAAGTGATGTGAAGAATCAAAACCGTGCGCGTCGCTCATGAACAACTGAGAATATTGCTGCTGTAGCCTATAGTATTGACGAAAACCCAGGTTTGTTGATTCCTCGTCGACCTTTGGAATTAGGCATTCCACAAACGATATTATACCGTATTTTGCATAAAGACTTAAGTCTCCAGGCTTTAAAGTTCAGTCAACACAAGAACCAAGTCGATATGCTGTCTTTCGTTGTTTTCTGTATTCTTCAATAATGGTTACTTATTTATGATGTTTATTTTATTCGTTGTGCATGGTATATAACTAATTTGCATACCCATATTGTGTCATTCCTCCAGTTGCCTATGTCTTTGTTCTTCATTGTTACATTCACTAATACGTAAAGGCTACTATAACGTTATCTTACCCGGCTTATGTAACCTTTTTTCAATATTTATGTTTGCCCGTTTGCAACGAGAAATTTTATTCGTTGTGACCATGTAACCCCCTTTAGGGTGAACTCTTGAGTAGTCCTGGTAGAGGACAACATATTGTGTAGAGACAGTTAATATCCCGTATATCCAACGCTGATGTGCAAAATGCTTAACTGAATGATGAATCATTGTCCTTAAGGTATTATCGACTCAGTATTAGTTCGCGTGACTCTTCAGATAGTATGGTTTTTCAGATTGTTATTTGAGCCTTCATCGAACCTGGCCATTCCAATTCAGTCAGATACTCTTGGTAGTTTAACTCTCGATCGACACACGTTATGTTTTGTCTCCCTTAAGGTTGACCCTCTGAAGATACCACAATCGCATCTTCTGCGTTTACCACTATCCATTCCAAATTCGCTCTTACATCTTGAATTAGATGATCACGATGGAAAGATAAGGTTTTTCAGAAACTCCTTTGAGTACGGAACAGTACAGACCTTTACTTAATTATATGAATGTGATGAAATATTTGAGGAAAAAGAAACTCACATAAGGAGGATCACAATAAATAGCTTTACACCACATTGGTTCTGAATGATAACATACACACATGGTGCATACAGCTGGTCCAGGTACATAGTATAATCCATGAGCAATTGTGTTCCCTTTAAAGTCTGTGCAGTCCTCTTCAACAGCACCTAAAAACACTTTAAGTTAATTTCTCAAGCAAATAAGAAAGAATTCAGACAAGTTTTCAAAAATTACTGTCATACTACCGAAAGAATTGTGATGTTCACATTTGTGAATAATATACTACTCTGTCAAGAAAGTACCGGAAATTTTCAATTAAAACAACATTTTTACATTTAATCGTCAAAATTTATTGGGTCGCCTTCAAAATAGGCTCCATTTGCTCCAATACATCTATGCCAACGCCACTTCCAATTATCGAAACATTTTTTATAGGCGCTTTCCGGGATGGACTTTAGCTCTCGCGCCGAATTTTGTTTTATGGCTTCAATCGACTCAAAACGGGTGCCACGAAGGGGCAATTTTAGTTTTGGGAAAAGGAAAAAGTCGCAGGGAGCCAAATCCGGCGAATACGGTGGTTGCTGAAGCACGTTTGTTGAGTTTTTGGTGAGAAAGTCAGTCACAATCGTAGCTCGGTGAGAAGGCGCGTTATCGTTATGCAAAATCCATGAGTTGTTCGCCCACAAATTTGGCCGCTTCTTACGGATACGCTCACGCAAACGTTTCATAACGCCTAGGTAATACTCCTTGTTTACCGTCTGACCCTCTGGAACGAATTCGTAGTGCACCACGCCACGGATATCGAAGAAAACAATGAGCATCACTTTCATTTTCGAGCGGCTTTGGCGTGGTTTTTTCGGTTTCGGCTCATTTTTTGCCACCCATTCCGATGATTGCTGGCTTGTTCGCATATCGTACTCGTAGACCCAGGTCTTATCACCAGTTATAATGCGTTCCATGAATGTAGAATCGGAATTACAGCGATCCAGCATGTCTGAAGCAACCTGTTCGCGATGACGTTTTTGAAGAAAATTCAGGTCTTTCGGTACGAGTCGTGCGGCCACCTTTCTCATGCCCAAAATATCAATCAAAATCGTATGTGCGGACTCGTGGGATATCTTAAGATCATGTGCTATCTCTCTTAAGCTGGTACGACGGTTTTCCAGCACCCTTTTCTTAATTTTATCGACGTTATCTTCGATGGAAGCCGTCGATGGGCGTCCACTTCACGACCGTCCTTGAAGGCTCTGTACCACTGATATGCACGAGTTTTCGATAGAGCATTATCTCCAAAGGCCTTTTGCAACATTTTCAATGCATCAGCACACGAAAATTCATTTGCAACACAAAACTTTAAACAAATTCTTTGCTCAACGTAATCACCCATAGTAAAAATCGGCACGCACTCTGACATCGACTGACTTAATCAGCTGTTGCAAACACACTAGTTGACAGATCCCGCTCAAGTTTGGCATAGTATCAAAGACAGTGGTACCAACCTACGAAAAAAAATTTTTACCTGCCTCATTGCCCCGCCAGATTTAAATCGATAATTCCCGGTACTTTCTTGACAGAATGTAGTTAGATACGTCAAAAAAGGGAATACAATATATGCGTGAAATGATCTAGAAATAAAAAACAAACTATAAGTAGATATCAGAATAACACAAGCTTTCATTGAAAGTAAGTGGTCGTACAACCTTATACTCTGAAAGTGAGGAGAATACTCATATTTGAATGTCCTGTGGACATGAACATATAGAGAACTACGAGCGCTAAAATCAAAGAGAAGACGTAAAACTTTTGCTGTGAAATGAGAACCCTTTGGACAGTAACAGTATTACCACAGTAAAATATTGTACCACAAATGATACTAAAAAAATGTTCATTAATGAATTACTCTATAGGGAGAGATTCTTTTAGCCTGTCTTTAGAATAATTTGCTTTATTCAACTTAGTACATAAGTAATCAGTATGATCATACCATGTTAATTGGTTATCCACCATCAATCCGAGAAATTTAATAGAGGACCTTGATGTGCAGTATTATCTCCATGTTAAAAAGTTAAGGTTTCATCTCTTGATTTAAGGCAAAATGTTACCCATTCAGCCTTGCTGATATTTATTATAACAGAGTTCGTCTTACACCAATTTGAAAAACACTGGATTAAGATTGTACAATTCGAGATCAATTCATCTTCTGTATTGGCACAAATTGCAAAAGATGTGGTACAAGCAAACATAATGACCCATTCTGCAATTACATGATTAGACATGTCATTAATGAAAAGCAGGAAGATAAGAGGTCCTAAAATTGACCCTAGTGGGATACCCAATGTGATATAGAATGTTTCTGAAATGTATTCAAGTAGTTTTATGTACATTATTCTGTCAGTTAAAAAACTATGTATCCACTCAGGAAGACACCACGAAATCCTAAGTTATACATTTATCGAAAATGAACTTGAAAATCAAACGCACGAGAAAGGTCGAAAAATAAGCCACAGACGCATAATCCACCATCCAAATACTTATAAACATATTCAACAAAAGACATAGCAGCTGTTTGAGTAAATCGTCCAGTCCGAAATCCTTGCTAGCTATCCTTTACTAACCCGAATTTGCACAAAAAATTCGTTATACGATCATAAATTATTCTTTAAATTCTGTTTGAAAAAATACTCAATAAAGAAATAGGTCTATCGTTAGTTATAATCGAGAGATAGCACTAGCAGCATTTCTAGACATTGAAGGTGCTTTAAACTATACGCTGCCGGCTTCTGTCGCTGAGGCTATCTCTGCGAGAGGAATCGACCCGTTAATTTGTAGATGGATATAGGCAATGCTATGCGGTAGAATAATAACAACCTCATACCAGGATGAGGTCTTCGAGTTCAAGGCTGCGAAGGGCTTTCCGCAGTTGGGCATTCTCCCACCCTTACTGTGGACCCTTCTCGTTGATGACCTGCTAGCGATCATTTCTCTAAGGGGAGTCGACGTTCAAGCATTTGCTGAAGACATGGCAATCATAGTGAAACGTAAAACGGAGGTGACGATATCAGCCGTCCTTCAAGAGATACTGGACACTATCGACAAATGGTGTTTAAGAGAAGATATGTCTCTTAACCTACAAAAGGTAGTTATAATACCATTCACCAAGAAACGGAAGTTGGATGGTTTAGAACTGCTTACTATCCATGGTGAAACAATACAACTCTCATGCGGCAAAATACCTGGGAATAGTCCTGGACAAAACTCTCAGTTGGAATGCACACCTTGATAAAGTGTGTATAAAGCCAGAATGGGATTCTGGACCTGCAGGCGAATCTGCGGTAAAACCTGGGGTCTATAGCCTAGGCAGATGTAGTGGCTATACACTATGGTAATCAGACCACAGATAATGTATGGCGCTGTAGCGTGGTGGGAGAAAGGCCAACAAACGATTGAGACAGAATTGCCTTATTATAACAGGTGCGTTTCGCACCACACCCACGGCATCCATGGAGGTCCTACTAAATGTACCACCCCTATTCGTGCAGAGGGAGGCGGAACGGACCTCATACAAACTATATCAACTGGCGATCGACAGGCCAGAGGCAGGACTGCTGGATGAGCTTTTAACGAACAGCACCCTATCGATGCCCTCAGATATAATGGCAATAGTCACGAGCCAAGAACGGCAGTTCAATGTAATCGTCCCCAGCCGAGACGAATGGACCCAGTATGCTGAATTCCTGTTGAGGACCGACCTTGGCTTGTTTACATACGGCTCGCGAACGACGAACGGAACGGGAGAGGGAGTCTATGGGAGCCAACCGAGAATCAACATTTCATTGAGTCTCGGTCAAAACGCAACAAAATTCCAGGCAGAACTATTTGCCATTGAGACCGCAGCAGATCTGCTGTTAAAACGATAAATCCACCACGGCAAAATCAAAATATTTACTGACAGTCAGTCAGTACTTAAAACTCTGGAATCGAGCTGTTGTACATCGAGAACAGTCTGGAGTTGCCGCACGGTTTTAAACAGGCTCGGTATGTATAACAGAATCACTCCTGTTTGTATACCGAGCCACTCAAACTATTTGGGTAACGGAGAGGCAGATCGGATGGAGTTTGCTGGAGCTGTGCTGCCTCTGGCAGGACCGGAACCATTCCTGGAAATACAACATGACGTGGCTAACGAGGCGATAACAGGCAGAATGAACTCAAGGCTAGAGTCTTTCTGGCGGAGCCATTGTGGCCTGAAACATTCGAAGTTGTTCCTTGGAACAGCTTCGAACAAAAAGATGGCGAACCTAGCGCTAGGTCTGGATAGGGCCAAACTAAGAACACAGCGTATTCAATTGAGGACGCTACCGCTTTTCGAATACCGAGCTCACCGTCCTCTCCCGATTCAAGTAGAGCGGAGTACAAGTGTTCGACGATCAAATTCCGACGTGGAACAAGGTCACTGGCGTCATAGGAAGACTTGCACGCCTATCTGATGAGTTCAGGTGCGCAAGTTCGGAACCAAACGCCGCCTCCGAATTGAAGGTAGAAGCTCCCTCATAAGAATCCCATTCACTTCAGAGCTTCAATATTAGTGAATACTCTAGTAGGTTGATGATCAGTAATATTAAGATCTAAGCACATCGTCAGATCATCTAGTTATAACTTTATCTCACAATCAAAATTTAAATTATCAACGTTCATATCTCCACATACAAAAAAATCTGAGAATTAAGAAAACTACGCTCTAAAATGGTAGATAGTTCATTCAAAAAATGTTATAGCTACCAGAAGGATATCTAAGTATACAAATATTCACATAAGGTAAACTAATTCTAACAGCACAGCATTAGCAATGTATTTCAGAGCAAAATATTGAAATTTGAAGATTCTTAAAACATAATTCATCCTTAGAAAAAATTAATGGTTTTTTTCTTCTTAGGATTTAATTATTTTTTCCTGAAATTTGTTCGAGTAAACCATCTATTCGGGGGATAGGTACTTCTCTCTTTCAAGACACTAATTTTCTTTCACCAGCATCATTGGATTACCTGATACTTTGATTTTACAGTTATAACAAATCCAGAAATTTGAAAAGTTTCCACTGATAATTTTGATCTAGGCGTCTTTTATAGATGCACATATCAAATGAAATTTACTTTCACATGTACACTGCTCAAAAATTGAAGTGGATATTCGAAAGAAAACTGACTCTGCACTTGAATCAAATTTTCAGGATTGCTGTTCATACTATGAGGCGTATTTTTGCGTATTACACACACACATAAAATAAGGTTCTCATGACAGTGAATGGCTTAACTCATTTCTTGTAGGTGCATGATCTTTTTTTGTGGTCCGTATGTGCGATGATATGCTATTGCAATCGTTCTAGTGTTGTGTAGTATCAGTTGTGGATTAATTTTCACGAGTTTAACATGTGTTTAGAAGCCGTCCAACTTGAACAATTAGTGTGTTGGCCAAACGAAGGTTTAACTCAACAAGAATTTGCTAACCCTCTCCGGGTTTCTCAAAGTATAGTTATTAGAGAGTGGAATTGGTATCGTATTAGTGGAAGTACTCCATATACCCATGGGGGTGGAAGAGCAGAGCTACAACCATTGCACCTTAACTGCACGATGAAATCCCTTCTTCACAGCATCCCGAATTAAAAGCTCATTCCGGTAAGCTACCGGTAGGAAAGTTTCTAGTCAAACAATCCAGATTGAGTAGGGAGCACCGGGCTGTAAGATCGTGAACATGGCTGTGGAGCGTGCACAGATGGAGATTCTGCCTCTTCACGGATGAGTCCAGATTTAGTCTGTATCAGTCGAAAGGGCGAATGTTGGTGTGGCACGAATGGGGTCAACGGTGTAATGAACATTTCATGACGGCCACAACTCTTTTCGGTGGCGACTCAGTGTGCGTTTGGGGTGACATTTGTTTTAATGAGTGTACAGATCTTATTATCCTCATTAACGCAACCATGACAGCGGTAAGGTATTTGATTGTAAAACCCATTATTGTTCTCTTAGCGGCAGCAATTGACAACAATTTCACGATAATGATCGTCCACACCGGGCAAGAATTATCAACGACCGCATAGAAATGCATGGCATTAACCGAATGTATTGGTCGTTGTCTCTCCAGACCAAAATTGTATTGAATATGTCTGGTCTGCAATGTCACATCAATTACACCGCTCACTTGGCCAACGGCAGACATGAGAACAGCTCGCCAATGCTTTGAGGAACATTTGGCAAAACATTCTTGAGGAATGTTTTGCTTGAGGCTTTCATTGATAACCTCATTCATACAATGCCAATAGATCAGGAGCACTACGAAGGCTCATCCCGATATTAAACCGTGATTTCAAGGTGTTTCTAACAGAAAGAACCTTTTTTAAACCTGAAGACTCCACCAGGTCATAATCTTCAGTTTGTTTCTTTCTCTACTATGCTGTCGCTCTAAAGCAGTCTTGCTTACTGTTGCCATTTCAAGCGGGTTAATAGTATGGGAGTATTGGGAGTGAGGGGTCCTCTGCTTTCGTGGATTCAGTCATTTTCGTCGCCTCGCACTTTCCGGGTGAGGTTCGGTGACTGTTTCTCTTCCCCTGATATGGAAGTCCTTAGTGGAGTTCCGCAAGGTTCGGTTTTGGGTCCTATCTTGTTCCTGTTGTATACTTCTGACCTCCCCCGACTTTTTTCAACCAATTGTGCAATGTTCGCAGATGACAAAAAGCTTTACAACTGTCCTTTGGTTAATGCGGGACACCTCCAGGAAGACCTCTCAATAAGCTCTCTGAGTGGTGTGGGAGGTGGTTGCTACCTCTTAATATCGGGAAGTGTTGCGTGCTCCATATCGGCAAAAAAAATCCCAGGACTCCCTACTTCGTTGGCCAGCAGAGGCTAGCTGCTGTCTCTCAGCATTGTGACCTGGGTGTTACCGTCACGGATGACTTAAGTTGGTCTGCTCACATTTCGACTGTTGTGTCTAAAGCGAGAAAATTCACCTACCAGCTGTCTAAAACATTTGCAAGATGCGATGTAGCCACAAGCAGGACTCTCTACACAACCTATGTGCGTCCTATTCTGGAATATGCGGGCCCTGTTTGGTGGGCCAATCTGAAGGGTCACCGGGATCTTTTGGAATCTGTCCAGCGGTGGAACACCCGTCTTCCATTTGGCACAATCCGCCCTGATTACCAATCGAGGCTGCGGTTGTTTGAGTTGCCCTCCTTCTCGGATCGTAGAAGAAGGGGAGATCTGATTACCACTTATCGAGCACTTCACTCCCTCTTCGGTACGGATATGTCTTACCTCTTTCCACTTAACCATTATCGAGCCTTAAGAGGACAACGTTTAAAGCTTTCCAAGGAGAACTTCAGGACGACACCGAGGAGCCAGTTTCTTCCCAACAGAGTGTTCGAGGCGTGGAATCGACTCCCTGCTGAAGTTGTGTCATCGCCATCGGTGAATTCTTTCAAGAACGCTCTGGATGGATGGTCTACAAGGGTTCAATAATTAATTCCATTACATTGCATTCACCACTTAATTGTTCCACTTCTAGAGTACTTTCTCAGTTTCATTTTAATTTTGTTTTTTGAGTTTATAGGTTTACCTTTACTCTTATCACTTATGTAATAATAATAATAATAGATGCTTTCATATATCCGCATAGAACGTAGTGTATTTTTTATACTATACCGATACTCCTAGATCTCCTGTGAAGATTCCTCAGAAGTGTCCTTACGGCAAAGCATTGTTAATTTTTGACCCAACGGTGAAATGGTGGCTGACCATTCAGCCAGAAAATTTTTTCTTCCGCCAAGATGCGAACTCGCATCGCGGAAGGATCCCCTCTTACGAGTAAGACGTTTAAACGACTACGCTGTTTCACTGCTATTAATATTCATTTATTATTTGTTTTGCTGACATTTCTTAACAATTGTTTCTGTCCATAATATTCAATGAGGAAATATTAGTATTAACCGCATAAACTGTCGGTGTTTACAGGATGTATTTATAATGTTATAGTAAATTTAATTTTTGTTTCCTAGATTATTTAGATCTACGTATTTATCCAATTAGACAACCGCCCACAATCCCAACACGTATAATTCCTATATGGTTGATTTCGATTAGCTCTACCTACAGTTAAGAAAAATATCAACTTTAAAAATATCCTGTATATACGGATTTTTTGCATTTTGTCAAAGGTAATATATATTTCTACTTTCATATAATATAAATCTGTTGTTTATTTTTTGAGAAATTTCGAAGAAATTCTTTGGCCGGCAGATTGACAGATTTTTCTTTCGTTATTTGAATTGAACTTCAAAACGTTAATCGTAAAAATTTCAGTTCGACCAGAATACTTGTTCGATTCAAATTATTTAAGACAACTGTAAACAAGATAAGCCAAAGAATTAACTTAATGGTTTATTGAATCACAGAAAATGGTAATATACAGGTAAGGAAAAGCCAGTCGGAAACATAGGAAATTCAATGTTAATCTAGAGGAACACGAATATCCAGTGGAGCAGCGAAAGAATCAAAACCTCAGCGCGATGCGATGACGAATAAACGACTATTCTCTCTCAAGGGCAGTGGGGGGATGCTTCGATCGAAACGAGACTCTGAACTGATTTCAGTTCAGCAATCAGAATCATTCGCACTTCAAATGTGGGATTCGTTTATACATATCGGTTGAAAATAATATGACAATCTTATTCCATTATATGGGAATTTATATGGCACGATTAATGACACAAATAATTTCCATTGTGAAAATGAGTACTTGGATTTTTTATCGCCAGAACTGGATTGACAATAAAATAAATTCTACGAAAATAATAAATTCAAAAACAAAAACAAATTCTAAAAAATGCGAAATTTAAGGTCGACAAATTCATTTAAATATTTTAATATAAGCCTTCTACATATTTAATTTCAAAAAATTTTATTTAATAATTATAACTTTAGGATTAAATCAAATTAATGTCATATAAGTACCACTTCTATCAAACGACGTATAAAATAAACATTCATTATAAGACATCCAAATAGTATAACATAATCCAATAACTAAAAATTGTTAACCAAAATTCTATGAATTAAATATTTTGAGTATACAAAATTTTGTTTCTGCTCATCAATCTTATGAAAACAGATATCTTTCAAAAATGTTTAACATAATCTTAAGAATTTCATCATGAAACTATTTTACTAGAATATTCAATATTATTGGATATATTTTTTATAAAATCTCAAGATATGTAAAAACATTACTAAAAAACAAGTTTTAAGAGAGACTTTGCTTCGTCAGTACTCAATTATATTCATATATTCAATAAAATATAACATCAATCAACAAAAATATTTTCTCACCTTTTAACAATTCAGAAAGCTTCTGGTAAATGAATACTGAAAATTTAAATGGAGTGTAATGTTAACTCAAATAAAAAATTCTGTGGTTTACCATTGATCTAAAAGATTGAAAGGCAATTTAACGGCCTCTGTTATAGCACAAAGAGTATCTCTTAAGGATGTTAAGGAAACTAAATAATTATATATTATGAATAAAATAAAATAAATAGAGGTTTATTCTTGATAGAAGATATATAAGATTATTTAAATATTTTAATATTAAAAAAAAAATTTAAAATTAAAACAGATTTACTCTGTTAGTCTTTTACAATTTTAATTTCAAAAAAATTCTTATTCAAAAAACTTTTAGAATTAAATTAATGTCTACAATAAGCACCGCTTATATTTCAACAATAGACAAAACTCAATATACAATGTCAAATGGAATAAATAAACCAACCAATATGAAAAAGGCAATTAAAATTAATAAATAAATATTTGAAGGAGACAAAATTTTGTTTTTGATCTTACCATAGTGAAACTAATTCCTTTTCAAAAACATAAAACACAACTTGAAGATTTCTCAAAAAATATAATTCATTTGAAATATTTAATATATTTAAATATTCAAATAAGTACATGTAATATATCTTCAAAAAACAATTAGAATACGGATAATCTCTTCATCGGCCCTAGATAACATTTAAATGTCAAAATCAACTAACCATCACTATATCATATCTTAGAATTTAACACGTGACTTCTTCGAAACAGACTAACTTTAAAAAACCAGGTAGTCAGTTCGTCACAAAATCACAGAAAACTGTAAGGCATTCTATGGTCTTCTTCACACCATTGACATTCCATAATGAGAATTATTCAAGCCTAAATATAATTATATATTAGGTATAAAATAAAATAGAAAAAGGCTTTTTACTTGATAGAAGAAATATAACAAAATTTGAATATCAAAACAGATTTACGTCTATTAAATATAAGCGGTGCTTATTGTAGACATTAATTTAATTCTAAAAGTTTTTTGAATAAAAATTTTTTTGAAATTAAAATTGTAGAAGACTAACAGATTAAATCTGTTTTAATATTCAAATTTTGTTATTTTTCTTCTATCAAGTAAAAAGCCTTTTTCTATTTTATTATACTATGACTGATATTAAGATCTCAGAAGTTGATTGAAAATTTTTTTTCAATTTATATTGTGAATTTAATATTAGCCTTCCACATATTTAATTTCAACAAATTATATTTAATGATTATAACTTCAGGAATTCTTTATCTTTTTTCAGACAATTTTCAGTAATGGTTTTTGGTGGCTAATCAATCTTGCAATGCCTGCATGTGCGTTAAGATCCAAATTTCTCGAATTTTTTAAGTATTTTAGACACAACCGAACTTGAAGGAATCGGCCCATCTTCAAAGGCAACAATAAATGAATTTAATGTCTCTTGAATTGGTTGACCACGAAAGTACCATTTTATGATCTGAATTTCTTCTTCTACACTGAACATTTCGAATTACTTCATTTTCATCCGATATGGTCCAACAATAAGTGCGAATGATTCTGATTGCTTAACTGAAAGCGTGCAGAGCCTCGCTGATTTACTATGATTGATTACATTTCTTATTTGCTTTTCTGAAATTTCTCAACAATTGTTTCGGTTCATAATATTCAACGAGGAAAGTATCACTATTAAATGCATAATTTCTCGGTGTTTACAGGATGTATCTATAATGTTATAGGAAATTTAATTTTCGTTTCCTAGATTATTTAGATGTGCGTATTTATCCAATTAGACAGCCACCAACACGTACAACTCGAATTGATGTTGAAAACGATATTCAAGTCCTTGTGCAGATTTTCTTCAGCCCACGTCTAATTGTTGTGAGAATTCCTTGTTGTAATTCCTAATGAATTCGCTTCATCGAAAAAAAGAATCAACGTCATTGTTTGAAGTGGTATGTGCTAGAGCTAATTAAAACAAATTGTAGAAATTACTATGTTTTACTACCAAAAAAATATATATTACACATTTTCTTGTGACTCGAGTTTCGAGAAATGAATTATCCCATCATCAGACTTGTTTTAATTATGATCAACTACCAAATAGTAACGGCTGAAACAATTCAGTATGTGCTAGAGCTATTGACAGAATACATCACATAGAGCATATTTGTGTATTAGAAGTTCTTGAACGATCCTTATAAATTTTCCTAAGAGTTACTTAAAAACAAACTATTTCTAGAAGTACCTGGATCTTCCTCTATGTTTTCTAACGCATCGTCTTTCATTCATTTTCTAATTTCTCAACTCTTGCCCAGCAACCACTGTAAGAATATTTTTTATAGCCCCCCTATCTTAATTTTAGTTACCATCTGACGCGAATTTGAATCATTATATAGTAGACAATAATGATTTTCGCATGGAGAAGTATTTGTACATTACAGATAATAGCTAGAATTTATTCTCCAGAACCTCTACAGATTTTAATCTAAATTAATCTCATGAAAACATTTAGATTTAAATTTTTAAAAAACATGTCCTAGATGCACTGTATCACTTTATAGACATATATATTATCATCACTTGTGGAAATTAACTAATAAAGAATCAAAAGAAATATAAAATAATGACCAAATTATTTAGACATATGTTTCGATTGGACGTTAAAGAATCACAAATTCCATCACTAAAAATGTTCAACATAAAGTTCAAAAAGGCCTTTTTTATTTTCCTTTTCAAAGAATTTATACACATTCTCCAGAGAAAGAACCTGATAAATTCGGACCCAAATCTCTTCAGTAAGGAGTTATTTGAATAAACAGAATAATCATTAAAAAATATATAATAAGATGTCTAAATAATTTGGTCATTATATTATATTTCTTTTAATTATTTATTATAATTAATTTCCACCACATGTGATAATATATACAGTGTGGTCCAACGAAAATCTAACACCTCGATTTTACGGCTTTAAAATGAAAATGTGGAAAATCGCTCGGAGCCGTCAATTTCTGATTCTGACGCCAGTAGATTTGACTTTGACAGCCGAAAAATATTTGAGTTTAATTAGAGACAACGTTTTTCCTGTGTTAGTCAACTTGCAAGGCAATAGATCCAAGCCTACTGAATGAAAATGCTTGGTTCCAGCAGGATGGAGCCCCACCCCCATTATGCTTCAACAGTCAGAACTTACTTAAACACAATCTTCCCCAATAAATAAATTGGACGAAGAAGTATTGTTGACTGGCAAGCTAGATCGCCAGACCTTACGCTGTTGGATTTTTTCTGTGGGGTTATCTCAAGAACAAAGCTTATGCAACACAATCCACGAGCATCGTAAACCTCAAAGAAAGGATAACGGCAGAAATATTTCAACTCAAAATTAAACAAAGTTAGGAACGAATTTTATAGGCGACTGTGTTATTACCAAGAACGAAGTGGAGAACATTTTCAACATTATTTTAATGTATTAAAATCAATTACATCATGTAATTTAAGTATTCAGTTTCTTCAAACCAATTATAAATATCGGGTGTTTTTTTTAGAGTTATAGAACTTTCGATAGGGATAACTGTGATTTGACAGAAGGTAGAAGCCATGTTATTTTGACATTTCTGTTCAGTAAGCATTTACAAATTATCATGGAAAGACTCACGCCGCATCAATGTTTACAAATTGTTGAAATTTATTTTCAAAATCAGTGTTCTATACGCCAAACTTATAGAGCATTTCGTGAAATTTATGGTTTACATAATCGTCCATCAGAGCAGCTTATTCGTCGAACTATCGATAGATTTCGGATTTTCTCTA
Source organism: Megalocaria dilatata (assembly GCA_034642435.1). Taxonomy (NCBI): domain Eukaryota; kingdom Metazoa; phylum Arthropoda; class Insecta; order Coleoptera; family Coccinellidae; genus Megalocaria; species Megalocaria dilatata. Next base: position 14,662,758 of record CM067863.1, read on the forward strand.
CTCGATGCAACAACAACAACAAGATAAAGAACTGTACGTACAGGGGAAAATATCGCTGATGTAAGTCATAGTGTTAATGATGATCCAGATTTGTCTATTCGTCGACGTTCACAACAAGTTGGACTCTGTGCATCCACCACATGGAAAATTTTGCTTAAAGATCTTAGTCAACACCCATACAAGATCCAACTGGTTCAAAAACTAAAGCCACTTGACCATAATAAGCGTCGTTTGTTTGCTGATTGGGCCCTAGAACAGCTTGAAGTTGATCCACTTTTTTAGCGTAAAATTGTGTTTAGTGATGAAGCTCATTTCTGGTTCAACGGCTATGTAAACAAGCTAAATTTCCGTATATGGAGTGGAAGCAACCCTCAAGAAGCTCTGCAGGTACCATTGCATCCTGAAAAATGCACTCACTGATGGTGTGCTTTACACGCTGGAGGCATCCTCGATCCATATTTCTTTAAAAACGATGCTGGAGCTAATCTTACAGTGAATGGTGTTCGTTACAGATCGATGATCAATGATTATTTGTTTCAAAATTTGGATGGTATCGACCCAGAAGTGTTTTGGTTCCAACAAGATGGTGCTACACTTCATGCTGCCACCGTAACAATTGATTTATTGAAAGAAAGATTTGGCGATAACATTATTTCGAGAAATGGTCCAATTAATTGGCCTCCAAGCTCACTTAACTCCACTGGATTATTTTCTTAAGGGTTATGTCAAGTCATTGGTTTATGCTGATAAACAAGAAACAATAACGCTTTGGAAACCAACATAACTCATGTTATTGATGAAATAAGGCCTGAATTACTCGAAAAAGTAGTCCAAAATTGGTCTGGTCGAATGCGGTTCCTCAGAGCCAGTCTTGAGTGGACATATGCCGGAAATTATTTCGAAAACATAAATGTCATAAAATTATCTTTCAAATAAAAAAAAATTGGCTGCAATTATAATTTAAATGTGCTTAATTTCAATTTAAAGTTCTATCAATCTAAAAAAAAACACCTGATACTTTCGAAATTTCATACGGTTTTATTCATAATAGACCATGAATGATATAGGTCGTTGAAATGAGATTAAAATAGCTCTAAAAAATATTCCATTTAAAATAAAGACACTATGCTGGACTTGCGCGGACCAGCCTGTATATTTAAATTTATGTTTAAAAAGCTCACTATTGAATTTAAAAGTGTTTGTTATAATTTTCTAACATAAGGACACGAATAATCTTATTCCATAAGTGGTTCCACACTGTATAGTGAAAGTTTTTCAGATTTCTGATTTTCTTTATTCTAAATTAGAGCTTTTATCAAGTGGTCTCAAATTCCTAGTTTATATGATTATTTTGTCTTTTGATTAATAGATATAGGAAATTTATTACCATGATTGATTCAATTTCTAATGAGAACTGTGTATTTTTGTGTATATTTTTGAAAAAAGTTAGATATTATTTCATTTTTCTGTTAGAACTTACGAAACCCACTGAGATTTCATCTACGTATCGGAATCAGAAGGCTATACGTTTTGTTGTCGTATGTTTTTTAAATAATCTTCATGAAGGTATCTGCCATTAACCGATAAGCCCATAGGTAGGCCTGATTTTTATTTAAAAATTTTATTCTTATATTGATAGTAATTCATATAATCTGAAGGTTGCAAAATTCTGATATTTTACCAGGTATAGAAGTGTGATACCGGTTTTTTTGTGAAAATTACAGATCTGTTTGAAAAGGATTAACAATATTTTATTCAAAATAATCATAATAATGATTCTTCTTTTCAAGCGAAGCAGTTCTCGAGCCATTTTGGTACATATTCATATGAATTGAAGAGATCCTCAGCGAGAGCATGTCCAAATAATGCGAATAGATGATAATCGGACAAAGCCAAGTCTGGATTATAAGCCGCATCCGCTAGTATTTCCCAACTGAATGCCTCGATCGTTTCCCTGATGCGATTTGATGTATACGATGGGGCTTTATCATGGAGAAAAATGACTTTTTGTTGTCTTTTTCCATATTCCGGTCGTTTTTCACGCAATGTTCAATTTAAATGGATCATTGTCTGTTGGTAGTGATCAGTGTTACCGGTTTCACCAGATTTTGACAGCTCATAATATTGGGTTGTTCAAAAAGTAATATCGTTTTTCTTTGGGAAAATGAAAGACAATTTTCGTGTAATGAATAAATATTTTATCGATTAATATATTGGCCATTCTGGTCCGACACCTTTTGCCATCTTTCTGGAAGTAGCATGATTTCACGCTCATAAAGTGTTTGGTCTTTGCTGGCAAAAAACACTGATCTAGATTCATTTGAAGTGAAGGTTTTACCGTCCAAAAAATTTTGCCATGACCGGAACAAATAAAAATCCGAAGGCGCCAGATCTGTAGAATATGGTAGTTGTGGCAGTGTATCCCATTCAAGCTGTAAAATCTTTTGGCGAGTGACCAAACTTTTATGAGGTCTTGCATTATCATGGTGGAACACTACACCTTTTGTGTTGAATAATTCTGGCCTTTTCTGTTGAAGTGCATCATTCAATTTGTCCAGGTGATGACAGTAGACTTCCGAATTAAGCTCAAAGAAAACTATTCCTGTAAAATCCCACCAAACAGACAGCATCACCTTTTTCCTGATTCATATTGACTTTCGAAATGCTTTGAGCCTGATCCATGATCTCTTGCGTTTGTCATTGTTATATACAACCCATTTTTCATCCCCAGATATGATGCGCTTTATAAATGGATCATTTTCGTGACGTTTGAGCAGCGAATCACAGACGTCAACGCGATAACACCAATTTCTCACCGTGACAACATGGGAAACCCATAAATCGATATTGGAGGTTAAAGCCAGGCCTTTCAAGTGGTCATAAACAGTTGAATTCGATCAATTTAACCTCTCACCGATCTTACGCATGTTGTTATTCGCCAGTTTGCATCAACTAATGCCTTTATCGTGTTTATCAGCTTTCCACGTTTTCCGGAACGTGGTGCATCTTCGACATCAAAATTGCCGGATCGAAATTCTGCAAACCAGTTCTGGCACTGCCGTACTGTCAATACATCTTCTCCATACATATCGGTTAATTTCTTTCAGGCTTGAACAGCATTTTTACGTTTTCCATAGTAGAAAAGTAAAAAATGACGAAAATGCTGCTTATTGCTCTCCATAATTAAAGGGGCACCAACTTAAAGCTACTGCGTAGAATGAATTGAACTTTTTCACCCACAAACCTACATCAGCTCTCAAAACATGTAATGATTATGCGGCTTAAGTGCAGAGTTGGGTTCGAAAAAATATAATTAAATCCTCTGTCGGGAAGAAACGAAATTACTTTCCGAACAACCTTATATTTGAGTATGATTTATTTACCAGGTTTCATGAGTTTCCCGACATCGGCTAACGAAAAAAACCCGGTCATTATTGCGTACGGTGAAGTCTCCGATTTTTCCATTCGATTTTTAAACAATCCTCCGAAACGTAAACTGTGAAAACAGGTGAAAATATATTCTAAAGATCTATTATGTGAGAAAATAATGACTAAAACCATTTCGTGAAATTTGAAGCGAAGTGACGAACTGAAATAAAAGATTCCATGAGAATTTCCACCAGATATATTTTCACCCCTTAAAATACCATTACATTGACGGCTTCTGTTCATTATGAGCTCATGCTGCGAAATTTCAGCTTGGTAAAGTATACATCAAGAGCTTTCAACAAAAATCAATTTCTCTTGGTGCAGACACGCAATGTTGTATACCAACCCTTTCTACTTGTGCACTGGGGTTAAAAATGATGTTGAATTTCTATTTTTAGTTCTCAAACGGAATACGAAAAACTGGAAAAAGGGACATTTCATTTTGAATTGCGTTAATCGATATGTTTCCACTTTTACAGGCTCGTACCAGAGCTCCCAGCGTCATGTCCAAATGACTGAGTTTTGCTAATTGTGACCCGGAAATAGTCTCAAATGATTACACTGAACCGGGTTTTTTACTACAATTTGACCTTTGTTATAAATGGATATACAAAAAAATGTTAATTACAAAAGTTGAAATCAACTGAATATTTTCACAATGATTTCTGTTATATTATATATGTATATATACTGTTCAGAAATTCATAGTAGGTAAATTTAAAATCTTAATAATTGAAATTCGTAGACACTCGACCACTTAATGCAGTTCACCCATCACTTCCAACGAGTGAGTTTCTTACACCGAAACGAATGCCAAACAGAAACATTTTTAGGATATTCATAAATAGAATAACATTCAAAATAATGTCGCTCGACCCCCATTGTCACTTAAGATACTGGTTACCACTCCACTTAAGGGGATGATCTTACATCCAGGAATTTACCATTAAAAGATGTCCCCCCTCCAATTAAAAATTGACCTGACTCAGCGTTTCCTGGAATAACTCATACTTACGGAATTACCCGGTTGGACTGTTTTATGCGAGCCACCCGGTATATTAGTTCATATCCTAAATGCCAGTTCGATAATTGTATCTACGTGTTTCTTGGGATATTCATAAATTATTTATCGATTTGTGATCAGAGGTGTTGACTTGATATTATCATATGTTGGTTCCTGAGACAATTGTAAAATGGAAAAAAAAATTGGAGCCAGTCAACTAAGAAACTTTGAATAAATGTCAGGGTCGTCGATATTTAGAAATCTTTCCATGATGCTTTACGATCAATAGTTTTGAAATTTACATGAAGTTAAATAATTGATTGGCGAATATCCCCTGATTATCGGTTATTCTACTTGTATCGGGTTTTTTTTTTGAGTGATAAAACTTTAAATTGAAATAAAACACATTTAAATTAAGACCAGACCAAAATTGGTCTGGACGACCACTTATTCGAGTAATTCAGGCCTTATTTCATCAATAACATGAGTTATGTTGGCTTCCAAAGCGTCTATCGTTTATGATTTATCAGCATAAACCAATAACTTGACATAACCCCAAAAAAAATAATCCAGTGGAGTTATGTCGCATAATCTTGGAGGCCAATTAATTGGACCATTTCTCGAAACAATGTAATCGCCAAATCTTTCTTTCAATAAATCAATTGTTACGGTAGCAGCATAAGGTGTAGCACCATCTTGTTGGAACCAAAACACTTCTGGGTCGATAACATTCAAGTTTTGAAACAAATAATCATTGATCATCGATCTGTAACGAGCACCCTTCACTGTAACATTAACTCCAGCATCGTTTTTGAAGAAATATGGACCGATGATACCTCCAGCGTGTAAAGCACACCATACGGTGCATTGTTCAGGATGCAATAGAACCTGCAGAACTTCTTGAGGATTGCTTTCACTCCATATACGGCAATTTTGCTTGTTTACATAGCCGTTGAACCAGAAATGAGCTTCATCACTGACCACAATTTCACGATAAAAAAGTGGATCAACTTCAAGCTGTTCTAGGGCCCAATCAGCAAACAAACGACGCTTATTATGATTAAGTGGCTTTAGTTCTTGAACCAGTTGGATCTTGTATGGGTGTAGACTAAGATCTTTACGCAAAAATTTTCCATGTGGTGGATGCACAGACTCCAACTTGTTGTAAACGTCGACGAATAGACAAATCTGGATCATCATTAACACTATGACTTACAGCAGCAATATTTTCTTCTGTACTGTGTCTTGTTGTTGTTGTTGCATCGAGTAGAGAAAATTTTGTCCGAAATCTATCGATAGTTTGACGAATAAGCTGCTCTGATGGACGATTATGTAAACCATAAATTTCACGGAGTGCTCTATAAGTTTTTTCAATAGAACACTGATTTTGAAAACAAATTTCAACAATTTGTAAACGTTGTTGCGGCGTGGTCTTTCCATGATTATTTATCAATGCTTTCCGAACAGAAATGTCAAAACAACATGGCTTCTACCTTCTGTCAAATCACAGCTATCACTATCGAAAGTTCTATCACTCTAAAAAAACACCCGATAGTTATTGGAATAACGTTATTAGTTGAATTGCGCTAAAAAACGGTAATTGGCATCTAACTGCTTGTTGTTATTTCGCTCGAAATGTTGAACCTGAATCTACTACTTCAGGTTGCCTAATTCAACGATATATAAACACCTCTTTACAATTTCTACGTATTTAGAAAATTGCCCTGTCCACTAAATATAAATTAGGTATTAAACTTTTCATCTGTCGGTATCTAATTGTTCCAATACGCAAATATCGACTAGACAAAAATACTTTAACTTTTATTCACAACAATAGACGTTTAGGTGAGCATCATATACAGGTATGGAAAAGACAGTCGGAAACAGGAAATGCAGTGGAGCAGTGGAAGAATCAAAACCTCAGCGCGATGCGATGATGACTAAATGATTGTTCTCTCTCAATGGCATTGCGCAGTGTTGATGCTTCGATCGAAAGGCTGTGCAGTCTGCTTTCACTCCCCACTACCATTGAGAAAGATCAGTCGTTTGTTCGTCATCGCATCGCGTTGAGTTTTTGATTCTTCCACTGCTCCACTGCATTCTTGATTAACACTGAATTTCCTATGTTTCCGACTGTCTTTTCCGTACCTGTATAAACGAAACTTACATTTTACTTACATTCTAAGACACGTGGATTTAAGACTACCACAATAGCAGATAACACTAAAGGCTTAAGACGATAGGATCGGGTAGACGATAAGACAGACATACCTGGTCTCCATGCATAGAAAATTCATATAAATTTACAGTATTCTAGAGAGTAATGGACCCTGCCTGGATGAAGGCCTCAACACAATATTCTGCCATTAACCAGGTAATATGCGATTGCATACTAACGCCAATATCGGCATTAACAGTTATGGAGAAGGACCTAATTATCAAGATTTGGTTGAAAGGAATCTTGATTCGCCTAGATTAAATATTTCAGAAGTTCCGACTTAAGGAATAAAATTATCTTGTTTTATATTGGGTTGTTCGGAAAGTAATTTCGGTTTTTTTGAAAAATGAATGACAATTTTCGTATAACGAATATATATTTTATTAAATTATATATGGGCCATCCTGGTCCAACACCTTTTGCCATCTTACTGGTAGTAGCATGATTCCACACTCATAAATTTTTTGTCCTTGCTGTCAAAAAACTAATCCAGATGATTTTTGACCTCTTCATTTGAAGTGATGGTTTTACCGTCCAAAAAATTTTGCAACGACCGGAACAAATTATCCGAAGATGCCAGATCTGGAGAATATGGTGGGTGTGGCAGTGTATTCCATTAAAGCTGTAAAGGCTTTTGGCGAATGAACAAACTTGTATGAGGTCTCGCTTCATTTTGGTGGAACACTACACCTTTTCTGTTGATTAATTCTGGCCTTTTCTATTGAAGTGCATCATTCGATTTGTCCAGCTGGTGACAGTAGACTTGATTATTGTGTTTCCGGTAAAAGCTCAAAAAATACCTATTCCTTTAAAATCACCCCAACCAGACAGCATCACCTCTTTTTGATGGATATTGGTTTTCGAAATGCTTTGAGCCTGTTCATCTTTTTTGCTCCATGATCTCTTGCGTTTGACCTTGTTATATACAAGTCATTTTTCGTCCCCAGTAATGATGGCCTTCAAAAATGTATTATTTTCGTAACGTTTGAGAAGCGAATCACAGACGTCAACGCGACGATACAAATTTCCCACCATGAGAACATTGGGAACCCATATATTGAGCTTGGAGGTTAAACCCAGGCCTTTCAAGTGGTCATAAACGCTTGAATTCGATAAATTTAACCTCTCACCGATTTCACGTGTTGTTATTCTCCGATTTGCATCAAGTAATGCCTTTATCGTGTCTTTATCAGCTTCAACCGGCCTTCCAGAACGTGGTGCATCTTCGACATCAAAAGGTCAAGAGTAATGGTGTGTGGCCGTCTGACCGGTGCGCCGGTAAACTCGGTAACTTCCAAATGGAAAAAGATGAGAAGAATGTTGAAACTTTCAGGAAAGGTTTCGGATTTAAATATCTCGTATATATTAATTAATGGCAGAATCCGTTCGATAGTTATGCAGTTATTCATGTTAGAAAATGTTCATCTTTTTTCCAATATTAGAACATTTGAACGAGTAAAATAAAGACGCACATATTCGTATGAAATTTTGCTAACTCAAACACTACTACTTTCGAACGGAAAGAGATAGAGACTTGATGAAACTTTCAGAGTAGGTTTGAGGCCTGAATGTCTCGATTGAATTCGTTACTCCGCAAAATCAGTCCAATGGCCTAGCAGTTATTCACATTTGAAATGTTTCCTTTATTTCATTAATATTTTCCAAACAACAAATCTGATTGATCTGAAATTTAGGGTTTAGAAGGATAATAATAACGCACGTGTTCCTGTAAAATTTTATGAGGATCCTGTAATTAGAAGATTCAAAACAAAAACAAAAATTTTGTGAGCAGAGCAGTGTTCAAGGCTAAAGAAACCATAGCAAGAGTTCCACGATCGAATTTGAATTCAGCATTCAGATGTAAAAAAACGACACCAAGGATAATACAAAATTTTTATTCATCACTTGAAGCTTCTTCAAGAAGCTATTTAGATATTTGAAATTTAAAGGGGAATAGACCGTTGAACAAGCGCGAAAAAAACGTCTGACTTCACGTCAGTGCTTTTCTAGATTTTTATACATTCCATCCAATTCAACCTAAGTTGAATGTCATAGTATGACATAGATTCACTACCATTTCGTTATCTTCGAAAAATTTAAATCGTGAATTGAATTGAATCAAACTAATAGCAACTAATTACGGTTATTCGCCATTAATAAAAGACAGTAGGATTGCCGGAAAACAGTATAAAAATGTTTATTCACAAAATAAACCCTTATTAAAAACCGAAAACACAATCTACTCTCTTAGTTACTAAAGTAAACCATCTCTAGAAACAAAAAAGTTACTTAATAACATAGACATTAACATATCAGCGGAACCAATAATTCCATAGGAAAACTTTACAAAAACTCTTAACCTAAAATAAAATTTGTTTGATTGATTCGGTCTTTACTTGGTGGAAACTCATTTTAATTTAAAAATTTATAAGAGACAGTATTTTAATTTCCACAAAAATGTTTAACACAACAATTGTTTCGCCACGATGTGGTTTCTTCGGGTATCTATATTCTACTGACTGATGGTGTCTAGTATAACAGAGTTTAAATACATTCAAGTACATGACAAAATAATGGTAAGAACAAGTCATAAAAATTAAGGGCGTTTATTGGAGTTTGCCGCTAAAAAATGCCATTAGGGAAAGAAATACAGTAATGGGGATCTGTCAACATCTGTTTGTTTATTCAAAAAGATTTTACGGGCATTGTACGTGTTGATTTCCAAAGATTCTAAAAGTGTTAATCTAAATTTTTTGCTTTCGACGTGGATAATTTCATAGTTATTGTTGAAATTATGCCTGAATTCCTTAGGATGATTAGCATATTTCGAATACGGAATCCAATATGTAACTTCTCTGGTGTTCTTGGATTCTTTTCTTGAATGATCTACCTGTCTGGCCAATATATACTAAAGGGCAATCGTTGCAAGTCAACTTTTGGACTCCCAGATTTATTTTCTTTTTTTGTTCGATCCTTATTGTTTTTTACATAAGTACTAAGGTTATTGATGGTTTTAAAAGCTGGTAATTGAAACTATTTTTCAAATGTTTAGCAATATTTTCAGAAAATCCATTAACATAAGAAAATTATTTCTGTGCATTGTCTTCTTTTATGATTGGGTACACGAGATTTAATGCCATGTTCTATTGTTTTTTGGATACCATTTTGTCTATAAGAAAGGGGTTGTAACCGTTCTTTGAAGCTTCTTATAGAGAAACTGGTATCCAAGAAACAAAGGAACATGGCATTAAATCTCGTGTACCCGATCATAAAAGAGGATAATACACAGAAATACTTCTCGTTATCTTATGTTAATGGATTATCTGAAAATATCGCTAAACATTAAAAAAAAAAGTTTCAATTACAATGCAGCTTTTAAAACCATCAATAACCTTAGTACTTATATGAAAAACAATTAGGATCGAACAAAAAAGGAAAATAAATCTGGTGTTTATAAGTTCACTTGCAACGATTACCCTTTAGTAAATATTGGTCTTACAGGTAGATCATTCAAGACATTCAAGAAAAGAATCCAAGAACACCAAAGAAATTACATATTGGATTCCGTACATTCGGCATATTCTAATCATCTTAAGGAATTCAGGCATAATTTCAATAATAACTATGAAATTATCCACGTCCAAAGCAAAAGTTCTAGATTAGCACTATTAGAATGTACAATGCCCGTAAAATTCTTTTGAATGAACAAACAGATGTTGACAGATCCCTATTACTGTATATCTTTCCCAAATGGCATTTTTTAGCGGCAAACTCTCATAAACTCCCTAAGTTTTTATGACTTGTTTTTACCATTGTTTTGTCACGTACTTGAATGTTTTCAAACTCTGTTATACTAGACACCATCAATCAGTAGAATGTAGATACCTGAAGAAGCCACATCGTAGCGAAACAACTGTTGTATTAAACATTTTTGTGGAAATTAAAATACTGTCTCTTATATAATTTTTAATTAGAATAAAATTGTTTACCAATCAACATGTTTGGAAACTTATATTGGACATAGGTGACCTTTTCACAATAATAAGTTGAATTTTACGTATACAGAACATCTTATAATAGAGAAACATGATTTTGGTTAGCATTTTGAGATTTTGCATAAGGAAACTGAATGCCTGAAGTTTAACATTTTACAAAGTTTATGGTATAAATGAAGTCTGGGAATTTATTGAGAGAACAGACCGAATTATCTAGTTAATTTCTATTGGGTTTATACTCCCAGATACCTTGTGGTTTTTCCAAAAATAATAAAAACCTTATTGTACCCTTATTTCGAAACTGTAATTAGTTAAATATTTAAATGAATCATTCTTTACTTGATGAATATCCATATTAAATAAGGTTATTCTGATTTTCTAAATTTTTATTGTCATGTTTACAACAATTGTTTCGCTATCACAGCAGCATCATCAGACATGTTTACATTTTAAATAACTAAGCTTGTTTCCAAAATCCTTTGCTGTTGATATTATAGTAGGTACAACAAATTTTTATTCAGGACTAAAACCAAAAAAGTTCTCTGTAAATTCCAGCTCATCTGAATATATTCAACAGGGGTGAGTTATTCAAATCTAAATGTTCGTTAAGTAATATTCCAATTTTATTGTGCTTATTTATCTCAAGGGACTCTAACAGGTTTAAGATATAAATTTGACTTTCTATATGTAGAATTTCAAAATTATGGTTGAAAGTAAGTCCTGTTTCTAACAAATGGTTAGAATATGTGGAATTACTTTTATTATTGAGGAAACTCTTCAAATGTTCACAAATTTTATGTCGGAAAGTTCTTCCAGTCTGTCCTATAACTTTTGGCCAATTCAGGAGGTTACCTTATGAACCCCCGATTTATCATCTTTAAGTGTACTGTCTTTATTATTTTTGATGAATTTGCGCAGGTTTGAATAGGTTTTGAATGAAGTTCTTAAATCATATTTATTTTTGAGGTATGTAGCAATTTTCTCAGAAATATCTTTAGTGTGTTTCAAGGGAAAGTATTTAAAATTTTCTTTTATATTGGGATATACCAAATTTAAAGCTATTTTATTATTTTTATTAATCAACAATTTGTCTATCAAATTTGTCATGTAAACCTACCTGAAGATGTTACTGTGATAGTGACAATTGTTAGATCAAACAACAATAAAAATTTGTGAAAATCAGAATAACCTTATCTAATATTATTAAATCAGTCAATTATCGTATGTTATCAAATTTTTGACTTATTGTTTAAAAGCATTCGAAGAAATCACAATGCATCGAAACGCCTCATATATTCAACTCTCAAAGAATAAATATAAACCAGAACATATGTGTATTATTTAAGTGATTCAGCTTAAAAAACTATTCTGAAAATTACCACCAACACTGAATCTGTTAGGATATTTAAAAAAAACTACACCCAAAATATAAAAACTTTACTATATTATGCCAATTGACACAACGATATAAAATTCCAAGGCCTACTCAGTTGCTCAGAACCAAAGCTATTCACCCAATTTTTTCATTAATTATGCCTTCGCTTTTCAACATTGCTGACTTAATGGTGCAATCATTTTAAGCAAGTATTTCAATTGGGTAATAGTTTCTTGACTATTAAGTTGTTATGTTATGAACACAAATATGAAAACAGCAGATTTGTTTCGAACAGAAACAGATTATCAGGACTTTTATTATTCCAACATAAATGAAAGACGAAATTTGGGATAAAATTAAGTTTTAGGCTTTTCAGTTCACGAAAAGTACGCTGAGAGTTCGAAAGAGTTAAAGAATGAATTGTAGTTCAAGAACCTAAGTATATTACCAAATTATTTGGAGCTAAGATCTTGATGAAAGAAGTTTTTTTTTAAGATTCGAATTACCAGAAATAAATCACACATTTTCTTTCAGTTTAAAGATCGAGTTGAGTCGTAATTCGTGAAAATTTCATTCTTCTCAGGCACATTTTTTTCATCGAATTTGAAAACATGCAGGCAGTGAAATGTGGTGATTTTGAATGCGTTCAAAAACTTTTTTTTTTGAATGGTTGAATGTGAAACTCACCTGCAAATTTCGTGAGTGCAAATAAACTACATGAGGTAAATAGAAGCAATTTCATTTTATTTATAAAAAAACGTGTTCTGTTGGATACGGAGTGAAAATAAACTGTGGGAGGGATGTGGCAGCTTCGAAAGCTTTGTTTGAACTATATTGAAGCCGGAGCGCGTCTGCTCTTACGTCTAACCGCATTGGAAGTGGCATTTCACTGCAGTGAATGAACATTTGAAGCAAAGCGCATCAAGGTGTAGAGCAAATATATCATTCGCGAAAAAAGGTTGAAGGAGGGTGAAATGCTTCCAAAATGAACAACTGAAACACCGAGTATTAATCCGGTCAAATAAGACATTGAAGGTTACAAAAATTTCCATAGAGCTAAAAATTAGTATGAATATTCAGAATACTATCATAAATTAATTGTGGAAAGTCCCCATCGAACCCCCTTCTGCAAAAAATTTTATTGCTGGTTAAAGTTAGCAAAAATGATTTTTTTGGGGTTTATAGCTAAACGATGAGTTTCACAGTAAAAATAGTTCAAACAAAAATTGTAGATCATTCAAATCTCTACAAAAATGTGTAAACATTTTTTTCCGTTACTATCGCCATTTCCGTGATATGGCGATTCAAAGAATTTAAAAAAATATTTTCTTCGTAATATGCACACGTTTTCACCAAAGGAGTAGATAATAATAATAATAAAATTTATTGTTCTCAAACAATAACACCAGCACGGAATTAAAGAAGAAACAAGTCAATAAGTTACACATAAGAGAAAAAAAACACAATTCACCTCTTACAAAATTCTTCGAATTCATTCAAACTATAGGGCTCACAATCCAGAATGAAACTATATAATGATTTCTTGAATTTTTCATGATATATTATAATTCTGAATTTTCTTGGTGAGACATCAAATAAAGTTATAGCCATACACTTCACAAATTTCCCCCTCGTGACTGTATTATGTGAAGGTAGAATATAAGGATGCATTCTTCTAGTGTTATTTGAATTTTTGAAATGTGTGAAATAATTGGCATTTTAACTAAAGAAGGTAAGTAATTTATAAACAATAGGTACCATACACAGTAAAAATATAATTTTCTTTAAAAGCTCCTCAACAACTCTCTCTATACCTTAAACATAACATGGTACGTAATGCTCTTTTCTGAATTACAAAAATGGTGTATACATAACAGGAACTACCCCAAAAGATAATTCCATAGGAATTAATGGAATTAAAACTTGCATAATACACCAACTTTAGGAGTTAAAAATCAACCTGACTCCTCAACATGAACTATGCATAGCACGAAGAGTTAAGCCTAATCCTCAAGTGCTCGATATGAGGACCCCATTTCAGATGTTTATTATAGCAGGTCTGCCTACAAACAGGCACACCTTCATGAGAACATTTGCTGATGATCTATTCTTGCCAGACATAAGGATCCAGCATTGGCATCTAGCCACCTGCAGGATGATCTGAATGAAATTGAAAAATGGCTGCAAAAATGGACGATCAAAATTAATGATACTAAGTCTACAAAAGTGGACTTCACACTGAGACGAGATCAATGTACACCTGTCTTCGTTAATAGTGTACAGATACTGGAGTCCACATCTACCAAATACTTGGGAATGCATTTGGACAGAAGACTCACCTGGAAAGAGCATGATTGCAAAAAACGGAAACAAATTGATTTGAAAGTGAAAGATCTATATTGGATAATAGGGAGAAGGTCCAATTTATCGCTGGAGAACAAAATTTTAATATAAACTGTCATCAGGCCAATAGGAGTTGAATTGTGGGGCTGCATAAGCAAGTCAAACATGGCTATCAAACAAAGAAGTCAGTCCAAGATATTACATATGATAATAAATGCAATGTAAAAATCGGCACGCACTCTGACATCGACTGACTTAATCAGCTGTTGCAAACACACTAGTTGACAGATCCCGCTCAAGCTTGGCATAGTAATTAAGGACAGTGGTACCAACATAGGAAAAAAATTTTACCTGCCTCATTGCCCTGCCAGATTTAAATCGATAATTCCCGGTAATTTCTTGACAGAATGTATATATATATATATATATATATATATGTATGTATATATATATATATATATATATATATATATATATATATATATATATATATATATGGTCCCGTAATGCTGCCCTGGGGAACGCCTATGGTCACTTTCATATTATCCGACGTAAAATACTCACCATTGACCTCCAAGACAAGTCTTTGTTTCCTTGATGTCAGATAACTCTTCAGAAGTTCCAGCTGTGTATCCCTTACCCGCATTGGGGTTGCCTATAGACCCCCAAATATGAGCTATGTCGATTTTTTCCGGGGGTTCGAGTATACATTGGTTGATCTAGCTTCGCGGTACGATGATATCTTATGTATGGGTGATTTTAATGTTGATCTGCTCCGGGTGAATGAGTCCAACGCTAGATTTGTGCTGAGGTTTCTCGAGGGTCTCGGATTTCATCAGTTAGTGGATCAGCCAACTAGGATAACTCAATATTCGTTCACATTGATAGATTACGTTATAACAAATCAAAAAAAAATTGTTTCGAAGATTGAGGTCCTTCACGTGGACATCGGTGATCACGAGCTTGTTGTGGCGCATCTAAAGAAGGAGAGATCAAACAAAGAAATTATTTTCAAAACTGTCAGGGACTTTAGGTCGTTCAACTATGGAGGTTTTTCCGCAGAGCTTCGGTCCATTCCGTGGGACTCCATCTACCATTTTCAGACGATTGATGAAAAAGTAGATTTTCTGACTGAAAGCCTGAAAATTCTATTGGACCGCCATGCGCCATATACAACTCATAGATTAACAAAAAAATGGGCTCCATGGCTCACTGATACCCTTAGACAGATGCAAAGAGATAGAGATATCGCCTTAGGTAGGTTTAGAAGGCATCCCAACCAGATAAATAGGGACAATTATAAATGTCTCAGAAACTTGGTAACTGTCGCTATGAGAAAAGAGAAAAAAGCGTTTTTCACCCAGAAATATAGAGAAAACAACCCTAAAGAACTCTGGGCTAGCTTGGGGCTTCTAAATTTGGGTGGGGATAAAAGTCGGCCTGCCGACATACCGGATGTGATTGGCACTGCTTCGGACATAAATGCTTCCTTTATAGATGCGGTACCGGATCTTCCACCCGACCCGCAGGTGATACATTATTATCAAAATAGTAGATTCAATGCAAATATCACGTTTAACTTCAAGTGTGTCGATGAGATAGAAGTGCTAAATATTTTGAAAACTATCAAAAGCACAGCGGCGGGTATAGATGGTATAGGTATAAAGACCATATTACTGTGTGTTCCATTCCTGTTGCCATACATAACGCATATTTTTAATTTTAGCATTAGGAACTCTGTGTTCCCGACTATGTGGAAGAAGGCGAAAGTTGTCCCGGTGGCAAAAACATCTAACCCGACCAACTTAAGAGACATTAGACCTATCAGTATTCTGACAACATTCTCCAAAATATTAGAAAAAATTCTGGATAGACAAATGCAACATTATTTTGATACCAACGACATAATACCCGAAAATCAGTCAGGATACAAAAAAGGTCATAGCTGTAATACTGCACTCTTGAATATCACGGATGATATAATTAGATCAACGGATAGGGGTTTGACAACGGTACTTCTCTGTTTTGATTACTCGAAGGCGTTTGATACGCTAAATCATCGGTTATTGTGTTCAATTTTACTTTATCTCGGTTTTTCGGTGACAGCTGTGGATTTAGTAGCAGATTATCTTCGCGATAGGCAGCAGGCGGTGTTTGTCGGTGGAGTTCTGTCGGAGTTTCGCAAGGTCACCAGGGGAGTACCGCAGGGATCTGTGGTGGGTCCTAAATTGTTTTCAGCATACATTCTGCGCCCACGGACTTTCCTTTTGTCATTTTTCGAGCATAACTTTGCTGATGACACGCAGTGCTATATTTCTTTCTTGCTTGAAGAAAGCGAGCAAGTTGTAGCAGCTATCAACTATGACCTACAGCGCTTAAAGGAATTTTCTGAACAGCACTGCTTGAAACTTAATGACGGGAAGACTGTTGGAATGATATTTGGTAAAAGGACGAACAGGGAAATATTTCAGAACAACTATGCAGCTCAGATACAGTGCGGCGGGAGTCCGGTTAGGTTCGAATCAGAGTTTAAAAATCTGGGATTGATTATTGACTGCGACTTGAGATTTTCTTCTCATGTAAGTTTATGTATTCGTAAGGCATGTGTCGGCTTGAGAAGGATCTTTCAGTGCAGGAAAGTTTTGACGAGACCGCTGAAGACCACCCTGTGTGACTCTCTCGTGCTGTCGCACTTCAACTTTTGCGATAGTGTCTACGATCCCTGTATAACTGCCGCTGATAGTTGCCGAATACAGAGAGTACAAAACTCTTGTTTGCGATTGATTCATGGTGTTCGGAAGTATGAGCCAATCACGTATAAACTCGGGGAGACTGAATGGATAAACATGAAAGATAGGCGATGCCTACACTCTGTGGCGCTTTTCCACCGGATCGTTCGAGAACGGATGCCACCATACTTGTACAACAGGATCACTTTCAGAACTGACGTGCATAATATTAACATAAGGCACAAAAACACCATCACTATACCACGTCATTACACCAAATTTTTTCAGAGATCTTTCTCATACAATATTGCTAGCCTTTTGAACAGGTTTGGGGGAGTTTTGAGTTTGACACATAGAAAATGTAGGCAATATATGTTAGATTACTTTAAATCTTAAATTATTGGGGTACTATATTTATTTTTATGTTCTGTGTTCATTTTTTGTGTTCTAGTATCTCTGCAATATTCTCTAAATTATTTTCTCTATTTTTCTGTTCGAATTTTATTTGTTGGTAGTTGGTGGGTATAAGGGCTGTCATACATTTAATTAATGTGTACTTGATTCCTGGGTTAGCTGAACAGACAGCTGTGCTTGTTGAGGTTACTCTGCAGCATGGCTGAACTGAATCTCGCCCAGAGCATTATGCTGTAATTACTATGGTGATGTTGTATCAGTTCAATAAAAGTCCTTTATTATTATTATTATTATTATTCCTCGAGAATGTTTAAAAGCCTTCCATGGTCAACGCAATTAAATGCTTTGGAGAGATCTAAAAACATAGCAAATGGAATCTCTCCCTCTTCCAGAGCAACAGTTATTTCATTAATCAGTTCGAACATAGCAGTTTGAACATTTTATCCTTTATGAAGCCATGTTGGTTGGGTGAAAGTATATTGAACTTACGAAAAAAACTGGACAATTTCTGCTTAGAATCTTTTCAAATACCTTAGAGAATGAGGGTAAAATACTAATAGGTCTATACTTATTCAAGTCATTAATATCACCTGTATTGAATAGCGGTTTTATTTTGGCTATCTTTAAGTTATCTGGAAATATCCCCTCCTTGAAAGAACGATTTATAATAAAAGTTAATGGTTCGAGTATATGGTCAATTGATGCCTTTAAGACTTTCATAGGTATCTCATCATACCCGCAAGACATTTTGTTCTTCAAAGACTTTACAGTAGACAAAACTTCACCCTGAGAAATATCCAACGTATAGAAAGATTTCTCAAGTCTCCTCACTGAATCCCCCATAGGATACTTGGTCAGATTTTCATTAATCTTTCGCCAGAGAAGAAGGGTCACAATGAGAATAAAGGACCTCATTGGAACTGTTCTTCCCTGTAAGAAGATCTGAGGGGTACTGGAAGTAATCACGCTCCCCCCAAGGATTCAAAAATATAAAATTCGAAAGTTCCAGCCAAGACGAATCCAAAATATAAAATATCAAGATTCATTCAAGATGAAACTACAGTTCAATATATTCACTGATTTATTCATTGCATCGAAAAAATTGTATATGTATTGTGTTGTATGATTTGATGTGCTTAATTTAAATTCCAGTTTAATAATGAGGGCAATTTCGATTTGAATTTATAAGATAAGGACAAAAGATTAATCAAAAAATATAATTGTTTCGAGTTTTTCGGTTCAATTCTCGTTGTCAAACACCCTTTTTTCAGATTACTGATATGAGCAAACGTACTCGTCAGAACACTTTGGGTGTGTTTATCAAAAGTATAAAGAAGGCCAAAGTTTCTTCTGAGCCCCAGGTTTGTCATTATGAAATAAATGACGATTCTACATCTGGTATTTTTGGAATTACCGATAGAAATATTGAGTCGAAGTTGGAATCACCGTCGGCCATAATAAAGACAGAATTGCGATTAGAATTGTCCGTTGATGCTGCTGGTCAGATGAAACTGATATAGGAAATTATATCGGTAAGATTAATATTCCGGAGTTCGATAATATTATTATATTGAAGAATGCTTTTGTTCCTGGAAGGAATTTCAAATTTCCGTACTCTGTGCATCGAAAGAATAACAAGGATGTTAAATGTTATTTATCAAAAAATCAATTTTCATTATTTCTTTTGGTTGACTTATTCAGAATTTTTAAACGGTATTTTTGTTAAATCATGTGTTTTATTTGCTAAATATGGAGGTATTCATAAGGCCACACCTATTAAAAAACTTGTGGTAAGCCCGTTCATAATAACTCAAATTACCATAAGGAAGCAATGCATTCTTCTGAATGTTTCTTGAAATCTTATGACAACCGTGAAATAAATGTTACCAACATGCTTGACTCTAAACGTTTGGAACAGATAAGTGAAAATAGAAGAAAAGTAAAGGCCATTTTGAGCACTGTAAATTTCCTAGCAAAACAAAATATCCCTTTACGAGGTCATGTGATTAGGTCAGATTTGACTGAAGAATCTGAAATAAATGAGTACAATCTTAGAGAATAGAAATCATGCGCAAAGATCACTTTGACTTGGCATCTTCTCGTACAAAATATGTGAGTCTCTCTATACCAAATGCAATGATTAAGTGTTGTGGTGATCAAATTTTGTCTAAGACTATGGCGAAAATTTAAGCCTCAAAATATTATAGAGTAACGTTCGACGAAACTGCAGATATCAGCAATATTGCCTAAATGTTGATCGTTCTCCGCTCTTTGGATGAAAAACTGAATGTGAAAGAAGATTTTGTCGGCTTTCTCGAGAGTCACGCAGAAAAGTATGATGACTTCACAAAAAAACCAGTCCTTACCAGCAAAATATTACGAAATACGATGTAGAACGACATAAAAAAATTAGGGTTGTCGTTTGAAAATTGCGTGGTTATTGGAACCGATACCTGCAGTGTCATGCTCTCGGAACAAAAAGGAGCAGTATCGCAATTACAAAAATGGTTGCAAAATGCTGTGAAGTATTCTTGCAACAATCATATTCTCATTTAATCGATTTCCAAAAGTAGTGACATTCAAGATATAAGAAATTCTGTAGATGTAATAAGGGATATTAGGAGTACAAATAAGTTTCCGCCGTACGGAACCCAATTTCCTTGTTTATGAATCATTCCTAATGATTTTAAACGATGTGAGACTGCTCGCTGAGTGACTTCTAATGTTAGAGCAAGTTCTTTTTGTGTTTGAGATGAATTTTCCTCCAATAATTCCTCCAAGTCTGCATCCTCGTAAATTTTTGGCCTTCCACTGCGATCTTTATCTTCTACGTCGAAATCACCGTTTTTAAACTTTTGAAACCACTCTCGACACGTTCTCTCACTCAAAGCACCTTCACCATATGCTTCTACGAGCAATTGATGCGCCTCAGCAGCAGATTTCTTTAAATTAAAGAAGTAAACTAATATTTCCCGCAAATGACGCTTACTTGGCTCAAATTTTGACATTTTCAACTTATAAAAATTTTATTTTACCAATATAAAATCAATGATATTAATAGGTTATGTTGATATTGAATGTCCAAACTATTTTTTAAGCTGGTTATCATCTGCGAAAGCTAACAGAAACTCCGTGCCGCGCCATCTACAATAAAACGGCGAAAACTTATTTGTACTTCTAATAGTATTCATTTTTTCAAAGCGTCTCCTAAAAGAGCCAAAGTTCTTGAAATGTTCAATAATGATAAAGAGTTGATAAGTTTATGCAAAACCCGTTGGGCAGAACGACATGATTCAATCATACGTTTCAAGGTTTGTTTCAAAAACATCATTGAATGTTTGGAATTAATTACTCAATGGAAAGATAAACAAAGTTCTTCAAAGGACCCATCACTTGTAGATTCTCTAACTACTTCAAAATTTATTGTTTCTCTATATTGCTTATCTTATTTTCTTAGTTTAACATGTAGTTTGAGTAAGATTTTACAAGGCAAATCTATTGACAAACAGAGAGCACAATCTTTAGTAAATGACATTACATCTTTGTTGGAAGAAGAAAAGACCGAAGTAGAGACCTGTTTCAAAGCGATATTTTTAGAATTAGAATTGCTTCATTCAAAAATGAATTTGAATGTAGTCAAGCCCAGAACTACTTAAATTAAAATCAGTCGAGCTTACACTCCAGTTGATTCAATCCAAGATTATTTCAGTAGGAGTATTTTCATTCCATTGTTAGATAATATACAGGTAGATCTCAAATTTCTTTTCCATAATGATGTTTACGAAGTTTTTGATATAAATGATTTGTTTCCCTCCAAAATCGTTGAAATGAAAGGGAAAGATGATTCTAGTTTTAAGCATCATTTATCCCGTTTCGTATCAAAGAAAATAAAGATAGAAGAAAATAAGGATAGTACCATTTCTAGTTTGATGGAAACAGAATTAGAGATAAAAAAGGCACTAGTGAGACAGAAAATCTGCCAAATACAGTATGGAGTGCACTAAAATTTTGCAATAAGTCAATATCTCCGAATGTTTCTTGGCACTATACTTGATATCTGTAATACCTGTAGGTATTTAGGTTTGGCAAACTCTGAGAGGAGTTTTTCAACATTGAAGAGGATAAAAACTTGGCTTAGATCCAGAATGGCTCAAGAAAGATTGGTAGGCTTGGCTTTATTGTACGTCCATGAGGAAATTGAACTAGATATTGATTCTGTGATAGACAGGTGTGCTAATATGAAGAGGAGATTCTTGGAATTCTTGTTATAGAAAACACGAAAATGAAAATATGTAACGAGTAAATGATTTCATTTTCATTTCATAACAATTGTTTTTGAGTCATTAGTTTGTAGGTACATATGTTATATTTATGAATATATTATTTCTGTTTTTTTTGATTAAAAATTTATTTTCTTACAAGAAACATATTTGTTGTTTTGAAAAGTGAATGTTTCTTGTTATCTATATATATTATGTTTTATACGTATTTATTTTGGATAAAATAATAGATATATAGACGATTTTTTTTTATTGAATTGCTGAATGCTACTGTGATAGCGAAACAATTGTTGTGAGTTTAACAATAAAAATTTGTGAAAATCAGAATAACCTTATTTCAAATTATTTCAACAAAAAAAAAAAAAAAAGATTTTTTTTTATTTCGGAGGTGGCGTTTCGTTCCGAACATGCGCTCCTGAACATATATTATTTAATCTTTTGGGTGAAACTGGGTCATTTCGTAGTAAAAATCTGGTTGGTCTTCCGAAACAGTGACACCTAGTGAAGAAGATGAAATTTTGGTTCGAGTAGATGAAAATCCTAAAGTCAGTTCACGCCAACTGGCAGCAGCAACAGGAGTAGGTCAGTCGTCAATTATTAGAATTCTGAAAAAAGAGAAACTTCACCCTTATCATTTTACTCCTATTCAAAGTTTGCTTCCAAGAGATCTGCCACGACTGTTACGGTTATGCCAAGGTATTCTCAACAACCATAGCGATCACAGATATTTTATTGAGAATGATGAAGCGACTTGCACCAGACGTAGGTTATTCAATTGGAGAAAGAGTCATTATTGAGAAGAAAAATCCCACATGCTCTTAAAGAAGCATGAGTTCAAATTGAATACTTGGTATTTGAGGATTCGGTCTTTACTTGATGGGAATTCATTTTCAAATAGAATAAATAAAATTCAATTTCCACAAACTTTTATTGTTGAATGATATTTGCTTCGCCACACAGTGGCTTAATCATATTCTACATTTGAACTGATACTGTATGAAAAATACATAGGTTCTGATATATGTATTGACAGGTATTACAGAAAATGGGACTAAAAGTAGGATGACACCTATTTGGATATTTCCAATTAGATGGAGAGATAACGTCGATGGCAATAAAAGTTATTGGGGTTGTCGTTGGTTTTTCCAAATTACATGAAGATATTCAATGGAGGCGACCTATTCGTGTCCGTTTATTCGTTTAGAAGAATTTTCTGAGAATAACATCGGTTTATTTCAAGCTGTAGCGAGCACCTTCTTCGCTCCTCGTCCAGAATCATGCCTTGCTCTGTTGCAGCTTGACCGGCGTATCATATAGAGGACATGACTAGTCTTAGGATTCCTGACTGACCGTCCCCACTGAGTTTAAGTAGAGCAAGGCAACGACCGTTCCAAAGCGGAACACATGTTCACTGGCGTCACAGGCAGAGATGCGCATCACGCCTGTTTGAAGAGTTCATGTGCGCAGGCTCAGAACGAAACGCCGCCTCCCTAATTAAGAGGTAGAAGCTCCCTCGTAAGACCCGTATTTACTTAAGAGCTTCAAAGTTATTCTAAGAATGTTAATCTAGACCCTTTACTCTCGATATGCATCATTTCATATTCGTTATTGAAATTATGTTCAAATTTTATTAGATGATTGGCATATGTGGAATGTGTTGAATTTGAAGTATAGGTCTTTTATTCCGGATTCTTTTCTTGAAAAATCTACAGGTCTTACCAATATAAACCATTGAGAAATCCATACAGGTCAACTTATAGACTCATGATTTATTGTCTTTGTTTGATTTATATTTATTATTTTTGATATATTTATCAATGTTATTAACGGTTTGAATATTAAAATTTGAATATTAAAACAAATTGAAATATGTTTATCTTCTATAATTTTAATTTCATAAAGATTTTTATTCAAAAAACTTTTAGAATTGAATTAATGTCTAAAACAAGCACCGCTTACATTTAATAGACGTTCATGTTTTTATTTATTTATTTATTTATTTAAATTTACGTGTCTCGACAACTATGGCCATTGACACGAGGTTACAATGAGAGTAAACAATATAACGTCAATAGATATTTAGATGCTAGAGAACAGTTCATAATCTCTTAGAAATCGTAAGATTGCTTTGATCTGGGTGACTGAGCTTAGTACATCATCCGGCCGTTCTTTGATACCATATCGTCTACGTACATCTGCATAGTATGGGCATATAGATGTCAGGTGCTTAACAGTAAGGCGTACATCAGGGCAGTGTTCACATATAGGAGGGTCTCCTGAGGACATAAGAAAACCATGTGTCAGCTTTGTGTGTCCTAGTCTAAGTCTTCTCGCCACTATTTTGTCTTGTCTCCCCATATTTAATTTTATGGGGTTTTGCACCAATGGTTGGAAAGCGTGCAGTTTTTGACCAGTTGCGTCCCATTGAGTCTGCCAGGCTTGAAGAGATTCCAACTTGATTTTGTACTTCAGGTCGGTGTGGAGCTGGATATCCATGGCAGGGGTGTCTGAGGTTCGTGCTGAATTAGCCGTTGCGTCTGCTTGTTCGTTTCCAAGTATGCCCACATGGGACGGAATCCAGACAATAGTGATTGAGACGTTTTTGACCTCCATGATTTTATGACACTCTTCTTGAATTTTTTGTACCAAAGGGTTATTGGAGAATATATTAGAAATTGACTGTATTGACGATAGCGAGTCTGTGAAAATTCCTACTTTGCTGCCAGGTATCATGGGCGTGGAAAGTGATTTATAGATTGCGTAGAGCTCGCCTGTGTGTATACTGCATATGGATGATGTCTTAAATGTTTTTGGGGCTCCAAGGTTGTCCACAACTGCACTGGTTACACTATTATCGTCTCTAGAGGCATCGGTATATATTTCTTGGTCGAATTCTTCATCATTGATCAGTTCATGGAATGAGTTTTTCAGCATGATTTTTGGTGTTGAATGCTTATCATATTTCTGCAAGGTGGTGTTAATAATCATTTGACGTCTGGTCCATGGGGCTTGTTTTGAAAAGGTCATAGGAACAGTCTTTGAAAGGTCAATAGATCCGATATTCTGAAGGACAAGTTGTGGAATCGATAATGGAGGTTTCGGGTACATTCTATCAGGGTTCTTCATGAGGGGTGAGACTGGATGATTAGGGGAAACATAGACTTTTGCTGAGTATGATAGAAGGATCTGTCGTCGTCGAATCTTGAGGGGAATTTCTTGGGCCTCTACGTGGAGACTATCGGATGGACTGGAACGAAACGCGCCAAGGGCAATGCGTATTGCTGTGTTGGGTACTGTATTGAGCATTTTGAGGTTGCTTTTGCTAGATGTTGAGTAGAGAATACATCCGTAGTCGAGTTTTGGGCGGATAAGGGATCTGTAAATTTTCAGCAAAACTTCTTCGTCACATCCCCACTGGTAGTGTGATAATGTTCGAAGGATGTTCATTGTGTGGAGGCAACTTCCTTTGACATTCTTAATATGTTGCGTCCATGTGAGGCGTTGGTCAAAAATCATTCCTAGAAACTTGAAACTATCGACTTGTGGTAAAGGTGATCCATTTATTGTTAACAGGGGCTGAATCTTGGGGTATCTTCTCGTAAATCGAATGAGCTTTGATTTTGATGCAGAAAATTGGAATCCTTTTCCTTTTGCCCACCCCAAGATATTGTTGAGTCCGTTCTGCATGATTTCGCACGTAGTATCGGTATTTTTGCCAGCACAATAGAGCAAGATATCGTCCGCATACAAGGCCATCTTAAGTGGAGCTTCGATGCATGAAGAAATGTCGTTGATAGCTAGGAGAAATAAAGTTGTGCTCAACACGGAACCCTGGCATATATCATTTCGGGGAAAAAAAGAATCTGACTCTTCGCTGTTTGCAACCACCCTAAAGCTTCTACCTGTAAGAAAATTCCTCAGGAAATGGTAGATATTTCCATTTAAATTCATGTTCTTCAGCTTGGTCATAATAGTTTCTCGGCTTGTTGTATCAAAAGCGCTTTCGATATCTAGCATGACAGCCATCAAGTCTTGCCCATGGGCAAAGGCATAAGCAATTTCGGTATGGAATAAGATGAGATTATCGGTTGTACAACGGTTTTGTCTGAAGGCGGATTGTGCAGGACTTAACAACTTGTTCACTTCGAGGTACCACATCAATCTTCTATTGACCATCTTCTCAAGGAGCCTACAGAGAGTGCAGGTCAAGGAAATAGGCCTGAAGGAGCTTGGCGAAGAGGAGGCACAGCCGGTTTTCTTGATAGGAATTATGTGAGATTGTCGCCATAATGTGGGAAATTGGTTGGTGGTCCATATTCGATTATATATTTCCAATACCTTTGCCAATGAATCCGGATGAAGTTGCTTCAGGAATATCATCGGTATATTATCGGGCCCAGCTGCTGAATTTCTCATTGATGAAAGCGCCAAGTTCATTTCCTGTATTGAGAAGGGCTGGTTTATGGGTGAATGAGAAGCGGAATCATTCGTTTGGTCAGAGGTGGGGTGAGATGTGTGATTTAGAGACTTCCTGTAGTAGTGTTCACCCAATATATTTGCAATTCCTTGGCTATTAGTTATCACTCGATTGTTTTCGTCTAGGATGGCAGGGATTTTCTGAGAGGTATTTCGTCCTTTTATTTGCCGTATCTTGGTCCATACTTGTGCGGGTGGAGTGTTTGGTGTAATAGTGGAAACAAATTCCCTCCATGAATTTCGTTTGCTCTCTTTCAGTACTCTTCTAGCGAAGGCCTTGCGTTTTTTGAATTCCACTAGATCTGCTAAGTTGCGGGTTCGTCGGTATCTGTTCAGGGCGGTTTTGCATTCTTTTACTGCATTTTTACAAGATTCGTTCCACCACGGAACTACCTTCTTTGCTGGATTGATTATAATCTTTCCGATGTTTTTGTCTGCGGATGAGAGAATAGAATCGTTGAGTTGCTTTATGGCAATGTTAATGTCATTTGAGAATATCGTTGTTATTAATCGCATGTTAACATCTTCTTTAAAATCTTCCCAATTAGCGTTGGATATTCGCCATTTTAAGAGATTGTCCGCAGGTTGAGATTTGCTGTCTGAAATTATTATTGGGAAGTGGTCACTGTCGTAGAGACTATCAAGTGTAGACCAATTAAAAAGATAAGCAGTGCCTGGATCACATAGGCTTAGATCTATTGAGGAGAAGGTGCCGGTCGAAATGTTGAAATGGGTGTGTTCTCCAGTATTGAGGATGTTAAGGTCGAGATCATTAATCACTTTCTCCACGATCTTTCCTTTTCCAAATGTGGTGTTTGAGCCCCATAGTGTATTGTGCGAATTGAAATCTCCTACTAGAATGTAAGGGGTGGGTAATTGGTGTACAAGATTGGTTAGCTCAGCATAGTTGAGATTATGGTCTGGGGGTATGTAGATACTGCAGATTGTGAGTTTTTGCGGGCACCAAACACAAACAGCCACTGCCTCAAGAGAGGTGTTCAGGTTAAGTTCTGTATGGTACAGGTCTGAGTAGATGAAAATGGAGGCCCCTCCACTAGCTCTGGCAGCAGTATTCCTCATAAAGTGGTAACCAGCGTAGTTCTTCAACTTCGGGTCGTGACTTGGCTTAAAATTAGTTTCCTGTAGGCAGACTATATCCGGTGATATTTCACTGATGACTTGCTGAATGCGCTCTAAGCGAGGGTAAAACCCGTCGCAATTCCACTGAACTAGCTTCATTAAGATGTTTTCGCCGATGTGGATGTACAGTCAGATGAAACATCTCCATCACTTGTTGTGTCAAAGCTTTTAAGACTGTCAATATCCGCTGCATCATCCTTCAGTTCATTTCTAAGTTTTTTCGATATTCTAGTTATTCTGTTCTTAACTGATCTTTCCACGTGAGGGTAGATGTTGTGAAGGTCTTGCAGAAGCAATTTCACATTGTTTGTAAATTTTTTGGCTTCAGAAAATGGTGTGGAACTTCCAAAAGAATTTTCTAAAAATGCCACGAGGTTGTTGTATGGAAGGTTGAAAGATCTTGGGTCTTCTTGGTACGCTTTCGATATATTATGCTTTGTTGGCTCACTCAGTAAGTTTTCTTCAGCGGATGTCCCCAGTTTGATCTTTTTCTTAGATCTTTTAGTACTATCAGTATGGGCGGCGGGAGCTTTAGGTGGGGCCATAGATTTTTCTTCTACGAATACAGGATTTTTTTTCTTCATTTATGACTTCGGAATCGGGTTCTGGTTGACTAGTTTGGTCACTAGCAGATAAAATTTCTGCAATTCCTCTCTTTGTGGCTCTTATCTCTTCAGTTTGAGGGATAGATGGGGAATCAGTAGTTATTTCCGTATGCCCGTAGTTTTGAGGAGTTGACACAGGGTAAGCATCATGTGAGGGTTGTGAATTTGGGCAGCTTGATGCAACATGGCCAGATTGTCTACAAATGAAGCATTCCATTCTATCAGTCGAAAGGAAGATACGATTTTCATTATCATCATGCTGAATAAGAACAGAGGTTTGAAGTTCGAAACTATCATTTGGGGGGAAGACGTAGGCTTGTCTACGAAAACTGAGTATGTGGGAGTAATCTTCACCGGGGATACCGGCCTTGAGGAATGAAACAGGGGATGCAAGTTGTAATCCAAGGTTTTTTATTACTTCGGTTATACTTTCATGTGGAATGCAGGGGGATACATTGGAAATAATGATTCTCTTAGTTGGGGAAATTAATCTTCTGATGTTTAAATTTATATTACCAATAGCTATTGATGAGTGAGTTTTTATTAATCTGTCAACCAGTTCTTTGTTGGCTAAGTAAATGCATATCCTATTATTTGATATTCGAGAAGCGAAAGAAATGTTCTTGGGCTGGATAATTTTACCAATTGCTTGGACATAGTCATGAAGTTTCAGACTTTCTTCGGAGTGTAGTACTATGGCTTGGTCCCTTTTTGGAGAACTAACTTTCGGTATTGTTTTTGCAGCCGATACATATGAAGTTCTTTGAGAATTGGTAGTGTTTTCCGTGTTTTCTGACATTTTAGGAATGAGCACGTTAGTGGGTTCAGATGACATTAACAAAAGCCCTTGTAGTCAAAAGCTATTGTAATTTCTGTATTGCTTTGTTATGTATTGGATATTATATATGGGATGGAATATTCCATATTGTAATGTGTGTTGCCCGCAGCCGGGAGGCAGGCGGTGAGTGTTGTATTTTCAACAACAGTAGAAATGTGATGGTGCTCAGCAAAAAAGTGACTTGTTTGTTTACCTGAGGTATCGGTAAATCGAAGATATCAAAATTCTGGTTTAAGTTCGTAGTCACTAATTCACAAATTCACACATAAACTCGAGGGTGAATCAATATTCCGATTATAATTTATTATGAAAACTTTCTATAATAAAAGGCGGAACGATGCGTACACCAGGAGCGTAGACTCGTTCATGTTTTTAAAAGGCAATTGGTGTTCTTAAAGGTAAGACCAGAAACAAAATTTTGTCTCCTTCAAATATTTATTTATTAATTTTAATAACATTCGTATATCTGTTGGTTTATTTATTCCATTTGACATTATATATTGAGTTTTGATTATATACGTCTATTGAATGTAAGCGGTGCTTGTTTTAGACATTAATTTAATTCTAAAAGTTTTTTTTGAATAAAAATCTTTTTGAAATTAAAATTGTAGAAGATAAACATATTTCAGTTTGTTTTAATATTCAAATTTTGTTATATTTCTTCTATCAAGTAAAAAGCCTTTCTATTTTATTCAAGTTATTAATGGTTCTGAAAGATGCTATGTAATTAAAATTTTTCTTAAAATAATTGGCAATGTCTTCGGATATTCTATTTTATATGAAATTCGTATGAATAGGAATGGGTTCTTGTGTGGTAGGATAAACATAAGTTAATGCTATTTTTTCTTTTTTTCTTTATCATTTTATCTATAAGGATCGGGTTGATATCATTGCTAAATGCTATTTGTTTTATGATACTTTCAAAAAACAAATTAAAAATATAAACCACCATAATTTGATTGGATTGGTTACTAAAATGCATTGCCTTTGCATTTAACTAAAGAGGCACGACACTCTCAAGTTATCTATTTATATTGTAGACTTTCTCTCGGTGCCTGTGGTTGTTATTTATTGTATTTATTAATAATGGTTGTTTATTTGTACTGTTCATGGTATTCGCAGTGCCTGATATGTAACTGATTTGCAGGTAATCTTGTGTGATCCCCTGTTTTACCTTTTCCTTTGTTTATTTTTATTGTAACGTTCATCAACATGCCCATGGGGTACTGTATCTATTTTATAATGTCCTAGTCAGTTTGTGTTACATATTTGCCATATGCATACGCCCGCTTACTTTGAGAGGTTGTATTCCTTATTTCCTTGTGGACCGGTGGCGTCCTTTAGGGAAAATCACTAAGTAGTCCTGGTAGAAGACGACGTATTGTATAGAGACAGTAAATATCTCCGGATATCCAACACTACAGTGAGAATGTGTGAGTGATTGCTAGATGATTGTTCCGAGGTATTGTGATATCCCCAGGTTTAGTTCGCGTGACCCTTCAGATAGTGTTCGGTATTTTCTTTAGTAATATCTGAGCCTTTCTGGGCCTTGGCCACTCCGCGGAGGCCAGATACAGTCCATGTTACAGTAACTTTTCCGGTCGACTCGAGTTATGTTAGATCACTCTTCAAGGTGATCTCCTGGGCATATCACGTTACCCACCTTACTGTCCATTCAAAATCTTATCCCTTGTAACTGTTAGGTTCTGCACTGGTTACAGGAAGTGCAGTTGAAGGTGCATGCTGGCTGTATCCCGTCCTCTCTAACCCTCTCCGCTGTATAGGAATGATATCCGTTTCGCGCAAGTTACCGACATAACAATATGTAGAAATGAGTCATTTAGATCCGACATAACAATATGTAGAAATGAGTCATTTAGATCCGACATAACAATATGTAGAAATGAGTCATTTAGATCCGGGGCGCTTTTGGGATCGCTGTGTAGCTTTACGAACCACTGAGTAGAGTAAATTTAACAGCAGGTTGATAAGTATTTCTTTCTGATCTTTGAGGGTTGTTGCTTTTCAATATTACGAATATAAATATATTAACCTGATGTTGATGTGTTTTGAGTATTTGAACCTCCCGTCACTGTTTCCTGGCTCTGGTTAGGTATAATTTGGATTGTCTACAGAACGTACCGTCTCCCGCAACTAGATGATCACGATAAAAAGGTTAGCGTCTTTAGAGTACTCCGTATAATACCGGATATCTTAGAGTACTCTACGTATAATATCGGATAGCTCAGTGGTTTGTGCTTTTTCTACACACGATAGGGTAGTTAAAAGCGAAGTACCCCAGAGTTTAGTGCTTGGTCCAAGTCTTTTTCTGCTGTACACATCGAATCTCTATCATTCAATTCGTTCCAAGTGTCTTCTGCTCGCTGACACTGCCAAATTGTATAGTCTTCCATCAATTTTCTCTAACTATCTACAGGCGTATCTGTTTGGTGGGTTGAAGGGTGCCTCCCAACATCGACAAGTGTTGTGTGCTGCACATTGGCAAACCTTAACTTCCGTATACGTTGGTTGGACAATCTCTTGCAGTGGTCCGAGGCCATCGTGATCTTGGTGTGATCGTCAATTCTAATCTTGACTGGTCAGTCATATTACGGAAGCTTGCAGTAGAGCCAAGAATGCCACGTACCACATTCAGCGATCTTTTAGAGGTTGTAGTATCCGGACTATGAAATTAATGTACAAAATCTACGTGAGGCTAATTCTGTATGCGGGGTCAGTTTGGTGGGTCGCGCAAATATCTAACTCTAAGCTTCTCGAGCCTGTTCACAGAAGGTTATTTGTTATTTATGGGTGTCTGTCTACCCTACCACTGCGTCCGCACGGACTATTGTGGTTCCCCCTAATTTATATCTCCCCGACGAGATCCAGTTTTTGGATAAAACCGATGATCTTGTTCAGGGGTAATTTTTTCAGTTCGCTGTGGGCTATAAAAGCCTGGCCAAAGACCTCGAATCTGATGCGACTGACCGCTGGGTACTCTGAGACGATGTGCATGGCTGTTTCAGTGTCCTCGAGACACAGCCTGCATTCATTGTCTTCAGCCAGACCGATTTTGTGCAAATGCGCTTTCAGTCTGCAGTGACCTGTCATAATTCCGACAAGTGTTCTTAGTTTGGCCCTATCCAGACCTAGCGCTAGGTTCGCCATCTTCTTGTTCGAAGCTGTTCCAAGGAACAACTTCGAATGTTTCAGGCCAAAATGGCTCCGCCAGAAAGATTCTAGCCTTGAGTTTATTCTGCCTGTTATCGCCTCGTTAGCCACGTCATGTGGTATTCCCAGGAATGGTTCCGGTCCTACCAGAGGCAGCGCAGCTCCAGCAAATGCCAGCCGATCTGCCCCCTCGTTACCTAAATAGTTTGAGTGGCTCGGTATCCAAACCAGAGTGACTCCGTTATACATACCGAGCCTGTTTAAAGCCGTGCGGCAACTCCAGACTGTTTTGGATGTAAAACAGCTGGATTCCAGAGCTTTTAGTACTGACTGACTATCAGTAAATATTTTGATTTTACCGTGGTGGATTTGCCGTTTTATCAGCAGTTCCGCCGCGGTCTCAATGGCAAATATTTCTGCCTGGAATATGGTTGCGTTTTGACCGAGACTCAATGAGATGTTAATTCTCGGTTTGCTCCCATAGACTCCCGCTCCTGTTCCGTTCGTCGTTCGCGAGCCGTCTGTGAACAAGCCAAGGTCGGTTCTCAATAGAACCTCAGCATTCGTCCCGGCTGGGGACGATTCATTGAAATTCCTTTCCTGGCTCGTGATTTTTGACATTTGAAATTTTGTTTTCAGTAGTAGAATATTAGCATTCATTTTTATACGAAATTTTGTGGGGATCGTACCATTAGAAGATTAGTAAAATAGTGAGCAGAAAAGCATTCAAATTAGACACTCTAACCTTCGAATGGACACAGATATAGACTTGAAACTTTCAGAATAGGTTTTGTAGCATGAATCGAAAAAATCACTCCAATGGTTTCGCAGTTATCTGCATTTTTCGTCAGGATGGTTGGTGATATGAACAAGCGCGCAAAAGCTCCTGACTTCACGTCAGTGTTTTTCTCCATTTTTTTTAACCATTAGAGAATCTATTTCATGCAGATCTTAGTGAACCTAAATGTATCCAAAGTACCCCGTTGAATGTTCCAATTTTCCCGATAGTCCGTGATGTGGCGCCAACTTTACTTAGCGGAGAATTTACGATTTACTTAATATAATTTTACTGTTCACGGCAAGAGGGCGCACAACTTTGAGTGCGGTGATTATGGTGTCTTCACATAGTTTCAACAGAATAACTCCTACCATATTCGATATTCTGGAAGAATCCTGTTTATACTTTATATATTCAAGTGGGACTGAAACTCATAATTAACTGTCAAAATCATTTTGTTTGAATGAGAATTTATGAGAATAGGTATAATTTAGATAGTTCATAAGTTGATGAGATCATTCATATAATCTGAAGGATAGTTTCTCAACCTATCTATTTTTGCGCAGCGCCCACTTTGAGAATATGTTTTTTTTCTAGGGACCCAATCTCAATTTAACTTGCCATCTAACCTGAAATTAAGACATTATACAGGATTCTGCAATAGTGCATTGCGTTTCCGTAGCTCCCGAACCAGACATCTTAGAAAGTTCTTTCAAAAGCAGGCTCTTTGTACTTTCATTTCTGCATCTCAGGAAATTATTTTCTAATATACAGGTGTTCCCAAAAAAAAAAAAAGATCTAACAAATGGGTGTTTTTTCAAGTGCACCACTCCGTATATTTTCATATATTTTCAATGGCATTCAGTATCTCTATCAGACGCAAAATATTAGAGATATTTTTCCAACAGTGCAGATCTTATTCAGAGAAAACTGCAAAAAGTGGAGGCAACAGTAGTTCGCTAAAAGTCCTCTAGCGATTGCCAGAAGCAATCGTAACACGAATTTGATCATATACAGGCTGTCCGTTATGATGGCCAGATATGAAGAACTTCAAATTGTTATTTCTCGATTTCATCAAACCTATCATCCTGTTCAAATAAATCAATTCGGCTGATCTGTACCAAAAATCATTAATAAGAAGTATTAGCTGTGGTAATAGAAAGTTCTACAAATCGATACAGTGTAACATACATCTGTATAACAATTCTAAACTCAAACAAACTCGATAAGGCTTTGTTGATCACAAGGGCAAATTGCAGACATGCACGTTTCAAACTTGTTGGTTTTCATCCTTAAAATATATGCCAGTGACTACAAATCTGTAAAGTATCTATATTCACTATACACAGAGACACTAAGGTATTACTCACACACTAGCGCCATCTACAGTATGCAAACTTACATACAAGACATACCCTGGCGAGCTTATTCAAGTAAAGAAATATATTCTCGATATTTTCACCTTACAATAGCAGAAAAAACTTTCCTCATGCTCAAGTAAGACCATAAAATGCCGTACTGCTCATAATAATCATATTCATATTCAAATAAATTAATTCATCTGATCTGTACCAAAAATCATTAATAAGGAGTATGAGCTATGGTAATAGAAAGTTCTACAAATCGAGGCAGTGTAACATACGTCTGTATAACAATTCTATACTCAAACAAACTCGACAAGGTTTTGTAGATCACTGAGGCAAATTGCATACATACGCAGGTTTCCAACTTGTTGGTTTTCATCAGTGCAATGTATGCTAGTGACTATTTTTTTTATACAGGGGGAATCTCTTAGAGGCACTCCGCTATCTGGAAGTAGTTTGGGATTCCGCATTTCTCCTGAATGGATAACCTCATTAAACCTGACCTGTTCTATGTTTCGGGCATTTAGCCTATTGACCAGTAAACTCTGGGCTTCTAGAGTTTTCTCACACGTGTTTTCGTGTTTTATTTGATCAAAGAGATTTATCCTCTTCACTCGTTTGGGAATTTCAATTATTAGATTATCTTGATTTTAATACTAAATCTCTCTTAGGAGTTGATCTCTTGGTCTTCTATGGTAGGATTTTATTCCCTTCGCATCTCCTATAGAGTCATAATCTACAAGTTTTCGGAGTTCAACATTTGCATGCTGGCTCGCTTTTTCAAATGCTTTTTCGAAATGAAATCTGTGATCGGTTCTCATTTCAGGTCTTTATGTATTTGCTTGTTTCTCATGAACCATAGCACGTTCATTGCTGTACGTATTAATTTATCTTCTGTGGCTTGTATTCCCTTGATGTAACTTTTGGGTGCAAAACCCCAAGCTATCGATCCATAAGTGAGTTGTAGACTTGCAATTGCCTTAATCATAGTCAGCTTCGTATTTCTGTTCCTGTGACTCTTTCTGTCTATTAGTGGATAAAATCTGCTCATTGTTGAGTTTGTTTTATCTACTGCATATTTAATGTGGCTTCTCCATGTTAGTTTCTTATCTAGAGTTACACCTAGATATTTCACCTCATTTTGCCATTTTATCTCTGTCCCATCCATTTCTAAATTGGAGTTGTCTCTTCTGCAAACGGATGGCTTGTGTCTTGGATCCATTCATTTGGATTTTCCACTTTATACCAATCATTTATCTCTTGAATAGTCTCTTGTAGTCTTTCTTGTATGACGTTTGCGTTTCTTTGTTCCATGGTTATGTCTGTGCCGTCTGCGTAGAGGGTTAGTAACATCCTCGTGTTTTTTGGTATATCGTGTATGTTGATATTGTAGAGTAAAGGACCTAGGACTGATCCTTAGAATTAGAACACCTGCCTCTAAGAATCTCAGTGTGGAAATTTCATAGTCTAGTTTTACGTAGACTTTTCTGTCTTTCAAATAATTCCTGATCATCTGTATGCATGTTTGCATACTCTAGATGGCGCTAGTGTATGATTAAGACCTTAGTGTCTCCTTGTATAGCGAATATAGATACTTGACAGATTTAGATTCACTAGCATACATTGCACTGGCGAATACCAATCAGTTTGAAACGTGCGCATGTTTGCAATTTCCTCTGTGATCAACAATATCTTGTCGAGTATGTTTGAGTAGAGAATTGTTATACAGATTTATGTTACACTGTCTCGATTTATAGAATTTTCTATTACGATAGTTCATACTTATTTTCAATGACCATATTAGTGGTTGCCGAAATTTTGCTATACTACTCTGTCAAAAAAGTACCGGAAATTTTCAATTAAAACATTTTTACATTTAATCTTCAAAATTTATTGGGTCGCCTTCAAAATAGGCTCCATTTGCTCCAATACATCTATGCCAACGGCACTTCCAATTATCGAAACATTTTTTATAGGCGCTTTCCGGGATGGACTTTAGCTCTCGCGCCGAATTTTGTTTTATGGCTTCAATCGACTCAAAACGGGTGCCACGAAGGGGCAATTTTAGTTTTGGGAAGAGGAAAATGTCGCAGGGAGCCAAATCCGGCGAATACGGTGGTTGCTGAAGCACGTTTGTTGAGTTTTTGGCGAGAAAGTCAGTCACAATCGTAGCTCGTTGAGAAGGCGCGTTATCGTCATGCAAAATCCATCCAATTGTTCGCCCAAAAATTTGGCCGCTTCTTACGGATACGCTCACGCAAACGTTTCATAACGCCTAGGTAATACTCCTTGTTTACCGTCTGACCCTCTGGAACGAATTCGTAGTGCACCACGCCACGGATATCGAAGAAAACAATGAGCATCACCTTCATTTTCGAGCGGCTTTGGCGTGGTTTTTTCGGTTTCGGCTCATTTTTTGCCACCCATTCCGATGATTGCTGGCTTGTTTGCATATCGTACTCGTAGACCCAGGTCTCATCACCAGTTATAATGCGTTCCATGAATGTAGAATCGGAATTACAGTGATCCAGCATGTCTGAAGCAACCTGTTCGCGATGACGTTTTTGAAGAAAATTCAGGTCTTTCGGTACGAGTCGTGCGGCCACCTTTCTCATGCCCAAAATATCAATCAAAATCGTACGTGCGGACTCGTGGGATATCTTAAGATCATGTGCTATCTCTCTCAAGCTGGTACGACGGTTTTCCAGCACCCTTTCCTTAATTTTATCGACGTTATCTTCGATCGAAGCCGTCGATGGGCGACCACTTCACGACCGTCCTTGAAGGCTCTGTACCACTGATATGCACGAGTTTTCGATAGAGCATTATCACCAAAGGCCTTTTGCAACATTTTCAATGCATCGGCACACGAAAATTCATTTGCAACACAAAACTTTAAACAAATTCTTTGCTCAACGTAATCACCCATAGTAAAAGTCTGACATCTACTGACTTAATCAGCTGTTGCAAACACACTAGTTGACAGATCCCGCTCAAGCTTGGCATAGTAATTAAGGACAGTGGTACCAACCTAGGAAAAAAAATTTTTACCTGCCTCATTGTCCCGCCAGATTTAAATCGATAATTCCCGGTACTTTCTTGACAGAATGTATGTCGAAAATGTTAAAAAGTTTGGTAGTGTACCAATCTTTCCTTCGAGGTAATACCCTAGTCTACCAAAATTTCCATTCTTGTTAATTTTTTTAAATTTATTTATTGAAAATAGAATACAAACAGGTATTACCACCCAACACATTACTCACAGATTTCAGTTTTATACTATCTTACAATTGTATAGCTATAAATGTTGATTAAAGTGAAAATGAAATTGTTAACAATAAAAAAAAGTTTTGACAAATAAACAGAGTATTTAGAAAAACAAAAAAAGCTTATCCTAGTTAACTGCTCAGCAGACTTATGTCTTAATTTTTTTTAAATTGAATAAGGAATTCATTTAAAGGATCAACATTGAAGAAACTCGAATTGAATGTCGACAAAATCCTACAAATCGGCGAAGTGATTGGTACAGATCAGCCGAATTAATATATTTGAAAAAATGTTTACTCTTTATTCATACTTTATTCATAAAAAGTTCTCAGTTTTGTTGGTAATTTCGAAAACTTATTTGAATTATTATCAACCAATCAAGTTCAATATTTAAATAATCTGCAACATTTCTGAGCGAAATATCCGGTCTAAGATTAGACAACAATAAACAGATATGGGTGGTACCACAGTGATGATAAATTTATAAATAACACCCAAATGCCAAGGGAACACTAGGGGTCCAAAAATGTCTTTCTACCCCTAACATCTTTCTAAAATAGCATAGCGATTAACAGCTGATAGAACATCTGCACGAAACACACCTGCTTTTGAATAGGAACCATATTAACAAAAAAGTTGAGTACCTACCTAATACATTTTGCGAGTGTTCCATAAGGCAATTTTGCAGAGATTGTCACCGTTTTATTTGAAAAGGTTCATCAAAAGAGGATTATGATTTAAAGAAACGATAAGAATTAATGGGAAGAAAACATTCAATTTGTGAAAAGGAATCATTAGGAATGTGAGTTTAAAGTAGGTTTCTGAAATATTATAATATTTATTTATAGTTTCTGAATTGAACTAAGGATCAGATTATTCTGAATACCCAAATCAAATGATTAATTTTTTAAAATTCCTAGGAGAAAATCCCCATTAATATATAAAAACATTCAATAATACACAATCATAAGAAAATATGTGAATATTTTTTAGTTTCTTAAAATTTTTAATTATTTCTTTCTTCGCGTCAATTCAAACAAGTTTTTGGAAATAACTATGATTTATCACAAGAAAATTCAAAGGTTTACACATTTCTGTGACTGCAATTTCGAGGTGTTACTTCATCTTCGGATAAAAGAATGTCAGGTACAAATCTCTGTTAAGCATATCCTCTGTGGTCGAGCCGCGAACTGATTCGAGGAAAATTTTTTCATCGAGCATACAAACTTATATAATATCTTAAATATCAAACGGATTTATTCTGCTTTCCTCACTACAAATTTTAATTTTATAATTTTTTTCCTCAAATCTTTTTAAAATTAAATTAAATAGATGTCTTAGAAAACACATTTTCAATTAAGTAGACATATAGAATCAACACTCATTACACAGCACCAAAAGAAATAAAAAACTACAGAGAAACTAAAAATTATTAATTAAAAATATTGAATAAATACTTGAAGGATACAAAATTTGTTTCGTATCAATATATTATGAAAACCAAATTCCTTTCCGAAAATGCACAACATAACCTCAAGAATTTTCAAAAAAATAAATTTTAAAAATTCACTACATTCGAAGTTTGTGTATCGAAAGACATGTGGTTTTGGTCGAGTGAGATATATTTTTATTGATTACTTTTATTTTTTGGACTGACGAGTTATCAATGTGATAATTCTAATTGGCCTTTTTGAGGATGTGCGGCATGTTTTTGGAGTTTTTTTTTTTGAGATACAGTCGACTCTCGTTAATTCAAACCTGCGATAATTCGAACCTCTCTATAATTCAAAGTTATTACGAGTTCCCTACTTAATCTCTTTATATTTCGAACTTAATCAATACATTTTCATACACTTGGTAATTCGAACGAAAAAATCATTGCTATTTAACAAAACGACGCGTTAATTCGAACTCATCAGCGTCCAACACTCGACAATTCAAAGTTGCAGAGAGAAGAGGCGGAAAGATTGTAAGTACATTTTGCGACAAGTTCAAACTTGTATCAAGATACACGAGCCTTTGTTTTTGTTATGATTAATTTGACTATTTGACGCACACACTTCTTACGAATTGGTTTGTTTAGTTATTCAGTTACTGTTACTCTTTCGTTGGTATGCAGATTAAAAGTTAGTGTTAGTTATGAGCCCTAGAAAGTATAGATGTTTGACGATTGCTGAAAAGAAAAAGTTAATCGAAAAAGTAGAAGAAGGTGAGAAGAAGAGTGATGTTGCAAAAGAATTTAAGATTCCTCTGAGTACTCTCTCAACAATAATAAAGCACAAGGAGAAAATTAATGCTGCTCAAACTGCTGGAGTACGGAAAAGAACTACTAAAAACTTCAAAAAATCCGGTTCCTTAAAAGAAAATCAAGAAAATCTTCCAATACTTATAGATGATGAAGAACCAGCAATAGAACCATTAGTTGACATCAGCGGTGTGAGTTTTTCTGATTTTGTTCAAATGGATGAAAATGTTGCTGTCTCAGGTTCACTAACCGATGGCGAAATTTTATCTGCGACAGATACGCAAAGTAACGATGAAGATGAGGACGATACATCGGAACCTTTGGCAGAGGTGTCAGTTAAGGAAGCAAGATCCTCATTTGATTCCTTACAAAGCTTCTGTCTACAAAACGAAAGTGATGAAAAAGCATTTCAGGCACTTTTTCTCTTAAAAAAAGTTATTGAGCAGTGTGAGCAGCAGAATTGTGCTTTAAAGCAAACCAGTATAACAAAGTTCTTTCGAAAGATTAATTAATTCACATTACGAATACATGTATGTACACGAATGTACCTCTTAATTCTTGTCATTTTTATATTAATAAATAAAAATTAACCAACACTTAATAATTCGAAGTTTTATTTATTTTCTCTCACAAATTTCAAACCATTTGATTTGATTTTTTCGAATTAACGAGAGTCGACTGTAGTTATATTTGAAGAAATTCTTAAGGTTATGTTGTGAATTTTTGGAGAAGAATTTGGTTTTCATAATACATTGATAGACATTTATAGGAAACAAATTTTGTATCCTTCAAGTATTCATTCAATATTTTTAATTAATAAATTATATTTTCTTTGTATTCTTTTATACTTTTTTGGTGCTGTGTAATGAGTGTTAATTCTATATTTCTAATAAATTGAAACTGTGTTTTCTAAGACATTTATTTAATTAAATTTCAAAAAGTTTTAAAAAAAAATTTCTATAAAATTAAAATTTGTTTTGGTTATTGATGGTTAGGAATGAATCTGTGTGATATTTAAGATATTGTAATGAGCCTTCTATCGAATAAAAAACCCCTTTTTTATAAACTTATATAACTGAATATGGAGTAAACTTTCTGAAAGTATATTTATCTACACATTAATACATTTATTTATTTACATATTCCCTTATACATTTACTTGTCAAAAATCTGATACTTCTACATATTATACTTCAGTTCATTCATGTTCGTGTTCAGGTATTTATGGTATTATTTAATTTATATCTATTTGAATTAAAACAATGTCATAAAAAACAAATGTTGTTCTAGACAGATATTAATTTTATATTGATATATAAAATTTGAATATCAAAACACATTTAATCTGTTAGTCTCCTATAATTTTAATTTCAAAAATTTTATTCAAAAACTTTTAGGATTAAATTAATGTCTTATAAGCACAGCTTATATTTAATAGAGATATAAAATCAAAACTCATTATACAATATGAAAGGGAATAAATAACCCAACAAATATAAATTATCAATTAAATTTAATTGATAAATATTTGAAGGAGACAAAATTTTGTTTCTGATCTTACAATTATAAAAACGAATTCCGTTTCAAAAATACAGAACAATTTAAGAACTTCTCAAAAAATAATTTATTTGAAATATTTAAATAAGTTACTTCAAAAATCTCTCGAAAACATATATCACATCTTCAAAAAACAATTAGAATTCAGATAAGGTCTTCATCGGTCCTATATTTATTATTGTTGATATATATCAGGTGTTCTTTTAGAGTGATAGAACTTTCGATAGGGATAACTGTGATTTGAAGAAGGTAGAAGCCATGTTATTTTGACATTTCTGTTCAGTAAGCATTTACAAATCATCATGGAAAGACTCACGCCGCATCAATGTTTACAAATTGTTGAAATTTATTTTCAAAATCAGTGTTCTATTCGCCAAACTTATAGAGCATTTCGTGAAATTTATGGTTTACATAATCGTCCATCAGAGCAGCTTATTCGTCGAACTATCGATAGATTTCGGATTTTCTCTACTCGATGCAACAACAACAACAACAAGATAAAGAACTGTACGTACAGGGGAAAATATCGCTGCTGTAAGTCATAGTGTTAATGATGATCCAGATTTATCTATTCGTCGACGTTCACAACAATTTCGACTCTTTGCATCCACCACATGGAAAATTTTGCGTAAAGATCTTGGTCTACACCCATACAAGATCCAACTGGTTCAAGAACTAAAGCCACTTGACCATAATAAGCGTTGTTTGTTTGCTGATTGGGCCCTAGAACAGCTTGAATTTGATCCACTATTATATCGTGAAATTGTGTTTAGTGATGAAGCTCATTTCTGGTTCAACGACTATGTCAACAAGCAAAATTGCCGTATATGGAGTGAAAACAATTCTCAAGAAGTTCTACAGGTTCAATTGCATCCTGAAAAATGCACTCACTGATGGTGTGCTTTACACGCTGGATGCATCATCGGTCCATATTTCTTTAAAAACGATGCTGGAGCTAATGTTACAGTGAATGGTGCTTGTTACAGATCGATGATCAATGATTATTTGTTTCAAATTGGAATGGTATCGACCCAAAATTGTTTTGGTTCCAACAAGATGGTGCTACACCTCATGCTGGTACCTTAGCAATTGATTTACTGAAACAAAGATTTGCCAATAACATTATTTCGAGAAATGGTCCAATAAATTGGCCTCCAAGATCATGCGACATAACTCCACTGGATTATTTGTTTCAAAATTTGAATGGTATCGACCCAGAAGTATTTTGGTTCCATCAAGATGGTGCTACACCTCATGCTGGTACCTTAACAATTGATTTACTGAAAGAAAGATTTGGCGATAACATTATTTCGAGAAATGGTCCAATTAATTGGCCTCC
Source organism: Megalocaria dilatata (assembly GCA_034642435.1). NCBI lineage: Eukaryota > Metazoa > Arthropoda > Insecta > Coleoptera > Coccinellidae > Megalocaria > Megalocaria dilatata. Next base: position 14,705,324 of record CM067863.1, read on the forward strand.
AAGATCATGCGACATAACTCTACTGGATTATTTTCTTTGGGGTTATGTCAAGTCATTGGTTTATGTTGATAAACCAGAAACAATAGACGCTTTGGAAGCCAACATAACTCATGTTATTGATGAAATAAGGCCTGCATTACTCGAAAAAGTGGTCCAAAATTGGTATTTTCAAAACATAAATGTAATAAAATTATTTTTCAAATAAAAAAAAATTTGGCTTCAATCTTTGTTTGAATGTGTTTTATTCCAATTTATAGTTCTATCACTAAGAAAACACCCGATATATTTAGTTATATTATATTTAGTTCCTTCTTTTCAAATGACTATTAGAGCACTGATTTTCTGCAAAGTTAAAGCATCGACTTTCCTAAGACAGCAACTTCTTTGCCCGTGGCATCGACAGTCTATCGAGAAAATGGGAAGCGGTTCTTAAGTTAGCTTGTGAACTCGCTCCAAAATAAACAACCAAACATGTTTCTTATGAGTTTTTTGTTTCTTTTTTATAATAAAATAAAACACTGAGGATAATTACGCATTATCCCTGTTGTAGAATAATCTCGTTGGCAGTTTAATTGCAACAACTAACACTCTGTAATAAAACAACACTTGGTTTAAGGATGAACTGTATAATAGAAAAGATACTTACAACCTGCTTGTTACACAGACCGAACTAAACGAGGCAGAGTTTACTGAGTCGTTCATAGACCTTTACTCTTGATCATAGAAAAAAACATATTATACATAGAGTGAGGTATTCTTCTTAAACTTTTGGTATATATTCACAATAATCCCAATTGAGTTCTTCGTTCATTTTATATTTAGTAACCTCTCTTCAAATGACTACTAGTGCCGGCACTGATTTCCTGCAAGTTTTATCTGGAATATTTTTGTCCTGAATTCAAACTGGTAGGAACTGTTATATGGGACATCCTGCATATGGATTAAAATTAAGTAATTGCGAGAATATTGTTCCAGTAGCAATTTGTGAACATTTGCGCAAATATGCTTGGTTGTCGAAATATTCATTCATGTTTAAAGGGATATAAATAGAATATTATTATATTTGAAAAATTTATTTTATAATAATAAAGAAGCTTACTTAATTCTAAAAAATAAATAAATATAAATAAATCTTTCTTCATCAAAATCACTAATGAAGTTTCATGGTAAAAATACAACATTCAGCTTTTTCGCTAATTCTTGAAGAGTTCAACATATATTTACTTTGGTAAGAAAAAGGTATGTCTAGCCTTTTCAGAGATCAAAATGAGACCATATCGAAACTAAACAACGCATGCGTATCAAGCAATATTTGATATATTTTCAGAAATACGCCCACATTATAAGGCCTCGAAAAACTTCAAAACTACCACTCTAAAAGAAACACCCGATATAAAAGAATCACTCTTGTTTAGATACTGATCCACTCAAACTATTTGGGCAACGAAGAGGCAGATCGGCTGGCGTTTGCTGTTGACACGGTTGTAATTGCCAAAACTCCAGAAGATCTTCATATACTAATAAACGCCTTGTAAGATGTTACGTGCTGTCGATTTTTTTCTACTGAATGGAAGCGTGGACAAAAAGATAATAATAATAATAATAATAATAATAATAATAATAATAGTGCCTTTATTCATACATTTACAATATATAAACATAGGGCGAAGTCTAGCTTAAAGCTACTACACTCAACCCTGAAAAAAAAAAAAAAAGGGAAAAAAAAACAAAAGGATAGAAACAAAAATAAGCGAAAAAAAAATAAAATTAACGAATCAATTCCCTTGTGAGTAAACAAAACATATTTCATATTCATAAAATTTTCCTAATTTATAATTGGCTCGTCAAGAATTATGACTTCAAAATTTTTCTCAGTGAGCCCAAAGAAACGCCTTCACACGAAACTAAAAATTCATTATGTAACTTCACCGCATTGAAGGTGAAGGAGCGCTGAAACATGGCTGAACCAAATCTTGGCAGCATGAGCCCATGACCATGCCTAACGTCCACGCAATGAACATCACGTCTAAAAATTAGCTTTTCCCTCAAATACGGTGGAAGACAAGAACGTAAAATTCGATGAACCATAATCGCCAGGTGGAGCCGGAAAACATTCTCAACCCTAAGCCATCCCAAGCTGTTAATTCCGTCCCTTATTCCACTGTCATATTTCCTCAAACCGAAAACAAACCGGCAGCATGAATTCTGCATTTTCTGTAGTCTGCGCCTCTGCACGGAATCAAGGCAAGGGTAAAAAACCGTTAATCCATAGTTTAGTTTGGAGAGTTTCACAGAGATACTTGCGTGACTGAAAATCCAAACAATATCTCTGCCGATACAAAAGGCGCAATGCAAGGAAAGAATTCCTCAACAGCAACGAGACATGCTCCCTGAATCTCAACTGGCAATCGAAAAAGATTCCCAGGTTTCTACAGCAGGTGGAGGACGGAATTCTTTCACCGCCCATCTTGATCTTAACCACACCCTGAAATGTCCTGGGAAAAAAGCATATATAAAAACATTTTTTAACATTTATCTTCAAATTATTCATTTGGGAATAACGCATAATTAAGTCTAAATCCTCATTCAACCGCTCGACAGCCTGAGAAACAGAGGAGGGATGAAAAGAGAGGCGAACCTGAGTGTCATCACAATAAAATGGGTGGATGCGAATCTGACCACTTTATGCATGTCAGCCACATATATAAGGAAAAGCAGAGGGCCAAGAACAGATCCTTGTGGCACCCCTGAAGTTATAGGGCAATAATCTGAATATGTATCACGCAATTTAACGCACTGATGCCTATCAAAAAGGTAAGACTTGAAAAATTTCAGAGCAGTTTCATCAAAACCAATATAAGTTAATTTAGCACAAAGCAGCTCATGGTCCAGGGTATCGAATGTCTTTGCGAAATCCAATAAGGTGAGAATTGAGGCATGTCCCCCTTCCAAAGATCCCAAAATATCATCAGTGATGTTCAGCAGAAGAGTGGTAGTACTGTAACCCCCCCTGAATCTATACCCTGAGATCTGTACCAGGAGGATAGAAACATTTGAAATACGTAGAATATTGAGAATATCGTGAACAGAGAGATTGACGAATGTGGAGGTTTTTCGAAGAATGCACATAGAGAAAGGATTGGTAGTTACTATTAAAAAGCGCAAACTGCAATGCCTGGGACATGATATGAGGGGAGATAAATACCAGTTGCTGCAACTGATTACCCAGGGAAAGATAATGGGCAAAAGATCCATAGGAGGAAGAAGAAACTCATGGTTAAAGAACTTAAGAGAATGGTACAATTGCAACAACTGCCAACTGTTTAGATCTACAGTATCAATAATACGCATAGCTTTGATGATAGCCAAACTTCAGAACGAAGACGGCACCTTAAGAAGAAGAAGATATAGCAATAACTACAAGTTAACTTATAAACTCCAGATTTATAGCGCGCTTGTTCTAGATAACAGGATTTGTCCAATTTTCTGATATTTACAGATTTTGAGCCAAAAATATTCTCAAGTGAACAGGTTAAACTGATGCAGAATACGCGCCTCCCATGATATTGTAGCTTGACGCACTGCGGGCGCTTGTCTTGACTAAGACCCTAGTTTCATCCCAGTGAAATGGAGGGTTAAGTCTTGATGCCTAAAGCATTGTCACTCGCGCCAGTCACTAGACCCATGTGGTGGAGTGCGTTATGTAGCATACTGCGTTTCCTCGGGAGGGTGGAGGCCCTAGGGAATTATTCGTACAACCTGGACACCCAATTGATGTTGAACTTGAGGGGACAGTGCTTGAAAGTCCGCATGCTGGGCTAGAAGGGTATTCCACCTATCTGTCCGCAGAAACTCATGTTCAGGATATCTCGAAAAGTGCTTCAGGGTTTAGCAGGACTTGATGGTTCGACCGGCCTCGTCCTGAACCAGGATCGATTGCGATACGTTTCTTTGGTTTGTAGATCTCGACGATACGGCTAAACTGTTGGTGCTTGAAGCCAGGATCAATTGAAAGAACGGTTCGTGGTTCTTGACGTACACGCCGGATTGACGCTGCTCGTACCAATATCAATTGAGGCATTAAATCTTGAGACTATCTTGGTTCATGGGACTGCGTTCACGTGGGTGGATAAGAAGCCCCTTCAGCGAGTGAATTGCGTCAGAAAACAACTCGGGTACTGACACTGCAGAGCCAGTAGAGGTTAGACAGTGCTTCACTGCTACCAGTCACGTTGCAGGTTCTCGGACTGAAGCCGAAACTGGAAGCTTGGTGGGTTCAACTCTTCGGAGTGGTTCTCGCAAATGCACGATGATAAGGCGTAACCCTTATCACACTTTCTGCTTCCTGGGCAGATTATGGAGACTGCTGAGTAATCACCTGGTGAAAGGGTCACATGCCAGTAACTTAACCAGTAGAATTAACGATAATGCAGAATACGAGGTCAAATGTAAAATTGTCCGATCTGACCATGAACACTTTTTTTTTCGAACGGAAAGAGCTACTTTCAGAGTTGGATTGGTGTCTATGTATCTCTGTTTGTTCATTAATGGGTAAACTCAGTTCAGTGGTTTTGCAGGTATTCTCATTTGAAACTTTTTCTCGTTCCTATTTTCCCAATAGTTGTGAATTGTATGAGATGGATTTCCAAATTGAGTAAGATATAAAATACCGACGTGAAGAATCATGCATAATTCCGTAAAGATAAATAGCAAATTTTTTCTCATCTTATTTCGGAAAAAAGTATGAATAGTATATTATATGAAATTTTGTTTAATATATTAATTGTCCATTCTTTTTTTCCAAAATGTAACCATCCGGATCAAAGGGAGAAGGATGGAACCCTTCAAACATATATTTTTCATTTTCATGAAATTTTTCATATATTCGGAAAAACGTTTCTGAAATGACCAAAAATGACGTTTATTTAACTTCACGTCAGTGCTTTCCTCGAATTTCATTACGATTGAAACCGTTGTTCACATCTATGGGCTTCATAATTTTTATTTCAGTTTCAATGTTATTTTTTAATAAGGGACTAATCAGTTTTTCAAATTTCCAAAGTGGCTCCTCTTGATCAACAGACCCATTTTTTTGCTAATTGAAAAATGACGGTGGTTATGTACCTTGCTAAGCATATAATTAAAGTCATCCTGTAATTTGTATTTATTTCAGATATCTTTTATTTTTCCATATTTTTTCGGTTATAACATAGTTAACTATCAGTATGCGATTATTTCATAGTAATTGCTGCAATAAAAAAGGCTCTCACGCTTATATTTCCAAAAACCATTATCAGCATATGTTTTGTTTCGAGGTTTTTATAAGGTTGTTCGGAAAGTAATTTTGTTTTTTTCCGACAGGGGATTTAATTTTATTTTTTCGAACCCAACATAACTTCACATTTAAGCCGCATAATCATTATATATTTTGAGAGCTGATATAGCAAGGTAAGTGTGTGAAAAAGTTCAATTATTTTTACGCCGTAGTTTTTGGTTGCTGCCCTTAAATGTAGAGAGCAATAAGCAGCATTTTCGTCATATTGTACTTTTTTACTGAAGAAAAGGTAAAAATGCTGTTCAAGGCAGAAAAAAATTAACAGATATGTATGGAAAAGATGTGTTGACAGAACGCCAGTGCCATAACTGGTTTGCAAAATTTCGATCCGGTAATTTTGATGTCGAAGATGCCCCACGTTCCGGAAGGCCGGATGAAGCTGATAAAGACATTATTTGATGCAAATCGGCGAATAACAACACGTGAGAGGTTGAATTTATAGAATTCGAATGTTTATGACCACTTGAAAGGCCTGTGTTTAACCTCGAAGCACGATATATGGGTCCCCCATGTTCTCACGCAGATAAATTTGTATTGCCGCATTGATGTCTGTGATTCGCTTCTCAAACATCACGAAAATGATCCATTTTGGAAGTGCATCATTACTGGGGACCAAAAATGAGTTGTATACAACAATGTCAAACTCAAGAGATCATGGAGCAAAAAGATGAACCGGCTCAAAGCATTTCGAAAGCCAATATCCATCAAAAAAGATGATGCTGTCTGTTTGGTGGAATTTTAAAGGAATCGTGTTTTTGAGCTTTTACCGTGTTTTTGAGCAACACTAGATTTGATTCGGAAGTCTACTGTCACCAGCTGGACAAACTGAATGATGCACTTCAACAGAAAAGGCCAGAATTAATCAGCAGAAAAGGTGTAGTGTACCACGAAGAGAATGCTTTCTTTATTAGTTCATAAATTTCCATAGTTGATTTCAAAAGTGTTTTCTTCTCTTTCCTGAGATGAAACCCATCTCTTCAACACGATTTCTCTTATTGTTATATTTTGAAGTTCGTCAGGTGTGAAAAATTCCTTTGGCAAAGTCACTGAGCAAATAAGAAGTTCTTTACCAGCAGTCTCGCACATTCTTTGAAATCCTATCAAATTAACGGTGTTGATAGGTTCCTCATTATTGTGATTTTTGATCATAACTACATATGATGCATGATAAAATGGTGGACCTTCTTTATAGAGCAAATATTCCCCACCAAATTTCATTCCAGGCTTGACTACCAAATTTTTACTCCTGAAATGATAATAAACTGCATATTTCCTTTGGAAAAATAAATCACTCTCACTGAATAATTGCCATGTTTTAGAAACAGTCAAATTCTCATTTTCGTAGTATACATTCTGTCAAGAAAGTACCGGGAATTATCGATTTAAATCTGGCGGGGCAATGAGGCAGGTAAAAATTTTTTTTCCTAGGTTGGTACCACTGTCCTTAATTACTATGCCAAGCTTGAGCGGGATCTGTCAACTAGTGTGTTTGCAACAGCTGATTAAGTCAGTCGATGTCAGAGTGCGTGCCGATTTTCACTATGGGCGATTACGTTGAGCAAAGAATTTGTTTAAAGTTTTGTGTTGCAAATGAATTTTCGTGTGCCGATGCATTGAAAATGTTGCAAAAGGCCTTTGGTGATAATGCTCTATCGAAAACTCGTGCATATCAGTGGTACAGAGCCTTCAAGGACGGTCGTGAAGTGGTCGCCCATCGACGGCTTCGATCGAAGATAACGTCGATAAAATTAAGGAAAGGGTGCTGGAAAACCGTCGTACCAGCTTGAGAGAGATAGCACATGATCTTAAGATATCCCACGAGTCCGCACATACGATTTTGATTGATATTTTGGGCATGAGAAAGGTGGCCGCACGACTCGTACCGAAAGACCTGAATTTTCTTCAGAAACGTCATCGCGAACAGGTTGCTTCAGACATGCTGGATCGCTGTAATTCCGATTCTACATTCATGGAACGCATTATAACTGGTGATGAGATCTGGGTCTACGAGTACGATATGCAAACAAGCAATCATCGGAATGGGTGGCAAACAATGAGCCGAAACCGAAAAAACCACGCCAAAGCCGCTCGAAAATGAAGGTGATGCTCATTGTTTTCTTCGATATCCGTGGCGTGGTGCACTACGAATTCGTTCCAGAGGGTCAGACGGTAAACAAGGAGTATTACCTAGGCGTTATGAAACGTTTGCGTGAGCGTATCCGTAAGAAGCGGCCAAATTTGTGGGCGAACAACTCATGGATTTTGCATGACGATAACGCGCCTTCTCACCGAGCTACGATTGTGACTGACTTTCTCGCCAAAAACTCAACAAACGTGCTTCAGCAACCACCGTATTCGCCGGATTTGGCTCCCTGTGACTTTTTCCTCTTCCCAAAACTAAAATTGCCCCTTCGTGGCACCCGTTTTGAGTCGATTGAAGCCATAAAACAAAATTCGGCGCGAGAGCTAAAGTCCATCCCGGAAAGCGCCTATAAAAAATGTTTCGATAATTGGAAGTGTCGTTGGCATAGATGTATTGGAGCAAATGGAGCCTATTTTGAAGGCGACCCAATAAATTTTGACGATTAAATGTAAAAATGTTGTTTTAATTGAAAATTCCCAGTACTTTCTTGACAGAGTAGTATTTTTCTGAAGATTCTTTTTAAAATGTGTTTCAGTCTTTCGTTTCTGCATCATAATTGGGTTTGAGACTTTGGATGTTCTCTATCATTATTTACAGATCTGGTGTATTTCAATGTATTGGGTTTCTGTTTCAGTTACCCTTCTAATAATGTTCAATATCAAATTGCTTAAAAAAATCACCGAATTTGAAATTTTCAACTAGGATGTTTAGAGAACAAAAAATCCTTTTAAATAAAAGACATCCGCCATCTTTTTCCTAATGAAAATAATAATTGAGGGTTGTTGCTACCCACAGGTGGTCATTTCGGAACAATGTCGTCATAGGAATTCTTTCTTCCTAGTATAGAACTTGAAAATTATTTTTGGATTCTTCAAAACTTTTAGGTTCTTGAGTTTAGGCGGTTCAATATCACCTTTTAACGTTAAGCTCAATATTACATTATTTCATGATTTTGAAAATTTTAATCGGGTTATGCAGAAAACATATTAGGAGTACAAATAAGTTTCCGCTGTTTTATTGTAGATGGCGCGGCACGGAGTTTCGGTTAGTTTTCGCAGATGATAACCGGCTTAAAAAATAGTTTGGACATTCAAGAACAACATAACCTATTAATATCATTGATTTTATATAGGTAAAATATAATTTTTATAAGTTGAAAATGTCAAAATTTGAGCCAAGTAAACGTCATTTGCGGGAAATATTAGTTTACTTCTTTAATTTAAAGAAATCTGCTGCTGAGGCGCATCAATTGCTCGTAGAAGCATATGGTGAGGGTGCTTTGAGTGAGAGAACGTGTCGAGAGTGGTTTCGAAAGTTTGAAAAAGGTGATTTCGACGTAGAAGACAAAGATCGCAGTGGACAGCCAAAAATTTACGAGGATGCAGAATTGGAGGAATTATTGGAGGAAGATTCATCTCAAACACAAAAAGAACTTGCTCTAACATTAGAAGTCACTCAGCAAGCAGTCTCACATCGTTTAAAATCATTAGGAATGATTCATAAACAATTTGTGTTAAAAAACGGCGGAAACTTATTTGCACTCCTAATAAATAACATTCAAATTAACCGACACTCGGCTTCTCTTCCCTATTAAAAAAATGTTGATGCCACCTTCATGCGGGTGGTTTTTTCGGAACACACTCATGATGGAAATTCGTCCCCCTCAAAATAAAAGTTGACCTTTTTTTTAAAATCTTCGATAATTTTTCGTTTCTGAGTTCTGGAGGGGGTCAAATTTTCGCTGGGACACCCTGTATAAACCAGTGTTTGCAATGCCAAAAAGTGTACGGTAACTTTGTGTGTATTATCCGTAATATTTCCAATGATTCATGAAGTGGTATGAAAAAAATAATGGATGATAATCATTTGATTTTAATCATACACTCGCAGTCACTTACGCTCAATAACCATAAAAAAATCAATTACGGTGCTAAAAATTAATATTAATTAATTGAATTACGTATTGTTAATATTTTATGTCCCTCTCAACAGTGACTAACATGAATACTAATACTATTACATATGTACTGGATTCATTTTTTATAGTTATTCATTTTGTCTATGTCAATATTTTTTCAAACTGTGGTGACGGTTTAATTGGTCTTCCCATGATTCAACTTATTTCCTGAGAAAACAGAACCGTATTTTGTGGGTAAGTCATGCTTAGAAGGTGCTTTTAGTTGTTTATACAAAAGAAATTCTAGAATGCATCATAAAAAGAGTGTGATCGTTTGAAGCATTTGATTGATTAGGTTATAACGATTATAAACTAGCTGCACATGCATAAAATGCCTTCTTCAGCTCAAATTATCGAAAGGCTAGACGTGACGTCAAAACGAGATGTGGCAGATGTTTTAACAAATTTCTAGAAACTTTTGAGGTCAAATCCTTGTACTGGATACATGCTCAATGCCGGTCCTGTTCGCAATGCTCAATTTATCCAATATGTCAATTGTTCCGTGCTCATCAAGCTTCCGCTCATATCATCTTGATATGACGGAATACATTCCACTTGAAACGCAAGAGAAACAGAAAAAAAGTTCTAGACGAAGGGTTCCAGTCCATTAGGTGGGTACAGCTTCTCAATTTTCTCTTCTCGGAGCATCTTGGGATTGAAGAAACTGTACAGTATGCACTGTTGTCGAATGCTCAGTAAAATCTTAAATGTAATTCACCCGATTTTTAATAAATGACTCAAATTAAAATTCAGCCAACATTAATTAACGGTTAATCCAACATTAATTGATTTTGTACACCTAAAACTTGGAGTCGAATGAATCAAAAATTCTAGCCGCAAAAGATAGATCTACACTAATTTGCAACACGTTGAACTATATCGGATAATTCCTGAATTCAACACAATAAAAATTAAATTTCACTCCTTGAGAACTGAAACCTGCCATATATTCATATGATCTTAATCGTAAGAAAATATCTAGTAATGGTTGAAATTCATTGCGGACGACTGTAGGTAAAAATGCTAATTTGATAACGAAAAAACCTAAAACATATTGGGTTAGGTTTATAGCCTAATTATATCAGTTATGTAAAAAAAAATGGACAGAATCGGCTCAACGAGTCCTGAGTTATTCCCATTTAAAATTATTTAATTATTTTCCAAAATACAAATCCGATCGAGTTCAAATTCAGTATGTAGATTAGACTGATTCAAAAAAATCGACTAATTTTTTTTTCTTATTTATATCGAAAATCGTCTTCGTAATGGTAAAAGAAAAATACTGTGAAAGTTACAGCTCTTAATATTAATATTAAGAGGTGCCGCATCGTGAATTTCCATTTCCCATTTAAATAACATGGGAAGGATGATCGCTTGGACTTTGGAATTTTTTAACTCTCGGTAGAGATAATCTTTTGAAATGATCGAAATAGATTTTGATAGAAAATTCAACGCTCTACAAAAATGGTCTCCTACAATTTTTTGATATATTTATTTTTTGAAAAGTTATTTAACGTTAAAGTTGGATTGATTAGAAATTTTTATATTTTTCTCATTTTCCGAGGCAACTATTAACTTTATGAAAAAATTTTATGGAACATTATTTGTAGAAAATTCAATTTCCTATAATTTATCTCCAAAACAGTTCTTGATATTTCTTAAAGATCATAAATCACCTGCAAAAAACAAAAATTTCTTTGAATAAATGTAATTTTACTTCTTAAAATCAATCATTACACTTCAATAAATAGATTTTCAACTAAAAAATTTATTGTTTATTATAATCAAAATAACATATATCGTTACACTAAAAGATTTCAACTACAATTGGGCAATTTTTTAAATTACTATAAACAATAAATTTGTTGGTTAAAAATCTATTTATTGAAGTGTAATGATTGAATTTAAGAAGTAAAATGACATTTATTTAAATAAATTTTTGTTTTTTGCAGGTAATTTATGATCTTTCAGAAATATCAAAAACTCTTTTGGAGATAAATTATAGGAAATTGAATTTTCTACAAATAACGCTCTATAAATTTTTTTCATAAAGTTAATAGTTGCATCGGAAAATGAGAAAAATATAAAAATTTCAAATCAATCCAACTTTAACGTTGAATAACTTTTCAAAAAATAAATATATCAAAAAATTGTAGGAGACCATTTTTGTAGAGCGTTAAATTTTCTATCAAAATCTATATCGATCATTCTAAAAGATTATCTCTACCGAGAGTTAAAAAATTCCTAAGTCCAAGCGATCCTGGTTCCCATGTTATTTAAATGGGAAATGGAAATTCACGATGCGGCACCTCTTAATATTAATATTAAGAGCTTTTACTTCACAGTACTTTTTTTTTACCATTACGAAGACGATTTTCGATATAAATAAGAAAAAAAAAATTAGTCGATTTTTTTGAATCAGTCTAATGTAGATGCAAAATAATGATCCGATGGCTCATGCGTAATTTATTGAAGATAAAATACGAGATTTTTTCCACTTTTAAATCTTTAAAAATGAACGTTGAAACCCGCAATTATATCTAGAGCGTGTCCCAGAAGTGGCGTCAAGCCGGAATCAGATAAGAGGTTGTTAAGCCATAATAATTATCAGAAAAATATAAAAGCAAATCCAAGTCCGTTAATTTTCAAATTGTATTGCACTTTTTTTTATTCAATAAAATGCACACCCTCTGATGATTTTTGAACTCCGTTGCTACAACTTTTCACTTTTTTCAAATGTTATTTTTTTTTGTTATCCCGAATAGTGCTTCTGTAACCTGTAATCTTCAATTCTAAGCCAATTGCTCCAGCTTGGAAAATAATGTCACTTTTTGCCGAACCAAGTATTCAAAATCAAAATTTCGCCCAACTTCAATTGACTGTACTGGAAAAAATTGTACTACATCAGTTTGGCAAGTTACTTAAAAAGTTAGCACCTTTTATAAGGATCCATCTGCCCAGATATTCTTCATTTAGACATTCTCTAACTGAGACGGCATAATGCGCTGGGCAGCCATCTTGATGAAACCATATTTTTCGGAAAATACTAAGTAACACGTCTTCAAGTAAATTGGCAACTGATTTCGTAAAAACTCTAAATAAATTTCAGCATTTAAAATCTCTGGCAACTCAAAAGGTCCTATGACTCTTCCGTTAAAAATTCCAGTCCACATGTTCACTTCAAAACAATATTGAGATCTATCTTGTCTCATTAAATTCAGATTTTCTACGTGCCACTCGTTTAAATTGTGTAGGTTCATGTAACCATCTTTTCTAAATGTTAATTCATCCGACCACAAAAATTTTTCTAAGAATTGTGGGTCTTCCCGGTTCTTTTGTAGCATGGTTTGGCAAAACGCAACCCCAGGTTCATAATCCCGAGGTAACAGAGCTTGTACTCGCTGTACATGGTATGGGTGGAGCTTATGTTTTCTCAATAGTCGGTGAGCTGTACTTTTGGGCACTCCTGTGCTTCGCTGAATTTCACGTATCGAAGTACTTGGATCTTCCTCAACTTGTAGCAACAGGAGTAAAAATTATCACAGGGTGTGCATTTTCTCGAATAATCAAAAATGCAATATACTTTGAAAAGTACATGACTTAGATTTTTGTAAATATTTTTCTGATGACTACTATGACTCACCCTGTTACCCGATTCCGGCTTGACGTCGACTTCTGGGACAGCCTGTATAAGCAAACTTCAGCCAGCTCAAGTTAACCAGTTACGGATCGAACTTAAAAAATTAGAACCAGTGTTCGAATCCAGGCGCACCGTGATTTTTTTAAATGCGCAAAAGCTTCCAACTTGATGTCAGTGTTTTTTAGATTTTTTATGACAATGCACCGTAAGCCTGATGTAAAATTTTCAGTGCTTGCGCATAGATCATTCCATTTGCAATGCAATATTCAAGAAATTCTTTGTTTATGTAATATAAGGTTTGACACGAAACCTTAACGCTTTTTTATCAGGATTTCGTGGTTAATTCTCATGACAAATTTACTAATTCGTACATTTATGTCGGGGAAAACATTATAAAACGTCAAAATTTCCGAAAATAAAAAGATTTTTTCATGCTTCTCTGTGAAAATTTGTTCGATTAATTATTGCGCGCTTGTTCCAGGGAACACCCTACTTTCCTTTCGCTCAAATGTCTGTCATTTCAGAATTTTGAGCCGAAAATGGTCTTAAGCGCACTGATGAAGAATCCGAGGCCAAAAGTAATTCCGACCGGTCTGCCGATAAACACACTTACTTTCGATCGTAAAGAGCTATAAACTTGAAACTTTCAGGAAAGATTTGCAGTCTGAATATCTCGACGAATTTCATTTATAGGCAAAGTCGGTTCAAAAGTTTCGCAGTTATTCACATTTGAAAATTTTTCATATTTTTCCCAATATTTTTTGAATAACAGATTTGATCGATCTGAAATTTGGTGTTAAGAAGAACAATAATAACACGCATGTTTGTTCGAAATTTCGTGAGTATCGTATGATTAGAAGTTTAAAAAAATGTTTTGTGAGAGGATCAGTGTTGAGCGCTACCTTAAGCACTATAACTTTCGAACGAAAAGAGATAGAGACTCTAAACTCTCGGGGTAGGTTTTGGACGTGAATATCTCAGTGCAATTCATTATTATTAGGAGTAGAAATTTGTTCGTGCGGTTTTGATAACATATGTCGCTACTAGTTCATCATTACATTGTTTCATCTGACAATACCTTCATTTTGAAGTATCCTTGTAACATTTTAATATTTTTCCGCTGATAAATTCCATCTCATTTCGTTCATGATTTCGTGGAGATATCGAAGTCGCAAGTGCACGTTAAGGGTTTCGTTAGTATAAATATTCATATATCTCATGTCTGCAATTTTGTCGAAAACAATGAAGCCGAATTTTATAGTTATTTCATTGGAGGAACTCGATATTTTTTGAAATTGGAGGTTGTCAAAATTAGACAAAGGCATTCAATTGAATCGGTCCTTACCTGATGGAAATTCATTTTAATTAATTAAAAAATGAAGAATGTTTCCAGAACTCATGTGAACGAATCGGTCCTCACTTGATGGATATTCATTTTAATTAAATGAAATGAAAAGAAAATTTTCACTATTCAAATTATGAAATATTCTTAACCATTTCATTTAATCATACATAATTAAACGAATGAAGTATGCGGTGGACCCTAGGAGGAATATTATAACAATTTTATTTAACAAATTCACACAGTTTTAATGTGTCACAGTTTATTCAGAATCCTGACACGTGTTTCGATCTTTCAACCATCTTCAAATGAGTACAAAAAGTAACTTAACTTTAAATTGAAAAAAGGTTCTTTTATTACACTCAGGACATCTGTGTATTTTTATAGCGCATGAAAATGACAGCATCCAATATGTGACCCCAAAGAATATTGGGGAATTTGTCAAATTCTCCTTTTTCTCAATGGCTTTTGTGGTTGAAAGAATCTCCAAATAGTCCATGAATTTAGCCATTTTAAAATACTGAACTGTTTCAGCCGTTACTATTTGGTAGTTGATCATAATTAAAACAAGTTGTAGAAATTACTATGTTTTACTACCAATCAATTGATATTTTACACATTTAATTGTGACTCGAGTTTCGGGAATTAACTATCCATTCTTCAGACAACTCAGTTGTCTGAAGATGGGATAGTTAATTCCCGAAACTTGAGTCACAATTAAATGTGTAAACAAGCTTGAATACTATGGGATCAGGGGTGAGGCTCTTGACCAGATGAAAAGTTATCTGACAAACAGGATGCATAAAACAAGCTTAGGAGGCAGGTTTACTTCTTGGGAGACTGTGAGTCATGGTGTACCGCAGGGTTCTGTGTTGGGTCCCCTTTTGTTTGTGATATACATGAATGATTTGCCAGCTAATGTGAAATCAGATCAAACCGTCCTCTTCGCTCATGACACTTCTTTTCTGAATAAAGGGATGGACAACCAGGAATTGGAAGAGAAAGACAAGAAGACACTAAAGGAAGCCCAGGTATGGTTCAGCGCAAACAAAATGATGATGAACAGTGATAAAACACAGAGACTAATGTTTGAACCAAAGATGTCTTCGGGCAATCACAAGAGGCTACTTGGTGTCTTTTTGCAATCAAATCTCAAGTTTTCATCTACATTGATGAAATGATTCCTAAGTTGTCAAGAGCTACCTATACAGTTAGAAGAATAACGCAAATAGCGGCAGTTGAAGCAGCCAAGATGACTCACTTCAGCTACTTTCATAGTGTCCTTAACTTCGGCATTCTTTTCTGGGGGGCTTTGTCTGAAAGTAAGAAAGTATTCATAAAACAGAAGCGGTACTGAGAATACTATCTGGTGTAAGAAGTAGATATAGGTGTAGAGAGCTATTCTCCAGAGAAAAAATTCTTACCGTGTAATGTACATCCATGATAATAAGAACAACAATAATCACAACTATGATACTAGAAACAAAAAAACCTTCATCATACCATACCATCGTATTAAAGTATCACAGTTAAATTTATGTCATCTAGCTAAAAAAATTTTCAAAAAACTTCCGTCCAGAATGAAGGAATTAAATTGAATAAAGCTTAAGAATGAACTGAAATGTCTCCTAATGAATAAAGCATACTACTCAATACATGAATACCTGAATGTTACTATTAAAAAATATATATTTTCATGAAATACGTTGTCTGGCCCAATTTCTTTATTTATTGTTTGTTTGACTAATATTTTGTTTTATATATTTTTTATTCA
The DNA here is from genome assembly GCA_034642435.1 of Megalocaria dilatata. Classification (NCBI taxonomy): domain Eukaryota; kingdom Metazoa; phylum Arthropoda; class Insecta; order Coleoptera; family Coccinellidae; genus Megalocaria; species Megalocaria dilatata. The sequence goes on from CM067863.1 coordinate 14,721,515, forward strand.
GATATACTTAAGTGTCTTTTTAGGCAAAATTGTACCTGACTTCCCATAAAATTTTTGATGGGTTAAAAATTTATTCATATTCTGTAATATGTACTTTATTCGAAATGAATAAATGAATTATCATTATTATTATTATTATTAAAATATCAATTTATTGGTAGTAAAACATAGTAATTTCTACAACTTGTTTTAATCAGCCTTTTTAATATAATAGTAAAGTGACATCTTTCTCAAAAAAAAAAAAGATTATTTTCTGTAGAATGTGCTGCAAAACCGCTTGATTACTGATTTTTCAAAATCAAAGAACATGATGCCTATTTTGGAAAACCAGAAATCAACCGGTTTTGCAGAACATATATATAGAAAATAATATTTTTTTAATGAGAGAGATGTCATTTTACTATAATATTAAAAAGAGAAAATTGATGGACTATTTGGAGATTCTTTCAATCAAAAAAGCCATTGAGAAAAAGGAGAATTTAAAAAATTCCCAAATATCCTTTGGGATCACCCCTGTATTGGATGCCGTTATATTTCCATGCGCCATAAAAATACACAAATGTCCTAGTGTAATAAAAAAACTTTTTTTTCAATTTAAAGTTTAGTTATTATACTTTTTGTACTCCTTTGAAGATGATTGAAAGACCGATACACGTGTCAGGATTCTGAATAAACTGTGAAACATAAAAACTGCGTAATTAATTGAGATTAGACCTATGTATACAACAATTCAATAATTCTTTAACAGGTTCTCGATCCTAGAACCTGTTAAAAAATGAATATCAAAACAATTAATGTCTTATAATAAGCACTGCTTATATTTAATAGACGTATGAAATCAAAATTTATTATACAATATTAAATGGAATAAAAAAACCCAACAAAAATAAATTGTTCATTAAAATTAAAAATTAACAAATAAGTAATACTGAATGTTTGGTTCCAAACATGGACACCTGAACTCGTCAGACAGGCGTGGTACTTATGTTTTGCCTGTAACAAAAATTTGACTAAATGATAACTAAATCTTTTTCAGAAATACACAACATTATTTAAAGAACTTCTCCAAAACTTATTAATTTGAAATATTTAATATGTTTAAATATTTAAATAAGTTACTTCAAAAACTCTCAAAAACATGTAGCACATCCTCAAAAACAATTAGAATTCAGATAAGGTCAGATGAGATAAGGTCAGTTCAAATTTGCATTCACAGAGTTTCCAGAAAGTGTTTGGTAAGATTACAAGTTTATTTATTTTTATTTTATTTGATTTTGTTTTTCAAATGTAAAGTTGAACTGACCTTATCTGAATTCTTATTGTTTTTGAGGATGTGCTACATATTTTTGAGAGTTTTTGAAGTAACTTATTTAAATATTTAAACATATTAAATATTTCAAATAAATTAGTTTTGGAGAAGTTCTTAAAATTATGCTGTGTATTTTTTAAAAAGATTTAGTTATCATAAATATAAGACCAGAAACTGAACATTTTGTCAAATGTTTGTTACAGACAAAACATACGTGCCATGCCTGTCTGACGAGTTCAGGTTTGGAACGAATCATTCAATATTACTTATTTTTTAATTTTTAATTTCAATGAACAATTTATTTTTGTTGGGTTTTTTTTATTCCATTTGATATCGTATAATAAATTTTGATTTTATACGTCTATTAAATATAAGCAGTGCTTATTATAAGATATTAATTTGATTCTAAAAATTTCAGAAAAAAAATTTTTTTTTAATTAAAATTGTAGAAGACTAAAAGATTAAATCTGCTTTGATATTCAACCGCTCCTTATTATATAATGTTAAAGAATTATTGAAATAAAAACTGTATATTTTTTAAATGAAAATATATATAATCGTTCGCTAAGGTCCCGTGAATTTGATCTCTGTTCTCAAAAGTCATAAAAAGGATCTGCATAACTGATAAAAATGATTATTTGGTCTATGTCGATTTAGTTAAATTTCCATATTTCTTAATTTTGAACATTCAATGTACGGAAGGAAGTGTTTATACTATAAATGACGTCCAATATGTGCTCATTCATTTAAGGTTCCGTAAAGGTGAAGTTTACCATAAATGTAAATTTTAATCAACTCTAAATGGGGTTGTGGTTTCCACCTGTATGTATTAATAGGGGTATAAGGGTACATATATAATGTGAAAATTTTCTTCGTGGTTTTTTGAAATATTACAGATAATAGCTGGATTAATTATCACAATATACAAATTTAATCTATATAATCTCTTAAAAACTTTTTAAAATTAAATCGAATAGATAAGATAAGGGAAACACTGTTTCCCTTAATATGCATATTAGAACTACCAACACATATGAGAGGTAGTTAACCAAAAAACAAAAAGTACTGACCGTGATCATCAAGAAACTATCATCCAGGTCAAGCCGGTTTCGAGTGGATATTCAGAAATATCAAATTCCACCACCAAAAAATGCACTCCACATAGAATTTAAAAAGGTTTTTTTAATTGCCCTTTTTAAAAAAAATAGATAGTACGTATTTCAGAAAAAAATATGAAATTCTTATCCATATTCTCCTCATTTGGAAGTTAGTTAGATGCTAAATAAAAACAATCAATAAAACATATTTTTTTTGAAATATTATAGATAATAGCTGGAATACTCTCCTCTACAAATTTAATCTGAAAAATCTCACAAAAACTTTTAAAAATTAATTTCATTAAAAGGTCCAGGAAACACTGTTTCAGACTTATAGAATTATCAACCAATACATGTGTGCGACAGTTAACCAAAAAAAAAAAAAAGAAAATATAAAATATTGACTCTGATCATTCTGTAAGCATCATCCAAGACAGCCTGTTTCGATTGAATATTCAGAAATAACAAATTTCATCACCAAAAACTGTCATAGAATTTAAAAATGTCATTTTTATTTTCTTTTTAAAAAATATATAGTACATTCTCCAGAAAGAGCATTTGAAATTATTAACCGATATTATAATCAGTCGAAAGTTATTTGGATGCCAAATCAAAACAATCAATAAAAAATATATCTGCATACCTTCATTTAAATTGAATCTTCATGTTGAATAGCATGCTTACGGGGTATTAGTGATATGGGGGGTTATTATCTAACTGAAGCACTAAAGAGATACAATATTTTCTTGACCAAAAGGCCAATTATATTTTCTATCAATTTCTTTATTCTATAGATTCCCTCCATTTTTTTGAAATTTTGTGCAATATTTCAACAATTTCATTATCTATCAAAATGGAAACTGAGTTTTCTAACACATTTTTAATTTAATTTTTTTAATCGAATAATAAGCACTGGATCACTGTTTATATATTTAAATTGGATATGAACCTTCATCAAGTATAAACTCAATTTTTTTAATGCAATAATTATAATATATATTTTAATTGTCTTATTTACTTGATGAAAATCCGTATTAAATAAGGTTATTCTGATTTTCACAATTTTTATTGTTAATAAGAAGAGGTTTTTTACTTGATAGAAAGATTATTACAAAATTTGAATATCAAAGCAGCCTCCTATAATTTTAATTTCAAAAAATTTTATTCAAAAACTTTTAGAATTAAATTAATGTCTTATAAGGACAGCTTATATTTAATAGACATATGAAATTAAAACTCATTATACATAATCAAATGAAATAAAAAACCCAACAAATATAAATTGTCAACTAATTATAGTATAGAATTAAATATAATTATAGTTATTTGGATTTTTATTCCATTTGATAATATATAATGAGTTCTGATTTATTATAATATTGAATATAAGCTGCACTTATAAGACATTACTTTAATTCTAAATGTTTTTGAATAAAATTTTTGAAAATTAAAATTATAGGAGGCTAACAGATTAAATCTGTTTTGATATTCAAATTTTTATTCTTATTTAATACAACAATGAAAATTGTGAAATTGTCATTATAAAATAAAACACTTGTTTACATTTTCTACTTTATTTTTGGTATTGACGTACGTTTCGTCTTTGCTAGAAAGACTTCATCAGAATACCAATGACAATTACAACTGATTTCTACCAAGCAACGGCCCAATCTATCATAAAAAATTGTGAAAATCAGAATAACCTTATTTAATATTATTTAATTATAATACAACCTATCTAGGACAGTTATTTACATGATTTGAAAATCAGAAATCTACCGCACAGAAAATGATAATTTTTTCAATGGAAAAGACGTAATTCCAGCACATAATATTCAAAAGGAGATTTTATCAATAGTTACATATATCTGCAAATTAAACTTATCCGCAAAAACTTTTCGTTAAGACCCGATTTGGATACTATTATAGGAGTATATTCTAGCGCCATAAAACTAAGAGGTAAATACTCGTAGGAATCGCTTGTTAGTTGAAATTTAGGTACTATTTATATCCCTCTCTAGATGGTCGTAATAAAGACCCAAACACGTGACAAGTTCCTGAAAAAATTGGAAAATATACAAATGTAGTGTTTTTTACCCAAATGTCTCTAATTTTGAGCCGAAAATTGTTTCAAACGGCTAGACAAAAGCAATTCTTCCGGCCGGTCCATTCTATAACTTTCGAACGAAAAAACTTAAGTTGGAAATGGGTTACTCTCATTTGAAATTTTATTTTTCAAACTAAGTCTTAAGACTCCTGCGTAATTTGAAGATGAATGACGAGAATTTTTTGATTTTTTTCCTATTTAATTTCCGCAAAGTGTATAAAAATTATTTGAAGTTTTGTTCAATATATTTTTATTCTTACTTACCAATATGTATCGATGCAAATCGAAGAAAAAAGAATGGAGCCTTTTAACTATGTATTTATCATTTTCATGAGATTTTCTGTTTTCTCAGGAAAACAAGTCTAAAATTGCAAAAGATAACGTTTATTTGACTTTCGTATAGCAGAACATAGAATTCCATATTTTGGGCTCTAGTTCCAGGAAACAGAGTGCATTCGTTTCGCCCAAATGTCACAAGACAAGATTGGATTCACTGATGAAGAACTCGAGGTCAAAAGTAATCTGTCCAGCCGGAGGTCCGTAAACACGATAACTTTCGAATGGAAAGAGTAAGAGCCTTGAAACTTCCAGGAAATGTTTGGGGTCTGAAAAGCGCGCCTTAGTTCGCTAATGGGTAAAATCGAGTCAACTGTTTCGGAGTTACTCACGTTTGAAGATTTTTCATATTTGTCCCAATAATTTCGAAACTGTAGATGCGATCGATTTGAAATTCAACATTTAGAGGAAGGATAATAGCGGACATGTTTGTGCGGAATTTTGAGAGGATCGTATAATTAAAAGTGTCAAAAACATATTTTGTGAACGGATTAGCGTTAAGCGCTACCTTAAACACTTTAACTTTCGAAGGGAAAGAGATCGAGACTTTAAACTTTCGGGGTATGTTTGAGGCCTGAATATCTCGGTTATTGAGCGAAATCAGTCCAATGGTTTCGTAGTTATTCACATTTGAAATATTTTATTCGTTTCATTAATAACATCCAAAGTACATATTCGATTGATATGAAATTTAGGGATTAAATGGATAATGGTAACTCACATATTTCTGCAAAATTTCATGAGGATAGTATAAGATCGTAACCTTTGGCACACCCCACTGATTGACGTTTTGCAAAAGCTGAACCCTTCAATGAATATATAAAATCTTCGAAATACAATTTGTTATTCAGTTTGAAAATGTAGTAAACACTACCAAACTCGAATCACTGTATATTCAGTAATAAAAAGTGATAGAAAACGTTATTTCTTTAAGTGAATTATGCACATATATATGTTGATTTTTTCTTAATATAGTGAGCTGCTCACATGACGAAATTTCGTTTACATAGTAACATCTTCAAATGCTTATAAACAACTGGTCTATAATATAGTAACAATGTACTTGAATGGTTTCTGTATTGAAAAAAGTATACAATAAATTGGTTTTTTTTTTACTTTTTAAAACCATCGGGTCCCTCGATGAATTAGATAACTCAGTTTTTTCATTCAATAAATTCTCCGAATTTCTTAATCCGTTCATTTCTTTCTTAACTTTCTAACAGATTCAGTTTTAGACCCTTATTTTCTTTATGCAAAATCATATTCTCTTTTATTAGATGTTTCGCACACAAATATTATAATCTAATTTATTGTTGAGGAAAGAGCGAAGGTGTTCCTTTATATTTTTCTATTGTTTTCTGGCTGTCATACTGTCTATGCATGAAAATATCAGCTAAAAATGAATAATAAAATGATAAAACAAGGTTTTTTCTTGAAAAAAGGATTATTACAAAATTTTAAATATCATACAGATTCATTCTGTTAACCTCCTATAAATTTTAATTTCAAAAAAAATTTTATTCGAAATCTAAGAATAAAATGAAATAAATGTCTTTAACACAAATTGAAGAAATTACTATGTTTTACTACTGAGTTTTCTGATGATGGGATAGTTCATTTCCCGAAACTCGAGTCACAAGAAAATGTGTAATATATCTTTTTTTGGTAGTAAAACATAGTAATTTCTATAATTTGTTTCAATTATGATCAACTACCAAATAGTAACGGCTGAAACAATTCCATAAATGTCTTTAGAAAACACTGTGTAAATTTAGTAGACCTATAGAATTAATACTTATTATACAGTACCAATGGGAATGAAAGAAGTTCAAAGAAATATAAATTGTCAACTGAAAATTATTAAATAATTACTTGAAGAGTACAAAATTTTGTTTCGTTCCTTCTTTTATGAAAACTAAATTACTTTCGAAAAATGCAAAACATAACCTCAAGAACTTCTTCAAATACAACTTGCTCAAAATAAGTTCCCTTAAAAAAATTCCTAAAACATGTAAAACATCTTTGAAAAAACAAGTTAGAGTTATTACAACGGTAAGCTTCATATTTAAAAAATAAGAATAATTAACAAAAAATATCTTACCAAACCAACTGAATGCTGTTTACTGGACAAACACCAGAATGATGTGAAAGGAACTTATTTTCAGCAAGTTGTTTTTGAAGAAAATCTTGAGATTATGTTTTGCATTTTGGAAAGGAATTTAGTTTTCATAAAACAAGGAACGAAACAAAATTTTGTACTCTCCAAGCATTTATTCAGCAGTTTTCAGTTGACAATTTAGATTTCATTGAATTTCTTACATTTCCTTTGGTACTGTGTGATAAGTATTATTTCATATGTCTACTAAATTTGCACAGTGTGTTCGAAAAACATTGATTTTATTTAATTCTAAAAGTTTTTGAATGAAATTAAAATTTGTAGGAGGTTAACAGAGTAAATCTGTATGATTTTTAAAAAAAGCTAAAAGTGGATTCAAGGGGCCTCCATAATTAAGGCTTCTGTCTAACTGTACATAATTAAAACTGAAATAATTCTGATTTAAGAAAATTTTTAGTAAATGGATATCTGATTTTATTACCCAATTGACTTTTTTTTTCGAATAGTATTTCTTCAATAACAGTTATTACGTCTTCAGGTGGTACATTAGGAAAAAAATTTACAACTTCATATGAGATTAATTTTGTAATGGGTGGTATGTTTTATGTAAAATTGTGGTTGAAATTTTCAAAAAGTTCTGATGATACTTATAAGGAATTCATAAATTTTGTATGCTAGTGCTGTATACTATGAAACTATTGGTCTTATTGGGTATTCTATTTTGTGGATTTTTATTGAGGAATAAAGTTGTGACACCTGAGGGTTCATTTTCACAAGTTTATTCATATCTTCCTGTTTGATTTTACTATTAGTTCGTTTTAATATTGATTTGATTTTCTTATTGATTACTTCTGTTGGGTCTTTTCGCAGTGTTTTAAAATAACATAAATAGAGGTTAATACTTGATAGAAGGTATATAAAATTATTTAAATATTTTAATATTAGCCTTCTACATATTTAATTTCAAAAAATTATATTTAATAATTATAACTTCAGGAATTAAATTAAAATAATGCCATATAAGTACCACTTATATCAAACGACATACAAAATAAACATTCATTATAAGACATCTAAATGATATAACAAAATCCAATAAATAAAAATTGTTAACTAAAATTCCATAAATCAAATATTTTGAATAGACAAAATTTTGTTTCTGCTGACCAATCTTATGAAAACAAATATCTTTCAAAAATGTTTAACATAATCTTAACAATTTCATCATAAAACTATCTTACTTAGAATATTCAATATTATTGGATATCTAACTAAGTTACTTTCTATAAAATCTCAAGATATGTAAAAACATTACTGAAAAACAAGTTTTAAGAGAGACTTTGCTTGGTCAGTATTCAAATAATTCATATTCAATAAAATATAACATCAATCAACAACAAATATTTACTCACCCTTCAACAATTTAGAAAACTTCTGGTAAATACTGAAGAATTTAAATGTAGTGTAAGGTTAAGTTACAAATAAATAATTCTGTGGTTTAGCCTTGATCTAAAAGATTGAAAGAATCTGTTATAGTACAAGGACTTTCTGTATAAAGAATGTTAAGGAAACCAAATAATTATATATTATGAATAAATAACATAAAAAGAGGTTAACACTTGATAGAAGGTATATAAAATTATTTAAATATTTTAATATTAGCCTTCTACATATTTCATTTCAAAAAATTTTATTTAATAATTATAACTTTAGGAATTAAATTAAAATAATGTCATATAAGTACCACTTATATCAAACGACATATAAAATAAACATTCATTATAAGACATCCAAATGATATAACAAAATCCAATAAATAATACTTATATGACCTTATTTTAATTTAATTCCTGAAGTAATAATTATTAAATATAATTTTTTGAAATTAAATATGTAGAAGGCTAATATTAAAATATTTAAATAGCAGTGTTTTAAATTGTCTTTTTTCAATGAAATGTATTAGCAGTATAAAGTATTTTATCTATTGCCACTATCGTATTATCTTATCTGATTTTGTGAAAATAACACTTTTTCTGCTTTTTTTTCAAATCGTTTGCTAGTAGTAATTTTTTATTTCGTTCCATTTCATAATTCAGTGCTCTTCATCATTTTTTTTATTGGAATTATTCTGGTATTTCAGAAAAATAACGCTCTACCATTAAAATAACTGAAGATAAAATTGACGTAGTCAGGCCGACAACACCGGGTGTTGTTGATAGCGACCCAAATAAATAAATAGTCGTTCTAGCCCTCCAACAGGCACCAATAGCATTGCGGTTTCATAGGGCTAGGCTTATGGTCCAGGCAGGCTCCCATTGTACTTCATGTTACGATATATCGAATAAAGTACACGACATGAATGGAACGATTGTCGAAGAGAACGTTCGAAAGCTAAAAGGAATATTGCCTCAAATGCATCACATACTTCACAGATGCAGTATGCAGTTGCAATTCACGACCGAAAGCAATATCTTCAGATCGTCTGCGAACGAGCGATTTCTTTCAATGAGTGTTTTTTTCATGTGCGTATGATTCGAAGAATATACAACAGGTCACATTTAAGTATTTATTAACGTACAGTACTGACTCATCGGCGAGATAGGTGCATTTAGTCACTTTATTTACTAAATGATTTTGTTTTGATCAAGACTTATCATGAGAATCGTCTTTATCGTGCCTGTCATGAATGAAAACGGTAACCGTAAAGTTGGAAGTGAATTTTTTAACTACATTCGGGAATTATGAAGTGATTACGAAAAAACCAATATGTTCAATGTAACAGATGATGACATAACCGTCATCAAGTACCCTAAAATTGCTACAGTGATTGCTTCAGTTTGTTCTATCCTTTTTTGTGTGATTGGTGTTATAGGTGAGTTTGTTTATTTCATTTTTTCTCATAAAAATTTTTTGAATATTTAACCTCCAGCTCTGGGAATTAATTTCCTCTGGAAACATTCAGCTTACAACCCTTCGTATTTAATGATCCTCTTAATGACTTGTATAACAAAGTATAGTTTTAACGACTCTTGGAGCAGTAATCACGTGATAAACGAGCGACGAAAAAACAAAAACAAACTTACTTGAGTTCAATTCGTTCGTTTATCATTTATCGAATAGCGATGTTTCACGAATTTTCAGTTTCTCTTCTATAATTCAACGATAAATTTTCTGATTCAACCATTTATTCATATTTGAAGTCAGTATTGAGCTTGCGTAATTCCTACTATTAATCTCTTATACGTGCTTATTTTTTTACATTTATAGTACAACTTTTTTACGTAGAGCACGGACTGTAGGACATTGGATTAAAAAAAATTATCCATATGATGAAATTGATATATTTCAGCTTTATTTGATTAGAGACAATAACCGGAACAATTCTTCAAAACCTTTACAAATAAACTTTGATAAACCTCTTGAATTTTTTTCAGAATTAGATCGAATAAACTGTCTTAGAAATACTATTTTACTTTATATACATATAGAAATATCAACACATATGAGCGGCAGTTAACCAATAAAGAATCAAAAGAAAATATGAAAAATTGATCATCTAGCAAACATCATCCAAGACAGCCTGTTTCGAATGGATATTCAGAAGTAACAAATTCCATCACCCAAAAATGTTCCACAAAGAACTCAAAAAGGTCTTTTTTTCCTTTTTCAAAAATATATATCACATTCTCTAGAAAAACAATCTGAAATTCTTAACCATATTCTTCTCAGTTGGAAGTTATTTGGATGCTGAATGAAAACAATCAATAAAAAGTATATATACATTAGACTGGGCCAAGAAGAACGACTATTTTTTTTTAATGATTCTGTGAAAATATCAATCATGATGATAAAAAAAAATTATCTTGAAAGTTTGAGCCCTAAATAATAGTATTAAGGAGTGTATCGTTACGACTTTTGGTTTTTTAACAGTAATCGCATTTTTTCACTCAAACCTCGTCAATTATTAATCTGAAAAATTTGAGCGATAAGTATTTTCAAAGGAGATTAAATTCCCTATAAAAAAGCTCTCTTTGTAAATTAATGTAGAACAAGTCGTTTGCTTGTTATCGTGCCTTAAACATTTATGAATTTTTTCAATTTTGCGTTTCGATTTTCCATTTTTTAACTACCAGAAATATCAATATTTTTATGGTACAAAATACGTATTTTCAATGAAATTTAATACTCTACAAAAAAGTTAACATTTTTCATTAATTTCACTCCTTCCAAAGTTATTCGACGTTGAAGTTGAATTCAAAAGTAATCTATCGTGTCTTTCGCGTTACACATGATTTTTCCCACTTGATTGAAAAATATATCACTTAAATATTGAAAGTAACTCTTTTCTGTTGGACCATTAAACTTTTTTCCATAATATCTATATGAATCAAAATTTATTAATGTATTATTTTGCTTTTTAACGATTAGTTATATACATAAAATAATTTTTAATGTATTTAACTAACTCTAATAATACAAAGAATTTGGTTTCTTAATCATAAGTTATTTATTTGTGTAGAGACAGAGTTTTATTTACAGAAAAAAATTGAATAATAAGTCAAAACAAATAGAAGTAATAAAAGAGATAAAAAATCATTTTATTATCACTTATAATTTATATTTCACAAAAAAAAGCTCATATTGCTTTAATTATTATCAAGTCAAGGAGAATGATCAATTGATAAAATAACTACTCAATGAAATTTCTTTTATTGCAATTTGAAAACTTTTTTCGATGCTCACTAAAGGCTAGCAACAAGTATTGAAGTTATTCTTCGTTTTTAGTAAGACACTTATTGTAATCTTCAATTAATGATACACCACGCTCAGCAACATCATTGACGACAGCTAATTTTCCGAAAAATTGCTTACACTCTTGAAAACTATCATTATGGGGCCATTTGCTTATATCTCCATCAATAAAATCATACGGAAAATCAAATTCTTTGAATTTGGTGAGCAATTCGACAGAAATGAAGTCACTGATATCTTTTTCTAACAATTCATCTGAATCGCTTGCTACTTCATATTTTCTGGTTTTAGTATTTGAAGATTTTTTTTTTATCAGGTTTCCAATCATTTTCTTCTTCACTGTCAGGTCAATAGAATCATCAAATAGAGACATTATGGCTAATTGATCACTCAAATACCATAAGTGTCTCACCATTTTCTTGAGAGCAGCTTGCGATACAGTCAAGTTAATTTTTTTATATAATATCAATTGTTGCATCAAAGTCAGATCATTATTTGGAGCCAAGATTGCCGAGGATGAAGTAAACCAAGCTTTTATATAAGTTGTAACAATGAAAATACAAATATGACGAAGAATATTCAATTCACGAGCTGTCATCTTAAACTCTGCTCGAAAAATAAACATTTTTATACAATAAATCGGCCTTAGACATCTAACGAGCGTGACTCGTGTATTATTGGAGTTAGTTAAATACATTAAAAACGATTTTATGTATATAACTAATCGTTAAAAAGCAAAATAATGCATTAATAAATTATGATTTTATAGAAAAAAGTTTAGTGGTCCAACAGAAAAAAGTTACTTTCAATATTTAAGTGATAAATTTTTCAATCAAGTGGAAAAAATCATGTGTAACGCGAAAAAAACGATAAATTACTTTTGAATTTAACTTCAACGTCGATTAACTTTGGATGGAGTGAAATTAATGAAAAATGTTGAGAAACTTTTTTTGTAGAGTATTAAATTTCTTTTAAAATACGTATTTTGTAACATAAAAATATTGATATTTCTGGTAGTTACAAAAATGCAAAATCGAAACGCAAAATTGAAAAAATTAATTAATGTTTAAGGCACGATAACAAGCAAATGGCTTGTTTTACATTAATTCACAAAGAGAGCTTTTTTGTAAGGAATTGAATTTCCTTTGAAAATGCGCATCGATCAAATTTTTCAGATTAATAATTGACGAGGTTTGAGTGAAAAAATGCGATTACTATTAAAAAACCAAGAGTCGTAGCGATACACCCCTTAATACTATTATTAAGGGCTCAAACTTGCACGATAATTTTTTTTTATTATCATGAATGATATTTTCACAGTATCATTAAAAAAAATAGTCGTTTTTTTTGGCCCAGTCTAAATTCTACATACCTTCATTCACCAAATATCCAGTTAACTGAACACCATTTACAGTACTAGACTAGTACACAGAAAAATGTTGAAAAAAAGATACGGTCATAGACTCAATATCTGAAAACTACTACGCGAATGCGTGGAAATACAAACTATAATTATTATATACAAAAATAAGTTGATAATTACTTTCAAAGGTTTTTTACAAATATTGCAGACAATAACTGGATCAATTTTCCGAAAACTACGAATTTAACCAAAAAAAATCTCATGAAAATTTTAATTGAATAAAATGCCTTAGAAAAGACTGTTTAACTTTATAGATATATAGAATTATTGACACATATGTGCGGCAGTTGAACAATAAAGAATTAAAAGTAAATATAAAAAATTGACCGTGATCATTAACAGTAATTCGGTTATACTGAATTGTTTCAGCCGTTACTATTTGGTAGTTGATCATCATTAAAACAAATTGTAGAAATTACTATGTTTTACTACCAATAAAAAGATATGTTACACATTTTCTTGTGACTCGAGTTTCGGCAAATGAACTATCCCATCATCAGACAACTAGTTGTTCTTTATTGGTTAACTGCCCCACATATGTGTTGATAATTCTATATGTTCATAAGGTAAAACAATGTTTCTAAGATATTTCAATCAATTTTTTTCGAAAAAATTTCAAGAGACTTTAAATTAAATTTGTAGTAATTTCGAAGACATGATCCATTTATTTTCTGTAATATTTGAAAAATACCCCTCAAAGTAATTTTCAATTTATATTTATATGATTGTCTATCGGAAATCAATTCAACAGCGAATCGAGCGTGATGAAAATTTTGAAGGATCATCTCCGATATTTGAAACAACTAATATTAATTCATCCTCAATCCTTAGAATGAAAATAGGTGGTACGGATCTTCTAATGCGTTTTTTAGTTTCGGTGTACTTGAAGGATAAAACTGTGAGGAATTTTATCGCTACTTGATTCGATGAAAATAATGAAACAAATATTTGTTATTCGGGGCAGAAATATACTCTCAGATTTTGGTATTCAAGGTTCATCGAATTTTTCATTTTTTGCAACTTTAATTCACAATATCGTAACTGAACGTAGAACACGAGATCAAAAGCGGATGGAATTTCAATTTATAAGAGAATTTATGAATTTAATTCCAGTTGCTTTATACGTTACTGTTATTCTTGAAATTCGTATAATTTTATCATATTGTGTAAAATATCGTCATGAACTAGCAACCCTGCAAACGCTATTTATTCTTTGACTCAATCTCCTAAGCTTTTCTCTGTTTCTGTTAAATCACTCTCGAACGTTTGGTGAAAAAATAAAGAAATAACAGGAGCTTCAGGGCGCTTGTAAATTAATAGTGTCAAATATTCACTCATTTGAAATATTCACTTACAAACAGATATAAATTTAAAATTGCTTGGAAGTATTTTTTCATATATTTCGGACATTAACCTCTTTGAAACCTCCACAAATTTAATCTAAAAAAATTTCTTAAAACTTTTTTGAATTAAATTGAATAAAATGTCTTAGAAGCACTGTTATTTTTTATAGACATATGGAATTATCAACACACATGTGGAAGTTAAAAAATAAAGAATCGGAAAGAAATATAAAATATTGATCGCGATCATCTAGCAAAAATCTGTTTCGATTGGATATTTTTTTTTATATTTTCTTTTAATTCTTTATTGGTTAATTGTCGCACATTTGTGTTTATAATTCTATATGTCTATAAAAAGAAACAGTGTTTCTAAGACATTTAATTTAATTTGGAAAAGGTTTCAAGAGAGGTTTCGGAGAATTGATCCAGTTAATGTCTGGAATATTTACTACAAGTTTATTTTCATTCAAATATCCACACTTCGTTGTTGACAACTGTAGTTAAATTTTGCTGCAAACGAAAGGTAAGTATTTTGTGATTGTAAAACTATTTCTATAACAATATAGAGGCTTCCAAAAAACCTTATTTCCGCTGGTGTGGAAACAGCCATTCGCCTGATTTTTTTATATAACCAGACATACTTTAAGTATTCAAGAATTCTGGAGATATTCATATTTATTTAAATCATTTTTTTCAGTTTGAGTGTCAAAACAGATTTAATCTGTTAGCCTCCTACAAATTTTAATTTCAAAAAAATTTAATTAATGTCAAAAATTTAATCTAATTTCATTTTTTAAATGTGAAGTTGGACTGACGAAGACCTTATTTGATTTCTAATTGTTTTTTGAGGATGTGCTACATGTTTTGAGAGATTTTTCAAGTAACTTTTTCAAATATATTAAATATTTCAAATGAATCAATTTTGGAGAATTTCTTGAAATTATGTTTTGTATTTTTGAAAAAGATTCAGTTTTCATAAATATAAGATCAGAAACAAAATTTTGTCTCCTTCAAATATTCATTTATTAATTTTAATTGACAATTTTTAGTTGTGGGTTTTTTTTTATTCCATTTGATATTATATAATGATTTTTGATTTTATATGTCTATTAAATATAAGCAGTGCTTATAAGACAATAATTTAATTCTAAAAGTTTTTGAATAAAATTTTAAAATTTATAGGAGGCTAACAAACTAAATCTGTTTTGATATTCAAATTTTGTAATTATCCTTCTATCAAGTAAAAAACCTCTTCTTATTATTCAAGTTTTTCTGTGCTTCTAGCGCTGTTATTCTCATGAAACTTCACTACATCTAATTGATCGATGATTTTCTTATTTGAGATATTGAGAATAAAATTTCTATTCGTCATATTTGCGCATCCCATGAATTTGTTTTGCTCATTAACTGGCTTTATCTTTCCAATTCGTCTTGAAACATTCAAATTTCAAATCCCTAAGTAATTTTTTCGGTTTAAAATTCGATAAAACACTGTCATTTGGACCAAATGAAAAATTTCAGCATCAGAAAATTAATTCATCTACCGAGTTTCGTATGTGAATTTTTAATTTTCTCTTATTTAAACCTCCAAATTTCAAAATTTGAATATTAAAACAAATTGAAATATTTTTATCTTCTACAATTTTAATTTCAAAAAATTTTTTATTCAAAAAACTTTAAGAATTAAATTTATGTCTACAACAAGCACCGCTTACATTTAATAGACGTATATAATCAAAACTCAATATATAATGTCAAATGGAATAAATAACCCAACAGATATACGAAAGTAATTAAAATTAATAAATAAATATTTAAAGGAGACAAAATTTTGTTTTTGGTCTTACCTTTAAGAACACCAATTGCCTTTTTAAAACATGAACACACTTAAAGGACTTCTCAAGGAATATAATTTATTTGAAATATTCAATATATTTAAATATTCGAATAAGTTATTTCAAAAATCTCTGAAAAAAAATGTGCACTATATCTTCAAAAAAACAAATATAATTCTAAGCAATCCCGTCTTCAGCCCTCATTTAATATTCCAAATATCAAAATCAAAAAACTAACCTATATCTCTCCACGTGTTAAAAGACTAAAGCTTCGAAACACAGATCAACTATATAATTCAAGATTGATCTATGTTCTAACAAAATCAAAGAACAGTGTGAGTTATTTTAAGGTTTATTTAAATTCATTGACATTCCATAATGAGATTTATTGAAGCCAAAATATAATTATATATTATATATAAAATAAAATAGAAAGGCCTTTTACTTGATAGAAGAAATATAACAAAATTTGAATATTAAGAGAAATTGAAATATGTTTATCTTCTACAATTTTAATTTCAAAAAATTTTTTATTCAAAAAACTTTTAGAATTAAATGTATGTCTACAACAAGCACCGCTTACATTTAATAGACGTATAAAATCAAAAAAGGCAATTGCCCTTTCTAAAAAAGGCAATTGGTGTTCTTAAAGGTAAGACCAGAAACAAAATTTTGTCTGCTTTAAATATTTATTTATTAATTTTAATTACTTTCGTATATCTGTTGGGTTATTTATTCCATTTGACATTATATATTGAGTTTTGATTATATACGTCTATTAAATGTAAGCGGTGCTTGTTGTAAACATAAATTTAATTCTAAAAGTTTTTTGAATAAAAAATTTTTTGAAATTAAAATTGTAGAAGATTAAAATATTTCAATTTGTTTTAATATTCAAATTTTGTTATATTTCTTCTATCAAGTAAAAGGCCTTTCTATTTTACTCCAAATTTCAACCTCTGAGTGAATCGATCCGTCTGAAAAACTTGATATCTGTGGTATGTGATTAATTTTGGAATTTCATGGAATTCTCTTCAATAATTTGGAGTGTGGTATGTACGCAGAAGGCAAATGTCTGTAATTTTCGAATTTTGAACCGCAGATGGTCTCATTCGACTAGGTTTGTTCAAAAGTGGAGAGAATCGGATCAATGGTTCCTAAGTTATTCTCAGTTGGAATTTTATTTTTCAAATATTTTCGAAATTACAAATCTAATCCAGCTGAAATTTAGTATTCAGATGTGAATTATCGACAAGAAGGCTCATACATAATTGCGTAAATAAAAATTACGAAGAATATTCTGTATGTTTTATTATCTGTTTTCGGCAAAATATGAGAAGTATATGAATTTTATTCAATATATTCTTTTTCCACTACTTCTTGCCAATATGTAAAGACGCAGATCTAAGGGAGAAGGATGAAGTCTTTTAATCATGTATTTTTCATTTTCATGTGATTTTCCGTTTCAGCATGATACTAGTTCTAAAATTGTTAAAAATTACATTTATTCGACTTTCGGATGACATATATCATGTATATTCCTTTAAGGAGTAATTCACAGATTTGAAATTTTCTGGGAAAATACACTATTGAACAAGCCCGCAAAAGCTTCTAGTTTTTCACCATTTTTTTCCTATAATAACGAATTATTGTTGATTGAATGAAACATTCAGACCTCTTCAAATTTGGAGAGTTCGTACATAGATTTCAATAATCTGATGAAGAAAAAAGTACTGAAGGGATATTAATGAAACCTGGTACAAAAATCAGATATCGTCATTTGAGATTTTTGGGTGCATGTTTCCACACTAACGTTTGAGAATCAAGGAATGCTCAAAGAATAAAAAATTCTCGAAAACTTTTCGCTACTTAAAGATATCGAACTACCAAACAATTCAAAGGTTACACGTTTTCTGTGACTACGGTTTGGAGTTAATATCTCATCTTCATTTGCGTTCAGTATGTATTAAACTTTGAATTTTTCTATGATTGTTTCGGTCTTTACTTGACGGAAATTCATCTTGAAATTATGAATGAAAAACAATATTCTATTTCCGCTAATATATTTTTTTTATTCATAATTTTGAATTTTTTGGTACTAAAACATAGTAATTCTTTAAACCTTGTTTTAACTGCTCAAAGATTTTCAGTCCGAATAATTTTTCTCTCATAAATGGATTCGCATGAAAATCGAATCATCTTCTCATTATACAATCCTCACTTCTCAATACCAAACTTCAGGTCCACGTGGCCTCATCAGTAATCATATTATTCTTCAAAAAATTTCAGTCATTTGGAAAATTACCTTGAGCCCAATGACAATATTCTTATCTATTGAAGAAGGTGATTATAACCTTCTTCAAACGTGTAAGGTTTGATTTGGTGAGGAAAGAAACATCTCTTGACTTTATCCTTGTTTATATTATTCAGTTGAGATGGTACTTCTTAAAGACTCAATCATGGATTTGCTACCATTATCTCAGGTTGCCGGGGTAATCGAAGAGGTTGACCACTTCCATCTTCATTGAAAACAACATTTACAGCAGCTGCAGGAGCATAAGTAATAGAAGAGTGTTGGGGATGTCTCAAATTAAACTCTGCAGCCACTTCTCTGCTAGTACGAGCAATATCACCAAACAATCGAATTACCAGGTGTGAAAGTATGAGAAACTTTTTTTCAACTTACCAGAAGGATATAATTCGGAAATGAATGAAATTAAATACCTTTAATGATTTGAAGATACTAGAGAAATTACCTGTAAACATAATCATAAAAACTTAATACTTGTTATTCTTCTTAATAGATGTTATTCTTCTGAAGCAATGCCTCATAATAAGAACTAAAATAACAAGAATTTCAAAAATATTACATAACTAAGGATTTTTTTGTGGATCTTTGACTCCACAAGAAATTAATCCATAATTTACAACATAAATTAAAATGTGAGTGGATTTTACTACTCTGTCAAGAAAGTACCGGGAATTTTCAATTAAAACAACATTTTTACATTTAATCGTCAAAATTTATTGGGTCGCCTTCAAAATAGGCTCCATTTGCTCCAATACATCTATGCCAACGGCACTTCCAATTATCGAAACATTTTTTATAGGCGCTTTTCGGGATGGACTTTAGCTCTCGCTCCGAATTTTGTTTTATGGCTTCAATCGACTCAAAACGGGTGCCACGAAGGGGCAATTTTAGTTTTGGGAAGAGGAAAAAGTCGCAGGGAGCCAAATCCGGCGAATACGGTGGTTGCTGAAGCACGTTTGTTGAGTTTTTGGCGAGAAAGTCAGTCACAATCGTAGCTCGGTGAGAAGGCGCGTTATCGTCATGCAAAATCCATGAGTTGTTCGCCCACAAATTTGGCCGCTTCTTACGGATACGCTCACGCAAACGTTTCATAACGCCTAGGTAATACTCCTTGTTTACCGTCTGACCCTCTGGAACGAATTCGTAGTGCACCACGCCACGGATATCGAAGAAAACAATGAGCATCACCTTCATTTTCGAGCGGCTTTGGCGTGGTTTTTTCGGTTTCGGCTCATTTTTTGCCACCCATTCCGATGATTGCTAGCTTGTTTGCATATCGTACTCGTAGACCCAGGTCTCATCACCAGTTATAATGCGTTCCATGAATGTAGAATCGGAATTACAGCGATCCAGCATGTCTGAAGCAACCTGTTCGCGATGACGTTTTTGAAGAAAATTCAGGTCTTTCGGTACGAGTCGTACGGCCACCTTTCTCATGCCCAAAATATCAATCAAAATCGTACGTGCGGACTCGTGGGATATCTTAAGATCATGTGCTATCTCTCTCAAGCTGGTACGACGGTTTTCCAGCACCCTTTCCTTAATTTTATCGACGTTATCTTCGATCGAAGCCGTCGATGGGCGACCACTTCACGACCGTCCTTGAAGGCTCTGTACCACTGATATGCACGAGTTTTCGATAAAGCATTATCACCAAAGGCCTTTTGCAACATTTTCAATGCATCGGCACACGAAAATTCATTTGCAACACAAAACTTTAAACAAATTCTTTGCTCAACGTAATCACCCATAGTAAAAATCGGCACGCACTCTGACATCGACTGACTTAATCAGCTGTTGCAAACACACTAGTTGACAGATCCCGCTCAAGCTTGGCATAGTAATTAAGGACAGTGGTACCAACCTAGGAAAAAAATTTTTACCTGCCTCATTGCCCCGCCAGATTTAAATCCATAATTCCCGGTACTTTCTTGACAGAATGTATGTTGAGTCTATATATTTTGATATTTCAGTATATAAGCTTTAGTACTAAGAAATAAATAGAATTCAATTTCCACGAATAATATTAAATAAGATTGTTCTGATTTTCACAAATTTTTATAATTATTGTAATGCAACAATTGTTTGGCTAACAAAGGTAGGTGGTATCTTACATTTTTGAATAACTAAATTTGTTTTCGAAATCGGTTTCTATTTATATTAAAGTAAGTGAAAAAATGTTTATTGAGCACTAAAACCCACAAAAAGGATGTCTCTGTAAATTCCACTTTATCAGAATATGTTCAACAGGATGTGTTTTTTAGGTCTAATTGTTCGCTAAGTACTATTCCAATTTAGTTGTATTTAATTATCTCTAGTGATTCTTAAAGGTTTAAAGTATAAGATTTACTTTCTATATGTAAAATTTCAAAATTATGGTTGAAAGTATGTCCTGTTTCTAACAAATGGTTCGAATATGTGGAATTACTTTGCTTATTGAGGAAACTTTTTGAATGTTCACAAATTCTATGTCGGAAAGTTCTTCCAGTCTGTCCTATGTAAACTTTTGGGCAATCGCCGCAGGTTATAAACTCCCGATTTATCACCTTTATGTATAATGTCTGTATTATTCTTTTAAAATTTACTCAGGTTTGAATGCGTTTCGAATAAAGTTCTTAAATCATATTTATTTTTAAGTTATATAGCTTTTTTTCAGAAATACCTTTAAGTATATTTTAAGGAAATTCATTCAAACTTTTGCGTATTCCAAAAATTATCAGCATTCAATTGTATGATCCACAGATTAGTTAACATCCACATGAATCGACAAAATTATATTTCTGAACTCAACATTATTAAACTATCAATAAGAATGATTATCCTACACTGGTAGATGAATTGTTGATGAATGAAAATGATAAAATAGCTTTAAATATGGTATAACCCAATGCAAAAGAAAATTTTAAATACATATCCCCAGAATATACTAATGGTATTTCTGAGAAAATTATTACAAGCCTCAAAAATAAATATGATTTGAGAACTTCACTCAAAACTTATTCAAACTTGAGTAAATTCATTGAAAATTAGAAAGACATTGCACATAAAAATGTTTAATTTGGAGTTTATAAGTTAACCTGCGGTGATTGCCCAAAAGTTTACACAAGACAGACTGGAAGAACTTTTTAACGTAGAATTTGTGAATATTTGAAGTTTCCCCAATAACAAAAGTAATTCCACATATTCAAACTATTTGTTAGAAGCAGGATATCCTTTTAACCATGATTTTGAAATTTTACATATAGAAAGTAAAAGTTATGCCTTATACCTGTTGAAGTCACTAGAGATAAATGAATACAACAAAATTGGAATAGTACTCAACGAAAAATTATACTTAAATAACTCTCCCCTATTAATCATATTCGGATAAACTGAAATATACAGAGACCCGCTATTTTTGGGTTATTCAAAAATGTAAGATACCACCTACCTGAAGATGCTACTATGATAGCGAAATTGTATTATAAAAACAATAAAAATTTGTGAAAATCAGAATTTAATATGGATTTTCATCAAGTGAAGACTTATTCAATTGAAAAATTATAAATTTCCATAATGTTGGTGGAAATTGAATTTTATTTACTACTAGTTGAAAATGAATTTCCATCAAGTGGAGACCAAATCCATCAATCTAATCTTTAATATAATATTCTGAATTTTATTTTACTTTTTTGCGGTTAAATTTTTTTTCTCATTCAGGCTCATGAACCTGAATGAGTAACGACCCATTTTTTTGCTGGAAAATTGAATTGCACCAGCGAATAAAACTCAACTCATGACTGAATATTCGTAGAAACATAGGTGTGCAAATGCTCCATTAAGTACAGGTTGTTGGAATATTTGATAGTTCTCTGATATAAAAATAAAACTAAACGAAGAGTAATGGACCATGATAGCCATAAAACATTACAGAAATGCTATTGACGAAAGATACCCTATGCTAAAATCCGAAGAAAATATATACAATTTCCTCAGCTACTATGATAAACCATCTCCACAAATGAAAAAATCCTCAGTAGCATAGACCTAAACATATCTTTTAGAACTAATGATTCATTAGGAATAATTTTAAAAAACTCAAAACCTAAAATGAACCAATCACATTGTTTACCATCATGCAGTATCTGCTCAAAAACGTATATTGGACAACGCGGAAGGTGCTTTGACACTAGAATAGGGGTTGTATTGTACTTATGCGAAACGTCTAATAAAATAGAAACATGATTTTAATGAGCGTTTTAATATTCTGCATAGAAAAATAAAGAGTCTGAAACAGAACCTGTTTAGAGAAAAACCGATTACATTCGGGTGATTTATTGAAAGAACAAATGAGTTATCCATTTCACGTGTATATTGGTTATATACACCTAGTGGTTCTACCAAAAGTAATAAAAAAATTATTGTTCCCTTATCTCAAAACAGTAACCATTCAAATACGTTATGTTACCAAATTTTAGACCAGTTGTTTACAAGCAACTGAAGAATTTACTATGTAAACGAAACGCGTCATGTGAGCCATTCACAATTCTAAATTGAAATCAACATATACACATATACATATATAATAGTATATGTGTATTATTTAATTGAATTGAACGAAGAGAAAAATATTCCAAACAAAACAAAAACTCAAAAGTGCGTGATGCCTGTAAAAACGTTTTCCTATAGATTGAAAATCATTCGGCACTGTAATTTAAGCCCTTTGCATGTCAAATTCTAACAATAAAGAATTTAAAAAATAAAACGAACCTCGATAACAAAACGTTTGTGCACTTATTTTCATATGAACTTTTATTCATAAAAATACGCCAAAGAACTATGCTTTCTATGTGTTTTTATATTAAGCTACAACTGAATTACGGAATCAAAGTTAAGACAATTCCTATAATATAAATTTCACAGTAAGCCCAGGAAATTGTTGCAATTATAATTTCATGCAATGAAAATTGCAAATTGCAAAGCGACTGTTATGCGTAAAGAGATTTAGGCTTTGAATAATAATTCTGTTTATTTTCACTTATTTTATCAAGAATTTCAATCAAACATGTGTAAATACAGAACTTCAAAGAGTTTTGTTCTTAAACTGAAAGATTTCCATACATTTTAATTCTTTGTTCATTTCCTTGATAATTAATCTGAATACACTTATCACATTCAGTATAAACAATTGTGCCTCGTTGACGTATCCTCTTAAAAATTTCGGACTTTGAAATAAAACGATGTTTTTCTAAAGCATCCAGAAGGCTATTCCGAATTTGTATTGCTTCTCTGTTTTTTTTTAAGATCATGCTATCGCATGATTGTGAAATTCCTTATGAATAATATGTTCTGTTTTAAAGACGATACCTACTTCCGATTTCTGATCATTGATCATTTGACCGCTTGTTTCTTAATTATCCGATGATAAGGAGTGCATTGACTCAATCTTTCTTAAAATAGAAGCTTGGGAGGATGGATTCGAATCGAATTAATCGATTTTGGATCCGACTTCAATTCGCAACCCTACAAACGGGAATATTTCGTTTTCCATATCTCATTTATTCGAAATTCTACAATCTGTCGAAGTATTTAATCATATTTCCGTTCAGCGACACAAATTCTTTGTTTATTTTGATTTTGGACCCCATTGCTTGAATTTTTGTATTCAATATTACTTTAGTGTGGACAAAACCTGCAACAAAAAACTTCGAAGATAATGGAGGATTACGATATAAATTACGAAATTAAAAATAAAATTATGGTAAAAAGTATAGAATGTTGGGATAAATAATAAAAATAAAATTTCTCAAAAACTCTTTTGAAATCAAATTAAACAAATACCTTAAAAAAATCACTACTTATCTTCAGTAGACATATAGAATTAACACTCATTACACAGGAGATAAAAGAGTCCAAAGAAAATAGAAAATATTGATCGAACTCAATCAACAAATATTTAGCGAAAACAGCACTCATTCATAACGGTATTATGAAAAGCAAATTCCAATCTGAAAATTCTAAAAGATGTAGCACATCTTCGAAAAGGCGATTTCAGATTCTTACCGATCTTCAGTCCACTTTCATGCCAGCAAAATAAATATAATCAATAAAAAATATCTATCACATGTAACAATTACTTCGTGGAATTTATAACTAATATAGAACTCTGATGGTTTCTTAACGGTTACCATTAATTTTAAGAAATTTTATAAAATCAAAATTTGTAGTGAGGAAAATGAAAGAAATGAAAGAATTTGTTGTTTGATATTCAATATATTGAAACAGCCTTGCATCAAGTAAAAAACACCCCTTTTCATTATTTATTTCATATATAATAATTACATTTTGTTTTTTCACTCATACACACGGTATTTTTAGGATATACCTGGGTCTTGAAAACTACTTTATACAACCTCTGTGTATTTTCTGCGAACGAACATAGAATGCGAATGGTAAGCATTAAGAAGCCATTCCAGTTCTATCGTAGTTTGAAATTACACGAGGTCGTTGTAAGTATGATAGATATTTTCTATTGATTCATTTTGCTGGCATGAAAGTGGACTGAAGATTGTAGGAAAGTTTCTCAAATTGCCTTTTTGAAGATGTGCTACATATTTTAGAAGAATTTTTTGAAGGAACTTTTTCAAAAAGAGTTTGATTCGAAGCATTTTCCAAGTTTATGTTGGGCATTTTCAGATTGGTATTTGCGTTTCATAATAGTGTTATGAAACAGTACTGTTTCCACTAAATGTTTGTTGAGTAAGTTCGATCAATATTCTATATTTTCGTTGGATTCTTTATCTCCTTTTGATGCTATACAATGAGTATCACTAGTAATTCAATGTCAGCTAAAGATAAACTGTGTTTTCGAATGCATTTATTTAATTTAAATTCAAAAGTCTTTTGGGGAAATTTTATAAAAGTAATATTTGTAGCGAGATATAACAGAATTACTCTGTTTGATATTCAATATAATATTGGAATATATCCAGAAAACAATTATTTAAACATTAAAAGAGAATAATTCTTTGAAACCTCTACGCTTGTTCATATCACCTACAATCCTCAAGAAATTTTGCGTTAGCCTTCTTGGCATCTAAATGCTAAATTTAAAACCAATAATATGACTGTTGCTATGGTTTCTGTAGAACTCAACTCTGTTTTACTCACAAAATAAATTTTTTTGGTCTTCTTATAATACCATCTCCATGAAATTCTGCATGTTTGAGGTTGACTCAAATCATTCGTCCAACCATAGAAACCAAAGCATGTTTCAGATGCATTTATACCAAAAAGATGTGCGCATGTGAGAAAAGAATTTATAAATTATCATATATAAAATAAAATGAATTTTAATGGTATATTCATTGGAAGAGGGTAATATTTTGAAATTAAAAATTAAAACATAGTACATTTGTGAAACTTCAACTAAAATATATCACATTCACCAGAAACTATTATTATAGATTGAATCTGTCCCTAGAAGCTATTAATGTAATTGAAAAAATTCTAAACAACTGAAAATAATATGAAAAGTTGTTGGAATGTGTCCTGGAACAGAAACAATAATTAATATAGGTTGAATCTGAAAGCAGAAGATCATTAAAAATAATTAAGTTATTATGAATTCAGAGGTTGTGTTTTGTATTGAAATGAAATTATCTCTCCCTTTTACAAAACTACTGTTAATTTGAAGTGAAACATTTGCATCAATGAATGTACTCTGTTTTTTAAAAATATTCAGTGGGATCATTAGTTATTATCTTGAATTTATCGGGTGTAAAAATTTTTATAGTTTCAACAATACTCGCATATTCATTTTTGGTATTACTACAATACTTTTTTCCTTATCAGCTCGAGTGAAGATAAATCATTTACGTTGCTTTTTTCTTTAAGTGATTTGATTTGAATTCTGCGGTCTAATGGGAGGATCATTTTTAGTATTATAATATATTAATTTTCAATTACATTAGAAGTAATATTTTCTTCAGAAATCAGGCGTAAATTCTATTTAGATATTAAAATGTTTTTAATGGAAATTTTTGAGTGAGTATCCTAACGGTTTCAATGACTGATTTGAATCCTGTTTCTAAAATGTTTATTTCTTCGTCATTGAATTTTGCATTAGGAATATTAACGAATCTGGGATAAAATTAATGAGCGAAAAAAGATCATGATTTATTTTAACTAGGTTTTGAATTTATTCGTTGAAAAATTGAATTTTTTGATAACTTATTTTGAGTTGAAAGGAGGCTCAATAGTGCCATTAAATTGACAAAGATCTTCCTAAATTAATATTACTTACATATTCATTATTTTTTGAAGGTTTTCAGAATAGTCTGATTTTTAAATGGGCAACTATTTTGCTGTAGTCTCCCATTAGTTGCTCGAAATCTTATTTGTCTATTTGTGGGAATATAAGCTCAAAGTAGGTACCTATTTTTCGACTAAACAAACTATATACGGAGGAACAATATGACACTTTTATCACCTGTTTCTACAGAGATAACTATGTCAATACTTTTCGATCATCTGAGTGTCAGCTGATTGAAATAAGTTCTTGAAAACTGATACCGATAAATTTTTATTTGCTATCGATTTTGTTCAGATGATAAATTATTTTAAGAGCGAACTTATCGGCTATACAAATGCGGGAAAACATATCTACCAAGTTTTAAATATTGTCTCACAGTAAAGTTATGGAGAAGATAACAGCAAATGTGAACCAGTAGAAAAAACACTACACATTTTTTACAAAAATGAATTAGTTCTTATTTAAAATGTACGGATTCTCTTTATTTGTGTCTTATACGCCGATTTTGCTCCTAATTTTCTTCATTACTCGGGAACTTTTGATAGCAGAACAGTGGAATTGAAAATTAATCATAAAGTATAATTTAGGGACACCACGTAATTTGCTTTCATTTTTTTTAGGTGTAAAATAGTTTACTATCGGCATGCCAAGATTTTATCGTGATTGCTTGATTCAAAAAATTTTGCTGTTTCGATAACTGTTTGACAAAAAAAGGGTCTACCACCTAAATTCCTGAAAACATGATTGTTTTAATGGTTTTTTCTGTCCATTGCAAATTGTTTGATTGAATTAAGTTTCCATTGAATCTGTTGAAGTGGTTATAAATACTGTTGTTACGGCACGAGTTGTGACGAATATGGACGAGGTCAGCGCGAAACTCTTCGGTATCTCTTCAGTGTGCAACGACTATTTTAACGTTACGAAATTGCTGGTCCGCTCAAAAGAAGACCTGCTTCAGGACGAGAAAAGACTACAACAGCTGAAGACTACCGTTGTCTTGTTTAAGTAGCAAGGAATGTTAACATAAGTAAGTGGAGAGTTAGGAGGCGATCCTCCTAGAACTAGGGCTTTTCACCTGAACATCAGATTGCAAGGTTCAATTTTTGACGCTTGTCTTGGACAATAGTGGATTGGGGTCGCGTATTGTTTTTCAATGAATCGCGATTTTCTGTTCAATGGCTTCATATAGACGTGTAAGAGTGTGGCCATTATAAGGCAAGTGATATGTTCAAGCGACTTCCGCTTGGTAGAGCTCAGTTATGTTATGGGGAGGCATATCTTTTCAAGCTTGCCTGAAATGAATCTTTGTCCCAAATGGAACTCAACGACACATAGATACCTGTCAGAGGCTCTAGAAGACTATGTTGTACCATTAATGGTTATTCTTGTCGTAACCTTTAGGCATGAGACTGCTTCGAAAGTTACTGCTTATTTTGACGTGGTTCAAATCAGAAGATCTGTTTGGCCTTTTGGGAGTCCAGATTTGAATCCGATGTTTTGAGATAAGATGGGAAGATATCCACGACTATTCAAGTGAACTTTGCGACATACTTGTGCAGAAATGAGAGACAATATTCCACAGTTTGTGATCCAAAATCTGATCCAAGTCGTTTGCAAGCTGTTATCACTGCAAGAGAAGGGAATACTCGCTACTGAACTTCTTAAGTTTTCCTGTACAGTCATCATTTTCAATAAACTTTGAAAAAAAAACAGAAAAAAAATTTCTATTCGAGCAATCACGACAAAATCATCGCATTAAGTAAGTAACCATGCTTTGGTGCTGAAATCCCAACATGATAGCAGTATTCGAGTCCTGGTCTGATCTGAGCTTCATACCTGATCTGCAGAGAAATATTTCCTAGCCTTGAAAAAATATCCCAGCTCATTTGCAGCAGACTTCGCAATGTCAGTCGCATATTCCCCTCAACAAACCGAAGAGTTGACAGTCACGCCAAAAAGATGCATGGAATCACTTGGCTGAAACACCTGGTGTTCCATCATCAAAACAGAAGTCACGAACTGAGTTTTTCTAGAAAAAGTTGTTCTTTGGGTCGAGGCATTGAATTGCAACGGATTTCATTAACCCCATTCGTTTACCTTTTTCAGGTCTTCGTTCACGGAATCGATTTGCTGACATCTATGGAAATGAACCTCAACGGTGTTCAAATGTTTGTCACTAGTGAAAAAAGTCATTAGCGTGCTATCACCCGCGAAGTTCACAATGCGGTTCTCGGTCATACTGAGAAGATCGTTTATGTGAATGGGGAAGAGGATGGGCGACAAAACTGAGCCTTTGGGCACACCAGCGTTCACGTTGAAACCACGAGAACCGATACCATCCACGACCACATAAATGGTTTCTGTTGGAGATAAAACTCTTCATCCAATCGCAGAGACTGCCAGGAAAACCATACGAAGATAGCTTATTCAGAAGATCCTCATGCCAGACACGATCGAAAATCTTGGATATGTCCAAGTAACCTACCTAGATTCTACATAGTGCTCAATAGCCCTTGCGAACACTTGCGTCACATAGCTAAGGAGGTTGATCGGTGTTTGCGAAAACCATATTGTTTGTCACTGATCAGACCTTTGCTCTCCAGGTATCTAACCATTTAGAGATTGATAGCTGTTTCCATGACATTCGACTAAATGGATATTATCGCTATTGGGCGGTTGTTTGATGGAAAACACTTTCTTCCCTTCTTGATAAGCTGCATACGTGCACTCTTCCATGAATGAGAGAAAAGTCCTTCCTTGTATGACTTAAAGAACTGGTGAACACTTTTTGAATACAATGGCAAGAATTCCGTCTGGTCAAGTTGCTTTCTTGGAATTCTGTCCACCAAGCATTCGACGAATTATTCGTGGTCTGTTCTGATTTACTTCAATACACTTTGACGTCATTCAAATAGTATCACTGTGAATTCAAGAAATCGTAACCGGATATCCGAGGTGGAAGCTTCATTAATTTACCTATAATTCATGATACATAAGATACATTCTATCATTTAGAGATTATATTGCGTTGATTATATAATTTATGCTACATTGGATGTGAATTTTCGCGTAATTCAAACCTTGTCACCTTACTGTAACAATTGCTGATTATTTTTTATTGTGATTTCAGGTAATTCTGTAACCATATTAGCTCTATGTAGATGTCCTAAATTAAGAGCACATGCCACCACAGCATTTGTATTATCATTATGCATATCAGATTTGTTATTCTGTTCAGTAAATCTTCCTCTCACAACGGTGAGATACATAAATCAAGAATGGACCCTGGGGGATGCCCTATGCAAGCTTTTCCCCGTTTTGTTCTATGGAAATGTGGCCGTTTCTCTTCTCAATATGGTTGCCATTACTTTGAGCAGGTAAAGCAAAATAATTTCCGAATGAAAAATTTCTTCGATAACGTTTAACAATAATTATTTTGTTTCCCTACAGGTACGTTCTCATAGCTTACAGCAAGTATTATGAGCAACTATATTCGATGACTGGAATATGGATTCAAATTATTGCTGCATGGGGTATTGCTATTCTTATAATGGTGAGTATGGAGTTAGGAATTTACCATTTCTTTTAAAAATTTTCCTTGGCAGACCTAGCGCTAGGTCTGGACAAGGCTAAACTCAGAAAACTGGTCGGCTAAACTCAGAAAACTGAAAGCGCATTTGCGCATTTGCTGGCTGAAGACGATGAATACAGACTGTGCCTTGCACATCTTCTCAGAGTGCCCAGCGGTGAGTCGCATCAGATTCGAGGTCTTTGGTCAGGCTATTATAGCCCACTGCGATCTGAAAAAATTACCCCCGAAAAGGGAATATCGGTTTTATCCAAAAACGACAACAACAGTAATGCAAAATTTTGGGAGTAAGTACTTTTCAAAACTGACGTGAAATCTTCATTATATGTAGCAGGAAACCAACGTCTCTACCAACTACCCCGTGCCGATGCGGTAGAGATACGGACTACAACTTTTGCCTCTACATTGCATGTATATGCGATAGGTTCAACTCCAGACGCAGAGTAGAAGGTGTTTTGAATTTTTTCTCGAAATAATATATTTTCCTATAGAGTTGTGATGAATTATACGAGAAATTAAGGTAAATGACATTTATAATTGTTTGGTGCCTTCTTTTAATCAATAAAAGCGTAATCGTGAAAGAGACAAATAATACAATTTCCATTATTTTCGACGTAGCCGATTTTAATGAAAAACTACTAGGATGTGAGAATCATGCAATCCATCATGATCTCTATGATGGTGAAAAGCTTAGAAATATGCGGCAAATTCGAAATTATATTTTGTAATTATCCGGTAACTATCGGGTGTTTTTTTTAGAGTGATAGAACTTTCGATAGAGATAACTGTGATTTGACAGAAGGTAAAAGCCATGTTGTGTTGACATTTCTGTTCAGTGAGCATTGACAAATTATCATGGAAAGACTCACGCCGCAACAACGTTTACAAATTGTTGAAATTCATTTTAAAAATCAGTGTTCTATTCGCCAAACTTATAGAGCACTTCGTGAAATTTATGGTGTACATAATCTTCCATCACAGCAGCTTATTCGTCGACCTATCAATAGATTTCGGACAACATTTTCTCTACTCGATGCAACAACAACAACAAGACAAAGAACTGTACGTACAGACGAAAATATCGTTGCTGTAAGTCATAGTGTTAATGATGATCCAGATTTGTCTATTCGTCGACTTTCACAACAAGTTGGACTCTGTGCATCCACCACATGGAAAATTTTGCGTAAAGATCTTGGTCTACACCCATACAAGATCCAACTTGTTCAAGAACGAAAACCACTTGACCATAATAAGCGTCGTTTGTTTGCTGATTGCGCTGTTGAATTTTATCCACTTTTTGATCGTAGAATTGTGTTTAGTGATGAAGCTCATTTCTGGTTGAACGGCTATTTAAACAAGCAAAATTGCCGTATATAGAGTGAAAACAAACCTCAAGAAGTTCTGCAGCTGCTTTACACGCTGGAGGCATCATCGGTCCATATTTCTTTAAAAACGATGCAGGAGCTAATGTTACAGTGAATGGTGCTCGTTACAGATCGATGATCAATGATAATTTGTTTCAAAATTTGAATGGTATCGACCCAGAAGAGTTTTGGCTCCAACAAGATGGTGCTACACCTCATGCTGCTACCGTAGCAATTGATTTATTGAAAAAAAGATTGGACAAATGGTCCAATTAATTGGCCTCCAAGATCATGGGACATAACTCTACTGGATTATTTTCTTTGAGGTTATCTTATGCCATTGGTTTATGCTGATAAACCAGAAACAATAGATGCTTTGGAAGCCAATATAACTCGTGTTATTGATGAAATAAAGCCTGAAATACTCGCAAAAGTGGTCCAAAATTGGTCTGGTCGAATGCGATTCCTCAGAGCTAGTCGTGGTGGACATAAGCCGGAAATTATTTTTAACATAAATGTCATAAAATTACCTTTCGAATAAAAAAAAATTTGCTTCAATCTTAATTCAAATGTGTTTTATTTCAATTTAAAGTTCTGCCACTCTAAAAAAAAACACCCGATACTTAATGTTTATATTGAATTTGAATTATGGAATTATTGTACAATTTTTATGATACAGTTATTTTGTCTAATCAGTTTTTGCGCGCATGTTCTAGGAAACCGTGTTATTTATTCAATCCGAAATTGGTCTCAAATTACTAGGTTGGACTCAATAAGGAATAATCTGAGGTCAAAAATAATTCTGTGCGGCTGGTCTGCCGTCTAAATATCTAGGTCAATTTCGTAAATGGGAAAAATCGATCCATTGGTTCCACAGTTAATCACTTAAAATTTTTCAAAATTTGAATAACAAGAAATTTGTAGCTGAGTTGTATTTGTTGTTGATTGATTTTAATTTTTGAATGTGAAGTTGGACCGATGAAGACCTTATCGGAATTGTAATTGTTTTTTGAAGATATAATACATGTTTTTGAGAGATTTTATTTAAATATATAAAATATTTCAAATAAATCATATTTTCTGAGAAGCCCTTAAAATTATGTTTTGTATTTTTGTTTTCATAATTCTAAGATCCGAAACAAAATTTTGTCTCCTTCAAATATTTATTTTTTAATTTTAATTGACAATTTATATTTGTTGGCTTATTTATTCCATTTGATATTTTATTTTGAGTTTTGATTTCATACGTATATTTAATGTAAGCGGAGCTTATAAGACATTAATTTAATTCTTAAAATTTCTAAAAACTCTTTTGAAATTAAAATTGTAGGAGACTAACAGATTAAATGTGTTTTGATATTCAAATTTTGTTATATTCCTTCTATCAAGTAAAAAACCTTCTCTTATTATTTTTTCAGCAGTTTCGAAACTACTGATCAAATCGAAACAAAAATTCAGTATTTAAGTTTCAATTAATTCTATGAAAATTTATGCCAAATTTCGGGACGATCCACCTTCCACGTATACGACTAGAGGTAAAAATGCCAATTTCCGAACGATTAGCCTGGCGACTTGAAATTTTCAGGATGGAACTGAATATATTAGTTATGTTCAAAAACTGACGAAATGGGCTCAATAGTTTCTGTGTTATTTTCATTTGCAATTTTGTTTCCCAAATATTTTCGAAAGTACAAATTCGATTGAACCCAAATTTGGTCGGAGAATAAAACATTAAATTTTATCCAGATTTTCACAATTTATTCACCACTAAAAATGTGATACACCAGGCATTTCAATCATAACATCGTCTGTTGTTTTACTGTGAGCCTGAGTTAGAACCAACCGACGTATCGTAGAATGCAGTAAACAGCTTCGCTGTCGGTTTCCTATGTTTATTTTTATAATTAGTGAACTACAATAAAAATGGAGGTTATACCTAAGCACTCAAAAAAGGAACAAAAAAAGACTTCTTTCGGCTTTTAAACTTTTGAATATTAATTACTCACGATACACACGAATTTTTGCGGTAGCTTTCTTATCATTATTTTACATTTAAATTGTAAACCTAAGGTATTTAATCCTACGTACAATAAATCGTACAGCTGTTGCTATGATTTCGGTAGCACTTAACGCTGCTCTGCTCACAAAATACTATTTTTTTATGTTCTGATTGTACGATCCTTACAAAAATTCGCATTAGACTGATTTACTTTTGACCCCAGATTCTCCATCAGTGAGTTCAACTTAGTCATTTAAGAACATTTTTGGCTCAAATTACAGACATTTGTGCGAAATGATAGCACGCTGTTCCCTGGAACAAGCACGCAAAAACTATCTAATGCACCTTAATGTTATAGTCACTATTTATGAACGAAACGTGGAAAACTCATAATGAACCAATGAAGAAACTAAATTCTTCAGTGTTAATTCTCAAATCTTACAGAATTTGATCGAAATGTCTCAAGTGGTTACGGTGGAGTTCTTAGTGAAGCAGCCTTGTGAGGGAGCTTTTGAAACTCTTAATTTCGGTAGGTAAGCGTTACGTTCCAGCTTGCAGCCCCTGATTTGATCAGATTTGCAATGAGGTGCAAGCCTGCCAATGACGCCTGTGACCTTGTTACAGTCGGAACGCCGGTGTCGGACTATCGCATTCTGCTCTTCTTGAAGCAGGAGAAGACGGCGAATAAAGGATTGCAGAAGTGGATGCGTCCTCTCTGCGAAACGCCGGGAAGCTGTAGCAGAGCAAATCGGAATTCTTGGTAATGCCGAAGGAGTTGGGCCCGTCGCCAGACACTCCTTCCCAAGTGAGCTTAACAGGGGTAGGAGTCCGCCGCTGACCTTGACGCGGTGCCATCTCAAGCGAGGAATACTGGGGGACGAAATAGGAAAGTTACCTCGGAAAAGTTGAATGCGATCGTTGGAGGTCCCCAATGAAGCTCTGAGCGTAGCTGTGTTAAATCTCCCTCTTAAATGCGGGAGGTAAGCATTTCGTTCCAGCTTGCAGCCTTGAACTCATCAGATTGGCAATGGGGTGTAAGCCTGCCAATGACGTCTGTGAACTTGTTTCAGTCGGAACGCAGAACTCTGCTCTAATTGAAGCAGGAGAAGACGGTCAATTAAGGATTAGGGAAACAGTCGCGAAACGCCGGGAAACTGTAGTAGAGCAGAATTCTGAGTAATGCCGAAGGAGTTGGGCCCGTCGCCACAATGGAAATATTAAAAAAATTGAAACTTTTCAATGAAAATTTTTTCACCCTTTTTTCTGTTAAGAATTATTTTTGAGATATAGTTATAGCAGTCACCTTTCTTTTAGCGGCAGACTACGTTTTTGAAGTTATGTAATCTTACTTAGAAAAAATCCTGTAAATATTTGATAAAAGTAGGTGTTTTAATGCAATTTCAAATTCGCTCGTTTTTATTAGAAATTCTGATGTTATTCTTAAGGGTTTCATATTTATAATATCTATGATTGTTTCGGTCTTTACTTGACGGAAATTCATCTTGAAAATATGAATAAAAACAATATTCTAATTTCCGCTAATATTTTATTGACACTACGATCGTTACGTCATACCATGACTTCTTCAGGTGAGTATTACAAGATACTGAGTATACCGTGAACAAGAACTTCATTTTATAGTGCATGGATATAACAAAAATATAATAGGGGGTGAAGAGAGTTTTACAATACTTTTGGGAAACTGAAAAATGGTTCAAAAAAGATTCAACAAAGGGAAGTTACTTAATTCTGTTTGGTTATTCAATAATATTTTTCTTTTATGATGTCTATTAATTTCTAAAGTTTCTAATAAGTTTAATCTAAAACTTGTGTTTTCTAAGTGTAAAATTTCAAAGTTACTATTAAAACTATGTCCTGTGTCTAGAAGGTGCTCTGCGTAGGTTGAATTTCCCTTTTTGTTACAATAGCATTTTTCATGTTCCCTGAGTCTCGTCTGGAACGATCTTCCTGTCTGACCAACATATACGAAATGGCAAATACCGCAAGTTAACTTATAAACACCTGATTTCTTGTTCTTAGATGTTTTATCTTTATTATTTTTTATTAATTTTCCTAGGGAGTTATTCGTTTTATAAGAAATTCTAAAATTGTGATTCTTCTTTAAATATCTAGCTACCTTTTCTGTTTTTGGTCCTATTGTAACAAAAAGGGAAATTCAACCTACGCAGAGCACCTTCTAGACACAGGACATAGTTTTAA
Organism: Megalocaria dilatata; assembly: GCA_034642435.1. Classification (NCBI taxonomy): domain Eukaryota; kingdom Metazoa; phylum Arthropoda; class Insecta; order Coleoptera; family Coccinellidae; genus Megalocaria; species Megalocaria dilatata. The sequence continues at coordinate 14,757,609 of CM067863.1, forward strand.
TAGTAACTTTGAAATTTTACACTTAGAAAACAAAAGTTTTGGATTAAACTTATTAGAAACTTTAGAAATTAACAGATATCATAAAAGAAAAATATTATTGAATAATCAAACAGAATTAAGTAACTCCCCTTTGTTGAATCTTTTTTGAACCATTTTTCAGTTTCCCAAAAGTATTGTAAAACTCTCTTCACCCCCTCTTATATTTTTGTTATATCCATGTACTATAAAATGAAGTTCTTGTTCACGGTATACTCAGTATCTTGTAATACTCACCTGAAGAAGTCATGGTATGACGTAACGATCGTAGTGTCAATAAAATATTAGCGGAAATTAAAATATTGTTTTTATTCATATTTTCAATATTTATAATATTTTCATTTCGACGCAGTGTTTTTCAATAAATTTGAAAATATCTTTTTTCTTTCAGTTGCCACCTTTATTGGAAGTTTGGGGAAAGTTAGGACTGAACCCTTCCACTTTTTCATGTACAATTCTGGAGAATAATGGAAGTTCACCAAAGAAAGTACTGTTTCTCATTGGTTTTGTTCTTCCCTGTGTAGTTATTATAATATCGTATTCCTGTATTTATTGGAAAGTCAGAAGGTCTAGACTGAATATACTGAAGCACCAGTAAGTATCAACATAGGCATTGAACTAGGTACTACTCCGTAACTTCATTATTATTATTATCCTGATACTCCTGAAAGTGAAATAGTGCATATTTCACCCAAATCGGGCATTCCGAAACATGTTGAATAGTCTTGAAGTTCACGCAAAAACAATTGATTCTTTTTCCCAACCTATTACTGAGAAATTAACTATATAAATATTATCAGTTGATAAAATAAAATAAATAGAGTTACAGATACCATACTCACCTGACGAAATAAATAGAGGTTTATACTTGATAGAAGGTATGTAAAATTATTCAAATATTTTAATAGCTTTCTACATATTTAATCGTTTAGATCAATGGTAAATCACAGAATTATTTATTTGAGTTAACATTACACTCCATTTAAATTTTCAGTATTCATTTACCAGAAGCTTTCTGAATTGTTAAAAGGTGAGAAAATATTTTTTGTTGATTGTTGTTATATTTTATTGAATATGAATATAATTGAGTACTGACGAAGCAAAGTCTCTCTTCAAACTTATTTTAGTTTAGTAAGTAATTTTTTCACATATCTTGAGATTTTATAAAAAGTAACTTAGATATCCAATAATATTGAATATTCTAAGTAAGAAAGTTATGATGAAATTCTTAAGATTATGTTAAACATTTTTGAAAGATATCTGTTTTCATAAGATTGATGAGCAGAAACGAAATTTTGTAATTAAAATATTTAATTTATAGGATTTTGGTTTACAATTTTTGTTTATTGGATTTTGTTATATCATTTGGATGTCTTATAATGAATGTTTATTTTATATGTCGTTTGATATAAATGGTACTTATATGACATTAATTTAATTCCTGAAGTTATAATTATTAAATATAATTTTTTGAAATTAAATATGTAGAAGGCTAATATTAAAATATTTAAATAATTATCAGTTGAGATACATATTTAATGTATAGAATTTTAAGGTGTAGTATAAGCCATTGGTTGAATCCGTTTTGAGATATTGCATCATAGCCTAGGGCATCTTGTTCCTTGAAATGTCAGAAAAAAATTGAAGTGATACAGAATACAATTCTTAAAATAATGTTAAAAAAGATCGCATCTACTCTACTGAGAATCTATATAAAGAGTCGAGTACAAATAACACACTTTTTATACGTCAAACTATTTTATGGACCAAAAAATCAATTTTAGAAAAATCCTACATGCATACGGTCCAAGAAACAACAAATAAATTACCAAACATTCATTCATCAAAACTTTCACCCAGAGGATAATATTTAGGGCCAAAGTTTTACATACTTCTTGCAGGTGGACATCTTACAGATTTCGAGTTCAGTAGCATGCAAAAGGAGATTGGGTGAATTCATAGATGATAACTTGTGATCCATAAATTCAGGTTCAGTTGTCGCATAGAACCCAGAAGTACTGGTGTGTAGTCGATAACGCTTGAAAATCAAATACGATACGATATTCCTATTTCAGTGCATATTGCATGTGAGGAATGTATCGGGTGTTTTTTTTAGAACGATGAAACTTTAAATTGGAATAAAACACATTTAAATTAAGATTGAAGCCAATTTTTTTTTATTCGAAAGATAATTTTATGACATTTATATTTTAAAAATAATTTTCGGCATATGTCCACCACGACTAGCTCTGAGGAACCGCATTCGATCAGACTAATTTTGGACCACTTTTTCGAGTAATTTAGGCCTTATTTCATCAATAACACAAGTTACGTTGGCTTCCAAAACGTCTATTGTTTCTGGTTTATCAGCATAAACTAATGACTTGATATAACCTCAAAGAAAATAATCCAGTGGAGTTATGTCGCATGATCGTGGAGGCCAATTAATTGGACCATTTCTAGAAATAATGTTATCGCTAAATCTTTCTTTCAATTGTTACGGTAGCAGCATGAGGTGTAGCACCATCTTGTTGGAACCAAAACACTTCTGGGTCGATACCATTCAAATTTTGAAATGAATAATCATTGGTCATCGATATGTAACGAGCACTATTCACTGTAACATTAGCTCCAGCATCGGTTTTAAAGAAATATGGACCGATGATGCCTCTCTCTGCGAGAGGAATCGACCCGCTAATTTGTAGATGGATACAGGCAATACTGTGCGGCTTAATGATAACGACCTCGTACCAGGATGAGATCTTCGAGTTTAAGGCTGCGAAGGTTTGTCCGCAGGGAGGTATTCTCTCACCCTTACTGTGGACTCTTCTCGTTGATGATCTGCTAGCGATAATTTCGCTATGGGGAGTCGACGTTCAAGCATTTGCTGATGAGCTGGCAATCATAGTGAAAGGTAAATTGGAGGTGACGATATCGGCCGTCCTTCAACAGATACTGAACACTATTGACAAATGGTGTATAAGGGAAGACATGTCTCTTAACCCACAAAAGGTAGTTATAGTACCATTCACTAAAAAACGGAAGTTGAATAGTTTAGAACCGCCGACTATCCGTGGTGAAATAATACAATTCTCATTTGAGGCAAAATACCTGGAAATAGTCCTGGACAAAACTCTCAGTTGGAACTAGATAAAGTGTGTCATAAAGCCAGAATGGGTTTCAGGCATATGTACTGGCTATACACTATGGTAATTAGACCTCGGATAGTGTATGGCACTGTAGCGTGGTGGAAGAAAGGCCAACAAACGATTGGCCAACATAAACTCACCCAATACAGAGACAGACTTGCCTTGCAATTACAGGTGCGTTTCGCACCACACGGCAGCCATGGACGTCCTACTAAATCTACCACCCCTGCACCTACTTGTGCAGAGGGAGGCGGAACGGACCACATAAAAAATCAACTGGCGATCGACAGGTCAGAGGCAATAGTGATGGGAGGCTCAGGACTGCTGGACGAGCTTTTAACGAACAGCACTCTATCGATGCCCTCGGATCTAAGGTCAAAAGTCACGAGCCAAGAACGGCGTTTCAATGTAATCGCACCCAGCCGGGACGAATGGATCCTGTATGCTGAGGTTCTATTGAGGACCGACCTTGGCTTGTTCACAGACGGCTCGCGAACATCTCATTGAGTCTCGGTCAATACGCATCCATATTCCAGGCAGAACTATTTTATATCGAGACCGCGGCAGATCTGCTGATAAAAGGGAAAATCCACCACGGCACAATACAAATATTTACTATCAGTACTAGAAGCTCTAGAATACAGCGGTTATACATCGTCTGGAGTTACCGTACAGCTTTAAATATGCTCGGTATGTATAATAGAATCATTTTGGTTTGGATACCGAGTCACTCAAACAATTAAGGTAAAGAAGAGGCAGATTAGCTGGAGTTTGCTGAAGCTGCGCTGCCTCTGGTAAGCCCCGAATCATTCCTGGGAATACCACATGATGTGACTGAGCGGGCGATAACAGGCAGAATGAGCTCAAGACTAGAGTCTTTCTGGCTGAGCCATCCTGCCCTAAAACATTCGAAGGTGTTCCTTGGAATTGCTTCGAACCAAAAGATGGCGGACCTAGCGCTAGGTATGGAAAGGGGCAAACTAAGAACACTTGTCGGAATTATGACAGGTCACTGCAGGCTGAAAGCGCATTTGCACAAAATCAGTCTGGCTGAAGACGATGAATGCAAGCTGTGTCTTGAGTTTACTGAAACAGCCATGCACATCGTCTTAGAGTGCCCAGCGGTGAGTCGCAATCAGATTCGAGGTCTTTGGTAAGGCTTTTATACCCCACTGAAAAATTACCCCCGAACAAGATTATCGGTTCTAAAAACTCGATCTCGTCGGGGAAATATAAATAAGGGGTGAACCCCAATAGTCCGTGCGGGCGCAGTGGTGGACAGATGCCCGCTCACTTTAAATAATAAAAAATAATAATTAATTATCATAACGCGCATATCTTTCAATTATTCCAATGTTCGACTGGACGGTCGGAATTCTCATTGAATATTCTAGCCGCCAATCGTAATTTTCTCAACCTGTATCAAGGTTTATGTCTGATTCGCACACAAACTTGTATTTAAGCGACGGACCAGAACTTTTTATGTTATTATGTGAGCGTACATCTTGGATTTTTTTGCTGAATTGTATTTATCGTCAATTTATAATCTAATATTTGACTCAGGGAAGTTAAAATTCTGTATTTTATCTAATTAGCATAGTTCGAACTGTCTTATTTTGTGCTAAGCTTTCTCAACTTACCCTATTTATTTTTATGCAAACACCCTATATATGATCTTTGTTTTTAATCTCCATATTTACTGGATGTTTAACCGATACCTTCACTCTTCAGGCCAACAAATAAAAAGGACAGGCTGAGTCAGAAGAGAGAAAAAGATGATAACCGATTGACGAAGCTGATGCTGATAATATTTGTCTGTTTCTTGTGCTGTTTTTTACCACTAATGATGATGAACGTTTTCGATGACGACGTTACCTACCCATCACTACACGTTGTGGCTTCCATTCTGGCATGGGCCTCCAGTGTTATCAACCCTTTCATTTATGCAGCAAGCAATCGTCAATATCGATCCGCCTATTCGAAACTTTTTCGCATGTTCCAGTCTACTGTAGCAGTCTCAAAACCAGGCTCAGGATCTACAGAATTTAGAGCGATGGAAAAGAATGGACAGCCATTCACTTCAAAAGTTAATCTGGACCTAACTTGAATCCTTTCAAACACGTAACATATCATATTTCCAGCTCTGAACAATTTGAACTGGGATATTTGGTAAGATCCAGCAGAAGTTTTGAAGTTTTTCGAGGCCTTATAATATGTGCGTATTTCTCAAAATATATGAAATATTGCTTAAAACGCATGCGTTATCTGGTTTCGATATGGTCTCATTTTGATTCCTGAAAAGGGTAGACATGCTATAAAAGGTCTGTCCTTGACGAGGTACATACCCCTTTTTCTTACCAAAGTAAATATATGTTGAACTCTTCTCAAGAATCAGCGAAAAAGCTAAATATTGTATTGTTACCATGAAACTGCATTAGTGATTATGATGAAGAAAGATTTATTTATATTTATATATTTTTTAGAATTAAGTGAGCTTTGTTATTATAAAATAAATTTTTCAAATAACATTCTATTTATATCCCTTTAAACTTGAATGAATATTTCGACAACCAATATTTGTGCAAATGTTCACAAATTGCTACTGGAACAATATTCTCGCAATTAATTAATTTTAATCCATTGTGCAGGATGTTCCATATAACAGTTCCTACAGTAACTCATTGTGAATTCAGGAGAAAAACATTCCAGATAAAATTTGCAGAAAATCATTTGAAAAGAAGAGACTAAATATAATATAACTGAATATATCGGATGTTTTTAAGAGTGATAGAACTATAAATTGAAATAAAACACATTTAAAATAAAATAGAAAAAGGCTTTTTACTTGATAGAAGAAATATAACAAAATTTGAATATCAAAACAGATTTAATCTGTTAGTCTTCTACAATTTTAATTTCAAAAAAATTTTATTTAAAAGACTTTTAGAATTAAATTAATGTCTAAAATAAGCACCGCTTACGTTTAATAGACGTATATAATCAAAACTCAATATATAATGTCAAACGGAATAAATAAACCAACAGATATAAGAAAGTCATTAAAATTAATAAATGAATATTTAAAGGAGACAAAATTTTGTTTCTGATCTTACCTTTAAGAACACCAATTGCCTTTTAAAAACATGAACACAACTTAAGGACTTCTCAAAGAATATAATTTATTTGAAATATTTAATATATTAAGTTGGTCTGTTTCGAAGCATCCATTCTTAACACGTTTTTGTTGTGATATAGTTGTAGTTATTCGATTTTGATATTTGGAATATTATCTAGGACCGAAGAAGGGATTACTTAGAATTATATTTGTTTTTTTGAAGATATAGTGCATGTTTTGAGAGATTTCTGAATTAACTTATTCGAATATTTAAATATATTAAATATTTCAAATAAATTATATTCTTTGAGAACTCCTTAAGTTGTGTTCATGTTTTTAAAAGGCAATTGATGTTCTTAAAGGTAAGATCAGAAACAAAATTTTGTCTCCTTTTAATATTTATTTATTAATTTTAATGACTTATATCTGTTGGTTTATTTATTCCATTTGACATTATATATTGAGTTTTGATTATATACGTCTATTAAACGTGAGCGGTGCTTGTTTTAGACATTAATTTAATTCTAAAAGTTTTTTGAATAAAAATCTCAAACCTCAAAAGAAAATAATCCAGTGAAGTTATGTCGCATGATCTTGGAGGCCAATTAATTGGACCATTTCTCGAAATAATGTTATCGCCAGATCTTTCTTCCAATAAATCAATTGTTACGGTAGCAGCATGAGGTGTAACACCATTTTGTTGGAATCAAAACACTTTTGGGTCGATATCATTCAAATTTTGAAACAAATAATCATTGATCATCGATCTGTAACGAGCACCATTCACTGTAACATTAGCTCCAGCATAGTTTTTAAAGAAATATGGACCGATGATGCCTTCAGTGTGTAAAGCACACCCTACAGTGTATTTTTCAGTATGTAATGAAACCTGCAGAACTTCTTGAGGATTGTTTTCATTCCATATACGGCAATTTTGCCGTTCATAGCCGTTCAACTAGAAATGAGCTTCATCACTAAACACAATTTTACGATAAAAAAGTGGATCAACTTCAAGCTGTTTTAGGTCACAATCAGCAAACAAGCGACGTTTATTATGGTCAAGTGCCTTTAGTTCTTAAACCAGTTGGATCTTGTATGGGTGAAGACCAAGATTTTCACGCAAAATTTTCGATATGGTGGAGTCCAACTTGTTGTGAACGTCGACGAATAGACAAATCTTGATCATCATGACTTACAGCAGCGATATTTTCCTCTGTACGTACAGTTCTTTGTCTTGTTGTTGTTGCATCAAGTAGAGAAAATGTTGTCCGAAATCTATCGATAGTTCGACGAATCAGCGGCTCTGATGGACGATTATGTAAGTTTGGCGAATAGAACACTGATTTTGAAAATAAATTTCAACAATTTGTAAACGTTGTTGCGGCGTGAGTCTTTCCATAATAATTTGTCAATGCTTACTGAACAGAAATGTCAAAACAACATGGCTTCTACCTTCTGTCAAATCACAGTTATCCCTATCGAAAATACCATCATTCTAAAAAAAACACCCGATAGAATGAACAAATTACTCTATTGGGATAATGCATAATTATCCTCAATTTCTTATTTTATTATAAAACGAAACAAAAAACTCAAAAGGAACATGTTTAGTTGTTTATCCTGAAGCGTATTCACCATCTAAATTTAAGAACCGCTTTCCATTTTCTCGATAGACCATCGATGCCACGGGCAAAGAAGTTGCTGTTTTTAGGAAATTCCATGCTTTAACTTTGGTCACCAAGTCATCCATATCGCCGCAAATTTTATTAGCCTGTCAGTGGAAACTTCGATCTGTGTACCGGATGTAGTCACGTCCGGTACTCTTTTCAGAGTTTGGTCTGGCGATGCGCAAACTTTTTTTGGCGTTTCTGAAGAGCAGCCACGATTCATCACCAGTGACAAAACTCTTCAGGAAAGGCGTTTGCTCGTTTCTTTGCAACAATTGGTAGAAAATTCCGAAACGATCGGGATTGTTGTTGAGATAGTTTAGTTTCGGGGAACACATCCAGCAAATTTCTCTACTTTTAAGAGTTTTCTGAGACGAGGCACGATCGTCGAGTAGTTTACATTAAATCCCCTATTTGGATGATTTTTAAGAAATCCAATTTGGCCAAGCTCTAGCTAAATAAAATTTTCTCCACGCAGATTTATTTCTCGATATTCAATTTTCTGAAATTATTATTCAAAACCCAATCTATAAAAATATTGTTTCGCATGAGCGTAACCAGCGAGTTGCAGGAGGGGGCAGCTGATCCCCTCCTGGAAGCAGAAAAAATAATCGTTATTAAATTTTGTTGCTGGAATACATTACAATTCTTTAAAAATCTATTTTAATAATAAAAAAAATATTGGAAAGAGTAGTCCGTTACTTTGTGATAGATCATTGTAGTTCGAAAAACGAAATTACTTTGTGTACTATCACTAGCTTTATATAATTACAGTTTCTCGAGTGTCCTAGTATTACTACATTATCAAACTGAAAGATTCAGTTGCGTATTTTCTTCTTTATAGGTTATAGTCTACGTTCAATAGATTTATTGCCGAGTCATTTTGGTTTTTATGAATTTCTAGAACTTCGGAAATTTTCATTTTATTGCCCTTTGTCGCAAGATATTGGTCTATACAGGGCATCGAATACTGGGGAATTCTACAGATCCGTCTGCTCGTTCAATAGATTTATTGCCGGATCATTTTGGTGTTTATGAATTTCTAGAGCTTCGAAAATATTAATTTTATTGCCCTTTGTCGCATGAAGTAGAATTTCCACATCTTTTAGTTCAGGGAATGTATGGTTTATTTCGAAGAAATTGCTAGCAAAATTGGACTTGTCTCTCCTGTATTTAAAGGCGGCTAGGTGTTCTTTGAATCCGGTTTCGATACTTCTATAAAAAAAAATTACTTACAGTATTGAAAATTATGAAATTCGGGTAATTTAACGTTATTTTATTGTCGATCGAAATTATCATACAATCGTACTCAGTTATTTTCTATAGTGAAACAGAAAAATAATACTACTAATATATCGAATTATCGATATTTTTTCGGAAAATAATCAATAAATATCGTCGATATTTTCAATTCCGATACTATCAATAATCGATATTTTCAATACCAATACCCTGGATAGACGATATTCGATATTTATTTTTAGAGTATCAAATTCGAGATTATTTTTATATTTCGCATTATGATTTCGACCACTCGAAACATATTATACTCTAGTTCAGTAGTTTCATTGGTCAAAAATCGTGATTTAGCGTGACCAGATTCAGTTGAAACCGTTATATTCAGTAGTTGGCTCCATTTTTATGAAAAAAAAATAAAATAAAGTTATGACTCAATCTTCCTAAAAGCTCTGGAAATAAATAGACACAATAAAATTGGGATATCATTCAACGACCAATTTAACAACTCGCCGCTTTCAAATATCTTTCTGTACCTTAAACATTCTAATTAAAATGATCTATCACAAAGTAACGGACTACTATATCCAATATTTAAACATTTATAAATGGAATTCCCAGGATCCCTTGTATCTACCTGCCTCATATTTACCTATACAGGGTGTATTGAGTATCTCAATTTCAAATAGAATATATCCTGTATTTATTATGTATGTATTATTCTGATAATACTAAAAATTCAAAATTATTATAACATACATAACAACCTTGATTCATCTACAACTGAATACTGTACAAGGTGTATAAGAAACATAATATCATCGTTGCAACTCCAATAGGGTGTTCCTTAGTTGGAGGTAAAAATGAAAATGAGAGATTCCTTGGTTAATTTTTTGAATAGAATGTTCAATAAACATTTATTTATTATTATTACCATGGACCCGCAAACGCTTTTTTTTTTTCTTAAAGCTCTAGAAATGAATAGACACAATAAACGAATTGTTAGAAAGCAAATACACAGAAGTAATCCGCCATCTGAGACTGCGATTGAATACTGGAGACGATCGTTGATTATCCCTTATTCTGACTCTTTAACCTTATCATTGAATGTTGGATTTCCACACGAGAATACACCTGCTTTTTCCTTATACCATCTTCATCCTTCATACATGCTAAAAAAGTACTTCAAAATATTTGGAAAAAAACGCAAAATCTTTCATGGAATTTGTTGAGTTGGGTGATATCTCTACAGAATTAGGTTTGTGGTACAATCTGTGGAAAAAGAAAGATTTAGCAGGGGGCAAATTGAAGAATATTGAAGTGGCTGCATTTTTAGAGGAGGCTAATATTTTTTCCTGCAACAAGGCATGCACTCCCCATTTTAAGTACTTTCCCATCCATTACGGCTACTGTTGAACGATCTTTCAGTACCCTTCAAAGGGTAAAGACCTGGCTGAGGAGTACAATGGGAGAGGACAGATTGACTGGGTTGAGTTTGATAAGCGTTCATCATAAATTTTTTAGGAAAAATCAGGACTGGATTGAAAGGAGAGTTTTGAACAAGTTTTCTATAAAACCAAGAAAAATGATAATAGATAAGGCATGTAACTAGAATACATTTTTTTTCAAGCAAATAATTGTAATAACTTAGTTGGTAAAGCACTGTTATAATTATACATATTTTTTTAAAAATTTTGGTTTCATTCACTTTCGAAAAAAAAATCCCGTGATAATATTCCCGACCTAGGTTAGCCCCCCTTGATTTAATCCTTGGTACGTCCTTGTCGTTTCGTATGATTTCTTCCAATTTAATCATTTAACTATTTCCTCTTCAATCAAAACATTAAATATCATTCAGTGATCTTCTTATTCCTACTAATATTATAGAAATATTGATCGATTCGACAGAAACCAAATCCTCATTTATGCAAAAAACATCTGAATCTTGCATCCCTTGTTGGTTTTCAAATTTCAGATAATTTCATAGAGGCTATATTTGATTTTCGCGTGAAGGTTTCTCTGAAAGTGATGCATTGACTCACTAGAGCAGCTGAAGGGGGGCTTTGGGACTGCAGCCCAAGCAGCAAAGATACCAACAATAAAAAATTTTCCTGAGTTATGCGTCAAACATTGAAGATCGAATTTAATAATAAAAATAAGTAATAACGACTAATCGCCATTTGTTTGGTGTTAAACTATATCAATCAATACACATTCACTAGTGGTATTTACTACGTCGCGACGTCGAAACGAGCAGCTACTTCAAAGGGACGGATTGGACTGCACACGATTGCGATATCATTATAGGAAAAAAATTTTGTATTGTATTTTTAGAAATTATATACAGAAGTGTTTCTTGCAACTTATGCGGGAAATATAACTTATTTAGCAAGCCACTTAAAAAATAAACACCACCATATATATGCCCAATTATCCATAAAAACAAATATTAAGAAAGTCAGTTTTAAAAAACAATACAAATTTTTCAAACTAAGTTGATCAAATAGAATGTATTGTGACCTCAGTCAGGGCTTCTGATCAATTACGATCTGAGCAATTAGAAAGAAGGCCAAATATTGATGCTCATTCAAGCAGTTAGTACCCATTGGAACTCTTGTTTGGACATGATGGAAAGATTCCTGAAATTATCTTCAATTGCCGCAGAGGTATTAGTATAAAGAACTGAGAATAATGTACCTGATATGGTACTTGGTTCCCAGTTAACTATTTTGCGCGATTTAGTTGCGCTATTTGGTCCATTTAGAATAGTAACAGAAAACTTGAGTGCCGAGAAATATGTCACAGCTAGTTTAGTAATACCTTTAACAAATTTATAAAAAAAACATCAAACTAAAACATAAACAGCTGTTGGAGTGTCAGTACAATATGATTTATTGAAAAGTATTGAAGATAGATTAGTGCCTTTACAAGAAAACCTTTTCTTGGCCAAAGCAACTATCTCAGATTCCCACTTCAAAAAGTTGCATTTCATGTCAGCATTGGCTGCTGCTAATGCAACATCATCAGATCTATCAAAATAAATAATTGCAGGACACAAAATAGAAAATCATTTACCTACAGTAGGTGCTTCTACATTTTGACAAAAAGAAACAACATCATAATTATTAGACAGACATGAAGATATGCTCTTGAAAAATATGTGCAAGGCCAATGAAGTTTTTGGCAGAAGTTTTGATACAATTCCTGCTGAATTAAAGCAGTATTTAGATCAGCTAAATATTTCAAGGTCATCAAATGCACTAAAATTTTGGATCGATGGTAGACATTTTACTCCTGTGCTATCAGAAGTAGCTGTTAAATATTTGATTTTTGTTGCTACATCTGTAGCATCTGAACGAATTGCTTCTACAATCAATCTTTTAGTGCCTCATAATCGTAGTAGTCAAACAACTGAGCATATAAAACAACGAATATTTTTTAAAACTCTCACTGACAAATATTGATACGCATAATTGTTTTATCAAAATTAAACCATAATTACTAAGAACCTAACATTCAACTTGTTTAATATACTGGATTATAAACTGTGTAAATCATTTTTGAGCCGAATTACGATTTTTTCAAAACAAAGCCGATAAAATAAAATTAAAAGAAAATATCGATATTTTTTTCGATATATCATACTCCGATGTTGATATATTTAAAAATATTTATACATCGAGAATCCGATATTTTAAAAAATATCAACAGCCCTACTACAGCTTCCCGGCGCATCCCATAGAGGATGCTACCGCTTTCCGAATACCGAGCTCACCGTCCTTGTCGGGTTCAAGTAGAGCAGAGTGCGGGCGTTCCGACATTCCGACAACCTACATTCCTACGTGGAACTAGGTCACTGCCGTCATAGGCAGACTTTCAGCCCATTACCTATCTGATGAGTTCAGGTAGCGCAAGTCGGAACGAAACGCCGCCTCCCGAATTAAGAGGTTGAAGCTCCCTCACAACACCCCATTCACCTCAGAGCTTCACTGCAATATATTTCGATACCTTGATTGCTACTGTCTCAATCTCAAATTAAGTGGATCTTTCATCATTTCCTTGTATGAATTATTTTTATTGATAGTGAGCTATCCCGTACTTTACGGAATACTCTAAAATATCCGTCATTTTATGGAGTACTCTAAGATATCTGGAATTATACGGAGTACCCTAAAGAACGCTAAACTCTTTATCGTGATCATCTAATGGCGGGAGAATAGGACGTTCCCGCATAAGTTGTATAGATAACCTAAATTACACTTGAACGAGAACGAGAAAACAGTGACGGGAAGTTCAGAACACAAGGTTAAGTAAAAATACAATATTTGTTTGCGGAAGGGAGGATCCCGCATCTGAATCGATGTATGAGAGCAAGGTTGTACTTTAGGACAAAAAAATGAGTCAAGGATAAAAACCTTGACCTCTCTTCAGCTCCCATACATTCTTCAACCCTGGCCTTTTATTCATGAAATTAAGGTTCCAGAAATCGACAACCTTTTTAATGTCCTAAAATATAGTTAGTGTGCAAGCAAAGGTAAATACAGCAATCAACTCAGTGAACATACAGATAACATTGCAATAGGAACATATAACAAAGATCTTCGAGGTAGTTTAACAATGACCCTTTGGTCAGGAATTCCCCATTCACACACCTACTATCTAATTTTATTATTATAATCTTGACGCATTATATCGTCGTTCAGGAATGTTTTGTTGTGGCATTCTGAAGACACAGAGGTTGTGGTGCCTGTTTAACTACCTATTCATTATTATATTTATATCTAATAATAGTTGTTCAGGAAGTCCTTGTTGCGACCTTCTGAAGACACAGGATTGTTCTGTCAGTATCTAATTGTAGATCCACATTTCATTCACTCTAAACACTGAATTCTCAAACAAAGTACCATTGTTAACCATCTCTTAGATTCAAATAAATGAAATGAAGATAAAGACGCTTAGATGTAGGAAATATGTTGAATGGTCAATTCAGATTAAAGCTGGAGCATCAAAACAGTAAAATCCAACGATGAATAAAGAATACATGATACAAATAACACTCACGTTGACCTCAGGTAATTCAAGACAATAACTTTACATGTGAGAGCAGCTTAGTCGATTTCCCTTTGTGTCTATCCTTCACTTTTAATGGATTATGGCGTTCTATTTTTAACAAAGGAAAACTGGATCCTCTTCCGGGGTTATGCTTAGATTTACACCCGCGCACAAGTCTACGAAGCGACCATAGACTCTTACTCCTGGTATCGACAGTGACAAGTAGGCATACAATCCCCTAGGTAGTTCTTTCAGCCTAATTTTCCTTCATAAAGTTATGTGGATCTCTTCAATAGGTTGAGGAAAAAAACCATTATTTTTGCGTCAACTTCAAGACTTTATTTAGCATGTTTCGGATTGTCTGCTTGGGATCAAATATGATCATTTTGTTCGATCATTTGTTGCCATTTTGAAGGTAGCTCCATAATGCCTCTCTCATAGAAGTCTTGATCCTTATTGGCGAAAAACTCTAGTAATCGATTTTCACAATCTTCTCTTGCTGCCAATTCCTTATGACTCAGGAAGTTTTGTAATGCAAGAAAGAGATGGTAATCGCTTGGTGCCAGGTCCGGACTTTATGGTAGATGCATTATAACTTCCCAACCAAGCTCACGGAGTTTCTGGCGAGTCACTACAGACGTGTGTTGCCTGGTTTGGTCGCCGTTTGAGCTGCTTCACCGCGCTTGACGACGATCATTTTCCCACAATATTGTCATATGTGACCCATTTCCCATCACCAGTCACCATCCGTTTAAGAAATGGTTCGATTTCATTCCGTTTTGCCAAGGCTTCGCAGACGGAAACTCGATCCATCATGTTATTTGGTGTGGCACCCAAACGTCGAGCTTCGTTTTGAAACCCAACTTTGCACAAATAATTCAAAACTGTTTTATTTATTGTCCAAAACACCTAAAATCTGCAGAGATAATCCTTATTCCAAAACCAAGAAAAGATCATAGCAGGGTCAATTCATATAGTCCTATCAGTCTACTTTCTCAAAAATCCTGGAAAACTTATGATACACAGGCTAAATTCATATTGTAACACAGATGAATGGATACTACTGCACCAGTTCAGATTCAGAATAGACCATTCCATCATACAGCAAAACCATCGAATTGCCTATATCCAACTTATTAAGTCGTATCTGAGTGATAGAAATTTTAGGGCCAGAATAAATGACAAAGTATCTGGAAAGTACCCTAATAGCATTTGGAGTACCACCTGTTTTCATTAACAATGTACAGATACCGGAGTCCACATCTACCAAATACTTGGGGATGCATTTGGACAGGAGACTCACTTGGAAAGAACATGTTTGCAAAAAACCGAAACAAATTGATTTGAGAGTGAAAGATCTATATTGGATAAGAGGAAGAAAGTTCAATTTATCGCTGGAGCACAAAATTTTAGTATACTGAAGAGATCCACATATTTTAGTAGGAAAGAATAAAGCGGGAAGAACGACCTTGGGAATTTTATGCCTACTTGTCACTGTCGATGTCAGGACTAATAGTCTATGGTCGCTTCATAGACTTGCGCGCTTGTGTAAACATAACCCCGAGAGAGGAGCGTCTGTCCTCTCCAGTGTTGTTGTTCTTCGTCGACTGAACGCCGGCTTAAGAGTGTCCACTTTTCCTTTGTTATGAATAGAACGCCATTGTCCATTGTTCATTAAAAGTTAAAGATAGACACAAAGTAAAGTTGACTGAGCTGCCCTAACAAGTAAAGTTATTGCATTGTATTGAATTTCCTGAGGTCAACGTGAGTGTTTTGTATCACTTATTCTCTGTTCCTTGGTGGATTTTACTGTATGCTCCAGCTAGGGGCGGCCTGTTTACTTTAATCTGAATTGGCCATTTTACATATTTCATACATGTAAGCGTCTTTATCTTCATTTAATTTGTTGAAATCTGAGAGGTGGTTAACAATGGTACCTTGTTTGAGAATTCAGAGTGTTTGGAATGAATGAAATGTGGATCCACAATTAGATACTGACACAACAATCCTGTGTCTTCAGAATGCCGCAACAGGGCATTCCTGAACAGCTATATTATTAGATATAAAGATTATAATAAATAAGTAGTTAAATAACAGACACCACAACCTCTGTGTCTTCAGAATGCCGTAACAAGACATTCCTGAACAACGATATTATGCGTACAGATTATAATAATCTAATTAGATAGTAGGGGTGTGAAGGGGAAATCCCTGACCAAGGGTCTTTGTTAAACTACCTCGAAGATCTTTGTTACATGTTCCTATTGCCATGTTATCTGTGTGTTCACTCAATTGATTGTTGTATTTACCTTTGCTTGCACACTAACTATGTTTTAGGAAAGGTTGTCGATCTCTGGAGCCTTAATTTTATGAATAAAGAGAAGGACAGGGGTGAAGAATGTATGGTGAAGAGAAGTCAAGGTTTTTATCCCTGACTCTTTTTGTCCATCGATGTCAGGTGCGGAATTTTTCTTCCGCAACCAAATACTGTGTTCGTTTTTACTTAACCTTGCATTCTGAACTTCCCGTCACTGTTTCCTCGTTCTCGTTCAAGTGTAACTTGGGTTATCTACGCAACGTAACGTCCTATTCTCCCGCCACTAGATGATCACGATAAAAACTGGTTAGCGCTCATTAGAGTAATCCGTATAATACCGGATATTTTAGAGTACTCTGTATAGTATGGGATAGCTCAATACCTGTCATCAGACCGATATGGGTCTATGGAATAGAATTGTGGAGCCGCACAAATAAGTCAAAAATGTCCATCATACCAGTTAAAGATACTACGTATGGTAGAAAATGCTCCATGGTATGTTACTAATTAAATCTTACACGAAGACCTGAAAATGCCATATGTGAAGGACATCATAAAATAAAAATTTATAAATCACCATGAAAAACCACATCATCACAAAAATACTTCTCTCCAACCATAACTCGATCCACAGGATGGCAAAACACTCAAAAGGAACTGGCCAACAGATCTGATGGAAGATTGAAGAGCACTACTCACTGGAGAAGCCCTCATCATGTCATCTGAGAGCATGCAGCTCTTAAGCCATCACATTAGCCTATAGAATAAATGTATTCTGATTACTATTAAATCTGAGTGTTAATTTAAAAAAAGCGCACTAAAAGATGATGCTAAATTTCAGTAGTATACAGAATGAACTGAAGCTATGAAGTGAATGGGGTGTTATGAGGGACCTTCAACCTCTTAGTTCGGGAGGCGAGTTGCACCACCTAAACTCATCACCTAGGCAATGGGGGTGCAACTCTGCCTATGACGCCGGCTGTCGGAAAGCTCGCACTCTGCCCTACTTGAGTCCAGCAAGGACGGTGAGCTCGGTACTCGAAAAACGGTAGTCTCCTCCATATGCTACGCCGGGAAGCTGCAGCAGAGCAGAATGGAAATCTTGGCGAGGAGCGGGACATGACGCCACACACTCCCCTTCCAGTGAGCGTTGGTAGGGTCATGGAATTGGCCGTTGCAATGTAGCAGGAAATAGCCCGCCGCTAGGCTGGACCACCTATTTACTAGAAAAAACTTATTCAGAGGTTTTCCTTGTAATGTAGTATAAGATTCACTAAAATTACTGATTTTAATTTTTTTTTCTGAAGTAACTTAACAATTATTAATATCCAAAATGTTTCATCAAGTGGTTCGCGAGAAATCAATATATTTAACTTAACAATTCTGACTTTTTATGGGCAGCGTTCAACGAGAAAGGAATCAGCATTAGCCACAAAAATTCTTCTAATTATATATTTGTTCCGTAGATTATTTTGCTGTGTATATTATCAATATTAAATACAAGTAAAGAACCAACTCAATCATTTATAATGTAAGTTCTTGTTTCAACGATTGTTATTGTTATTATTTTAACGTTCACTTTCGGCACTTTTCTTATATAAACAATTTCATTCTAAAATTATTTTTGAAATGCTTTCACTGTCTGCCATCTGTGGAACAATTAACGAACACTTAATTCACTATTATTACAGATTTCTGTACAAGGACGCTCCTCGGAGTGGTACATTGCGATCTATGGGACAATAAGAGAACCGATCCTAATTTCTAGAATACTAATAACGTACATTTAGGAGATTTCCTTAGATGTCGCTCAACATAAATAAACAAATTCGTATTCTATTGTGTCACCTCTTTATTGGCAGGGCCGCTAATTGAACTCCACAAATATGATTTAATTAATCTTCATACCTCGTTAGACCGCTGTTGTGTTGGTGTGGTTGTGATAGTCTTTTTTGGTGATTTTAAAGTTCCGACTATTGTTTGCAAAGTACACATTTCGGGAACAATTATTTGGTATAATATAACCATGGTTTTTTTCCTGGTAATTCCAGCCCTTATATACTTGCTTATACGTAAATATTTTGCTAAAACGCAAACCAAAGATATATCAAACAAACATGTAGTTGTTATTGGAGGCTCAAGTGGAATTGGGAAGTCAATAGCAGAATTGGCTGCTAAAAGAAATGCTCATGTGACCATAATTGCAAGAAATACAGACAAATTAGCCCAGGCAATTGAAGACATAAAAAAATGTACTGTAAATCCATCTGAACAGAGGATGAGCTATGTCTCGGTGGATGTAACGAACTTCGAAGATGTTGAAAACAATTTATGCGAGATTGAAGAAACGATAGGTCCCATTTACATGCTTATCAACTGTGCTGGATTTGCAGTCTGTGGTGAAATGGAAGCATTTTCAGTGAATGAAATCAAATCTTTGATCAATATAAATATCTTAGGGAGCATATACCCAGCAAAAGCAATTATTCCCAAATTCAAACAAAGAAGAGAAGGCATTATTGTACTTACTGGATCATTAGTATCTCTCTTTGGTATGTACGGGTATTCTATATATTCAAGTTGCAAATTTGCTCTAAGAGGGCTAGCTGAATCAATGCATATGGAATTAAAACCTTATGGTGTAACTGTCACATTGGCTTTACCTCCTGATACTGACACACCTGGATTTCATGAAGAAAATAAATCGAAACCAATCGAGACTTCAAAGATTTCAGCAATGGGGACTCTTTACAATCCTGATGAGGTCGCTGAGAAAATTCTGAAAGATGCTTTGGTAATTCTGTATTTGTTTTATCCACTATTTATCAAAAACTACAATATCTTTCTAGAAAGATTGAAATTAGTGAAAAGTATTTTAATCTTTCGTGAAATCTGTAAATCTTTTCTTTTTCTATTTAAATCTATGATATTGACAAAAGTAATATCAATTGTAACTTTATTGAAGAAAGATTTCAGGTGTAAAAATTTGAATATTTTACTGTTTTAGCTGTTACTAATTGATAGTTGATCATAATCAAAACAAGTTTTAGTAATTGTTGTTTTACTGCCAAAAAATTGATATGGTTACACATTTTTGTGACTGAAGTATTACTTCATCTTCAAAGAATTAAAAACTCAACAAAAATGTATGCAGTTCAGGTACAACAGAATCATAACAAGAATACAACTGTTGTAAAATGTCCGCACAGTAAGGAAAAGTAGTTGATAAATGTTATTTAATATTTTGGATTTACATACATCAATATGGTCATTAATTATTTTCATATTATTATTATTACGAATTAATTTTCAAATTTCAGTGGACTTCAAATAGTTAAGCTGCCTGCCTTTTGATTCAAGATGTAATGTTTTCAGATCATCAATTGTAGGAAAAAAGTAGCCATATTCTGTGCAATGGGTTGGAAAGGTGAAAGGTTTCTTGGTTTTTGTGCATGTTGTAATATATTCAACTTGCAATAGCAAATACATTGAAAAGGCAGGGCCTGCATTTAAGATGAGATTCAATGAATCTAAAATGAATTTCTTCAAAAACAAGCAAACACTCAGCTTTGCAACCCATTGCATTAATAATAATAATTTTCCTACTATAGATTATCAAAAAATGCAGGAAGCTTAACTATTTCAAGTCTGATGAAAATTAATTCATAATAAATATACATAGTTCGAAAATATTAAATGACTATATGCAACCGTGTAAATCAAAATATTCAACATATTTACATGACATCTATTAACCACTCCTCTCTACTGTGCTGGCATTTTATAACATTTGTATTCTTTTTATAATTCTTTTGTATTTGAACATACTACTCTGTCAAGAAAGTACCGGGAATTTTCAATTAAAAACAACATTTTTACATTTAATCGTCAAAATTTATTGGGTCGCCTTCAAAATAGGCTCCATTTGCTCCAATACATCTATGCCAACGGCACTTCCAATTATCGAAACATTTTTTATAGGTGCTTTCCGGGATGGACTTTAGCTCTCGCGCCGAATTTTGTTTTATGGCTTCAATCGACTCAAAACGGGTGCCACGAAGGGGCAATTTTAGTTTTGGGAAGAGGAAAAAGTCGCAGGGAGCCAAATCCGGCGAATACGGTGATTGCTGAAGCACGTTTGTTGAGTTTTTGGCGAGAAAGTCAGTCACAATCTTAGCTCGGTGAGAAGGCGCGTTATCGTCATGCAAAATCCATGAGTTGTTCGCCCACAAATTTGGCCGCTTCTTTCGGATACGCTCACGCAAACGTTTCATAACGCCTAGGTAATACTCCTTGTTTACCGTCTGACCCTCTGGAACGAATTCGTAGTGCACCACGCCACGGATATCGAAGAAAACAATGAGCATCACCTTCATTTTCGAGCGGCTTTGGCGTGGTGTTTTCGGTTTCGGCTCATTTTTTGCCACCCATTCCGATGATTGCCGGCTTGTTTGCATATCGTACTCGTAGACCCAGGTCTCATCACCAGTTATAATGCGTTCCATGAATGTAGAATCGGAATTACAGCGATCCAGCATCCTTTCGGATAGTTATGGATTAAATGAATTGGGTAACAATATGGAAAAACTCTTTTCAAAATAAACTGTTAGTCAAAAGTTAATGATATTGATGTTTTCTGAAGATGAATATTTTCCTTATCGTCTTAATATTTTTTTCAATTTCATAAACTTTATATATAACAATTATAAAAGCGTCTTCTGGTTCATCGTGAAGCAAGTTTTTATCAAGTTTAATATTTTGTTGTCCGTGTGTGTGAGAAATGCACATTCTAATGATTTTTTCTTCAGTATCTATTTCGTTCTCAATGAGATCAAACTGTTCTGCACAATTAAAAATAGTTTTTTCATTATGTCAAGACATGTTTTATCTAAGAACGACGCCAACATAGCCAGCCCTTGGGATACTTCAGGATGGTCGAATGCCCCAAGTCGCTAAGTACTTCAATTTTAGCCAAAATGTGATATCACATTTACTAGCACGGTACTTTGCCACTGGAACTCTTCGTCAAAGACCCAGAACTTGTAGAGCACGTGCTACAACGCCAGTAGAAGAGCGTTTTTTACCACTTTCAGCGCTTGTAGAATGGCAAGTCAACGTCTTCGAGATACCACAGGTACTTAAGTTTTCTTAAACACAGTCAGAATACGTCTCCATGAAGTCAATCGAACATCGAGACGCTTGTTAAGAAGAGTTCCACTCACTGGCGAACACAAGCGTCAAAGATTGGAGTGGGCAATGGAGCGGGTACACTGGCGAGATGAATGACGATACGTACTCTTCACTGACTTGTCCGGAAATGGACAAGTCGTCTAGTACGGTTGTGGACACCTTCACTCATACGAAGGAATCACCGCTCTGTTCGCGAAATCCATGCTTTTCAGGGAGACACAATTATGGTTTGGGGTGGAGTTTGTTTTGATGGCAGAAGTAACTTATGAGTACGTCGAAGAACCATGGCATCTAAGATAAATTTATCAATGGAGCAGTCCAACGGGCGAGCAATTGGCAAAAATTTTGATTAGTGCTAGAGAAAACCAGGGTATTTCAAATCTAGCATTACCTCCAATCGAGCATGCATGGGACCTATAACAGAAAACCATCGATGGCATACAAGTATCTTTCAAATAAAAAAAAGGATTTCGTTTATACCTCACACACAGTTTATTTTATCATTTCAACATCTATCCGCCCTTATTGAAAAACCCTGTAAAGGATGGGCCATCTAGAGTTTGAATTTTGAAGTAGTGGTTATTTCGAGTCTGGCAACATTTCTGTCATTCATGTTTTGACAGAAAATTAGTTTAATATTAACGAAATGGGTCGATTTACGGTTGAACAAAACTGGGAAATATTGAAAACTTATTTCAAAAGTGGTGAATCTTCTAGTCAAAATGTTAGAAAATTAAATGCCGTCACGGCAATTTGTTTGTGAAAACTGGATCGTTAAAAACATCCCGTTCACCTTCTTGTCCAGCGAGCACCTGAAACATTGTTGCTGTAGTCCAGAATCTGGCTGAACATCCATCAACATCAACTCATCATCATGCTCAAGAACTGAACATTTCTCGCACTTATCTGAGGAGAATTTTGCATAAAGACCTCGGTATGAAGGCTTACAAAGTTCAACTAGTGTAAGAAGTGAAGCCTCATGAACATCCGATGCTTTTTCACTTTGCTCAATGGGCTCATAATATCATGGCCAAAGATGAGCATTTTCCCAGAAAAATCATATTTAGCACTGAAGCTCATTTTCACCTCGGAGGACTATTTTTTTGTGTGGAACTGTTAAGAATAAGTGTTAGGCTAACCATCCAAAAAAGTTTGATACCCCGAAGTAAGAAATCGAAGTTGCCATTCATGAGATTGAGCCCTAAACAATCTACAATGTGTTGAAAAATTGGGTTGATCGGATCCAGTAGCGGTCATTTGAATGATATTGTTTTTTATTTGTAAATGTCACGTTCAACCTTTCTAATAAACTCATAACTTTGAAAAATTATTTATTAGCGGATAAAAAATGCAAATTTTAAATAGTCCACCTCTTTGTTTGAAAATAGCTGCACTATTTTTAATATTCTTAGATTTTTAGCATATGTGTGTTATTTGTTGAAATACTATAATAATTCTACCGACTCCGTGCTTTGGGAGTTGTTTCATAGGTAGTTTATCAGTTCAATTCCAACGCAAAATTAAGTTCTTTATCTTCTAGTTGGCTGTTAAGTCAATTAGTTTATATATTCAAAATTATCCAAACGTTATCTTTTAATTAAAACAATGGATGGCAATTCCTATGAATATTTATTTAAGCTTATTCATTGAATTGATAACGTAACAAAGGATTTAATCTAATATAACATGAATTCTATCATTAATGAATGTTATCATTAACACATTCCAATTTCATGATAATAATGAATGCGATTTTTCCAGGATGGTAATTTTTTTAGCTACATTGGATTCAATGGGTTCATTTTGACAACATTATGTAAGGGATTCAGTCCATTCAAGTCCTTCATTGAAGTATTTATAGAATCAGCTGTGATTGGATTGATTCGTTTTATTTCTGCATTTTATGTCATCCAAATGCAGAGAGTTGTACAACTTTGTTTCGAGGAGAAAAACATAAAGAAAACAGGACCAGGAAAAAATAAAAAATCGTAATTTTTCTGAATATTTGCTCATAACAAGTAAAAGTATTACTATTTCATTAAAGTATTCTTCTATATGAGCAGCTGACTTGATTGCTGCTCATTTTTTGTTACCACATGGACTGTTCAGAAGAGCTACTAATAACTAATCATTTTTTGAAAGATTTCAGGATGTTGGTTTAGATACACATGTGATTTGCTGCGATCTCTTGAAATTAACAATTCGTTTCGATCTCTGCGTGTGCTGGCATGATTATGTCTTTGATAAGATACTCTCATATCTTTTTATAAATAGAATTGTGTTGGTACACAGTTTTTATCAGTATTTTATGCACCCTGATATGAGAAAATATAATAATGTTGATAAGATATACTAAGACTTCACTCAAACTTTGTATCTTAATTTTATTAATTTTAAATTCGTTTTGAGTATTTGTTTGTTTCTTTCTTTATGATTGGATTGGTAAACTAATGCCATTATCAAAGTTTGGCAATTCTTGATAAACAATTATATTTTTACATTTTTTATATTCTTTTCAACTGTTTCCTCTTCATTCTTATAAATTATTCAAGTGGTGCCATGAGAAAATAAAAAAGTCTGAATTGTTAACATTCTCAATACTTAGTAGAATGTAAGTGCCTGGAATATGTGGACAAGTTACTGTTTTATTTTTATTGCAAATACCTCTGTATTTTTGAACTATTGTTGTGTATGAATATGGACACTTAATACGAGTAAGTTGGATGTCTATATCACCAAATTGAAATGGTGATTTTACAAATTTTAGCTAGTACAATTTGTGATTTATTCAAGGAATTGCATGGGTTTCGAAGGATAAAGGAGTATATTTTCTCATGACAAAAGAACTATTTTATTTTAACTTTCATGCATATAATAGCAAAATTTAGACAATTGTAAAATTTCCATATAATATTTTTCAAACATTGTGCATAAAGTGAGAGAGAGAAACCACTCACCTGTAGCTGTGTCGCTATTTATATTTATAACATAGTAGTCTTTCGTTCGCTTTCAATTGAAGAGACTTTAGGTATGTAATGTACCGAATAGTGCAGTATTGTTATTTTATTACGATGAAATGAAACTCTAGGAACTCCTTACTTCTGAGAGGTTTTCATTCCATTGGAATATTCAATCAATGTGAGCTTAGAAATATTTACATTGTTGCCAATCAAGAGGTTTAACAGTCGATAGATTTCATGAGTGTCATTTGCTTATTATTAGTTACAGCCAGTGTCACTTTTATTCTCTCTCAAATGGTTTCATATACTAATTAATTTGAATTTCACTTTCAATAATTTGAGAGCAAAATGAAGGAGGAAAAGGGTATTTCCACCCTTATTTCGAATGACCACTTCGCACCGACGATTCATGCTCAAATTTAGTTTCGAATTTGGACCAAGTTATTCCAAATTTTAATAAGGAGGTGTCTCACACCCTGCCAATTAGCATGGTTCATTTGGATGATCTCTTAATCATCTTCCCAGCATGTCTCAAACCTGTTTGAGGTCTAGTCTATGAGCTGGCCAGTTCACAGTAGCAATCCCAATTTCCGAAAGGTAACGTACTATAGTGACAGGATGAGGAATGCCATATCTTGCATTTGGAGTAAATTTGGACCCATAAATGAACAAATGGCATGGCATGTTCTTAAAAAATATCAGGCATTTAAGGTACAGAGTTGAGATTTCCATTATTTATTTTTCCCCACACCATAATGAGCCTCCGCCAATAGTATTTACAATTACATTTTCAATATTTTTCATTTGGCCGTCAATAAACGCGAAAACGTCTGTCACAAATATACAGACAAAATCTGGATTCATCTGTCCAAAGAACTCGTTCCCAATTGACATGATCCCCAGCAAAGTTTAACCGTGCTCTGATGGTTCACGGTTAAAGCTGGGCTTCTAGCAGGAATACATGGTCGTAAGTGAGCTTTCCTGGGACGTTGCTGAATTGTTTCTGTAGCGAATTTCTTTCAAGCCGAGCCTGCAAAATCTTGCGTTGGCGCAAAGTTGAAATTCTCAAAAGTCTCTCTGGAGTAGTGGCAAGTATTCTGCCCTGATCAGCTCTTTTGGATCACCAGTTTCCCCATATTGTTGAAGCTTTCTAGAGATCAATATATGGGACACGCCAAATGGACTTGCTATTCTTTGATAATTCCAACCTCGTTTCATGAGTAGAACAGCTTGGATTAAATTTCTAGATTCTCACTGCATTATAAGTCATATTTTATTTAAAAACTCAAAATTTTAATTATCAAGTGTAAAATGCAGAACAAAACTAATTCTTTCTATGAATATTCATTCGCATAAAATGAAGAGATATCCATATGTATTTCATGAACATACTTTGCAAGAGTACTTCGAAACGAGAACCTTTGAATTTATATATAGTTTGTTTCGA
Organism: Megalocaria dilatata; assembly: GCA_034642435.1. Taxonomy (NCBI): domain Eukaryota; kingdom Metazoa; phylum Arthropoda; class Insecta; order Coleoptera; family Coccinellidae; genus Megalocaria; species Megalocaria dilatata. The sequence continues at coordinate 14,783,778 of CM067863.1, forward strand.
GAATCTTTTTATTCTGGAATTACGCTGTTGTGTGTTAATTTCTTGGAGCAGTGTATATTATTATATAATTATTCAGAACAACATCAGTACCGAATATCTGACAAGTCCCTAATAGACCAGAAGATCCCCAAGAATTGAGATATTAACATCTCAAGTGATAATCCAATATTTGGAACCAAAATGTCAATTGGTGAAATTATTCGACTATGCCCATTGCTAAATATTTTCTGTCAACGGATAAGTATGGCCCAGAATTGAATGAAGGATTTGAAGAATAAAATTAAATTTCAATTTCTGTCTATTTGCCAACAAAGAACAATAATAACCTGGGAAATAAGCTAGGAACAAGACAAAAATTATTGTAATTTTAAGTAGTAATTGAGAAATTTATTTCCCCGACGTGGAATCACTGATTCCAGTTCCATAAAGCATTGCATTCTTAAGAGTATGGAAAATCTGTCCACAGCCTGTTAAAAAAACGATAAAGCTGCGATTCTATAATTTCCATTTATTTGGCCAATAATATACAAGATTAACTGAAAGTTAATCAAGTACTGAACATAACAATATAAACTGGAAACAATGTTTCGGCCTTCTAATTTTCTACATTTCTAGCGTTCAAATTGTGTTGTATTTCTATCTAGGCATCAGACCAATTAGTGAATTTGTATGTAATCGATAAATTGTTGCATTCTTCAAAGAACAATTTGGTGGGGAATCGATAATTTTTATATATTATTTTTATTCTATATTTTTGTGCTGTGTAAAGTAGATTAATGTTAGTTTCGTAAGCTCCTCCCCATATAACCAGGCTGAAGTTCATAATTGATTCAATCAGAGCATACATATTATACACTTGGCAACAGTTTCTTGTGGAGATAATGTCTAGATTCCTTGAATTTGTAAATTAATTAACTTAATTTGTGTATGATATATTCTACCTGATGTTTCCATGTAAGATTTTTATCAGTGATTATTCCTAGATATTTCAAATTGATAGACTGCTTACAATTGCACCATAATTCAATAATTGTTCCGCATTTCAGATACTGTTCAACAATTTTGTATTTAATTAGCGATTCTCAAATAGGTGAATTACAAAGAAAACAAAACTGGGCTTTAAGGATAATTTTGAGATGTAATAGACGTGCAAATATTAAGAAAATGTTAACAAAAACCGAATTACTGAGTGTAAAACAGGAAATTATTCTAAATACGTTGATATTTATATACAAAATGTTACACGGCATGCTTCCATCACATTTGCTTAACGAATGTCGGTTTGTTAAAGATATACACTCTTATGATACGAGACAGGTGCATGACTTCTATGTAAATACAGTTAGAACAAAACGTGCTCAAAATGATCTTTTCCACAAGGGACTTATTCTGTATAATGATCTACCCGAGAATGTAAAAAAAAGCCTGAATGTAAAAAACTTCAAAAAACAATGTGTCTCCGTTGTTCTGTCAAAGTATACATAGTTGAAATAGTTTAAAACAAGGGTATTCTAGAGATACCAAAACTGTATTTTTATAGCATTTGTTTCTTTGCTAAATAAATATTATTATTATTATTATTATTATTATTATAATTAGAGTGCCGATAGCTCAGTGGATAGAGCGCTGAACCTGGACCTGAACGGTCCCGAGTTCAGGCCCCATCTGGGTAGAATAGAAATTTTCTAGTCGGTCACCATTTCACTGTTGAATCAACTATTAACAGTGTCCTGCCTAAGGTGGTGAAGGGACACAATAATAAAGCCTAACCAGAACACCACTGAACTCCTAACTTGCACAAACTATATAAAGCTTCTGAGGGATTTTCATAGAAGATTTAGGAGTATCAGGATAATATCATAATCCTGTCTACTTACATTCCTCGTAGTTTTTATGAATTTTCAACTTCTGTATGGTTGGAAAGCTGTTCTTAATTTAAAGGACTTAAATTTCGTTTTCTCAATATTCAAGGTTAACAAGTTTTTGTCCAGCCAGTTTTTCAGTGTACTAATTATTTCCTTAGCCTTTTTCATGTTCGATCACTTATTACAATAACCGTATGAGCGAAACAAAATATAACCTACTGAAAAATAAGCATTTCATGTAGATAATAAATACAAGTGGTTCTAGCATCTCTTCTGAGGCACTCCACAGCTTGTGGTCAATGATCCACTTGTAGAATTTGAAACTCAGTTTGGCTTCTGTTGGCAAGATATGATTTGAACAGCTGATTCGGTATTCCTCCGATTCTAATCTCCTATAGTCCTTCTAGGACTTGCTTCATCATATTAAACGCCTTTGCTAAGTCTGAAAAAATATGTATATCTCCTTTCTACAGATGTTCATGTATACGCTCCATTACTCGGCATATTACTTTTTCATTACTCAAGTCTATTTTTAAATGCAAACTGTCAATTAGATAATATATTTCAAAGAATTTTCCACTTATTGTGCTGATTATTGCTATTGGTCTGTAGTTAGATGTAATTTTTCTATCTCCTGGTTTATGAATTATGAATGAATGACTGCATTCTTGAGTATTCCTGTTGAAAATATTTTACTTCTTTGTGGATAAGAGGTTTTAATGATACTATATGATGTTTTATTATTTCAGCAGTGATATTCTCTTCCCCAGTTGTTACATTATATTTTAGGTCTCCTATTTGCGGTATTAGCTCTGTTTCACGAATAGAGGTAAAAAAGGATTTATCATTCAAGTTTTTTTTTATTTGACATGTATTTTTGCGAGGCATTTTCATCTTGTTTGCCAAAAATGATTCATCCAACTTGGCTCTTAAGCCACTTTGAATGAATTCTTCTGCTATTAGTCTTTGTTCGGTAACTTCTTCTCGGTTGCCTTTGTAAATGAAACAGGTTTGAAAATGCAACCAACAGCTTCAATATAGCAATTTTGAATTGACACTGAATGATTTTTCCAAATTAAGTGGTTCAGACTTTTATTATTATTTTATATATGACTTAAAATACACCTTTCAAGAAACTCTTAATAAAAGGGCTTGAAAGTTTATAAAATATCAATTATGGTCTAAATGGTTGTCTATATGGCGTTTATCGTGTTTGGCAATTAATCATGATAGACATGTAATAGGCTGGTTTTGACCAGTTTGCATGTACACTTCTGCTAGAGAAGGATTTTCATCATTGTGCCTTTGATTTTTTATACAGCTATTTTTCTTAAATTTGAATGAATTGATCTCTACCTGATGGAAAATCATTTCAATTACATATTAAATGTTATCTAATATATATTTTTTCACAAAAAAAATCTCATAATCCATTTGCACGTGTCTTAAAGGAGAAAAGCATCAAAACAACAGTATAGTGGAACTTAATGGAAAAAGTTTCAAAGGCTTTCTGTCTTAAACTTGAATTGACTTGAAACTCGGGGAAAATTTTGTGGATATATTGTGCTGTTAGATATAGAGATTCCAAGAAAATAAATTCCTTGCGATTTCGAAACTCATGAACCGTTAAATAACTAAAGTCACAAAGGCCATCCGCATGTAGGATCACAATTTTTAGCAACATGTATAATGGTGCAAAAAATATTTCTTCAAATTTAATTTTAAAGATTGCTCCAAATGAGAAAGCTTCAGCAATTTTTTTGGAAGCCAATAACTGATTTTTTTAGGTTTCAAAAATGCATTCCTACTTCTACTTGTTAAAAAATATGTCAGCCTATATAGTCAGAAAGAGTAAATATAGTGTAGAAGTTGTCTATTTTCCGTATTGTTCCTATTTGGTCTCTATTTATTCTTTCGTTACTATAAATCTAGTGAGATTACTGTAGATACTTTTAAATAAATATTTTGTTTCAAATAAACATGCTTTTTTCTTGTTTGTTCATGTTGACTTCGTATATAAAAGATAATCTGTAATGTCTGCAATATTATTTATTGATAATCTTCTTTCATCAAATTAAAATTTGAAAAAATTTGGTATTATGTACAAAATTGAAATAAGTTTGCAATTCGTTGCCTGCGAACTTTTGCAGTGGTTTTCCACGCTTTGTTTCTACCCTTAAAATCACCACTTTTGAGTATTTTTAAACCACTCTTAACACTGTTGTTTACCATAAGCTTCATTCAAAAAGCGTTTGATGCGATTCTGCAGCAGTTTTCTTCAAATGATAACAGAATTTTTCCAAAACTCACAAATTAACAACTGAATTCGTCTACTTTTTCCTCATCGTCTGTTAATAGATCTCCATTTTTTCGAGATAGTGTCAATATTAATTTTCTTTTATTTTAATTATCTACTGCTGATATTATTTCATTTATGAAGCTGCGGCACTTGGATCTTAATGTGTTTAGACGCATACATATTTTTCGTCAATTTGTCATGCTATACTCTTTATATTTTAGTTCATCTAGTACAATCTGCAGTATGATAGTTTCATGATCAGTCATTGCAGATTTAAGTACTAGTGGAGCAGTCATATGATCCCCTCGGTAGTTTTTTCGTTTGAAAAAGATATGATCCATTAGGAGTTTATCGGAAAACTTGTCATGTTTATATTCAAATTGTGGTAAACTTAGCTCAGAGAATGTGTATACTGATTGCTGATGAAAATAAATATCATAACTGATTACTGTTGTTCATTTAATTGCATATTATTCTTAACCCCTCATTTTTCAGTTGATAATCGAATAAAACAAAATAGTAACAGCATGATGAATTTAATGGTAGTTTTCACGAATCAATCAAGAAGTGTTCGTACTGTACAAACAAAAAAGTTTATAATAACGTTTTCATTTGTGTAAGTTGATTAGAAAATGGAGCTCAATACTACGTAACATTTTCAAATAATCAATATTACAACAGAAAGTTGTCTACACTGTGCCTATTCAATCAAAATTTCAGGATTTCTATTAGTCTGGAAGCTGAAAGGATTTCTTACATACCACAAATCAATTGTAGATAAGTCCTATCTGTTTTTCTTTTGTAGCCAGAAAAGTGAAATTGTCAAGAAATTATTATCAAACCAGCAATATTCAAATATGCTCATATAAAATCAGAGCTATTTGTGATTTAAGTTTTGTTACTCGAGTATTTTCAAGTAAAAAGTTTATTCAGTTGGTTGAAATGCAAACATCCTCCTTACCACAAAAAACACCTTTCAGATTCCAGTTAACAATCATTACATAATAATTATTATAAATAAAATCCTAAATATCTGATTGAACATGCCCACGTTCATTTACCTACTCAACCATAATAATCACTAAAATAATTTAAGTAACTACTTATTCTATTTTGTTCTTTTGAAGAACCCTAAGTTTCAATATTTAATATTAAACTAGAAACATTTTTAAATGGTGTTTGTTGCAAACAGTGTGAAATTGATCAAGTAATTTCTCAAAAATTCCTAATAATCCAATAGTGTGAAAACATTTCAAACAAATAGTGAAAAAGTCCTAAAAACAGTCATTTTTCAGTATTTAACATAAACAATACAAATAATAAAATGTTAATATGAGACAAAAGTCAATAAAAATCGATTACTACTATGGCAGAATAAATTTTTTATATAACTGCTTTCATAAGTGAACATCTGGCCATTAATTTAAAGGCAAAAAAGTATATATAAATATATATAATATATAAAACTGTTGACTGGACAAATACGTTATTGCACTTTCAAATAAATTTTCTTGAATGGAACATTAGTGTGGAGTTCAATGAAAATTTGTATTTTATAACACGTATCTTTCATTTCGGAATTATTAAAACAAGAATTACTGATCAGTAGGATTGTTAACTGTTGACCTCTTACGGCGTTTATTCAAAAGAGGATTGCTTGAATCCTCAATAGATTTAATATGAACTTGGTCATAGTCGACCCTCATCGTTGCCAAAGATCGAGTCATTTCTTCTTGTACTTCGGGCCACATCTCTTCTCCTTCTTTAAGCATTTTGTTAGTGTGGAGAGGCGTTTGTGGTACAGTTGTATATTGCTGAAATAAATACATAAATGCTCAATACCAAAAAGAAAAGAAAGAGGAACAAAGGGAAAATACTGTTTCAATAGTGTGTATGTGAATATGTCAAATCTGACATTACAATATGTTGTCGTATGAGAGCTATTTGTGTTGATATACATCAGCTCAAACAAAAACATTTTTGAGCAGTCAAAACATCGAACTGTTGAGCAATCCGCCTTACAGTCCATGTTTCGCATCCATTGATTTATTCTTATGACCACAGATAAAAAACAAATTGTGAGATCAACGTTTTTCGACGCCTAAAGATACATTAAAATCACTTGTTTTAGAGATACTTCAATCGGAATGGAAAAAATGCTTCAAAATTCGTTTAAACACATGAAAGAGTACATTGATCTTAGTTTTGAATGTTTGGAAAAACAATAAAGCCATTTCCGATTATAATATTTGTTTTCATTTGTATGTCTCAAAACTTAAGTAGCAATCCTTGTATTTTTTTCTTTTTCCATCTTAACGACTTATTTAGGAAATTCAACAGGATTTTTCTCTATATTTTGACATCATTGGTGTTCCTTCAGTTTAAAATTTAGAGTACTTATTGAGACTTTTGACAATTCTTCAAAATATTTACAGTAGAACATCGTTTATCGTTGTATTAACCGAGTTGACTATTATGCTAGTGACCACAAGCAATTTGTTGGGATTATTTGTATCATTTTTGCTGCGTGGAGTCGATTAAACATGCATACACGTAGAAGTGTTGTTAATAAAAGGGTTTATATTGTTATAAACATGTTTTGCCCAAATGTCTGTAATTTTCTATTTTTGAGCCGAAAATGGTCTCTAAGGGATAGGTTAGACTTGCTGATAAAGAAAGAATCCGAGGTAATAAGTAATTCTGTTCGACCATCCATATACACTTTAACTTTTGAACCCAAAGGTTGAATAAACTCACGAATTAACAAGAGTCTCATCAATCAAGCGTTTGATTGGAAATTATACTGCATCTCAGCACTTCTGGACATAAGTCAAGCATTTAACAAAGTCTGGCATCCTGGATTCACGCAGAAATGAAAATCTTCAATGCCCGAAAGGCCCCAGGTATTGATGGTATAACGCCAAGAATGATTCCAGAATTGTCAGAGGATGCTATAACCATGCTGACTTACATTTTCAACAGTAAAAGTGTAGTGAAAAAAAGTTTCAAATACATTTGTGGACTGAAAGTTCCCAAAAAAAAGCTATAGAAACATTCAACAACATCTACAAACAGTTATACACAGTACTGCAAAGGTTAGACAGGATAATAAATATGACTCAATACTATTAGAAATAAAACAATTGGTTTCTAAAAAGTCAAGACAAGAACAGACAATCAATATGGAAACTTATAAAACAAAAACAAAGGAACAAATCCCACCAATGAAAAAATCAGGACCACCTAACCAGAAGTGGGCTACAAAAGGCTAATATATTTGCAGAACACTTGTATGAAGTATTTACACGTTTCAATTGATTAAAAAGTGGTGAAAAAGAGCATGGGAATCCACTGAAATGTTCTCAGACAACAAATTGCAAACCTTATTGGATGAAGAAGATAGTCAAACTCAACAAGACCTCGTGGATCACTTGAATGTGATGCAGAAAATCGTCTTCATTTGTTTGAAATCTATGAGAAAGACTCAGAAAATGGGAAAATGGGTTTCCCATGAACTGAAGAAAAGGCAGCGAAAATCGAAAAACCATTTGTGAAATACTGCTCGACAGACGCAAAAGAAAGTCATTTCTCCATGGAATCGCGACAGGTAATGAAAAATGAATATATATTGAGAATCCTATGAGTTGTAAATCATGAGTGACCCAGGGGAACCATCGACATCCACTGCATGACGAAATCTCTTAGGAAAGAAGACAATGCTTTGTGTTTGGTAGGATTAGCAGAGAGAAAAACGATTGGAATATGGAAAAATTCATTTTTGCTCGATGATAATGCCCCATCACACACAGCAAAACGGGTCAGGAAAACAATCAGGGCGGTCAGTTGGGAAACGCTAGTGGATGCAGCTTATTCTTCGGATATGGGCTCATTCGATTATCATCTATTCACATCAATGGGATAGCTGAACAACACACAATTCATATGAAAATGTACGAGGATAACTCCATAACTGGTTTGCTTCAAAAGGAGAACTGTTTTTTGTTATTCATAAACTGTCGGTGAGGTGGGAAAAATGTATAAATAGTAATGGAGAGTATTTTCGATGAAATATTTTCTTATGATTATCAAACAATAGACGTGTAATTTTCACAAAAAAATTCCGGTTTCATACTTCTACACCTGGTATACTACAACAATACATACTGCTATCCACCAATTGCTCATCACTTGGGAAATTGTGAGACGGCTTGTTGGTTCAATATTTAGCATGCCCTTGATGAGATCTTTGGCATCTTGGCTTACGTTCTGCCATTCTGGATCAGGGAATGTGAACTGACCCATTCTTATCCTCTTCTTCATTCCAGGGGATATTGCCATTCCGTGATTACTGTAGAATGGTGGAAAACCACACAATCTAAAATAATATCACGAATTAATCAAATCATTATGGCATCTGACATAGGTTTGGAAAAAATATGCAATTTTTAAATCCAGCGTCTTGGAATCAAAGTAAAGCAAAAATTGTTTATAGTGTACATTTGCATTATCTAATTATAACTAATTTGTTGTATTTTCTTCTGTGTTTTATTGTTGATTCTGCAATAAAATATATTATTATTATTAAAGAAGTAGCCAAGGGAGGCTGTGTAATTTCAAACTCTTTTAGATAAGGCGCAGGCAATAGTTTCATATAATGCCCAGACTTTGTTGTCCAATTTTGAGCCAAAAATTGTCTCATTAATGTAAAACTACATTTAAAATCTTTGGTTTTGACCAAATATTAATCGAACTTCAATTAAAAAAAATAAACTATTTGCTTTAATCTATCTACAATGTTCCAAGCAACTATACAAGGTTTATTGATCATTCCTAATTATTGGGAATTCAAATTAATTCGGTCCGTTTCCAAAGATGGCTCTGAAAACATTAATTTTTAAATAGTAACAGCTGATTGGTGCGATTTTAGATTGGACATCTGTTGATAACATCCAGTCTGAATTGTTTCGAGTCTCATACAAAACATTTTTTTGTTACACTGTTGAAATGTCAGATTTATTTGATAACTGAACAGCAATGCGGGAAGTTTTAATTTTTTGTTTATATTGGAAAAAAATTGCAGCTGAAGCTCATCGTATGCTTGTGGAAGTTTACAGTGACAATGCTCCAACTGACAAGTCATGTAGAGAGAATGGTTTTGGCGCTTAAGAATTGGTGGTTTCAGCACTTACGTTGAGGGTGACCCAACAAGCAGTGTCTGTACGTTTAAAATCTATGGGCCTGATTCAAAAGCAAGGCAATTGGGTTCCCTTTGAATTGAAATCAAGACATCTGGAGAGGCGATTATTTTCCTGTGAGGAGCTTCTTCAAAGGCAAAAAAAAGGTTTTTTACAGCAGGTGGTGACTGGTGACAAAAAATGAATCTGTACTACGTTCTGTACTACGAGATGATAAAACCTGGTGATTCCAGTACAGGTGATCGGTACAGACTGGATTTAGGATTTGCCACTATCAGTTTTGCAGAAACAGCTAAATGAGACACGAGTTATGGATTGGACAAACAATTTCCCTTCTCTAAGCTTAACAACCTGTGGAATACACAACAAAGGCGATACAAATCCAATAGGGTGCAACAAATCCGAAGAAAGTGACTGAAATTTCTTGAGTCAGTTAAAGTTTCACAGGCGAAAGCTGTTGAAGCTTTAAACATAGCAATCAAATGGAAAAAATAAAATACTCTAGACGTAACGTACATTGAAAAATATGAACATTTGTTCCAAAATGTAATATCATCTCACTCAGCATTTCTGACGACATTAATGCGATTATGTTGAAATATTGCAGCCAATTTATCGATCCTGTCATAGTTAATATTTGTTAAGAGTTGTATTTAGAGAAACTACTCATTCATGGAAGGTTGTTTCTATTAGTCTAAAATCTTCGAGCTGATGCTATACAATCAAATGCTTGAGTTTGTAATGAAATATGACATCCTGCCTCAAAATTAATGTGGTTTCACAGAGGGGTTTTGTACTGCTACTAACAATTGTAATGGACAATGTATTTGATAATAACAATAAGGGTATGGCTAGTGTTTTGTAAGATTATTCGAAAGCTTTTTATATCATTAATCATGCTTTTCTCGTCTCTAAGCTCAAATATTGTGGCTCTTCATTGATCTGCATGGTCGATCTCAGATAGTTTTCAACAATGGAATACATTAATCTCATATGTTCATCTTATGTTCAAAATGTAAACCTGAAGAAACCACAGTGTTGCCGAAACAATTGTTATTGTTAATAATAAACTGTAGAAATATTCTTTATTATTTTATTTAATTAAAACGAATTGCCACCAAGTAAGGACCTTTTTGGCGTATCTCAGGGATCAATATTAGGACCTCTACTATTTATTATTTACACCGTGGATATCCTCAGGTCAGTTATCCTTTGTAAAGTTCAATCATACACTGTTGTATTTGCATTTTGATTCTCACGATGCTAATTTTTTGAATGATGACTTTCAGTGATCTAGCGGCATGCAACGCTACTTTTCATGTTTTTCACCAAAGAAATCGGGGAATATTTGAAAGGCAATATCTCGTTCTTGTTGATTCTATATTAGATGTAAGCGAGTCGGTGGTGAGAAACTTGGGGATACATTTGGATGTTGATTTCAGGTTCTGCCAACATGTGAAAGAAAAAAGGCAATACAAAGTTGAGGCTTCTTTATTCTAATAGTCATGTGTTGAATCGGGAATTGAGGAAGAAGCTGTGCGAGTCTCTTGTGCTGTGGCATTTTAACTACTGCGATTTCTTTTATAGTTCTTGTCTATGGCTAGTGGAGAAAAATAGCATCCAGAGTGTTCACGATAGCTGTTGCTGCTTTATTAATGGTTTGGGAAAGTTTGAGGTGAGTGGTGCACTTGCATTAACAGGTTGGCTCAACATGGGTAGTATGAGAAAGCTCCACCCCGCAAATATTCCACAAAAATTGTTTATATTCATCACAATATCTTATAGTTAGGTTTATCTCGGTGGAAAAGTACAATATAAGAAAAACAAATGTTAACTTCCGCTATTTTATTGATTTACACGACAATTGTTTCGTCATACCATGACTTCATCAGGTGAGTATTTAAACTGAGGTATACAATGCAAAACATGACCTTAAATACACAGATATTGGATGGAGTAGTCCGTTACTTTGTGATAGTTCATTTTAATGGAATGAAATAAGGAATTACTTTGTTTTCTATCACTTTTTATTATAACTGATATACAGTGACTCGAGTTTCGTAGTGTTTACTACATTTTCAAACTGAACGAACAAATTAGATCTCAACTATTATATATGGGGATTGTAGGCTTCGGCAGAGCTTCGAAGAGAGGGGTTTTCCAAAGTTCCGTCTGTTCGTTAAGTAGTTTTATTATTGGTACGTGCTTTTTATATTTTTCAATTTCTATGGATTCCAGGATGTCAAGTTTTTTCCCTTTCGCTTCCACGTGCAAGATAACAAGGTTGTTCAATTCTGGGAAGGTGTGATCTGTAGTGAAGAAATGGTTCGCAAAATTGGAATTACCATTTCTTCACTACAGATCACACCTTCCCAGAATTGAACAACCTTGTTATCTTGCACGTGGAAGCGAAAGGGAAAAAACTTGACATCCTGGAATCCATAGAAATTGAAAAATATAAAAAGCACGTACCAATAATAAAACTACTTAACGAACAGACGGAACTTTGGAAAACCCCTCTCTTCGAAGCTCTGCCGAAGCCTACAATCCCCATATATAATAGTTGAGATCTAATTTGTTCGTTCAGTTTGAAAATGTAGTAAACACTACGAAACTCGAGTCACTGTATATCAGTTATAATAAAAAGTGATAGAAAACAAAGTAATTCCTTATTTCATTCCTTAAATACACAGCTCTGGTACAAAAAATAGAGGGGTGGAAAGAGATGGTATACAATTAATGAAAAATATTGAGTAGGGGGGATCTGTTTAAATCTATTTGATCATTCAATAAAATTTGTCTTTTATTATATCTATTGATCTCTAAAGTTTCTAACAGATTTAGTTTATGACTTTTGTTTCCGATATGTAATATTTCATAGTTCATATTAAAATTATGGCCAGTCTCTAACAAATGGTTGGCATAAGTTGAATTCGGTTTATTTTTAATATAACATTGTTCATGTTCTCGTATCCTTGTTTGGAATGAACGGCCTGTCTGTCCCACATATACACATGGGCAATCACTACATGTTAACTTGTAAACTCCTGATTTTTTGTTTTTAGGAATGAGAGCACAAGATTTGGGGCTCAGTTCATTGTTCTGCACCATCAGACCATCATGTTTTAACTACTTCTAAACTCGCTTCCACAAGAGCTTAAAGATTTGAACATTAACAAGTTCAAGTTTATACTCTATTTTCTTTGTGATCGGAGTTTGTGAGTTATTGAAAGTGTCACTGTACCTGGGGTATATATTCGGAAGTATATCAAATTTATTTCAGTTCCTATTGTTTTTGGTACAATATGCTAAGTTAGAAGTTTTTATAATTTTTTTATCTACTTTGGTGTGATCGAGTTGAATAGCTATGCTAGACTTCGTCACATCACGGTGTTATATTCTTCTTTGCTTGCTATGTAATTTACTATCATATTACTAGGCATAAATTAGGGCGTTTATTATTATTATACTTACCCTAAAGAACATACATGAAAAAGCCCAAAATAAAATCATTTTTCCCACAAATTGTGAATAACTTATTGATTTCCAAAAATATTAGGTTGTACGGAAAGTAATTTCGTTTTTTTTTGTAAAAATGAAAGACAATTTTCGTATAATGAACAAATATTTTATTAAATTATATATTGTCCATTATGGTCAAACACCTTTTGCCATCTTTCTGGTAGTAGCATGCTTCCACTCTCATAAAATTTTTGGTCTTTGTTGGCTTTTGACCTCTTCACTCGAAGTAAAGGTTTTATTGTTCAAAAAATTTTGCAATGACCGGAACAAATAATAATTCGAAGGCGCCAGATCTGGAGAATATGGTGGGTGTGGCAGTGTATCCCATTCAAGCTGTTTCAAGCTTTTGGAAAGTGACCAAACATGTATGAGGTCTCGCATTATCTTCGTGGAACACTACACCCTTTCTGTTGATTAATTCTGGCCTTTTCTGTTGAAGTGCATCATTCAGTTTGTCCAGCTGATGACAGTAGACTTCCGAATCAAATCTAGTGTTATCCGATAAAACCTCAAAAAAAAAACGATTCCTTTGAAATCCCATCAAACAGACAGCATCACCTTTTTTTGATGGATATCGGCTTTCTCTAGGGTCTTTGATACGTGGGACCATGAACTTTGCTCGCAAAGTTGGCATTCTATGGTTTCAACATGGATGCTATAAACCTTATACCATAATTTCTCACCGACAGATCTCAGAGTGTGCGTGAATAACTCTGTATCTGGTAGCATTCCGATCAGATCGGGGGTTCTCAGGGTGATATTTTATCCCCAGTTTTATTCATAGTGTACAACATTGATATTATAACGGCCCCCTCCTTTAGTTTCATACAGGCATATGTAGACGATATTCAGTTTTATTTCTTGTTTAAACACCAAGAAACGGAACCTGTAGCGCCCAAGATCAACTCTGACCTTGAAAAAATTAATATTTTAGCGCACGAGCATAATTTAAGACTAGATTCTGAAAAAACTAAACTGTTGTGCTTTGGTAGCAGAGGTAAGAGGGATATGGTGAAAAATTCTTTGAGATTGAATGTTGGCGGTTTAAGTGATCCTTTTGTCACCACTGCGAGGGATCTGGACTTGATTGTGGACGAGCATCTCCGATTTCATGAACATGTGCAAAATATGACCAGAAGGGGATTTTGCGCACTAAAATTAATACATAGTAACAGGCATCTCTTAGATTTTTCATTGAAAAAAATGTTGTATGATAGTCTTGTTCTATCTCATTTTAATTACTGCGGATTTTCTTTATGGGCCGTGTTTAACTGTTGAAGATAAGTACAGAATACAGAGGGTGCAAAATTCGTGCTACAGAGTTATGCATGGATTGCGAAAATTTGACCATGTATCGCCATTTAATATCAGAAAGCAACTGGCTGAATACGGAGAACCGTCAAAGTCACTACTCTCGAATTTTGTTCATAAATTGCTAAAAACCCTAGAGGCCTCCCATACGCTGAAAAGCAAATTCGTAAAACGTACTGAAGCTCATGGAAAATATACAAGATCTCGGTGTTTTTTTACTATACCACAACATAAAACTGCCATGTTCAAAAGACCCTTTATTTATAATGCTGTAAAAGTTTACAATTCAATAACTGATCATTTTAAAGCTTTTAATATACATTCTGTCAAGAAAGTACCGGGAATTATCGATTTAAATCTGGCGGGGCAATGAGGCAGGTAAAATTTTTTTTCCTAGGTTGGTACCACTGTCCTTAATTACTATGCCAAGCTTGAGCGGGATCTGCCAACTAGTGTGTTTGCAACAGCTGATTAAGTCAGTCGATGTCAGAGTGCGTGCCGATTTTTACTATGGGTGATTACGTTGAGCAAAGAATTTGTTTAAAGTTTTGTGTTGCAAATGAATTTTCGTGTGCCGATGCATTGAAAATGTTGCAAAAGGCCTTTGGTGATAATGCTCTATCGAAAACTCGTGCATATCAGTGGTACAGAGCCTTCAAGGACGGTCGTGAAGTGGTCACCCATCGACGGCTTCGATCAAAAATAACGTCGATAAAATTAAGGAAAGGGTGCTGGAAAACCGTCGTACCAGCTTGAGAGAGATAGCACATGATCTTAAGATATCCCACGAGTCCGCACGTACGATTTTGATTGATATTTTGGGCATGAGAAAGGTGACCGCACGACTCGTACCGAAAGACCTGAATTTTCTTCAAAAACGTCATCGCGAACAGGTTGCTTCAGACATGCTGGATCGCTGTAATTCCGATTCTACATTCATGGAACGCATTATAACTGGTGATGAGACCTGGATCTACGAGTACGATATGCAAACAAGCCAGCAATCATCGGAATGGGTGGCAAAAAATGAGCCGAAACCGAAAAAACCACGCCAAAGCCGCTCGAAAATGAAGGTGATGCTCATTGTTTTCTTCGATATCCGTGGCGTGGTGCACTACGAATTCGTTCCAGAGGGTCAGACGGTAAACAAGGAGTATTACCTAGGCGTTATGAAACGTTTGCGTGAGCGTATCCGTAAGAAGCGACCAAATTTGTGGGCGAACAACTCATGGATTTTGCATGACGATAACGCGTCTTCTCACCGAGCTACGATTATGACTGACTTTCTCGCCAAAAACTCAACAAACGTGCTTCAGCAACCACCGTATTCGCCGGATTTGGCTCCCTGCGACTTTTTCCTCTTCCCAAAACTAAAATTGCCCCTTCGTGGCACCCGTTTTGAGTCGATTGAAGCCATAAAACAAAATTCGGCGCGAGAGCTAAAGTCCATCCCGGAAAGCGCCTATAAAAAATGTTTCGATAATTGGAAGTGCCGTTGGCATAGATGTATTGGAGCAAACGGAGCCTATTTTGAAGGCGACCCAATAAATTTTGACGATTAAATGTAAAAATGTTGTTTTAATTGAAAATTCCCGGTACTTTCTTGACAGAGTAGTAAATAAGTTCAAATTCTTATTGCGACAATTCACAATGGACGAACAGAAACGTGAACAAGAAAGGACTGATGTTTCGTTATCGCGAGGTGGGTTACCTGTCTTTGGGAATTTTATATCATAATACATGTGTTCTGCATCACCGACTTTTTTTTTTAAATCAAGATGAGTTGTGGGATTTAGGCACTGTTGATGTTTGAGGCATGACTTTAATTCGTTTGTTTATGTGATCCTGGATATGGTTGAGTGAGAATAGCACTGGCTAGACTTCGCCTTTCCAGGGTATACGAACAACTTTTATTTTCTTATATACTGTAAATTATTATTATTTATTATTATTATCCTGATACTCCTAGATCTTCTGTGAAGAAGCTTTTTCAGCTTGTGCGAGTTAGGAGTTCAATTGTGTTCTGGGTAGGCTTTGTTATTGCGATATTGCGCCACTTTAGGTCACAGCACTGTTAATTTTTGACGACCCAACAGTTAAATGGTGGCTGACACCCATCCAACTAGAAAATTTCTTTTCCACCTGAACAGGATTGGAACCAGCACCTTCCTGTCACGAGCCCTATGCTCTACCATTGACCTGTCCACACTCATGTTTACTATTGTAATATTGTTATTCAAGTACAATAAAAGGCGTTTATTATTATTATTTGCATCAACTAATGCCTTCATCATGTCTTTATCAGCTTCAACGAGCCTTCCAGAAAGTGGTGCATCTTCAACATCAAAATTCTTTTTTTTTTATTATCATTTATTCATTAGCAATCAGAATACAACAATTCTATGAGCTAATTTGCTGTCTACAGAGCTTTGAGCTCTCAAATGATTTGATATGGTCTTCTCCAGTGAAAAGACCATTTTAAATCTACTTCATATCAGCTGGCCAGGTCCTTTTGAGTCTTCTCATGTCTTGAGGTTAAAGCAACGATTGTAGTAAGTCGTTTATATGACCATCTAACTTGGTGTGATGTTTTTGGCTCTGTTCCTTGATGACATCCTTCACATAAGGTATTTTCAAATCTTCATGCAGGGTTTGATTTGATACATACCATGGAGCATTTGTTAGCAATCTCAGTATTTTCGATTGGCATCTCTGGACTAGAGTTACATTGGACTTACTTGTACATCCCCAAAGTTCAATTCCGTATGTCCGTATGGGCTTTATGACCATTTTATATATCAGTAGCTTGTTTTCTAATGAGAGTTTCGATTTTCTACCTATAAGCCAATTCAGTTCTTTAGTTCTAAGGTCTATTTGCTTCCTTTTTTTAATAATATGCTCCTTCCAGGTTAGTCTGCTATCTAAATGCACTCCCAAATATTTAACAGTTGGGGAATTTGGTATCTTTATATTGTTTATAAAGATGGGTGGACACTGGTCTCTTCGAAGAGTGTAATTTACTTGAACTGACTTGGTTTCATTAACTTTCATCTTCCACTTATGCAGCCATTCTTTTATTTCATCAAGATGAATTTGCAATCTATTAGATGCCTCTTTGGGATCTTCATGGCTTGCAAGAATTGCAGCATCATCTGCAAAAGTTCCCATTATCGTATTCGCATTTGTGGGCATATCTGCCGTATACAGTGTATACAAAAACGGTCCCATAACACTTCCTTGGGGAACACCGGACATCAAAATTCTGCAAACCAGTTCTGGCACTGGCGTACTGTGAACACATCTTCTCCATAAATTTCAGATTATTTCTTTCTAGCTTAAACAGTATTTTCACCTTTTCAATAGTAAACATTGTAATGCCTCGGATTCTTCTTCACACTATCATGGACAGCGGCGATGTTTTCGGCACATCTTGCGTTTTGTCCTCAATGGATGTTTGTCCATTGTTTGCTGAACCAGCGGACTCAAATTTATCCACCACACTGCGAAGCGCGGGAAACGTTGCCCAAACAGAACATCCATTTTGATAATACAAATTTATCATTTGCACATGTTGTTGAACGCTATATCATTTTATGGTGATTTGGCAAAACAAACGAAATAAATGACAACCAATTCGAGAGATGCAGCTTTAACAGTATGACCGCTATCAATTGTCAAAATTTAGAAATCCTCATTGGAAATATGTTGCTTCATCTTCAGACAAGTGAAGTTATATATCAAATTGATTTATTAATGATATTTCTATTTCTTAATTAATTTAATAGTACTAACTTAAGTTTCATTCATCTTAAAGCATTTCTTCGAAGTACATATTCCTTAAAGATGGACGAAACATATGTTAGTAACATTAAAAAAAAGTAGAAATAGAAACATGCATTTCATTAATAAATCAATTACAAATAATTTCTACCAAACATCGGCCAAATCATTCCTAATACTTTGCTGCAGCCACAAAAATGTGTACACATCTCAATTTTTTTGTAGTAAAATGTGGTAATTCTTAAAAATCAAACAGCAACTGCTGAAATAGTTCAAAACTTTTTTGTAGACTATTTTTCAAAATTCAGATTCACTGAAAATAGGTTCTGGAACTAACATTGTATATATTTTGACCATACAGAATAGTTTTCTCCAAACTTACATTTTGTACATTTGTACAGAGTCCAATAAAAAAAAGGCTCCTGTATTTAAAAAAAAATGGTGAAAAGTCTGAGGCTTTTATGCGCTTGTTCAACCATTTACCCTAAAAATTTTAAAACTGTGAATTAAGCCTTAAAAAAGCTACATATAATGAATCAACAGTATTCTGTGTTCTGTCATGCAAAAGTCAAATTTTAGAACTGTTCTCTTGAAGGAGCAGAGAATCTTGAATCAAAGAAAAAATATATGGTTAAAAGGCTTCTTCCTTGGATTTGTAATTACATATTGGCAGGAAAGAGTGGAAAAAGAACATATTGAACAAAACTTCATATACTTTTCCTATCGTTTGTCAAGATCAGATAAGAAAATTCAAAAATTCTCATAATTTATCTCAAAAAATTATTGATGTCGTTATTTCACATCTGAACATTGAATTTGAATCAATTGGATTTGTACTTTCGAAAATATTTCAAAAATAAAATCTGAAATGAGTACCACATAACAAAACTATTAAAACAATGCCTGATGGACCTAAATACAATAAAGAAAAAGTGACAACTATAATATTTGAATTATTTTAGTGCTAGGAAAGTCCTCGATAGGTTAAAATAACTCTACTTCAGTAGGTTGAATTTTGACAAATAGTTCCTTCTAACATGATTATTACATCATTAAAATGTAAACATATTTATCCTAATGATTTAAAAAAATATATTCCATCAAAATAGGTACTCACAATATATACATTATGACACCAAGAGACCAGATATCACAGCTTTTGTCATATTTATCAGAGCCTAGCACTTCAGGAGCTGAAAATTCATCATTGGATAATTTGTTACTTTTTTCATTTGTTCAACTTCAAGAACATTCTCACTTCTAGTACTTGAATGACAAAACTGCATTAATTTTCCTTGATTACGGTATTATTACTTACCAACATAATATGGGGTATAGCATGGAGTTTGAAGAGTATCTTGACTAAGGGTTTCTTTAGCAAATCCAAAATCTGTCAATTTAAGTATACCATAAGTACCTTTCTTTGAATAGAGGAGGTTTTCAGGTTTTAAGTCTCTGTGCGCAATATTATTATCATGAAGATACTTCACAGCAATACATATTTCATGCATGATCTGAGCAGCCTCTGAAAATAATCAGAATTTTCAGATTTCTATTGGAGACTAAATAGTAAGCGTTCGCGGTCTTTCATATCAAATATTCACCTCTTTCTGTAAAGGCACCATCAGTTCTATCTTGAATTCTTTGAAATAATTCTCCGCCTTCCATGCTAAAATGTTATGATGATCATTTTAAAACCAGAATTGAGATTAAACTCACCATTCCATGACCATCAATAAACAAGTAGCATTTTTATGTTTGTTTTCATATACATCAATTATGTTTACAATATGCTTGCATCCACTTGCTTTCCAATGCAGTTCAACTTCTCTCCTTGCTTTCACATTGTCGTTCAAAATCTGCAAATTTGTTTTTATGATGGATTTTTTGGAATATTATATGGAAGCAAGTTATAGAAACGAAACTGAAAAACTTAAAACCTATTGTTTTCACCTTGAGTGCATATTTTTCTCTGGTCGTTTTAGAATAACACTCGACTACTTTTCCATTTATACCAAGTCCTAAGACACTTTTTGTAATTTCATAATCATCTGTAATAGGTGTCTTTTTTGGAATGCGAGCAATTGGTGGTATCACAACTTTACTCATGTTATTGTTATTAATTATAACCAAGAAATAAACAAAGAAGCTAACATAAATTTATGGGAAATTAATTCGTCAAATGTTCTCAAATTAAGGACTTTGTAAAATTTGGACATGTAAAAGTACAATAAATAAATAACAAAACTGAAAAGCATAGAACATTGAATTTCGTAAAAGAATGAGCAATAAGCCGGAAAAAGCAATGTTGCCACTGTTTACAAAAAATCTCCATTACGTGACGCAGTTTTCTTCTTTATAATTTTCAATATGCTACTTCCAAAAATATAAATTTTTAAGATTAAATTAGTCTTATTATAAGCGGCTTTCATTTCGAATATTCGTTGATAAATATTTATTGAAAAGAATCTCAATAAATTTCCATTTTTAAAACAGATTCAACACAGAATAGAATTTCTAGTTCTGTCACGTGATATTATTTTCTATGTTTCTTGGATTTAAGTTATCCTTTTGAGTCGGTGATTTCCTAAAGTTAGGAATCCTATTCGGTATGTGATTTCTTTTACTTATTAAAATTATAATTATGCTTAGTTTTCAAATACGAAGTAACACGTAAATCTGCTTGTGTTTTTTTTATATTTGTTTTCATATTCAGTGAATTAGTATTTTGTTACAAAGTTGTTAATGTTGTTAAAGTGTAATATAACCTGCATCTGGATATAATTTGTGCTATTTTACATTATAGATTTTCACAATGGTTCGGTACGCTAGAGAGCCAGATAATGCCACAAAGTCTTGTAAGGCAAGAGGATCAAATCTCAGGGTTCACTTCAAGGTATGTTATATGAATGTTTTATTCTCAAACTGAAAGCACTGATAAAATGCTGATGGTCACTGCTTTTAGTTAAGTCTTAAGACTGTTTCTTTGAGTCCTATGCTAAATTACGATCTTGGCAGTATAGGACTCTTATTTGCTTTTGATACATCGTAAACTAACACAGTGTCTCTCGTTCTTAATAAATTTTTCAGCTATTTTCTTTGACTTATTAAAATTTTTGCTTGGAAGGTATATTCCATGTTTTAGGTAATATTCTTGAACTTTGAATTCATTTAAACCTTTTAATGTCATTAATATTATGGAATTTCGTAGTGTACACATTTTTGCGTGTATTTATCACCTGTTAATGTTGAATTCTTTGAATTTTGAACCTGATCCGAAAATGTTTTCAGTTCCAGTTTCGATCCCAGGGATCGTTTTTTCATTTTAGACTTTTTCAAATAATGGGGAAATTCCTACAAATGTCAGTCTGATTAACATAGGTATTAATGTTGTGTGAAAGCTCTATACGTCAAGTGTTTACATTATTTTTTCCAAATTTAGTGTTCTTACATAGATTTTACTTATGTTAAAATGAAGTTTTCCCTTTAGGGAAAACGCTTGCAGTTATTCAAAATGTGATCTTGCCTGATGATGCTACTGTGATAGCGAAACGATTGTTTTGAACATTACAATTAAAATTTGTGAAAAATCAGAATAACCTTATTTAAATATTATTCAAAATGCTTGATATTCTCGATAATCATTGAAAGTAGTGAGGCAAATTCAATCACCTCTTAGTATGAAATATAGGTACAAGAGGATATCAAAATTTTATTAAGTAGTTATTCTATGATGTTTTGATATATATTTAACTGAGTATCCAATATTGTTTCCAGACTGTTACTATCTGGTAGTTGATCACAATTTATTATGAAAAAATTAAAATGTTTACACATTTTGTGATAACTTTCAACATGGTATTGACAGGATGTTGAATTAAGACCAGATTCGAAGATTATAAAATGAATTTCACCGAAAGCAAAGCAATTTTCCATCTCTTCGACTCATTTTGCATAGAAAGAGGCCATCCTTATTCTACAAGAAATAACTAAAACACTATTAAAAGTTTCTTTAAATTCTCAAATTTATTCATAATAAAAATAATTCGAATATAATGAATGACCAAATGATCTATGTATATTCAAAATATTTAAATAATACCTGTTGACCAATTCTCTCTACTGTGCTGACATTTTATGAAACTTATTCTTGTTTTTTTGTACCTGAACCTTCATAAATACTCTGTTAAGTTTTTTATTATCTGCAGCTATAAAAGTATGTGTGAGCATTTTAATTTTTTGTTGTAAAACATAGTGATATCTAAAAACTTGTTTTAACACCTAAACAAAGTTGAAATTTTATAAATATATTTCAGATAAAAATTATAAATATTTTTTATAAACTCAATGAATGAAATATTTGAATATGTCTTATCTTAATTTTATTTAGATTGAACACATTTTTAATTAGTTTCTTTTGCTCATGCAGAATACCTGTGAAACAGCCAACGCTATAAAAAAAATGACTTTGAAACGAGCTGTAGCATATTTGAAGAATGTTGTTGAGCACACGGAGTGTATCCCATTCAGGAAGTTCAATGGGGGTGTAGGAAGATGCTCGCAGGCTAAACAATTTGGCACTACACAAGGACGTTGGCCAAAAAAATCAGCGGAATTTTTATTACAACTTTTAAGGAACGCAGAGAGTAATGCCGACTACAGTGGTTTAGATGTGGACAGACTAGTTGTAGGACACATTCAGGTAAGCAACATTTTCTCTTTTTTATTTGGTCCCTATGTATATTAGTGTTAGTAGTTAGGATAAATATATTTCACTTGTGATGAATAGAACTGCATTTGATTTCGTTTAAAATGTTGACTTGTTCGATCTTTGACTAGGAATTGAAGTTATCAGCAAGTTTCAAATTTGTATCTTTCATATCTTGAATTTTATTAGGCAATTTTTTCGAAGTTTTCTGATGTGTCATATCTCCTAACATTAAGAGTAACCTTTCAAAACACCCATTTAAAAAACTCAATAAAATTTGTCCCAATTATTACCAGAACTTGTTCAACTTATGATCACCATTAGTTTGATGTGCGCACAATATTCCACCTTGTAATATTGAGATACAGTACAGCAATTATTTTATCAACAAATAAGTTCACCAACACCATGTTTGAATCAGCATGCGGTATCTTTCAAATTAGGAAAGTCGAAAAAATAACCTAATTTAACCTTTGAAAACACAAGTATGAAAAACTCGCTAATACAATTAATCCAAATTATTCGCAGGAGTTTACTTTTCTTGATTATAAAAAGTTTGAGAAAAGCACAGACGTGAATGAAGTCGGGGGAGCTTTTTTGCGCTTGTTATCGGAAGAACAAATTAATTCAGTCAGGTTTTTTTAGCTCAAAAATTCGTTTCAAAATATGATGAATTAACAAATAAATCAAAATATTGTCCGCCACTGCTTACATTTCCCCATCTCTCAGACAATTTCCGAATCCAGTCTCGGAAAAACTTTTGAGGCGATCCAATTTTGAATTTTCGATGTTAAATACGCCGAAACGGCCAGTAGTTAGAAGAGGCAATGTCCAAAGAACACACCGGGTGCTGTGAGATATTCCATTTGATTCTAAATATTTTTTGACAACTTTAGTGGCGCGTGGCGCCCAGCGTTGTGATGCAAAAGAATAACTTTATCATATCTGTCCTTATATTCTGGTTGTTTTTCTTGAAATGCACGGTTGTTTTTGTAGGGGTTGTCGTAGAAGTCGACTTTAAATCATCAGTCACTACCCGTTGTTAAAAAACCTCTTTCTATTTTGCTTTTGAAGTAGCTGCTCATAGGAAAATAATCGCCTTTCCAGATCTCTTGGTTTAAATTCATAAGGAACCCAACTGCTCCACTGCTTTTGAATCAGGCCCATAGTTTCCGAATGCACAGACACTTGTTTGGTCACCCCCAACATAAGTGCAAACTTGGTCTTGCGTTATATTCTGATCTTAATAGAGTTGTCTGTAATTCATCGGCTTCCAATTTTTTTTATGACCAAAGAGAAGTCTATCTTCAATGCTGAAACCACTGCTTTTTTAAGCGCCAAAACCATTCTCTGCATGACTTGTCAGTTGGACCAATGTAACCATAAACTTCCACAAACATATGATGAGCTTCAGCTGCAATTTTTTCCAATCATTATTATTATTCTGATTATTATTATCCCGATACTCCTAGATCTTCTGTGAAGATCCCTCATAAGCTTTTTTAGCTTGTGAGAGTTAGGAGTTCTGTTGTATTCTGGGTAGGCTTTGTTACTGCTATCTTGCGCCACTTTAGGTCACAGCACTGTTAATTTTTTACCCAACACTGAAATGGTGTTTGCACGAACATGCGTGTCGTTATTATATACCTAAGTACCAAATTTCATTCCCATCGGATCAGCAGTTTCAGAACTATCGGGAAAATAAATTAGTCCAATAAAATCGTTTAAAATTATTTCTGGCTCTAATTTCAAAAATTTCAGACATTTGAGTGAAACAATAGCACAATGTCCTTTAGAACAACTGCGCAAAAATTGATTAGTCATATTTAGAAACTGTACGGAAATTATAAGTGTAAGCAATAACAATAACAAGATTAATCTTGGCATAGCCATCTCTGATAAAATGAATAGTTTGTTTCACCAGTTTTACCAATCTATGAGTTTTATACATTTACTTATTTCCAAGCTATAAATTGAAATGGAAAAGCACTGATGTGAAGTCTGAACCCTTTGCTTGCTTATACAGCAGTCCATTTCCCCTGAAAAACTCAAATCTGTGAATTACTATTTGAAGAAGCTACATATGATGATTAAAACATAATTCTGTGTTCTGTCATCTGAACTATTCCCTTGGAGAAACGAAAAATCTTAGGAAACATGGTTTAAAACGCTCCATCCTTCGATCTGCATCATTACATATTGGCAAAAGCGTGGAAAATAATATATTGAACAAAACTTCATTATACTCTTCTTCATACTTTTTGCTGTAATCGGATTCAAAAAATTGCGTTGATAAGGCAATTTGTTGTAATTGCCTATTGGATAAAGTGACACCCATTCAATTGATGTTTTGTTTGATATTTCATGATATCTTAGGTTCTGTAGAAATAAACTAAGGGCACATTTTGATAATTACTTCCTAAATATTGGTCTATAATCGCCAATATTGTCAATACTGTTGGCTAAAATTTAATTTCAAAAACATTTATTGAAATATCTTAATTTAATTATAGGTCAATAGGGCTCCAGCTTTAAGAAGAAGGACATACAGGGCTCACGGACGTATAAACCCTTATATGTCTAGTCCTTGTCATATTGAAATGTGGTTGACTGAGGGCGAAAGCAATCCTGAAGCACCCAAAAAAACAGGAAAGAAGATAGCTGTCTAATAAATTGGGATGTACAAATTTTAAGATATGTTTTTTATAAATTTTATCAATAAAACATGTTGATAATTTAATTCATGTATTTCAGAAATCTTTTTTTATAATATTCTTATTTCACCAATGTTGGTCAAAATGGCGTTGTTTTCATTCTAAGATGTTCTTAGAAGAATGAAATTTTAGGTGTTCTGAATCACGGTGGTTCCAAAGACGTCTATAAGATCTTACAAGGCGATTAATCTATGCATATGAATCCAAAGCTACACAACAATCTACTGTATGGGTCTTTTAAAAAGAGCCAAATCCTACAAAAGTTGTTTGCTCACAGAAAATCCACCACGATAATGCAAGCTCTAACACATCAGCTTTAACAAAAACATTTTCAAAAACAAAAAAGTTAATTCTGATTATAAATATTTGAGTAGCATCCCTTCCATACATAACACCAGCTGTGTGGCCAGTTGCATTGTCTTGTTGAAAATAGATAATCATTATCAAGTTTACGAAAAGAAGACATCAATGAAGAGTACTTTGGTAGTTTATAGGAATAACCACTCACAATTACATTATGTTCTCAAAAATGGAATACAATAAGAAATTACTTAATTTTTTATCACTTGTTACTACTGAATATACTGTTACTGTAATTTAACAGTGTTTACAATGTCCAACTGAATGAACAAATTTTATTTCTGAATTTAGTTTTATGTATTCATTGAAGACTTAGGCTTGTGCAAAACTAAAGAAGTGGGGTGTGCCAAAGGTCTGTCTGCTTGTTTAATAGTTTTATTTCCAAAACGTGCTCATTCTTGACTATTTCTATTGATTTCAGGATGTCTAGTTTTTCCCCCATGATTTGTTTTGGCAAAATTGGTTATCTCCTACAGGATGACTGATGTTCTTTTAATCCTTTTTGAAAGATCTAGTTTGTTCTGGATGTACGCTACCATGCTGATAATTTAATTTATAAACTCCTGAATTATTTATCTGGTTGTTTTCATTTTAAGCATTAAGAGTTTGGATATTTTATGCAAGGGTGTGGAAGCTATTTTTATGTTAGTTTTTGAGAGACTAGGGTTCAAAATATGTTAGTTTTGCTTAAATAGCTGAAATAATTTCAAAAACAAAAGTAGCTATCACACCCGCACTTAAAATTTCCAACTTCTAAAGACAAAAACTGACATTCAGGAGTCTATGAATTAAGTTGTCATCAGTGCAGTAGCATATATGTAGGACACAGCGGGATATCTTTCTAAAATAGGTTCAAAGAACATCAATCATCATTTAGTAACAGAAAAGATAACTCGAATTGTCATCCCAGGATTAAACAATCTTGAAATAATTAAAAAAATTTATATGAGACAGTAATTTATTTCCACAAAAATGTTTGTACTACTACAACACTCGTTTCACCACGATGTGGCTACTTCAGGTATTACATTGTACTGTCTGATGGTATTCAGTGTCACCGAGTTTAAATACATTTTTAGGTACGTGACCAAATAATGGAAGCACAAGTCATAAAAACTCTAGGTGTTTATTGCGGTTTGCCGCTAAAAATGCCATTAAGGAAAAATATTCAGTAATGGAGACTTATCAACATCTGTTTGTTCGTTCAAAAGGATTTTTCGGGCATAATACCTGTTGATTTCAAGAAATTCTAAAAGTGTTAATCTAGAACTTTTGCTTTCAACGTGGATAATTTCATAATTATTGTTGAAATTATGCCTGAATTCCTTAAGATGATTAGCATATGTCGAATGTACAGAATTGGATATATAACCCCTTTGGTGTTCGTGGACACGTTTCTTGAATGATCTACCAGTCTGGCCAATGTATACTAAAAAAAAAAAAAATGTATTTAACTCTGTTACACTGAATACCATCAGACAGTACAATGTAATACCTGAAGAAGCCACATCGTGGTGAAACAATTGTTGTAGTAGTACAAACATTTTTGTGGAAATAAATTACTGTCTCATATATATTTTTTTAATTAAAATGAGTTTCCACCAAGTAAAGAACGAATCAATCAAATAATCTTAAAATACTACATCTGGAAGCGAAAGGCGAAAAAATTAGACATCCTAGAATTAATAGAGATATTAAAGAATAAGCACGTTTTGGTATGAAAACTATTGAACGAGCAGACAGATTGCACCAATCTTCAATGAATATCTAAAACCTTTGAAATGCAATTTGTTTATTCAGTTTGAAAATGTATTTGGCCCTGCAATGCCTGAGTTCCATAATCCACACCAGGCAGTAAGTTTTATCAGATACAATGGTATTTTGTAAATCACTACTTGGAAATTTTGTGTAGCTGTCTAACCAAAAATGAGGCTCATCTGAGATGTTTTTTTCACTAAAAATATGGATTTTTTTCAGACATTTCAAACGCTCTATATAATTGGTTAGAGTCAAGTCTGGAGAATAAGCCGCACGCGCTAGTATTTTCCAACGGAACACCTCGATCTTTTACCTGACCTGTTATGCTGTGTGTGATGGGGCATTATCATGAAGCGAAATGACTCCTTTTTTTCATTTAATACTTGATTTAAACCGAGCATTTGCTGTTGGTAGCGATCAGTGTGAACGGTTTCACCAGGTTTTAGCAGATCATAATGGATTACACCCTATTGATCCCTCCAAACACAGCATTGTTTTTTTCAAAGCGATTTGGTCTTGCAGTGGACGCGATGGTTTGCCTGGAATCGCCCACGATTTACCACACTTAGGATTCTCAATATTCATTTTTCATATCAATTTCTTGGAGAAATGACTTTCTTCTGTATCTGTCTAACAGCATTTATTTCACAAGTGGCTCTTTGATTATGTTGCTGCCTTTCATTAAGTTCAAACGGAACATACTATAGCTTTCAAAGGAATGGCGTCACAGATACTTGATCCATATGTTCTTATTAGGTCTGGGGCAAAATTTTGGATGTTAACAGGTTAATTCTTAATTATTATCGAACTGTTCAATTTTTTTTCTGATTTTCAATAAAAAGCTGATTATTATTATCATTATCCTGATACTCCTAGATCTTCTGTGAAGATCCCTCAGAAGCTTTTTCAGCTTGCGCGAGTTAGGAGTTCAGTTGTGTTCTGGGTAGGCTTTTTTACTGCGATTTTGCGCCACTTTAGGTCGCAGCACTGTTAATTTTTGACCCAACAGTGAAATGGTGGCAGACATCCGTCCAACGGAAAAATTTCTTTTCCACCTGAACAGGATTCGAACCCGGACTATATATATATATATTCAGCTCAGCGGGAGAGCATCGGACTCGTGACCGGGAGGTCCGGATTCGAATCCTGTTCAGGTGGAAAAGAAATTTTTCCGTTGGACGGGTGTATATATATATATATATATATATATATATATATGGTATAATTTTTCTACAATATCCAGAATTGCTTATTTTTCACTGTGGCTCTAATAATTTGGTCACCCACTGTATATTGTACGAAGCTCGGAATCAGTTATCTTATTGCTTAGAAGCTGATGAAAAAAGTTTCGATATGGTTTGGCTTCATTTCGTATATCTTCTTCATGTCTTGAAAATAGGGTGTACTTTATTAAAATGTCCTTGAAGCCTAAAAGGCTTAACCCCTTAATTTGGAAGCCGTTTTTCCACAAACAGGCACAATGGCGATTATAGATTCGTAAGATTTTCGATAAATCCGTATTTAATATATTCCACACAAAACTGCCGGCTCTTCTTTTTTGCTTCCGACATATGTGAGTGAAATTCTCCCCCTGTCTCTGTACCTTGTCGTGGTGGGGGAGCTGGTCATAACGAGTGTCCTAGTTTCATTTATGAAATGGAGGATATGGTTATGATGCCTAAAGCAGAGACTCGCAATCCTAATTTCCTTTCTTTGTTTCTTTCTTGCATAATACCTTTCCATCATATTGTCCCAATCCTACCTTTTCCTACCGCAGGACTTGGAATCGTACGGGGAAGCTGGCTCTGATTGACGACCAGAATCTGCAACCCTGCGATCGATTAGAGTTCTGTTTTCCTTTCATTGGCGAAGGCGATCCCCGCTAGTCCTTAGCGTGGGTTTCCAACCTTCGTCCTCTTAGCCCGCTGAAGGATCTTAAATGGTTGTTGAATGACAAAGGGAGATTACGACGTTTCGAACAAGCTGGGGGGTTTGGGAGATTCGCTCTGCTCGCCCCCAAATTTGGCTCCATTTTTAGTTCCTGAAGTTCCTGCTGCGGGGTCCTGATTGGTCCGTTGGAGGACAAAGGGAGACTACGACGTTTTGAACAAGTTTGGGACCTTGGGATATTCGCTGCGCTCTTCCCTAACTCCGGCCCCATTCGTGGATCCTTAAGCTTATCTTTTTCCGCTGCGGGTTCGGAAGTGGTCCGCTGGAGGGAAAGGGAGACTACGACGTTTCGACAAGGTTTGAGGGTCCTTTAAGATACGCTCTGCTCTCCCCCAAACTCTGGCGCCCTTTTGATCCTAAGGCCCAATCCTATGATGCTTCGGAGCCTCGCTTTTGGCGGCGAACAGCAACAGCGATCCTGTGGTGCGGGGGGTCCATGCTGACAAGCTGTTATTTGTGTTGATTCGTTGCTTCAGTCTTTCATAATCCATAGACACTCTGCTCAAATGATTGAGTGGTGGGATCGCAACGGCGATCCTCTTTGGTGTGGGAGAGGTGACTTGTGGGGGTCCCTCACCTAGTTGTGCTGGCGCGGAGTGCTCTATAATCCATTCTCCAAAAACTCCTTTCTTTCTCTTTCAGCTTTCGGGGTGAAAGCTTGCTGGGGTGTCAAAACTTGAGCAGAAACCCGGGACAACAATGATGACAATGGTACATTAATGTTATTAGAGAGCTCTGCTCATATTGTAACTTGTACAATTCTGAGTATATGTGAGTGAAAACAAACTGCTGAAGCTCTCAAAGGAAATGCGGTGTTGGGAGGGAGCTTCTACCTCTTAATTAGGGAGACGGCGTTTCGCACCTGAACTCTTCAAGACCAGCGTGGTGCGTATCTCTGCATGTGACGCCAGTGACCGTGTGTTCCGCTTTGGAACGGTCGTTGAACGCTGTGTGCCTTGCTCTACTTAAACTCGGCGGGGACGACCAGTCAAGAATTCTATGAGTTATCATGTCCTCTATATGATACGCCGGTCAAGCTGCAACAGAGCAATGCAGGATTCTGGACGAGGAGCGAAGAAGGTGCTCGCTACACTGCTAAAACAGTTATCTCAATCGCTCAAGATATGGCTTATGAAAATGAAATGAACAGTCGTTGTCTTTATAATATAGGTTGCATCCATTAAACACGTAGAGTCAGGAATAAGGTACATATCCGGTGCGAATGGGAAGGGTGGACGCCGCGCGAGGGCAAGTGCAACGTTGTAGCAAAGTGCGGGCTCAGACTTGTCCACGCATGTGTAGGTATGTCACTTGCCGACTCCTGAATGCCCCGAAGACACTAACGATGAATAAATTGTTAATATTCGTTCTATTTTATTTCTGAATTATGAATAATTTGAAAGAAGTACTGACATGGCGTCAGGAACTTTCGGGGGCACATTCATCCGATCCCAATACGGTCCCAAACCAGTTCGCTTGCTCAGACTATAAATATACCTAAAACATTCATAAATTATTATGTGATGATGTTTTAAATTTATGTTCATTTCATCATAATTACAACACATTTAAATTTTTTTTTGAAAATTATAATTTATATAATCTTAAACTTCTTACATCAACCTCGGTTTCCGTCCTTTTTATTTTAATACATGTTTTATAGTTTTTTATTATTGTTCATTTTAATCCACTACCCCTTCTACCGAAATAAGTGAATTTTTCACACGTGATAAAATGACTAAAATACCTACAATGACGAAAATTAAACGATAATAATTTTAACTCTTTATTTTGGTACGTGATTATCGTGTATTTTCTTGCCTTTATTAGCAAATAATTTTTTCATTCTGCCGATCCCCCCTGGCGCCATCTCAATGCGTTTTAATTTTCTATACGTCTTCTACAGCCCCGCTAAAAGACTCAAACGGCCCTAAGGTGGCGCTATCGCTCACGTTAAGAACCTATGTCTTGACTTTCAATTCCGACTTTGATCCAAAGAAATTTTTAATTCTCTTGCAGGTATAGTATGTATTTCTGTCTGAAAAGCTAGGTACCATCGAATTAAAGGCAGACAAGTGTAATAGGTAGGTTCCAACGATTAATCTATACTTGTTCATGTGTCTGTTCATAACAGGGTAAGTGAATTTTGGTGGATGCGAAGTCTAACCAAAAGCAGGGAAGTGTATTAGGCAGGTTTCAATGGTTGATCTTTATACACCCGTTCTGTATCGGTTCGTCATATGGTAACTAAATTTTAGTGGATGCGCAATCTGTTCATAATATATATTTGTATCGTCTGTGTGCCATCTATACGGAATTAGCTCTATTTTCAAAAATAAATAAGTAGTGTTCTGTATGAGAAATTGGTTACAGTGTAGTACTTTTTGGGAACCGTGGTTAAACCACAGATCCATTACATATGTTTTGGATCTTCCCCCCACTATCTGATAATTCGGGTACATGCGTATTCTTTGAGATGTACTTTGTTGTCATACCTAAGCAGCTGAATACCTAGGAAAAGTTGTGTGATTTATCTCTCGAAAAGCTTAAGAAGCCATATTGCTAGTGAGTGTTATTTAGACGTGTTATCACTGAAGACAATACATTGCTTTCATCAAATTTATGAAATTTGAAAAATGTCGTCTCCGAGAGCAGGCAAGAGACGTTTGGACACAGATGTTATCAAGCTGTATCCTTTGTGTTATTATTGTATATGATGTTTCTTTGTATCAGCTGATTCGCGATTGGCATTTCACAGATGATTCCGTCTTAATTATAGTGTATGACATTGTAACACAATGATACATTCCTCTTTTAATGAGATACATTTGTTCTCTTTCACTGACAGTCATAAATAATATGAATTCATTCATCAGAAAATTTATCAGAATTAAATTTATTCTGTGCTGAAAACTTTCTAATTTCATGTCATCATCCACTAGTATTCCCTAAGTCATAGATACGATGTTAATTTTCTTTCTTATATTAATCGACTTTTAGAATTCATGAGTTATGGAAAATGCGTCGTTTTCGAAGGTTTCACATTTTAATTATCTGCTTTTTATCCCCCCTACTTGTTTTCATCCATGATTTTATTCGCAATTGCGTCAAATCTTTTCACCTATTTCTAGAAATAGCATGGGATATGCCTGAATTCCTGAATAACGATTTTAATTTATTAAATGGTGTTGATGCTTCAATTTTACTATATTTATACCCTTTTCTTCATACAATAATAGGAAATATTCAAAAATAGACTGGAGTATGTTGTTTCAATCTATAATTGTGAATCACCATTGTTGACATCTGATTCTGAGAAAGCAAGGTCATTAACTCTGAATGAAGTGGATCACCTATACCTTGAATTAACAAATTTTCTTTTTCGCCATTTGAGGCCACTTATCATAAAATTTTCACTTTTATTGCTAGATGTACTCAACAGTTGAAATATATTTTTTTTTCGTAATTTTCTTCGAAAGTTTACCAGGGTCAAATGAATTTAAAAAATTGGCTGTAATTATAATCAAATATAATTATGTAAATGTTCATCTGTGATGTAAGTAGTTTGTTTCTTTGGTGTACTGCTGTGTCATCTTTACATTCCACTTTGAAAGTACAAATCTATTCATAGAACTGTAATGCTCTTTTTCCATTGATAATTACACAAATTTTTGTGATAATTGTCTACCCAATCTCAGAAAGCGTTTAAATTTTTAGGCCCTCTCCAAATTCTTCATTTGATCAAATGGCTCCTACAGTTTATGTATTTGTGGTTTGTCATTTTTCTTTAAATAGTCTGTGTTCACTTAACGCAATCTTGGGGCAAAAATTATTATTATTTAAGTATCCAAGGGCTATTTGTTTTTTGTGGCAACAGTTTGATACCTGTATTTGAATTTTCATGATTCTGTCTATTTAATTTTATGCAAATGGCTAGAATTGTCCAATTTATCATCCTCCACATTTTTAAATGACAGTAATTCAGGTCTCAACTGCATTCAAGCCAACGAAAATTGCTGAATATTTTTAAGGTTCATTTTAATCAACTGTGAGTTTCATTAAAATCAATATATAAGTGAAAGATTGAAAATTCCAAACAAAATTACCAATATGGTATAGGAATTTTCATCTAAATTACTATCGGAGTTATTGGTTCTGTTTACTTCAGTGCATCATCAGTTTTCTAAGATTTTTTAATGTCTTCAGTATCTGATGTTATCCGATAAATGTACATATTATGGATATTTGTAGTAAACAATTCTAAATTTTGGTTTTCCTTGCTGCGCATATTGCATTAGATAAATTGTTACCGGTGAGTTAATTTGTCCAGGACTCGACATGAAATTTCTGAGTATTTTAGCACTTTGAGTTTTTTTTTGGTTGATTTGATTAAGCGATCAAGTCATAACTGGATGCAAAAATAAATTTTAATTTATGAGCTCCCATCTGCTTTGCCTCTATAGACTTGTTGCCGAAGTTATTGAAATCATTGTGATTAAGATGTGTATATAACCATATAACAATCAGGATGTAGCATTTTGGTATGAAGCCAGTGTTTTTCCTTAATAAATGAAACAGTATCGAGAGTAAACACGAAGTAACAATACTGGGAGGATTGAATGAATTCTGTGTTAAGTTTCATGGACCCAGAGGAAGTAAGCTGACGAAAATAAAAATATTCAGTCCTCTAATTAATTTTATCTTCAGCACCATATGAAGGCGGTGTTTGGAAAGTGAGAGTACATCTGCCAGAACATTATCCTTTCAAATCTCCCAGCATTGGTTTTATGAATAGAGTATATCATCCTAATATCGATGAAGTGTCTGGTACAGTCTGCTTAGATGTAATTAATCAGGCATGGACTGCCTTGTATGGTGAGTTTAATTTGAAGTTTTTTCCACATGTGAAAACTTGTATTGAACTTCTAATTCTAATTTTCGTTTATTGCTGAATATTTACTTTCGCTACAAATTTTTAAAATCGCAATTTTCGCTCAGATGTTCATTTTTCACAAAACAAATTAGTAGGATGAATGTGGGATGATATACAGATTGTCTCTAAGAGGTGCGGAAAAATGCTAAAACATGAGTAGAAAGGCTGAAACCCAAATTACCTCAGTTCAAAAGTGGATGATTTCGGAGATATAGATTGTCAAAAGTTCAATTTGGTTTTAGTTTTTCATAAAAACGTTTTGGAATTAATTATGTATAATCACAACATTCGGCTAGTTTTTTGGGATGAAAAATTTAAATTTATGATAGATTGGGCCGTTGCTTGGTAGAAATCAGTTGTAATTGTCATTATGAAATAAAACACTTGTTTACATTTTCTATTTTATTTTTGGTATTGACGTACGTTTCGTCTTTGCTTGAAAGACTTCATCAGAATACGAAGTAACAGTTGTTGTACAATGAATTTATAAGATTTTTTACAGAAGGTGTACATGTGTTTTTAAATTGTTCGTCGGGTTGGTTTTCTCAAAGAATATTCCCTTCAGAATCATGCTCACTGGATCCCTTGTAAATATTGAATAGAGGGGTGTAATAAAAATCTATTTGTTCATTTACTAGGTTATTGCTGTTTTTATGTTTATTTATTTCGTAAATTTCCCATAAGTTCAATTTTAGACCTCTATTTTCAACATGTAGAATTTCTATTTCTTTTGTGAAAGAATGGTTATTTTCAAGAAGGTGTTTAGCATAATGTGAATCTTTTTTATTTTTATCGAAACTTCTTTTATGTTCTGTTAGGCGTGTACCGAAATTTCTACCTGTTCTACCAATATAAATCTTTGGGCAATCTGGGCAAGTGAGTTTGTATACACCTGATAATTGAAGTTTATCCATACTGTTTTTATTGTTTTTGATGTATTTGCTTATAGGATTGTTTGTCTTGAAAGAGACTTTAATATTTTCTTTTTTAAGTAGGTTTTTTAGTTGAATACTAATGTTTCCGAGATATGTGAGGCTAACGTATTTGTGTTCAGATAGATCAGATGTTACTGGATAAATTTCTTTTAATGTGTTTTTGTGTATACGTTGGTTAATTAAATTATCTATTAGAGATGTATTATATCCATTGTTGTAAGCTATTTGTTTGATTATACATTTTTCTTTTTGGAAATTGACTTGGTTTAGTGGAATGTTCAATAAACGGTATATCATACTATGGAGAGCTGCTAGTTTGTGTTGGAATGGATGAAAAGAATTACGGTGTATAATGGTATCTGTTTGTGTTGGAATGGATGAAAAGAATTACGGTGTATAATGGTATCTGTTTGTGATGGTTTATGATAAATTGCGAAGTTATGTTTATTGTTTTCTCTAGTTATCGTGAGGTCAAGAAAGTTGATGGATTCATTATGTTCTATTTCTGAAGTGAAAACTATTTTTGGGTGGAGGTTATTTATATAATTCTCAAATGTTGATATTTGTCTGTTAGTACCTACGAAACATGCAATTATATCATCCACATACCTATACCAATAAAGGATGTATTTTTTGAACGGTTGTTTATGAATTTTGTTTTCTAGGAAATCCATGAAGATTTCTGCGAGTAAAGAGCTTAGTGGATTTCCCATGATTAAACCTTCTTCGCTAGTATATAAAGTATTGTTAAATTTGAAAAAATTTTGGTTTATGCAAATATTTAATAAGTGTATTATTTCTGATTTTATGACGGGGTTTACTTTGTTATAATTTAAAAGTTCTTCTATCAGTTTTAATGTTTCCATTGGGGGGACACAAGGAAAAAGGTTTTTAACATCCCACGAAATCAATTTTGCAATTTTTCCTAGTGTCCCCCCAATGGAAACATTAAAACTGATAAAAGAACTTTTAAATTATAACAAAGTAAACCCCGTCATAAAATCAGAAATAATACACTTATTAAATATTTGCATAAAACAAAATTTTTTCAAATTTAACAATACTTTATATACTAGCGAAGAAGGTTTAATCATGGGAAATCCACTAAGCTCTTTACTCGCAGAAATCTTCATGGATTTCCTAGGAAACAAAATTCATAAACATCCGTTCAAAAAATACATCCTTTATTGGTATAGGTATGTGGATGATATAATTGCATGTTTCGTAGGTACTAACAGACAAATATCAACATTTGAGAATTATATAAATAACCTCCACCCAAAAATAGTTTTCACTTCAGAAATAGAACATAATGAATCCATCAACTTTCTTGACCTCACGATAACTAGAGAAAACAATAAACATAACTTCGCAATTTATCATAAACCATCACAAACAGATACCATTATACACCGTAATTCTTTTCATCCATTCCAACACAAACAGATACCATTATACACCGTAATTCTTTTCATCCATTCCAACCTAAACTAGCAGCTCTCCATAGTGTGATATACCGTTTATTGAACATTCCACTAAACCAAGTCAATTTCCAAAAAGAAAAATGTATAATCAAACAAATAGCTTACAACAATGGATATAATACATCTCTAATAGATAATTTAATTAACCAACGTATACACAAAAACACATTAAAAGAAATTTATCCAGTAACATCTGATCTATCTGAACACAAATACGTTAGCCTCACATATCAACTAAAAAACCTACTTAAAAAAGAAAATATTAAAGTCTCTTTCAAGACAAACAATCCTATTAGCAAATACATCAAAAACAATAAAAACAGTATGGATAAACTTCAATTATCAGGTGTATACAAACTCACTTGCCCAGATTGCCCAAAGATTTATATTGGTAGAACAGGTAGAAATTTCGGTACACGCCTAACAGAACATAAAAGAAGTTTCGATAAAAATAAAAAAGATTCACATTATGCTAAACACCTTCTTGAAAATAACCATTCTTTCACAAAAGAAATAGAAATTCTACATGTTGAAAATAGAGGTCTAAAATTGAACTTATGGGAAATTTACGAAATAAATAAACATAAAAACAGCAATAACCTAGTAAATGAACAAATAGATTTTTATTACACCCCTCTATTCAATATTTACAAGGGATCGAGTGAGCATGATTCTGAAGGGAATATTCTTTGAGAAAACCAACCCGACGAACAATTTAAAAACACATGTACACCTTCTGTAAAAAATCTTATAAATTCATTGTACAACAACTGTTACTTCGTATTCTGATGAAGTCTTTCAAGCAAAGACGAAACGTACGTCAATACCAAAAATAAAGTAGGAAATGTAAACAAGTGTTTTATTTTATAATGACAAAAATTTAAATGTGCTTTTATTTTCGTTGTAAAATTTAGGCGTCAGCTTTGCAGACATTTGAAATGAAATTTTTGAACCATACCGTATTTAATTTTTAAATAACAATTCCTATTCTCCAACCTGAAAAAAGATATATATGATAGGAGTTGATTTGAGCAGTCGTTTTTGAGATATTTGGATGTAAATTTTTGATTTCTTACTGTAAGCGCCACAATAATAACACCAAATTTACAAAAACTAATTAATGTGCTATTAATTTTATTCTCGAGTGAAAACAGCCGATAAGGAATTTTATTAACAAGGAAAATTTTTAAACAAATGTTGAAAACAACATGAGTTTTTAAATTGTGTTCTATTGTAGCCATACACGAAATAATTTTGTTAAAGCCAGATATTTCTAAAACGGCTGCACACATCAACTATTAGATGACGAGTTGTTGTTGATGGAGGTTTAGCCACATTCTGGGCTACAGAAGCAATCTTTTCATGTGTGCTCACAGGACGAGAACATGAACGTGTTGATTTATCAAATAACGATACAGTTTCAAGAATTGACTTCACATAATGCCGTGAGGGCATTTCATTTCTATTGAATTTTCCACGTAAATGTCTGACAGTGTGGATTACATTAATTTAAAATGGTTTTTATTGATAAAAATTGTTGAAAACCGAATTCAATCGCTTCTTCATATCACCCACGATTTCGGACCTCCATTGCCTGAATTATTTTGCTATACAATCTTCCTTAACGGTGACAAAAAACCTGAAGCAAAAATCTTCATAGACAAAAAAAGGATTAAAAAATGCGAAATCAAATACAACATGTTAAAATAATTCATGAGATGGTATTGAATGTGATCATAGAAGGAATAGTATTTGTTGTGAATTGATTTTATTTTTTAAATGTGAAGTAGGACCGATGAAGACCTCATCGGAATTCTAATTGTTTTTTGAGATATAATGCATGTTTTGAGAGATTTTTAAAGGAACTTATTTGAATATTTAAATATATTGAATATTTCAAATAAATTATATTTTCTGAAGGTCCTTAAAATTATGTTTTGTATTTTTGAAAAGGATTTAGTTTTCATAATGTAAGATCAGAAACAAAATTTTGTCTCCTTCAAATATTTATTTTTTAATTTTAATTGACAATTTATATTTGTTGGGTTATTTATTCCAATTGATATTGTATATTGAATTTTGATTTTATACGTCTATATATATAAGCTGTGCTTATAAAACATTCATTTAATTCTAAAAAATTTTGAATGAAATTTTTTGAAATTAAAATTGTAGGAGACTAACAGATTGAATCTGTTTTGATATTCAGACAAAAAAGGATTAAAAAATGCGAAATGAAATACAAAATGTTAAAATATTTCCTGAGATGGGATTGAATGTGATCACAGCAGAAATAGTTTAAGTTAAATTTAAGATTTTTGTTTCAAGTTATTTGTCACCTGTAAGGAAGATTTTATTTCGAAAAAATTCAGGCAATCGAAGTCCGAAATCATAATAATATATTTTTTTATTTACAATAATTCACGCAGTTTTTGTTTCACAATTTATTCAGAATCCTGACAAGTGTTTCGGGCTTTCGACGAATAGTCCAAATAGTCCATCAATTTACCCTTATTAACATTATATAGTAAAGTGACATCTTTCTCATTAGAAAAATATTATTTTCTATACAAAACTGGTTGATTTCTGGTTTTTCAAAATAGACATCTTATGTTATTTGATTCTATGCTGTAAACATCGGCTTGTCTGTCCTATATATGTAGCATTACGAACCTCACAATTAATTCGATAAATCCCCTGTTCAGAAAAGTTGGGGTTTCTTTCTTTAGCAATAAATAGAAATAATTTAGTTAAGATTTTGGTGAACAATAAAAAAAGGAACCTCAACTCTTCTGAATCGGGAATTTATCAATTTAAT
Organism: Megalocaria dilatata; assembly: GCA_034642435.1. NCBI lineage: Eukaryota > Metazoa > Arthropoda > Insecta > Coleoptera > Coccinellidae > Megalocaria > Megalocaria dilatata. Next base: position 14,823,410 of record CM067863.1, read on the forward strand.
TGTGAGGATTGTAATGCTACCTATATAAGACAGACAGGCTGATGTTTACAGCATAAAATCAAAGAACATAGGATGTTTATTTTGAAAAACCAAAAAGCAACCGGTTTTGCAGAACATTGTATAGAAAATAATCATTTTTTTAATGAGAAAGATGACACTTTACTATATAATGTCAATAAGAGTAAATTGATGAACTATTTGGAGATTATTTCAATCAAAAAAGCCGTTGAGAAAAAGATGAATTTAATTCCCAAATACTATTTGGCAACACCCCTATATTAATAAGAGAAATTTCAAATGTGATTAACCATTAGATTGATTTTGCGCAATAAAGAACTCAACCGAATTATTCAGGCCCCAAAGTACCCCGAAAGTTTCAAGTCTCTATCTCTTTTTGAAGTTTGAGTGCTCACAATTTATTTTTTAACTTCTAATCATACAATCTTCACTAAATTCTAAATGCTGAGTTTCAAATCTATCGAATCTGTAGTTCCTAAAATATTTATTATATGAATAATTTTCATACGTAAATAACTGCGAAACTATTAAACCGATTTGGCTTATTAATTTTTGAACAATTTCAATGCTGGTTAGCAGTCGAAATTGAATTTGTATACATAGCTCGACTAAAAGGTTATTTAGACAGTTAATTTGCTCTTATTTAATCCTATTCGCTATTCGTACTTGTGCTTCGTTGAAAAAACAGCCAAAGTTTATAATAGCTGAGTCTTGAAATTCAAAGGATATCATTTCGAGAACATTTTTCCTTCCATGAAATGAAAAATTCCAATGCAGAATGGAACTTCTTTATTTACTACTCTGTCAAGAAGGTACCGGGAATTTTCAATTAAAACAACATTTTTACATTTAATCGTCAAAATTTATTGGGTCGCCTTCAAAATAGGCTCCACTTGCTCCAATACATCTATGCCAACGGCACTTCCAATTATCGAAACATTTTTTATAGGCGCTTTCCGGGATGGACTTTAGCTCTCGCGCCGAATTTTGTTTTATGGCTTCAATCGACTCAAATCGGGTGCCACGAAGGGGCAATTTTAGTTTTGGGAAGAGGAAAAAGTCGCAGGGAGCCAAATCCGGCGAATACGGTGGTTGCTGAAGCACGTTTGTTGAGTTTTTGGCGAGAAAGTCAGTCACAATCGTAGCTCGGCGAGAAGGCGCGTTATCGTCATGCAAAATCCATGAGTTGTTCGCCCACAAATTTGGCCGCTTCTTACGGATACGCAAACGTTTCATAACGCCTAGGTAATACTCCTTGTTTACCGTCTGACCCTCTGGAACGAATTCGTAGTGCACCACGCCACGGATATCGAAGAAAACAATGAGCATCACCTTCATTTTCGAGCGGCTTTGGCGTGGTTTTTTCGGTTTCGGCTCATTTTTTGCCACCCATTCCGATGATTGCTGGCTTGTTTGCATATCGTACTCGTAGACCCAGGTCTCATCACCAGTTATAATGCGTTCCATGAATGTAAAATCGGAATTACAGCGATCCAGCATGTCTAAAGCAACCTGTTCGCGATGACGTTTTTGAAGAAAATTCAGGTCTTTCGGTACGAGTCGTGCGGCCACCTTTCTCATGCCCAAAATATCAATCAAAATCGTACGTGCGAACTCGTGGGATATCTTAAGATCATGTGCTATCTCTCTCAAGCTGGTACGACGGTTTTCCAGCACCCTTTCCTTAATTTTATCGACGTTATCTTGGATCGAAGCCGTCGATGGGCGACCACTTCACGACCGTCCTTGAAGGCTCTGTACCACTGATATGCACGAGTTTTCGATAGAGCATTATCACCAAAGGCCTTTTGCAACATTTTCAATGCATCGGCACACGAAAATTCATTTGCAACACAAAACTTTAAACAAATTCTTTGCTCAACGTAATCACCCATAGTAAAAATCGGCACGCACTCTGACATCGACTGACTTAATCAGATGTTGCAAACACACTAGTTGACAGATCCCGCTCAAGATTGGCATAGTAAATAAGGACAGTGGTACCAACCTAGGAAAAAAAATTTTACCTGCCTCATTGCCCCGCCAGATTTAAATCGATAATTCCCGGTACTTTCTTGACAGAATGTATATTTACAGTTTACACTATGATGACAAAAATTAACCACTTTATGGCGGCTTCTACAAGAAATTGACGAATGTTGTTGGACAGAAAATATTTTAATTTGATTTTCTCAGTTATATTTCGTTTCATTCCATGAATGTCTCTTATCAACCAGTCTCTACCCCTAAAATGCCTCCCTAATTTCAAACAACTGGATAATAAACTCTGAAAGACAGCCAAACCATTTGTTATTGATTGTAAGGGGAGAGGACAATTATAATGATCCACCGTTAATGTTTTCAATTCGTTGTTATAAACGTCAAAACAGTGTTAGCCGGATTCGCAAAAAAATCTTAAAAATCGCGTTTTTTGTTTCTCCCTAAGGGCTCCGCACGGCCTTTTGGTAAAGGATATTGACTAAGTGGAATTTGAGTCGAAATGTATTAAACCTAAAATCCTCTGTTTTTTCCAATGTGAATATTTTTTCCTAGAATAAATCCCTAATGAAAAATAACCCTAGTTGTTGGGAAAAATTCCCTAATCTGACAATCTTGATGTCGGATTGAACATAGAAATATAACTATAATGAAAAACTAACACACAATACATGAAGTATGAAGGATTATTTCGAAATCTTTTTACTTTTTTCTCAGCCACATATTTTATCACTCTTAATCTTCCTTCGTTGTTAGTTATAAAATTGTATTCTATGGTCCTCGGTGCAGATCCATTCGCACTGCTGATTTGGACGGTGCAAATGGTTACGCACCAGTTATACCAGATTGCATTTACCGAACTCCGAATTTTAATTTCAAAAAAATTTTTATTCAAAAATATTCAGAATTAAATAAAATAAATATCTTTAGAACAGACTGTTAATTTAGTAGACATATAGAATTAATACTTATTACACAGTACCAAAGGGAATGAAAGAAATTCAAAGAAATATAAATTATTCGACTAAAAATTATTAAATAAATACTTGAAGAGTACAAAATTGTGTTTTGTACCTTGTTTCATGAAAACTAAATTCCTTTCCAAAAATGCAAAACATAACCTCAAGAACTTCTTCAGAAACAACTTGCTCAAAATAAGTTCCTTTAAAAAAATTCCTAAAACATGTAGAACATCTCTAAAAAACAATTCACAATTATTACAACTCATCACAGCTCAACTTCATATTTAAAAAAAAAATAAAAATTTAAAAAAATATCTTACCAAACCAATTGAAACCATTTGTCTAGTAAACAACAATTGGTTTGGTAAGATATTTTTTGTTAATTATTTTTATTTTTTAAAGAAGTTACCGTTGTAATAATTCTAAATTGTTTTTTAAATATGTTCTACATGTTTTAGGAATTATTTTACCGGACCTTATTTTGAGCAAGTTGTTCTCGAATAAGTTCTTGAGGTTAGGTTTTGCATTTTTGGAAAGGAATTTAGTTTTCATAAAACAAGGAAACAAAATTTTACACCATTCAAGTATTTTTTAAATAATTTTTAGTTGACAATTTATATTTCTTTGAATTTCATTCCCATTGGTACTATGTAGTAAGTATTAATACTATGTCTACTAAATTGACACTGTGTTTCTTAATTAATTCTTAAAATTTTTGAATGAATTTTTTTTTAAATTAAAATTTGTAGGAAGTTAACAGAATAAATCTGTATGATATTTAAAATTTTGTATGATTTTTATTATCAAGTTCCATGAAAAACGGACAATAGTTTCTGAGGAATAATTATTTTGAATTGCATCCTTTAATTTTCAACTTTTAGATTTGATTGATTCCGAATTAATTCTGCTGAAAAGCTTGGAAGATCATTTTTGGACAATACCCGATTTTTGTGCAATGTTTCATGAATTGGTGTTAAGTAGCCCCAAGAGATGTCCAGGAAGGCATACGACTGATGGATAGAATGTTTTATTACATTTTTTAATTCTCTATACTACTAATTGAACTTTTTTCTTTCTGTCTCAGAAATCACCCACTTTCGGACTAAGGTTAATCGATTTGATCGTCATATTTTAGCGCTCTAGTCTTTGTTTTAGCATTTTTTTCGCACCTGCTAGATACACTCTGTATGATTTTTATTATCAAGTTCCATGCAAAACGGATACTAGTTTCTGAGGAATAATTATTTTGAATTGCATCCTTTAATTTTCAATTATTAGATTTAATTGATTCGGCTGAAAAGCTTGGAAAATAATTTTTTATAATATCCGATTTTGTGTTAAGTAGTGCCGAGAGATGTTCAGGAAGGCATACGACTGATGGACAGAATTCTTTTATTACATTTTTTAATTCTCTATACACGGTGAAATTTTCAGTTTTTTTTTTGTTATATCACGTTGGTTTATCTTTTGAAAAAATAATGAATCTATATTACAAGTCACTGACGTCGCTTAAACAACTGAATATGTTTTACTAAAGTAACACTTGTAACATCTGAAATTGTTTGAACCAAGAACTCAAGAAAAAAACGTTTATAATTTTACAATAAAAATTTTGATGAACGTAGATTTCATATTATTTTATAGAAGATTTAAAAAAAAATCCGATTATATGTTTTTGAGTAATATTTTTGGTATTGCAAACTTTAGAGAATGAATTGATTTGGCTGGAAAGCTTGGAGGATCATTTTCGGGCAGCGCTCGATTTTTGTATCAAATTTCACGTATTTCTGTGAAGTGCTGAGAATTGTTATTTGAAGGGATTATCGAAATTATTATTGTCGCTAAGTTGACACAATTGTCCCGTGTACTAGCGGAGATTGTGCGTCATATATGATTTGAAATAATAAAAAGGGGGTTCTTTACTTGATAGAAGGTTTTTTCAATATCTTAAATATCAAACAGATTGATGCTGCTAACCTCACTACAAATTTTAACTTTTTAAATTTTTTTTCCTAAAAAACTTTTGAAATTAAATCAATCAATATTCTATATTTTCTTTGGATTCTTTTATTTCTTTTGGTGTTGTGTAATGAGTGTTAATTCAATATGTCTACTAAATTGAAACTGTTTTTTAAGGCATTTATTTAATATAATTTTTAAAAGTTTTTGGGAGAAAAATTTTAATAAATTAAAATTTGTAGTGAGGTTGGCAGAATTAATCTGTTTGATATTTAAGATATATATGATTTAGTTTGTTTACAGTGCTTTATTTTGTCAGTTTATGGTAAGTTTTTTTTTACAATTTTATTGATGTACGTATCGAAAAAGTCTGTATTAAATTTTACATGGCAAATGGAATTTCGTATGCTGAAGCACTGAAAATGTTACATGTGGTCAGTCGACTTCATCAAAATATCTGAGTATGAATGAGAAAAAAGCATATAAAAATTGAAGGTGACGATAGTTTTGTTTTTCCTTTTTGAAACACAATAGCAAGCTGAAATTATGAAGTATTCTGAATGCGGTATTCCTCAACAACCAACGAATAATACACCTACAGAGCCTGTTAGTACTTTCTTGAATTGTATAAATTCAGTTTTTTTATCCAACTTTAATTCAAATTTCATACTAAACTGCTTTCCTTTATTTTTTTGTAAATATAGTTGTAAAACTTGATAGAAGTTTTTGTTAGCCAGGTAGCCTGAGATACATTCTAAGAGTCAGCCTTTATTTTGTCACACTGTTAGTCAGTGAGCTTTGTTTGTTAGGAGTTCAGGAAGAAAGAAGAAATTGAGCAATCTTCGGAGGAATCTTATAGGTTTACAAAACCCCAAAAAGTTTCTTTGGAACTTTGGAACACTGAAAGGTCAAAAATCTATCTTGACCTTAGCAAAAACAAGCTACGTCTTCTCAGGGGTTTCGTTACTGGACATCGTTTCCTCAGAAAGGATCTACTGAAAATAGGTTTAGCTGAAAATGACGAATGCAGATTCTGTGGAAAGAATGAAGATATTCCTAACACCCTGTGATCGAATGCGTCGTCATTTGGAAACCAACGTTTGGGCAATGAAAAAATTATAAAACATGGAGAAACACTCTTCGTGCAGACGTTACATTTATTAACATACTGGAATTGGATGGGAAGCTGTATCCCGAGGTGGACCTCAGTTAGATCAAGAAAGGGACACGATAGATCATTACGTCTCAGTTCACCAGTACTGCTTATTCTCAATAATAATTATAATAATAATAATACGTGTTCGCCGTACCATTGGAATTCCATTCGTATCCGTCATACGAAGAACGCTTGATGTCATTCGGGCTACCTAGTCTTGAAAAGAGTAGACAGCGTGGCGATTTGATAACGGCATACCGTCGTTATATAAAGAATACAATTCAGTTCTTGATAATATGGTTTCACAGTATGTATACGAAAAAGGAGCGTTCGAGCATCTGTTCAATAGCTACGGAGGCTCGCCTTCGCCGTCATACGGCATGTTGAAGCAAGATAAGTTTAAGTTTACTCATCGACCAAACTTTTCGACAAATCGATAACCTAATGACTGGAATTCTTTCTAAAGTATGTTGCATCTGTGGATATTGTGAATATTTTAAAGAATAGATTTGATGAGTTGCTTCTATAGTCGTGAACTGTTGTTTTTCTATTTTTTTCCAGGAGCTTTGCAGAGGTCTTCAGTCTCTCCTCTATTTAATAAAAAGATAACACATACACACATACATATATATGGAATATGAACATTCTGGGTTGGACCGGAGTTGGATTTTGGAGCCATTATCAAAAACAATAGCTGAATTTAGTGATTTAACGTCGGGGCCTCAATCTGCCTACTCGGTCTCATCACCAGTAGTCCCGTGGATCACAGCGTCTCCACTGGCTCTACTGGCGAACTGGTTTGTAGAGCAATGAGTACGGGTATTTATACGTGGTTAATGTGGGACAGGATAGGGATTGGGAGTGGTGGGGGAAATCCTATGTGTGGGTACTGTTGTTATGAAAAGACAAATTAAAGATTTTCATGTATCGGGCAGGCGTTTGCTGTCATCGCGTTTGTTGGGGCAGTTTGGTCTCTTGCAGCTATCAAAGTCGATTTTGTGAACTGTATCTGCGTGACGTGTGAATTGGGCAGAGGATGGATCAGCTTTACGGACAGCAAGTAATTGTTCATATACTATGTTAGTCAGTCATCTATTAGTTTGACTCATGTGTGACCTGGGACATTCCGAGAATGGTATTTCATATACACCCTGAGATTCGCTTGAAATTGAATCTTTGGGAGATCGAAGAAAGGTGGATATTTTATTGTTTGCTGTGAAGATAGTCTTTATATCGTTTCCGTAAGATACGACTTATTTTATCAATTGATTTGTGCCGGATGGTGGTGGGTTTTCTTTAGACAGTGTGGGTGAAATATGTATCTGATTTGGAGATAAGTACGTCTAGAAAAGGAATCGAATTGATAGTCTCAAGTTCCATCGTGAAATTGATGTTCGGATGGCAATTGTTTAGATGGTCAAGACATTGATGCAGGCTTTCGATGCCATGTGGTCATATGACGAATACATCGTCTACATATCTTTTCCAACACGTAGGGAAAATGTTTCAATGGCTTTGATCTCAAAGTCTTCCATGAATGTATCAGCGACAACTGGAGAAGTAGGGGATCTTACGGAAAGAAGGTATAAAGACCATCTCCACAGCAAGCAATAAAATATCCAGCTTTGCTCCATATCACAAAGATTCAATTCCAAACGAATCACAAGGTGAAATAACATGCTTGGAATGTCCCAGGTCCTACATAAGTCAAACTAATAGACGAGTGACTAACAGAGTATATGAATAACAACTTGCTGTCCGTAAAGCTGGTCCATCCTCTGCCCTATTCACACATCACGCAGATACAGGTCACAAAGTTGACTTTGATAGCTGCAAAAGTATTGCAACAGAAAAATTGCTAACAAGTCGCATTATTCGTGCAGTCCTCGAAATTGAGAAGAGATCAAACTGCCTCAACAAACTCGATAACAGTCAACGCCTGCCCGACGCATGGAAACCTTCGATTTGTCTCTTTTCTATAACAACAGTCCCCCCACATAGGATTTCCCCCACCACCCCAACTCCTGTCCCACCTCCAACACGCATAAATACCCGTACTCGTTCCTCTACAAATCAGTATGTGTGTGTGTAATCTTTTTATTAAATAGAGGAGAGACTGGAGACCTATATAAAGCCCCTGGAAGAAAATACAAAAACAACAGTTCAGTGGCAACTCATCAAATCTATTCTTCAAAATATTTACAATATCCACAGATACAACATACTTTAGAAAGAATTCCAGTCATGAAGCTCTCGATTCGTCGAAAAGTTTTGTGGATGAGTAAACTTAAACTTATCTTGCTTCAACATGCCATATGATGGCGAAGGCGAGCCTCCGTAGCTATTGAACAGATGCTCGAACACTCCTTTTTACGTATACATAACGTGATACCATTTTATCAACTACTGTATTGTATTCTTTGCACAATAGCGATACGCCGTTATCAAATCGCCACGCTGTCTACTCTTTTCAAGACTAGGTAGCTAGAATGACACCAAGCGATCTTCGTATGACGGATACGTTCGAATGGAATTCCAATGGTACGACGAACACGTATTATTATTATTATTATTTAGAATAAGCGGTATTGGTGATCTGAGATGTTATGATCTATCGTGTTCCTTTCTTGATCTGAGTTCCACCTCGCGGTACAGCTTCCCATCCAATTCCAGTATGCTAATAAACTCAAATAAATGTAATGTGTCTGGTCGAAGTGTATTTCTTCATCTTTCATCATTTTTTCATTGCCCCAACGTTGGTTTCCAAATGACGACGTATTCGATCACAGAGTGTTTAGGAATATCTTTATTGTTTCCACAGAATCTGCATTCGTCATTTTCAGCTACATCCAATCTCAGTTGATTATTTCTGACGAAACCCGTGAGAAGACGTAGCTTGTTTTTGCTAAGGTCAAGATAGTTTTTTGAACTTTCAGGAACTTTTTGGAGTTTTTCAAACCAAAGATACATCTGAAGATTGTTTACCTCGGTTTCCTCCTCCTGAACTTGTAACAAAAGCTTGCTGATTAACCGTCTAACAAAATAAAGGCCAACTCTTAGAATGTATCTCAGGGTACCTAGCTAACAAAAACATCTATCAAGTTTTACAACTATAATTACAAAAAAATAAAGGATAGAAGTTAAGCATGAAATTAGAATTAAAGTTGGATCAAAAAAAGAAACTGAATTTATACAATTCAAGAAAGTACTAACACGCTGCAGGTGTATTATTCGTTGGTTGTTGAGTAGGTACACAGAATTCAGAATGCTTCGTAATTTCAGCTAGGTGTGAGTTTGTTTCAAAAAGAAAAAACGTTCAGGGACCTTTTATCCAAAGATAAGGGTTCCTTTTCAATCCGATTATTTTCTTCATCCATTACAAGGGAAGCGATTCTCTTAATCCCACACAAATCTCTTAATCTGAAGGGACATGATCTTAACTTCAGGATCCGTTTCAATCCAAGATCAGGAATGTTCTCTTCATATTCCTAATATGACCAGCCGCGAAAACTTATCCGAACACATTTACATATATATGTTTTCAAGTGAAATTATTTAAATACAGGAGAGACTGGGCATCCTTATAAAGCATCTGAAAAAAAAAACACAAAAGCACAAGTAGTACAGAATGACTTTAGAAAAATGTAAATGTAATAAGTCGTTTCTTAAGGAAATAGGATATAAAACCCATTTTTACAACCAGCAATAAAATATCCACATTTCTTCGATCCCCCAAAACGATTCCAAACAAATCTCAAGGTGCATATGTAATACCATGCTCAAACTGTCACAGGTCATACATGATCAAACTACCAGACGGGTGACTAACAGAGTATACGGACACTAACTAGCTGTTCGTAAAGCTGATCCACCCTCTACTCTTTTTACACATCACGCAGTTAAAGGAAGAAATTCTTACAAGTCACTTTATTCGCGATGCCCTTGAAATTGAGAAATGACCAAACTGCCTCAACAAAAGAGATAACAGCCAACGATTACCTGATACTTGGAACTTTGATTTGTTGCCTCCCCCTAGCACCTGAATCTTTGCGGCGCTCGAAAACAACAAACGGTGTGAATCAAACTTGTCAATTTTTAAACACTCTGAGAATTAATCTCTGGTTTTCTTAAAAACACACGAGTTATGTTCATATTTGCCGTTGGATCCAGTGTTAGTGCATACGCATCAGTCCATCCTTGAAGCTTTCCAGCGTATCGATTCATTCTAAAGAGTGAAAAATTGGGGATTAAAAATGAAAAGTTCGGAAAATCTCATTACTTCCAAAAATAACATTTTTTGTATATATTTTGTTAATATTTTTTTGTGAGCATAATTATAAAGAAAAATATGGTAAAAGATTTTTATTGTACATATCTCAAAAATTTGGAGTTATTCTCTGGAAGATTCTAAGAATATTTTTGTCCTCTGGTGAATTTTGAAGAACCGCTTGGTTTCGAAGTTAGCAGTTACAAAATTATTAATGCTTCTCTATATTTAAATACATATACAATAAGTATACATTCTGTCAAGAAAGTACCGGGAATTATCGATTTAAATCTGGCGGGGCAATGAGGCAGGTAAAATTTTTTTTCCTAGGTTGGCACCACTGTCCTTAATTACTATGCCAAGCTTGAGCGGGATCTGTCAACTAGTGTGTTTGCAACAGCTGATTAAGTCAGTCGATGTCAGAGTGCGTGCCGATTTTTACTATGGGTGATTACGTTGAGCAAAGAATTTGTTTAAAGTTTTGTGTTGCAAATGAATTTTCGTGTGCCGATGCATTGAAAATGTTGCAAAAGGCCTTTGGTGATAATGCTCTATCGAAAACTCGTGCATATCAGTGGTACAGAGCCTTCAAGGACGGTCGTGAAGTGGTCGCCCATCGACGGCTTCGATCGAAGATAACGTCGATAAAATTAAGGAAAGGGTGCTGGAAAACCGTCGTACCAGCTTGATAGAGATAGCACATGATCTTAAGATATCCCACGAGTCCGCACGTACGATTTTGATTGATATTTTGGGCATGAGAAAGGTGGCCGCACGACTCGTACCGAAAGACCTGAATTTTCTGCAAAAACGTCATCGCGAACAGGTTGCTTCAGACATGCTGGATCGCTGTAATTCCGATTCTACATTCATGGAACGCATTATAACTGGTGATGAGACCTGGGTCTACGAGTACGACATGCAAATAAGCCAGCAATCATCGGAATGGGTGGCAAAAAATGAGCCGAAACCGAAAAAACCACGCCAAAGCCGCTCGAAAATGAAGGTGATGCTCATTGTTTTCTTCGATATCCGTGGCGTGGTGCACTACGAATTCGTTCCAGAGGGTCAGACGGTAAACAAGGAGTATTACCTAGGCGTTATGAAACGTTTGCGTATCCGTAAGAAGCGGCCAAATTTGTGGGCGAACAACTCATGGATTTTGCATGACGATAACGCGCCTTCTCACCGAGCTACGATTGTGACTGACTTTCTCGCCAAAAACTCAACAAACGTGCTTCAGCAACCACCGTATTCGCCAGATTTGGCTCCCTGCGACTTTTCCTCTTCCCAAAACTAAAATTGCTCCTTCGTGGCACCCGTTTTGAGTCGATTGAAGCCATAAAACAAAATTCGGCGCGAGAGCTAAAGTCCATCCCGGAAAGCGTCTATAAAAAATGTTTCGATAATTGGAAGTGCCGTTGGCATAGATGTATTGGAGCAAATGGAGCCTATTTTGAAGGCGACCCAATAAATTTTGACGATTAAATGTAAAAATGTTGTTTTAATTGAAAATTCCCGCTACTTTCTTGACAGAGTAGTATATTGGAAATTACTATGAAGTCTTTGCATATTACAGATAATAGCTGCAATCAAAAATCCAGAATCTCTACAGCTTTAAATCTAAGTAAATCTGTAAGGTTCTGGAGAATTAATTCTAGCTATTATCTGTAATATGCAAATACTTCTGTAATTGAAAAATTTCTTTCTATTATATCACATGCACGTCGCGGTTATCTAATGCCGAGTCTAAGTCGTATCTTCTTTCATTGTATATTTCTGTGATATAATATAATTTTCGCATAGGCCATGCTTATCCAAAAATTGATTAGTTGTTGCAGAAATGTCTAGTGAAAAAAAGGTATTTTTATATATTTTTTAATGATTATTTTGTTTATTCAAATGACTCTTTACTGAAGAGATTTGGTCCGATTTTATTAGGTTTTTTCTGTGGAGAATTAGCTATATATTCTTTAAAAAAGGAAAATAACCTTTTTGAAGTATATGTTGAACATTTTTTGGTGATGGAACTTGTGATTCTTTAACATTCAATCGAAACATATATGTATCGGGTGTTCTTTTAGAGTGATAGAACTTTCGATAGGGATAACTGTGATTTGACAGAAGGTAGAAGCAATGTTGTTTTGACAAATTGTTGAAAAATATTTTCAAAATAAGTGTTCTATTCGCCAAACTTATAGAGCACTTTGTGAAATTTAAGGTTTACTTAATCGTCCATCAGCAGCTTATTCATCGAACTATCGATAGATTTCGGACAACATTTTCTTTACTCGATGCAACAACAACAAGACTGTACGCACAGAAGAAAATATCGCTGCTGTAAGTCATAGTGTTAAAGATGATCCAGATGTGTCTATTTGTCGACGTTCACGCCAAGTTGGACTGTATGCATCTACCACATGGAAAATTTTGCGTGAAGATCTTGGTCTACACCGATACAAGATCCAACTGGTTCAAGAACTAAAGCTACTTGACCATAATAAGCGTCGTTTGTTTGCTGATTGGGCACTTTTTTATCGTAAAATTGTGTTTAGTGATGAAGCTCAATTCTGGTTGAACGGCTATGTAAACAAGAAAGATTGTGCTACACCTCATGCTGCTACCGTAACAATTGGTTTATTGAAAGAAAGATTTGGCGATAACATTATTTCTAGAAATGGTCCAATTAATTGTCCTCCAAGATCATGCGACATAACTCCACTGGATTCTTTTCTTTGGGGTTATGTCAAGTCATTGGTTTATGCTGATAAACCAAAAACAATAGACGCTTTGGAAGCCAACATAACTCGTGTTATTGATGAAATAAGGCCTGAAATACTCGAAAAAGTGGTCGTAAATTGGTTTGGTCGGATGCGGTTCCTCAGAGCTAGTCGTGGTGGACATAATCCGGAAATTATTTTCAAAACATAAATGTCATAAAATTATTTTTCAAATTAAAAAAAATTTGGCTTCAATCTTAATTTGAATGTGTTTTATTTCAATTTGAAGTTCTATCACTCTAAAAAAACACCCGATATATGGTGATGTCTAAATAAGTTGGTCATTATTTTATATTTATTTTGATTTTTTATTAGTTAATTTCCACCACATGTGATGATAATATTAGGAGTACAAATAAGTTTCCGCCGTTTTATTTTAAATGGCGCGGCACGGATTTTCGGTTAGCTTTCGCAGATGATAACCGGCTTAATAAATAGTTTGGACATTCAAAAACAACATAACCTATTAATATCATTGATTTTATATTGGTAAAATATAATTTTTATAAGTTGAAAATGTCAAAATTTGAGCCAAGTAAGCGTCATTTGCGGGAAATATTAGTTTACTTCTTTAATTTAAAGAAATCTGCTGCTGAGGCGCATCAATTGCTCGTAGAAGCATATGGTGAGGGTGCTTTGAGTGAGAGAAGGTGTCGAGAGTGGTTTCAAAAGTTTAAAAACGGTGATTTCGACGTAGAAGACAAAGATCGCAGTGGAAGGGCTAAAATTTGCGAGGATGCAGAATTGGAGGAAGATTCATCTCAAACACAAAAAGAACTTGCTCTAACATTAGAAGTCACTCAGCAAGCAGTCTCACATCGTTTAGAATCATTAGGAATGATTCATAAACAATTTGTGTTAAAAAACGGCGGAATCTTATTTGTACTCCTAATATGTATGTCTATAAAGTGATACAGTGTATCTAGGACATTTCAAAAAAAAAAATTTAATTCTAAATGTGATTTATGTAGATTTAAATCTGTAGAGGTTCTGGAGAACCGCTATTATCTGTATTCTCTAAAGATAGTTGGATTGCTCAGAACGACTGCCTTTCGACAGTAGTACAGACATCAAAAAAGAAATCAGTTTAAAGGTTGATTTCATGTAAATACGTCTACTATTTGTTCATTTTGTATCCGTCGAATTTGAGGTCGAGGGTTGAGGTTTGACGTGTTTTTTCTGTTTTCAATATAAAGAATTTTTTTGATAGTGAAATTCTATCATGAATCGCTATACTAACTGCGAGATGACTAACACGCATTTTATTTATGAACTTGCTGATGGAAATTCATTTCCTGTCGTTTTCCCGATAGAAAAACCCTTTGAAGTACTCATCAGTATCTTTATGAAACAAGTACATTTAATCGAAGTGGAAAACCAAGATTGCCAATGCCAGTGAGAACGGCAGAAGCGGAAAACAATGTTGTTGTACGTGATAGGTGAAGGTCTAGGTACTTCTACTCGAAAAATTGCAAATGCTTTTAATGTAAGTAATTAATGGGAAAATTCGAAAATTCTTAGAGACGTTTTGTTGTACGCTTACCATATACAGAGCGTAGTAATAAAGAAGTGACGAAGAGTTATTTATGTTGATGAACAAACATTTTGCATCTGTAGATATACAGACCATGTTCCGTGAAGACATCACGACAAGTCTCTGTTTTCTTCATTCTGTAGATGATTCAAATTGCCCACTTTTGATCTATGAAAAACTTATTTGATAGAGAAGTACTTCCCTAGAAAAAATTACAATAGGACAATAAAGATTAAGAATTGCCAGAATATATTAGGAGTACAAATAAGTTTCCGCCGTTTTTTAACACAAATGAAATATTTATTATAGAAGAACGGTAATATAAATTTATTTAAAATATTGCCCATCACTTGCAACCACTTTTTCCCATCTCTCAGGCAGCATTCGAATCCCACGTCTGAAGAACTCCTTGTCTTTTGAGGCTATCCACGAATCAACCCAATTTTTGGTATCCTCATAAGATGTGAACTGCTGCGCCGACAGAGCATGTGCCATGGTCCGGAACAGGTGATAATCGGACGGTGCAATGTCTGGTGAATACCGCGGGTGGGGTAACACTTCCCAATCAAGTGTTTCCAAGTACTTTTTCACGGGAGCCGCAACATGTGGACGAGCATTGTCATGCAGAAGAATAATTTTTTCGTGTCTAGAATAGTATTGAGGGCGTTTTTCCTTCAGAGCTCGGCTCAATCTCATCAATTGTGTTCGATAGAGGGCTCCAGTAATTGTTTCGCTCGGATTAAGCAACTCATAATACACTACACCTAGCTGATCCCACCAAATACACAGCATAAGTTTTTTTCCGTGAATATTCGGTTTTGCTGTTGATGTTGATGCGTGGCCAGGTAATCCCCATGATTTTCTTCTTTTTGGATTGTCATAATGTATCCACTTCTCATCACCAGTTACGATACGATGTAAAAAACCCTTTTTTTATGTCTAGCTAGCAGCATTTCACTTAAGCATAATCGGCGTTCAATATCTCTCGGCTTTAATTCGTACGGAACCCAATTTCCTTGTTTATGAATCATTCCTAATGATTTTAAACGATGTGAGACTGCTTGCTGAGTGACTTCTAATGTTAGAGCAAGTTCTTTTTGTGTTTGAGATGAATCTTCCTCCAATAATTCCTCCAATTCTGCATCCTCGTAAATTTTTGGCCTTCCACTGCGATATTTGCCTTCTACGTCGAAATCACTGTTTTTAAACTTTTGAAATCACTCTCGACACGTTCTCTCACTCAAAGCACCCTCACCATATGCTTCTACGAGCAATTGATGCGCCTCAGCAGCAGATTTTTTTAAATTAAGGAAGTAAACTAATATTTCCCGCAAATGACGTTTACTTGGCTCAAATTTTGACATTTTCAACTTATAAAAATTATATAGTACTAATATAAAATCAATGATATTAATAGGTTATGTTGTTCTTGAATGTCCAAACTATTTTTTAAGCCGGTTATCATCTGGGAAAGCTAACCGAAACTCCGTGCGGCGCCATCTACATTAAAACGGCGGAAACTTATTTGTACTCCTAATATTATCCCTAGAATTGGTACGTTCAAACGAACGAGATTTTAAAACATTTAGTGTATATAGCACAGAATGTAGACGTTTATTAAGGCAGTTGCAGTGAGTTTCTCACTCCATGTTATTACATTCCAAGGAATTTTATCGAAGAACGTTCAATTTTATTCGACTTCACATCATTCATCAAGCTTCCCAAGTGTCCTTGAGCAGAGGTTATTACTGCACCAATAGTACCTCCTATAGCTGTTAAATTGGATTCATCTGCATATAAGAGAAAATTCAATATTCCAAGAAAATTCCATAACTTCTAGTTTTCTCAACAAAATGGTATGATTAAGAGTCCAAAGTATTAGAAAAGTCCATGAATACAGTCGGAGGTATTCTGTCCTCCAAAGCACCCATCAGATTTACTGAAAAATTAATAATTTAAAATTGTAGAATTTATACATAATACTATTGAACCAAATCTTCATTTTCAACAGAATTAAATATTTTTCGGTCAGTACTAAATTAGATATTTCGAAATATAGGATATGACATCAACAAACTTCGTTTCTACTGTTAATATATTACTTATTGATAACATTAACAATATCACATATAATAGCTAGATTTATTCTCCGAAACCTCTACAGATAAAAATCTGAAAAAATCTCTTGAAAACTTCAGAATTAAATTTATTAAAATGCCTGAGAAAATACTGTTTCACTTTTTAGACATATAGATTATCAACGCATGTGAGTGGTAGCTAATCAATAAAGAATCAAAAGAAAACATGAAGTATTGACCAATATTATCTAAATCCATCACCCAAGACAATTTTTTTTCTATTGAATATTGAGAGATAACAAATTTAATCACCAAAAAATGCTCCACATAGAATTCAACAAGGTTTTTTAAATTCCCTTTCTAAAAAATAGATAGCACATTTTCTCATCAGTTGAGAGTTATTTGGATGCTAAATAAAAACGATCAATAAATATATATATACATATCTTCATTCATCAAATATTCCGTTCGAAACCACAATTTCATCTTCTGTTCGAAAGCACAGTTTTGAAACTTATTTAAGTACCATGCAAAATTTAGGCTATTTCGCAGAAAAATGTTGGAAAGAAGATTTCGAACAGAATATCTGATGAATTGAGGCATATATTGTATTGATTGTTTTTATTCAGCATCCAAATAGTAATAATAATAGTACTCTTTATTTCAAATAATTTCCTACAGTGTGTATAACAATGAGTTACATGAAATAAAACAGCGTCTAAAGAAAAGAAAAAAAAAAGATGTTGAGAATTCCTAACAATTTCGTTCATAGAATACGGTTCTAATTCCAATAGTTCCATATATGGGGTGTTTTTTAGAGTGATAGAACTTTAAATTGAAATAAAACACATTTAAATTAAGATAATTTTATGACATTTATGTTTTAAAAATAATTTACGGCATATGTCCTCCACGACTAGCTCTGGGGAACCCCATTCGACCAGATCCATTTTGGACCCCTTTTTCGAGTAATTCAGACCTTATTTCATCAATAACACGAGTTATGTTGGCTTCCAAAGCGTCTATTGTTTCTGGTTTATCAGCATAAACCAATGACTTGACATAATCCCAAAGAAAAGAATCCAGTGGAATTATGTCGCATGATCTTGGAGGACAATTAATTGGACCATTTCTCGAAATAATGTTATCGCCAAATCTTTCTTTCAATAAACCAATTGTTACGTTAGCAGCATGAGGTGTAGCACCATCTTGTCGGAACCAAAACACTTATGGGTCGATACTATTCAAATTTTGAAACAAATAATCATTGATCATCGATCTGTAACGAGAACCATTCACTGTAACATTAGCTCCAGCATCGTTTTTAAAGAAATATGGACCGATGATGCCTCCAGCGCGTAAAGTACACCATACAGTGCATTTTTCAGGATGCAATGGAACCTGCAGAACTTCTTGAGGATTGTTTTCACTCCATATACGGCAATTTTGCCTTCAGTGAAATCACAGTTATCCCTATCGAGAGTTCTATCACTCTAAAAAAAACACCCAATATATGTTCCTTTTAAAGATTTTTGTGGATGTTATGCTCTTGATTTTTGGAGGGAGGTTATTAAATAACTTCATGCATCTCTTTTCTAGCTGTCGGTAAGTTGTTGTCACGGTGCATTTGGTATAATTCTTATTCGGATTTCTTGTTATTTAAAATGAATGATCTCTTTCGAATAGTTCAAACATACATTTATTTTTGTGAAGAAAAGGCAAGAATTCCTGCATATATATAGCATAAACCGTTAAGATGCCATTCCTCCTTAAAAAACCCCTACAAGACTGTCGATTTTTCAGTTGGTTAAGAATCCGAATTACTTTTTTCTGTAAGGTTGTTATATGTTATATTTCCTGATTCATAAAATGTTATATCAAATCCGATTTTTGATTTAATGGTTCTACGTTAGATGGTTTTCAATATTTCGGGCTCAGGTATTTTGAAAACACCATAAAGACATTAATAGACGACGCCAGTCTTCACTGCAGACTTTCAATGTGTGCTTTCCAGTTGAGTTTTTAGTCTATTACAATTCCAAGGAACTTAGTATTCTCAGATATTGCAAACATGCACCCATTCAAGTGTATATCTCTTGAGTTGTCTGTAGTAGGATGGAAAAGGACCAAGTTAGTTTTGGCATTATTCAAAATCAGATTATTTTCTGTAAACCAAGTTTCAGTGTACTCCATTATCTGTGATGGCAGGAGCTTGGGATCTGTCCATAGTGACTCCCTAATGAACAGATTTGTGTCATCTGCGTAATGTACGCTCATAATATTTCCATTGTCCCATATGACTTCAATTCCATAATCATTCAGATATACCAGGAAGAGAAGCGGTCCAGCAATGCCACCCAATATCTTATTTCTGTGCCACCCATAAACATTCTCAAAAGTTGAGTTCTTCCTTGATGATATGACCTGATCCACCGAAGCGCCGTTCCTTCGACTCCACAACTTTGGAGCTTTCTGAGCAGAATGTGTGGACAACACAGTCGTATGCTTTGGAGAGGTCCAAGAAGAGACCAAGAGCAAGATCTCAATCTTCGAAGGCATCAGTTGTTTTCTTGACAAACTGGTATATTGCTGTCCTTTCAGGTATCTGTGTTGGTTTTCCTTGAAGAAAGCATTTTCTATGAGAAAGTTCATTAGTTGATTACAGTAGGCCATTTCAAAGATTTTAGAGAATGATGTTATCGGTCTATAATTGCTATAATTAGTTTAATCCCTACCTTTGTATATCGAGGCAATCACTGCTCTTTTATAACTATCTGGAAAGATTCCTGTTCTTATGTAGTTGTTTATAATATATCTCAAAGGTTCAATAATTTCCTCAGATGTTTGCTTAATTATACTGTTTGAAATACCATCTTTTCCACTGCTGTGTTTGTTTTTCATATTCGTGATGATTGATCTCAATTATTCTGTTGACAAAATTTCATGCTCAAATATCCTTTATATTTTCTTCATCTCCTGATGTTTACTGACATTATTTTGGAATTTATTATTCAGCAACTGGCATGCGTTGTTTACAAAGAAGTCGTTCATGTCATTGGCTATTTTTTGGGAATTTCCTTTGATTGGGAGATGATTTGATTTGTGCTTGTTCTTTATGGAGTTTATTATTGACCAGGTAGTTTTGTTCTGATTGTCCGAATTGTTTATAGTTTTCTCTAAGAGTATCCGTTTTTGCTGAATCACTTCATTTTTAACCTCTTTGTACATTTCTTTTAATCTACTGTCCCTTTCGCTCAAAAGCAACAAGGTGTCTAATTTTTTTTATTTCTCTGATTGTAGGACCTAGCAGACTTAATTTGGTTATTTTTGTTTTGTTCTTTAGTTAATTGGCATGCCTTATTCAGATGATCAGTGTATAAGGTGTATACGAATAGTTGTGAGAAAATTTAGGGGGTGATTCCTTGTGAAAAGTAGGGTGCGTCTTTCATATACATTTTATTTTTTTAGTCCCCCCCGCTTAGTTACAGCCCCCTAAAGATAAAACCCGGAAAACAGTCTTTAATCTTTTTCTTAAAAACTAAAAAAATGACAATAATTGTTTCTGAATCAAAGTTAATCGAAACTAATCAGTTGTCATAACAAAATGACATCCGCTACCTAGATAAATTATAGTTCGGAAATGATTCCAGCCTCTACGACTCACGCTATCATGTTGATAAATTTTTTTTTCTTGAAAACCTTGAATGTTAGCAAGAAATTTCAAGAGACCTTTTTTGGTTAAAAATGGATCAAGCTATCCAAAATAAATTTTTTTATTGTGAAATAGGAATATATTAGAAGTACAAATAAGTTTCCGCCGTTTTTTAACACAAATTAAATATTTATTATAGAAGAACGGTAATATAAATTATTTAAAATATTGCCCATCACTTCTAATGTTAGAGCAAGTTCTTTTTGTGTTTGTGATGAATCTTCCTCCAATAATTCCTCCAATTCTGTATCATCGTAAA
This sequence comes from Megalocaria dilatata, assembly GCA_034642435.1. NCBI lineage: Eukaryota > Metazoa > Arthropoda > Insecta > Coleoptera > Coccinellidae > Megalocaria > Megalocaria dilatata. The sequence goes on from CM067863.1 coordinate 14,844,133, forward strand.
TTTTTGGCCTTCCACTGCGATCTGTCTTCTACGTCGAAATCACCGTTTTTAAACTTTTGAAACCACTCTCGACACGTTCTCTCACTCAAAGCACCCTCACCATATGCTTCTACGAGCAATTGATGCGCCTCAGCAGCAGATTTCTTTAAATTAAAGAAGTAAACTAATATTTCCCGCAAATGACGCTTACTTGGCCCAAATTTTGACATTTTCAACTTATAAAAATTATAATTAACCAATATAAAATCAATGATATTAATGGTTATGTTGTTCTTGAATGTCCAAACTATTTTTTAAGCCGGTTATCATCTGCGAAAGCTAACCGAAACTCCGTGCCCCGCCATCTACAATAAAACGGCGGAAACTTATTTGTACTCCTAATAGAAAAAAATTTCTTGCGAAAGAAGTCTTAGGGGTGGATTTTTCTACCCCTTGCAATCATAGAGGAACGCCACTGAAACTGTTTTGAGTGCCTTCTCGCACGCATAAAATGTCTGCTTAATTCCATTCTTTTCAGTTTTTTGGTCTTTAAGAAAAAAATTAAAAACTGTTTTTCGGGCGCCATCTTTATGTAACTAGGCAGGGGGGCTCAAAAAAATTAAGTTTATATGAAAGACCCACCCTATTTTTTGACAAGGAATCACCCCTTAAGTTTTTTCGTATTTATTCATATACACCCTGTATATATGATGGAATTTTCTACATTGTGAATTTATGTCATTACGTTGTCAATGTTGTAGATTGATGTCCAGTGAATTTTCTTACATTATTTTCAGAAAATATTGGCCCCAGTAAATAGTAACATGATCTATCCTACCAAAAGGAAATCTTCTGTGCTATATGGTCCGAAATGTGTGTTGATCTACTGCTGTTTGTTTACCCAGTTTTTTTTTCACTGGTAGTATGCCTGCAAGTTGCATTTTCGTTGTTTGCTGCTGATATCAGCAATCAGAATAATATTATTCAAGAAGAATGAAAGAACTCACTACACTTATCACATTGAACAAAATTTTGGCGCAGTAAGCGCATTTTTTGGCGCAATAAGGCGCACTTTTTTCTTTTGAGAAAAATAAATAACTCCCAATTGATGAGAAAATGGGTTAGAATTTCGAATTCTTTTTCTGGAGAATGTGTTATCTATTTTTTAAAAAGGTAAATAAAAAGACCCTTTTGAATTCTGCGTGGAAAATTTTTTGGTGATTGAATTGGTTATTCCTTAATATTCAATTGAAATAAATTTGTCTTGGTTGAAGCATTTAGATAATTTTGGTCATTATTTAATGTATTTTTTCCTTTGATTCTTTATTATGTAAATATAATAAATAATAAATATAATGTATATGTCTATAAATTGGGACAGTGTTTTCCTAGGCATATTATTAAATTCAATTCTAAAAAGTTTTCAAGAGATTTTTTTGATTAAACCTGTAAAGGTTTCGGAGAATTAATCCAGCTATTATCTGTAATATTCAAAAAGACTCGTCGTAGTAAATGTTCAATATATATTGTTTAAGAACATCAAACAGAACAACCATATAGTGATAAATTTTTTCGCTCAGAAAAATATTATTTTACTAGAAATTATAAAAATTACTGTCCATCTACTGTAATTTGCTTGAATATATTCCGAATAATGAAAAATTTTAATTACAGATCTATCAAATATCTTTGAATCATTTCTTCCTCAATTATTAACCTATCCTAACCCAATAGATCCTTTGAATGGAGATGCTGCTGCCATGTACCTACACAAGCCTGAGGATTATAAGAAAAAAGTATCAGGTAGGTAAAAAAAAATTATATGTGGAATTGCTTCGGACTTTAAATATGGAAACAATAAAGAAAATAAGTGAAATGATGAGATAAAATAAAATCACATCAGTAAAACGTTTGAGCACCCAGATTTTCATTTTAATATTATATTATATCAGAATCATGATATTTAAATTTTTTTCGTGGATTTTGAGTCAGTATATTAATACAGTTTTCAATTCCTAAAGTTATTTTGGTTTTTCAATTCCATTGCCTGAATTTTTTGTACACAATAATCCATAATGTGGACAAAACCTAAAACAAACAACATCGAAGAAAAATAATGATTAGGATTTAAATTACGAAATTGAATAAAAATTGTTGTAAAAATGAAAAAAAAGTTGAAATATATCCTGAGACAGAAACAAAATGGAATTTGACGACAGAAGAAATCAGTTTAATTTGAAAATTTTCTGAAAAAAATTAAAATGATATGAAAAATTGTTTTAATATGTCCTGGAATAGGAACAATAATCATTAGAGATTGAATCTGAAACCAGAAAATAATTAAAAATAATTAAGATAGTGTTGAGGTTCCTTATAGAAATTGTCAAGAAGATATTATATTGTGTTTTACGACGTTATCTCTGTCATTTTGAAAATTTCTATTACGGAATGTACGTCAAAATACCTCAAGTATTTTTGATAAATTTTTGATTTCAGATTCAATCCATAGTGATTATTATTTCTTTTCCAGGACGTACTCCCAATAACTTTTCATATAATTTTTTTGGTCAAGAATGTTTCTAATTAAAATGGTTTCTTCTGTGATCAGATTAAATCTATAATGATGGTTTGTCTCGGGATATATTTTACTATTGTTGACCTTTTCACAACAATTTTGTATTCGATTTCGTAATTTTCATCCTTCGTTTTCTCCGTGCTATTTAAATTTTTAAAGTTGATGCCTCGATTAACGAAGGGAAAGCAGACACAAAATAACTAATAATGTGAATCTGTGTCCACTTTGAATTAGAAACTGACGTCTTTTTGGAATTTTTTCAAGACGATATCGGAAGAAATATTTGGGCGGTTAGTTTTATATGAGATATATAATTTTTTTCTCGAAAACGAAAATAGCTTTTCGTTTTTAAAGCTGAGTCTTCTTTCAACAGAGGGTATAACTCATCAAAATAGACCATTTCAACAAAAACGCCTATATTAAATATTCAAGTGTAGAAGAATGAAACCGGAATTTCCCTATAGATGGTGCTAGCCATCAGATTAGGAACCGTAAGGCCTCTTTTGCAGCGCAGTCATCTCCCTCTAACAGCTGACGAAGATTTTCAACACACAACAACCCCATACACCCGTTTAATTTTCTAAAACTAAAATATATCGACTTTTGTGCCTACGAAATACGATTTGTGTATAGCATTGGTTTTGTGTCATCAGTTGAAGAAATCTGCTGCAGAATCGCATCGAATACTTTTCGAATCTTACGGTCAACCTGCTCTTCGTAAAACACAGCGTTTCGAGTGCTTTAAAAATCCAAAAGTGGTGATTTTGACGTGGGAAAATCCCGAAAAAGTGCGCAGACAAGGAATTGCAAGCTTAGTGGATGAAGATGATATTTGACCTTAACAAGAAATCACGGATCAATTGAATGTAACGCAGAAACGCGCCTCTATTCGTTTAAAAGTTATTGAAAAATATATAATATATATATTGAGAATCTCAAGCGTCGCAAATCATGGGTAAATCTTAGTGATATCCAGTGCAAGAACAAAATCGGAAAGAACTGGTGAAATCGTTAACACTGATCGCTACCAACAACAAATGATCGATTTAAATCGAGTATTACGTGAAAAACGACCGGAATGTGGGAAAAACACAAAGTCATTTTGCTCCATGATAACACACAGCAAAACGGATCAGGGAAAAGTGATAGAGGCGTTTTGGAAACTACTAGCGAATACGGCTTATTCTCCAGACTTGGCTCCATCCGATTATTATTGGGATACGCTCTCGCTGAACAATGCTTCAGTGCGTATGAAAATGTACGAAAAAGGCCCAATCACTTTACCTCAAACTTTCAAGATAGGTTCTTCTTGTCTACGAAGCGTGTGCTTCGGTTACTTCGCAGGCTTCGATGGCCGCCGCCATATGTAAAATTGACAATCGACAATTCAACATGAATAATACGCGATTAGACGACTGATCCGTATCCCTCACATTCGTAAATTATTGAGAAAAAATCAAATATTAAATATTTGGAGAGTTCATCCAGCAAAAAGATATTCGTTGGGAAATCTTCGATATCCGCGAATTTAGTGATGTAGATTAATGAACGTTTTGAACAACTTAAGCCAATGAATTGGATCAATTTTTTTGGGGAGTAATCCAACTTCATTATTTTCAATTTTTTGATACGAGTGTTTTCACAGGCTACTTTTTTCATTTCTGGGGGTATAACTCGTCAGAATGAAGCGCATTTTTAGGAAAAATCGCCTAATATGAGTTACAAGATAAGAAATATTTTGATATTTAAATTTCATAATAATTTTGATTCGTAGTCAAAAGTCGAACAAGTCAATATTCTGAAAGAAACCATATTTATTTACATGGTTTCCGATTTTACGTGTGTGTAGGGTAGTATTTCCTCTCCATATGTCAATCGAGTCTACGTACTGACCCCCTGTCATACTGGCATCGCTAGAACGAACAGAACCGGACTGGAATTGCATGGAATCGAGTTCGAATTGAAATGCTTATATCTTTGTCCCGTTGAATCATCTATAAGGGCAATTCTTGTTGAAGTGGTTTATTCAGACGTGTTCTACTTTCTATTAAAAAAAGTCTCACCTTTGGAAACACTCTGTATTCAGTTGGAAATATGGGACACCTATAAATTTAAAGAGATAATAGGAAAATATACCAATAGGTATATTTTCGGATTCTATTATATTGATTTTGACCATTTGCGAACTTTATCGTCAAATAAAAAAGTTGCAACCCCTGATGAAAAATGTACATAATTACGCACGTTGGGTGGATCGAGTAGCCCAATGGCTGCCTCTGCCGGTCCCAAGCCCGGGTAAAGGAGGAGGGTTGGCCGGGTTAGTAGCTCGCCCGCTGTGAAAAATTCTGACTACTCATAGGCCTCGGAACGGGACGGATAACTCAATGATGACACATGCAGGAAAAAAGAAATGTAAATGGAAAAACCGAAATGTAATATGAATGACGACATGGAACATCATATCGAGATCAAGAAGTTATAGAAGAGCTCAAGGAAAGAAAGATTGATGTGTGCGCTCTCCAGGAAACTAAAAAAAGGGAAAGGGACAAGTGGATTATGGAGAATATTTGCTGGTGTATAGTGGAGTCGATAGGGACAAGAGAGCAGCTGCCGGAGTTGGTAATCTACTGACCAAATAAAAAGCCATGGTTCCGAGAAATAATCAAGATCAAATGCAAGGAGAAAATGAAGGCACACCTTGAATATAAAGCTCTCAGAACACAGGAATCTCTTGAAAAGTACAGAAGAGTAAGGAATGAGACGAAGGAGCTAGTGAGGAAGGCGAAGAATGATCACTGAGAAGGTTTCTCAAAAAGGATGGAGTCAGATTTTTACGGTCTACAAAAACAAATGTGGAGATTCATAAGGCGTCAGAGAAAAGAGGTTAGCGAACTCGAAGAAAAAATCTAATAGAAGATGATGAATGGGTGGAGTATCTGACAAAATTGTTCCGAGATGACAACATACAGGACAGTGAACCAGAGTATGTTACAGTAAATGACAATATAGTAGTTGTAGAGCTAGATATCAGAGAGGCACTAGGGAAATTGAAGAACAGAAAATCACCGGGGCAAGATAACATCCAGAATGAATTGCTAAAATATGGGGGAGAAAGTTTGGTATCCGAAATAACTGCACTAGTTAATAAAATCCTATCAGAATGTAAGATTCCGGAAGCCTGGAAAACAAGTATAATGATTCTGATGTTCAAGAAAGGAGATAAGAAAGAACCGAAAAATTACAGAGGAATAAACCTACTGGACTCCATGTTCAAACTTGTGACCAAGGTAATTACAACAAAGATAAACTCCATTGTAACACTGGCTGACGAACAACAAGGCTTTAGAACAGGAAGATCCTGTACAGATGCTGTGTTCGTGATGCGACAGATAGTGGAGAAATCAACGGAATATAATAAGCCCGCTTTCCTATGCTTCGTTGATCTGCATAAGGCCTTTGATAGAGTACGACTAAGGGACGTCTTACACCTACTGAAAAACCGTGGTATACCGATAAATCTGATCGAGACCATTAAGGACATATATACAGAAAATAGCGTACAAGCCCGAATAAATGGCAAACTGTCTAGCAACATACCTGTTACCAGTGGAATCCGAAAAGGTGATTCTTTAAGTCCACTCCTTTTTAACATCATAATGGATGAAATCATAAAAAAAATGAAAACTGGAAGGGGTTACAAAATGGGCGATCGTGAGTTTACGATCCTCTGTTATGCGGATGATGCAGTACTCTTCGCGGAAAGTGAGGGCGACCTATAGAGAAGTCTCCAACTCTTCTTCAACGTCGCTAAGCAGTTCAGTATGGATATAGCCACTGAAAAAACTAAGTGCGTGACAACAGCAAAAGAACCTCTCCGTTGTAAACTGGAAGTAAACCAGCAAATAATAGAACAAGTAATGTCGTTCAAGCACTTGAGGGTTGAATTATCCAATTTTGGTTGTATTGAAAATGAGGTAACCCAACAAGTCACTAGGGCCAATAAAATCGCAGGCTGCCTTAACGATACTATATGGAGGAATAAACATCTGAACATAAAAACGAAGGCAAGAATATATAAGGGTACCATAAGACCGATCATGACCTACACGGCTGAAACCAGACCCGAGACTTCTAAGACAAGGCGTATGCTGGAGACAGCGGAAATGAAGATACTCCGTAAAATTTCCGGAAAAACTCTGTACGATAGAGAAAGGAATGATGAAATCAGAAGATTATGTGAAGTGGAAAACATTGGAGAGTGGATAGAGAACAGGAAAAGAGAATGGAACGCGCACATAGAGAGAATGGGGCAGGACAGATTAGTGAAAAGGGCTAGAGATAAATCGCCTCTAGGAAGGAGAAGTATCGGTCGCCCAAGAAAAAGGTGGAGCGATAATTTACGCCTCGAATAAGGATATAAGGATATCATCGATGAAGAACAGGCTTTAAGCCTACATGGAAGAATGAAGAAGAAGAAGATTTTCACAGAGATTTTTTATGATGAGTACATACAGATACAGATATATACGTCTAATGTTATCATATCCATATATTCCAGCTACTAATGCATGCCATAAAATAATAAAATATTAGTTGTTTACAAGGGTAAATGTGAATGGAATACAAACTCAATTGAGCAGCCATGCTTCTTGTCTGCAGCCCATAATACATCTAGATACACCTACGCGCTGGATGACAGATGGCACTGATTAAACAAATAGCAGAACTCTAAAATAATATTCAATTCGTCATTTCAGATTATTAGCGTACGATTTGTCATATTTATGCAATCAAACTTAATGTGCATAATTATGCCCATTCGATCTGAATTAATTGTATCAAGGTTACAGAATGTCCTCTTCTTATATTTAAAATTTATCTTTGAACGTACGTTCCAAATTATATGATCTAGATATAGATTATATTTTTATACAGTTAACCGGACCGACTCTTAGAATTCAATTTAACCATTAATTTTTTCATATTGAAGTCCAATTTAATCGTTCTAAATCATTTTTGCTTATGTTTCACCTACATCTGTGCTAGAGATTACACGTGTGTTATCAACGAGTCGCCTTATCTCCAAACAATAATCTGTTGCAAAACGTGCCTAAAATAAACACAGCCTATTCCGGTTCAATATAATACGAGTTGTGTCCGAAAATTATCCGACCTGAGTTCATATATTTGCGCCAGGGCGCTCGAGCGGTCTCTGCAAGGTATGAGCGTAACCACTAATCCCTCACGAACTCCCTGAATGCTGTAGTTACCGACCTAGGTTCGCGTGCAAAGTGTGTTTATGTCCAATTTTTTTCGTTAATCGCATTTGTTTTTTGAAAACGACAAAAAAAATCAACGAATTTGCATCAAGACTTAAACGATCAAGAAAAAATATTACCTTGAAGTTCTGAAAAGATTGCGTTATGCCGTGAGAAGAAAACGACCGCGTTTCTGGTCAAACGGTGACTGGCTTCTTCACCACGATAACGCATCAGCTCATTCAGCGAACCTTGTGCAGCATTTTCTGGCGAAACACAAGATTGTACAGCTTCGCCAGACTCCGTACAGTCCCGACTTAGCTCCCTGCGACTTTTGGAGGTTCGACGACACCGAGTCAATTCAAAGTAATGCGACGCTCGAGCTGAAGGCCATTCTAAAATCTGCATTCGAGGACTGCTTTAAGATGTCGAAGCACCGCTGGGAGTGTGTGGTTCAATCAAATGGGGACTACTTCGAAGGATGGCACAAATCGGTTGACGAAGAACAGCACCAAAGCTGTTCAACTGAAGTCGGATACTTTTTGGACACACCTCGTATACTTAATTTGGCGACAGTAAATACTAGTTTTTCTTGATACAACTGTTTATAATCATGAACCCGTCATTGGAGAATAATTTCTCATGTCATTCATTTCTCTCTGAAGCATCACATGACAATAATACAAGCACAAAGAATTTCGAGATCATCACTAGATTTCAAATCCATGAAAGTATGCTGAGGTTATAATGATAGCCAAACCGAATAAACCAGAACATGAAGTTGGATTGTATAGGCCCATTGCTACCACTCCTGGGTAAAGTATTCGAGAAACTACTTCTGAAAGGGCTGAAAGAAGACATGGACATGTACCAACTAGTACCTTACCATCAACTAGTTTTCCGAGAGAAACACTTGACGGTATACCAAATCCACCGCATTATAAACACCATCTCAGTCAGTATCGAAGAAAAACATTTCTGTACAGTAGTAATTCTGCATTCGTCCCAAGCATTCAACGTGTTATGATACAAACTAAAACAACCTATACCACAACCATATTACACGATTCTGAAATCATATTCAGCAGACTGTTACTTTGCCGTAAAATTCGGAGAAGCAAAAATAATTTTCTCCAAAATCAAATCGGAAGTCTCACTAGGATATTAGGACCACTTCTTTATATCTTCTATAAATCAGACATAGCGGAAAATAGGATCACCACAATAGCCTCTTCTGCAGACAATATAGCCTTACTCCCATTTCAAGAGAATGCCACAACAGTTTTTGAAAATCTGCAATAACATTTGAATGAACTTGGACAACAGCATCGAAAATGGTTACTCAACATTAATGAGACTTACCAGTACGAGTAACTTTCACAACAAAAAATACCACATGTCCTGTCAAAATGTTTGAAAAGGAAATACCAGTCGATATCAAAGCAAAGTACCTCGGTACACTTTTAAATCAGCGCCTCAGCTGAGAAAACCCAAATAAATGTATATTTGGGGACAACGCTCCCTCTAACGTCTAATTGGACAAGCCATAGACTTACCGTAATCTAGGGGACAATAGGAATCTACTCTCAAATGAGTAAAATCGTGAGCATCTCTTGAAGATTCATGCTCGGGCCAATTGGCCCCCATCATAAATAACTTTTTAGTCTGAAAAGCTTCTTCCAACTGTCAACCTAAAATAAGTGTGAAAAATGAATTGGAAGCAGACACTCAGCATCTGGCGGAAAAATGTGACCTAAACGAAACTTTAACATTAAGATTATCCATACGAGTAATCCAGTTCCTGCACTCGGCCATCCTGATTTAAGAATTCGTCCCGAATTCGGCTTTAGAGTCATCGTTATTTCCGTATTCGATTCCAGGTTTCATGAACTCTGCACAGATCGCATAAGAATTTCACAGTTACCCACTTTCATGACTCCATATCTATCCTGTCCTTTGCATTTTACTACCTCGTATGGACCCAAGAACTTCCTACTGATTTTCAACCCGGCTCCAAACTGCCTTCGTTTAACTGCGATTAGGTATCCTTCCTTGCACATTGTTGCTCTCTTACGCCTCAAATTGGACCCTGTTTTCCTAGATTAACTGCTTTCTACAATTATATCTTAACCTCTCTAAAACAAATCAGTGTAACGAATACTGAATTTCCAGTTCTTTATTTTCGGAATCTTCTGTCTTTATAACCGTCTAACTACCTTTTCTAATAGTGACTTTGCATAGTTTTCGTCGAATTTATTCACTGACTGCTGACCGACCCCATTCGCTTCTGTCTTTACTCTTGACTGACTAATGTCTTATTGGAGAATCCATAGACTTAGCGTAATTCTGAGGCCAATAGGAATGTACTCTTAAATTTTTGAAATTGAATACTTGCAGATTCATGCTCGGCTCAATTAACCCCTATCATATATAACTTTTTAGTCTGTAAAGAGTCTTCCAAATGTCAACCCAAGAGAAGTGTGACAAAATGAATTGGAAGTAGACACTCAGCATCTGGCAGGAGAATGTGAACCAAACGATTCTTGAACAGTTATGGGACATTCATTCAAACATTCCTTCAAAGTTGAAGGGATTCAAGGACCACCAGTATTAATTTATACTATATACAAGTAGAAATTAGATTTCTCCATACGAGAAGTCCAATTGACACATATATAAGGCAATCATCAAACCAATATGGACCTACGGCATCCAATTCTGGGGTTGCGCTAAGGCTTCAAATTATCCAGAGACTTCAATTTAAAATATTAAGTTTATTAGTAAATGCACGTTGGTACGTCTCCAATCTCATCATTCATGATGATTTGAAAATCTCATATGTTACCACCGAAATAGAAAACTTCTCAAGAAAATACCACCAGAAACTAAAAGAGCATGCCAACCAACTGATCGATCAACTGACAGAAAATCAATTCAACTTCCGAAGATTACATTTGATCTGACCAAACGTGTTGATCTAATGAATTAATTCGACGGATAATCTGCACCAAATTTAATTAGTAAGGAGTATGATCTATGGCAACAGAAAGTGTACATCTCTAAAGCAATTCTAAATTCAACAAGCCCGAATAGTTTTTGTTGATCGCTGGACATAAGCAGCAGGCATGCGTATATTTCGAAGCTTAATGGCTTCAATCGTCAGTGCGCTGTAATACCCAATGAATACAAATCAGCCACGCACCTATATTCGCTCTGCATAAAAAATACTAATGCAATTTATTAGAGCCATCTAGTGCACGCAAATATACATACACGACATACCTCAGCGAGCTAATTTACGGGAAGTCCTGTATTCCCGACGCGTGAGGAACGTTTTCTGCGTTTTTAACGTTAGAAAAAATCGGCAATAGAGTTCTTTGCTTGAATTGGCTGGTAAAGCGTAAAATATATTGGAGCCAATCATCGGAAATATCTGATAAAGCAAAAATACAACAAGGGAGATATGTTAACAACTGTTTACTCATTAAGGAGAATTCTAAGTGTCTCGTACATTTTGCCTTTAACGCTTCCAACAGTGTGAGTCTTGTACTTTTAATTTCATTATGGATAATTTCACACTTATTGAAATTATGTCCAAATTGTGTAATTCTCAAAACAAACGCATATTTGACCTTCTTGATTAATACCAGATTTTCACCTTGTTTACATTTTTTATTTCAATCCGACTATTTATGTCTTTTCAGAATTCATTATACATTCACGTTGTTACAATAGTTAATTAGAGTAATTGACTAATTATCCTAATTAACTGTACTATTTCAGAATATGTGAGGAAATATGCGACAGAGGAGGCATTGAGGGGACAAGAAAATGTTAGTTCAGACAGTGAATCAAGTATGTCAGATTTTTCTGAAAATGAAGCAGAAGACATGGAGTTATAACGTATGCTATTCAGGAGAAAACTCTTCGCTCAATATCTCCACATAGATTTATATTTTCTGATTACATGTGATGTGCTTACGAGGGTGTTTTTTGGATGTCTATATTCTTTTGCATTTTTAGAGTTTATTTAAATGATATTAGTATTGATTTCAAGACATATTCATATATTTACATATTCACCCACAATGTTTACAAATTTTATATATAATTGAACTATTCTGGCTACTTCATTTTTATTTTTCAGAACCAAATGAATTCTTTGGAACCCATATGATAATTTTTACGATCACTACATATCTCCAAAGACAGTAGTATTTTTATTTAATTTATATTCACATTGAATTATATTTCTCAGTAATGATTTCAGCCAAATAGATGAGAATAATTAATTGTTGCAATTATTTAATTTTAACTATGGAATTAGGTTTTCCATCGTTGTCCACCTACAGGCTTTACAATGTTTTATAAATAATTGAACTATTTTGGCTACTTCATTTCCATTTTTTAAAACTAGATGATTTCTTCGGAACCCATATCATAATTTTTACAATAGAAACATATTTCTAAGGCAATGTATTTCCTTTGATTTATATTTATATTGAATTTTTACCTAATAATGGTTGTAGCCACGATAGTTGAGTCTATTTAATTGTTGTAATTATTTCATTTTAATTATGAATTTTTATTTCCCATCGTCTTACACCTAGAAGTTCCACAAATTTTATATGTAATTGAACTATTTTGGCTACTTCAGTTTCATTTTTACAAACCAATTCAGTTATTTGAAACCCATATTTTAATCTTCACAATCAGAACTTATTTCCAAGGGCAGTAGTATTTCCTTTAATTGATATTTCCATTGAATTATACTACTTAATAGTGATTTTAGCCACGATAGTTGAGATTAGTTAATTACTGTAATTCTTTCGTTTTAATTATGAATTTTTTGTTTCCCATCGTCCTCCATCAAAAAATTTCACAATTTTTATATGCAATTGAACTATTTTGACTACTTCATTTTTATTTTTCAAAGCCAATTGAATTCTTTGATACCGATATGATAATTTTTACAATCAGAACTTGTTTTCAAGGGTAGTAGTATTTCCTCTGATTTATATTTTTATTGAATTATATTACTTAATGATTCTAGCCACGATAGTTGAAATCAATTAATTGTTGTAATTATTTCATTTTAATTATTGATTTTTGTTTTCCACCGTGCTTAAATTGTGGATATTTGTTTGTATATTTTGTTGTCAAGTTGAGCTGTAAATTTTTGAGACTATCAAGAGATCTCATTATATTCACCTAGGTACCTTCGCAATACAATTTTCATTTATTGACACTGAGAGAACATCGATAAATAAATGCATACGAGAATTATTATTTCATCTCTGTTGTCTTTTTTCAAGAATTATGATATCTATTTCATTGTCTGAATTTGCTATCTGGTGTTCTCAAAATGATACTAGTGAACTAACCGAAAATATCGCAATTGATGGAATACATGATGACAAAAATGTTTTTAGTACAATTTGATGTGAAATTTTCTGTTTAGTTTTTAGTTTATTTATTCGATTGTGTATTCTCTGGTGGGGTAATGAATAAAAGGAAATAAAACTTAATTTTTTGGATGGGACAGTTATCGATATTTTGGAATATTTTACTGAAAGTAACAACAAAAAAATAACAAGTTTATTAGAAGATGAATAATTTTAAGTTTTAAACTATGGTAGTATCTCATTATTCTAAGTCACTAGAAGTAAAACTGCTTATTCTTCCTAGAAAGCAACAAATGTGCGGTAAATATAGCTCTACTACTATTTTACACTGATGTAATCGGTCTCTAAATGAGAAAATTGAAAAAGTATCGTGCTCGAGAAAAATTTTTAATAGTGTTGAATTTTAAGAGATGTATAGTGTGTTGTTTTGTGGAAGAATAAAAAGTAAGATGCAATTTACATTTATTTAGTCTGAGCTATAACACATAAAGGAAAATGTATGCTCTTTCTGTATATCTAGTATTTATTTACTGTCGAAATGACGAATATACATTGGGTAAAAAGCTTTTCAAGCATGATGTAATTTTTTTTCAACCTGTTGTAGTTGATTGGATTTTATTTTATTAATAATTTTTCTGTGATTGATATTATTTATTGGAGTTGAAGCACACAGGTTTAGATTTCTGATATCAAGCAGTGGTATCAGATGATCAAAATGATTTCAAAGATGTACAAATATCAGATTGTCAATGATTATTTGATGAACCTAGTTCATAATTCTGTTTTGACATCGGTCCTCTGTATAAACTGAGAGTTAATTAGTTTGTATATCAGCATTTTATATTTTCACATTTTATCTACATAGTGATTTTTTAAAACCTAGATAAAAAGTTTTACAGTGTGTACATATTTCGAGGTTTTGATTTTGTCATCACTTTCAACACATTGTTAGATTGGATTGTTCTTCTACTAATAACATAATAAAACATGATGTTTTTTTTATGAACTTTTGCATCACAGATTATGCTTATGCTGTTTTAGTGTCCTTTATCAGACTTACCTCAATGAAGAAAAACTGAAGGTTTTTTGTTAGATTTTTCTTATTTCTTTCTCTAAGACATTCATGAACAGGTAATTTAGAATTGTGAGGCTTACCTTAATGATTAGAAATTTGTACAAAGTAATTTAACAGTTTATACAACTAACGTTACATTAAGCGAATAATAGTGATGTAGTTTTAAACTCCAATTATTTATTCACATCCAACCCTACCAACTATTCCCAACTATCAGCAGTTATGTGATATTTAAAATATGGATGTCGATCGAATACCAAATGTTATGGATTTTTAATTTTTTTTTAAATAGACTAAACGTATCCAGAAGATGAGCAATGAGTACCAATGTGTCTGTTTTGGATCATTTCCCTCACCTAAATGTAAAAACTTTGAACTAATTTAACGAATACTGGTTATAAAATGTTCTCCTAAATGGAGAACCGACGATGGTAGTGAATTAGCCCTTATTGAAATCATAAATAATCGGAGTCCATCTGACGATACTCTAATTTGGACAGATTGATATTTAAAATTTATCCGGTTATTTAGTTTAAAATTGAAAAATTAAAGTATTTCAAAGATCTCTAGGTTATCGGTTTCATGGAAACATTTATAACCAGATGATAAATACTCCTTTTATTTTTGTTTAAAATGTTTGTTATTTCTGATCACGTTGTCATAACATTTATTAGTTCGTCAAAAAAGTTTTTATGTTGAATACATTTTATCTTTAATGAATGAACATGTGGTACAATATACCAGGTGTAAAAGTATGAATCTGGATTTTTTAAATACTCTTCTCTTGTTCGGAAATGATGAAAAATATTTTATTCAAAATAATTTCATTGTTATTCGTAAAATAAAATAGAATAGAAAGGCCTTTTACTTGATAGAAAAAATATAACAAAATTTTAATATTAAAACATATTGAAATATTATTTAAATATTTTAAAAATT
The DNA here is from genome assembly GCA_034642435.1 of Megalocaria dilatata. Classification (NCBI taxonomy): domain Eukaryota; kingdom Metazoa; phylum Arthropoda; class Insecta; order Coleoptera; family Coccinellidae; genus Megalocaria; species Megalocaria dilatata. The sequence goes on from CM067863.1 coordinate 14,859,364, forward strand.
TTTAAAAATTTTTTTTTAAATTAGCCTTCCACATATTTAATTCCAAAAGATTATATTTAATGATTATAACTTCTGAAAATAAATTAAAATAATGTCGTATAAGTACCACTTATATCATGACATATAAAATAAACATTCATTATAAGACATCCGAATGGTATAACAAAATCCAATAAATAAAAATTATTAACCAAAATCCTATAAATTAAACATTTTGAATAGACAAAATTTTGTTTCTGCTGATCGATCTTATGAAAACCAATATCTTTCAAGAATATCCAACATAATCTTAAGAATTTCATCACAAAACTATCTTACTTAGACTATTCAATATTATTGGATATCTAACCAAGGTACTTTATATAAAAACTCAAGATAGGTAAAACATTACTGAAAAACAAGTTTTAAGATAACCTTAGCTTCATCAGTATTCAAATATTCATATTCAATAAATATAACATCAATCAATAACAAATATTCGCTTACCCTTCATTCCTCTAGAAAAACTTCTACCAAACTGAAACCCTAAATGTGGTGCTCACTAAGATCAAGGGTAAACCACAGATATATTTTTGTGTTTAGTGAACACCACATTTAAGGTTTCAGTTTGGTAGAAGTTTTTCTAGAGGAATGAAGGGTAAGCGAATATTTGTTATTGATTGATGTTATATTTATTGAAGATGAATATTTGAATACTGATGAAGCTAAGGTTATCTTAAAACTTGTTTTTCAGTAATGTTTTACATATCTTGAGTTTTTATATAAAGTACCTTGGTTAGATATCCAATAATATTGAATAGTCTAAGTAAGATAGTTTTGTGATGAAATTCTTAAGATTATGTTGGATATTCTTGAAAGATATTGGTTTTCATAAGATTGATCAGCAGAAACAAAATTTTGTCTATTCAAAATGTTTAATTTATAGGATTTTGGTTAATAATTTTTATTTATTGGATTTGTTATACCATTCGGATGTCTTATAATTAATGTTTATTTTATATGTCATGATATAAGTGGTATTTATACGACATTATTTTAATTTATTTTCAGAAGTTACAATCATTAAATATAATCTTTTGGAATTAAATATGTAGAAGGCTAATTTTTAAAAATTTTTTTAAAAATTTTTAAAATATTTAAATAATTTTATATACCTTCTATCAAGAATTAACCTCTTTTTATGTTATATTGAAATATGTTTGTCTTCTACAATTTTAATTTCAAAAATTTTTTATTGAAAAACTTTTAGAATTAAATTTATGTCTACAACAAGCACTGCTTATATTTAATAGACGTATATTATCAAAACTCAATATATAATGTCAAATGGAATAAATAACCCAACACCCAACAGATCTGTGTTTCGAAGCTTTAGTCTTTTAACACGTGAGAGATATAGGTTAGTTTTTTGATTTTGATATTTGGAATATTAAATGAGGACTGAAGACGGGATTGCTTAGAATTATATTTGTTTTTTGAAGATATAGTGCACATTTTTTAGAGATTTTTGAAATAACTTATTCGAATATTTAAATATTTCAAATAAATTATATTCTTTGAGAAGTCCTTTAAGTGTGTTCATGTTTTTAAAAGGCAATTGGTGTTCTTAAAGGTAAGACCAGAAACAAAATTTTGTCTCCTTTAAATATTTATTTATTAATTTTAATTACTTTCGAATATCTGTTGGGTTATTTATTCCATTTGACATTATATATTGAGTTTTGATTATATACGTCTATTAAATGTAAGCAGTGCTTGTTGTAGACATAAATTTAATTGTAAAAGTTTTTGAATAAAAATTTTTTGAAATTAAAATTGTAGAAGACAAACATATTTCAATATGTTTTGATATTCAAATTTCATTGTTATTCAGTGGCCTCGAGGCCTGTAGGAGAAAATAAAAAAAAATCTCTTTGCCTCCTTACACTGCTTTATTTCATAAGCAGCGATAATATGTAAATTGTCAGTCACATGAGCAATTGAATGAATAACAAAAGACCTAAAGCAAAATTCAGCGGATAGTAGTAAAAAATACCATTAAAGGTTCCACAAACTTTTCTTACCTTAATGAAGGCTGTTTGCCTTCAAAAATAATAATAATTTATTCATTCATAGCGACATATTACAAATACGTATTGGACAAGTCAATAAAACAACAATAGAATGGAAAATTTCATATACTAGTCATTATTCAAAACATATTATATTAACTTCCTAAACTGATATGCTTACAACAACAACCATAGTAACCAGTTAGGGTATAGAAACATTGAGTCATTAAGAAAACATTAACTGCTTTTCTTAAACTTTGTACAACTTCAATATCACTATAGTTCCTTGGAAGGGAATTGAACAACTTAATTCCCATATATCTGGGAGACCTCTCATATCCAGCCATGTGTCGTAATACTCTCTTTTGAAGAAACAATACTCGATTTAATGCGGGAGACGTCCCCCAGAATACAAGGCCATAAATCATCTTTGACTTAAATTGAGCACTGTAATAAGCCATGCAAATTTCTATATTGGTTTTAGATTGTAACCTATAAAGAGCATAACAAACAGAAGACAGCCTCTTACATAAACATTCAATATGCTGATGGCATATGAGGCTGTCATCAATGATTATATCTAAATATTTCGTGATGGTAGTATGCTCAATTAACCTGTTTCACCCTAAATAGAAAACTTTTATTTTTATATTCTACGTAGTTCTTAAGCCTAAAACAAACAAAAAGCGTTTTAGAAGTATTTAGAAACAACTTGTTCGATTCAAAACAATCACAAAATGAATTGATATCCCTCTGTGCTTTGCATAAAAGGTCAGTGAACGAGGTTCCTGAGCATAAGCATGTAATGTCATCTGGGAACAATGTTAGATCCTTAGCATTCTTAAAAATATCTGGCAGGTCATACAATAAAAAAGGGTCCAAGCACGAAGCCTTGAGCAACACCTGAGAAAATGCCCAGAATAGAAGACTTAGAACCGATGACCACCACTAATTGCATTCTATTACTTAGGTAAGATTTTGAAAGTTGGTTTATTTTACCGCGAAGACCTAATTTATCCACTTTTTCGAGAAGCAAATCATGTGAAACAACATTAAATACAAATCTTTGATTGTTTCGGTCTTTACTTGACGGAAATTCATCTTGAAAATATGAATAAAAACAATATTCTAATTTCCGCTAATATTTTATTAACACTACGATCGTTACGTCATACCATGACTTCTTCAGGTGAGTATTACAAGATACTGAGTATACCATGAACAAGAAAATCATTTTATAGTACGTGGATATAACAAAAATAGAGGGGGTGAAGGGAGTTTTACAATTCTTTTGGAAACCTGAAAAATGATTCAAAAAAGATTCAACAAAGGGGAGCTACTTAATTTTGTTTGCTTATTCAATAATATTTTTCTTTTATGATATCTATTAATTTCTAAAGTTTCTAACAAGTTTAATCTAAAACTTTTGTTTTCTGAGTGTAAAATTTCAAAGTTACTATTAAAACTATGTCCTGTGTCTAGAAGGTGCTCTGCGTAGGTTGAATTTCCCTTTTTGTTACAATAACATTTTTCATGTTACCTAAGTCTCGTCTGGAACGATCTTCCTGTCTGACCAACATATACAAAATGGCAAGTACCGCAAGTTAACTTATAAACACCTGATTTCTTGTTCTTAAATGTTTTATCTTTATTATTTTTTATTAGTTTTTCTAGGGAGTTATTCGTTTTATAAGAAATTCTAAAATTGTGGTTCTTCTTTAAATATCTAGCTACCTTTTCTGTTTTTGGTCCCAAGTATGTCAACGAAATGTATTAACATTCAATTGATTCATTATTTATAGGATATACTAATTTCAAAGCCAGCTTTAATTGTATTTTTGTGAAAATATTCTCAATAATCGGGACGTTGAAACCGTTGTTCAACGCAATCTGTTTGATAATGTTATATTCTTTGTCAAAATTCTCACGTGACATGGGTATGTTAGCTAATCTATATAACATACTATTGTATGCTGCTAATTTTTGTGAGTATGGGTGGTTTGATGTGAAGTGAATTGTGCTATCTGTATTGGTTGGTTTCCGGTATATTGAAAAAACGTGTTTATCATTAATTTTTTTGATAGTTAGGTCTAAAAAGTTTATACTATTGTTCTTTTCTCATTCATAAGTGAATTGTATGGTTGGGGATAATTTGTTTATGAAATCCACAAACAAAGAAAATTGTCCATCAGTGCCATTGAATAAACATAAACGTCGTCAACATATCTGTACCAATAAATGACAGGAAGATTGTTCCAGACGAGACTTAGGGAACATGAAAAATGTTATGGTAACAAGAAGGGAAATTCAACCTACGCAGAGCACCTTCTAGACACAGGACATAGTTTTAATAGTAACTTTGAAATTTTACCCTCAGAAAACAAAAGTTTTAGATTAAACTTGTTAGAAACTTTAGAAATTAATAGATATCACAAAAGAAAAATATTATTGAATAACCAAACAGAATTAAGTAGCTCCCCTTTGTTGAATCTTTTTTGAATCATTTTTCAGATTTCCAAAAGAATTGTAAAACTCTCTTCACCCCCTCTATTTTTGTTATATCCATGTACTATAAAATGAATTTCTTGTTCATGGTATACTCTGTATCTTGTAATACTCACCTGAAGAAGTCATGATATGACGTAACGATCGTAGTGTTAATAAAATATTAGCGGAAATTAGAATATTGTTTTTATTCATGTTTTCAACATATGTTCCATTTACCTTCATTTATATTATCATAAAGTTTATTGATGAAATTGAATATGGCTGTTTGGGTTGACCGACCTTTTCTGAAACCATGTTGACACGATGACAAGATTTTCAAATGATTCAAAAATTTATAAATTTCTTCACATATTACTCGCTCAAGAATGAATATCGCCGAATGGATGTTAGTCGAGAAGGGTGTAAAGTGCAAAACACTTGTTCTACATATCTTTCGTATTCATATTTCATAACCCAAAGAAAGATTGCAAGTGTAATGGACGAGTACACTTTAGTCTTCGTTCTACTTGCATTTCGTGTGAGATATTGTCAAAAACTCGGAAAATGTTGGTATAATTGAACTTTTTCTATTTATGTTCGTATTTGATTTCTAATCCGACATACTACTCTGTCAAGAAAGAACCAGGAATTTTCAATTAAAACAACATTTTTACATTTAATCGTCAAAATTTATTCGGTCGCCTTCAAAATAGGCTCCATTTGCTCCAATAAATCTATGCCAACGGCACTTCCAATTATCGAAACATTTTTTATAGGCGCTTTCCGGGATGGACTTTAGCTCTCGCGCCGAATTTTGTTTTATGGCTTCAATCGACTCAAAACGGGTGCCACGAAGGGGCAATTTTAGTTTTGGGAAGAGAAAAAAGTCGCAGGGAGCCTAATCCGACGAATACGGTGGTTGCTGAAGCACGTTTGTTGAGTTTTTGTCGAGAAAGTCAGTCACAATCGTAGCTCGGTGAGAAGGCGCGTTATCGTCATGCAAAATCCATGAGTTGTTCGCCCACAAATTTGGCCGCTTCTTACAGATACGCTCACGCAAACGTTTCATAACGCCTAGGTAATACTCCTTGTTTACCGTCTGACCCTCTGGAACGAATTCGTAGTGCACCACGCCACGGATATCGAAGAAAACAATGAGCATCACCTTCATTTTCGAGCGGCTTTGGCGTGGTTTTTTCGGTTTCGGCTCATTTTTTGCCACCCATTCCGATGATTGCTGGCTTGTTTGCATATCGTACTCGTAGACCCAGGTCTCATCACCAGTTATAATGCGTTCCATGAATGTAGAATCGGAATTACAGCGATCCAGCATGTCTGAAGCATCCTGTTCGCGATGACGTTTTTGAAGAAAATTCAGGTCTTTCGGTACGAGTCGTGCGGCCACCGTTCTCATGCCCAAAATATCAATCATAATCGTACGTGCGGACTCGTGGGATATCTTAAGATCTTGTGCTATCTCTCTCAAGCTGGTACGACGGTTTTCCAGCACCCTTTCCTTAATTTTATCGACGTTATCTTCGATCGAAGCCGTCGATGGGCGTCCGGAACGAGGCAAGTCTTCGACCACTTCACGACCGTCCTTGAAGGCTGTGTACCACTGATATGCACGAGTTTTCGATAGAGCATTATCACCAAAGGCCTTTTGCAACATTTTCAATGCATCGGCACACGAAAATTCATTTGCAACACAAAACTGTAAACAAATTCTTTGCTCAACGTAATCACCCATAGTAAAAATCGGCACGCACTCTGACATCGACTGACTTAATCAGCTGTTGCAAACACACTAGTTGACAGATCCCGCTCAAGCTTGGCATAGTAATTAAGGACAGTGGTACCAACCTAGGAAGAAAAAATTTACCTGCCTCATTGCCCCGCCAGATTTAAATCGATAATTCCCGGTACTTTCTTGACAGAATGTATTATCATTCAACGATAAAAGGTAAGCTTTACAGTTTCTGTTTCATATTTTTCTTCCAAAATTCCGGCAATGAGTAATACAGTTTAAGCGATGATAGGACAGGTTGGTCAAATTAATTTTCGATGTTTGATTGATCGGTCTTTACTTACAAAAATGTTTATGATACAACTATTGTTTCACCACGATGTGGCTTCTTCAAGTATCTTCATTCTACTGGCTGATGGTGTCCAGTAGAATGTAGATACCTGAAGAAGCCACATCGTGGTGAAGCAATTGTTGTATTATAAACAGTTTGAGAGAAGCTTAACAGAAACAAAATTTTGTCTCCTTCAAATATTTATTTATTAATTTTAATTGACAATTTATATTTGTTGGGTTATTTATTCCATTTGATATTATATACTGAGTTTGGATTTTATATGTCTATTAAATATAAGCTGAGCTTATAAGATATTCATTTATATCTAAAAGTTTTTGAATAAAATTTTTTGTAATTAAAATTATAGGAGACTAACAAATTAAATCTATTTTGATATTCAAATTTTATAAATAATGTTATTAAACTCAATATAAACAGTAAAGCATCACCAAACTGCTCACACCTGGACACACTGCGTGGTTTTTTAAAGTTAATTCAGTGCAGAATATTATATACAGGTATTGAGAAGACAGTCGGAAACATAGGAAATTCAATCTAGAGGACGACGAGGGTTCAATGGAGCAGTGAAAGAATCAGAACCTCAGCGTGTTGCGATGACGAATAAACGACTGTTCCCTCTCAATGGCAGTGTAGGGAATGCTTCGATCGAAACTAGGATCTGTACTGCTTTCAGCAATCAAAATCATTCGCACTTCGCAGCAATCAAAATCATTCGCACAATCTTATTCCAATGTATGCGAGGAATTAATTTGCCACGATTAATGAAACGAATAATTTCCTCTGTGAAAATGAGTGATTTGGTTCTTTTTCGCCATAACTGGCTTGAAAATAAAATAAATTCTAGGAAAATAAGAAATTCGAAATCAAAAACAAATTTTACAAAATGCGGAATCGAAGGTCGACAAATTTAAATTAAATGTTCAAATAATCCACATTTTTGAGCCAAACAGTAGCCAAATCTATTATAAAGAGATAATCTCATATCACTGAGCTGATTCGGCATAGTTGCTATTTTGGCACAAAGTGGGATTATTCTGAACCTTAATTCATTAATATTCGCCGCTCTACCAATTTCAAGCCCATAAACCAGAGAAAAATATTATTGGGAGATAAATCTGGTGATCTGGGGGGCCATTTGATCGTTTCATTTGTAGAAATGATATGAATCTTTAGACTGGTCGGGTCCTCTATTGGTACGCTGGTCAAGCTGCGACAGAGCAAGGCAGGTTTCTGGACGAGGAGCGGAGAAGTTGTTCGCTACACACTTCCCCTCCAGTGAGCGTCGATAAAGGTCACGGAATAGGGCGTTGGGATCAGGCAAGGAGACAGTCCGCCGCTGGGCTGGTCGCGGTGCCATCTCCAATGGGGATCTGCGGAACGAAAGGAAATGCTGTCTCGGAAAGCTGGATAGGGGGCAATTAGGGCCACCTAATGAATGGCTTAGTTCGCTCTTAAAGCAAACCCCCCCAATCTCGTCGGGGTCACCAATGAAGCTCTCAGTGGATATGCGAGTGGTGTGAGGGAGCTTCCACCTCTTGATTCGGGAGACGGCGTTTCGTTTCCGAGTCTGCGCATCTGAAACTCATCAGACAGGCGTGATGCACAGGCTCTGCCTGTGACGCCGGTGACCATGCGTTCCGCTTGGAACGCCGATCGTCAAACGCTGTGCCTTGCTCTACTTGAACTCGGCTGGGACGGTTAGTCACGAATTTTTAGACTGGTCGGGTCCTCTATTGGTATGCCGGTCAAGCTGCGACAGAGCAAGGTAGGTTTCTGGACGAGGAGCGAAGAAGTTGTTCGCTACAATGTAATTCCCCAGTATTCCTGTCCAAACAGTAAGTTTTTTGGGATACTGGAAACGCAGAGGAATACTTAGATGCTCATTCTTCCTAGACCAATATCTATTGATAGATTATGTCTTCTATTCAAGGAAAACGATGACTCATCAGTGAATAAAATATTGTTAGGGAATGAACTAATTTCATTTACTTCTTCCATCATAGTTCCACAAAATTCCATTTGTTTGATATGGTTTTCCGGAAAAATTTCAGGTTTGTTTGAACCTTATAACATCAGTAACCATTCCTATTCAAAATATTCCGAACACTTCTTTCGCTCATATCGACTTGTTCAGTAATTTGTTTACTTGAACAAGGTGCACTGGTTTCAACAGCAGCACACATATCTACTTCTTTTTCCAGAGGATTTTCACTAATGTTTTTTGGTGGTTTATCAATCTTGCAACACCCACATTTCTCGACTATTTTGGAAATAGCCGAATATGAAGGAGTCTTCAATCTTCAAAAGCAACAATAAATGAATTATCATTAATAAGTTGTGTGAGCTATAACAATAGAAAGTTCTACAAATCGTGACAGTGTAACATACATCTATATAACAATTCCATACTCAAACAAACTCGATAAGGTTTTTGCAATTTGCTCCTGTGATCAACAAAACCTTATCGAGTTTGTTTGAGTATGGAATTATCATACAGATTTATGTTTTACTGTCTCGATCTGTAGAACTTTCTATTGCAATAGCTCATACTCCTTATCAATGATTTTTGGTACAGATCAGCCGAATTAATTTATTTGAATATGAGTATGATGATTATGAGCATTACGTCAAATTATGGTCTGATTTGAGCATGGGGAAAGTTTTTTCTGCGTTGGTAACGTGAAAATAACGAGAATACATTTCTATACTTGAATTAACTCGCAAAGGTATGTCTGGTATGTATTTTGCATACTCTAGATGGCGCTAGCGTATTTTTGATACTTAAGAGTCTCTGTGTATAACGAGCATAATATGTTTGAATATTTAAATAAGTTACTTCAAAAACTCTCAAAACATGTAGCACATCCTCAAAAAATAATTAGAATTCAGATAAGACCAGTTCAACTTCACATTTAAAAGATAAAACCAATTAACGGTTTTTTTTTTAATAAAATTTTCTGAAATCAAAAGTGTAGAAGACTAACAGATTAAATCTGTTTTGATATACAAATATGGCTTTTTCTACCCCTTGCAATCATAGAGGAACACCACCAATATTTTTTTCCAGTGCCTTCTCGTCCGCATAAAATGCCTGCTTAATTCTATTCTTGTCAGTTTTTTAGTTTTTAAGAAAAACAAAATTTATAAAGACCCCTATTTTTTGATAGTAATCGCACCATGAATTTTTTCGCAACTATTCATATTCACCCTGTATACGATGTAGTATTTTTATGTGGTGATCAAACGTGAACTACCTGAAGGACACAGCTGGACGATTGGTTCATGGGACATAATTTGATTGTAGATTCCTGTGAACCGACAATATTCACATCAATAAGAATGGTATAACCTCTTCTACCAAGATAGACTACATCGTCACAAACGGTACCAAAATTCCATTCCACTAAGGATTTTGAACCTCACATATGTGAGGCATATGTAAGGCAGTTACACAGTGCCTGAGATTGTTAAGAATGATTTTTTGGAGCCAAAAGTTTGTAGAATCTTTTTTTCAAAAAATTTGAGTAATTTCTCTAATCTTCTTTCGCAAACCAACTTTCTCTCTGATCATAAATTTTCTCATTTCCTCAATGTTCTCAAATCTTCAATTAATGTTGCGTGTCCGTTGAGTACGGTGCGTTCTTCTCCCGAATTGCGTCCTAGATGAGTTAATTTTCAGATTGTCGAGGCAAGAGGACATTTGAGGAACGTACATTGGCTGGTTAAAAATGAACACCTGAAGCACTCAATCTATACAAAACTTTAAAGATTGAATATTCTTGTCTTATAAAAATTACAAAGTTGAACTATAATGAAAATATTTTCGATAAATCTGACAACGTCAAAAAATCTTAAATTCATAAACGAAGAACAAGGTAATTCATCCAAGAAGAAAAAATCGATATCTCCCAAGGTTAATGATTCTGTTACCTCTAATTCTGATCTGGTAGTTGAGACGTTCGGTAGTTATTTTACAGAACTCAGAAGTATTTGAGGAGTTTCTATGGATAATTTATCTCGAAATCCCACACCACCCAGAGATTGTTGGGACATAACTTATTTTTCTTCCCTACAACGCCAAATGAGATTGTCGGTGATTCGTTGTCTGAAGAATAGTGGCACTACCGGTCCAGACTTGGTTTCAGCAGGGATCCTTAAGTCCATTGCACCTGTCATAGTGGATCACCTATGTCATCTGTTCAACTCCTCAATTTCAACTGACAGCTTTCAATCAATATATAAGATAGCTAAAGTGATACCAATACATAAGAAGCACGCAGCAGATGAAATATCAAATTATCAATTTCAATACTCAGTGTAATATCGAAAGTATTTGAGAAAATTGTTTTTCAGAGAATGTATCAATTCTTGAGCAAATTTTCCATCTTGTCGGTTCATCAGCATGGCTTTCCCTTTGGCAGATCAACGCAGACTTCTTGTGCTGAGTTCATGGACTTTGTTTATTGTTCTATGGATGAGGGTGATCATGTAGCTGGCATATTTTTCGATTTGTGAAGGGCTTTTGATTGCCTCCAGCATAAGTTTATTTTCGAAAAATTATATCAGTTGGAATTCAGGGGTATCTTCCTTGACTGGATTAAGAGTTTCCTGTCACAACATTCTCTTTTTGTTGAACACGGTGGTTTTACTACTTCACGTGAGTACTATAATAATCTAGGTGTCCTTCAGGGAGCAATCTTGGGACCTCCTCTTTTTTTAAATTTTTGTCAACAATTTGCCTAATTCCGTGACTGCTTGTATCATTGTAATGTTTGCTGCGTCTTCAGGAGATGACGTAGATTTGTGAGAGACTTATCCAATGTTTTACTCATTGGTGTAGGATAAACTCATTAATTGTTAACTCAAACAAGACTCAAATTGTAAAATTTCAAATTCGAGATTCTGTTCAGGCTTCAACATTTTTCATCAATCAGAATGAAGTCATTCTTAACTGGTAAATTCCTTGGTCTATACGTCGATAAGAATCTGCGGTGGCATTGTTATATCGATAAGTTGTGCCAAAAGCTCAGTAGCTCCTACTATGCCTTGCACAGACTGGAAAACTCCCTCCCCCTTGATGCCTTACTCAATATATACTATGGATTAGTTTATTATCATCTATTTTACAACGTTGTTCTTAGGGGTTCATCGCCTGACAGGTCGAGTGTTCATTGCACAAAAGAAACAGAACATTAAGAATTTTAACATTTACTTGTATATATGTAACATTCCTTGTTATTTGTTCGATATAACCTAGATGGCTTGATGATGTGCTCAGATTTTCATAATTATGAAACTAGACACCAAAATATTATATGCATACCAAAGCACAAAACCAGCAAGCATGAGTCGTCACCACGACTAGCTGGTATAACATTATATAACCACCTGCCAAATATCTACAAAGTATTGAACATTAGGGAATTTGAAAGATGTTTAAAAAGGTCTGTTCATTGACAAATGTTATTAAAGCACAGATGAATTTCTCTATAGTTTATTAAGTTATGATGGTAAATTAATTTTATGACTCATTTTTTTGTTTCGTCTTATTTATTGTTGTTTTTCCTTCTTTTTATTCTATTCTGTATTGTAGTGATCACTTTGAATTTATATTGAATTGAACCTTAGTTCACGTATCCTATGCAAAACTGCTATGTTTTAAAGGAATAATAATGATATTATGTTTATTGCAGAATTAAATACAAAAAAACTCACACTTCTATTAGGAGTACAAATAAGTTTCCGCCGTTTTTTAACACAAATTAAATATTTATTATAGAAGAAAGCTTGCTGAGTGACTTCTAATGTTAGAGCAAGTTCTTTTTGTGTTTGAAATGAATCTTCCTCCAATAATTCCTCCAATTCTGCATCCTCGTAAATTTTTGGCCTTCCACTGCGATCTTTGTCTTCTAGGTCGAAATCACCGTTTTTAAACTTTTGAAACCACTCTCGACACGTCCTCTTACTCAAAGCACCCTCACCATATGCTTCTACGAGCAATTGATGCGCCTCAGCAGCAGATTTCTTTGAATTAAAGAAGTAAACTAATATTTTCCACAAATGACGCTTACTTGGCTCAAATTTTGACATTTTCAACTTATAAAAATTATATTTTACCAATAAAAAATCAATGATATTAATAGGTTATGTTATTCTTGAATGTCCAAACTATTTTTTAAGCCGGTTATCATCTGCGAAAGCTAACCGAAACTCCGTGCCGCGCCATCTACAATAAAACGGCAGAAACTTATTTGTACTCCTAATACTATATTAAAAATATAGAATAAAGATTTAATATTATTATAATGATGGTAATTCTATAGAGACTTAGAATTTGATGTTTCAAAAAATTTGAAATACTTTTGAATTTACATTCATTTCGGATAAACATAGACCACTGGAATATGAAATATGTTTTTACCTGTGATACGATAAATCAGGATGGGAATTCTGATTATTTTTACATACAGGCTGTCCCTACGAAATTTGACCCCCACAGAACTCAGAAACAAATAATTTTCGAAGTTTAAAAAAAAACAGGTCAACTCCTGTTTTGAGGGGAACGAATTTTCATTATGAGTTTGGTCCGAAAAAAACACCCCATGAGGATGGCATCAATCCCCAACATATTTTGAATAGGAAAGGGATGTCGAGTATTGGTTAGTTTGAAAGTCATTTATGTTCTGTGCACAACCCAGTTAAAAATCGGTTCACTATTCTCGAAATAATGTAATATTGAACTTACCGTCAAAAGGTTATGTTAAACAGACAGTTGAACCGCCAAACCTCAAGAACCTAAGAGTTCTGTATTAGGGAGAAAGAATTCCTATCACGACATTATTCTGAAAAAACTACCAGAGAATGACAACAACCCCCAATTTTTTTTGTTATCAAACATCCTAGTTGAAATTTTCAAATTCGGCGATTTTTTACGCAAATTGATATTGAACATTACCAGAAGGGCAACTCAAACAGAAACCCAATACATTCAAATACACCAGATCTGTAAGTAATGATAGAATCCAGAAAAAAATGTAAACTATAATGAACACCTCCAACATCCATACAATGATATAGTCTACTTTCAAATCCTTCTCTAACATTTTCGAAAATGTCTGGTGTCAGTAATAGGCATTCCGTGATGATTATTTGTCGCAGTTCTGCAAGATTTTCGAGTGGAGTTGCATAGACTGTGAACTTCAAATGTCCCCCAAAAAAAATCTAATGGCGATAGATCAAGTGATCTTGCTTGCCACTCTATATGACCCCTCCTAGCAATACAACGTTCTGGATAACTTTCGTTAAAAAATTGTTGAACACGGATATCGAAATGGGACGGTGCACCATCCTTCTGAAATGTGAGTTAATTTCTAATATAACATAAATAGAGGTCATTCTTGATAGAAGGTATATAAAATAATATAAATATTTCAAAAAATTTTTAAACAATTTTAAAAAATTAGCCTTCTACATATTTAATTCCAAAAGATTATATTCAATGATTATAACTTCTGAAAATAAATTAAAATAATGTCGTATAAGTACCACTTATATCATGACATAAAATAAACATTCATTATAAGACATCCAAATGGTATAACAAAATCCAATAAATAAAAATTATTAACTAAAATCCTATAAATTAAACATTTTGAATAGACAAAATTTTGTTTCTGCTTATCAATCTTATGAAAACCAATATCTTTCAAGAATATCCAACATAATCTTAAGAATTTTATCACAAAACTATCTTACTTAGACTATTCAATATTATTGGATATCTAACCAAGGTACTTTATATAAAAACTCAAGATATGCAAAACATTACTGAAAAACAAGTTTTAAAATCGACTTTGCTCATCAGTATTCAAATATTCATATTCAATAAATATAACATCAATCAATAATATACATTCAAACTCACCCTTCACTCTCCAGAAAAAGTTCTACTTAAATGAGAACTTTAAATAGGTATTCACTACACACAGAAATATCTCTGTGGTTTAACCTGATCTAGAAGATTGAAAGACAAATTTAACGGCCTCTGCTATAGCACAAGGACTATCTGTATAAAGAATGTTTGAGGAAACCAAATAATTATATATTATGAATAAAATAACATAAATAGAGGTCATTCTTGATAGAAGGTATATAAAATAATATAAATATTTTAAAAAATTTTTAAACAATTTTAAAAAATTAGCCTTCTACATATTTAATTCCAAAAGATTATATTCAATGATTATAACTTCTGAAAATAAATTAAAATAATTGCATATCTTGAGTTTTTATATAAAGTACCTTGGTTAGATATCCAATAATATTGAATAGTCTAAGTAAGATAGTTTTGTGATAAAATTCTTAAGATTATGTTGGATATTCTTGAAAGATATTGGTTTTCTTAAGATTGATAAGCAGAAACAAAATTTTGTCTATTCAAAATGTTTAATTTATGGGATTTTAGTTAATAATTTTTATTTATTGGATTTTGTTATACCATTTGGATGTCTTAAAATGAATGTTTATTTTATGTCATGATATAAGTGGTACTTATACGATATTATTTTAATTTATTTTCAGAAGTTATAATCATTGAATATAATCTTTTGGAATTAAATATGTAGAAGGCTAATTTTTTAAAATCGTTTAAAAATTTTTTAAAATATTTATATTAATTTCTAATAGGTTATCGTCGTTTTTCAGAATGTCAATAATCATTGGATCAATAATTTCGTCTAATAAATTCAAATAAGTTGTTTCATCAAGATTCCTATCGATAAAAATTGGTCCAACAATATGGTTTCCTAATATTTCTACCCAAACCTTTAATTTTTGGGGAATTTGTGTATGTGTCTCCATGAATAAATGAGGATTACTCCAGTACAGTCAATTATGTCTATTGACCTCCCCGTTCAACATAAACGTACACTTGTCAGAAAGGATTGTATTGTATAGACGGTGTGGGATATTATTATTCAGTAACTCACTAAATTGTTCACAAAACTAAGTCCGACGGTCAGGAACATCTTCATTCAACATTTGCACCAGCCTTATCTTGTGAGGGTGAAGTTTATGACCTTTCACATTCAATGAATGCTAGATTTCTGAGGATTAAAGTTCTTATAGATTTCCAATTATCCATCTGTAAATGTCCCAATACTGCTATTTCAATAGCTTCATTTTGGACTGGATGCTCAACTTCGTGTTTCTTATTCTGAATGGAACCAGTAGTTTCCAATTTATTCATCAAATGCTTAATATATTGGTGACTTTCATTTCTTTCTGGATGATGTTTATTAAAATACCTTGCAGTTAATCTAGAATGTTCGTCATTCCGATAGTATAATTTGAGAATTTCTATTCTTTCTTCCATAGAATAGACCATTTTCTCCACGTAAGTAAGTCTTAAACCCAATTATGATGCAGAAACGAAAGACTGAAACACATTTGAGAAAGAATCTTCAAAAAAATAGTATACATTGTAATGATTTTCATGCGTTTCACACATTTTCCCATCATGAACGAATAGAAAATCGAATTTTTGAATATCAAAACAGATTGAATCTGTTTTCTTCTACAATTTTAATTTCAAAAAATTCTTTGAAGAAACTTTAAGAATTGAATTAATGTCTTTATAAGCACTGCTCATATTTAATAGACTTATAAAGTCAAAATTCATCATACAATATCAAATGGAATTAAGAAAAACCAACGAATATAAATTGTCGATTGAAATTAAAATATAAATAAGCAAACATTTTTTGTTTCGTTCCAGGCATGCGTAATGAACTCTTCAGACAAACTTACGAAGCCCTGTTTGTTACAAAATGTATTGTTTTCTGATCCTATATTAATGAAAAATAACTCTTTCTCAAAAATATAAAACATAATTTCAAGAACTTCTCAAAAACTAATTCATTAGAGAAGTTCTTGAAATTATGTTTTATATTTTTGAGAAAGAGTTATTTTTCATAAATATAGGATCAGAAAACAATACATTTTGTAACAAACAGGGCTTCGTAAGTTTGTCTGAAGAGTTCATTACGCATGCCTGGAACGAAACAAAAAATGTTTACTTATTTATATTTTAATTTCAATCGACAATTTCTATTCGTTGGTTTTTCTTTATTTCATTTGATATTGTATGATGAATTTTGACTTTATACGTCTATTAAATATGAGCAGTGCTTATAAAGACATTAATTTAATTCTTAAAGTTTCTTCAAAGAATTTTTTGAAATTAAAATTGTAGAAGACAACAGATTAAATCTGTTTTGATATTCAAATTTTGTAATAATCCTTCTATCAAGTAAAAAACCGTTCCTTCTTATTTTAGAAAATCGAATGTTTTTGAAGTGAAAACATTTGAAAACTCGAATTGTTCTGCCATTAAATGAATAAATTTCAATATTTCGACTGCAATGTTTAGGGAACAAAAAAAACTTCTCAATTAAACCACATCCAACATCTCCTTGCTATTCAAAAAATGGTGGGGGATAGTTGTTGCCACCCTCAGGTGTTTTTTTTCGGAACAATGTCGTCACAGGAATTCTTTCTCCCCAATACAGAACTTGAAAATTATTTTTGGAATCTTCTAAACTCTAAGGTTCTTGAGTTTGGGCAGTTCAACTTTCTGTTCAACATAACCTTTTGACAGTAAGTTCAATATTACATTTTTTTGTGAATAGTGAACAGATTTCGCAAATTTTAACTGGATTGTGCACAAAACTTTCAAACTAACCAACACTGGACATCTCTTTCCTATTAAAAAAATGTTAGGGTTGATGCCACCTTCATGGGGTGGTTTTTTCGGAACAAACTAAGGATAGAAATTGTTCCCTCAAAGTAGAAGTAGACCTGTCCCTTTGAAATTTCCGAAAATTCTCTGTTTCTGAGTTCTGGGGGGTCAAATTTTCGTTGGGACACTCTGTATTTGAACAATGTATTTTGAAAGTGGGAAATTTTTCACATCATTAAAAGCTCCAAAATGACATGCAACATGACCAATCTTTCCTATTGAAATAATCAAAAGAGTGGTAAACTCTCTGTAATGAAGGAATCTACGACTTCTGAAATAAATTGACACAAAATAAAAATCCCGCAAAAGCAAAGTTTACGTGTTCCTGCATTCCTTTTCTGTTTTTCTCGTAATCTTTTATCTGAAACATCCTGTATATAACATATGGTGTTTCGGTTGGACTTTTGATATTTCATTTAAAATAACATTTTAAAAGAGTGTGTATATTAAAAGCTCTTCGAACAATATAAGCTATGTTCGAAAAATATGAAACAGAGTTAAAATTTATATAATCGACGATGCAAATTGGCGAATGCGCAGGTCTTACCTAGTCTCTTAATTTAATTCCTGAAGTCGCATTTTGATTTGATATTTCTATTTTCATCAGAATTTTCAGAGAGAAAGTTACTCATTTTAAATAATGTAATAATAACATGGGATAACGATGAACATTGAATATGCCACTACCTGGTTTAAAAAATATGTGGAGGCATGTACCTATGTATGTTTGAAATTTATGTTCGATAAGTAATTTTTTCTAGATATCATTCTGAAAAACTTGTATTTCAATATTCTTATGATATGAAATGGAAATGATCTATATTTCATATTTATTTCCATATACAGAATGAAAATGGATCTTGGAACTTTGATCTTAATCCCATTGAACATGTAGGTGATATAGTAAAAATAAAAGTTAAAACTCGTCCAACAAAAAATCCGAAAACACAGAACAACTAATTCAAGTAGTTCTTGAAGAACAGAAAGTGAGCGATGAAAATAGTTATTAGGTACAGATCAGCTGAATTAATTTATTTGAATATGAATATGCTAATTATGAGCTTAACGCATATTATGGTCTGACTTGAGCATGAGGAAATTTTTGCTGCGTTTCTAACGTGAAAATGTTATTGCTTGAATTAGCTCGCGAAGGTATGTCTTCTATGTATGTTTGCATACTCTAGATGACGCTAGTATCTGATTAATATCTTAGTATCTCTGTGTATAGCGAATATAGATACTTGACAGATTTGTAGTCACTGGAATATATTGCACTGATGAAAACCAACCAGTTTGAAACTTGCGCATGTCTGCAATTTGCCCCTGATCAACAAAACCTAACTGAGTTTGTTTGAGTATGGAATTGTTATACAGATGTATGTTACATTGTCTCGATTTGTAAAACTTTCTATTACCATATCTCACACTCCTCATTAACGATATTTGGTACAGATCAGCCGAATTAATTTATTTGCACATTATAAAGGTAGTGGGCCAACGGATTGTAGCTGATAAAAGGGGTTATTATCAGATAGAAACACTGAAGTTTATTGTCCTTATCCTGAAGTAATTATTATTGTAGCACTCTTGTTCTAGGGAACAGCGTGCTATCGGTTTGCCAAAACGTCTGTAATTTTCAACCGAAAATGGTTTCAAACGACTAGGTTGGACTTACTGATGAAGTATTCGAGCTCAAAAGTAATTCTCTAAGACTGGTCCGTCCGTCAACAATCTAACTTTCAAATACAAAAAGCTATAGGCTTGAAACTTTCACGGTAGGTTTAGGTCCTGAATATCTCGGTTAATTTCGTTAACGGACAAGATCGTACCATTGGTTTCGCAGTTATTCACCTTAAGTTTTTTTTGTTATTGTTCACTTGAAGCTTTTTCTGATTATCACCATTAGTTCCGAAGCTACTGATCCGATTGAGATGAAATTTGGTATTTAGATGTATATTATTGACACGGAAATTTATACCAAATTTTGTGATCACAGCTGACCGGGCGGACTCGAGATGAAAATGCTTATTTCCGAAATAAAGGATCTAGAGTCTTAAAATTCTTAGGGTGCGTTTGGAATCCAAATATATTAGTAATGTTCAAAAATGGAGATAATTGGTTCAATGGTTCCTGATTCATTATTATTTGAACTTTTATTCCCATGAGACTTTTTTCAGGATAATAGTTCTAAAATTACAAAAACTGCCGTTTGAATGAAGTTCTCCTGACAGAACACTGAATTCTTTGTTCTTATTAGTCATATAGCTTCTTTGAAAAATTATTCAGCGTTTATCGCTGAAGAAATCATAGCAACAGTCGTGCGATTGACTTTCTATTTAGCATTCATTTATATGTTATATAACGACAAGAAAAAACTTTCCTCATGCTCAAATCAGACCATAATTTGCCGTAATACTCATAATCAACATATTCATATTCGAATAAATTAATTCGGCTGATCTGTACCAAAAATCATTAATAAGGAGTATGAGCTATGGTAATAGAAAGTTCTAGAAATCGAGGCAGTGTAACATACATCTGTATAACAATTCTATACCCAAACAACAAAATGTTGATTATGAGCATTTCGACAAATTGTGCTCTGATTTCAGCATGAGGAAAGTTTTTTCTGCGTTAGTAGAAAATATCGAGAATACATTTCTTTACTTGAATTAACTCACAAAGGTATGTCTTTTGCATACTTTGAATGGCGCTAGTGTATTATTAATACCTTAGTGTCTCTGTGTATAGATACTTGACAGATTTGGAGTCACATTGCACTGACGAAAACCAATCAGTTTGAAACGTGCGATGTCTGTAATTTGCCTCTGTGATCAACAAGACCTTGTCCAGTTTGTTTGAGTATAGAATTTTTATACAGTTGTATGTTACACTGTCTCGATTTCTAGAACATTCTATTACCATAGCTTATAATTCTTATTATTGAGTTTTGGTACAAATCAGCCGAATTAATTTATTTGAATATTATCACCCACATTGAAAGACCCTTTACCAACTGCCCTGTGGCCATAGAACCGAAGCAATTGATTACATATTTTCGCCCCTTATTTGTATATGTATGCGATAAGTTCGAACCCAGGCTCAGAGTAAAAGCTTTCTCGAATTTTTTTTGGAAATAATTGATTTTCCTATTAAGTTCTAGTGAATGATACGGAAAATTTAGGTAAATGATGTTTATAGTTGTTTGTGTGTTTGCTCAATCGAAGCATAATCATCAAACTGAGAAATAATGCAAAAGCAACACTCTGTGATATTTCCATTTTTATCTACGTAGCCAGTGACCTTGAAAAACTACAAGGAATGTGATAATCTAAGAATCCAATATCTTTGATGATGAAAATCTTAGAAATGGCGGCGAATTGGAAATTATATTTTCTACTTATTCAGTAACTATTCAATGCGAATATTGTATATAAGAAAAACAAATGTTAACTTCCGCCATTTTATTGATTTTCACAAAAATTTGTTTCGTCATACCATGACTTCATCAGGTGAGTATTTAAACTGAGGTATACAATGCAAAACATGACCTTAAATACACAGCTCTGGTACAAAAAATAGAGGGGTGGAAAGAGAGGTATACAATTAATGAAAAATATTAAGTAGGGGGGATCTATTTAAATCTATTTGATCATTCAATAAAATTTGTCTTTTATTATATCTATTGATTTCTAAAGTTTCTAACAGATTTAGTTTCTGACTTGTTTTCAATATGTAATATTTCATAGTTCATATTGAAATTATGGCCAGTCTCTAACAAATGGTTGACATAAGTTGAATTCGGTTTATTATTAATGTAACATTTTTCATGTTCTCGTATCCTTCTCTGGAATGAATGACTTGTCTGTCCCAGACAAGGATACGAGAACATGAAAAATGTTACATTAATAATAAAACGAATTCAACTTATGCCAACCATTTGTTAGAGACTGGCCATAATTTTAATATGAACTATGAAATATTACATATTGAAAACAAAAGTCAGAAATTAAATCTGTTAGAAACTTTAGAAATCAATAGATATAATAAAAGACAAATTTTATTGAATGATCAAATAGATTTAAATAGATCCCTCCTACTTAATATTTTTCATTAATTGTATACCTCTCTTTCCACCCCTCTATTTTTTGTACCAGAGCTGTGTAATTAAGGTCATGTTTTGCATTGTATACCTCAGTTTAAATACTCACCTGATGAAGTCATGGTATGACGAAACAATTGTTGTGAAAATCAATAAATAGCGGAAGTTAACATTAGTTTTTCTTATATTGAAGATGAATTTCCGTCAAGTAAAGACCGAGACAATAAAAAAAAAGCGAATATTGTATCTGAACTATGGAATCATTGTATAATTTCCATGAATACACTTAATCTGTCTAATCAAAGTTTGCGCGCTTATTCTCGGAAACAACATGCTATCGTTTCGCCCAAATATCTATGATTTTCGAAATTCGTGCTGAAGGTGGTCTTAAACAACTAAGTTGGACTCTCTGGTTCAGAATCCGAAGTCAAACGTAATTTTGTTCGCCCTATCCGAAGGAGTAAAAGACTTGAAAATTTCAGCCAAGATTTGGGGTCTGAACATCTGTGTTAGTTTCGTTATTGGACAAAATCAGTCCAATGCTTCCGGAGTTATTTAAAGTTGAAATATTTTCCTATTTTTACCGATATTATTGAGACGACAGATCCCATCGATGTGACTTTTGGTGTTAAGAAGTGAAACAATTACTTCATATGAAATTTCGTGAGACTGGTATAATCAGAAGATTCCAAAACAAAAAAAAAAATGTTAACCGAGCAGCGTTGACCGCATAGCAAGAGTTCGAATTTTGCATGTAGATGGGAAATAACGACAAGAAGGCTAATAAAAAATTTGGTGCTATGAACAAGCGCCTGAAATCTCCTTACTTCACGTCAGTGCCTTTCAAGAATTTTTTCAGATATTATTCAAATTATCGTGCGCTGTACATAAAATATCAAATGCAAAAGAACCATTTTTTGTTTCTCTTTTTTTGTTCAATGTAGTTAAGAATACGTGAGTGAGTAAGCCTTGCTTACTTATTTGATATTTATACTTCACTATCAGACATGAAAATTATAATATAAAACATTTGAGAATGTCTATTTCAACGAAGTTAGACGAAAAGAATTGATTGATAGTTATGTAGAATTAAAATTATAGGATACTAACATATTGAATCTGTTTTGATATTCAAATTTTGTAATATTCCTTCTTTCAAGTAAAAACCTCTTCTTATTATTTTATTTTATATATATATATATATATAATAATAATATCTAATTATATTCAGGTTTAAAAATTCTCATTATATAAATATCAGGTGGTTTAAATAAGACCATATAATACCTAACAAGTTTTGTGTGATTTTTGTGTCGAACATAGAATACCTTGGATTTTAAAGTTAGTGTGTTCAAGCGAGGATATCACGAGGTCTTGGAGGTGAGTTATTTGTTGTTAATTAATTTTATGTTTTAAATGTGTAGTGGGACCGATGAAGACCTTATCTGAATTTAAATTGGTTTTTGAGGATGTGAGACATGTTTCGAGAGATTTTTGAAGTAACTTAATCAAATATTTAAAAATATTAAATATGTCAAATAAATAATTTTTTGAGAAGTTCTTAAAATTATGTTTTGTATTTTCGAAAAGAATTTAGTTTTCATAATTGTAAGATCAGAAACAAAATTTTGTCTCCTTCAAATATTTATTTATTAATTTTAATTGACATTATATATTTGTTGGGTTATTTAATCCATTTGTTATTATATATTGAGTTTTGATTTTATATGTCCATTAAATATAAGCTGTGCTTATTAGACATTAATTTAATTGTAAAAGTTTTTGAATGAAATTTCTTTGAATCAAAATTATAGGAGACTACGAGATTAAATCTGTTTTGATATTCAAATAAAAAAAAATCTTTTTTATTTTTTCATTATAAAAAGTGTGTATGAGATCAGAATTTTTTAGGAGGAAAAAATTAACGTAATTTGAAAGTGAACCCAGCTTTTATTTATGACTTTCGTGCGGAAATCAAGAGGTTTGTTATTATTTTGCAGCACGTTTTGATCAACGCGACGCCGACGCCACTATACGGAGATGTAGTTAAACGAAGTGACACATGGGTTCATCCATTCGTCGTAACGGAGCGTCAGTTTCAGCACGCCGTGAGGAAAGTCGAAGTATACAATATTAGTGTCGAAATCGCCGTGGTTATGGAAAGAGTGCTTAAACGAGTGGGCCTCTCGAGAAGAACAGATTCGGATGTTGTTAAATCGCAAAACGCTAATGTTTCAGAGGACAGCACCAAAGTTCGACGCCGTCGAAGAAGCATATCACGCCGTCGACCATCGCAGGATATTAAAAAAACACGAGGTTTATTTAATATTGATTGGGAATCCGTGAAGGATTGCAAGTCCTGTAAATCTCGAGCCATAACCAAAAAATTTTGCAGCAAAAGGAGCGACAACGAACTGTACAGATCTAACAGTTTCAAATTCGAAAGGTTCATCAGAGGAAACGAGGAATCATCCACGTTGAGCAAAAAGGTGAGTCATAAGCACCTGACCCACCTCAAGTGTGAAATTTCATCGAAAACGAGCAGGAAAGTCCTTTTCATCCTTTTGTGTATGATTTTTTGACGTGAGCATCAAGTCCTACAGGTGGATCGACCCGAATAATGCTTATGTGTGTCATCATTAAGGGAAATACTACTCATACACATCCTTGTACCTGTTATTGTTTTGTTTTTCACTTGATTTTGATGCTTAAAATCATCCTGAAATTATATTGATTGAACTTCTCCTCTCTCGTTGGCATGATACTGCTTCACTGTCCTATATTCGCTGAATGATTTTGCAAGGAACCTGTGCGAAAAGTAGGTCTCGGAGATTCCCGAGGAAAACCAATTCGTCATGTTCCTGAAAGAAGTCAACGTAATTTCTTCTTCAATGAAATATTTTCGTCGACGTGAAAATGAATGGAACATTCAATTGAATTCTTTACTCCATTTGTGTGGTTTTGAAAAAATATTCAACTTATCTGATTTGATATCATCCATTTCATAATAATTTGGATACATTCGGAATAAAAAAAAATATATAATGTAGATTATATTACTGCATTTCATCGAAATATTAAAGGAGGGTTTCAGTGATAATTTATTTAAAACAAGTTCCTTTCAATATATATATCGAAAATTTACTATGAAGAAGTTTTTTGAATATTACAGAAAATAGCTAGAATTAATTCTCCGGAATCTCTGAAGATTTGAATCTAAACAAATCTCTTGAGAACATTGAGAATGAATTTTTTTTCAAAAAACATGCCTAGATAACACTGTGAGTGTGACTTCATAGACATATATGGCATGTTTTTTTAGAGTGAGAACTTTAAATTGGAATGAAACACATTTGAAGTAAGATTGAAGCCAAATTTTTTTTGGAAGATAATTTTATGACATTTATGTTTTAAAAATAATTTCCATCATATGTCCACCACGACTAGCTTTGAGGAATCGCATTCGACCAGACCAATTTTGGACCACTTTTACGAGTAATTCAGGCCTTATTTCATCAATAACACGAGTAATGTTGGCTTCCAAAGCGTCTATTGTTTCTGGTTTATCAGCATAAACCAATGACTTGACATAACCCCAAAGAAAATAATCCAGTGGAGGTATGTCGCATGATCTTGGAGGCCGATTAACTGGACCATTTCTCGAAATGATGTTATCGCCAAATCTTTCTTTCAATAAATCAATTGTTACGGTAGCAGCATAAGCACCATCTTGTTGGAACCAAAACACTTCTGGATCGATACCATTCAAATTTTGAAACGAATAATCTTTGATCATCGATCTGTAACAAGCACCATTCACTGTAACATTAGCTCCAGCATCGTTTTTAAAGAAATATGGACCGATGATGCCTCCAGCGTGTAAAACACACCATACAGTGCATTTTTCAGGATGCAATTGAACCTGCAGAACTTCTTGAGGATTGTTTTCATTCCATATATGGCAATTTTGCTTGTTTACATAGCCGTTCAACCAGAAATGAGCTTCATGACTAAACACAATTTTACGATAAAAAAGTGTATCAGCTTCAAGCTGTTCTAGGGCCCAATCAGCAAACAAACGAGGCTTATTATGGTCAAGTGACTTTAGTTCTTGAACCAGTTGGATCTTGTATGGGTGTAGACCAAGACCTCTACGCAAAATTTTCCATGTGGTGTGGCACAGAGTCTCCACTTAACACTATGACTTACAGCAGCGATATTTTTTTCTGTACCTACAGTTCTTTGTCTTGTTGTTGTTGTATCGAGTAGAGAAAATGTTGTCCGAAATCTATCAATAGTTCGACGAATAAGCTGCTCTGATGGACGATTATGCAAACCATAAATTTCACGAAGTGCTCTATAAGTTTGGCGAATAGAATACTGATTTTCAAAAAAAAATTTCAACAATTTCTAAACGTTGTTGCGGTGTGAGTCTTTCCATGATAATTTGTCAATGCTTACTGAACAGAAATGTCAAAACAACTTGGCTTCTTCCTTCTTTCAAATCATAGTTATCCCCATGGAAAGTTCTATCACTCTAAAAAAAACA
The DNA here is from genome assembly GCA_034642435.1 of Megalocaria dilatata. Classification (NCBI taxonomy): domain Eukaryota; kingdom Metazoa; phylum Arthropoda; class Insecta; order Coleoptera; family Coccinellidae; genus Megalocaria; species Megalocaria dilatata. The sequence continues at coordinate 14,885,453 of CM067863.1, forward strand.
CCCGATATATTATCCTCACGTGGGGTGGAAATTTAAAAATGAGCAATCAAAAAAAATATAAAATAATAACCAAATTATTTAGACATCACCTAATACATGTTTCTATTGTTAAAGAATTGCAAGTTCTATTACCAAAAAATATTCAACATAGAATTCAAAAAGGTCTTTTTTATTTTCCTTTTTGAAGAATATATAACACATTCTTCAGAAAAAGAACCGAATAAATTCGGACCCAAATCTCTTCAGTTAGGAGTTATTTGAATAAATAAGAATAATCAGTAAAAAATATATAAATACTTTTTTTCACCAAACACTTTGCAACAACTAATCAACTTTTGGATAAGCATGGCGTATACAAAAATTAGGTTATATCACAGAAATATACAATGAAAGAAGATACGACTTAGACTCAGAATTAGAAAACCGCCACGCGCATGTGTGATAATACAAAGAAATTTCACATACAATATTTATATTGAAAATTTACTGTGGAGAAGTTTTTTGAATATTACAGATTATAGCTTGAGTTAATTCTCTGGAACCTTAACAGATTTAAATCTAAATAAATCTATTGAAAACATTTAGAATTGATTTTTTTTAAACATGCCCTAGATAGCACTGAATAACTTTATAGACATTATATTATCATTACATATGATGGAAATTAACTGATAAAGAATCAAGAGAAATATAAAATAATGACCAAATTATGGAGACATCACATGTTTCGATTGGATGTTAAAGAATTACAAGTTCTATTACCAAAAACTGTTCAACATATAATTCAAAAGGGTCTTTTTTTATTTTCCTTTTCAGAGAATATATAGCACATTCTCAAGAAAATGAACCTGATAAATTCGGACCTAAATCTCTTCAATTGGGACTTATGTGAATAAATAAAAATAATCAGTAAAAAATATATAAATACCTTTTTTCACTAAACACTTTTTAACAACTAACAAACTTTTGGATAAGCATGGCCTATACAAAAATTAGGTTATATACAGAAATATATAATGAAAGAAGATACGATTTAGACTCATAATTAGAAAACCGCCACGCGCATGTGTGATAATACAAAGAAATTCCTCAAACAATATATATATTGAAAATTTACTATGAAGATGGTGTTTGAATATTACAGATAATAGCTGGAATTAATTATCTGGAACCTCTACAGATTTGACTCTAAATAAATATCTTGATAACATTCAGAATTTAATTTTTTTGAAAACATGCCCTAAATAACACTGTATCTCTTTATGGACATATATATTATCATGACATGAGGTGGAAATTGACTGATAAAAATCAAAATGAATATGAAATAATGACCAAATTATTCAGACGTCCCCTAATACATGTTTTAGTGATACAGTATCTAGGGCATGTTTAAAAAAAAAATTTAATTCTAAAAATTTTCAAGGGATTTATTTAGATTTAAATCTATAGAGGTTCCGGAGAATTGATTCCAGCTATTATCTGCAAATTCCTTTCATACAATTATTTCAAATTGATAATGTTATTTTCAATAATTTCCAATATGATAGTTTTCCAATAAGAGGTTTCATTTTGGAGAACCCGCTATCTGGGCAGATGTCACTTTTGAAGCTGTCATCTTTTGACATTTGATAAGTAAAAACTACGCCATTACTAACAATGGTACAAGAATTCAAGCAACGTCGTCGTATATTCGCTGATTGGGTCCTTGAAATGCATCAAAATGATCCGCATTTTCATCGAAAAATCATCTTCAGTAATGAGGCCCGTTTTCACCTCGCATTTGAAGCTCGGAAAATCCAAGAATTATTGTAGGAATGCCTCTCCATCCTCAAATGTCACTGTTTGGTGCGCTTTTTGGGATGGCAGTGTGTTTGGACTTCACTTATTCGAAAATGAGGCTAGTGCAAGTGTAACGATGAATAGATTGCGCTTTCGAGATATGATTAATGTGTTTTTATGGCCGGAATGGGAAGATTTTGATGTGGACGACGTTTATTTTCAACAAGATGGCGCTATGTGCCACACAAGTAACGAAAGAATCCCAATTTTGCAAGAAAACTTACCTTTAGACTTTTTTATTTGAGGCCACGTGAAAGATAAGGTCTGTGACAATGCTCCACAATCAATTCAAGACCTTAAAGATGAAATTCGTAAATTTGTCGAGGACATACAGCCGCAAATGTAAGAATTGGTCATGGGAAATTCCATGAAAAGGATATGGTGCTGAAACGGTAGCCATGGCGATCATTTGGCTGATTTCATTTTCCATTTTTAATGACATACCTTTCTCTTTACAATGAAATAAACATCCATTGATTTCTCTTGAAATATTCTTTTTTTTTAATATCAAAATGAAACCTTTATTATTATCTTCATATGAAACAGATATACCTAGGTTTTATTTTGAATCCAGTCTCTTGCAGCAGATTTACATACTGAAAAAATCCTCAAGTTACATGTCCAAAAAAGAGAACAAAATAGATATGATAGGTTGAGCATAAATAAGAAAAATTGAAATAAATCCAATCACCAGTTTGAGGTGCACAAAAAAAATCGACAAAAACACTAACGTGGAGTGAGAAGCATTTCAGCGTTTGTACATTAGTACATTTCCACGTGAAATATTAAATTTTGTGCATTACTTCTTGAAGAAGCTGCATTTGTGAATAAAACATTCGAAAGTTGAATAAACGTGAATTCTTGTGATTTCAGAACTAATCTTATGAAAAAACGGGAAATCTAATTAAAACGAAAATACCATGGTTGAAAGGCTACATCATTCTTCCTTCTATCTGCATCGCTACATAGTTCCAAGAAAGAATGGAAAACTTATATTAAACCAAACTTCATATTCTTTTCATACGTTTTGCCGACGTAAGAAAAGAAAAAAAAAGAGAAAATACTCGTAATTTATCTTTACGAACTAATTCATAAGCTTTTGTGTCGCTATTTCAGTCTACATACTAAATTTAAACTCGATCGTAGGTTTCGGTAGCGCTCAACGCTGCTCCGTTAACATATATTCATTAATAAGAAGTATGAGCTATGGAAATACATCTGTATAACAATTTTATACGCAAACAAACTCGACAGAGTTTTGTAGAGCACAGATAAAAATTGCAGACATGCGCACGTTTCAAACTGATTGGTTTTCCTCAGTGTATATTTGCTAGTGACTCCAAATCTGGCAAGTATCTATATTTGCTATAAACAGGGACACCAAGGGATTGATAATACACTAGCGCCATCTAGAGTATGCAAAATACATTCAAGACATACCTTTGAGGGTTAATTCAAGTAGAGAAATTTATTCTCGATATTTTCACGTTACTAACGCAGAAAAAACTTTTCTCATGCTCAAACCAGACCATAATTTGCCGTTATGCTCAGAATTAGCATATTCATATTCGAATAAATTAATTCGGCTGATCTGTACCAAAAATCATTAATAAGGAGTATGAGCTAAGGTAATAGAAAGTTCTAGAAATGAGACAGTGTAACATGTATCTGAATAAAAATTCCATTCTCAAACAAACTGGACAAGGTTTTGTTGTTGAGTAAATTGCTGACATGCGCACGTTTCAAACTGATTGAAGCGTGTTTACGGCCTGATAGAATCACTTTTGACCTCGGATTCTTCATCAGCGAGTCCAACTTAGTGGTTTAAGACTATTTCTGGTTCAAAATTCAATGAATGCAGACATTTGGGCGGAACGATAGCACACTTTCCCCTGTATAGAAATATCCTTAGCTTGTTTCACAATTTATGTAGGAAAATTTAAAAGCATTGAAGAACATTCAAATTAGGCAATGGTAAGGGCACCGGATACTGTTATTTCGTATTAGCGTATTTTGTGTAGTTTTCAGAAAATTTGTTGTTATACTACATACATACTTCCACAATACTATAACAATAATAAGCTTTTTCATGAGTGTCGATAGCTCAGAGGTGAATTCTACCATTTATGTGGGTGTAGCTCTTTCACCAAGTGACTTGTTAGCAGTCTCCACAGTCTGCCCTAAGAAGCAGAAAGTATGATAAGGGTTACACTTTATCATCGCGCGTGGCGAGAACCCCTCCGAAGAGATGAACCTATCAGCTTCCAGTTGGGGCTTCAGTTCGAAAACCTACAACCATATGACTTGTAGCAGCGAAGCACTATCCAACCTCTACTGGCTCTGCATGGTTAGTACCCTAGTTTTTGGGACGCAACTCACACGCCGAAGGGGCTTCTTATCCATCCATCCGAACGCTCCAGAACGGATCCAGTGACTGGCGGAAATGGCATTATTTTAAGACTTAACCCTCTATTTTAAGACTTAACCCTCTATTTCACCGGGATGAAACTAGAGTCCTAGCCAAGAGAAACGTCCCCAGCGCGTCAAGCTATAATGTCATGGGGGGCGAGCTCAGTGATAAGAGCATTGGGCTCGTAACCGAAGGTCGCAGGCTCAAATTCTGTTCAGGCGCGAAAGAAATTTTCTATTTGGATGGGTTTTGCCACCATTTCACTGCTGGGTCGAAAATTAACAGTGTTGTGACCTAAAGTGGCGTAAGATCGCAGTAATAAAGTCTACCCAGAACAGAACTGAACTCAAATCTCGCACAAGCTGAAAAGGATTCTGAGAGATCTTCACAGAAATCTAGGAGATCAGAATAATATAAATGAATAAATATAAATAAATTACTTGGTGGAAAGTATGCGGAGAAGATGCAAATCATGGTGGCATAGTGAGTGTAGACTATCTTTCTTGATATTGGGTACATAGCATCATTGCTACTAATACTTGTGAATAAAAAAAAACAAAAGATATTTACAGGCATTAATAAGTTCGACGGCATTTGAGGCAGTAAGGCAACAGGAGAATCATGGCAAAAATAAGCAACAATGCAGATTTTAGGTATTCTCATGAATCAGTAATGAAGAGAATAAATAATAGAAGACCCAAGACAGAACCCTTGGGCACCCCTGAAATAATGTCATTTTTGTTACTGGAAATATTTTTTACCCCTCATTGTCCTATCGGAAATAAAACTGTATAACCAGTCGGGAAAAACACCCCTAAATTTCAAGTTATAATTTTTTTTCATGAATCTGAATGAAAGAACATCGAATGCACAGAAAATGTCGAAAAATCACGCTGCTTGAAGTTGCCCCTCGTCCGGATATTCACGAAGAATTCTGTGAATTTGAATGCTACTGACTCCGTAGAACGACCAGACCTTAGCCCATGCTGAGAAACAGAAAAAATAACACCGAAATTACCAGAAAATTGAGTGATTCTTTTGAGAACAATATTTTAAATTATCTTAAAAATTACGCCCAATACAAATATAGGCCGAAAGTAGATCGAAATATTATGAACATCATTCTCTTTTCCAAAACTATCGCAGTCTTCAGGAGACTCAGAAATACGCCATAAGGGACGTTAGAGAACTCTCCTGTGCACTGTTAAGTTATTTTAAATACCTAAAAATGAGTTTCTCTCCCAGTACATAAAATTTGTTTATACCCAGGAAGTAACATGGAAGATGTGTTCCATTAATTTGAGATGTCGATCAACAAGCACACCCAGGTATTCATAAGATGTTACTTTCACCATGGAAGGGCCTATATGATTTAAGGATGATATCAAGGGCTTGGTCAGTGAGATTTAGAGAATAGCGTAATTGATAATGTAGAAGATTTTTTATTTGTCTCTTAAGTACACCAAGAGCACTGAAAACTCACCGATCTACAGAATGCTCTTTCACTGCATTCATTTCGAAGATAAAATTGATGTTTCCTTTCATAGTGAAGAATATTTTGCCATTGGTAGCCATTCTGTATTCATTCCCGTTCCCGCATCTATATTTATAGCCTAAAAAATTATGAACACAGACAACAAAACTAAGACAACTTGGAGTTTGATAAAGTCATTAAATAATGTCAATGTAATTCAAAAAAGCAAACATGTCCTTCCGGTAACCCACAAATAATTGTAAATGATTTTAACTTTTTTGTAAATATTGATTTTAATAATGTAATGAACAATCTACATTCTATACCTGATGACAAGTTGAAACGTGTTAATAAGTCTTTGTATTTATAATAGAACAAAATGAGCTATTAAGAGTTGTCCAGCAGTTAAAGAACTCTTTTTCATCAGGGTACGATCAAATACCAAACGCTTTAATAAAAAATGTTATTCACTTGATTGTTGAGCCATTGCAGTTCATCATAAATAAAGCCTTTGTAGCACTTAAAATTTCAATAATTTCACCTGTAAATCAGTATGACCCTCTAGATGATCTGAGCAACTATAGACCTATAAATTCATTAATTACTTTTTCTACAATATTTGAAAAAAATGCTATCTAATCGTCTAATTAAATTCTTCAGAAAATATGAAATTTTCAGTCCAGCTCATCATGGATATATGAGTAAGAAAACTAGAAAGAAAAAAAATTGCAGAAACTACTGCATTTTCGAACTTGCGCAGAAGGTTATAGGAGTAATGGAAAGGGGTGAAATTCCGGCTGGCTTATTTTTGGATTCATCTAAAGCATTCGATTGTGTGAATCATGCTCAACTATTAAAAAACTCGATGCTTACGGAATAAACAACTTATATTAATACAATCTTCTCTTGAAGGTCGGAAACAGAAGGTACGTATTAGAGTAGATACTAAATTTTTATTTCGGAAGAAAAAGAGATCAGGTTTGGTGTACCACAAAGCAGTATTTTGGGCCCCTTCTTGTTTATTTTATATATTAACGATCTTCCTGTCAATATTAGTGAGTTGCTGAATATGGTTCTGTATGTTGATGAGGTTAATATAGTTAAGACCATAAATGATTTCGTAAAGTTGATGGAATAGTTGAACAGTGCATTCACTAAAGTAAAAAGTTGGTGTACAGAAAATAATTTGAAATTGAATTTCGAAAAAACAGAATGTGTGATTTTTCAAATTGCCAGATCAAAAACTGTGTTACCAAGTATGGTATTATTAGATGATACTAATGTGAAGATAAATATATCTACTGAATTTTTAGGTATTTATATTTACTATGATTTGAAGTGGAGAAATCATATTGAGTACTTGATCAAAACATTAAATCCCACCTTGTATGCTATCAATGTGTTAAAGACGTCTGTAGATCTGTCAACTTTGAGAGTTGTTCAGTTTTCCTGTTTCCAATCAAACCTGTCTTATGGCATTGAATGCTGGGGAAATAGCATTTTTTCATCTAGCTTGTTTGAAAAACAAAATGTTGTAATGAGATCTATACTTAAAATGAAATATAGGCAGAGGTGTTTTCCGGGCTAACAATATACATACTTTGACAGGCCTTTACATTTTCAATTGTATAAAGTTTTTAGTACAACATAAAGAATTGTTCGAAGAGCATAAACATGAAAACTTAAGAACTAGACAAATTGTTAAATAATTATACCCGATTCACTCTTTGACTTTAACACAAAGTAATGCTACGTATATGTGTATAAAATTATTTAATGCGTTACCGAAACAATCCAGTGATATAAAGAAAGATAAATTATTCACTAAGAAATTAAACCAATTCATAATGAAGTGTTGAAGAGTTTTTATATTATTGTAAATTGAACAAAACTGAATTTTAATTGAATCTGACATTTATTCTTGTCCATATATCTGTTCTATGATTTGAACAAACATTATTATTATGTACTGAATTGTTTCAGCCAATACTATTTGGTAGTTGATCATAATTAAAACAAATTGTAGAAATTACTATGTTTTACTATCAAAAAAAGATATATTACACATTTTCTTGTGACTCGAGTTTCGGGAAATGAACTATCCCATCATCAGACAACTGAAGACCTAACTGTTAGGTCTTCAGTTGTCTGATGATGGTATAGTTCATTTCCCGAAACTCGAGTCACAAGAAAATGTGTAATATATCTTTTTTTGGTAGTAAAACATAGTAATTTCTACAATTTGTCTTAATTATTATTATTTGTTTCTCGGGTTGACTCATTTTTAAATTTTTATTTTCTTTTCTGGATTGAATGATGAGACATTCAGATATTTAGTGAAACAGGATAAAACAACAAACGTGAATATGATTCGTGACACTAATTTTGCGAAAGAAATGGAGAATATCCTGTTTATTGAAAAAATTAACGAAACGCCTATTATCACTAACAAAAAACGCCCAAATATGAACGGTATATAATCAGACACCAGTCAAATAATATTTTCGAACTGTATAATGATATTAAATTAGTACAGTCAGTAAACTCAAGACGAAAATTCTTTTAAATTTTAACATAACAATAGTTTTCATTTGCAATGTGCAGTAAACTTGAATGAGCTCAAAAAAGAGGTGCGAATATAAAATTTTATACCAACAACCACTAAGGAAATTCTAAATGAAAGTATTTTATCTCACTAACCAGTTCAGCTAGCTATCGATCTACTTGAGTAAGCATATTGTTTCATGAAGCACTAACTCTAATTGGAAAGGAAAATATAGTGCAGGAAGAAGAGTTTCGCTAATGAAAATGCTTTTATTTAGATATAAAAGAAGCTAGTAGAAGATTAACATTCAGATAAGTTTCAAAATTGAATTCAACGAACAATTCTACTGACAACTATTATAACAAATATTGAACTCTTTTAGCCGTTACTATTTCTTGCTGATCATAATTGAAAAATGCTTTTATAAATTATCATGTTTTATCACCAGAAAAATTGAAATATTCACACATTTTTGAGAGCTTGTCCCAGGGAACAACGTGGTATCTATATTTTATAGTCTCATTATTTATAAACATATTTTACTTTAAATTTATTTTAATCTTATATCCATGATTGATCACTCTTTTTCCCTCAAAACCAAATTTTCAAAGGCAATCTTGGTGCGTAATGAATTGGAGGCGATCTGAGTAAACCTCGCTGCCTTTGGAGACGTAACCTCTTCTTGGTCTGGATTCCTGAACACTCGGATATCAGGGAAAATGAGGATGAAGAAATATTAGGAGAAAAAATGATTCTAGTCCCTTTTGTGGAAGTATAACTTCTCTGTGGCTCAAGGATAAATGTTAAAAAAGTTGAGGAAAAAAGGGGGATTCTGATTAGAAAATAGTAACTTGATAGATAGCCTCTGTCTCTAGATTCTTTGCCTATGGTGTTTCTTCGTACCATCTTATATAAAAATTATCCATCATTTCTTGATCAATCATTTCGTAGACCAGTCTCTGATGAGAGATTTTATCAAAGGCTTTGGATAGATTCACAAGTTTTACTAGAGTTGTGTATCTGCTATGCTTTACTTCAATTTATTCTCTATAATTTTTGCCAGTCGTGTTCCTGATCCGTGTCTTTGTCTAAAGCTGTGTTGTCTTCCGGTATTATTTCTCATTCTTTTGTGATTTTCTTTAGTCTCTCTAGCATTGTAATTTTTATCATCAGCAAACGAAGATGAATCTATTGGTTTTAAATGATAAACGATCACCTTTAGGAATGAAGTGAGGACGAATGTGTCTTTGGTGATCTGGAGAGATTGAAGCATAGAAGGTAGAGCCTTATTGATAAGGTAGAGGAGGTAAATGATCTTGCACTTGTTTCTAGAGGACGAAAGAGTTTAAAGGCCATAAAGTGTAGAGCACTGAAGCATTACTCTCACTGGTATGGTTACAATGACATTTTGTAAACAACAGAAAAATAAATTCACTGTGTACTCAACTTGAAAGACTACTATACTTACAGTTTCATAAACGAAAATTGAAGCCTCCTTTTTCCTAAAAAGTCCTTTCGATGATAAAACGTGTTTCATAAGCAAATTTTGAGGTTAAAGGGAACTTAAAAGCGTCCTTTATCTTAAAGTGAGAAAATCGGCCCTTTACGGCTGGAAAAGGATCCTTTAACGAGAAGCTCGACACTGCGCAGGTGCTCGGTAAACACAAAAACAGTGGACATAACCTTCTTCTGTCACATTTGCCCATTTGGTTTGATTTTAGCGTACTACGAAATATGTTGCACCAAATGTTGAATGCTGATTCAAGCTCTAGTTCTTCATCAGATGATGAAGAAATAATTGCAAGAAGATCAAAAATTTACAGAAGAGGGAACATCATTTTTCCACGTTAGATGATCTAGATTTCTTCGATCGTTTTCGCCTAACAAAGCCAACTCTTTTATCTTTGCTTCAAAGAATTGCACATCAATTGTACTTCCCATCTAACAGGTAAACAAATTTCGATTTATTATTTTGTTGATATAATTTTCGGTATACCAAATCATTAAATTGACAATTTTCAGTGACAGCTGTATTGAACCGATGAAACATCTACTTTTGACATTGAGATTCTATGGCACTGAAAATATGCTGACAACAAAAAGCATTTCATGGGAATTTCTAAACCTTCTTCTCCTAGAATTATTCGAAGAGTTTCTTTTGCAATTGGATACCCGTGTCCCCAATATATAAAGATGTGTGAAGGTGATCATGAAATGTAAGCAGCAGAAAAGTTTTATGCAATTGCTAGTTTTCCACGTGTCATTGGTGCTATAAATTGCACATTAATTAAAATCACTTCTCCGGGTGGTGATGATGCAGAGATCTTTCGATGTCGAAAACATTATTTTGCCCTTAAAGTTCAAACCGTGTGTGATTCAGACTTGAGAATCAGAAATATTGTAGCTAGATGACATGGCTCAACACATGATCAAACCATCTTTAATAACAGTGTCTTCAAGAGACAATTTGAGAGTGGTAAATTTGGACCGTATTTGTTACTTGGTAAAAGTGGTTATAGTTTGCAGACTTATCTTATGACAAAGTTACCCGAAGCTATAAATGCAGCTGAAAATTTATATAAGGAGTCAATAATACGAACAAGAAGTGTAGTGGAGAGAAAGTATGGAGTTTGGAAACATCGTTTTCCTATACTTTCTAAAGGAATGAGATATGAACGAAATATTTCCAAATAAAAGATTGCATGATGTGCAGGAGGAAGAGGACTTTCGAACAAATTCAACTAATGTTAATGGAGTTCGTCAAGTAAGACACTCGATTATTAATGAACATTTTGCTAATTTACAATTTATATTTGTGTGATAATTGAAAATAAATTTGCTTGTCTTTTGTGAAACTATTCTTCATATTCAATTTGTGCCTTCAACATGACAAGATATCATATAATTCTCAATATAAGAAAAATAAATGTTAACTTCCGCTATTTTATTGATTTACACGACAATTGTTTCGTCATACCATGATTTCATCAGATGAGTATTTGAACAAATCAATAAAATAGCGGAAGTTAACATTTGTTTTTCTTATATTGAAGATGAATTTCCGTAAAGACCGAGACAATCAAAAATATAATTCTCATATGATTTTACTTAAGGTGTGTATTTAATTTTATGCAGCTCGTCAAATGAGACAGTTGATTATTAATGAAAATTTTGCTACTTTATAATTTATATTTGTATGATAATTGAAAATAAATTTTTTTGTCGCTTGTGAAACTGTTCTTCATATTTTATGTAATTTTCATAAGATTTTACGAGGTATGTATTTAGATAGGTTTCTATGTTTGTATTTCTGATTCATTGTTTTACTTTAGGTGACATCTGAAAAAGGTTCAAGTGAGAATAAAGAAATAAAATTATTATAATATATGTTACTGAACTTTCTGTTTTTAATTCAAATTTGAAAGGATTTCATAGTTTGCAGCAATGCTGATTCTTATAATTCTAATACCGCTTTTCCCAGAAAGTGCATTCAAAATAAAAAAAAGATTTAATTATTATTTAATTTGTTTTCATCTCCATAATTTGCAAATATAATAATATTTCAAGCTTCAAATGTTCCTCTTCTTTTCTTCTATTCTCTTCCGTGATAGCCACTATCTGAGCTTCTACTAGATCTGTTTTTTTTATAATACATCTCGTTCGCTTCAGCAAGTGGTTTCGTAAAAGTTTGGCTCAACTGTTTGGAAATTGGTTCCCTCAGTTTCAATGGAGCCCCACCACCAGTCCCTTTAATATGACTGCGTTGAGCAGCTACCACCTTTCTAATTTTAGTTTTTATATTATCACATTTGGATTTGAGCTGGTCCCCATTTCTCCAATGGAGAGCTGTTGCATTGAAAGTAGTTGCTATTCTCTGCCCGACTTTATCCTATAACATTAAAATTCTCTTTTTCAATCAATTCCTAGAGACCTAGTTACTCCTCAGGTTTTAAAGTAATACTTTTTTCCCTTTTCTTCCATATTGATTCATATAACTGACGTTTACTAAAAAATAGCAATTCGCACATAATAATGATATAAATTCCAATATACTATCTTCTGCACATAACCATGTTTATGCAAAGACTGATTTATGCTTCTATTCTTTTTCTTTTTACATGTTCCGACGCATAACTCCCAATTTTTACAGAAAATCACCAACTATATTCGTAAAATCATTAGTTTTCAGCATAACCAACAGTCGGAAACATATGACAGGCGCATTAAAGGAAGCTTTAAGTAAAGGACGGTCGATGTGCGTTTATTAAACTGATGGTCCCATTTAAAGGATCCTTTTTCATAGAAGAACTTTATCATAAGGGAGCCTTTTGATGTTGTTTATGAAACTTGTCGTTAGTGCCTCGTAACTCTGTTGTAATTCAAAAAGGTTTGACATTTCGTTGCGCAATTCACTGTGACTTCAGTTTTAAGGATTCCTTATAACATTTGTTGATTCGTCTAGCAAATGACTTTTCTGTGACTCAAAAAAATACTTGACATTACATTTTGCAATTTCAGAAACATGTTATTTATCTTTGACAAAATTAATTTTGATTTTACATCATACTAATGGAGCACATTCAAATTTCATCCTGAGGTATTAACCTTCTTCCTGCAAGGCGGAAGAGAGAAGTCTGGATATAAGACATAATGTAGGTAGTTTTGCTTTTTTTACTCTCTCTTGTCAAGAGGACAAAAAATTGGCTATATTTGCTGCTTCATCAGCTCTATTGTCATTCGACTAAAATGTCTGCATTTCATTTCGAAATTTACTTTTACCCCACTTTCAAAGGTTTGTCATTATGTTTGCTCCATCACCAAGACAATTACTTTGTTCTGGCTCAACGAAAATTTAGTTTCTCAATTCCATATCATATATCATTTATCCTTGACAAAACAAATTAATCTTAATCATTCTGACCCTTTGCGTCAGCAAAAGAGGGAGATCCAGATAGAGGACGTAACGTTGGCTTTAGATTCATTACTTCCTGTTGATGTTGTGGAGAAGCTGAAAATATAATAATTCAGAGATCGAGAAAGCTATTGCCATTTTTTGATTGGTACGATTTTTAGATCAAAACCTTGCAACAAGAGAGCCCCCATCTCAGAACTACCAAGCTGAATCAATGGGTAATGACATGTTTTAGTGAAATGGCTTCCACAGTAAGACCAGAGAAGTAGAATTTCAGATAGAAGACGCAACGGTAGAATTAGAATTGTTGTTGCGCACTTTCATGTCCAAAGGACGAAGGAATACGGTGGATATATTCAACATAACAATATATTTACAGTGGCCTAAATTTGAAAGGGTTCGTTGTTGTATTTGCTGCTTCTTCAAGCAGATAAATCTGTCGTGACTCAACTGAAAATATCTTACATTTCGTTTCGCATTTCCAGGAATATGCCATTCATCCTTGACAAAATAAATTCATTTCATTCTGCATTATGTTGGGAAGCGCATTCATATTTAATCCTGTGCAATTGTGCCTTTCAATAAGAGACTCAAATAGAGAACGTAACGGTAGTTTAAGGGTTTTTTATTACGCCCTCTTGTATCAAAAAGAAGGAATATTTCCCCGGTTATTTTCAACACCACAATACATTCACTGTAACCTGATTTTTAAAGGTCTCGTTGTTGTGATTTGCCAGGCAAAAAACTTTGTTGTATTTCTGTAGAAGTTGTTTGATATCTCATTTTTCAATTCTAGGAATATACCTTCCATTTATCATCGTTCTACGTTATCTTAGGAAAGCGTATTCATCTCTTATTCTGATATCTGAAATCGTCATTAATTTGTGGATTTCTTCATGGAAGGTATCAAATTGAAGCCTCCACTCCATGTCGATATTTCTTTAATGTGAATTTGTATGGCGAATGCATTTTTTCTTTGAGATCGGAGAGTTGGAAGTTCAAAGAGAGGACTATAGTAAGGTTAAGGGGTTTTTGTTAGGCCCTTTGATGCCACGAGATTGAAAGCATCTTGAGCAACGACATCGTTGTAATCTCCGTAGTTCTTTCGGGAATGTGTAGAACTGGCCCTACCACCTCGATTCCTAAGACTGACATGTCTTGACGTGAATCTGTGTGGCAAAAAATGTTTGTATATTCAATTTCTTTATCTTGAGCTCCTAATGATGATTATTTTTTCAGATATCACGCCACTGAGAATGCATTTCAATCATTGGTTTTCTCATATCAAATGTAACAACAATACGAAATTTTCGCGGCACACGTTCCGGCTTTGAATCCGGAGCTTATGCCAGCTTCAAGAGGCGCAATGTTTTCATCAGTCGCAGATTAATTTAAGGAGATACAGGAATTTTATATTTAATTGAAGCAATATATATCGAATATAGAAATAACAACTAAAGGTCTGTTTCATTGGAGATTTTGAATCAACCAATGATTTGGGCCGATGCTTGGTAGAAATGTCTTTATAATTGACATAATAAATGTAGACAATGTCTTTTTACTGTTTCCATTTGATGTTGACTTACGTGTGTTCTTCATCAGAGTTTAAGATATACAGTATGGATTATTGTATTTATTTCGAGACGAACAATACGATCAATATATCAAAAAAACATTATAAGAACAATAGAATAATAAAAAGAGAGGATTTTTCTTGATGAAAGGATTATTACAAAATTTTAAATATGATACAGATTTATTCTGTTAACCTCCTACAAATTTTAATTCAAAAACTTTCAGAATTAGATTGAATAAATATCTTAGAAAATACTGTTTCAATTTGGTAGACATATAGAATTAACACTTATTACACAATAACAAAAGGGAATAAAAGAATTCAAAAAAACATAAATCATTAATTAAAATTACTAAATAAATACTTGAAGGGTACAAAATTTTGTTTCGTACCTTGTTTTATGAAAAACAATTTTGTTTCGTACCTTGTTTCCAAAAATGCAAAACATAACTTCAAGAACTTCTTCGAAAACAACTTGCTGAAAATAAGTGCCTTCAAAAAAATTCCTGAAACATGCAGAACATCTTCAAAATACAATTTGGAATTCTCACGACGGAAACTATTCAGCCCTAATTCACATTTAAAAAATAAAAAAAATTAACAAAAAATATCTTACCAGACAAACTTAATATATTTATCTGATCAAACACTAGAATGAACTGAACTTCTAAAAAGCCTAAGTATTCTATGTTCTTCACAGAAATAACACAAAGCTGGCAAGGTATTTTATGGACTCCTTTATATAATATAAGTTATAAGTGTAAACCAAAATACATAATTATTATATTTACAATAAAATAATGAAAAGATATTTTTTTTTGATAAAAGGATTATTACAAAATTTTAAATATGATAAAGATTTATTCTGTTAACCTCCTACAAATTTTGATTAAAAAACTTTCAGAATTAGATTGAATAAATATCTTAGAAAATACTGTTTCAATTTAGTAGACATATAGAATTAACACTTATTACACAGTACCAAAAGGGAATAAAAGAATTCAAAAAAATATAAATTATTAATTAAAATTATTAAATAAATACTTGAAGGGTACAAAATTTTGTTTCGTACCTTGTTTTATGAAAAACAAATTCCTTTCCAAAAATGCAAAACATAACTTCTAGAGCTTCTTCAAAAACAACTTGCTGAAAATAAGTGCCTTCAAAAAAATTCCTGAAACATGCAGAACATCTTCAAAAAACAATTTGGAATTCTCACGACGGGAACTAATCAGCCCTAATTCACATTTAAAAAATAAAAAAATTAACAAAAAATATCTTACCAGACAAACTTGATGTATTTATCTGATCAAACACTAGAATGAATTGAACTTTTAAAAAGCCTAAGTATTCTATGTTCGTCACAGAAATAACACAAAGCTTGCAAGGTATTTTATGGACTCCTTTATATAATATAAGTTATAAGTGTAAACCAAAATACATAATTATTATATTTACAATAAAATAATGAAAAGATATTTTTTTTGATAGAAGGAATATTACATAATTTTAAATATGATAAAGATTTATTCTGTTAACCTCCTACAAATTTTGATTAAAAAACTTTCAGAATAAGATTGAATAAATATCTTAGAAAATACTATAAGAAGGAACGGTTTTTTACTTGATAGAAGGATTATTACAAAATTTGAAAATCAAAACAGATTTAATCTGTTGTCTTCTACAATTTTAATTTCAAAAAATTCGTTGAAGAAACTTTAAGAATTAAATTAATGTCTTTATAAGCACTGCTCATATTTAATAGACGTCAAAATTCGTCATACAATATCAAACGGAATTAAGAAAAACCAACGAATATAAACTGTCAATTGAAATTAAAATATAAATAAGCAAACATTTTTTGTTTCGTTCCAGGCATGCGTAATGAACTCTTCAGACAAACTTACGAAGCCCTGTTTTGATTTTCAAATTTTGTAATAATCCTTCTATCAAGTAAAAAACCGTTCCTTCTTATTTTATTTTATATATAATATATAATTATATTAGGTTTTTTAAATAAAGAAATTCATTATACAGTGTTGAATGGTTTTAACTGAGGCCAAGTGCCTTATAAGCTTTGTATGATTTTCTGTGAACATGGAACATAAGTACCTTGGATATAAAGGTGTTTACTTATATGTCTGTTGAGGACCGTGTATTCCTAAGATGTCACTGAGTAAGTCTATACATTGTTTAATTGATTTTATTATTTTTTATATGTGAAGTTGAACTGATCTTATCTTAACTTTAATTATTTCTTGAGGATGTGCTACATGTTTTGAGATTTTTTGAAGTAATTTATTTAAATATATTGAATATTTCAAATAAATTAGTTTTTGAGAAGTTCTTGAAATTATGTTTTATAGTTTTGAGAAAGAGTTATTTTTCATTAATATGGGATCAGAAAACAATACATTTTGTAACAAACAGGGCTTCGTAAGTTTGTCTGAAGAGTTCATTACGCATGCCTGGAACGAAACAAAAAATGTTTGCTTATTTATATTTTAATTTCAATTGACAGTTTATATTCGTTGGTTTTTCTTAATTCCGTTTGATATTGTATGATGAATTTTGACGTCTATTAAATATGAGCAGTGCTTATAAAGACATTAATTTAATTCTTAAAGTTTCTTGAACGAATTTTTTGAAATTAAAATTGTAGAAGACAACAGATTAAATCTGTTTTGATTTTCAAATTTTAGAAAATACTGTTTCAATTTAGTAGATATATAGAATTAACACTTATTACACAGTACCAAAAGGGAATAAAAGAATTCAAAAAAATATAAATTATTAATTAAAATTACTAAATAAATACTTGAAGGATACAAAATTTTGTTTCTTACCTTGTTTTATGAAAACCAAATTCCTTTCCAAAACTGCAAAACATAACTTTAAGAACTTCTTCAAAAACAACCTGCTGAAAATAAGAGCCTTCAAAAAAATTCCTGAAACATGCAGAACATCTTTAAAAAACAATTTAGAATTCTCACGATGGAAACTAATCAGCCCTAATTCACATTTAAAAAATAAAAAAAATTAACAAAAAAAATCTTACCGGACAAACTTAATGCATTTATCTGATCAAACACTAGAATGAATTGGACTTTTGAAAAGCCTAAGTATTCTATGTTCGTCACAGAAATAACACAAAGCTTGCAAGGTATTTTATGGACTACTTTATAACCAAATGTTAATATGTTATAAGTGTAAACCAAAATATATAATTATTATATATACAATAAATTAATAAAATGATGTTTTTCCTTGATAGAATACAGATTCATTATGTTAACCTTTACTTTTGCGTATTTATAATATCGGGTGTTTTTTTTAGAGTGATAAAACTTTTGATAGGAATAACTGTGATTTGACAGAAGGTAGAAGCCATGTTGTTTTGACATTTCTGTTCAGTAAGCATTGACAAGTTATCATGAAACGACTCGCGCCGCAACAACGTTTACAAATTGTTGAAATTTATTTTCAAAATCAGTGTTCTATTCGCCAAACTTATAGAGCACTTCGTGAAATTTATAGTTTACATAATCGTTCATTAGAGCAGCTTATTCTTCAAACTTTCGATAGGTTTCGGACAATATTTTCTCTACTCGATGCAACAACAACAACAAGACAAAGAACTGTACGTACAGAAGAAAATATCGCTGCTGTAAGTCATAGTGTTAAGTGGACTCTGTGCATCCACCACATGGAAAATTTTGCGTAAAGATCTTGGTCTACACTCAAACAAGATCCAACTGGTTCAAGAACTAAAGCCACTTCACAATAATAAGCGTCGTTTGTTTGCTGATTGGGCCCTAGAACAGCTTGAAGTTGATCCACTTTTTTATCGTAAAATTGTGTTTAGTGATGAAGCTCATTTCTGGTTGAACGGCTATGTAAACAAGCAAAAATGGCGTATATGGAGTGAAAACAATCCTCAAGAAGTTCTGAAGGTTCCATTACATCCTGAAAAACGCACTGTATGGTGTGCTTCACACGCTGGAGGTATCATCGCTCTATATTTCTTCAAAAACGATGCTGGAGCTAATGTTAAAGTAAATGGTGCTTGTTACAGATCGATGATCAAAGATTATTTGTTTCAAAATTTGAATGGTATCGACCCAGAAATATTTTGGTTCCAACAAGATGGTGCTACACCTCATGCTGCTACCGCAACAATTGATTTATTGAAAGAAAGATTTGGCGATAACATTATTTCAAGAAATGGTTCAATTAATAGGCCTCCAAGATCATGCGACATAACTCCACTGGATTTTCTTTGGGGGTTATGTCAAGTCATTGGTTTATGCTGATAAACCAGAACCAATAGACGCTTTGGAAGCCAACATAACTCGTGTTATTGATGAAATAAAGCCTGAATTACTCGAAAAAGTGGTCCAAAATTGGTCTGGTCGAATGGGATTCCTCAGAGCTAGTCGTGGTGGAGATATGCCAAAAATTATTTTTAAATCATGAATGTCATAACATTATCTTTCAAATAAAAAAAAATATTTGGCTTCAATCTTAATTTCAATGTGTTTTATTTCAATTTAAAGTTCTATCACTCTAAAAAAAACAGCTGATAGAATACGTAGGATTATTAAAAGTTCATTTCATTCTTGTGTTTGTTCAGACAAGTACATTCAGTTTGTCTGGTAAGATATTTTTTGTAAATTTTCTTTATTTTTTAAATGTGAAGTAGAGCTGATGAGTTGTCGTTGTGAGAATTTTAAATTGTTTTTTGAAGATGTTCTCCATGTTCCAGGAATTTTTTTGAAGGGATTTTGAGCAAGTTGTTTTTGAAGATGTTCTCGAAGTTATATTTTGCATTTTTGGAAAGGAATTTGGTTTTCATAAAACAAGGTACGAAGCGAAATTTTGTACCTCTCAAATATTCATTTAGTCATTTTAATTCATAATTTATATTTCGTTGAATTCTATCATTCACTTTTGGTACTGTGTAATAAGTGTTAATTCTATGTCTACTAAATTAAAACTAAGACATTTATTTTATTTAATTCTAAAAGTTTCTGAATAAAATTTTTTTTTCAAATTGGTATTCAATAATTCTTGATTGTTTCGGTCTCTACTTGACGGAAATTCATCGTAAATGATTTGAAGTAAAACAATTTATTTCCGCTTATTTTTATTTTTCAACGACAATTGTTTCGTCAATTACATATTGACTTCGTCAGGTGAGTATGGTAACTAACTACTTTTACAAAATATTTCTCCTTAAATACAAATTTCACTAAAAATACGTGATAAAATAAATCAAACTCCACGTATGCCAGACATCTACAAGAATCCGGACATGATTTTGACCATAACTTTGAAGTTCTCCATTTTGAAAACAAATGCAATAGATTGGACCTTTTAGAAGCAATGGAAATAAACCGGCATCATAAAATGAATATTTTGTTGAACGACCAAACAGATGTGAACCGTTCTCCGTTGTTGAACCTTTTTTAATAAATTCCTTGTAAACTTCATTTTATCACGTATTTTTAGTGAAACTTGTATTTAAGGAGAAAGATTTTGTAAAAGTAGTTAGTTACCATACTCACCTGACGAAGTCAATATGTAATTGACGAAACAATTGTCGTTGAAAAATAAAAATAAGCGGAAATAAAGTGTTTTACTTCAAATCATTTTTAATATTCAATAATATTGAATAGTCTAAGTAAGATAGTTTTAAGATGAAATTCTTAAGATTATGTTAGATATTTTTGAAAGATATTGGTTTTCATAATATTGATCAGCAGAAACAAAATTTTGTCTATTCAAAATATTCAATTTATAGGATTTTGGTTAATAATTTTTATTTATTGGATTTTGTTATACCATTCGGATGTCTTATAATGAATGTTTATTTCATATGTCAATTGATATAAGTGGTACTTATATGACATTATTTTAATTTATTTTCAGAAGTTATAATCATTAAATATAATTTTTTGGAATTGAATATGTAGAAGGCTAATATTAAAATATTTAAATAATTTTATATACCTTCTATCAAGAATTAACCTCTATTTATGTTATTTTATTCATAATGGATATTAAAAATATTATAGTTGAAACAATAAAACCTGCGGTAGAAATTATTCAGGTTATATTCGATATAGCATTACTCGATCAATGAAAATGATTTCTCGGAATTTACGAATTTACTTATTCTAGGGAATTCTGCTAAAATATCTTTCAAAATCTAGAGAAAACTATTCCAAACCATTAAATTATATTCATTGAGCTAGTTACCAAACTTTAGAACATTCTCACAATCATATTGCTTCTGGCAATCGGTAGAGCTTTTTCCCTCAAATTTTTGCAGTTTCCTCTGAATAAGATCTGTACCGTTGAAAAAACATCTGTAATATTTTGCGTCATAATAGAGATATCGAAGGCCAATGAAAATATGCGGGGTGATCCATCCCAATTGTTGGATAATTTTTTTTGGGAACAGCCTGTATATTAGTAAATAATTTCCTGAGATGCACAAATGAAAGTACTGCTTTCGAACGAAATTTCTAGATGTCTGATTCAGCAGCTGTGGAAGCGCAACGCATTAGTGCACGACCTGTATAATCCACATAACAGGTGGAAATTTCAAAATTCTATTATCTGTTGAAATTCGAGTAGGTGTTATTAGGAGTACAAATAAGTTTCCGCCGTTTTTTAACACAAATTAAATATTCATTATAGAAGAACGATGTGAGACTGCTTGCTGAGTGACTTCTAATGTTAGAGCAAGTTCTTTTTGTGTTTGAGATGAATCTTCCTCTAATAATTCCTCCATCCTCGTAAATTTTTGGCCTTCCACTGCGATCTTTGTCTTCTACGTCGAAATCACCGTTTTTAAACTTTTGAAACCACTCTCGACACGTTCTCCCACTCAAAGCACCCTCACCATATGCTTCTACGAGCAACTGATGCGCCTCAGCAGCAGATTTCTTTAAATTAAAGAAGTAAACTAATATTTCCCGCAAATGACATTTTCAACTTATAAAAATTATATTTTACCAATATAAAATCAATGATATTAATAGGTTATGTTGTTCTTGACTTTTAGACGATGACGGATTTAATCGGTGGATAAATTGGCGGTTCTTTGTGATCGACTAATGCAGGATGGAGCAGTGAAGACTGAAATTTTTCAAAAATTTATAAGATTGTCAATTTTCAGATTAAAAAATGTTTATTTATATTGTCGGGTACGTCTGTACGTAGCATTTACGAGATTCAATGGTGGAAAGAAAATATCTGACATATAGTGGCCACGATGAGCCATGCACAATCAAAAAATTAAGGGTCAATAACGCAAGTGTTGGAAACTACGCAACATGTGTTTCATGTAATTCTCTCGGATTTTCTTGCGCCCAATGACGGCAGTTCTGCTGGTTCACCATACCGTTCAGATGGAAATGAGGTTCATTAGATATGAAGACGCTAAAGATCTCATTTTGATCAAAGGGTACTACCATCTCACCCGCGAAAGTTAGTCATTGTTCGTATTCGCACGGCTGTTGAACAACTGCCAATTTGTGAGTATGGAAATGCAGGTCAAAGTGTGAACGCCTTATCGTCCGAGTACTGAAATGAAGTTCATCGGAATGGCTTCAAGCAGATGGACCTGGACTGCGCAGAGGACTTGTTCAACATTTTCTGGGGTTCGAGCCGTTCGTGAAGCCCTTGGGTGCTTTTTGTTCGTCAAAACACCCAACGAAGTACTATTCGTTCACTTTGATTCCGGTGAATGTTGACATGGCGACGGAATTCACGCTGAAGTGCCGTGATTGACTGTCATTTCGGATGAAGATTTCGTACGCGAATACACGGCATTCCAACAACTACAGTTCTATGGCTTTGATATATCGGGTGTTTTTTAAGAGTGATAGAACTTCAAATTGAAATAAAACACAATTTAAATTAAGATTGAAGCCATTTTTTTTTATTTGAAAGATAATTTTATGACATTTATGTTTTAAAAATAATTTCCGGCATATGTCCACCACGACTAGCTCTGAGGAAACGTATTCGACCAAAACAATTTTGGACCACTTTTTCGAGTAATTTAGGCCTTATTTAATCAATAACACGAATAATGTCGGCTTCCAAAGCGTCTATTGTTTCTGGTTTATTAGCATAAACCAATGACTTGACATAACCACAAAGAAAATAATCCAGTGGAGTTATGTCGCATGATCTTGGAGGCCAATTAATTGGATCATTTCTCGAAAAAATGTTATTGCCAAATCTTTCTTTCAATAAATCATGTTACGGCAGCAGCATGAGCTGTAGCACAATCTTGTTGGAACCAAAACACTTCTGGTTCGATACCCTTCAAATTTTGAAACAAATAATTATTGATCATCGATTTGTAACTGAGTCGATACCATTCAAATTTTGAAATAAGTAATCATTGATCATTGACCTCTAACGAGCACCATTCACTGTAACATTAGCTCCAGCATCGTTTTGAAAGAAATATGGACCGATGATGCCTCCAGCGTGTAGAGTACACCACACAATGTATTTTTCAGGATGCAATTGAACCTACAGAACTTCTTGAGAATTGTTTTCACTCCATATACGGCAATTTTGCCTGTTTACATAGCCGTTCAACCAGAAATGAGCTTCATCACTAAACACAATTTAACGATAAAAAAGTGGATCAACTTCAAGCTTTTCTAGGGCCCAATCAGCAAACAAACGATGCTTATTTTGGCTTTAGTTCTTGAACCAGTTGGATCTTGTATGGGTGTAGGACCAAGATCTTCACACAAATTTTCCATGTGGTGGATGCACAGAAATGTAGTGAATGTCGACGAATAGACAAATCTGGATCATCATTAACACTATGACTTACAGCAGCGATATTTTCTTCTGTACGTACAGTTCTTTGTCTTGTTGTTGTTGCATCGACAAGAGAAAATGTTGTCCGAAATCTATCGATAGTTCGACGAATAAGCTGATGAACGATTATGTAAACCATAAATTTAACGAAGTGCTCTATATGTTTGGCGAATAGAACACTGATTCTGAAAATAAATTTCAACAATTGTAAACGTTGTTGCGTCGAAAGTCTTTCCATGAAAATTTGTCAATGCTTACTGAACATAAATGTCAAAACAACATGGCTTCTACCTTCTGTCAAATCACAGTTATCCCTATCGAAAGTTCTATCACTTTAAAAAAACACCTGATATTATAAATACGCAAAAGTATCTATAGAAAATATGGAATATGGACAGAAATTGAATAACATATTTAGCCGATACAGCTGTTTCATATAAACATTATGAATGAGAACTTATAAATCCAAAAATGCTCTCTACAAAGTTAGAGATATAGCATATTGTTCAGAACAGCGTTTGAACCTTTTGTTCATCATCAGTCAATTTTTTTGAATGTTAAATGAGAACAATCAATGAAATATATGACATAACTTATTTTCATATCTGGAAGCTAAAGTTTTAAATTTCTGTGATTGGATATAGAATTGATAAATCTCTTGAGTTAACCTGAAATATTCTGTCTTGAGTTTTTACTTTCAGCTTCAAGATCTTATGAAAATAGGGTATGTGATATTTTATTGATTGTTTTTATCATTTAAACAAGTCGATTATTGATTATGGACGAGTTTCAAACGCTGTTCTAGAAAATGTGCTATATTTTTACCTTTATAAGAAGCATTTTATGGTATAGAATTTTTTATGTATAATATTCATATGAAACAGCTGTATAGATTAGGTATGTTGTTAATTCCTGTCCATTTTCCATATTTGTTATAGAATATTTTATATATTTAAGGGGTTGCATCATATGTGAGGTTTTTATATATATACTCAAATAGAAACATTATTTCTGAGAAATTTTGATTTATTATTTTTCCTTATTGAATTATTTAGAGGATTCATCCTTACCAAATGATTGAATTTTGTATAGTTCCAGGGAAAAGCGTAATATCGTTTCGCTTTAATGTCTCTAATTTCCTAATCTTCCGCCGAAAATGGTTTTAAACTTCTAGGTTGGATTAACTGATGAAGAATTCGAGGTCAAAAGTAATTTTGTCCGGGCGAACGTCCGTAAAAGTCTAAACATCCTAGGTGACTTCGTTAATGGATAAAATCGGTTCGGTAGTTTCGCAGTTATTCACGTTTCAAATTTTTTCATATTGTTCCCCATATTTTCGGAACCGCATATTCGATCGATCTGAAATTCAGCACTCAGTAGTAGAATAATAACGCGCGTGTCCGTGCAAAATTTCGTGAGGATCGTATGACCAGAAAATTGGAAAAATATATTTTGTGAGCAGATCAGCGTTGACCGTAACCTTGAATACTATATCTTTCGAACAGAAAGAAACTTTCGCCAAGGTTTGGAGCCTGAATCTCTCAGTTGAGTTTGTTACTGGGCAAAATCAGTCCAATGATTCCGCTGTTATTCACATTTCAAATTTTTTCACATTTGTCGAATTATAAATCCAATTGTTCCGAAATTTGTGGTTTAGAAGGATAAGGACGACGCATATTTGCCTGCAAAATTTCATGATGATCCTATGATTAGAAGATTCAAAACAAGGACAAAAATTTTGTGAGTGAAGCAGCGTTGAGCGCTAAACAACCCATAGAAAGAGTCTCAAGATTGAGTTTAAATTTCGCATTTAGATGTTAATTAACGGCTAGAAAGCTAATTCGAAATTTCTTGAAGACGAAAAAACATTTTGTGAGGACGTGGGTACAAAAGCTCCTGACTTCACGTCGGTGCTTTTCACCTTTTCCCATTTAATAAAATCCTTAAATATTTTTGAATAATTTTTTGGAAATTCTACCAGTTGTTCATTTGTTAACTTCTAGGCAATCACCATAAACTAACTTATAAACTGCTGAATTACCATCTTTCAATAAAATGCAATATTTGAATATCAAAACAGATTCAATTTGTTAGTCTCCTATAATTTTAACTTCCAAAAATTTTATTCAAAAACTTTTAGAATTAACTTAATGTCTTATAAGCACAGCTCATATTTAATAGACATATAAAATCAAATCTCCATATATATAATAATATCAAATGGAATAAATAACCCAAGAAATATAAATTGTCAATTGAAATTAATAAATAAATATTTGAAGGAGACAAAATTTTGTTTCTCATCTTACAATTATGAAAATTAAATCATTTTCAAAAATAGAAAACAATTTGAAGAACTACTCAAAAAATAATTTATTTGAAATATTCAATAATTTGAATATTTCTTTCCTCGCTTGAACTCTAAAATCCACGGTTTTCTATGTTCGTCACAAAAATCACAAAAAGCTTGTAAGGTCTTATTTGAACCACTTGATATTTATATAATGAGATTTTTCTACTTGATAGAAGGAATATTACAAAATTTGAATATCAAAACAAATTCAATCTGTTAGTCTACTATAATTTTAATGTCTAAAGAATTTGTTCAAAAACTTTTAGAATTAAATTAATTTAATTATATATATATATATATATATATATATATATATATATCTATAGTTTTTATGAATTTACTGAGGTTAGTAACAAATATATGTTTCCACTAGATTCAAAGAACATTTCGGCCATATTTGAAGATAATAAAGAATCAGCTGTCACAAATCATGTTCTGAATAGAATTCACTTAATTTCTAACAAGTCTGTGAAAATATTAGGAGTACAAATAAGTTTCCGCCGTTTTATTGTAGATGGCGCGGCACGGAGTTTCGGTTAGCTTTCGCAGATGATAACCGGCTTAAAAAATAGTTTGGACATTCAAGAACAACATAACCTATTAATATCATTGATTTTATATTGGTAAAATATAATTTTTATAAGTTGAAAATGTAAAAATTTGAGCCAAGCAAGCGTCATTTGCGGGAAATGTTAGTTTACTTCTTTAATTTAAAGAAATCTGCTGCGTATCAATTGCTCGTAGAAGCATATGGTGAGGGTGCTTTGAGTGAGAGAACGTGTCGAGAGTGCTTTCAAAAGTTTAAAAACGGTGATTTCGACGTAGAAGACAAAGATCGCAGTGGAAGGCCAAAAATTTACGAGGATGCAGAATTGGAGGAATTATTGGAGGGAGATTCATCTCGAACACAAAAAGAACTTGCTCTAACATTAGAAGTCACTTAGCAGGCAGTCTCACATCGTTTAAAATCATTAGGAATGATTCATAAACAAGGAAATTGGGTTCCGTACGAATTAAAGCCGAGATATATTGAACAATGCTCGTCGATATGTTGCGGCTTTCGTGAAAAAAAACTTGGAAACACTTGATTGGGAAGTGTTACCCCACCTGCCGTATTCACCAGACATTGCACCGTCCGATTATCACCTGTTCCGGTCCATGGCACATGCTCTGACGGCGCAGCGGTTCACATCTTATGAGGATACCAAAAATTGGGTTGATTCGTGGATAGCCTCAAAAAACAAGGAGATCTTCAGACGTGGAATGCTGCCTGAGAGATGGGAAAAAGTGGTTGCAAGTGATGGGCAATATTTTAAATAAATTTATATTACCGTTTTTCTATAATAAATATTTAATTTGTGTTAAAAAACGGCGGAAACTTATTTGTACTCCTAATAATTAAAAGTTCACAAAATTATATTTGAGAACTCTGAAGGACATAGGAATGTTTAAAACAAAAGATTATCTCCTAAATTATGATTTCACTCTTATTAAATATTATTTCATATTTTGAACAGCAACATCAACCAAAATATATATAGTTCATTAACTGAATTATAGTTTTGTAGAAAACAGAACATCTTTTTCGAAACGTGCGTCAGACCCTAAATGTATTTGTGGATAAAAGTGTAACTTCTCGCTGTGATATACAGGGTGTATATGAATAGTTGCGAAAAAATTTAGGTAGTGATTCCTTGTCAAAAATAGGGTGGGTCTTTCATATAAACTTTATTTTGTTGAGCTCCCTCTGCTCAATTACAGCCCCCTAAAGATGTATGTGACAAAAATCTCATATTGATAAGCCAGATCAAAAAATAATTGTAAATGAACTAAATCAATGTTAATCAAAACTTTTCAGTTGTAATAAAAAAATGACATCCGTTTACTAGATAAATTCTAGTACGGAAATAATTTCAGCCTCTACGCCTCACGCTATCATGTTGATAAATATTGTTTTTCTCAAAAACCCTGAATTTAAGCAAGAAATTACAAGAGACCTTATTTGTTAAGAATGGATCAAGCTATCCAAAATAATTTTTTTTGTAAAATAGGAATATGGAAAAAAGTTTCCTGTGAAAGAAGGTTTAGGGGTGGCTTTTTCTACTCCTTTCAATCATAGAGGAACACCAACAGAAATTAAAATGAAATAGAAAAAAGGCTTTTTACTTGATAGAAAACATATAACAAAATTTGAATATCAAAACAGATTTATTCTGTTGATTATGATATTTGGAAT
Organism: Megalocaria dilatata; assembly: GCA_034642435.1. Lineage (NCBI taxonomy): Eukaryota > Metazoa > Arthropoda > Insecta > Coleoptera > Coccinellidae > Megalocaria > Megalocaria dilatata. The sequence goes on from CM067863.1 coordinate 14,913,657, forward strand.
ATTATTTAGGGCCGATGAAGGGATTACCAGAACTATATAGTTTTTTAAAGATATAGTGCATGTTTTGAGAAATTTCTGAATTAACTTATTTGAATATTTAAATATATTGAATATTTCAAATAAATTATATTTTTGGAAAGGTCCTTAAGTTGTGTTCATGTTTTTGAAGGGCAATTGGTGTTCTTAATGGTAACATCAGAAACAAAAATTTTGTCTCCTTTAAATATTTATTTATTAATTTCAATTACTTTTTTATATCTGTTGGTTTTTTTATTCCATTTGACATTATATATTGAGTTTTGATTATATACGTCTATTAAATATAAGCGGTGCTCATTTTAGACATTAATTCAATTCTAAAAGTTTTTTGAAAAAAAATTTTTTTTCAAATTAAAATTGTAGAAGACTAACAGATTAAATCTGTTTTGATATTCAAACCACCAGAAATTTTTATAAGTGCTTTCTCGCACGCATGAAGTGTCTGTTCAATTTTATTCTGGTCAGTTTGTTGGTTTTCATGAAAAAAATTAAAAACTGTTTGTCGGGTGCCATCTTTAGGGGGCTGTAACTAAGCAAGTTTATATGAAAGATCCACCCTATTTTTCGACAAGGAATCACCCCCTAAATTTTTTTGCAACTATTCATATACACCCTGTATTTTCCGGTCCACAGTAGAGTTAATAGGGTTATGATAGATTCATGACACTAAAAAATCATGTTTCATCTGCAGATATCACCATCATAATGAATATATTTTTGAATATCTTAAATATCGAACAGATTAATTCTGCTTACCTCGCTAGAAATTTTAATTTCATAAAAAGTTTTCTCAAAAACTTTTTGAAATTAAATGATGCCTCAGAAATATGTTTCAATTCTATAGGTCTACTAAAATTGAAACTGTGTTTTCTAAGGCCTTTATTTAACTTAATTTTGAGAAATTTTTAAGAAAAAATCCAATAAAAGTAAAATTTTTAGCGAGGTTAGCGGAATTAATCTATTTGATATTTGAGATATTGAAAAAGTCTTATATCAAGTGAAAACCGCCTTTTATTATTTTATTTTATATTTCTGAATACCAAGCTCATCCATATAAAGTACGAGAATTACTTATGAGTTTAGTACACATACAATTGCTGAATTTCAGTTTCGGAATTTACTGAGAGTAAATCTAAAATGTAGTTGTATGAAGAAGAGAAAAAAACCATCTTATGGAATTTTATGCGTTTTGCGCTTTTGCTATCTCAGACGAAAAAGTGAAAATTTTAGGGAGGGTTATTTTTCTTTGTTGCAAATTTGTTAGTGAAAATTAAACCATGAAATCAAACACGTATGTTGCAGTACATTCAATTTTTATTGATCATTCAGTAGATAGCTATATCCAGTGAAAAGAGCGCCCAATGATTTCCTGCAGTCTTCTGGAGGGGATGCTGGTATAGTTCAGTCAACCACCGATAGATGTCTATAGCTGTTCACAAGTGGGAGATTTAGTATCGTGATTTTTCCCCATCATTTTCTCAAGTCAGATATATATATTTCGCTCAATTTCCACCTATCTGATTATCTATTCGATAAATTACTTATCACAGATATTGTATTTGGTGCGATGTAATATACACACTTCGTCAAAAGTCCCCCTAGGTTTCTCAAAAAATAAACAATCTATAATCTGGAAATGAGATGAATATTTTTCCCTACTTCAACTGCAATATATTTGATAGAAAATATTTCTCTGTTACTCTTTGCTTTATACAGGATGATACAAAAAAGGAAAAAATCAAAATTTATCGATTATTTAGTTTTGGTTAATTATAGTTATTCCACGACTGAATCCAAATTGAATAGTCCGTATTACCACCTGTTCTTTCCATCAACTGCCCAATACGCCTAGGCATCCCTCGAATCAAGTCATTTATGAAATTTTCAGGCATATCGTTCCATTCTAACTGAAGTGCTAAACTCAATTCCTGAAAAGTTGAAGGTGGGTTTCAGCGATTGGATATTGCTCTCCCTAAGTAATCCCATACGTGCTCAATTGGATTAATGTCTGGTGAGATTGCTGGCCAGTTCATTCTCTGGATGTTCTTCTTCTTCTTCTTCCTGCGTACATATAGGCACAATACCTGTTCTTCATCGCAACTCGCTTCATTTAGGTATACCATCCATCCATCGTTTTCGAGGTCTCCCTGGGCTTCGTTTTCCCAATGGTGACTTATCCCTAGCGATCTTCACGATTCGGTCCCCTGTCATTCGTGTTATATGATCATTCCACTGAATTTTTCTGTCCAATACCCAAGCATTGATGTTGTCGATTTGGCATGTTCTTCTGAGGGCTTCACTTCTCTGCCTATCCCATAGAGATTTTCCAGTTATTCTCCGGCCTATTTTCATTTCCGCTGCCTCCATCATCTGGCGAGTTTTAGATGTCTCGGGTCTTGTTTCCGCCGCATATGTTAGTATGGGTCTTATAGTGGCCTTGTAAATACGGCTTTTTGTGTCTATCCTGAGATGTTTGTTGCGAAATATGATGTCATTAAGTTGTGCAGCAGCTCTTGTTGCCTTAACCACTTGTGATCTTACTTCCGTTTCTATTTCGCCAAAACTGGAAATTTCTATGCCTAAGTAATTAAACTTCATCACTTGTTGTATAATGCTCTCATCAACAACCATTTTACATCTAGATATTGTTCTCTTGAAAAATGTTTTGAACCCTTCGTATGCGGTGTGGTGGGGCGTTATCATCCTGATAAATGAAATTATCCCCAAATTCGTTGCGCAGAGGAACAATGATTGGTTCAATGATGTTTTCTACTTAGATGGCACCAGTCATTGTTCGTTCAAAGATAATAAGAGGGGTACGGTGACCGAACATTATACCTCCCCAGCACATTATAGATCCGCCTTGAAAGGGCACAACTTTCCGGGCGAAATTGAGTCGCTCTAGTCTGCCTGGACCTCTCCAAACCCTCTCTTGTCGACTATCACTTTGTAAACCGAATCGTGACTCGTTCGAAAAAGGTACGTTGCGCCATTGTGGTAAAAGCCAGTCTTGGTGCTGCCCATTGCCGACGGGTAGCTCTATGTTCAGGTGATAGCCGAGGTACTCTTGAAGGTCTTCTTGACCTTAAATTTGAGGACTGCAATCGTCTCCTTATGGTACTGGTTGAGACTACCCGTCCATAGGTCCTCAAAAAATGACTTCGAAGGGATGTTACAGATACCGTTCGATTCCTTCGAGTAAAACTTTGCGATATAATGGTCTTTCCTTGCAGATGTTACTCTGGATCGACCAGGCAACGCTGCCGATTTCCAGGAAAAGGGCCACTATGCGCCTTTCTGAAGTCCGTGAAATATTTAAAAGTTGCGCAATCTGGTAGTTCGACAAAGCTTCTTGATGTAGGGCTACTATTCTTGCCTGGTCAAACTGAGAAATTGGATATCCCGGTATTTTCCAATATTACAACTATCGTTATTCCCTGAAAACTGATTAACTTCGAATACACCTGTATTCTCCCGAACAAGAAACAATTTTTGCTGGTTTATTGTTTTTATTTGAGGGATAAGATACATGTTACATTCAACAAGTTGAGAGTTGATCTGAGGGGGGGGGGCAGACTTTTGACGATGTGTGTATTTCAATTGCTTACTTTGATTTAAATTTTTGTCTGAAGATATACGTCTATAGTTTTTTTTTTAATTTCAAATAAATATTTGTACGCCTTTTCTAGGAAATATCTTGTTAAATAAATGTCTGTTATTTTCGAATTTCGAGCCTTAATTAGATTCAAACGACTAGGTTGGACTCGCTGATGAAGAATTCGAGGTCACAAGTAATTCTGCCTACTGGTCCAGTCGTAAACACTCTAATCTTAGACGTAGAGCTAGAGACTTCAAACTAGATAGTTTTGTGGTCTAAACCCCTCGGTGGAGTTCGTTAATGGGCGAAATCGATCCAATGAATTCGCAGTTATTCACCTTTAAAGTTTTATTTTATTTTTATCAATATCTTCCAAACTACAATTTCAGTCGATTTGAAATTTGGTATTTAGGAGCAGAATATTGTGAGTACACATTAATTCGGTTCAGAATTGCATATTTTTCAACAAATTACTAATTAATTAACAAATTAATCAAAATATTGTCAATCACTGTTTACTATTCTTCCCCACCTCTCAGGCAATTTCCGAATCCCGTCTCGAAAAATCTTCTTTTCTTTTGAGGCGATCCAATTTTGAAGCCAATTTTCGATTTATTGAATTGAATCAGTCCTTACTTGGTGAAAATCCATATTCAATAATATTTAAATAAGGTTATTCTGAATTTCCCAAATTTTTATTGTTATGTTTACAACAATCGTTTCGCTATCACAGTAGCATCATCAGGCAAGATTACATTTTGAATTACTAAGCTTGTTTCCGAAATCCGTTGGTATTTATATTACAGTAACTACAATAAATTTTTATTGAGCACTAAAACCCAAAAAAGGGTCTCTGCAAATTTCAGCTTATCTGAATATATTTAACAGAGGTGAGTTATTTGAATCTATTTGTTCGTTAAGTAATATTCCAATTTTATTATGTTTATTTATCTCTAGGGATTCTAACAGATTCAAGGCATAACTTTTGCTTTCTGTATGTAGAATTTCAAAGTTATGGTTAAAAGTGTGTCCTGTTTCTAACAAATAGTTGGAATATGTAGTTACTTTTATTATTGAGGAAACTCTTCAAATGTTCACAAATTCTATGACAGAAAGTTCTTCCAGTCTGTCCTATGTAAACTTTAGGGCAATCACCGCAGTTTAACTTATAAACCCCCGATTTATCATCTTTATGTGTAGAGTCTTTATTATTTTTAATAAATTTACTCAAGTTTGAATGGGTTTTAAGTGAAGGTACAGACAGACTTTTGAAAAAATTCTTTTTATTCATCAATGAAATACATCCTTCAATTAAATTCACTATGGAAACCCAACATAATAATTTTATTAATTTTCTTGATTTAACTGTTACTCGAATAAATCATTCACATGATTTTTCAATATTTCACAAACCAACCTATACGGATTCTATTATACACAATAAATCAAATCATCCTTTAAATCAAAAATTATCAGCATTTAATTGTATGATCCATAGATAAGTTAATATTTCCATGAATCGAGAAAATTATATTTCAGAACTTAACATAATTAAACAAATAGCTATTAATAATGACTATGATCCTAAGTTGATAGACAAATTGTTGATGAATAAAAATAATAAAATAGCTTTAATTATGGTGTTTCCTAATATAAAAGGAAATTTTAAATACATTTCCTTGAAATACACTAAAGGTATTTCTGAGAAAATGCCTACATACCTCAAAAATAATTATAAATTGAGAACTTCATTTAGAGCCAATTCAAACTTGAGTAAATTCATTAAAAATAATAAAGACTGTACACATAAAGATGATAAATCGGGGGTTTATAAGTTAACCTGCGGTGATTGCCCTAAAGTTTACATAGGACAGACTGGAAGAACTTTCCGTCATAGAATTTGTGAACATTTGAAGAGTTTCCTCAAAAATAAAAGTAATTCTACATATTCCAACCATTTGTTAGAAACAGGACATACTTTTAACAATAACTTTGAAATTCTACATATAGAAAGCAAAAGTTATGCCTTGAATCTGTTAGAATCCCTAGAGATAAATAAACATAATAAAATTGGAATATTACTTAACGAACAAATAGATTTAAATAACTCACCTCTGTTAAATATATTCAGATGAGCTGGAATTTGCAGAGACCCTTTTTGGGTTCAAGTGCTCAATAAAAATTTATTGTACTTACTGTAATATAAATAGCAAGGGATTTCGGAAACAAGCTTAGCTATTCAAAATGCAATCTTGCCTGATGATGCTACTGTGATAGCGAAACGATTGTTGTAAACATAACAATAAAAATTTGTGAAAATCAGAATAACCTTATTTAAATATTATTCAATTTTCGATTTATTTTTAAGAAGTGGAGCGGTGACCTGCCAAATTGTGACACATCCTTCGAAAGAACCAGTAGTCAGAAGATACAATGTCTGGAGAAGACAGCGGGTGTGGCAAGATATCGCATTTGATCCTTTCCAAAAATTTTTTGACAACTTTTGTGACGTGTTGCTTACAGGAAAATGATCGGCTTTCCAGATCTCTTGGTTAATATTCATAAAGAACTCAATTGCCTTGCTTTCGAATCAGGCGCATAGATTTCAAACGTACAGACACTGCTTGTTGGGTGACCTCCAACTTAAAGGGTCTTTTATTAATAGTGCTGCATTTTGTTATGCAAATAAAACACATTATTCATATGAAAATTATTGAAATTTTTATTTCATTATAAAGAACAATGGATACACTTAGTTATGAAAAAAAACATCATTTAAATGTCGACCACGGCAACGCTGGCAGGAACGAAGTCATTGAACCCAATTTTCCATGACTCTCTCATACAAATCAGGACGTTAGCAATTACTCGTGCAATATTGATCTGTAAATCTTTTAAATTTGCTGGATGACTGCTGTAAACCCATAACTTAATGTAACTCCAAAGAAAGTAGTCCAATGGGGTTAAATCGCAGTAACGAGGCGGATAATTGGTCGGTCCAATTCTTGAAATAATCGAATCACCGAATTTTGTTTTCAATGAAGTCATTGTGTCATTGGCAGTATGACAAGTGGCACCGTCCTGTCAAAACCATATGTTCTGCAAATCGATACGAACCAATTCAGGCCATAAAAAATCAGTCAACATAGAACGATAACGATTTCTATTGACAGTTACCGCCTCATGAGTCTCGTAGGGAAAAAATAAGGTCCAATGACTCCTCCAGCATAAAATCCGCACCAAAGAGTAAGTTTATCAGAAGGTAATGGCAGCTCTTGATATTCGTCAGGTTTATCACCACTCCAGATACGGCAATTCTGTTTGTTAACGGTTACCCAGAAATTAGCCTCATCGCTGAAAATGTTTTTTTTATGAAACTCTGCATCATTTCCGATTTTTTCTAAACACTTATTACTGAATACACGACGCTTTAAATGATCTGTAGGTTGAAGCAATTTTATATGGATATAAACTAAGATCTTTCCATAAAATTCGTCACAAAGACGTCTGGGAGATGCCTAGTTCTTGTGAACGTCGAGAAATCGATAAATTTTGGTCTCCACGAACACTTTCACGTACGGCAGCAATATTCTCTTCACTTCTTGCATTTCTTTGTCTCACTGGCACTGAAACATCATGAAGTATAAAATTTGTTTTAAACTTCTTCACCAAACGTTCAACTGTTCTTTTATCGATCACAAATTGGAGTTAAAGCACGTAAAGTTAGAGTAATAGATCGAGATTTTTCTTAATAAATTTGGATTATTTGTAAACGTTGTTGGAGTGTGCACCTGTCCATGATCAAATAGTAGACATTGAAAAATACAACTGTTAATGTCACAAATAAAAAATGGCTGCCTTGCGTGAGTAATGTCAATTTAAATATGGGGCGTACTCTTTATGTGCAAACTCTTGCGTTAGACTAGGATCTTCAACAAGTAATGTCTGCAATTCATCGTTTTCAAATGTTTTTGGCTGTCCCGAGCGAGATCTATCTTCAACGCTGAAATCACCGCTCTTGAAGTGCCGAAACTTTTCTCTACATAACTCATTTGAAGCATTGTCAGAGTAACTTCCACAAACATACGATAAGCTTCAGTTGCACTTTTGTACTAATGATTACAAAAAATTGAAACTATCCGCAACTGCTGTTTAGTTATCAGAAAGTCTGATATTTTCAACAGCGCCACAAAAAACGTTTTGTATGAAACTGAAAACAATTCAAACTGGATGTTGTCGGGCAGATGTCTTAAACCACTACAGTCAATTCAAAATGTAATGTTTTCAGAGTCACCCTACGAAGCGAAACTAATTCATTTGTACTCCCAATATAATTCAAAGGATACATAGAGCTGGAGAAATTGAAGAACATTTATATAGTTAAATGAATGGGGCATGCGGTTGGATCTAGGTGAAACATTATAACAGCTTTATTTAAAAAAAATCACACAGTTTTTATATTTCACAGTTTATTCAGAATTCTGACCCGTGTTTCGGTCTTTAGACCATCTTCAAAGGAGAACAAAAAGAAACTAAACTTAAAATTGAAAAGGTTCTTTTAATACACTTAGGACATCTGTGTATTTTTATTGCGCATGGAAATAACAGCATCCAATATAGGGGAGTGTTCCTAAAAAGTTTTTGAGAATTTGTTGAATTCTCCTTTTTCTCAATGGATGTTTTGATTGAAACAATCTCCAAATAGTCCATCAATTTACCCTCACTAACATTGTATAGTTGGGTGACATCTTTCTCATCAAAAAAATGATTATTTTCTATACAATGTTCTGCAAAACCGGTTAATTTCTGGTTTTTCAAAATAAACATCCTACGTGCTTTGATTCCATGTTGTTAACATCGGTCTGTCTGTCCTATATATGTAGCATTACAATCATTTCAATTAATATGATGAATCCCTGATTCGGAAAAGTTGGGGTTCCTTTCTTTATTGTTCACCAACATCTTCGTTAAATTATATCTATTTACTGCTAAAGAATTGATTCCCATTTTATGGAGACCATTAGAGATCCTACTGCTGAAACCTTTCATATAAGCCCTTGAAAACCAATTTCTCTTTTCTTCATAAGGATATATTATCGATATAATTTTTTTTTAATATTAGGTAAGTTTTCTTTTTAATAATTTTGTCAATTTCAGTTCTTTTGTCAATTTAAGTTCTATAGCCATTGTTCACTGCTTTAGTTATATTGACTTCTTTTCGGAATCTGAAAAATTGCGATAGCAGCTTGTCAATTTCAGTCCAAATGCAAAATACGTCATCTACATATCTAGCCCAGAAGTGAACGAGTTTTGCCAAGTTATCATTTATATTGTTGGCGAATTGAATGCTACATTGAAAAATTATTATATTATTCGCCAATAATATAAATGATAAGTTGGTAAAACTCATTCACCTTTGGGCTAGATATGTAGATGACGTATTTTGCATTTGGACTGAAATTGACAAGCTGTTATCGCAATTTTCGAATTGTATGAATAGCATAAATGAAAATATTAAATTCATAATATAAATTGAAAAAAAAATTTTCAATCAACTTCTTAGATCTTAATATCAGTCATAGTATAATAAAATAGAAAAAGGCTTTTTACTTGATAGAAGAAATATAACAAAATTTGAATATCAAAACAGATTTAATCTGTTAAACTTCTACAATTTTAATTTCAAAAAAATTTTCATTCAAAAAACTTTTAGAATTAAATTAATGTCTACAATAAGCACCGCTTATATTTAATAGACGTATATAATCAAAACTCAATATATAATGTCAAATGGAATAAATAAACCAACAGATATAAAAAAGTCATCATAATTTATATAAAGGAGACAAAATTTTGTTTCTGATGTTACCACTAAGAACACCAATTGCCTTTTAAAAACATGAACAAAACTTAAGGACTTCTCAAAAATATAATTTATTTGAAATATTTAATATATTTAAATATTCAAATAAGTTTAATCAGAAATCTCTCGAAACATGCACTATATCTTCAAAAAACAATTATAATTCTGGTAATCTCTTCATCGGCCCTAAATAATATTCCAAATATCAAAATAAAATAACTATCACTATATCTCACCTCACACGTGTTTACCAGGATGATTGCTTCAAACTAACTTTAAAATTCAATATGGTCTATGTTCTTAACAAAATCACAGAAAAGTGTAAGGTGTTTAGGTTATATTTAAATCATTGACATTCCATAATGAGATTTATTGAAGCCTAAATATAATTATATATTATATATAAAATAAAATAGAAAAAGGCTTTTTACTTGATAGAAGAAATGTAACAAAATTTGAATATCAAAACAGATTTAATCTGTTACTCTTCTACAATTTTAATTTCAAAAAAATTTTCATTCAAAAAACTTTTAGAATTAAATTAATGTCTACAATAAGCACCGCTTATATTTAATAGACGTATATAATCAAAACTCAATATATAATGGCAAATGGAGTAAATAAACCAACAGATATAAAAAAATCATTAAAATTAATAAATAAATATTTAAAGGAGACAAAATTTTGTTTCTGATCTTACCATTAAGAACACCAATTGCCTTTTAAAAACATGAACACAACTTAAGGACTTTTCAAAAAATATAATTTATTTGAAATATTTGATATATTTAAATATTCAAATAAGTTAAATAAGAAATCTCTCAAAACATGCACTATATGTTCAAAAAACAATTATAATTCTGGTAATTTCTTCATCGGCCCTAAATAATATTCCAAATATCAAAATCAAATAACTATCACTATATCTCACCTCACACGTGTTTAACAGGATGATTGCTTCAAACTAACTTCAACTGTTAAACACGTGTGAGGTGAGATATAGTGATTGTTATTTGATTTTGATATTTGGAATATTATTTAGGGTCGATGAAGAGATTACCAGAATTCTGATTTATCTTATTTGAATATTTAAATATATTAAATATTTCAAATGAATTATATTTTTTGAAAAGTCCTTAAGTTGTGTTCATGTTTTTAAAAGGCAATTGGTGTTCTTAATGGTAAGATCAGAAACGAAATTTTGTCTCCTTTAAATATTTATTTATTAATGACTTCTTTATATCTGTTGGTTTATTTATTCCATTTGACATTATATATTAAGTTTTTATTATATACGTCTATTAAATATAAGCGGTGCTTATTGTAGACATTAATTTAATTCTAAAAGTTTTTTGAATGAAAATTTTTCTGAAATTATAATTGTAGAAGACTCACAGATTAACAGATCTGTTTTGATATTAAAATTTTGTTATATTTCTTCTATCAAGTAAAAAGCCTTTTTCTATTTTATTTTATATATAATATATAATTATATTTAGGCTTAAATAAATCTCATTATGGAATGGCAATGATTTAAATATAACCTTAAACACCTTACACTTTTCTGTGATTTTGTTAAGAACACAGACCATCTTGAATTTTAAAGTTAGTTTGAAGCAATCATCCTGTTAAACACGTGTGAGGTGAGATATAGTGATAGTTATTTGATTTTGATATTTGGAATATTATTTAGGGCCGATGAAGAGATTACCAGAATTATAATTGTTTCTTGAAGAAATAGTGCATGTTTCGAGATATTTCTGATTTAACTTATTTGAATATTTAAATATATTAAATATTTCAAATAAATTATATTTTTTGAGAAGTCCTCAAGTTGTGTTCATGTTTTTAAAAGGCAATTGGTGTTCTTAATGGTAAGATCAGAAACAAAATTTTGTCTCCTTTAAATATTTATTTATTAATTTCAATGACTTTTTTATATCTGTTGGTTTATTTATTCCATTTGACATTATATATTGAGTTTTGATTATATACGTCTTTAAATATAAGCGGTGCTTATTGTAGACATTGATTTAATTCTAAAAGTTTTTCGAAATTCACTACTCATTCAATTTTTATGCCTTCACAATTGGCATCTGATCCATATCATCAGAAAAGTGACTGCAAGTATCTTTTGGAAGAACGTTCAGTTACTTTCCAGACCAGCTACATAACGTCCATTTCAAACACTTCAGACATTTCAGAATTCGTTTAATCGATCGGAATTCTTGGGAAATTAATTGGAAAGACTGCAGCGATTCGTGACAACAGAGATAACCACAGTCTTTAGGCGATAGGGATAAACTTTCGAAGTTCTGTGAAATTGTCTTCTCTTCTCAAGGGAACGGGAGAGTTAGATGCAACGTGCAACAAGAAGTGACATCTCCCGTTTACCCCAATCAGTTACGTTGAATTCTGACGAAGCAGACATGACATAACGATGTCACAATCAATTTGTAGGTTATCCGCATCGATGGCATTCGTTCTTCTTTACTACTTGCGGTAATTGGTGAGAACACTGAAAAGTTGGTTGAATTAGTAACAAGCATTTCGGTTCGTCATTTTTGATGGAAAAATTGTTAATAATAGAGGGAGATTCAGTTCTCACTGCTAGAAATAAATTCATCTTTTATTCTTCTACTCCACTCATAGTTCTTACAGTTGCAACTAGTATTTGATTCGAGTATTTTTCTATGACTTCTACTCTCACTTTACTATTATAAGGAATTAGAGCTTTTGGAGCTACTGAGGTTTATCTTCAGGTACAGCTCCCCATTTAGGTCCAGAAAGTTTCTTCGCTAACATTTTACATTTGCTGGATTAAATTATATTGAATGCTTTCTGAGGTAATAGTACCGTGTAAGGAAACTCTTGAGAATATGTAGGTAGAGCATGTTTTTAATGACGCCATGATAACGTTTTGATTTCTTAGTGCTTGGAGTACTGAAGGAACTTTTTGGAATATCTGTTTACTTTTTCCTCTGAAAGATTTCTGTTTGTTTCTCTATGACACCTCTAAAAACGAAGTCATATCCTATTTCCTCCTTATTAACTCCTGGTTTTCATTGATTCCTGAGTTTTTTATAGTTTATTAGGGAGGTTTCCAAATGGAATGCATTAGGTTAGAATTTACAACGATCTCTAATATTCAATATTCTCATTGCCCTTCAATTTTCTAGATTTTCTGCGAATATTTTCGAGATCTCCAGGTGAAGAGGTGTGACAGCTGTAAATATATCTTATGCGCTCGTTGGACAGTATCTCATGCAGCGGTAATGCATATACTTGATTTCTTCTTGTGGTAAATTTTTTGCCTTGGTATGTCAGGTCGCTGCCCCATTCGTGATACGGCGGTCGCAACATTTTTGGTTCAAAACTCAAAATCTTCCCTGCGATATTTTTGATTTGATGACCTTATTAGCAGTTTTTTCAACATTCCTACTGAAGAGAAGATTTACTATCTAATGTGATTTCCAGATAATTAGGTTTTAACCTTAGCTCTGTGATATATCCACTCAGGTGAAGGTTTTTCATATTCTTATGTTTCCTTTCCGAAAAAATTGCATTCTTAAGGTCTTTTTTCTGGAGAATGCTCAATTCCACGAAAGAATACCATTGCACGATATTTCTAAGGTTCTCTTGTATTACATCAAAAAAGGTATCTCGAAATTCGCCTTTGATTAACATGACACTGTGGCTTGCATAGGCGATACATTCGAAGCCAGGTTTCATTATTACTTGTAGTAGCTCATCTTTTTTATCATTACCGGTGCTTGAGGCCTTCCATGAGTATTTCTGATGATAGCTATTGTTATTTTTTTGTTTTTTGGCAGTTCCGCAATGTAGATTAAAATGTCCTACCAGCCCATTGGGCCTATGGTCACTGCCCCTATAGGCGCGGGATTGGTTTACGCTCAATTAGCACGTAAAACGAAACAGTAGTCCCCCTTTGCTTCCAGTATAGACTGGAAGTTTCGAAACACCATACAACCTCTACTAGCAGTGTCGTCGTGAATTCTACCGGTTAGGTTACTGGTATGTGAGCGTAGATATTTCACCAGGTGACTTGTCAGCAGTATTCACAATCTGTCCCAAGAAGCAGAACGTGTGATAAGGGTTACGCCTTATCATCGCGCATGGCGAGAAGCACTCTGAAGAGTTGAACCCACCAGCTACCAGTTTCGGATTCAGCTCGAAAACATACAGAGTGACTGGTAGCAGCGAAGCACTATCCAACCTCTACTGGCTCTGCATGGTCAGTACCCGATTTCTTTGGGACGCAACTCACACACGAAGGGCTTCTTATCCACCCACCCGAACGCAGTCCCATGAACCAAGATAGTCTCAAGATTGATGCCTCAATTGATCCAGGTACGAACACCGTCAATCCGACCTGTACGTCAAGACACACGCACCCTTGTGAAGTCTTTCAATTGATCCTGACTTCAAGCACCAACGGTTTAGCCGTATCGTCGAGATCCACAAACCCTAGAAACGTCTGGCAACGGATACCGCTAAACTCTGAAGCATTTCGCGACATATCCTGAACATGAGTTGCTGCGAACAGATACATGGAATACCCTCCTAGTCCAGCATGAGGACTGTCAACCGAGTTGTTTCGGACGCAACTCACACGCCGAAGGGGCTTCCTTGCATCCACTGTCCTTCGACTGCTCAAGGCCCAGACTTGCGATGAACACCATAGTCAATCAGGGTTCAAGTCCAGCACAGAGCGTGGTCGAGACCCTTAAACCTCCAGGTCGAGACCCTTAAACCTGCAGGCGCAATAACTGCGCCGAAAGGAGCTCCATGCCTTCACAGTCCATTCCAACACTCGAGGCTCGAACTCGCCGTAGACATCTCAGTCGATCCGGGTTCAAGTCCGTTCTAAAGCATGGTCGAGACACCTAAATCTCCGGGACAGTCCCGGTTATCTAGGCACAAGAACTACGACCCTGCACGACAGAGTAACCTTCTAGCCTAGCATGAAGGCTTTCAACCACTGCCCCCACGAGTGTCAACACCAATTAGGGTGGCCAAAAGTACAAGTAACTTTGCGGGCCAAACCATCCACCCGTGGTAGCCTTGTTTCCAAAAGAAGCCATTGAAAGCTAACGGTCGCCAAGAAGAGTTCAACTCGATGCCAGAATCCACGAACTCGAGGAGACTAACACATAATAGTATCCCTCCCCTTAAATCTAGCACAGATCTAATTCTGACGCATTATGGACAGATAACCTGCAATTCTTTTGACAATACACCTCGTTTCTCGCAACAATCAATATCATGCACAAATTTTGTTTTAATGACAGTTTCACCATTTCTAGGAAGGCACATTTTGCTGTTTTGTGCTTTTGAGATGACTTCAGATTATTCAATGGGCTGAAAGAAATTAGTCTTTGTTGATAAGACCTGTGCACATTTGTCACCAATGAAATGATACGTTCTCTAGAATCTCTATTTATAATTTATTTAATCCTCAAAATGATAAATTATTTGATTTCCACTTCATAATGCCACCTTGTTGAAAATTTACTCAGTGACATGAAAACTGCAATACCAAGAAGCAGTTCAAATTATTTTATCATAATTAATAGAAAAGATTAATTACTGGAATGTAATCCCAATAAAAATAGTTATATAATGGATTGGTTTTTTCTTATTGACCATATATTTTCCCACTCTTTCTGCCATCAATTCTAGCGGATTGTCGATTCCTTTTGGTACTATGTCCCAACATAACAATAACTCATTTTGTGTTATAGAACTTGCAGCATCTTTTCAGTATGCAGGATGTCTTCTCCCAGTGATTCAGTTTTCAACACGCGCAAGACCGGACTGAGTAGCGTGAGAGGTTGACATTATCCTTCGCAGGGCGATTCGGAAATGTCCTGTAATATGAAGACAAGCAATCTAGTCTGGTAAAAAAATGAACCTTCTTAATGAAGATCATATAAGGTTCTATCACCTCGCTTTGCAAAGGTGTTATAGCACCCCATAATTCAATTTGCACATGCCTCGCAATATTATAACAATCAACATGCGGTCACCAAATTATGGCTTCATCCCTCTATGCCATGCAACCTAACTACGCAGAAGCTGAATTGCTTCGAATGTTGCTTTCAATGCTGAGCCGTTAATGGCAACACCGGAGAAAAAGCAGAAGCTCTACTTTTGTGCCAAACCCTTCGAAGTGTAACAGGACAACATTTGCTAATACTAAAAAATTTGTACCATTTTGATGTAAGTCACATATGATGTTTCTGCACCTAATTTAATATTCCTATCCCTTCAATTCTGCTTTTAGATGATTTCTTATTTCTCTCTACTCAAACTGCGAAATTGTCTTGAGGAGGGGTAATTTCCAAGTTGCGGTTTATATCTAATTTGAAAATAGAGAAAAATTTTAAACTTTAATAATTTCGAAACTATTGAACCGAATTCGCCCAGTAGTATATTAAGCCGAGAAATTCAGACTTCGAATCATCCGTGAAAGTTTAAAGGCTTTAGCTCTTTCCTTTAAAAAATTAGCGTGAGTGAGTCCGACCTAGTCATTTCAGACCATTTACAGCTTGAAATTCGAAAACTACAGACATTTCGAAGAAACGATAGCACGCTATTTCCTGGAATAAGTGCGCAAAAATGGAGTAAGGTGAAGTGAAATGGATGTTTTTCAAAATGAATAATGACGACCTTGGTGCAAAATCAAGGCTTTGTTCCATCGAGATCGGATGACGGGGAAAAAGGATATAATCTTGCAGAAATAACAAACCCATTGGATATATGTGCTGTAAATTGAAGGAGAGCATAAGAAGAGGAGTAACGAAATAAAAAAAATTACTATAAAATCTTGAGAGTCTTATTCATTCCAAATAATCGAATTCCAATATCGTTAACGATATCATGGGCATCAGATAGTTTTAAATAATTAAACATGAATTTATTGTGGTCCAATTCGACAATTCCTCTGTCAAGTTCTGTTTCTTTATTTATTCCGTTTTTTCATCCGTTCTTTAATTTTCACGAATTTTTTGCAAACTCAGGAGCATTCAAGATGACAGTTATAGTTCTGAGATGCAAAAACAAACATGGAGATGTCAAGAGAAGTTCAGTTCATGCTAAGTTTACTTATTTGAAAAAAAACTTAATAATTTTATTGAAAAAAAATTCACACAGTTTTCACAATTTATTCAGAATGCTGACAAGTGTTTCGGTCTTTCGACCATCTTCAAAGGAATACAAAAGGGAACTAAACTCAAAATTGAAAAGGTTCTTCTATTATACTTTGGATATACATATAGTATGTGTATTTTTATGGCGAATGGAAATAACATCATCCAATATAGGAGTGTTGCCGAATAGTATTTGGGAATTTGTTAAATTCTCCTTTTTCTCAATCGTTTTTTTTTAATGAAAGAATTTACAAATAGTCCATCAATTTACCTTTATTAACATTATATAGTAAAGTGACATCTTTCTCATTAAAACATTATTAAATATTTGATTGATTCAGTCTTTACTTGGTGGAAACTCATTTTAATTACAATGTAATATTTGAAGAAGCCACATCGTGGTTATTATTTTCTATACAATGTTCTGCAAAACCGGTTGATTTCTGGTTTTTCAAAATGGACATCCTATGTTCTTTGATTCTATATTGCAAACATAGGCCTGTCTCTCATATATATGTAGCATTACAATAATCATAATTCCATTGATAAATCCCCGATTCGGAAAATTTAGGGTTCTTTTCTCTATTGTTCACCAAAATCCTAGCTAAATTATTTCTATTTACTGCTAAAGAATGAAATTAAATATTAAATTCACAATAGAAATGCAGAAAAATCCTTCGATAAACTTCTTAGATCTTAATATTAGTCATAATAATATTCAGTTTAAATTAGGAATTTTTAGAAAACCTACTACTACTGATACCATAATCCATTTAAAATCCAATCAGTCATGGCAAATTAAAATGTCAACATTCCATAGTTTCATTCATAGACTTTCGAACATCCGGTTGAACGAAGTCTTCTTCTCCTTCTTCTAGACCTTAAGGTCTGTTCACTGTGAAGGTCTCCCCCTTAGAAAGCGGCTTCCTGGGAGATTGAACTCCAGCTATCCTTCCATCGTTTGGGTGGTCTTCCTAATGGCCTTCTGCTTGCTGGTTTTCCGTCCTTAGCGATGTATGTTAGTCTATTGTGGTCCATTCTTTCTACGTGGTCTCGCCAATATCTTCTCCTCTTCCTTCCCCATCTCACTATATCTTCAACTTTACAGAGAGATCTTATATCGCTGTTTCTAACTCTGTCTCTTAATGTTTTTCCTGCGATGGTTCTGAGAGTTCGAGTCTCGAAGTCAATTTCCGAAAAGAAGTCAGTATAATTAAAACTATAGCGGTGAACAATGGCTATAGAACTGAAATCATTGACAAGAAAACTTACCACGATATTTAAGAAAAAAAAAACTTAATTCAATATTAATGATCCTTATGAAAAAAAGAAAATATGGTTTCCAATGTCTTATATAAAAAGTTTCAGCAGTACGATCTTTAATGGTCTTCATAAAATGGGAATTAATTCTTTAGCAGTAAATAGAAATAATTTAGCTGAGATTTTGGTGAAGAATAAAGAAAGGAGCCACAACTTTTCCGAATCGGGGATTTATCAAATTAATTGTGATGATTGACCGGCCGATGTTTACAACATAGAATCAGAGAACATTGGATGTCTATTTTGGAAAACCAGAAATCAACCGGTTTTGCAGAATATTGTACAGAAATTAATCATTTATTTAATGGGAAAGATGTCACTTTACTCTACAATGTTAAAAAGGTTAAACTGATGGACTATTTGGAGATTCTTTCAATCAAAAAAGCCATTGAGCTGTTATTTCCATGCGCCATGAAAATACACAGATTTACAAAGTGTAATATAAGAACCTTTTCAATTTGAAGTTCCTTTTTGCACTTCTTTGAAGATGGTCGAAAGACCAAAAACACGTGTCAGGATTCTGAATAAATTGTGAGGCATAAAAACCGTGTGATTTTTTTTAAATAAAATTGTTATAATGTTTCATCTAGAGCCAACCGCATACTCTATTCATGTGAAAAATGTAAGATCCCTGATTTTGACCTCAAATATTTGCATGAGTAATATTTTTAATTTTTTTATATTGAGGAGCGTTGAAACGAAATGTGATTGCGTAAAATATCATGTTTTCGTATAAAAACTGGTAAAGTTATGAGAAGGTTGCTAGGTATATTTCATAAATCAATCACTCTCTCACCTTGAGATCCACTTTTTCACTGACGGTGGAAGTTCTGACAATTTATTTCCTTCAATTTGGGATTTCATACTCAACGTAATAAATCCAACTTGGGTGTACTAATATACGAAAGTGGTTGGGTAATTTCTCAATTAACTGTCCAGACTGTGAAAAATATGGGAGATAGTGGCAATAAAAAGCACCTGGAGCATTAAATCTGTACAACTGATACTCTGATAGGTATCGATTGAGCGGTGCGAAATGTTCCTCGTAATGAATGAAGTCGACCAAGGCTTTTTCACGGAAACTTAGTAGTCGGAAACTTCTTTGATGAAAACGTTATCTAACTCGGACAAATATGGATAGAAGAGAACAATGAAAAAAATTTCGTGAAATATTACATTCATTTTGGATATATAAGGTTGTTCGGAAAGTAATTTCGCTTTTTCTCGACAAAGGATTTGATTGTTTTTTTTCGAACCCAACTTAAGCCGCATAATCGTTATACATTTTGAGAGCCGATATAGCATGGGTTATGAGTGAAAAACTTCAATTTAATCTACATAGTAGTTTTAGGTTTGTGCCTTTTGAATATGGAGAGCAATAAGCAGCATTATCGTCATATTTTACTTTTTGCTATAGAAAATTTAAAAATGCTGTTCAAGCCAGAAAGAAATTAATGGAGAAGATGTGTTGACAGTACGCCAGTGCCAGAACTTGTTTGGCAAATAAAATAGAAAGGCCTTTTACTTGATAGAAGAAATATAACAAAATTTGAATATCAAAACAAATTGAAATATGTTTATCTTCTACATTTTGAATTTAAATAAACCTTAAAATAACTCAAACTGTTCTTTGATTTTGTTAGAACATAGATCAATCTTGAATTATATAGTTGATCTGTATTTCGAAGCTTAAGTCTTTTAACACGTGAGTGATATAGGTTATGTTTTTGATTTTGATATTTGGAATGTTAAAAGAGGACTTAAGACGGGATTGTCTAGAATTATATTTGTTTTTTGAAGATATAGTGCACATTTTTTTCAGAGATTTTTGAAATAATTTATTCGAATATTTAAATATATTAAATATTTCAAATAAATTATATTCTTTGAGAAGTCCTTTAAGTGTGTTTATGTTTTTAAAAGGCAATTGGTGTTCTTAACGGTAAGACCAGAAACAAAATTTTGTCTCCTTTAAATATTTATTTATTAATTTTAATTACTTTCGTATATCTGTTGGGTTATTTATTCCATTTGACATTATATATTGAGTTTTGATTATATACGTCTATTAAATGTAAGCGGTGCTTGTTAGACATACATTTATTTCTAAAAGTTTTTTGAATAAAATTTTTTTTGAAATTAAAATTGTAGAAGATAAACATATTTCAATTTGTTTTAATATTCAAATTTTGTTTGGCAAAATTTGGATCTGGCAATTGTGACATCGAAGATGTACCACCATCCGGAAGGCCGGTTGAAGCTGATAAAGACATGATAAAGGCTGATGCAAATCGGCGAATAATAACACGTGAGATCGGTAAAAGGTTAAATTTATCTAATTCAATTGTTTATGATTACTTTCAAGGCCTTGGTTTAACCTCTAAGCTCGATATATGGGTTCTCATGTTCTCACGGAGATGAATTTGTTCCGTTGCGTTGACGTCTGTGATTCGCTTCTTAAACGTCACGAAAATGAACCATTTTTGAGGTGCATCATTACTGGAGAAGAAAAATGGTCTGCATATAACAATATCAAACGCAAGAGATCATGGTGCAGAAAAGATGAACCGGCTCAAAGCTTTTCAAAAGCCAATATCCATCAAAAAAGGTGATGCTGTTTGTTCGGTGGGATTTTAAAGAAATCGTTTTTTTTAGATTTTACTGAATAACACAACAATTAATTCGGAAGTCTACTGTCATCAGTTGGACAAACTGAATTATTCACTTCAATAGAAACAGCCAGAATTAACCAGCAGAAAAGGTGTAGTGTTCCACCAGGATAATACGAGATCTCATACAAGTTTGGTCACTCGCCAAAAGCTTTCACAGCTTAAATGGAATACACTTCCACACCCACCATATTCTCCAAATTTGGTGCCTTTGGATTATTATTCCGGTCATTGCAAAATTTTTTGAACGGTAAAACCTTTACTTCAAATGAAAAGGTCAAAAATCACCTGGATCAGTTTTTTGCCACCAAAGACCAAAAATTCGTGGAATCATGCTACTACCAGAAAGATGGCAAAAGATGTTGGAACCGAAAGGTCGATATATAATAAAATAAAATATTTATTCATTATACGAAAATTGTTTTTCATTTTCCCAAAAAAAAAACCGATAATACTTTCCGAACTACGCAATAAAAGAGAACATTTTGTAACTTTCATAGAATTCATTGACTTGAAAAAAATTAATAAAATACTTTTCAGAAACACAATTTATATTTTTTGTACATATTGAATTTTGAGTACCGCGCAACATTCTGAAACTTGAAAAATTCCCTAGAAAAAAAGAGATTGGTAGAAAATACAACTGACTTTCTTGATTGGAACAACGATTTTTCGTTCAGAAAAATTGACTCTCAAATTCTGTCCTGAAAAATACATCATAAAAATTTAAATACATTACATTTGTGGTCAGGACAACATTTCAAAATCCTTATAATAAGTTATTCAGGCGTCCTTACAAAATGAACCATAAAATCATCTAAAACTTCCCAGAATTGCAAGTTACAGAACTCAGGACTAAGACTCAATTTAATAATGTAAAGTCATGCTCTACGAGTATAAATTTCGTGGACATTATTCCTACATGTATTGGATTATGTATACACAGCCATTTTTAAGCGAAATAACCCACCAACAAATAAATAAGAACTTTTTTTTTGCAAAAGACGAATGGGGAAATAAACTTCAAGAAACAAAGAATGATTCAATTATGAATTAAGTATGCATAGAAAAGTTATAACTCTTATAAGACTTCGTATCGTGCTGGCCTCTACTTGATAGAAATCCATTGTACACTTTAGTTAAATGAAACACGTATATATGTATATTTCTATTCATTATCTTGAGTTGTTCACATGACGCGTTTCGTTAACTTCTTCAGATGCTTACAAACAACTTTCCGAAAAGTAGCTGTCTGCCTCTTTCAAGCTTCGTATCGTGCTGGCCTTTACTTGATAGAAATCCATTGTACACTTCAGTTAAATAACATACATATATATGTAGATTTCTGTTTATTATCCTGAGTTGTTCAAAATGACGCGTTTCGTTAAAATAGTAAATTTTTTCAGATGCTTACAAACTCTTGTAAGAAGTATAGTGTCTAACACGTAATGTTTATTTGTGATTGTGTCCATTTTCTTTCTTTCATCAGAGAGATAATTTTTGATTTCCTGAAATATTTACGAATTTCTATTCTTAATAAGCTCGGTAATTTTGAGATTGTGTTGTTAAATTCAGCTCTAAATATTTCAATTACCTGAAGATTACCAAGAAGGTATGAAATTTCATTGCGAAGTTTTTGGATTGATCTATTTCATTCAATCTTTAATTCGAAGGATTTTATAAATTTACCATAGTGCATAAGATATGGTGCAAATGTATAGAATAAATTGATTTTTTATCAAAAAAACAATATTTTGAAAAAATGCTGAAACATATCGATTTATTTTTCTAATAACCCAATTTTTGACATTCACAAAAATGAGATAATATCATTGATACGGCCGTGATCACTTCATCGATTATTTTTTATGGAAAAGTATGTCATGTGACACAACAACTTCATTTGTTTTAGTCTCATGTTGTTTTATTGCAGTATTATTATTTAACATGGTTATTAAAATTACAATAAATGCTCAACCTTCAGCTACAAGAAAAATTGCTCACGTGCATAACGTTAACACTTTTTTTTCATTTTTGTTTGTAACATGCAGCATTCCGAAAAACGAACAGTATTTTCAATCGAAACCATAGCAATATCAACGACCATCTGGTCTCAAGAGTCTTTCAAGTTGAGAGTAAATTATTGCAATTTGAAAATGAAATTAAAAAGAGCGAATCGAAATTTTACTTACGATTGGCAGTGGGGATAAAACGAGAATCCGAAAAGAAGTATATAATTTATTTAATGCGAATTATTCAAACCGGGAAGATAAACTGTGATCAAAATTGGGAAAAAATTTAGGGCGGTGTAAAAGGTCTTCCTAAAAGTGGTAGAAGACAAAGAAGTGGATGTTATTCGGGCGTTTGAAGAAAACCCTCATACAAGTAACACAGGATAATGATTCACATCATTCTACAGTTTTTTAGAACCTTACATGAATCAAAGATTCATTCTTACAAGGTGCATCTGGTACAAGAGCTGGTGACTTTGATGAACATGCACAAAAGAAATGCCAATATTCTCTTTTTTCTGATGAAGCTACTTTTCTCTTGGACGGTCACGTAAATCGCGGAACTTATCAATATTCAAATAAATTAATTCGGCTGATCTGTACCAAAAATCATTAATAAGGAATATGAGCTGTGGTAATAGCACGAGGAAAGTTTTTTCTGCGTTACTAATGTGAAAACATCGAGAATACATTTCTTTACTTGAATTAACTCACAAAGGTATGTCTTGTATGTATTTTGCATACTCTAGATGGCGCTAGTGTATTATTAATACCTTAGTGTCTCTGTGTATAGCGAATATAGATACTCGACAGATTTGGAGTCACTAGCATACATTGCACTGACGAAAACCAATCAGTTTCAAACGTGCGCATATCTGTAATTTGCCTCTGTGGTCAACAAAACCTTGTCGAGTTTGTTTGAGTATAGAATTGTTATACAGATGTATGTTACATTGTCTCAATTTCCAGAACTTTCTATTACCATATCTCATACTCCTTATTAATGACATCGATATTGGTCAAAAAAAAAATCCACATTGGATGGTGAAGTGCCATACTCAGTATCCAGAAAAGTTAAATGTTCTAGCTGGAATTATAAAAAACCGAATTATAGGACCCTAATCTGAATGGTCCCAGATATTTACAATTTCTTTAAGAGTTCCACTTACACGAGCTGAATAGACTATTTCCAGATGAAGATGATCTATGGTTTCAACAATATAGGGAGCCAGCATATTTCGCTGTTGGCGTACGAGCCTATTGGAATTATAATTTCCCAAATAGTTGCATAGGGAGGAGAGGACCGATTGAATGGCGCCGAAAGTCCCCAGACTTTACTCCGTTGGACTTTTTCCTATGGGTTATATGAAAAGCAAATTGTACCAAAATCGAGCGGAAAATTTAGATCAGCTGAAGAAGCGCATTCGACATGAGATTACAAAAGCTCCCGAAGTCTTGGAAAATGTTGAAATAGATTTGATTGCTTCTCTTTTTCATTGCATTATTGCTGAAGATCATCATTGTAATTTAAATAACAATATCTCCATAATTGAATCTCGATAAAACCTAGGCGTCACTAGACCTTACGGATGGACCTGTTAAGGCCTCTCATTTAGAGTATATCACCTTCAGAACACAGAACGACTGCTTAAGCAGGTTGGAATGTGAACTTCAAATCAGAATCGAAGGTTATTCCCAAGTTTTTCATAGTATCAACGAAAGGCAAGACCGAATCATTAATTCGATGATGAAATTGTTGAGAGAGACTCTGCCTCAATCTCATAATGCCGAACAGTATTAGTTGACATTTACTTTCGTTCAACCTCAAATTGTGTCTCCTAGCCAATAGACTAATATTTGCAAGGTCACTGTTCATGTTATTCTTAACTTGGAGAAAGTGTTCTGGATTTAAATCGGAATAAATCTGAGTGTCATCAGCAAAGACCTGAGATTTGCAGTGTTTAATTGATTTTAAAATGTCACTCGTATATATATTAAAAAGTAGTGTCCCAAGAATTGACCCCTGTGGAACACCGGAAGTAATATCAAGAGAAGAAGACAAAACATTTTTCACTAAAACTTTTTGAGTCAGGCAAGAGCGAATGAACAGGATGGCATCCTCAGAGAATCTGTAGTATTTCAATTTGTAGCAAAGTAATGTGTAATTTATAGTATCAAACGCCTTTGAAAAATGAAGGGTTACCAAAGCAGTCAAGTCCCTGCTATCTAAATTTTTGATATCATCTGCCACCTGTACTAATGCCGAGGACGTACTATAACTAGTCTGAAACCACCCTGACAATCAGGAATATTGTTATCCTCAACATATGTCATCTGTCATCTGTCGATGACTATTTTCATCGCTTAATTGTGCTACATTCATATGATTGACTTTGCTTTCCAATTCACTGATTTTTTCAGACAACTTCTTTTAAACAAGGTCCGATAATTTTTCAGCTAGCGATTCCAGAAGTTTTTCATCTTGGAAACATTCACAGATTATCATCTTGATATCTAACCTTTGATCTTTCCCGAATACCATTTTGATGTGATACCAATGACGTAATATCTTTCGTATGAATATCAGAAATATAAATCCCAACACACCAGTGTTTCAAAAATGTTTTTATAGGGTGTTATGAGGGAAAGAATAGTTTTGTGAGTGTAGTATAATACTTACCTGAACTATTTTCTGTTCACAGTTGAGAAAAACATGCATTCAAAAGAAATCATAGCACTGTGATACGCGTTATGGATATATTAAAACATTATTTTCCACTCAGTCTATAGCTTAACCGCTAGACAAGATATTAGTTTCCTTTATTTCTCGTAGATTCTCAATAACATACTTTTCCAGCCACAAAAGAATTCAATCATCCTTATCGTATCAGAAACAGATCTATTCCCACATGTTACAAGGGTGACCAAACTTTTCTATATATCATGGTCATTAAAAGCTCATTACCAATCGTTTCATCAGCATGACCACAATACTTGGAGCTTCCTCACGATCAAGTGGGATAACAGTGTGATGAAAAAACTTGGGAATTCAACATATGGCATTCTTTGTTGAAAAAAACGGCAAAAGGGATGGGATATTTCTCGTTATTGAAATGTTTATTGCAGCTTGATAAATTGTATGCTTCTATAGAATACACTGAAGTTTCTAATTATTCATGAAAGAGCGAGAAAGTCATTAAAATAGTATGTAATCAACAATGGGATGTCTTCGCTACCCTTGTTATACAGGGTGATTTATAACATACAATGAGATGGGTTCAGATGCAATTAATAATTTGTGAACAGTGGAAATATTCAAAATTTGGCTTACCTCAGAACCGGAACTCATAAATGCAGTCAGTGCTATACTACATTTTCGGGAACTCGAAAAATCTTGAACCAAAAGGTTTGTAGAAGTAAATGGTGTTTCAATAAGAGCGCAAGATTTCAGTGTTCAATAAAACATGGTTTTCTGTAGCAAAGTATTTGAATATTTATTGATTTAGAAAACATACATTTGGGAATTATGTATGAAACAAAATATCTTGTAAATGGCCGCTACGGCTTTGCTGGCTTATGGGTACCCTTTTGACGAAATCTTCAATAACATTATTGAATACATGTGGTGGTATTTCATTGATCCAGCGTCTAATTTCGGCTTTCAATGCTTCGATGGTTGCAGGCATATTCACATTAATCTGTGACTTCAGATAACTTCACAGCCAGAAGTCTAAAGGCGTTAAATCCCAAGAGCGTGGATGCCAATTCTGGTAACCAAATCAAGAAATGACAAGACCAGGAGCAAACTCGTGCAAGATCGTCAATGTTGGATTTTGTAGGCATGCAGCTGTAAATCTTTTGTGAGAATTCGCTGAAGAGTACCTATTGTAATGTCCAATTCTTGTGCCCGATGGCGAATTAACGTCTCTGGCCTTTACATGTTTGATTGTATCGGTCTTTACTTGTCGAAAATACATCTTGATGATTAAAAGTAAAACAACTTAATTTATTTAATTTCACAACAATTTTTTTGTCATGACAACATGAATTCATCAGGTGAGTATGATACTAACTACATATTTGAGATAAAGGGTTTTTAAATATTCAAAATATACAAAAAAGAAGGCAGTGGGAATTTGCATTTGTTTGTAATTTTATTATTATACAAAGTTTCAGAAAAGGTTAAGTAAGGGTGATTTATTGAGGTCCGCTAAACCTTTTCTGAAACTTTGTATAATAATTAAATAACAAATTACTGTAAATTCCCACTACCTTATTTTTTGTATATTTTGAATATTTAAAGAACTTAATCTCAAATATGTAGTTAGTACCATACTCACCTGACGAAGACATGTTGTCATGACGAAACAATTGTTGTGAAATTAAATAAAGTGGTTTTAATTTTAATAATTTCTGGCCTTTATGTCACACTCTTGCGAAATGCCGTGATGTTCTGTTCTGAACGACCTCTACGAGCTCGCATTATATGTTTCACATCACTAACCGAACCAGTACTTTCGAATTTTTTGATTACTCGTTTCACAGTAGATGAATCTGGCACTTTACGAATAGTGGCAATTAAATTTGGACCATTTTGATAATAATTTTTGACCATCAGGACACGTTGTTTTACCGTATATTGCTCTATGTTTACTAACTCCCATCTATCAACTTTCGATCTGTCACGTCATAATGATGTGACATTATGACTGTCAAACATGGCGCGCAATTCAAATCTTGCCCTCTTATTGGAACACCCATTAGTTTTTAATAGATAGTACTGATGACATTGTAACTTCTATTAAGTTTTCCTTTGTGTTGATGTCAAATAATACTTCGAAGCTGAAGTTACAAAAAGTGTGAATTTCAGTTGGCACAAAAATTCAAACTTCTCAATATCTTTGGTAGAAGAAGGCAAAGAATTCCAAAAGTGTAATTTTAAAATTTTTGTTCGAATTCTTGATTGATTCATCATCAAATTAAAATGAAAATATTGAAATTCACTCAACTAATAATATATGAGCGCGTCAAACTTTCCGTTATATTAGGGGTTGTATAATGTTTTTTCCGTGACGTCTCATATTTTTATCCTTGTTTATAAATAAAGTCAACGAGTTCTCTTCTTTGGAAATATGTATTCATTTCCAGAAATAATGAAATAATTTTCAGAATAAGTGTTGATTTTGTTATGTTTACGTTTTTATTAAGAATTATTCATTCATTATTATTTGCAGCAACATTACGAGGGGCATTCAATGTATTCTCGGTATAGGCATGAAAGATAATTCAGAAAATTTTGTAAAATTCTGGTGAGCATTCTCGGTACCCATCTTGCACTGACTTTTGAGAGGTTAAGATGGCCATGAGGGATAGCATGTATGGTACCCATGGGCAGGTTTGTCATCTCTGCTAACATCTTGATTTCTATTCCTGCATCTTCAAGTACCAGCTTTTCCACTTTATTCACATTTTTTTCAGTGGTCCCGCTAACCGGCCCGCCCGAACGTGGATCGTCTTCAATTCTTTCTCTGCCTTTTTTGAATTGACTTGACTACTTTTGAACGATGGATAACGACGGGGTATACACAGTCTTGGTGATTGCTTAGTGACTGCGCGATGCCTCGGTTTTCTTCATCATTATGACGTCAGTTATTCTGGTCGTCTTTCATTGAGGATACCTAGAAAATTAATGATTGTAAATTAGTGAAATTTTATATTTATAGCCTCAGATAGTTTGAATCAATAAGATGTTTAGATTACTCACATTATTAGCAAATCACTCCGATACCGAGAATATATTGAACACCCCTCGTATATTCGTGTTTTATTATTTACAAATTGGCGAATGCTCGAGACTTATTCTTTATGATGTTTAGAAGTCCTTTCTGAAAATCTTGAAGACGAAATAAACAGCCAGATATTGAGCTAAGTGTGTGAAAGACATTTTCCCCAAATTAGTTTTCGATGCCAGTAACTTTATTTTCTCTCTACTAAATACTTGAAAATGTTACTTTTACTCCTAATTCGGAATAGGCTATTTAGAATTATTCGTAAAATAATCTTTCTCACATTGAATTTAAGGATGCACTGAACAGTTTCTGAATATATGGAAATTCAAAAAAGTGTGAACGCAAATCAGTTTTTTCGTTAGCATTCGAATTCATCTATTCGTTAGCACGTTATTAGTTTCTATAAACATAAAAAATCATTGCATCAATTGACTATTCCATCAAGAATCACAGCTTTGGAGTTCCAGTCATATCCGTTATTATGATTGAATTACTTTTTTAACGCCCATTAACCTATCGTTTTCAGATGCATTTTACTTTTACCTTGGTGGTAATTAAAAAAGAATTAATTGCTGTTACTAAAGTATAACGAGTCCGAAACGCAAAATTTGTGAACCTCTAAATATTATGGGTTTTTGCGGCGAGTGATCGGTCCTTCAATTCTGTAAACGAAGTAGTACACGAAATTACAGCAGGTGATGATATTATGTAACTTCTCATTACTTGAACTATGAAACCTTTCCGATTCTGGGTAAGGAAGATGGCTTAAGCAAGACGAGGCCACAGCAAACATATCCAGTACGAGTTCGTCCAAACTGACATCTGTAGAGGAGGCATAAATTGGCTTTCAGGCAATTTTGGTCAAACCCCATCTTTTTTCATTTATGAGGATATGAAAAAGACAACTTTAAAAGAAAACATGCATGAGAAATTTTAATTATAAAAAATATTCATCTTATTGCATCTCAGGAGTTCAAGACGTTGAATAGAGTTCACTGTTATGAGAATATATTGCTACCTTGATATTCTTGACAGAGGATAATACTCCATTTTAAATATAAAAACAAAATTATTCCTTGAATCCCCTACAATATTTTAATTGAAAAAATAAAAATTAGCAAGAAACCATATTATCTCCATTCACAAATTTTGAAGTCTGAAATTTAAGTGTGTAAGACAAATTGTCAAGTCTATATTTATTGCAAACTAAAAAATATCGAAGTAGGTAGCATCCAAATTCCTTTATATCAAAGACGCTTATGAAGAATAAATGACTCAAAGTATAAATTTAATACTATGTATAGAATTAATTCAGAGAGTGTATTCCTAATAGAGGATAATATTTAATTTTGAATGAATATGACAGATAATTTTTTCCGAGTTATTTTATTTTAATTTTGTAAACATAAAATAATGTGAAGATCTTACAGTATAATTCTTTTTTCATATTTTAAACTTAATATATAGATATAGATATCTAGACCGGTTTCATGGATGAAGAAAACATTACGATACTAGAGCAATAAATTACTCATGAAAAGTGTTAGGGCTCATGTTTTCAATTTTGGTTCAGAATAAAGTTATTGTCAACTGCTTCTTGAAATAATAACAGAATCTTCAGAGTTAGTTGTCACTCTGTAATGTAGAAGTTTTTGTTGTGAATAATTTTTTATTATTTAGGGACGAAATTATATTAATTTATATTACAAATTGGCGAATGCGCCAGAATGTTTTTATACTTCAGACATTTGGAAGTCCATTCTGAAAATTTTTACATCAAAATATATGTCGAAATATTGAAATTCGTTTTTTTAGAGATATATTATCAGTTGAGTTGAAGTTTTCCACTGATGGTGCCAGTAACTGAACTTATTTTTTCGATATTATTAGTTGTACTTACAATGTTACAACACAGGATTCACTTGAAATTAGGTCGAAATCACCCAATCTAAGTTTACTGCATCCTATTCTAAGATTTTCATCATTCTCATAACGCGCTCTGTCGTAGAATCTTAATATTAGTCTCTCAAGGGATCTTCTATTCTTGGGGTTTCATTTCCACAAATTTTAATGTACTCTAATGTTATTAAATGGCGCATTCTTTGAGAGATTACTTTTAACTGTTGATAAAAAATCGAGGCAGTACAATAATTACCAAATTGTGCAAAAAATGAATTCAGATTCTATATTTCCCACAGAAATTCACAAAAATGTGTGATTGTGAATTTTCATTACATCCAATTTTGATCTACTCGTCATTTGAATGTTAATCGTCTGACGTTTCTTCAAGTATTATTATATTTATAAAAAATTTACGATAACTATTTATCAGAACTATCTATTCGGGTGTAAGAGAAATTGTTTTGTTGTTTAGGTTCCTTTCAAAAAAAGATGAAAAATTTTTATCCAAGCGAAATTTTTTTCGTAAGGAGAATGATGGTCTATTGGTGTGTCATTTGTGTGTTGGGTTGTTCGGAAAGTAATTTCGGTTTTTTTTTTTGGAAAATGAAATATTGAATTATATATTGGCCATTCTGATCCAACACCTGTTGCCATCTTTTTGGTAGTAGCATGATTCCACCGCCATAAAGTTTTGGTTTTTGCTGGCAAAAAACTGATTCACGTGATTTTTGACATCTTCATTTTAAGTAAAGGTTTTACCGTCCAAAAAATTTTGCAATGACCGCAACAAATAATATTCCGAAGCCGCCAGATCTGGACAATATGGTGGGTGTGGTAGTGTATACCATTTAAGCCGTAAAAGCTTTTGGCGAGTGACCAAACTTGTATAAGGTCTCGCATTATTCTGGTGGAACACTACACCTTTTCTGTGACATTGTAATTTGCCATGACTGATTGGATTTTGAATGGATTATGGTATCAGTAGTAGTAGGTTTTCTAACAATGATGAATTCGAACTTCTTATTACTATGACTTTCATTAAGATCTAAGAATACTGAATTGTTTCAGCCATTACTATTTGGAAGTTGATCATAATTAAAACAAATTGTAGAAATTACCATGTTTTACTACCAAAAAATATATTACACATTTTCTTGTGGTATTTAAACAAAAGTGATAAATATTTTGAATATTTCAACAGATTCTCGGTAACACCTAATAGTGGTACAGAGGTTTACAATCGGAACGTGATAAAAAACCGGGTTAAAAAAAAGAGGGGGCTTCTAACAGATATCGGAATGTCGGCAATCGACAAAGAAAGTTGTTAAACAGATGGTACCCATTTAAATATCACAAATAATTTTAGGGGTTACATAGCTCCGTACAATCATTCATTATTTTTCCATTATTTTGTTGTATATCTCAAATATTTGGATTTACAAAGCTCCATACAGTCATTCATTATTTTTTACATTATTTTTATTGTGAAGAAATTTGAAAATTTCAATAATTAAGTTTTTTTTCTTTTGAATCTACATGTAAAATTTTCTTAAGATTTTCTTTTGTTTTCTAACAAATGAGTGGCAAAAGTTGAATTTTTGTTTACTTTTCATTAAATTCGTTTTATGTTCGTTGAAAAAAGTTTCAAACAGATGTTACTTTTTAAATATCTCAAATATTTTCGATTTACATAGCTCCGTACAGTAATTCATTATTTTTACATTATTGTTATTGTGAACCAATTTGAAAATTTCAACAGATTCTAGATAATCGAGTTTATACCCTTTTGATTCTACATGTAAAATTTTAAGATTATCTATTGTGGGAAAGGAATGACCGTTTTCTAGACAATGAGTGGCAAAAGTAGAATTTTGTTTATTTTTCCTGGAACTCATTTTATGTTCGTTGAACTTCGTCTTGAAGGAACGTCCTGTTTGTCCTATATATTGATTACTGCACGTAGAACAAGATAACTCGTAAATTACTGATTTGTGTATGTTTGGAGTAGGGTCCTCTGCGTTAAATAATACCGATGATAATTTGTTTTGCGTTTTGAAGGAAATATTGACATCTGATTTTGAAAAACTATTGGCCACTTTTTGACTTATGCTACCAAACTACGACAGAGAAATGAATTTTTTATTTTCTTCGGTTTTTATGATGGGATGAATTTGGCTCATAGCTATTTTAGATAATTTCTGTCGAATTAGATTATCTATTATATTGGGGTTGAAACCGTTGTTCGCGGCTATTGATTTTATAGTTTGGACTTCAGCTTCGCGGTCATTTTTTGATAAGGGTAATGCGATGGTTCTATGGATCATCGATTTATACGCTGAATTTCAGCGTATCCGAAAAGCATTATTTTCAGGCAAGTTAACAGTTGTCGGAAGATGAAATAATATTTTTCAACTAGAATAACAAAAAATGTAAACCTTTATTCAAACAGAAATTTGAAAGTCTCAATTTTCCAATAATGAGACATGGTAATTCCCATAAACTCCTTTTCAAATACGATATACCTGAAAGAGGATTCAATGTAAAATACAGGCTTGACTGGTTAACCTTTTTTAATGGAGTTTTACTGATTCATATAATTTATGCGTTGAGGATTCTTCAGTGTGAGTGTTGAAGGTTCAAATCATCAGTTGTCTATTGAATTTACCTAATTTGTTCTTATATGTTGAAGTAGCAGATTATCAAGTTTGAGATCAGAAGTACCAAAGTTTGGTTTTTTAATTTTCCTTGAAATTTCGTTAAAGTTCTTGATTAATGTAGGATGAAATTGAATGCGAATATACAAATTCATTCAACTCAATAAGCTGTCTGTCATATCAGTGCTTTTATAATGTTTTATTCCGTGAAATTGGTTACATATCAAGTTGTTCTCAACTAGTTCTCCTCATTAAAAATATTGGTTTCAGTCCAAAAATCATGCAATAAATTTTAAAGTAAATCTACAAGTTGTATATTTTTATCTGTAGACATAATTATGTATATTCACGTTTAAGTACCAATTGGCGAATGCGCTGGGCAAAATATTAATATAGTCATTCAATCAGCGATAGTTTTCATCTGTCGGTACAAGATATTGAAAGTTTTTGTTAGATACTATTAGTAGTATTCAAAATGTTACCCATGTTTCACTTTATTGATCTTTATTACGCCATCTGAGTTTACTTCAAAGAATTACATCATTTTAATATTGTACTTCATTCTGTTGTAGCATCTTGACCTAAGTCTCTCAAGGGATCTTCCACCCTCCGGGTTTCATTTCCACACATGTATTGCGATGTTTTCTCTTAATAGTAAATGCCCTGCTTCTTTGGATGCTTACTTTTTATTGCTGCCATGATATCGAGCACATTCCAGAATTAACACATCGTGGAGAAATAATTCAACTTAATCTTCAATATACAATCTTCCAATATTAAATGATCAAAACTAAGAATGACTAATTATATGAATTATGAATTGTGAGTCTACTTGGTGAAAGTTCTAATTTTAAATTTACGTAGAGAGTGCTTAGAAGAAGAATTCAGATGCTTCTGTGACACCTCTGGTGATAATATTTAAATAAATTTCTCTTTCATGTGTTTTGATGTACTACATGTTTTGGGAGATTTTGGAAGTAAATTATTGAAATATTAAAATATATTGAATATTTCAAATAAGTTAGTTTTGGAGAAGTTCTTAAAATTATGTTTTGCATTGTTGAAAAAGAATTGGTTTTCATAAATATAAGATCAGAAACAAAACTTTGTCTCCTTCAAGTATTTATTTAGTAATTTTAATTGACAATTAATATTTCGTTGGGTTTTTTTATTCCATTCGATATCATATAATGAGTTTTGATTTTATATGTCTAATAAATTCAAGCATTAATTTAATTCTAAAAGTTTTTGAATAAAATTTTTTGAAATTAAAATTTGTAGGAGGCTGACAGAATGAATCTGTTATCTGATATTTAAACTGAACAATCAATTAGAAATTAATCAGTTCCCACCGCTGAACATATATCCCCTATATTCTAGATCCACAACATATAACGACGCCCCTGCTATCCATGTAATATGATACCATCTATATTTCGATGCATTCTATAATCCGACATGCTTGAAGATGATATTATGATCGGAACACGTCGTGTGTCACAATCATAGCGATTAATTGTGAATATTTTGATGAAATGTATTGTTCTCCAAAATTTTCTGTTAGATACTGGCCCCCTCTATCATATCTATATCCTATTAGCCCCATTATAACAGGAGACTTTATTTTATAAGGAAGTAGGAATCGACAGAGATTTCGAGCTGATGTTCATAGTAAAAAATCAGAAAGAAAAACAGAAAGATGATTTTGGGACACAATTTATTATTCATGTAACCGCCTTTACTCTTAGTTAAACATTTTTCTGTTGATTAAGGTTATAAGAATAATAGAAAATAGCTTGAAATCATCTTAATTCAAATCTTTGGATAGTCAAATATTTTTTCACCTAACGACGCCGCTGTTTGTCGGATTACGTCAACAGCAGATTTGCGATGGGTAGAAAACTTTTCAGAGACAAATATTTCCCGTGATTTCGAATGTCACGTATATGGGTTCGGAAATGAATCTGCAATCAAACTCTTTAGTAGACGTTACTGAAAGCACGTTTCAACAAATTGAATTTAGACACGTGCAGTGGGTTACTCCAAAATCCTGAACACCTAGTGTAAATAACGGATATTTAGAGAGAAAGTTCAGAAACGAGACAATTAAACGGACGTGAGTTAAGGTCGATTTATGAATGGTTCTATACTTTTGTTTCATTATTTTCTCAAACGATAAACATTCAGAATAATGCAGTGGAAACATATCACTCTAGGCTTTTAACAGAAAACAAGTATCCTGATTTACATTTCGAATATGCTATGTCTTGCAATTCATCAAGTTTTTTACATTGAAATGTTTTAGTTATTTTGTGCTCATGTTGAACCAATTTGTTCTGTATGTCACGAATTTTATGCCCTTCATTTTTAGAGATATTTCTAGTTTTTCCTATGAGTCACTTGACTCTGTAACTCATATATGAAATTTTTGAAATTTTCTGTCTTTTTGTGTTATGTTATGCATTTTACGACTGTTCAGTTTGCCTGTTATTTCAGGTTTTTACAATTTGACCAGTGATTCATATATGGAAATTTTGAAAATTTTTGTTTCACCAAATTGTGCTCATTTTATGCCAATTTGTACCGTATGTCATGAATTTTGTGCCTGTTCAGTTTTTGAAATATCTCGAGTTTTTTATATAAGCCACAAACTTGCCGCTGTGACTCATATATGCTTGAGCTCTATTAATAATTGAATGAATAAATTCAACGGACTTGTAACAAACAAAAAAAGAGCTTTCTGAAATTAATCCGAATAAACAGAGATATATATATTCGATTGATTCGGTCTTTACTTGGTGGAAACTCATTTTAATTGAAAAATATATATAAGGCAGTAATCTATTTATTATTTATTTAAAATTTTTGTGGAAATAAATTAATCTTATATATATTTTTTAACAGAGATATATTTCCATTAGACCACTCTTTCATTGAAAAAGTGGACTTAATGTGCAATTTTACCTGAGGATTATAAAATAAAATAGAAAAAGGCTTTTTACTTGATAAAAGAGATATAACAAAATTTGAATATCAAAACAGATTTAATCTGTCAGTCTTCTTCAATTTTAATTTAAAAAAAAATTTAATTCAAAAAACATCTAGAATTAAATTAATGTCTTACAAGCACGGTTTATATTTAATAGACGTATAAAATCAAAACTCAATATACAATATCAAATGGAATTAATGAACCAATAAATATAAATTGTCAATTAAAAATAATAAATATAATAAATATTTGAAGGAGATAAAATTTTGTTTCTGATCTTACCATTATGAACTTTTCAAAAATATGAAAGACAATTTAAAGACTTCTCAAAAAATATAATTTATTTGAAATATTAAATATATTTAAATCCCTACTTAATATTATAAATGCGAATGTAAGTTTGTTTGTTACGCTTTCACGCAAAAACTACTGAACCGATCATCATGAAACTTTGTACATATACTCTTGAAGGTATTAGAAGTAACATAGGGTACTTTATATTTAAAAAAAAATTTTTTTTACGAAATTATGTAGCCTGTTCACGTGTATCTAATGCCAGGAATTTACACATATTTGCACGCGACAGGAAAACTTATAACATTGTCTACAAAAATATCTTAAATTAATACTTTGTATTTTATTTTTTTAAATTGTTAGAATTCAGAATTATTTATTTGTGTTACGGTGAAATATATTTTAACATTTGTTGATGCATTTCAATAAGCATATATTAAAGTGTTGAAACTTCTGTCTGTATTGTTGATCTCAGCCAAACAATAAAATTTAGTTATCATATTGACTCATTATTATTATTATACCCTTACCCTTTATCTTTCATACTTATTTAATGACTCCACTGCGGGCGAAGCCGCGGGTAAAAAGCTATCCCTACTATAATATTATAAATGCGAATGTAAGTTTGTTTGTTACGCTTTCACGCAAAAACTACTGAACCGATCATCATGAAACTTTGTACATATACTCTTGAAGGTATTAGAAGTAACATAGGGTACTTTATATTTAAAAAAAATTTTTTTACGAAAGATAAAACAATTGTTTGTCAAAAAATCGTCAAATTTAGCTACTTCAGTAATGAAGTTTTACTATTATTATACCCTTACCCTTTATCTTTCATACTTATTTAATGACTCCACTGCGGGCGAAGCCGCGGGTAAAAAGCTAGTATTTAAATAAGTTAATTCGAAAATCTCTTAAAATATGCACTATATTTTCAAAAACAATTAGAATTCCGATAATCTCTTCATCGGCCCTAAATCATATTTAAAAATCAAAATCAACGAACAATAAATATAATATACCTGAAAGCGGTAATTGGATCATTGCTTAAACAATCAACTTTAAAATCAAGATATTCTATGTTCATCACAAAAATCACAGAAAAGTGTAAGGTATTATAAGGTTTTCTTTAAACTATTGATATTCCATAATGAGATTTTATTCAAGCCTACATATAATTATATATTATGTATGAAATAAAATAGAAAAAACAAAATTTGAATATCAGAAAAGATTTCTATTAAATATAAGCCGTGCTTATAAGAAATTAATTTAATTCTACAAGTTTTTTCAATAAAAAATTTTTTTTGAAATTAAAATTGTATAAGACTGACAGATTGAATCTGTTTTGATATTAAAATTCTGAAGATTATGTTTTGAAGAGCTTCCACGAAGAATTAACAAGAGTCTGATTTTAAATTGAGAGAAGAAGTGTTTTCGTGAAAGACAAAGATATTTGTATTTAAATCTAAAGCATCCTTGATGTTAATAATGAAACACAATATCTGTTAAATGTATGACTCGATTGTTAATGAAAACATAATTTTGGCTCCATTTAATGAATTATGGCTTTAATGTTGATATTCAGCGCTTGAATTGTTGCTGGATTATTGGGGTACATCCTATATTCCAAATAGTACAAAGAAAAATATCTTAAATGAATGGAGTATGCGGTTCGCCCAAGGTGAAACATTAGAACAATTTTATTTGAAAAAATTTACACAGTTTTTATGCTTTACAGTTTATTCAGAATCCTCACACGTATTTCGTTCTTCCGACCATCTTCAAGAAAGTGCAAGAAAGAACTAAATTTAAAATTGAAAAGGTTCATCTATTACACTTACGACATCTGTTTTTTTTATGGCGCATGGAAATAACAGCATCCAAATTAGGGGTGTTCCTAAAGAGTACTAGGGAATTTGTTAAATTCTTTTTTTTCTCAATGGCTTTTTTTATTGAAGGAATCTCCAAATAGTCCATCAGTTTTCCCTTATTAACATTATATAGTGAAGTGACATCTTTTTCATTAAAAAATGGTTATTTTCTATACAATGTTCTGCAAATCAGGTTGATTTCTGGTTTTTTAAAATAGACATCCTATGTTCTAAACATCAATTCTATGTTGTAAACATCAAAGAATCAAAGAACATAGGATGTCTATTCTGAAAAAACAGAAATCAACCGGTTTTACAGAACATTGTATAGAAAATAATCATTTTTTCAATGAAAAAGATGTCACTTTACTATATGATGTTAATAAGGGTAAATTGATGGATTATTTGGAGATTCTTTCAATTAATAAAAAAGCCATTGAGAAAAAGGACAATTCAACAAATTTCCAACTACTCTCTGGGAACACCCCTATATTGGATGCTGTTGTATCCATGCACCATAAAAATACACAGATGTCCTAAGTGTAATAAAAGAACCTTTAATTTTAAGTCAAGTTCCTTTTTGTACTCCTTTGAATATAGTCGAAAGACTGAAAAACGTGTTAGGATCTGAATAAACAGTGAAACATAAAAACTGTATAAATTTTTAAAAATAAAAGTGCAAAAGATCTCATTGTGTTAAATGCATAATTTCTGCAGGCATTAGATGTCTCCCTCCATTTAGAGATATTGTGCGTCCTGTTAATTTTGTGATAATCGCACTAAAATTATTTTCGAAGAAATCAGGTTCATTTACTCCTCCAGCCCAAAAACCGCACCAAAATGTCACTCTTTGTTGGTTAAGTGATTGTTCGACTACTTGTCTTGTGTTTTTGAAGCTTCAAGTCCGATAATTAGGCTTCTTGATGAAACCAGACAGATGAAAATTGGCCTTATCACTCAGAATAATTCTGTTAAAAGAATTGTGATCTCATTTATGCATTCCGAGTACAAAATACAGGAAATAGACCAAGTTTTCCGTGATCTTCTAGCTATTATCGTTGGATGGATTTTGCAAGCATTCAAGCCTAGATCATTATGCAAAATACAGTGCGAACTGGTTGTAAAAAACTTGACAACTTGGATTTTCATCCACTATTTCAGGCCACATTGTTAATATTAAAATTGATTGATTCATTTCG
The DNA here is from genome assembly GCA_034642435.1 of Megalocaria dilatata. NCBI lineage: Eukaryota > Metazoa > Arthropoda > Insecta > Coleoptera > Coccinellidae > Megalocaria > Megalocaria dilatata. The sequence continues at coordinate 14,953,037 of CM067863.1, forward strand.
CTATAATAAAGCAAAAAGATATTGTATGATAACCAAAAATAGTACGAACTTTACGAAGTGAATTCGTTGAATTTTTCTCATTTCCATAGTGAATTTTTATTATTTCAGTGCGTTGTACCCTCGTATATCCAACTCACAATTTTCACTCGTCAAATGTGTAATTTTTGTTGAGACAAGAGAGACGCGAACTTCAAACTTGAATTTATTTTTGCAATATTTGAATTTATCTTCAAATTGAATTGATTATCTAAAGTTTTTTCATTATATTGTAATATTCATGTGGTAAAACGAAATTTTTGGAGGTGATACTTTTATTTAGGGTGTCCGAAAAGTGGATTTTGAGCTGGAAGCGGCTGATAGACCAAGTCAAAATAGTTATAAGAAAAATCTAGGAAAACATCTGAGTTACGTATTTTTAATATTATAAGCATTACAAAGAAATCGATAAAATATTCACCCTGTGATGGGGTTTTAACTCTGTTACTACAATTTTTCATTTAATTTTCAATTTCAATTTTATTATGCTATTCTGAATAATGGTCCTGTAAATAGTTCAATTGTATTTTAAGCCAACTGGTGCAGCTTTGAAGAAAATATTACTTTACTTCAAACTTAGCCTTCAGAATTAGTAATGAGAAGAGCTTTTTTACTTGATAGAAGCATTATTACAAAATTTGAATTTGAACAAAGCAGATTTAATCTGTTAATAAGGTAAATAAAAACAACTTGGCTTAAGTTTCACAGTGGAACTGAAGCTTAACTTAACTTAAAAAACTTTCTTACAAGCACAGCTTATATTTAATAGGCACATGAAATCAAAACTCACTATATAATATCAAATGGAATAAAAAACCCAACATATATAAATTGTCGATTAAAATAAATAAATATTTGAAGGAGACACAATTTTGTTTCTAATTGATATTATATAATGAGTTTTGATTTTATATGTCTATTAAATATGAGCTGTGCTTATGAGACATTAATTTGATTCTAAAAGCTTTTAAATAAAATTTTTTTAGATTTAAATTAACGGAGGCTCAAAGATTAAATCTGTTTTGATATTCAAATTTTCAAAATTATTACTTTGCCCAATTTTAACTGTCTGAATTGAAAAATATGTATTACGCTAGCTTAGCGAGTAACTTGGAAAGTTGATGCATTTAACAAAGATTTCAAAATGGTGGATGTATTACCCGCATCACCAACTTAAAACGGAGTGCGAGCGACATAGTGACGTCACTTTTACTAACGTGTAAGATTACACCATTCGATCATTGCGAGCAAGACGCTATTGTCCATTAACTGACGCACACACAATACAAAGCACCTGATTTGAATCCGCTTGATTTTTTAATTAGAGAGCATAAAAAAGTCTTCTTCGAGCCGATCAAAAATGTAGCTGAACTACGATATTTTTTGAGAGGAATTGCGACTGAAAGCAGGCAGTTTGAATATTTGTTGTAAGATAATATATCTTAGAATCCAAGAATTGATGTTTAATTCAAACCATTTCTAATACAATAAGTGTACCTGCCTAAAGAAGATCAAAATTCCTTGTTCGATTTCGTAGAACTCAAACACATATGAAGCATACTGAACTGTTTCAGCCGTTACTATTTGGTAGTTGATCATAATTAAAACAAGTAGTAGAAATTACTATGTTTTACTGCCAATAAATTGATATTTTACACATTTCACGTATTATTTAATGCAAAGGACACAACTAAAAATATACATAAATCGGGAGTTTAGGAGTTATCTTGTTCGACGTGCACTAATACATATATAGGACAGACGGGACGTTCCTTCAAGACAAGGTTCAACGAACATAATATGAATTTCATGGAAAATAAATAAACTTCTACTTTTGCCACTCATTGTTTAGAAAACGGGCATCCTTTTCCGACAATAGATAAACTTAAAATTTTACATGTAGAATCAAAAGGAAAGAAACTTGATTATTTAGAATTTGTTCAAATTTTCAAATTAGTTCACAATAAGAATAATGTTAAAATAATGAATGACTGTACGGATCTATGTAAATCCAAAATTTTCGAGATATTTAAATAAGTAACATCTGTTGGCCAATCTTCTTTGACGTGCCGAAATTTATTAGTTAAAAATAGAAAAAGGCTTTTTACTAGATAGAAGAAATATAACAAAATTTGAATATTAAAACAGATTTAATCTGTTAGTCTTCTACAATTTTAATTTCAAAAAAATTTTTATTCAAAAAACTTTTAGAATTAAATTAATGTCTGCAATAAGCACCGCTTATATTTAATAGACGTATATAATCAAAACTCAATATACAATGTCGAATGGAATAAATAAACCAACCAATACAAAAAATGCAATTAAAATTAATAAATAAATATTTTTAATTGCATTTTTGATATTGGTTGGTTAAATAAATAAATAAACCAACCAATATAAAAAATGCAATTAAAATTAATAAATAAATATTTATTTATTAATTTTAATTGCATTTTTTATATTGGTTGGCTTATTTATTCCATTTGACATTGTATATTGAGTTTTGAACATATACGTCTATTAAATATAAGCGGTGCTTATTGTAGACATTAATTTAATTCTGAAAGTTTTTCGAATAAAAATTTTTTGGAAATTAAAATTTTAGAAGACTAACAGATTAAATCTGTTTTAATATTCAAATTCTATTCTATTAGTTGTTAATCGTCCTCTCATTTTAAACCTTTTTAAATCTGTTTTTATTACCTCTTCCACCTCTATATATTTATAAATACCCTGTTCTGCTTGTTAAGTCTTCAGTTGTATGAAGATGGGATAGTTAGTTCCCGAAACTCGAGCCACAATGAAATGTGTAAAATATCAATTTATTGGTAGTAAAACGAAGTAATTTCTGCAACTTGTTTGAATTAGATATGAAACATTTTTCGGAATAGAATTTATTATTCATAATGTTGATTTGAAACAATTCTATCGACTGAACTCTGCTGGGTTATTTCTGTCACTATTTTATATTTTTTCTAGACTCCGTTGTATGTTTGACTGTTGTGTGTAAGAATTCTGTATGTCTGCTCGAATAGAAAAAATGTGTCCAAGACATTTTGATTCAATTTTTTTTCGAAATAAGTTTCCATCAAGTGACTAATGATTTAATCGAATACCACAAATTTAATTTTATACGAAATATTTGCTATATACAGTAGACTAGCGCAAAAAATTTGTTCATATATACACACTTGCGGAAGGTGCGTGAAAGCCATGAAATAAATATTTATAGAATTAAAGAAATGATACGAATCCAGAGCTTTCGATGTTGAAAATGGGTTTTTTCTTGATAGAAGGATTATTACAAAATTTTGAATATCAAACAGATTTATTCTGTTGTTTTTTTTTGTTAATTATTTTTATTTTTTAAATGTAAAGTAGGGCTTATTAGTTTCCGATGTGAGAATTCTGAATTTCTTCTTGAAGATGTTCTGCATGTGTTAGGATTTTTCTTAAAGGAACTTATTTTGAGCAAGTTTTTTTTGAAGAAGTTCTTGTGGTTGTTTTGAATTTTTGGAAGGGAATTTGGTTTTTATAAAACAAGGTATGAAACAACATTTTGTACTCTTCAAGTATTTATTACGTAGATTTAATTGATAATTTGTATTTCTTTCAATTCTTTCATTCCCTTTGGTGCTGTGTAATAAATGTTTATTCTATATGTCTACTAAATTAACACAGTGTGTTCTGAGACATATATTTAATTTAATTCTAAAAGTTTTTTACTACAAATTTCTTCTTTCGGAATCAGTGAGGACATTCGAATCACTATCAATATTAGTCAGACTTTGGTTCACTTCCAGTATATCTCTATTCTAGTTTTCCACATCTTTATAGTTATACTCAGCATAAAAATACCTTAAGTATTCACTTAACACCTTAAATCGAATTTTGTTTCCTCGAATATTTAAAGTAAGAGTGTTACAAAGTTTTCTCAACCGACCGGATGAATTATGTTCAGCAACTCTATAGTTTCTTCTACTATAGGTTCCGATTTTTTACTCCTCCATATTTCTCGGAGCTTCACAAGAGGAAGATCATCTTCATCAATGTCGCTTTGGTTAAAAATTTTGTTCCCATACGTTTTTATCAGAGGATCTAATTGTTGCCATGCCCGGTGTAAATGTAAAGCAGCATCTCTCAAGGTGAGGTTGTTGAGCTCATCTGCCATGTTGTGTCCTTGGGCCACCATAAAACTCAGAAGATTTTTTCTGTAATACAGTTTGGTTAACTTCAAGACATTTTGATCCATTGGATGAATTAAGAGAGTCACATTAGGAGGCTAAAAACATCACAAATGTTTTTCCATCTTCTGTTCTCAACTCTTTAGCTGATAGATGTGAGGGCGCATTATCTAGAAGAAGCATTGCTTTTTCCTGGAAAATTTGAACATTTTAGAAATTGCTTTACCTAGAAAAAATTCTCATTTGCTCACATTTAATTTTCCATATTAACTGGTACAAAGCATTCGAGGAACCAGTTTTTGAAAATGTCCTTTGTCATTCAAGCATTTGTTGTATTTTTATAAATACAGGGATTATGGATATTTTTGAATGCTCTTGGAGATTTTGTTTTGCCAATAATCAACGGAGTGAGTTTGTGGTAACCTGATGCGTTTGCACAACCCAAAAAGGATTCATTACTTTGATATTTCAAGACCGGTTGCAGTTTTTGCAGAACTCATTACATAGGTTTTATCAGTACAATCCAGTCCCATCAGCATTATATATCTGGTCGTGAGTGTGCTCAAATTTCTCTAGTAAAATTCAGTTTTAAATGGGCTAATATTATGCCCTTCTGATGATAGTTTTTCTCCACAAATTTCCAAAAATCTAAGTCCATAACGAACGTTGAACTTTTGCAGCTATCCATAACTCCCGATAAATTGTTCAATTCCACTTTTCGAGGTTCCATGAAGCTGAATTGCTTTATACTTTTTACCGATATAAGCAAATTCTATTTAATAAACCATCTGTTTAAGGCTTCCTCCATTTTCGGATATTCAACTTCCCTCGAAGTGTATTTTTTAATTTTATTTGGCTTAAAACTCTGGTTCACAACTCTCATGATTTTGGTCTACTTTTTTAATCGAGCGTTGATTTCGCAATTCCATATTTTTTTGAAAGCAATGTTACACTCATGCCTTTCCGGTGATTTTCCAAGACCTTCGATTTTTCATACAGACTCAAAAATTTATTGTTTTTATACCTTTCTAACCACATGTTTTACTGAAAGGTTTCAGCCATTACTATTTGGTAGTTGATCATAATTAAAACAAGTTGTAGAAATTACTAAATTTTAAATAATTAGACAACTCTTAAGATGGGACAGTTAATTCCCATTCAATTAAATCAATCAAATTCGTATTTGATTCGGTCTTTACTCGATGGAAACTCATTTTAATTAAAAAATATATAGGAGACAGTATTTAATTTCCACAAAAATCTGTGTACTACAACAATTTTTTCACCACGATGTGGCTTCTTCAGGTATTTCCATTGTTCAGTGTTACATTTACATTGTTCAGTGTAACCGAGCATCACCAAGCATAAAATTATTCAGAGTTTTGATTTCTATTATTCAAACTGAAACAAACTTTTCAGCTAAATACGCTATTAAAAATAGTATCCAACTTATAGAGAATATTCAATCCGTCCAATTGCCCAAAAATTGTAGATTAATTTCTTTTGATGTAAAAAATTTATTCCAATCGAAACAATACAAGTTGTAAAAAAACTATTGATTACAAATAATACAAACCCCATCAAAATTAATGATATTCTTAATTACCTGGAAATATATCTTGAACAAAACTACTTTCAATTTAACGGAACCATCTATATTTCTAGCAATGGTTTAATAATGGGAAATACATTCTGTTCAATTTTAGCTGAAATATTTATGGATGATATAGAATCAAAAATACACCTAAATCCGATAAGCAAATATTTTCTTTATTGGTATAGATGACATTTTTTGTTGTGTCGAAGGCACCGACCGACAACTACATATCTTCACGAATTTCATTAGTAAACTCCACCCAAAAATCAAATTCACAATCGAAGAAGAAAAGAACCAAAGTATTAATTTTCTTGACCTCACTATAACAAGACTAGATAATTTACATGATTTTAGTATTTTCCACAAACCCACGCATACAGAGATCACAATACATAAAATTTCAAATCACCGCACCAACCAAAAGATGTCAGCATATAATAATTTCATTCATAGACTATTGAATGTCCCTTTGAATTCAGAAAAGTTTTGAAAGAATTAAATATTATTAACCAAACAGCGTCAAACGACGGTTACAACCCCTTTCTTATAGACAAAATGATGTCCAATAAACAAAACAAAATGGCATTAAATCTCGTGCACCCAATCATAAAAGACGACAATGCAAAGAAATATTTTTCGTTATCTTATATTAATGGATTATCTGAAAATATTGCTAAATATTTCAAGAATATTTTCAATTATAACGCGGCTTTATATCATTAATCACCTTAGTACCTACATAAAAACAATAAAGATCGAACAAATAAAGAAAATAAATCTGGAGTCTACAAGTTGACTTGCAACGATTACCCTTCAGTATATATTAGCTAAACGGGTAGATCATTAAAGAAACGAGTTCAAGAACACCAAAGAAGTTATATATCCGATTCCGTACATTCGACATATACCAATCATCTTAAGGAATTCAAGCATAATTTCAACAATAATTATGGAATTATCCACGTTGAAAGCAAAAGTTCTAGATCAACACTTTTAGAATTTCTTGAAATCAACAGATACAATACCCGTAAAATCCGTTTGAACTAACAAACAGATGTTGATAAGTCTCCATTACTGAATATCTTTCCTTAATGGCATTTTTAGCAGCAAACTCCAATAAACACCTTGAGTTTTTATGACTTGTTCTTCCATTATTTGGTAACGTACCTAATGATGTATTTAAACTCGAATACACTGAACACCATCAGCCAGTACAATGTAAATACCTGAAGAAGACACATCGTGGTAAAACGAATGTTGTAATTGTAGAAATAAAATACTGTCCCCTTTATATTTTTTAAATAAAATTCGTGTCATTTAAATGGCTTTGCGCATGATTTTATCAACAAGTTGAAAGAGGAAAGTATCGGGTGTTTTTTTAGGGTGATAGAACTTTAAACTGAAATAAAACACATTTAAATTAAGATTTGAGCCAAATTTTTTTTAAAGATAATTTAATGACATTTATATTTAAAAAATAATTTCCTGCATATGCCCACCACTACTAGCTCTGAGGAACCGCATTCGACCAGGCCAATTTTTCACCACTTTTTCGAGTAATTCAGGCCTTATTTCATCAATAACACGAGTTATGTTGGCTTCCAAAGCGTCTTCTGTTTCTGGTTTATCAGCATAAAGCAATGACTTGACGTAAGCCAAAAAAAATAATCTAGTGGAGTTATGTCGCATTATCTTGGAGGCCAATTAATTGGACCATTTCTCAAAATAATGTTATCGCCAAATCTTTTTTTCAATAAATCAATTGTTACTGTAGCAGCATACCATCTTATTGTAACCAAAACACTTCTGGGTCGATACCATTCAAATTTCGAAACAAATAATCATTGATCATCGATCTGTAAGGAGCACTATTCACTGTAACATTAGATCCAGCATCGTTTTTAAACTTTATGGAAATTGTAAAGAAAGAAACTTCTTTACATATTAAACAAAATAACTATTAAAACTCTAAAAAATTTCATTTTGAGAAAGTTTTCGAAAAATTTCCAAGAATTCAAATGTCTTGGAAATAATGTTTCTATTTAAGTGAACATATTGAATTCTCGAGCATCACGCAACGCTCAAAAACTTGAAGGAACTTATCGGGTGTTTTTTTTAAGTGATAGAACTTTAAATTGAAATAAAATACATTTAAGTTAAGATTGAAGCCAAATTTTTTTTTATTTGAAAGACAATTTTATGACATTTATGTTTTAAAAATTCCGGCAAATGACCACCACGACTAGCCCTGAGCAACCACATTCAACCAGACCAATTTTGGAGCATTTTTTCGAGTAATTCAGGCCTTATTTCCTCAATAACACGAGTTATGTTGGCTTCCAAAGCGTCTATTGTTTCTGGTTCATCAGCATAAACTAATAACTTGACAACCCCAAAGAAAATAATCCAGTGGAGTTATGTCGCATGATCTTGGAGGCCAATTAAATGGACCATTTCTCGTAAAAATGTTATCGCCAAATCTTTCTTTCAATAAATCAATTGTTACGGCAGCAGCATGAGGTGTAGCACCATCTTTTCGGAACCGAAAGAAACACTTCTGGGTCGATACCATTCAAATTTTGAAATAAATAATCATTGATCATCCATCTGCAACGAGCACCATTCACTGTAACATTAGATCCAGCATCGTTTTTAAACAAATATGGACCGATGATGCCTCCAGCGTGTAAAGCACACCATACAGTGCATTTTTCAGTATGCAATGGAACCTGCAGAACTTCTTGAGGATTGTTTTCACTCCATACACGGCGCATTTGGTTTTTACATAGCAGTTCAACCAGAAATGAGCTTCATCACCAAAAAAAAATTACGATAAAAAAGTGGATCAACTTCAAGCTATTCAAGGGCCCAATCAGCGAACAAACACGCTTATTATGGTTAAGTGGCTTTATTTTATGAGCCAGTTGGATCTTGTATGGGTGTAGACCAAGATCTGTACGCAAAAGTTTCCATGTGGTGGATGCACAGAGTCAAACTTGTTGCGAACGTCGACGAATAGACAAATCTGGATGATCATTAACACTTACAGCAGCGATATTTTCTTCTGTGCGTACAGTTCTTTGTCTTGTTGTTGTTGTTGTTGTTGTTGTATCGAGTAGAGAAGATGTTGTCCGAAGTCTATCGATAGTTCAACGAATAAGCTGCTCTGATGGTCGATTATGTAAACCATAAATTTCACGAAGTGCTCTATAAGTTTGACGAATAGAACACTGATTTTGAAAATTAATTTCAACAATTTTTAAATGTTGTTGCGGCGTTAGTCTTTCCATGATAATTTGTCAATGATTACTGAACATAAATATCAAAACAACTTGGCTTCTACTTTCTGGCAAATCACAGTTATCCCTATCGAAACTTCTATCACTCTAAAAAAACACCCGATAGTAAGTCACACTAACGAGATCGTGGATTGTTCACACTACTGGATATACAATGAGATCGATTATTTTCTTGTTCACACTATTGGGTTCTTCACACATACATGTGTTCATTATAGCGCGAGTCTAATGTATTTTATTAAACTTTAAGAATAAGTCGTCTTTATGAGCAAACTCATCACCTATTTTTAAACGCAATTTTCCCGCCACACTATTCGAACAGATGTCATAGGTCGAAACGGTTAGGTATTCCCCACGTTGAAATAGGTCATCGACAATTTTCTTCATCTAAACTATGCATACTGTCAGCAGTCATAATTTCTACAAAAATAATCACTTTAGCATCAAGTCCACTGACTAACAATGATAAGAAGTAGCGTAATTATTATTTTTCAGTGTATTTAAATGCGCAAGATCTGAATCGATTTCGGCAGCTTTGAAATATTTCAGCTCGCATGCCCCAACATTGGAGCTTCCATTGGAGCTCTCTGATGTCAGAATCCCTTTGATACTATATATAACCGATGAGTCATCCGTTCCACAGTATTCCCCCAAATCTAAAAGGGGCATCACGTTGCGGGTTTATTATCTTCTCGTGATTAAGGTTAGGTTTGTTGCTTTGACAACACTAGTTCAAGGTGAGTTTTTGCATGGCTGGAATAATACAGACATTGCAAAAAGTATAATCCATTCAGCAGGAACATTTACGTAAGTTCCGAATTTCGACAACAATTGTATATTACTTTATAACTGTTACTTTAAATAAACAACAGAGTAGCAATTCCTATTAAAAAAATTCAGGCGGCTTATATTTGTTTATGATTCGTAGTTTCCATGGAAAATGTTGGCAACTACTACAGTGATTCTAGATTTTCGACTCGAAGAAAATTATATGTTCTCATATATGCCTTTTTTGATCATATGTGAAAATTGCTAGGTAAATTATTAATTTTTGGGGAATACACAGTTAATGGACATTAGCATTTTCTATTGATATAAAATAAAAAGAAAATTCGGGAATGATATATATTCCTTTTTGACGAAACACAAACGATATATTCCAATTTTAACACTCGTATATTGAAACATGAAAGGAAGTTTTTGTTTTGAAACTTTTCAAATGGTAAAATGGAAAGGCCTTTTACTTGATAGAAGAAACATAACAAAATTTGAATATTAAAACAAATTGAAATATGTTTATCTTCTACAATTTTAATTTCAAAAAATTTTTTATTCAAAAAACTTTTAGAATTAAATTTATGTCTAAAACAAGCACCGCTTACCTTTAATAGACGTATATAATCAAAACTCAATATATAATGTCAAATGGAATAAATAAACCAACAGATATACGAAAGTGATTAAAATTAATAAATAAATATTTAAAGGAGACAAAATTTGGTTTCTGGTCTTACCTTCAAGAACACCAATTGCCTTTTAAAAACATGAAAACACTTAAAGGTCTTCTCAAAGAATATAATTTATTTGAAATATTTAATATATTTAAATATTCGAATAAGTTAATTCAGAAATCTCTAAAAAAAATGCACTATATCTTCAAAAAACAAATATAATTCTAAGCAATTCCGTCTTCAGCCCTCAATAATATTCCAAATATCAAAATCAAAAAAGTAACCTATATCTCTCAACACGTGTAAAAAGGCTAAAGCTTCGGAACAAATATATATATATATATATATATATATATATATATATATATATATATATATATATATATAATATATAATTATATTTTGGCTTCAATAAATCTCATTATGGAATGTCAATGAATTTAAATAAACCTTAAAATAACTCACACTGTTCTTTGATTTTGTTAGAACATAGATCAATCTTGAATTATATAGTTGATCTGTGTTTCGAAGCTTTAGTCTTTTTACACGTGTTGAGAGATATAGGTTAGTTTTTTCATTTTGATATTTGGAATATTATTGAGGGCTGAAGACAGAATTGCTTAGAATTATATTTGTTTTTTGAAGATATAGTGCATTTTTTTAGAGATTTCTGAATTGACCTATTCGAATATTTAAATATATTAAATATTTCAAATAAATTATATTCTTTGAGAAGTCCTTTAAGTGTGTTCATGTTTTTAAAAGGCAATTGGTGTTCTTAAAGGTAAGACCAGAAACAAAATTTTGTCTCCTTCAAATATTTATTTATTAATTTTAATAACTTTCGTATATCTGTTGGTTTATTTATTCCATTTGACATTATATATTGAGTTTTGATTATATACGGCTATTAAATGTAAGCGGTGCTTGTTTTAGACGAAAATTTAATTCTAAAAGTTTTTTGAATGAAAAATTTTTTGAAATTAAAATTATAGAAGATAAACATATTTCAATTTGTTTTAATATTCAAATTTTCAAATGGTTACCAGGAATGATTAAATATAAGAAAAGATTAAATAAAAGAGAATATTGCAAATTATATACTGACAAGCAATATAATAATAAGACTGTCATAAAATAAATATGATGTTAGTTATACGAAAAAATCAGAAATTACAATAATATGATATAATATCATGCAAAATATAACTCTTGTTTTTAAACCAGTGTAGTGCAGCAGTAAATATTTTTCTTCGTAAACTTTAATTCAGGAATGATATGTATTCCTTTTTGACGAAACACAAACGACGTAATCAAATATCAACTCTCGTTTGTTGAAACATGAAACTGAGTTTTCGTTGTGAAAGGTTTCAAATGGTTACCGGGAATGTAAACATTATAAAAACTATTTATATTACGAAATAGTTATAATAATTGAATCAGTATTTATTTGATGATAATTGATATTGAATAAGGTTATTCTGATTTTCACAAATTTTTATTGTTGTTTAATACAACAATTGTCTTGCTATCACTTGGAAAAAGTGATGTCATCTACATGGTGAGCGTTACGCTGGAGATCACATGCTGACACCTTGCTCACGATATTGCTGTCATTTCTTAATTGATGTTTTGCTTCAATTGCGTCAGGTTCATCGGATTAGTCTCATAGATCTTACTTTGAAGGTATCTCTAAGCTAAATAGTCAAGTGGACTAAGGTCGAGGCTTCTGGGAGGCCAGCTTCCATTGCTTGATTTGGTGAATGGCATCTTGCTGAAACCACGTTCTTGAGTTGAAATCTTGAAATTACTCTGGACCCAAAAAGTTTCGAAACATATCGCAATAACGGCCCTATACCGAATATTTTGTTCATCGACATGACCCTTCAGATGAAAGTTTGCTTCAGCACTCAAGAGTATGTTATCAAAATTGTTGAACCACCTTAACATTTCGTTGGCAAAATTCAATCGATAAGCATAGTCTGTATCCTTCAATTCTTGAACCAATTGAATTTTATAGGCTTTTTATGTTTAATGATTGGTCTAGCTTTCGGATGGATAAAGAAGGATTTTGACGAACTGACTCCTCCACTTCTCGAATCTTTGAATGAAATTCAATAAAATGTAAACCTACCTGATGATGCTACTGTGGTAGCGAAACAATTGGTGTATTGAATAACAATAGGAATATGTGAAAATCAAAATAACCTTATTTAATATAATATTATATTCCGAAAGTCTTCGAATAAAAATAGAAATATTTATTTCATCAAAAGTTTTAGGCACTGAAGGATACTAGTCTTTTCTTTAAAATTCCGATAAGATATCGTACATACCTATATCTCGATTGCTGTTCAACATCTGACGTTCCGAAGGATAACTAATAGAGTTTAGTAATATGGAATTCTGCTGATTTCAATCTTTGAATTCGAATGTACCAGGAAATTCTTTACATGGATATTTGGGTCTCCAACTAACATATTTTTGCTCAATTTTCATTACAAATTCATGAAATCATGATGAACTAGATATATGTGCCTTGAATTAGTATGAATAAAATTTAATTGAGAATCAAGATTTTACAAAAACCTCTACTTGGAGATTGATTTTTGAAATTCATCTGTAAGGGAAACTTTCATTCAGTGATGTGAAAAAATAAATTTAGAAGAATATTTACTATTGCATAATTCATGAAAATAAATATACTCAAATAATGATGGACTGACGCAGCCCAAAAACGAAATAAACAGTCAAATAACGTGCTTGAAGTAATTTATGTGAATACCACTCTGTTGATTTTCACAAGCAATTGATATGTCATATAATGTATTCATACCTTTAAGTGTGATAAATTTGTCTAATTTCAGCTGAATATCTTAGGAAATGCATATGTCCTGAGGAAAAAATTTAAGACTCTCATTCTTGATACCATCCGACTCATCAACCCTTTTCGTTTGTACCTCAAATTAGGAACATCCTGTATTGAATGTCTGATTGTATCGGTGTCTACTTGTCGGAAATACATCTTGATGATTAAAGTAAAACAACTTAATTGCCGCTAATTCATTTAATTTCACAAAATCCTGTATTCATCGAAATAGAACAAATGTGTTTCGTTACATAACACGCTATCGCGAATATCCTGCTGATCACAAGACTAAACTATTATGGCTTACATAATTCGCTTTTCCTTTACTCGTTTATTCGTAATTCTCGTTTGAAAGCGACTCCGATAATCAGCTTATTATTATAGATGGGGATTTCTTATAATTTTTCGGCTTAGATGCGAATACTACCGTTTACTGTTAAATTCGAAAGGATTACTGGAGATTGAGAGTTTTTCATCTGGTACTACTTGGTAATTTATAATAATATATTATATTGTATATATTATTATATTATATATAATATATTTTAGAAATTATTATGTGTCAGTGTTGGCGCGAAGCTGCATGAGCATATATCTATAACTTTCTTTCAATGTGGAATAACCCTCAAAATGTGAACCGATCACGGGTCATCAAAGATCAGTCAAGATACAAATTACTATGTTTTACTGTTCAAAGAAAATTGAGATTGAGTTCACACGTGTTAATTGAGGGCTTCACATTTTCAAAAATTTTTTATCTTTAGACAACTGATAACTCTACAAAAGGTACAACTATTTATGTGAGTTAATAAGGAGTCTGAACTGTGGCGAAAAAGTTCTACAAATCGAGTCAGGGTAACATACATCTGTATAACAATTCTATATGCAAACATACTCGACAAGGTTTTGTTGATCTAAGAGGCAAATTGCAGACATGCCCATTTTTCAAACTGGTTGGTTTTCATCAGTGCAATGTATGCTAGTGACTACAAATCTGTCAAGTATCTATATTCGCTATACACAGAAACACTTAGGTTTTAAGTATACACTAGCTCCATCTACAGTAGGCAAATATACATACACGACATATCTTTGCGAGTTAATTCAAGTGAAGAAATGTATTCTCGATATTTTCACGTTAAAAACGCAGAAAAAACTTTCCTCATGCTCAAGTCAGACCATAATATGCAGTAATGCTCATAAGTAGCATATTCAGAAGAATTAATTCGGCTGATCTGTACCAAATATCATTAATAAGGAGTATGAGCTATGTTCATAGAAAATTCTATAAATCGATACTCTAGATGGCGCTAGTGTATGATTAATACCTTAGTGTCTCTGTGTAGAGCGAATATAGACAATTGACAGATTTGTAGTCACCATACATTAATGAAAACCAATCAGTTTGAAACGTGCGCATGTCTGCAATTTGCCCCTGTGATCAACAATACCTTGTCGAGTTTGTTTGAGTATAGAACTGTCTCGATTTGTAGAACTTTTTATTACCATAGCTCATAGTTCTTATCAATGATATTGGGTACAGTTCAACCCAATTAATTCATTTGAAAATTTATGGGGCGTCAGACACAAAAGCATGACAACGTGTTGCTTTCAAATATGCTTTTGAACTGAATTAGAAAATTTTAACTGATTAAAAAATAGTTGAGCTGTCTGTTCTTCGACTCAACATGGCAATTTCAAGATTATCTTTTAAAGGAACAGATTTTCTATGCAATGGTTTGCAGAGGTGGAAGTTTGGTTTTTGTTGAAATACATTTTCTTGTTTATTGAATTTTCTCTTGAATGAGGGTCCTGTATATATTTGCTATAGAAAACTGAACATATGAAATCATGAACGCCCGATTTATGTATGATTGGGGTTGGCGATTTTGCATTAAATGATCGAAATATTTTGTTTTTCGATTTAGCAGCAATATAAATATTTCACTAGGGTATTGGTGAGTTGCTCATTTAAGTAACCGATGTACGCTGAATGAAACAGTAAAATTCTGAATCATCACACAATACTCAAAAACAGAAAGAAATCTTCAGAAAATATAGAATACTTACCAGAATTACAAACAAACTCTAGCTGATACACCTGTTTTATATGAACCTCATGGAAAACAAATTGTATTCCAAAAAAAGTTCCCCATAAACTTGAAAAATCCTTCGAAATTTTTTTCCAAACTTAAAAAATATATAGCATATTCTCCAGAACAGCGTTTGAAACTCCTGCTCTTACTCGAAATTCGTAGATAATTTTTATTGATTGTTCTTATTTGTCACTCAAAAAAGTCGACTGACGAGAATGGGCGGAAATTTTAAACGCCGTTCTGAAGAATGCGCTATATGTTTTCAAAAAATCGAAAAAAAATTTAAAGGATTTTTTGAGTTTATGTGCAGCATTCTTTTGGAATATAATTTATTATTTCTGATACTGAACACAATAATTCTGTTGAACCTCCACAAAATTCAATTAAAAAAAAAAAATTAACACATTCCAAACGAAGTGTCTCAATAATCACACAATACTCAAAAACATTAGGGGATCTATAGAAAATATAGAATATTCACCGGAATTACATAACAAACTTCAGCCGACACAGTTGTTTTATATGAACCTTATGTATAACAAAGTCTTTTCCAAATGTGCTCCAGATACCCTCAAAAAATCCTTTGAAACAAATTCTAAGAAGCTTTTCCAAAAAAAGATAACAAATTCTCCAGAACTTGTCAGTCGAATTCTTTGAATGATAAAAAAGAACAATCGCAGCAATTTCAAACGCTGTTCTGGAGAATGTGCTCTATATTTTTTGGGGAGTTTCTCGAAATTTTCTTCAAAGGATTTTTCGAGTTTATGTGGGACATTTTTGAAAAATAATTCGTTTTATATAAGGTTCATATGAAACAGCTGTATCTGCTAAGTTTGCTATGTGATTTCGGTCAATATTATTATATTATATATTTTTTCATATCGAGTGTTTTTTTTAGAGTGATAGAACTTTCGATAGGGATAACTGTGATTTGACAGAAGGTAGAAGCCATTTTGTTTTGACATTTCTGTTCAGTAAGCATTGACAAATTATCATGAAAAGACTCACGCCGCAACAACGTTTACAAATTGTTGAAATATATTTTCAAAAATAGTGTTTTATTCGCCAAACTTATAGAGCACTTCGTGAAATTAATGGTTCACATCATCGTCCATCAGAGCAGCTTATTATTTGAACTATCGATAGATTTTGGACAACATTTTCTCTACTCCATGCAACAACAACAAGACAAAGAACTGTACGTACAGAAGAAAATATCGCTGCTGTAAGTCATAGTGTTAATGATGATCCAGATTTGTCTATTCGTCGACGTTCACAACAAGTTGGACTCTGTGCTTCCATCACATGGAAAATTTTGCGTTAAGGTCTTGGTCTACACCCATACAAAATCCAACTGGTTCAAGAACTAAAGCTACTTGACCATAATAAGCGTCGTTTGTTTACTGATTGAGCCCTAGAACAGCTTGAAGTTGATCAACTTTTTATCGTAAAATTGTGTTCAGTGATGAAGCTCATTTCTGATTGAACGGCTATGTAAACAAGTGAAATTGCCGTATATGGAGTGAAAACAATCCTCAAGAAGTTCTGCAGATTCCATTGCATCCTGAAAAATGCACTGTGTGGTGTGCTTTACACACTGGAGGCATCATCGGCCCATATTTCTCTAAAACGATGCTGGAGCTAATGTTACAGTGAATGGTGCTCGTTACAGATGGATGATCAATGATTATTTGTTTAAAAATTTGAATGGTATCGACCCAGAAGTGTTTCGGTTCCGACAAGATGGTGCTACACCTCATGCTGCTGCCGTAACAATTGATTTATTGGAAGAAAGATTTGGCGATAACATCATTACGAGAAATGGTCCAATTAATTGGCCTCCAAGATCATGCGACATAACTCCACTGGATTATTTTCTGTGGAGTTGTCAAGTTATTAGTTTATGCTGATAAAATAGAAACAATAGACGTTTTGGAAGCCAACATAACTCGTGCTATTGAGGAAATGAGGCCTGAATTACTCGAAAAAGTGGTCCAAAATTAGACTGGTTGAATGCGGTTGCTCAGAGCTAGTCGTGGTGGACATGCCGGACTTTTTGTCGATTGCCGACATTTCGATATCCGTTAGAAGGCCCCTCTTTTTTAACCTGGTTTTTATCACGTTCCGCTTGTAAACCTCTGTACCACTATTAGGTGTTTTCTAGAATCCATTGAAAT
Source organism: Megalocaria dilatata (assembly GCA_034642435.1). Taxonomy (NCBI): domain Eukaryota; kingdom Metazoa; phylum Arthropoda; class Insecta; order Coleoptera; family Coccinellidae; genus Megalocaria; species Megalocaria dilatata. Next base: position 14,970,749 of record CM067863.1, read on the forward strand.
ATTCAAAATATTTATCACTTTTGTTTAGATACCCCTGTACAACTGTTAGGTCTTCAGTTGTCTGATGATTGGATAGTTCATTTCTCAAAACTCGAGTCACAAGAAAATGTGTGATATATATTTTTATCGGTAGTAAAACATAGTAATTTCTACAATTTGTTTTAATTATGATCAACTACCAAATAGTAACGGCTGAAACAATTCAGTAGGAGATTATTCTGTAAAATAAGCGACAAATTAATTTCGAAAATCCCTATTACAGATCGATAGAGAAGAAGTTATTACCTAAGAAACCATATTTCAATACGTCCCGTTCTACTTAAACGTCTAACGTACAATAGACCGTGAGTGAGTCTTTATATGTTAAAAATTTTGAGAAAATTCTGTTTTTAAATTCAGTCCAACGCCTTCTACCAAGTGTGATTCAAACGGTTTTGTTACTATCATTATTACTATTACTATTATAATTTACAATATTTCATCAGAATATTTGATACAAAGGTGATCATTAAAGCTATTATCTTTCAAAGTTGTGTTGATTCAAAAATTCTTTCAAGTTTCCCTTTTTCAAAGAGAGTAATATCAAAAGTTTAACAAACTCGAGTTAAAATATTATATGGATTTCTGAATGAATATAACGATGTTCATACTGAATACGGCTAAAAAATTAAACGAATAAATGAAATAATTTAAGCCCCATTGTAACATCCTTAATATCTCCGCGACATGCACTTATATTCCCGAAAATGTTGAAGCTTTTCTTCTTTCGCCACAAAATGGCGAATGCGCGTGTGTAATTGTACTTTAAATTTTCCAATAAACCTGTTTATTACTTTTTCCCTGACAAAAGATTGTTTTCATTTTCAAACTTTCTGGAGATACGAGAAATTGTTTTCTTTGTACTGAAACTCTATTGGTTTAGCTCATGAAAGCCTCTCCACACACATTATTGCATTATATCTAACAACGAAGGATTTCATGATCTAAGTCTATTCTGAACCTGTTAATCAAGAAAGTTTTTTTTACGCGTTTGTTCTAGGAAACAGCGTACTCTCAATGTCTCTAATCTTCGAATTTTGAAATATTTTAGAAAATACGAATCCAGTCGAGTTGAAATCGAGTATTTCGATGTAAAATGACGACACATCTCGCTCATCCATAATTTCTTGAAGATATTATAAATTATGAGATTTTTTGAAGTTTATTGTCATTTGATTTTGGTGAAAAATATGAAAATTTTTTCAGTATATTCTATTACACTTTTTCTTGCCAATATGTTACGATGCAGATCGAAGGGAGAAAGATGGAGCCTGTAAATCATATCTTTTTCATTTCCATGAAATTATTCATATCTTCAGTAAAACCGTTCGAAAATTGCAAAAAAGGGGTTTATTTGACTTTTGAATTATGGAACACAGAATTCTGTATTTGAAAATAAAACTATTTTCAATTTCTGCTAATGTTTATTCATAACATAGAGGTTAATACTTGATAGAACGTATATAAAATTATTTAAATATTTTAATATTAGCCTTCTACATATTTAATTTCAAAAAATTATATTTAATAATTATAACTTCAGGAATTGAATTAATATCATATAAGTACCACTTATATCAAACGACATATAAAATAAACATTCATTATAAGACATCCAAGTAATATAACAAAATCCAATAAATATAAATTGTTAACCAAAATCTTATAAATTAAATATTTTGAGTAGACAAAATTTTGTTTCTGCTGATCAATCTTATGAAAACAAACATCTTTCAAAAATGTTTAACATAATCTTAAGAATTTCATCATAAAACTATCTTACTTTCTCTTTCTAAGTAAGATAAGTAAGATTTTATTTTTTTTTTAAATTAAAATTGTTGAAGACTAACAGATTAAATCTGTTTTGATATTCAAATTTTGTAATATTTCTTCTATCAAGTAAAGACCTCTTCTTATTTTTTTATTTTATATATATTATATATTTAATATCAGGTTTAAAAAATCTCATTAAATAAATATCGAGTGGTTTAAATAAGACCTTACAAGCTTCGTGTGATTTTTGTGACGAACATAGAATACCTTGTTCAAGCAAGAATTCCACGTGGTCTTGGAGGTGAGTTATTTGTTGTTAATTGATTTAATTTTTTAAATGTGAAGTAGGACCGATGAAGACCTTATCTGAATTCTAATTGATTTTTGAGGATGTGAGACATGGTCTGAGAGATTTTTGAAGCAACTTATTTAAATTAAAAAAATGTGTATGAGACAGTAATTTATTTCCACAAAAATGTCTGTACTACTACAACAATTGTTTCACCACGATGTGGCTTCTTCGGGTATTACATTGTACTGTCTGATGGTATTCAGTGTAACCGAGTTTAAATACATTTTTAGATACGTGACCAAATAATGGAAGCACAGGTCATAAAAACTCTAGGTGTTTATTGGAGTTTGCCGCTAAAAATGCCATTAAGGAAAAATATTCAGTAAGTGGAGAATGATCGACATCTGTTTGTTCGTTCAAAAGGATTTTACGGGCATTATACCTGTCGATTTCAAGAAATTCTAAAAGTGTTAATCTAGAACTTTTGCTTTCAACGTGGATAATTTCATGATTATTGTTGAAATTATGCCTGAATTCCTTAAGATGATTAGCATATGTCGAATGTACAGAATTGGATATATAACCCCTTTGGTGTTCTTGGACACGTTTCTTGAATGACCTACCAGTCTGGCCAATGTATACTAAAGGGCAATCTTTGCAAGTCAACTTGTAGACTCCGGATTTATTTTCTTTATTTGTACGATCTTTATTGTTTTTTATGTAGGTACTAAAGTTATTAATTGTCTTAAAAGCCGCGTTATAATTGAAACAATTTTTGAAATATTTAGCAATATTTTCAGATAATCTATTGACATAAGATAACGAAAAATATTTCGGTGTATTGTCCTCTTTTATGATTGGGTACACAAGATTTAATGCCATTTTCTTTTGTTTATTGGATACCATTTTGTCTATAAGAAAGGGATTGTTACCGTTGTTTAACGCTATTTGTTTAATAATATTTAATTCTTTCATAAAGTTTTCTGAATTTAAAGGGACATTCAATAATCTATGAATAAAACTATTATATGCTGACATCTTTTGGTTGGTGGGGTGGTTTGAAGTTTTATGTATTGTGATGTCTGTATGTGTCACAATACACAAAACTTCAAACCACCCCACCAACCAAAAGATGTCAACATATAATAGTTTTATTCATAGATTTTTGAATGTCCCTTTAAATTCAGAAAACTTTATGAAAGAGTTAAATATTATCAAACAAATAGCGTCAAACAACGGTTACAATCCCTTTCTTATAGACAAAATGGTATCCAATAAACAAAAGAAAATGGCATTAAATCTTGTGTACCCAATCATAAAAGAGGACAATACACCGAAATATTTTTCGTTATCTTATGTCAATAGATTATCTGAAAATATTGCTAAATATTTCAAAAATTGTTTCAATTATAACGCGGCTTTTAAGACAATTAATAACCTTAGTACCTACATAAAAAACAATAAAGATCGTACAAATAAAGAAAATATATCCGAGATATACAAGTTGACTTGCAAAGAATGCCCTTTAGTATACATTGGCCAGACTGGTAGGTCATTCAAGAAACGTGTCCAAGAACACCAAAGGGGTTATATATCCAATTCTGTACATTCGACATATGCTAATCATCTTAAGGAATTCAGGCATAATTTCAACAATAATTATGAAATTATCCACGTTGAAAGCAAAAGTTCTAGATCAACACTTTTAGAATTTCTTGAAATCAACAGGTATTTTGCCCGTAAAATCCTTTTGAACGAACAAACAGATGTCGATCATTCTCCATTACTGAATATTTTTCCTTAATGGCATTTTTAGCGGCAAACTCCAATAAACACCTAGAGTTTTTATGACTTGTGCTACCATTATTTGGTCACGTACCTAAAAATGTATTTGAACTCGGTTACACTGAATACCATCAGACAGTACAATGTAATACCTGAAGAAGCCACATCGTGTTGAAACAATTGTTATAGTAGTACACACATTTTTGTGGAAATAAATCACTGTCTCATATACATTTTTTTAATTAAAATGAGTTTCCACCAAGTAAAGACCGAATCTATCAAATACTTATTTAAATATTTCAAATAAATTATTTTTTCGAGAAGTTCTTAAAACTATGTTTTGTATTTTTGAAAAGGATTTAGTTTTCATAATTGTAAGATCAGAAATAAAATTTTGTCTCCTTCAAATATTTATTTATTACTTTTAATTGACAATTCATATTTGTTGGGTTATTTATTCCATTTGATATTATATATTGAGTTTTCATTTTATATGTCTATTAAATATAAGCTTTGATTATAAGACATTAATTCAATTGTAATAGTTTTCGAATAGAATTTTTTGAAATTAAAATTATTCAAGAATTCCCCAATAATTGTCAGAATACCTTCAACCTCACTATTTACCTGCACAGAGTTTAGTATATAAGAATATCTCTTTGAATTATATAGTCAGTACTAATACTCACTTGATGAAGTCATGGTGTGATGAAACAACTGTTATAATTAAATAAATATTAGCGAAAATTAAAAATCGATTCATTTCCTACTTCAAAATAAATTTCTGTCTAGTAAAGACCGAAACAATGAAATAACAGAATTCTGTGTTGTAATTCATATATCATGATAATTGAAATAATTGATCTACGAAAAGAGACGCCTTGAACTGAAACATCAAAGACTGCATTAATGGAAATACACTTAGCTCATTGCAGAAAAGTACCGAGATTTTGGTTGATATAATTCGATCCTGCAAGGGAATTCTCATAAGAGGTATGCATAATCGGAAACTTACATTAATTAGGGCACTACGAAGCGATAATTTGTAATATTGCTCTGCGAAAACATTCTGTCCCATTACACCACAAATAATACTCAAAATTGATAGGTGAACTCCATTTTGGGTACAGTTAAAAATGTACCAGAAAGTACCAAATCTAACAGGCAGCATACATGTCAGTAATTTTTGCAAGGCCAAAGGATATTTTTTGGACAAGAAAAGAGTCTTGACGCAACTGGGCTTAATATGCGCAAGCAGAATGATGAAAGGACTCCACAGAAAGGACAATTTAGAATATGACCCCAAAATTAATGAAGTATTTCAATTGAAATGTTGATCACCGATATCGAATTCGAATCAGTCCTTCCTTTTCCAAGTTACAAAAACTTTTTTATTTAATATCCTATGGAACAATTAAGAAGAATACAATTTGGAAGTTAACCGATGCTTATTATTCAAATGAAAGAATTCGGCTGATAGTCTGTACCAAAAATGATTAATAAGGATAATGAGCTAAGGTAATAGAAAGTTCTTTAAATCGGGACAGTGCAACATACATTTGTATAACAATTCTAAACTCAAACAGGCCCGAATAGGTTTTGATGATCGCTAGGACATAATTAGCAGACATGCGCATGTTTCGAAGCTTATTGGCTCCAATAGTCAGGTGAATTCTACCAGAATAGTTATTGGCTATTTGAGGAAGGCCTCTTTTCCAAGTGACTACCAAGCAGTCTCCACAGTCCACCCCTAGAGGTAGAAAGTGTGATAAGGATTACGCCATATCAGAACCCCTCCGAAGAGATGAACCCACCAGCTTCCAGTTTGGGCCCCGACTCGAAAGCCAGAACCGTCTGACTGGTAGCAGCGAAAGCACTATCCAACCTCTACTGGCTCAGCAGGTCAGTACCCGAGTTGTTTGAGACGCAACTCACCCGCCGGAGGGAATTCTTATCCATCCACCCGAACGCAGTCCCAAGAACTAAGATAAACTCAAGATTGACGACTACAATTGATCCTGGTACGAGCACCGTCTAGCGGACTATACGTCCTGACCCACCGAACCCATGTGAAGTCATTTGATTGATCCTGGCGTCAAGCACTAATGGCGGAGCCATTTCGTCGAGATCCACAAACCCTAAATTGTTACGCACAGATCCAGGGGCCAGGACAGGCCGGTCGAACCGTCAAGTCCCGTTAAACCCCGAGTCGTTTCATGAGAATATCCCGAAAATGGGGGTCTGCGAACAGATAAATGAAATACCCCCCTAGTCCAGCATGCGGACTTTCAACCACTGCCCCCTCGAGTCCAACACCAATTGGGGTGGCTAGGTGGTACAAGTAACACCTGAGGGCAAGTCCACCCCCCCGAGGTAACGCAGTATGCTACATAACGCACTCGGCCATTACACAGAATCCGGAGATTTATACTGCGATAGGGTAGAGTACGCCAGTTTTAAGGGAGAAGCCCTGTGCTGCGACAGACTCCCTTGTCACTGAGTTAATCAACCGGCTCAGCCCTTCATTTCACCTGAGTAAAACTAGGGCCCCATTCGGAGATCTTCCACCATACAGGTCCAGTGACTGGCGCGAAATGGCATTACGTTAGACACCAAGACTTAACCCTCCAATTCGCCGGGACGAATCTAGGGTCCTAGTCAAGAGAGCGCCCCCATCACGTCAAGATCTAATGCCTGGGGGGCGGGCTTCAATAGTCAGTGCGCTGTAATACATATACAATTAACACAAATCAATTACGCGTCGATATTCGCTATCCACAAGAACACCAATGTATTTACCATAGCCAAGAACTGTATTCCCGATTTTTTCTAACGTTACAAACGCAGAGCTAGGGGAAAGTTTTTCACGTTAGTAACGTTGGGAAAAATTGGGAATACAGTTCCTTGCTTGAATTGGCTCTAGTGTATGATGAATACATTGGTCTTCCTATGCAGAGCGAATATAGACGTCTGGCTGATTTGTGTTCATTGGATATTACAGGGCACTGATCATTAAAACTAATAAACTTCGAAACATGCGCATGTCTGCTGTCTTTGTCCCAGCGAACAACAAAACGTATTCGGGATTGTTTGAGTTTAAAACTGATATACATATGTTGTACTTTCCCGATTTACTGAACTTTCTGTTACCATAGCTCATACTCCTTATTAATCATCACGGTAAATAAATATCACTGATATGGAAGACCAAGCTCAGTTACTACACTAATTTGATCGAATCTTCTGACAGTAGGAATAAAACAGTTTGGAGCATCGTTAATGCCCAAATTAATCGTAAATTGGCAAATTGCAAGCCCACAGAGTTGGTTATAAATGGTACATCATATGCTGATCCTGAAAATCTAGCGTTTATTTTTGCTAAATATTACTCCACAGTTACTGAAAATGCACTTTATAAATATTACACTTCCACTTTTCCGGTGCATGCACGACCTCTTCTATTTAAAGACAAAACTTTTTTTTCATCCTGTTTTGGATCATGAGTTACTCTTTTTCTTTAAATATTTTGCAATTTTTTCGGACTTCTTGTTTATGTACGTTAAAGAAATATATTTTATATCAATAGCTATTGTTGGATATACAAGCGATATTGATAAAATAATTTATTTATAATCAACGGATTGAAAGCATTGTTAAATACAATCTGTTTTATTATATTCAGTTTTCTATCAAAATTCTCTTGTGTCATAGGTATGTTGATTCATCTACAAAAACTTGCAGCTTATAATAGCATGATTTTTAGATTAATCAACATACTTATGATAGAAGAGAATTTTGATAGAGAACTGAATATAATAAAACAGATTGCATTTAAAAATGGTTTCAATCCATTGATTATAAATAGATTTTTAAAACGAATGCAATTTAAACAGTCAATATCGCTTGTATATCAAACAATAGCTATTGATACAAAATATATTTCTTTAACGTACATAAACAAAAAGTCCGAAAAAACTGCAAGATATTTGACGAAAACGAGTAACTGCAACATTTCATTTAAAACAAGAAATACGTTATCAAATTTAATAAAAAATAATAAAGATTTGACCCATAAAAATAAAAAGTCTGGAGTCTATAGGTTAAAGTACGGTACTTGCCCATGTGTATACGTTGGTCAGACAGGTAGATCTTTCGGTACTAGGATACGTGAACACCAGAAAGCATCTCTTGGTAAAAACGTAAATTCAACATATGCTGACCATCATTTGGAGACAGGACATGATTTTGACAATAACTACAAAATCTTACACCTAGAAAACAAAAACCTTAGGTTGAACTACCTAGAAGCCCTCGAAATTAACAGATACAATAGAAAACAGATTCTTCTAAACGACCAGACCGACCTCAATAAATCCCCCTCACTTAACCTTTTCTGAAACTTTGTGTAATAATAAAAAAACAAATTACTGTAAATTCCCACTACCTTTTTTTCTGTATATTTTGAATATTTAAAGAACTTAATCTCAAATATGTAGTTAGTAATACATATACATACATGACGAAATCATATTGTCATGACGAAACAATTGTTGTGAAATTAAATGAATTAGCGGAAATTAAGTTGTTTTTTTTTTAATCATCAAATATAATACAATATTCTGGACACTGCCCAGCACGGTTTCAGATCAAGTCGCTCGACAGGGACGGCTGCTTTATCTTACATTGAATTTGTTCACAATTGCCTAGATAAAAACTTTGTCTCAGAATTGTTCTTTGACCTAACACGGGCCTTCGATAACCTCTCTTTTAATTTCTTCATCGATAAATGCTTCAAGATTGGGTTTAGAGGTATATTCCTGAAATTGATCAGTAGTCATCTTGAGGATAGAACTATATCTGTGAAGATTAATAAGGTTTTCTCGCAGGAAGAAAATATTAATTTGGGTATACCACAAGAGTTTGCCTTGGGACCACTTTCTTTCTTGTCGTTCATTAATGACTTACATTCTAAAAACATGTATTTTGTCATCTGGTTACTCGAACTTAAATTTTCTCATGAACTCATTGTGATTGGTTTTATTCGCTGATAATACTTCAGTGTTTTTGAGACAGGTGTCGTCAGAATAATATAATGATTAATCTCAACAAAACGGAATGTATTCTGGAGGCTAAGCAAAGCGTTATTATTTGGGAGTGCAGCTCGACTAGAATTTAACGTGGTTCTCACACGTCTATTCTGTGTGCAAGAAACTAAATAGTTTCTTCCTTCTAAGCAATCAGTAGAGTCAGAAATGTTATGCCCCTGCATTCACTAATGAACATCTCGTAGCACAGTCTTATGTATAGCGTCATTTCTGATAATATTATGTTGTGGGGAAACTCATCTGATGTTGGTAGAGTGTTCATTATTCAAAAACGGATTCTGCGAATAATGTTCAATATCACACCCCGAACTTCGTGCACTCTTTTTCAAGAATTATTAGATTTTTACTAATGCATCAATTTTCACCATCAGATGTCTTCGGTTTGCTAAAAAAAATAAAAATAATATAACTAAGCTCACAGAATTTTACAGTTACAACAAGAGAAATGAAAGAGTTACGTCCATTCCGAAACACAACTACCAAGTTTGAAATATCTTCCTTGCATCAATGTATTAAGCTCTTCAATCATTTGCCGAAAAATATACAATGTCTCAGTCTTAAGGAGATCAAAAAAATAGTTAAGAGTAATCTTTCAGGAAAATTTTATTAAGCGGTCAATGAAATTTTTCTCGATGAATGGTGGTTCTTAAATAACTGTCTGACTTGTCCTATATATGTACTCGTACCATGTCTCACATGATGAATAAATTTATTATTATTATTTTGGCGCTGTAAGAAGCTATTCTCAGTTTAATCGGAGAATTTCCCGAAAAAAGAATCAAAAAAATTGCTCGGGTCTCAAATTTACGCTATTCTTTGGTATTTAGAATTTAGAGAGAACAACTGTTGTATTCCTATCACATTCAGCGAGCGATTTTATTTCTCTCAATTTTTTGTCAGTGAATACTTCAAATGATCACATAAGTTACGCAACTCTTAACTAGTATTTTGTTTACTGGCGAGGCTAACTTTCCATGGAAAGCTATTAAAATTTTTTATAATATTTATTATTACATATTCAGCCCCTATGTGATTATTATGGAAAATTTTCGATTCGAGTTTTCAACAACAATTTTCGTCAAATGTGCAGTTTAGCAGTTTAAATGATCATTTAATTGGACCATATTTCTTCCAATCAGATTAAGAATATAAGCATACCACCATATTCTAGAAGATTGAAGATGGTTTATACATGATGGTGCTCTAGCCTATTTCAGTATTGAGGCTTGTCTCTACTTAGCTAAAGTTTATCCATCAAATAGGTCTGGAAGGTCTGAAAAATTGGCATGCTCGATCTTTAAACTTGGTTTTTTCATTGTAGATTTTCTTAAAGCGCTGGCGTATTCAACGTCCATTCGAAAAATCGATAATTAACGGCATCGGATTCTGTGAGGTTATTAGGAATAAACTATTTCAAAGATTACGAAAGTACAGTCATGCGTTATTTCATAGGAGAGCTATTTTCAGTTATTATAATTTTTATTTTTTGCGTTTCCTTACTTTTTCAGATTGTTCCTATTATTTTTTATACATTGTACTATTTGAAGAATTAAACTATTTGCTATATTGTAGGATTCTTCTCATCGAATCTTGATAAAATTTCGGAATTATAAATATTGGCAGAAAGAAATCTTAAATTAACGTTAGCGATTTGCCCAATTTCGTTCTTCTTTATAGAAGATATCTTCAATGAAAATAAAACTTTTTTCCAAATACAAGACGCTGTAACTTTAAGGGAAATAGGGTTAGAACAGAAAATTATATGAAAAACCCCCATCAATTTCCTCTAGAGAATCACCTTTAATAATTTTTAGCATCAATTCAGAAACCTGTGTATCTACTTCATTACATTAAAACGATATTTCCGTAACAATTCTTATCATTCAATATCATTGTGTATTTATGAAATTCTACTGTGTGGATAGACAAAATACTAGTAAATATTGGATGGAGTAGGCCGTTATCTTCTGAAAGTGCATTTAAAAATTGAGTGAAATAAGAATTTTTTTTTTACCAAAAATTGATATTCCATTCCATTTCGAAATAAGAGCAGATTTGAATGAGTTGATTTATCGTTTAAACGTCCATTAAGTAAAGTTTAAATTCAATCAAATATTCTAATTGAATTTCCTCAAACTACATGTAACTCAAATAATATCGAATTTGTGTCTTCAGACAGGCAATATACCCCCTAACTCAGGACCAGGCAAACCCGTTTTGCAATCAGAGTTACACAGCACCAGATTATACGTCATGTAAAAAAGTTCTCAATGTCTTAGTCACCCTTCTCGTATTGGGGGCAACAAGATGTAACAGCGACCCCTCGCTCAGATCCGCAAAATCCTCCCTTACCTATGACGCATCGAGGACTTTTCCTTGAGCGTTCAGATTAGAAAGAGAGGCAACTGGAGAAAATATCATCAGCTACTAAACGAAGGGACACATAGAGAAATCCTTTCAATAGAGATTTCATCAAGGGTCCCGACTTTAATTGAAAATCTGTCAAGTAATAAGACTATCCTATAATACCTAAGAGTTCCTTTGAATTCGATAATTAAGTTCTTTTTTCGTGGAATTAGTACAGTTATTCGATTTTATTTGTTGCAGATTCGGTTCAAATCAGTGAGAAATTGATGTATTTGATCACGGTTTCATTACATCCATTCAAGTGCTGAATTTATTGGGTTACCATTCTGTGACATTCAATAAGAAGTTCGAAATGTAAACCTTAAGAAACCATAGTGTTAGCGAAACAATTGTTGTTAACTAATAAATTGTGGAGATATTCTCTATTATCACATTTCATTAAAAAATATGTTATTGATTTTATTATCTCCTATTTCAAGTTTTAGTGATTCAAAATTCATAAAAGCACGATCTTCGTGTCAGGATTTTTGGCGCTCTCTTATATCAATAATTCTGATTGGATATAAAAATGAAAATAACTAGTAGAAGTTGAATTATTTGAGTTATTTTCGATGAACATTGTCCACTTGGTGGGATAAGAAAATCATGAAAAGTACTGACGTGAAGTCGGAGAAAGCTTTTGCCAGCCTGTTTTACAGTCCATTGCCCCTGAAATTTTCAAATCTGTGAAACACTTCGTAAAGAAGCTATATCTGGTGAATGAAACTACAGAAATATGTCACTCGAAGATGACTCAACAATTAATTGAATGTATTTACATGAAATATAAAAATGATCAATTTCATTTATTCAGAAATTTGTGTTCTGCCATCCGAAAGTCAAATTAAATTCATTTTTGGCAGTTTTAGACCTGTTCTTCTGAAGAAAATGAAGTTCTCATGAAATAAAAAATATACGGTTGAAGACTCCATCCTTCTCACTTAGATTTGCATTGTTATATATCGGCCAGAAAGAGGGGCAAAAGAATATAGTGAACAAAACTTCAAATAATTTTCATATTTTTGCCGAAACCAAATAAAAAATAAATTCAAAGAAAAGTATCGCGCTACAGCTGGATTCGAAGTTTCAAAGTACGGCATATTAGCTATCTGTCTACCCGAGTAGCAGAATATGTCGGTTTCTCTTAGATATATTTACAGGCTTTAAAAGTCCGTTTTTAAAGGTTTAAAAGTAAAAAAATCTTCGATAGTCATCTTCATGATATTTTGGAATGAACTCGAGTTTCATAGTGTCTACTACATTATATACAAATACAACAAAAAATTGTATCTAGCATTTGTAGGTAATAACAAGGCCTTTGATATGGTGCATCTTACCTATCTCATAAATGCTGTAATCAATCAAGGTATACTCACATTCAAATTGAAGGTATACCAGGTATATATTCATATCTTACAATATATTGATTATAATTACTCGGCAAAAATCAAACTTTAAAATAAAGGAGACCCCATTTCTCCAAGCTATTTACAGTATTGTTAGAGCAAATATTAAGAACCATTGATTGGGGAAATGAACAAGGCATCAAAATCAATGGGAATATTAAATAAAATAGAAAGGCCTTTTACTTGATAGAAGAAATATAACAAAATTTGAATATTAAAACAAATTGAAATATGTTTATCTTCTACAATTTTAATTTGAAAAAAAATTTTATTCAAAAAACTTTTTTAGAAATAAATTTATGTCTAACAAGCACCGCTTACATTTAATAGACGTATATAATCAAAACTCAATATATAATGTCAAATGGAATAAATAACCCAACAGATATACGAAAGTAATTAAAATTAATAAATAAATATTCAAAGGAGACAAAATTTTGTTTCTGGTTTTACCTTTAAGAAATACCACTTGCCTTTTAAAAACATGAACACACTTAAAGGACTTCTCAAAGAATATAATTTATTTGAAATATTTAAATATTCGAACAAATTATTTCAAATTTCTCTAAAAAAATGTGCACTATATCTTCAAAAAACAAATATAATTCTAGACAATCCCGTCTTCAGTCCTCTTTCAACATTCACAAATATCAAAATCAAAAACATAACATATATCACTCACGTGTTAAAAGACTTAAGCTTCGAACTACAGATTAACTATATAATTCAAGATTGATCTATGTTCTAACAAAATCAAAGAACAGTGTGAGTTATTTTAAGGTTTATTTAAATTCATTGACATTCCATAATGAGATTTATTGAAGCCAAAATATAATTATATATTATATATAAAATAATAATAATAATAATAATAATAAATCTCATTATAGAATGTCAATGAATTTAAATAAACCTTAAAATAACTCACACTGTTCTTTGATTTTGTTAGAACATAGATCAATCTTGAATTATATAGTTGATCTGTAGTTCGAAGCTTAAGTCTTTTAACACGTGAGTGATATAGGTTATGTTTTTGATTTTGATATTTGTGAATGTTGAAAGAGGACTGAAGACGGGATTGTCTAGAATTATATTTGTTTTTTGAAGATATAGTGCACATTTTTTTAGAGATTTTGAAATAATTTGTTCGAATATTTAAATATATTAAATATTTCAAATAAATTATATTCTTTGAGAAGTCCTTTAAGTGTGTTCATGTTTTTAAAAGGCAAGTGGTATTTCTTAAAGGTAAAACCAGAAACAAAATTTTGTCTCCTATGAATATTTATTTATTAATTTTAATTACTTTCGTATATCTGTTGGGTTTTTTATTCCATTTGACATTATATATTGAGTTTTGATTATATACGTCTATTAAATGTAAGCGGTGCTTGTTAGACATAAATTTATTTCTAAAAGTTTTTTGAATAAAATTTTTTTTGAGATTAAAATTGTAGAAGATGAACATATTTCAATTTGTTTCAATATTCAAATTTTTTAAAAAAAAAATGGGAATTTTGTCCTATTTTCAGAAAGCCAAGAAGAACTTCAACAAATGCTGAATGACCTGAATTCTCATAGAAGAGAAGCTGGACTGACGATAAATGAAACCAAAACTAAAGTGACAAACAGGGAAGAAAAAGAAATAAAAATGAATGATAAAACCATTGACTATGTTCAGGAATATTGTTATCTTGGCCAGATCGTTTCTTTTACAAATTGTCGGAACAAAGAGATTAAGAGAAGAATAGAAAACGCTTGGAGTCAGTACTGGTCACTTGCGTTTTTCCTGAAGGGTGACTTTCCTATGAATATTAGGAGGGAAGTGCTGAATATGTGTGTATTGCCTGTTCTATCACATGGTGCTGAAACTTGGTCCCTTACTAAATAAAAACACGAAAGGTCAAAGTAGGCCGAAGAAGAATGAAAAAAATACTATTAGGAATCAAATTAAAAGACCGAATAAGAAATGTAGATATCAGAAAAAAAACACAAATAAAAGATGCAGGCTAAGAACTGTTCAAGAAAAAGTGGACTTGGGCTGGCCATGTAGCAAGGATATCAACTGAAAAATGGACCAAGTTGGTGCAGGAATGGTGTAAATTTGCAATGAGTTTATTGCAAATGGAATTTCTGTGTGATCGAAATTGCCTAAGATTGGTAGCTGGTTAGAAATATTGCCAGTATATTAAAATAGCCTGTGTATTTCGGAATCAA
Source organism: Megalocaria dilatata (assembly GCA_034642435.1). Lineage (NCBI taxonomy): Eukaryota > Metazoa > Arthropoda > Insecta > Coleoptera > Coccinellidae > Megalocaria > Megalocaria dilatata. The sequence continues at coordinate 14,985,772 of CM067863.1, forward strand.
CGTAGGATTTGAATCCCTAAGATATACTAAATATATGTAGTCTGTGTGTAGACTAAGTATTGGAATTATTATTAGATATAACTGATAAAATAGAATAAAACTGGATAAGAGTTAAGTGGACTGTATTAAATGATTGTATTAAAATATTTGAACCTGGTTTCAGGAATTGAAAGAATACTACAAGTATAAAAAATATATTGAAATATGTTGAGGTATAAAATATGTTGAAGTATAAAATATGTTGAAGTATAGAATATGTGTCATAAAATGATAATGTATACAAAATTAACTTACTGTACTTCTTCTGTGTATTGAATTGAATCAGACCCTACTTGGTGAAAATCAATATTAAATAATATTTAAATAAGGTTATTCTAATTTTCACGAACTTTTATTGTTATGTTTACAACAATCGTTTCGCTATCACAGTAGCATAATCAGGCAAGATTATACATTTTGAATAATTAGTTATTCAAAATGTAATCTTGCCTGATGATTATACATTCTGAATAACTAGTTATTCAAAACGATTGTTGTAAACATAACAATAAAAGTTTGTGAAAATCAGAATAACCTGATTTAAATATTATTCTTCTGTGTGTGCTATGTCCCATAGTTTTCGCGAAATTAGGGTTATCTTACCGGTTTTCAAATGAAGACTGATGTTCTTTGAAACTTTTTTGGAAAGATCTCCTGGTATGTCCTATATATACGCTACTGCACTGTTGACAACTTAATTCAAGAACTCCAGAATTATTATTGCATTAAAAAAGAGGTTGGAAATTTTATGTGGGGGTGTGAAAGTTCTTTTTATGTTAGTTTTTACGAGAGTTCTGAAGTACTTTAGTTTTACAAATTTTTTGTCATCACTCTCTGTTTTGGAAGTGGGGTATATTTGTTTCAGTATGAGTTGTTTTTCCTTTTTATTTATGAGGGAATTTACGGTTTTTGTTTCAAATTGATTGTTGCTGACTATTTGTTTGATTCTATTCAGTTACCTTTTCAACGTTTTATTATTAAAAGGAATCGAAAATGCTCTATTTATTCTTGATCTCTAAGCAGCGAGTTTATTAGTGTTTGAATGGTTTGAAAAGTTTTGTTTTGAATTTGACCCTATGGTGCAAACCATTAAGATATTCCAGTATGTTTTCTAGTTCTGAATGTGTTCCACGAAGCAAGCCAATATGTCGTCTACATATCTGTACCAAAAAGTAATATGCTTTGCTTGTGTGGATTTTAGGATTTTCTTTCGATAAAGCGAAGAGTGGGCCTCCACGCAAAGTTCGAAAAGTATTAAAATTTTTATAACCGAATTGATGTTATTTTTTTGTTAAGATGATTTCGATTATATTCATACATTCTGCATTTGGTATACTCGAGGACATATTAACTAGGAATCATATTATGTTTCAATTCGTCATATAAGCTTTTTTGAGGAATAATTTACAGATTTGAAGTTTTCAGCGGAAATGTACTGTTGAAGAAAATTATAAACCTGGAAATATTAAGATTGATCTCATCCGCTGATTGAAGTTATAATATATTATTTGTGAACTGTAATTTCTTGGTTTTCAACATATTGTGAAAGAATATCTGAAAAAGACATTCTTTTCTCATAGCTGGACTTTCAACCTACCTTGCGAATGTCAATAATTTAAGTTCCTTTTGTCGAATTAAATTATACTTCCAATCAAAAGCCGAAAAGATCTCTAGGATGTTATCAACACTCTAAATTAGCCCCCTTGATTAGAGAGAATGCAATGAATAATCTTTGAGCTGAAGCAATGCAATTGCATGTTATTCTGTCTTCATATTTGCAAAATCAGAGTTATTCTGTATTTATATTCAAACTATTACATTCGGTATCAAACTTTCCGTGTTGAGAATTTTTGTAATCTAATACTGGTAGTAAATTAGAAATGAGTAGTAAATCAACCCGATTCTACTGTTATTGAACAAGATTAATAAAATATTTTATAATAATTATAATTATCATTATAATAATTATAATTATAATAATTAAAATTTTAATTATAATTATATATTGAAATGAAATATTACCATGTACGTAATAAACAGAGCAGATAAAATATTTTGATAATTTTTGCATGTCTTTTATTGTGTACTTCCATATATTCATCGATTTATGTAAAAATATGTATAATGCAATGGAAATTGCAATGCAAAATTGAATGATGCTCTGGTTCATCTGAATAATCCATAATTCCTAACTACTAATAAATGGAATCAATATGAATTTATGAATTGCAATCGTTCATATTGCTAGAAACCATTTACTGAAAAAACATTTGAATATAACGCCAACACAGGTGTTTTTTTCGGAACAATGCCGTCATAGGAATTCTTTCTTCCTAATACATACTACTCTGTCAAGAAAGTACCGGGAATTTTCAATTAAAACAACATTTTTACATTTAATCGTCAAAATTTATTGGGTCGCCTTCAAAATAGGCTCCATTTGCTCCAATACATCTATGCCAACGGCACTTCCAATTATCGAAACATTTTTTATAGGCGCTTTCCGGGATGGACTTTAGCTCTCGCGCCGAATTTTGTTTTATGGCTTCAATCGACTCAAAACGGGTGCCACGAAGGGGCAATTTTAGTTTTGGGAAGAGGAAAAAGTCGCAGGGAGCCAAATCCGGCGAATACGGTGGTTGCTGAAGCACGTTTGTTGAGTTTTTGGCGAGAAAGTCAGTCACAATAGTAGCTCGGTGAGAAGGCGCGTTATCGTCATGCAAAATCCATGAATTGTTCGCCCACAAATTTGGCCGCTTCTAACGGATACGCTCACGCAAACGTTTCATAACGCCTAGGTAATACTCCTTGTTTACCGTCTGACCCTCTGGAACGAATTCGTAGTGCACCACGCCACGGATATCGAAGAAAACAATGAGCATCACCTTCATTTTCGAGCGGCTTTGGCGTGGTTTTTTCGGTTTCGGCTCATTTTTTGCCACCCATTCCGATGATTGCTGGCTTGTTTGCATATCGTACTCGTAGACCCAGGTCTCATCACCAGTTATAATGCGTTCCATGAATGTAGAATCGGAATTACAGCGATCCAGCATGTCTGAAGCAACCTGTTCGCGATGACGTTTTTGAAGAAAATTCAGGTCTTTCGGTACGAACCGTGCGGCCACCTTTCTCATGCCCAAAATATCAATCAAAATCGTACGTGCGGACTCGTGGGATATCTTAAGATCATGTGCTATCTCTCTCAAGCTGGTACGACGGTTTTCCAGCACCTTTTCCTTAATTTTATCGACGTTATCTTCGATCTTCGAGGCAAGTCTTCGACCACTTCACGACCGTCCTTGAAGGCTCTGTACCACTGATATGCACGAGTTTTCGATAGAGCATTATCACCAAAGGCCTTTTGCAACATTTTCAATGCATCGGCACACGAAAATTCATTTGCAACACAAAACTTTAAACAAATTCTTTGCTCAACGTAATTACCCATAGTAAAAATCGGCACGCACTCTGACATCGACTGACTTAATCAGCTGTTGCAAACACACTAGTTGACAGATCCCGCTCAAGCTTGGCATAGTAATTAAGGACAGTACTACCAACCTAGGAAAAAAAAATTTTACCTGCCTCATTGCCCCCCCAGATTTAAATCGATAATTCCTGGTACTTTCTTGACAGAATGTAACTTGAAAATAATTTTTGAATTCTTCAAACCTCTTCGGTTCTTGAGTTTGGGGGATTCAACTATCTCTTCAACACCACCTTCTGACGGGAGGTTCAATATTACATTATTTCGTGAATAATGAACCGATTTTGAAAATTCTAACTGGGTTGTGTACAAAACATAAATAACTTCCAAACTAACCAACAGCCAACATCTCTTCCCTATTTGAAAAATGTTGTCCTCCTCAATACAGAAGTTGACCTGTTTTTTTAAAATCTTCGAAAATTTCTCGTTTCTGGATTCGGATCGAATTTTCGTTGGGACACCCTGTATATAGAATAAATATAAAGGATGTATTTCTTGATCGAGAATAATATTTCAAATATTGAAACAGATAACTGTAAAATCTCTTCATAATTTAATTATCAAAAAATGTCTCAGAAACACTGTTTTTATTATAGAATTCTCAAATATCATACAAAAATCAAAACTTTAAAGGAATCTATCAAGAATGTGAAATATTGATAAATAGCATACATAGCCGATACTGTTGTTCCATATGAACATTATGATTACAAAAATATATACCAAAAAATACCACATATAAATTTGAAGACAGCACATTCTTCATCCACAACAATTATATGCAGCATTTTTTTGTATAGAATTTGTTATTCATGATATTCATATTAAACCGGTGTATCGGTAATGTATGTTATTTAATTTTGTTGAAATTTTATTTTTTCTATATATTTCTTCACATGTTTGAGTTTTTTATAGCATTTGAGAATTCTTTAAGTCCGCTTTGTAGAAACAGTGTTCAAAAACATTTGAAATTTCAGAAAAATTTAATTGTATAGAGGTTTCACAGAAGTTTTTTATTTTAATATTCAAAATTCAATCAATATGCGACTTTACTTTGTAAAAATGAATTGGAATGTGAGTCACCATGTAACCCACCAAATAAGATAAAATCTGGAACGAATAAATTCGAAGTAAGCTTTAAATTATCCAAAATAAAACAGAAATGATCAACGTGTTGTGACGTATAACCTATAACTATTTGAATTAGAAAAAAATTTATTTATATACATGTTTTTTACTGTCTCATGACAGTAATTCATTTCCACAAAAATGTTTGTACTACAACAACAGTTGTTTCACCACGATATGGCTTCTTCAGGTATTATATTGTACCGTCTGATGGTATTCAGTGTAACCGAGTTTAAGTACATTTTTAGGTACGTGACCAAATAATGGAAGCACAGGTCATAAAAACTCTAGGTGTTTATTGGAGTTTGCCGCGGAAAAATGCCATTAAGGAAAAATATTCAGTAATGGAGAATTATCAACATCTGTTTGTTCGTTCAAAAGGATTTTAAGGGCATTATACCTGTTGATTTCAAGAAATTCTAAAAGTGTTAATCTAGAACTTTTGCTTTCAACGTGGATAATTTCATAATTATTGTTGAAATTATGCCTGAATTCCTTAAGATGATTAGCATATGTCGAATGTACAGAATTGGATATATAACCCCTTTGGCGTTCTTGGATACGTTTCTCGAATGATCTACCAGTCTGGCCAATGTATACTAAAGGGCAATCTTTGCAAGTCAACTTGTAGACTCCGGATTTATTTTCTTTATTTGTACGATCTTTATTGTTTTTTATGTAGGTACTAAGGTTATTAATTGTCTTAAAAGCTGCGTTATGATTGAAACAACTTTTGAAATACAATACAATACGGTTACAATCCCTTTCTTATAGACAAAATGGTATCCAATAAACAAAAGTAAATGGCATTAAATCTTGTGTACCCAATCATAAAAGAGGACAATACACAGAAATATTTTTCGTTATCTTATGTCAATGGATTATCTGAAAATATTGCTAAATATTTCAAAAGTTGCTTCAATTATAACGCGGATTTTAAGACAATTAATAACCTTAGTACCTACATAAAAAACAATAAAGATCTTACAAATAAAGAAAATAAATCCGGAGTCTACAAGTTGACTTGCAAAGATTGCCCTTTAGTATACATTGGCCAGACTGGTAGATCATTCAAGAAACGTGTCCAAGAACACCAAATGGGTTATATATCCAATTCTGTACATTCGACATATGCTAATCATCTCAAGGAATTCAGGCATAATTTCAACAATAATTATAAAATTATCCACGTTGAAAGCAAAAGTTCTAGATTAACACTTTTAGAATTTCTTGAAATCAAAAGGTATAATGCCCGTAAAATCCTTTTGAACGAACAAACAGATGTTGATCAGTCTCCATTACTGAATATTTTTCCTTAATGGCATTTTTAGCGGCAAACTCCAATAAACACCTAGAGTTTTTATGACTTGTGCTTTCATTATTTCACGTACCTAAAAATGTATTTAAACTCGGTTACACTGAATACCATCAGACAGCACAATATAATACCTGAAGAAGCCACATCGTGGTGAAACAATTGTTGTAGTGGTACAAACATTTTTGTGGAAATAAATTACTGTCTCATATACATTTTTTTAAATTAAAATGAGTTTCCACCAAGTAAAGACCAAATCAATCAAATATTTATAACTATTTGTACTCGGAACACCCAATTAATGTCCTATGATGAGAAAAAAAATAAATAATTAAGGAATATATTGTGGATATTTAGACTCTATATGAATTCATTTGATAATATAAAAATCAATTCGAAAGTGAGTCAATACTTGATAAAAATAAAATTTGAATGACTTTAAATGAAGAATTATATATTCTAAGTTCTACAATAAATATCGTAACTATGTACAAGAAATATCAAATTGATATCCTTATGTATAATCAGTATAAAATATTTTTCAATGTCTCGGTAAAAACCTTTTTACATCCCAACATGAAACGTAATAATACAAATGTATTAACAAAAACTATATAAGTATGTATATAAACATACAATTATAGGAAAATCCACTATTCCAAAAATATCTTAAATTCTCAAAATAAAGGATCAAATAAAAATAATTGAACGAGAATTCCAACATTTGATAGCGTTTTACATATTTGAATCTGAATTCAATACATTTCTTAAGAGGTCTAGAGACCAAAATAGCTCTCAAATGTTTGAATTCTCAATTATATTCATTTGATCCTTCATTTTGAGAATTTGAGATAATTTTGGAATAGTGAATTTTCTTGTATTTGTCTGTTAATATACATACTTATATAGCTTCTGTTAATACATTTGTATTAACACGTTTCATGTCGGGAAGTAAAAAGGTTTTTTCCGAGACATTGAAAAATATTTTATATTGATTATATTTAGGGATATCAATTTGATAGTTTTTGTATATGGTTTCAATATATATTGTAGAAGTATAAATATATAATTCTAAATTTAAAATCATCTTCACTTTGTCTTATCTTTCAGCGACGATCTCCTACTGATCCAGAGTTTCAAAAAATGGCAGAAAAAAATTACAATAGCCATTGAATGTAGAAGAATAATGAAGAGCTGACACATTTTGATGAAATCTCAATCAGCTTGTTAATGATAGGGCGTCTCGTACTGATTTCTTGAGGCATTTTCCATAACTCCACTTGTAAAAAGCAAGAAAATAGGTTCATTCCAGAACGCGTTAGCCTTGAATCATTCAATCAGAATTCCTTTAAGTGAAATTATTCTCCTTCTGATCGACGAGGGTTGTTATTCCAAAATAATTACGAAGGGAAGTTGTAGCTGATGAGTTCGCTGTTCTGCATCGATACCTCACCACCCATGCGAAAAACTGCGGCTAAACTTTTACCCTAATCGTTTTCCTCCTTGTCCACTGCAACGTGTGTCCTGCATCCCCAATATGTGTGTAATTTTCCTTGATGCATTCGTGTTTAATAGTTAATAGCGGAAAGGGAGAGAGAGATATAGCCTATCGCCGTCAGTGGTTTTATAGTCGATAAAAGTGTTGATAATCCCCACATAGCAGGCCTGCCACTCTAATGTTGAGAACCATCGCGATAAAAACGGCAAATAGAAATCTCTTCCTGCATTTTCTGCTCACTTATCCATTATTCAACTCTTTTAATGAACGATAATACTGCAGCTATCATTCACGTATTTTTAAACCCTCCAAATAATGTTAAATTATTTTTCTTGTTATTATAATACCACAATTGTTTCGCTATCAAAGTATCAGTAGGTCGCTATCCAATTTTTGAATAACTAAATTCATTTTCGAAATCGGTTTTTCTTTATACAGCGTGTCGAAAAAGCGTATCGGGTATTTGTTTCGGCTCTGCATTTGAAACTGAGCGACGGAGGGAAGTGGAAAGGGAATCGTGGTGTCCGCCATTTTGTGGAGTTTTAGTCACGATGAAGCAGTATCCGGGAACGCATCGCGCTTTTTGCGTACTCGAGTATTATCGCAACGGTGATTCAATAGTGGCTTCTCAACGTTTGTATCGTGCGGAATATTGTGCACGTCATGCACCAAGTGACGACAGCTTCAGAAAATGGATCTCGATTTTCGAGAATACAGGTGCGACGGCAAAAATTGAACACTCTGGCCGCCCTCGATCAGTCCGGGACGAAGAAATGATTCGAGAAGTCGAGGCGTCAGTTCGTCAACTTCCATTGCATCGCATTTGATTTTGAGGAAAGATATGCATTTGAAAGCCTATAAAATTCAATTGGTTCAAGAATTGAAGGGCACAAACTATGATTTTCGATTGAATTTTGCCAACGAAATGGCACGGCGGTTCAACAATTTTGATGTCATAGTCTTCAGTGATTAAGCCAACTTTCATATGAATGGTGATGTCAATAAAAAGAATTGGTGGTACTGGGTAGAGGAAAATTCGAGACGAAAGCATGAACGACCTCTGCACAGCCCAAAGGTTGTTGTTTGGGCCTCTATGTTTGCTAGAGGCATAATCGGTCCTTATTTTCATGAAGATCGACGAGATCACTCAATGTGAATAGTGACCGTTATTGCGATATGCTGCGAAACTTTTTGAGTCCAGAGTTACAGGAATTCCAAGATGGAGCCCCTTGTCATGCATCAAATCAAGCAATGGCAGCTGTTAACGAATTATTCTCTAATAAGGTTATTTCGCGTAGGGGTAACATCAACTAGCTTCCCAGAAGTCCCGACCTTAGTCCACTTGACTATTTTGCATGAGGGCACCTTTAAAGTAAGGTCTATGAGAATAATATGACGAACCTGATGCCATTGAAGCAAACTATCAGGTCAGAAATGGCAACAATATCGAGAACAATGTGTCAGTGTGTGATCGCCAGTCTTCGTTCACGATTAGAAGAGTGCCAGCAGCGATATAGATAGATAACATCATCTTTTCCAAATAATTTCCAGTTTAGAGTGTAATAATTAACGATAAACTTATTTTTGATTTTAAGTAGTTTTTGTTTTATTGAAGTAACGAATACGCGATACTCTTTTTGAATACCTTGTATTAGAGAAGGTACAAAAATCTTTTTGAGCCCTAAAACTCAAAAAAGGGGGTAAATTCCAGTTTATCTGGATATGTTCAAAAGCGGTGAGTTATTTAGGTCTGATTGTTCTACTATTATTCCATTTTTGTTGTATTTATTCATCTCCAGTGACTCTTACAGGTTAATTACTACTGAATTTTCTTTGGTTATTTAATAATGTGTGGTTTTCATGTTATCTATTAATTTCTAATGTTTCTAATAGGTTCAATCTGAATCATTTATTTTCTATGTGCATGGGTTGAATTTCTTTTTTTGTTACAATAACATTTTTCATATTTTCTTCGTCTATTTTTTGTTATGAACCTGCACTATATATAGAAATTCTCGAACATTGTGAAATCAGTATCCAGTAGTACTCACCTGAAGAAGTCATGTATGACGACACGAATGTCCGCCAAGTAAAGACCGAAACAATCATAGAAATCAATGTTTCTCAGGTATTGCAATACTTAATAGAAAATCCACACAAACAAATAGGAAACCATGACTATCCACAAAACACTTAAGATCGGAGGTTTTGAAATTACTATGAGTATTATGGTAGACATATAAAACTCTGAAAATACTGTAGACAATGGCTACTGCTTTCACTTTCTGCAAATACTATCTTCTGCTTATGTTATAAGGTCTTCGAATCAAAACATTAAAACATATTTTTCGAGATAGTTAGAGACTTGCAACATTAAGCTTTATATTCAAATAATGGCTCTTTACTTCTCTTTATTTTATTTATTTATTCATCTCAATACATAACAAGTACTACCGTATAAACAGAAAAAAGAGCTGACGGTCTGAATTATAGTTCGTGTGCTATCAAACTCCCAATATGAAGAATGTCATTGCAAAGCAAATACTAGAATTAAAATGGTGAATACATTTTTAAACAGAGAGTGAACCCAAACACATCGTAATGTAGCTTATCAAACGAAAAATCTGACAGGAAAAAAAAGAAATCTGTGTTCAAAGTAAGGAAATATTCGACAATCAACATCAACAGTACACACCAAAAACAGTCATCAAACTATGCGAGTGCTGGACGAATGTTACATTCATTTTTAGAAAGTTCTCCACAAGCCACATATTCACCTCATAAACACCTCGGTCCATATGCTTCTACTGAAAGAAGGAGTAAATCAACAGCGTAAGACAATATGGTCACTCCCGACATTTAAAGCCTAGATAACTGATCGATAAATATCAAAAACAATAGCGACTCAGGCACAGTTCCCTGAGGAATCCCACTACGAACTGTAAGCAGTTTGATCATGATGCCATCCTCCATCTAGACGAATGGTGCTATATCGGTAATATAAATTTCAAATATATACCCCTTACTTCACCGCATTTTAGTTCGTTTAAAAGTAGATCATGAGCGATCGTGTCAAACGATTCAGATATATCTATAAAATTGGTTGAATTTTTTTATTTTCATTGAGGGAATAAGTAATAGCTTTAATAAGTGATTCGATAGCATCTCCGGCAGATAGGTTATCACGGAAGCCGAATTGAGTCTCGATCAGAATATTATGTTCTGACAGAGGAGATGTTAATCTGGATTAGAAACTTTTTTTGATAATTTTGGCCATATTATCAGTCATAGAGATAGGTCTATAATGAGACATACTTGTTTTATCCCCGGATGTATAAATACAAATGTTTTATGGTTTTTTTCATCCTGATTTTAATTTTAAATAAAAAAACAACGGTTTGACATATTCCAAATTCTCATTTTTTCAGCTTGAGCTAAATGCACTTATAATAAGAATAAGTATCGTTCAAATGTCCACCACGGCTTCATTGACACTGACACACCCAATCCCTCCAATTTTTTATCACTTTATGCAATCATTGTGGCAGTATTTCGCTAATAATTTGGCGAAGATTCGCTTCCAAGTGATCCAAAATTTTTGGCTTGTTAGCATAGAATTGCGCTTCCATATAGCCCCAAAAAAGTAATCCACATCTCTTCAATATTGATGTTTGCAAGTTCTGGCCATAGAAATTCGAGTAACCTGTGATAAGTGCTAAAAAAATGATAAATAAGAATTAAAATTAAAATTGATCGTAAAATTCTCAAAAATAAATGTTTAATCAAATTTTTGACGATATTTAAATTATACCATTTACTTTCCAAATTGACAGCGTATCAGAAGGGTGACCAGCCAGTTCTTTCAGGGTGTGGGTTGTCACGTTTTTGAGTACGGAGTTCATTTAATTTATGGGCGCCAGGTAATTTTAATATCTGGTAACCAACGTACAAAATTATCAAATTAATCGTCAAAAATAGTGAAAGAAGTTAATGCTTATTTTCCTTCTGAATGTAGAGGATACGTTAATTGAAAATTTCCTAATTATTCTATAGTTATATTCTTACTTAGTAACCTACAGCAGATTCCTAATCTATTAAATCTATTCTAGAAATTTATCGTATCCTTACTTATGACTTATTTCTAATCCATATTTCTATCTGCTTTTTATTCTAGCTATGTATTTCTAACTATTCTAATTTTACTACTTCAATTCTAAAAACTGAATATTTACACTAAACGTCTACTTAACAATAATCAGTCAGAGGTATACAGGTCCCCTTTGGGGTACTTTTCCCTATACTCCACTGATAATCAAGGTACAATATTATTCCAACCAGAATATTTAAAACATAGAAAAGAAAGAATCCACTCATAGTAAATATCCATTAAATATAAACAAAATAAAATAATAGGAAGGCTTTTTACTTGATAGAAGGAATATAACAAAATTTGAATATCAAGACAGATTAAATCTGTCATCCACAGTCATCAACAGTTTTAATTTAAAAAAAAATTTTATTCAAAAAACTTTAAGAATTGAATTAATGTCTCATAAGCACAGCTCATATTTAATAGACGTATAAAATGAAAACTCAATATACAATATCAAATGGAATAAATAAACCAACAAATAAAAAATTGTCAATTAAAATTAATGAATAAACATTTGAAGGAGACAAAATTTTGTTTCTGATCTTACAATTATTAAAACTGATTCCTTTTCAAAAATACAAAACTTAATTTAAGAACTTCTCAGAAAATATAATTTATTTGAAATATTTAATATATTTAGATAAGTTAATTCAAAAATCTCTCGAAACATGCATTATATCTTCAAAAAACAATTAGAATTCCGATAAGGTCTTCATCGGTACTGATTCATTAAAAAAATAGAATCAACCAACAACAAATATAACTCGCATAAAAGACCCTGAGATCATCGCTTTGAGCAACTAACTTTAAAATCCAAGATATTCTATGTTCGTCACAAAAATCACAGAAAGCTGTAAGGTATTATAAGGTCTTCTTTAAATCACTTGATATTCCATAATGAGATTTTCATTCGAGCCTAAATATAATTACCTATTATGTATAAAATTAAATAATAGGAAAAGGCTTTTTACTTGATGGAATGAATATAACAAAATTTGAATATCAGAACAGATTGAATCTGTCAGTCTTTATCAGTTTTAATTCCAAAAAGAAATTTTATTAAAAAATTTTTAAGAATTAAATTAATGTCTTATAAGCACAGCGTATATTCAATAGACGTATAAAATCAAAACTCAATATACAATATCAAATGGAATAAATAAACCAATAAATATAAATTGTCAATTAAAATTAATGAATAAACATTTAAAGGAGACAAAATTTTGGTTCTGATCTTACAATTATTAAAACTAATCCCTTTCCAAAAATACAAAACGTAATTTAGGAGCTTCTCAGAAAATATAATTTATTAGAAATATTTAAAATATTTAAATTAGTTAATTAAAAAATCTCTCAAAACATACATTATATCTTCAAAAAATAATTGGAATTCCGATAAGGTCTTCATCGGTTCTGATTCATATTTAAAAAAAATAAAAGCAACCAACAACAAATATAACTCACATAAAAGTCCCTGGCATCATCGCTTTGACCAACTTACTTTAAAATCGAAGATATTCTATGTTCGTCACGAAAATCACAGAAAGCTGTAAAGTATTATAAGGTCTTCTTTAAACCACTTGATATTCCATAATGAGATTTTCATTCAAGCCTAATTATAATTATATAGTATGTATAAAATTAAATAATAGGAAAAGGCTTTCCACTTGATAGGAGGAATATAACAAAATTTGAATATCAAAACAGATTTAATCTGTCAGTCTTCTGCAGTTTTACTTTAAAAAAATTTTTGTTCAAAAAACTTTTAGAATTAAATTAATGTCTTATAAGCACAGCTTATATTTAATAGAACTGTAGAAGACTGACAGATTGAATCTGTTTTGATATTCAAATTTTATCGTTCAATATATACAAAAAGAAAGGTGGAAACAAAAAGAAGATGTAAGATGAAAAATTATTAGAAAATTTCATCTGGAGTGTTAATGTTAATCATAAATCTTCGTCTATCGAGAAATAATATCGAAATGAATATTTGATATTTATCATGAATATTAAATGAGCTATTTCAAAAATTCATAAGTGGGAATCCGAAGAAAATCGGACAACCAGATATAATAACTTTTTCTCCTAATGGACACCTGAAGAATTATTTGAAAATCCTATTTAAATTTTGCCTCCACAAGAAAAATTCTAAAAAACAACCGATAAACGATCAACAGAACAACGTTCTGTTCCAAGTCTTCGCTGCGCTTGACAGAAATCGTCTACACTGCTCGGACGTAGCTGTGCCCGTATATATTTAATACACGCATCAAGAAAATTTATGACATCTATTGCCGTCACTAATGACGGTTACGGCTGTTCCATCCTTATTTCGGAAGAAATAAGGTCCGATGACGCAGTCATACCATAAACCGCAACATTTTTTCGGAATACAAAGGATTACTTGTGGTTTGTACTCGTACCAATAACAGAAATTATGCTTATAAACAAATCCACTCAACCAAAAATGTGCTTCGTCTGAGAAGATGATTTTTGGCTAAAATCAGGATCGTTTCCTGCCAATATGTAACGATGCAGCACGAATGAGGAAAGATGGAAGATGTTTTCTGCAGGAGAACAGTTTAAAAATTGTAAAAATGATGCTTATTTGACTTTCAGATGACAGGACAATTTTGTATTTTTATCGATCATATGTGGCTAATTCAAGGAGTACTTTCAAGATTTAAAATATACAGGAGAAATGGATTGTTGAACAAGCGCGCAAAAGCTTCCAAATTGACGTCAGTGGTTTTCATTTGTTTTTGGTGGAGAATTGGTGTGTCTCATAACGAGATTCACAAATTAATGGATTATCTAATCGTCTATTAGTTATTCTGCATTAGAATGAGGTATCAATTTTCCTGATAACAATGATACCCTCAATGCTAATACATATAGAAGAAAGGACTCTTCAGAGATGATTCAATTATGTAGAGTTCGAATTTGATATACCGCTCAAGATGTAAATCAGCCTAATAGGAAGGGGGCGATAAATTGGATACTGGGATGATCGAAGGGAGATATTGGGCGAAGGTCATGTCCACCAGCTTATTACAATCTCTTGGAAACTACTTCTGAGAGTATTATCCAAATTATGGAAAAAATAATCCTGGATTGCGATGTACGAGATATAGAAGCTCAAATTAATTCGGTTAGATTTTCAAGCTCAAAAAATTAACTCATTTCGAAAGATAATTAATAAACAAATTTAAATATCGTCTATCACTGCCTAACTACTTTGCCCAACCTCTCAGGCAATTCTCAAGTCCCGTCCCGCAAAAACTTCCTATCTTTTGAGACGATCCAATTTTGAAGCCGATATTCGATTTCTTCGGAAGAAGTGAAGCGGTGACCTTCCAAATTATGTTGCATCCGTCGAAACAGACAGAAGGAGCAATGTCCGAAGAATACGGAGGGTGCGAAAAGATATTCCATTTTCTCGTTTTTAAATATTTTTTGACAACTGTGAGGCCGAGCGTTGTAATGCAAAAGAATAACTTTATCATATCTGTCCGTATATTCCAGCCGTTTTTCACGTAATGCATGGTCCAAATGAAGTAACTGCTATCTGTACCTATCACCCCTAATGGAATCATCAGGTTTTAGCAGCTCGTAGTACATAACGCTCCAGATGCACGGCATAACTTCCGAACCATGAAAGTTCGGCTTTGGTGTTGATGTTGAGGTTGATGGCAAAGATTGATCAGGTAAAGCGTTTTCTTGGAATTGTCGTAGAATATCCACTTTTCATCACCAGTCATTACCTGGGAAAAAAACCCTTTTTTGCCTTTGAAGCAGCTGCTCACAAGAAAATAATCGCCTTTCCAGATCTCTCGATTTCAATTCATAAGAAATCCAATTTTCTTACTATACCGCTATCAACTACTCTCAACTTGTTGAATGTAACATGATAATTTTTTTTTGTATGGAATCTTCACTATCTTATCACTTTAATGAAAACAATAAACCAGCAAAAACTGTTTCTTGTTCGGGAGAATACAGGTGTATTTGAAGTTAATCAGTTTTCAGCGAATAACGAGAGTTGTAATATTGAGAATATTCCGTGGAAAATGCCGGGACATCCAATTTCTCAGTTTGACCGGGCAAGAATAGTAGCCCCATATCAAAAAGCTTTGTCGAACCAGCAGATTGCGCAACGTTCGAATATTCCACGGACTTCAGTCAGGCGCATATTGGCACTTTTCCTGGAAACCTGCAGCGTTGCCCGGAGACCGGTGCCTGGTCGACCCAGAGTAACATCTGCAAGGGAAGACCATAATATCGCAAATTTTACTCGAAGGAATCGAACGGTATCTGTAACAGCCCTTCGAAGTCATTTTTTGAGGACCTATAGACGGGTAGTCTCAACCAGTACCATAAGGGAACGGTTGCATTCCTCAAATTTAAGGGCAAGAAGACTGGCTTTTACCACAATGGCGCAATGTACTTTTTTCGGACGAGTCACGATTCGGTTTACAAAGTGATAGTCAACGGGAAAGAGTTTGGAGAGGTCCAGGCAGACTAGAGCGACTCAATTTCGCCCGGGAAGTTGTGCCCTTTCAAGGCGGATCTATAATGTGCTGGGGAGGTATAATGTTCGGTCACCGTACCCCTCTTATTATCCTTGAACGAACAATGACTGGTGCCATCTACGTAGAAAACATCATTGAACCAATCATTGTTCCTCTGCGCAACGAATTTGGGAATGATTCCATTTCTCAGGATTATAACGCCCCTACACACCGCACACGAAGGGTTCAAAACATTCTTCAAGAGAACAATATCCAGAGAATGAACTGGCCAACAAACTCACCAGACATGAATCCAATTGAGCACGTATGGGATTTCAAGAACATCTCAAAAACTAATTTATTCGAAATATTTAATATATTTAAATAAATTACTTCAAAAACTCTCACAACATGTAGCAAATCCGCAAAAAGTAATTTATTTAAATATATTAAATATTTCAAATAAATTAGTTTTTGAGAAGTTCTTAAAATTATGTTGTATATTTTTGAGTAAGATTTAGTTTTCATAAATAAAAGATCAGAAAACTAAACATTTTGTAACAGGCAGAGCTGCGTACGCTTGTACGAAGAGTTCAGTGCACATGCTTGGAACGAAACAAAAAAAAATTATTTCATTTCTTAATTTTAATTGACAATTTATATTCGTTGGTTTTTTCTTAATTCCATCTGATATTTTATAATGAGTTTCGATTTTATACTTCTATTAAATATAAGTATTGATTATTAGACATTTATTTAATTCTTAGAGTTTCTTGAATAACATTGTTGAAATTAAAATTGTAGAAGACTAACAGATTTAATCTGTTTTGATATTCAAATTTTGATGTGTGTATATATTGGAAAAGTTTCCAGAAATAATGCTGTTTTTGATTTTACAAATGTATAACCTATAAGATTATCAATCTTCGGTGTTTAATGCAAATGCTGATCATTGATTGGTTGCTTTCATTAGTTGGTCAATACAAATCGTGTATTCAACAATTGATTCACTCATCATTTTAAATTTCATTTTCTGGTTTCAAAATGCTTCAATCACACCAATTATCTATGACTAACAATACGTGGTTTTTTGTCCACTTAACCCTTACTAAATTATGGTGTTATAAACACTGGTCATTCGGTAGTAGTTTGGAATCAACAAATTTGTAGCAAAAAATACTGCGTTAAATCAATCGATGTATAACATTTCATTTATAACAGTTGTTAGGCTGTTTCGGTGAACTGGTTTATTTTAACCACTCTTGTATAAAGCTCCCCGTATAGTCAATTAAGCACCGACAATTAAATGAATTCCCCATCAGAAAAGTTGAGTATCTGGATATTGAAGTGTAAATCATAAAACCCTGTGTAAAATTTGCGGCGGTTTTAGTATGAAAACCTGTATCGATTCAGACCTCTTCATTTTCGAAACCCTAATGTTGGCATTCCAGGATCGCTTGGTGGGATTTCATATTTACTATTGTGAGAGCAATCTTCGTTCCCGTTATTACGCCTCCACTTTTGTCCTCCCCTTGGATTGTCATTGCATACTTCGAGATATTTTCACGCCTTTTGCCTTCTAGAGAATTGAACGGAACCCCGGTGATCTTTCTCCAAGCCATAAAGCTGCCACCCCACCTCGAATATAAAACGAAGCTTTATTGAATGCTCTCCTGCATGCCTCCGAACGTTTTCTTTTTTCATTTCGAATACAAACATTTTTGTTTATTGAGTATTTTTCGCCAGATATAATGACTTTTCGTTGATGATCGCTAACTCAATAATTCCTAATCATATATAATAATAATAAATCTTTATTTGATCTTGGAACCCAAAGGTGTCGATCACGTCCAAAAAAAAACACTAACTTAAATTACTGAATTGTTTCAGCCGTTACTATATAGTAGTTGATCATAATTAAAACAAATTGTAGAAATTACTATGTTTTAGTACCAAAAAAGATATATTACACCGTTGTATGTATTACTCCCGTTGACCCGACGACTAAAATTCAAAAATCATTGAGAAAAACTTGTCTGACCTCTACTTAATCAAATAAAATTATCATCTCATAAATATGAATCCTAGCCCACCAAAACTCTACGGTCTAATAAAAACTCACAAAGAAGATTCACCAATTCGCCCAGTCGTTTCCTTTATTAGCAGCCCTACCTATAAAATAGAGAAAAAATTAAATGAAATGTTCAAAAGGTTTACTAAGTTCACTCCGAAATACACAATAAAAAATTCCATAGAATTAACAACGAAATTAAAAAAATTTTCTCTACCAAATAATTCCTACCTAGTATGCCTGGATGTGAATAATATGTTTCCAAATATACCGAGAAATGATAGCATTCATTTAGCTTCAGAAATTCTTGAGAAATCACATGTAAATCCCGTGATACACGGTGATTTCATTGCCCTTTTAGAACAATGCCTGCACAAAAACTATTTTCAATTTAATAATAAAATATACGAACGATTAAACGGCCTAGCTATGGGCTTACCACTGAGTCCACTTCTTGCAGACATATTCATGTCAGAAATAGAAAATAAAATCTTCAAGTCGAAACTACCTGTAAATATTCATTTCTGGTACAGATACGTAGACGATATTCTCACGTGTATCTCCGGAACATCCAGACAACTGAGTCAATTTTTAAATTTCTTGAATAATATTCACCCAAAAATTAAATTCAAATTAGAAAAAGAATCGAAGAACAGTATTACATTTTTAGACCTCTCGATATCACACTCAAATAGAAAAATAGAATTCAACGTGTTCAGAAAACCCACATCCACTGATATATGTATTCCTATTGATTCCAATCACCCATTTTCACAAAAAATATCAGCGTATCAATCCGCATTACCCTTATCAAAAAATGATCGCGAAGCTGAAGTCCAAACTATAAAATCATAAGCCGCGAACAACGGTTTTAACCCCAATATAATAGATAATCTAATTCGACAGAAACTATTTTAAATAGCTATGAGCCAAATTTATCCCATCATAAAAACTGAAGAAAATAAAAAATTCATTTCTCTATCGTACTTTGGTAGCATAAGTCAAAAAGTGGCCAATAAATTTTCAAAATCAGATGTCAATATTGCCTTCAAAACGCAAAACAAATTATCATCGGTATTATTTAACGCAAAGGACCCTACTCCAAACATACACAAATCAGTAATTTATGAGTTATCTTGTTCTACCTGCAGTAATAAATATAAAGGACAAACAGGACGTTCCTTCAAGACGAGGTTCACCGAACACAAAATGAGTTTCAGAAAGTTTCAGAAGAAACTCGATTATCTAGAATCTGCTGAAATTTTCAAATTAGTTCACAATAACAATAATGTAAAAATAATGAATGACTGTACGGAGCTATGTTAATCGAAAATATTTGAGATATTTGAAAAGTAACATCTGTTTAAAACCTTTTTCAACGAACATAAAATGAATTTAATGAAAAGTAAACAAAAATTCAACTTTTGCCACTCATTCTTTAGAAAACAGTAATTCCTTTCGACAAAAGAAAATCTTAAGAAAATTTTACATGTGGATTCAAAAGAGAAGAAACTTGATTATTGAAATTTTCAAATTCGTTCACAATAAAAATAATGTAAAAAATAATTAATGTACGAAGCTTTGTAAATCCAAATATTTGAGATATTTAAAAAGTAACATCTGTTTAAAACCTTTTTCAACGAACATAAAACAAAATAATGTGAAAATAATGAATGACTGTACGGAGCTATGTAACCCCAAAAGTTATTTGAGACATTTAAATGGGTACCATCTGTTTAACAACCTTCTTTGTCGATTTCCGACATTCCGATATCTGTTAGAAGGCCCCTCTTTTTTAACCCGGTTTTTTATCACGTTCCGATTGTAAACCTCTGTACCACTATTAGGTGTTACCTAGAATCCATTGAAATATTCAAAATATTTATCACTTTTGTTTAAATACCACTGTATCACTGTTAGGTAATCAGTTGTCTGATGATGGGATAGTTCATTTTCCGAAACTCGAGTCACAAGTAAATGTGTAATATATCTTTTTTGGTAGTAAAACACAGTAATTTCTACAATTTGTTTTAATTATAACTTGTATTAAAAAGAAATTCGGAAAAATTAGAGTCCATCAAAATCTTTCTCACTGAGAAATTATTCAACACTATGATAGCATTTTCTGATTGAAAGTTGTCTTTTGTTTTGTAGCATATTTATTTTTAAACTAATTTGGTAATGAATTCCAGATTTTCAGCATAAAATAATTAGCATTTTTTGTATATAGCTATAGTTGTTTCTGCACATAAGTAAGTTTAACCACTAGTGTTATATTCATGCTTTGAAAGCAAGATCTTGAAATCATTATAATAGTTGATCAGATACATTTTACAAGCTGTACAGTGTTAAAACATTGTGTTGAATGAAAACAATTTTACAGGTTTCAGTTTGTTTCATATTGAAGACAACCCTTAAGCATCTTTCTGTAGTATAAAATTATATCAGTCTCAACTGAATTTGCCCAGAAAATGATCCCATACCTGAGTCTTGAATTCATGGTATGCTGTCAAGGCCGCATCAAAACCGACAGTGCTTGTTAACATTCTCAGAGCATAGCAGTATCTTGCAGGTTTTTAGCGATATTGTCAATTTGCGGTTTCCAATTCAAGTTGTAGTCCATCTGAATTCCCAGGAAAGTTACTCCCTCATCGATTATATTCTCATTGTGAGATGGTACATTCACAGCATGGTGATTTTTCTGCCTAAATACCAGTATTTTCATTTTAGTGATGTTCATTACCAGGTCATTAGTTTGGAATCATTTCACTGATACATCGTCAGCATACATAACGGTATAGTCAGATGTTTCCTGGAACAGATAGTCGGTATATACTATGTACAACAATTGAGCTCTGAGACACCCCTTTCTATAAATAAGGCATCTGATGTTATTTGTTTACAATCCTTTGTCAATTCAGTCTATGAATTCTTCCAGCAAGATGCGACGCAAAAAGTTTCAGAGCCTCTTATGCCGTATCTATCCATTTTCTTTTTTATATTATAATTCACATTGTCAAAGGATTTTGTTGAATCAAGGCAGAGTGCTACTGTAAGATAAGTTTTATTACATGATTTCATTACTGAATTTAGATTCAAATGAACTAATTCCCTTGATCTGTACCAAATATCATTAATAAGGAGTGTAAGCTATGTTAATAGAAAGTTCCACAAACCGATTTGTAGAACTTTCTATTACCACAGCTCACACTTCTTATTAATGATAATTGGTACAGATCATCTAGTACCATAACTCACACTTCTTATTAATGATATTTGGTGCAGATCAGCCGAATTAATTTATTTGAATATGAATATGCTAATTATGAGCATTACGGCATATTATATTATATATTATATGAATTATATTTTGACAATTGTAGGTTTGCCTGAATCTGTTGTCGAGGTGTTTGCGTAATATTCACATAGAGCATTTTCAGTAACAGTGGAGAAATATTTAGCAAAAATAACCGCCAGTTTTTCAGGATCGGCATATTATGTACCATTTATGACTAACCCAGTTGGCTTGAAATTCGCCAATCTACAACAAGTTTGGGTATTAACGATGTTCCAAACTGTTTTGTTTCTGTTGTCAGAAGATTCGATCAAACTACCATAATAACTGAGCTTAGTCTTCCGCACCAATGAGTTATATGAGGACTATAATTGTTACAGGTGGATTGGAATTTTAAGTTAATGTACAGCCAATGGAGACTACTCAAATCACGTTTAGAGTAGAGCGGGAGATATCCATCGCTTTGCGTTTTTAGCATGATTACCACACTTAATCAAAGAGCAAAATCTAAGAAAACCTGCTTCAATGGGAGATATGAAAGCACTGAAGCACGCATTGACATCCTTAGAACAATAAACAAACTGAAAATCGATGATTAAAGTAAAACAACTTAATTTCCGCTAATGTATTTAATTTCACAACAATTGTTTCGTCATGACAACATGACTTCGTCAGGTGAGTATGATACTAACTGCATATTTGAAATTGAGTCTTTAAGTATTCAAAATGTACAGAAAAAGAAGGTAGTGGGAATTTACAGTAATTTGTTTTCTTATTATTACACAAAGTTTCAGAAAAGGTTGAGTAAGGGATATTGAGGTTCGTCTGGTCGTTTAAGAGAATCTGTTTTTTATTGTATCTGTTAATTTCGAGGGCTTCAGGGTATTTCAACCTGAGGTTCTTGTTTTCTAGGTGTAAGATTTTGTACTTATTATCAAAATCATGTCCTGTCTCCAGAAGATGGTCAGCATATGTTGAATTTCCGTTTTTCCAAGATATTTGAATATCAAAACAGATTTAATCTGTTAGCCTTCTACAATTTTAATTTCAAAAAATTTTTTTGGAGAAACTTTAAGAATTAAATCAATGTCTTTATAAGCACCGCTCATATCTAATAGACGTATAAAATCAAAATTCATCATACAATATCGAATGGAATTAAGAAAAACCAACGAATATGAATTGTCAATTGAAATTAAAATATAAATAAGCAAACATTTTTTGTTTCGTTCCAGGCATGCGTACTGAACTCTTCAGACAAACGTACGAAGTCCTGTTTGTTACAAAATGTATTGTTTTCTGATCCTATATTAATGAAAAATAACTCTTTCTCAAAAATATAAAACATAATTTCAAGAACTTCTCAAAAACTAATTTATTTGAAATATTCAATATATTTAAATAAATTATTTCAAAAAATCTCAAAACATGTTGCACATCCTCAAGAAATAATTGAAATTACGATAAGATCAGTTCAACTTTACATATAAAAAATAATAAAATCAATTAAACAATGTATAGACTTACCGAGTGCAAACTTCAAAAATATGATCTCAAAAACATGTACATAGGTACATTTATATCCAAGGTACTCTATGTTCCATGTTCACAAAAAATCATACAAAGCTTATAAGGCACTTGGTCTTAGTTAAAACCATTCAACACTGTATAATGAATTTGTTTATTCAAAAACCTGATATAATTATATAATATATATAAAATAAAATAAGAAGGAACGGTTTTTTACTTGATAGAAGTAATTATTATTTCCAAGATATGCTTTCTGGTGTTCACGTATCCTAGTGCCGAAAGATCTACCTGTCTGAACAACGTATACACATGGGCAAGTACCGTTGTTTAATCTATAGACACCAGACTATTTGTTTTTATGGATCAAATCTTCTTTATTTTTATTAAATTTCCTAACGTGTTTCTTGTGTTAAATGAAATGTTGCAGTTACTCTTTTTCTTTAAATATGTTGCTATTTTTTCGGACTTTTTGTTTATGTACGTTAAAGAAATATATTTTGTATCAATAGCTATTGTTCGATATACAAGCGATATTGATTGTTTAAATTGCAATCGTTTCAATAATTTATTTACAATCAGCGGATTGAAACGTTTGTTAAATGCAATCTGTTTTATTATATTGAGTTCTCTATCAAAATTCTCTTGTGTCGTAGGTATGTTGATTTATCTATATATCAAGCTATTATAAGCTGCTAGTTTTTGAGAATGTGGATGATTAGAATTTGAGTGGATCGTATTATCTGTATGAGTGGGTGTCTGGAAAATTGAAAAGTCATGTTTATTGTTGATTTTTGAAATTTTTAAATCAAGAAAATTGATGCTGTTATTTTGTTCTATTTCATTAGTGAATTTTATTGTGGGAGATAATGTATTTATAAATTCTAAAAACATCGCAAGCTGTCTACTGCTACCGGTGAACAAAGATGCAATATCATCTACCTTACGATACCAATAAATGAAATATTTGAAGAAGGGGCTCTCTTGGATTTTGGTTTCCAGGAAGTCCATAAATATTTCGGATAATATCGGACTAAGTGGGTTTTCCATAATGAGACCATCATCAACTTCATAAAATATTCCATTAAATAAAAAAATAGTTTTGGTCCAAACAAACTTTTAAGATTTCATTTCATAAAGTAACTTCAAAGAATCCACAACCACCAATTATGTATTTCCTTATGAAATGACATAAAGAAAATAAACCCATTAGGCCAGTAGTTTCATCACAGCACCTTCATATAAATTATCGAACTTCCAACCAAAATTTGCCATTAAAAATTCATATAACTTGATAGAGAAAATAAAAAATTGATTTATTCCGAATAATGCTAAACTCATTCCTTTCGACGTGCAATATTTGTTCCCTTGCATACCAGTTAAAGGATGAAAAAATTTGATAGAAATGCTATTAGTGAAAAATAGAATTAATCCGGTTATAAAACTAGAGATTATCGAAATGTTAAAGGTTTGTTTGGACCAAAACTATTTTTTATTTAATGAAATATTTTACCAAGTTAATGATGGTCTCATTATGGGAAACCCACTTAGTCCGATATTATCCGAAATATTTATGGACTTCCTGGAAACCAAAATCCAAGAGAGCCCCTTCTTTAAATATTTCATTTATTGGTATCGTTACGTGGATGATATTTCATCTTTGTTCACCGGTAGCAGTAGACAGCTAGCGATGTTTTTAGAATTTATAAATACATTATCTCCCACAACAAAATTCACTAATGAAATAGAACAAAATAACAGCATCAATTTTCTTGATTTAAAAATTTCAAAAATTAACAATAAACATGACTTTTCAATTTTCCAGACACCCACTCATACAGATAATACGATCCACTCAAATTCTAATCACCCACATTCTCAAAAACTAGCAGGTTTTAATAGCTTGATATTTAGATGAATCATCATACCTATGATACAAGAGAATGTTGATAGAGAACTCAATATAATAAAACAGATTGCATTTAACAAAGGTTTCAATCCATTGATTGTAAATAAGTAATTGAAACGAATGCAATTTAAACAGTCAATATCGCTTGTATATCCAACAATAGCTATTGATACAAAATATATTTCTTTAACGTACATAAACAAAAAGTCCGAAAAAATAGCAAGATATTTAAAGAAACAGAGTAACTGCAACATTTCATTTAACACAAGAAACACGTTAGGAAATTTAATAAAAAATAAAGAAGATTTGATACATAAAAACAAATAGTTTGGTGTCTATAGATTAAACTACGGTACTTGCCCATGTGTATACGTTGGTCAGACAGGTAGATCTTTCGGCACTAGGATACGTGAACACCAGAAAGCATATCTTGGAAAAAACGGAAATTCAACATATGCTGACCATCTTCTGGAGACAGGACATGATTTTGACTATAAGTACAAAATCTTACACCTAGAAAACAAGATCCTCAGGTTGAAATACCCTGAAGCCCTCGAAATTAACAGATACAATAAAAACAGATTCTCCTAAACGACCAGACGGACCTCAATATACCCCCTACTCAACCTTTTCTGAAACTTTGTGTAATAATAAGAAAACAAATTACTGTAAATTCCCACTACCTTCTTTTTCTGTACATTTTGAATATTTAAAGGAACTCAATTTCAAATATGCAGTTAGTATCATACTCACCTGACGAAGTCATGTTGTCATGACGAAACAATTGTTGTGAAATTAAAAAAAATTAGCGGAAATTAAGTTGTTTTACTTTAATAATCGATTTTCAGTTTGTTTATTGTTCTGAGGATGTCAACGCGTGCTTCAGTGCTTTCATATCTCCCATTGAAGCAGGTTTTCTTAGATTTTGCTCTTTGATTGAGTGTGCTTATCATGCTAAAAACGCAAAGCGATGGATATCTTCCGCTCTACTCTTAGCTAAACGTGATTTGAGTAGTCTCCATTGGCTGTACACTAACTTAAAATTCCAATCCACCTGTAACAATTATAGCTGAGCTAAATCCTCATATAACTCATTGGTGCGGAAGACCAAGCTCAGTTATTATGGTAATTTGATCGAATCTTCTGACAACAGAAACAAAACAGTTTGGAACATCGTTAATACCCAAACTTATCGTAGAGTGGCGAATTTCAAGCCAACTGGGTTAGTCATAAGTGGTACAACATATGCTGATCCTGAAAAGCTGGCGGTTATTTTTGCTAAATATTTCTCCACTGTTACTGAAAATGCTGTATGTGGATATTACGGTTCCACCATTTCCGGTACATGTACGACCTCTTCTATTTTTAGAATAATCTTCTTTTTTCATCCTGTTTTGAATCATGAGGTGATTGATTTGGTGGACAGTTGAAAGAATAAAAAGTGTAAAGGAATTGATTGCATTTCTGCTCGCCTAATGAAAATGATAGGACCTGAAATCGTTCATCTCTTGGAGAAAGTCATTGTTTTGCCCATCTACAAAAAAAGAAGTACTTGATATTGTTAATTATAGACCGATTAAGAGGTATATTCCTGTGGATCAGTAGTTATCTTGAGGATAGAACTATCGGTTTTTTCAGAGTGATAGAACTTTAAATTGAAATAAAACACATTTAAATTAAGATTGAAGCCAAATTTTTTTTATTTGAAAGATAATTTTATGACATTTATGTTTTGAGAATAATTTCAGGCATATGTCCATCACGACTAGCTCTGTCCATCACGACTAGCATTAGACCAGACCAATTTTGGATCACTTTTTCTAGTAATTCAGGACTTATTTTATCAATAACACGAATTATGTTGGCTTCCAAAACCATAAATTTTATGAAGTTTGGCGAATAGAACACTGATTTTGAAAATAAATTTCAACAATGAGTAAACGTTGTTGCGGGGTGAGTCTTTCCATGATAATTTGCCAATGCTTACTGAACAGAAATGTCAAAACAACATGGCTTCTTCCTTCTGTCAAATCATAGTTATCCCTATCGAAAGTTCTATTACTGAAAAAAAAACACCAGCAGCTTATTCGTCGAACTATCGGTAGATTTCGGCAACATTTTCTCTACTAGATGCAACAACAAGAAAAAGAACTGTACTTACAGAAGAAAATATCGCTACTGTAAGTCATGGTGTTAATGTTGATCCAGATTTGTCTATTAGTTGACGTTCACAACAAGTTGGACTCTGTGGATCCACCACATGGAAAATTTTGCGTAAACATCTTGGTCTACACCCATACAAGATCCAACTGATTCAAGAACTAAAGCCACTTGACCATAATAAGCGTCGTTTGTTTGCTGATTGGGCCCTAGAACAGCTTGAAGTTGATCCACTTTTTTATCGTAAAATTGTGTTAGGTGATGAAGCTCTTTTTTGGTTGAACGGCTATGTGAACAAGCAAAATTGTCGTATATGGAGTGAAAACAATCCTCAAGAAGTTCTGCAAGTTCCATCGCATCCTGAAAAATGCACTGTATGGTGCGCTTTACACGCTGAAGGCATCATCCATATGATGCCTCCATATTTCTTTAAAAACGATGCTGAAGCTAATGTTGCAGTGATTGGTGCTCGTTACAGATCGATGGTCAATGATTATTTGTTTCAAAATTTGAATGGTATCGACCCAGAAGTGTTTTGGTTCCAATAAGATGGTGCTACATCTCATGCTGCTACCGTAACAATTGATTTATTGAAAGAAAGATTTGGCGAGAACATTATTTCGAGAAATGGTCCAATTAAATTGGCCTCCAAGATGATGCGACATAACTCTGGATTATTTTTCGTTGAGGTTATGTCAAGTCATTGGTTTATGCTGATAAACCAGAAATAATAGACGCTTTGGAAGCCAACATAACTCGTGTTATTGATGAAATCAGGCCTGAATTACTCGAAAAAGTGGTTCAAAATTGGTCTGGTCGAATACGGTTCCTCAGGGGTGGACATATGCCGGAAATTATTCTTAAAATATAAATGTCATAAAATTATTATTCAAATAAAAAAAAATCCGCTTCAATCTCTATTTGAATGTGTTTTATTTCAATTTAAAGTTCTATCACTCTAAAAAAACACCCGAAAAATAGTCACAGTCTTAGTCTCAAGGAGTTCAAAAATATAGTTGCGAATAATCTTTTAGAAAAATGTTATTACTCTATTAATGATTTTTTTCTCGATAAGTGGTGATTGTTTGATAACTGTCTGACTTGTCCTATACATGTATCATGTCTTACAGGATGAATAAATTTATCATTATAATAATAATAGTGCCTTTATTCATACATTCATACATTTACAATATATAAACATAGGCCGAAGTCTAGCCTAAGCTACTCCACTCAACCCTGAATGATGATTATATCTTGCACATTTATCCTAATCATTCATTTCGGGGAAGTAATAATAATAGTTGGTGGAAATGTTCATCAGTATAATTCTTTTTCGTATTGCTAATGCGTTATCGGATATAGTCTTAGTTATTGTGAGCTTGTTAATTGGTTTTCGAAACAGCCCTGTTGTTGAATGAAATGATTAATGATGATGTTTTGGTCGTTATTATTTGCTAGTTGATCCATTAAAACAGGTTTTAGAAATTAACATGTTTCACTAACATAAGTTTAAAAATGTTTACTATTTCATGATTGCATTTTCAACGTATTAATTTCATTAAAAAGGAATCTATGATCTATGGTAATAGAAAGTTCTAAAAATCGAGACAGTGTAACATACATCTGTATAACAATTCCGTACTCAAACAAATTCGACAAGGTTTTGTAGATCACAGACAGGAAATTGCAGACATGCGCACGTTTCAAACTGATTGGTTTTCGTCAGTGCAATGTATGCTGATGACTCCAAATCTGTCTAATATCTATATTCGCTTTACACAGAGTCTCCTAGATATTAACAATACACTAGCGCCATCTAGAGTATGCAAAATACATACACAGAGACTCTAAGATATTAATAATACACTAACGCCATCTAGAGTATGCAAAATACATACAAGACATACCTTTGCGAGTTAATTCAAGTAAAGAAATGTATTCTCGATATTTTCACGTTACCAACGCAGAATAAACTTTCCTCATGCTCAAATCAGACCATAATTTGCCGCGATGCTCAAATGTTAACTTCTTCATTATAAAATAAATTAATTTCATTTTCGAACAAACTGAAAAGTGAACAAAAGTGACAAGGTATTTTAGTGTAGGCAGAAAAATATACAAAATGATAACGAGAATGCACCTTATAGAGAAGTTCCCGTTGAGAGGTTATTTAATTATATTGAAAATTTTAGATTCACATAGATCTTTATTGTAATTCATTAAGTTGATATTATTTCTATCATTTTCAAATTTAAAAATTTCAACAGACTGCAGATAATCAATCTCCCCGTTAAAAGTTAAGGATTTTGATGTTTTCCTAAGACGTATATTTTCCGTATCATCCTAATATTTTCTTCCAATTACATAACGAATATAGACACTTCTTCTGGTTCATCGTGAAGCAAGTTTTTATCAAGTTTAATCATTTTTTGTACATGCACATTTCAATGATTTTTACTGCAGTCTGTATTTTGCTTTTATTAAAATGAAACAATTTTTCGTAATTAAAAATTGAATTTTCATCATGCCAAGACAAGTTTCATCCGAGAACGATGCAAACATAGCCATTGAGAAGCTTCAGGCTGATGGAACAAAAGTGCAAGTGGCCAATTTCCTTAATGTTGGTCAAAGTGTAATATCACGTTGACTGACACGGTACTTTGCTACTGGAACTGTTCGTTAAAGACCAAGAAGTGGTAGACCACTTCAGAAGAAGACCGTTTTTTTAACTCTTTCGGTGAGAACAGCCTCTCAGCACTTGCAGAATGGGAAGTTAACGTCTCGGAGATGCCACAGCTACTTCAGTTTCCCTTAGCAGAGTAAGAAGACGTCAGAGACACTTGTAAAGTTGAGCATGTACACCAGCGAGATGAATGTCGATACGTACTCTTTACTGAAGAGATATGGACTGTTTTCTGATAGTCAACGAGTACTAGTGGGGAAACGCTGATTCATACGACGGAACAGCCGCTCTATTCAAGAAGTTCATCCTTTTCGAGGAGGTACAATTTTAACTTGGGATGGGCTTTGTTTCGATGGCAGAGCTGACTAATTAGTACTTTCGTCATATTTTAAAGTTTCGTTTATTGGTACCTCTATGTAGATGACATAGCGGTGGAATCTACCAATAAATTATACACAACAATCGAATTCACACATGAAGATGAAGTAAATAATAGCATCAATTTCTAAGATATAAAAATCACCAAAATTAATAATAGACACGACTTTTCCATATACAGGAAACCTATACATACAGATGGTACGATTCATTATACTTCAAACCATCCATTTTCACAAAAATTATCAGCTTATAATAGTATACTTTATAGATTGGTTAATATACCCATGACGAAAAAAATTTTTGACAAGAATATAAAACCACAAACAAATAGTTTTCAATAATGACTTTAATCCGGTAATTATAGATTATTTACTTAATAAAATGAATTACAAGAAAGCAATATCACTTGTATATCCAAAATTTCAAAAGTCAAACGAAACAAAATTTATTTAATTAAATTAAATAGGCCAAAAATTAAAGATTGCTAGATATTTAAAAAAAAGAGAAAATAAAAAATTATAACATCTCTTTTAAAACCATTAATTCTTTAGGCAGCTTAATAAAAAGTAATAAAGACGTCATTCCTGAAAACAAAAAATCACTAGTTTACAAGTTAACATGTAGTGACTGTCCATGTATATATGTGGGACAGACGTTCATTCCAAACAAGGATACGAGAACATGAAAAATGTTATATTAATATTAAACCGAAGACGGGATTGTCTAGAATTATATTTGTTTTTTGAAGATATAGTGCACATTTTTTTGGGATTTTTGAAATAATTTATTAGAATATTTAAATATATTAAATATTTCAAATAAATTATATTTTTTGAGAAGTCCTTTAAGTGTGTTCATGTTTTTAAAAGGCAATTGGTGTTCTCAAAGGTAAGACCAGAAACAAAATTTTGTCTCCTTCAAATATTTATCTATTAATTTTAATTACTTTCGTATATCTGTTGGGTTATTTATTCCATTTGAGATTATATATTGAGTTTTGATTATATACGTCTATTAAATGTATGCGGTGCTTGTGTAGACATAAATTTATTTCTAAAAGTTTTTTGAATAAAAATTTTTTTGAAATTAAAATTGTAGAAGATAAACATATTTCAATTTGTTTTAATATTCAAATTTTGTTATATTTCTTCTATCAAGTAAAAGGCCTTTCTATTTTATAAAAAACCAAAAACTAAATCTGTTAGAACCTTTGGAGATCAATAGATATAATAAAAGAAAAATTTTATTGAATGATTAAATAGATCCCCCTACTTAATATTTTTCATTGATTTTAAACCATCTCCTTCAACACCTCTATTTTTTGTACCAGAGCTGTGTTTTTAAGGTCATGTTTTGCATTGTATACCTCAGTTTTAACACTCACCTGATGAAGTCATGGTATGCCAAAACAATTGTCGTGTAAATCAATAAAATAGCGTGAGTTAACATTTGTTTTTCTTATATTGAAGATGAATTTCCGTCTACTAAAGACCGAGGCAATCAAAAAAATGTGTAATAAGTGTAAAATCTATATGTCTACTTAATTGAAACTGTCTTTTCGAAGACACTTATTTAATACAATTTTGAAAAGTTTTGGAGAAATTTCTTTATGAAATTGAAATTTGTAGTTAGGTTGGTAGAATTAATCTGTGTTATATTTAAGAAATAATCTAAATTTCAGGAACAAAAGCGTTAAAGCGTTATTTTTCGTTTAATGTAAATAAAACTCATTCACATCAAACGAATGGGACTTTAATTGATTGTTATTTTATTTGCCTAATAACAATAACCGTATAATGAAGCTGCAATGCGGATAATTTCGTGATGATGTCAATTACAGCCTTCCTCAAGGATTCCTGGATTCGCCATTCCTTGAAAATAGGAGCAAATAAATTCTTCCAGGGCATTGAAACGATTCAAACGCTCCATATGTTTTTACGCTCCCCAATGACTTTCGAGAGGTTAACCCAGTTATTGATTATCCTTTGTCTCAACATTGAGCAGCTTCGGAGGCACTTTCCCATTTTCCACGCTCTTCGGCGAATATGAATGAGTCATCGGTTTTATACAAGATTTATTCTTGGGATTGAACTGAAGCACATGACGCATTCAACTGAGAATGACTAAGGAGGTGGTTAAAATTACTCATTATGAAATTTCACGAATTAAATTCTAATTCTCTAGTTTATTGGCTAGAAAAACGCAATTATATTTTCACAGTAGTGTCAATAGACGCTAATTGCAGGTAATTAGTTCTGAATATTGAATAATTCTGACTTTTAAATAATAAGTTCAGGTATTTTGCTTGATAAAAGGATTATTCATTACAAAATTCAAATATCCAAACAGATTTATTCTGTTATCCTTCTGAAAATTTTTATATGAAAAAATTCATTTCAAAAACCTTTAGGATTAAATTAATGTATCATAAGCCCTGCTTAAATTTAGTAGACATATAAAAACTAAACTCATCATATAATTTCAAATGGAATAAAAAAACCCAACGAAACATAATTCATCAATTAAAATCACTGAATAAATACTTGAAGGAGGCAAGATTTTGTTTCTGATCTTATATTTCTGAAAACCTAATCTTTATCAAAAGTGCAAAACATAATTTTAGGAACTTCTTCAAAACTAATTTAATTGAAATATTTAATAAATTCAAGTATTTAAATACTTCAAAAATCACTCAAAACATCTAGTGCATCCTAGAAAAACAATTGGAAATTAAATAAGATCTTCATTAGTCCTACTTCACATTAAAAAAATGAAATCAATTAACAAAAAATATTTTACCAAACACACTCCGTGGTATCCTTATTGAACAAACACTAAAATTAGAGAACTTTAAAAATCTTATAAGCGTACACCTTACAAGCTTTGTGTGATTTTTGTGGTGAACATAGAATACGTAGGATTTTTAAAGTTCTCTAATTTTAGTGTTTGTTCAACAAGAATACCAAGAGGTCTGTCTGGTAAGATATTTTTTGTTAATTGATTTTATTTTTTGAATGTGAAGTAGGACTGATGAAGATCTTATTTAATTTCAAATTGTTTTTTGAGAATGTACTACATGTTTTCAGAGTTTTTTGAAGTAACTTCAAACTCGCCCTGCATGCGACCACCACCACCCATCATCACCAATCCCAATCTTATTTCAACAGTAACGAACAACTCGGCCTACAGCCAAAGACCCCCCCGGAAGAGACACCTCAACGAGTCTATAACTTCTCTTAGAGCAGACTGCCTTTGAGAAGCTCTCCATTCTCTCAAACCTTTCATATGTTCCTATCATCCAGATTGTATCATATGCACCTTTATTTACTTCTCTCATCATTCCCTCTAGTATCACCATTCGCCCTTCGAAATACTCTTTACATTCATACAGGACATGAGTCCAGCTCTCTATACCTCCACATAGGCATCTATCACTCTCAGAGAGGCCCCTTTTATACAGAAAATCAGTCAGGCTCCCGTGGCCCCTAATCAGGAATCCCAGACATAGACCAGGGAAGAATTGTTCATCCTCGCCGGAAAAATCTACTCTCGGGATGAACCTATGAGTGACTCGCCCCACTTCACTCTCATCCCATCTTTTCTGCCACTCTATCTTCATTCTTTCTTTTAACTCAATTATATCCTCTTAGGGTCTTGATTTCTTTAATTAACTATCATTCGATCAAATGTATTCAGAGCCAGTCCTTTCTTCAGTTTGCACTCTATGCCCATTTTTTTCGCTACAAGATCCCACGGAGGGACACCTATCAAGACATTCATGGCATCCGTGGATACCTTCCGACACTCTTAGGCATGCATACATGACCAATCTTTGACACCTATTCAGAGCCTTTCTTGCATACCCATACGTCATTGATTCATATCATATATTAGGAGTACAAATAAGTTTCCGCCGTTTTTCAACACAAATTAAATATTTATTATAGAAGAAAGCTTGCTGAGTGACTTCTAATGTTAGAGCAAGTTCTTTTTGTGTTTGAGATGAATCTTCCTCCAATAATTCCTCCAATTCTGCATCCTCGTAAATTTTTGGCCTTCCACTGCGATCTTTGTCTTCTACGTCGAAATCACCGTTTTTAAACTTTTGAAATCACTCTCGACACGTTCTCTCACTCAAAGCACCCTCACCATATGCTTCTACGAGCAGTTGATGCGCCTCAGCAGCAGATTTCTTCAAATTAAAGATGTAAACTAATATTTCCCGCAAATGACGCTTACTTGGCCCAAATTTTGACATTTTCAACTTATAAAAATTATATTTTACCAATACAAAATCAATGATATTAATAGGTTATGTTGTTCTTGAATGTCCAAACTATTTTTTAAGCCGGTTATCATCTGCGAAAGCTAACCGAAACTCCGTGCCGCGCCATCTACAATAAAACGGCGGAAACTTATTTGTACTCCTAATATTTACTCCATACATGGAACGCTTCAAACATGCCACCATATATTTTTTCATCGCATTCCTCTGCTATCCCCAGTCACGCCGCAAGACTCTTCCCCAACAACTCACCAATCTCACCAATTCTCTCGTACATCGGAGAAGTGACCAAAAAACCTATATATCTCATCCACTCTCACTCCCAGTTACTTAACGCTTGTAGCGTATTGAATTGTAGAGCCATTCAAATGCACATTTGGAGACCAACCCGAAACCAACTTCTCTTTAACCAACAAGCTAACCGTGTTGCGTTCTGTCACACTTACACCTGATTCAGCAGCTCAATTGCTCAACAGATTCAAATAGTACGTCCCCCACACCTCGAGAGTGAGACGAGTATTCCCTTTCACTAGGAGGAGCACATCATCTGCATATGCTACTACCTCGCATCCTTTCCTTTCAAGCTATGCACTGTCGGTGCCCAAATTATTTGAGAGGTAACTCACACGCCGAAGGGGCTTCTTGCCTCCACCCTTCATTCGACCGCTCGAGGCCCAGACTTGCCATAGGCACCCCAGTCGATCCGGGTTCAAGCCCAGCTAATGCCTAAACCTCTAGGCCCCGGTTATCCAGCCACAAGAACTACGACCCTAAACGGCAGGATAACCTTCTAACATGCTTTCAAGCACTGCTTCCACGAGGCCAACACCAAATTGAATAGCCAGCAGTACGAATACACCTGCGAGCCGATCCACCCTCCCGTGGTAACCTTGTTTCCAAAAGGAGGTATTAATTGCTAACGGTCGCCAAGAAGAGTTCAACTTGATACCAGAATCCACGAACTCAAGAAAACTAACACGTCATAGTATCCCTCCTCTTAAAGCACAGATCTAATTCTGACTTATTCGTCCTTATGGACAGAGTACCTGCAATCGGGTAGAACCACGCCAGTTTTATGGGTGAGCGCCCTGTGTTGCAAAGCCCACCCCGAAAGTACATCTACAACACTCAAAACTATGAAAGAATGTATGGAAAATATAGAATATTGAAAAAATTGAATAATTTAGCTGATACAGCTGTTTCATATGAACATTATTTATAGAAAATTCTATACCAAAAAATGCTGTATATAAATTTCATAATATAGCACATTTACCAAAACAGCACACTCTTGTTCACAATTGTCAGTTGACTTTTCTGAATGATAAATAAGAACAATGAACAAAAATATATCACACACCCTATGTTCATACAAAGTCTTGCAGAAAGAGATAGAATAAAGTCAGAATGATTGAATGTTTGTCCAATTCTTTGTCCATCCATAGAAATATATTTGTAAGCAAAGCATTTCTATTCAAGTAGACATATAAAATTCTCAAGTTTCATACAACACCTAAAATATGGGAAACAATCTATAAAAATTATATAGAATCGACTCATATTACATACAATACTTACTCGATACAGCTGTTTTATATGAACCTTATCAATAACAGATTTTATTCCAACAAAAGCTCTATATCAATTCGGAAATAATAAATAATATTGGAACACAATAATTCCGCGAAACCTCTTCAAAATTCAATAAAAAAAATCAAATAAAATGTCTGAGAAATACTGTTTCTATTCAAGTAGAGATATAAAATTCTCACATTTCATTCAACATCAAAAAATATGAAGAAATCTATAGAAATGCTACAAAATTACATAAAATATTCAACCGATACAGCAGTTTTATATGAATATTATGAAAAACAGATTCTATTCCAACAAATGCCCCATATAAATTATAAAATAATAAAAATTTTTAGAACAGAATAATTCTGTGAAACCTCTACCAAATTGTTTGATTGATTCGGCTTTTACTTGGGGAAACTCATTTTAATTAAAAAAATATATACGAGACAGTATTTTAATTTCCACAAAGATGTTAATGATACAACAATTGTTCCACTACGATGTGGCTTCTTCAGGTATCTACATTCTACTGGCTGATGGTGTCCAGTATAACCGAGTTTGAATACAGTGTTAAGTACGTGACAAAATAATGGAAGAACAAGTCATAAAAACTGATGGTGTTTATTGGAATTGGCCGCTAAAAATGCCATTAGGGAAAGATATTCAGTAATGGAGACTTGTCAACATCTGTTTGTTTATTCAAAAGCATTGTACCTATCGATTTCAAGAAATTCTAAATGTGTTAATTTAGAACTTTTGCTTTCGATGTGGATAATTTCATAGTTATTGTTGAAATTATACCTAAATTCCTTAAAATGATTAGCATATGTCGAATGTACGGAATTCGATATGTAACTCATTTAGTGATCTCGGATTCTTTTCTTGAATGATCTACCTCTCTGGTCAATGTATACTGAAGGGCAATCATTGCAACCTAACTTGTAGACTCCAGATTTATTTTCTTTATTTGTTCGATCCTTAGTGTTTTTTATGTAAGTAAAAAAAAAATAAAGAAAATCTGGAGTCTATAAGTTGACCTGCTATGATTGCCCTTTAGTATACATTGGCCAGACAGGTAGATCACTCAAGAAAAGAATCCAAGAACACCAAAGGAGTTACATATCGGATTCCGTACATTCGACATATGCTAATCATCTTAAAGAATTTAGGCATAATCTCAACAATAAATATGAAATTATCCACGTTGAAAGCAAAATTTCAAGATTAACACTTTCAGAATTTCTTGAAATCCACAGGTTAAATGCCCGTAAAATCCTTTTGAATGAAAAAACAGATGCTGACAAGTCTCCATCACTGAAATTTTTTCCCTAATGGCATTTTTTAGCGGTAAACTCCAATAAACACAGTCTTGGGGAACAGAAACCATTTCTTCATGAATGATTTTTTTACTTTTTCCCTGATTATTGAGGAACTTTATAACGGGGCGATGCTCGATTTTCTTTATCATTGTGGCATCAGTCATTTTGATCGTCTTTCACTAAGGATACTTAAAAAAACTAATGAGCGTAAATTAGTGAAATTTCATATTTATACCCACAGATAGTGTCACTAGTAAAGGAGATCATTAGATTACTCACATTATTAGTAAATTATCCTGATACCGACAATACATTGAACACACCTCGTATCTGTACCGAATATATGTTTTTGAATTGAAATTAAATTTTTCTACATCAGATTAAACACTTATATATTCTTGTTCTGGATATTAATCTGTATAAAAGTAAAAGAAAATGTCGTTCAACCAATAATTTCCAATGAAATTCTCGAACGCTCTGGCAAAAAGTTCCTAAGATTTATTGTAATATTCATGATGTTAAATATCTCCCAGGTATGGCCACTGACCAATGATTCTCTAAAACATTTAGTTGGATCATTTCTTAAAACATATAGGCTAGATGCGGATTGTTTTTAGTGATTGAATCTACAAATGTTTTTCCCAAACTAATAGAATCGGTACATAACATTGGCTTGGTTTATGGGTGATAAAATTTACCGATCGGCAAATTGAATCAATTAATACAATGTGTTTTTAATTGTTGCCATATTTTTCCAAACTCAGCGCGGTAAAATTGATTATATAATGCAAATTGTGGTAACGTTTCCCCCTGTAATCGTTTATTCTAAAAGCTCATTAGTGTGAATCTGCTGTCATATCCCCCACATCGCAATGAATCAATTCCAGTAGATTTTAGTGCGAAATCGAATAGTTGAAAATCATTCGAACGAATAAGCTGATACCACTGCAAGTAGTATTTTCATATAAACCTCTGCATATTATAGAACAATGTAGACCACATATTATTTCTGTTCGTTCGATAGAGATAATGGGAATTCGGAAATATTTTAAATGTTAGCAAAACGAATATATTAGCTAAAATAGAAAGGCTTTTTACTTGATAGAAGAAATATAACAAAATTTGAATATCAAAACAAATTGAAATATGTTTATCTTCTACAATTTTAATTTCCAAAAGAATTTTTTTATTCAAAAAACTTTTAGAATTAAATTAATGTCTAAAACAAGCACCGCTCACATTTAATAGACGTAAATAATCAAAACTCAATATACAATGTCAAATGAAATAAATAACCCAAGAGATATACGAAAGTAATTGAAATTAATAAATAAATATTCAAAGGAGACAAAATTTTGTTTCTGGTTTTATCTTAAGAAATACTACTTGCCTTATAAAAACATGAACACACTTGAAGGACTTCCCAAAGAATATAATTTATTTGAAATATTTAATATATTTAAATATTCGAACAAATTATTTCAAAAATCTCTAAAAAATGTGCACTATATCTTCAAAACACAAATATAATTCTAGATAATCCCTTCATCAGCCCTTTTTTTTCAATATTCCAAATATCAAAATCAAAAACATAACCTACATCACTCACGTGTTAAAAGACTTAAGCTTCGAACTACAGATCAACTATATATTCAAGATTGATCTATGTTCTAACAAAATCAAAGAACAAAGTGAGTTATTTTAAGGTTTACTTAAATTCATTGACATTCTATAATGAGATTTATTGAAGCCAAAATATAATTATATATTATATATAAAATAAAATAGAAAGGCTTTTTACTTGATAGAAGAAATATAACAAAATTTGAATATCAAAACAAATTGAAATATGTTTATCTTCTACAATTTTAATTTCCAAAAGAATTTTTTTATTC
Organism: Megalocaria dilatata; assembly: GCA_034642435.1. Classification (NCBI taxonomy): domain Eukaryota; kingdom Metazoa; phylum Arthropoda; class Insecta; order Coleoptera; family Coccinellidae; genus Megalocaria; species Megalocaria dilatata. The sequence goes on from CM067863.1 coordinate 15,025,012, forward strand.
AAAAAACTTTTAGAATTAAATTAATGTCTAAAACAAGCACCGCTCACATTTAATAGACGTAAATAATCAAAACTCAATATACAATGTCAAATGAAATAAATAACCCAAGAGATATACGAAAGTAATTAAAATTAATAAATAAATATTCAAAGGAGACAAAATTTTGTTTCTGGTTTTATCTTAAGAAATACTACTTGCCTTATAAAAACATGAACACACTTGAAGGACTTCCCAAAGAATATAATTTATTTGAAATATTTAATATATTCAAATATTCGAACAAATTATTTCAAAAATCTCTAAAAAATGTGCACTATATCTTCAAAACACAAATATAATTCTAGATAATCCCTTCATCAGCCCTTTTTTTCAATATTCCAAATATCAAAATCAAAAACATAACCTACATCACTCACGTGTTAAAAGACTTAAGCTTCGAACTACAGATCAACTATATATTCAAGATTGATCTATGTTCTAACAAAATCAATTCAATATCAAATCAATCAATATATTAGCGATATATTGACAATCATAATTTTATGTGACTTATGGAATGGATTAATCAAGTTTATGTCAAAAAAACGTGTTATTCGGGATTTAACTGGGTTTTAGTTATTTCCCTCGAAATGATGAACCCGAATCTTCGACGCCAGGTTGCTTAAACGATGATATGTGAACACTTCTCAACAATTTCCATTTATTAATAATACATAATTGTTTCGTTCACTGAATACATATTAGATACTTGACTATTTACCTGTCGGTATCTAGTTGTTGCAATACGAAAATATTAAATAAACAAAATTACTTTAAACTTCATTCACAACAATAGACATTTTAAAAATTTTGAATATCATACAGATTTATTCTGTTAACCTCTTACAAATTCTTCTTTGAGAAAATTTTTATTCAAAACTTTTATAATTGAATAGAATGAATGTCTTAGAAAACACTGTTTCAATTTAGTAGGCATATCAGCCGTACTTCATATTTAAAAAATAAAAATAATCAACAAAAAATATCATATCAGACAAGCTGAATAATCCTCCTATCTAGAAGAAACCTCTTTCTATTATTTTATTGTATATATAATAATTATATATTTTGGTTTACACTCATACATATTAACATTTGATTTTAAAGGAGTCCATAAAATACCTTACAAACTTTATGTAATTTCTGTGACGAACATATAATTTGTAGGATTTTTGAAAGTTCACTTCATTCTAGTGATATGGTAAGATATTTTCTGTTAATTATTTTAATTTTTTTGAATATGAAGAAGGGCTGATGACTTTTCCGTGGAAATTCTAAATTGATTTTTGAAGATGTTCTGCATTTTTTACGAATTTTTTTGAAGAATCCTTTTCTGAGCAAGTAGTATTTGAAGAAGTTCTTGAGGTTATGTTTTGCATTTTTGGAAAGAAATTTGGTTTCATTAAACCAGGTATGAAACAAAATTTTGTATCCTCCAAGTATTCATTCAGTAATTTTAATTAATAAAAATATTTCTTTGAATTCTTTCATTTCCTTTTGGTACTGCGTAATGAGTGTTAATTCTAAATGTCTACTGAATTGAACCAGTGTTTCTAAGATATTCATTTAATTAATTTTCAAAAGTTTTTGAATAACAATTTCCTGAAATTAAAATTTGTAGGAGGTTAACAAAATAAATCTGTATGATGTTTAAAAAAATAAAGTTATTTCATTTATAAATTTCAAGATGAATTTCCGTCATTCAAAAACCGAAACAATCAAACATAAAATAGAAAAGGTAACACAACTAACTGATCTATGGCAAAAAATCCATGGAGAATTATATGGAAATTCAACCATTTGCAATTTCATTTTTTCCTGGCGTCTGAGATAACAGCCGCAGTTCATTTCCTCTAATCCTTCAAATCCACACAAAGTGTGTTAATACCCTATGACCATGATTCATTGCCTTTGTCATAAATCAACTCAAATCCCCTAATTTTGTATTCCGGACGAATATTACTCAACTTAGTAAAAACCGAAGGGATATGCCGCCCCCCAGAAATCATCCAAACTTTGAAATACATCGAAGCTTATTGGACGTCACTTCCATTAAATATTCAGTTAATTCAAAATCCTGAAGAAGACTAAACAGCTGCAAGCATCAGGATGTAAAATAAAAGACCGTCCTTGGTAAAGTTTAATTCCGTACAAATTAAATCCACTCGAAGGACTTATCTGGAGTTAATTATTCAGCAAACAGGCCAATTCGACAGCTTGGGGTTGCAACTAATTCTCCATTCGCCCCGTCGGGGAGGGACTACTCACACTATCAACTACATTGGATCGGGGGGCCTCAATTTCCGAAGGTAAACGGAAATACAAGAGCCCTATCTAAATCAGTCAATGTTGAGAAAACACATCTAGTTTTGGAGAAATAGGTTCCTGAATCTCACGTAGAAATAAGTTTTTGGCCTTTTTAAATTCAACGAATTACTCGATATTATAACGATCTGTAACTACGCAGATTGGGTCAGAAGGAAAACATCAAACTCCACAATTGTTTGTATACGCGAAAATAATGTGAAAAAACTCAAATGTAATTATCGGATTTTATTCATTGAAATTTTGGATGGCAATAAAAGAAGTTTATTCATTATTCCATTTTCGTAGTAAGAAACATTTGTATGAAAGGTTTCCAGCACCTAAAATTTCTTTCATTGAGCGCTTCATGTCTTTAAGTTTCATTAAAACAAGGTGTGTGTGAAATATCATTGAAATTTTTTTATTCGTTTGATGGGTCTATAGATGCTATTATGTATGGAATATAACATTTTGCAAATGTCTGCAGCGGCTTCGCTGGGTGGTGCGCAATGTGAAAAATATATAATAGATGGCCTGCTCGAAGTTCCGACCTTACGCCTCTAGACTTTTTCTTATGGAGTGTTTCAAGAGATTTGGTAACTACCTCAATTTATACTTGTGACTAGCTTATCGAAAGAACACATAGCTGCTGCAATATGCTAAGGCACATGTTCGAATTTACATCGAACAAGGAATTTTTAATTTACTATGCAGGTACATAACAATTATAATCCCCGAATCAGGAATCTAGGCCTTTCAAATATGTCTCATTTTTTCCTAGCAACCTTTGGGCCTGTGAAGGACCGAAAAAATTTGTCCTTCACAGTTTTCTTAGAAACCCATTAAAACCGACCCCTCTTCAAGATGACAACAGTCGAACATCGTTTCGGAATTTACCTGACCACATTTCTAGCCTTAAGCGAGTCTCTCATTCTACCAGTTACCCAAAAACCACCGTTGAAAACACATTCCCTAAAAGTCGTATTTTGTCGCTTGCCCAAAAAGCACAATATAAACCGCTCGCTAGTTTTACGTTCTTTTATGTTATAACACACATCTCTCTCTAGGCTTGAATTATTTTATATTGGCATTTCACTTTAACCTTCCAAGGAACACCCTCTCTTAATAACCCACAACGCACTTAAAGGCTTGGAAGTGAATATATTATTTACATTATTTATTTGTGAAAGATGAACCCAAAAGTGAACTTAGTGCAAAGTGAACAACGTTGAAAAAGCTCAAAGGACTATTCCACGAACAAGATAGTGTTTTCATCGCAATTATAGTTAAATTACACCGCAAGAAGTTCCCCAATTTGGATAAACAAATAAAACTTGTAAATTTGTTATATATGTATTTAGGCTGAAAATAAACCATTAAAGCCAATTATACATTCCTCTCTCAACCCCAATTGAAGTATGCTCAACTAAAAATTTGCATACTGATTGGTTAAAATTTAATCAATTATTAGAAATGATTTAAAGGTATCGCTACATACCAAGCATTTCTTTACAGCACCGATGGGGGCAGTTGCAGAAAGCTGGGGTTTCTATTCGAAAATAATATAGGCTTTACATTGAAGAAGGTGAAAGGCATTTTCAGAATTCTTTGTGAATAGTTTCAAACTTGTATGGCTAATAAAGAATGTCGTAAATAATAATTTTTTCTTAGATAGAGTATATCTCACTCTTTGTATCATGTGTTTTTTTAGAGTGATAGAACTCTAAATTGAAATAAAACACATTTAAATTAAGATTGACACCAAGTTTTTTTTATTTGAAAGATAATTTTATGAAATTTATGTTTTGAAAATAATTTCCGGCATATGTCTACCACGACTAGCTCTGAGGAACCGCATTCGACCAGACCAATTTTGGACCACTTTTTCGAGTAATTCAGGCCTTATTTCATCAACAACATGAGTTATGTTGGATTCCAGAGCGTCTATTGTTTCTGGTTTATCACCATAAACTAATGACTTGACATAACTCCAAAGAAAATAATCCAGTGGAGTTATGTCGCATGATCTTGGAGGCCACTTAATTGGACCTTTTCTCGAAATACTGTTATCGCCAAATCTTTCTTTCAATAAATCAATTATTACGCTAGGAGCCTGAAGTGTAGCACCATCTTGTTGGAACCAGAACACTTCTGGGTCGATACAATTCAAATTTTGAAACAAATAATCATCGACCATCGATCTGTAACGAGCACCATTCACTGTAACATTAGCTCCAGCATCGTTTTTAAAGAAATATGGACCGCTGATGCCTCCAGCGCGTAAAGCACACCATACACTGCAATTTTTCAGGATGCAATGGAAACTGCAGAACTTCTTGAGGATTGTTTTCACTCCATATGCGGCAATTTTGCTTGTTTACATAGCCGTTTAACGAGAAATGAGCTTCATCACTAAACACATTTTCACGATAAAAAAGTGGATCAACTTCAAACTGTTCTAGGGCCCAATCAGTAAACAAACGACGCTTATTATGGTCAAGCAACTTTAGTTCTTGAACCAGTTGGATCTTGTAGGGGTGTAGACCAAGATATTTACGCAAAATTTTCCATGTGGTGTATGCACAGAGTCCAACTTGTTGTGAACGTCGACGAATAGACAAATCTGGATCATCATTAACACCATGACTTACTGCAGCGATATTTCTTCTGTACGTACAGTTTTTTTTCTCGTTGTTGTTGTTGCATCGAGTAGAGAAAATGTTCTCCGAAATGCTCTGATGGACGATTATGTGAATCATAAATTTCACGAAGTGCTCTATGATTTTGGCGAATAGAACACTGATTTTGAAAATAAATTTCAACAATTTGTAAATGTTGTTGCGGCGTGAGTCTTTCCATGATAATTTGTCAATGCTTACTGAACAGAAATGTCCAAACAACAGGGCTTCTACCTTCTGTCAAATCACAGTTATCCCTATCGAAAGTTCTTTCACTCTAAAAAAACACCCGATACTTCTGTTCGTGAACACTCTAATATTCGAACGGAAAGATTAGAGATATAAAACTTTCAAGATAGGTTTGGAGCCTAAATATCTCGGACAAGATGAATAAACATGAGTTGAAAATTACTGGTAAGGGTTTCTTCAAATATTGCAGATATTAACTGAATCAATTCTCCCAAACCTCTACATATTCAATGTAAAAAATCTTTCAATAATATTTTTGGATTCAATAAAATAAAATGTCTCAGAAAGACTGTTTTCTTTTATAGACATATAGAATTATCAATACCTAAGGTCGGCAGTTAACAAATAAAGAATAAAGAGCAAATTGAAAAAATTGACCACGATCATCCACCAAACTTCATCCGAGACAGTGTGTATTGGAAAATTGTAAATAACAAATGCCTTCACCAGAAAATGTTCCACATAGAATTGGAAATAATCTTTTTCATTTCCTTCTCTAAAAAATATATAGCACAGTCTCCATTTAAAATTGTCACCTTTATTCTCATCAGTCGAAAGTAATTTGGATGCTTAGTAAAAAAAAGCCAATAAAAAATATAACTACATACCATCATCCAAAAAATATTCTGTTTAAAAGCAAACTGAAATAAGCATGTTTAGGTTATTGAGCAGCATTTATAAAACTAAGTTCTTCTACTTAAAAATCTTGAAAACAACATGGACTCAGTACCTGTCACGCGCATGCCTGAAAATACAAATTAAAATTATTATAAACAAATATAAACTGAAAGGAACTTGGAAGGGTTCTTTCAAATAATACAGATATCAACTGATTCAATTCTCCGGAAACTCTTAGAATTAAAACTAAAAAATCAATGAAAATTTTTTAAAATTGAATTGTATATCATAGAAACGCTGTTTTATTTTATAGACATAATGGATTCTCAACACATTTTTGCCGCAGTTAACAAACAAAGAATCAAAAGAAAATATAAATTATCTGGCAAACATCAACCAAGATAGCCTGTTTCGATTGGATATTTACAAATAGCCAATTCCTTCACCAAAAAATATTCCACATAAAATTTAAGAAAGTCTTTTTCTTATCGTGTTGGCCTTTACTTGATAGAAATCCATTGTATACTTTAGTTTAAATAATACACATATATATGTTGATTTCTATTTATTATTGTGCTTTCATGAGGCTTTTCGTTCACACAGTAACTTCTTCGAATGCTTATATACAACTAGACTGAAATTTGGTAACATATTCTATTTAAATGTTTTCTATTTTGATATAAGGTTACAATAAAAAGTTTTTATAACTTTGGTAAAACCACAGGGTCCTTAGTTGAATAGATCCAATAAAGGTGAACTGTATAACTCTTTTTTTTTAATATTAAAACAAATTGAAATATGTTTATCTTCTACAATTTTAATTTCAAAAAAATTTTTATTCAAAAAACTTTTAAAAATAAATTTATGTCTACACAAGCACCGCTTACATTTAATAGACGTATATAATGAAAACTCAATATATAATGTCAAATGGAATAAATAACCCAACAGATATACAAAAGTAATTAAAATTAATAAATAAATATTTAAAGGAGACAAAATTTTGTTTCTGGTCTTACCTTTAAGAACACCAATTGCCTTTTAAAAACATGAACACACTTAAAGGACTTCTCAAAGAATATAATTTATTTGAAATATTTAATATATTTAAATATTCGAATAAATTATTTCAAAAATCTCTAAAAAATGTGCACTATATCTTCAAAAAACAAATATAATATTCAAATTTTGTTATATTTCTTCTATCAAGTAAAAGGCCTTTCTATTTTATTTTGTATAACTCTGTTTGGTAATTCAAAAGATTCTCCGACTTTCTAAAACGGTTTTTTTTTAAACTTACCAACAGGTTCAATTTTAAATCCTTATTTTCTGTGTGCAAAATCTAAAAACCTTCATCGAATTCATGTTTCTCTTTTATTAAATGTTCCACATATGTAGAGTCCAACTTGTTATTGAGGTTTTATTCTAGTATGAAAAGGTCTTCCGGTTTGTGTGATATACGTTTTTGAGCAGGTACCACATAATATTTGGTAAACACGTGATAATAGGCATTTGTCTCTTTTTGATTTTGCGTTTTTCAAGAAGTTTCTTATGAATTGTTGGTTTTTTAATAAATGTTTAAATCTATGTTATTAAGGACTTTTTTAATTTCTTATGATGGTTTTCCATAGTAAGTGAGAGAATGATATGTTTTTCACCGGCTTTTCGCATGGGATATATCTATTTAACAGCATTTTATTATTGCTCTTTGGCTATCTTATTGTCTATAAATGAAGACGAAAAACCGTTTTTAGAAACTATTTCTTTAATTGAATTCAATTCTCCATTAAATTCTTTTGGGGATAAAGGAATTTTTAATAACCTATGTGGCATGCTATTATATGCTGATAATTTGTATTGTATTGGATGAAAAGGGTTTAAGGAAATTATTTTATCTATATGAGAAACAATTCCTTTAAACTCTTTTTATCCAATACAACACAAATTATCAGCATATCATAGCATGACACACAGGTTATTAACAATTCATTTATCTCCAAAAGAATTTAAACAAGAATTAGATTTAATTAAACAAATTGCATCTAATAACGGGTATTCGTCTTCATTAATAAACAATATGATAGCCAAAAAGCTATCATATCAAAATGCAAAAAACCGGGGACAAAACATATAATTCTCTTACTTACTACGGAAAATCATCATTAGAAATAAAGAAGGCCTTAATAACATAGATATAAACATTTCTTATAAAACCAACAATTCATTAGGAACTTTTTGAAAAACGCAAAACCAAAAAGGGACAAATCCCTATTATCAGCTGTTTACCAAATATTATGTGGTACCTGCTCTAAAACGTATATCGGACAAACCAGAAAACCTTTCCATACCAGAATACAGGAACACTGTCGTTCCTACGTCAATAACAAGTTTGAAATCTACATATGCGGAACATTTAATAAAAGAGAAACATGCATTCGATGAAGATTTTTTTGCATACAAAAAATAAGGGTTTAAAATTGAACCTGTTGGAAAGTTTAGAAATTCGGGAAATCTTTTAAATGATCAAACAGAGTTAAAGAGTTCACCTTTATTGGATCTATTCAACTAAGGACCCAGTGGTTTTACCAAAGTAATAAAAACTTTTTATTGTATCTTTATCTCAAAATAGAAAATATTCAAATAGAGTATGTTACCAAATTTCAGGCTAGTTTTTTATAAGCATTTGAAGAAGTTACTATGTATACAAAATTCGTCATGTAAGAAATTCACAATAATAAATACAAATGAACATATATATGTGTATCATATAGACTAAAGTCTTTTTCATTTTCCTCTAAAAAAAAATGTAACACATCATACAGAATGAGCATTTCGAATTTCTACTCATATTCCACCAGTATGAAGTTATTTGAATGCTAAATAAAAACAATTAAAATAAAATATAAATACATACCTTCAACCAAAAAATATTCTGAATTATTTCAGCCGTTACTATTTGGTAGTTCATCATAATTAAAACAAATTGTAGAAATTACTATGTTTTACAACCAATAAAAAGATATATTACACATTTTCTTGTGACTTGAGTTTCGGGAAATGAACGATCCCATCATCAGACAACTGAAGACCTAACAGTGGTACAGAGGTATTTAAACAAAAGTGATACCTATCTTAAATATTTCAATAGATTCTAGCTAGCACCTAATAGTGGTACAGAGGTTTACAAGCGGAACGTGTTAAAAAAGAGGGGCCTTCTAACAGATATCGGAATGTCGGCAATCGACAAAGAAGGTTGTTAAACAGATGGTACCCAATTGAATATCTCAAATAATTTTTGGGGTTACATAGCTCCGTACAGTCATTCATTATTTTCACATTATTTTTATTGTGAACGAATTTGAAAATTTCAATAATCAAGTTTCTTTCCTTTTGAATCTACATGTAAAATTTTTCTTAAGATTTTTTTTTGTCGAAAGGAATTACTGTTTCCTAAAAAATGAGTGGCAAAAGTTGTTCATTATTTTGTTGTATATATCAAATAGCTGGATTTACATAGTACCACTGTTAGGTCTTCAGTTATCTGATGATGGTATAGTTCATTTCCCGAAACTCGAGTCACAAGAAAATGAGTAATATATCTTTTTGTTGGTAGTAAAACATAGAAATTTCTACAATTTGTTTAAAAAAATATTCTGTTTAGAAGCGAACTGAAATAAACGTCTTACCATAGAGTTTTAATTTAGCATTTATATGAACAAGGGCGCTTAAGCTTCTGACTCCGACGTCAGTGCTTTTCACCATTTGAAATTCATTGACTGGCTCTACCAAGAAGGACTAATAAGTTCACCATAATAAAAGCATTGACATTGCCTCGAAATTTGCTCAATCTGAGTATTTGGACCACAAAATAGCACAAAAAAATATAAAATGGTAATGTCTATTGGACCTATCCCATAGGTGACAAATCTGTTTTTGTGCAACAAGAATTAAGATGAATTCTACATCTTAAAGATACGAAACGTTTATCCTCAATGAATGAATCGGAAAATACTTGATGTGTTCAAATAATTTCGCCATTCAAATGGGCAGCTATGTGTCCGTTTGACTAATTTTCCCAATTATGAAAGTTTCAATGATTCGGCCTAACGATGCAAACGAGCGCTTCCTGATTTGTGCCCCAAGCACCCCATACGTGACAGTGGTCATACATGGATAAAATATAAAATATTTATAGGCGCATCACGTTCAGTAACCGGTGTTCCACACCCGGTACATGGCTACTAGATCACATTACAGCTCGTAATTTAGTCCCTTACGGGCGATACACACTCCCCCTGCCATTTGCGACCCCCCTTGTGCTCACCCCCGCGTTCGACAGGGGGTGGTAGCCTCACAGAAATTACATCTACCGACAAAACACCCACTCTTAATCTATGACCACACTCCGGATGGAATGCATCGCATACCGTTGCAAGGGTGGTAACCGGGGAGTTTTCCACCCTTTACCGCTTTGTTGCATTCGTATCACTTTGAATATTCGCTTTGGATTTTTTGGAGTACTTTCTTGCTTCCATTCCGCTTTGTAATCGCGCAAAGGAGAATTCATTTAATTCAACAGTGCAGTTTCTTGTGCAACTGTTGGGCTTGTTCAATTCAATTATTTCCAAAGTAAAACTTGGCGACCATAATAATTCGACTTTATCGTCAATTTTCACAGCCCATTATATGTAATTTGTATAATCGTAAAAATACCATAATATTATGAGATAAATGGTAAATGAAATTTAATTTCTCAAAAGTTCTTATTGATGAACAACAATTGTTCCACCAAGCTGTGGCTTCGTCTGGTTCTACATCAGAACGGATTAGGTGTAAGAAGTTACATAGGATTTTATGTATATGTTTGATTGATTCGGTCTTTTCTTGGTGGAAACTAATTTTAATTAAAAAATATATAGGAGACATTTCGATATTACTGACAGAAGTACTAGAGAACGTGTAGGAAAAATTATCCACTCCAAATTCTCAACTCAAACTAAAAACTGAAAAATTTAACTCATAAAAATAAAAAGAATATTCCGAAATTTAATAAAACTGCAAAACAACATTTCTCTGAACATCAATTTTACCCTAGATCAACTTATCTGATACATTCAACAGTAGAAAATACAACCGTTTAGAAACGGGGTTCAAATTCAACCTAGAAAATAATAATTCACAAAAAATCCCTAGATTATTCAGCAGTAGATTCAGAACTCGCCATTAAGTCTATTCAATCAATCAAAAATCAATAAAATTTGAATATTAAAACAAATTAATATATGTTTATCTTCTACAATTTTAATTTGAAAGATTTTATTCAAAAAAACTTTTAGAATTAAATTAATGTCTAAAACAAGCACCGCTTATATTTAATAGACGTATATAATCTAAACTCAATATACAATGTCAAATGGAATAAATAAACCAAAAGATACACGAAAGTCCCTAAAATTAATAAATAAATATTTAAAGGAGACAAAATTTGTTTCTGGTCTTGCCCTCAAAACGCCATTTGCATCTTAAAAACATGAACACACTTAAAGGACCTCTCAAAGAATATAATTTATTTGAAACATTTAATATATTTAAATATTCGAATAAGTAAATTCAGAAATCTCTCAAAGCATGCACTATATCTTCAAAAAACAACTATAGTTCAAAGCAATTCCGTCTTCAGTCCTGAAATATATTCAAAATATTAAAATCAAAAAAAAAAAACTAACCTGTACCAAAGCACTCACCACGTGTAAATGAATAATGTTTCGAGACATAGATCATCTTTATAATTCAAGATTTATCTATGCTCTAACAGAATCAAAGAACAGTGTGAGCTATTTTTAAGATTTACTTAAACTTATTGACACTGCATAATGAGATTTATTGAAGCCAAGATATAATTATATATTATATATAAAATAAAATAGAAAGGCCTTTTACTTGATAGAAGAAATATAACAAAATTTGAATATTAAAACAAATTAATATATGTTTATCTTCTACAATTTTAATTTAAAAGATTTTATTCAAAAAAACTTTTAGAATTAAATTAAAAAACATTAATTTAATTCTAAAAGTTTTTTTGAATAAAATCTTTTAAATTAAAATTGTAGAAGATAAACATATATTAATTTGTTTTAATATTCAAATTTTGTTATATTTCTTCTATCAAGTAAAAGGCCTTTCTATTTTATTTTTATTAAAAATCAATAAAATTCAAATTACAAAAAACATATTATTGCTGACATAATTGAATACAAAAATAAAAGTGAAATTCACTTTACCTCGATAAAACAAAATTTGGTTAAATCAATCATCGAAAAAAGAAACACCAATGATTTAATATTCACTCGAGCCGATAAAGGAAACAGTATCGTTGCTATTCCAAAACATGAATATATTAACAAAACTACTGCTTTTTTAATAAAACTGTTAATAAAGACCTCAATGAACAGTTCCGAAAACAAATAAAAAATATAATAGACCAATCTGTTAACGTTTTCAATAACTCCTCAGAAAAATATTTGCACACACAAAAAAATGAACGCACAAATCCCAAAATTATATTCATTACTGAAACTTCCAAAAAAAAAAATCAAATTAGACCAGTAGTTTCATTTATCACATCACCAAGCATAAAATTATCCAGAGTTTTAATTTATATTATTCAAACTGACAGGTAGATCACTCAAGAAAAGAATTCAAGAACACCAAAGGAGTTATATATCTGATTCCGTACATTCGACATAAGCTAATCATATTAAGGAATTCAGGCATAATTTCAACAATAACTATAAAATTATCCATGTCGAAAGCAAAAGTTCTAGATTATTACTTTTAGAATTTCGTTAAATCAACAGGTACAATGCCCGTAAAATCCTTTTGAACGAACAAACAGACGTTGACAAGTCTGCATTGCTGAATATCTTTCCCTAATGGCATTTTTAGCCGAGAATCTAGGAGAATTTTGATAAATATTGTACTTTGGTAAAACTGAACCAAATCAAGTGAAACTGGTACAAAAATTTAGATGAAAATTCAGGCTAATTTTCCAATGAAATTTCAACTCAGGAAAAAAAGTAATTTTGTTTCTTGTATAGTGGGTGACATAGTCCTCCCCACATTCCTTTAATTATACAGAAGCCTTTAGAACCACACATATTTTAGATACTTCATTCAATTCAACAAATTAAACCTTCACAATATCTGTCTTTACAATTAAAATGTAATTGGTTAGTTTTTATTTCACTCCATTAGTGATTCTTATTGCGTTATTCAGATGTTATTAAAAAAAATGTAATCTTTAACACAAGTATCCAGATTTTTAATTGTTTAAAATGATTTATTCTAATATTTTGTTCCAGGTATATTCCGTCCAACACCGATAAGATTCATTAAAGTAGAGAACATCTCAACAGGTAGGCTTTTAAAATGTTGAATGTATTTTGAAAAATTTTTGCTACGTCTGAATAAAAAAACAACTGAAAATTCAACTTGATTCCCCAGAGATAATGGAGAATGATTGACTCAAGGACCATATATCTCTAAATAATAATGATATCTCTATGCACTTCAAAAGTCAAATATTTATGTCAGATTATATCACGCCTCAGAGACTTGATCCAGGAATGTTGATATTTGAATAATGATATTTATCCATAGAGCCGTTATAAATTCTGTGAATATTTGATTTCAAATTTCTATCAACAGGGGTTATTTTAGGGAAACCAAAAATAATATACATACAGAACTTTGAGGGGCCCATCTACTCAAGGTTGTACATTTTGTTGGTGCTTGAAAAAAAATTATTATTGAATGCTTGTAGTTTTACTTGATCCAAATATGAAACTGAAATTAAACAATTATATACGACTGACCCAGAGTTTTTCTAATTCTCGATTTTTAATCCTCCACAATAATATTTTTCGAATTAATTAGCCCTTGTAAGATGTAAGATATGAAATGCCGCAACTTTATGTTCGAATTGGTGGCAAGAGGATTGATGAATAATTTTATTCTTAGGAGATGGCTTCCTGAATTCCGAAAAATCATGTTGTTGATTTTTCCTCGTCATTGTCGAAAAATTTTATATATGTATTGTCGAAACCATTACTGACTTGTAAATACATGTGATGTAGATTGTTAAACATTTATTTCGTTCCTTCAATATATTATGACTCGGATTTGAGAAGGATTTTAATGTAAAATTATAGATCCTTTTCAAAGCACAATTGACCAATATGTTTTATTGCCCATTTCACACTTTCACTCCTAAAATAAATAAATAATGGTAATAAAATACTAGTGAAAGTTTTTCTTATAGAATCATTTTTGTTTAAATATTTTAATTTTTACAGATATATTCTGTTAGCCTTCTACATATTTAATTTCAAAAATTATATTTAATATTATAACTTCAGGAATTAAATTAATGTCATATAAGTACCACTTATATCAAACGACATATAAAATAAACATTCATTATAAGACATCCAAATGATATAACAAAATCCAATAAATATAAATTGTTGACAAAAATCTTATGAATTAAATATTTGGAGTGGACAAAATTTTGCTTCTGCTCATCCCTCTTATGAAAACAAATATCTTTCAGAAATGTTTAACATAATCTTAATAATCTTAGGAATTTCATCATAAAACTATCTTACTTAGAATATTCGATATTATTGGATATCTAACTAAGTTACTTTTTAGAAAATCTCAAGATATGTAAGCTTCGTCAGTACTTAATCGTATTCAATAAAATATATTATCAATCAACAAAAGTATTTACTTACCCTTCAATTCAGAAAGCTTCTTGATAAATTAATAGTGAACATTTAAATGTAGTCTAATATGGCTCGAAATAAATAATTCTGTGGTTTACCATTGATCTCAAAGATTGAAAGGCAATTTAACGGCCTCTGTTACAGAGAATGGAAACAACTTTTCAATAAATAGTAAATAAAATTCAATTCCTTCAAAATTTTTATTAATGAACAACAATTGTTTTTACCATACTGCACCTTTCTCAGGTTCTATATTTGAACTGATTTGGTGTGAAAGCTTACATGGTATCTTATATAACATGACTAATCAGTTAGAAGATTTAAAAACAATATTTAGTTAAAATCAACCTATCGTTTAATATTTTGTAACTCGTGAAAAAAGCGTAATTCATAGAAAACATTTTTTTTTTAAAGATGAGCATAATTTTGAGAGGAAACTTTTGTGGAAAAAGAGAAAAGAGGTATTAAATTTCCATGAATATTATTCAGACAGAAAACTTTGAAGGGGAAATTGTCAACAAAGGGAAATATACAACTGTCACGTATTTTCGAAAATTATCTGAAAAAATATCAACAATTCATTAAATTAAGCATTGATTGAATTGATAATTTGTTCAAGTAAAATATTACCCATGATATTTATCATGTTTCTGATCTTGAATCCAAACAATAATCACAAAAAAGTTTATTTAAAACTAGAACTGTCAACCAATCTCATTCTCTGAAGATTTTCAAGGAGCATTTTTGTTGTTCTATATCATACAGATGCACAAATAATTGTAATCTATCTCGAAACATTCAGAAAAATTACAGATAATAATATCGAGGACTAATTATTAGAATTTAATATTTAAATTTCTGAAGGAAGAACAATGAGTTTGATATATGAAAATTGTTATGAAAGGGTAAAAAATTTATTTGAATGTAGAATTGTATTTAAATATCTATGTTAAATATGTTGTTTCAACTAATTTTTCCATGTTATCGTAGAATAAGATAGAAATTTAAATCAACTTAGAAATTTGCATCATCGGTAAGATATTGGATATTTTTATTATTATTATTTTTATGGCTATCGGGCAATTTTTGGAGTATTTTGAAAAAGTCAAGTAAGCTTTAGCAAATTCAATTTTTCACGAAGCTATAAGTGGAAAAGGCTCAGCCAACGTCGTTCAGTATCAAATTGATTTCGGTAGCAAACGTATCTCTTCTGCTCTGAAAACATCATATTTCGAGTATAATCTAAAAAAAAGTCTATATTGGTAAACTTCACTGAAAATGAGCAAATAAGAACTTTACCAAGTGAATAATCAAGAATTTTCTCTAGTTATCAGAAGAACAATTATTACCATAAAATTCGAGATATTTGTACAAAAAACCATCAAATCATCTGTTTAATCCAAGTAAAATATCAAGTCATCTGCTTAATTTAATCCATCCAAAATAGAAGATCCAGGAATAAGTATAGTGAGTCAAAAATAATGGATCATTCAAAAAATCTTAGCAAGGTAATTTGAGTCTATTAAAATTGGAACTATACAAAAGTATAGTATTTTTTCAATGAAATTTATAAAAAATTATATTCACAATTAGTTTGCATAGAACAAAATAAAATCGTAGAGTATAATCAATGGGAATTCAAATTTATTTTATTAAGTATATTCAAAATATTTAGCCATTAAGAATCATCCCAAAATCTAAAAGGTTTCAGCGTTACAAAAATAATCGGACATCTCAAATTTCAAATTAAAATCTAAATTCACATTTACAAAACTAATTTAAATATATAGTAAATCCATTACAGTACGTGATATAGAAAAAGAGAGCTCAATTTAGGTTTGTTACTACTATTCCAAAATTTTCGGGGACAGAGGTAATCCAATATAAGTGATATTAATTTACGAATTCAATGAAATAATTCTTGATGGCAGAAGTTATTTTGTCGATTGTTCAACTCCAACGAAAAACTTTTCAGTTTAGACTAACGTGGAAAAATGCAAAAGTTCCGAATTTATCGATGAAGCAGAGACTCTAAACCACCGCTCAAGTTTTTATTTCTTTCTTGAAGTCCATTCTATTGGACCGCTAAGAAAACCAGCGGAAGTAGTTTTGAGTGTCATGTGCATCCAGCTGTGAAAAAAGCAAGAAGCGCGAATTAACTTCTACTTCAATTTAAACTCGAAACTAATTCATTTTCTGAGGAAAACATAAAGAAGGAGCTGAAAGCAGAAATTTTCAGACTGAAAAGCTTCAGTCTGTATATTGGATACTTGAAATTAATGTAGCGTCGCGGAAAGTTTCAGGTTCATACACCGTTTTGAACATCGAGTAAGCATTTGAAATATTTCTGGAGCGATAACCTGGCGAGGAGAATTCTTTGATCTGAAGTTGGTTACACAGCGATAAATGGGTAAAGGGAAAACCAAGAAAATACTCCAAGCGTTATATTACCATATCATTGATGTTTACAACTGACATTCCAAAGTATATTTGTTTATTGCGGGCAATAAAATTGCTCCAATGTCGCTTGAGAATTGCGAATAGACTCTCTAGAATGTTAGCTACTGATTTCTCTCGATTTCATGAATTGGGAAATATTCTTGTCCCAGAAGTCGACGTCAAGCCGGAATTGGTAACAGGCTGAGTCACAGTAGTCGTCAGAAAAATATTTGAAAAATCTAAGTCGTGTACTTTTCAAATTATATTGCATTTTTCATTATTCGAGAAAATGCACACCCTGTGATGATTTTTAAACTCCAGTTGCTACAATTTTTCACTTTCTTCAAATTTTATTTTTCCCATGTTATCCCGAATAGTGCTTCTGTAACCCGTGATCTTCGATTCTAAGCCAATTACTCCAGCTTGGAAAATAATGTCACTTTTTGCCGAACCAAGTATTCAAACTTAATATTTCGCACAGCTTTAACTGACTGTACTAAAAAAAAACTATACTACATCAGTTTGCCAAATTACTTTAAAAGTTAGAGCATTTATTAGGGATTCAAAAATGGTATAACACTTATTACATTCTTATTTATTTTACTTTCTTAAAATGATTCTAGTGCATCCAATACTTTAAGAATCTGGTTTGAATGAGATGGGGTAAGTCCTTCCATAAAGTTTGAGTGAGATAGATAGTGACGCCACTATTTGGTATTGGCACATCTAAACGCAATACAGATCAGTAGGCTACGCCCCTTGGTCTACTGCGCATCTTTCCGTATTTCATCGTGTTATTTGTGTACTTACGACTTTTGGCTTCGTTTATTAGATTTGTTTGCTTGTGATTTGGATACTTTATATCTCTTAACGACGAACTTTGATTTTACCTGAACTAACCTGTGATTGTGTATTGCCATCATGTCTGTGTATATCACACAGGAATATGCCAACATGCACCTCCTTTATGCGGAATTCAGATGTAACGCTAGTACACCTTCGAGAATATATCGCGAGAGATACTCTAATGCTGATCGTTATCCAGATCATCGAGCTTTCACGAATGTGCACCGTCTACTCTTCACAGCGGGCCGACTTCCAAACAAAGTGCATAATGAAGGAAGGATTTTCTTAACTTACGACGATATTGTGCTTCAAGCAGTTGAGGAAGATCCAAAAACTTCGCTCCTTTGAATTCAGCGAAGAACAGGAGTGCCCAAAAGTACAGCTCACCGACTATTGAAAAAACATAAGCTCCACCCATATCATGTACAGCGAGTACAAGCTCCACTACCTCGGGATTATGAACCTCGGGTTGAGTTTTGTCAAACGATGCTACAAAAGAACCGGGAAGACCCACAATTCTTAGAAAAAATTTTGTGGTTGGATGAAACATTTAAAAGAGATGGTTACGTGAACCTACACAATTTACACAAGTGGCACGTAGAAAATCTGAATTTAATGAGACAAGATAGATCTGGATATCGTTTTAAAGTGAACATGTGGACTGGAATTTTGAACGGAAGAGTCACAGGAGTTGAATTGAGTTGCCAGAGGTTTCAAATGCTGAAATTTATTTAGATTTTTTACGGCATCAGTTGCCAAATTTACTTGAAGACATGTTACTTAGTATTTTCAGAGAAATATGGTTTCAGCAATATGGTTGCCCAGCTTACTATGTCCTCTCAGTAAAAGAATATTTAAATGAAGAATATCCGGGAAAATGGATAGGGCGATCTCGTACAATCTCGTGGTCAGCCCGTTCACCTGATTTGAATCCCTTAGATTTTTTTACTGGGGAGCAGTGAAGGAAAAAATTTATTCAAAACAAATTGAAAATGTAGCTGAGCTTCGGAAGAGAATTAGGGAAGAAATGCAATTCGTCAATAACGGAAGATTCGCCCGTTTGATATCCCGATCTTTTTAAAGAAGATGTCGTGCATTTATGACGGCTGAAGGAGGGCAGTTTGAAAATCTTTTGTGAATTTATTAAATCTCGTCATAAAACGAAACTGAATTTCTTTAAGAAAAACCTTTTTTTGGCCAATCTAAAAAAGAATGTGTGTTATAGCATTTTAGAATCCTTATTACATGTGCTAACTTTTGAGGTTACTTTCCAAACTGATGTTGTAGAATTTTTTTTCACCACAGTCAATTGAAGTTGAAATTTCAATTTTGAATACTTGGTTCAGCAAAAAGTGACATTATTTTCCAAGCTGGACCAATTGGCTCAGAATTGAAGATCGCAGGTTAGATAAGCACTATTAGGGATAACATAGGAAGAATAAAATTTGAAAAAAGTAAAAAATTGTAGCAACAGGACTTCAAAAATCCTCACAGGGTGTGTATTTTATTGAATAAAAGAAACTGCAATATAATTTGAAAAATACAGGACAACCTGATTCCGGCTTGACGTCGACTTCTGGGAAATCCTGTATAATATTGATGTAAGATAGGTCGAAATTTAAGGAAATATTCAAAAACGTATTGAGGGCTCTGCATATATTGTGTTCCTTATAAATGTGACCAAATTGAATCTTCCTTCCTGAAAGTGAACAATATTATCCTTCCAAATTTTTCCAGAAGCTTTTCCCTAAGAAGATACTGGACATTATAGTTGTAAAAAAATATATTCCATTGTAATTCGAAGAATTTGCGGTTTTTCCAAATGGAACTTGACAACATAGTTCTCACACGAGGAAGAAATCAAATATTTTTGCCCATCCAGGTTTCACGCCACTGGAGAAAACATTACAATTTTGAGGTTATTACATTCGTGTGTTCATTTTAAGCCAAAAAGTACTGGTGTTCCGGAAAATGTTCTGTTTTCGAGATCTGTTAGCCGTATAAAGGAGAAAGTGAAAACAAAACTTTGGCATATTTGGATCAAAATCTGTTATTTGAATTTCGTTCACAATTCACTTTAACCTAAAACAAAAAACTTCAGAGAATATAAAGAATTAGGATAAAAATTACGAAATGAAATATTAAATTGTAATGAAAACAGTCAACCATGTTGAATTATATCCTTAAACAGAAACAATGATTACAGATTGAATATTTAAGGTTGTTCGGAAAGTAATTTCGTTTTCTCTTGACAGAGAATTGTATTTTTTCGAACTCAACTTCACACTTAAGCCGCATAATCATTATATGTCTTGAGAGATGTAAAGCAAGGCTTGTGTGTGAAAAAGTTCAATTAATTCTACGCAGGAGTTTTTGGTTTGTGCTCTTTTGAATATGAAGAGCAATAGGCAGGATTTTTGTCATATTTTACTTTTGTACTATAGAAAAGGTCAAAATGCTATTCAAGCCAGACAGAAATTAACCAATGTGTATGGAGAAGATGTGTTGACAGTACTCCTGTTCCAGAACTGGTTTGCAAAATTTTTATCCAGCAATTTTGATGTCGAAGACGCACCACATTCCGGGTTCAAGCTAATAAAGATACGATAAAGGCATCAGTTGATGCAAATCGGCGAATAACAACACGTGAGATCGGTGAGAGGTTGAATTTATCGAACTAAACTATTTATGATCACATGCAAGCCCTGGGTTCAAACTGGAAGCTCAATATATGATTTCCCCATGTTCTCAGGGAGAGAAATTTGTGTCGTCTCGTTGATGTCTGTGATTCGCTTTTCAAACGTCAGGAAAATAATCCATTTTTGCAGGGCATCATTACTGGGGATCAAAAAATGTGTTGTATTTAAACGCGAGATATCATGGAGCAAAAAAGATCAGCCGGTTCAAAACATTTCGAAAGCCAATATCCATCAAAAATAGGTGATTCTGTTTGTTTGGTGGGATTTTAAAGGAATCGTTTTTTTAACTTTAAACGGATAAAACAACAATTGATTCGGAAGTTTACCGTCATCCGCTGAACAAACTGAATGATGCACTTCAAAAGGAAAAGCCAGAATTAATCAACTGAAAAGATGTAGTGTTCCACCAAGATAATGCGAGACCTCATACAAGTTTGGTCACTCACCAAAAGCTTTTACAACTTGAATGGAATACACTGCAACACCCATCATATTCTCCAGATCTGGCACCTTGAGATTATTATTTGTTCCGGTCATTGTAAAATTTTCTGGAGGGTTGAACCTTTATTTCAAATGAAGAGGTCAAAAATCAAATGGATCAGTTTTTTGCCAACAAAGACTAAACATTTTATGAGCGTGGAATCAAGCTACTACCAGAAAGATGGCAAAAGTTGTTGGACCAAAATGGCCAATATATAATTCAATCAAATGTTTATTCATTATACGAAAATTGTCTTTCATTTTCTCACAAAAAAAAAACGAAATTACTTTCCGAACAACCCAATAACAGCAGAAGATATTGCTTGAAAACTTTTCAAACAAATAGATATAATACGAAAAGTTGTTAGAATATGTTCTGTTAAAGAAGCAATGATTTATTTACTTATGAATCTGGAACCGGTCTAGTGGGACAGTTTACAGACCTCTTGTTTGCTGGGATATTTCGTCCCAGCCCATACCCATGGACTCTTCAGACTGGCTATTGGGTGCAAGCTTGCTGTTGACGTTGTTTCAGTTCGAATGGAGGTATGAAATGTTCTACTCAAAGCCAGGGAGTATGGAAGATTGAGTGATATTTGAGAGTGGTTGCGTTCTCTATGTGGGATATCGGCAAGTTGCGGCAAAAGCAAAGTAGATCCCTGGGCGATGCTTTACGCCTCACGTATCGCAGGATGTAATATTATGCATATTTTATATTGAGTTTCGTTAATGGAAAAAAATGAAATATGTCAACACCATATTATATTTTCTGAAATTGAAGGTTCCAATAATCATTCAAATAAATGGTGAATAACATTCAATTTCCATATCCTTTTTTTTAATGATACTATGGCTTTATCAGGTTTTAAATCTGACTTGATTAGGTTTGAGAACTCACACAGGATCTGATATATGAGTAGGTATCAGGTTTATCATTAGTATTCCATACTACGTGAATGAAATAAAAGGAACAGAATTTGGTAATGAACGTTGTTGAGAATATGAGATAAGATAAGAGGATGAAAGTTACTGAACATAGGAATGAAAATTATTAATGTTTGTGGTTGGTATTTCTGAATTACAGAAAGATATTTAGTAACAGTGATCTGTTGACAGGTGTTGAATTATTGTTGGGGAATTGTATCTGTTTATTTCAAGTGATTTTAAGAGTTTCTATCTAAATTCTTTACTCCCGAAATAGATATGCGGACTGACACTTGTAGAATCATTTGAAATATAATTCCAAAAGAATTCTCTCAAATGGATAAAAAAAATGTGAACAGTCACCGTTACTAAATATTTTCCAGTAATTTAGAAATAACAGTGATAAACCCCAATAATTTTTTTTTTAATATGTTCAGTTACTCTCATCTTTTTATCCTATCTGATATTTTACCACCGGCAAGCCCCAATAACTTTCATTAGCATATAACTTCCTTTTATCTTCTTCACGTTGGACTCGAATACTAGTTAATATCTACAAAAATTCCTTAATTATGTAAAGATTTTGGAGTACTGTTTTATTTTATCATGGAATATTTTTTGGAAAAAATGAGATCTATTCTGTGTTCGAATATGCGTGGGTTGGAATTATTTCAAATCATTTCTCTAGCGTCTCTTATACATTAAACATATGTAGTGGGTTGATTCTTTTCGAGCTTTATTCATTTGTTGAGTAGGGAAATTATTTATGATTTCTTTTATCTGAATTTAGCAAAATTTGAATATCAAAACAAATTGCAAATATCTGATGAGACACGTTTTTTAAGGTGAAAAAAATCGTCATTATCAAGTTTTGGTTCAACTATTTTTCATTCTTTCCTTCATTTTGAGAACTTATATATAAGTTTCGAACAGTAGATTGTGCGTGACTGTGGATGTATACTTACGTATGCACATACAGAGATTTGAAAAAAACAGATCAACTTCTGTTTTGAGGGGAACGAATTTCCATCATGAGTTTCTTCCGAAAAAACCACCCCCATAAAGGTGCCAACATTTTTTGAATAGGGAAGAGATGTCGAGTGTTGGTTAGTTTGAAAGTTAATTATATTCTATGCATAACACAGTTAAAATTTTTCAAAATGGGTTCACTATTCACGAAATAATGTAATATTGAACTTACCGTCAAAAGGTGATGTTGAACAGACAGTTGAACCGCTCGAACTCAAGAACCTAAGAGTTCTGAAGAATCCAAAAATTATTTTCAAGTTCTGTAATAGGGAGAAAGAATTCTTATGACGACATTGTTCCGAAGAAACCACGTGAGGGTGGCAACAACCACCAATTTTCTTTTGAAAAGGAAACAGATGGCGGATGTGTTTTAGTTAAAAAGCTTTTTTTGTTTCCTAAACATCCTAGTTGAAATATTCAAATTCAGTGATTTTTTTAAGCAATTTGATATCGAACATTATCAGAAGGGTAACTCAAACAGAAACACAATACATTCAAATACAGCTGGTCTGAAAGTAATGATAGGGAACATCCAGAAAAAAATGTAAACTATTTAAAAAACTAACATATGTATTGTTCAAAATGACCACCACCAATCTCTATACAATGAAATAGTCTACTTTCAAATCCTTCTCTAACATTTTCGAAAAGGTCTGGTGTCAGTAATTGGCATTCCGTGATGATTCTTTGTCGCAGTTCTGCAAGATTTTCAGGTGGAGTTGCAGAGACTTTGGACTTCAAATGTTCCCACAAAAAATCTAATGGCGATAGATCGGGTGAACCTGCTGGCCACTCTATAGGACCCCTCCTGCCAATCCAACGTCCTGGATAACGTTCGTTCAAAATTTGTCGAACACGGATATCGAAATGTGGAGGCGTGTACCATCCTGCAGAAATGTGAGTTCATTTTCTAATAAGTTGTCGTCGTTTTCCAGAATGTCAGTTATTAGTAGATCAATAATGACCTCTAATAAATTCAAATAAATTGTTCCGTCAAGGTTCCCATCGATAAAAATTGGTCCAACAATATGGTTTCCTAATATTCCTACCCAAACATTTGATTTTTGGGGAATTTGTGTATGTGTCCCCATGAATGAATGAGGATGACTATCACTCCAGTACCGACAATTATGTCTATTGACTTTTCCATTCAACATAACACTCGTCAGAAAAGATTTTATTGTATAGTCGGTGTGGGTTATTATTCAGTAACTCACTAAATGGTTCACATACTGAGTCCGACGGTCAGAATCATCTTCATTCAACTGACGAACCAGCCTTATCTTGAAAGGGTGAAATTCATGAGTTTTCACAATTAGATGAACGCTAGATTTCGGAAGATTAGATGCTCAAGCTAAAGTTCTTATAGATCGCCGATTCACCATCAGTAAATGTCCCAATACTGGCTATTTCAATAGCTTCATTTCGGAGTGGAGGATCAACTTCGTGTTTTTTATTCTGAATGAAACCATTAGTTTCCAATTTATTCATCATACGCTTAACATATTGGTGTCTTACATTTCTTTCTGGGTGATTGTTATTAAAATACCTTGAAGTTAATCTAGAATTTTCGTCATTCCGATAGTATGATTTGAGAATTTCTAATCTTTCTTCCATAGAATAGACCATTTTCGCCCACGAAAATAAGTCTCAATCCCAATTATGATGCAGAAACGAATGAATGAAACATATTTGAGAAAGAATCTTCAAAAAAATAGTATACATTGAAACGAATTTCATGCGTTTCACACATTTTCCCA
Source organism: Megalocaria dilatata (assembly GCA_034642435.1). Classification (NCBI taxonomy): domain Eukaryota; kingdom Metazoa; phylum Arthropoda; class Insecta; order Coleoptera; family Coccinellidae; genus Megalocaria; species Megalocaria dilatata. The sequence continues at coordinate 15,049,866 of CM067863.1, forward strand.
TCACGATCGATAACAAGATCGAATGTTTTTAAAGTAAAAACATTCAAAAACTCAAATTGTTCTGCCATTAAATAAACAAATTTGAAAATTTCAACTGCGATGTTTAGAGAACAGAAAAAACTTCTCAATTAAATCACATCTAACATATCCTCCCTATTCAAAAAATGTTGGGGGTTGTTGCCATCCTCAGGTGGTTTTTTTGGAACAATGTCGTTATAGGAATTCTTTCTTTCTAATACAGAACTTGAAAATTATTTTTGGATTCTTCAAAACTCTTAGTCTGCTTCAACAGCACCCTTTGACGGTAAGTTCAATATTACATTATTTCGTGAAGAATGAAACGTTAGCTTTCAAACTAACCAACACTTGACATCTCTTCCCTATTAAAAAAATGTGGGGGGTTGATGCCACCTTCATTGAAGTGTTTTTTTCAGAACAAACTCATGATGAAATTTCGTTGCCCTGAAAACAGAAGTTGATCTATTTTTTTTGAAATCTTCGTAAATTGGTCGTTTATGAGTTCTGGGGGGTCAAATTTTCATTGAGACACCTATATATTGGTTGTATTTATACATTTGTATATATATGTTTCATGTCATAGTGTGAAAATGTTTTTCTTTCAGCCAAAATTTTATATTAGTTCTATACATTTCGATACTTGCTCAGTATCTTGATATATGATTTTTGATATATTGGGTTGTTCGGAAAGTAATTTCGTTTTTTTTTTGGAAAATGAAATACAATTTTTGTATAATGAATAAATATTTGATTGAATTATTTATTGGCCATTCTGGTACAACACTTTTTGCCATCTTTCTGGTAGTAGCATGATTCCACGCTCATGAAATTTTTGCCATATCGAAATTTTGCGAACAAATTCTGACACTGGCGTACTGTCAACACATCTTCTCCATACACATTGGTTAATTTCTTTCTGGCTTGAGAAGAATTTTACCTTTTCTATAGTAAAATATGAGGATAGTGCTGCTTATTGCTCTCCATATTTAAAAGGGCACCAACCAAAAATTATTGCGTAGTATTAATTGCTATATCAGCTCTTAAATCATATAATTCTAATGCAATTAAGTCCTCTATCGGAAAAAAACGAAATTAATTTCCGAACAACCGTATATATTGTACAAGTTTCCAGACATAATTCTGAATTTAAATTTGTGAACGTTTTCTTAGGAGTTAAACATAAAATCCACAAATAAACTGACAGAAAACTGAATTTATGAAATATTCACCCACTTATTAGCCAACAATCTAAAGCATTCATGTGAGTGGGACAACACAGGAATGCTACACTATAGGTATATCGTTCTTTATCTGCAATTATGCAACATGTATTGACGGGTCCCCTCCAGTTACGTAGTAGAGACTTCAGTGTTTGAAGGTGTTAACTTCTGTCAAAACACCCTAAACTTCGATTACACAAAAAACACAATATACTTTTTTTACAATAACAGTTTACAAATGTTATAATGCAGAATTATTTCAAAACAAAACGACAAAGACTACCCAAAATAATTCTCCAGCATATTTATCTGCCTCAACAGTACCTGACAAAGTTAGAATAAGAAAATCGACTGTGACAGAATTATAAATTGTTGAAATTTTCTCATTTCATTTGGCACGTCAAAATATCAAATTTGATCCATCACATCGTTGAAGTGAGAAGTAGAAACACTTCACAAGTCAGAATGAAAATGGTGCCATTTGAATAATTCATGTAAGGGGCAGTTTTCAGACATTAAATTGAACATATCCTGAAGCGTGCTCAAATTTTAAAAAGGTAAAAATTTTTTTCAATATTTTACGAACAGCGCAACAGTGTTGTTAGCTGTATAAAGAAATCTGATACAGCCCGCATTCATGAATGAATTGAATGTTGATAATGATTATGTGCACGTAGAACAATCTCCTTCATAACTCAGTTTCTCTGAATGAAGAGAATACGTGCGTGAATGCTTCTGTGGCTTCATCGCTTTCACACTTGAGCAACTCCAATATATACGGTCCTATATAAATAAAAATTTCTCCATGAAACATTCTGCTGCAGACAAGATAAAAAATGTGTAAGACAAAATTGCTGCTGTTTGCCCATCAGCTTAGACTCGGGGAGACAAATTACTAAAAGCTTCCATGAGGGCGTTTGCGGAGAAGCAACTAAAATAAAAGACTGACTTGCTTCTCAACGCCAAGAACGAGAGAAAGCGCAGTGTAATGTGATGATGAAAGTTTTCACTTTGCTACCTCATTTTTATTTCGATTATCTTCCAGTCGTGTATTGAAAAAACAGATATTTGCAATGATATTTTTGATACCCATATTCCTATTTGTTAAAATTCAGATTATTATCATTTCATGAAATAACTGATAAAATAAGAATTTCTATGAACGAAAAGTGAGATAATGACGAAAAAACCGTAAAAAAAAAGATTACAGATAATAGCTGGAATGAACTCTCCAGAACCTCTACAGATTTAAATCTAAATAAATCTCATGAAAACATTAAGAATTAAATTTTCAACAAAACATATCATAGATACACTGTATACCCCTATAGACATATGTGCTACTCTGTCAAGAAAGTACCAGGAATTTTCAATTAAAACAACATTTTTACATTTAATCGTCAAAATTTATTGGGTCGCCTTCAAAATAGGCTCCATTTGCTCCAATACATCTATGCCAACGGCACTTCCAATTATCGAAACATTTTTTATAGGCGCTTTCCGGGATGGACTTTAGCTCTCGCGCCGAATTTTGTTTTATGGCTTCAATCGACTCAAAACGGGTGCCACGAAGGGGCAATTTTAGTTTTGGGAAGAGGAAAAAGTCGCAGGGAGCCAAATCCGGCGAATACGGTGGCTGCTGAAGCACGTTTGTTGAGTTTTTGGCGAGAAAGTCAGTCACAATCGTAGCTCGGTGAGAAGGTGCGTTATCGTCATGCAAAATCCATGAGTTGTTCGCCCACAAATTTGGCCGCTTCTTACGGATACGCTCACGCAAACGTTTCATAACGCCTAGGTAATACTCCTTGTTTACCGTCTGACCCTCTGGAACGAATTCGTAGTGCACCACGCCACGGATATCGAAGAAAACAATGAGCATCACCTTCATTTTCGAGCGGCTTTGGCGTGGTTTTTTCGGTTTCGGCTCATTTTTTGCCACCCATTCCGATGATTGCTGGCTTGTTTGCATATCGTACTCGCAGACCCAGGTCTCATCACCAGTTATAATGCGTTCCATGAATGTAGAATCGGAATTACAGCGATCCAGCATGTCTGAAGCAACCTGTTCGCGATGACGTTTTTGAAGAAAATTCAGGTCTTTCGGTACGAGTCGTGCGGCCACCTTTCTCATGCCCAAAATATCAATCAAAATCGTACGTGCGGACTCGTGGGATATCTTGAGATCATGTGCTATCTCTCTCAAGCTGGTACGACGGTTTTCCAGCACCCTTTCCTTAATTTTATCGACGTTATCTTCGATCGAAGCCGTCGATGGGCGACCACTTCACGACCGTCCTTGAAGACTCTGTACCACTGATATGCACGAGTTTTCGATAGAGCATTATCACCAAAGGCCTTTTGCAACATTTTCAATGCATCGGCACACGAAAATTCATTTGCAACACAAAACTTTAAACAAATTCTTTGCTCAACGTAATCACCCATAGTAAAAATCGGCACGCACTCTGACATCGACTGATTTAATCAGCTGTTGCAAACACACTAGTTGACAGATCCCGCTCAAGCTTGGCATAGTAATTAAGGACAGTGGTACCAACCTAGGAAAACAAATTTTTATCTGGCTCATTGCCCCGCCAGATTTAAATCGATAATTCCCGGTACTTTCTTGACAGAATGTATATATTATCAGCACATCTGGTGGAAATTAACTAATAAAGAAAATGTAATTCTGAATGTTTTCATGAGATTCATTAAGATTTAAATCTGTAGAGGTTCTGGAGAATTAATTCCAGCTATTATATGTACTATGCACTACAATTTTACAGTGTTTTTTCTATTAGACCACGTGTTCAAATTTATTCAATAAAGTTTTGTTCATCTATCTCTTATTAGAAAATCAACTTAATATGCGCAAAATGTAGACATATGTGCTAAAAAACTTAATAAAAGAAACCATCTTCGAATAATTCTTCACAATAAATTCATCGTTTATCAGTTGCGTTCAACATTGGTCATTGAAAAGTATGTTTTCCACTCTATTAAAAAAACAATATCAAAAATGAGTTTACCAATTGAAGATTGTGCGAGAATTGTGGCATTTATTGAAAATGGGCTAAGCCAGAGATCTATTAAAAAATTTCATTTTTCTTTGGGCAATTCTCTTCTCTCTACCATTTTTCATGATTCTCGTAAAAATTTTAACTAAGAAAGTTATTTGAACAGTAATGCTCAAGTGACCCATTTTTTCTGATCGCTATTGTAAATGTTAAAAAAGATAAAATAGAAAAAGGCTTTTTACTTGATAGAAGATATATAACAATATTTGAATATCAAAACAGATTCAATCTGTTAGTCTTCTACAATTTTAATTTCAAAAAATTTTTATTCAAAAAAATTTGAGAATTAAATTAATGTCTGCAATAAGCACCGCTTACATTTAATAGACGTATATAATCAAACCTCAATATATAATGTCAAATGGAATAAATAAACCAACAGATATAAAAAAGTCGTTAAAATTAATAAATGAATATTTAAAGGAGACAAAATTTTTGTTTCTGATCTTACCTTTAAGAACACCAATTGCCTTTTGAAAAACATGAACACAACTTAAGGACTTCTCGAAGAAAATAATTCAGTTTGAATATTGAAACAAATTAATATATGTTTATCTTCTACAGTTTTAATTTAAAAAATTTTTATTCAAAAAAACTTTTAGAATTAAATTAATGTCTAAAACAAGCACCGCTTATATTTAATAGACGTATATAATCTAAACTCAATATACAATGTCAAATGGAATAAATAAACCAAAAGATACACGAAAGTCCCTAAAATTAATAAATAAATATTTAAAGGAGACAAATTTTGTTTCTGGTCTTGCTCTTAAAACGCCATTTGTACCTTGAAAACATGAACACACTTAAAGGACCTCTCAAAGAATATAATTTATTTGAAATATTTAATATATTTAAATATTCGAATAAGTAAATTCAGAAATCTCTCAAAGCATGCACTATATCTTCAAAAAACAAATATAGTTCAAAACAATTCCGTCTTCAGTCCTGAAATATATTCAAAATATCAAAAACAAAAACTAACCTGTACCAAACCACTCAACACGTGTAAATGAATAATGTTTCGAGACATAGATCATCTTTATAATTCAAGATTTATCTATGCTCTAACAGAATCAAAGAACAATGTGAGTTATTTTTAAGGTTTACCTAACTTATTGACACTGTATAATGAAATTTATTGAAGCCAAGATATAATTATATATTATATATAAAATAAAATAGAAAGGCCTTTTACTTGATAGAAGAAATATAATAAAGTTTGAATATTGAAACAAATTAATATATGTTTATCTTCTACAGTTTTAATTTAAAAAATTTTTATTCAAAAAAACTTTTAGAATTAAATTAATGTCTAAAACAAGCACCGCTTATATTTAATAGACGTATATAATCTAAACTCAATATACAATGTCAAATGGAATAAATAAACCAAAAGATACACGAAAGTCCCTAAAATTAATAAATAAATATTTAAAGGAGACAAATTTTGTTTCTGGTCTTGCTCTTAAAACGCCATTTGTACCTTGAAAACATGAACACACTTAAAGGACCTCTCAAAGAATATAATTTATTTGAAATATTTAATATATTTAAATATTCGAATAAGTAAATTCAGAAATCTCTCAAAGCATGCACTATATCTTCAAAAAACAAATATAGTTCAAAACAATTCCGTCTTCAGTCCTGAAATATATTCAAAATATCAAAAACAAAAACTAACCTGTACCAAACCACTCAACACGTGTAAATGAATAATGTTTCGAGACATAGATCATCTTTATAATTCAAGATTTATCTATGCTCTAACAGAATCAAAGAACAATGTGAGTTATTTTTAAGGTTTACCTAACTTATTGACACTGTATAATGAAATTTATTGAAGCCAAGATATAATTATATATTATATATAAAATAAAATAGAAAGGCCTTTTACTTGATAGAAGAAATATAATAAAGTTTGAATATTGAAACAAATTAATATATGTTTATCTTCTACAGTTTTAATTTAAAAAATTTTTATTCAAAAAAACTTTTAGAATTAAATTAATGTCTAAAACAAGCACCGCTTATATTTAATAGACGTATATAATCTAAACTCAATATACAATGTCAAATGGAATAAATAAACCAAAAGATACACGAAAGTCCCTAAAATTAATAAATAAATATTTAAAGGAGACAAATTTTGTTTCTGGTCTTGCTCTTAAAACGCCATTTGTACCTTGAAAACATGCACACACTTAAAGGACCTCTCAAAGAATATAATTTATTTGAAATATTTAATATATTTAAATATTCGAATAAGTAAATTCAGAAATCTCTCAAAGCATGCACTATATCTTCAAAAAACAAATATAGTTCAAAACAATTCCGTCTTCAGTCCTGAAATATATTCAAAATATCAAAAACAAAAACTAACCTGTACCAAACCACTCAACACGTGTAAATGAATAATGTTTCGAGACATAGATCATCTTTATAATTCAAGATTTATCTATGCTCTAACAGAATCAAAGAACAATGTGAGTTATTTTTAAGGTTTACCTAACTTATTGACACTGTATAATGAAATTTATTGAAGCCAAGATATAATTATATATTATATATAAAATAAAATAGAAAGGCCTTTTACTTGATAGAAGAAATATAATAAAGTTTGAATATTGAAACAAATTAATATATGTTTATCTTCTACAGTTTTAATTTAAAAAATTTTTATTCAAAAAAACTTTTAGAATTAAATTAATGTCTAAAACAAGCACCGCTTATATTTAATAGACGTATATAATCTAAACTCAATATACAATGTCAAATGGAATAAATAAACCAAAAGATACACGAAAGTCCCTAAAATTAATAAATAAATATTTAAAGGAGACAAATTTTGTTTCTGGTCTTGCTCTTAAAACGCCATTTGTACCTTGAAAACATGAACACACTTAAAGGACCTCTCAAAGAATATAATTTATTTGAAATATTTAATATATTTAAATATTCGAATAAGTAAATTCAGAAATCTCTCAAAGCATGCACTATATCTTCAAAAAACAAATATAGTTCAAAACAATTCCGTCTTCAGTCCTGAAATATATTCAAAATATCAAAAACAAAAACTAACCTGTACCAAACCACTCAACACGTGTAAATGAATAATGTTTCGAGACATAGATCATCTTTATAATTCAAGATTTATCTATGCTCTAACAGAATCAAAGAACAATGTGAGTTATTTTTAAGGTTTACCTAACTTATTGACACTGTATAATGAAATTTATTGAAGCCAAGATATAATTATATATTATATATAAAATAAAATAGAAAGGCCTTTTACTTGATAGAAGAAATATAATAAAGTTTGAATATTGAAACAAATTAATATATGTTTATCTTCTACAGTTTTAATTTAAAAAATTTTTATTCAAAAAAACTTTTAGAATTAAATTAATGTCTAAAACAAGCACCGCTTATATTTAATAGACGTATATAATCTAAACTCAATATACAATGTCAAATGGAATAAATAAACCAAAAGATACACGAAAGTCCCTAAAATTAATAAATAAATATTTAAAGGAGACAAATTTTGTTTCTGGTCTTGCTCTTAAAACGCCATTTGTACCTTGAAAACATGAACACACTTAAAGGACCTCTCAAAGAATATAATTTATTTGAAATATTTAATATATTTAAATATTCGAATAAGTAAATTCAGAAATCTCTCAAAGCATGCACTATATCTTCAAAAAACAAATATAGTTCAAAACAATTCCGTCTTCAGTCCTGAAATATATTCAAAATATCAAAAACAAAAACTAACCTGTACCAAACCACTCAACACGTGTAAATGAATAATGTTTCGAGACATAGATCATCTTTATAATTCAAGATTTATCTATGCTCTAACAGAATCAAAGAACAATGTGAGTTATTTTTAAGGTTTACCTAACTTATTGACACTGTATAATGAAATTTATTGAAGCCAAGATATAATTATATATTATATATAAAATAAAATAGAAAGGCCTTTTACTTGATAGAAGAAATATAATAAAGTTTGAATATTGAAACAAATTAATATATGTTTATCTTCTACAGTTTTAATTTAAAAAATTTTTATTCAAAAAAACTTTTAGAATTAAATTAATGTCTAAAACAAGCACCGCTTATATTTAATAGACGTATATAATCTAAACTCAATATACAATGTCAAATGGAATAAATAAACCAAAAGATACACGAAAGTCCCTAAAATTAATAAATAAATATTTAAAGGAGACAAATTTTGTTTCTGGTCTTGCTCTTAAAACGCCATTTGTACCTTGAAAACATGAACACACTTAAAGGACCTCTCAAAGAATATAATTTATTTGAAATATTTAATATATTTAAATATTCGAATAAGTAAATTCAGAAATCTCTCAAAGCATGCACTATATCTTCAAAAAACAAATATAGTTCAAAACAATTCCGTCTTCAGTCCTGAAATATATTCAAAATATCAAAAACAAAAACTAACCTGTACCAAACCACTCAACACGTGTAAATGAATAATGTTTCGAGACATAGATCATCTTTATAATTCAAGATTTATCTATGCTCTAACAGAATCAAAGAACAATGTGAGTTATTTTTAAGGTTTACCTAACTTATTGACACTGTATAATGAAATTTATTGAAGCCAAGATATAATTATATATTATATATAAAATAAAATAGAAAGGCCTTTTACTTGATAGAAGAAATATAATAAAGTTTGAATATTGAAACAAATTAATATATGTTTATCTTCTACAGTTTTAATTTAAAAAATTTTTATTCAAAAAAACTTTTAGAATTAAATTAATGTCTAAAACAAGCACCGCTTGTATTTAATAGACGTATATAATCTAAACTCAATATACAACATATATTAATTTGTTTCAATATTCAAACTTTATTATATTTCTTCTATCAAGTAAAAGGCCTTTCTATTTTATTTTATATATAATATATAATTATATCTTGGCTTCAATAAATTTCATTATACAGTGTCAATAAGTTAGGTAAACCTTAAAAATAACTCACATTGTTCTTTGATTCTGTTAGAGCATAGATAAATCTTGAATTATAAAGATGATCTATGTCTCGAAACATTATTCATTTACACGTGTTGAGTGGTTTGGTACAGGTTAGTTTTTGTTTTTGATATTTTGAATATATTTCAGGACTGAAGACGGAATTGTTTTGAACTATATTTGTTTTTTGAAGATATAGTGCATGCTTTGAGAGATTTCTGAATTTACTTATTCGAATATTTAAATATATTAAATATTTCAAATAAATTATATTCTTTGAGAGGTCCTTTAAGTGTGTTCATGTTTTCAAGGTACAAATGGCGTTTTAAGAGCAAGACCAGAAACAAAATTTGTCTTCTTTAAATATTTATTTATTAATTTTAGGGACTTTCGTGTATCTTTTGGTTTATTTATTCCATTTGATATTGTATATTGAGTTTAGATTATATACGTCTATTAAATATAAGCGGTGCTTGTTTTAGACATTAATTTAATTCTAAAAGTTTTTTTGAATAAAAATTTTTTAAATTAAAACTGTAGAAGATAAACATATATTAATTTGTTTCAATATTCAAACTTTATTATATTTCTTCTATCAAGTAAAAGGCCTTTCTATTTTATTTTATATATAATATATAATTATATCTTGGCTTCAATAAATTTCATTATACAGTGTCAATAAGTTAGGTAAACCTTAAAAATAACTCACATTGTTCTTTGATTCTGTTAGAGCATAGATAAATCTTGAATTATAAAGATGATCTATGTCTCGAAACATTATTCATTTACACGTGTTGAGTGGTTTGGTACAGGTTAGTTTTTGTTTTTGATATTTTGAATATATTTCAGGACTGAAGACGGAATTGTTTTGAACTATATTTGTTTTTTGAAGATATAGTGCATGCTTTGAGAGATTTCTGAATTTACTTATTCGAATATTTAAATATATTAAATATTTCAAATAAATTATATTCTTTGAGAGGTCCTTCAAGTGTGTTCATGTTTTCAAGGTACAAATGGCGTTTTAAGAGCAAGACCAGAAACAAAATTTGTCTCCTTTAAATATTTATTTATTAATTTTAGGGACTTTCGTGTATCTTTTGGTTTATTTATTCCATTTGACATTGTATATTGAGTTTAGATTATATACGTCTATTAAATATAAGCGGTGCTTGTTTTAGACATTAATTTAATTCTAAAAGTTTTTTTGAATAAAAATTTTTTAAATTAAAACTGTAGAAGATAAACATATATTAATTTGTTTCAATATTCAAACTTTATTATATTTCTTCTATCAAGTAAAAGGCCTTTCTATTTTATTTTATATATAATATATAATTATATCTTGGCTTCAATAAATTTCATTATACAGTGTCAATAAGTTAGGTAAACCTTAAAAATAACTCACATTGTTCTTTGATTCTGTTAGAGCATAGATAAATCTTGAATTATAAAGATGATCTATGTCTCGAAACATTATTCATTTACACGTGTTGAGTGGTTTGGTACAGGTTAGTTTTTGTTTTTGATATTTTGAATATATTTCAGGACTGAAGACGGAATTGTTTTGAACTATATTTGTTTTTTGAAGATATAGTGCATGCTTTGAGAGATTTCTGAATTTACTTATTCGAATATTTAAATATATTAAATATTTCAAATAAATTATATTCTTTGAGAGGTCCTTTAAGTGTGTTCATGTTTTCAAGGTACAAATGGCGTTTTAAGAGCAAGACCAGAAACAAAATTTGTCTCCTTTAAATATTTATTTATTAATTTTAGGGACTTTCGTGTATCTTTTGGTTTATTTATTCCATTTGACATTGTATATTGAGTTTAGATTATATACGTCTATTAAATATAAGCGGTGCTTGTTTTAGACATTAATTTAATTCTAAAAGTTTTTTTGAATAAAAATTTTTTAAATTAAAACTGTAGAAGATAAACATATATTAATTTGTTTCAATATTCAAACTTTATTATATTTCTTCTATCAAGTAAAAGGCCTTTCTATTTTATTTTATATATATTATATAATTATATCTTGGCTTCAATAAATTTCATTATACAGTGTCAATAAGTTAGGTAAACCTTAAAAATAACTCACATTGTTCTTTGATTCTTTTAGAGCATAGATAAATCTTGAATTATAAAGATGATCTATGTCTCGAAACATTATTCATTTACACGTGTTGAGTGGTTTGGTACAGGTTAGTTTTTGTTTTTGATATTTTGAATATATTTCAGGACTGAAGACGGAATTGTTTTGAACTATATTTGTTTTTTGAAGATATAGTGCATGCTTTGAGAGATTTCTGAATTTACTTATTCGAATATTTAAATATATTAAATATTTCAAATAAATTATATTCTTTGAGAGGTCCTTTAAGTGTGTTCATGTTTTCAAGGTACAAATGGCGTTTTAAGAGCAAGACCAGAAACAAAATTTGTCTCCTTTAAATATTTATTTATTAATTTTAGGGACTTTCGTGTATCTTTTGGTTTATTCATTCCATTTGACATTGTATATTGAGTTTAGATTATATACGTCTATTAAATATAAGCGGTGCTTGTTTTAGACATTAATTTAATTCTAAAAGTTTTTTTGAATAAAAATTTTTTAAATTAAAACTGTAGAAGATAAACATATATTAATTTGTTTCAATATTCAAACTTTATTATATTTCTTCTATCAAGTAAAAGGCCTTTCTATTTTATGAAAATAATTCATTTGAAATATTTAATATATTTAAATATTCGAATAAGTTAATTCAGAAATCTCTCAAGACATGCAACACATCTTCAAAAAACAAATATAATTCTAGGCAATCCCTTCATCGGTCCAAAATAATATTCCAAATATCAAAATCAAATAACTATCACTGTATCTCAAACTCACACGTGTTAAGGATGAATGTTTCAAACAGACTAACTTTAAAATTCAAGATCGTCTATGTTCTAACAAAATCACAGAACAGTGCAAGGTATTTTAAGGTTATATTTAAAATCATTGACATTCTATAATGAGATATATTGAAGCCTAAATATAATTATATATTATTTATAAAATAAAATAGAAAAAGGCTTTTTACTTGATAGAAGAAATATAACAAAATTTGAATATCAAAACAGATTTAATCTGTTAGCCTTCTACAATTTTAATTTCAAAAAAATTTTTATTCAATAAACTTCTTAGATCTTAATATAAGTCATTGTAAAAATAAGTTAGAATTCGACATTTTTAGAAAACCTACCACTACTGAAACCATAATCCATTCAAAATCCAATGTCATGGCGAATTAAAATGTCAACATTCCGTAGTTTCATTTATATACTTCCGGTTGAACGAACTCAATTTCCGAAAAGAAGTCAATATAATTAAAACTATAAAATAGAAAGGCCTTTTACTTGATAGAAGAAATATAACAAAATTTGAATATTAAAACAAATTGAAATATGTTTATCTTCTACAATTTTAATTTCAAAATTTTTATTCAAAAAACTAAAACTAAAATTGTAGAAGATAAACATATTTCAATTTGTTTTAATATTCAAATTTTATTAAAACTATAGTTGTGAACAATGGCTATAGAACTGAAATCACTGACGAAATGATTTGAAAGAACACTTACCACAATACTTTAAAACAATTTTATATCAATATAAACGATCTTTATGATGAAAAGAAAATATGGTTTTCTAATGATCTAATGGGAATTATTTCTTTAGCAGTAAAAAGAAATGATCTAGCTAAGAGTTGATGAGAAATAAAGAAAGGAACCCCATTTTTTCCGAATTGGGGACTTATCAAATTGAATGTGATGATTGTAATGCTACATATATAGGACAGGCAAGCCGATGTTTGCAACATAGAATCAAAGAACATAGGATGTCTATTTTGAAAAACCAGAAATCAGCCGTTTTTGCAGAATATTTTATAGAAAATAATCATTTTCTTAATGAGAAAGATGTCACTTTACTCTATAATGTTAAAAATTAATGGACTATTTGGAGACTCTTTCAATCAAAAAAGTCATTGGGAAATTTAACAAATTCCCAAATACTCTTTGGGAATACCTCTATATTGGATGCTGTTATTTCCTCCATACGCCATAAAAAAACACAGATGTCTTAAGTGTAATGAAAGAACCTTTCTTCGATTTTAAAGATTGGTCAGGATTCTGAATAAACTATGAAACATAAAAACTGAATGAATTTCATCAATAAAATTTTAAGATTGGTTTGGGAGAGGAACTCGAAATATTCACAAGGAGAGTTCGTAACCTACAAAACCTAGATATATCCCGTGCAGATACTGTGAAAGCTCTATACTTTTCGTGATGTCTATCCTTGAAAAGCGGTAAGTGATTTCAAATTGATATTTCGCCTCAAGGTCTCGCGACCGAAATTTTCAACCTGTCGATTACAATTTGAGAACATATTGATCTTCGTGGAAGAAAAACGGCCCCGAGCGATGCAAAACCCAATTTGATATCGAATTTTCTGATGAAAACGTTGACACTGATATATAGAAGCGTATTTTGATTTATGCCCGGGTTTTATATGATAGGAAAGACCCGGTGATGCCCGGATATTCACTCGATATAAACGCTCGAAAACACTTATCATTTGTAAACAGGAAAATTGTAGATGGGGAGGTTTCCCATTTGCTTCGATACGAGTATCTACCCGAAAAGTTGTACGATGCTTCGCTCATTCGGTTTGTCAATATTGAACCTGGTCCAACATGGAGATGCTTTGAAAGGGAAATGTGGAAAAATTGTAAGGAAATATTATTAGAGAACATGACATAATAAGCTCAAAAAACTCCTATATAAAAATAATCGTCAAAAATTGAGGATATTGAATTAATTTGTATTTTCTCTTCAGAAAACCCCAATTTCCTTTCGAAATATGTACGTGTAGGGTGTTTTAGGTTAGAATAATAAGTTTTCAAAGAAGTGATTCTTTACAATAACGAAATTACAATATTTGAATGGTATAAAATTTTGAAAATTTATACTTGTATTCACCCTCAATACAAAGGAGGATTCGACCTGTATAAAAAAAAATCTCACCTCGGGCTGTAAAGCAGACTCTCCTTGATCCATTTAAATTTTTCTGTCGACTGATTTCATCGGCCAATAACTCCAAGAATTACTACCAATTTGTTACTTCTAACAGTATATATCTTACTTCGGCAATCTACTTCCTCGCATATCATTATTTCAACTGTCCCGTGTAAGTATTTTTACCATTAGAAGGGTTAAAATACTCATTTAAAAACTATTGAGACGGGAAGGAAACGAAAAAAAACAATGCTACTAGGACCTGATGAAACATCATTGATCGCTAACAACAGCAAATGAGGGATTATTATTATCCTGATACTCCTAGATCTTCTATGATGATCCCTCAGAAGCTTTTTCAGCTTGTTCAAGTTGGGAGTTCAGTTGTGTTCTGGATAGGCTTTGTTACTGCGATCTTGCGCCACTTTAGGTCACAGCACTGTTAATTTTCGTCCCAACGGTGAAATGGTGGCCAAAAACCGTCCAACTAGAAAATTTCTTTCCTACCTGAACAGGATTTGAACCTGGGGCCTTTCGGTTCCGAGCCCAATGCTTTTATCACTAAGCTATCGACACTCATTGAGAATATCATGCTCACTACATCACCAAAGTTGTGGCAAAAGCTCTCGGAGCTGTTGGAGCGTTTCCAGATATAGTCTGTGGCCATCAAGGGCTCTTTGTTATTGGTTCCAAGCGTGCTTGATTGGATTTAGATAAGACGAACTTGGAGATTATGCTAGATATGGAATACCTTGGTTTTCTCTAACAGTAATTACCCGATGGGTGATGTTCGGCAAAGCATTATTATTCATAATAACGAAATAATTTCCATGAGGTGCATTGAATTGTGGGACTACTCCGTCAACATATGTCTGAAACGTCATGGTTCTTGAAAGCACCAATAACTCAGCGAACTCCGTACCAAACCATAATTGTACCTCCTCGAAGAAAATGGACTTCTTAAACAGCGCACCGGTTCCTTCATATGAGTGGACGTGTCCACACCCGTACTTGTCGACTATAAGAGAAATCTCCATATTTGGACTTCTCAGTAAAGTCTACGTGTCTCCATTCATCTCCTCAGTGTACCCGCACCATTGTCCATTCTAATCTTTGATGCTTGTGTTCGCGAGTGAGCAGCACTCTCCTGTACCAGCGTCTCGATATTAGATTGACTTTATGGAGACGTCTTCTAACTATGCTTAAGGAAGTTGAAGTACCTATTGCACCTAGAAGACGTTGACTTGCCATTATACAAGTGCTGAGAGGCACCGAAAGTGTTTGAACACGGTCTTCTACTGGCGTTGTAACACGTGGTCTACCACTTCTGGACCTTTGATGAAGAGTTCCAGTGGCAATGTACTAGTAAATGTCATATAAAAATTGGCTAATATTGAAGAAACTGGCCACTAGCACTTACAACATCCCAAGGTCACTGTTGGTATCGTTCTCGGATAAAATTTGTTAAGATCTGTAATAGAATCACTCTGCTTGATGCTCAAGATAACAGGAAAAAACTTCTACCAAGTGAACAACCCCCGTTCGATTATTTTATTACTAAGAACAGTTCGATTTTATTGAAAACGAAATAGAGACTGAAGTGAAAATTATTAAAATGTACATTTCTGACGCACATGGATAAAAAGTGATTAGACTTGATAAAAATTTGCTTCACGCTGAACCAAAAGATGTTTCCATGATCGTTATAAGTTTATGTAATTGGAAAAATGTAAAGATGATACGGAAATTATGCATCTTTATGAAACATCAATATTCTCCACTTTTAACGCGCAGTTTATTTTTGAAAGCACTCAATTTACGTAATGATCTTAAGTAAGCTCTAACATTATTATAATATGAGGTAGATTAATTATAAACCGGACTTTTTTACCGGTCGCTGCGTGAAATGACGCGCGTGGTGCTACGCTTTGTGTTGGAAGGGATTATCCATGGAAGGGAAGGAGAACGCTTCAGTTCTTTACAATTGATTGGACATCAGTAGAATCATGTCTGAGCAAGAGGTACATATATATTTTAAGCAACGCATTATCATAAAACTTTTATCGCGGGAAGGCGTAAAACCTTCCGAAATATTTGGCGTTGATTGACTCCACAATTTGATAAAAAGACGCTTTCAAGAAATCAAGTCTATGAATGGTTCAACAAATTTTTGAGCTGCCGTATAGCAGTAGAAAATATGAGTCATGCTCGCTGATCACGAACAAGGTTTACTGACACGAACATTGGTGCGAGCTGTGAGCTGATTGAAGCTGAAGGAAGCAGACGAAATTGATATCGAAGTAGGAATATCGTATGGGAGTACTCTAATCATTTTTAATGAGTCGAGTTATCGAAAACTGTCGGGAAGATGGTTCTCGCTTACTAACAGAAAATCACAAAGTCACATTGTTACCTGTGATGAGACATGGGTATTGCGAATGTACTATGATTCAATTCAATTAATTTTAAGAGCTACAAATTCAACGTTAAATCAAGAAAATATTTTCATCGCAAAGTATTAAACTTTCGAGAAAAATCGGCAGCACTTTTAGGTTTAGTTATCAAAGTTATTCGATTCTACAAGTATGAAGAATGAACAAATTGAATGATTTTGATAATATACATGTAACACGAAACTGCGATTGAATCGTGCCCGTTAGTGAATCATGATTCATTTCCGATATTCGGGGGCATTGCGAAAAGCGTCATTTATTAAACTTTGCGTTTCCGGGGACCAGCAGGATAACAGCTAAATTCATTATGGACGTGCTGTTGACTGTCACCACAAAGTGATATATAACTTGAAAATTTACATCTTCCATATACGATCATCCTTTAGTTTTTAGCAACCCCTGCGGCCCTACATCGATTAAGGGTATTGAGATTTATTCGTTCAGATGCGACTGAAAATTCAATAGCAATATTATGCCACCAAGGTAGGGGATTTGTTACAGAACTGATTTTACAACCGTTGTTGACAAATTGATATTCTGTGAATTTCTAAAGAATTCCATCCTAATATATCGTCAATTGAAATATGGAAAGTTTTTTGTATTCCTTTTCAGAATTTACCCATTCTCTTCACTGGTGAACTACAGTCTTAAAAATATCCAAAAAGTAAGAGAAGATGAAGTGAAAGGAGGAACAAGTTAAACGGAATATCACTTTTATCTCTCTTTCGTCCGCATATGAAACACCTTAGCTCATAAGTTACCTCAAGGTAACCCAGTAAAACTAAAGCTACAATAAGAAACTTCGTGTTACTAAAATTTCAACTTGGTAGTGATCATGCTAACTCTTTTCTATATCTTTATAATTAATTGCAATATAATACAATGTGAGGTAATCTGAGGTTCGAAAAATACACAGGGATGTACTTGTCTTAAGGTATGAATTGTTCTCTTGGAATCTTATTGTGATATATTATGCTGATACTCCTAGATCTTCTGTGAAGAAGCTTTTTCAGCTTGTACGAGTTAGGAGTTCAGTTGTTTTCTGGTTAGGCTTTGTTACTGCGTTCTTACGCCATTTTAGGTCACATCATTGTCAATTTTCGACCCAACAGTGAAATAGTGGTCGAAATCCATCCAACTAGAAAATTCATTTTCTATCTGAAATAGATTTGAATCCGGGACCTGTCGGTTTCCAGCCCAATGCTCTAACCACTGAGCTATCGGCACTCTAATGATGCGGTGATCTGATGTCACTTCAATATTTTATCTAGTGTTCATGATTTAGTTGTCTGATGGATTTCTAAGGAAGATAATCCATACATTTCTCAGCAAATATTTTATCAGGGCATTCAAGAAAGATATTTGCCAATATATCCGGTAAAGATATATTCCAGAAAAAATCAAATATGTCTGAAAATAAATGTCCGTATATGTGCCCAAGAAAAATACTTAACAATTCAACACAATCAGAAAATGCTCTCATTCAAATAATCACGGTCCTAGTATGTCTGGATACATGTTTAAATTTACTTATTATACATATAATAATCTTGATATAAAATATTTAGAACAAAGGAATAAGGTTACACAATTTGATAATAGACATGAGAAGAGAAATACAACAAATTCAACATGATGAGACAGAGCTAAAAAAAATTCAAAATTGTTTTAGTACTGAATATGATATTAATCAATACCGTGACTACAAGTATGAAAAGGAAAAATATTATTATGAGTCGATGCAAAACTTACCGCCTACTCAATATATATCCTTCAAACATCTATGAATTCTGAATATTCCACAATTTTCATGAACTAACATTTTAGCTATTTGAAATAACACGAATGAAACTTATCGCTTTAACTCTGACATAGAAAAAACAGATTTTCGCGAACAGATAAACAAGATATCGAGAAATATGGGTTGACATTTCAGATCTTAGAGTCATTCAAGTTTTTTCCCACTGATAGAAGCGGATGGTTTACTCGCAACTACACCAAAAGGTAAAGCCGATCTCTTCGCATGGATATTGGCTTCATCTAGGATGAGGGATATATACTTTAGACCACTGATTATTCTTCGAGTCCTTGGTGGACTCAATTTCAAGAAAGCAACTGAACCAGATGGGACTCCTGCCATTATATTCAAAAAGTGTTCACCGGAGCTTTCATCCATTCTCTCTGCACCCTGTCATAAAGGAAAGGAATTTTCCCTGATTCATGGAAGAATTCACGAGTGCAATGTATAATAAAGAAGGGGAGGAAGTGTTTTCTATAAAACTTCCGCCCAATAGCGGACACCTGGAGCGTCATCAGTGTCAGACAATATGGTTTTCAGAAACACCGATCAACAGGTGACCTTCTTAGCTATGTGACGCAGCTGTGGACAAGGGCTATTGAGGTCAATTGCTCTGGACATATTCGAGGCTTTCTATCGTACTTGGCTATATTCGTATGGTTTTGTCAGGAATCTCTGGGATTGGTTGAAGAGTTTCCTCAACAAGAGATTATGCAAGTGGTCGTGTATGGTGTCGGTTCCCGTTTTTGCAACTGAACGCTGAAGTGCCTCAAGTCTCAGTTTTGTCGCTCACTTTCTTCCTGATCCATACAAACGATATTCTTAGTATGACCGAGAACTACATTGTGGTGCAGATGATACCATGCTGATGTTTTACTTCACCAGTGACAAACCTTTGAGGATTTAATGCCTTAAAGAGCCAAACAACTTTTTCTAGGAAAAGTCAGTTCATGGCATCTGACTTGATGATGGAAACCCAGGTGCTTCAGTCAAGTGATTCCATGCATCTTTTCGGAAAGGTTAATATTTTTCTGCAGATCAGGTTCTTCTACTGTATAGAGCCCAGATCAAACCAGGACTCGCATAATGCTCTCATGTCCGAATCCAGCACCTAAGCATTCGTTACAAATTTTTGATTCCATCCAGAAAAGAGGAGTACAACTGATTGACTTCCCAATTACAACAGTCAGTTTGGATTCGCTGGAACATAGAAGCAGACTTATGCTTGTTGATATCATCACGATCAATGCTCCACGCATCTGCAGAAAATGATGACAGGTGTGTCTGTGAGGGACGTGTCTTCATCATAATTTCACTTCCACAACTTCATTTTACTAGCGTCGAAACCGAGTTTTTCGATAGGAAATGTGAATTGAGTGACACATAATTTCAAACCATGGCAGTTCTTGTGTTTTCGTGATTAAAAACAGCAAATTTATTTGATGTAGCTATTGACCAATATGTGAAAATTAAAGAGCTTGCTCTAAACGACTTCGCTAGGATGGTGGAAACTCATTTTACTGGTGGATAAAAAAATAACGCTAAGCTTAAGGTGGCATAGGGACGCAGTCACAGAGCCTAATCAGAACACAATAATCTATTAACTCGCAGAAGTTACATCTTCTGTAGATCTTCACAGAATATTTAGAAGTATCAGGATAATATCAGTCGAACGACTTCCTCTCTCTTTTAAACATAAAAACGGTGCTTTGTGAAATAATATTTTTTGTGTATGTATTTATGTGTAAGCCTGATAGAGGAAGTTTTGAGAATATGATGTTATTATCGGAATTTACTGAAATGAATTAATTACTTCAGGTACTTTGATTGTCTACAAGCAAAGTGTAGAAGAAATATTATGACCATTTTTAGAGTGAAAATATCTTTGAACTGATGTCTCTAAACCAACGTTAACTATTCAAAAATTTCAGAGGGTAGCTTGGGGCGGTAAATTTCTTGTACTTGATGGACTTGGAATACTTTTCCAAACAAGAATTGATGAGTCTTAAAAGTTTGAAAAATCCAATTGTGTAAAGTGTTGAAGAGGGTGACCTATTTTTGTTGTTTCATTCTATATATTTTTGTCGGTGGTTGAATTAGTTGATGAATTCATCCTAGTTTAGTTTTTAACTCCTAACTTGGATTAGAGATAACTCCTATTATGGAAAACGAATTCAATTATAAAATAAATTGCATATTTCACTAATGAGATGATGTTCTTTCTATTACTGAAATTGATCATGGAATAGTTCAGGTAAAAGAATCAGGAAACCATTGTTCCACAGATTAAATGAATTTGCAAGGATTCCATTCGAAACTGGTTTTCTTCGAATATTGGATAGAGTAGTCGTTTCTTTTGAAAGAGTTCATTTCAAAAATGGAATGGAATAGGAAATTATTTCATGTTCTTTCTTTTTTTTTCATTAAATATACATTGACTAGCGTTTCGTTGTCAGGAATAACAAATTGTATTTGAAAAGTTTTATACAAGGTCCTGCAATAGTGCGTTGCGCTTCCATAGCTGCCGAACCAGACATCTTAGAAATTTCGTCCGAATGCAGTCTCCTTGAACTTTCATTTCTGTATCTTAAAAAATTATTTTCTGATATACAGGCTTTTCTAAAAAAATCAGCAAATGGGTTATTCATTAAATGGATCACCCCGTATATTTTCATATATTTTCAATGGCCTTAAAGATCTCTATCATGACGTAAAATAGCATAGCAACGGTACGCATCTTATTCAGCGAAAACTACAAAAACTTCGAACTTTGAGTAGGGTGTACAAAAGTCCGTCTGCTCATTTAATAGTTTTATTTACAAGATCTGCTTTCTTTTGATTATTTCTATCGATTCCAGGCTGTCCAAATTTTGCCTTTCGCTTCCAGATATAGTATTTCAAGATTGTCTAATTCTGGGAAGACATGATTCGACTCAAAAAAATGTTTCGCAAAATTAAAGTTATCTGTTCGATCCCTAAATGATGATTGATGTTCTTTGAACCTTTTTTTGAATGATCTCTCGGTTTGTCCCACGTATATGCTAGTATACAGATGATAACTCAATTTATGAACTCTTGAATGATTAAACCGTTTGTTTTTGTCTTTAGCATTAAAAAATGGTTCGGAAATTTCATGCGAGGGTGTGAAATCTTTTTCAACGTAAGTTTTTGAAATCGTTTGAGCTATTTTCTGGAAGATTGAGAGATTTCTGATGTTAGTTGTGCAAATTTTTCGTTTTTTTTTCTGTTTTTGAGGTGGGGTATATATTTGTTTCACAATGATATTTTTGTTTTGTTTATGGGACAATTTGTATTTTTGTTTCGAAATGATAGTTTGTATTTATTTGTTTGATTGTATTTAATTCCTGTTTCAACGCAATATTTCTTAAGGTGATTGAAAATGTTCTATGTATCTTTGATCTATTGGTTGCAAGTTTATGAGAGTTTGGATGGTTTGAAAAGTTGGGTATGGTTGTAACTGACATTGTGTGTTTTCTGACTATATCAAAGGAAATCTCTTTGTCATTATCAATTAGAAATATATCCAGAAAATTCATTTCATCATCAGATTGTAATTTCGTTGTAAATTTGACCTTATGATGCAAACCATTAAGATATTTCAGTGTTTTCAAATTCTGAATGTGTTCCACAGAAGTAAACCAACATGACGTGTGTGGATTGTAGAATTTCTCTTTCGAGAGAGGACATAAACATTTCAGCGAATAATGGGCTGAGAGAAGAGCCCATTGCTAGCCCATCTTTCAGTTTGTAGAGGTTGTTCAAAATTTAATTTTTTTATGACTATTGATGTTATTTTTTGTTAGGATACTTTAGATTATTTTCGTACATTGGGCATTTGCAACTAAAGCAGCTTTGGTTTTAATTATGTTGACTTTTTGTCAGAAATTGAATTCAAATGGGGTTTTCTGAAAATCTCGTTGAATGAAGTAAACTCTCCAAGAATAATTCAAAAGTACTGAAACTATAGCTATGAAAAACTGGCTATACAAGAGAAAAATGATTAAAGGGGAAACTTATAATAGTATGCTGAAACAATTCTATATGAACAAAAAAATATTATTTTGAATGGTTTCCCATGAAGAATATATCAGTAGTAAGATTTCTAACGATCTTCATTGAAAGGGGAATAATTATTTAACTGCACGTAGCAGTATTTGAGATAGGATATTGGTGAACAATAAAGAAAGAATCACCTACATTTCTGAATCGGAGATATACCAACTAAAATTTCTATATAGTTCAGGCAGGCCCTGTAGTAGATAGAAAAAGGAACACAGGTTGTACTGAAAATAAATAATTTTTCCAATGGAAACATAATAATTCCATTTACTTTCCTATATTTCCTTTGAAACAAGGGGGTTTTTAATAAGAGGACATTTTGATATTGAAAAATCGAGTATATTATGAGGAGAAATTAATGGATGTTTATTTCAATCTAAAGAGGAAGGTCTGCCATTAACAATGAAAAACGATATCAGCCAAATAGCCGCCATGGCTACGGTTGCACCACCATAACCTTTTCATGAAATTTTCTATGACTTATTCGCATACAGAGGCTGTACGTCTTCGATAACTTCACGAATTCAACCTCTTCGAGAAATAACACGGCATGGAAACTTTTCTTGCAAAATTACGATTGTTTGGTTGCTTGTGTGGCACGTAGCGCCGTCTTATTGAAAATAAACGTCGTCCACATCAATATCTTTCAATTCCAGTCATAAAACCCGTTAATCATAGCTTGGCAGCGCAATCCATTCACAGTAATAGTTGCACTAGCCTCATTTTCGAATAAGTAAGGTCCAATCACACCGCCAGCCCCAAAAGCCACACCAAACAGTGACACGTTGAGGATGGAGAGGCTTTTTAACAATCATTCTTGGATTTTCCTAGCCCCAAATGCGACAATTATGCTTATCAACGTAGCCTCCGAGGTCTCATTTTGATGCAATTCAAGGACCCAATCGGGAAGATATGACGTTGGTAGTGATCGACCGGCTTGACTTCTTGTGTGAACTGAACTTTAGAAGACTTGGGACCTAAGTGTTTAGGCAAAATACGGTGTAATGTCGTTTGTGGAATGTATTGTTCTAAATATTGACGAGGAATCGACAATCTGCGCTACAGCAGCAATATTCTCTTGAACGAAGCACACGGTTTCGATTGTTCACATCACTAACTCATCCAAACAGCCGGCTGAGAAGGTGCTTCACAAAGACCCAACAGTGCTTCAGTTTGCGAACTGCGACTGCAAATTTTTCACCATTTCTGTAGTGATTTTAACAATTCATATTTATAATCAATAAGTAACGATTTAAATATCATAATATATCGTTCTAGGGAAGTACAGCGAAATAATTGTTATATTTATAATGAATAAGTTAAAATTCAAATATTATTGTTTGATATATCGTTTCGCGGAAGTATTGGGATCAAGAAACAATTCACAAATTACGATGGTTGAAAGGATAAAATAGTATCTAAGTTCAAAAGTCAATTCGGAAGTCGTTTTATGGAGTAAATCTTGCATACTGTACCACAAATCACGATAGAGCTAAATAAAAAACTAGTATTCTCGAGGGAAGCCGCTCCAACTACATAGGGGTTACAAAAAGGCTAGGGTGGATTTCGACGTCTCAAGACCATAAAGCACGAACATAAAATTATAACTTGGGAAATGAAGATTTCACTAAGAAGTTTCGGACAAGTTTTTGTGTAGGAATGTACTTTCATTTATGTATTGCCCTTTGGGGTTTCGAATTATTATCATTATTTCGGTACGAGAGTTAGCACGGCTTTCGATAAAAACTGAGATAATGGTTCATTTGATATATCGTGTCTCGTCATGTCTAGCACCCATGAGTTTTACCCGCGCTTTTCTGTGTAGATATTTTCTGATAATTTGAGGCAATTAGATTATTTAAAATGGTATACGGCGTCTATTTCTGATATCATTTAAAGAAGAGTCAAGGGCGTACCCATGATCAAAACTAGGGGGGGCAAACCATGGTCGGGAACATTTTATCACAGAATTTTGTTTTTTTTTCGAAGATGAATGAAACCAAAATTTTTAGAAAAATATTTATAATTATAACACTTCTTTATCAACTAAGTTATTACAATTATGTACTTGAAAAAAAAAATGTATTCTAGTTACATGCCTTATACTATTATCATTTTTCTTGGATTTGTAGAAAACTTTTTCAAAACTCTCGTTTCAATCCAATCCTGATTTTCCTTAGAAACTTTACGAAATCAAACTCAATCCAGTCAATCGGTTCTCTACCATTGTACTTCTCAGCCAGGTCTTATCCCTTCGAAGAGTACTGAAAGATCGTTCAAAAGTAGCCGTAGTGGATGGAAAAGCACTTAAAATGAGGAGTTGCAGGGAAAAAATATTAGACTCATCCAAAAGTGCAGCCACTTCAATATCCTTGAATTCGTCCCCTGCTAAATCTTTTTTTTCACAGATTATACCACAAATCTAATGCTGCAGAGATATCACCCAACTCAAAAAATTCTATGAAAGATTAGGCGTTTTTTTCCAAATCTTTTGAAGTACGTTTTAGCATGTATGAAGGATGAAGATGGGATAAGGCAAAAGTAGGTGTATTCTCGTGTGCGAATCTAACATTCAATGATAAGGTTAAAGAGTCAAGATAAGGGATAATCAACGATCGTGTCCAGTATTCATCGCAGTCTCAGATGACGGATTACTTCTGTGTATTTGCTTTTTAACAATTCGTGGAACTGTTAACGCAACGCCGATTTTCTCCGCGATATCATGTGATTTTTCAAGTAATTCCTCAGAAATATGTTCAATTTCTTGACGATCCTTCTTGATGACATCAAGGATTTCACCAATGTGTTTCCTCACCATAATCAAATCCATATTTTCACCTTGTAGAACGTTCAAAACGGGTTCCAAAATCGCAGAGTACTTTGCAATCATGACTATATCTATAATGAAAATTGGTTTAGTTACTGCACATTGCAATTGATAGGCAAATTTTCTTGTCGCATAGTTTCCTTCGATCGAGAGTTGTTCTAGCGCATTGACGATTTCATGAATGCTGTTTGAAAACTTTCTGATGCTCTTGACCATCTGACCATCTGGTCTCACATCAATTAGGAGCCGAAGACCTGCGGGTTGACGACTCACGAAATAATAATGTTGTATCCTTAACAGTTACAATCAAGTTTCTTATTTCCGGTAGTTTGCTAGCATCATTGACCACAAGATTTAGTTTGTGGCTTGAGCAATGAAAAAATAATGATTTATTGTACTTTTTCCTCAAAAAAGTCTGTACACCACCTTCTTTTTCAGCCATCGTAGAAAATCCGTCAAATCCTTATCCAACACAATTCTCTGCTGAAAGATTTTGGTCAACTAAAAAACTCTGAATTGTGCTAGCGATTGTAGGGGCATCTTGAGATTTCAGCTCAACAAAGCCTACAAATTCCTCTCTGATTTTTTGTGCAGCAGCTGTTGAGTTTTGTGGTAGCAACTGTCGACGTGTTTTCTAAAATCTTCATGTATATGTTTAAATTTCGTGTACGACCTTACCATGAATGACCCTAAAATTCCTTTAACTGTATCAATACTAGGAGGAAAAACAACACAGTGCATAAATAAAGCACCTTTAAAACGACTTGAGTAGACCCACCAAGGAGTATATTGATTAAATTAAATTAATTGAATTTTCCTTTCAAATGGACGGCGCTGGCATCAGAACCAAAATCGTAATTTGATGATGGGACCCAGGGATTTGTGCGCAAATTCTTCTTTTTTCTGATGGCAATTTGAGGGTATCGGAATTAAAAATATCGACGATATTTATTGATTATTTTCTGAGAAAATATCGATAATTCGATATATTAGTAGTATTATTTTTTTGTTTTACTGTAGAAAATAACTGAGTACGCTTGTACGATAATTTCGATCGACAATAAAATAACGACAAATTACCCTAATTTCATAATTTTCAATATTGTAATAAATTTTTTTTATAGAAGTATCAAAACCAGATATCGTGTGTTTTTTTTAGAGTGATAGAACTTTTCATAGGAATAACTGTGATTTGAGAGAAGGTAGAAGCCATGTTGTTTTAACATTTCTGTTCAGTAGGAATTGGAAAATTATCATGAAAAGACTCACGCCGCAGCAAAGTGAACTAATTGTTGAAATTTATTTTCAAAATGAGTGTTCTATTCCCCAAACTTATAGAGTACTTCGTGAAATTTATGGTTTACATAATCGTCCATCAGAGCAGCTTATTCGTCAAACTAGCAACAACAACAACAACACAAGGAACTGAACGTACAGAAGAAAATATCGCTGATGTAAGTCATAGTGTTAATGATGATCCAGATTTGTCTATTCGTCGACGTTCACAACAAGTTGGACTCTGTGCATCCACCACATGGAATATTTTGCGTAGAGATCTTGGTTTACGAGATCTAACTGGTTCAAGAACTAAAGCCACTTGACCATAATAAGCGTCATTTGTTTGCTGATTTAGCCCTAGAACAGCTTGAAGTTGATCCACTTTTTTATCATAAAATTGTGTTTAGTTTAGTGATGAAGCTCATTTCTGGTTGAACGGCTATGTAAACAAGCATTATTGCCGTATATGGAGTGAAAGCAATCCTCAAGAAGATCTGCAGGTTCTAGTACATCCTGAAAAATGCATTGTATGGTGTGCTTTACACGCTGGAGGCATCATCGGTCCATATTTCTTTAAAAACGATGCTGGAGCTAATGTTACAGTGAACGGTTGATGCTGATAAACAAAAACAATAGACGCTTTGGAGTCAACATAACTCGTGTTATTGATGAAATAAGGCCTGAATTACTCGAGAAATTGGTCCGGTCGAATGCGGTTCCTCAGAGCTAGTCGTGGTGGACATATGCCAGAAATTATTTTCAAAACATGAATGCCATAAAATGATCCTTCAAATAAAATAAACTTGGCTTCAACTTTTAATTTCAATGCGTTTTATTTCAATTTAAAGTTCTATCACTCTAAAAAAACACCCGATATAAGGTGATGTTTACATAATTTGGTCATTATTTTATATTTCTTTTGATTTTGTATTAATTAATTTCCAACACATGTGATGATAATATATATGTCTTTAAAGTGATACAGTGTTATCTAGGACATATTTGAGACAACTTGAATTCGAAATGTTTTCATGAGATTTATTCAGATTTAAATCTGTAGAGGTTCTGGAGAATTAATTCCAGCTACTATCTGTAATATTAAAATATTTCCTCATAGTGAATTTTCAATATGTTTTAATAAGTGAAGTCAAGAGATACTGAATTGTTTCAGCCGTTATTATTTGGTAGTTGATCATAATTAAAACAAATTGTAGAAATTACTATGTTTTACTACCAAAAAATATATTACACATTTTCTTGTGACTCGAGTTTCGGGAAATGAACTATCCCATCATCAGACAACCTAACAGTGGTACAGTGGTATTTAAACAAAAGTGATAAATATTTTGAATATTTCAACAGATTCTCGGTAACACCTAATAGTGGTACAGAGGTTTACAATCGGAACGTGATAAAAACCGGGTTAAAAAAGAGGGGCCTTCTAACAGATATCGGTATGTCGGCAATCGACAAAGAAGGTTGTTAAACAGATGGTACCCATTTAAATATCTCAAATAATTTTTGGGGTTACATAGCTCCGTACAGTCATTCATTATTTTCACATTATTTTGTTGTATATCTCAAATATTTGGATTTACAAAGCTCCATAGAGTCATTCATTATTTTTTACATTATTTTTACTGTGAACGAATTTGAAAATTTCAATAATCAAGTTTCTCTTCTTTTGAATCTACTTGTCAAAAATTCTTAAGATTTTCTTTTGTCGAAAGGAATTACTGTTTTCTAAAGAATGAGTGGCAAAAGTTGAATTTTTGTTTTCATTAAATTCATTTTATGTTCGTTGAAAAAGGTTTTAAACAGATGTTACTTTTTAAATATCTCAAATATTTTCGATTTACATAGCTCCGTACAGTCATTCATTATTTTTACATTATTGTTATTGTGAACTAATTTGAAAATTTCAACAGATTCTAGATAATCGAGTTTCTTCCCTTTTGATTCTATATGTGAAATTTTAAGATTATCTATTGTGGGAAAGGAATGACCGTTTTCTAGACAATGAGTGGCAAAAGTAGAATTTTGTTAATTTTTCCTGAAACTCATTTAATGTTCGTTGAATCTCGTCTTGAAGGAACGTCCTGTTTGTCCTATATATTACTGCACGTAGAACAACTCTTTTTTAACCCGGTTTTTATCACGTTTCGATTGTAAACCTTTGTACCACTATTGGGTGTTACCGAGAATCTGTTGAAATATTCAAAATATTTATCACTTTTGTTTAAATACCACTGTACCACTGTTAGATCTTCAGTTGTCTGATGATGGGATAGTCCATTTCCCGAAACTCGAGTCACAAGAAAATGTGTAATATATATTTTTTGGTAGTAAAACATAGTAATTTCTACAATTTGTTTCAATAATGAATTCAAGAGCTTTTGCACGCTTGTCAATAGTCCATTTCTCCTGAAATTTAAGATTTTTTTCTTGAAGAAACTGCATATGATTTATAAAAGTACATAATTATTTGTTCTGTCATTTGACAGTCGAATAAACATGATTTCTTAAAATTTTAGAACTGTTCTTCTTCTGCCTGTTCGTCTTCTTCGTGTACCATGTCCTCCCAGAACGTTGCTTTTGAACTGTTTTCCTGAAGAAATATGAATTCTCATGAAATGCTCCACCTTCTATCTGCATAGTAACATAATGGCAAGAAACAGTTGAAAAAGAAATTAGTGAACTATATATTCTTTTCATGGTTTTTGCTGAAATCAGATAAGGAAAAAATTCATATAATTCTGGCAATCCATCTTCACGGAATTATGAACGAGTCTTCGTGTCATAATTCCAATTTAATTGCTGAATTTTAACTTGATCGTAGACCTTTTGCTATGGTTTCGGTAGCGCTCAACGCTGCTCCACTAATAAAATATTTATTTTTGTTTTGAATCTTGTAATCATACGATTCTCACGAAATTTCGCACGAATATGAGCGCTTCTGTGTGTCGAATTTCAGATTGATCACATTCGCAGTTCAGAAAATATCAAGAAAAACGAGAGAAATTCTCAAATAGGAATAACTGCAAAACCGTTTTGCGCACCATGTAACTTTGATCGGTATTCGGTGCTTTCATTATTAAACGAAGCCACACCTTTTGATCGTGAGGAAAATTATAACTAACCAAAAATATGGACGGGGAAATTTAATTTCACAACTGCTAGAATTTTGTCACCCTATCAACCGCAATCAACTCCACTTCGATGTATCGGGTGTTTTTTTTAGAGTGTTAGAACTTTAAATTGAAATAAAACACATTTGAATAAAGATTGAAGCCAATTCTTTTTTATTTGAAAGAAAATTTTATGACATTTATGCTTTAAAAATAATTTCCGGCATATGTCCACCACGACTGGTTCTGGAACCGCATTCCACCAGACCAATTTTGGACCACTTTTTCGAGTAATTCAGGCCTTACTCCGTCAATAACACAAGTTATGTTGGCTTCTAAAGCGTCTATTGTTTCTGGTTTATCAGCATAAACCAATGACTTGACATAACTCCAAAGAAAATAATCCAGTGGAGTTATGTCGCATGATCTTGGAGGGCAATTAATTGGACCATTTCTCGAAATAATGTTATCGCCAAATCTTTCCTTCAATAAATCAATTGTTAAGGTAGCAGCATGAGGTGTAGCACCATCTTGTTGGAACCAAAACACTTCTGGGTCGATATCATTCAAATTTTGAGACGAATAATCAATGATCAAAGATCTGTAACGAGCACCATTCACTGTAACTTTAGCTCCAGCATCGTTTTTGAAGAATTATGTACGGATGATGCCTTCAGCGTGTATAGCACACCATACAGTGCATTTTTCAGGATGCAAAGGAACCTTCAGAACTTCTTGAGGATTGTTTTCACTCCATATATAGCAATTTTGCTTGTTTACATAGCCGTTCAACCAGAAATGAGGTTCATCACTAAACACAATTTTACGATAAAAAAGTGGATCAACTTCAAGCTGTTCTAGGGCCCAATCAGCAAACAAACGACGCTTATTATGGTCAAGTGGCTATATTTCTTGAACCAGTTGGATCTTGTATGGGTGTAGACCAGGATCTTCAGGCAAAATTTTCCATGTGGTGGATGCA
The DNA here is from genome assembly GCA_034642435.1 of Megalocaria dilatata. Classification (NCBI taxonomy): domain Eukaryota; kingdom Metazoa; phylum Arthropoda; class Insecta; order Coleoptera; family Coccinellidae; genus Megalocaria; species Megalocaria dilatata. The sequence goes on from CM067863.1 coordinate 15,080,814, forward strand.
CAAAGTCCAACTTGTTGTGTCGACGAATAGACAAATGTTGATCATCATTAACACTATGACTTACAGCAGTGATATTTTCTTCTGTACGTACAGTTCTTTATCTTGTTGTTGTTGCACCGAGTAGAGAAAATGTATCCGAAATCTATCGACAGTTCGACGAATAATCTGCTCTGATGGACGATTATGCAAACCATAAATTTCACGAAGTTCTCTATAAGTTTGGCGAATAGAACACTGATTTTGAAAATAAATGTCAACAATTTGTGAACGTTGTTGCGGCGTGAGTCTTTCCATGATAATTTGTCAATGCTCACTGAACGGAAATGTCAAAACAACATGGCTTCTACCTTCCGTTATCCCTATCGAAAGTTCTATCACTCTAAAAAAAGCACCCGATACCAAATGGCACCCACCACAGAATATCACATCGTTGAAAAGACATAAAATTTTCTATTCAAACGTATCAACTTCAAATCGGTTGTGGGTTCAAATGTTAGGAAGAAAGTTTTGTACGAATGTAAGAAGATATTGGGTAATGCATCTTTATTTGCTCGTTTTTTGTGAGTGATAATCGACATTTCGATTGTTTCTTTTATTACTGATTGTTTTCCAATAAGAGGTTTCATTTCGAAAAAAATTGGTATATTTTGAAAGAAATCAATATATGTTCAATTAATTGTAAAGAGGAAGGTATGCCATTAACAATGGATAACAACGGTCACAGCCAAATGGCCGCCACGGCTACGCTTTAAGCGCCATATCCTTTTCATGAAATTTTCCATTATCAATTAGCATCTTTACGGCTGTATGTCCTCGATAACTTCACGAATTTCATCTTTAAGGTCTTGAATCGATTGTGGGGCATTGGCATAGACGTTATCTTTCACGTGGTCCCAAGGAAAAAGTCTAAAGGTGTTAAGTCACAAGATTTTGGTAGTCTCACCTCTTCAAGAGATAATACGCCCAGGAAACTCTTCTTTCAAAATTGCGATTGTTTCGTTGCTTGTGTGGCACGTCTTGTTGAAAATAAACGTCATCCACATCAATATCTTTCAATTTCGGCTGTGAAAAATTTTTAATCATTGCTCGGTAGCGCAATCCATTCACCGTTCAGTTGCACCAGCTCATTTTTGAATAAGTGAGGTCCAATCATACCCAAGGGCGGATCCAGCGTTCAATTAATATATTACAATATATTTTACATATATATATATATATATATATATATATATATATATATATATATATATATATATATATCCCAAAGAAACTGTATGTAATTTTTATACTTCAACATTTTAATCAAATAATATAATAAATTTTTCTCTTTTGTCGCCTCGAGAAACGAGTTATGACTTCCTTCAGTTGAATGTGTAATGGGTAGGCATTTGTGAACGTGCAGAAGTGACAATCCAGTTAGGCGGTCTTCTACCATTGAAGCTATGAGCCAAGTTTTGAGCCTCCAGAGAGTGGAAAAGGACGTTTCTGCTGTGGCTACACTAACTGGTAGTGTAGCAAGAATACATAAAAATTCTCTTACATAAGGATACATTTCAGTATCACAATTGTCTGTAAGATGAGAAATCGACTGCGGAATATTCTGTTTCCGCTGCCATTTTACATGCCACAGCCGATATTCGTTTATAATTACTGAAACTGGAGTATTGTCTATTAGCAGTTTATAGTCCTTTGCAAGCTGTTCAACAGTTTCATTGTTTTCACCTTCATTTGTATAATCGACTTTTGGAATAAAAACGCCTAGTTGAAATAATTCTATTACTTCTGGAGACAGACGGCCCTCTAAGTCATTTATTACAAAATCTAGAAGAGGAATGTATACAGCCCTGCGGAAATACTCTTCAGCAGATTGAGCAAGTTGGTTATTGGCTCTATGTGTTTGTCGTGATACTATTCTGGGGCATTTAATTTCTGCTAGTTGCTGACCTACTTCTTTTGTCTCTTCAAAAAGCTATAGGAAAATTGGGTCAGCCAGCCTTTTCCCTTCTATTTTGTAGAACAGTCATTGTATGTCATTTATGGCATCCGTAGCCCTTTTTAAATCAATTGACCTCGTTTGCAATACTCTGCTTAAGGCTGCTGTTGTACCTGAGAAATATTAAATTATATTTAAACTACAGTTTGGCTCTTTACGTGATATAAACGGTAATTTGAACTACCTTTGCTAAAATGCTCAAAAGTAACTAAAAAAATAAATTATTCAGATCTTATGTTCATGCATTAGTAAAAAAGAATAAAAAACAAAATATTTAGGTACCTGAAACATCACTCAAACACAAATAGATGACATGATGAAGTCCGAACTGCGATACATTTGCAGTCAGCAATGCGCGCCATTGGCAGTTTTGTGGTCTTGCCAACTAAAAATCTTTTCCAGAGCGGTACAAATTTTCACTAAGTTGTGTCCTTGAAATTGTAGATGCCCATCATGCTTCTCGACCCAGCGAGTCTCACAGATATTTTGCATTGTAACTCCAAGTTCTTATTTGAAAATTTGATGCCTCTTAGCGGATGCATTGGCAAATGCCATAGTTTTTCTCATTGTGCCCGAGTTGTTGCGGCAAGAAATTACTTAGGATGACGAAGATAATGTATTATCTAGAACGTGATTGCTGCACGGGCAACATTTGGTTGAGTCACAATATCTTGGTAGCCTCACCTCTTCAGGAAACTTTTCTTTCAAAATTGCGATTGTTTCGTTGCTTGTGTGGCACGTACCGTCGTCTTGTTGAAAATAAACGTCATCCACATCAATATCTTCCAATTCCGGCTATATAAAATCATTAATCATTGCTCGGTAGCGCAATCCATTCACCGTTACAGTTGCACCAGCTCATTTCCGAATGAGTGAGGTCCAATCATACGGCACGCACCAAACAGTGACACGTTGAGGATAAAGAGGCTTTTCAACGATCATTCTTGGGTTTTCCGAGTGCCAAATGCGATAATTCTGCTCATTAATGTAGCCTCCGAGGTGAAAATGATTTTTCGATGAAAATCCCCATCGTTGCTTTGGATGTTTTTTCGAATTACCTTTTTGAAACAAAACAAATGGTAAGAATTAATGACGCATACCATGAATTGGCTTCCATGTCCATATACGATCCTTAGATAACAGTGATTGGTCCGATACTATTTCCCATCTACATCAACGGTATCTTCAACATTAAACATGTAGAGGCTCTTATAACATCGTATGGGGATGATACTGCTTTATTATTTATTGAGGACTCATGGGGTGAAGTTTATAAAAAAGCACAAGATTGTCTTAGAACCGTATTTTTCTGTCTTGGTAGCAATTTTTTGAGCCTCAATAATTTAAAAACTAAATTTATGACTTACTTTTTCCCAGCCAAAGACCAACCAATGAGGGATACGATCACTATACATGAACCACTTTGTAATTCGTTCTCTGCTTGTTGTTGCCCAACCGTACGTAGGCTGGATAAAATATTTAGGTATAATGCTTGACCCGTTTCTGCATTGGGATGGGCAGTTAAAAGATTAAGAAAATTAACTTATATCAACTTGTATTCGTTGCGGAATATTGTGGACAGGAAACTTCTATTCAAGGTTTATAAAGTTTATAAAGTTCTGGTTGAATCAGTTATCAGGTTCTCAATTACTGTCTGGGATGGTGTGAGTAAAACCAGCCTCAACAGTTTAGAAGTAACACAAAAGTCTCTCATAAAAATTATCATGAGGAAAGATAGGAGATCTCCTTCAAAGAATCTTTACGAGGAATCAGGACTACTGGGTGTTAAAGAATTGCTTTGTTACCGCTGTTTCTTGAGGATGATGAGATTCCCGATATCCCGTGGAGCTCACTATCATTTTACTCATGTAGAGCTCAATGCCTCCTTGCAATTATGTCGGAGAGGTCACTCTCAAAAAGATTCTTTTTTTTCTTAGGACCAAAATTCATCAATGTTCTACCAACTCATATGCGATTTCTTAGTTCCAAGGTGCAATTACAGCATTTGAGTCATGATGTTCCCCAGGGTTCTATATTGGGACCAATCCTATTTCTTAATGATTTTCCAGAGAGTGTGGAAGCGGACCACACTGAACTCTTGGCTGAAACATATTTTTACGTGCTTGTTCCAAGGAACTGCGTGCTATCGTTTCGCCCAAATGTAATTTTCTAATTTTGAGCCGAAAATGGTCTTCAGCGACTAGGTTGGATTCACTGAAAAATTTAAGATCAAAAATAATTCTGTCTATCCGTCCGTAAACACGCTAACTTTCTAACGTTAAGAAGTAAAGCCTTGAAATTTTCAGGAAAGGTTAAGGGTCGGAATATTTCAGATATGGTCGTTAATGGAAAGAATCAGTTGAATATTTTCGTAGGTTACCAGTTTAACCCAATGATGAAAAACACAAGGTCGAAAGTTATTCTGTCGGTCGGTCCGACTGGGTGGTGTGTCCTTATACACGTTTACTTTCGAACCATGAAAAGCTTCTGCGCAAGTTATGTATGGGTATAAGAGGCACAGCTTTGGATCTGACGAGGTCCTACCTTGAAGATCGCTACCAGATAGTAGATTTGGAACGCAAGCGGACTTCAAGAATGAAAATTAGTACAGGAGTGCCCCAGGGATCGCTGCTGGGACCGACTTTATTCATAATTTATATAGATTATGTGGTGTGTAATACTGCTGCAGATGATGAAACCCTCTTTGCTGATCACACATCATTCCTGAATAAAGCGAAGAATAGAAATTTGCTACTGAATAAGTCAGAGAAAACTGTGAAGGGCGCTGTAGAGTGATTAAATGTAAATAATATGAAAGTAAATCCAGAGAAAACACAACAGCTGGTTGTGAGCTCAAAGTACCAAAACCTGGAAAGCATTTCAATGCTCGGAGTGTCAATTAGCGCAAATTTAACATGGAAGAAACATATAAATGAAGTATGCCACAAGCTCTCTACGGCGTTTTTCGCAATACGGCGAATAAAAAGCATAATGACATAAAAAGAGGCGGTACTTGCTTATTATGCACAATTTCACTGCAGAATGACCTACGGCATAATCCTATGGGGCGCATCTTCAGATGCTGGAGGAGTTTTTCTGAAACAGAAAAAGGCCATAAGATTGATAGCAGGAGTGGGCCAGACCACTAGCTCTTTTCAAGCAATATGGTATACTTACCTTTACATGCTGCTATATACTTGAAGGCCTATACACAAGAATAAGAACACTTTCCAAAAACACTCAGCGGTTCACAATCATCAAACAAGATCAAGGAATAATTTCATGTCTCCACGTCATAGACTGAAGAGAACATAAAACGCACATATATTTAATGGTATGAAAATGTATAATAAACCTCCTCAGCACCTGAAGTCGCTGCATTGTACAGCATTCAAACGGAAAGTTAAGATGATTCTTGCTGATTGTAGTTTTTATGCAGTAGATAAATTTATGACGTACCAATTCTAGTCATCAATTAATTTTTGTAATTTTTTATAATCGTGTTTATATTAATGTCTAATAATTTTTATATTTTGACTTTAAGAAATTTTAAATTTGACCCAATATCAGTTATGGTTATTAATTAACTATTATTCTATTCATATATATTGCTTTTATTTATACATATATGTATATTATCATATATATGTACATGACATTCCCTGTAAAATTTTAAGGGTAATTAATAATTTATTATTATTATTATTATAACGGAAAGAGCTAGAAGCTTCAAACTTTCAAGGAAGGTTTGGGGTCTGAATATCTCGTTCGAGTTCGTTTATGAATAAAATCGGTCCAGCTGTTTCGTAGCTTTTCGCACTGGAATATTCCTCTTATTTTTACCAATATTTCCTAAAGTGAAAATCGATCGATCTTAACTCAGCATTTGCAAGTAAAATAATAACGCGCTTCTTCAGGAAAGGAAAGAGCTAGAGTCTTGAAACTTTCAAAGTACGTTTGGGGCCTAAATATCCTAGCTGAGTTTGTCGAAGTGTAGAATCCGTCCAATAGTTTTCGAGTTATTCATATCTGAAATTTTCTCTCATTTTCCCCAATATTTTTCGAACTACAAATATAATCGATCTGAAATTCTGTATTTAGAAGTAGAATGATAAAACACATGCTCGTGAGGATAGTATGATTACACGATTCAAATCAAAAATGAATATTTTGTTAACGAAGCAGCGTTGAGCACTATCGAAAGAATAACAACAGTCCTAAGGTCGAGTTTAAATTTAATATTCAGGTGTAAAATATCGACACACAAGTTAATACCAAATATAGTGAGGATCGTATAATCAGAAGATTAAAAAATATATAATCTGTGAGCGAGCAGAATTGCTAATTCAAAAGCACTGATAATAGTTTAATAATATTGTTGGATATCTGTAACAGGAAACCGAGAAATCTACCAACTAATCCATCGGTTTAGAGAGCGAAGCAGTTTATTGCATTCTGCGTTGCATCTACTTATATGTCCTAGGTTCGAACCCAGGCGCAGAGTAACGCTCCTCTTGAATTTTTTTGCGAAATGATTGATTTGTATATCTATCTTCATACTGTAGAGGAATTATTTGTGTTAGTTCAAAATGTATATTAATTGAAAGAATTATAATTTCGAAACTTGCTAGGCGTATGACAACTTACTTTAGTGTTTCTATTAGATAATAGCTCCCTCTCTTACATAAACCTTGTAGGTTATTTACTTAAGTGACATTCCTGAATACTGAAATATAGTCAGTTCTATATGTGTTGTTTACTATAAGATAAATTACTTTTACTAATTTTTTTCCCTAACAATAAGAACCAGGAGTTCAGAATAGCTTTTGTTGGTTACGTGTATCTTATTGAACGTGTTTTTTATTGAAACAGTAATATTATTTTAAATAGGTTCAGGGGAACTTGGACTAAGTATTATTAATAACAGATGAAATTCAACATAATGGAACTATTCTTTATATATATATGACATATTTAACAATCATTACGAGGACAAATATTCCTCTACTACCACAAACTATAGCTTAATATATTGAAGACAAAATCATGAATTCAAATTGAAAGAAACATTACAGAACGATAGATAAAATGAAAAATAACTTTGATGGAATGTTTGTACAATCCTTACGTGTCTAGATAAAGTTCAAGAAATCTCAAATAAAATTTCAGATATTTTTCACGCCCAACTTTTTTGAATATAGAGAAATAATTTTGATACGATATCCATTTGTAAGATTCACCTTAAGATGTTTTTTTAATTAGGAATCATTGCTGTATTATTCAATAAATTAAAGTTGAAATTAAAGTTCATGTGAAATTCTAGACAATCATTCATAAGCACATTTCGCTGTAAGTAGTAGTAAATAAAATTTAACATTTTCGAAGAATGTCTCAAGAGAATGTGTATATATAGTCGAATTGGATTTGAAAAATGATAGAAATCACGAAACACGGAAGATGAGCGACTCATGTGTAAATAATTCAGAATACCCATTTGTTGTACGGGGGGAGAAAATTAAATTTCTGTATCAAACATTCAGAAGTATTCCTTCATTCACCTCATCCTTCCTCAGCTCGCAAATTAAATGAATAATCCAGATGGTAGTACTGCGCAAAGCTCGACCCTTACAACAACCACCAAATTAATTAGTCAGCCTTAAAACCCATCTTGAAAGTTATCTTGTATAGACACATTTTCAGAGTTTTATGTTGAAACTGTTTATAAATTCATGAGTGGTAATTAGTTGAGGTATAATTAACGAAATGAAAATAGGAATATTCTCGAAACCCTCACAAAATGATTCATTTTAAATTAACACTATTTCTAGGAAACACCCTTGGACAAACTGTATAAAGGCTTAGACAATTGTTTCCTTCTTAATCTTGAAGCTCTTCAGCAAACTGTATTACTCAGAAATATAAATAGTTTTAATACGAAACTCACTCAAGAAGTTCTCGAACGGAAAGAAAATAAGCAAGAAAGCACTACGGATGAAGAAAAATCTCTTCTCCAAACAAGCCATCCGATAATTCCTATCTTCAGGAAATTGGAAATTTTGAAATTTCGAATAGTGTTGGCCTTTATTTGATGGAAATCCATTGTACCCTCAAATAAACTAATTATTCTTGAGAAATATATATATATATATATATATATATATATATATATATATATATATATATATATATATATATATATACTACTCTGTCAAGAAAGTACCGGGAATTTTCAATTAAAACAACATTTTTACATTTAATCGTCAAAATTTATTGGGTCGCCTTCAAAATAGGCTCCATTTGCTCCAATACATCTATGCCAACGGCACTTCCAATTATCGAAACATTTTTTATAGGCGCTTTCCGGGATGGACTTTAGCTCTCGCGCCGAATTTTGTTTTATGGCTTCAATCGACTCGAAACGGGTGCCACGAAGGGGCAATTTTAGTTTTGGGAAGAGGAAAAAGTCGCAGGGAGCCAAATCCGGCGAATACGGTGGTTGCTGAAGCACGTTTGTTGAGTTTTTGGCGAGAAAGTCAGTCACAATCGTAGCTCGGTAAGAAGGCGCGTTATCGTCATGCAAAATCCATGAGTTGTTCGCCCACAAATTTGGCCGCTTCTTACGGATACGCTCACGCAAACGTTTCATAACGCCTAGGTAATACTCCTTGTTTACCGTCTGACCCTCTGGAACGAATTCGTAGTGCACCACGCCACGGATATCGAAGAAAACAATGAGCATCACCTTCATTTTCTAGCGGCTTTGGCGTGGTTTTTTCGGTTTCGGCTCATTTTTTGCCACCCATTCCGATGATTGCTGGCTTGTTTGCATATCGTACTCGTAGACCCAGGTCTCATCACCAGTTATAATGCGTTCCATGAATGTAGAATCGGAATTACAGCGATCCAGCATGTCTGAAGCAACCTGTTCGCGATGACGTTTTTGAAGAAAATTCAGGTCTTTCGGTACGAGTCGTGCGGCCACCTTTCTCATGCCCAAAATATCAATCAAAATCGTACGTGCGGACTCGTGGGATATCTTAAGATCATGTGCTATCTCTCTCAAGCTGGTACGACGGTTTTCCAGCACCCTTTCCTTAATTTTATCGACGTTATCTTCGATCGAAGCCGTCGATGGACGTCCACTTCACGACCGTCCTTGAAGGCTCTGTACCACTGATATGCACGAGTTTTCGATAGAGCATTATCACCAAAGGCCTTTTGCAACATTTTCAATGCATCGGCACACGAAAATTCATTTGCAACACAAAACTTCAAACAAATTCTTTGCTCAACGTAATCACCCATAGTAAAAATCGGCACGCACTCTGACATCGACTGACTTAATCAGCTGTTGCAAACACACTAGTTGACAGATCCCGCTCAAGCTTGGCATAGTAATTAAGGACAGTGGTACCAACCTAGGAAAAAAATTTTTTACCTGCCTCATTGCCCCGCCAGATTTAAATCGATAATTCCCGGTACTTTCTTGACAGAATGTATATATATATATATATATATATATATATATATATATATATATATATATATATATATTTATATATATATATTTATATATATATATATATATATACATAAAAGAATGTCATCAATTCTTATTTTTATAATCGAAGAAATAGACGATTTGATGTCATGATTCTGAAAGAATTTATTTTCTTTAGTTTAAAATATAACATAATAACATACACAAAAAAATAATAACATACAAAGAAAAACAAAGAAATAAAAAAGAAGAAATAAAAAGAAATAGCTTACTAACCTGAATTAATTCAAAAACAATGCTATTTCTTCGGGTTTCTCAATTCACACTTCTAACAGCTGATTTAATATAACATGATGTAGTTTTAGGTTAGAATCTTAGACATAGAACATAGATCATATAACATAGAAGTTACAATGTTGTTTTCCCTAACAATAACAGTTTTATTTTTACATCTCCCCACACAAAGTATGCACCCCTCATTACATGTTTGCGTTTTCACATGGGAGCAACTTAGTTACATGAAAATAATTATTGTCCTTTCTTTTATTTCCAATGTGTATCTCATATATAGTGTTAGACTTTTTTCACTATTAGAAAAGGTCCTATTCTTATTTCATCAAGTTTTTTCTATTCAATTTTGATTTATTTTGAATGTAAACATAGTCTCCAATTTTAAAATCATAATGTTTCCTATTCTTGTCGATCAGTTTTTTATTGTATTCATGATAGCGTAAAGAGTTCTTATATGCTATTTCCTTATGTTTTGTAAATTTCTCCATTCAATAAGTTCTTCTGGAGCAATGGGATCAGTTTTGCCACAATGTAAATATTCTGGGCTATATCCAGTTGTAGAATGGTCTGTTCTTTTGTATTTTTCAATACATTTATCGGCTATTTTCGTCCATGCCCTAGTTTTCTTTTCGTCTTGTTTGCACTTTATTCTGTTCACTAATGTCTGATTTAGTCGTTCATTCATTATTCATTCACCATTAGAAAAAAGACAATCTGCTTCTACATTTCCTTTTCTGGTTCATATCTAATCTAAAAATCGAATTGTGATAGAAAATTCATCATGTCACCCAGTTCTTCATCTGGTGTTGTACGAAATTCTTTCCCTTCTAATGACTTCTGGTCAGTAACAACAATAAATTTATGTCCTATTAGCCAATATTTCCAAAATTTAATTGCCTCTTTAATTCAGATATTCTAGGAATATTGCTTTATTGTTTTTTGATATTTATTTAGTTTTTTAGAAAAATACGTTACGGGTTTCATTTCACCATTAATCTGTGTTTGTTTAAGAACAGCTCCAACTCCTTGAATACTGGCATCAGTATATATAGTAGTATAGGCACTTGGGTCGAAAATTGCAATATTTGGCTCAGAACAAAGGATGTCCTTAACCCAATTGAAAGCTTTCTGACAAGCCAATGACCAATTGAATTGTACATCTTTTCTCAGTAAATTATGTAACGGTTCTAATAATCTAGCTGAGTCTTTTATATATTGGTGATAAAAATTAAATCTACCCAAAATTGCCTTATCTTCTTCCGAGTATCTGGTGGAGAAAAATTCCTAATGGCAATTAAATTGTCATTTATGGGTCGTACTGTACTGTTTCATAAAATATGTCCTAAATATTTGACTTCTTCTTCTGCAAATGTACACTTGATAAATTTAAGTCTGAATCCTTCAATACATATTGTCAGGAGACTCGCCAAATGTACTATATGTTGGTCAAATGTTGAGGAAAATATTAGAATATCATCTATATAATTGAGGCAGAATAAATTCAGGTTATATTTTCTGATAATATTATTCAATATACGTTGAAATATGGCAGGGGATGTTTTAAGTCCAAAAGGTAAACATTTCCATTGTCAGTGACCATTCTGTATCACAAAAGAAGTCTTTTATCTATCTTTGATACGAATAGGAATCAACCGGAAGGCAGAATTTACATCTAATGTAGTGAAGAATTTTGCAATTCGGGTCTTGGATAAGATTTCATCAATTAATGGGAAAGGCTGTGGTTCGGGAAAAATTAATTTAATGAGTTCATGAAAGTCGACACACAATCTGGTTTTAGACCTTTCATTATATCTCTTATATGCTAAAGTGACTGGTGATGCAAAAGGTGAGGAGGACTCCTCAATCAGATTCTTTTTCAACAATCTTCCTATTTGGAATTCTATCTCTTTTTGATCCTCCATTGAGCATCTGTATGGTTTTTTTGCTATAAATTTTTGTTCTAAAAGTTTTATATGTGCCTCGTTATTTTGCACCTGACCAATATCAAACTTGTGTTTTGCAAAAATATGGTCATATTTATTTATTAAAACTTCAATTTGATTTCTCTGATTCGTTTCCAAATATGGTCTGATTTTGCTTCGAAAAGTTCTGTTGGTATCCCTCCATTGAAATTGATGGTGTAATCATTGTTATCATTATTATTATTATTATGGACACAATCGATCTTTCTCTCTTCATTCATATCTAATCTTTGATAAATATTCAAATCAAAATATTGTTTTAATTGAAAATTGGAAATAGAATCTAGTTCGAGAAGAATATCATACTCGTAAATTTTCTCATTAACTACAAAAAGTACAACTTCTTTTTTTATATTATTGATTCTCATTTTTGTAATTATTTGTCCTGAAAATTTGGCCCTGCCACTGACTGTTTTGAATGCGCTTCTATTATCTTGAATGTGTAGACATAACTTTTCTGCTACTTTGGAATTCAGAAGGCTAACATTTGTCCTGAACCATAAATTCCACATAATTTATTATTATTCATAAACACCTTCAATTTTATCAATGGCAGCAGTCTTGGTTTTTTTGGTTGGAAATAGCCTCATTTAATTCATCTTGTACCCCAACATTGGTTACCGTTCTTATGTTACTGGGTACGTTCTTTTGTTCAAAATTATTGGATTTATTCCTTAGCCAACATAAAGTCTCCGGATGAAATCTACCTGAGAAACCATTCTTCTCACAAAGTGAGCATGGCTCCCTCTTAACTGGTTTTTTATTTGTTTATGAATAGGAAGGAATTCGTTCGGCAGATTTATTCATTCTATGATTTTCTTTATTTCGATCATTGTCATATTTTGTAAACTTTCTAGCTTTCGCAACTCACCCAATAATTTCTCGAAAGTTGTTACATTTGATCGATCAATTCTATCTTGTAAAATATTTGGCAAACTTCTCAATTAAAACAATTAATACGTCAGTTGGAAAATTATTTCGGAGATTTAACAACAAATTTTCTTTCCTTACAACGTAGTCAAATAAACTTCCTTCCTTGTACCTAAATGAATACGCCTCTTTCTATTTATGCCAACTCGTTTCACAAAGACTCTCTAAGCAGTTATCTTCCCATATTTGAAAACGTTTATCTAAACCTAATGTAATTAATTTTGAATAAAACCATTCTTTCGCTGTTCCATCCGAAATAAAAAAAATAGCTTACTGATCTGGAAGAAATCAAAAACAATGCTATTTCTTCGGGTTTCTCGATCCACACTTCTAGCAGCTGATTAAATATAACATGAGGTAGTTTTACCTAAAACTATGTCTAAGATTCTAACCTTAGAATCTTAGACATAGAACATAGAACATAGAAGTAACAATGTTGTTTTCCCTTACAATAACAGTTTTTATATATGTTTCTATTATATATATATATATATATATATATATATATATATATATATATATTAAGGTGGGCCAAAAATAATTTTTAATTTTTTTTTTCTTAGCTACCATGAAAATCTCATCCGACATGAAAAAAAACAAGTTCTGGTAAGACCTGAGCTCTTAATATTAATATTAAGAGGTGCCTCATCGATATTTTCGATTTCCCATTTAAATAACACAGGAAATTTTGATTTTTTTGTTTGGATTTTTAATGTACACAAACAAATAATTGTTAAGCGAGAATCAACACTTATTTTTATAGGAAATTTACCAATCTACAAAAAAGGTCTGAAATATTTTTTGGCTGAGTCAACTCATTCAAAGTTATTCGTAGTTAAAGTCCAACAGGATGAAAGCTATCAAGAGAATCAGGAATTTTTTAAGCGTCTCAGCGTGGTCAATGATGTAGCAGAAAGAGGTGTTGCTTTAATAGAGGAGTACAACAAATGTCTTACTAAAAATGAAGAACAATTGCAATATTTATTGCAAGTTGTTAAAAATCACCGACAAAAATTTCCCGATTGTAACAAAAAGACTTTAGTTTAATTTTGAAATAATCAATATGTAAGGGATATAAAATAAAAAGTTGTATTGCAATTGAAAAATTACTGAAAAATGGCTCTTATTAATTTACATTTCCCGAGAGTCAAGAGCAAATAGGACACATTATTTTTTCAGGCAACGATTAATGTTTCTAAGTCATCACTCACACAGAGTAGAGTTCAAAGTTTTTGTTTAAATTAAGTATTTAAAAAATTGATTTTATTAAACGATGATCGATATTTTGTGAGAATACTATGGTTACGTCGCTAAACAATCGATGAGTTTTACGAAACAAATGATTTGTTATATTTATTAGCCATTAATTTGTAATATAAGATGAAAAATTGTGGAAATCATTTTTTATAATTTTCTGTTGAACTTTAACTACGAATAACTTTGAATGAGTTGACTCAGCCAAAAAATGTTTCAGACCTTTTTTGTAGATCGGTAAATTTCCTATAAAAATAAGTGTTGATTCTCGCTTAACAATTATTTGTTTGTGTACATTAAAAATCCAAACAAAAAAATCAAAATTTCCTGTGTTATTTAAATGGGAAATCGAAAATATCGATGAGGCACCTCTTAATACTAATATTAAGAGCTCAGGTCTTACCAGAACTTGTTTTTTTTCATGTCGGATGAGATTTTCATGGTAGCTAAGGAAAAAAAATTAAAAATTATTTTTGGCCCACCTTAATATATATATCTTTATATTCTAACTAATTGTGGGACGGAACAAATAAGATCTGATAAATCTATATGGGTATTCACATTTTTTGTCATTGGGTATTTTGAAATTATTTATTTTGGAAGCAGTTAATTCTAATGCCTCAGTGCTGTTATTCTATTTTAGTGTAGAATGCTCAGAGTCCAGGTTTCACTAATCAGAGCCAAATTATGTTAAGCACCAATACTATCACTCGAACCCTATCGGTGTGCAGACTTTCGTCCGGCACTCGTTTAATCCTCCATATAAATTGCTTCCCCCTGAAATTGATGACATAATATCAACACTTATATAAACCATTTCGTGACTGGAATATTCGGAATTTAACGGTGGGAGCTAATAGGGTATTCGGAAACACAGCTTCTAGATGATATTAATGCTTCAATCCCTCGTTGAAACATTAATTTCTCTCGTGTTTTGTCCAATTTGTTCGAGATTTTCCCATTAAGCTCCATTTTACCGGTCGATATTATAAAGGTGAATAACCAGATGCTTCATTATAGAATTCCCAAACGAATAGGATGTTTGTGGAGTAGCGACAAAGATAAAGGATTTAGAAGAAAGAAAAATCCGTATAACAGAGTAAGTGATACATCATTTAAAATGTATCAAAATTCTCTACACGAAACTATTAGAAATTTGCTCAATTTTTCTTCTCTAGCAGAAAAATATGGAGCTCTTAATAATAAAATGAGATAATAGATTTTTCAATTTGATTTTTTTTTGTTTTTGCCAGAAATGGAATAACGCTGGCCTTATATCGATACTCGCTTTTTTCCAGTTTCCGAACATCGTGTCTATGTTCTTTGTGTGAATCAAAATGAATATAATGAGATCAAAGTGCAAATTCTGCTGCTTCAACTTTCGGCTCTCGTAATGTTATAACGATATCCAAGAAGCAATAATAAAGTTGTAAATTATAGTCTTCAAACAGATCGTATGAGTGTAGTCAATTCCGAAACACATCTTCAATATTAGGTTCGTTCTCACAGCAAATCTATATTTCTCTCTATTCCTTCTCTATTTGTGAGTGTTTCCAAACTAGTCGTCTAAAATATGTCAATTCCTTTTTTTAGAATGATAGAAATTTAAATTTAAATAAAACACATTCAAATTAAAATTGAAGCCAAATTTTTTTTCGCTTGAAAGATAATTTTATGACATTTATGTTTTCAAAATAATTTCCGACATATGTCCACCACGACTAGCTCTGAGGAACTGCATTCGACCAAACCAATTTTGGACCACTATTTCGAGTAATTCAGGCCTTATTTCAACAATAACACGAGTTATGTTGGCTTCCAAAGCGTCTATTTTTTCTGGTTTTTCAGCATAAACCAATGACTTGACATAACCCCAAAGAAAATAATCCAGTGGAGTTATGTCGCATGATCTTGGAGGCCTATTAATTGGACCATTTCTCGAAATCATGTTATCGCCAAATCTTTCTTTCAATAAATCCATTGTTACGGTAGCAGCATGAGGTGTAGCACCATGTTGTAGGAACCAAAACACTTCTGGGTCAATATCATTCAAATTTTGAAACAAATAATCATTGATCATCGATCTGTAACGAGCACCATTCACTTTGCCTAAACGTCTGTAATTATCATTCATTCATAAGCAATCTGAATATGACCAATTATATTAGCTAATTTACACCTGAAAACATTTAATTTGTATTATTTTTCCAAATTTGTCATACAAAAGTACGATATAAATTTATTTCATGTGCAGTACGACTCAAAAATATAATAAAATAGGTCAATACACTTATTTCATTGTCCTCTTTATCAACTACACTTTTTTTGTATTGCCGACCAATTCAAAAAATTTGAAACGTATCTTCTGTGTCATTGGTGGTAGATTTCTCATTGAAAGCCCGACAAGTTCTAGTGATATTTCTGTTGCATTCTCCGTGATTTTGAAATAAAACAAGAAGAAGAGAACTCATTTCATGAAATGGAATTGTGATAATAAGACCTGTCAGTTATTAGATAATTTATTTTCTATAATCACAGAATATTATTCTGTTGTTTAGTTTGATAACAGATTGAAGGAAATTGTCTCTACGTATAACAAATATCAACGAAATCTCAAATAACTCTCTAATTATTGAATTTAGAGGCATAATCATGTTTGAATACTTTCATTATTTTTCATTGTAGAATCCAATGCAATCATAAAAAAGGGTTTTGATTTGAAAAACGAAAGTTATGGTCGAAGTTTGCTCGCAATTCTCGACATAATATTTGGAACAACCCAGTGATGAAATATCAAAAATTCAAAAGCCACACAGCATTCCCACATTCTTCTATTTTCAAAATCTGAAAACAGTATACATTCAGGATACTGAGAATTCGAATCATAAACATAATAGGGACTACCTATATTTCTCTTTTTTCTCAGTATTCTCTTAATATTTTAGGAACTATCAAGCCAATCGGAAAAATTCAAACAGAAGATCATTCAGAATTGAATACTTAATGATATTTGAGAAAAAAAAATTTTTTTGAGAATATTTATTAACATTTCCTGTATAACCGGAAGTGATTAGGTTTCAAAAATACTTCAATTGAATAGAGAATATCGTACAACTTCATAATCCCAATTTTCAGATTTCAAATAAGCCCACTTCTCCAGAAATTTCTACTAAGCCGTCAAATTTGAAACACCCTGTATATTGTGGATATTATTATTAATAATGTATAAGTGTCAATACCTGATGGGAGTAACATTTAAATTACTTTTAATTCAGAATTATATATTTTTTAACTTCTACAATATATATTGTAACTATATAGAAAAACTATCAAAATGATATCCTTATATATAATAAATATAAAATATTTTTCAATGTCTCGGAAAAAACTATTTTACATCCCGACAATGGAACGTATCAATACAAATGTATTAAAAAAAAATTAGTATTTTACCTTTGAGAAAGAGGTTGAGAAGATGTTATCAGAAAGGTGCTTTTATAGCAAAAATGAGTATATCGCAAATATAATAGGATGATTTTCGGTTCATACAAAGATATTTTTTGAGGACTTATTTGGTTTATTTTTCTTTTGGTTCTTATCTCTATAACTTATATCTGACTTGTTCTATACATGTAAAATGTCTTAAAGGATCCAATAAACTATATAAGTATGTATATCAACATACATATACAAGAAAATCCACTATTCCAAAATTATCTTAAATTCTCAAAATAAAGGATCAAATAAAAATAATTTAACGAGAATTCCAACATTTGATATCAAGACCTCTTCAGAAATCTATTGAATTCAGATTCAAATATATCACAAGATCAAAATTTAACCAACCAAATAAGATAACACTTGGAACGAATTCGCTCTAAAGTGACTAAAGTTTTTTTATGTTTTTCTGTGTTCCGAGTACAAATGATTATGGGTTAAACGTAACAACACATTGATCATTTCTGTTTTATTTTGGATACTTTAAAGCTCACTTCGAGGTTTTTCGTTCCAGGTTTTATCTTATGTGGTGAGTTAAATTTTTATCTTGTGATATATTTGAATCTGAATTCAATACATTTCTGAAGAGGTCTAGAGACCAAAATAGCTATCAAATGTTGAAATCAATTTTATTTGATCCTTTAATTTGAGAATTTTAGATTATTTTGGTATAGTATAATTTCTTGTGTTTGTATGTTTATATACATACAAATATAGTTTTTCTTAATACATTTGTATCAATATGTTTCATGTCGGGATGTAAACAGTTTTTTCCGAGACATTGAAAAATATTTCATATTGATTATATATATATATATATATATTTATATATATATATATATATATATATATATATATATATATATAAGGATATGCTTTTGTATATTATTGTATATAGTTTCAATATATTTGGTAGAAGTTAGAAATTTAGATTCATTTAAATTTTACTCCTATGAATTATTGACCCACATTCAAATTGATTTTTAAATCGACATGTCTTACAAACACTGTCTCTATTCAGGTATATGTCATATAGAATTATCAAACATCACTCATCCTAATATATCCACCTGAATAGAAACATAGTGTTTCAGAGACATTTTTCATTGATCAAAAAAACAAATTAAATTAAATTATGTAGAGGTTTTACAGAATTTTTTCACTTAATATTTAAAATATTAAGAACATCCTTTTTCAAGTAATATATATTTTCATTGTGTATTTGACAATTATAATTAATATTTTACACATGAGCACAACACGTTTCTGATATACTACTCTGTCAAGAAAGTACCGGGAATTTTCAATTAAAACAACATTTTTACATTTAATCGTAAAAATTTATTGGGTCGCCTTCAAAATAGGCTCCATTTGCTCCAATACATCTATGCCAACGGCACTTCCAATTATCGAAACATTTTTTATAGGCGCTTTCCGGGATGGACTTTAGCTCTCGCGCCGAATTTTGTTTTATGGCTTCAATCGACTCAAAACGGGTGCCACGAAGGGGCAATTTTAGTTTTGGGAAGAAGAAAAAGTCGCAGGGAGCCAAATCCGGCGAATACGGTGGTTGCTGAAGCACGTTTGTTGAGTTTTTGGTGAGAAAGTCAGTCACAATCGTAGCTCGGTGAGAAGGCGTGTTATCGTCATGCAAAATCCATGAGTTGTTCGCCCACAAATTTGGCCGCTTCTTACGGATACGCTCACGCAAACGTTTCATAACGCCTAGGTAAAACTCCTTGTTTACCGTCTGACCCTCTGGAACGAATTCGTAGTGCACCACGCCACGGATATCGAAGAAAACAATGAGCATCACCTTCATTTTCGAGCGGCTTTGGCGTGGTTTTTTCGGTTTCGGCTCATTTTTTGCCACCCATTCCGATGATTGCTGGCTTGTTTGCATATCGTACTCGTAGACCCAGTTCTCATTACCAGTTATAATGCGTTCCATGAATGTAGAATCGGAATTACAGCGATCCAGCATGTCTGAAGCAACCTGTTCGCGATGACGTTTTTGAAGAAAATTCAGGTCTTTCGGTACCAGTCGTGCGGCCACCTTTCTCATGCCCAAAATATCAATCAAAATCGTACGTGCGGACTCGTGGGATATCTTAAGATCATGTGCTATCTCTCTCAAGCTGGTACGACGGTTTTCCAGCACCCTTTCCTTAATTTTATCGAAGTTATCTTCGATCGAAGCCGTCGATGGGCGACCACTTCACGACCGTCCTTGAAGGCTCTGTACCACTGATATGCACGAGTTTTCGATAGAGCATTATCACCAAAGGCCTTTTGCAACATTTTCAATGCATCGGCACACGAAAATTCATTTGCAACACAAAACTTTAAACAAATTCTTTGCTCAACGTAATCACCCATAGTAAAAATCGGCACGCACTCTGACATCGACTGACTTAATCAGCTGTTGCAAACACACTAGTTGACAGATCCCGCTCAAGCTTGGCATAGTAATTAAGGACAGTGGTACCAACCTAGGAAAAAAATTTTTCACCTGCGTCGTTGCCCCGCCAGATTTAAATCGATAATTCCCGGTACTTTCTTGACAGAATGTATTAAATGTGTGGACTGTGTTCATGATAAAATAATAAGAAACGGTTTTTTAATTGATAGAAAGATTAGTACAAAATTTGAATATCAAAACAGATTCGATCTGTTAGTCTTCTAGTATTTCAATTTCAAAAAATGTATTCAAGAAACTTTAATAATTGAATTAATGTCTTCATAAGCACTGCTCATATTTAATAGACGTATAAAATCCAAATTCACTAAACAATTTCAAATGGAATTAGGAAAAACCCAACGAATATAAATTGTCAATTGAAATCAATAAATAAATATTTTTGTTTCGTTCCAGGCATGCGTACTGAACTCATCAGACAAGCGTACGAGCCCTGCTTGTAACAAAATTTATTGTTTTCTGATCTTGTATTTATGAAAACTAAATCTTTCTCAAAAATATACATCATAATTTTAAGAACTTCTCAAAAAACAATTTATTTGAAATATTTAATATATTTAAATAAATTACTTCAAAAACTCTCAAAACATGCAGCACATCCTCAAAAAATAATTCGAATTCAGAATGCTATTTGTGAGAACTCCCGTTAACACTTTTTGCCCAAATAACCTATTGAATCCACGATCCAGTTATAAAGTGAAATTAAATATAAAGAAGTATTTTTCTAACACAAAAACTTCAAGCATTCATCCTACTTGCTATCGACACTGACTTGACTTCAAAATGAGGGTATAATTCACCGATATAAAATACAGAAATCCGGAAATGCGAATTTGTTCGATCAATATTGTTCTTTTATACCATATGGATGAGGCAATAAATATCGATCATGTAATAACACCAAATCCAGACAACAGACGGAAAAGAAACGTAGACACCTCATATTTCATGAAAATGTTTCGTATGCACCCTAACAGTCATACCATAAATAAGACATTTTGAAATATCCTCTAAAAACATGGCTGGAGGAATGGAATCGCGGGATTAGTTGGATAAACAGGAATAAACCTGTAGCACGCAGACGCTAAGCTAAATTTATGTACTGGCAATGCAGCTTCCGTGTTTTTATAGTCTACGGACAACTAGAGGACAGAAACTGAACGCTGAATATACAGTTTTTTGAAAGGTGAGAATTTTCAACAGGATTTTCTATTGAAAAAGAAAGACTTCATAAGGAAATGTATCTTTTAATTTCATTGTGTTGGTCAAAAACTCTGATGAATTTGATTAAATAATCATAGTTTATATAAGAATTCAGATTTCATGCAATTCCATATGTTATTAGGTTTCCCTCTCCATATTTCTTTATGCTGTAAGCAGTCTTCATGCATACACTTGGTACATAATAAAATAGAAAAAAGCTTTTTACTTGATAGGAGGAATATAACAAAATTTGAATATCAAAACAGAATTAATGTGTCAGTCTTCTACAATTTTAATTTTAAAAAAATTTCATTCAAAAACTTTTAGAATTAAATTAATGTCTTAGCACCGCTTATATTTAATGACGTATAAATTCAAAACTCAATATACAATATCAAATGGAATTAATAAACCAACAAATATAAATTGTCCATTAAAATTAATAAATAAATATTTGAAGGAGACAAAATTTTGTTTGTGATCTTACCCTTATGAAAACCAATTCCTTTTTAAAAACATAAAACACAATTTAAGGATATCAAAACAGATTTAATCTGTTATATATTGTATGATGAATTTTGATTTTATACGTCTATTAAATATGAGCAGTGCTTATAAAGACACTAATTTAATTCTTAAAGTTTATTCAAAAAAATTTTTTGAAATAAAAATTGTAGATGGCTAACAGATTAAATCTTCTATCAAGTAAAAAACCGTTCCTTCTTATTTTATTTTATATATAATATATAATTATATTAGGTTTTTTAAATAAAGAAATTCATTATACAGTGTTGAATGGTTTAAACTAATACCAAGTGCCTTATAAGCTTTGTATGATTTTTTGTGAACATGGAACATAGAGTACCTTGGATATGAATGTACCTATGTGCATGTTTTTAAGATCATATATTTCTGAAGATTGCACTCGGTAAGCCTATACATTGTTTAATTGATTTTATTATTTTTTATATGTAAAGTTGAACTGATCTTGTCGTAATTTTAATTATTTCTTGAGGATGTGCTACATGTTTTGAGATTTTTTGAAGTAATTTATTTAAATATATTGAATATTTCAAAGAAATTAGTTTTTGAGAAGTTTTTGAAATAATGTTTTATATTTTTGAGAAAGAGTTATTTTTCATTAATATAGGATCAGAAAACAATACATTTTGTAACAAACAGGGCTTCGTACGTTTGTCTGAAGAGTTCAGTACGCATGCCTGGAACGAAACAAAAAATGTTTGCTTATTTATATTGTAATTTCAATTGACAATTCATATTCGTTGGTTTTTCTTAATTCCATTTGATATTGTATAATGAATTTTGATTTTATACGTCTATTAAATATGAGCAGTGCTTATAAAGACATTAATTTAATTCTTAAAGTTTCTTCAAAAAAATTTTTTGAAATTAAAATTGTAGAAGGCTAACAGATTAAATCTGTTTTGATATTCAAATTTTGTAATAATCCTTCTATCAAGTAAAAAACTGTTCCTACTTATTTTACAATTTAAGGACTTCTCAAAAAATATAATTTATCTGAAATATTCATTATATTTAAATATTCAAATAAGTTTATTCAAAAATCTCTCAAAACATGCACTATATCTTCAAAAAATAATTAGACTTCCGATAATCTCCTCATCGGCCCTAAATCATATTTAAAAAATTAAAATCAACTAACAATCAGTATATCTCCGAATGGTAACCGAATCATTGCTTAAACAGACTACCTTTGAAAATCAAGATAATCTTTGTTTGTCACAATAATCACAGAAAACTGTAAGGTATTATAAGGTTTTCTTTAAAAAAAAACTTGGTATGTAAGAGGTATATGTTATTAAGTATATTACAGATAATAGCTGGAATCAATTCTCCAGAACCTTTACAGATTTAAATCTAAATAAATCTCATGAAAACATTCAGAATTAAATTAATATATGCATATGAAACACTAGAAAGTAGAGATTCATTTTCGGATTTAGTAAATAAATTAAATTGCGAGTCGGTACTAGAAGTAATATGTTGCTGTAAGCGCCCGATACACATTCTTTGTAGAATGTCCATTTTTGTAATAAAGTTGAACAATTTGTAAACGCTGTGCTAAGTCTTTCCATTATGAATTGTCAAACACTACTGAGCAGAAATGGCAGTTCAGTTAACACGAGGCAATCTGCAATTAAATCCCCACCACAAAAAGTACCTCTAAATGAATCACCCTTTACTTGATGCTGAATCAATCGAGCATTCAACCGGAGTATTAGAAAAATTAATTAACAAATCTAGAAAAGCTATTTTCTAGAACAGAAAGAAAAATTTGAATGATTATGAACTGGTCGTCAAAAGTGTAGGATATTGAATTTGTTTTTGTGTTCTCTTCAGAAAAACCCAGTTTCCTTTTGAAATATCGGGTGTTTTTTTTAGAGTGATAGAATTTTAAATTGAAATAAAACAAATTTTAATTAAGATTGAAGCCAATTTTTTTTATTTGAAAGATAATTTTATGACTTTTATGTTTTAAGAATAATTTCCGGCATATGTCCACCACGATTAGCTCTGAGGAAACGCATTCGACCAAACCAATTTTGGACCACTTTTTCGAGTGATTCAAGCCTTATTTCATCAATAACACGAGCTATGTTGGCTTCCAAAGCGTCCATTGTTTCTGGTTTATCAGCATAAACCAATGATTTGACATAACCCCAAAGAAAATTATCCAGTGGAGTTATGTCGCACGATCTTGAAGGCCAATTAATTGGACTCGAAATAATGTTATCGTCAAATCTTTTTTTCAATAAATCCATTGTTTCGGTAGCACCATGAGGTGTAGCACCATCTTGTTGGAACCAAAAAAATTCTGGGTAGATACCACTCAAATTTTGAAACAAATAATCATTGATCATCGATATGTAACGAGCACCATTCACTGTAACATTAGCCCCAGCATTGTTTTTGAAAAAATATGGACCGATGATGCCTCCAGCGTGTAAGCCACATACAGTGCATTTTTCAGGATGCAATGGAACCTGCAGAACTTCTTGGGGATTGTTTTCACTCCATATACGCCAATTTTGCTTCATCACTTAACACAATCATACCATAAAGAAGTGGATGAAGTTCAAGCTGTTCTAGGGCCCAATCAGCAAACAAACGACGCTTATTATGGTCAAGTGGCTTTAGTTCTTGAACCAGTTGGATCTTGTATGGGTGTAGACCAAGATCTTTACGCAAAATTTGCCATGTGGTGAATGCACAGAGTCCAGCTTGTTGTGAACGTCGACGAATCTGGATCATCATTAATACTATGACTTACAGCAGCGATATTTTCTTCTGTACGTACAGTTCTTTGACTTGTTGTTGTTGTTGCATCGAGCAGAGAAAATATTGTCCGAAATCTATCGATAGTTCGACGAATAAGCTGCTCTGATGGACGATTATGTAAACCATAAATTTCACAAAGTGCTCTATAAGTTTGGCGAACAGAACACTGAATTTGAAAATGAATTTCATCAATTTGTAAACGTTGTTTCGGCGTGAGTCTTTCCATGATAATTTGTCAATGCTTACTGAACAGAAATGTCAAAACAACAGGGCTTCCTCCTTCTGTCAAATCACAGTTAACCCTATCGAAAGTTCTATCGCTATAAAAAAACACCCGATATATATATATATATATATATATATATATATATATATATATATATAAATATAAATATATATATATATATATATATATATTCCTAGATATTGAAAAATAATATATCGTGATATTATTTCAATATTCAGTAAAAAATTCTATCATATATTGTGGAAGTCGAATTATTCTGTTTTTTCGATTACTTCTATCTAGTACCGACTCGCAATTCAATTCATTTACTAAATCCGAAAATGAATCTCTACTTTCTAGTGGTTTCATCAGTTTGAAACGTAAAAACCTTCGAAATGCTTGTTTTTCTGAAATTCTCGGTAAATGTTTGAACTCACTCTTAAATTTCAGCGTGATCCCCTTTAAATTAACAGAAATTCTTCTTCTATTCGTAGCGAAACAGATGGAGCAACTGGGAAAATACGTTCAACGTTAATCGGACAGGAAAAACTACAAGTTTTCATTTGTCAAGTTGCAACAACATAGCGTGTACGAAGAACGGGATCAACGTCGGAATTGACTGCGTTAGCAAGGTACAAAATTTAATATAACCTCAATTAGAGCTAACATGCTGAAAGTGTACTCTGCCAAGTTCCAACTTGGATTAGTAAATGGAAACCGACAGGGGGAGACTGAGAACACTTAATCTTCACTTCGCAAAACCTACAGGCTCTGTTTTTTGGAAATTCGTGTTCTTCGACCGCACAATTAGTCTTCTTTTATATTTGATGTGGACAAAAAAGACTCTTCCTATCGTATCATCACAAGCAGAGAAAACAAAAGTGAATTTCTCACTGATAAATCTCATTTCTTCATCCAGATGTCATCATTATATGATCCGTATTTTAAACATTGATTTAAAAATATACAGCTTGCTCCACATGAAGCAGTTCATTCAGATCTTTCCATAAGTATGAAGTTTTCGGAAAAACGTCGATATGGGTCAATTTTTTTAGGTTGGGGACATAGTTCGATTGTAAATTCATGGGTGTACTATCATCTCTCTGAACGAGCTGGTAGCCCCAATTAGAATCTTGAATGACAAGTATTCGGGTATTGGAATTGTTTATTATTTGTTTCTAGGCGTTAGTTGGAGTTTTATGCAATGCTTTTACCAGCATTTTGTAGCACTTCAGGTGCTACGCAGCCAACATATACCTATGTAGGTGAATTAACAACTTCGAGGACTTCTTTTATCAGAAGTCCTTGTTCCACCGCACTAGGCAGTTGTGGATCACGCTTCCAGCTGATGTTTTCAGGTGTGATCGATGGATAAACAAAAACAACAAACCTATCAACTGCTAGAAGTGTTTTTCATAATCAAATTCTTGATAAGGTCCAACATTTTCTTGAGATTTTAAAGATTTTCTTTATTCTAATTCAATACTCATTAGGTACTGAAACAGTTCACCATCGTTTATTCCTTATTTTCCTCTCTTTTCGAACAATTTAAGTCAGCATAGTTAGCACTACTGCAGAAAGAGTAGAAATAGTCACTCTCTATTTGGGAAATAATGAAAATGCTATGGATATGGTCTATCCAAAATATACAAACCTGATATACCTCTTTGCCCTATTGTCAGTGCTTTCGGGTCGCCTATACATCGTCTTTCCAAATATTTAGCATTCACACCCCAACCTCTATCAGAAGAATTCTCATATCGAAGCAGAATTCAATGAGCTCAAATCTGCTCTAATTCAAAATGGATATAGAAGATATCAAATTCAGAAATTCTTCCGACGGAATCAGATACACCCTCAAGATTCTCAAAATTCCCCAGAGAATAACCCCTCACAAAGCCTCTCTTCCTTTCATCCGAGGTGTTACTGATAAAATAAGTCGTATCTTACGGAAACAAGATATAAAGACCATCTCCACGGCAAGCAACAAAATATCCACCTTTCTTCGATCTCCCAAAGATTCAATTCCAAACGAATCTCAAGGTATATATGATATACCATGCTCGGAATGTCCCAGGTCATACATAGTACAAACTAATAGACGAGTTACTAACAGAGTATATGAACAGCAACTTGCTGTCCGTAAAGCTGATCCATCCTCTGCCCTATTCACTCAGATACAGGTCACACAATTGACTTTGATAGTCGCAAAACTATTGCAACGGAAAAAATGCTAACAAGTCGCGTTATTCGTGAAACCCTTGCAATTGAGAAGAGATCAAAGTGCCGGTCGCTTGAACATAGAAGAAGAGTTTCCGAATTGTGCTTGCTTTATAGGTATAATCATGGTCGACGCTTCACGCAAGTGGAGGATATTATGCCAGGTGCTACTAGATTCGCACGCAGCACTAGAGCTGCGCAGCCAACATATACCTATGTAGGTGAATTAACAACTTCGAGGACTTCTTTTATCAGAAGTCCTTGTTCCACCGCACTAGGCAGTTGTGGATCACGCTTCCAGCTGATGTTTTCCTTCATTATATAATCTTCAACAGTTCAAGACGGGAGCAAACAGGAAACAACTGTCCGCTCGGGGCACCAACTTGGTGAAATAGGTTTCTCTTTCCTCGGGCGGTCAAACACAAAAATAAAAAAAGTTCCCTCTCGAACGCTTAGAATGCTGCACCCTGTATATTATATGTTCGTTTCTTCGTTCGGAAAATCAATAATTTTGGTATTGAAAGATCATTCGAGAAAAGAATTTCCTTCAAATGTTTCATTGAACCGAAAATTCAAACACCGGTGTTTCGTAAAAGAAACCAGCACAAACACTCACCTTCCCCTGTAAGTCCCAATTAAAACGAGATCCTCAATCAAAGTGATATTCCAACGTTTTTCACCATGTCTTAGCAGAGGGGACTTTCAACATGTGGGGTGAAGCACCCTAGTGGAAAAAGCCAATCGGGTTTATTGCAAACTGTACTTTTTACCTTTCATTTATGGGAATACCATTTATCTCATGCTCATCTATGGCAGTATAGCAGTAATAGGGTGAAATTTGTTAGGTTACCTCAGTCTTCCAAGAGTGAAAAAGGTTCCATTCGTTTGTTCAACAATTTTGTTGAGAGCAGGCAATTCGTTTCTTTCCGCCCCTCCGATAGAGTTTCATCAAACGGCAAAAAAAACATGCGAGTAACGCCCCATTTCATTAAGGTTCTTCTAACAGAAAAGAGGGATTTCGACAGGTTGACAAATTTCGAATGTTTATAGATGGTTTTATTGTCATAATACAAAAAGTTCCTCCCAGAGTGTACTGATAGAAAGAAAATTCGACACTAATAAAAAAACACCGCTACATATTTTTGGTAAAGCCTTATTATTCCACATTGAAATTTATTTCAAATCATGTAATGTTAAGAACTTAGTCGGATTAACCTAGATTGCAATGTTTAGTACCTTAAGTACCGAATGCAGTCAATTCTCCCGGAAAATTTCAAATCTGTGACTTCTCAAAGAAGCTACTACGTATGATGAATAAAACTCTGTACTCTATTATCCAAACGTCATCTTTTGCAATTCGATAGCATTTTTTTCTAAAGGAATGAAACATCTCATGAAAATAAAAATTGATATACTACTCTGTCAAGAAAGTACCGAGAATTTTCAATTAAAACAACATTTTTACATTTAATCGTCAAAATTTATTGGGTCGCCTTCAAAATAGGCTCCATTTGCTCCAATACATCTATGCCAACGGCACTTCCAATTATCGAAACATTTTTATAGGCCCTTTCCGGGATGGACTTTAGCTGTTTTATGGCTTCAATCGACTCAAAACGGGTGCCACGAAGGGGCAATTTTAGTTTTGGGAAGAAGAAAAAGTCGCAGGGAGCCAAATCCGGCGAATACGGTGGTTGCTGAAGCACGTTTGTTGAGTTTTTGGCGAGAAAGTCAGTCACAATCGTAGCTCGGTGAGAAGGCGCGTTATCGTCATGCAAAATCCATGAGTTGTTCGCCCACAAATTTGGCCGCTTCTTACGGATACGCTCACGCAAACGTTTCATAACGCCTAGGTAATACTCCTTGTTTACCGTCTGACCCTCTGGAACGAATTCGTAGTGCACCACGCCATGGATATCGAAGAAAACCAAGAGCATCACCTTCATTTTCGAGCGGCTTTGGGGTGGTTTTTTCGGTTTCGGCTCATTTTTTGCCACCCATTCCGATGATTGCTGGCTTGTTTGCATATCGTACTCGTAGACCCAGGTCTGTATGACTCCAAACCTATCCTGAAAATTTCAAGTGTCTAGGTCTTTTCGTTCTGAAATTAACATGTATTCTTCATTCGCCTCCACGGCAGGCCAATCTTTACGAATTTGGCATAAATTTTGTCATTATTGACCACCAGAATATTTAACTTTATTCGAATGTGAATAACTGCATTTTGCCGATTTCGCCCATTAACCAACTCAACCGGCATATTTTGGCCCCAAACATAATCGGAGAGGTTCAAGTCTCTAGCTCTATCCGTTCGAGAGTACGAGTGTTTTGACTTCGGATTCTTCATGAATGAATCCAACCTAGTCATTTGAGACAGTTACAGAAAGTTATTCGAAGGACAATGAAACTTATTTCCATGTAACAGTTCAGAACTAAAATCGACTGGAATTGGCATCGTCGATCGTGGGGACATAAGCAGCAAACACCCACATTTCGAAGATTGTTGGCTCATCATCAGTGCCAGCGCTAATACCCAACGAATACAACGTAGTTGCTCACCTATATTCGTCCCGCATTAGAACTGAATGAAGCCAACAAGCTTCGAAACATGCATGTCTGCAACTTATGTACCAGCGATGGATGATATTCATTCGAATCGATTTGATTTCTGAACTGTTATACATATGTGAGGTGCACTGTCTCGATTCGAAGAACTTTATGTTGCCACAACTCATACTACTCAGTCTTATTTATGAAAATAAATAATGTCACTTTTTGCCGAACCAAGTATTCAAAATTGAAATTTCGCCCAACTTCAATTGACTGTAT
This sequence comes from Megalocaria dilatata, assembly GCA_034642435.1. Lineage (NCBI taxonomy): Eukaryota > Metazoa > Arthropoda > Insecta > Coleoptera > Coccinellidae > Megalocaria > Megalocaria dilatata. The sequence goes on from CM067863.1 coordinate 15,110,541, forward strand.
TGAAAAACACTTGTACTACCTTAGTTTGGCAAGTTACTTCAAAAGTTAGCACATTTAATGAGGATTCATAAATGCTATACCACTAAATACATTATTTTTCAGCTTTGACAAAATGAGGTTTTTCTTAGGGAAACTCAGTTTCATTTTATGACAAGATTCAATAAATTCACAAAAGGTGTTCAAACTGCCCTCTTTCAACCGCAATACATGCACAACATCTCCTTAAAAAAACATCGGGATATCAGACGAGCGAATCTTCCGTTATTGAAGAATTGCATTGCTTCCCTTATTCTCTCCCGAAGCTCAGCTACACGTTCAATTCATTTTGAATAAATTTTTTCCTTCACTGCTCCCCAGTAAAAAAAATCAAAGCAAATCACAAGCAACACAAATCTAATAAACGAAGCCAAAAGTCGTAAGTACACAAATAACACGATGAAATATGGAAAGATGAGCAGTAGACCAAGGGGCGTAGCGTACTGATCTGTATTGCGTTTACGTGTGCCAATACCAAATAGTGGCGTCCCTATCTGTCTCACTCACACTTTATGGAAGAACTCCATCTCATTCATACCAGATTCTTAAAGTATTGGATGCACTAGAATCATTTTTAGAAAGTTCCAAGAAATTGTTCGAAACTGTGATTTTTTAAGAAAGTTGTTTTTGACCGATTTTAGAAATAATGTAGTAGGTAAGTATCATTTTAGAATCCCTACTAAATCCGCTTACTTTTAAAGTAATTGTCCAAACTGATGTAGTACAGTTTTTTTTTTCAGTACAGTCAGTTAAAGTTCTGCGAAATATTAATTTTAAATACTTGGTTCTAAAAAAGTGACATTATTTTTCATGCTGAGTAATTGGCTTAGAATTGAAGGTCACAGATTACAAAAGCACTGTTCAGGATAGCATAGGAAAATTAAAATTTGAAGAAAATGAAAAGATGTAGCAAAAGGAGTTCAAAAATCATCACAGAGTGTGCATTTTCTCGAATAATGAAAAATGCAATATAATTTGAAAAGTACACGACTTAGATTTTTTTAAATATTTTTCTGATAACAACTATGACTCAGCCTGTTACCCGATTCCGGATTTTCCCGATTTGGACGAAACAACAGGCGCGTAACAAACACTTTTTTGGTCTGTTGCCTCTTCCATCTCATAACAGCCAATATCTAGAAGAAATGTTCGGTCTCCCCGATACTAACTAGAAACTGTCGAGAATAGCTCAATTTAGGGAGATAAACCCCATAACTTCAACTACCCCATCATATTCTACCTATAGCACAGGCGATTACTCAGAACATGCCTAGTTTAAAGTGTTTCAAACACGCTATGAACTTCGGGAACATCCATTCGAAGAGCTTTCAAATTTGTATTTGCACTTAGCAGCTTTTACTGTCGAGGGAAAGCTCAGGTGTTGCTAAATTCCCCTCATCGAAACCGGAGTATTATTTTAATGCAAGCGTGTAATCCATCCCTCTACTAAAAAGGCTATAAATTATATCTCTCCCTTTCATGAAACGAGTTGGAAATATTCACAATTTTTAAATGGGGGTACATAACTTTTCAGATGAAACTAAATCAAAAGTTTCCAGCTCTGGTTATTCTAAGAGTTTTATTCATACTGGAGCATTAACAGTCCATTAAAGTTCGAAGTGATTGGACTTTACTTGATAGAAATCCATTGTACACTTAGTTTAATAATACACATATACCAAAATTTGAATATTAAAACAAATTGAAATATGTTTATCTTCTACAATTTTAATTTCAAACAAAATTTTTATTCAAAAAACTTTTAGATTAAATTTATGTCTACACAAGCACCGCTTATATTTAATAGACGTATATAATCAAAACTCAATATATAATGTCAAATGGAATAAATAATCCAACAGATATACGAAAGTAATTAAAATTAATAAATAAATATTTAAAGGAGACAAAATTTTGTTTCTGGTCCTACCTTTAAGAACACCAATTGCCTTTTAAAAACATGAACACACTTAAAGGACTTCTCAAAGAATATAATTTATTTGAAATATTTGATATATTTAAATATTCCAATAAATTATTTCAAAAATCTCTAAAAAATGTGCACTATATCTTCAAAAAACAAATATAATTCTAGACAATCCCGTCTGCAGTCCTCATTTAATATTCCAAATATCAAAATCAAAAAACTAACCTATATCTCTCACGTGTTAGAAGACTAAAGCTTCGAAATACAGATCAACTATATAATTCAAGATTGATCTATGTTCTAACAAAATCAAAGAACAGTGTGAGTTATTTTAAGGTTTATTTAAATTCATTGACATTCATTTAGAGATTTTTGAAATAATTTATTCGAATATTTAAATATATTAAATACTTCAAATAAATTATATTCTTTGAGAAGTCCAGAAACAAAATTTTGTCTCCTTTAAATATTTATTTATTAATTTTAATTACTTTCGTATATCTGTTGGGTTATTTATTCCATTTGACATTATATATTGAGTTTTGATTATATACGTCTATTAAATGTAAGCGGTGCTTGTGTAGACATAAATTTAATTCTAAAAGTTTTTTGAATAAAAATTTTTTTTTGAAATTAAAATTGTAGAAGATAAACATATTTCAATTTGTTTTAATATTCAAATTTTGTTATATTTCTTCTATCAAGTAAAAGGCCTTTCTATTTTATACACATATACGTTGGTTTCTTTTTATATTCAGGAGTTGAACACATGACTCGTTGCTGCATTGTAGCTTCTTTGAATCCTTTTAAACATCGAGTCGAAAATTTGGTAACATACAATATTAAAATGGATTCAATTTTGAGATGAGGCTACAATACTGCTTTTACAATTTCTAAAAAAACTACAGGGTTCCTACGATCATAAACCCAATAAAGGTGAACTAGATATATCGGTCAAGTCATTCAGTAAATTCCTCAATCGATTTATTTTGAAACTTTCACAGAAGTTGCAGTAGAATCAGATAATAAAACATTAGTGTCCGATACTAATTCAAAGAATGCTTTAGATTTACAACTTTATGATATTGATGTAGTTTATGAACCTGGAAAGGATATGTATCGGGTGTTTTTCTAGAGTAATACAAGATATAAATTTCGATAGGGATAACTGTGATTTGACAGAAGGTAGAAGCCAGGTTGTTTTAACATTTCTGTTCAGTGAGCATTGACATATTATCATGGATAGACTCACGCCGCAACAACGTTTACAAATTGTTGTTTCAAAATCAGTGTTCTATTCGCCAAACTTATATAGCACTTCGTGAAATTTATGGTTTATATAATCGTCCATCAGAGCAGCTTATTCGTCGAATTATCGATAGATTTCGGACAAAATTTTCTCTACTCGATGCAACAACCACAAGACAAAGAACTGTACGTACAGAAGAAAATATCGCTGCTGTGAGTCATAGTGTTAATGATGATCCAGATTTATCTATTCGTCGACGTTCACAACAAGTTGTACTCTGTGCATTCACCACATGGAAAATTTTGCGTAAAGATCTTGGTCAACATCCATACAAGTTCCAACTTGTTCAAGAACTAAAGCCACTTGACCATAATAAGCGTCGTTTGTTTGCTGATTGGGCCCTGGAACAGCTTGAAGTTGTTCCACTTTTTTATCGTAAAATTGTGTTTAGTGATAAAGCTCATTTCTGGTTGAACGGCTATGTGAACGAGCAAAATTGCCGTAAATGGAGTGAAAACAATCCTCAAAAAGTGCTGCAGATTTCATTGCATCCTGAAAAATGCACGCTTAACACGCTGAAGGCATCATCTGTCCATATATCTTTAAAAACGATGCTGGAGCTGATGTTACAGTAAATAGTGCTCGTTACAGATCGATGATCAATGCTTATTTGTTTCAAAATTTTGGCTTGTGTGTGGATCTTCTGTTACATTCAGTAAAACCTCAAGCTCCTTGTTTTCTTTAGTGCCCGATTTTATCCTTTCTTTGTTTTTGTGCTTGACATCTCCTGTCTCTTCAAATCTGTTCAAAAGCCTCCGAAAACTCGATTTTTTTAAATTTCTTCTCTCGGGATATTCTGCAGCACAATTTGGAATCGCTAATATAAACGGTTGCTGTGGCACTGCTCCAACATGAAAATCTTATTCATCATTTCATTTTGCCAAAATTCATTCTGATTCATTGTATTCAAAAGTAACTTTGAGCTCTAAAGAACAATAACTTGATTGATAATCAATTTTTGGCCGATAAACCAGTAATAATGTATTGGTCGAATACACATGTAATCAATATATGTGATCTTTCAGTTGAAAAAATACATACTACTGCTTCTGGTAATCGATAAAGGACTTTTAGTGAAGTACTGTTTCCTCAACTATTTGCAGTTTTTTTTGAATAAGACCTGTATCGTTGGAAAAATATCTCTAATATATTTGGTCATGATAGAGATATTCAAGACCATTACAAATATATGAAAATAAACGATGTGATCCATTTCAAAAATTATCCATTCCTTGAATAATTATGCTTTGGAACGAAATTTATAAGATTTGTGGTTCGGCCGCTACTCACTACTTCGGGACCCCGTATATTGAAGAAGTTTCCAGAAATAATTCTGAATTGCATCTTGTCTTCTGTCTATTTGAATTCTAGCAACATCACAAGTTCAAAACAGTGGCTCTACTCACAAATTAAGATAAGATGAAATTAATTTATTTCATCCGAAAAATTGGTTGAAATTGTCAACATCAAAATCACAACCGTAAAACATTTTATTATGTGTAACATATCAGTGGACTTTATTAAACTATTAATGCTTGAATTCCCGACGTCATGTGAAGTGCTTTTATATATTACTAGCTTTTTACCCGCGGCTTCGCCCGCAGTGGAGTCATTAAATAAGTATGAAAGATAAAGGGTAAGGGTATAATAATAGTAAAACTTCATTACTGAAGTAGCTAAATTTGACGATTTTTTGACAAACAATTGTTTTATCTTTCGTAAAAAAATTTTTTTTTTTAAATATAAAGTACCCTATGTTACTTCTAATACCTTCAAGAGTATATGTACAAAGTTTCATGATGATCGGTTCAGTAGTTTTTGCGTGAAAGCGTAACAAACAAACTTACATTCGCATTTATAATATTAGTAGGGATTTACATACCATATTTCATCCCAGGTACAATCGTATTCCGAAACTCAATAAAGAGCAAGTCAGGAGATAAAGAACGAAAAACCTACACCTATGTCGAATAAAATAAAGGCAGTTTTATTCGATTATCACGGTGTTGTGAACTCGGAATTCTTGCTAGAGGATGAGACGTGTTATTCGACATTTGGTAGAGAAAATTTATCGAGAAAAACTGGAAACTGTGAAAAAAAGAACTCGAAGATTTGCATCACGATAAAGACCTATCTTACGAGGCATTGTGAACGAATTTCTGGACAAAATCTCAACAAATTCTATCGAACAATCGGCGTATCTCCCTGATATAGCTTGTATTCCATTGACTTATTTCCGGTATTTTTTTGACGCTGTGATAATAATCCTTGGTAAAAAATTTGCAACGTTTTTCCTGTCCACAATATAGAATCAAATATCGATTTAAACAACATTTCATAAGCAGATAATGCGGTATAGATATAAATTATTGGCATTTACTTCCTGGCATAGTCATAATATTCGGTATCATCCGAAAATTGGCCTTCGTCGAAGCCTAGCTATTCAAATGTTCATTCCAAGAGGTAGTTTACTTCAAAGTGGCCGATATCAGCATTGGTCGAGCTTTCAGTATGCGGAGAACTGAGCCCCTAAGCTTTTGTACTTCAAATGATGTATAGCGTTCATTTTGAGGCTCCTTGCTTCCCACTGAGACGTTATAGGGACGTTGTTCAGGGAGAAATCTCATACTTGTGAGCAGAGCCGTACCTAGGAACTCTCTTCTCTTTCCCTGATTTTTACTAGGTAATGGTTGCTTCTTTCTTTTTTCAACCTATAGTATCCAAAATAACAGAGTAGAGGAAAAAAAGTTTTATACTTCATTCGGGCAAATTCAACATAATTTTATAAATAAATATTATAGAGAATAGTATAAATTATGAATTCTGAGTCTACTTAGCATAAGTTGCAATATACAATTAAGATCAAAATTCTGAGAAAAACTCTCATTTTAAAAAGGGTCTTTCATTAACAGCGTCCCATTTTGTTTTGTAAATAAAACACAATACAATGGAAATAAAACATCATTCAAATGTCCGCCACGGAAACGCAGGAATGAAGTCGTTGAACCCAATTCTTCATGACTCTCTCACACAAATCAGGTCGTATTTTAGTAATTACTCGTTTAATATTGATCTGTAAATCGTCTAAATTTGCTGGATAATTGCTGCAAACCAATGGCTCGATGTAATTCCAAAGAAAGAAGTCCAATGGAGTTAAATCGCTGAGAATTATTTTCTTATGAAAATCTGCATCATTTCCAATTTTTTCTGAGCACCAATTATTGAATTTGCGAGGCTTTGAATGATCTGTTGGTTTGAGTTCTTGGGTTGAAACAATTTTGTATGGATGTAAGCCAAGGTCTTTCAGTAAATTTCGCTACAAAGACTTCTGGGAGATGCCTAGCTTATGTGAACGTCGAGAAATCGATAAATTTTCGTCTTCACGAACACTTTCACGTACGACAACAATATTATCTTCACTTTTTGCATTTCTTTGTCTCACTGGCATTGTAACATCATGAAGTTTAAAATTTGTTTCAAACTTCTTCACTAAACGTTCAACTGTTCTTTTATCCGGACAATTATAACAACCAAAAATTGGAGTTAAAGCACGTAAACTTATAGTAACAGATCGCGATTTTTCATAATAAATCTGGACTATTTGTAAACGTTGTTGGAGTGTGTACCCTTCCATGATTAAATGGTAGACATTGACAAATACAACTGTCAATGTCATAAATTAACAATGACTGCCATGCGTGAGTATTGTCAATTTAAAAATGGGGCGTTCCTATTGAACGACCCTTTATATAAGATTAATATAAAGTTAATTCTTGTCTATACAAACCTATATCTTTTATTTTTCGACATTGTGTCTGTAAATTTATCCATTGGTGTAAAATCCAAAGGGGACTACAGAAATGATAAAATACTCCATTTAAATATAAGCTATTATACGTATTTAATAAAATAATAAAGAATATTTACACAATTCATGAATTTGCAACAATTGATTCTCCAAAAGTGTGGTTTTTTCAGGTTTCCATTTCGAACTAGCTCTTGAAATAACAACTTCACGTCTCATATAGGTTAAGGCAAAAATTAAAAAAAAAAATAGGATACAAAGTACAGTCAATTTTAGGAAGTACAGGTAAGTAAAAAGGAGCACAAATAGGGATACAAATAACCGTAAAATATATTGGAACCAATTATCGGAAATACCTAACTAAGCAAAAATATTCCACAGATCTGATGACATTAGTTTGTTACTTGAAAATAATTTAATGCTTCTTGTACCTACTGATTTCTACTGCTTTCAATATGTGAGTTTGGTACCTTCAATTTGCATAATTCCATAGTTTTTGTTAAAATTATGTCCAAATTCTTTCAATTGAGTGGCATACGTTGAGAGTGAGATGTCTGACGAAGAACTCCTCCACATTTGAGTCAATTTTTATTTCAAAATGCTGGCAGGAGATTTTTCAGAATTCTGATTTCAAATCTTTATTTCAAATAACAACTTTGAATTAGAACTCAAAATAAATTTTTCTGTCTTCATTTCAATATTATTGTCAAGTGGACAACGTGCTCATAGCTGGCTGTGTTTGGTTTTTTTTTCCGAACTCTCTCGAATGAGTTTCCAATCTTGTTATTATGTTTGATTCCAAATGATGAAGCTGGCTTAACATTGAGAATAACCATTGTTAGTGCAGCATTCAAGTTTCCCTAATTTATTTCTGAAATTGCGCATATATGCACCACTCATCTTTCAGATGACACTGTGCGCATGCGAGAGACTTCTTCTTCGACCAGATTCTTAATGATCACGGATCGACATTACGTTCGATATTTTCCCGGCTTATGAGTTTTTTAATTCTTTCAAAGCAAAAAGTGTTCAGAATTTCTTAATACAAGAACGATAGTTCAACAAGGTGTTGGTGTCAGAGTTCCAGACAAGGGGATCCCCAACTAACCAGGAATTCAGTGGATGAGGGTGAGTGTCCATCTGAGATTTGTGGTGTATTTCTAATCATTATCAAATTTACACATACAGTCTGCTAATTTTCTACCGAAGTGCTAACATTTTGGTCCATTCGAACCGGTTGACTAGTGATTTCTTATTTTCTTTCTTTTCATTTCGAGATTTCCACGTGGGTCACCATCAAATTATTATTAATTTTCATTCATATCGATTGTAGGAAATCGATAAATCCGTACAAGCAGTATACGCTTATCGCTTCATACAAAAAAACCATATGTTCAACTTAGGTTCACTTCAATCGATATAAACATATTCTTTCATTCCGCATATTTCTTCTTTCAATTCATATTGGAAAATAATTAAAACTCAAATACGATTACAACTTCCAAAGTTTTCGTTGACACCCTTTCTGTTCTAATAAACTTTCTTTATATTATCTTTTCTTCGCATAATTTGGTTCTTTACATATATCACTTTATATTTACATTCATTCAATAAAATATTTCACAAAAAATGAGTAACATCAAAAGATTTGAAAGCAAACGTAAAATATACGTTAGTCGAATTTCGGAATTTTACATTATTGCAAAGCAAAGCTTAACTGATACGTCGAAAAGAGGGCAATTAAAGGCTAGGTATGATGATGTTAAAAAATTATTTGAGCGGTTTTCAGAATGTCATAATGAGATTATAATGCTGATTGAGGATGAGGCGGAATTTGATACACATGAGAAAATAAGAAGGGAGACTGAAAACTTTTATTATGAAGGTTTGTCTATTTATCATAACATGAGTAAAAATGATACTTCTAATTCGTCGTCGGTTAGTGTTGAAGCTTCTGCAAAACTCCCACCTCTTAATATACCCACTTTTGACGGTGATCCAAAAATTTGGTCAACTTTTCATGATCTGTTCGAGAAATTAATTCATGATAATTCCAATCTTTCAAATGTTGAAAAGTTCAGATATTTATTTTCCTTCCTAAAAGACGAGCCTTTGAAATTACTAAATGGTATCGCCATAAATAACGACAATTATAACACCGCTTTCAAAAAACTTATTGACAGATATCAAAATAAAAGACTTATAGCGTCGAATGCATTAGATTCAATTTTTTTCATTTCACTAAAAGGCAATACTGCAAAAGATTTTCGTATTCTACTCAATACCTTTTCCGAATCATTGGCAGTTCTTAATGCTTTAAATTTCAATACAGATCAGTGGGATTTTTTACTTTTCTATATACTTCTAGGGAAACTAGATATTGAGACTCGAACTAATTTTGAAATTCAAACTGATTCTAGCAAAATTCCAGAATATAAGGAACTTTATAATTTTGTTGAAATTAAATGCAAGGCCCTAGAATCCGTTCAACATTTGACTACTTCTAAAAATAAAGTATTTGCAGTAAGCAAAGAGAAGTGTAATAATAAATATAATTCCAAGACCAGCAATAGTTTTTCATTACAAACAAAAAATACTCATTATAATTCCAATGTTAAGTGTTACCTTTGCAAAGGTTCACATGGATTATCGAAATGCTCTGATTTCTTGTCAAAATCTCCGAATGATCGTTTTTCTTTCGTCAAACAAAATAAACTGTGTTTGAATTGCTTACATCATTCGCATAATCTAAATAATTGTCTTTCGTCGTACAAATGTCGCACTTGTAATAACCGTCATCACTCTCTGATCCATATTAATAGTTCAACTATCATAGAAAATATTCCACATTCTTCAACTGTATCAGGTAACACCTTTTCCGAACAAAATACAGTATTATTGGCTACTGCGGCGGTAGATATCCGTGATAGATATGGCACATTTCAACGTGTTCGCATTCTTATTGATTCAGGAAGTCAATCAAATTTCATAAGCGAAAAATGTTTTCGTAATCTTGGGTTACAGAGACATCAATTTTCTACAACTATTTTTGGTTTGAACGAAATGACTTCATTTTCTTCAAAAGGTATTACTGCATGCGATATCAAACCTACAAATTCCGACAGCCCTGTACTTTCTTTCGATGCTATTGTTGTTCCAAAATTATGTTCTAATATACCTGCTTTTTCTATTAAAAAGGGACAATGGGACCATTTACAGGGTTTACCTCTCGCAGATGAAAATTATTTTCTCTCAAGTCCAATAGACATTCTGATTGGTGCTGAGCTTTTCACTCATATTTTACTCAATGGACGTATCGTTGGAAAATTAGGCCAGCCTACCGCCCTTGAAACTATTTTCGGTTGGGTTCTTTTGGGTAAAGTTAACAATCCGTCTACAAGTTCAGAAACAAAAACTTTTCTTCTTCAATCCGATGTTCGTGTCGACATCTGTATTCCTAAGTTCTGGGAATTAGAGCAAATTCCTGATAAGCATTTTTACTCCGTCGAAGATGAAAAGTGTGAGACCTTTTTCAAAGAAACGACCACTCGTGATTCCACCGGTCGATTCATAGTTTCGCTTCCTTTCAGAAATTCGAAACCATTTCTAGGAGATACTTATACTCAAGCTTATCGTAGATTTTTCTTACTTGAAAAACGTTTATTAAAAAATCCATCTTTGTATTCTTCTTATTCCGATTTCATGAAAGAATATCTTGACAGTGGACATATGTCTTTAGCCACATCGGAAGCTATACCCAATGATAATTTTTGTTACTTACCCCATCATTGTGTTCTGAAGCCTGAGAGCGTAAGCACAAAACTTCGTGTAGTTTGGGATGGATCGGCAAAAGGCTCGAGAGGTGTGAGCTTAAATGACACTTTACTTCCTGGTCCAAAATTACAAAAGGATATAGTTTCTTTACTTTTACTTTTCCGTTTAGACGCAGTGGTATTCATAGCTGATATAAAGCAAATGTTCAGACAAATTTTAATATCTCCTTCTGATAGAAATTTCCAAAGAATTCTATGGCGTTTTAATCCAAACGATTCACTTTCAGAGTATACCTTAAATACAGTTACTTTCGGACTCAATTGTAGCCCGTATTTGGCAATGCGTACCGTTCGTGAGCTAGCTCTCCTAGAGAGAGAAAACTTTCCAATGGCTAGTAAGATACTAGAGGATCAAACTTATATTGATGATGTGCTGGGTAGTGCATCATCTGATTCTGAAGCTTTGTCTCTTCAAAAGGATTTAATCGATCTGCTTAGTCGCGGAGGTTTTATGTTGAGGAAGTGGGCTAGTAATTCTCCAGCATTGCTTTCTTCCTTAGACCATTCTGACTGTCAGATTCCTTTGTCCTTTGATAAGGATGAACCACCATTTCTGAAGGTTCTAGGTCTTCAGTGGTACCCTTCTCTCGATATATTTTCTTACAAGTGCCAAAATATATCAAAAGACCTCACAAAACGAGGCATCTTGTCCGATATAGGTCGGATTTTCGATCCATTGGGTTTTCTGTGTCCCATTCTTTTAAAGGCAAAATACATTATGCAATGTATTTGGTCCTTGAAAAGGGATTGGGACGAAGAACTTCCCGAGTCCATTAAAAATTCGTGGACACAATTGAAGTGTGAACTTTCAGAACTCTCTGGATTACGTCTCCCTAGGCGAATCACCTTTGATCAATATGAGAGATGTGAGTTACATGGATTTTGTGACGCTTCAAGCATAGGTTACGCAGCGGTAATTTACCTCAGATTACAGAGAGGCGATTCTATTCACGTATTTCTAATCTGTTCTAAAGGGAGAGTTGCCCCCTTAAAAACAATTACTCTTCCTAAACTTGAGCTGACTGCTGCAAAGCTTTTGGCTGATTTGGTCAAATTTGTGACTGACACATTTTCTAGTCGACTCTTATTCGATCAAATCACTTGCTGGACTGATTCACAGGTAGTTCTTTCTTGGCTCAATGCTTCACCGAGCCGTTGGAAAACTTTTGTTGCCAATCGAGTACACCATATTCAGGAACTGGTATCTCCCGATTCATGGATGTATATTCCTTCATCTCTAAATGCTGCCGATTGTGCATCTAGAGGAATGAACCCATTGCAATTGATTCGTTTCGAAATGTGGTGGAATGGACCGGAATTCCTATCCAGCCCAAAAACCGAGTGGCCAAATTTTTCTGCTCAAACTTCAGAACTTAATAATGATGTAGTCTCTGCCGAAGAAAAAAGTATATCTTTATATGTAGATATTCCAATGGACGATTTAGATAACCTTTTAAATAAATTTTCCTCTCTTGAAAAAATAAAAAGAATTTTAAGTTACTGTTTACGATTTTCGAAAATTTCAAAACCCGGTTCCCTTAAACAAACAGGCATTTTAACAATTCATGAGTTGAATGAATCGTTGATGTGTTTAATAAAACATACGCAATATTCGGTATTTTCTGATATCATAGAAATTATTAACAAAAACAAAATTTTACCTAAACCCTTTCGGAAACTTTCACTCTTTCTAGATTCTCTAGGTTTTCTCAGGGTGGGCGGCCGCTTAAAGAAATCCAGTTATATTGAATATGCCGCAAAACACCCTCTTTTGATGCCTAGCTCACATAAATTAACGATTTTGATTGTAGAGTCGGTTCACAAGCAATATTTACATCCCGGTTCAAAAACGTTACATAATTTACTTCTTCAAAAATATTGGATACTATCAGCTCGTCGAACAATAAGAAAAGTTATTTCTAATTGTTTTCAATGTTTTCGTGCCCGTCCAAATACTTACAAACCACCTGAAATGGCTGATCTTCCAAGTTTCAGAATTTCTAAATTAAAGCCATTTTCTCACGTTGCTATTGATTTCTGCGGACCTTTCTTCGTAACTATGCATCGCATAAAGGGTGCAAAATATTTAAAATCTTATATATGCGTTTTTGTGTGCACTACAACCAAAGCTATTCACTTAGAATTAACGCAGGAGCTTTCTACGTGTAGTTTTATCGCGGCATTCCGTCGATTCATTTCTCGACGTGGCATGATTCATGCGTGCTACTCCGATAACGGTCGGAATTTCATTGGAGCTCAAAATGAATTTTTGAAGTTAGCTCAAGAAACTTCTGGAACTCTAAGTTTCCAGTGGCATTTCAATCCCCCTACGGGTGCACATTTTAATGGCCTTGCCGAAGCGGGTGTAAAAATGGTTAAATCTCATTTACTACGAGTGGTAGGAGATCAGCGACTATCCTATGAAGAATTTACAACTTTGATTTGTCAAATCGAAGCTGTTCTGAATTCGAGGCCATTATGTTCTCAGAGCTCAGATCCTAATGATTTAATTCCGCTCACACCAGGGCATTTTCTCACTTTAGAACCCTTGAATTCAACAATTCCTGATGTTGATGTTTCTCATTTGAAATTAAACAGACTGTCTAGATGGCAGCTTATACAGAAAATGCAGCGAGATTTTTGGAAAAGGTACTTCGCGGAATATGTTAATACACTTCAGCAGCGTTTCAAGTGGGCTGAGCCGGCCAAAGAAATTGAGCTCGACGATCTTGTTTTGATCAAAAGCGATGTCGTTTCGCCTTTTAAATGGCCGGTTGGTCGCATTGTGGAATTATTTCCGGGAGAGGATGGACACAATAGGGTAGCTGCGGTGAAAACAGCTAATGGTATTTTCCGTAGACCCGTTGTGAAGCTTTGTCCACTTCCGAGAAATTGATTTTCAAATTATTTTCCTTTATAAAAATAATGTATTTCTATATTTGTTATTATTTTTCTTTTCTATTATTTAAATTTAATTTTCTGGTGACTTACATGGTGTTCTCTTTAAAAGGAGGAAACTTTTTTTTTCTGTTTTCTTTAGAAAAACCCATAGGGGTTTTTGTGGGCGGCTATGTTAGTGCAGCATTCAAGTTTCCCTAATTTATTTCTGAAATTGCGCATATATGCACCACTCATCTTTCAGATGACACTGTGCGCATGCGAGAGACTTCTTCTTCGACCAGATTCTTAATGATCACGGATCGACATTACGTTCGATATTTTCCCGGCTTATGAGTTTTTTAATTCTTTCAAAGCAAAAAGTGTTCAGAATTTCTTAATACAAGAACGATAGTTCAACAAGGTGTTGGTGTCAGAGTTCCAGACAAGGGGATCCCCAACTAACCAGGAATTCAGTGGATGAGGGTGAGTGTCCATCTGAGATTTGTGGTGTATTTCTAATCATTATCAAATTTACACATACAGTCTGCTAATTTTCTACCGAAGTGCTAACAACCATCAAATACTTATAACAGCTTATATTTTTAATCGAGTATTGTATCATTTATTTGAGGTGTTCTGGGTTTCACATCATGAGATGAATTTATGTATAACAAGGGTCGAGTGACACACCTTTTTCAAGGTTTCTGGAAAAATTTCTGTTTGTCGTTAGTTTCGATGCAAAAACCTCGTTGGAGTAATGAGTGAACTGTATTAAGTGGTCGAGTTTCGGAACGAATTTTAATTGGTAATCTTTTTAAATTGCCTACCTCTTAATTCTAAACAGTAATAGTGTCTTTTTTCTCATATTCTGTTACGTTTCAGGTGATATTTCATTGCTTGCTAACACTATTCTCTGACGAATATCTTAGAGAAAAATATGGTCTCAAACATGACACTTTTCAAACGATCCCACAAAAAAGTCTAAAGGTGTCAAATCAAGATATATATCTTGGAGACGATTCAATATTGTATATTTGATTCAGAAAGTCATGTGTTGGGGCTGCATAGTGTGGCAGAGCTTCATCTTATTGGAAAAATATGTTTTCTATCGGATCATCATTTTCTTCAGTTTCTTCTCAAATGCGTATGTAACATCTATAATGTTACAAAATGTAAGAGAAAATATCACCCATCACTTCAAACGAGTTTTTCGCACCGGAATGAACAACAAATAAATTTTTTTTTGCTATTTATGAAAATAATTATGAAACCTTCATATTCCCTACTAATTTTCATTAAAAAATATTCTCTCCAAATAAAAATTGACCTATCTCGGCATTATCCGGAAAATTCATACATACGGACATATCCAACTGAACTCTTTCTTGTGGGTCGCCCAGTTTATATGGTATCTATATACAAGGTTCATATAAATAGTTGCGAAAATTTTCCTTGTCAAAAAATAGGGTGGGTCATATAAACTTTATTTTTTGAGTCCCCCCTTCTTAGTTACAGCCCCCTAAAAATGGCGGCCAAAAAACAGTTTTTAATTTGTAAAAAGTTTAAAATTGTTTGTTTTGTTACATTCATTTAATGAAATAGGAAAAGGCTTTTTACTTGATAGAAGGGATATAACAAAATTTGAATATTAAAACAGATTTACTCTGCCGGTCTTCTACAATTTCAATTAAAAGAAATGTTTTTTATTGAAAAAACTTTTAGAATTAAATTAATGTCTTATAAGCACGGCTTATATTCAATAGACGTATAAAATCAAAACTCAATATACAATATCAAATGCAATAAATAAACCAACAAATATAAATTGTCAATTAAAATTAATAAATCAATATTTGAAGGAGACAAAAATATAAAACATAACTTGAGGACTTCCCAAAAAATATAATTTATTTGAAATATTCAATATATTTAAATAAGTCAATTCAAAAATCTCTCAAAACATGCATTATATCTTCAAAAAACAATTACAATTCCGATAATCTCTTCATCGGCCCTAAATCAGATTTAAAAAACAAAATCAACCAACAATAAATATAGCTTACCTAAAAGTGGTGACTGGATCATTGCTTGAAACAACTAACTTTAAAATCAAGATATTCTATGTTCGTCACAAAAATCACAGAAAACTGTGAGGTATTTTGAGGTTTTCTTTAAACCACTGATATTTCATAATGAGATTTTATTCAAGCCTAAATATAACAATATATTATGAATAAAATGAAATAGGAAAAGGCATTTCACTTGATAGAAGGGATATAACAAAATTTGAATATAAAAAAGAATTTAATCTATCGGTGTTGCCAGATGAAATAATGGAATAATAAACTAGTAGTGACATATGTTATCGAAATTCCAAAAGTTTTTTGAATAAAATTTTTTTTCTGAAATTGAAATTGTAGAAGACTGACAGATTAAATCTGTTTTGATATTCAAACATTCATTTAATATTTGTACTAGTTCTCAATAAAAATGTCAACTTGACATCCGCCTAATGAATAAATTTAAGATCGAAAATAATTCCAGCCTCTTCGACTGATGAATTACTTTTTCTCAAAAACTGTGAATTTCAGCGTGAAATGACAAGAAAACTTATTTTTTAAGAATGTATCAAGCTATCAAAACAAATCTTATTGGAAAATATGAATAGGAGAAAAGTTTCTTTTGAAACAAGGTTTAGAGGTGCCTTTTTCTACCCGTTGCAATCATAGAGAAACATCGTCAGGTGAGTATGGTTACCATACTCACCTGACGAAGTCAATATGTAATTGTCGAAAAAATTGTCGTTGAAAAATAAAAATAAGCGGAAATAAAGTGTTTTACTTCAGATCATTTAAAAAATATTTGTTTATTTATTTATTAATTTTAATTGCCAATTCATAATCATTGGTTTTTCTCAATTCCATTTGATATTGTATGATGAATTTCGATTTTATACAACTATTAAATATGAGCAGTGCTTATAAAGACATTAATTTAATTCTTAAAATCTCTTCAAAAAAATTTTTTGAAATTAAAATTGTAGAAGACTGACAGATTAAATCTGTTTTGATATTCAAACATTCATTTAATATTTGTACTAGTTCTCAATAAAAATGTCAACTTGTCATCCGCCTAATGAATAAATTTAAGATCGAAAATAATTCCAGCCTCTCCGACTGATGAATTACTTTTTCTCAAAAACTGTGAATTTCAGCGTGAAATGAAAAGAAAACTTATTTTTTAAGAATGTATCAAGCTATCAAAACAAATCTTATTGTAAAATATGAATAGGGGAAAATTTTCTTTTGAAACAAGGTTTAGAGGTGGCTTTTTCTACCCGTTGCAATCATAGAGAAACATCACCAAAAATTTTTTGAGAGCCTTCTTGAAAATTTGAAAACTATTTTTCGGGAGCCATTTTTAGGGGGCTGTAACTAAGCAGGGGGGCTCAAATAAATAAATTTTATATGAAAGACCCACCCTGTTTTTTGACAAGGAATCGCCCCCTAAATTTTTTCGCATGTATTCATATACAACCTGTTTATTATGTCAATACGAAAGTCACAATATTTCGAAAATGAATAAGAAAGAACCATAAGAGTACCTATGTTTTTCAGTGGAAGGTGCTTTATTTTCTGTTCTGGGTGTTTTTTTCGGAACATTATGATTTATGCTCTCTATGATTGCATATCTTGCCAGCATATTTCTGCTCTGCCTCCTTACTTTTAACAATACTCCACTGGAATTCCTTGCTAGGTATTCACAATGTTCTGTTATTAATATTTGGATTGCGTTGGCTCGACATTCAATTAATTTAACGAACGGCACCCAGGTCGGGCATCTGTAATCTTTCAAGTAAAATGAGGCAATTACGATGAAAATGTCAATGTAATTAAATCGAACTATAGCTAAGATAGGCAAAGCGACATTGAAATAAGATCACCCATTAATAGAAGGAATATTTCATTCATTTTCTGTAAACATGTTTTTTATGGTAAAATAATGTTCCTTTTTTGTACCATATAAGTTTCTTATTTCGCTTTTCGTGAAATAAAAAAAGGTGATACTAAAATATCGCCTACAAAAAACCTGTGAAAAAATGAGCGCATATGAAAAATTTGCGAAAATTTTTAATCGTCTACTAACAAGGTTCAAAGAAAAATATATAATTTACGTTATCAGCAGTAAAGATAAGTTCGTGCGGTTTTGATAACATATATCGCTACTAGTTTAATATTCCATTATTTTATTTGACAACACCTTCATTTTTAAGTGTCATCATTAGGCTTTCTTTTCGGTATCTTTCATTTATCTGATGTGTAAACAAACTAATTTCATACAATAAGATAAAATAGAAGAAGGCTTTTTACTTGATAGAAGAAATATAACAAAATTTGAATATCAAAACAGATTTAATCTGTTAGTCTTCTACAATTTTAATTTCAAAAAAATTTTCATTCAAAAAATTTTAGAATTAAATTAATGTCTACAATAAGCACCGCTTATATTTAATAGACGTATATAATCAAAACTCAATATATAATGTCAAATGGAATAAATAAACCAACAGATATAAAGAAAGTCATTAAAATTAATAAATAAATATTTAAAGGAGACAAAATTTTGTTTCTGATCTTACCATTAAGAACACCAATTGCCTTTTAAAAACATGAAAACAACTTAAGGACTTCTCAAAAAATATAATTTATTTGAAATATTTAATATATTTAAATATTCAAATAAGTTAATTCAGAAATCTCTCAAAACATGCACTATATCTTCAAAAAACAATTATAATTCTGGTAA
Organism: Megalocaria dilatata; assembly: GCA_034642435.1. Taxonomy (NCBI): domain Eukaryota; kingdom Metazoa; phylum Arthropoda; class Insecta; order Coleoptera; family Coccinellidae; genus Megalocaria; species Megalocaria dilatata. Next base: position 15,129,137 of record CM067863.1, read on the forward strand.
TCTCTTCATCGGCCCTAAATATTGTTCCAAATATCAAAATCAAATAACTATCACTATATCTCACCTCACACGTGTTTGACAGGATGATGGCTTCAAACAGACTAACTTTAGAATTCAAAATGGTCTATGTTCTTAGCAAAATCACAGAAAACTGTAAGGTTTTCAAAAAAATGTTTGAATGAAAATTTTTTTGAAATTAAAATTCTAGAAGACTAACAGATTAAATCTGTTTTTATATTCAAATTTTGTTATATTTCTTCTATCAAGTAAATAGCCTTTTTCTATTGTATTTTATATATATAATAATATATAATTATATTTATGCTTTATAAAATCTCATTATGGAATGTCAATGGTTTAAATATAACCTTAAAAACACCTCACACTTTTCTCTGAGAACATAGACCATCTTGAATTTTAAAGTTAGTCCAGATTACCAGAATTATAATTGTTTTTGAATATATAGTGCATGTTTTGAGAGATTTCTGAATTAACTTATTCGAATATTTAAATATATGAAATATTTCAAATAAATTATATTTTTTGAGAAGTCCTTAAGTTGTGTTCATGTTTTTAAAAGGCAATTAATGTTCTTAATGGTAAGATCAGAAGCAAAATTTTGTCTCCTTCAAATATTTATCTATTAATTTTAATGACTTTTTTTATATCTGTTGGTTTATTTGATCCATTTGACATTATATATTGAGTTTTAATTATATAGTCTATTAAATATAAGCGGTGCTTATTGTAGAGATTAATTTAATTCTAAAAGTTTTTTGAATGAAATTTTTTTTTTAAATTAAAAGTGTAGAAGACTAACAGATTAAATCTGTTTCGATATTCAAATCATACAATAAGGCTTCAATTTTCGAAAAAAACCGCACGAACTTATTCATACTCCTTATAGGTTTATTTCTATATTGTGTATTCACCATTGAATTTATATAGATTAAAACTTTACTTCGAATGGTTTTTTTGAAATATTACAGATAATAGCTGGATTGATGTTCTGTAAACTCTAGAAATTATATCTAAAAAGTCTCTTAAAAACTTTTCAGAATTAGATTGAATAAAATGCCCTTGAAATAAAGTTCCACTTTATAGACATATAGAATTATCAATACTTATGGGCGGCACCAATAAAGACTCAAAAAAAGGAAGTACTGGCCACAGTCATCCTGATCCATCATCCATGGCAAATTTGTTTCAATTGGATATTCAGGAATAACAAATTACATCACCAATAAATGTTCTACATAGAATTTATAAGGAATTGCTTGGTATGAAAAGATACCTTTTTGAATTCTTCCATGCAATTGATTAAACGTTAACCAATTACTATGCAAATTCTTGGTCAAGCATACTTCAAATAGTATTGAAAGAGGGATGTGTATTAGACTTTAATGGTTTACTTATAGCCTGAATACATATATTACAAGTTTACAAACTTAATTTGTTTACCCAAATTCAGGGAGGTGTTCCGGTGTAGTATCGAGCTCTAATTGCGGTGAAAACACTATCTCCTTCGTGAATTAGCAGTTCTTTGCGCTTTTTCATCGTTGTTCACTTTCACCGAATTCACTTTTATTGGTTTCACTGTTGGGTTTTTTCACAAACAACTATCTAATTACAAATAAATAATGTAGATAATACATTCACTTCCAGGCCTTCAGTGTGTTATGGGTTATTGAGAGAGAGAGAGAGAGACGATTATAACTTGAGAGGGCGTAAAACTAGGGAACAGTTTATTTTTGCGCTTTTTGGGCAAGCGACAAAATGCAACTTTTTCGGGATGTTTCTCCAAGGGTACTTTGTGGGTACTCTAATGATAGAACAGTTTGATTGTAACTCGAGAGACAAAAAGGAATGTGATTAGAGCTCACTTCTAGAGAATGTGCGTAGGATCAGAACTTAATATTCGAAGAGAGAATATTGCGTGACCGTTTGGTCGAAGCACGCAGAGAGGGCCAACGCACGACTTCGAGAGATGTCTTCAACTGTGAACCTTTTGGCTAACTGACCAAAAAATGAGAGAGCCGTTTGATTGTGACTTGAGAAACAAAGTTAAATGTGATAAGAACTTATTTCTAGAGAATGTGTGTGGTATCAGAACTTAATGTTCGAAGAGAGAATATTGCGCGACTGTTCGGCCGAAGCACGAAGAGAGGGCCAATGAGCGCTTCGAGGGATGTGTTCAACTGTGAACATTTTGCTGAGTGTAGTGGGAGAACTGTTTAATTGTTACTTGAGAGACAAATATGAATGTGATTAGAACTTACTTCTAGAGAATTTGTGTGTGATCATAATTTAATGTTCGAAGAGAGAATATTACGGGACCGTTTGATTGAAGCACGAAGAGAGGGCCAACGGGCGACTTCAAGGGATGTCTTCAACTGAATCTTTTTTGCTAACTGACTGAATGAGAGACTGTCCTAGGGCTTGAAATGTGGTCAGGTAAATTCTGATATGACCTTCGACCTTTGTCGTCTTTAAACAGCTTCGGTTCTAATGGGTTTTTAAGAAAACTGTGAAGGAGAAATATTTTCGGTCCTCCACAAGCTCAAAAGTTTCTATTATAGAAAAAAATGAGACAGATTTGAAAGGCCTAGATTCCTGACGCGGGGATTATAATTGTCAGGACTAGTCAGATTTTTTAGAAGAAAATAGCTTCTGCTTAGAAAGGTCAGTCATTCCAATTTCAACCAAGCTGCAGTACATCGTCTCTCCAAATTAAACGTAAATCACCCTTGTTCAACCTAGGATCACAGAAGGAAAGATCAAGTCTATTATGAAGAAATTTCTTGATAAGTTTAAGGCTTGTAACGACCAACTCCCTGCTCTTTTGGTTAGAGAGTACAGTTCCGCTATCGCTAAGCCTATCCATCTCATTAAAATGAAATGTTTACTAACTTCTATTTTTCCCAGTGTATGGATAAGAGCTCGTGTTGTCCCCACCTTCAAGAAGGGCGATAGATCCGATATTAAGAAATAAAGACGAATTTCTATACTGTCATTTCGCGAAAGTATATGAGAAAGCATTATATAGAAACATTTCTCACGAAGTTCAGCCTCATTTATCTACAAGGCAGCATGGCTTCATCACAGGTAGGTCACCAATTGGCTACTTCATCGCAATTTATTAAAGAGGCCCTTGATGATGGTGGTCATATTGATGTGATATAAACAAATTCTTTGAGAGTTTTCGATTCCGTAGGTCATGGAATTCTGTTGGGCAAACTGAAAAACTGAATTCACTTGGTTTCTGCCCTGCTAATTTTAAGTTGATTCGTTTCTATTTGACCAGTAGAATCAGTTAAGTATTTTATGATTTCAAATCGTTCGAGCATGAACTGAAAGCTGGGATTCCGCAGGGATCTAATTCAGGTCCATAGCAGTTTTTATTATTCATAAATGATCTGTTGAGTTCATTGAATTGCAGAGCCTTGGTGTATTCTGATGGCTTGAAACTATTCTTGCGAATACGTGATTTGACACTGCTTCAGTTCAGTCTGCAATTGGTGTGGGATTGGTGTTCAAGGAATGAACTAGCGCTGAACATAGAAAAGTGCTTCCAGATGACTATTGCAGCCTCAGATTGGCGATTACTTGATTGGCGACCTTTTTGTTACCTGTGTAGGTCTTGATATATTATTTGACACTACATTGAGCTTTACAGTATTGAAGCTCCGCTTGTAGGACGCTCGGTTTTGTTTTCAGATGCTCCAGAGAGTTTGGTGAGTTGGGGACGCTAAAAAATCTTTTGTTTTGAACTATGTTTCCTTCGTAAAAATATAATAATGTTACCCTGTAATTGGGAATCTTCCCGTTCGGTACATAAAATTACGGTATTATAGTTGTTTTTACACTGAATAACAACTTTTCATTCAAGTTGTGCAGAGAATCTAAAGAATTAATCGATATTTCATCTTGAATTTCGACTACTTACAATGAATTCAATTATTTATTGGCTTTCAGATATTATAGTCTATAAAAGCTTTGAAATGAACTGTTTCAAACTTCTCACCGAATATATTATCCTGCTCTTATGATTCCAAATGAAAATCGGGTAGAATGAGATGTTAGGGAGAGAATCATAGGAAACGGATGCCTTGTTCCTAGAACGTTGAAAATTTCAATTGAATTGACTTAAATCCATTCTGGTTTATTTCACTTCAAGCGTAAACCGTTGATGCATTAGGGGGAAATCTGAGATTCAGCGAAAATCACAAATTCTATTCAATTAGACGGATCGGATAAGTCATCGAAATGCTAGTCAGGAGTTCAACGTCTACGAGTGGCTTGATTAGCAGAATACAGGTAGACAGACATCCCTTCATGAATGTGCGAATAAAGACATTTGAAGAATTGAGGGAGTATAGGGTGATCCTGATTAAGATTGTGTTATTGATATTACTGCAAGTCAGACTGTTGTCAATTAAAGTGGGTGCTTAAAACATCAAACATTAGATAAAATAATAAGGAACGGTTTTTTACTTGCTAGAAGGATTATTACAAAATTTGAATATCAAAACAGATTTAATCTGTTAGTCTTCTACAATTTTAATTTAAAAAAATTTATTTAAGAAACTTTAAGAATTGAATCAATGTCTTTATAAGCACTTCTTATATTTAATAGACGTATAAAATCGAAATTCATCATACAATATCAAATGGAATTGAGAAAAACAATGATTATGAATTGGCAATTAAAATTAATAAATAAATAAACAAATATTTTTTAAATGATTTGAAGTAAAACACTTTGTTTCCGCTTATTTTTATTTTTCAACGACAATTGTTTCGACAATTACCATACTCACCTGACGAAGTCAATATGTAATTGACGAAACAATTGTCGTTGAAAAATAAAAATGAGCGGAAATAAAGTGTTTTACTTCAAATCATTTACGATGAATTTCCGTCAAGTAGAGACCGAAACAATCAAGAACAAACATTTTTTGTTTCGTTCCAGGCGTGCGTACTGAACTCTTCAGACAAACGTACGAAGCCCTGTTTGTTACAAAATGTATTGTTTTCTGATTCTATATTTATGAAGAAAAACTCTTTCTCAAAAATATAAAACATAATTTTAAGAACTTCTCAAAAACTAATTTATTTTAAATATTTAATATATTTAAATAAATTACTTCAAAAAATCTCAAAACATGTAGCACATCCACAAAAAATAATTAAAATTCAGATAAGACCAGTTCAACTTTACATATAAAAAATAATAAAATCAATTGACAATAAATAGACTTATCCAATGCAATCTTCAGAAATATGTGATTTTCAGGAACATTCACATAGGTACATCTAATATCCAAGGTACTCTATGTTCTATGCTCACAAAACAATCACACAAAGTTTATAAGGAACTTTAATGGTCTTAGTTAAAAACATTCAACACTGTATAATAAATTTCTTTATTCAAAAACCTGATATAATTATATATTATATAAAAAATAAAATGATAAGGAACGGTTTTTTACTTGACAGAAGGATTATTACAACATTTGAATATCAAAACAGATTTAATCTGTTAGTCTTCTACAATTTTAATTTCAAAAAATTTATTTAAGTAACTTTAAGAATTAAATTGATGTCTTTATGAGCACTGCTCATATTTAATAGACGTATAAAATCGAAATTCATCATACAATATCAAATGGAATTAAGAACAACCAACGATTATAACTTGTCCATCAAAATTAATAAATGAATAAACAAACATTTTTTGTTTCGTTCCAGGCATGCGTACTGAACTCTTCAGACAAACGTACAGAGCCCTGTTTGTCACAAAATGTATTGTTTTCTGATCCTTTATTTATGAAAAATAACTCTCTCTCGAAAATATAAAACATAATTTTAAGAACTTCTCAAAAACTGATTTATTTAAAATATTTAATATATTTAAATAAATTACTTCAAAAAATCTCAAAACATGTAGCACATCCACAAAAAATAATTAAAATTCAGATAAGACCAGTTCAACTTTACATATAAAAAATAATAAAATCAATTGACAATAAATAGACTTATCCAATGCAATCTTCAGAAATATGTGATTTTCAGGAACATTCACATAGGTACATCTAATATCCAAGGTACTCTATGTTCTATGCTCACAAAACAATCACACAAAGTTTATAAGGAACTTTAATGGTCTTAGTTAAAAACATTCAACACTGTATAATAAATTTCTTTATTCAAAAACCTGATATAATTATATATTATATAAAAAATAAAATGATAAGGAACGGTTTTTTACTTGACAGAAGGATTATTACAACATTTGAATATCAAAACAGATTTAATCTGTTAGTCTTCTACAATTTTAATTTCAAAAAATTTATTTAAGGAACTTTAAGAATTAAATTGATGTCTTTATGAGCACTGCTCATATTTAGTAGACGTATAAAATCGAAATTCATCATACAATATCAAATGGAATTAAGAACAACCAACGATTATAACTTGTCCATCAAAATTAATAAATGAATAAACAACCATTTTTTGTTTCGTTCCAGGCATGCGTACTGAACTCTTCAGACAAACGTACAGAGCCCTGTTTGTCACAAAATGTATTGTTTTCTGATCCTTTATTTATGAAAAATAACTCTCTCTCGAAAATATAAAACATAATTTTAAGAACTTCTCAAAAACTGATTTATTTAAAATATTTAATATATTTAAATAAATTACTTCAAAAAATCTCAAAACATGTAGCACATCCACAAAAAATAATTAAAATTCAGATAAGACCAGTTCAACTTTACATATAAAAATAATAAAATCAAATGACAACAAATAGACTTACCGAATGCAATCTTCAGAAATATGTGATTTTCAGGAACATTCACATAGGTTCATCTAATATCCAAGGTACTCTATGTTCTATGCTCACAAAAAAATCACACAAAGTTTATAAGGAACTTTAATGGTCTTAGTTAAAAACATTCAACACTGTATAATAAATATATTCGTTGGTTTTTCTTAATTCCATTTGATATTGTATGATGATTTTCGATTTTATAGTCTATTAAATATGAGCAGTGCTGATAAAGACATTAATTTAATTCTTAAAGTTTCTTAAATGAATTTTTTCAAATTAAAATTGTAGAAGACTAACAGATTAAATCTGTTTTGATATTCAAGTTTTTTTTTTCAAATCAAACGTTAGTTTCAAAGGAAACAAATTTGCTAAGGGCCGCTTCACTCATCGGAGTTGTTCAGAAATTTTACAAAATTATAATTGTGTGTTCAGATAAAAGTATCTGGTTGATCTATAACAAATATCATTAATGAGGAGTGTGAGCTATAGTAATAGAGAGTTCTACAAATCAAAACAGTGTAACATACATCTGTATAACAATTCTATACTCAAACAAATTCGACAAGGTTTTGTGGATCACAGGGGCAAATTGCAGGCATGCGCACGTTTCAAACGGGTTGGTTTTCATCAGTACAATGTATGTCAATGACTACCAATCTGTCATGTATCTATATTCGCTATACACAGAGACACTAAGATATTAATCATACAAAAGTGCCATGTAGAGTATGCAAACATACATACAAAACATAGATGTGCAAGCTAATTCAAGTAAAGAAATATATTCTCGATATTTTCTCTTTACAAACGCAGAAAAAACTTTCCTCAAGCTCAAATCAGACCATAATATACCGAAATCCTCTTAATTAGCATAGACGTATTCAAATGAATTTATTTGGCTGACCTGTAGCAAATATCATCAATAAGGAGTGCAAGTTATGGTACTAAAATGTTCTACAAATCAAGACAGTGTAAAATACATCTGTATAACTATTCCATACTCAAACAAACTCGATAAAGTTTTGTTGATCACAGAGGCAAATTGCAGACATGCGCACGTTTCAGAGAGGTTGGTTTTCATCAGTACAATGTGTGCCAGTGACTACAAATCTGTCAAGTAACTATATTCGCTATGCACGGAGACACTAAGATATTAATCATACACTAGCGCCATCTAGAGTATGCAGACGTACATACAAGACATACCTTAGTGAGCTAATTCAAGTAAAGAAATGTATTCTCGATATTTTCACGTTACAAACGAAGAAAAAACTTTCCTCGTGCTCAAATCAGACCATGATATGCCTCAATGCTCATAATTAGCATATTTATATTCAAATAAATTAATTCGGTTGAACTGTACCGAATATCATTAATGAGAAGTGAGAGTTATGGTAATAGAAACTTCTACAAATCGAGACGGTGTAACATACATCTGTATAACAATTCCATAATCAAACAAACAAATTTTTTTATTATAATATGAAGATTGGCTCATCAAAAATATTAAACATTTTCCGCAGAAGAACTTCGTTTGAAATTTAAGATTAATCCGAATTCTGAAAAAAAAATTTGGCTATATATTGGGAGTATGAAATGATTCGGTCCATTTTTATGCTCTAAGTTTCAAGAGAAAATGAATAGAACACGCAATCAAAATATTGCCCATCACTTTTTCTCACCTCATCATCAAATGAAATGAATTTAGAATTTTTCAGTGATTTGATATTTTTAATTGGAAAGAAATTGGAAATTACTCTGTTTTCTATCACTTTAATTTAGTGATCATAAAGTGAAACTGTAAACTTGAAAACTTGAAAATGTAGTGATACTACGAAACTCGAGTCACTGTATAATCAGTAAATAAAAGTAATAGAAAACTAAGTGGTTTCTCATTTCATTCCAATTTAAATGAACTATTACAAAGAATTGGACCACTCCATCCAATATTTGATATTTTTAATTTTTTCCATAAGTAAAAAATTTTTTTAATTGCATATTTAGCAAGAAATTTTGTCTCTGTTTGGATAATGGAAATTAAAGCAGTAAAGTAAATAAGGAACTACTTGTCTCATTGAATTATTATTTTTATGGAGTTTTATCAGAGAATAAAATTTTGGAGTATGTATTTTATTTTTATTTGAAAGATAATTTTATGACATTTATGTTTCAAAAATAATTTCTCGCATATGTCGACCACGACTAACTCTGAGGAACGGCAACCGACCAGACCAATAACACGAGTTATGATGTTTTCCAAAGCGTCTATTGTTTCTGGTTTATCAGCATGAACTAATGACTTGACATAACCCCAAGGAAAATAATCCAGTGGAGTTATGTCGCATGACTTGGAGGCCAACTAATTAATTGGACCATTTCTAGGAATAATGTTATCGCCAAATCTTTCTTACAAAAAATCAATTGTTACGGTAGCAGCTTGAAGTGTAGCACCGTCTTGTTGGAACCAAAACACTTCTGGTCGATACCATTCAAATTTGGAAGCAAATAATCATCGATCATCGATCTGTAATTATGTAAACCATAAATTTCACGAAGTGCTCTATAAGTTTGGCGAATAGAACACTGATTTTGAAAATAAATTTCAAAAATTTTTAAACGTTGTTGCGGCGTGAGTCTTTCCATAATAATTTGTCAATGCTCACTGAACAGAAATGTCAAAACAACATGGCTTCTACCTTCTGTCAAATCACAGTTATACCTATCGAAAGTTCTATCACTCTAAAAAAACACCCGATATTTTAGGGTTATTTATTTAATTTTTTTCGCGTATTTTTCTTTAGCGGTGTTTCTGTTAATTGATGGTTATTTTAGTGTTTTTTACATATGTTTTTCTGACCTTCATTTTCGAAAGTTGCTAGTTACTTTTACCGCATCTTTTTTCAAGTTTTCAGCTATATGAGAAGTGAAACTATAATTTTGAGAGTTAGTTCAAAATGCAAACTTGACGAAACCAGAGTGTGGCGAAACAATTTTCTTCGAATTAATAAATTGTGGATATAATCTATATTATTTAATCTAATTGAAATGAATTTCCATCAACTAAGGACCGATTAAATTACATTTGTATTTACAAATGTATCATTTCAAGCAGAGAATAAAACCTTTTTATGAAAAAGAGTTTTCGCTAGCAAATAGTGCACCTTTCCAAGTCTCATTCATTCTTGTTTCCAACGGTACAGTTTCTGTATTCCATACTTAAAATGAAAAATTTCTCCCAGTTATGGCAGTGGAGCGAGTGGAACTTCTGGCTTAGTTTTGCGGAGACGATTTTTTAAAACATGTAAATGATTATTCACTCCCAAAAAGGGAGCAGCAGGACCATTGTTTCTTTCCTCAGCAAGTTTATGGCATCTGGAGTGTAAAATGAAGATTCTACTATGCTTTTATCAGGAGCCGAAGACATTTTTCTTTTCACCTCAAGTCTTTTGTATATTATTCAAACGAATTTCCCCATTGTGGTGAAGCAGAAGCGCTTCATTGCCGTTGAAATCTACATCGAGAAGGATCACCACCCTTGATAAGCCCATAAATCTGAGATTCACCGCACATAGAGGGGAATTCGGAACATAATGTCGAAAGATTTCCCGTGAATTTTTCAATGTTTTACGAATAAATGAATTTTAATTGGAGAAGAGCTATTTCATTCCTTATCCGTAAGATTTTTTATTTTCGAGTTCTCAAAAAGAAAAATTTGATAGATTTCACTCAATACATCATTATTTTTAATCTAAATTCTGAAATTTCATTGATGGAAAACTTCAAATAATTGTTAATCCACTCAAAAACGATAACCTAATAGGAGAATATTTTCCATATATTGAATTGTATCAGTCCTTACTTGGTGAAAATCCATATTAAATAATTTGAAATAAGGTTATTCTGATTTTCACAAATTTTTATTGTTAAACTCACAACAATTGTTTCGCTATCACAGTAGCATCATCAGGCAAGATCACATTTTGAATAACTAAGCTTGTTTCCGAAATCCGTGGCTCTTTATATTAGAGTAACTACAATAAATTTTTATTGAGTACTAAAACCCAAAAAAGGGTCCCTGCAAATTCCAGCTTATCTGAATATATTTAACAGAGGTGAGCTATTTAAATCTATTTGTTCGTTAAGTAATATTCCAATTTTATTATGTTTATTTATCTCTAGGGATTCTAACAGATTTAAGGCATAACTTTTGCTTTCTATATGTAGAATTTCAAAGTTATGGTTGAAAGTATGTCCTGTTTCTAACAAATGGTTGGAATATGTAGAATTGCTTTTATTATTGAGGAAACGCTTCAAATGTTCACACATCCTATGACGGAAAGTTCTTCCAGTCTGACCTATGTAAATTTTAGGGCAATCACCGCAGGTTAACTTATAAACCCCAGATTTATCAGTAAGTAAATTTATCAAAAATAATAAAGACTACACACATAAGGATGATAAATCTGGGGTTTATAAGTTAACCTGCGGTGATTGCCCTAAAATTTACATAGGTCAGACTGAAAGAACTTTCCGTCATAGGATGTGTGAACATTTGAAGAGTTTCCTCAATAATAAAAGCAATTCTACATATTCCAACCATTTGTTAGAAACAGGACATACTTTCAACCATAACTTTGAAATTCTACATATAGAAAGCAAAAGTTATGCCTTAAATCTGTTAGAATCCCTAGAGATAAATAAACATAATAAAATTGGAATATTACTTAACGAACAAATAGATTTAAATAGCTCACCTCTGTTAAATATATTCAGATAAGCTGGAATTTGCAGGGACCCTTTTTTGGGTTTTAGTGCTCAATAAAAATTTATTGTAGTTACTGTAATATAAATAGCCACGGATTTCGGAAACAAGCTTAGTTATTCAAAATGTGATCTTGCCTGATGATGCTACTGTGATAGCGAAACAATTGTAGTGAGTTTAACAATAAAAATTTGTGAAAATCAGAATAACCTTATTTCAAATTATTGAATATTTTCCATATTTCATATGATAGAAATGTAACCATCAGTCAATTATTTGATTGGGATGGTGTGTACTATTCCTCCTCTTATTAAATTTTATAATGGAACAAAAAGAAAAACATTCCACAGAAACATGTTTAATCATAAGGTCGTTCGGAAAGTAATTTCGTTTTTTCCCGACAGAGGATTTAATTGTATATTTTCGAACCCAACTTCATACTTAAGTCGCATAATCATTAAATGTTTTGAGAGCTGATATAGCAAGGCTGGTGTATGAAAAAGATCAATTAATTCTACGCAGTAGATTTTGGTTGGTGCTCTTTTAAATATGGAGAGCAATAAGCAGAATTTTCGTCATATTTTACTTTTTTACTGTAGAAAAGGTGAAAACGCTGTTCAAGCCAGAATGTGTATGAAGAAGATGTGTTGGCAGTACGCCAGTGCCAGAACTGGTTCGCAAAATTTCGATCCGGCAATTTTGATGTCGATGATGCACCACTTTCGGGAAGGCCGATTGAAACTGATAAAGACAGGATAAAGGCATGAGTTGATGCCTTTATAAACGAGTAACAACAAATCAGCGAGTAACAACACGTGGGATCGGTGATAGGTTAAATTTATCGAATTCGACTATTTAACCACTTGAAAGGCCTGGGTTCAACGTCGCAGCTAGATATCGGGTGTTTTTTTTAGAGTGATAGAACTTTCGATAGGGATAGTTGTGATTTGACAGAAGGTAGAAGCCATATTGTTTTGACATTCCTATTCAGTAATTTTGACAAATTGACAAATCATCATGGAAAGACTCACGCCGCAACAACGTTTACAAATTATTGGAATTTATTTTCGAAATCAGTGTTCTATTCGACAAACTTATAGAACACTTCGTGGAATTTATGGTTTACATAATCGTTCATCAGAGCAGCTTATTCGTCGAACAATTCGTCTCTACTTGATGCAAAAACAAGACTAAGAACTGTACGTACAGAAAAAAATATCGCTACTGTAAGTCATAGTGTTAATGATGATCCAGATTTGTCTAACTAAAGCCACTTGACCATAATAAGCGTCGTTTGTTTGCTGATTGAGCCCTAGAACAGCTTGAAGTTGATCCACTTTTTTATCGTAAAATTGTGTTTAGTCATGAAGCTCATTTCTGGTTGGACGGATATGTAAACAAGCAATATTGCCGTATATGGAATGAAAAGAATCCTCAAGAAGTTCTGCAGGTTCCATTGCATCCTGAAAAATGCGCTGTATGGTGTGCTTTACACGCTGGAGCCATCATCGGTCCATATTTCTTTAAAAACAATGCTGGAGCTAATGTTACAATGAATAGTGCTCGTTACAAATCGGTGATCAATGATTATTTGTTTCAAAATTTGAATGGTATCGGCCCAAGAAGCGTTTTGGTTCCAACAATATGGTGCTACACCTCATGCTGCTACGTTAACAATTGATTTATTGAAAGAAAGATTTGGCGATACCATTATTTCGAGAAATGGTCCAATTAATTGGCCTCCAAGATCATGCGACATAACTCCACTGGATTATTTTCTTTGGAGTTATGTCAAAGCATTGGTTTATGCTGATGAACCAGAAACAATAGACGCTTTGGAAGCCAACATAAAATTTTTGATGAAATAAGGCCTGAATTACTCGAAAAAGTGATCCAAAATTGGTCTGGTCGAATGCGGTTCCTCAGAGTTAGTCGTGGTGGACATATGCAGGAAATTATTTTTAGAACATAAATGTCATAAAATTATCTTTCAAATAAAAAAAAAATTGCATTCAATCTTAATTTAAAGGTGTTTTATTTCCATTTAAAGTTCTATCACTCTAAAAAAACACCCGATATATGGGTCCCCCATGTTCTCGTTTTTTTTTTTCTGTTTTTACCGGATAACACAACAATTATTTAGGTCTTCCGTCATCAGCTGGACAAATTGAATGATGCACTCTAACAGAAAAGGCCAGAATTAATCAACAGAAAAGGTGTAGCGTTCCACTAAGATAATGCGAGACCTCATACAAGTTTGGTCACTCAGCAAAAGCTTTTATAGCATGAATAGGATACAGACATTATGGTATCTTGCATGCTCAACTCCAAGGTTTAACTTTAGTGCTTCAATATCCGTCGACCAGATTGAATGTCTTGATGATATAATTTTCCCGGGTGCTTGAATTTTCAGAAGTTTCATGAATTGCCTCCTGGTTGATTCTGATTTTCATAGAATAAAACTTAATCTGAAAATTTCAAAGGAGATGAAAATTTGGCTTTTGACGTGACAACGTCTTATAAATTGGTTTGCCGGGTGACACTTCAAGAAACTGCGTTACGCTCCGCTCACGTTATGCGCTCACAATGAGAGCGAGTGAGAGGCACGCGTCCCTTCCACTCGGGCATGGTTAGCCCGCCTAAGAGCGAGAGAGACAGACATAAAAAGTGAAAGGCACGCGTCCCTTCCACTCGAGCACAGTTAGCCCGCCTAAGAGCAAGAGAGACAGAGCGAGAGAGAGAGAGAGTGAGAGAGATAGGCATACACACCGGTTCATGTCTTGCGCTTCTATTTCGCTTAGGCGCCTGCATACAAGTTTACACGTTGCCAGTTAATTGTAAAACGATTGTGTAGTGATAATGTGAAGGTAGTTTCGTCCATCGCAACAATTCAAACAGCAAAGGTAAATAATTTCAGACTGATAATATAACATGATGAAATAAATGACTAAGACATAAGTGAATAGGTTATGTTGTAGTAATCACAATGTTGTGGTAGTTTTCAATCAAAAAAGTAGTAGAAATCGTTTCTCAACCAATAATAATTTGTTTAACTTGAAAAAATGAGCGCGACTTGCTATGTAAAAAATTGAAATAATAATGTTTAACCTCCAACCTGTCAAATCGAAACTTTCAAACATTCAAACCGAGACGACTAATCACTGCGCAAGGTCGTAAGCGCGCGATTTACAGATTCAAAGATCAAATGTGAATTAGTTTTCTCCTCTTAGAAAATACACTTTGAATTAAAATCGATTGATATTAACAATTAATGTGATTTAAATAAATGTTCTAACTTTTAAATTTAGTTTTTATATTTATAACAATGTAAAACAAGTTAAATTTATCAATAACTTATAACAACTGATTGATAAATAAAATTTTGTTAATATGAAATTCAGTGCGAGATTCTTTGTATAAATTAATGTTTTAAATATAATTCTTTGTATAAATAAATGTTTTAAATTGTTACTATTATTTCATCCTTCTTCCTACTATACGAATGAATATTCACATTAAAATTATTTTACCACTCAAAGTAGTTGTCACGTAAAACTTTCGCCCGTATACCGACTTTACAGGCAACAAATTTTTTTTTTTGTGTAGGTTGTTTCTTTTTGGATAAGCTATCAAAATATAGAATGAAATGGTTTAATTCTACACAGTTTTGTCGAGAATCGACGCCCTGAAAAATTTTTCCTCGAGATATGAGTTTCAATAACTATCGAGGAATTATTATATTCAACGAACATCAAAGAAGTTGTGAAACGAGAATGAAGAAATGACGGAGAGAATGGCGTAGAGAAATACGGGTATAATCAAACGATATTACTTTTCCCTCTCTAAAAGCTCATCATTCCAAATTGAGGAAACTATCTTTTCCAATCAAGGCGTAGACAAACAGAAGAATATCATTCATTACTAGAACTCGAGCGCTGCGTAATATACGATGTCGTACTGACAAATATTGTTTGTACAAGGTTTGTACATAGATTCTATTGATTGACGTAGGACACTCTAGGGGTAAAACGAAACAGATCTGAAGATCATAGACAAGTTACTATGTGTAGGCAGTCTTCTTCAAGTTTTGGGTGTTTTTTATATTGCAGAGAGAACTCCACATTTTCCTTGAAAATTAGTATGATAACAAAGTTATACCTTTCATGATGATTTATAATTATCTACCCTTCTTTTTAAAGAGGGAGAGAGAGTTTATTGGTTCCTTTAACAATTGTAAGAATTGCTTCCACTGGTCGGAGGTAAATAGATATAAGTATCGGGTGGTTCCTTTAGAGTGATAGAACTTTCGAAAGGGATAAGTGTGATTTGACAGAAGGTAGAAGCCATGAGACTCACGCCGCAACAAAGTTTACAAATCGTTGAAATTTATTTTCAAAATCAGTGTTCTATTCGCCAAACTTATAGAGCACATGGTGAAATTTATGGTTTACATAATCGTCCATCAGAGCAGCTTATTCGTCGAACTATCGATAGATTTCGGACAACATTTTCTCTACATGATGCAACAACAAAAGGACAAAAACTGTACGTACAGAATATCGCTGCTGCAAGTCATAGTGTTAATGATTATCCAGATTTGTCTATTCGTCGACGTTCACAACAAGTTGGACTCTGTGCATCCACCACATGGAAAATTTTGCGTAAAGATCTTGGTCTACACCCAAACAAGATCCAACTGGTTCAAGAACTAAAGCCACTTGACCATAATAAGCGTCGTTTGTTTGCTGATTGGGGCCTAGAATAGCTTGAAGTTGATCCACTTTTTTATCGTAAAATTGTGTATAGTGATGAAGCGGCTATGTAAACAAGCAAAATTCCTGTATATGAAGTGAAAACAATCCTCAAGAAGTTCTGCAGGTTCCATTGCATCCTGAAAAATGCACTGTGTTGTGAGCTTTACAGGCTGGAGGCATCATCGGTCCATATTTCTTTGAAAACGGTGCTGGAGCTAATGTTACAGTTAATGGTGCTCGTTACAGATTGATGATCAATGATTATTCGTTTCAAAATTTGAATGGTATCGACCCAGAAGTGTTTTGATTCCAACAAGATGGTGCTACACCTCAAGTTGCTACCGTAACAATTGATTTATTGAAAGAAAGATTTGGTGATAATATTATTTCGAGAAATGGTCCAAATAATTGGCCTCCAAGATCATGTGACATAACTCCACCTGAGTATTTTCTTTGGGGTTATGTCAAGTCATTGGTTTATGCTGATAAACCTGAAACAATAGGAAAATAAAAAAAATTTGGCTTCAATCTTAATTTAAATGTGTTTTATTTCAATTTAAAGTTCTATCACTCAAAAAAAACACCGTATACTAGCACATGCGGCTTATTCTCCAGACATGACTCCGTCGGATTATCATCTATTTGCTTCACTGGGATACGGTTTCGCTGAATAACGCTCCAATTCGTATGAAAATGGCTTGATAACTGGTTTGCTTCAAAAGAAGAACTATTTTTTTGGCGTGGAATTCATAAATGGTCGAAGAGGTTGGAAAAATTTATAAACAGCATTAGAAATTATTTATGAAAACAACAGGCCTATAATTTATACGAAAAATTTCTGCTTTCCTACTTTTTTACATGGTAGAATACAACTTTTATACAAGCATATTTGGTGGTTCATTTTGACGAGTTCCATATTTCTTTAAACGGATTCACTTTTGAAAACAATCTGTGTATGTAAGGAGTCACTATATGATTTGAAGTAAAACACTTTTTACTTCAAATTATATACGATGAATTTCCGTCAACTAGAGACCGAAACAATCAAGAATACGGACTCACTAAACTGAACTACAAATGAAATATATCTGGGACTCAACTCTTAGACCCTAGTCCGAAACAATTATGAAGTTAGTCTGAAGGAGTCATTCAACAATTAGGATGGACACGAGGAAAATAATTTCCCATCCTATCAGTATAAAATGTTCTTCCTAAGTGATAAGAGTATCAAACTGTATTCAGTTAAGGATTCTATTTAGCGAACGTGCCGCGAAGTTAAATTACCAAACTAGGGCCGGCATAATTCATACTTAGGTTTATGTGCGAGACAGTTTCGGAGATAATTATGGTTTGACGACAGGCAGGCAAGACCACTTACAGGCTAAGCATATTAAAATTAATATTGCACATTTGAATGGGCTGCATACCAAGTGTTGAAAGAGGGATAATGAGGAATTTCGGGCGAATTCCCCAATGGGCCATGATGGATTTCCTTTGAGGCTTTAGAATTAATTAAATGGGCCTTGTTGAGTGACCCTATTGCTCTAGGTAATTCAAAATTTGCATTTTACGGTAGGGAGCAAAAATTTACTGATGCTAATATGCCTACAAAGTAATGAGAGTACACCTAAATATTTGCCAACCCCCATTGATACTCGTATATAAAATGCACGAAGGATACGGCCATATTATTTCATCACGTTCGGTATTTTCTACTTAACGCTTAAAATTTCATGACGTTGGTGGACTGTAGGTAACAGTATTGAATTTTTAAATATCAGGTGTTTTTTTAGAGTGAAAGAACTTTCGATAAGGATAACTGTGATTTGACAGAAGGTAGAAGCTACGTTGTTTTGACATTTCTGTTCAGTAAGCATTGACAAATTATCATGGAAAGACTCACGCCGCAACAACGTTCACAAATTGTTGAAATTTATTTTCGAAATCAGTGTTATATTCGCCAAACTTATAGAGCACTTCGTGAAATGTATGGTTCTCATAATTGTCCATCAGAGCAGCTTATTCGTCGAACTATCCATAGATTTCAGACATTATTTTCTCTACTCGATGCAAAAACAACAACAAGACAAAAAACAGCACGTACAGAAGAAAATATCGCAGCTGTAAGTCATAGTGTTAATGATGATCCAGATTTGTGTATTCGTCGACGTTCACAACAAGTTGGACACTGTGCATCCACCACATGGATAAATTTGCGTAAAGATCTTGGTCTACACCCATACAAAACCCAAGTGGTTCAAGAACTTAAGCCGCTTGGCCATAATAAGTGTTGTTTTTTTGCTGATTGGTCCCTAGAACAGCTTGAAGTTGATTCACATTTTTATCGTAAAACTGTATTTAGTGGTAAAGCTCATTTCTGGTTGAACGGCTATGTCAACAAGCAAAATTGCCGTATATGGAGTGAAAACAATCATCAAGAAGTTCTGCAGGTTCCATTACATCCTGAAAACTGCACTGTATGGTGTGCTTTACACGCTGAAGGCATCATCGGTCCATATTTCTTTAAAAACCATGCTGGAGCTAATGTTACAGTGAATGGTGCTCGTTACAGATCGATGATCAATGATTATTTGTTTTAAAATTTGAATGGCATCGACCCAGAAGTGTTTTGGTTCCAATAAGATCAGACAGTTGTCTGATGTTGGGATAGTTCATTTTCCGAAACTCGAATCACAAAAAAATGTGTAATATATCTTTTTATTGGTAGTAAAACATAGTTATTTCTACAATTTGTTTTAATTATGATCAACTACCAAATAGTAACGGCTGAAACAATTCAGTATCGGGAAACCATTGGACTGATTTTGCCAATTAACGATCTTGAGCGAGTTATTCATGCATTAACACTATCCTGAAAGTTTCAAGTCTATATCTGTCTCCTTTGGAAAGTTGTAGAATGTTTAATCAAATGAATGGAGTAAGCGGTTGGCTATAGGTGAAACATTATAACAATTTTATTTCAAGAATTCACAGTTTATTCAAAATCCTGACACGTGTTTTGTTCTTTCGACCATCTCCAAAAAAATACGAAAAGTAACTAAAACTAAAATTTAGAAAAATGTTTTTATTACACTTAAGACGTCTGTGTATTTTTATGGCGCATGGAAATAACAGCATCCAATATAGGGGTGCTCCCAAAGAGTAGTTGGGAATTTGATAAATTCTCCTTTTTCTCAATGGCTTTTCTGATTGTGAGAATCTCTAAATAGTCCATAAATTTACCCTTTTTAACATTATATAGTAAATTGACATCTTTCTCATTAAGAAAATGATTATTTTCCATAAAATGTTCTGCGAAACCGGTTGATTTCTGGTTGTTAAAATAGACATCCTATGTTCTTTGATTCTATGTTGTAAACATCTGCCTGTCTGTCCTATATATGTAGCATTGAAATCATCACATTTAATTTGATAAATCACGGATTCGGAAAAGTTGGGGTTCCTTTCTATATTGTTCACCAACATCTTATCTAAATTATTTCTATTAACTCTAAAGAATTAATGCCCATTTTATGAAGGCCATTAGAGATCCTACTGCTGAAATCTTTTATATTAGCCAAAATGATCAATAAGGAAACTAACCAAAATATTTCGAAAAAATTTTATATCAATATAAATGATCCTTATGAAGAAAGGAAAATATGGTTTCCAATGGCTTATAGAAAAGGTTCCAGCAGTAGGATCTCTATCGGTCTTGATAAAATGGAAATTAATTCTTTAACAGTAACTAGAAATAATTTAGCTAAG
The DNA here is from genome assembly GCA_034642435.1 of Megalocaria dilatata. Taxonomy (NCBI): domain Eukaryota; kingdom Metazoa; phylum Arthropoda; class Insecta; order Coleoptera; family Coccinellidae; genus Megalocaria; species Megalocaria dilatata. Next base: position 15,149,256 of record CM067863.1, read on the forward strand.
ATGTTGGTGAACAATAAAGAAAGGAACCCCAACTTTTCTGTATCGGGGATTCATCGAATTAAATGTGATGATTTCAATGCTAATTATATAGAACAGGCCGATGTTTCCAACATTGAATCAAAGAACATACGATGTCTATTTTGTAAAACCAGAAATCAACCAGTTTTGCAGAACATCGTATAGAACATAATAATTTTTTCATTGAGAAAGATGCCACTTTACTACATAATGTTAATATGGTTAATAAGGGTAAATTGATGGACTATTTGGAAATTCTTTCAACCAAAAAAGGCATTGAGTGAAAGGAGAATTTAACAAATTCCCAAATACTCTTTGGAAACACCCCTATATTGGATGTTGTTATTTCCATGCGCCATAGAAATACACTGATGTCCTAAGTGTAATAAAAAATCTTTTCAATTTTGAGTTTAGTTCCTTTTCTTACTCCTTTGAAGATGATCGAAAGACCTAAACACGTGTCATGATTCTGAATAATTTGTAAAAAAAAACTGTGTGAATTTTTTCAAATAAAACAAATTATGTAATTAGGGACACAATATCTCATGCAAATATTATTTTTGGCCAGGAACTAATGATAATCCCCGAAGATTTTCTCTTTGAAATTGTCTTCGAATTATTGTTCTGTATGAATAATATTTGCCTCATTTCGAAAGGATGCACTTTCATTCAGGTGTTAAAATTTGAATTATATCGTAGATTTTGATGTAAAATCATCTGTAATTGTTCTGCGTATTTCTCCTTATGAATATTCCTGTAGAAAACCGTTGACTGAACTTTCCACATTCAAGGCATGATAGTACTGACTATCGGGGAGAAATCATCCATTTGAGAAAGTGAAATATAAACTCCGATGAGATATTACCAAATAGAAAGTTAGTCCGTAGGGGTTCAGAACCCCTTGTTCACAAACTTGTTCACCGCACTGTTCTTAAAATGATAAAGTGTTATGAGTTACCATTTATTCTCGGTGTATTATGAAAAGTTAGGACCAGACTGACTGGTCATCTAACAATCCCTTTTCTTGGTCAGTGTTATTTTACATGTTATGCTGACCGGGTAGTTTGTCAATTTGATTGAGGTCTCGGAACTAAATTATATTTGAAATATGAAGCTGCTATGGAACAACTCAATTACGCTCCATGATGAACCAGCATTAACCATTTTATCTTGTCAAACTGAAGAATAATTGTCATTAATTAAAACTGAAAGTACAAACACTTCATAGAATTGAGTTGAGGCAATTTGAGTAAGATGAACAATACCAGAGTACTGCAAACTAGCAGAATAAACAATTTTCCTTATATTTGCAACTTTGTAATCAAACAAAAAATATTTTACCTTAACTTATATACAAGACTTTCCCTTGACATGTCAGTGATATACATTCTGTCAAGAAAGTACCGGGAATTATCGATTTAAATCTGGCGGGGCAATGAGGCAGGTAAAAAATTTTTTTCTTAGGTTGGTACCACTGTGCTTAATTACTATGCCAAGCTTGAGTGGGATCTGTCAACTAGTGTGTTTGCAATAGCTGATTAAGTCAGTCGATGTCAGAGTGCGTGCCGATTTTTACTATGGGTGATTACGTTGAGCAAAGAATTTGTTTAAAGTTTTGTGTTGCAAATGAATTTTCGTGTGCCGATGCATTGAAAATGTTGCGAAAGGCCTTTGGTGATAATGCTCTATCGAAAACTCGTGCATATCAGTGCTACAGAGCCTTCAAGGATAGTCGTGAAGTGGTCGCCCATCGACGGCTTCGATCGAAGATAACGTCGATAAAATTAAGGAAAGGGTGCTGGAAAACCGTCGTACCAGCTTGAGAGAGATAGCACATGATCTTAAGATATCCCACGAGTCCGCACGTACGATTTTGATTGATATTTTGGGCATGAGAAAGGTGGCCGCACGACTCGTACTGAAAGACCTGAATTTTCTTCAAAAACGTCATCACGAACAGGTTGCTTCAGACATGCTGGATCGCTGTAATTCCGATTCTACATTCATGGAACGCATTATAACTGGTGATGAGACCTGGGTCTACGAGTACGATATGCAAACAAGCCAGCAATCATCGGAATGGGTGGCAAAAAATGAGCCGAAACCGAAAAAACCACGCCAAAGCCGCTCGAAAATGAAGGTGATGCTCATTGTTTTCTTCGATATCCGTGGCGTGGTGCACTACGAATTCGTTCCAGCGGGTCAGACGGTAAACAAGGAGTATTACCTAGACGTTATGAAACGTTTGCGTGAGCGTATCCGTGAGAAGCGGCCAAATTTGTGGGCGAACGACTCATGGATTTTGCATGACGATAACGCGCCTTCTCACCGAGCTACAATTGTGACTGACTTTCTCGCCAAAAACTCAACAAACGTGCTTCAGCAACAACCGTATTCGCCGGATTTGGCTCCCTGCGACTTTTTCCTCTTCCCAAAACTAAAATTGCCCCTTCGGGGCACCCGTTTTAAGTCGATTGAAGCCATAAAACAAAATTCGGCGCGAGAGCTAAACCATCTCGGAAAGCGCCAATAAAAAATGTTTCGATAATTGGAAGTGCCATTGGCATAGATGTATTGGAGCAAATGGAGCCTATTTTGAAGGCGACCCAATAAATTTTGACGATTAAATGTAAAAATGTTGTTTTAATTGAAAATTCCCGGTACTTTCTTGACAGAGTAGCATCAGTTTTTTTTAACGAGCCATTATATTTGGCGTGAAGGGTTTTATTATATAATTTAAAAATATATGAGAGACAGTATTTTAATTTCCACAAAAATGCTTATAATACAACAATTGTTTCACCACGTTGTGACTTCTTTAGGTATCTACATTCTACTGGCTGATGGTGTCCAGTGTACGAATATCTGAAGTTTTATGTATTGTAATAAATTGTAAGATTTTACTATAGATAAAACTTCAAATCACCCCACCAACCAAGAGATGTCAGCTTAGAATAATTTAATTCATAGATTATTAAATCCTCTGAATTCAGATAAAATTTTGAAAGAATTAAATATGAAACAGAAAGCTTCAAACAGCGGTTACAACCCCTTTCTTATAGATAAAGTGATATCCAATGAACAAAAGAACCTGGCATTAAATCTTGTGTACCCAATCGTTCAAGAAGACAATACAGATAAATAATTTTTTTCGTTATCTTATGTTGATGGATTATATGAAAATATTTCAAAAATAGTTTCAATTACTACACAGCTTTTAAAACCATTAATAACTTTAGTACTCATATGAAAATAATAAGGATGGCACAAATAAAGAAAATAAATCTGGAGTCTACAAGTTGACTTGTCACGATTGCCCTTTAGTATCGGGTGTTTTTTTGAGAGTGATATAACTTTCGATAGGGATAATTGTGATTTGACAGAAGGTAGAAGCCATGTTGTTTTGACATTTCTATTCAGTAAGCATTGACAAATTATCATTGAAAGATTCACGCCGCAACAACGTTTACAAATTGTTGAAATTTATTTTCCAAATTAGTGTTCTATTCGCCAAACTTACATGTTCGTGAAATTTATGGTATACAAAATTGTCCAACAGAGCAGCTTATTCGTCGAACTATCGATAGATTTCGGACAACATTCTCTCTACTCGATACAACAACAAGACAAATAACTGTACGTACAGAAGAAAATATCACTGCTGTAAGTGTTAATGATAATCAAGACTTGTCTATTCGTCGAAGTTCACAACAAATTGGACTCTGTGCATCCACTACATGGAAAATTTTGCGTAAATATCTTGGTCTACACCCTTACAAGATCCAACAGGTTCAAGAACAAAAGCCACTTGACCATAATAAGCGTCGTTTTTTGATGATTGGGCCCTAGAACAGCTTGAAGTTGATCCACTTTTTTATCATAAAATTGTGTTTAGTGATGAAGCTCATTTCTGGTTGAACGGCTATGTAAACAAGCAAATTGCCGTATATGGAGTGAAAACAATCCTCAAGAAGTTTTGCAGGGTCCATTTCACCCTGAAAAATACACTGTATGGTGTGCTTTACACGCTGGAGGTATCATCGGTCCAAATTGAGCTGGAGCTAATGTTACAGTGAATGGTGCTCATTACAGATCGATGATCAATGATTATTTGCTTCAAAATTTGAATGGTATCGACCAGAAGTGTTTTGGTTCCAACAATATTGTGCTACAACCCAAGCTGCTACCGTAACAATTGATTGATTGGAAGAAAGATTTGACGATAACATTATTTCGAGAAATGGTCCAATAATTGACCTTCAAGATCATGCGACATAACTCCACTGACTTATTTTCTTTGGGGGTTATGTCAAGTCATTGGTTTATGCTGATAAACCAGAAAAAATAGACGCTTTGGAAGTCAACATAACTCGTGTTAATGATGAAATAAGGCCTGAATTACTCGAAAAAGTGGTCCAAAATTGGTCTGGTCGAATGCGGTTCCTCAGAGTTAGTCGTGGTGGACATATGCCGAAAATTATTTTCGAAACATACATGTCATAAAATTATCTTTCAAATAAAAAAAATTGGCTTCAATCTTAATTTAAAGTTCTATCACTCTAAAAAAAACACCCGATAGAAATTGTTTCGTTTTATAACTTATTTCAAAAAACATGGGAATGAACTTATAACGCCTATCACTCTTCCACAAAAATGATTACTCCATTTCGGAATTTTTTTTAGTACTTGGAGCAATTTTCATCTCGTCGAGTTTGAGGGTGAACGCTCAATTTCATCCAACTTTAAGTAGTCTCATTTTCAAGCCCATAAAAGTATCCCGCGTTGAATTTTGCGTTGATCGTATGTAAAGCCCCTTAGCGATCAGAAAAAGCCCCTGTCCTTTTCCAGATGGGAAAGTAAAACATGGGTCCGCCTGGAAATACTAAGTGAATTCTGAAGTGCCGAACTCCACCCTACGAAAATCTTAATTGCTTTGTCAAAGGCAGCCTGTCAGTGAAGCAACCCTTCGTTAGTTTGGTGCCTTTTTGTTAAATACGCCCAATAGCTTCCGTATCCCCATTAGGATTGGAGTTCCAGATTCCGAGATCTTTGAAAGGAAACAAACTGCCGTGTAACTGCATAATGAATAGAGCTTTATTACCTTCTTTTGCGGAGATGTGCGGAATTATGAAAATTCACACAAAAGGATTCAGAATTGCCGGTGAATATTTCCTAGGTAAAAATAATCCTAATAAAGGAATTCTAATTTACAGTTGAATGAAGAATGAATTATGTAGCATTGGTCAAATTATTAAAATATTTTAATATTTACAGATATATTCTGTTAACCTTCTACATATTTAATTTCAAAAAAATATATTTAATATTATAACTTCAGGAATTAAATTAATGTCATATAAGTACTACTTATATCAAACTACATATAAAATAAACATTTATTATAAGTCATCCGAATGAGATAACAAAATCCAATAAATATAAATTGTTAACAAAAATCCTATAAATTAAATATTTTGAGTAGACAAAATTTTTTGTTTCTGCTCATCCCTCTTATGAAAACAGATATATTTCAAAAATGTTTAACATAATCCTAAGAATTTCCTCATAAAACTATCTTACTTAGAATATTCAATATTATTGAATATCTCTAATAACTAATTTACTTCTTGGAAAATATCAAGATATGTAAAAACATTACTAAAAAACAAGTTTTAAGAGAGACTTTGAAATTAAATATGTAGAAGGCTAACAGAGTATATCTGTAAATATTATTATAAAATATTCAAATGATTTTATATACCTTCCATCAAGTATAAACCTCCATTTATTTTATTTTGGTCAAATAAGTTTTGTTAGTTTGTTCAAACTGATGAATTCAAGCAATTGTGCATAATTCAATGTTCTCAAACATATCAAAACACGGATTTCTATAAGAAGAAATTGATCTCATTCGTTTCAAAAATATTCAAATACATAAAAATCACTTATTATTTTAAACCTCTCATAGCTATCGGGTGTTTTTTTTAGATTGATAAAACATCAAATTGAAATAAAACACATTTAAATTAAGATTGAAGCCAATTTTTTTTTATTTGAAAGATAATTTTATGGCATTCATGTTTTAAAAATAATTTCTGGCATATGTCCACCATGACTAGCTCTGAGGAACCGCATTCAACCAGACCAATTTTGGACCACTTTTTCGAGCAATTCAGGCCTTATTTCATCAATAACACGGGTTATGTTGGCTTCCAAAGCGTCTGTTGTTTCTGGTTTATCAGCATTAACCAATGACATGACATAACCCCAAAGAAAAAAATTCAGTGGAGTTATGTCGCATGATCTTGGAGGCCAATTAATTTGACCATTTCTGGAAATAATGTTATCGCCAAATCTTTCTTTCAAAAAATCAATTGTTACGGTAGCAGCTTGAGATATAGCACCATCTTGTTGGAACCAAAACACTTCTGGGTCGATACCATTCAAATTTTGAAGCAAATAATCATTGATCATCGATATGTAACGAGCACCATTCACTGTAACATTAGCTCCAGCATCGTTTTTGAAGAAATATGGACCGATGATGCATCCAGCGTGTAAAGCACACCATACAGTGCATTTTTCAGGATGCAATGGAACCTGCAAAACTTCTTGAGGATTGTTTTCACTCCATATACGGCAATTTTGCTTGTTTACATAGCCGTTCAACCAGAAATCAGCTTCATCACTAAACACAATTCTACGATAAAAAAGTGGATCAACTTCAAGCTGTTCTAGGGCCCAATCAGCAAACAAACGATGCTTATTATGGTTAAGTGGCTTTAGTTCATGAGCCAGTTGGATCTTGTATGGGTGTAGACCAAGATCTTTACGCAAAAGTTACGCATGTGGTGGATGCACAGAGTCCAACTTGTTGTGAAGGTCGACGAATAGACAAATCTGGATCATCATTAACACTATGACTTACAGCAGCGATATTTTCTTCTGTACGTACAGTTCTTCGTCTTGTTGTTGTTGCATCGAGTAGAGAAAATGTTGTCCGAAATCTATCGATAGTTCGATGAATAAGCTGCTCTGTTGGACAATTATGTATACCATAAATTTCACGAATATGTAAGTTTGGCGAATAGAACACTGATTTTGAAAATAAATTTCAACAATTTGTAAACGTTGTTGCGGCGTGAGTCTTTTGATGATAATTTGTCAATGCTTACTGAGCGGAAATGTCAAAATACAAATCACATTAACACAAAATTGTGGCTCTATTTCGCGAAAACAATTTTTATATTGTCAAAATAAATAAACATTCAAGTTGTCCTGGGTGGAAACTATTTGAAAAGAATGAAATTCAGAATTATTTCTTGGAACTTCTACAATATTTAAGAAAATATATATTGAAAGACTAAAATTGTATCATAATTCATGTAATAAATATAAATATTCTTTATTGTCTGGAAAAAAACATTTAACTTTATAATATATATATAAACATACATATACAAAAAAATCTACTCTTCCTTATTAAGATGAAAATTCTCAAAAAAGAGGAAATAACTGAGTTAAACCAGAACTGTAATATACGAAGAAGAAGTATATCAAAATTGTATCATAATTAATATAAAATACTTTTTGAAATTTGGGAAAAAACCTTTCTCACTTTATGGCATAAAACATTTAACTTTAATTTCAACTCTCATTTATTGAATAATACAGCAATGATTCCTAATAAAAAAAAATCTTAAGGTGAATCTTACAACTGGATATCGTATCAGAATTATTTCTCTATATTCAAAAAAGTTGGGCATGAAAAATATCTGAAATTTTATTTGAGATTTCTTGAAGTTTATCTAGACACGTAAGGATTGTACAAACATTCCATTAAAGTTATTTTTCATTTTATCTATCGTTCTGTAATGTTTCTCTCAATTTGAATCCATGATTTTGTCTTCAATATATTAAGCTATAGTTTGTGGTAGTAGAGGAATATTTCCCCTCGTAATGATTGTTAAATATGCCATATATATATATATAAAGAATAGTTCCATTATGTTGAATTTTATCTGTTATCAATAATACTTAGTCCAAGTTCCCTTAAACCTATTTAAAATGTTATATATATATATATACAAATGTATAAAAACAAAATACATATATGTTCTTATCATTACTGACAGATTGGGTTTCTATTTGAGTTACCCTTCTGATAATGTTCAATATCAAATTGCTTAAAAAAAATCACCGAATTTGAAAATTTCAACTAGGATGTTTAGAGAACAAAAAAAACTTTTTAACTAGAACACATCCGCCATCTCTTTCCTATTAAACAAAAATTTGGGGTTGTTGCCACCCTAAGGTAGTTTTTTCGGAACAATGTCGTCATAGGAATTCTTTCTCCCTAATACAGAACTTGTAAATTATTTTTGGATTCTTCAAAGCTCTTATGTTCTTGAGTTTGGGTGGTTCAACTGTCTGTTGAACATCAGCTTTTGACGGTAAGTTCTAATTACATTATTTCGTGAATAGTGAACCGATTTTGAAAATTTTTACTGGGTTGTGCACAGAACATAAATAACTTTCAAACTAACCAACACTCGATACCTCTTCCCTATTCAAAAAATTGTGAGGGGTTGATGCCACCTTCCTGTGGGTAGTTTTTTCGGTACAAACTCATGATGGAAATTCGTCTCACTCAAAACAGAAGTTGACCTGCTCTTTTAAAATCACGCCTTTGATATTGTTGAAGTTGGAATATATAATTCTGAATTATAACTCATTTAAAATTACTTCTATCAAGTATTGATTTACATTCAAATTGCTTAATAAATTTATGTATCTGTATACAGTGAAAAAATTGTTTTTTGAACCAGGAATTATATGATGCCCTCAGAAATATTCAGTGAAATTTTTCATTTTTTGATGCAGAATCGCTTTACTGTGAACGCTGATCAATTCGGATATGAAGATTGTACTCATCGTATATTTATTCCACTATTTCTAGCTCCCTTAAGAAAATGTTAGCTGATTTTTTTCCTGATTTCCATTGATTTCCCTCCAGAGATTTATGTGCATTTCAACTTGACCCATCGCAATCCAATCCTTATTTTCAGCGTTCTCCTATAAAACATCATCAAAGAAGTTATTTGAGACGATAAACAAGTTATCTGTGATAAATCGCAGGCTATTTATTTGAATCCTGAAACTGATAAAACAGTACAGGGGAAATTCATCTACAACTATCATCATTCCTCATTATGACTTCATCAATTCTAATCTATCCTAGAAAAAATACGATTATCTTCCTCTTTTGAGACTCGACCCCAAACGTTGTTTTGATTCGATCTTATCAACACTTTCTAGTGAGGAAACTCGATAGGGTGCGTGCTTCTCAAATACGAGGGAAGGGTAGATAAGACGATTTAGAGGATCTGTAATAAACATTTTACAGCGTGTAGTTCATACTTTGCTTCGGAATACACAATTGACATTAGCATTGGTCTGTTATTTTAACAAATTAGTCTGAAAGTATAAAATGAAAACATGGAATTAAAAAATTTGTTATACGTTCGGGTGTCTGCTCTTCAATATAATTGAATATGAAGAAATTATATTAGGAGTATCGAGAAACAGGAGAACTACCTTTATATCTTAGAAGACAATCCCTCCAACTCGAAATCTACAAGTTTGAAACGTACTGAATTGGATAGAACTTTGCGCATCCGAAAAAGTTATTGAAGTTTCCTATGAAATATCGTTGAAGATTTCAAAGGAAAAATAGATATACTTTCGGAGAAACACTCATAAAACCTTGTCTGTTGAAAGCAACTGATGCCTTCTTGGAACAGAAAATAGAAATAAATTATTAAAAATAGCTATAAGGCAGAAGATATTGAAAAAGTATTAATAGAAACCGTGAAAGAATCAAAATATTCTGCAATACAGTAAGATAAAAGTACCGATATTGTAAAATGAATGGAGGTTTATACTTGATAGAAGATATAAGTAGTACTTATATGACATTAATTTATTTCCTGAAGTTATAATATTGAATATCAAGTATTAACCTCTATTCATTTTATTTTTTTCATGATATATAATTATTTGGTTCCCTTAGCATTCTTCATACAGAAGGTCCTTGTGCTATAACAGAGGCGTTAAATTGCCTTTCAATCTTTAAGATCAATGGTAAACCACAGAACTATTCATTTCGAGTCAACATTACACTCCATTTAAATGTTAAGTGTTCATTTGCCAAGACGCTTTCTGAATTGTTATAGGTAAATAAATATTTTTTGTTGATTGATGTTATATTTTATTGAATATGAATATGATTGAGTACTGACGAAGCAAATTCTCTCTTAAAACTTGTTTTTTAGTTATGTTTTTACATATCTTGAGATTTTCTAAAAAGTAACTTAGTTAGATGTCCAATAATATTGAATATTTTGAGTGAGATAGTTTTATGATGAAATTCTCAAGATTATGTCAAACAGTTTTGAAAGATATCTGTTTTCATAAGAGGGATGAGCAGAAACAAAATTTTGTCTACTCAAAATATTTGAAATATATATATATATATATAACAATTTATATTTATTGGATTTTGTTCTCATTCGGATGACTTATAATGAATGTTTATTTTATATGTCGTTTGATATAAGTAGTACTTATATGACATTTATTTAATTCCTGAAGTTATAATATTAAATATAATTTTTTGAAATTAAATATTATATATAGAAGGCTAACAGAATATATATGCAAATATTAAAATATTCAAATAAGTACGGATATTGCTCAATGCTGTCAGCTTTGAGTTTTCATGTGATATATACAAGACGAAACAATCACCAAACATGCCAAATATGATTTTGAGAAGATGGATAAAGCATTATTCTGAGTTAAATACCTAAAATCGGATCCTATTCTCACAGCAGAAACAATTAAATATTATTTACCCTTTTCAAGCTCTTATTTGTGCGAAAGAGCATTCTCCGCGGTTAGCTATTAAAAAAAAATACAGAAACAAACTCAATATGACTCAAAAGATATTGAGAGAAAGCAATTGATATGGTACGGACATTTGCAGAGGATGAACGAGGACAGACTGCCTAGATTAACCATGTAGTGGGTAGCACCAAACCGTAAGAACCGAGGAAGACCTAAGAAATCATAGAAGAAGAGGTTTTACCGCAGATTCTACTGCAGGTCCAGAATGGTATTCTGGACCTGCAGTCGAATCTGCGATGAAACTTGGGGTTTAAAATCCAGGCAGATGTATTGGCTATACACTATGGTAATTAGACCACAGATAACGTATGGCGCCGTAGCTTGGTGGAAGAACGGCCAACAAACGATTGGCCATTATAAACTCACTCCACTACAGGGACAGGCTTGCCTTGCAATTACAGGTGCGTTTCGCACCACACCCACGGCAGCCATTGAAGTCCCACCAAATCTACCACCCCTGCACCCCTGCTCGTATAGAGGGAGGTGGAACGGACCAAACTACATCAACTGGCGATCGACAGGCCAGAGGCAATGGTGATGGGAGGCTCAGGACTGCTGGACGAACTTTTAACGAACAGCACCTTATGGATGCCCTAGGATCTAATGTCAAAAGTCACGAGCCAAGAACTGCATTTCAGTGTAATCGTCCCCAGCCGCAACGAATGGGCCCAGAATGTTGAGGTTTTATTGAAGACCGACCTTGGTTTGTTCACAGACGGCTCGCGAGCGACAAACGTAACGGGAGCGGGAGTCTATGGAAGCAAACCCAGAATCAACATCTCATTTGAGTCTCGGTCAGTACGCAACCATATTCCAGGCAGAACTATTTGCCATTGAGACCACGGCAGATCTGCTGATAAAAGGGCAAGTCCACGACGCCATAATCAAAATATTTACTGATAGTCAGTCAGTACTGAAGGCTCTTGAATCCAGCTGTTGTACATCGAAAACAGTCTGGAGTTGCCGGACGGCTTTAAACAGGCTCGGTATTTATAACAAAATCACTTTTGTTTGGAAATCGCTAGACACTCAAACTATTTGGGTAATGAAGAGGCAGATCAGTTAGCTTCTGCTGGAGCTGCGCTGCCTCTGGTAGGCCCGGAACCATTACTGGGATTACCACATGACATTATTTTACGTATGCGGAACATCTAATAAAAAAAAACGTAAGTGTTTTGAATTTTTTCATAAAGAATATGAGGGTGTGAAACATAACCTGTTAAAAAGTTTAGAAATAAACCAATTAGGAAATTCTGGGAATGAAAAAACCTATCTTATTAAACTCTATGAGATCTATTCACCAAGGGATCTTGTGGTTCTACCAAAAATAGAAAAATATTTTATTTTCCCCTTATCTCAAAACAGAAATCATTTGAATTAAATATGTAACCATATTTTAGACCAGTTGTTTAAAATCATTTGAAGAAGATACTATATGAACGAAAAGTATCATGTGAACAACACTCAATAATAAATAGAAATCAACATATATATGTGTATTATTTAACTGAAGTGTAACTGTATGATTTCTATCAAGTAAAAGCCAAGACGATTCGAAGTTCCAAAAGCTTCTGAGGCATCTTCATGAATGATTTAGGAATATCAGGATAACATATTATATCATATCAATATATGTCACTAGTGGGTAGTTTTATTTTGTTATCGTATCGTGACGTATACTTGGAAACGTCATCTAAAATACCAATCTATAGGATCATACTCATTTTCCTCAACAAAAATAATTCTTTATGATGTATTTGAGACACCCAATACTATATTAATACCAAACCAAATTCGTAGTATTGGGTTGCAGTTAGTTAAGACACTGACCGAAACGGGAAGCCTTATTGTGTTTATGATAACACATCGACTGATAAGTTCGCGAATTAATGCAGAAACTCAACTCTTCTAATCAAATTTGTCTTTTTTCCTCAACATAGTGTACTTCAAGAGCCAGGCAATCATTCCAGCGCTTCCTTAGCCTTTCGATATCCTTCTTGAAGAACGATTCTCCTTTGACCTTTGACACATATCGATGCAAATGTTCATTTCGCTCAAACAGCGCTCAGAATCATCAACTCGTTGTCGTTTTTATAAACAAATCTTCCAGCTCTTATAAACAAATCTTCCAGCAAAATACGTGTTCCTCAAAGTATCAGCTATCTAATGCATCTTCACTCTGCGGTTTGTTAAAACGATTTTGTGTACTTTTCTGATGTTTTCCGGTTCAAACACCTCTTTTAGGATACGAAAAGAGCTGCATTATTTCAGCAAATCAGTCAATCGTGATCGATATATACAGGAGTATCCCAGAAATCAACGGAACTGGGTGACGAGACAAGTCGTAGTGGTTATAAGAAAAATATTAAAAAAAACCATGTAGCATTATTTCAAAATGATAGGCATTTAAAGAAAATTCTACACCCTGTGACGGGTCTATTTATTCCTATTACCACTAATCTTCACTTTTTCCGAATATTTTCATTTGTTATGTAACCCTGAATAATGCTTCTTTAAACTCTTATCAAAATTTCAAAATCAGCTGCTCCAGCATGGATGAAAAAGAGACAAGAAAATTATCAAAATAAAAATTATGCCCAGTTCAAACTGACTGTACTGAAAAAATATTTACTACGAGAGTTTGGCAAGTGAAGTCAAAATATGGCATATGAAGTCAAAATTTGGCATATTTAGTAAGGATTCCAAAGTGGTATAGCACTTCATTCTTGCTGAAATTGTAGACAATTTTTTCTTTAGAACAAAGTAGGAATTTACCACTGAAATTGTAGACAATTTTTATGTGTTATACCATTTCGGAATTCTTACCAAATGCGCCACATTTTGACATCACTTGCCAAAATCGCGTAGTACATTTTTTTTTCAGTACAGTCAGTTTAAACTGGGCAATTTTTTTTAGCAAGAATGTACCTTTTTAATTCAAGCTGAAGCAGCTGCTTTTGAAATTTGCTAACATGTTTAGAGGAGCAATTTTCAGGGTTATATAACAAAAAATTACTGGAAATAGAGGACATTTAGAATTTTTAAAAATGCCATATATATATATACATAAATTCATTTTTGGGTAAATCATTTTATCGACTGCTCAGAGATATATGAAAATTTTGTACTATATTTCCATTTTTCTCAATAGAAATTTCTAACGTTACTTTTCCATTTTCTTACAGATTTCTCTTTGTGACGAATACAGCCTTCCAGCAGATCATTTACACAAAAAACGACCTAATAGCATAGCAATTCCAAGCTTATCTGAATGGAATCCATCTAGTCCTAACGAAGAGAAGGTAAGTACATGACTCGTGCCACTTTTTTGGGAAATTTCATTATGGCGTTATTTGTAAGATTGAAGTCAATTCGAAATTATACCTTCGTTTTCTACTATGATTGAATTCAGAGCATGTGTAACTCAGAGGCGATACAGATCTAACAAACAGCTTTTTCAGAGTAAATCCAAGATTTCATTCCAATACTCAAGTGAGATTCATTGAATATTCGGAAAAGGAAAGAGAAAATCTTTCAGCTACGGTATCAATTCTATTTATAACATTCTATTGTGAAAGCGTGAATTCTTTTTTAATGCTAGAGTCTGTCACATGATGTGAACCTAAATCAATCGAACAAACACTGCTATCTTGATTAACTTTTTATTTGGGTTTAATTGAATCTGATGGAATATCTATATGAAACAAATGCGTTACAATACTTGCATGAAGTGTAAATCAAATTTTCAGTGTTCATCTGCTTAAGAATGGAATAATGAAAGTTCTATTGAATTTTGAGTTTGTTCTCTTTTATCGTGGAACGGTGAAAGAAAAACTTTGGGTCGATCGATAAGGTAGCTAAACTATGGCAAAAAATAAGGGAAGCAAGTTGTTATCGTCCTCTTCTGGTTTGACGTCGACTTCTGGGACATCTATATATATACGAGTCTTAGGTTTGTTGGTTAGCATTTTATTGGTCTAAATAATGTCTCTTAGGTCTCAATCTTATTTGCCTTGTTTTTCTGCTCGGACTTCCTCAACGACACCATCACTGGCAGTTGTCCTTTTTAGATTTTTATGAGTTTAGTAAGATATGGTCCTCAACTCAATTGAAGAATTATCTTCTTTGATTATAATCGAAATGGTGATTTCAGGAAATCTGACAAGGCATAAATAAATGATAAAATTGGTCCAGATTTGATAAGATTATGCTGCACTATCATTGTGCACAATATTTGAATTGAATTTCCATAAAATTAGCTGTGAGCATGGCGTTATCTCCAATGTTACAAGTATTTTTGAATTTATCAAAGATCCTAATCGTAAATTTCCCGAACATTGCGTAAGATATTGGTTATCAATACAAGACGAAGTGAAATTATTCTTAACTTCTCAGTCTGTTTTAAAGACTAGGGTATTTCTTTATTGTCATAAAACTATTAAAGACAATAATTTCAATACGTCGAAATTTTATATCAGTTTAGGATATCCTATATTTATTTTTATGAAAATACGTATTTACTCCCATTTTCTTATACATAGATCGTTGAAAATATATATTCAAAACAAATTTACTGTATTTTCAATACTTACAAAGTATATATAACCTGTTAGTCTGATCCCAGAAAGGATTTCGATACAATTTTACACTTAAAGATAAACTGATTCAAAGGGAAGGTTTTCAAAATTTGAATATATATTTCGAATTGTTTTATGTTCAATCATATTGCCGATCATATCGGAAGAAACTTCCTAGAGTTTCGCTTCTTAAATCGTTTACTACTTCAAAAGTGTTTTCTGGAGGAATTTTCCTCTCGAATGAGCCAGGAATTAGACAACAAGAGATATCTCTCCCCCGTAATCAATCTAGAATAACATGTTCTTATGAAATTTCGAAGGTACACCCCATTCGTTAAATTCCTGAAAATCTCCAGCTTCGGAATTTTACAGATGAGAAACCCTTTATTTGAAAGAAAAAAATTTGATTCAGAATTATTTCTGGGAACTTCTACAATATATATCAAAAGTCACATATCAACAAATCGAGAGAGTATTATTTTATAGTAATATAAATTACTATGAAGAAGTATGGGGTGTCTTTTTAGAGTGATAGAACTTTCTTTTAGTTATCCTTATGCATAACTGTGATTTGACAGAAGGTAGAAGCCATGTTGTTTTGACATTTCTGTTCAATAAGCACTGACAAATCATCATGGAAAGACTCACGCCGCAACAACGTTTACAAATTGTTGAAATTTATTTTCAAAATCAGTGTTCTATTCGCCAAACTTATAGAGCACTTCGTGAAATTTATGGTTTACATAATCGTCCATCAGAGCAGCCTATTCGTCGAACTTTCGATAGATTTCGGACATTTTCTTTACTCGATGCAACAACAACAACAAGAACTGTACGTACAGAAGAAAATATCGCTGCTTTGAGTCATAGTGTTAATGATGATTCAGATTTGTCTATTCATCGACGTTCACAACAAATTGGACTCTGTGCATCCACTGGCTGAAGAATTAAAGCCACTTGACCATAATAAGCGACGTTTGTTTGCTGATTTGACCCTAGAACGGCTTGAAGTTGATCTACTTTTTTGTCGTAAAATTGTGTTTAGTGATCATTTCTGGTAGAAGGGCTATGTAAACAAGCAAAATTGCCGTATTTGGAGTGGAAACAATCCTCGAGAAGTTCTGCAGGTTCCATTGCATCCTGAAAAATGCACTGTATGGTGTACTCTACACGCTGGAGGCATCATCGGTCCATATTTCTTTAAAAACGATGCTGGAGCTAATGTTACAGTGAATGGTGCTCGTTTCAGATCGATGATCAATGATTATTTTTGTCAAAATTTAAATGGTATCGACCCAGAAGTGTTTTGGTTCCAACAAGATGGTGCTACACCTCATGCTGCTGCCGTAACATGATTTATTGAAAGAAAGATTTGGCAATAACATTTTTTCGAGAAATGATCCCATTAATTGGCCTTCAAGATCATGCGACATCAATCCACTGGATTATTTTCTTTGGGATAAGGTCAAGTCATTGGTTCATGCTGATGAACCAGAAACAATAGTCGCTTTGGAAGCCAACATAACTCGTGTTATTGACGAAATAAGGCCTGAAGTACTCGAAAAAGTGTTCCAAAATTGGTCTGGTCGAATGCGGTTCCTCAGAGCTAGTCGGGGAGGACATATGCCAGAAATTGTTTTTAAAACATAAATGTCATAAAATTGTCTTTCAAATAAAAAAAAATTGGCTTCAATCTTAATTTAAATGTTTTTTTTTCAATTTGAAATTCTATCACTCTGAAAAAATTACCCGATATTTGCATATTACAGAATAATATTTAGCTGTAATTGATTCACCAGAACCTCTACAGATTTGAATCTAAATGAATCTCATGAAAACATTTAGAAATAAATTTTAAAACATGTCCTAAATACACTGTATCACTTTATACACATATATATTATCATCACATGTGGTGGAAATCAACTTATAAAGAATCGAAAGAAATATAACATAATGATCAAATTATTTATATATATATATATATATATATATATATATATATATAAAATGTTCAACTATAATTCAAAAAGGCATTTTTCATTTTTCCTTTTTTTAAAGAATATATAGCACATTCTCCAGAGAAAGAACCTAAAAAAAAATCTCATCCGTAAGAAGTTATTTGAATGAACGAAATAATCTTTTAAAAATATATAAAAACTCCTTCTTTAACACAACACATTTCTGCAACAACTAACCAATTTTGGGATAAGCATGGCCATCAAAAATTTGGTTATATCACAGAAATATACAATGAAAGAAAATGAAAAAAGGTGATGAAATTTGTGATTCTTTAACAACCAATCGAAACATATATTTGTATAAGGTGATGTCTAAATAATTTGATCATTATTTTATATTTCTTTTGATTCTTTATGAGATAATTCTCAGCATATGTGATGATAATATATATGTCTATAAAGTGATACAGTGTATTAAGGACATGTTTTAAAATTTAATTCTAAATGTTTTCATGAGATTTATTCAGATTAAAATCTATAGAGGTTCTGGTGAATTAATTCCAGCTATTTTTCTGAAATATTATTTTATATAAAATATACTATATTTTTTAATGTCTAGGAAAAAACGTTTCTCTGTCTGAAATCAAACGTATATACAGGTATGGAAAATACAGTGGGAAATAAAGTTAATTCAGTGTACAGTGGAGCAGTGGAAGAATCAAAAACTCAGCGCGATGCGATAACTAACAAACTGTTTTTTCCATACCTGTACTTTAGGAACAAGAATAATTTCGTGCGGTTTTAATAACAGATGCTGCTACTAGTTTGTTATTCCATTGTTTCATTCGGCAACACCTTCATTGGTAAGTGTCATCATTACGCTTTTTTTTCAGTATCTGTCATTTCGCTGAAGTGTAAGCAACATAGATTTGGATCACAAAGAACGACCCGGAGCGCCACAAAAGTTTAAGGATGAAGAGTTCTTACTTCATATTGAAGTAAAATTTCCCGCAATAACACATTATTCGGTACAAAAGTTGACATTTTCATAGCACACTGAAACTATGTTGTTTACACCTCAGCGAAATGACAAATACTGAAAACAGAGCTTAATGATAACACTTCAAAATGAAGGTTTGAAGATAAAACAATGGAATAATAAACTGGTAGTGACAACTCTTATCAACACCGCACGAATTTATTTCTTCTCCTTATATCAGGTCTTCCTAAATTGAAGGTACAAATGAAGAGAGAAGATTCTTTGCATTATTTTAGGAAAAAAATCCCATAAACATGGGAACGCAAACGTTTCGTTTTCGAGATACAAGATGATGTTCAAGTTTGAATTTTTTTCAAGTTTTTTCTCATAATATCTGCATTCCACATGATATTCAACTGAAATTTGGCATAGATATCACAATTTGAAGTTAACATCATAGGATAAGTCAATTTCGATTGCAAATCTACAGGGTGATATTTTTTCTGGAACACTCTCCCCTGTTTTACTCTAGAATTTTTTTTGGTCAGCCACTTTTATTTTAGTAAATTGTTTTATAGAAAGAAACTTTGTTGTTATACAAAACTTCATGGTTTCTTGTAGTTTTGTCTTATCTGCTACCGATTTCGAGCAAAAAATTTGAACGGTTCTCTCGAAATCCTCAGAAAAATCCAAATTGTCATAAAAATTCAGTTAGTAAGTGTGATGAATAAATTCATTTTTAATTTTAACAAATCAAAATAAACTCCTGTGTTTCGAAAAGTAAAAGTGATTTCAATTTGATTTCAAAACATCTTGAATTTCACGAATTCCGAAATGGCTGACATGAATTTCATCTATGGTCTTGCAAATGGAAATTCAAGAGAAGCTAAGCTTCTTAACATGGAACGCTATCCCAATACAGTGGTCATCGAATCTTCTCTTATATATTCACATGCGTTTTTCAGAAACTGGATCTTTTTCTACGAAAAATATTAATGCAGGTAGACCACGAAGTGTGAAAACAGCACGACTCGAAGAGGCAGTTCTGAACGAAATGAAAGAAGATCCAGGAACCAGTACTAGAAAAATAAGTGTTACTTAAATACAAGATCCTTTGCTATATCCTTATCACATTCAGAGAGCGCAGGTGCTCCTACCTCGAAATTTTCATTCCAGTTTGTCAGTGGTACTTCAATAGACTATTGAGCAATCCTCAATTTAATTGCCAAATCCTTTTCACTGATCAAGCCTGTTTCTCAAGAACTTCAATTATGAATTTTCATAATAAATCATGTGGGCTGAGGAGAATCCATATGAAATTGTAGAAACTCATTTTCAAGAGCAATTTTCATTAAATGTGTGGGGTGGTAATATTGGCGATTATTTTATTGGTCCTTTCTTCTTGCGAGGTCGACTTACTGGTCAATCATAATGACATTTTTTTAGAATACGATTTGCCCTTGTTATTGAATGATTTATCTCTTATGCTATGACGTGAAATGTGGTCATACACTACGTCATACATCATCATACACGACGGTGCTCCTGCTCATTTTTCAGTTTTGGCTAGAGAGTATTTGAACGAAAATTATGAAAACAGCTGTGGTGGACATCAGTCATGGGCCTCCAGATGCTCAGACTTGAATAGTTTAGATTTCTTTTTATGGTTCCATCTAAAATTTCTAGTGTACTAAAAGCCAGTGAACACCTTGGACGAACTTAGAAATCGTATAATACAGTTAAGAATATTCCGGGAGTGTTTGAAAGAGTTCGATCGTCTATTACAAGAAGAACAGCAATTTGTATAAGGGTTGGGGGAGGACATTTTCAACAGTTTCTGTAGTTCAGTTCCTTTGCTGTTATTTAGTTTTTTTGTTATGATTAATTTTTGAGTTTTATGTTTCTTGTAGTAATAAATTTTTTGGGATGATTATACG
This sequence comes from Megalocaria dilatata, assembly GCA_034642435.1. NCBI lineage: Eukaryota > Metazoa > Arthropoda > Insecta > Coleoptera > Coccinellidae > Megalocaria > Megalocaria dilatata. The sequence continues at coordinate 15,169,696 of CM067863.1, forward strand.
AGTTAATCGAATTTTTATGAATCATGGCTACAGTTTGGGAAAATAACCATAAAAACTATTAATGAATTATTTCACCCCTGCTTACTAACTGGAATCTTGAGATGATTTGGATTTTTCCGAGGATTTAAATAGAATGGTTCAAATTTTTTTTCTCGAAATCAGTAGCAGATACGACAAAACTACAAGAGACCATAAATTTAAGTAAAGGGTGTTTTTTTTTGGAGTGATAGAACTTTAAATTGAAATAAAACACATTTAAATTAAGATCGAAGCCAATTGTTTTTGTATTTGAAATTTTATGACATTTATGTTTTAAAAATAATTTCCGGCATATGTCCACCACGACTAGCTCTGAGGAACCCCATTTGACCCGACAAATTTTGGACCACTTTTTCGAGTAATTCAGGCCTTATGTCATCAATAACACGAGTTATGTTGGCTTCCAAAACGTAAATTCTTCTGGTTTATCAGCATAAACCAATGAATTGACATGATCTTGGAGGCCAATTAATTGGACCATTTCTCGAAATAATATTGTTGAACAATTCTGGGTCGATACCATTCAAATTTTGAAACAAATAATCATTGATCATCGATCTGTAACGAGCACCAATTCACTGTAACATTTGCTCCAGCATCGTTTTTAAAGAAATATGGACCGATGATGCCTCCAGCGTGTAAAGCACACCATACAGTGCATTTTTCATAATGCAATGGAACCTGCAGAACTTTTTGAGGATTGTTTTCACCCCATATACGGCAATTTTGCTTGTTTACATAGCCGTTCGACCAGAAATGAGCTTCATCACTAAACACAATTTTATGATAAAAAAGTAGATCGACTTCTAGCTGTTCTTGGGACCAATCAGCAAACAAACGACGCTTATTATAGTCAAGTGGCTTCAGTTCTTGAACCAGTTGGATCTTGTATGGGTGTATACCAAGATCTTTACGAAAATTATCCTTGTGGTGGATGCAACTTGTTGAATAGACAAATATGGATCATCATTAACACTAAGACTTACAGCAGGGATATTTTCTTCTGTACGTACAGTTCTTTGTCTTGTTTTTGTTGCATCGAGTAGAGAAAATGTTGTCCGAAATCTATTAATAGTTCGACGAATAAGCTGCTCTGAATGGACGATTATGTAAACCATAAATTTCACGAAGTGCTCTGTAAGTTTGGCGAATAGAATATTGATTTTGAAAATAAATTTCAACAATTTGTAAACGTTGTTGCGGCGTGAGTATTTCCATGATAATTTGTCAATGCTTACTGGACAGAAATGTTAAATCAACATGGCTTCTGCCTTCTGTCAAATCACAGTTATCCCTATCGAAAGTTCTAGCACTCTAAAAAAACACCCCATATAACAACAAGGCTTCTTTTTAGAATGTTTTCAAACTAATAGCGGCCCACCAATAAAAAGGGAACAGTGTTCCAGAAAAGTATAACCCTGTAAATTTGCAATCAAAATTGGAATGTCACATAATGTGAACTCTGAATTGTAATAAATGTGCCAAATGTCAGTTGAACATTTTTTGAAATGCAGAAACTATGAGAAAAAATCTTGAAAAAAATTCAAACTCTAACAACCTGTACCTTGAAAACGAAACGTTTACGGTCCCATGTTTATGAGACTTGTTTTCTTGAAATTATTCAAGGAATCTTCCCTCTCCATCTGTACCTCCAATCTAGGAACACTCTGTATATAAACGTTTTATGTCATAAAATGCAAAAGTTTTTTCCTAAACATTAAAAATATTTCATATCAATTATGAGTATATTATGATTCTTTCTTAATATGTAAATAAATGATTTTTAATAGATATATTGTAGAAGTTTCAACAGATAATTCTGAATTCAAATTTATTCAAATACTTCATTAAATTATCGACTCGAATTTTATTCACAATTTTAAGGATTACCCAAATTCTCAATGGTCGTCAATTCCAAAAATTTCCTTCTGCGATTTAACAGGGTTTTCTGACATGGGGTCTGAAACGGGGAGATTCTTGTTTTGATGAACATACATATAATCAAATTCTTTCTAATAATCAACTGAAAGTAATAAACGAACAACAGATGCTTCTACAACCGTGATGAGATTATGAGTCCGCTGCATGGGGGCGATTCGCTTGACGAGTTTTAATTGAAATACAAGCATTTGCAGAATCCCATTGTTATGGCTTCTTTGATCTTTCATTAGGGATGCCAAAACTATGGAATTTCAGTCCATTTCACTTTAATCATATTCTACTGATCGGGCAAAGTGCTTCCGTTATAACATCCATTTTATTATTGAATTTGTTAATTGGATCTTCTAGATTTTCTAGGGAATGTTCATCGTTTCATACTATAGAGTATAATTTCTCCGCAAGATAAGCGATATTTCAAAATAAAGAAATAAACTCTAAATCAATAAAATAAACTCTGAATTAACAAAATAAAAAATCCTACGCGTACAATATAGGATATATTCTGAAAGTTGTAAAAAAAATATTAATAATAAATTGAAATCGTGAGTCTTAAAAATTAGAATGTTTTATAGACCAAAGGAATCTGTGAATCTTCTGCTCAGCGAAATGATCTGTTACCTCGTTTATAAAAATTTTCTCATCCCGTGATTTTATAAATTCTTTTTTCAATTGAAATTTTTGCCATATTACCCAATCGCGCCCGTCCAGTTGTATTTCTATCATTTTTAATTCTTTTTTTTTTTTTTTGAATATCAAAACAAATTAAAATATGTTTATCTTCTACAATTTTAATTTCAGAAAATTTTTTATTCAAAAAAAACTTTTAGAATTAAATTAATGTCTAAAACAAGCACCGCTTACATTTAATAGACGTATATAATCAAAACTCAATATATAATGTCAAATGGAATTAATAAACCATAAGATTTGTTTCTGGTCTTACCTTCAAGAATGCCATTTGCCTTTTAAAAACATGAACACACTTAAAGGCAAATGGCATTCTTGAAGGTAAGACCAGAAACAAATTTTGTCTCCTTTAAATATTTATTTATTAATTTTAATGACTTTCGTATATCTTTTGGTTTATTTATTCCATTTGACATTATATATTGAGTTTTGATTATATACGTCTATTAAATGTAAGCGGTGCTTGTTTTAGACATTAATTTAATTGTAAAAGTTTTTTTTGAATAAAAAATTTTCTGAAATTAAAATTGTAGAAGATAAACATATTTTAATTTGTTTTGATATTCAAATTTTGTTATACTTCTTCTATCAAGTAAAAGGCCTTTCTATTCTATTTTTAATTCTTTCCACCGCGGAAAATTTTCTTTCTTTATAGAAGCAGTTGTTATTGACAAAACAACAAGACAAAAATTTAAAGAGTTCTGGCATACAAAATTTTAAGTCAGTATCGTAAAAAAAAGTTAACATTTCATAAGGGTTTGTGCAATTTTCTATTATATCGTTTTCGCATAGAACAGTTAATTCACTTTTTAGTTGATTTATTTCAAAAATATTATATTGCGTTGTCAAGTCTTTCAAAAGATCATGAGCAACTTCTTTTTCACTAATGGAGAATTTTGAATTATTCAACAGTTTAGAATTTCAAAAACAATTTGTCTTAATTCTTACGACGTTTTGAGTGTAAATATGTGATATCCGGTTTTTTATAAATTGTATCAAAATAGGTACTGTTACTATTAAATTCCCGTATTTTACTCAGTGTTGTCTGTAATAAATTTTTCGCCCTCAGAATATCTATGCTTCTATTTTATAAATAGAAAAACCAGTATCGGTTTGATTAAAAATTAATACAAATGTTTCTGAAAAAAATATATTCTGAGCATCGTCCAAAAATTTTTTTAAACCTACTGCTTCTCTCTAATGGATTTTTGATGAAAATCGTGATTATTACTATTGATAATAAAATGGAAGAATTCGAGTAATTTATCTCTATTATTAAAAACTGTCAGAACGGCACGTGGAGTAAAATTCCAATGAGTTGCTACATTTGTAGGTATACGATTTCCTAACACTTGGGAACGCTTTGTTGATTTGGAAAAATATGATGAAAATCCTGAAAGGATTTGAAATTCAATACGTGTGCATAACAATTAGTAAACACCTTGTGGTGCTTTAGATTTGATTTTTGCCCGTAGACCATTGACTTCTTCCGACATAACACTAGTCCCATCGGAAGTTTGAGCCACTAATTTTGAATGCAAGTCAAATTTTCCGAATTTGACAGCTAAAAATTGAAATAAATCTTCAGCAGAACTCCCAGAACTTACATCATTAAATTCCATGAATCGCTCAAGAGTTGGTCAATCATTACATAACAAAAAATGAAGGATAATTGTGAATGGAAGTTTATGTCAGTTGTCATTATAAAATAAAACACTTGTTTACATTTTCTACTTTATTTTTGGTATTGACGTACGTTTCGTCTTTGCTTGAAAGACTTCATCAGAATACAAAGTAACAGTTGTTGTACAATGAATTTATAAGATTTTTTTTTTACAGAAAGTGTACATGTGTTTTTAAATTGTTCGTCGGGTTGATTTTCTCAAAGAATATTTACCCTTCAGAATCATGTTCACTCGATCCCTTGTTAATATTGAATAGAGGGGTGTAATAAAAATCTATTTGTTCATTTACTAGGTTATTGCTGTTTTTATGTTTATTTATTTCGTAAATTTCCCATAAGTTCAATTTTAGACCTCTATTTTCAACATGTAGAATTTCTATTTCTTTTGTGAAAGAATGGTTATTTTCAAGAAGGTGTTTAGCATAATGTGAATCTTTTTTATTTTTATCGAAACTTCTTTTATAAGTTTATGTTCTGTTAGGCGTGTACCGAAATTTCTACCTGTTCTACCAATATAAATCTTTGGGCAATCTGGGCAAGTGAGTTTGTATACACCTGATAATTGAAGTTTATCCATACTGTTTTTATTATTTTTGATGTATTTGCTAATAGGATTGTTTGTCTTGAAAGAGACTTTAATATTTTCTTTTTTAAGTAGGTTTTTTAGTTGAATACTAATGTTTCCGAGATATGTGAGGCTAACGTATTTGTGTTCAGATAGATCAGATGTTATCGGATAAATTTCTTTTATTGTGTTTTTGTGTATACGTTGGTTAATTAAATTATCTATTAGAGATTTTGAATGGTGGAGGTCCTCACTTGATGGAAATCCATTTTCATTTAATTTAAAAGGGATTAAATAAAAACATATTTAATAAAATTTCCACATTTATTGTATTTCAATAATATTGTAACACTACATTTGCAACAATTGTTTCGCCAAATTCTTGGCTTCTTCAGGCGAGTTCGATGTTAAACTACTCTAAAAATTTTATTTTTTCTCCTTATATATTTCTCAAGATGGAAGAGGGGGGAACGGTATTCTAAATGCTTCTGGGAATTTTTATGGCATGTTTATCAATGGTGATCTGTTGACATCGGTTTGGTCATTAAGTAAGATATTCTGCCTGTTATATCTGTTAATTTCCATTGCTTCTAGAATATTAAGTCTTCTACTTTTGTTTTCTATGTGTGGAATTTTGTAGTTTGAATCAAACATATGTCCCTCGTCTAAAAGATGGTTCGCATAAGTTGAGTTCTGTTTTTTATTCAGGAAACTACTCAAATGTTCTTTAATCCTCTTCTTGAAGTTCCTTCCTGTTTGTCCAATATATACTTTCTGGCATGAACCACAATTCAACTTATATACTCTCGATTTTTTGTTTTTATCTAATTTGTCTTTATTATTTTTGATTAAATTACTTAAAGTATTATTGGCATTCAAAACCAATAATACTTTAAGTAATTTAATCAAAAATAATAAAGACAAATTAGATAAAAACAAAAAATCGGGAGTATATAAGTTGAATTGTGGTTCATGCCAGAAAGTATATATTGGACAAACAGGAAGGAACTTCGAGAAGAGGATTAAAGAACATTTGAGTAGTTTCCTGAATAAAAAACTTATGCGAACCATCTTTTAGACGAGGGACATATGTTTGATTCAAACTACAAAATTCTACACATAGAAAACAAAAGTAGAAGACTTAATATTCTAGAAGCAATTCCAAATTTGGATTCACAACAAAAGCAACCGAATCGATTAATTCATTTTGTATGGTTTTAGATGTGCCAGAGAAAACTGGTTAATATCATTTCAATTTGACGCGCATTGTTTGTTGCTGTGGCGATATTTTGTTTTTGTTTCCTCATAAGGGTAAGCTTGAAATTCGATAAAAGATGTTGAGCACTTTTATCGTGTAGCAATAGACATCGAGATACATTTTTGAAATCGCTATAATAACTTTTTGACCAAACTTTGTCGGAATTTGTTTTAGTTGCTGCGAATAAAATGCACGGCCAACTCAATAATTCACATAAAGTTAAACTGCCTGTAGGTCAGTCGCACTTTTCATACCATGTATTTGGAAATCCCCGATTTGATTTTCAACCCCACCCATAGTCACAAGACATTCACTTAGATCTGGAACAGGTCGCTTTACTACTTCGAAAAATGTTGGTGATTTATTAAAAAATTTGCAAAATCACCAGTACTTCGAACATTTTCATTTACCCCGAGAATTTGAGACAATTCACTCGATCCCGCTAAATCCACTCCGCCTACCGGTAGTAATTAAGTCGATTAACAAAATGAAAAAAGTTCACACGAACACGCAGACAAACTTACACGAGACAGTCGAAACTCAGCAAACGCTACCACCAAATCACAACAAAGCGAAAACTAACCAGATTTCCCGCTTCCTGGATAGTGCAGAATAATTGCAGTTCGCCCTTCGGCGAGACATGCCTCAAATCTATCTTCAGAAGCCGCCTTCAAAGGCATAGGAATATTCTCGATTTGTCGTCGCATCGATGTAGATAACGCGCTAGACAAGGAAGCGTGTGAGGAATGCCTCGAACCGTTTACTTATTATTAGAGGAAGTGAGATGAATATACAAGAATCGTGAGATTTATGGAACAGAGACCCAGTGCCGTACCGTATGATGTGAAATTGAGGATGAAATGGATTGATTAAATATTCGATTAATTCGATTAAAACGTGTAATTTCCAGAATTTATTTGATGAGGCACTGCCTCCTGCCTCAAAGGATAAGCCGCCACTGATAATTTGTTTTTTCACACAAACGCTCAACATCTTTCTGATATAGTTGTATCTAGACCATGCCTTCTCTTCTTCATTCTTCTTGTATACTCAAAATGTTTCGATTAACCTCAAATATTCTTTTCGTTTCTATTGGGACTAAAATCTGATTCGGTTCGTTTTCGGAAGATGGCTCTAAAAACGATAAATTTTTGAATAGTAACAGCTGATACTCGCGGTCTTAGACAAATTCGACATCTACCTATAATATTCAATTTGAATTGTTTTGAGTTTCAAACAAAACGTTCTTTGTCACGGTGTTCAGAATGTCAGATTTTATGATAAATAACATTTTAATTGTGATAGTTTACGGTGACAAATCATGTAGAGAATGGTATCGGCTTTCCAAAAGTAGTGATTTTAGCTTTGAAGATAGACCTTCTCAGGACGGCCAAACAAAATTCGAAGACGATGAATTACAGACTGAAGATGAAGATCCGAGTCTAGCGCAAGACGAATTTGCACTTATCGGGATGACCCAACAAGTGATCTCAAAATGTGATTATATTCTTGTGAGCCGTTGCTTCAAAGGCAACTCCAAGAAAAATAAATACTACGCTTTGCCGGGCCGATCATTGCTCAACCCCAAAAGTAACACCACAGCCGAACAATTCATCGTTCGAAAGTTATGCTGTGTATCTGGTGGAACCAAGGGGGCGTTGTGTACTACGAGCTGCTAAAACCTGGTGATTCCGTTACGGGTGACCAATACAGACGGCAATCATTTCGTTTGAAGCGTGCATTAGAAGGAAAACGGCCGAAATATAAGGCAGACATCATAAGTTCATTATCTTGCATGACAACGTTGTATTTCACACAAAATGGCAAGATACAAGCATTATACTGAAATAAAAATTTGGTCGATATTTTGAACGAAAGAGTGTTTTATCGGGTGTTTTTTAAAGTGATAAAACTTTAAATTGAAATAAAACACATTTAAATTAAAATTGAAGCCAATTTTTTTTTATTGAAAAATGATTCTATGACATTTATGTTTTAAAAATAACTTTCGGCATATGTCCACCACGATTAGCTCTGAGGAATCGCATTACACCAGACCAATTTTGGACCACTTTTTCGAGTAATTCAGGCTTATTCCATCAATAACACGAGTTATGTTGGCTTCTAAAGTGTCTATTGTTTCTGATTTATCAGCATACGCGAATGACTTAACATAACCCCAAAGAAAATAATCCAGTGGAGTTATGTCGCATGATCTTGGAGGCTAATTAATTGGACCATTTCTCGGAATAATGTCATCGCTAAATCTTTCTTTCAATAAATCAATTGTTACGGTATCAGTATGAGGTGAAGCAATATCTTGTTGGAACCAGAACACTTCTGGGTCGATACCATTCCAAATTTGAAACAAATAATCATTGACCATCGATCTGTAACGAACACCATTCACTGTAACATTAGCTCCAGCATCGTTTTCAAAGAAATATGGACCGATGATGCCTCCAGCGTGTAAAGCACACCACACAGTGCATTTTTCAGGATGCAATGGAACCTGCAGAACTTCTTGAGGATTGTTTTCACTCCATATATGGCAGTTTTGCTTGTTTACATAGCCGTTCAGCCAGAAATGAGCTTCATCACTAAACACAATTTTACGATAAAAAAGTGGATCAACTTCAAGCTGTTCTAGGGCCCAATCAGCAAACAAACGACGCTTATTATGGTCAAGTGGCTTTAGTTCTTGAACCAGTTGGATCTTGTATGGGTGTAGACCAAGATCTTCACGCAAAATTTTCCATGTAGTGAATGCACAGAGTCCAACTTGTTGTGAACGTCGACAAATAGACAAATCTGGATGATCTTTAACACTATGACTTACAGCAGCGATATTTTCTTCTTTACGTACAGTTCTCTGTCTTGTTGTTATTGTTGCATCGAGTAGAGAAAATAATGTCCGAAATATATCGATACTTCGACGAATAAGCTGCTCTGATGGACGATTATGTAAACCATAAATTTCACGAAGTGCTCTATAAGTTTGGCGAATAGAACACTGAATTTGAAAATAAATTTCAACAATTTGTAAACGTTGTTACGGCGTGAGTCTTTCCATGATAATTTGTCAATGCCTACTGAACAGAAATGTCAAAACAACATGGATTTTACCTTCTGTCAAATCACAGTTATCCCTATCGAAAGTTCTATCACTCTAAAAAAACACCCGATATTTACGATTATTTTTGGAAGCACAAAATGGATAATCACGAATATCAGTGAACATGCCTGATTAAAAAACTTTCGACGAACTGAATAAAATCTTAGATGATTGTTTCGTTCTTCCTAGAACTCATAAATAAACTGTGTTACCGAAAAATTTGAATATTTTAAATATGAAATTGTGCTATTCATCATGTCAGAGTGTCATATTAACATTTCTTCAACTTTCATTTGGGGGTTTTGTCGTAAAACGGTTTATTTGGGTTACCTTGTTACAAGAAACTAACTTCCTATAACACTTCGTATAGATAAAATGAAGATACACCAAAAACAGCACTCTGGCCTACGATATACCCTAATACTCCATAATTGCTTGTAGTTCTTTTAATATCCTAGATAATAAAACCACCCGAATGAAATTGGTTTCCGGCCTAAATCTTAATTAGTACATTTGACATGAAACCGTACAAAAGGATCAACTTCGAAAGCACCCTGTATATATGTATATTTATAGCACACTCAAATTATTTACCACTTAGAACCGCCATCGTGGCCTCCGAACCATTAATGTTGCATTATTCTATACATGCTAGAGGGGTCCCTCCTTATCCCCGTCTGAATTTATGGCTGCTACTTGACCAGAATGGGAAGCAATCGTATTTAATTTGAAAGTCTTAAATTACCGAAAATTGCTTGAATCTTTCGAATTGCCGAAGGAGCTCTTGGGAAATTTCGTATTGTTACCTAATGATATTCGTAGATGCATTCTCTATATAATGGTAGAAGTTTTCTGTTGTGTTGAATATATATTTTTGGAGTAATAGGGTATCTCCATATCAACACCCTCCCAATTGGATGGCGTAAAGTTTGAAGTAGGCTGCGCAGTGTGTTTATTACGAATCAAGCACTTCATCTGGATGAATGTCAATTCTTCACAAAAATTTATTACAGATAATAGCTGGAATTAATTCTCCGTAACCTCTACAGATTCAAATCTAAATAAATCTCATTAAAACATTTAGAATCAAGTTTTCAAAAACATGCCCTAGATATCACTGTACCAATTCATAGACATATACACTGGCGAGCAGAAAAACGGGTCACTAAGATTTTACACTGTTTTTTTCAATAGACTCGCGTGTTTAAATTGATTCAATAATATTTTGTTCATCATCTATCTTTCATTAGGAAGTTAACTAAATATGAGCAAAATGTAGCCTTATGGACTAAAAAAGTTGATAAAAGAAACAATCTTCGAATAATTCTTCACGATAAATTCATCGTTTATCAGTTGCGCTCAACTTTGGTCATTGAATAGTTTGTGTTCCACTTTCTGTGTTGAATATATATTTTTGGAGTAATAGGGTATCTCCATATCAACACCCTCCCAATTGGATGGCGTAAAGTTTGAAGTAGGCTGCGCAGTGTGTTTACTACGAATCAAGCACTTCATCTGGATGAATGTCAATTTTTCACAAAAATTTATTACAGATAACAGCTGGAATTAATTCTCCGTAACCTCTACAGATTCAAATTTGAATAAATCTCATTAAAACATTTAGAATCGAGTTTTCAAAAACATGCCCTAGATATCACTGTACCAATTCATAGACATATACACTGGCGAGCAAAAAAAACGGGTCACTAAGATTTTACACTGTTTTTTTCAATAGACTCGCGTGTTTAAATTGATTCAATAATATTTTGTTCATCATCTATCTTTCATTAGGAAGTTTACTAAATATGCGCAAAATGTAGCCTTATGGACTAAAAAAGTTGATAAAAGAAACAATCTTCGAATAATTCTTCACGATAAATTCATCGTTTATCAGTTGCGCTCAACTTTGGTCATTGAATAGTTTGTGTTCCACTTTCTGTGTTGAATATATATTTTTGGAGTAATAGGGTATCTCCATATCAACACCCTCCCAATTGGATGGCGTAAAGTTTGAAGTAGGCTGCGCAGTGTGTTTACTACGAATCAAGCACTTCATCTGGATGAATGTCAATTTTTCACAAAAATTTATTACAGATAACAGCTGGAATTAATTCTCCGTAACCTCTACAGATTCAAATTTGAATAAATCTCATTAAAACATTTAGAATCGAGTTTTCAAAAACATGCCCTAGATATCACTGTACTAATTCATAGACATATACACTGGCGAGCAAAAAAAACGGGTCACTAAGATTTTACACTGTTTTTTTCAATAGACTCGCGTGTTTAAATTGATTCAATAATATTTTGTTCATCATCTATCTTTCATTAGGAAGTTTACTAAATATGTGCAAAATGTAGCCTTATGGACTAAAAAACTTGATAAAAAAAACAATCTTCGAATAATTCTTCACGATAAATTCATCGTTTATCAGTTGCGCTCAACTTTGGTCATTGAAAAGTTTGTGTTCCACTTTCTGAAAGAAACAATTTAATAAAATGAGTTTACCAATTGAAGATTGTGCGAGAATGATGGCATTTATTGAAAATGGGCTGAGCCAGAGATCTGTTGCTAGAGGAATGAATGTTACTCTATCTACAGTCCAAAGAATATTGACAAGGCATCAGGAGACACGTGAATTCTACCAGTGAAAGAGCATGGCTCTTTCACCAAATGACTACTCAGCAGTCTCCACAGTCCACCCCTAGAGGTAGAAAGTGTGATAAGGATTACGCCATATTATCGCGCGAAGCGAGAATCCCTCCGAAGAGATGAACCCACCAGTTTCCACTTTAGACCTCGGATCGAAAGCTAAAACCGTCTGACTGGTAGCAGCGAAGCATTATTCAACCTCTACTGGCTCTGCATGTCAGTACCCGAGTTGGCTTGTGACGCAACTCACCCCCCGGAAGGATTTTTTATTTAAACACCCGAACGCAGTCCCATGATGAGATAATCCCCAAGATCTGTTCGAAGTTGTTACATATTGTTCTATCCATGTTTATGCCGATGATATTCAATTATATTGTAGCTTCAATCTTGAAGATTGTGCAGGCGCTAATAGTTACTTGATTGGAGATTTGGCGGTCGTGTATCGGTTTGCGGCCGCGCATAGCTTGAAGTTGAATTCTAAAAAATGAAGTTTCACATTATTCGGTAAATCACAAGGGTGTAATGAAGTTCTGCGGGCTGACTTTCGTCCCATGGTAGATGATAAGCTGATTTCTCACGTTGTTTTGGTGCGTAACCTGGGATTGATGATGAACTGTAGTCTACGTTTCACAGATCATGTCTCATTGTTGTTGAGAAGATCTTACTCCAGGCTTAGAGTACTCTATGCAAGCCGTCAAATTTTTAACTTTCGTTTACGAAAGATGTTGTTCCCTCGGTTTTTCAACATGGTAACGTTGTTTAGACAAAGTTACGGAGAGGCGGATACAGCAAGTTTAGCGCATATGATGTAGATTTGTTTTCGGACTCAGAAAGTTCGATTCGGTTTCTCAACATCTGAAGACGTTTAGGGGGTTGCCTATGTGTAAGGTCTGGGAGATACATCTGCTTACTCTGACCCATGGCATAATCAAAACAAATGCTCCCGAATATCTGCCTGAGAAAATCTCCTATAGATCGAATGTGTACAGGGTCCAGGTGAGATCTAGGAACATGTTGTCAATACCAAAGCATAGAACGGTAACATTTCAGAGGAACTTTTCTTATATGTCTGTAAAATTGTATAACCGATTGGACGAAGTTATGAGGGGAAGCTCCATACTGTCTTTCAGAAGAAGGATACGTGTGCTTCACCTTGATAAATTCTGTAGTTGATTTGTACGTAGTCTTGCTGATTTCAAGATGTCATTGCATGCTTCATACATTGCTGGTTATGATTCGTTCACAGTTTTCATTATGGTATATTTGTAGAGTCTATATTCCTTGCAAGATTGGTTGAAATTAATTAATTGATCTACCTTTTACATAAGTTTATTAAGTTGGTGAATATTCAGGGTGGCCATATCCATATCCATGTGCATATGCGTATGTTTATAATTTTTTGTATTTTTTGTTTAGTTTTTCTTGTCATTGGTAATGAAGAGTTTTTCATTTAAAGCCTTTTGATGACGGTATGATGAGGTTATATGAAAATGAAGGAAAGATAAAAAATAATTAAATCAAATTCGAAAATATTACAAATAATTCTGAATGTAGTAACATAATGAGACGACATATTTCAGATGACCACAGTTCTGCAAAATAACAACTACTGCAGATTATGATTAAATATTTTTAGTGTATAATTTTTGCAAATAATTAAGTTTCAAAATCGGACAAAAAAGATTTTAAACGCCTCCTGAAAATTTCAAAGTATTTTGTTGCAATCGGACAAAAACGCAAGGGAAATGAATAAATTTCCATAGGAGATACACAAAAATTTAGGTGAAACTTGCTACATTGTATGCGATATTTGAATTTAAGTTATAATCTTGATATATTTTCGGTAAGAATTTTTCATTTTTGATTTCAAAATTTGGTTTTTGAAAGAACAACATATGAGCCATCGATACGCTTGAATTTTGATCCCACCAAACTTACAGCATTGACTTATTTCCAAAGCGATTTAGTCTTGAAGTGGTTCACCTGGATACACCTCTGTTTTAGAACGCTTACGAATTTCAAAATATATACGTTTTTCATCATCTGTTATTATTCAATGGAGAAATGAATTTCTTTTTTGTCTGTCGAGCAGCATTTTACAAACAGTTATCCGTATTTCTTGCTGCCATTCATTCAGTTCATACGGAACTCATTTTTCCACTTTCTGGATCTTTGCCATGGTTTTCAAATAGACAGAAACGGCCTTTTCCATCACATTCAATTGAGAAGTGAGTTTGGTTATCATCTAATAAAGATTGCAATTCGTTGTCTTCGAATATTGTCGGTGGTTTCCCACGCTCTTCATTTCTCACGTCAAAATCGCCACTTTTGAATTTATTGAACCACACAAAACACTATATTTTACCAAGAGCACCGTAAACTTCGACAAGCTTTCCTTCGGTATGACCCGGGGACTTTAATTCTACCAGGTTTTCATATTGGCATGTGAACATGGCTCTTTCACCAAGTGAGTACTCAGAAGTCTCCACAGTCCATCCCTAGAGGTAGAAAGTGTGATAAGGATTACGCCATATTATCGCGCGAAGTGAGAACCCCTCCGAAGAGATGAACCCAACAGCTTCCAGTTTGGGCCTCGGCTCGAAAGCCAAAACCGTTTGACTGGTAGCAGCGAAGCACTATTCAACCTCTACTGGCTCTGCAGGTCAGTACCTGAGTTGGCTTGTGACGAAACTCACCCGTCGGAAGGGTTTCTTATCCAAGCACCCGAACGCAGTCCCATGAACTGAGATAATCCCAAGATTGATGACTTCAATTGATCCTGGTACGAGCGCCGTCAACTTGGTCTTTACGTCATGACTCACGAACCCATGAGGTCTTTTTATTGATCCTGGCGTCAAGCACTAACGACTAAGGCATTTCGTCGAGATCCACAAACCCTAAAAAGTTACGCAGTGATCCGGGGCCAGGACAAGGCCGGTCGAACCGTCAAGTCCTGTTAAACCCCGAGTCATTTCATGAGAATATCCCGCCCATGGGGGTCTGCGAACAGATAAATGAAATACCTCCCTAGTCCAGCATGCAGATTTTCAACCACTGCCCCCTCGAGTCCAACACCAATCGGGTGGCCAGGTGGTACAAGTAACACCTGAGGGCAATCCACCCCCCGAGGTAAGGCAGTATGCTACATAACTCACTCGACCATTGGACAGAAAAATCCGGAGATTTACTGCAATAGGCTAGAGTACGCTAGTTTTAAGGGAGCAGCCCTGAGCTGCGATAGACTCTTTGCCACTGGGTTAATCAACCAGCTCAGCCCTCCATTTCACCAGAACGGCAAAACTAGGGCCCCATTTGGAGATCTTCCACCACACAGGTCTAGTGACTGGCGCCAATGGCATTACGTTAGGCACCAAGACTTAACCCTCCATTTCGCCGGCACGAAACTAGGGTCCTAGTCATGACAAGCGCCCCCATCCCGTAAAGATCTAATGCCTGGCGGCGAGACGGGGACTAAAAGATGAAGAGTTTTTAACTCTTACATTTGGAAGAATATTTGAACGGAACTGCTGAGCTAATGGTATGCGATGTCGTAGATCGCCTGTATCAGATATACTTTATACAAAATTATGAAATCACAATTACTGCAGACTAGCTGAAATTTTTGGTACATTAGATTCTCAAATAATAAAATTTGAAGATCGAACAAAAAAGGATTTTAGGTGCCTCCTGAAAATTTCAAAATTTATTGCAAATGATGAAAAATTTTAGAGAAATGAAGAAATTCAAAAAATTCGCATTGCTATTGTGTATATTTTTTCCACTTCTTCGGCAGGTTACGCCACACCAAAAAAACAGTTCCTTGTTCGAAGAGAATCAGTAGACGAGTCATTTTCGTACATTTAGGAATTGAAGTATTGTCCAACGAGAGCGCGTCCCAGTGATGCTACAAATAATAATGATTACATAAAGGCAAGTCTGGAGAATATGCCGCATGCGCTATTATTTCCCAACTGAACGCCTCGAGCGAATTGATGGTCCGTTATCAAATTAACGACTTTCTGTTCGTTATGTCGATTTAAATCTCTCTAATGCTGTTGGTAGCGTTCAGTTTTAAAAGTGCTATCAAGTGATAGTAGTGTAGTTTAGTCTATTCCCTCAAAGGGATTCAATCAGTACTTACTACAATAACAATTGTAAATATAATGGACAAATCTGCACAACATACAGAGTGCGAGGAGGGAGATCGCCAGATTATTTTTTGCTTTATTATAAAATAGTAAAGCATGTTCTTAAATTCTTTGAAATATAACGGCCGATGAGATCAGCCAGCTGAAAATGATGAGAGTTGCTGTGTTTTGGTACTGTTGTGCAGCCAGACGATAGCAGAAACTAGCTTGAATTTTAAGCATGAAATGAACGATGTTAGGAGTACTGAACAGAATCAGAAGAAAGCCTGAATTTGGAATTAATGACTGTTAAATATATTGTACACATTTTATAACGTTCGACGATCTATTGTGTTGTAAATATAAATATGTTGTAGAGCGAAGATCCCTTGGAAAATATTTATACTCAAACAGAATAATGTTTAATGTATGTATGTCTTGCAAGCCATCTTGTGGCTGTTAGTGCAAGCTAGCCACAATTAATCACTTCTTAATGCAGTAACGTACTGAGACGACATATTTCAGACAACCACAGTTCTGCAAAATAACAGTTACTGCAGACTACTATGAAAAATTTTTGGTGTATTATGTTTACAAATAATAAAGTTTCAAGATTGAACAAAAAAGATTTTAAACGCCTCTTGAAAATTTCAAAGTATTTTTCAATCGGAGAAAAAGTTGAAGGGAATGAAGAAATTTCAATAGGAGATAAATGAAAATTTAGGTTAAATTTGCCACGCTCTATTCGATATTTGAATTCAAGTGATTATCTTGATATGTTTTTGGAAATCTTATTTCCAATATTTGATTTCAAATTTAGATATGTGAAAGGACAACATATGAGCAGCAATAAATACGATTGCTTTCTTGTAATAAATTACTTTCAGATAAACTAACGTGAAAATATCGGGAATATATTTCTCTACTTGAATTAGCTCGAATTAGCTTGTTATGTATGTTTGCATACTCTAAATGGCGCTGGTGTGTGATTAATATCTTAGTGTCTCTGTGTATTGCGAATATAGTTATTTGACAGCATATATTGCAATGATGAAAACCAACCAGTTTTAAACGTGGACATATCTGCAATTTGCCCCTGTGATCAACAAAACCTTATCGAGTTTCTCTGAGTATGGAATTGTTAAACAGATGTATGTTACACTGTCTCGATTTGTAGAACTTTCGATTACCATAGCTTACACTGCTTATTAATATTCTACTTTTTTGATCATTGCAAACATTCATATAGCATTGACTTCTTTCCACAGCGATTTTGTCTTGCAATGGAAGTTGATTTTTCGCCTGGCTTCACTCATGATTTATGATGCTTAGGAATTTCCAAATATAACCATTCTTCATCACCTGTTACGATTCAATGGAAAATGACTTCCTTTTCTGTCTGTCGAGCAGCATTTTACAGGGGGTTTCCGATTTTCTTCATTCATTTCATACGAAACTCGTTTTTCTATTTTATGTATCTTTCTCATGGTTCTCAAACAGATGGAAACGGCCTTCCACATCACGTTCAATTGATACGTGAGTTCTTGTTGAGTTTGAGTATCATGTTCATCCAATAAGGATCGAATATTTTCGGTGATTTCCCACGCTCTACATTTTTCACGTAGAAATCGCCACTTTTGAATTTTTTGAACCTCACGAAATTAGGTATTCCACCAAGACCATGATCCCGTAAACTTCGACCAGCTTTCCTTCAACAGCGATTCAGCAGTATTTAGTTTCCTTCAAATGGTGACAGAAGAAAATGCTTATCGCAAAGCATCAAACTTGACATCTTTCAGATTTTAGAAAAATATACTGGTGTATAGATCTTGGGTTGTTGTGTGTTGAAAAATTTGTCAGCTGTAAGATGAAGATGATGCCGCTACAGGTGCGGTCTTACGGTTCTTGAAGTAAAGCTAGAAATATCCATGGAGTACTATACTACCTGCTATTCAGAAATCTGACATCCGTTTCGGTCGTTTTTTACGTTCATTTCTACATTTCATCTGTGTAGTTTTTATTGAGCATGATTTTTAGCATCTAATATAGCATTGTTTACGAAGATTTTCCGAGAATTTGTTGAATTTTCGGCATTGTCAATGGATTTTTTAATTGAACAGATCTCAGAAGAAATCTACTTATTCATACTTTTTAACACGATATAGTACCGGGTGTGTTTTTTAGAGTGATAGAACTTTCGATAGGGATAACTGTGATTTGACAGAAGGTAGAAGCCATGTTGCTTTGACATTTATGTTCAGTAAGCATTGACAAACTATCATGGAAAAAATCACGCCGCAACAACGTTTAAAAATTGTTGAAATTTATTTTCCAAATCAGTGTTCTATTCGCCAACCTTATAGAACACTTCGTGAAATTTATGTTTCATATAATCGTCCATCAGAGCAGCTTATTCGTCGAACTATCGATATATTCTCGACAACATTTTCTCTACTCGATGCAACAACAACAAGACAAAGAACTATACGTACAGAAGAAATTATCACTGCTGTAAGTCATAGTGTTGATGATGATCCAGATTTGTCTATTTGTCGACGTTCACAACAAGTTGGACTCGCTGCATCCACCACATGGAAAATTTTACGTGAAGATCTTGGTCTAAACCCATACAAGATTCAACTGGTTCAAGAACTAAAGACACTTGACCAAAAAAAGCGCCGTTTGTTTGATGATAGGGCCTTCGATCAGCTTGAAATTGATCCACTTTTTTATCGTAAAATTGTGTTTAGTGATGAAGCTCATTTCTGGTTGAACGGCTATGTTAACAAGCAAAATTGACATATATGGAGTGAAAACAACCCTTATCAAGAAATTCTGCAGGTTCCATTGCATCCTGAAAATGCACTTTATGGTGTGCTTTACACGCTGGAGGTAATGTTACAGTGAATGGTGCTCGTTACAGATCGATAATCAATGAATATTTGTTTTAAAATTTGAATGGTATCGACCCAGAAGTGTTTTGGTTCGAACAAGATGGTGCTACACCTCATGCTGCTACTGTAATAATAGATTTATTGAAACAATGATTTGTCGATAACATTATTTCGAGAAATGGTCCAATTAATTGGCCTCCAAAATCATGCGACATAACGCCACTGGATTATTTTCCTTGGGGTTATGTCAAGTCATTAGTTTATGCTGATAAACCAGATACAATAGACGCTTTGGAAGCCAACATAATTCGTGTTATTGATTAAATAAGGCCTGAAGTATGTGAAAAAGTGGTCCAAAATTGGTCTGGTCGAATGCGGTTCTTCAGAGCTAGTCGTGGTGGACATATACCTGAAATTATTTTTCAAACATAAATGTCATGAAATTATCTTTCAAATAAAAGAAAATTTGGCATCAATCTTAATTTAAATGTGTTTTATTTCAATTTAAAGTTCAATCACTCTAAAAAAAAACACCCGATACTTATTATCTGTTTCAGTGTTAACAAAGAGTAATTCAACTCTTACAATTGGAAAATATTAGGAGGAATCTGCAGAACTAATGGTACGCCAGAAAGAAGATCATAGGATAAAGTCAAAGTGTGTAAAGGAGGCAAGTTAATATTCCTTGAAATAACGGCCGTTCAGAACAGCCTTCAACAGTAAACAATTCAAACACAAAAAGGTACGGCTACAAAAACCGGCATAAGTAGAAACTAGCTTGAATTTTAAGCATGAGAGGAACGAAGTAAGGAGAAGCAACCTGAATCAGAAGAAAATCAGAATTTGAATGAATGACTGTTAAATATATTGTACACATTTCATAACGTACGATCTATTATGTTGTAAATATAAATATGTATTAGTTTAAAGATACCTTGGAAAATACACATACTCAAACTAAATAATGTTGAATGTATGTATTGCGTAGCCATCTTGTGACTGTTAACGTAAAATAGCCACAGTTTATCAGTTCTTGATGCAGTAACATAATGAGACGACATATTTCACACAACCACAGTTCTGCAAAATAACAATTACTGCAGATTACTATTAAAAGTTTTTGGTGTATTATTTTTACGAATAATAAAGTTTCAAAATAAAACAAAAAAGATTTTAAACGCTCCCAGAAAATTTCAAAGTATATTGCATCTGGCGAAAAACTTGAAGGAAATGAAGAAATTTCAATAGGAGATAAATGAAAATTTAGGTTAAATTTGCCACATTTTATTCGACATTTGAATTCAAGTGATCATCTTGATATGTTTTTGGGAAGATTTTTTCCAATGTTTGATTTCAAATTTAGATATGTGAAAGAACAACATATGAGAAGCTACAAATACGATTGCTTTCTTGTAATAAATTACTTTCAGATAAATTAACGTGAAAATATCGGGAATACATTTCTTTACTTGAATTAGCTCACAAAAGTATGTTTGTTATGTGTGTTTGCATACTCTAAATGGCGCTGGTGTATGCTCAATATGTTATTGTCTTTGTGTATAGCGAATATAGATACTTTACAGCATACATTTCAATGATGAAAAACAACCAGTTTGAAACGTACGCATGTCTGGAATTTGCCCCTGTGATCAACAAAACCTTATCGAGTTTGTTTGAGTATGGAATTGTTATACGGATGTATGTTACACTGCCTCTATTTGTAGAACTTTCTATTACCATAGCTTACACTTCTTATTAATATTCGACTAATTCGATTAATTTATTTGTATTAATACATTTCATGTTGGGATGAAAAAAGGTTTTTTCCGAAAGATTGAAAAATATTTTATATTGATTATATATGAGTATATCAATTTGATAGTTTTTGATTGTCTCGGTCTTTACTGGACGGAAATTCATCTTCAATATAAAAAAAACAAATGTTAACTTCCGCTATTTTATTGATTCACACGACAATTGTTTCGTCATACCATGACTTCATCAGGTGAGTATTAAAACTTAGGTATACAATGCAAAACATAACCTTAAATACACAGCTCTGATATAAAAAATAGAGGGGTGGAAAGAGATGGTTCACAATCAATGAAAAATATTAAGTTGAGGGATCTGTTTAAATCTGTTTGATCATTCGATAAAATTTGTCTTTTATTATATCTATTGATCTCTAAACAACAATCGAATTCACACATGAAGAAGAAGTAAATAATAGCATCGATTTCTTAGATTTAAAAATCACTAAAATTAATTAAAGACACGACTTTTCCACAAAGAGGAAACCTACACATACAGATGGTATGATTCATTCTACTTCAAACCATCCATTCTCACAAAAATTCTCAGCTTATATGCTTTAAAGATTGATTAACATACCCATGACAAAAAAAATTTTGACGAAGAATATGAAACCATTAAAGAAATAGCTTTCAATAATGATTTTAATCCGTTAATTATAGAAGAAAGCAATATCACTTGTATATCCAAAATTTCAAAATTCAAACGAAACAAAATTTATTTCATTAACTTACATAGGCCACAAATCTGAAAAGATTGCTAGATATTCAAAGAAAAAAAATTATAACATCTCTTTTAAAACCATTAATTCTTCAAGCAGCTTGATAAAAAATAATAAAAACGTCATTCCTAAAAACAAAAAATCAGGAGTTTACAAGTTAACATGTAGTGATTGCCCATGTGTATATGTGGGCCGTTCATTCCAAACAACGATACGAGAACATGAACAATTTTATATTAAAAATAAACCAAATTCAACTTATGCCAACCATTTTTTAGAGACTGGTCATAATTTTAATATGAACTATGAAATATTACATATCGAAAATAAAAGTCAGAAACTAAATCTGTTAAAAACTATAGAGATCAATAGATATAATAAAAGACAAATTTTATTGAATGATCAAATAGATTTAAACAGATCCCCCCTAGTTGATATTTTTCAGTGATTGTAAACCATCTCTTTCCACCCCTCTATTTTTTGTACCAGAGCTGTGTATTTAAGGACATGTTTTGCATTGTTTACCTCAGTTTTAATACTCACCTAATGAAGTCATGGTATGACGAAACAATTGTCGTGTTAATCAATAAAATAGCATTAACATTTGTTTTTCTTATATTGAAGATGAATTTCCGTCAAGTAAACACCGAGACAATCAAAAAGTTTTCAAATTGAATGAAATTATAAATCTTCAGAATATGTGGTACATCAAATTAACTGACAAGATAAAGGTAATAGTCGAATAGTCGAATAGTCGTACAATTTTTCTGTATTTTTCGCCATCAATGGTGAAATATCCTTTTCATAAACAGTTTCGAAATGTTCGACTTTTCGTAACTAGTTACGAAAAGTAAAAGAGGTTTCAAAATATCAATGAGTTTTGAAAAGTGTCACTTGGTATGTCAAAATTAGAAGAAAATGATTTCCTCATCACTGCACTTTTTCGTTTTCTGTGCACAACTACGATGAGAAACTTGAGCCCAAAGTTTATATTGGAGTCCTGTTTATCTACGGAATTTTTGCATTTGGATTGCCAAATACTCGAACCAATCATTTGAGAAAATAATACGCCAAAAATTATTTATAGTAGCCTGCAATAAATGTTATTTTCCAGAACTGCGGTTGTCTGAAATATGTCGTCTCATTATGTTACTGCATAAAGAACTGATAAACTGAGGCTAGTTTGCATTAAGGGCCACAAGATGGCTTCTCACTACATTCGTCATTATTCAGCTTGAAGTATGTGTATTTTCCTAGGGATCTTCGGACTAATACATATTTATATTTACAATAAAAAAGATCATAATACGTTATAAGACGTGTACAATGTATAAAACGATCATTCATTTCAGATTCAGGCTTCCCTTTGATTCATGTCAGTACTCTTTACATCGAATCTTTCATGCTTAAAAGTCATGCATCTTTCTTCTCACCTTAAATTGTAGAACAGAACCATCAAAGCTACATAAATCAAATTCTCCTGCCGACCGTAATGGATTGGCTACTATGCAAAATGGAATGAAATAAGGAATTACTTTGTTTTCTATCACTTTTTATTATAACTGATATACAGTGACTCGAGTTTCGTAGTGTTTACTACATTTTCAAACTGAACGAACAAATTAGATCTCAACTATTATATATGGGGATTGTAGGCTTCGGCAGAGCTTCGAAGAGAGGGGTTTTCCAAAGTTCCGTCTGTTCGTTAAGTAGTTTTATTATTGGTACGTGCTTTTTATATTTTTCAATTTCTATGGATTCCAGGATGTCAAGTTTTTTCCCTTTCGCTTCCACGTGCAAGATAACAAGGTTGTTCAATTCTGGGAAGGTGTGATCTGTAGTGAAGAAATGGTTCGCAAAATTGGAATTATTCTTCCGGTTCCTAAAAGCAGATTCATGCTCTTTGTACCTTTTATGGAAAGGTCAGCCCGTTTGACCTATATACACACTATTACACTCTTGAAAACTTAATTTATAGACTCCAGAATTATTCAGTCGGTTCTCTTTGTCTTTCGGATTAAAAAAGAGATTAGAAATTTTATGGGAGGGTGTGAAAGCTGTTACTATGTTAATTTTTGATAAAATTCGAGCTATTTTTTGTGAAATTGGTCCAAAATATGTTAGTTTTATAAATTTATTGTTATTATGATCTGATTTGGAGATGGGGTAAATTTGTTTACGAATTAGTTGCTTCTGTTTTATGTTTATGATGGAATTTATAGTTTTGGTTTTGAACTGATTTTTTGTGGCTATTTGTCTGATTGTTGAAATTTGTTGAAAGGGAAAAAACTTGACATCCTGGAATCCATAGAAATTGAAAAATATAAAAAGCACGTACCAATAATAAAACTACTTAACGAACAGACGGAACTTTGGAAAACCCCTCTCTTCGAAGCTCTGCCGAAGCCTACAATCCCCATATATAATAGTTGAGATCTAATTTGTTCGTTCAGTTTGAAAATGTAGTAAACACTACGAAACTCGAGTCACTGTATATCAGTTATAATAAAAAGTGATAGAAAACAAAGTAATTCCTTATTTCATTCCATTAAAATGAACTATCACAAAGTAACGGACTACTCCATCCAATACTATGCAAAAGTAAATACAACTGATTTGTGTATTATACTTACGTTTGTGTTTTACCCCGGCAGCCCATCTTTGGATCCGCCATATTGCATACCATAACTGTAGAGGTTTCGTCCAGATATTACTCCAATCGTAGGGGTTGAATTACTATTTTTATAAGGATTGATCCGGAAAGTAACAAATATAGGCTGCGAAAACCTGAAGAAACTGTTAACATTGATCTATATCAACAACAATTGATCGATTTGAATCGATCATTACGTGAAAAATCAACGGAATTTGTTAAAATGTTACACAAAGTCAATTTGCTTCTTGAGAATGCTCCATCACACCCAACTAAACGCGTCAGGGAAACGCTCGAGGACTTCAATTGGAAAATACTAGCACATACGGCTTATTCTCCAGATTTGGCTTCATACAATCTCTTTGCATCACCGGGATACGCTCTCGTTTGGCAATGCCTCATTTCGTATGAAAATGTACTAAAAATAGTCATTAACTGATTCTCTTCAAAATAACAACTGTCAGTTTGGTGTGGCATGCATATCGGAGAGGTAGGAACAATGTACAAATAGCAATGGAAATTATTTTAATGAAATATTCTTTATCATTTTTGTGCGGAGGGAGTGACAGAGTGAAGCGGGAAGACATTTGGATTTTAGAGTGATAGAACTTTAAATTGAAATTAAACATATTTCAAATAGGATTGAAGCCAAATTCATTTTTTATTTGAAAGATAATTTTATGACATTTATGTTTTAAAAATAATTTCTGGCATGTGTACATCACGACTAGCTCTGAGGAACCGCATTCGACCAGACCAATATTGGATCACTTTTTCGAGTATTTCATCAATAACATGAGTTATGTTGGCTTCCAAGGCGTCTATTGTTTCTTGTTTATCAGTATAAACCAATGACTTAACATAACCCCAAAGAAAATAATCCAGTGGAGTTATGTCGCATGATCTTGGAGGCCAATTAATTGGACCATTTCTCGAAATAATGTTATCGCCAAATCTTTCTTTCAATAAATCATTTGTTACAGTAGCAGCATGAGGTGTATGTAGGTAGCACTATCTTGTTGGAACCAAAACACTTCTTTCTGGATCGATGATATTCAAATTTCGAAACAAATAACCATTGATCATCGATCTGTAACGAGCACCATTCACTGTAACATTAGCTCCAGCATATTTTTTAAAGAAATATGGATCGGTGATGCCTCCAGCGTGTAAAGCGCATCATACAGTGCATGCAATTGAACCTGCAGAACTTCTTAAGGATTGTTTTCACTCCATATACGGCAATTTTGCTTGTTTACATAGTCATTCAACTAGAAATGAGCTTCATCACTAAACACAATTTAAGGATAAAAAAGTGGATCAACTTCAAGCGGTTCTAGGGCCCAATCAGCAAACAAACGACCCTTATTATGGTCAAGTGGCTTTAATTCTTGAACCAGTTGGATCTTGTATGGGTGTAGACCAAGATCTTTACGCAAAATTTTCCATGTGGTGGATGTACAGAGACCAACTTGTTGTGAACTTCGACTAATAGACAAATCTGGATCATCATTAACACTATGACTCACAGCAGCGATATTTTCTTCTGTACGTATAATTCTTTGTCTTGTTGTTGTTGTTGCATCGAGTAGAGAAAATGTTGTCCGAAATCTATCGATAGTTTGACGAATAAGCTGCTCTGATGGACGATTATGTAAACCTTAAATTCCACGAAGTGCTCTATAAGTTGGCGAATAGAACGCTGATTTGGAAAATAAATTTCAATAATTTGTAAACGTTATTGCAGCGTGAGTCTTTCCATGATAATTTGTCAATGCTTACTGAACAGAAATGTCAGAACAACATGGCTTCTTCCTCCTGTCAAATCACAGTTATCCCTATCGAAATTTCTATTACTCTAAAAAAAAACACCGGAGATTTGCTGTGTGTATTTACTTCCTGGCGCTGATTATGCACTTACTAGTTTCAGAGACAAATTAAATTTTATTTCATTTATGATAGTTCAAGATACGATATTAATCTGTGGTGATTTCAATATGCCGAATATAACCTTTGATTATAAGCCTCACAGCTCATATCTCATCCCAACGGGAAAAGACAATAGATTCACTGTATTGAAAGATGTACTCAGTTTTCTAAATTGCAAGCAGGTTAATCATCTGAAAAACAGCAACCAAAAAATATTGGATTCGATTTTTTATAGTGAATTATCAATTATTATTCTTACGGAATCTAATCACTCTCTAGTATTTGAGAATCCTTATCACAAAAATTTCCAGTTCTTATTGTCTTTCTCGGGGTTGAAATCGTTGATTTTCGGTGAAACAGTTTCCTATAGTTTAAGAAATGCGGATTTTTTAGCCATAAATACTGGATTGGGGAATGTTGACTGGGCGGAAGTATTTCACAGTAACTGTGTGGACTGCTGCTTGGATAGATTTTATGAACAAGTTCATAAGTTTGTCGATAATTATGTTCCCAAAATTAAGATTCAAACTAATTTTCCGGTTTATCTTAGTAAGAGCACTATAAACCTTATTTAGGAGAAGAAAAAGGCTTATAAAAGGTGGAAGCTGAACTCTAGAAGTTTCGATGACCATGTTTTCTCTGAGTTAAGACGTAAAACCAAAAAAGGTGTTCGATCTGACGTCACTTTTTACATCTCTTCAGTTGAGGATGAACTGCCAGGTAAATTACTTTATTAGTGTCTTTCAAACATATGAACAGAAATATTCGATAGATTCGGTCTTCACTTGGTGGAAACTCATTTTAATTAAAAAAATGTATATATGACAGTAATTTATTTCCACAAAAATGTTTGTACTAATACAACAATTGTTTCACCACGATGTGGCTTCTTCAGGTATTACATTGTACTGTCTGATGGTATTGAGTGTAACCGAGTTTATATACATTTTTAGGTGCGTGACCAAATAATAGTAGCACAAGTCATAAAAACTCTAGGTGTTTATTGGAGTTTGCCGCTAAAAATGCCATTAAGGAAAAATATTCAGTAATGGGGAATGATCGACATCTGCTTGTTCGTTCAAAAGGATTTTACGGGCATTATACCTGGTGATTTCAAGAAATTCTAAAAGTGTTAATCTAGAACTTTTGCTATCAACGTGGATAATTTCATAATTATTGTTGAAATTATGCCTAAATTCCTTAAGATGATTAGCATATGTCGAATGTACAGAATTGTATATATAACTCCTTTGGTGTTCTTGGATACGTTTCTTGAATGGTCTGCCAGTCTGGCCAATGTATACTAAAGGGCAATCTTTGCAAGTTAACTTGTAGACTCCGGATTTATTTTCTTGATTCAAGATCGTACAAATAAAGAAAATAAATCCGGAGTCTACAAGTTAAATTGCAAAGATTGTCCTTTAGTATACATTGGCCAGACTGGCAGACCATTCAAGAAACGTATCCAAGAACACCAAAAGAGTTATATATACAATTCTGTACATTCGACATATGCTAATCATTTTAAGGAATTTAGGCATAATTTTAACAATAATTATGAAATTATCCACGTTGAAAGCAAAAGTTCTAGATTAACACTTTTAGAATTTCTTGAAATCAACAGGTATAATGCCCGTAAAATCCTTTTGAACGAACAAGCAGATATCGATCATTCCCCATTACTGAATATTTTTCCTTAATGGCATTTTTAGCGGCAAACTCCAATAAACACCTAGAGTTTTTATGACTTGTTCTACTATTATTTGGTCACGTACCTAAAAATTTATATAAACTCGGTTACACTCAATACCATCAGACAGTACAATGTAATACCTGAAGAAGCCACATCGTGGTGAAACAATTGTTGTATTAGTACAAACATTTTTGTGGAAATAAATAACTGTCATATATACATTTTTTTAATATGAACAGAAGTTCACCAATGTGTCCTCGTGTGTCAGCAATTATGATTCGATACATGAAATCAGAATAACCGAAGATCAGGTTCTTGAGGTTCTTTCTGGGCTAGATGAGAATAAGGGTGCAGATCCAGATAGATTACCGTCCTTGCGGGCTGAGTCTTTGTATATTCCCCTCACTATTCTGTTCAACCGATCCTTCATGCAGTGTGAATTTCCCAGAAAATGGAAAACTGCTTACGTGGTTCCAATTCCGAAAATGGGCGATAAATATAATATTGAAAATTATAGACACACAAGCAAATTAAGTGTTTCAAGTAGAATCCTTGAGTTTTTCGTTCGTGAGGGAATCATGAATTCAGTATGGTCTTGATTATTCCTGAACAACATGGATTGGTTCCCAAAAGATCTACTGTGTCCAATCTGGTTCAGAGTATATTCACAGAATATATATCACAGTATATATCACAGAACACAACTGAAACTCCTAACTCGCACAAGCTGAAAAAGCTTCTGAGGGATCTTCACAGAAGATCTAGGAGTATCAGGATAATAATAATAATAATAATATTCTTGAAGGAATTGGCAGTCAGATGCAAGTTGATTCTGTGTACACCGTTTTTCGAAGGCCTCCGATAAGGTTGATCATAATATCTTGATGAAAAAATTGTCTGAGATAGGTGTGCATGGAGACTTGCTACGTTGGTTATCTTCATATCTCAATAATAAATCTCAAATTGTTGCCGTTAACGAATTTTTTTCATCATCTTTCTCTGTGACCTTAGGGGTGCCTCAGGGGTCTCTCCTTGGGCCTCTTTCATTTATAATTTATATTAATGACATAAGTAAGAGTTTTAAATTTAGTAAATTTTTGATATTTGCGGTCGATGTGAAGATTTTTCCGTATTGCTGACGCTTTGGAATGTTTTAAATTCCAACAAGACTTAAATGCATTCAATAACTTCGGCATCCAAAACAAAATATATCTCAATTTTAAAAAGTGTAACTGCATAAACATTAAGTCGTAAACCAATGATTAATCGTTATGACTACTATTTGGGTGATAATCGTTTAAAAGGTCTGCATGAGGTGAGGGATCTGGGTTAGTTGATACAAAAATTTGAATATCAAAACAAATTGAAATATGTTTATCTTCTACAATTTTAATTTCCAAAAGAATTTTTTATTCAAGAAACTTTTAGAATTAACTTAATGTCTAAAACAAGCACCGCTCACATTTAATAGACGTTTATAAACAAAACTCAATATACAATGTCAAATGAAATAAATAACCCAATAGATATACGAAAGTAATTAAAATTAATAAATAAATATTCAAAGGAGACAAAATTTTGTTTCTGGTCTTAACTTTAAAAAATACTACTTGCCTTATAAAAACATGAACACACTTAAAGGACTTCCCAAAGAATATAATTTATTTGAAATATTTAATATATTTAAATATTCGAACAAATTATTTCAAAAATCTCTTTTGAAATAATTTGTTCGAATATTTAAATATATTAAATATTTCAAATAAATTATATTCTTTGGGAAGTCCTTTAAGTGTGTTCATGTTTTTATAAGGCAAGTAGTATTTTTTAAAGTTAAGACCAGAAACAAAATTTTGTCTCCTTTGAATATTTATTTATTAATTTTAATTACTTTCGTATATCTATTGGGTTATTTATTTCATTTGACATTGTATATTGAGTTTTGTTTATAAACGTCTATTAAATGTGAGCGGTGCTTGTTTTAGACATTAAGTTAATTCTAAAAGTTTCTTGAATAAAAAATTCTTTTGGAAATTAAAATTGTAGAAGATAAACATATTTCAATTTGTTTTGATATTCAAATTTTGTTATATTTCTTCTATCAAGTAAAAAGCCTTTCTATTTTATTTGATACAAAAATGTTGTCTGCTTCACACATCGATTATGTGGTGACCAAAGGTAGGCAGATGGTGGGATTTGTGATGATAACTTGTAAAGATTTTACTTCCACTAAGGCCTTGAAGGTTTATATTTTGCCTTCATTTACAGTAGGTTATCTTATGCATCGGTTGTTTGGTCGCCACAATATGAAGTTAACAAGCACAGATTGGAGATGGTGTAGAATAAATTTCTGAGATATGCAGATTATAAGATAACAGGTAGTTAGAATTTCATGGCGAGTATGTTATATTTTTGTATAAGTTATTAAATGGTTACTTTGACTCTTCAGCTTTGCGGTCCTACGTAAGTATTTATGTTCCTTCTAGTAAAGGTATTATGCTGTTCTTGGTAACGTTTCATAGACCAAATTTGAAAAAGCACTCTCCGGGCAACAGAACCATGAAAGTATTTAATTCTAAGTATAAGGACAATGATATATTTTTTCTGTCGATTGGTTAATTCAAGAAGAATTGAACTTTATATTTTGTTAAGTTTCTTATTGATTATAAGTTTGATTTTCTTAATTGGTGGGGTTGATCTGATGTTGCACATGTTGTAAAAGTTTTTGTATGTTGCCATGGATGTCATTTTGGGCTGATGCCTGTTGATATCCTATTTTATCAATAAATAAGTAAAAACAAAATTTTTAAGCAATGTGTAATTGTAAAAAATTCCGGTTTTATACTTCTAAACCTGGTAAATTGTGAAATAATTGAACCGATAGCCTTTTATACGTTAATTTCAAACACTTAGAGGATTTTTCTATTGTGAAATAACAAACCTCTATGTGAAATTCTCTGCGATTCTTAAATCGACTACCGCCTTTTCTGCCTTCATTTTTACACATCCTACCTTTAAAGCTTTCAAATACCCTGTATAGCAATGTTGATTTTTGAATGAAGTTTAATCACACTCATTCGGGAACCAAAATAGAATACTAAAAAGTCATGAATAAAATCTCCTGTTTTTTACCTCTTTAATATTCAAGAAGAAAATATGCATCGCTGGAAAAAATCCTTTCAATTTGGAAAAATTACGTGGAAGGAATTCAAATATGCACAGAAAAAGCATCAAATCGATCTTGGGATGAAAATGAATTCATTCGTCTTCCTAAACGACAGTTGATGAAATGAGGAAGGGGTGAAATTCAAGCTCAAATGTAACCCTCAATATTTCCTCCAACAAATGATACTTAGGTATCGTTTCAATCATTTGTACGCTGCTGTTGAGATAATTTAACAGAGTTTCGACCGGGAATTTAGATGAAATGTTTCCGACAGTTGCCTGAAGAGTATGTTCATGAAAACTGTATATTCCGAGTTCTGTTTATTTCATGGTCCCCCTTTATCGAGGCTAAATCCATTTGATTGTGGTGTCGGAAAAGAGGGGTGAGGTGGGAGTGAAATCCCTCTGGGATAAGGGCTGTTGACGACTTCTATAGAAAAGGAGAAATATGTATTTGAGAGATCATAGTGCGCTTCAACCTTGGAACTAATATCACTCCGAATGAATGCTAAAACTCAATCAGATTATTGATGGAAATATAATTTTGATTATTTTTATCTTTACAGATCGAAATTTTGGAAACTTATTCGAATCCTCGCGATTCAAGACAACAGCTCAGTCAGGAAGACGATACAAAGTGTCTAACAAGTCCAGATAGGGAATATTCTCAACCCTATACTACAGGTATGTGGATAATCTTAGGTTTGAGTGTACAAATAAAAAATGAAAAAAATAGCAATTCAATATATATATATATATATATATATATATATATATATATATATATATAAATATATATATATATATATATATATATATATATATATATATATATATATCTTAGAATTTCTTGAATTCTGTTATTTGAAGTAAAATTGGTTTTTCTTAGGATCTTGGATTCCACAAACAAAATAAAAAAGTACTATGAATATTAAAAAGACGTTTCGTCCTCGGTTGAGGACATTCTCAATTTTATTAGTATACAAATTGAAATTCTCTTTGTCATGTGACCATTCTGAAAAAAGATATTGCAATCATAAAAATATATAAGGATTGCTTTTTTTTATTGTCTCGGTCTTTACTTGACGGAAATTCATTTTCAATATAAGATAAATAAATGTTAACTTCCGCTATTTTATACTAATAGCAGAAGTTAACATTTGTTTTTCTTATATAACGATTGAAACGATTGTGAGAAAGTATATATAGGCATGACAGGAATAGTTGATTAGAATGTGAATCAGTACTTTATAAAAGTAAAATTTAAATGAATTTAAATTCAGAATTATATATTCTAACTTCTACAATATACAGGATGAAAAGTTTAAAAATAAGTTAGGGGATGAATCCTTGTCAAAAACTAGAGTGTGTCTTTCATATAACGTTTATGTTTCTGAGCTCTCCCTGCTTAGTTACAGCCCCCTAAAGATGGCGTCCGAAAAACAGTTTTTAATTTTTTTCTTAAAAATCAAAAAACGGACAAGAATAAAATCAACCAGACATTTTATGCATGTGAGAAGGCATTCAAAAAAATTTTTGGTGGTGTTTCTCTATGATTGCAAGGGATAGAAAAAGCCACCCCTAAACTTTCTTTCGCAAGAAACTTTTTTCCATATTCCTATTTTACGATAAACAAATTAATTTTGGATAGCTTGATCCATTCTAAACAAATAAGGTCTCTTGTAATTTCTTGCTGAAATTCAAATTTTTTGAGAAAAAAATATTTTATCAACATGATAACATGAGTCGTAGAGTCTGGAATTATTTCCGAACTAGAATTTATCGAGTAAGTGGATGTCATTTTGTTATATCAACTGATTAGTTTGGATTAAATTCGATTCAGTTACAATTATTTTTTGATCTTTTTGTCACATTAAGATGGCGATGTACCCAAACACAGAAATGACCGATATGCATTTTGTTTACGGTCTTTCTGGTGGTAATTCTCTAAAAGCATTAAGAAGATATGCAGAAATGCTCCCTGAACATGTCGATCCACATTACACCCTATTTACACGAATTCAACAACGATAACGAGAAAGCGGTACATTTAAAATGCCAGCGCGAAATTAGAATTCCAGCAATAAAAGAAGCAGTACTAAATTTTGTCGACGAGCAATCTGACATCAGTACTAGGAAAATTACTCAGCAATTACAAACTCACCATATGACAGTGTTTGCGATATTAAAGGAACAACTTTTATATCCATATCACATAGAAGAAGAACTTCCTGTACTTCTTCAAAATATTCCTTTGCGTGTCCGAAGGACAATGTGGTTTATGCATGATGGGGTCCCCGCACATTTCAGTATTGAAGCACGTCAGCATTGAAATCATAAATATTCAAATCGATGGATAGGGCGAGGTGGACCTCAGTTCTAACCTGCCTGATCACCAGATTTAAATCCTCTGGATTCTACTTTTTGAAGCCAGTTAAAAACATTGGTTTACAAGACTTCTGTCCAAGATATGGAAGGCTTAAGGAACCGCATTGTTGTTTTATTTAGGGTTATGCAGAATAATCCCGGATATTTTGACCGGGTAACTCAATCAATGCGCCGACGTCTAGACTCTTGTGTAACGGCTGAATTGGTCACTTTGAATATTTAATATGAACACAAATAGTAAGAAAGAAATATTAATCGATAGAAATCAACAAATTTGTTTGTAAAAATCGATAAATATTTCTTTCTTGCTATTTGTGATGTATTGCATTGGACATTTCGTCGTGTACCTTCTACCTATTTAATATGATATTTAAATTATGAAAAGTTTAAAATTGTTTTGTTACACTTATTTAATATTTGTACCAGTTCCTAATAAAGATTTCGACTTACAATCCGCCTAATGGATGAATTTAAGGTCGAAAATAATTCCAGCCTCTACGACTCAGGCGTATTATCTGTTGATGAATTCTTTTTTTTCTCAAAAACTGTAAATTTTAACGTGAAGTGACAAGAGACCTTATTTGTTAAGAATGGATCCATCCAAAAAAAATCTCCTTATTGTAAAATATGAATAGGAAAAAAGTTTCTTGCCAAAGAAGTTTTAGGGGAGGCTTTTTCTACCCCTTACAGTCATAGAGGAACACCACCAAAAATTTATTGAAGTGCCTTCTCGTCCCCATGAAATGTCTGGTTAATTTTATTCTTGTCAGTTTTTTGGTTTTCAGGAAAAAAATTGAAAACTGTTTTTCGCCATCTTTAGGGGGCTGTAACTGAATAGGGGGGCTCAAAAAAATAAAGTTTATATGAAAGACCCACACTATTTTTTGACAAGGAATCACCCCTTGAAGTTATTTGCAACTATCCGTATATGTTTTCTATCATAAAGTGAAGGTTTTTTCTGGAGATTAAAAAAATATTTATTACTAATGATATAAACTATGATATTATTTTCATTTCTCAATATATGATTTTTCAATATAAAGGTATTATAGAAGTGTCCAGAAATCACTCTGAATTTGAATGTATTCAAATACTTCCTATCAAGTACGTACTCGAATGTCAATTTAGTGGGTATAATTTCAAGAATCAAAACAAATCTTTCTGTAGTATAATGCAGAATGCTATTTGTATACGTTCAAAATTAATGCATCAGTAGTGTTTGATTGTATCGATCTCTACTTCTCGGAAATACATCTTGATGATTGAAGTAAAACAACTTAATTTCCGCTGATTTATTTAATTTCACAACAATTGTCTCGTCATGGTAACATGACTTCATCAGGTGAGTATGGTATTAACTACATATTTGATATTGAGTTCTTTAAATATTCAAAATGTACAGAAAAGAGAGAATTTACAGTAATTTGTTCTTTATTATTACACAAAGTTTCAGAAAAGGTTAAGTGGGGGATTTATTGAGGTCCGTATGGTCGTTTAGGAGAATCTGTTTTTTTATTGTATCTGTTAATTTCGAGGGCTTCTAGGTAGTTCAATCTGAGGTTCTTTTTTTCTAGGTGTAAGATTTTGTAGTTATGGTCAAAATCATGTCCTGTCTCCAAAAGATGGTCAGCATATGTTGAATTTTCGTTTTTTCCAAGATATGCTTTCTCGTGTTCACGTATCCTAGTGCCGAAAGATCTACCTGTCTGACCCACATATACAGATGGGCAAGTACCGCAGTTTAACCTATAGACTCCAGACTTTTTGTTTTTATGGATCTTCATTATTTTTTATTCAATTTCCTAACGTGTTTCTTGTTTTGAATGAAATGTTGCAGTTACTCTTTTCCTTTAAATATCTTGCTATTTTTTCGGACTTTTTGTTTATATACGTCAAAGAAATATATTCTGTATCAAAAGCTATTGTTGGATATACAAGCGATTTCGACTGTTTAAATTCCATTCGTTTCAATAATTTATTTGTAATGAACGGATTGAAACCATTGTTAAATGCAATCTGTTTTATTATCTTCAGTTCTCTATCAAAATTCTCTTGTGTCATAGGTATGTTGATTAATCTGAATATCATGCTATTATAAGCTGCTAGTTTTTGAGAATGTGGGTGATTAGAATTTGAGTGGATCGTATTATCTGTATGAGTGGGTTTCTGTAAAATTGAAAAGTAATGTTTAATGTTAATTTTTAAAATTTTTGAATCAAGAAAATTGATGCTGTTGTTTTGTTCTATTTCATTGGTGAATTTTATTGTGGGAGATAATGTATTTATGAATTCTAAAAACATCGCAAGTTGTCTACTGGTACCGGTGAATAAAGATAAAATATCATCCACGTAACGATACCAATAAATGAAATATTTAAAGAAGGGGCTCTCTTGGATTTTGGTTTCCAGGAAGTCCATAAATAACCAATTTTAATGTGAGTCAATACTTGATAGAAGTAAAATTTAGATGACTTTAAATTCAGAATTATATATTCTAACTTCTGCATTATATATTGAAACTATATACGAAAACTATCAAATTGATATCCTTATATATAATCAATATAAAATATTTTTCAATGTCTCGGAAAAAACCTTTTTACATCCCGACTTGAAATGTATTAATACAAATGTATTAACAAAAACTATAAAATATAAAAAAAATATGAAATTATCAAAATAAAGGATCAAATAAAAATAATTGAACGAGAACTCGAACATTTGATAGCTATTTCGGCCTATATGGCCTCATCAGAAATGTATTGAATTCAGATTCAAATATATAACAAGATCAAAATTCAACTTACCAAAATAAGATAAAACATGGAACGAATATACTTGAAGTAAGCTTTAAAGTATCCAAAATAAAACAAAAATGATCAACGTATTGTTACGTATAACCTATAACTATTTTTACTCGGAACACAGAAAAACAATTACAAAACTTATTCACCCCAAATAATGTCCCATGATAGGAAAAATAACCAGAATTTCAAAAATAATAAATAATTGAGGAATATATTATGGCAAGTTGAATTTTGATCTTGTTATATATTTGAATCTGAATTCAATACATTTCTGATGAGGCCATATAGGCCGAAATAGCTATCAAATGTTCGAGTTCTCGTTCAATTATTCTCATTTGATCCTTTATTTTGATAATTTTAGATAATTTTGGGCTAGTGTATTTTCTTGTATTTGTATGTTAATATACATACTTATATAGTTTTTGTTAATACATTTGTATTAATACATTTCAAGTCGGGATGTAAAAAGGTTCTTTCCGAGACATTGAAAAATATTTTATATTGATTATATATAAGGATATCAATTTGATAGTTTTTGTATATAGTTTCAATATAAAATGTAAAAGTAAGAATATATAATTCTGAATTTAAAGTCATTTAAGTCCATAAATATTTCGGATAATATCGGACTAAGTGGGTTTCCCATAAGTGAGACCATCATTAGCTTCGTAAAATATTCCATTAAATAAAAAATAGTTTTTGTCCACACAAACCTTTAAGATTTCGAAAATCTCTGTTTTATAACCGGATTAGTTCTATTTTTTACTGATAGCAATTCAGGATTTTTTGATTCTTTAACTGGTATGCAAGGGAACAAATTTTGCACGTCGAAAGAAATGAGGGGAAACCCACTTAGTCCGATATTATCCGAAATATTTATGGACTTCCTGGAAACCAAAATCCAAGAGAGCCCCTTCTTTAAATATTTCATTTATTGGTATCGTTACGTGGATGATATTTTATCTTTATTCACGGGTACCAGTTGACAGCTTGCGATGTTTTTAGAATGCATAAATACATTATCTCCCAGAATAAAATTCACCAATGAAAAAGCATCAATTTTCTTGATTTAAAAATTTCAAAAATTAACAATAAACATGACTTTTCAATTTTCCGGAAACCCACTCATACAGATTATACGATCCACTCAAATTGTAATCACCCACATTCTCAAAAACTAGCAGCTTATAATAGCATGATATTTAGATTAATCAACATACCTATGACACAAGAGAATTTCGATAGAAAACTGATTATGATAAAACAGATTGCATTTAACAATGGTTTCAATCCGTTCATTATAAATAAATTATTGAAACGAATGCAATTTAAACAGTCGATATCGCTTGTATATCCAACAATAGCTACTGAAACAAAATATATTTCTTTAACGTACATAAACAAAAAGTCCGAAAAAATAGCAAGATATTTAAAGAAAAAGAGTAACTGCAACATTTCATTCAAAACAAGAAACACGTTAGGAAATTGAATAAAAAATAATAAAGATTTGATCCATAAGAACAAAATGTCTGGAGTCTATAGGTTAAACTGCGGTACATACCCATCTGTATATGTGTGTCAGACAGTTAGATCTTTCGGCACTAGGATACGTGAACACGAGAAAGCATATCTTGGAAAAAACGGAAATTCAACATATGCTGACCATCTTTTGGAGACAGGACATGATTTTGATAATAACTACAAAATCTTACACCTAGAAAAAAAGAACCTCAGGTTGAACTACCTAGAAGCCCTCGAAATTAACAGATACAATAAAAAACAGATTCTCCTAAACGACCAGACGGACCTCAATAAATCCCCCTTACTTAACCTTTTCTGAAACTTTGTGTAATAATAAAAGAATGAATTACTGCAAATTCCCACTACCTTCTTTTCTGTACATTTTGAATATTTAAAGAACTCAATATCAAATATGTAGTTAGTACCATACTCACCTGACGAAGTCATGTTAGCATGACGAAACAATTGTTGTGAAATTAAATAATTCAGCGGAAATTAGGTTGTTTTACTTTAATCATCATCAATAGTGTATCCTGTGCAAGTTACTGTGAATATTTAATAATCCTTTAACAGGTTCTGGGTGCAGGGTTATAGTAACACCAACTTTTTAAGAAAAAAGGTCAACTTGTTTCGATTTTATTACAAAATATTCATCAGGGCTCTGAACTGAAAAAGATGAACTACAGTTACAAAATTTTTTTTTGGGTTTCCTGAAGTTACGATATTACAATACAATTTCAAAATCAATACAAAACAAATATAACATTTTTTTATAATATGAGTGAGGAAAATTTTCTGTTTTTTTGTTGATGAATCAAATATACTTCTTCAACTTACTTACTTTTATCTCGTTTTTGGTTTTGGTCGTATGGAAAATGTAAAATTCTGGAAATGACAACTACTGGCCGCATGTGAGGCTGTCGAAAGACTGAGGTTGAGTAATCCGCGGCTTTCGGAGGAAGCGTGTATAACGATGGCACGGTGGAGTTGGGGAATAATGGGTTTAAAAATATTGTTTGAAAAATTGTTTTATGTTTTTATATTTATTTTTATTTGTGTCCTATATTTTCTATGAAACAACAATATGCCGTGTTTAGACTTCCAAAGTCGGTTCTATTTTTAATTAAGTTTCAGATATTTTAGGTGATAACACAACTTACTGCAAATTTAATGAGGATCCAACAAAAAGCGTTCAAACTAAACTTAATAATAAAATCATAGGAAACTTATATAAAGATAAGAAAATTGGAGACAGTACTTACAAACGTTTAAAATGTAACAATGCTTCATGTCCTAAGATTAAATTTCTACCAAAAATTCATGAGGTAAATAACCCACAAGACTAATAGTCTCATTC
Organism: Megalocaria dilatata; assembly: GCA_034642435.1. Taxonomy (NCBI): domain Eukaryota; kingdom Metazoa; phylum Arthropoda; class Insecta; order Coleoptera; family Coccinellidae; genus Megalocaria; species Megalocaria dilatata. Next base: position 15,208,705 of record CM067863.1, read on the forward strand.
ATTGGAAGCCCCTTAAATGATTTTAGCAAATTTTTAGCAGAACTTTTAAACCATGTATTTGAGAAGGATGATAGATACACAAGGAATTCTTTCGAGCTCGTAGACTTTTCGAAAACTGTCACCATTCCATAAAACTATATACTCATTTCATTAAATGTCGTTTCCCTTTATACTAATGTCCACTTGATTTGGCGATAACGATAATTGAAAAAAATTTGGCAAAAATTGAACCTCACACAGCTTTGTCAATTGAAGAGTTTTTACATCTTTTCAAATTCTGTATCGAAAATAGTTATTTCGTATTTAAGGATACAATATTCAAACAAATTTTTGGACTAGGTATGGGAAATAATTTGGTACCAATAACTTTCGACATAGTAATGGTGGAAGTTCAGAATAAAGTTATTGAAAAATTAAGCTTCAAATAACCATTTTTGAAAAGAAATGTTGATGACCTTGTCACATCTATTCCATCTTACCGAGCAGATGAAATCTTAACAGTTTTCAACAGCATTCATCCCCGCTTAAAATTCACCATTGAATTAGAAACACTACATTTCCTAGATACACTACTAATAAGAGGGAAAAACAAAATAATAACGGACTGGTACCAGAAATCAACATTTTCTGGAAGAATTCTGAATTTTCACTCAAATCATAATATGACACAAAAAATAAACATCATAAATAATTTGAAACATAGAGCGTTAAAACTATCGGATAGCGAATTTCACAAAAATAACATCACTAAAATACAACCAATCCTAGAAAATAATGACTATCCCACCAAGTTCATAAAGATAAGAAATAACTTCGCAAAGCTAACAACTAGAGGACAAGGAGGCCCAAAAATATTTCGAAATAATTTACATATTTGGCAGAAAGAATTAAAAAATTATTCACCAAAATGAACTTTAACGTTGCATTTAAATCTGACAACACAGTTAACAACTTTTCACCAAAACTAAAAGTGCAACTCCGAAGGAATTCATTAGTGATACCATATATAAAATATTCTGCAACGACTGTCAATCAACATACAGTGGTCAAACTGGTGGGTATCTAATGAACAGGATCTCTGAACACAAAAGAGACTTCTTGAATATCCTTAATCCACTAAAAAACAAAAAAGAAAATAACACCGCTTTAGCAGAACATGTGATAAACACCCTTCATCACTTCAATTTCGATCCTGGATCTATCAAAATTTAAGACAAACAAAAAAACTTAAAAAAAACGTTTAATACCTGAGATGATATCTATCAAGCAAGACCCAAATTCGATCAATAAGAGAACCGACATTGAAAGTCTATACACGGCATATTGTTATTTCATAGAAAATATAGGACACAAATAAAAATAAATAGAAAAAAATAAAACAATTTTCCAAACAATATTTTTAAACCCTATCCCATCATCAGACAACTGAAGACCTAACAGTGGTACAGTGGTATTTAAAGAAAAGTGATAAATATTTTGAATATTTCAACAGATTCTCGGTAATACCTAATAGTGGTACAGAGGTTTACAATCGGAACGTGATAAAAAACTTTGCGTTAAACGCAAAGGACCCTACTCCAATCATACACAAATCAGGAGTTTATGAGTTATCTTGTTCTATGTGCAGTAATAAATATATAGGACAAACAGGACGTTCCTTCAAGATGAGGTTCAACTAACATAAAATGAGTTTCAGGAAAAATAAACAAAATTCTACTTTTGCCACTCATTGTCTCGAAAACGGTCATTCCTTTCCCACAATAGATAATCTCAAAATTTTACATGTAGAATCAAAAGGAAAGAAACTCGATTATCTAGAATCTGTTGAAATTTTCAAATTAGTTCACAATAACAATAATGTAAAAATAATGAATGACTGTACGGAGCTATGTGAATCGAAAATATTTGAGATATTTAAAAAGTAACATCTGCTTAAAACCTTTTTCAACGAACATAAAATAAATTTAATGAAAAGTAAACAAAAATTCAACTTTTCCACTCATTTTTTAGAAAACAGTAATTCCTTCCGACAAAAGAAAATCTTAAGAAAATTTTACATATAGATTCAAAAGAAAAGAAACTTGATTATTGAAATTTTCAAATTCGTTCACAATAAAAAAAATTTAAAAAATAATGAATGACTGTATGGAGCTTTCTAAATCCAAATATTTGTGATATACAACAAAATAATGTAAAAATAATGAATGACTACGGAGCTATGTAACCCCAAAAATTATTTGAGATATTTAAATGGGTACCATCTGTTTAACAACCTTCTTTGTCGATTACCGACATTCCGATATCTGTTAGAAGGCCCCTCTTTTTTAACCCGGTTTTTTATCACATTCCGATTGTAAACCTCTGTACCACTTTTAGGTATTACCGAGAATCTGTTGAAATATTCAAAATATTTATCACTTTTGTTTAAATACCACTGTACCACCGTTAGGTCTTCAGTTGTGTGATGATGGGATAGTTCATTTCCCGAAACTCGAGTCACGAGATAATGTGTAATATATATTTTTTGGTAGTAAAACATAGTAATTTCTACAATTTGTTTTAATTTTGATCAACTACCAAATAGTAACGGCTGAAGCAATTCAGTATTTTTAAACCCATTATTCTCCAAGTCCATCGTGCCATCGTTATACACGCTTCCTCCGAAAGCCGCATATTATTTCACCTCAATCTTTCGACAGTCTCCCATACAGCCAATAGTTGTCATTTCCAAAATTTTACATTTTCCATTCGACCAAAACCAAACTCGATAGAAAGGTAAGTTGAAGAAGTCTATTTGATCCATCAATAAAAAAAAGAAAATTTTCCCCACTTTTATTATAAAAAAAAATTTATATTTGTCTTGTATTGATTTTGAAATTGTATTGTAATATCGTAACTTCAAGCAACTCAAAAAAAGGATTTTGTAGCTGTTGTTCATGTTTTTCATTCCAGAGCCCTGATGAAGATTTTGTAATAAAATCGAAACTAATATTTAAATAAGGTTATTCTGATTTTCACAAATTTTTATTGATATGTTCACAACAATTGTTTCGCTATCACAGTAGCATCATCAGGCAAGATCACATTTTGAATAACTAAGCTTGTTTCCGAAATCCGTTGCTATTTATATTACAGTAAGTACAATAAATTTTTATTGAGCACTAAAACCCAAAAAAAGGGTCTCTGCAAATTCCAGCTCATCTGAATATATTTAACAGAGATGAGTCATTTAAATCTATTTGTTCGTTAGGTAATATTCCAATTTTATTATGTTTATTTATCTCCAGGGATTCTAACAGATTTAAGGCATAACTTTTGCTTTCTATATGTAGAATTTCAAAGTTATGGTTGTATGTCCTGTTTCTAAAAAATGGTTGGAATATGTAGAATTACTTTTATTATTGAGGAAACTCTTCAAATGTTCACAAATCCTATGACGGAAAGTTCTTCCAGTCTGTCCTATGTAAACTTTAATTAAACAAATAGCTATTAATAATGACTATGATCCTAAGTTGATAGACAAATTGTTGATGAATAAAAATAATAAAATAGCTTTAAATATGGTGTTTCCTAATATAAAAGAAAATTTTAAATACATTTCCTTAAAATACACTAAAGGTATTTCTGAGAAAATTGCCACATACCTCAAAAATAAATATAATTTGAGGACTTCATTTAAAACGAATTCAAACTAGAGTAACTTTATTAAAAATAATAAAGACTGTACACATAAAGATGATAAATCGGGGGTTTATAAGTTAATCTGCGGTGATTGCCCTAAAGTTTACATAGGACAGACTGGAAGAACTTTCCGTTATATTATAGGATTTGTGAACATTTGAAGAGTTTCCTCAATAATAAAAGTATTTCTACATATTCCAACCATTTGTTAGAAACAGGACATACTTTCAAGCATAACTTTGAAATTCTACATATAGAAAGCAAAAGTTATGCCTTAAATCTGTTAGAATCCCTAGAGATAAATAAACATAATAAAATTGGAATATTACTTAACGAACAAATGGATTTAAATAACTCACCTCTGTTAAATATATTCAGATAAGCTGGAATTTGCAGAGACCCTTTTTTGGGTTTTAGTGCTCAATATAAATTTATTGTACTCACTGTAATATAAATAGCAACGGAATTCAAAATGTGATCTTGCCTGAGGATGCTACTGTGGTAGCGAAACAATTGTTGTGAACATATCAATAAAAATTTGTGAAAATCAGAATAACCTTATTTAAATATTATTTAATATGAATTTTCAGCAAGTAAGGACTGATACAATTCAATATAAAAATCGAAACTAGTTGACCTTTTTCTTAAAAAGATGGTGCTACTATAACCCTGGACCTAGAACCTGTTAAAGAATTATCGAATTGTTGTATACAGGTCTTATCTTAATTACTGTGAAGGGTCTGCAGGATATGAGAAATAAAGAATGGTATTCTAATAAAACGCAAGATTCAGTTGCAGTTCTTTACGTTCGCTCTGGAATTTCATATAGTAATGTATCGCGATTAGAAATTAAACTGGAAATCTAAGAATTATCGCAGGCAAATTTTAAAATATTGAAGAAAATAGCATTGCTCCTGTAAAATTTACAGCGTTTATTCTTTAGCAGGAAAGCAAGGAATCTATTTTCATCGCAGCATTTTCGGGAATGAGTCAGAGCAAGAGCTACCGATTTCTTTTGCACGCACCCATTCATTTTTTCTCTCACTTCGTATTTCAGTACGCCTGCGACATGTGTATAGCTTTTTCATTGAGGGGTGAACCTGACATTCGCGAAGTCTGAAGCTGAACGCCGAAGTCAGTATCGAAATCACTGCCGCAAGGGTAGGACGTGCCTCGATGCCACCACCGCGGTAGAAATGTGAGCTTTGCACTGTCGTGAGAGTTCAGCAAATTGCATTATTTCAGCGGGTGATTTGTGAGAAGAGTTCTGAATTTTTAAAAAATGATGACGAAAATCAAAATGAAATATTCTTCGGAATCCGGCAGATCCGGAAACAGTTCCTGAACAGTTGAGTACATTTTTTTTTTAATTGACACTGATTTCTGTCAAATTACGAAAGTAACATCTTAGGTACTTATTAAGAAGGAAGAACAGATATTTGCTTTAAGTATGACAGGACATAATAAACTGTCGATATATGTTTCAGGTTTTTTTCATTTCCTGACTGAAATCGACACGTTACCATTTCATTCATACTTGACAAATTGTGCCAAAACTTAACATAAATGTATTTCTGAATGGTCTTTGAACACATGTCAATTCTTCGAATTGTGTTGGCATTTACTTGATAGATATTAATTGTACATTTATTTAGGTTGATTTCTTTTTATTTTCAAAAGTTGCTATGACGTCTTTCATAACATAGTACCTTCATCAAATGCTCATAGATAGCTGGTCAAATATTTGGTAACTGATAACATACAATGTCTTAATGGTTTCTGTTTTGAGTTGGAGGTAAAATAAAGTTATTTATTACTTCTGATAATACCACTTGTTCCTTAACAGGAAAACCCAATAAGGGTGAACTAGATAGCTCGGTTTGGTCATTAAATAAATTCCCTTAATTTTCAGTCGATTATAAAGTTTAGAAGTTACTTTCTGAAAGTTTCAGACCCTTATTTTCCATAGGCAAAATCTTGAAACGCTCATCAAAATCATATTTCTCTGTTATGGAAAGGCAAAATCTAACTAACCATTGAGAAAATATCGTCAATGTTCCTTTAGTATTCGATTGACATTCCGGTTTGTCGAATATACGTTTTTGGGCAGGTAAGATGTGAAAATTTGTCAACATCTGATAACTGTTATTTAATTATTTTCGAAAATCAATTTGAATGTGAGTCAATACTTGAAAGAATTAGAATTTTAATGACTTTAAATTCACAATTATATATTCTTACTCTTACAATATATATATATATTGAAAATATATACAAAAACTATCAAAATGATATCCTTATATATTGATCAATATAAAATATATTTCAATGTCTTGGAATGAACCTTTTACATCCCGAAATGAAACGAATTAATACAAATATATTAACAAAAACAATATAAGTATGTATATTAACGTACAAATACTAGTAAATCCACTATTCCAAAATTATCTAAAATTCTCTAAACAAAGGATCAAATAAAAATAATTTTACGAGGATTCCAACATTTGATAGCTATTTCGCTCTCCACGCCTCTTCAGAACTGTATTGAATTCAGAATCAAATATATCACAAGATCAAAATTTAACTCACCAAATAAGATGAAACCTGCAACGAATAAACTCGAAGTACGCTTTAAAATATCCAAAATAATACAGAAATGAAAAGAAATTTGAATACATAATTATGAATTTAATGTCATTTAAATTTTACTTCTATCAAGTATTGACTCACATTCAAATTGATTTTTAAATTATGGAATAAGTTCATATAGAGTCTAAATATCCAGAAAATATTCCTTAATTCTGGTTATTTTTCTTATCATGGGACATTATTTGGGGTGAATAATTTTGTTGTGTTTTTCTGTGTTCCGAGTACAAATGGTTATAGGTTGAATGATACAACACGTTGATAATTTTGGATACTTTTAAGCTTAGTTCGAGTTTATTCGTTCCAGGGTCAATCTTATTTGGTGAGTTGAATTTTGATCTTATGACATATTTGAATCTGTATTCAATACATTTCTGAAGAGCTCTAGAGACCGAAATAGCTATCAAATGTTGGAATTCTCGTTCAATAAATTGTATTTGAACCTTTATTTTAGAATTTTGGGTAATTTTGGAATAGTGGATTTTCTTGTATTTGTATGTTTATATACATACTTATATTGTTTTTGTTAATACAGTTGTGTTAATACGTTTCATGTCGGAATGTAAAAAGGTTTTTCCGAATCATTGAAAAATATTTTATATCGATTATACATTCTGTCAAGAAAGTACCGGGAATCCGTAAGAAGCGGCCAAATTTGTGGGCGAACAACTCATGGATTTTGCATGACGATAACGCGCCTTCTCACCGAGCTACGATTGTGACTGACTTTCTCGCCAAAAACTCAACAAACGTGCTTCAGCAACCACCGTATTCGCCGGATTTGGCTCCCTGCGACTGTTTCCTCTTCCCAAAACTAAAATTGCCCCTTCGTGGCACCCGTTTTGAGTCGATTGAAGCCATAAAACAAAATTCGGCGCGAGAGCTAAAGTCCATCCCGGAAAGCGTCTATAAAAAAAGTTTCGATAATTGGAAGTGCCGTTGGCATAGATGTATTGGAGCAAATGGAGCCTATTTTGAAGGCGACCCAATAAATTTTGACGATTAAATGTAAAAATGTTGTTTTAATTGAAAATTCCCGGTACTTTCTTGACAGAGTAGTATATAAGGATATCATTTTTATAGTTTTTGTATATAGTTTCAATATATATTGCAGAAGTCAGAATATATTATTTTGAGTTTAAAGTTTTTGCTTTAGAGTTCTTCAACATTTTTTCGAAAGTATTATTCGTTCGGAAAGGTATCGTAATGTCGGTCTTTTTGAGGAACTTCCCCATTTTTAGAGGTTGTTTACCATAGTAGCTGAGAGAATTAGATATTTTCTCGGTTTGTTTCGTGAATAGCATTTTTGTATTGTTTTCTGAGAATCATACTTTCTGTTATTGATGGCGAAAAACCGTTATGAGTTTCTATTTGTTTCATTAAATTCAATTGATGATTGAAGTTTCTCGTAGATGAAGAAATTGTTCATCATATGATATGCTCATAACTTAGGTTTTTGGCAATTGTCGTATCTTTATGAGAAGGCTTATGCAAAATGGAAAAATAATGTTTGTGACTGACTTTTGTTATTGTTACATCCAAATAATTTAAGTAGTTATCAGTTTCTACTTCTACTGGGAATTCAATAATCACATGAAATAAATTTAATTAATGGGGAAATCTATCAAGCTGTCTACTGGTACCTTTAACGCATACCATTTGTCATCCACATATCTATATCGATAAACCAGCTTGTTAGTGTTTCTATTTTTATTTTCATGCTACCCATGAAAATTCCAGCTAAAAGTGGGCTCAAGGTACTCCCTATATTTAGTATTGTCATAGAATTCATCCTCAAAACTGAAATAATTTTGATCCAAGGAAATTTTTAGTAAAGAATTATGTATATAGGTTTTTATCACACAATTGACTCTTATTTTCGAATAGCATTTTCTATATAAGGGCTATTACATCTTCAGCTGGTGTTGGTTGGTATTTCTATATTTTTGATTTTATCAATAAGTGCTTATTCTAAATTACAGAAAGTTCTTATACTATTTATAAGAAATTTAAAAAGCTTGTACGCTGGTGCTGTGAGAATATGAATCTGATGGTATTATCGGGTTATTCTATTTCGTGAAGTTTGATTGAGGATATAATTGTGGTACTTGGGAATTCATTGATGCTAGTTCATTCACATCTTTCTGTGTGATTATTCTACATGTTCGTTTTAATGTTGATTTTATTTTTTTTTTGAATATTTCTGTTGGGTTTTTGTCTGTGATTTAAAATGTCTTTTTTTGAATTATTCTATTATTTTCTTCGATATAATGTGATTTATCCAATGCCACAATCGTATTACCCCTGTCGGATTCTATGGATAATAAGTTATTTTGATGTGCTTCCGTTTTCTAATCAATTGGATTTTTTTGTTCAATAATATCTGAATGTTTGCCTACATGGATTCAATTTTGAAATTTCTGAATATTTATTATCTAAGTTACTAGGGAATTCTTTCAATGCTAGTTCTGATTCTGTAGCGAAAGTTTCTGCTTCTCCAACTTGAAAACTTTTTTTGATAATATCTTTTCAATCTTTTTCTTTCATTTTGTGTTCTATTCCTGAAAAACCGTACTGAAGAGATTTGCGAGTCTATTGAAGAATTTGTATTCTCAAAATAATTGGTTCCCAGTTATTTTTAAATTGTACATTTTATCAGTTTATTAAGTATTTTGTCTTGTTTCGTTATGAATTTTCCTATTCACATTCATTCGAATTTGAGAATCTAGTAAATCCAATTCTAGTGTAAGTAGTCTGAGAAGGAGTTCGATGTAAAATACCTTAATATAGATACTTAACGAGCTCTGGACAACAACGCCGCAGCAACGATAAAACAAAGGGAAATAAGATGGGCCTTAGAAGAAAAAAATAGAATACAGCAAAAGGGACTCCTTCAGTATCTAGGTGAAAGCAATTCACACCGAGCTCTTATTAACACTTCATCTAATAGAATTCTATTCATATATTGAACTGTTTCAGCCTTTACTATTTGGTGGCTGATCATAATTAAAACAAATTTTTATTACTATGTTCTACTACCAACAATTTTCAGGTGTTTTACAATATGTAAGGTTTACATTTTTGCAACTAGTTTCGAACTTTCGTTCATCTTCAGGCAACTGACCCCTAAGCACATGATACAGCATATTTTATGTAGATTCAGGCACAACGTTGTGGTAATAAAAAGTGAGAGTTATAGGAATTTTGTCTCGACCAGATGTTAGAAAAAATATTATTTTTTTTGGGTAATTATGAGGGTGGGATGTTATTTGAATGCATTGAAAATTTGGGAAATAGATAGATCAGTTTGATCATTCATTATCTCAAGAATATTTTTCTGCACCAATTTATAAAATAAAATGGACTCCAGATAGTTGAGCTTCGTTCCTTTTGATTCCACAAGTAATATTTTTAGGTTATCGATGGTTGGAAATATGTGGCTATTCTCGCAATGTGCTGCGACGGTGGAGCTTTTTTTATTTTTGGAGAAATCCATAAGATGTTCCTTATACCTTGTATAAAATGAACGTCCTGTCTTACCTATATATTTTTTATTGCAAATTGAACATGTTAACTCATAAACTCCTGATTTTAGTAAATTTGTGGATGGATCCTTCGCAATGAAAAACATGGACAACAATTTATTTTCTGGTTTGAAACTTATTTTGATATCAAGTTTTGATATACTATTGGCTATTTTTTCATGAAATGAAATTTTTGGCTTTTCTGTTCTCATAGAAATAGCCATGAACGAAATTCATCCTTCTACTAAAACAGAAAATACCAAAAAGTTCATTTCTCTTTCGTACTTTGGTGACATAAGTGAAAAAATATCCAATAATATATCAAAACTTGATATAAAAATAGCTTTCAAAGCAGAAAAAAAATTGTCGTCTCTGTTATTCAATGCGAAGGATTCAACCCCAAATTTACTAAAATTAGGAGTTTATGAGTTAGCATGTTCAACTTGCAATAAAAAATATATAGGCCAGACAGGATGTTCATTTTATACAAGTAATAATGAACATCGAATGGATTTCTCCAAAAATAAAAGAAGCTCCACCGTCGCAACACATTGCATCGAGAAAAGCCACATATTCCCAACTATCGACAACCTAAAAATATCACATGTGGAATCAAAAGGAACAAAGCTCAACTATCTGGAGTTCATTGAAGTTTATGAATTGGTGCAGGAAAATATTCTTGAGATAATGAATGATCAAACTGATCTATATAATTCCCAAATTTTCAATGCATTCAAATAACATCCTTCCCTCATAATTACGCAAAAAAATGTTTATTTTTTCTAACATCTGATCGAGACAAAATTCCTGTAACTCTCACTTTTTACCATCACTTCGTTGTACCTGAATCTACATAAAATATCCTGTACCAGGTGCTTAGGGGCCAGTTGCCTGAAGATGAACGAAAATTCGAAAGTAGTTGCAAAAATGTAAACCTTACATATTGTGAAACATCTGAAAATTGTCGGTAGTAAAACATAGAAATAAAAATTTGTTTTAATTAAGAATTCTATTCACTAGATTTTCTAATTAGAACGAAGGTGAATAAGATAATTTATAATGAATTCACGAACCAATAGAAAAAAGTTAATAACCTACCGAAACATAAAATCAATTATAATAGAGAATAAAATAAAATATTCTCAATACATAAATGGTCAGATAGATTAATAGATCTATCCACAATGGTTTTTCTGAACATAGAACAAAAAATTTCAAGGAAGACAAAAATATAATTTGGAAAAAATTTTCAAGTTTACCAAGCAGAATAATTTAGGTATAGAATCAGAACAGCATTAGTTAACTGCGCTACTAGCTCATATAATAAATTTCAATCTTCAGAGGTTATTGAAAAAAAATTCATGTAAGCAAACCATAAACTATTTTTGAACAGAAAAAAGGTGATTTGCAAAAGGAGGCAGATCAAAATAATATCATAGTCACAGAATCAGATAAGGGTGAGACTATTGTGGCAATAGAAACATACATTATACCAAAAAAATAATAGAATTCACCGAAAAAATACATTTCAATCCGCTTACATAAGGCCCAACCGAAGTATTCAATAAAGAAATAAAATCAACATCAAAACGAACGGAAAGATATACTACTCTGTCAAGAAAGTACCGGGAATTTTCAATTAAAACAACATTTTTACATTTAATCGTCAAAATTTATTGGGTCGCCTTCAAAATAGGCTCCATTTGCTCCAATACATCTATGCCAACGGCACTTCCAATTATCGAAACATTTTTTATAGGCGCTTTCCGGGATGGACTTTAGCTCTCGCGCCGAATTTTGTTTTATGGCTTCAATCGACTGAAAACGGGTGCCACGAAGGGGCAATTTTAGTTTTGGGAAGAGGAAAAAGTCGCAGGGAGCCAAATCCGGCGAATCCGGTGGTTGCTGAAGCACGTTTGTTGAATTTTTGGCGAGAAAGTCACAATCGTAGCTCGGTGAGAAGGCGCGTTATCGTCATGCTAAATCCATGAGTTGTTCGCCCACAAATTTGGCCGCTTCTTACGGATACGCTCACGCAAACGTTTCATAACTCCTAGGTAATACTCCTTGTTTACGGTCTGACCCTCTGGAATGAATTCGTAGTGCACCACGCCACGGATATCGAAGAAAACAATGAGCATCACCTTCATTTTCGAGCGGCTTTGGCGTGGTTTTTTCGGTTTCGGCTCATTTTTTGCCACCCATTCCGATGATTGCTGGCTTGTTTGCATATCGTACTCGTAGACCCAGGTCTCATCACCAGTTATAATGCGTTCCATGAATGTAGAATCGGAATTACAGCGATCCAGCATGTCTGAAGCAACCTGTTCGCGATGACGTTTTTGAAGAAAATTCAGGTCTTTCGGTACGAGTCGTGCGGCCACCTTTCTCATGCCCAAAATATCAATCAAAATCGTACGTGGGGACTCGTGGGATGTCTTAAGATCATGTGCTATCTCTCTCAAGCTGGTACGACGGTTTTCCAGCACCCTTTCCTTAATTTTATCGACGTTATCTTCGATCGAAGCCGTCGATGGGCGTCCGGAACGAGGCAAGTTTTCGACCACTTCACGACCGTCCTTGAAGGCTCTGTACCACTGATATGCACGAGTTTTCGATAGAGCATTATCACCAAAGGCCTTTTGCAACATTGTCAAAGCATCGGCACACGAAAATTCATTTGCAACACAAAACTTTAAACAAATTCTTTGCTCAACGTAATCACCCATATTAAAAATCTGCACGCACTCTGATATCGACTGACTTAATCAGCTGTTGCAAACACACTAGTTGACAGATCCCGCTCAAGCTTGGCATAGTAATTAAGGATAGTGGTACCAACCTAGGAAAAAAAATGTTTACCTGCCTCATTGCCCCACCAGATTTAAATCGATAATTCCCGGTACCTTCTTGACAGAATGTAAACTGGTATCAACGAGCATCCTAGTACTACAATTACATTCCTTTCTTAATCTACATAAAATAGGATAAAACCAGTGGCTTCATATTTTAGAGCACATTTCATCATACAGATTTTCTAAATAGTTTTGGAATATCATAGGTGTTCTCTATAACTTCCAACCTCAATTTTCGATTAAAACTTCAGTAGTACTTATTGTTAAAATTTAAAACATAGAAATACCAATCAATTCAAATTTAGTCTCATTCGATGAAGCAAATTTATTTCGGAGCGTACCATCTGAAGATATAATAGTCCTTATATAAAAAATGCTAGTCGAAAATGAAATGAATTGCTTTGTGAAATCAAAAATAATTCATTCAATGAATATTTTCTTAACTCAAAATTGTTTTATTTTTAATGGTGAATTCTACAGCGGTACAGAAAATTATAAATTTCAAGGGTCCCTTGAGCACACTTTTAGCTGAAAATTTCACGGATAGTTTGGAAAAATCTATGCATGAAAATAAAAATAGAATCATAAAAGAAGACATAATTGTATGTTCTAAAGGTATCAGTAGATAGCTTGATGGTTTTTTCTATTACCTAAATTCATTACATTCAAAGTACATCACAATGAAAATAGAAACTGGAGATTGATTAAATTATTTGGATTTAATTATTTATAGAGTCAAAAAATAACAAACATAATTATTTCATGATTTATAAACCTTCCCATACAAACATAATAATCCCCAAAAACTCGTTTCACCCAATTCAACATAAGTCATCAGCATATTGTATCATGACACATAAATTATTAACAATTTCTATATCTCCGCAAAACTTTAATCATAAGTTGAATTCGATGAAACAAATAGCAACTAAGCACGATTATTCGTCATCACTAAAGGACATTTTGATTTCCAGAAAACAATTTAAAAAAGTATTTACAAAATTCAATCCCAAATTAAAAACCCAAAAAAAAATTTCAATTTACTCAGCTACTGTGGTAAAATATCTCCTCAAATAAAGAAGTTCTATAGACATGAACATATCCTACAGAACTTTGAAAATTTTGAAAAACCTCTAAACCGATAATGAGTAAATGACAGTTATGAGTTCCTAACCATTTATTATGTAGTACCTGCGCAAAAACTTATATTGAACACAATGAGAGGTGCTTTACTATTGGAATAAAGGAATATATTATAAGATATTTTTCTTCAATAACAAGTCAGATTCTACATATGCAGAATAACTTACAAGAGAGAAACATGATGCGCGTTTGAAGATTTTGCATTAGGAAAATGAATCTCTGAAACTCAACTTATTAGAAAAATTAGAAATAAACCGATTTAGAAATCCTGGGAATACTGAATGAACAAACCGAGTTGTCTAGTTCACTTCTATTGTGCTTATACTCGTAGGAACTTCACCAAAAATAATGAAAAACTGTATTGTACCTCAAACTAAAAACAAAAACCATTTAAATATTTTGTTACCAAATTTTTGACCAATTGTTTATAAGCATTTGAAAAATTTACTTTGTAACGAAATGTTTCATGTGAGCAACTTTCACAAATGAAAAGAAATCGACATAAATAAGAATTAGTTAAGTGATATGTCGATTCTGTTTTAACCTCGATAAGTTTCTGAGAATTTTGAAAGATCTGAGTGCGGCATTTCGGTTTTTCAGATTTCAAAATAACTGAAAAATTATTCCATTCATATATTGAATGATCAATTATAAAGGAGAATTTCCCTGATCGCAACGCATATCAACCACTTTCAATTTTGTTATCGAAAAATTCACTTGGTAAAATTTTGCCGCGGTTTTAATACGCATTTTATTGATACTCCGTTCTGGAAAACCTTAATTCTATTACAACCCTACTGTATATAGCAGATGTTTTAGGAAAAATAGGAAAAAAAATAGGAATACTTATACCAACTGACTCAAAAATATTTTACTCATCGACATGAAAATTTAGACATTGTATCGATGATTTTCATCAGCCATCATTAGAATTCTTTACAGCTCGAAAATAAAATGAAAATTAAATATGAGACAACGTGATAATATCAAATACAATATTTAAATATTTTAATATTTACAGATATATTCTGTTAGCCTTCTACATATTTAATTTCAAAAAATTATATTTAATATTTTAACTTCGGGAATTGAATTAATGTTATATAAGCACTGCTTATATCAAACGACATATAAAATAAACATTCATTATAAGACATACAAACGAGATAACAAAATCCAATAAATATAAATTGTTAACAAAAATCCTATAGATTAAATATTTTGAGAAGACAAAATTTTGTTTCTGCTTTCAATTAATGTGATATTATTTTATTCATAATATATAATTATTTGGTGTCCTTAACATTCTTTATACAGATGGTCCTTGTGCTTTAACAGAGGCCGTTAAATTGCCTTTCATTCTTCAAGATTGGTAAACCACAGAACTATTTATTTCTAGTTAATATTACACTGCATTTAAATGTTCAGTATTCATTTGCCAAGACGCTTTCGGAATTGTTAAAGGTAAATAAATATTTTTTGTTGATTGATGTTATATTTTATTGAATATGAATATGATTGAGTACTGACAAAGCAAAATCTCTCTTAAAACTTGTTTTTTAGTAATGTTTTCACATATCTTGAGATTTTCTAAAAAGTAATTTAGATATCTAATAATATTTAATATTCTAAGCAAGATAGCTTTATGATGAAATTATTAAGATTATGTTAAACATTTTTGAAAGATATCTGTTTTCATATGAGGGATGAGCAGAAACAAAATTTTGTCTACTCAAAATATTTAATTCATAGGATTTTTGTTAACAATTTATATTTATTGGATTTTGTTATTTCATTTGGATGTCTTATAAAGAATGTTTATTTTATATGTCGTTTGATAAGTAGTACTCATATGACATTAATTTAATTCCTGAAGTTATAATATTAAATATAATTTTTTGAAATTGAATATGCAGAAGGCTAACAGAATACATCTGTAAATATTAAAATATTTAAATAATTTTATATACCTTCTATGAAGTATAAGCCTCCATTTATTTTATCAAATACAATACCTTCAGTTCTAAATCTCGCTTTCGTAATTTTTGTTAAATTAAAGCACATCTTATAACAATTATTCTCTGAGTAACTCATCAGTCCAATAACCATCTTGCATTCATTTGCAGGATGCAGGAATTAATTCAATTATGAATTAAAAATAAATTTATTGGGCTCATATTTGAATAAAAATATGCTAACTGTGAGCATCACTGTGAAACTGACTTAAGCAAGGGACACTTTTATGCTCTTGTAAACTTAGAAAAAATCGGAAATACAGTTCCTTACTTCATTTGGCTCGGGAGGATATGTCATGCACTTGATGGCGCTAGCGTATGATAAATACATTGGTGTTCCTATGCAAGGCGAATGTGGATGCGCGGATGATTTGTAATAGTTCGACATTACAGCGCACTGACGATTGGAGCCAATAAAATTCGAAACATGTGAATGTCTGCTACTTATGAGCCAGCGATCTGCAAAACCTATTCTTGTTGGAATTGAGAGCTGTTCTACAGATGTATGTTGCACTGTCCCAATTTGAAAAACTTTCTATACCTAATCTCATAGGTCTTTTTAATCATATAAGTCTTTGCATGTAATAACCATCTTAATGTTTAAAAAGTGGATAAATTAATAGATGAATAACAAAATTAAGTGATAACAGATGACGTGACGTTTCCTATCAGGAAAAGTCTTATGATCATATGATTCGGCCTCAATTCAACGGTATTTCTCTAGCAACTGTTTAGAATACATAAAAATCATATATTCACGTATATCTCAGAGTGAAGAACCTGTCTTGAAGAATACGGGAGTTTGCGCCAAAATTTAAATGAATTGCCGTAATACTGCATTGTAGCAATTCACATGGCAGAAATTAGTTCTGTCCATATATAGACCTTAACGGCTGGATAACTCGATGAATATTCATGAACAGAGATGGTGGCACCTCTACAGAAAAAGTTTATTTAGTAGCCAGTTCAGGCGCCAGATTCCCTCGTAGATGTTTTGTGAATTATACCATTTTCAAGATTATATCTAGGTAGCATCTGAATAAAAACATTCATGAGATCCGAAGAATAAGTGACTGGAATTTTGAAGGGATTATACAGAGTGTCCCGTTTAAGGTTTTCGTAGCACCGTCTTACTTTTTAATGAAACCAAAGATGTCTCAAACAGATTTGCTCTAGCCTTCATAGCTTTTTGGTCTATGAGAATTTTGAAAATGTTTCAATTTTAGGGGAAGAAATGCTTGAAGTGCAACCCAAATCGTAAGAAGCCGCCTCTACATTTTTATAGTTATACAGTGAGCTGAAATTTATTAGTGTCCAAATTACACATACACTGTGTCAAAGACACAGTGTGTCACGGTGTGTATGCTTGCAAAATATACTCGTATGTTATGATAAGGATATGGTAACGTTCGAGTAGAAGTTAAAAAATTTAGCGGATCAGCGTTGAGCACTACCTTAAACATTATAACTTTCAAACAGAAAGTGATAGGCACTTGACATTTTCGATGTAAATTTGGGACCTGATCATTCCATTTTATTTCGTTATGGAGCAAAACAAGTTCAATAGTTTCGCAGTTTATCACATGTAAAATTTTCTCTTATTTTTATTAATATTCTCAAAACTACATTTTCTATTGATATAAAATTTGGGACTAAGAAGGGTAATGATAACGCACATGTTACAGCAAAATTTCATGAGGATCTTATGACTGAATATTTTCAATAATACACAAAAATTTTGTGAGCGAGGTAGCGTTGAGCACTAAAGAAACCATAGCAACAACCCCACGATCAAGTTCAAGTTTAGCAGTTAGATGTAAAATAACGAGAAGGAGGCTAGTACAAAATTTGAAGATTGTATATATAGAAGACCAAAAAAAAATATTTCGTGAGGATCATGGGTGATATGTACTAGCAGGCAAAAGCCAATGTGCACTTTGTGGCGTTTGTTAAAAATATTTTGACTATGATTTCATTTTAAAAATTTCTAACCAATGGAAAAATGAAATATATACGTTTTTTCATTCAAAAAATGGCAAGTTATGTCGATTAAACAATGACACCTGAAATTTTCACAGTTTGCACTTTGCAATAAGGAGGTTTAAATAATGGAATTTGAAAAATGCTTCAAGACTTTATCATTTTTTATGTATGGTCCGTCAAGAAAGTATCAGGAAAAACAAAGTTCAATTGTAATTACTTAGTATATATTTTTAATTCTCGAATTAGAAAATTATAACAAAATATTCATCTTATTTACTTATAAAACCTCTATTTAACTGTAAACACTTGACTAAACGTCGAGATACACCCAAAACTACATCACTTCCATAATTTTCGATGATGGTAGTCCAGGACTGTAAACCTGACTGAATTAAATCACCTTCATTTCGTGGCGCAGCGCGTTAAATTTCAATCTTCATTAGTCCCCATTTTTTTTCAATGGGACTAAGATCTAGTGAAGCTGCTGGCCATGAAATGGTTGTCACTTGGTGTTCTTGAATATCCAATATTGTGCATAGGCTGAAGTACGGCATCTTGCATTATCCTGCTGAAAACGCCATCCCTCTGGATATAAATAATGCGCTGTTTCAAGAAGAAAATCGTTCAGAATGCCACAATACTTTTCACTATTAATGGTACCATCAACTATACCGAGAGGAGTATCACCACGCTGAGATATTGCTTCCCAAACCATTATTTTAGTGGGAAATTTGGAAATTTGAACAGATTGTTTGATAGGATTTTTAAATCATTTCCACCAAGTTAGAAACAACTCTCATCAGATATAGAGACATTATTCAAATTATCATCTTGAAAACGTCAAAAACATTCTATCCTTCGTTTCTTTTGTAAAGGTGTCATTATAGGACCTTTTTTGGTTTCCTTGATATGTAGCCTTGTCTTTTCAGTGACGTACGGACGGTTTCTGGACATACTTTTATATTTCGTTGATTTCCAAATCTGTTAGCCAATTTGCGAAACCCCATGCACGGATTGTGTCGTCCTAAGGCCAATAAAGCGTTTAAATTGTTTCCTCTAATCTTACGCGGTCTTCTTGAAACTGGTCTATGCCGCATATGCATGCCATTTTAAATCCTCTTTATTGTCTCATATCTTTTTCCTAGTTCAGTCAATTGCACTAATTTTTTAATGTTTGGAAAACCTTTTCTATACAAATATACCTATTTCCTTTTTTCTGGTTGCGACATTATCTCATAAATTGTAATTAAAACAAATTGTAGAAATTACTATGTTTTACTACCAATAAAAATATATTTTACACATTTTCAATTTTTGAAACATAGTAATTTCTACAATTTGTTTTAATTATGATCAACTACCAAATAGTAACGGTTGAAACAATTCAGTATCATAAATTGTATATAATCAACAATATTTAACGAATAGTTTTGCCATGCAACTTTGGCCATAGTCGACTATCTGCACAACCTCTTTTATACATTACTTTTGTCTTAGAATGTTACAAAAAAGAAGTATATCAAAATTATGAAAAGTAATAAAATTATTTAAATATTTTAATATCAACAGATATATTCTGTTAGCCTTCTACATATTTAATTTCAAAAAATTATATTTAATATTATAACTTCAGGATTTAAATTAATGTCATATAGGCAGTGCTTATATCAAACGACATATAAAATAAACATTCATTATAAGACATCCAAATGAGATAACAAAATCCAATAAATATAAATTGTTAACAAAAATCCTATTTATTGAATATTTTGAGTAGACAACATTTTGTTTCTGCTTGTTCCTCTCAAGAAAACAGATATCTTTCAAAAATGTTTAACAGATCTATGGCACGCCACAGAACTATTTATTTGAGTCCACATTAGACATCATTTAAATGTTCAGTATTCATTTGCCAAGATGCTTTCTGGATTGTTGAAGGTGAGTAAATTTTTTTTGTTGTCTGATATTATATTTTATTAAATATGATTGGGTACTGACGAGCAAAGTCTCTCTTAAAACTTGTTTTTCAGTAATGTATTAACGTATCTTGAGACTTTCTAAAAAGTTACTTAGTTAAATATTCAATAATATTGAATATTCATATAATATGGAATATTATATTCAATATATATATTCAATAATATTGAATATTTCAAGTAAGATAATTTTATGATGAAATTCTTAGGATCATGTCAAACATTTTTGAAAGATATCTGTTTTCATTAGAGGGATAAGCAGAAACAAAATGTTGTCTACTCAAAATATTCAATAAATAGGATTTTTGTTAACAATTTATATTTATTGGATTTTGTTATCTCATTTGGATGTCTTATAATGAATGTTTATTTTATATGTCGTTTGATATAAGCAGTATATGACTATATGACTATATGACATTAATTTAAATCCTGAAGTTATAATATTAAATATAATTTTTTGAAATTAAATATGTAGAAGGCTAACAGAATATATCAGTAAATATAAAAATATTCAAATAATTTTATATACCTCCTATCAAGTATAAACCCCCATTTATTTTATTTAAAATAATAAATTATGTATACTTTCTAGGCGGACTATGGAATATAGTGATTCTCTCTATTTATTCTTATATGCGTTGATTGTTGATGATGTTGTTTATGAAGTGTTATTTAATGAAAGAGGTTTTCCCTGAAAAAAAAACTATTTTAATTTCCTTCATTTTGTACATATTTTCAGGATATCTTGATTCTTAATTCATATACCGTCAAGAAAATACCAGTAGCTGACCATTAAAATGCTAGCTTTGTGGACTTGTGGACTTTTTCTCCCCGATTTGGTAAAACTATACGTCTATACTCACACATATAAATATTACTGTAATTGAGTTTGCTTACAGTGCTTTATTTTGTCAATCCATCTCATGTGTGTTTTTACAATGAATAAGAATATGGAACAAAGGATCTGTCTTGAATTTTGCATTGCAAATAGTATTCCGTGTGCTGGAAATCTTCCATCAGGCTTGATAAACTTCATCAAAAACACGTTCGCTTGAGTGCGAGAAAGGACGTCAATTTCGATCAAAAATCAAGATAATTTTGATTTTCTGATTTGATTTGTTTAGATTCTAAATTCTGAATTCTTGCTAAAAGTTGAGACGGTTTATGAAGAATATGAGAATTATGCAACTGCGGCATTTGAGAGAGCAAATTCTTCGAGAAAGACCAGACTTGTGAAAACAAAACTAATTTTTTGTGTTTCATTAACCGAGTTTCGGTGGAAAGCCTTTTATTCGGTAGAAAGCCTTTTATTCGGTAGATATTACGATAGGCTTCCTCATGTGTAACGCAACCTACCATTTTTCACCATTTTAGTGAATATAACTCGAGTAGATGAAAATTTGAGATTAAGATATTTGATTTGGACGATGGGTAGGTTAAGTGTCCCCAGCCAGGTTCAATAGCTTTTGTTGAGTCGGAGATAAAGGAGCTCGAGTATTGTTCCCATGAAACACGAGGCGGTTTAGCCTTGCTAGTTCTGAAAGTTTTTGTTAAATTACTGTCCTCAATTCATCTAATGGCGGGGAATACTTTCTTAAGTTTCCTCTCGTTGCACAGTAAATGCTTACAATAGTGAGTCTCTCCCAGTTTCTCCACGAGCAAAACATAACTTCCTTATTTTGGCGAAAGAAGGTGAGTCATTCCCCTGGTTGCCGCTATCCTTTAACATGATTGATAATTTATTTAAGCTTTCTATTCACGAAAATTCAGCAAAGATAACAATTTCAGTAATTTTCCCAGTTATCGTTTTCAGTACGTAAAATTCCTACGTTCGTTTGGAGTTTTTCTCGTAAGCTCATAAATCTGTTCAATTGGGTACGAAAAAATCAACGTGCTGACATGAAATTGAGGAAATATCATATATCGATTCATGTCGGGTGTTATTTTTAGAGTGATAGAACTATCTATAGGGATAGGTGAATTCTACCAGAATAGTTATTGGTTATTTGAGGAAGGCCTCTTTTCCAAGTGACTACCAAGCAGTCTCCACAGTCCACCCCTAGAGGTAGAAAGTGTGATAAGGATTACGCCATATCATCGCGCGTGGCGAGAACCCCTCCGAAGAGATGAACCCACCAGCTTCCAGTTTGGGCCCCGACTCGAAAGCCAGAACCTTCTGACTGGTAGCAGCGAAGCACTATCCAACCTCTACTGGCTCAGCAGGTCAGTACCCGAGTTGGTTTGAGACGGAACTCACCCGCCGGAGGGAATTCTTATCCATCCACCCGAACGCAGTCCCATGAACTAAAATAAACTCAAGATTGAGGACTACAATTGATCCTGGTACGAGCACCGTCTAGCGGACTATACGTCCTGACCCACCGAACCCATGTGAAGTCATTTGATTGATCCTGGCGTCAAGCACTAATGGCGGAGCCATTTCGTCGAAATCCACAAACCCTAAATTGTTACGCACAGATCCAGGGGCCAGGACAGTCCGGTCGAACCGTCAAGTCCCGTTAAACCCCGAGTCGTTTCATGAGAATATCCCGAACATGGGGGTCTGCGAACAGATAACTGAAATACCCCCCTAGTCCAGCATGCGGACTTTAAATCCACTGCCCCCTCGAGTCCAACACCAATTGGGGTGGCCAGGTGGTACAAGTAACACCTGTGGGCAAGACCACCCCCCCGAGGTAACGCAGTATGCTACATAACGCACTCGGCCATTACACAGAATCCGGAGATTTATACTGCGATAGGGTAGAGTACGCCAGTTTTAAGGGAGAAGCCCTGTGCTGCGACAGACTCCCTTGTCACTGAGTTAATCAACCGGCTCAGCCCTCCATTTCACCTGAGTAAAACTAGGGCCCCATTCGGAGATCTTCCACCATACAGGTCCAGTGACTGGCGCGAAATGGCATTACGTTAGACACCAAGACTTAACCCTCCAATTCGCCGGGACGAATCTAGGGTCCTAGCCAAGAGAGCGCCCCCATCACGTCAAGATCTAATGCCTGGGGGGCGTATCTATAGGGATAACTGTGATTTGACAGAAGGTAGAAGCCATGTTGTTTTAACATTTCTCTTCAGTAAGCATTGACAAATTATCATGGAAAGACTCACTTCGTAACAACGTATAACAATTGTTGAAATTTATTTTCAAAATCAGTGTTCTATTCGCCAAACTTATAGAGCACTTCGTGAAATTTATGGTTTACATAATCGTCGATCAGAGCAGCTTATTCGTCGAACTATCCATAGATTTCGGTCATTTTCTCTACTGTAGGTACAGAAGAAAATATCGCTGCTGTAAGTCATAGTGCTAATGATGATCCAGATTTGTCTATTCGCCGACGTTCACAACAAGTTGGACTCTGTGCATCCACCACATAGAAAATTTTGCGTAAAGATCTTGGTCTTCACCCATACGAAATCCAACTGGTTCAAGAACTGAAGCCACTTGACCATAATAAGAGTGCGTTTGTTTGCTGATTGGTCCCTAAGACAGCTTGAAGTTGATCCACTCTTTTATCGTGAAATTGTATTTAGAGATGAAGCTCATTTCTAGTTGAACGGCTATGTAAACAAGCAAAATTACCGTATAAGAAGTGAAAACAATCCTCAAGAAATTCTGCAGGTTCCATTGCCCCTGAAAAATGCACTGTGTGGTGTGCTTTAAACGTTGGAGGCATCATCGGTCCATACTTCATTGAAAACGATACTAGAGATAATGTTAGAGTGAATGGTGCTCGTTACAGATCGATGATCAGTTATTATTTGTTTCAAAATTTTAATGGTATCGACCCAGAAGTGTTTTGATTCCAACAAGATGGTGCTACACCTCATGGTGCTACCGTAACAATTGATTTATTGAAAGAAAGATTTGGCGATAACATTATTTCGAGA
Organism: Megalocaria dilatata; assembly: GCA_034642435.1. NCBI lineage: Eukaryota > Metazoa > Arthropoda > Insecta > Coleoptera > Coccinellidae > Megalocaria > Megalocaria dilatata. The sequence goes on from CM067863.1 coordinate 15,232,443, forward strand.
AGTGGTCCAATTAATTGGCCTCCAAAATGATGCGACATGACTCCACTGGATTATTTTCTTTGAGGTTATGTCCAGTCCTTGGTTTATGCTGATAAATCAGAAACAATAGACGCTTTGGAAGCCAAGTAACTCATGTTATTGATGAAATAAGGCTTGAATTACTCGAAAAAGTGGTCCAAAATTGGTCTGGTCGAATGCGGTTCCTCAGAGCTAGTCGTGGTAGACATATGCCGGAAATTATTTCTAAAACATAAATGTCATAAAATTATCTTTCAAATAAAAAAAAATTTGGCTTCAATCTTAATTTGAATGTGTTTTATTTTTATTCATCGCCTTTTGTACAATTTGTTTATAAATATTGTCTAATCCTCAATTTAAAGTTCTATCACTCTAAAAAAACACCCGATACATTAAACAATTTGAAGGATTCGGTGTTTACTTGATGGAAACTCCTTTTCAATAAATAGAGAATAAAATTGTATTTCCGCAAATTCTTTATAGCTGACCATAGAATGCGTAGAACATATGCCGAAAGGGTGCTTGAACAATAACGTTTGAAACAAAATTTTGTACCCTTCAGCTATTTATCCAATCATTGTAATCAATAGTTTATATTTCTTTGAGTTCTTTTATTCTCTTTTGGTACTGTGTAGTATGTTTTAATTCTATATATTTACTAAAGTGAAATAGTGTTTTTCTCGACACATCACAAGATCAAATTATTCACATGAGTACTATAATCCAATACATAAAACTTCCAACTATTATTTAGTGAATCAAGTATATTTTATAAACCGGCCTTCATAGATATTACTCTACATAAAACTTCCAACCACTTATCAAACAGAAAAATGTCAACTTATTATATTATAGTGGAATTCATAGATTATTGAAAGTACTGAATGAACTCGAACAGAATTTTTCGGAAGAAGTTAATATAATTAAATGAATAGTCATTTCTATCCTTAAATATAAAATGTTAATTAACAAACCAAAAATTGCGTTAACTTATGTTTATACTACCTCGCAAAAAAATACATTTGATTCGACTATATAAATAGAATTTCTATTGCGATCTTGCGCCACTTTAGGTCACAGCACTGTTAATTTTTGACTCAAGAGTGAAAATGGTGGGCGACACTCATCTTACTAGTAAATTTCTTTTCCACCTGAACAGGATTCGAACCCGGGTCTTGCGGTCACGAGTTCTATGCTCTATCACTGAGCTAGCGGCACTCATATATTTCTGTAATTTAGGAATAACAACGATAATTTTTATTACTGTAATCAGTTACTTCTTTTTTTATCTTATATTCCCACCAGCAGCAAAATCCACTAACTTTTATTACCATATTCAATTACTGAATGATAATTTCACGTAGTTTTTTTGTACTGTCATATAATAAAATCTTCTACACTACATCAATGAAATGTCAAGGAAAAGTCTTACCCGTGTACATGAAGTTGACTCTTTAGAGATTATTTAGAACGAAATGACTAAAATAAGATCAATTCTGACAGAACTATTTATAATTCAACTCATTAAAATACTTACAAGCCAAAATTTCGAAGAAAAAACCTTTTCGGAGCACAAATCCACTAGTCAAGTGAAAACTCTTCAAAATGTTAGTCACAATCAGAAATTTTATTGAGAAAATGATAAAACAATTGAAATTAAGTATTCACTTCACCATAATTCAATGTTTAATATAGCTAAAGTTTTTCGAAATAAAAGTAATTTGAATTTTAATACTCATTCTGAAACTATCAAAGAAAGCGATTGAAAACTTGTGTGAATAAAATGTGAAAGCTAAATCATATGTAACTTATCAAATCAATATAAATTTTCCAAAAAACGAAAATTTTTATGAATTAAGGATTATAGGTGTCTGCGTCAGTAACTTTTGAATTGTGTATACAAGGAACATAACCTAAGATGCTTTCAGCTTGGACGAAGTTATAATAGGATGTTAACTGAAAAAAATTTAAGGTAATTACAAGTAATTTTTAAGTTAGAAGCATCAGAAGCTAAAAACTTCGGAAACTTATGACAGAAAATGTAAACTTAAAAATATTGTACTCAAAAATGAACTTTTGAAATGTATAATAACTGGTACCAAAATTAAGATAAAAATTCAGGTGAATTTTCTAGAGTAGTTTCAGACGAAGAATTAGTGTAATTTCAATAAAATTAGTATGAGTATAATTTTTCAGGAATCTTAACAAATCTGGGTAAGCTTTTTTCTGGAAGCTATAAGTAGAAGTGGCAGGGTAAACATCATTCAGTATGAAATTCACCCGACTCTAGATCATGTCAGTGAAAAAAAATTACTCTACTGAAATATTTATTCCCCTAACCTAAAAAAAAGTATTACCATCAAGTGAAGAAATTGATGTCAAGAAATACGTTACCTGAATATATAATGGAAAAATTCAACAATTAAATCAAGTATGAATCAGGACACTCGGTGAAGAAAATTGACATAATTGGCTGGATAGTGTTTGTTGAGTTCGATAACGAAATAGTTCAACATCGAAAATCCAGAATGATTCCTTACATAACATAAAAAGGAGATAATGAAAAAAATATTGATTAAGTGAAGGGTATATTCAACAAAGATATAAATCATTTTGATTCTGTAAATTTAGATAGGATAGTTTTGTTCACAGATTTCATATTTCAAATTAGTTGGGTTCAATTTGTGTTCGAGAATAAATCAGAAATTCAAATTTGAAGCTTTCCTATTATATCCAAATTAATTGAATTCCACAAATTTTCAATTTACAATTGAAATATTCAAAATACACTCGAAGATAACCGGCAGCCCAAAATACATTCTGACTATATACAGGGGTAAGTAGAAAGAGTTTACACCAAAATTTCTTCCAAATAAAATAATAAGTACTATATATTAAAAATTTTTTTTTAAATTCCATGGATGAATTAGCATGAAACGCGAAGCAAACAAAATTCATAATAGATTGAAAATTCATTAACAGAATTCAGCACAGTACCTACTCATATATAAGATCCTGTGTGAGTTCTCAAACTAATCGATTAAGCTTTTGCGCGCTTGTTCAATAGTCCGTTTTTTCTAAAAATTTCAAAACTGTAAATTACCCCTTGAAGTTTTATTGTAGATGGCGCGGCACGGAGTTTCGGTTAGCTTTCGCAGATGATAACCGGCTTAAAAAATAGTTTGGACATTCAAGAACAATATAACCTATTGATATCATTGATTTTATATTGGTAAAATATAATTTTTATAAGTTGAAAGTGTCAAAATTGGAGCCAAGTAAGCGTCATTTGCGGGAAATATTAGTTTACTTCTTTAATTCAAAGAAATCTGCTGCTGAGGCGCATCAATTTCTCGTAGAAGCATATGGTGAGGGTGCTTTGAGTGAGAGAACTTGTCGAGAGTGGTTTCAATAGTTTAAAAACGGTGATTTCGACGTAGAAGACAAAGATCGCAGTGGAAGGCCAAAAATTTACGAGGATGCAGAATTGGAGAAATTATTGGAGGAAGATTCATCTCAAACACAAAAAGAACTTGCTCTAACATTAGAAGTCACTCAGCAAGCAGTCTCACATCGTTTAAAATCATTAGGAATGATTCATAAACAAGGAAATTGGGTTCCGTACGGCGGAAACTCATTTATACTCCAAATACATATGACGAAGAAATACTGATTTCTGCGATCCGAAATCCAAAAAAACGTCATTATCACTATTTCAGTACTGTTTTCCTGGGGAAACTGAAAATCTCTAGAAAATAAAAAATACATGGTTGAAAGGCTCCTTCCCCCTCCGATCTGCATCGTTGCATATTGGAAAGAAAGAGAGAGGAAAGAATACATTGAACACAACTTCTTATATTTTCATACTTTTTGCCAAAATCAGATAAGAATTTTTTTTAAATTAAGGTAAATAATGCTCACGGAATTATGCATGAGCCTTAATACTAAATTTGAACTCAATCGGATTTGTACTTTCGAAAATAACAAGAAATACGTTACCTGATAATTTAATGGAAAGATTAAACAATTAAATCAAGTATGAAAATCGAAAATATTCGATATAGCAATGTAAGCTATCATTCATTGCAATTTTTATTGAATATTTCAATGAATAACAGATTCATTCAAATAGCAGAAAGCTTAACATTACCTTAACCAAAACTTATCATAAGGCATTCTTAATTTATTCTGCACAATTTCAATAGAATCACCAAGTCAGTAAGCACCGCTAATGCCTTCAAACCCAATATCTTGAAATTATATCCTAGCACTTCTTTGAATTGAGTCCAGAAGCCTCTCCGATTTACATATCTATACCAGGTCTTAGTTTTCCCCTCATACAAGACTCGAGTGGATAGCATAAAGGATATCTCGGTTTCACAAGAAACAGAATGTAATTGAAGGGATCGAGTAGCCACTTGTGAGATACACAACAGCTTTTGTGCTCCGTGGAGAGGAAGGAGATTTAATCCTTTGCTCACTTGGTCGGTATTGAAACGATAAGAATATACAGCCGGTAAATCTAATCAATATCCATTGGCGTCTATTCTCAAGTTGGATGTCCCAAAATGGCCTTAGGATGAAAATTCTTATCCAAAGAAAAGTTGTAGTTGGAAAGAATTGATTTATGGTCATCATGATACTATTTTATGCAATACAAAGATTATGAGGTTTCATGCCACAGGAAAAAGTAATTACGAACCCTTAAAAAAACCGACACACAATTGAATAATTTAATTTAGTTTATTCTGAAATAAAATGGAATAATGAATTCACTTTGTTTCCCATCACTTTTTATTGAATGATTACACAGTGACGCCGAGTTCTGTAGTGTTACTACATTTTCAAATTATGAATTATAAGTTAGGTCTAATGGTATTATAGTTGGAATTGAAAATATCATACTGAAAAAAATTTCACTATATTCGTCAAACTAGTGCGATATATGTGCAGAAAAATTTTCAGTGTGAAAGTTGAAAATAAAAAAGTGAAAGAAAAAGAAAATTAAATTAGGAATAAGAATATATTATATGGAAAATATATATTGGATTGTTCGGAAAGTAATTTTTGTTTTTTCTTTGGGAAGATGAAAGATAATTTTTGTATAATGAATAAATATTTCATTAAATTATATATTGGCCATTCTGGTCCAATACCATTTGCCATCTTTCTGGTAGTAGCATGATTCCACGCTCATAAAATTTTTGGTTTTTGCTGGCAAAAACTGCTCAAGGTGATTTTTGACCTCTTCATTTGAAGTAAAGGTTTTGCCATCCAAAAAATTTTACAATGACCGGAACAAATAATAACTCGAAGGTGCCACATCTGGAGAATATGGTGGGTGTGGTAGTGTATCCCATCTAAGCTGTAAAAGCTTTTGGCGAGTGACCAAAGTTGTATGAGGTCTCGCTTCATCTTGGTGGAACACTACACCTTTTCTGTTGATTAATTCTGGCCTTTTATGTTGAGGTGCATCATTCAGTTTGTGTAGCTCATAACAGTACGATCTGGAGCGTCATAAAAGTTTGAGGATCAAATATTAGAAGCAAGGCTCGATCAAGATCCATCACAACCAAGAGAGGAACTCGCAAACACACTAGAAAGTCACTCAACCAGTTATTTTTCATTAATTGAAAGTAATGTAAATGATCCCAAAGGTAAGAAGTTGGGTACCATATGAAATGGATCAGAGATTTGCTACTCACCTAAAACAACTTCAAAATGAAGAATGGAAACGTTGTGCAGTAACAACGTACTAGGAATATCTAATTATAACCCATAGTACTAGTTGTTGTTTTCATAGGAAAAGAAAGAACCGCATCATAACGTTAAAATTCACGACACAGATATTGACAAAGTTAAAATAAACCCATTTCAACAATCGGAATGTTTCTGAAACTTAAAAAAATTCAACCAGTAATAACTAGCGAATATCGAAGATGAAAACTGCATTGGATGACTTTTTCGGGTTCATGTTTACATTTTATCAGCCTGGTTGTAGACGAAACAAAAGTAAATCAGCAACTTCTGACCAGAAATATTACAATTTAACCTTTCAGACACTCAATTTATGTATTAATTTATAGGCTCATAGTAAATAATTGTATTCAATTATTTCAATTATATTTCAATAATGAATAATATAAATGCAATTATTCCCAACTTCTAAAAAAATTAAATATGAAAAATCAAGATGGCGAGCAAACAATACCTGATAAATGTGAAAATATAAATTGTTTAAAGTTGCTCATAACTGCTCTTCAACCGGAGAGAAATACAAAATCAATATGACAAATTCACTTATAGCTGATGAAAAATCAATATTCCTTCCATGTATGTATTAAATAGAACTGTCAATATAAAAGCACCCTCCCAAGTTCGTTTCAATAATAAAAAAGTTGCTTCCGCTCATGAGCGAAATTTGATTTCCTCAACGATACAAGAATCAATATATAAGTACTTGAGGAAAACCCAGATTAAATTTTACTTGGTATTGCTTTTAAATCAAATTCTCTATTGAACGAAAAATCTCCTACTTCTTATTGGTCAATTTTCATCTTTTTTTTTGAGATAAGAAATAAAATCAGCTTAATTCAGCTTAGAAATACTGTTTCTATTTAAATAGGGATATAAAATCCTCATTCATCAAACAACGCCCACAAATATAAAGAACTCTATTGAAAATATAGAAAATTTTTTACAATTACATCAAATATGTAACCGACACAGCTGTTTCATATGTAACTTATGAATGATAAATTCAATTCCAACAAACTATTATATATAGAAATTTGAAAATGATAAATAATAATGTAAAAGAATGATCCTTTGAAACCTGTAGAGAATTAAATTAAAAATTGAAATAAAAGTGTCTACGAAATTCTGTAACATTCTCCAATATCATACAGCACTCAAAACTATAGAGGAACCTAAAAAAAATAGAGAATACTGACTTAAATTTTAAAAAAATGCCCACATAGCTGTTTCAGATGAACTAAATATTTGGGAATAAAAAATAATATTCATACAGAATAATTCTGTGAATCCCCTTGAATATTTAAAATTAAAAAAAATAAATAAAAATGTCTGAGAAATACTGTATATATTCAAGTAGTTATATAAAATTCTCCAATATCATACAACACTCAAAAATATAGAGGAACCTATAAAAATAGAGAACACTGACTTAAATTCCAAAAAAATTGCCGACATAGCTGTTTCAGATGAACCTTATGAATAATAAATTATATTTCAAAAAATGCTCTAAAGATTTGGGAATAATAAATAATATTCATTCAGAATAATTCTGTGAAACCTAATATAAAAAAATTTAATAAAAATGTCTAAGAAATACTGTTTCTATTCTAGTAGACATGTGAAATTCTCAAATAGCTGTCCTATATCTACCATTCCTCAGGGTCCTGTTAAGTCAAAATATTTACTAATCGGTAATTTTTTCTTCTATGTGGATAATTTTAAGACATTTCGACAAAATCATCTGTCCTAGTGTTTTGAATTTCAGACTGACTTGAATAATCTAGTATTGGATTGACGGAGTAAAAGTCTATTTTTGAATCTCGATAAATGTGAATTTCTCAATCTATTAGTTTTGATGAATGAAAGTTTGAATTTCGATAAGGAAGTACTAGATCTAGTAGTTTAACTGAATGCTAGGACCGTGTTTCGAAAGAATATTCCGATTGTTTTTAAAAATTGCAACAAAAGTGTGAATTACATTATCAGCCAATCCATATAATTTTCCTCAAAAAGAGCTTCCAAAAGTTAGTATAATTTCCTTCGTCATAATTAAAATCACTTTCGTTTTCACCAATTAGAATCCATTATATCAAATTGATGTAGGGTCTGTTGGAAATTGTCTAGAAGTAATTTATTTCGATACGCTCCATCGTTCGTCTCATTTCACCCTTCTTTTCATTGTAGGTATGAATGGAACTCTTTGTTTTATCATCTACGAATATTCACACTTATTCACAAATTAACATAGGGCGTCAAAAATCAGTTTACAAGGCTCAATTATTCAATTTCTACAATAAAGTTGTTTCAGCAAAACTTCTAACATCTATCGCCAACTGCGACTGGCCTAATTATATCCGTTCTCCGACTATTTCGATTCCTCCCCACTTACTCAACAAAATGTTACAAGACATACCTCTCCTTGTACATCTGATGGAATAACCCTCGAGTCAACGGTTCTTCACCAAGTTAGACCTTAACCAATCAGACTTTGTATCGTCTACGTCATCAATGAACCTATTGAATTCTCTTTTAACGATTTACGATCCCTTCTTGATTTGCAACTCGAAATCAGGGATTTAATAATATCTCTGCTAGTTTATCGTCTCCTGACCCTTTCATTGAATTAATATATAACTATCTAAGAATGCATCGCTTTTGACGTCTGTACTTATGTCATTGGACTTGAAAACCACTTGGATCACATTATTTGAAGTTCAATATTTAATGCTTAACCACTTTCCATCCATAAGAATTTATTTTTCCAAACTAGAATATCTCCAGAGATTTTTTAAATGTATTCTATCCGATCGAAGAAGATACGAAATCAATTTTAATCTTCAAACTAATAACAAAGATTCTGAATTACCTTGATACCCCATTAAAGATCAAACTGAAGATATTACTATTATTATTATTATTTTATCGAGAAGAACAGTAGAATTAGAGAATTCAAAGAAAATATTTCCATAATTCTAAGATAGAAAAGAAGATTAAACATACAAAATTTGTTCTGATTTACTAGACTTGCAATTGAAGGTTACAATGAATGAATTCAGAATTTAGGGTTAGTTTTTTATCACAGAATTGATAATTTAACTTGAAATCAAATAACGAGAAATTCAAAGTTCAATAATATTATCCTGAGAATCTTCTTGATAATTCAACTTGAAAGTATCAATAAAAAATTTTAAAATTCTTTGGGAAACAAACAAAAGTTGAAAACAATTTGGCGTCAAACAAGTGTTTATGCATATCATCATCAGAAATTTTTCCAGTGTTATGATTGATATTTCTAAACCTTTTCAGGAACACAAATTTTGGTAAAAATAGATTCCGTCGGATGATTCGCTTCAACAACGGACTTCGTCGGAATATTGTTTTATATTTTGTAATATAACCTGAGTTTATTCAGGCCTGAGCTTTTTTAGCTAAGCATTTCAATGCTATATAAGTCTACCCCAGAAAATATTATTGAGCAGAAGTCCAGAGATAGAAAGTTATGTATCTTATCCTTTCTATAGCTTTCAAGTTTGAATTCTTGTCGTAATTTATAGTATTATATAACCTTGTTTTGAAAGACATTATTTGTCACGGGAGCATGGACTTTTGAGATACAAGATTGACTTTCTTTTCAAAATAGACAGACAGTTTATCTCGCAGGCAAAAAGATATTTGAGGAACAATATATTACCATTGCTCCATAAACAAAAGTTTAATATTAATGTAATATAATTTGAAGCAAGTGTAAATTGTACCGGCGCATTCGCCATTTTGCACATGTTTTTCTCGATTCTCTTTAATGTGCAGTTGTTGTTTCAGATCGTCCTCCCATTCTTTTTGTATATGTTAGGCATAATGTCTATATATTTGGGAAAAATAAGCGTTTGTTTTGAGAATACATGCCTCTGTCACCAATAATATTTTGTGAGCAAAGGTGAAGATTCGACGAAAAAACCATAACTTGATAAATACGAAAAATAGTATAACATACAGTGGAGTCATTCGAGAAGCCCTGGAGATGTTCTGTCTCTGGATTTCCGCTTGATATATCATTTCCTGGAAAAGCCTGCATTGTTTAAATTATTCCTTGATTGTGTTAAAGTTGCATTCCCTTTCAATTGAATATTTTTCAACTTTCTTTATGAAAATCAGAAAGTGGAGAAGAAGAGATAAATGATAACATATTCAAAAAGAATAATATCATACTTAATTCTGCAGTAAACAGTTAACCTTAACTGGAAACTTTGTATGAAACATAAGAAATTAATTAAAGCCAAATTCAGTGTTGAGAGATGCAGTTGCAGAAGACTTTTAGGGTAACGAAACCCCTGCCCAAACTTGAATAAAAATAAGTATTTCAGAGGAAAACCTGAAGAGGAAGCAACTAAGCTCCTCAGTACCCATTTTAAATCAGAGGTTTAAGGGTGAAGTTTAATAAATGAGCATAAGTCCTCCAGAGCTTATGCAGAGACGTATTGAATAATGCGCTCAGCGTAAAGACTTAGGGATCGTTCAATCATCTGGATAATATTAGTCATATTGATTCTCTGGTTACAGAAAAGTATCGTGTTTTTTTTCTCAGAGTAATAGAACTTCAAATTGAAATAAAACACATTTAAATTAAGATTGAAGCCAATTTTTTCTTATTTGAAAGATAAATTCATGGCATTTATGTTTTAAAAATAATTTTCGGCATATGTCCACCACGACTAGCTCTGAGGAACCGCATTCGACCAGACTAATTTTGGACCACTTTTTCGAGTAATTCAGGCATTATTTCATCAATAACACGAGTTACGTTAGCTTCCGAAGCGTCTATTGTTTCTGGTTCATCAGCATAAACCAATGACTTGAAATAACGCCAAAGAAATTAATCCAGTAGAGTTATGTCGCATGATCTTAGAGGCCAATTAATTGGACCATTTTTCGAAATAATGTTAGCGCCAAATCTTTCTTTCAATAAATCAATTATTACGGTAGCAGCATGAGGTGAAGCACCATCTTGTTGGAACCAAAACACTTCTGGGTAGATAACATTCAAATTTTGAAACAAATAATCATTGATCTTCGATGTGTAACGAGCACCATTCACTGTAACATTAGCTCCAGCGTAATTTTAAAAAAAATATGGACAGATGATGCCTCCGGCCTGTAAAGCACACCATACAGTGCATTTTGCAGAATGCAGTGGAACCTGCAGAACTTCTTTCACTCCATATATGGAAAATTTGCTTGTTTATATAGCCGTTCAACCAGAAATGAGCTTTATTACTGTACACAATTTTACGATAAAAAAGTGTATCAACTTTAAGCTGTTCTAGGGCCCAATCAGCAAACAAACAACGCTTATTTTCGTCAAGTGGCTTTAGTTCTTGAACCAGATGGATCTTGTATGGGTGTAGATCTTTACGCAAAATTTTCCATGTGGTTGATGCACAGAGTCCAACTTGTTGTCAACATCGACGAATAGACAAATCTGGCTCATCATTAACACTATGACTTGCAGCAGTGATATTTTCTACTGTACGTAGAGTTCTTTATCTTGTTGTTATTGTTGCATCGAGTAGAGAAAATGTTATCCGAAATCTATCGATAGTTCGACGAATAAGCTGCTCTGATGTACGATTATGTAAACCATAAATTTCAAGAAGTGCTCTATAAGTTTGGCGAATAGAGCACTGATTTTGAAAATAAATTTCAACAATTTGTGAACGTTGTTGCGGCGTGAGTATTTCCATGATAATTTGTCAGTGCTTACGGAACTGAAATGTCAGAACAACATGGCTTCTACCTTTTGTCAAATGATAGTTATCCCTATTGATAGTTCTATCACTCTATAAAAAACGCCCGATATATCATAAAGGGATTAGAAAATCACTCTATTAGATTCAGCGCAGCTTTAGCGCGTTCTTGCGTTGAGAATCACTGTCATATCATTGTTAAATGTAAAAGAATACAGAATGCATTTATACATATAAGGTATAGTGTTATAGTGGGGGTTTTACATGTTGAAAACTGTTCAGTTCATTCCAAATTGATTGTTCAGTGTCTGAAGTTGGGATCTTTATTTTTCATATAATCCAACAAATTCACTTCAGATCCTGTGTGACATTTATGGAGGATTTTAAGGTTGTAAATAAATATCTATATGGTGATTGATAGCTTCAATATGTTCAAAGACTGCTGATCTTTTATTGGTAGTCAGATGTTTTTCTATATTGTTCAAAAGCTCCTACCTTCTTGTCACACTTGAGTTCCGTTACAGTCATTACAGTTGATTCTGTAGACTTCTGAACCTTCTAAAATATTTTATTTCTGCCTTGCATTGAAAAGAATATTCCATAGAACAGGACAATATGTGATCACCGTACTCAAGTGAAATTTAATGATAAATGATAAGTATCGACAATTGGAGATGATGTTATGTTGGAAACACGTCGTGTATCATACTCTTAGTGAATAAATTGTGGAAGTTTTTCATTGGTGAATTTTATAGATCGGTGTAGATTATTTATGAAATTTGAGAAGGTGTTCAGTTGTCTCTTGGTGTCTTTAAAGCAACATAGCATGTCGTCTACAAATCTGAACCAATAAAGGAACTATTTTTCCATTGGGTTTGAATGAATTTTTAATTCTAATTCATCCATGAACATTTCTGCTAGAATATAGCTAAGTGGATTCCATGCTTCATTGGAAATATAAATAATACCATTAAATTGGAAGTAGTTCTGTTCAAGACATATTTCAAGATAATTCAGAATATCATTAATTCTGATAGGATTAGTATTATTTTTTTATCAATAACTTTTTAACAATTTGTTCTGCTTCTATTGGAGAAATGCTACGAAATAAATTTTGGACATCAAACAAAATTAATTTGGATTTTGCAGGTGTAGGAATGGATTTGATATTGTTTATAAGTTGAAAACTATCTTTAACTGCATATTTGGCTTTGAAATTTGTTTCATTTTGATTTATTGATATTAAAGCTTTTGATTATTTTATGCTTGGGGATGTCATGAACGAAACGATTGGTCTATGTAATAATAAACAATGGTATTTTTTCTACTAACAAAGTGATTTTCATCAGTAAAACAACATCCTCATGGCAAGTGAACGGTTTTAGTGATCAAATGTTTCTCTATCTAGGTGATTCCACGTAAATTTATTTGTGTATTTGCCTCAATATAAATAATTTTTAGCATCGAATTAAAGACGTTCCGATCATAACATCGTCCAAGTGTCACACTGAGTGTTCAGGTTTCAGTTCAAAGTGTAAACTTGACGAAGCTAGTGTGTTGGCGCAATAATTGTAGTAAATTTAATAAATTATGGTAATATTCTGTATTACTAATTTCAAGGGGAATGTGATAATTAACAGTCTCCCTAGCCTTCATCAATACGCCTACTAGGTCGGAAAATCGGTAGAACTTGCATTACACAATTTGGTCGGAAAATTAAATCAATCTCTCAATAATCCACAGATAGCACTAATTAGACATTGGAGGTGCTTTTAACAATACGCTGCTGACTTCTGTCGCTGAGGCTATCTCTGCGAGAGGAATAGACCCGCTAATTTGTAGATGGATACAGGCGATGCTATGCGACAGAATAATAACGAACTCATTCTAGGATGAAAACTTCGAGTTCAAGACTGCGAGGGGCTGGCTGCAGGGTGGTATTTTTTCATCCTTAGTGTGGACCCTTCTCGTTGATGGCGTGCTAGCGATAATCTCGATTTGGGGAGTCGACGTTCAAGCATTTGTTGATGACCTGGTAATCATGGTGAAAAGTAAATCGGAGGTGACGATATCGGCCGTCCTTCAGGGGATACTGGATACTATCGACAAATGGTGTATAAGAATGATATTTCTCTTAACCCACAAGCTTTTGTTATTGCTATAACTACTTTTAGTAGTATAGTACCATTCACCAAGAAACGAAAGTTGGATGGTTTAGAACTCCGACTATCCATCCACTGGGAATAGTCCTGGACAAAACTCTCAGTTGGACTGCGCACCTAGAAAAAGTGTGTCATAAAGCCAGAATGGGATTCTGGTCCTGCAGGCGAATCTGCTGTGAAACCTGGGGTTCAAAGCCAAGTCAGATGTATTGGCTATACACTGTGGTAATTAGACCACAGATAATGTATGGCGCTGTAGCATGGTGGAAGAAAGTCGAACAAACGACTGGCAAACATAAGCCCATCCGACTACAGAGACAGGCTTGCCTTTCAATTACAGGTGCGTTTCGCACCACACCCACCCCATCCATGGAGGTCCTACTAAATCTACCATCCCCTGCACCTACTCGTCCAGAGGGAGGCGGAACGGACCACATACAAACTATATCATCTGGTGATCGACAGGCCAGAGGCAAAAGTGATGGACTGCTGGACGAGCTTTTGAAGAACACCCTATTGTTGCCCTCGGATCTAATTTCAAAAGTCACAAGCCAAGAACAGTATTTCAATGTAATCATCCCCAGCCGGGACGAATAGACCCAGCATGCTGAGGTTCTATTGAGGACCGATCTTGGCTTATTCACAGACAGCTCGCAAACAACGAAGGGAACGGAAGCGGGAGTCTATGAGAGCAACCCGAGAATCAACATCTCATTGAGTCTCAGTCAATACGCAACCTTATTCCAAGCAGCACTATTTGCCATTGAGACCGCGGCAGATCTGCTTATTGAACGGCAAATACACCAGAGCAAAATCAAAATATTTACTGATAGTCAGTCAGTACTAAAAGCTCTGGAATCCAGCTGTTGTACATCGAAAACAGTCTGGAGTTGCCGCACGGCTTTAAACAGGCTCAGTATGTATAACAGAATCACTTTTGTTTGGATACCGATCCACTCAAACTATTTCGGTAACGAAATGGCAGATTGGCTGGCAAATACTGGAATTGCGCTGCCTCTGATATGCCCGAAACCATTCCAGGGAATGCCACACAACGTGGTTAAGCAGACGATAACAGGCATAATGAACTCAATACTAGAGTCTTTCTGGCTGAGCCATCCTTTCCTGAAACATTCGAAGGTGTTCCTTGGAACAGCTTCGAACAAAAAGATGGCGGACCTAGCGCTAGGCCTGGATAGGACCAAACTAAGAACACTTGATGGAATTATGAGAGGTCACTGCGTGCTGCGAGCGCATTTGCACAAAATCGGTCTGGCTCAAGACGATGAATGCAGGCTGTATCTTGAGGACACTGAAACAGCTATGCACATCGTCTCAGAGTGCCCAGCGATGAGTAGAATCAGATTCGAGGTCTTTGGTCAGGTTTTTATAGCCCACTGCGTACTAAAAAAATAATCCCCGAACAAGATAATCGGTTTTATCCAAAAACTGGATCTCTTCGGGGAAATATAAATTAGTGATGAACTACAATAGTCTTTGAAGACGCAGTGGAAGGGTGGAGAGACGTCCGCTTACTAAAAATAATAATAATAATACTTCAACAAAGATAACCATCGATTGATGTTTGGAAAGCTGTGTAAGTCTGAATTTTTCCTTACTTAACAATTCTTTGTAATTAGGTGAATTGATGGTAATTTCTTTCACTTATAAAACAATGATATTAATTCTATATACAATGGATGTTTATAAAATAAATGAGTCATTAATATTATATATCTTTGTTTATAACTCAAATATTATGGACTTCCTGACATACCCTTTGAAAGAATTTTTTGGTATATAGAGATACTTTTATGATTTTTTCCTTTTAATTGATTGACGTCAATCAATTAGTATGCATACTACAAATGGAGTGTAAGTGAGCGATTTAAAATTGGGTTTAACTGGCTTATTTGCAGCCTAAATACATGTCACCAATGTACAATTTTGGGTTTGTTTTACTCAAAGGTTGAGGTAATTGTTTCTGTGTAGTTTGAATATGATTTGCGGTGAAAACACTATTTTGCTCGTAGAGGTGTATATCTATGAACTTTTTCACCAGTGTTCACTTTCACTGAGTTCACTTTTATCGGGTTCACTTTTCGATTCACTTTACACAATTACTATCTAATTATAAACAAATAATGTAGATAATACATAATACTGTGTTATTGGAGTAGGTGTTGCTTGGAAAGTTAGTGTGAATGCGAATATGAACTCATTCAAAAGCAGAAAGAGAGATGTGTTATTATAACTCGAGAATTGAGGACAAGAGAAAATGTGATTTGAGCTTATTTATTCATACAGAGTGTGTGTGTATTGCGTGACCGTCTGGTCGGAAAGACAGCGGGAAAAAAAACCGGTACGTTTATAGGCCGAGTGCTAACAAACCACTTTGAGGGATCTATCTCCAACAGTGCTTCGGTAAGTAGCAAAAAAATGAGACTTGGTTGAAATTTGGCGCAGATAGAATTCCGAAAAGACATTTGGCTATTTTCGTTTTTTCTGTCCAACTTAGGTTTCTAAGAAAAAATGATACAAATGTACCTGCCTATTAAAAATTCCTTGGTCGATGTATCGGGTGTTTTTTTTAGAGTGATAGAACTTTCGAAAGGGATAACTGTGATTTGAAAGAAGGTAGAAGCCCTGTTGTTTTGACATTTCTGTTTAGTAAGCAATGACAAATTATCATGGAAAGCCTCACGCCGTAAAAACGTTCACAAATTGTTGAAATTTATTTTCAAAATCAGTGTTCTATTCGCCAAACTTACAGAGCACTTGAAATTTATAGTTTACATAATCGTCTATCAGAGCAGCTTATTCGTCGAACTATCGATAGATTTCGGACAACATTTTCTCTACTCGATGCAACAACAACAACAAGACAAAGAACTGTACGTACAGAAGAAAAATCGCTGCTGTAAGTAATAGTGTTAATGATGATCTAGATTTGTCTATTCGTAGACGTTCACAACAAGTTTGACTCTGTGCATCCACCACATGGAAAATTTTGCGTGAATATCTTGGTCCACACCCATACAAGATCCACTGGTTCAAGAACTGAAGCCACTTGGCGATAATAAGCGTCGTTTGTTTGCTGATTGGGCCCTAAGACAGCTTGAAGTTGATCCACTTTTTTATCGTAAAATTGTGTTTAGTGGTGACGCTCATTTCTGGTTGAACGGCTATGTAAACAAGCAAAATTGCCGTATAAGGAGTGAAAACAATCCTGAAAAATGCTTTGTATGGTGTACTTTACACGCTGGAGGCATTATTTGTCCATATTTCTTTAAAAACGATGCTGAAGCTAATGTTACAGTGAATGGTGCTTGTTTCAGATCGATGATCATTGATTATTTGTTTAAAAATTTGAATGGTATCGACCCAGAAGTGTTTTGGTTCCAACAAGATGGTGCTACACCTCATGCTGCTACCGTAACAATTGATTTATTGAAAGTAAGATTTGGCGATAACTTTATTTCGAAAAATGGTCCAATTAATTGATCTCCAAGATCATGCGACATAACTCCACTGGATTATTTTTTTTGGTGTTATGTCAAGTCATTGGTTTATGCTGATAAACCAGAAACAATAGACGCTTTGGAAGCCAACATAACTAGTGTAATTGATAAAATAAAGCCTAAATTATTCGAAAAAGTGGTCCAAAATTGGTCTGGTGGAAAATTGGATGCCGGAAATTATTTTTAAAACATAAATGTCGTAAAATTATTTTTCAAACAAAAAAAATTGGCTTCAATCTTAATTTAAATGTGTTTTATTTCAATTTAAAGTTCTATCATTCCGAAAGAAACACCCTAAATAATTCGAACACTCTTCAAATTTTTGTACTCTTTTTTGAATCATAGAAAGCATTATTTTAGAATTTGGGAGTCAAAATTTCCATATAGTGAAATAAGCAAAGGGGTACCACAAGGTCTATTTTGGATCTACTGCTATTTCTGATATATTATATACAGCTGATCTCCGTAATTCAATTCAGTATTGTCGAAAATATTTTTTCGCCGACGATTGTCAGATTGATGTTGGTTTTGTTCCGACTTTTGCTAAACTTTCACCTAATAAGGACGTTTATTAAAATGGCTGCTCAACTGCTATTTCTTGCGGCACGAGAGATTTCCTCCAAACTGAGTGTTCTCGGTTGTTCTTTTCCTTCAGTTTGATATAAAAAACTTTCGGAATTAATATTCCCAGGAACGCAATAAGTGTCATCGAAACTGAAAACTCTCCACTTCGAATTCAATAACGAAAATGTCACGATCTCCGAAGTGAAAGGTGAGGAAGCTTTTAATCACATAAAAATCGTTTAGATAGGAAAAGTCGAAAATATAATTGAAGAGCTGTTAGCGCGGGAGCAGTTCTCGCGGAGAAAGTGAGAAAACTCGAATGTCCCCGGGGAGTTTGGTGTATTATGTAAATGGAATCTGCAAAATAATCGAGTAATTAGACCGAGGTCCTCATCAAGTGTTAAGTGCAGGAATTGCAGACTGTGTTGTGCCCTACGAGTCTATTCTGCCTCGGGACACCGACGCTATCTGAAATATAATTAGTGTGTAATGATGTTGGGGGAAAACGTGCACCATATACCGAGCGCACATGGCGCGTGCGGTTAAGCTCGATAAACGCATTTTAGCAATATCATTAAGCGATCTAAACACGATCGGAACCTTTGGAATGAATACTTCAACCAGACATCCATCGAAAGATTTTATTGATTGTAGTTTATATAAAATATACTCGGGGCCATTAAAAGTGTCATACCTAACAGGAGTAATTTCTTCAAGTATATTTTCTGACTGTGGTAATTTTATAACGTGAGTTAAATACAGTAGACTTGCGCTAGTGAACACAAAAAATTTTGCTTGTTCATATTTTTGTGCCGTTCACACTACTGGAAGTTGTGTTAAATAAACGTTTATAGGGTTGAAAAAATTATATGAAACCAAAGCTTTCGGTGTTAAACTTTGAATAAAAGAAAATAAGAATTTGTCATTTGAAATAAGAAGTTATTTTTGTTTGCACTTTCTTGGATGATAGTTGAGCATTCACTGCTTCATAGTGAATTCAAACCAAAATTTGAATATCAAATCAGGTTTAATCTGTCAGTCTTCTGCAATTTTAATTTCAAAAAAAATTTTATTCAAAAACTTTTAGAATTAAATTTATGTCTTATAAATACGGCTTATATTTAATAGACGTATTAAATGAAAACTCAATAAACAATATCAAATGGAAT
Source organism: Megalocaria dilatata (assembly GCA_034642435.1). Taxonomy (NCBI): domain Eukaryota; kingdom Metazoa; phylum Arthropoda; class Insecta; order Coleoptera; family Coccinellidae; genus Megalocaria; species Megalocaria dilatata. Next base: position 15,251,375 of record CM067863.1, read on the forward strand.
GAAAAAACCAACAAATATAAATTGCCAATTAAAATTAATAAATAAATATTTGAAGGAGACGAAATTTTGTTTCTGATCTTACCATTATGAAACCCAATTCCTTTTCAAAAATACAAAACATAATCTAAGAAGTTAGAAAGTATAATTTATTTAAAATATTCAATATATTCAAAAATTCAGATAAGTAAATTAAAGAATCTCTCCAAACATGCATTATATATTCAAAAAACAATTTGAATTCCGATAATCTCTTTATCAGCCCTAAATCATATTTAAAAAATTTAAATCAACCACCAATAAAAGTCTCATTATGGAATATCAATGGTTTAAAGAAAACCTTATAATACCTTACAGCTTTCTGTGATTTTTGTGACGAACATAGAATATCTTGATTTTAAAGTTAGTTAGTTCATACAATAATCCCATGACAACTTTAAGGTAAGTTATATTTATTGTTGGTTGATTTTGATTTTTTAAATATGATTTAGGGCCGATGAAGACCTTATCGGAATTCTAATTGTTTTTTGAAGATATAATGCATGTTTTGAGAGATTTTTGAATTTACTTATTTAAATATTTTGAATCTTTCAAATGAATTATATTTTCTGAGATGTTCTTAAATTATGTTTTGTATTTTTGAAAAGGAATTGGTTTTCATGATGGTAAGATCAGAAACAAAATTTTGTCTCCTTCAAATATCTATTTATTAATTTTAATTGACAATTTATATTTACTGGTTTATTTATTCCATTTGATATTGTATATTGAGTTTTCATTTGATACGTCTATAAAATATAAGCTGTGCTTATAAGACATTCAATTTTTGTTATATTTCTTTTATCAAGTAAAAAACCTTTCCCTTTTTTATTGGATTCAAATCAAAAAAAAAATCAGATCAGTTTATTCTCAAATCAATGTATAAACAGTTACATGAAGAAGAACATGTTAAAATTAAAGAAAATCAAAATAGAATTATAGAAATCATGTATGCTTACAGTGATCCAAATATTCTCGAATATTATAAGGTTCGGTTCAATGAGAAAGTTGGATATCTCTCTTTTAAAATTCTTTAAATTCTCAACTTGTTGAAGCTTTCTTGGTAAGCAATTATACAATTTCAGGCACATGTATTTGACATCATCAGTTAATGTAAAAGAATGTCGGAGAAATGGAAAGGAATCATTTTCATAGTCGTATTAGTATTCCTGAATTGTTCGAAATAGGAACTTTGCTTTCGAAAGAACAGAAGGCACCCCCTCACGTACAACTCGGTCAACGTGAATATTCCATTCCTCCGAAAAAGACCGCAGCAGGTCTCTGTGTATTCCATGTTATTGATAATACGTAGCGCTGCCTTCTGTACCGTAAAAATTTCAGATACATCAGAGGCATTACCCCAGATCATTAGACCGTATTGTAGGAGAGACTAAAATCTCGCATAATAGACTACCCTGAGAAGGGAAGGGTCTATTCTTCTTGACAATACTCTCATTTTATAAACAACTGAGTTCAGTCTTTTTTAGTTATATTCAATACCTGAGAGCTCCAATTAATGTGGCTATCAAGGATAATACCCAGAAAATTGGTAGAAGGCTGCAACATATATAATATAATTCTGCCACCATCCAGATACACAGCATCAGGAAACATCAACCTTGAATGATGTGTCGAAAATAAGACACACTTCGTCTTCTCCGAATGCATAATTATTTGGTTATTCTCACACCATTTCAAAATACTTTCATATTCAGCCATGATATCATTCACTGCGTCATCTAACTGTTTTCTAGACATTATGATGTTTGTGTCACCCACATACATTAAGAGCAGACAGCTCAGAATACCATCAGGAAAGACATTTATGTACAACAGAAATATGAAGGGGCCAAGAATACTTCCCTGGGGTACCCCCAGCTCTATTTTTTGTCCATCTGAGAAGTAGTAATTCAGCCCAATCTTCACCTTCTGAACCCTGTCCCACAGATAGCTCCTGATCAGTTCCATCTGTTTGTCTACGATCCCATAGTGAAATAACTTCTTCAGAAGCAAATCATATGGGGTGATTTTTTTAGAGTGATAGAACTTTCGATAGGGATAACTGTGATTGGACAGAAGGTAGAAGCCATGTTGTTTCGACATTTCTGATCAGTAAGCATTGATAAATTATCACGGAAAGACTCACGCCGCAACTACGTTTACAAATTGTTGAAATTTATTTTCGAAATCAGTGTTATATTCGCCAAACTTATAGAGCACTTCTTGAAATTTATGGTTTACATAATCGTCCATCAAAGTAGCTTATTCGTCGAACTATCGATAGATTTCGGACAATACTTTATCTACTCGATGCAACAACAATAACAAGACAAAGAACCGTACGTACATAAGAAAATATCGCTGCTGTAAGTCACAGTGTAAATGATGATCCAGATTTGTCTATTCGTCGACGTTCACAACAAGTTGGGCTCTGTGCATCCACCACACAAAAAATTTTGCGTAAAGATCTTCGTCCACACCCATACAAGATCCAACTGGTTCAAGAACTAAAGCCACTTGACCATGTTGATTGGACCCTCGAACAGCTTGAAGTTGATCCACTTTTTTATCGTAAAATTGTGTTTAGTGATGAAGCTCATTTCTGGTTGAACGGCTATATAAACAAGCAAAATTGCCGTATATGGAGTGAAAACAATCCTCAAGAAGTTCTGCAGGTTTCATTGCATCCTGAAAAATGCACTTCATGGTGTGCTTTACACGTTGGAGGCATGCTGGAGCTAATGTTACAGTAAATGGTGCTCGCTACAGATCGATGATTAAAGATTATTCGTTTCAAAATTTGAATGGTATCGACCCAGAAGTGTTTTGGTTCCAACAAGATGGTGCTACACCTCATGCTGCTACCGTAACAATTGATTTATTGAAAGAAAGATTTGGCGATAACATTATTTCGAGAATGGTGCAATTAATTGGCCTCCAAGATCATGCGACATAAGTCCACTGGATTATTTTCTTTGGGGTTATGTCAAGTCATTGGTTTATGCTGATAAACCCAATAGACGCTTTGGAAGCAAACATAACTCGTGTTATTGATGAAAAAAGGACTGAATTATTCGAAGAAGTGGTCCAAAATTGGTCTGGTCGAATGCGGTTCTTCAGAGCTAGTCGTGGTGGACATATGCCGGAAATTATTTTTAAAACATAAATGTCATAAAATTATCTTTCAAATAAAAAAAATTGGCTTAAATTTTAATGTATTTCATTTCAATTTAAAGTTCTATCACTCTTAAAAAAACACCCGATAGTTGACACAGTCAAATGCCTTACTAGGGTCCAAGAACAAACCAATTGAGGGATCACCATTCTGAAATTATTGTAACGACCATTTCAAATATCAGTATCTGTATTCTTTTGTTTCAGAAAACCATGTTGATTATTCGCAAAGATATTACATTTGCGAAGAAACTTAATTATTCTCACTGAGAGAATTTTCTCGAATATCTTAGAGAATACGCTCAGAAGACTCATACGTCTGCAATTTCCAATATTGTTGACATCTCCTTTCTCATGAACAGGAATTGTTCGTAAGCTTTCTATTTCACTTATGTTTATTTCAGTTTTCTGTTCGGCTCATTGAGAAACCACTTTCAATGCCTTCAAAACCTTACTTTCCATATCAGAGTCGCTTCTTTCGGAATTAGTGAGGACATTCGAATCACCATCAATATTAGCCAAACTTTGGTACACTTCCACCATATCTCTATTCCAGTTTTCCACATCTTCAGAGTTGTGCTCAGCCTAAAAATTGAAAAATATCTTAAGTAGTTACTAAGCATCTAAAATCGAAGTTGATTTGCTCGAATATTTGATAAGTATGAGTGCTACAAAGTTTTCTCAACTGACCGGATGAATTATGTTCAGCAACTCGATAGTTTTCTCTAATATATGGTCAAAAATTTTGTTCCAACACGTTTTGATTACCAGAGGATCTAATTGTTGCATGTCCGGTGTAAATGTAAAGCAGCATCCCTCAAGGTGAGGTTCTTGAGCCCATCTGCCATGTTGTGTCCTTGGGCTACCAGAAAACTAAAGATTTTTTCTGTAATGCAATTTGGTTAACTTCAAGGCATTCACTTTATTTATTGTCTTCAAATAGAAACAGTGTTTTTCAGACATTATTTCATAAATGATTATCATTTATTTTGTAGGGATTTCAGAATTAAGTTCCATGAAAATTCTCACAAAAATTTCAAAATAATATTTGTATCTTTATGATCAGAAATTATATCTGAGAAATTTGATGTCGCCGCATTTTCCACAGAATATTCTCAATATTACCACTCTCGTTTTTCGCTGAAAACTGACTAACTTCGGATACACCTGTATTCTCCCGAACAAGAAACATTTTTGCTGGTTTATTGTTTTCATTCAAGTGATAAGATATTGAAGATTCCACATACAGAAAAATGTCAAGTTACTACTCTGTCAAGAAAGTACCGGGAATTTTCAATTAAAACAACATTTTTACATTTAATCGTCAAAATTTATTGGGTCGCCTTCAAAATAGGCTCCATTTGCTCCAATACATCTATGCCAACGGCACTTCCAATTATCGAAACATTTTTTATAGGCGCTTTCCGGGATGGACTTTAGCTCTCGTGTCGAATTTTGTTTTATGGCTTCAATCGACTCAAAACGGGTGCCACGAAGGGGAAATTTTAGTTTTGGGAAGAGGAAAAAGTCGCAGGGAGCCAAATCCGGCGAATTCGGTGGTTGCTGAAGCACTTTTGTTGAGTTTTTGGCGAGAAAGTCAGTCACAATCGTAGCTCGGTGAGAAGGCGCGTTATCGTCATGCAAAATCCATGAGTTGTTCGCCCACAAATTTGGCCGCTTCTTACGGATACGCTCACGCAAACGTTTCATAACGCCTAGGTAATACTCCTTGTTTACCGTCTGACCCTCTGGAACGAATTCGTAGTGCACCACGCCACGGATATCGAAGAAAACAATGAGCATCACCTTCATTTTCGAGCGGCTTTGGCGTGGTTTTTTCGGTTTCGGCTCATTTTTTGCCACCCATTCCGATGATTGCTGGCTTGTTTGCATATCGTACTCGTAGACCCAGGTCTCATCACCAGTTATAATGCGTTCCATGAATGTAGAATCGGAATTACAGCGATCCAGCATGTCTGAAGCAACCTGTTCGCGATGACGTTTTTGAAGAAAATTCAGGTCTTTCAGTACGAGTCGTGCGGCCACCTTTCTCATGCCCAAAATATCAATCAAAATCGTACGTGCGGACTCGTGGGATATCTTAAGATCATGTGCTATCTCTCTCAAGCTGGTACGACAGTTTTCCAGCACCCTTTCCTTGTATATTCAACATTTGAGAGTTGATAGGGGGAGGGCAAGACTTTTGGCAATGTGTGTATATATGGTTGGTCAAGTTTGATATATTTTTATTGGTTGTTTTTATTTAGTTTTCAGGAAAATGGACTGACGATTATCGGTGGGAGTCTTAAACGCCTACCTGAAGATGTGCTGCATATTTTTGAATAGTTTTTTGAAAGAGTGTTTTGAAGTGAGGTTTTTTGAAGGACTGTTCAGGTTTAATACTGGGTATTTTTGGAGCAGAATTCGTTTTACAGTGCTGGTATAAAACAGCTGTATCCTCTAGCATTTGTTGAGTAAGATTTGTCAATAATCTATTTTTTCCTGAGATTCTTTTTATCTTTCCTTAATGCTACGCGATGTGTTTATTTAATTTAATTATGAATTTTTTTTTAAGAAATATTCTTAATTTTATATTTGTAGAGAGGTGTAACAGAATAACTGCACCAAATAAAACACCACCTTCTAATTAAAAAAACAATTCAGGGAAGTTCAGTTGAGTTTTCGGAGTGCATGATTCCAAACGTTTATTTCATTCGCCAAAATTGAAAGATACTACATATCGAACCAAATATTACACCTTCATTGGTTGAAGTACACAAATTCTTGGTATAAAACAGACTTACAGATCCTCTCGAGTACAAAAGTTGGAAAGTTTTTCATTGGCCGAAGCTGGGTCGCTAAAAACGAGATGGTGAAGAATGAAACTTTTAACTTCGCAAAACTTCTCGGCGTGTTGCGTTGAACGAGAAACTAAGATCATAAAAACTAATAAATCCAGAAGTAGGGAACATACCTGCCATCAAGTGTCGTATATTCACTTCAATGTTCAATCTTTCTATATTAAATCCCGAAAAATTCAAATAACGTTGAACGCATAACTCTTAAGTTTCTGAAGTGGTTGTGAAGTGGAAGTACAACAGCATAAAGAAATTAAATTTCGCACTGAATATTTGATGGCGTATTAATGTTAGATATCACTTCGAAAACTGTACCAACTCTGCATCTCTTGAATCCCTTATGAATTTCATTCATAAGGGACAATTTTGATTTTTTTTTTTTTTAATATAGATGGTTTATAATGTTAACTCAAACATAAGCGTGTTTTCTCTCTACGTCACAATTGTGATTCTAACGTACTGAGCCTTAACTCCGGCGTTGCCTCTCCGGTATAGTATTATAGATATATAGCTTCACAGTTCTATTTCGTTAATGTTTGTATTTCTTACTGTTCGAATATTTTAATCACTTTCAAGTTAATTGAATTTGCTTTTGACTACGCGGTTATATGCTACCTTAGTGAAAGATTCTTTGAAAAACTTTGTATTTCTTCTCGTTTGGGTATTTTTTGGGGTATAAATTCACCTAGCGCTCACAATTTTTTTATTAATACCAGTTTTAGGAACCTATCCCATCTCCACTGTTCGCTAGATCGCGGATACACTTGAGTTTCTACTAGCTAGTTTCTGGGTAAACTATAGCGACCTAGTAATGAATGCGGTTTCAATTATTATTCAAATTTCGTTTGGTTTTGCTGTGTTAAATTTCGGGATGCTTTCTTATTTACCATTCATCCAACATATAGCACCTGAAACCTGCATTTCTGGTCTGAAAAATAGGTTAATCCAATAATGAATTCCCATCTTAAACATATGATAACAGAAGAACTACATTGCGGAAAAATAAAGAATATATTAATTCAGAATATCCGTTAATGGTCATGGTAAAACTTCTGCAAGAGTTATTCTTTAATCTCAGAAAAAGTGTCTCACAAGAGTTTTTCAGTAAGATTGTTCTACTTCCCAAATATTTAATGAAAGTTAATTCTTTGAAATGACTGACAATATGAACAAAAAACAATCCCATCCAAGATGGTGAAATTTAAAACCAAATTCTTCCTGGTAGAACTCGATCATATGAGTTCCATCTCTCCGGAAGAATTTGTTCTCTAATTATATTATTTTCATTCAAATTCTTCGTTACCCCTTCTTCATCTTGGTGATCAATAACTAATCTTTGTTACGCTCTACAATTATATTATAATATAATATATTGACATTTACCGGCGCATTCGCCAATTTGTAATCATGATCCTGCATTCATTAACATACGATCAGTACTAAATTGCAAATAAAGCTACTAGCTTGGCGATAAAATCACACAGAATATCTGTTCATGGCCATAAAATACGTTCTTATCCAGCATTTTTTCTTTAATCTGGGAAATAGTGTTACTATACATTTGCAGGAAGATTATTCTTCATACTTATAACATATATTGAATAAACATACATGTATATTCCTGAATCGTTATTTTGAGTAATTGCTTTCGAAAGCAAACACAATATGGTTTTTCCTTCGTTATTTGAATTCTACGTACGTAAGTTTCATAATTTTGAAGACTGAATAATCAAAGCCCGTGGTTCAGTGTTTCTCTACGGAATTGCTAACAATTGATCAAAAAAAGATCTGATCCAATTATTCTCTTCACTTGAAATTAAAAAAATTTTTTTTTACATTGTCCTCATAAGTCTGAAACCCCTCAGCATGGTTCTTTGGGATTAAAACATCAACTCTCCAGATTTATTCTTCATTTATTTATTTTTTTATTTAAACTCTCAATTTTCATCGCGTTAAATCAAAAATCTTGGTGAGCAATACCTGATTTTTGTTAAGAAGTCGCTGCTCCACTATCCCTATCAACTTCCGACGCATTCGCCAATTCCTAGACACGATCTGAGCTAAGGTTTACATAAAAACCGGTTTTTGAATTCAATATTCCCAAAAACGGGTTCTAGCCAGTTTTGGATTTTTGTCACAAAAATGGAAAATTAATTTATACTGAATAAAAAAAACTGAAATCACTATTTGAAGTCAATTGAAATATTAAAAAAATTGGATACATAATACATAGAATAACGAATATTCAAACAAAAATTTCAAATAATTTTTATATTGTTCTCATTGATTGTAATTTAAAAAAGGGTTTCAGAGAACATTAAATAACCGCAAAACGGCAGCTGAAACTTGTTCTTATTTTGGGCAGAATATTGACTGAAACTGAAAATACTCATTCACCAACTGCAGAGCTCGATTTAATAGTTTTCAGGGCATCAAATAACATTCCTAAGTTTTTTTTCCTTTATTCGATACTTCAAGTAATGAAAGTTCAGCTTTCAAGGTCTTTACATTTGTAAGTTTTTCTTCATGGTCTTCAACAAACTCATTAATTGGTTTCTCCAAGGCTGAAACTCAACGAATCTGTACAGAGGAAAGTGAAAGGCAACAGACAACCGTCGATTTAGAAGATTGCGGCTCATCAGCGCCGTATGCTACCTTCCACAAGTATTGCATATGACCGATGAGTGGCATGATGTAAGTGAAACACACTACCAGCGCCATCTCGGTGCTGACGAGCCGCAAATGGCGAAAGTGATCCACGATTGTCTGTTGTCTTTTTCACTTTCCTCTGTGCAGATTCATTGAGTTTCATTAAGTATTAACATTTACCCGAATGAGGGTGTTTGTGGATGAATTATTATTGGCGAATATGTTTCGGGCGTTTTTTTTTAGAGTGATAGAACTTTAAATTGAAATAAAACACATTTAAATTAAGATTGAAGCCAAATTTATTCTTCATTTGAAAGATAATTTTATGACATTTATGTTTTTAAAAATAATTTCCCGCATTTGTTCACCACGACTAGCTGTGAGGAACCGCATTCGACCAGACCAATTTTGTACCACTTTTTCGAGTAATTCAGGCCTTATTTAATCAATAACACGAGTTATGTTGGCTTCCAAAGGGTCTATTGTTTCTGGTTTATCAGCATAAACCAATGACTTGACATAACCCCAAAAAAAATAATCCAGTGAAGTTATGTCGCATGATCTTGGAGGCGAATTAATTGGATCATTTCTCGAAAAGATCTTATCGCCATAATGATAGCACCATCTTGTTTGAACCAAAACACTTCTGGGTCGATACCATTCAAATTTTGAAACAAATATTCATTGATCATCGATCTGTAATGAGCACCATTCACTGTAACATTAGCTCAAGCATCGTTTTTAAACAAATATGGACCGATGATGCCTCTAGCGTGTGAAGCACACCATACAGTACATTATTCAGGATGCAATGGAACCTGCAGAACTTCTTGAGGATTGTGTTCAATCCATATACGGCAATTTTGCTTGTTTACATAACCGTTCAACCAGAAATGAGCTTCATCACTAAACCCAATTTTACGATGAAAAAATGGATCAACTTGAAGCTGTTCTAGGGCCCAATCAGCAAACAAACGACCCTTATTATGGTCAAGTGGCTTTAGTTCTTGAACCAGTTGGATCTTGTATAGGTGTAGACCAAGATCTTCACGCAAAATTTTCCATGTAGTGAATGCACAGAGTCCAACTTGTTGTGAACGTCGACGAATAGACGAATCTGGATCATCATTAACACTATGACTTACAGCAGCGATATTTTCTTCTGCGCGAACAGTTCTTTGTCTTGTTGTTGTTGTTGCATGGAGTGGAGAGAATGTTGTCCGAAATCTATCGATAGTTCGACGAATAAGCTGCTCTGGTGGACGATTATGTAAACCATAATTTCACGAGGTGCTCTATAAGTTTGGCGAATAGAACACTGATTTTGAAAATGAATTTCAACAATTTGCAAACGTTGTTGCTGCGTGAGTCTTTCCATGATGATTTGTCAATGCTTACTGAACAGAAATGTCAAAACAACATGTCTTCTACCTTCTGTCAAATCACAGTTATCCCTATCGAAAGTTCTAGCACTCTAAAAAAATACCAGATACTTTAAGTGTTACTATTATGTCAATTATTATGGAGGTTTTCCAATTTATCTATGGATAAATTGGAAAAACCTCCAAATATAAAAATATAGAAACTAGTTTTGGCTATGGCCAAAACTGGTTTCTATATTAAATAGAATTTTCAGTGAGTTTTGATTTTATACATCTATTAAATATAAGCCTTTAATTGAATTCTAAAAGTTTTTGAATAAAATTTTTTGAAGTTAGAATTGTAGGAAACTAACAGATTGAATCTGTTTTGATATTTAAAGTTTGTTATTCGCCGTTTGAAAATGTAGTGATACTATAAAACTCGAGTAAATGTATGAATAATCAATAATAATTCATTGTGAGCCATGAAAATTTCTTATTCCGTTCAATACAGTTTTATAAAACAGCATACAAAAAGTGATTTCATGGTGGCAGAAGACCATTGATTATGATGGAGCATGTATTAATTTACATAAGGTCGCAAACAATCCGAGAGGAGCTTATTCTTCGTACGTTTTCCACCCTGATTACTACGTTCTCCACCCTGATACAACCATATCCAACTATTCAAGTCATCCGAACATTCATGAACTCGCTGCTTACAGAATACAGAGCATTTTCAATTCTCCTGAATAATATTACGTTGAAAAGAGAACTGAATAAAGTCAATTAGAAACAAAACCCGTAAATTCTCTCATATATAAAAGAGAGAAATAACTCATTCTGAAACAAATATAGCCCACTTTCAAAACAGAAAATAATGACAAGAAATTTGTAAAACTAACATATTCTGGACCAATCTCGTAAAAAATAGCTCAAATATTTTCAACAACTGACAGCTTTCACACTCTCACATAAAATTTACAACCCTTTTTCAAAAACAACCGTCTGAATAATTCTGGTGTTTATAAATTAAATTGACGACAATGTAGTAGCCTATATATAGAAGAAGCCGGAATATCTTTCCAAAAAAGGTTCAAAGAAGTTCAATCTTCATTTAGGAACTGGAAACACAACTCTAATTTTTTCCGAAACGTGTTTTTAAAACCAATCATATCTTCACAGAATCAGACAATCTTGAAATATTACCGCTGGGAGCGAAAGGAAAAAAGCTAGGCATCCTGGAATCCAAGGAAATATTTGAGTACAAGAACGTTTCAGAAATAAAATTATTGAATGAGCAGCCAGTTCTCGAAGTATCGCACAAGCCGAAGCCTTCAACGAGTATATATAATCGTTGAGACTTGTTTCATTCAGTTCAAAAATGTAGTAAACGCTACTGAACTCGAGTCACTGTAAATTCAGTAAATGAAAAGTGATAGAAAACTAAGTAATTTCTTATTGCATTCCATTTAAAATCACAAAATTGCGGACTACGCCATCCAATATTTCTTTTTATTTAACCCTTCCTTGTATATTCCAAATTCTTATTACTACGTATGTGCTACATACATAATAGTCGTCTAGGATCATAATGTAATAATAAAATGAGGTTTATCACAAAATTTTGAATATCATACAGGTTTATTCTGTTAACCTCCTATAAATTTTAATTCAAAAACTTTTAGAATTGATTTGAATGAATGTCTTAGAAAAACACCGTTTCAATTCAGTAGACATTTAAAAATTAACACTCATTACACAGTACCAAGGGAAATAAATAAATTCAAAAATATAAATTATCAATTGCAATCACTAAATCAATACTTGAAGAATACAAAATTTTGTTTCGTACCTTGTTTTATGAATACCAAATCCCTTTCCAAAAATGCGAAACATAACCTCAAGAACTTCTTCAAAAAACAATTTGCTCAAAATAGGTTCCTTCAAAAATCATTCCTTAAACATGCAGAACATCTTCAAAAAGCAATTTAGAATTCTCACAACGGAAAACTCATCACCCCTTCTACATTTTTTAAAAATAAAAAAAAAATCATCAAAAATTATATCCTACCAGACAAGTTGAATGTTTTCACATTAGCAAAACCAGAATGAAACGACTCTTTAAAAGTCCTACGTATTCTATGTTCGTCACATAAATTACACAAAATTTGTAAGGTATTTTACGGACTCCTTTAAAACCAAATGATAATATGTATAAGTAAGTGTAAACCAAAATATATAATTATTTTATATACAATGAAAAATATAAAGAGGTTTTTCCTTGATAGAAGGATTATTACAAAATTTTAAATATCATACAGATTCATTCTGTTAACCTCTTATAAATTTTAATTTCATAAAAATTTTTATTCAAATATTTTTTGAATTAAATTGAAAAATCACTTCATACTAGTTTTATTCATATGAAAACAGCTTGTCTGATAAGATATATATTTATTTGATAGATTCGGTCTTTACTTGGTGGAAACTCATTTTATTTAAAAAAATATATATGAGACTGTAATTTATTTCCACAAAAATTTTTGTTTTATGTATTTTTGTTATATATTTTGTTATAAAATATTTAATTGAATCAGTCTTTACTTCATGAAAATCCATATTAAATAATATTAAATGAGGTTATTCTGATTTTCACAAATTTTTATTGTTATTTAATACAACAATAGTTTGGCTATCACAGAAGCATCTTCAGGTAGGTTTAAATTTTGAATAACTTCAAAATGTGAAATGAAGATGCTACAGTGATAGCGAAACAATTGTTGTATTAAATAACAATAAAAATTTGTGAAAAACAGAATAACCTTAGTTGATATTATATATTCTGTTATTATAATTATTTTCATTTTTTAAATATGAAATAGGGCTGATAAGTTTTCCGTTGTGAGAATTCTAAATTGCTTTTTGAAGATGTTCAGCATGTTTTAGGTTTTGTTTTGAATTGTATTTGAAGAAGTTCTTGAGGTTATATTCTGCATTTTTGGAAAAGGATTTGGTTTTCATAAAACAAGGTACGAAACAAAATTTCATATCCTTCAAGTATTTATTTAGTAATTTCAATTGATAATTCATATTTCTTTGAATTCTTTTATATCCTTTAGGTACTGTGTAATGAGTGTTAATTTATAAATATCTACTAAATTGAGATAGTGTTTTTCTAAGATATTTATTTTATTTAATTCTAAAAGTTTTCGAATAAAAATTTTTAAAAAATTAAAATTTATAGGAAGTTAACAGAATTAATCTGTATGATATTTAAAATTTTGTCTAGAATAATTTTCTGAAGTCATCAGAATCAACAATCCAAATGATTTAGAATCATGTTTCATGACAAATCTTCGTTATTTGTTGGAGTTATGTTATGTGTCTTTTTACATTTCAAACGCAAACAAGCTGACGGACGTGTGCATAATTATGTTCTCTCGGATTGGCAGCGACCTCATGTAACTAAATGTATGCATATGTGATGGTTAAAAGTTACAACTTCGGTGAATGAGTATAATTTTTTTTTCAATAACTAGCTTTATTTTGGTATGAAAATCGCAGGGAAATATAAAGGTACTTGATGTGATTTTAAGAAGCACAGAATTTCAATATGCGAGTCTTTTTGCCACATAAATATAAGACCAAAGTTTTCTGCATCGTTCAACCCCCAACATCCCCTTATATACCTACTACGCATTTGCCGACAAACGATCTCGTATGAGACCGTACCATACGTGTGTCGAATGAGAATGATTCGAATTTATCAAACTCTTCCAATCTCATGCGATACTCGAATCTCACATATTCTCATCATTCAGATATTCTCTGCAGAATGTATGCATACATACGTATCTCACCCTGGAGAGTTCACTTCCGATTTGCATCACACAAGGGATCGTTGGCTCTTCCCTTATTAAATTAATTGATCTTCCGATCGATTCGTGTATATTTGATTACATATAATGTGTCTCTAATGAAAGCTCATAATTATATTTGGCGAGATTGTTGCCTGAGTACGTCTGAAATTTTGGAGAAAATTCTTAATGTATTTCATTTTATAGTGCCTTCGAAAATTTATGTCTTCTTAGTATTCAGTAATTTGGGTGTACTATTAAATAATGTACCTTCAAGATCTGTCATACTACCCTGTAATAAAGTAAAATCGAATTATTGATTTGAACTAGCTGAGCAGATGCAATTTAATTTTTTTTATGGATTGATAGTTGGTCTTTCACTATGAGTGACAACTTTGAGAGCGATCTACTAACCACTCTGTTATCAGTATTATACATCGATTGAAAGAAATCTTTGAATCAAATAAAGTTGGATAAAATAATATGTTCTTCCTATAATAAAATCAAATATTCTTTTGAACTTTTCATGTGTCTTTTTTGATCACTTCAAATATATAATGACTTCAAACTGGAGCATATTTTAAATTTCCGAAATACTTCAGGTATGTAACGAGTATATACCAACTGAATCAAATGAATATGTTTTTGAGGTTGATGAATGTTTACTCTAAAAAATCGAAAGTTCATTTGTATTGAAATTCAGTTTTTCACAGCAAATAAATATAAAATTTCAAATATCATACAGATTTATTCTGTTATTCTCCTTAAAATTTCAATTTCAAAAATATGTTCATTGGAAAACTTTTAAAATTGAATTAAATAAATATCTTTGAACATTTGAACATTGACATTTAGAATTAACACTTATTACGCAGTACCAAAAGTGAATACAAGATTCCAAAGAAATATAAATTATTGATTAAAGTTACTAAATAAATGCTTGAACGATACAAAATTTTGTTTCGTACCTTGTTTTATGAAAACCAAATCCCTTTCCAAAAATACAAAACATAACCTCAAGAACTTCTTCAGAAAAAACTTGCTCAAAATTCCTTCAAGTATTTATTTAGTAATTTATATATCTTTGAATTTTTTTATTCCCTTTTTGTACTGTGTAATGAGTGTTAATTCTGAATGTTTACTAAATTGAAACAGTTTTTCAAAGATATTTATTTAATTTAATTCTGAAACAAAGTTTTTCTAAGATATTTATTTACGTTAATTCTAAAAGTTCAAGAAAAAACCTTTTTTATTTTTTATTATGTATATAATAATCATATATTTTGTTTTACATTTATACATATTATCATTTGGTTTCGAAGAAGTCCATAAAATACCTTACAAACTTCGTGA
Source organism: Megalocaria dilatata (assembly GCA_034642435.1). Classification (NCBI taxonomy): domain Eukaryota; kingdom Metazoa; phylum Arthropoda; class Insecta; order Coleoptera; family Coccinellidae; genus Megalocaria; species Megalocaria dilatata. The sequence goes on from CM067863.1 coordinate 15,266,666, forward strand.
AATTTCTGTGACGAATATAGAATACTTAGGATTTTTTGAAATTCACTTCATTCTGGTGTTTTGTTCAGACAAATACATTCAGCTTATTTAGTAATATATTTTTTATTGATTCTTTTTATTTTACAAATATGAAATAGGGCTGATGAGTTTTCTGTTGTGGAAATTTTAAATTGCTTTTTGAAGATGTTCTGCATGTTTAAGGAATGTTTTTTTGGAGGAACTCATTTTGAGCGAGTTGTTTCTGAAGAAGTTCTTGGAAATATGTTTTGAATTTTTGGAAAGGGATTTGGTTTTCATAAGAAAAGGTACGAAACAAAATTTTGCATCCTTCAAGTATTTATTTAGTAAGTTTAATTAATAATTAATATTTCTTTGAATTCCTTCATTTCCTTTTGGTACTGTGTAAGGAGTGTTATTTCTAGATGTCTACTAAATTGAAGCAGTGTTTCGAAGATATTTATTCATTTTGATTCTAAAAGTTTTTGACTAAGAATTTTTTAGGAGGTTAACAGAATAAATCTGTATGATATTTAAAATAGTGTAATTATCCTTCTATCAAGAAAAAAGCCTTTTTTTTATTTCAAATAAATATATTTTCAATGGAACAGATTATTTTGATAGGCCAAAATTTTGAGTTATTCACTGCATTGAGCTTTACTAAAGCCCAATTCAATTGAACTGAATAAAACTTGGTCATGGGACAAGAGAATATTTATTTGGATGGATAGATAAATTATTTACATGAAATTAAATTCAAGATAATTTTTCTTATTAAAGCTTGCTTCAAATTTTATCTTTTTGAATCAATTATTCGTCTTAAGTGAATTACATTTAGAACCATGAATTTTATATTTGATCCAGCTGAAAATTCCTTTGAATTGATGCAGTAGATTATTCCACTCGAATAACCCTTTCATCGATTGTTTCGGATTTTACTTAACAGAAATTCGTCTGAAAATTTATATTTAAAAAACAGTTTTAAGTTCCGCTAAATTCTATTGTTTTTACAATAATAGTTTCGTCGTACCACGATCTGACAGGTGAGTATTGAAAAAGAGAATATAATTGCAGAATTATTTCTTGAGTACTATTCCATATTACTAGCGATAACGAGGAAAAAATAATAAATGGAGAGATGGAAGAAAATAGTCTGTAATCATGAGAAGAATTTCAAAATGTTAATAAACATATCCCTCAGATATTCTAGTATTATGTTTACTTGGAAATATTTCAATTGTTTCAATGTTGAATTTGAGGGTTATTTTAAATGAAATTGCGTGAAATAAAATTTGAAAAATTTCAGTTTTTCAAGTAGTAGACAAAATACAAAAAGCGAACGTAACAGGTAATCTTCTTAAACTTGGAATGGCCTTTACATGATGGACATCCATTTTACAGTTGAATTAAATAATACACATATGTATGTTGATTTATATTTATTATTGTGAGTCGAAGAAAATGTAGTTCATTCAAAAAAGTTAAATATTTATTAACAGAATAAACAAGAAAATCAGCAACACTGCGCCGATTCACAATTCTTCAGAGAAATGGCGTCTTCAGGAAAACAAAAATGAAATTATTTGGGTGCGGTAGTAACAAATGAAATTAGTTGGACGCAATAGGGCCGACAAATATGAGATAAAAGCTGAGTGAACTGTTTAAGTGTAGCAGATTCGGAGGCTTAAATGAAATTTAGAACCAAGTGAAAACAAGAAAAAGCTTTGAAAGCTTAACTTTGCTTAATAGATCGTCTAGAGGGAATCTTCGTGTTTTCCTTCAAAAAATTCAACTTTTATGTAGCTAAACTATTTCTTGCAACACCTGTATGTAATTACCATCTTGATGTATGTAAAGTAAATAAATGAATGGAAGAAATATTATCGGGAACAGACACATTATCTTCCCGATCAGTCTTCTTTTAAAGATTTCAATCCAATTTTTGACGGTCGCATACGAAGGACATGCTACTGCTACTGTGATAGTGAAACGATTGTTGTAAACATAACAATAAAAATTTGTGAAAATCAGAATAGCCTTATTTAAATATTATTTAATATGGATTTTCACCAAGTAAGGACTGATTCAATTCAAAATTCAACGAAGGACATTGTTCAAAAATGGTATCAAGCATATTTTCTTAAATCTGCTTACCTTTTAACCCATTCAAATTCAGTTACTTGATGATGGATTGACCCACCAATTTTTCTGTTTTATTAGTGGTAAACCAATCCATTTCGGATATAAAATGTGATGTTTCAACACCCCTCCAGAATATATTGTCGATTTTGAAATTTATCATGGCAAAACCCCTCTGCGATCTGAAAACTATGAGAGACTTTAAATATCATCAAGATTTAGTCTGTTGACCTTCTGCAAATTTCAATTTCAAAAATATTTTTATTCAAAAAACTTTCAGAATTAAATAAAATAAATGTCTTAAGAACACACTGTATCAATTTAGTAGACATATAGAATTAATACTTATTACGCAGTATCAAAGGAAATGAAAGAAATTCAAAGAAATATAAATTTTCAACTAAACAGTATCGAATAAATACTTGAAGAGTACAAAATTTTGTTTCGTTCCTTGTTTTATGAAAATTAAATTCCTTCAAAAAAATGCAAAACATAAGCTCAAGAACTTCTTCAAAAACAACAAGTTAACAATATAAATCTGTATGATATTTAAAACCGTTTTTTATTATTTTATTGTATATATAATAATTATATATTTAGGTTTAGACTTATAAATATTATCATTTGGTTTTAAAGGAGTCTATAAAATACCCTGCAATCTTTATGTAATTTCTGTGACGAACATAGAATACGTGGGATGTTTATCAGTTCACTTATAGTGTTCGTCCAGTAAACAGCATTCTCTTGGTTTGGAAAGATAATATTTGTTAATTATTTTTATTTTCAGATATGAAGTTGAGCTGATGAGTTACCTCAATTGCTTTTTAAAGATGTTCTGCATGTTTAAGGAATTTCTTCAAACTTATTTTGATCAAGTTGTATTTGAAGAAGTTCTTGAGGTTATGTTTTGACTTTTTGGAAAGGAATTTAGTTTTCATAAAACAAGGAACGAAACAAAATTTTGTTTCCTTCAAGTATATATTTAATAATTTTTAAATATTGGATTGAGTAGTCCGTTACTTTGTGATAGTTCATTTTAATGGAATGCTTTTAGGAACCGGAAGAATAATTCCAATTTTGCGAACCATTTCTTCAATACAGATCACACGTTCCCAGAATTGAAAAACCTTGTTATCTTGCACGTGGAAGCGAAAGGGAAAAAACTTGACATCCTTGAATCCATAGAAATTGAAAAATATAAGAGGCACGTACCAATAATAAACCTACTTAACGAACAGACGGAACTTTGGAAAACCCCTCTCTTCGAAGCTCTGCCGAAGCGTACAATCAGCATATATAATAGTTGAGATCTAATTTGTTCATTCAGTTTGAAAATGTAATAAACACTACGAAACTCGAGTCACTGTATATCAGTTATAATTAAAAGTGATAGAAAACAAAGTAATTTCTTATTTCATTCCATAATAATTTCAAGTTGACAATTTATATATCCTTGAATTTCTTTCACTCACTTAGGTACTGTGCAATAAGTATTTATTCTATATGTCTTTTGAATTAACACAGTGTTTCTAAAGACATTTATTTTATTTTATTCTTATTGTTTTTGAATTTTTTTTTTTTTAGAATTTGTAGGAGGTTAACAGAATGAATCTGTATGATATTTAAAATTTTGTAATAATCCTTCTATCAAGAAAAAAATCTCTTTTTATTAATTTATGAGAAACTGTTTGGAAAATCGGCTGCACCTCTAGTTTCTATGTTAGATGAACTTCAATCCAAAAAGGGTTTCTTTCCATTTAAATTATATTTTGACAATATATTCACAGGACTCACTTCACTAAAGTTCCTTAGAGATATTGGCTGTCAGGCTACCGGAAGTGTCAGAGAAAATTATCTTTCGAAAAGTTGTTCTCTCAGTTCTAAAAAAGCTATGGCTAAACACTCACGAGGTTCTCATGAATCCAATACAGATAGAAATAATGGTACTCTAGTTGCCAGATTGGCAAAATTTCGTCGTTTTTCTGAATGTGAGAAAAAATATAATAAATATATAGGTAAACAGATCGCATGGATAAAAATATTGCCCAGTATAGGATTAGAGTGCGTGAGAAAAACTGGTGGTGGTGCCTGTTCACATGGGTTATAACGCATGGCAAATCCATCGAGAATCAGAAGGACGTTTGTCTCAATTGGAATTTCGAAGGCTGATCGTCCAAATATATTTTCGAACGCATGGTATACTACCTCTAGGATCGAGAAGGCCAACTATTTCAAGTTATCTCTATATCTAAACAGAGTTTCTAACAAAATACGTTATGATGGCATGAATAATTTAGATATTCAAACCCCGAATGTGGGTGCATAGTATATTCCTCGGCGCAGAAATCAGTACTGAAAATCATTCATCATTTGGACTGAGATATTGTGGAGGAGCGTTCTCAACGAGCCCCATGTTAAGCCTTATGTTGAGTCTGAATTTATGCCTCTCGAGATCAGAAAAAATGAATTTTTAGCACAGTATATGTTAAAACTTATATCCTCCACATCTAACCTAAATCAGATAATGCTACAACAACAAAAAACAATAGCCCCATACAGAAGAAGGCAAACTATAACTCGTTCAGCCATAATTCGTTTTACTGAATACATGGAGCAGAAAAATATCCCGTTACCACAAATCTACCCAGAAAACATCCGCGAAACACCCACTTAGCTGATTACAAATACTAAGATCCGATTTGGTGTGGACAAATTCATCAAAGATTCCATAAACCATGAAGCTATAAGGCAGTCCTTCAATTCCCTACAGTCCGGATATGGTTCCCCCCAATTTATTTATAAAGATGAATCAAAAACTGCAGATGGCACTGGATGTGCATTCTTTGTAAACGATGAAAGTCACGCCTGGACACTAAATCTAATATCATCTGTCTACTTGGCAGAGCAATGTACTGTATGGCAGGCTCGGTTATACTGTGCTATTGAGGGAAATTCAACACGAGTCCTATTGTTGCTGATTCACGTAGGACACTGCAGTTACTCAGAATGGTATACACTAAGGATCCCATAGTAAGAAATATTAAACCAGTTCACTATCTCTGACAGCAAGATTCTGACCTTTGTTTGGGCACCAAGCCATGTGAGAATAAAGGGGAATGAGGCAGCGGACAAGGCTGCACGCCAAGCAGCTTATCCCTGTGGTCAAGACTTGGATCTACTCAAGAGAGCCGATGCATTGAGATTCATATACCAGCAACTAATCCAAGAATGTCAGAAAATGTTCTCAAACAAAAACACCAAACTCAGAACAATTCACCCATGCTTATATGCTTGAGTACCCACACTTGAGCTGCAGCTATCGAGGGAAGATAGAACGAAGGCAACCCGACTAAGAATAGTCATGGATACTGACTTAGAGGCGAGCAACAACCAATTTGTGAAAGATTTAGGAAACCATACAATTATTTATTTGTCCATTTGGTTGTCACTATCTATATTATTGTGAATAGATTCAAGTCCCTGTAATATTATCTATGATTGGTTAGAATGATTAATTCTCGGGTTGATGACATAAGTGGTCAATGTCAAACAGAGGAAAAAAACCTCGAATGAGAAAAGAAGAAGTTGTACAGATAAAAGATGTACCTCGCACGTAAGATCAAAAATGTAATAAAGGTTTATGTATTGAATGTTTCAGTATATTTCGCTCTCAATAAAATTTATGTTATGATTTTCACTCATTTCTTTTTTGCCGACACGTAAGCGGCCAGCGTTATCATATGGTAACACCATTCTTTGGCTAAACTACACCTTCGAAAAATATACTTTAGCAGAATATAAAATCATTCAAAATGTTTCAACAATTTTGTGAAGAATTTTTTGGTATGTGAGATACCTTTTTGATTTATTCCTAAGTAATTGATTATTAGTCAATCAATTAGTATGCAAATTAAAGGATAGGCATACTTCAGAATGGGGTGTAAAAGAGGGATGTATATTAGACTTTATCGGGTTTATTTGCAGCCTGAATACATATGTTACAAATGTAAAATTTTGGTATTGTTTTACCCAAAATTTGAGAGGAATTGTCTCGGTGTAATTTGAGGGAAATTGTTTCGTCTAATTCCGATGAAAACACTATCTTGTTCGTGGAATAATTGTTCTTTGAGCTTTTTCACCGTTGTTTCCTTTTAACTCCTTATGGGTTACTAAGAGAGACAGAGAGAGACATGTGATTATAACTTGAGAGAACGTAAAATAAGCGAGCGATTTATCTTGTGCTTTTTGGGCAAGCGACAAAATGCGACTTTTTTGGGAATGTATCTTCAACGTTGCTTCGTGGGGTAACTGACAAAAATGCGGCTTTTAGGGAATGTGTCTTTAACAGTGCTTTTTGGGTAACTAATAAAAAAGGGAACTATTAGGGGTCGAAATGTGGACAAGTAGAATATCCGAAACGACGTGCGGCTATTGTCGTCTCGAAACGGCGTCATTTAAATGGGTTTCTACCATCTCATTAAGCTTTCTAGGAAAAAAAAAGACATTTTTGGAGACATAGATTCCTGACTCTGGAAACGTAATTGTTATGCACCTGCATGATAAAACTTTAAAATTCCTTGTTCGATGTTGAATTCGAACAAAATTTGAAAAAAAGAATGTGGGCATTAACGGGTCAATTATTATTTTCAGCACAAAAAAATGTAGTCACGAATTTTCTTTTGAAAATGTTCTTCACATTGCATCTCACAAAATGAAAATCTGAAAAAGTTTTCACAACAGTCTTTATTGATGTGGAGCCCTTTCATCTCACTGAAAGCTGCTTATAAGTTCGAGGAATTATGCTTAAGTATACTCGAGAACTATAAATGGGTGAGATGAAGCCCGGATGAAAGCCTCTCCTGATATTGTTTGAGGTGTAATTCATAATATCCTGTTTTAATAACAAGGAGCAAGGCTTTCATGTTGAGCCATCAAGAAAATGAATTTATTCCTGTTGCAATAAACTCGAAATGATTCGCAATGAAATCTGCATAATGGACCGAATTAGCAGGCGCTCTAGGTGCGACGAAAAAACCGACGGCAAAAACATTTGAAAAATAAGACCTTTTTGTATCGGGCTGATGGATGGGACAAATAAATGACGCCTTGAGCTGTTCCGGGGCCGTAAAACGGGCAACCCTGATGAAACCACCCCCGGTGACGTCATCTGCACGCTAAACTGCGGGATCGAATGGGGAACATTATACTGCAGCATATTCCATGAAGGATTATATGTGGCCGTGTGGGAGGATCGGTGAAATTCAAGAAAAATTTTGAAAGCTTTGTTTAGGAGTTCAGAAAAAAATTCAGATTTCATGTCGAATAGAATCACTTCGATTATAAATTATAAGTTTTTGAGTCATACTTGATTGTTTAAATGTATAAGAATGTAATCAATTCTTATTTCTATAATTGAAGAAATAGACGATTTGATGTCACGATTCTGGAAGATTTTATTTTCTTTTGTTTAAAATATAACAGAATAACATATAAAAAAATTAAATAATAACATACAAAGAAATACAAAGACATAAAAAGAAATAAATAATAAAAATAGCTTACTAACCTGGTAGAAATCAAAAACAATGCTATTTCTTTGAGTTTCTCAATTCATATTTCTAACAACTAACTAAATAAACATGTGACACTTTTTAGGTTAAGATCATAGACATAGAACATAGAACATAGATCATAGAACATAGAACATAGAAGTTACAAAGTTGTTTTCCCGAAAAATAACAATTTTATTTTTACAAATGTATTCAACAACCTTCACCAAGTCTGACTTAAAATTTCGTTATTCATTTATTGCACAGTACCAGAACGGGATAAAAGAATTCGAAGGAATCTAAATTATTAATTGAAATTACTAAGTAAATGCTTGAAGGGTACAAAATTTTGTTCGTACCTTGTTTTATAAAAACCAAATTCTATTCCAAAAATGTAAAACAACCTCAGGAACTTCTTCAGAAACAATTTCTTTCAAAAACATTCCTAAAACATGCAGAACATCTTCAAAAAGCAGTTTAAAATTCCGACAACCGAAAACTCATCAGCCCAACTTCTCATTAACAAAATAAAAATAATAAACAAAAAATATTTTACCAGACAAACTGAATGTATTTATCTGAACAAACACTAAAATGAAGTGAACTTTTAAAAATCCTACGTATGTTCGTCACAGAAATTACTCAAAAATTGTAAGATATTTTATGGACTCTTTTAAAACCAAATGATAATGTTTGTAAGTGTAAACCGAAATATATATTTTTTATATATACAGTAGAATGATAAAAAGAGGGTTTTCTTGATAGAAGGATTCTTACAAAATTTTAAATATCATAAAGTAAATAGAGGTTTATACTTTATAGAAGGTATATAAAATTATTTAGATATTTTAATATTAGCCTTCTACATATTTAATTTCAAAAAATAACATTTAATAATTATAATTATTAAATTTAATTATTTGAAATTAAATATGCAGAAGGCTAATATTAAAATATTTAAATAATTTTATATACCTTCTATCAAGTATAAACCTCTATTCATTTTATTTTATTCATAATAAATAATTATTTGGGTTTCCTGTACTATAACAGAGGCCGTTAAATTGCCTTTCAATCTTTTAGACCAATGGTAAACCACAGAATTATTTATTTGAGTTAACATTACACTCCATTAAGTTTTTCAGTATTCATTTATCAGAAGCTTTCTGAATTGTTAAAAGGTAAGAAAATATTTTTGTTGATTGAGGTTATATATTATTGAATATGAATATAATTGAGTACTGACGAAGCAAAGTCTATCTTAGAACTTGTTTTTTAGTGATGTTTCTACATATCTTGAGATTTAAAAAAAATTAACTTAGATATCCAATAATATTGAATATTCCAAGTAAGATAGTTTCATGATGAAATTTTTAAAATTATGTTAAACATCTGTTTTCATAAGATTGATGAGCAGAAACAAAATTTTGTCTATTCAAAATATTTAATTTATAGGATTTTGGTTAACAATTTTTATTTATTGGATTATGTTATATTATTTGGATGTCTTATAATGAATGAGTGTGGATAGCTCAGCGGGAGAGCATCGGACTCGTGACCGGGAGGTCCAGGGTTCGAATCCTATTCAGGTAGAAAAGAAATTTTCTAGTTGGACGGGTATCTGCCACCATTTCACTGTTGGGTCAAAAATTAACAGTGCTGTGACCTAAAGTGGCGCAAGATCGCAGTAACAAAGCCTACACAGAACACAACTGAACTCCTAACTCGTACAAGCTGAAAAAGCTTCTGAGGGATCTTCACAAAAAGATCTAGGAGTATCAGGATAATAATAATAATAATAATAATAATAAATGATTATTTTATATGTCGTTTGATATAAGTGGTACTTATATGACATTAATTTAATTTAATTCCTGAAGTTATAATTATTAAATATAATTTTCTGAAATTAAATATGTAGAAGTCTAATATTAAAATATTTAAATAATTTTAAATATCATAAAGATTTATTCTGTTAGCCTACTACAAATTTTAATTATAACAATTTCTATTCAAAAACTTTTAGAATTAAATTAAATAAATTTCTTCGAAAAACACTGTTTCGATTTAGTATTCATTTGGAATTGACACTTATTACACGGTATCGAAAGGAAATAGAAGAATGCAAAGAAATATAAATTATTAATTGAAATTACAAAATGAATACTTGATACTTCGTACCTTGTTTTATGAAAACCAAATTCCTTTCCAAAAATGCAAATCATAACCTCAAGAACTTCTTCAAACACATCTTGCTCAAAATAAGTTCCTTCAAAAAAAATTCCTTAAGCATGCAGAACACCTTCGAAAAGTAATTTTGAAGGTTCTTGTTTACTTGATAGAAGAATAATTACAAACTTTGAATATCAAAACATATTTAATCTGTTAGTCTTCTACAATTTTAATTTCAAAAAATTCAAAAAAAATTTAGAATTAAATTAATATCTTAAATAAGCACTGCTCATATTTAATAGACGTATAAAAATCGAAATTCACTATACAATATGAAATGGAATAAAAAAACCCAAAAAATAAATCATTAATTAAAATTAAAAATAAGTAATATCGAATGTTTCGTTCCAAACATACGCACCTGAACTCGTCAGAAAGGCACGTGGTACGTATGTTTTGCCCTTGACAAACATTTGAAAACATGTTCATTTTCTGGTCTTATATTTATGAAAACTAAATCTTTTTCAAAAATACACAACATAATTTTAAGAACTTCTCCAAAACTAATTTATTTGAAATATTTAATCTGTTTAAATATTTACATAAGTTACTTTAAAAACTCTCAAAATCATGTAGCACATCCTCAAAAACAATAAAATTCAGATAAGGACAGTTCAACTTCACATTTATAATATAAATTCAATTAAAAATAAATAAACTTGTAATCTTACCAAACAATTTCTGCACAATCTGTGAACGCAAATGAACTAGGTGGGTACATCTAATATCCAAGATAATCTATGTTTTATGCTTAACACAGAAATCACTGTATAATAAATTTCATTATTCAAAAACCTAATATAGTTATGTATTATAATATAATATATATAAAATAAAATAATAAGATGCGGTTTTTTACTTGATAGAAGAATAATTACAAACTTTGAATATCAAAACAGATTTAATCTGTTAGTCTTCTACATCTTCTACTGATTGAATCTGTTTTGATATTCAAAATTTATTCAAAAAATTAACATAAAGTATCTTACCAGACAAGCTGAATGTATTTATCTGTTTTTCGAAATTTAAATTTGTAAGAATAAATCTGTATGATATTTAAAATATTGAAGTCGATATTCGAGAGTATACCCAGTTTTTGCACATCAAATTTTCAGGATTGCTGTACATACTATGTGGACCTGCGTATGTTTGCGTATTACACACACAAACTATGGTTCTCTTGACACTGAAAAGCTAAGTGTTACAAAAATTACCTAAAACTCATTTCTTTTGTGGTCCATATGTGCGTTAATGTGCTATTGCAATCGATCTGGTGTTGTGTTGTATCAGTTGTCCAACTTGAACAATTAGTGTATTGGTTAAACGAAGGTTTAACTCAAAAAAAAATTTGCTAACTGTCTCCGGGTTTCGCAAAGTATAGTCAGTGAAGCGTGGAATCGCAATCGTGTTAGTTAAAGTGTTGCATATACTCATGGGGTTGGAAGAGCAAGAGATACATCCGTCGCACAAGATTGGCTAATACGGTTAACTGCATGACGAAATCCATTCTTCACAGAATCCCAAATTGATAGCTCAGACGGAAAGTTACAGGTAGGATAGTTTCTGGTCAAACAATCCGGAATAGGTAACATAGTTTCAATTCAAGGGAAAGAAGATCCGCTAGGCACCCGCGATTGAGTACAGAGCAAAGGGCTGTACGATATCATTAGACTCTTGATCTCATGATCAAGAGCCTAATGATATCTTAGAGCAGTTCTCATGAACTGGAACGCACACAGATGGAGATCCTGCATATTCACGGATGTGTCCAGATTTCGCATGTATCAGCCTTATGGACGAATGTTGGTGTGGCGAGAACGGGGTCAACGGTATAATGAACATTTCACGATAACAATTCTTTTCGGTGGAGGCTCAATGTGCGTTTGGGAAGGCATTTGTTTTAATGGGCGCTGAGGTCCTATCAACCTCATAAACGCAATCATGACAGCAGTAAGGTATCGTGATTTGATTGTAGAACCAATTATTCTTCCCTTTGCGGCAGCCATTGGCGACAATTTTACATCAATCGACGATAATGCTCGTTATCAACGACCGCATAGAAATGCATGACATTAACCGAATGGATTGGAGCGTTGTCTCTCCAGACCAAAATTGTATCGAACATGTCTGGTCTGCAATGTAAGCAATTACAATGCTTACTTGATCTAACGCAGACATTACAATATCTCGCCATTGCTTTGACGCAAACATGACTCAAGCTTTCATTGATAACCTCACTGACACAATGCCGAATAGAGTAGGAGCACTACGAGGAGCTAGAGGAGGTCCCAACCGATATTTAAATATGATTCCAAGATGTTTCTAACAAAATTAACCTATGCCTTCGGATCTAATGTCAAAAATCACGATCCAGGAACGGAATTTCAATGTAATCGTCCCCAGCCGGGACGAATGGCCCCAGAATGCTGAAGTTCTATTGAGAACCGACCTTGGCTTGTTCACAGACGGCTCGCGAACGACGAACGGAACAGGAGCGGGAGTCTATGGGAGCAAACCGAGAATTAACATCTCATTGAGTCTCGGTCAAAACGCAACCATATTCCAGGCAGAAATATTTGCCATTGAGACCGCGGCGGAACTGCTGATAAAACGGCAAATCCAGCACGGTATAATCAAAATATTTACTGATAGTCAGTCAGTACTAAAAGCTCTGGAATCTAGCTGTTTTACGTCCAAAACAGTCTGGAGTTGCCGCACGGCTTAAAACAGGCTTGGTATGTATAACGGAGTCACTCTGGTTTGAATACCGAGCCACTCAAACTATTTGGGTAACGAGGAGGTATATAGGCTGGCATCTGCTGGAGCTGCGCTGCCTCTGGTAGGACTGGAACCATTCCTGGGAATACCACATGACGTGGCTAACAAGGCGATAACAGGCAGACTGAACTCAAGGCTAGAGTCTTTCTGGTGGAGCCATTCTGGCCTGAAACATTCGAAGTTGTTTCTTGGAACAGCTTCGAACAAAAAGGTGGCGAACCTAGCGCTAGGTCTGGATAGGGCCAAACTAAGAACACTTGTCGGAATTATGACAGGTCACTGCAGACTGAAAGCGCATTTGCACAAAATCGGTCTGGCTGAAGACAATGAATGCAGGCTGTGTCTTGAGGACACTGAAACAGCCATGCACATCGTCTCAGAGTGCCCAGCGGTGAGTCGCATCAGATTCGAGATCTTTGGTAAGGCTTTTATAGCCCACAGCGAACTGAAAAAATTACCCCTGAACAAGACTATCGGTTTTATCCAAAAACTGGATCTCGTCGAGGAGATATAAATTAGGGGTGAACCACAATAGTCCGTGCGGACGCAGTGGTAGGGTGGACAGACGCCCGCTCGCCATAAATAACATAATAACAACAGAATTAACCTGGTTTTAAACCTGCAGACTCCACCAGGTCAAAATCTTCATTTTGTTTATTTCTCTACTATGTTGTTGCTCTGGAGAAGTCTTGTTTACTGTTTTTAGTTCGCCATGTATATTATCTGTACGCAAATAATCCACTTCAATTTTTGAGCAGTGTATATTTACTATGAAGTGTATATCTTTTATAACTTAATTGTTGAAATTTTTAAAGTTTCGGGATAGTATCTTGGCGAAAACAATATTCTTCATCCTGCACAATCGGGCTTTAGACAAAATCGCTCTACAACAGATAACCCTGTTCTTCTACAGCCTGAAATTGTACCCACTTTTTTCAGTCAATGAGTTCTTATATTATAGCTGTTATGCTTGACATTACCACGAACCTAGAAGCTTGTTTGGCCAAACTGAACGACATAAATCGAAAACATATACTTTTTCTGGACAACTTTTTAACAGATAACAGTTGTAAAGTCATTGCAAATAAATTAGAATCATTCCCTTTCAGAAATTGAATTTAAAAAAAGAAATAACTTTGTTGTCACTCACATTTTATTACTGGAGATACGAAGACTCGAGTTTCTTAGTTAATTTTATACTTTCAAACTAAATTCAGTCATGGATTGATCTGGACCTTTATGGACTTTGTTTATTTCCAAGCACTCTAATGAATTGATTTCTAATCTTTTCGATATTAAAAAACAAATTTTAAATCCTTTCTAACATTTATGGAGGAGTTTGAGGTTATTACTATCTATATGCTGTGACCTAAAGTGGCGTAAGGACAGGGTTACAAAGCCCAACCAGAACACAACTGAACTCCCAAATGGTACAAGCTGAATAAGCTCCTGAGGGATCTCCACAGAAGATCTAGGAGTATCGGGATAATATATCAGCATATGGTGATTGACAGCTTCTATGTTCAAAGACGGACGACCTTTTGTCTATAGTCAGGTGCTCCTTCAGTCTTGTTTCGAAGCTCCTGTTTGATCCACGTCAGTTGCGTTGCAATCATTACATTTGATTCTGTAGACTTGCAGATTTTGTTTTTATTTTTCATTGAATTAAATATTTCCTAGATAAAGACGACCTGTATTTTGGTGAATAAATCTCCGAAATAACTTGAGTTCAATGTTTATGGTCCAGATATTCTATACTTTGATATAGAAGTGCATTTATTTGTGTTTTCAGTTCTTTTGATATCATTCTATTCTTATGAGAGAAATTCATTATTTCCGGTTTTAGAGGTTATTATGGAGGTTTCTGTAGAAAACTTTTCTTGAGTCGTAGCTATTGTGAATACTCTGTGAATCATGGAATTGAGAGCGGCAAATTTATGATTATCAAGAATAAAAGAATCTTGATTAAATCTGTGAATGTACTTCTTCTAAAGATGTTAAAGATCAGTAGGTTATTGTTTCCAGAGATTTTTAGGTCTTGAAAATTTAATTGATTATTTGTTTCCATTTCAGCTGTAAAACTCGAAACAATAAGTAATCTAAACCTTCATAAAGATGAGTTGAAATCGTCGAACGCAATAATACAGTAAAAAATTTTCAGAAAAATTCTAACCACAAAAAACTATCAAAATAAATCCCTGAAAAGAAGGAAAAAGAAAAGTTAACTTTCACCAAAGCAGACAAATGAAACAGCATTGTTTGCCTACGAGAAATTGTATACTATGTATAATCAAAGAATGGAAGATGAAGTCAGCACATTAGACGTAATATAAATAAAGAAGGATCCTAATAGTGCATATTGTATACAGATCCAAGTAAAAATAATCGATTCCACTTCACTATTTTCAACATCCTTCGAAGTCAAAAACTTATTTCATTGAATCCACGTGTTAAAATGTAGGAATTATTCTAATTACACAAAGAAGTAAATCCTATCAGGCCAATAGTTTCTTATATTAGCTATTCCTCAGGTGGACTCTCTAGATTTCTTAACCAAAAATTTAAATAATCGACTAAATTTCCACATAAATAGTCATTAATTCCATAGAATCAATAGCGACATTATGAAAACTTAATAATGTAAAAAACATAAAAGTAGTTGCATTTGATGCGAAAAACATATTTCTGAGCATTCCAATAAATGAATTAATATCTATAATAAAAAACTTCCAAAAGAAAATAACGTCCATCTATTAAAAGCCTCAAAACCCTTAAACTTCGGAATTTGCCCCACGCAAAACAATTTCAAATTCAAATCTAAATACTTTCTTCAAAAATCAAGTTTACGGATGGGATCAACACTAACTCCTCTTTTATCAGATATTTTTATAAATAACTCAGAGAATAATATAATTACAAAACATATAGTTTTTAGTAAAGATTATATAATTACTGGATTTAACAGACCGACAACTTATAAATTTCTAGAATTTCTAAACTCCATTTCCAAAAATTCAATTTGCTGTTGAAATAGAAAAAAAAAATAAGTGAAATCTAACAATCTCGAGAAATAATAACCTATTAAGTTTTAAAATCTTTAAAAACAGTACATTAGCAGATGCAATGATTCCTCAAGATTTTTTTTCCTCCTGATAATCATAAATTTGCCGCTTTCAATTCTATGATTCATAGGGCTTTCACAATACCTATGTATCAACGAAACTTTTCTACCGAAAACTCATCATATCATATCAATCATTTGGTCTGAAAAAATTGATTTCCCTTATATTTGGTGAATAGAACGATATCAAAGGAAAAGAGCATCGTAATTATGCTTAACTAGTCAGAATCGCCATTCGTTGCTAAAACGAAAACATTCTACCACCAAATGGTATGTCGTTTTTCGCACCAGTTCAAACGTACAGATTGATTACAGAAGTCAAAGGAAGCACTAATAGTGGATAGTATGAAAGGTCTACCTTCACATATAAACCATTGGTGAGCAATATTCTGCGTTGCAGCAAAACGATCTCGTAGAACTAGTTGTCTGAAGCGTTCATCTTGAAGCTCTGTGGTATGCCTTAGATGATGTTTTTTTTTTCTACAAGCCATTTTGAACCATGTAACACCGATGTGTATATATATACATATATATATATATATATATATATATATATATATATATATATATATATATATATATATATATATACATATATTCCACTCCAAAAATAAATCATTTTGCTTTTTTCGTTGCAAAAGTTGGAATAATTCAGCTCAGAATTTATCCCAATTCTTTTTTCCTTATTTTCATCAATAGCCACTCAGAAATAATTTATTGTCAATTCTTTTGGTGAATTCGTTCAAATGGAACAACCGCTGGAATAGTTCATACTATGTATATTCATTTCATTTTAACTGAACATCCTACTTGATTCCGTCATAACTGCACAGTTCATATAGTTTTTCGGACGTTATGTACGGCTCACTGGGCAATAGGTTTTCTTGAGAAGGAGTGAGATCTTCATATCTTTTCAGTTTATCTAGTAACGTCACTCCAATTTTCCTTATGATTTATAGTGTAGATAAGAGATTCTCGTTGTCCGATAAATTTCTTTAGATTTATGGAAAGAATACACCATTACGAGGAAAATTTATCTTGTTTCTCTTCTTCGGAGTTTCTTTAAACTATATTTCATGTTTTTCGACGCTGACCATCTTTGCGTTTTATGATATATCTTGATATATTTGTAAATTGAATACGCTCAAAATTCTATGAAAAAATTGAAGCTGAAACTACCTTTTTTCATTCAATGTTTTGAAAATTTGGAAAATATTGTGAACTTATGCATAATAAAAAAATTCTAAATAAATATTGTAATTTTGGCGAATTTATTATTATATGTTTATCACAATTCAATTGTAAAAATTTTTCGATAAAAGGTTTCAATTGTCAAACAAAATTACAGAATTTTTTATGATAATATGGAATACAATGAATCAATCTTTACTTTTCAATCAATATTTTCTTTATATCTATTGATATTAAAGAATATAATTGTTTTTTAAATTTCTAAAATATTGTGAACTTATACATAATGAAGATAAACAAATATTATTATTTTGGGGAATTTATTATGATACATATAGAAAAAGGCTTTTTACTTGATAGAAGAAATATAACAAACTTTGAATATCAAAACAGATTTAATCTGTCAGTCTTCTACAATTTTAATTTCAAAAAACTTTCAGAATTAAATTAATGTCTACAATAAGCACCGCTTATATTTAATAGACGTATATAATCAAAACTCAATATATAATGTCAAATGGAATAAATAAACCAACAGATATAAAAAAGTCATTAAAATTAATAAATGAATATTTAAAGGAGACGAAATTTTGTTTCTGAGCTTACCATTATGAACACCACTTGCTTTTCAAAAACAAGAACACAACTTGAGGAGTTCTCAAAAAATATAATTTATTTGAAATATTTAATATATTTAAATATTCAAATAAGTTAATTCAAAAATCTCTCAAAACATGCACTATATTTTCAAAAAACAATTATAAGTCTGATAATCTCTTCATCGGCCCTAAATAATATTCCAAATATCAAAATCAAATAACTATCACTATATCCTACCTTCACGTGTTAACAGGATAAATTACTTTAAACAAACGTCTATTAAAAATAAGCGGTGCCTATTGTAGACATTAATTTATTTCTAAAAGTTTTTTGAATAAAATTTTTTTTGAAATTAAAATTGTAGAAGACTAACAGATTAAATCTGTTTTGATATTCAAATTTTATTATTATATGTTCAACACAATTCCATTGTAATAAACTTTCGACAGAAGATCTTTATCCTCGTCAAACAAAATTACGAACGATAAACAAAGTTTCAAAATATTAAATGAAAATTAACATAAAAATTAATGAATCTTTACTTTACAATCAATAATATTTTTATAACTTCATTAATTTTATCAATTCAAATGGAGTGTTTATTATGAAGAAAAAACCTCTTTTCATTATTTTATTATAAATATAATAATTATATATTTTGGTTTACACTCATATCATATTATCATTTGGTTTGCAGGAGTCCATAAAATACCTTGCAAACTTTGTGTAATTTCTGTGACGAACATAGAATAAGTAGGATTTTTAAAAGCTCACTTCATTCTAGTATTTGTTCAAATAACTAAATTCAGTTTGTTTATTATTTTTATTTTTTAAGTGTGAAGTAGAGCTGATGGGTTTCCATTGTGATAATTCTAAATTGCTTTTTGAAGGTATTCTGCATGTTTTAGGAATTTTTTTTTGAAGGAACTTATTTTAAGCAAGTTGTTCTTGAAGAAGCTCTTGAGGTTATGTTTTACATTTTGGGAAAGGAATTTGGTTTTAATAAAACAAAATGTTGTACCGTTCAAGTATTTATCCAGTAGATTTAATTGATAATTTATATTTCTTTGCATTCTTTTATTCCTTTTGGTACTGTGTGATAAGTGTTTAATTCTATATGTCTACTTATTTGATACGGTGTGTTCTTAGACATTTATTCATTTTAATTCTAAAAAGTTTTTTGAACTAAAATTTGTAGGAGCTTAACAGAATAACTCTGTATGATATTTAAAATTTTCGAGTTATCAGTCTTCAAAAACAAGATTTCTTCATACTCAAATTGAATTCAAAGTATTTTACTTTCGTATTTATAAATACAGCTCTAGCACTGCAACAGATAATAATTTAAAATTATACCGTAATCTAAGTACATCAACCACTTTTTCTAATGTGTCACTTACTTGCAAATTCTTACCTACTACTTTTATTGAATTTGAGTGCCGGTCATTTCATAAACTTGTTACTTAACAATTCCGATCTCTATTCCTACGACATCTAGGAGGTAAATTCTTTCAAGAGACAATAGAGAAAGAATGTAGCCTGAGGCAATAATTTGCAGATAACATTAATATTCTTTGGAAACTCATTAGAGAAATGACCTACAGCTTTCTGTTTTCAACATCCTTTCTACTTTTCCCCTCGCCAGGACCCTTATGTACAATAGTTCCAGTATTTCATCAGGAATTCTGCAGATGACTAGGAGACTCCTAATTTCATCCGCACGAAAGGAGAGTCTTGAGAGGAGAAATATTGTCTTCTATAATGGGCTGAATTCGAAGTCAAGATTCCTACGATTGAATTTTATTACAGACATTTTTAAGATATACTGGGTGCAACGTTAAAAATGAAACAGTGTCCATATCAGACAAATCTTTAAAAATGAAACAGAGTCCATATCGGACAAACTAAAAATTTTATTATAAAGATAAAAACAGAATTATTGTGTGAAACCTCTAAATACTTTATTTGATTTTGAAAATCTCAAACCAAAATGTCTCAGAAAAATTTAGTTTTTTTTCAGTAGACATATGGAATTCTGAAGTTTCGTACAACGTCCCAAAGTATAAAGAAATATATAGAGAAAAAAAATTGTCGAAACCATACATTTTCCCGAACACCGTTTGAAAATCTGCACCAATGCCTTCAGTCAACCTTAAGATTGAGAAATACTATCTATCAGAAGGAAATCTCAACATCATCTTCAAGTAAAACAAAATCTGCAATTTCGAAAAACTGAAAAAATTTAAGACGTTAACTCAAAACAAATTGTCGAATCTATGTTCGAATAACATAGATATGTTCTCAATTACAGAAATACCCCAAAAAAAGTGAGCCCAGTAACCAATGTATTAGATTGGTGTAGATTTTCAAACGTTGTTCCGAAAAATGTGTTATACTTAAAGTGACCATTTTTTTTTTAACTCAAAACGGGACAAAAAATTTTAAGCTTCAGGTTAAACGTAAGGGTCTGGCGGGTAATTCAAATTTTAAACAGTTTTTTTAAGAATGTATGTAAATATCGATTTAAAATTACGTAAATAAATATTTTTTATTATCGCGAAATCAAAAATCCTCTCTAAGTTTTGCCTAATTTGGCTACAATTCTAAAAAAACTGTTTAAAATTTAAATTTCCTGCCAGACCTTTACATTTAGCCTTCAGGTAGAAATAAACACAACTTTTAATTTTCTTTATTTAGATTGAGTCTAACTTAATGGAATTAGTATTCACTATAATTATTTTCATATTAATTAAGTATAATTATGTTTATAATAAAAAGTAGTGAAAAATAAAAATCAATCACCACCTTTATTAAATCAAGGAACTTTGATCTGTTAATAATTATTAAAATATTATGCAACGCTTTTTTTTAATTGTTTTTGTACTTTTCAGAGGAACAAATTTGCTTTAACAAAGTTTGTGATGACTTTAAATAAGAATAAAATTCTTGGCACTTTTTTTTTACATTAACCTAAGTTATCAACATCGCTTTCAAAACTGGAACCTGTAAATGATTTTTTTCGGATGTCCACAGTTTCTTCATGAGAGAAAAGACTCTTTCTACTGGGGCATTTGTTCCAGGTAGACATAAAATGTATTCAATTAAAATACAAAAATTTGCATGTTTAAGATTTTTGGTACGAAAGTGTTTGAATACTTCCACCCAACGAGTTTCTGTTGAGACTTTTAAATTATTCCATTCGGTAATTTTTTGGCAAGTGACGTAGCTAGAAATTAATGTAAATTCGTCAAATACTTCTGTATCTTTATTACAGTGAATATATCCCTTTTCAATCAACACATCCACTGCGTTTTGAATATCTTCCCATGCAAGTACTTTTCTTAAATCTGCCCATTTAAATATCTCCATTTCTTTAGTAAGAAAGCAAGTCCACTGTTCCAAATATTCACGGCTAGTTTTATAAAATTCTGTTGCCGTATTTTTCACCAAGTCTTCATTAACATCAGTGCCATTATCTTTTAGTTTTACAATTAAACTACGAACAGTAAATGGAAGAAACTGGTTGATCTGTTTCTGTGCCAAATTGTCTTTGAGATGATTGATTACGTTTGCCGCATCAATTGCCGATACAGTCTGACCCTCGACCTCCAATACGGCTTGGTGAAAACTTGCTGACTGAGCGTGTAAAAAATTAAGCCATAATTCTGACGTAGGATCTTCAAAAAAGTTTTTTAATTTGGAACATTTTTCAATGCTCAAAAAATAGTCTTTTAACGGTTGGTACATTTTTAAAACTCTTTCCAAAGCAGGCATAAGCGCAAGCCACCTGGTTTTACTGTAGCCAAGCATTTGGTGATGTTCTATTTCAGCTTCAGCGCAAAACTCCTTGAGAGCTTCAACTCGAACAGTGTAAATATAAAAAAATGAATATATTTTTACAATAATGCTTTCGTAATCTAAAGGTTGATCATCTGCAGCGGATTTTATTGCATTGTGAATTATATGGGCTCCACATCCAATACCTATCAACGGTTTTTTCAGAGATGATTGTAACTTTGCTAATACATGATTTAAATTTTCGCGCTGTTTCACAAAACGGGACAATTTCGCGTCCCGGCGCTTTGTTTGGGGACAACGGGACAGGTGACCGAGAAAAGGGACAGTCCCGTTCAAAACGGGACGTATGGTCACTTTAGTTATACTCCAATGTTGTATATAGCGCTTTTGGCTCAAATTTTGTTAGTAAATTCACTTAATTGAGACATGTCTGTTTTATGTTTTCTATCGATTATTTTTCACATATATTTCGGAAAGTTGTTCGAAATTTGTGAGTTTCATACTACTCTGTCAAGAAAGTACCGGGAATTTTCAATTAAAATAACATTTTTACATTTAATCGTCAAAAGTTATTGGGTCCCCTTCAAAATAGGCTCCATTTGCTCCAATACGGCCAACGGCACTTCCAATTATCGAAACATTTTTTATAGGCGCTTTCCAGGATGGACTTTAGTTCTCGCGCCGAATTTTGTTTTATGGCTTCAATCGACTCAAAACGGGTGCCACGAAGGGGCAATTTTAGTTTTGGGAAGAGGAAAAAGTCGCAGGGAGCCAAATCCGGCGAATACGGTGGTTGCTGAAGCACGTTTGTTGAGTTTTTGGCGAGAAAGTCAGTCACAATCGTAGCTCGGTGAGAAGGCGCGTTATCATCGTGCAAAATCCATGAGTTGTTCGCCCACAAATTTGGCCGCTTCTTACGGATACGCTCACGCAAACGTTTCATAACGCCTAGATAATACTCCTTGTTTACCATCTGCCCTCTGGAATGAATTCGTAGTGCACCACGCCACGGATATCGAAGAAAACAATGAGCATCACCTTCATTTTCGAGCGGCTTTGGCGTGGTTTTTTCGGTTTCGTCTCATTTTTTGCCACCCATTCCGATGATTGCTGGCTTGTTTGCATATCGTACTCGTAGACCCAGGTCTCATCACCAGTTATAATGCGTTTCATGAATGTAGAATCGGAATTACAGCGATCCAGCATGTCTGAAGCAACCTGTTCGCGATGACGTTTTTGAAGAAAATTCAGGTCTTTCGGTACGAGTCGTGCGGCCACCTTTCTCATGCCCAAAATATCAATCAAAATCGTACGTGCGGACTCGTGGGATATCTTAAGATCATGTGCTATCTCTCTCAAGCTGGTACGGCGGTTTTCCAGCACCCTTTCCTTAATTTTATCGACGTTATCTTCGATCGAAGCCGTCGATGGGCGACCACTTCACGACCGTCCTTGAAGGCTCTGTACCACTGATATGCACGAGTTTTCGATAGAGCATTATCACCAAAGGCCTTTTGCAACATTTTCAATGCATCAGCACACGAAAATTCATTTGCAACACAAAACTTTAAACAAATTCTTTGCTCAACGTAATCACCCATAGTTAAAATCGGCACGCACTCTGACATCGACTGACTTAATCAGCTGTTGCAAACACACTAGTTGACAGATCCCGCTCAAGCTTGGCATAGTAATTAAGGACAGTGGTACCAACCTAGGAAAAAAAATTTTTACCTGCCTCATTGCCCCGCCAGATTTAAATCGATAATTCCCGGTACTTTCTTGACAGAATGTATATTTCGGAAAGTTGTTCGAAATTTGTGAGTTTCATATGTCTACTAAAATAGAAGCTCAATTCTTCAGCGAAATTTTCACTCAAGTCTTTTTGAATCGTATAAATCATATTGAGATTTTGCATAATCATTATGTTTGTATATTCATATCTAACTAACATTTATAAAGAAGAAAGTCATTAAAGTCCTTTCTTATTTCAAGTAAATACTTATTTAGAAAACATAATAATAGCCTATCTCAAAAGTTTCAAGATTGGATAGACATATTATATATTGCACATAAAACCAACATTTCTAAATCCACGGACTAACGATAATAAATTAACCTACTATGATCGAATAACCTAAACTATTGTTTTGATAAATTAGAATTCCAAATTTATATCAATTTATTGACTGATTACGATTTCATTACAAAATAGGGTTTCTTATTAAGGTACAACTATTTTCATTCGAATTGGTTGAAAATATTCCATCGATATTATTTTCCTCTTGAATTTGTTGAAAAAACCCTTTGTCATGATGTTGATATTATACTTCTTGAATTTTTACTTTATAAGCTGATTTTCGAATGTTTCTAACTGTCCTGATTAAATAAATTGAAATGGAATAGTTCTGTGAAACCTCTATAATACTTGACTTAAAAAAATTATATAGAAATATTTTTTCTACTGAGGTAGATATAGATTTCTCAAATATCATACCACACTCAAAAATATAAAGAAATCTATAGAAAATTTGGAATGTTGGCTGTCATGTCAACTTCGAAATAGTTTAAACAAGACATATGAAATTTCAAATATTTAACTATAGTATTACGCGATATGAAAAATAAAAATAATATTGAATATCTTACAGATTCATTCTGTTAACCTCCTACAAATTTTTAATTTCGAAAAATTGGTATTCAAAAACATTCAGAATTAAATTAAATAAATGTCATTAGAACACACTGTGTCAATTTAGTAGACATAAAAAATCAACACATATTACAAAGTACCAAAGGAAATAAAAGAAATTCAAAGGAATATAAATTATCAACTGAAACTTATTAAATAAATACTTGAAGAGTACAAAATTTTGTTTCGTTCCTTGTTTTATGAAAACTAAATTCCTTTGCAAAAATGCTTAACATAACCTCAAGTTGTTCTTTAAAAACAACTGGCTCAAAATAAGTTCCTTAAAAAAAAATTTGTGAAACATGCAGAACATCTTCAAAAGCAATTTAGAATGATTACAAGGGAAACTCATCAGCTCTACTTCATATTTAAAAAATTTAAAAAATTAACAAAAAATATCTTACCAAACTAACTAACATACTCATTTCATCGAATTGATGATGGAAACACGTTTATTTTATTTGCAGCGAAATTTTTGAAATTCTCCACTCAAATCAACAGCAAATTATTGTGCTTACGCTGCACTGGAATTTGTTTTGTTGAATAAATTGAAACTGAACGGTGCACAATTCAAACGCCATCAAATGATGAAATTAGAGAGCTAATTTTTAATTCTCCACCTATTCACTGTTGCACCCCACACGATCTGTCACGAGCAGGGGGAAAATAGAATTTATTATTCACAATAAAAACTTGGCCAATTCAGGGTAACAAAAGCCAGCATTTTTGTCATCTCTGGTTGAATTAATCTGTAACTTTTGATGCAGTTTTTATTTTTAGGCACCTCACAGTTTTGGTCAATTGACGTTCAAACATTCTTCTTGACTGTTTTCGAATAAATTATTAAGAAAGCCACATTAGGTGAAATACCCGGTATAAATGTCAACGTGTGTGTACATAATATCGGGAAGAAGATAAAGATGTGATACAGAAAGAGAACTATGCCAGGGGTATCCGGATCGTCCTGTATGTTTGTTATACATTATTCTATAATCTTCGGGTTTTTTCATTTTATCACTAAGTTTTGGAACCATTAACATGAGCGATAAACTCTTGATGTATTATCCTCTTAAATAATAAACCTTTTAACCAACTGAGGAAACTTGGAAGGATTTTGACAGTGAAATACCGTAGTTTCATCATTAGCGTTCCTGAGAATGTTCATTTGATAACTGAAACTGATTATGAAATAGATACCGTTATCGATATCCAACTACTGTTGGTATTTGGTGTTCATGGTAACCATGTAAATACATCTAAACATACTTGAGCAGATTCAATGATATTGAGGGATGCTTATGAGAGAATTAGTTCTAATTCAGTTTCGGATTGTATCTTGTGTTTTTATTAGAGTGATAGAACTTTCGATAGAGATAACTGTGATTTAACAGAAGGTAGAAGGTAGAATCATGGAAATACTCACGCCACAACAACGTTTACAAATTGTTGAAATTTATTTTCAAAATCAGTGTTCTATTCGCCAAACTCATAGAGCACTTCGTGATATTTATGTTTAACATAATCGTCCATCAGAGCAGCTTATTCGTCGAGCTATCGATAGATTTCGGACAACATTTTCTTTACTCGATGCAACAACAACAACAAGACAAAGAACTGTACGTACAGAAGAAAATATCGCTGCTGTATGTCATAGTGTTAATGATGATCCAGGTTTGTCTATTCTTCGACGTTCACAACAAGTTGGACTCTGTGCATCCATCACATGGAAAATTTTGCGTGAAGATCTGGGACTACACCCATACAAGATCCAACTGGTTCAAGAAATAAAGCCACCTGACCATAATAAGCGTCGTTTGTTTCCTGTTATGGACTCTAGAACAGCTTGAAGTTGATACGCTTTTTTATCGTAAAATTGTGTTTAGTGATGAAGCTCATTTCTGGTTGAATGGCTATTTAAACAAACAAAATTGCCGTATATGGAGTGAAAACAATCCTCAAGAAGTTCTGCAGGTTCCATTGCATCCTGAAAAATGCACTGTTGGGTGTGCTTTACACGCTGGAGGCATCATCGGTCCATATTTCTTTAAAAACGATGCTGGAGCTTACGTTACAGTGAATGGTGCTCGTTACAGATCGATGATCAATGATTATTTGTTTCAAAATTTGAATGGTAGTAACCCAGAAGTGTTTTGGTTCCAACAAGGTCGTGCTACACCTCATGCTGCTACCGTAACAATTGATTTATTGAAAGAAAGATTTGGCGATAACATTATTTCGAGAAATGGTCCAATTAATTGGCCTTCAAGATCATGCAACATAACTCCACTGGATTATTTTCTTTGGGGTTATGTCAAGTCATTGGTTTATGCTGATGAACCAGAAACAATAGACGCTTTGGAAGTCAACATAACTCATGTTATTGATGAAATAAGGCCTGAATTACTCGAAAAAGTGGTCCAAAATTGGTATGGTCGAATGCGGTTCCTCAGAGCTAGTCGTGGTGGACATATGCCGGAAATTATTTCTAAAACATAAATGTCATAAAATTATCTTTCAAATTAAAAAAATTGGCTTCAATCTTAATTTAAATGTGTTTTATTTCAATTTAAAGTTCTATAACTCTTAAAAACACACCCGATTGTAACACCGCAACTCGATCACTGTTAACCTTTTCAATAAAAAAAAAGGTGAAAAGTACTGACGTGAAGTCGGGAGCTTTTGCGCGCTTGTTCATATTTTACATCTAAATAGTAAATTTAAACTCGATCGTGTGCCTGTTGCTATGGTTTTTTAGGGCTCAATGCTGCTCACAAAATTTTTGTCTGTGTTTTGAATCTTCTAATCATACGATTCTCGTGAAATTTAGAATGAACATGTGCCATCATTGTCCTTTCAAGTCCTAAACTTCAAATCAATGGAATTTTTTTTTTAAATATTGATGAAATTAGGAGAAACATCAAAATATTTATAACTGCAAAAATATTGGACTGATTCTGTCAAGTTACAGACTCAATCGAGATATTAAGGCCTAAAACCTATTCCGTGGAGAGTCGAGATACTGAACTGTTTCAGCCGTTACTATTTGGTAGTCGATCAAAATTATAAGTTGTGGACCGAACTCCAAATATACACAAATCGGGAGTATATGAGAGTTATCTTGTTCTACTTGCACTAATAAATATACCGGGCGCCCCAACAAAAATGTAACCCCCAGAACTCAGAAACGAAGAATTTTCGAAAATTTTAAAGAAACAGGTAAACTTCTGTTTTGAGGGGGACGAATTTTCATTATGAGTTTGTTCCGAAAAAACCACCCCCATGAAGGTTACATCAACCGCCACCATTTTTTGAATAGGGAAGAGATGTCGAGTCTTGGCTAGTTTGAAGGTTATTTATGTTCTGTGCATAACCCAGTTAAAATTTTCAAAATAGGTTCACTATTCACGAAATAATGTAATATTGAACTTACCGTCAAAAGGTGATGAACAGACAGTGAACCGCCCAAACTCAAGAACCTAAGAGTTTTGAAGAATCCAAAAATAATTTTCAAGTTCTGTATTAGGGAGAAAGAATTTCTATGACGACATTGTTCCGAAAAAACCACCTGAGGGTAGCAACGACCCTCAATTTTTTTTAATAGGAAAGATAGGGCGGATATATTATAGTTAAAAAGATTTTTTTGTTTTCTAATCATCCTAGTTGAAGTTTTCAAATTCGGTAATTCTTTTTGGGCAATTTGATATTGAACATTATCAGAAGGATAACTCAAACAGAAACCCAATACATTCAAATACACCAGGTCTGTATTTAATGGTAGGGAACATCCAGAAAAAATGTAAACTATTTGAAGAACTAACTTATGTTTTATTCAAAATGACCACCACCGACCTCCATACAATGATATTAGAATTTTCGTCATTCCGATAGTATAATTCGAGAATTTCTATTCTTAATTAAAACAAATCGTAGAAATTACTATGTTTTACTACCAATAAAAATATATTTTACACATTTTCTGGTGACTCGAGTTTCGGGAAATGAACTATCCCATCATCAGACAACTGAAGACGTAACAGTGGTACAGAGGCATTTAAACAAAAGTGATAAATATTTGGAGCTATGTAAATCCAAATATTTGAGATGTACAACAAAATAACCTAAAAATAATGAATGACCGTACGGAGCTATGTAACTCAAAAAATGATTTGAGATATTTAAATGGGTATCATCTGTTTAACAACCTTCTTTGTCGATTGCCGACATTCCGATATCTGTTAGAAGGCCCCTCTTTTTAACCGGGTTTTTATCACGTTTCGCTTGTAAACCTCTGTACCACTATTAGGTGTTAGAATCTATTGAAATATTCAAAATATTTATCACTTTTGTTTAAATACCTCTGTACCACTGTTAGGTCTTCAGTTGTCTGATGATGGGATAGTTCATTTCCCAAAATTCGAGTCACAAGAAAATGTGTAAAATATATTTTTATTGGTAGTGAAATATAGTAATTTCTACAATTTGTTTTAATTATGATCAACTACCAAATAGTAACGGCTGAAACAATTCAGTATTTCTATTCTTTCTTCCATAGAATTTTCTCACACGTAAGTAAGTCTCAAACCCAATTATGATGCAGAAACGAAAGACTGAAACACATTTAAGAAATAATTTTCAAAAATATATTGCACATTGTAATGTTGTTTGAGTAAGAATATTCAAAAACTCAAATTGTACTGCCATTAAATGAACAAATTTGAAAATTTCAACTGCGATGTTTAGAGAACAGAAAAAACTTCTCAACTAAACCACATCCAACATCTCCTCCCTTTTCAAAAAATGTTGGGGGTTGTTGCCATCCTCAGGAGGTTTTTTTGGAACAATGTCGTCGTAGGAATTCTTTCACCCTTAAAACAGGACTTGAAAATTATTTTCGGATTCGTCAAATTTCTTAGATTCTTAAGTTTGGTCTGTTAAACTCCATTTTTTTACTGTAAGTTCAATATTACTTTATTTAGTGAATAGTAACTTTCAAACAAACCAACCCTCAACATCTCTTCCCTATTCAAAAAATGATGGGGGTTGATGCCACCTTCATGGGGGTGTTTTTTTCGGAACAAACTCATGATAGAAGTTCGTCCCCTCAGAAACAGAAGTTGACCTGTTTTTTTAAATCTTCGAAAATTATTCTTTTCTGAGTTCTGGAGGGGTCAAATTTTCGTTGGGACACCCTGTATAGAACTGACGGGACGTTCCTTCAAGACGAGGTTCAATGAATTTCATGAAAACTAAACAAACTTCTACTTTTGCCACTCATTGTTTAGAAAACGGCCATCATTTTCGGACAATAGATAAACTAAAAAATTTACATTTAGAATCAAAAGGAAAGAAACTTGATTATTCAGAATCTGTTGAAATTTTAAAATTAGTTCACAATAAAAATAATGAATGACTTTACGGATTTATGTAAATCCAAAATATTAGAGGTATTTAAATAAGCAACATCTGTTGGCCAATCTTCTTTGTCGTGTCGACCATTCTAAAAGTTTTTAACCTGTTTTTATCACCTCTTTTACATAAATACCCTGACCTGCTTGTTAAGTCTTCATTTGCCTGAAGGTAGGATAGTTAATTCACGAAACTCGAGTCCCAATTAAATGTAATCAAAAAAATATCAATTTATTGGTAGTAAAATATAATACAGAAGAGATAGGCCGATTTATCTATCAATACCCCTAAACAATGATATGAAATAGCCTATATTATTATATCTGAATTAAATTGAAAAACTATCTTCACACGCTAAACTCATAAATTTATGATTTATTATCATTTACTATTGTGTAGTTATTAATTTTTCTATCGGTATGTGAGGATTGGTTTCAAACATAAACTGGTTCTAGTAAAGAACAAATGAAGAAAATCCACGGAATTAAAATCATTCCCTTTAAAATAAAACTTTTTAATATCCGCCGAAGTGTATAATTTACAGTCAGTATCATACTCATCTCTCAATATTCATTGGTAGTCTTGAATAAAATCAATTCTTTCATCAGGTTCTGTTCGACGATTCCGATTCGAACCGTTTAATTGGATTTCATTCATCCGTTCGCCTTTTTTCATCGCCCTCTCAGATATTGGATCAGAGTTCCATATGAAAATTTAATTAATAATGAAACTGTCATCGGAAAACGGGGGATTTCAGATGAACGTGGTTTACATAGCAATTATATCCGCTTGCTTTTCATTATTCCCGTTGGGAAGAAAAAATCTGACAGGGTTTTTTCCTTGAAAGGACATATCAATCTAGAAATGCCGCTTATTGATTTGAACATTCTCTGCGAGCGATGAGATAATATTGTATGAGAAATAGATTAAAAATCAGAAAATTCTGAATAAGCTTGACGAAAAATTAATATCAACATTAATAATTCGTCTCGGAAAATAATTTTCAGTAAATGACATTAAGAATTAACAAAATTAATTTCCGTTTAGCTAGAACACACTGTATACAATTCAAGTCCATGCAATATCGAAGGTACTGTGATCGAAAATTTGAAAAGTTTGTAGAAATAATAATAATAAATAATTTTATTGAAAATAATAAATTAAATGAATAGAGTATGCGCTTGGCTTTAGGTGAAACATTATAACAATTTTATTTAAAAAGGGAAATTCACACAGTTTTTATGTTTTGCAATTTTTTCAGAATCCTGACACTGTCCGGTTTCTGTCTTTCGACCATCTTCAAAGGAGTACAAAAAGGAACTAAACTTGAAATTGAAGAGGTTCTTTCATTACACTTGGGACATATGTGTATTTTTATGGCGCATGGAAATAACAACATCCAATATAGTGGTGTTATCAAAGCGTGGGAATTTGTTAAATACTCCTTTTTCTCAATGGCATTTTTGATTGATTTTCCAAAGAGTCCATCAATTTACCCTTATTAAATTTATATAGTAAAGTGACATCTTTCCCACTAAAAATATCCTTATTTTCGATACAAAACCTGCAAAACCGGTTGATTTCTGCTTTTTCAAAATAGATATCCTATGATCTTTGATTCTATGTTGTAAACATCGGCCTGTCTGTCCTGTTGTAGCATTACAATCATCACAATTATTTGATAAAACCCCGATTCGGAAAAGTTGGAGATCCTTTCTTTATTGTTCACCAACATCTTAGTTAAATTATTTCTATTTACTGCTAAAGAATTAATTCCCATTTCTATTAGAGATCTTTCTGCTAAAACCTTTTGTATGAGCCATTGAAAACCATATTTTAGTTTCTTCATAAGGATCATTTATATTGATATAAAATTTATTTACCTTATTAATAATATTGTTTTTTTCAAAATATTGTGGTTAGTTTTTTATCAATCATTTTATAAATGATTTCAGTTCTATAGCCATTATTCAACGTTATAGATTTAATTATTTTGACTTCTTTGCGGAAATGGACTTCGTTCAACGGGATACTCAAAACTCTATGAATGAAACTATGGAATGTTGACATTTTAATTTGCCATGACTGATTGGATATTGAATGGATTATGGTATCAGTAGTGGAGGTTTCCTCAAAATATCGAATTCTAACTTATTATTACTATGGCTTATATTAAGATCTAAGAAGTCGATTGAAGAATTTTTTTCTATTTCTATTGTGAATTTAATATTTTCATCTAGGGCTAGATGTGTAGATTTTGCATTTGGACTGGAACTGACAGGCTGCTATCGCAATTTTTGAATTATCTGAATAGCATAAATGAAAATATTAAATTCACAATAGAAACAGAGAAAAATTCTTCAATTAACTTCTTAGATCTTAATATCGGGTGTTTTTTTAGAGTGATTGAACTTTCGATAGGGATAATTGTGATTTGAAAGAAGGTAGAAGCCATGTTGCTTTGACATTTCTGTTCAGTAAGCCTTGACGAATTATCATGGAAAGACTCTGCTGCGTGAGTCTTTCCATGATAATAACGTTTACAAATTGTTGAAATTTATTTTCAAAAATCAGTGTTCTATTTGCACAAACTTATAGAGCACTTCGCGAAATTTATGGTTTACACAATCGTCCATCAGAGCAGCTTATTCTTCGAACTATCGATAGATTACAACAACAACAAGACAAAGAACTGTACGTACAGAAGAAAATATCGCTGCTGTAAGTCATAGTGTTAATGATTATTCAGATTTGTCTATTCGTCGACGTTCACAACAAGTTGGACTCTGTGCATCCACCACATGGAAAATTTTGCGTAAAGATCTTGGTCAACACCCATACAAGATTCAACTGGTTCAAGAACTAAAGCTACTTGACCACAATGAGCGTCGTTTGTTTGCATATTGGGCCCTAGCACAGCTTGAAGTTGATCCACTTTTTTATCATATAATTGTGTTTAGTAATGAAGCTCATTTCTGGTTGAACAGCTATTAAAACAAGCAAAATTGCCGTATATGGAGCGAAAATAATCCTCAAGAAGTTCTGCGGGTTCCATTGCATCCTGAAAAATGCACTGTATGGTGTGCTTTACACGCTGGAGGCATCATCGGTCCATATTTCTTTAAAAACGATGCTGGAGCTAATATTACAGTGAATGGTGCTCGTTACAGATCGATGATCAATGATTATTTGTTTCAACATTTGAATGGTATCGACCCAGAAGTGTTTTAGTACCAACAAGATGGTGCTACACCTCATGCTGCTACCGTAACAATTGATTTATTGAAAGAAAGATTTGGCGACAATATTATTTCGAGAAATGGTCCAATTAATTTGCCTCCAAGATCATGCGACATAACTCCACTGGATTATTTTCTTTGGGGTTATGGCAAGTCATTGGTTTATGATAAACCAGAAACAATAGACGCTTTGGAAGCCAACATAACTCGTGTTATTGATGAAATAAGTCCTGAATTACTCGAAAAGGTGTTCAAAAATTGGTCTGGTCAAATGCTGTTCCTCAGAGCTAGTCGTGGTGGACATATGCCGGAAATTATTTTTAAAACATAAATGTCATAAAATTATCTTTCAAATGAAAAAAATTTAGCTTCAATCTTAATTTGAATGTGTTTTATTTCAATTTAAAATTCTATCACTCTGAAAAAAACACCCGATATAAGTCATAGTAATAATAAGTTCGAATTCGACATTTTTAGAAAACCATAGGTTAACTGAATAAACTATTATTATTTATTTTCTATCATTTATTTATTATCATCATACATGACGCATTTTACTACATTGTAGCTTCTTGAAATGCTCTTAACCAAATAGTCAAAAATTTTGTAACATACCATATTTAAATGGATTCTATTTGAGATAAGAGTACAATTAAATTTCTATTACCTCTGGAAAAATCATCGGGTTCCTACGAGAATACACTCAATAGAGATGAACTAGATACCTCGGTCTGGTCATTGAGTAAATTTCCAAAATTTCTTTATCGATTTTCTTCCGAACTTTCTAGAAAGTCCAGCTTCAGCCCTTTATTTTCCCTAAGCTTAATCTTGAAACGATCATCAAAATCGTGTTTTTCTCTTTATCAATCAAACAACTGGCATAAATCTGAAAATGTGCCCCTCCCTTTTATAATATTTTTTTCACCAGAATGCTTCACTTTCAGAAAATAAATGGAAAAATTCAATACTGTCGATGAGGAAATTTTCAGTTCTTCTCTGAAGTTTGAAATTTTACACAATTATAATTTAATGATTATCTTTAGTATTCCGTAAAAACGTTTCATTTCCGTAAAAATGATTTTTTGTAACACGACTGAGCGTGTTAAACTAATACATTATTCATGAAACCATATAAGTATTTATTTACATGTCATCTCAGTTTTTAATGATTAACTGCAGAACAATTTAGTATACATATTGAAACTTACTATGGGAGAATATTGTGCATTAATAAAAAAATCAATACGCGAAAATGTTATAGCTCAAGAATAAATTCGTCTAAAATAATGATCATATCTGGATATCATTTCTGGCAAACTGTTGAACATGAATTATCTGTTGTATCTTTTTGAACTTAATTTTCAAACTTATTGGAATACAAATGTCCTTCCAGCATACTTCATCAAAGAATAACACTTATCTTTTTTTCAGAGGGATCATCGGAACCTTCTTCTGATGAGGAATTCTTCGGGCATCAGATTACTATCACAAAACATTTAGACTTAAATTCCCCTGATAGTCTACCTGAAGGTATTTTCCCCCAACTTGGAATAAAATCGCCAATCAAAGTAGAAGTTGAAGCTAAACGTCACCCATCTCCCTACTATTACGGAGATCTCTTCAAGAACAGATCCGAGTCACCCGTCAAACCTGAGCTTAAAACCACAAAAAGCCTAGAGAGAACTTCAAACCAGAAGGAAATACCAAAATTGCCAGTGAATGTACTGACTACAAAATCTCAGAACAATCAAAAGAGTAAATCATCTCAGAAAAAATACCGAAAGTGTGCCAGTTTACAAAATCCGAATTCTAAACAACTTCGTGCCAGATCTCGTAGCCATAAAAAATACCAGAAGAGTTCTAGTTTAGACACTCAGAGCACCGATTCAAGGGATGTTCCCCACGAATTGGTTATGCCACCTAATAGATATATATCACCATGTGACTGTTTGACCAACGAATATGGACTAGATGACGAAATGACTCGCCAAAGACATGTTTACGAAACAGCATTCGACTGTCGTATCAACAAGTCTGACGACGATCTGGACCTGATAGATCAAGTCTCAAATCATCCAGTTCTCATCCAGCTAAGCTCAGTGAAAGAGCTTAGAACCAGCAATTCCGTCGATAAGAACGCACCTCACAACAGAAGAAATGTGTCCATGCATTGCCCTAAACCGAGCCAAGTTGACAATAATATCAACAATCTCTCCCAAGAGTTACAAGTAAGTACTATCAGTTTCTACTATGAAACCCACATTTGTTCTCAGGTTTTTCTTTTCATTGGCTTCCCTCAAAATGTCAATGTACCATTATATCATTAACTCTACTCATATACAAGTGTACATTTGTATCGGATTATTTAACTTGTTTGAATTCCTTTTGTCCTAAATGGAAATCAATACATGATAGTTACATAATATATTACACAGTGTAATGACAGACATAATGCAATAATGACTGCTAATCTTTAAATTCAATGTTGTATAAATTCATCCACTAAATATCGGGTATTTTTTTAGAGAATAGAACTTTAAATTGAAATAAAACATATTCAAATTAAGATTGAAGTCAAATATATTTTTTATTTGAGAGATAATTTTATGACATTTATGTTTTAAAAATAATTTCCGGTATATGTCCACTACGACTAGCTCTGAGGAACCGCATTCGACCAGACCAATCCTTGACCACCTTTTCGAGTAATTCAGGCTTTATTTCATCAATAGCACGAGGTATGTTGGCTTCCAAAGCGTCTATTGTTTCTGGTTTATCAGCATAAACCAATGACATAACATAACCCCAAAGAAAATAATCCAGTGGAATATTGTCGCATTATCTTGGAGGCCAATTAATTGGACTATTTCTCGAAATAATGTTATCGCCAAATCTTTCTTTCAATAAATCAATTGTAACGGTAGCAGCATGAGGTGTAGCACCATCTTGTTGGAACCAATACACTTCTGGGTCGATACCATTCAAATTTTGAAACAAATAATCATTGATCATCGATCTGTAACGAGCACCATTCACTGTAACATTAGCTCCAGCATCGTTCTTAAAGAAATATGGACCGATGATCCCTCCAGCTTGTAAAGCACACCACACAGTGCATTTTTCAGGATGCAATGGAACCTGCAGAACTTCTTGAGAATTGTTTTCACTCCATATACGGCAATTTTGCTTGTTTACATAGCCGTTCAACCAGACATGAGCTTCATCACTAAACAAAATTTTACGATAAAAAAGTGGATCAACTTCAAGCTGTTCTAGGGCCCAATCAGCAAACAAATGACGCTTATTAGGGCCAAGTGGCTTTAGTTTAGAATAGACAAATCTGGATCATCATTACCACTATGACCTACAGCAGCGACAGTTTCTTCAATACGTACAGTTCTTTGTCTTGTGTTTGATTGTATCAGTCTCTACTTGTCGGAAATACATCTTGATGATTAAACTTGTTTCGTCATGACAACATGAGTTCGTCAGGTGAGTATGGTACTTACTACATATTTGATATTGAGTTCTTTAAATATTCAAAATGTACATAAAAGAAGGTAGTGGGAATTTACAGTAATTGTTTTTTTTTTATTATTACACAAAGTTTCAGAAAAGGTTAAGTAAGGGGGATTTATTGAGGTTCTTCTGGTCGTTTAGGAGAATCTGTTTTTTATTGTGTCTGTTAATTTCGAGGGCTTCTAGGTAGTTAAACCTGAGGTTTTTTTCTAGGTGTAAGATTTTGTAGTTATTGTCAAAATCATGTCCTGTCTCCAAAAGATGGTCAGCATATGTTGAATTCCCGTTTTTTCTAAGATATGCTTTCTCGTGTTCACGTATCCTAGTGCCGAAAGATCTACCTGTCTGACCCACATATACAGATGGGCAAGTACCGCAGTTTAACCTATAGACTCCAGACTTTTTGTTTTTATGGATCAAATCTTCATTATTTTTTATTAAATTTCCTAACGTGTTTCTTGTTTTGAATGAAATGTTGCAGTTACTCTCAAACAATTCCCACTACCTTCTTTTCTATGCATTTTGAATATTTAAAGAACTCAATATCAAATATGTAGTTAGTGCCATACTCACCTGACGAAGTCATGTTGTCATAACGAAACAACTGTTGTGAAATTAAATAAATTAGCGGAAATTAAGTTGTTTTACTTTAATCATCAAGATGTATTTCCGACAAGCAGAGACCGATACAATCAAACATTTGATTCAAGCTGATACCAGCGTTTTGGTCTTATGGTACTCAAAACTACAATACGATGCAGAACGACCAACCAGAATATTTGGTTCTTAACAAAATGTATAGAACTTGAAGTCTTCCCCAAATATATCCAACTAAAAACTCAGAATACCAGCCAATCCGCAGAGAAAGGAAAAATCTTAGGAATGAAAACTTGGCTGAAAATGGACAGAAAACTAGAATACCAGAAGAGAGAAATAACCTGCATATACCTTAAGGTAATACATTCAGAATTATCCCATAGACTCCATTTTATTTTGTTTGATAATCTAGATAGGAATATTAGACAAGATGTAAACGAATTCATATACAAAAAATATTTAGTACAGAATAAAAAACTAAAAAACTTATTACATCGAAACAATGGTTTCAATCCGTTCGTTATAAATAAATTATTGAAACCAATGCAATTTAAACAGTCAATATCGCTTGTATATCCAACAGTAGCTATTAATACAAAATATATTTCTTTAACGTACATAAAAAAAAAGTCCGAAAAAATAGCAAGATATTAAAAGAAAAAGAGTAACTGCAACATTTCATTCAAAACAAGAAACACGTTAGGAAATTTAATAAAAAATAATAAAGATTTGATCCATAAAAACAAAAAGTCTGGAGTCTATAGGTTAAACTGCGGTACTTGCCCATTTGTATATGTGGGTCAGACAGGTAGATCTTTCGGCACTAGGATACGTGAACACGAGAAAGCATATCTTGGAAAAAAAGGAAATTCAACATATGCTGACCAGCTTTTGGAGACAGGAGATGATTTTGACAATAACTACAAAATCCTAGACATAGAAAAAAAGAACCTCAGGTTGAACTACCTAGAAGCCCTGGAAATTAACAGATACAATAAAAAACACATTTTCCTAAACGACCAGACGAGCCTCAATAAATCCCCCTTACTTAACCTTTTCTGAAACTTTGTGTAATAATAAAAAAACAAATTACTGTAAATTCCCACTACCTTCTTTTCTGTACATTTTGAATATTTAAAGAATTCAATATCAAATATGTAGTTAGTACTATACTCACCTGGCGAAGTCATGTTGTCATGGCGAAACAATTGTTGTGAAATTAAATAAATTTGCGGAAACTAAGTTGTTTTACTTTAATCACCTTTGTCTTGTTGTTGTTGTTGCATCGAGTAGAGAAAATGTTGTCCGAAATCTATCGATTGTTTGACGAATAAGCTACTCTGATGGACGATTATGCAAACCATAAATTTCAAGAAGTGCTCTATAAGTTTGGCGAATAGAACACTGATTTGGAACATATATTTGAACAATTTGTAAACGTTGTTGCGGCGTGAGTCTTTCCATGATAATTTGTCAATGCCTACTGAACAGAAATGTCAAAACAACATGGCTTCTACCTTCTGTCAAATCACAGCTATCCCTATCGAAAGTTTTATCACTCTAAAAAAAACACCCGATAGAAAAGTTTCCCATGAGCATAGACCTTCTTAAAAACCGAAATTAAGGAAGTTTATTGAATATCTTTATTCCATTGAAAGTGGCATATATCGGAGACAATGTTAGGCAAGCAGCAGCGAGATGTCATATATACCGTTAGAAACTGTGGGGCTTTAGATTCTCCAGTGTGGTATTATTTCTGACTTCATACGGCGGCAATACTCCGACAGACACGACAAAGTTATTTCGCAGCATGACACATGTTGCCGTTAAAACGTAATTAGAAACGCTCAAATGTGAAGTCCTACAGCCTAGATATTGCTTCGACCGATTACCATCTCTTCCGATCGATGACCTAACTGACCAGCATTTCTCCAATAACGATGAAGTCAAAAATTGGATGGATGCATGGATAAGGTCATGGTATCCGTAAATTGCAAGAAAGATGGGAACAACTAGTGGCTAACGACGGAGAAAATACTTCGAACTTTGAGAGTATAACCAATTTTTCAGGATAAAGCTTGAATTTTTGACAAAAAAACGCACGAACTCATGTATACTCTTAATATGTATTAACGTATTAATAACTTAAAGTGCTCTGACTATGGTTTGATTGGTGGTGCTTAATTTAGGGTACCCAAAATTGGCATGAGAATACTTTCATCTGATGTCTTTCATATTTACATTCTGTCAAGAAAGTCCGGGAATTATCGATTTAAATCTGGCGGGGCAATGAGGCAGGTAAAAATTTTTTTCCTAGGTTGGTACCACTGTCCTTAATTACTATTCCAAGCTTGAGCGGGATCTGTCAACTAGTGTGTTTGCAACAGCTGATTAAGTCAGTCGATGTCAGCGTGCATGCCGATTTTTACTATGGGTAATTACGTTGAGCAAAGAATTTGTTTAAAGTTTTGTGTTGCAAATGAATTTTCGTGTGCCGAATGCATTGAAAATGTTGCAAAAGGCCTTTGGTGATAATGCTCTATCGAAAACTCGTGCATATCAGTGGTACAGAGCCTTCAAGGATGGTCGTGAAGTGGTCGCCCATCGACGGCTTCGATCGAAGATAACGTCGATAAAATTAAGGAAAGGGTGCTGGAAAACCGTCGTACCAGCTTGAGAGAAATAGCACATGATCTTAAGATATCCCACGAGTCCGCACGTACGATTTTGATTGATATTTTGGGCATGAGAAAGGTGGTCGCACGACTCGTACCGAAAGACCTGAATTTTCTTCAAAAACGTCATCGCGAACAGGTTGCTTCAGACATGCTGGATCGCTATAATTCCGATTCTACATTCATGGAACGCATTATAACTGGTGATGAGACCTGGGTCTACGAGTACGATATGCAAACAAGCCAGCAATCATCGGAATTGGTGGCAAAAATGAGCCGAAACCGAAAAAACCACGCCAAAGCCGCTCGAAAATGAAGGTGATGCTCATTGTTTTCTTCGATATCCGTGGCGTGGTACACTACGAATTCGTTCCAGAGGGTCAGACGGTAAAGAAGGAGTATTACCTAGGCGTTATGAAAGGTTTGCGTGAGCGTATCCGTAAGAAGCGGCCAAATTTGTGGGCGAACAACTCATGGATTTTGCATGACGATAACGCGCCTTCTCACCGAGCTACGATTGTGACTGACTTTCTCGCCAAAAACTCAACAAACGTGCTTCTGCAACCACCGTATTCGCCGGATTTGGCTCCCTGTGACTTTTTCCTCTTCCCAAAACTAAAATTGCCCCTTCGTGGCACCCGTTTTGAGTCGATTGAAGCCATAAAACAAAATTCGGCGCAAGAGCTAAAGTCCATCCCGGAAAGCACCTATAAAAAATGTTTCGATAATTGGAAGTGCCGTTGGCATAGATGTATTGGAGCAAATGGAGCCTATTTTGAAGGCGACCCAATAAATTTTGACGATTAAATGTAAAAATGTTGTTTTAATTGAAAATTCCCGGTACTTTCTTGACAGAGTAGTATATCAGAAGCCTTTCCCTACTTACTCAGTCAAATTGTACAATGCTATTCTGTCCAATAATAAACCTATTCAACATTGAACATTTTTTCCGACCAAATTAATAAGAGCTTTTTTCAGAATATTCACATAACCGAGGAAGGAATATCTGGAACATCTGGAGTCCTTTCTCTACCACTCAGAGGGTTCACACCCTCACCTCCGTCCACTGCTCCTTTACCAACAAAGTTCCATGGCAAAGAGCTAGTGATGAATAGCATCCGTAGTGCTCCAAATCTTCCCTCACATCCTAAAGCGCGTTTAAAGGACCTACATCTACCTGTGAAATCCCTCAGGGGTCGAACAAATACTAGCAGTAGCGGCAGTTTACAAATATCCGCTAGTGCTTTTGAAATAGAATTAGGTAAAACAAATATAATCTCTGAATTCAAAGGTCGGCCAGGCCATTCTAAAGAGAATAAGCAAGAAAGAATTATGGAAATCAAAGACCGACCAAAGAAAGAACCTCTATTACTGAAGAGAGGAAAAGAAAATGGTAAAAATCTTCTGGATTTCAGAGGAAGAAGACCTAAGTATTCTAGTACAGAAAGTATGACAACAAGCAGCAGTGGTGGGAGCATGGAAAGTATCAAGAGCAGTACAAGTGAAGGGAATAGAAGTACTACGAGCTCTGAAAGCCACCACTCATCCTCGCTGAGTTCTCATAGCTCAGATTCTGCAGGCAATCCCAAATATCCAATCATACAAACTTCCACTTTTTTATCACAAGCAAATAAACTCCATATCTTGAGTCCCATTTCTGACAAATCCTCTCAAGAACCAATCTCAGAAACCTCAGATAACAACAGGAACAACAACTCCCAGAAATGCTCACCGGAAGAAATACCAACGCCGGAAGTTCTGAAGAACAAGCGACGACTTCCGCAGAATAAAAATCTACTCAATCTGGGGTTCAGGATAGGTGATCCTGAAATCCAAGGATCAGACAGCGGGATATCCATACAGTCTCGCGAGGGTGAGTATGTCTTGTCGATTTTCATTGTCTTATTGAATCAACAGACGCTAGATTTTTACCGGTAGTAGTCAGAGTTATTCCGAAAATCGACGATAATGCACAAAGTACTCGCAAATAAAATGGTGAAAACCACTGACGTGAAATTAGGAGTTTTTCCGCGCTTGTTCAAATCACTCACCATCCTTATGAAAATAAATTTCAGCCTTTTTGTCGTTATTTAAAATCTAAATGCTAAATTTAAACTCGATCGTGGAACTGTTGCCATGGTTTCTTCAGCGCTTAACGCTCACAAAACTTTTGTTTTTGTATTGAATCTTTTAATCCTAGGATCCTCATGAAATTTTACCAGAAACATATTTGTTATCCTTCTGCTTTCGAAACCCAAATTTCAGATCAATCAGATTTGTTGGTTGGAAAATATTAATAAGAATTATAAAATATTTCGAAAATATGAATAACAGCGAAACTATTAGACTAATTTTGCGCAGTAACGAACTCAATTGAGATACTGAATTGTTTCAGCCGTTACTATTTGGTAGTTGATCATAATTAAAACAAATTGTAGAAATTACTATGTTTTACTACCAATAAAAATATATATTACACATTTTCTTGTGACTCGAGTTTCGGGAAATTAACTATCCCATCATCAGACAACTGGAGACCTAACAGTGGTACAGGGGTATTTAAACGAAAGTGATAAATATTTTGAATATTTCAATAGGTTCTAGGTAACACCTAATAGTGGTACAGAGGTTTACAAGCGGAACGTGATAAGAAACCGGGTTAAAAAAGAGGCCTTCTAACAGATATCGGAATGTCGGCAATCGACAAAGAAGGTTGTTAAACAGATGGTAAATATCTCGAATAATTTTTAGGGTTACATAGCTCCGTACATTCATTCATTATTTTCACATTATTTTGTTGTATATCTTAAATATTTGGATGTACATAGCTCCGTACAGTCATTCATTATGTTGTTCACAATAAAAATAAATAAAATAAGGTAAAAAATAATGAATAACTGTACGGAGCTATGTAAATCCAAATATTTGAGATATACAACAAAATAATGTGAAAATATTGAATGACTGTACGGAGCTCGGTAACCTCAGAAATTATTTGAGATATTTAAATGGGTACCATCTGTTTAACAACCTTCTTTGTCGATTGACGACATTCCGATATCTGTTAGAAGGCCCCTTTTTTGTAACCCGGTTTTTTATCACGTTCCGCTTGTAAACTTCTGTACCACTATAAGGTGTTACCTAGAATCTATTGAAATATTCAAAATATTTATCACTTTTGTTTAAATAACTCTAAACCACTGTTAGAACTTCAGTTGTCTGATGATGGGATAGTTCATTTCCCGAAACTCGAGTCACAAGAAAATAAGTAATATATATTATATTTTTATTGGTAGTAAAACATAGTAATTTCTACAATTCGTTTTAATCAATTGAGATATTCAGGCCGCAAACCTACCTAGATAGTTTCAAGACTGTCTCTTTTCTTTCGAAAGTAACAGTGTTCAACGCTGATCCTTCCACAAATTTTTTTTCAACTTTTATTTATAAGATACTAATAAAATTTGCAAAACATGCGCGTTATTATTATACTTCTAAATGCCAAATTTCAGTTTGATAGAGTTTGTAGTTTCGAAAATATTGGAAAAACTTTCAAACGTGAAAAACTGTGAAACTATCACATCGGTTATGCCTAAACCTTCCCTATAAGCTCTAGTTGTTTCCTGTCGAAAGTTTTCATCTTTACATGGAACGAGCGAAAAAAATTACCTTTGGCATTGGATTCTTCATCAGTGAGTCCAATCTAGTCATTTCAGATCATTTTCGGCTCAACATTCCAAAATTACAGACATTTGTCTGAAACGATAGCACGCTGGAACAAGCGTGAAAAATTTGATGTCATTTTCGGATATATAATAGCCTTCTATCTCTAAACTACGGAAAGAAGCTTCTTATATGTTTATAACCTCTATTTGTTTTTTTCACGTTGCGGTCACGCTGAGTGCAAATTCACATCGATAGCAATTACAGTTCTGTAAAAAGTAGTTGATAAATCTCATAAAACTTTTAAAAATTGGAAGTAATTTTAAGATATAATCATCCTGTCTCGAATCTATGGCTAGGATATTGGAGAATAAAATACCATATTTCACCAAATTTCCACAATTTACCCACTAAGAATGTGATAAACGACGCGATTGGATTGTTTAATCATCGTCAAGTGTGAAGGAATGAATACTGAATGTATGAGAGCGGGCGGGGTTAGATGTTGAACAATTTCTAATTGGTCGTTGAGTGTTTGAAGATCGAGATCTTTATGGATCTTTATATCCAAACACTCCAACAAATTCATTTTAAAGCTTCTCTGACATTTATGGAGGATTTTGGGGATGTCACTATCTATATGGTGACAGC
This sequence comes from Megalocaria dilatata, assembly GCA_034642435.1. Classification (NCBI taxonomy): domain Eukaryota; kingdom Metazoa; phylum Arthropoda; class Insecta; order Coleoptera; family Coccinellidae; genus Megalocaria; species Megalocaria dilatata. The sequence continues at coordinate 15,310,513 of CM067863.1, forward strand.
TTCAATATGTCTCAAAAGTGCCTACTATTTTTCTGAAGTCAGATGGTTTTTTAGTCTTGTTTCAAAGTTCTTACTTGTTTGACTCACGTAAGTTGCGTCATTCAATTGACTAACAATCAGAACGTGCCGTGCGTTTCGTCCGTGTTTTTTTCATCAAAAACAAAGTTCCATCAAGACATGAAATTCTTTTTTCCATTGTTCCTAAAATCACAAAAGTTGTTTCACTAAAATCACTGTAACTTTTGAACCGAAAGTCAGATCGTTAGGAAAGTTTCGTAGCTATTTTTGAAGGTTAGTAGTTTGTTACAAAAGATTAATTTCGTAATTGTGGCGCCATCTGTGTGTCAAAGCGCAAATTCATAAGCCAGCGACATAGGTTATTTTTATTGGATCTTATTTTGCACTTTGGCTTAAGTCAGATTTATAGCGCTAGAATGTACAGTTTATCGGAAAATGGGTGAAGAATCTGAAAAAAATTGCAGCTACTTTCGCATATAACTAATATTTTTATTTTAACTGAAAACTCACTAATTGTTTTTTGTCTCCAATGTATGGGAACGAACTACCTCTATTTGTTCGCTCGAATTACCGAAAAAATCTAACAAAAGTTACTCTGACGCCATCTAACTGTTGGATTATTAGAATTAATGGACTATTATTCAGAAGTTATCTCTTATTTCGTTTTTCCATCATTGATTTTTCTCATATAACGGTGAGTTCAATCCACCATCGCTCTACCAAGAGCTTTGCCATTTTTCCTGATTCTGCTTTCAAAGCAATACTCTTTAAATCTTCTCTAATGTATTCATACCATCATCCTGTCGAGTGTATCCTTTTATTGCTCTTGAAAATTTAATTTCGCTCGATTGAATGCGACATTATTGGAATGATGTGAAAATTACTGATGTAATTGAAATTCATCCAAACATTCCAGAAACTTTTCTATGTTTTGTGTTTCAGTTTCCACGAGTAGTTTCAGAATTGCACTTATTTAGTTTGGAAAATAAAACGTTAACATTCTTCCTACACAAAGAAAGGACGCACAGAAGTTTGTTGAATAGATGAAATGGTTGAGGGGAGTAGATAACTATATGCAGTTATCTCGACTATCACTGGTTAATTTATTCTTGAGCTACGCGAGCTGAATTTTCTATCATAGGAAAAATAATTCTCAGCCAAAATTTTATATCATTCTGTTTCATCTTTTCTGAATTTAAAAGACGTGCAATTTAAGATCTAATGAAAGCCCGCACGCTGTATTTTGTTCGATGAAAATGAACAATTAATTCAATACTGTACAAAAATCGATTACCAGATGATTTTTCAAGAATTTTACTGGATCACTGCATCTTAAGATGGAAAATAGGACAAAATAAAATACACTCTAGTGTAAAAAATTTACGGGAATCGGTCAGTGATACACAAAATAATACACTTACGCCAGCGAAAAATCTAAACTTTTTCAAACGCATTTTCAGGTATCAACTTCAGTTCTAACCAATAATTCTGCCTTATTGTCTTCTGGTGACTGTGAACGGATGTATCGAAGTGGTAGTTTGAGTTTTGGAAAGAGAAAAAATCATTGAAAAATCCACCAAAGAAATTACCTAAAATTCTCGATAAATGAGATAATCTAAACATTTGAATATAATTTATCCGGATGGTCTTCTGATTCCAGTCTGATGATTTTTCCCCATTAAAATATTGAACATAAAAAATTTCTGATTGATCTATTTCTATTATTATTCAATTTTCTCATGACATATTGAATTTCAACAATATTCTCCATTCTCTCCTCACAATAACTCACCATCAAAATAAAAAACTTCCAATTCACAGCGATAGAATTTACAGAAATTTTGATTTTCATACGTATGGATGAATTTGTGCAAGACGAATATAGGTGCGTGCTATGTTGCTTTCGTCAGAATTACAGCATTGCACTGAAGATTAGCCAAAATGCTATGGAATATGCATTTCTGCTGCTGAAGCCCGACGATCAACAAAACGTATTCAGTTGTATTTGAGTCTTGAACTGTAACACATACATTCTGTCAAGAAAGTACCGGGAATTATCGATTTAAATCTGGCGGGGCAATGAGGCAGGTAAAAAATTTTTTTCCTAGGTTGGTACCACTGTCCTTAATTACTATGCCAAGCTTGAGCGGGATCTGTCAACTAATGTGTTTGCAACAGCTGATTAAGTCAGTCGATGTCAGAGTGCGTGCCGATTTTTACTATGGGTGATTACGTTGAGCAAAGAATTTGTTTGAAGTTTTGTGTTGCAAATGAATTTTCGTGTGCCGATGCATTGAAAATGTTGCAAAAGGCCTTTGGTGATAATGCTCTATCGAAAACTCGTGCATATCAGTGGTACAGAGCCTTCAAGGACGGTCGTGAAGTGGTCGAAGACTTGCCTAATAAAATTAAGGAAAGGGTGCTGGAAAACCGTCGTACCAGCTTGAGAGAGATAGCACATGATCTTAAGATATCCCACGAGTCCGCACGTACGATTTTGATTGATATTTTGGGCATGAGAAAGGTGGCCGCACGACTCGTACCGAAAGACCTGAATTTTCTTCAAAAACGTCATCGCGAACAGGTTGCTTCAGACATGCTGGATCGCTGTAATTCCGATTCTACATTCATGGAACGCATTATAACTGGTGATGAGACCTGGGTCTACGAGTACGATATGAAAACAAGCCAGCAATCATCGGAATGGGTTGCAAAAAATGAGCCGAAACCGAAAAAACCACGCCAAAGCCGCTCGAAAACGAAGGTGATGCTCATTGTTTTCTTCGATATCCGTGGCGTGGTGCACTACGAATTCGTTCCAGAGGGTCAGACGGTAAACAAGGAGTATTACCTAGGCGTTATGAAACATTTGCGTGAGCGTATCCGTAAGAAGCGGCTAATTTTGTGGGCGAACAACTCATGGATTTTGCATGACGATAACGCGCCTTCTCACCGAGCTACGATTGTGACTGACTTTCTCGCCAAAAACTCAACAAACGTGCTTCAGCAACCACCGTATTCGCCGGATTTGGCTCCCTGCGACTTTTTCCTCTTCCCAAAACTAAAATTGCCCCTTCGTGGCACCCGTTTTGAGTCGATTGAAGCCATAAAACAAAATTCGGCGCGAGAGCTAAAGTCCATCCCGGAAAGCGCCTATAAAAAATGTTTCGATAATTGGAAGTGCCGTTGGCATAGATGTATTGGAGCAAATGGAGCCTATTTTGAAGGCGACCCAATAAATTTTGACGATTAAATATAAAAATGTTGTTTTAATTGAAAACTCCCGGTACTTTCTTGACAGAGTAGTATATAAGTTGCACCGTTCCGATTCGAAAAACTTCCTGTTTGCCGTAGCTTATACCTCTCAGCATATTTCGGAATGAATATCTTCCGATTGATTAATTTAGAAATATATCTTAATTATTGGCAAAACGGCTCAATAGAATATAACTTGAGCTTAAGGAAGATTTCTTCATCAATACTTTACTACTTTACAATGTGAACAATGAAAAAAAATCGAGAAAAGCACTGGCGTGAAGTCAAAAGCATTGCGCGTTTGTTCATTGCGCCAACGACTCTCACGAAATTTTTCAATATCCTTCTTGTCTAAATGCTGAATTCAAACTCGTCATTTCTAAAAATCAAATTTCAATTGAAAATCAGACGAGTTCCAAGACGTAAATTGCTGCAAAAGCTTGAGCATGCTGGCATCCGAGCCATCTGCTTTGTTTGATTTTCTCCTTGTTGACTAACCGTTCATTTCGTGTATGTGTTAGTGGCTTTAATTCATCCTCTTTACCAGTGAAGCACCTCAAAGATCAATGTTTGGATCGCTACATTTCTTGCTTTACGTTTCTGAAATTCTTGTTCGTTTGGTGTTTGCGTATTCTTTCTTCGCAGATGACGCCAAGATTTAGGTGGACCTCTTGGCATGTTTACCTCACCAAATTTGGTATAAAGCTTTGTGTCTTTATTTTTCACCTAAACACCGAATCTCATTCTGATCAGATCATTAGTTTCGGAAGTATTGAGAAAAAAGTTTCGAATGAGGAAAACTCCTATTCCATTATACCTCAAATTTATCTTAACTTTCCGTATCTTTCATTGCAACATGATATGAAAATTAGTTCGCGAAACAATAGAATAAAAACATCAGTTTTCGAAATTTCGAAGTGAGTGTCGTTAGCAATTTGGTTACCTGAGCTACAAAATTTTGTCAGGTCACGTACAAATACGAGTATATTTGCAGCTTTCAAAAGTTCATTTTTGAAGATTTGAAACTTGAAAAAATTCTCGGAATTTATCTTCACGAAATTATGTATTATTTCATATCTAATTGCTACCTTCATATTCTCAATTTCTACTTTCGAAAATATTTGATTGTGTCCATTTTTGAACACATCTGATATATTCAGACTTCAAACCCATCCTGAAAATTAAGTCTCTGCAGTCAAGAAAATAGTAATTTTTAAAGTCATATTCTGAAAATATGTACATTCTTACCAAAAGCAGAATAAATTTCCATTACCTTAAGTTATATTTCTTAAATTAAAAGCAAAATAGAATAAATTGAATACTCTTTCAACTTTATTATACTTATGATTCTAATCACTTGTAGGTATCAAATCACGTTTCGGCTTCACAACAGCAGAAATCAACATTCCAAGCCAGCCTGATTTGTCCGATCTACCATTTGATATGCCTAAACTAAGAAGGAGAAGAATGGTTCCAACACAAGACGCTTGTACTTCCGGTAGTGCAACATCTGTGGATTTACGCGATTTACCATTTGATATGCCGAAGTTGAGGCGCAGATTGAGAATACAACAATCCAATAATGAATCTGTGTCACAGGCATCCTCGAGTCAGAGCGTGGTGGAAGCAGACAGAGATGGTAAGATAAATTAATATACAAAAACTTTATTACTATGTAGAAAATCTGTGTAGTATGTGGAATAAACCTCATCCATCAATTCGTTATTGTTTCAAATTGAAGTGAAAACGTTTACTTAAGTCCAAACAGTTATTTCTAGGAATCTTTTTCTTCCCTTTTGCTCTGATGAATTTCACCAGTACAGACGAAACGTATGTTCCAATGAAATATAGTAAAAATGGAAAATATAATATAGAGTCGGCAAACCAAACTTACTCTATATCTCTATAATTAATGTATAAGGGGGCCGCACAGTAATGTCGCTTTACTAAATTAAATTCGAACGAACAAATTATTAATATTTTTTTATTTTTAATCAATAATTTAATCACCTTCATTATCAACAACCTGTTGCCATCTAGTGTGCAAATTTCCAATGCCGGACCGAAAAATAAAAATTGGTTTTTGAGTAAAATGTCTCGAAATGGCTTGACATTATCCAAATTTTTTGCCATTAGGAAAATGTTGTAGGTTACTATCAACCCCTCTCTCAATAGGAACCTTTCACGAAGAAATGGAAGTTTGAAGTCATTAGCGTAGAACAATGGTTACCATACGAATGTAATAGATAAAATAATTTTTAAGAAACAACATAAAAAGCTCTAGCTCCTCTTTACCCTAACCTTCAGGACAAAGAAAAAGAAAAATTCCATAGCATAAACTTCACACCACAAACAAGTAACAAAATTTGCAATAGACTGAAACAAAATAACATCAACACTATTTGTGTATAAGAAAAACTTAGCGTCTCTCTTAGTCAATGGCAAACACTTTCGTGAACTGGTGAAAAAAACGGCATATACAAATTATATTGCAATGAATGCCCTGCATATTACATAGATCAGACAGGATCATCTATAAACATAAGGGTAGAAGAACACAAAAGAGTATATTGCATAAGAAAATAACAACTGGTTTTTTGAACATTGTATAAATAACAATCATTTCATAGATTTCAATAAAACTGAGATCTTACACGAAGGTAATGAAAGCAGTAGAATGGGTCTTTTAGAAAGTTTGGAAATTTTTTTAGCACACAGAAGGCAGTTACCCATCACAAACGTCCAACTGGAATTTAATTCATCGCCATTGCTCTTATTTGTAGAAGATTAAAACCGACCCAACATCTTGTTTTCACTTTCCTCAAAATTCCACCTGTTTCACTATTATAAAGGTGATTTTAAATTCTGTTCTCTTTAGTTTTGAAAATGGCTTGAAAACCCGATAACATATACCGGATGTTAAAACACAACGTTTCAATATTTTGGGAGCTCAAAATAAGTAAAAAGTTCCATATAAACATGGGTCCGCAAATGAGCTGTTTTGGAAATATGAGCGATTTTCGGTTTTCAAAACTACTAACTACTAGTGCAACCAAATTCGATAAATGACAGAAGATATTCGAAATTGAATATTAAAACAAATTGAAATATGTTTATCTTCTACAATTTTAATTTCAAAAAAAATTTTTATTCAAAAAACTTTTAGAATTAAATTTTTGTCTACAACAAGCACCGCTTACATTTAATAGACGTATATAATCAAAACTCAGAAGATAAACATATTTCAATTTAATATTCAATTTTGCTATATTTCTTCTATCAAGTAAAAGGCCTTTCTATTTTATAGAAGATATTCGATTTATTTTTGACTTCTAGTGTTTTACAGAAGATGTTCCATATGACCACCGTCCATTTCTATGCAGGAACTACATCTTTGCATGAAGGAATTACCTTCTCTTTAGAAAAGACCTGGTTTTGTTCGGATAGCTCAATCCAATGTTGCAACTCTTCGATGTTGTTCACTGACGTTGCATACACTAAACTTTTCAAACAACCCCAAATACAAAAGTGCAAAGGATTCGAATCGGGAGATCTAGCGGGCCATGGCACTGGGCCTCCTCGTCCTATCCATCTTCTGGGAAATAGTTGATCTAAATGTTCCCTAACAGCAAATATATAATGTGGGGACGCTCCATCTTGCATAAACCAAATATTCATCCACTGATTTGGAGGTATCACGTCTAGAAAATCGGGCAAGATATTTTGAAGAAAGTTAAGGTATGCGGCTCCTGTTAAATTCCGTGATAAAACTACTGGTCCTAAAGAACCATCTCCTATAATACCTAGCCAGATATTTATGTCCAGGCTGTTGATGCCTGGATTCATGAATGGCGTGTGGATTTTCATCCGCCCAAATATGGCTATTATAAAAGTTAAGAATTCCATCATTGGTTAACCCGGCTTCATCAGTGAAAAGGATATATTAGAAGTTAAATGCGGATGTTCAGCAATCCTTGTTAAAACCCATTGACAGAATGTACTTCTAGCTTGATGATCAGGAGGATTAAGAGCTTTCACTCGTTGGATATGGAATCGATAGAGAAGTTGTTGATGCATAGTTCTCCAGACAAAGGGGCCACTTATTCTTACTTGTGGTGAAATTCTTCTTACACTTGTAGCGTGGATTTTCAGTCACAATATTTGAAATTTGCTCTTCAACTTCTGGAGTACTTACAGATCTTGGACGTCCAGTATCTCGAGCGTTTTTTTTAAGGAACCACTTTCCCTCAATCGTCTAAAAACTTGATTGAACGTTACATGAGAAGGATGTTGACGATCGGGATAAGCCTCTGCATAAAGGCGACGTGCTTCAGGAGCACTTCTGTTTGCATGGCCATACATGAAAACCATATCACTCATTTCAATATTAGAATAAGGTATTTCAGGAATAAATACTTTTACTTAACAATAAAGTGAAAGAAAGTAAACAACTCGAATAGGATGCAAAATACTTAATAAAAGCACGTAAATGTCATGTGAAAACCAAATGTTTGATGCCAGCTGTGATTTTTTTAATGAACTGAAAAATATTTTAATTATAAGTTCAGTAAACAAGACACCTGAGAGATGAAACTAAATCGAATATCGTATTTGGTTGCGCTAGTAGATAGTTAATTTGAAATCCTAAAATCGGACCCAAGTTTATAGGAAATTTTTTGCTTATTTTGAGGTCCTTAATCAGCTCCCAAAATATTGAAACTTTTTGTTTTGCAACACCCGGTATGTCAACAGACATGAAATAAACAGTGAAACTTAAGCCAAGTGTTTTTATTCAGTTTATTAATTTGAAAATATTTCAACGAGGGAAATATAGAGGAAATCAATCATAAATTACTTTACAAAATAATTGGTGTGATTACATTTGTATTTCTTGAACTACATTTTGGTATCTTTTTTTAAGCATCAGCATTCAGACCGACACTCACATTGAATTTGGGAGAATTCGGCAATCGTCAAAGACCAGGACTAGGATTGTCCCTCATGGGTTTACGGCTTGACCTCAATAACCCTCCGTCACAAAATTCGGATCTCATAGATATCAATTTGCCTTTAGAGAAACAAGGGTAAGTTGAAATTGTGATGAAAAAACGGATTTTTAGTATCAGATGTTTTTTTAGAGTGATAGAACTTTCGATAGGGATAACTGTGATTTGACAGAAGGTAGAAGCCATGGTGTTTTGAAATTTTTGATCAGTAAGCATTGACAAATTATCATGGAAAGACTCGCGCTGCAACAACGTTTACAAATTGTTGGAATTTATTTTCGAAATCAGTGTTATATTCGCCAAACTTACATAGCACTACGTGAAATTTATGGTTTACATAATCGTCCATCAGAGCAGCTTATTCTTCGAACTATCGATAGATTTCGGACAACATTCTCTCCACTCGATGCAACAACAACAACGAGACAAAGAACTGTACGTACAGAAAAAACATCGCTGCTGTAAGTTATAGTGTTAATGATAATCTTGATATGCACAGAGTCCAACTTGTTGTGAACGTCGACGAATAGACTATTCGTCGACGTTCACAACAAGTTGGACTCTGTGCATCCACCACATGGAAAATTTTGCGTAAAGATCTTGGTCTACACCCATACAAGATCCAACTGGTCCAAAAACTAAAGCCACTTGGCGATAATAAGCGTCGTCTGTTTGCTGATTGGGCCCTAGAACAGCTTGAAGTTGACCCCATTTTTTATCGTAAAATTGTGTTAAGTGATGAAGCTCATCTCTGGTTGAACGGCTATGTAAACAAGCAAAATTGCCGTAGATGGAGTGAAAAAAATCCTCAAGAAGTACTGCAGATTCCATTACATCCTGAAAAATGCACCGTATGGTGTGCTTTGCACCCTGGAGGCATCATCGGTCCATATTTCTTTAAAAACGATGCTGGAGCTAATGTTATAATGAATAGTGCTCGTTACAGATCGATGATCAATGATTATTTGTTTCAAAATTTGAATGGTATCGACCCAGAAGTGTTTTGGTTCCAACAAGATGGTGCTACACCTCATGATGCTACTGTAACAATTTCAAAGAAATGATTCAATTAATTGGCCTCCAAGATCATGCGACGTAACTCCACTGGACTATTTTCTTTGGGGTTATGTCAAGTCATTGGATTATGCTGATAAACCAGAAGAAATAGACGCTTCGGAAGCCAACATAACTCGTGTTATTGATGAAATAAATCCTGAATTACTCGAAAAAGTAGTCCAAAATTGTTCTGGTCGAATGCGGTTCCTTAGAGCTAGTCGTGGTGGACATATGCCGGAAGTTATTTTCAAAACATAAATGTCATAAAATTATCTTTCAATAAAAAAATAATTTGGCTTCAATCTTAATATAAATGTTTTTTATTTTAATTTAAAGTTCTATCACTAAAAAAACAGCCGATATATCTGAAAGTCGAATATGTGTTTGAGTATAAAGTAATATCACCGATACATTTGTTTGAACGCCATATGAGTTATTAATTCTGTTTTCATAACGGATCTTCTTATCACTTCTAGATGGTTCCATGGTGCTATAACAAGAGTTGAAGCCGAAAATGTTCTCCGACTATTGGAAGAAGGTAGTTTTTTGGTGAGGAATAGCGAATCTACGAAGCAGGATTATTCCTTATCTCTCAAGTAAGTAATCTGTTCGGCAAATGTATGGCGTTTCATATCCATTTGAATTATTTAATAAAAATCTTTGAAAATCAATAAATAAAATTGATGAATAAATCACACTAGTTCAATAAACTATTATATTATTTTCGATAAAATTATACAAACTATGCCAATTCTGGATACGAGTACGACTTTTCCAAACTTGAAATGTCATCATAAAATTATTTCGGAACAGCATTCATCAAACTGAAACATGAATTTCAAATATCGGTTAAAAATTTAATTGAATCGATCCTTACTTGATGGAAATTCATTTTAATTAAATAAAATAATGAATATTATTTCCACAATTTATTAATTTAACTACAGTTGTTCTGTAATGAAACACTTCTTTGTGGGAGGTGGTCGGATGGAAAATATTACTAGATTGACTTATTTACGAAAAAGGTGCGAACCAATCCTAGTCGAGCGGTCCTAGGAAGGGTACGGCCTTCGCGAAAATGGAAGGTCTTCGATGTTAATAAATTTTCTCTGTGATAATGAAACTCAATTATTGATTTTCAGAAGTATAATGATAAAGTGTGCCAAAATAGAATATGATTTCATCAATATCAATGCTAAACTCAAGAAAGATGATACACTGAATAATTAAGGAGAGGGCGATGCGGACCCCTTAAGCACTATGAATCATTTATATAATTTTTTCCCAATTCTTCAAACACATTAATTACAAAAAATATGTCAATTTACCAACTAGTCCTCAATTTTTTGTCTCAACTTCAGTTATATGATTTCAATCTGAATAATAAAGAAAATTCTTAGATAATTTTACCTCTAGACTCCAAAACCATAAATTCAAACCAAAACTGGGCACACGCGATTTTCTACAAGAAACGGCGTATTTCACTCGAACAATAAACGACTACCGGTACTCTTAATTCTTTGGTCCCGGAACTTAGCACTATCTGTTCAATTTCTCTAATTCTTCTCAATTCTTAAACTTCAAAAAAATTACTAATACAAATCAATATAATTAGAATAATGCAAAATTCTGAGACCAATTCGAGCCTCGCACCACGATCTTTTCTTGACGATCTTCCTAGTTTTCCGGCGTTTCAAGATTCCCCGACAAATCTCTTTTGACCCTTTCAATAGCTCGTACGAGACGGTTTTCCCCTTCCAAATTTTAAGTTCGTTCACCCGCTGAAAATTCCTATTTAGCAGTTTTCGAAAACTTCGGTTCTTTGTCGAACCACACGTGTTAATTCGGACGTCAGCGTTGTTCGTTAAAACTTTCCGTGCAGTATCTCATCTGAACGAATATATTTACATTTTATACAATCTGAAGTTTGTTATTACATATATAGGCCAGAGTAAAAGAATTTCCTGGAGATTAGAATAAATAAACTAATGGAGGGCATTTAACTTCGCACTGAATTTGCTATTATCCACCGAATAGATCCCTGTATCATTACAGCCCTTTCATGAATTCTATATCTTGTTGGTTTACCACATTTCCACCAACAGTGTGGCTTCTTCAAAATATCAGTTAACATCAAAAGATGAAATTCAGATTGATTAAAGCACATCGAGTATTGTTGTCCAGAATTCCAGAAGTTTGATATGTAAAATACGGCAAAATGCAGCTTAGAATTTCTGGATTCATTTATTGCATAATAGAAAACTTGCTACACTCTTCGGTTAAAAAATGGAAGAAATTAAGATATATTCTAAATTTAAATATCCCAACTTTCAAATAAATGCCTGTATACTTGTGCAATATCTTAGTTTGGCAGTAAATCTAAGAATCAAATCCTTCTTTACAGCTCAGTAACATAATTCTAAATTCCGAGGTTATTTTCAATTTTTTGTTCCAATGTCAATTCTAGACAAAATTTCAGGATTGTTAAACTCAATAAACAACTTTCAAAGAGAATTGAGATTCCATAATAATAATAATTCATTAATACTTTCAGACAAATACATGTATAGGATAGGTTAACATAACAGTTTACAATAAATCAGAGAGATATTCATGCACATTATAGTAACATCTCTCCAGTAACAAAGATTTAACAGATTTTTTAAAGTCTCTAGTACTAAGAGACCTAACACCCTGTGGTAGATGATTATATAAAACAATAGTCTGATACATTGGGGACATTTCAAATCTAGATGTTCTATGTATCGGAATGTTTAATATACCCCCATTCTGGTTTGTAAGCATGAAAACTGGAGAATTTTTTTATATTTTTTTCATTCTCTTTAATATAAATTGAACATCTCAATATGAAAATGGATGCATCCGTAAGAATAGCATGTTCTAAAAATAGTAGTCTACATGAAGATCGAGGAGATATGTTGAACATTCGCAGAGTACGCTTCTACAAAACAAAAACTCTACCAACATAGGTTGAGTTACCCCATAATAAACCTCCATAACTGTTTATGAGGGAATTCATGGGAAGTGTATGTTTCACTCTATTGATAACATAATAAGAGGAATATAATTTCTTGCATAAAACGTCGATATGAGTATTCCATTTCAAATTCCTGCCAATGTGAATGCCAAGAAATCTAGCACTATCCATGGACGCGATGACAATATCCAAATGTCGAATGATCAGTTTGTGATCATTATTTCCAATTAAAAAGTGAATGCAAACAGTCTTATCAGCATTCAGCATTAGCCTGTTTGCATGACATCACTTCGCATAGCTTTGCACCAGAATTGCGGTGACAGAGATTGAAAGTCCAAACCAGAGCTAAAATTGATGAGTATCTTCCGTAAATTTACGGGAAAATCATTAATGAAAAGTAAAAATAAAAGAGCCCTGGACCTTGACAGTCATAGATCTACCTTCCAGATAACTGAGTAAACAGTCTGAAAATAAACCTTTGAAACCCAGGTTATAACACTTTTCGATAATAAACTGAAAAGGTAGACAATCGAATGCCCGGGACAGGTCGAAAAATAAACCATATATGTGCCATTATCGAGAGAATCATATACGAACTCTACATAACTAAACGCAATTAAATACTGTGTGATAATGCGAGTATTTGTTTCCGCCATATTACTTCAAATTATTTATACTATTGTAGGCTTTTTTATCAATCGTCTAGTGGTTGATTGATTGTCAAACGCCTAACACTTCTTCTTAACTCTCGCTTCTACCAATTAAAACACCTGATGTATTCTATATAGGTATATTTACAGGTATTTTACAAATAGCAAAACGTCTTAACCCTCAAATACAATCGGTGGTGCCATTACTGAATCTCAAGAAATTTTACTCCCGGAAACTTCTCCTTTAACGTCTTTTACGTCTTCTCCGTCTAACGTCTTTTACGTCTATCTACTCCGTCTTTCTAACTGTTTAAGTTCTTATTATCATTATTGACTGGTTCGCCAAAGTATTTTAATAATAATAATAATAATAATAGTGCCTTTATTCATACATTTACAATATATAAACATAGGGCGAAGTCTAGCTTAAAGCTACTCCACTCAACCCTGAAAAAAAAAAAACAAAAAGGGAAAAAAAAAAACAAAAGGATAGAAACAAAAATAAGCGAAAAAAAAAATAAAATTAACGAATCAATTCCATTGTGAGTAAACAAAACATATTTCATATTCATAAAATTTTCCTAATTTATAATTGGCTCGTCAAGAATTTTGACTTCAACATTTTTCTCAGTGAGCCCAAAGAAACGCCTTCACACGAAACTAAAAATTCATTACGTAACTTCACCGCATTGAAGGTGAAGGAGCGCTGAAACATGGCTGAACCAAATCTTGGCAGCATGAGCCTATGACCATGCCTAACGTCCACGCAATGAACATCACGTCTAAAAATTAGCTTTTCCCTCAAATACGGTGGAAGACAAGAACGTAAAATTCGATGAACCATAATCGTCAGGTGGAGCCGGAAAACATTCTCAACCCTAAGCCATCCCAAGCTGTTAATTCCGTCCCTTATTCCACTGTCATATTTCCTCAAACCGAAAACAAACCGGCAGCATGAATTCTGCATTTTCTGTAGTCTGCGCCTCTGCACGGAATCAAGGCAAGGGTAAAAAACCGTTAATCCATAGTTTAGTTTGGACAAAACGAGAGTCTCACAGAGACTTGCGTGACTGAAAATCCAAACAATATCTCTGCCGATACAAAAGGCGCAATGCAAGGAAAGAATTCCTCAACAGCAACGAGACATGCTCCCTGAATCTCAACTGGCAATCGAAAAAGATTCCCAGGTTTCTACAGCAGGTGGAGGACGGAATTCTTTCACCGCCCATCCTGATCTCAACCACACCCTGAAACGTCCTGGGAAAAAAGCATATATAAAAACATTTTTTAACATTTATCTTCAAATTATTCATTTGGGAATAACGCATAATTAAGTCTAAATCCTCATTCAACCGCTCGACAGCCTGAGAAACAGAGGAGGGATGAAAAGAGAGGCGAACCTGAGTGTCATCACAATAAAAATGGGTGGATGCGAATCTGACCTTTATGCATGTCAGCCACATATATAAGGAAAAGCAGAGGGCCAAGAACAGATCCTTGTGGCACCCCTGAAGTTATAGGCAATAATCTGAATATGTATCACGCAATTTAACACTGATGCCTATCAAAAAGGTAATACTTGAAAAATCTCAGAGCAGTTTCATCAAAACCAATATAAGTTAATTTAGCACAAAGCAGCTCATGGTCCAGGGTATCGAATGCCTTTGCGAAATCCAATAAGGTGAGAATTGAGGCATGTCCCCCATCCAAAGATCGCAAAATATCATCAGTGATGTTCAGCAGAAGAGTGGTAGCACTGTAACCCCCTCTGAAACCCGACTGCCGCGCAGTGAGAATTCCATTGTCGGTGATGTATTTATAAACCTGAAGAAACAATATCCTCTCCAGAACCTTTGACAGAGCTGGTAGCACACTTATCGGACGAAAATCAGATAAGCTCTCAGGACTAGGGATCTTAGGTATAGGATTCCTCTCCAAATTATCAGTAATTCTAGGAGATTGAAAGTTTATCGTATGAGGAGACGAAAAGGTCAAGATGTGTTAGGATACTACTAGATTTTTCCAAGTGTGACGGTTTCTCTCTGACAATTTGGCAGAAAAGCTACCGATTTCATAATTCAGTTTTTGAATAGTACATCCTTCGACAAATAAGGTATGGAAAGTTCAGGAGAGTTAAAAATGTTTTTCACTGTTCGATTCCAAACATTTTTCTTTTTTAAAACAAAATTATCCTTGAATTATGTAAATAAACTTTTTTTCAGGAGTGCAAAAGGATTCATGCATATGAGGATCCAGAAAAATGGTGTTGATGGTTGCTACATTCTAGGACAATTCAGCAAACCATTTGCCTCAATACCAGAGATGATTCGTCATTTCTCAATAAATAGACTGCCAATCAGAGGAGCTGAACATATGTGTTTGTTGCAACCGGTTATTGCGCAGCTATTATGATAAATTTTGAACGTCTGAAAGTTTCTTGTTCCAATAATTTTCGCATCTATCTGGTCATTGGTAATGTTCTCAATTATAATGATAACTTAATATGATTAGATTTGAAAATGTTATGATATTATGGACACCTTTAGATTTTTTTCGAATTCAAAATTTCGGTAGATGGTAAATCGTATCCTGAAGAGGATATAACTAGTTCTTCCTGCTGTAACACCATTGTATTCGCGATAAAATAATATTGTCCTATGTATTTTGTTGAAACTGAAATCAAATATCATTTCCAAACAAGAAATTCTTGTTTATTATAATTGTTTACATATCATAGTTACCATTTGGTTCGTTAAAGCAGTGCAATATTTTGAATACAATTAGATTTAAAAATTGGATAAGGTGTTTTCTAGTTGAGTTTTTGTTTAATATTCTTTCTTCATTAATACGCGTTATTCTGAAGAGCTACAAACTGAATTGCCAAAGGAAAATGACTGTGAATAATAATTTATACATACCTATATGATTATATTATATACATTTCATTGTTCTGTTATAGTAAATAGATGTAGTGCTTAGATAAGTGTTTTAGATTTAGTATTTTATGAAAAAGAGTCATAGAAAATATTAATACTAATTTATCACATTTTACTCTAATCCATTATAACGATATATTTAAATTATTTTTAATAACATTTAATTTACAATTTCCGAAATATTATCTGTAGTTCAACTTCATACTCACCAGATGATTTGTATAGTCTAGAAATTTGTGATGAACGTGTTAATATGGGACTGAATAAAAATCTATAAATAATGCTCGAGTGAAATTAATTATCCTTCATTAGTCGTTTCTTCCATGGCGTTAATAATTCGTCGAAATATTCCTTTTTGCGAATTATTGAGCAAAAATGGTTAACAATAGGTCTAATCGAAATATGTTCCGTCAATCCTTCAAACAGTACAGGATAAATCAAGTTAAAATAGTAAAATGTGGATTAAGTACTCGAATATTTGTTCTCACAAAAATCAATAATTGATGTGATTTCCACGATGCATTTGGATATTTTGAACATTCAATTTGAATCTTTCGTGTCATTAATGTAATTTGACTGCTTGTATTTTTAACTGCATATACATTCTGTCAAGAAAGTACCGGGAATTATCGATTTAAATCTGGCGGGGCAATGAGGCAGGTAAATTTTTTTTTTCCTAGGTTGGTACCACTGTCCTTAATTACTATGCCAAGCTTGAGCGGGATCTGTCAACTAGTGTGTTTGCAACAGCTGATTAAGTCAGTCGATGTCAGAGTGCGTGCCGATTTTTACTATGGGTGATTACGTTGAGCAAAGAATTTCTTTAAAGTTTTGTGTTGCAAATGAATTTTCGTGTGCCGATGCATTGAAAATGTTGCAAAAGGCCTTTGGTGATAATGCTCTATCGAAAACTCGTGCATATCAGTGGTACAGAGCCTTCAAGGACGGTCGTGAAGTGGTCGAAGACTTGCCTAATAAAATTAAGGAAAGGGTGCTGGAAAACCGTCGTACCAGCTTGAGAGAGATAGCACATGATCTTAAGATATCCCACGAGTCCGCACGTACGATTTTGATTGATATTTTGGGCATGAGAAAGGTGGCCGCACGACTCGTACCGAAAGACCTGAATTTTCTTCAAAAACGTCATCGCCAACAGGTTGCTTCAGACATGCTGGATCGCTGTAATTCCGATTCTACATTCATGGAACGCATTATAACTGGTGATGAGACCTGGGTCTACGAGTACGATATGCAAACAAGCCAGCAATCATCGGAATGGGTGGCAAAAAATGAGCCGAAACCGAAAAAATCACGCCAAAGCCGCTCGAAAATGAAGGTGATGCTCATTGTTTTCTTCGATATCCGTGGCGTGGTGCACTACGAATTCGTTCCAGAGGGTCAGACGGTAAACAAGGAGTATTAACTAGGCGTTATGAAACGTTTGCGTGAGCGTATCCGTAAGAAGCGGCCAAATTTGTGGGCGAACAACTCATGGATTTTGCATGACGATAACGCGCCTTCTCACCGAGCTACGATTGTGACTGACTTTCTCACCAAAAACTCAACAAACGTGCTTCAGCAACCACCGTATTCGCCGGATTTGGCTCCCTGCGACTTTTTCCTCTTCCCAAAACTAAAATTGCCCCTTCGTGGCACCCGTTTTGAGTCATAATACAAAATTCGGCGCGAGAGCTAAAGTCCATCCCGGAAAGCGCCTATAAAAAATGTTTCGATAATTGGAAGTGTCGTTGGCATAGATGTATTGGAGCAAATGGAGCCTATTTTGAAGGCGACCCAATAAATTTTAACGATTAAATGTAAAAATGTTGTTTTAATTGAAAATTCCCGGTACTTTCTTGACAGAGTAGTATGTTCCGTCAATCCTTCAAACAGTACAGGATAAATCAAGTTAAAATAGTAAAATGTGGATTAAGTACTCGAATATTTGCTCTCACAAAAATCAATAATTGATGTGATTTCCACGATGCATTTGGATATTTTGAACCTTCAATTTGAATCTTTCGTGTGATCAATGTAATTTGACTGCTTGTAATTTAACTACATATAACTTGCAAAACCTATGATTTGAGGTAACAGGTTTAAGGTTTCAGTCTAGAAGTATATAGTAAACTTTTATTTTTTTTAATTGTCCTGCATTGTATAAACCATACTAGAATTTTTAGATTTCCTTGTGTGCAAATCTTTATCTTGGTCAATTGACGATGTGATCATTGATCAGTACCATGGTTTTTATCTTGAAAGATCCATTGCATCTCTGATTTGATCCATGTGTCTGAAAAATATGACTCCAGAATTATTAGTTGAAGCAATCTACTTTTATTATTATTTTTCTTCGACCTCGTAGATTCTGTATACCCAACGCAGATCACTTTGTTGTTCTCTGGTCTATCTAAGGTCAACATAAGAAATGAGTAAGGTAAACATTTTTTACACACAATGTGAGTTTACATTATGTTTGTTCATAATTATGTGCTTTCCAAATATCTAAAGTTCTAAGAGGTTATGCGCGTAGAATGTACAGAAGCAAATTATTGTTCAAGAAATCACTCTGTTATGAAGGATTGAGTTATAGGGGTAATCGACACACACTCATTTGGAGATATCTCACCTTAGAAATAAATCACACAATCTAATAGGTAGGTAATAGTTTAAATCCCCATGGGTGTGAATTTGGCTTTTGCAAAACTACCAGGCCGTGAAAACAACAATAATTGGAAATTTGTTATGAGGATGTCATTACTCAATGAAGATTTGTATTGTAGGATATCCTAATGATCCCTGGTAAGAATTTGGATTATGAAGATGTCTTTATTTGGTCATATTTGGACGTGAGGTGACCAACTTGGTGACTTATATAAGACATCAAGGTGACTACTTTGCATGACGTATTCCTAACGTACGTTAAGTGACGTGTCAGAGATATTAGTAGTCGTCCAAATGACGTCGACGACCAAATAAGACGTCTTCAAGACCACATTCTTCTATCTGTACAACAAAGTGCCTTTGAGGGTGAAGAACTCTAGAGGAGATTGAGTCTGTTTCGTGCAATAGTTAGAGTTCGACTTGAAAATTTCTCTTCGATTCATATAGATGTGATCGAAACGATGAACATTTCCCAGAAGTTATCAGACATTGATTCTTCAATTGATGACGAGTTTTACCTGTAATATTACTGAGTGAGTGGATTCCCCCATATAACTCAATTGTAATGGCCATCGAAAATTCTGAAGAAAAAAGTTCCAGTGGATAAATCAAATCCAAGTTGCTGCTGGATGATAAGTATGGCTCATGTTATCAACATAAAAATAGTGCGCCGTTGTTTTCTAATATACGTAGTAGAGATTACAAAAATAATTCTGTTTGTTTTGGATGTGGAAAGCCTGAACCCATCAAAAAGCATTGCAATAGGATAAAACATGATAATGATATGTCGAAGAAGTCAATGTAGCTACAGAAAATGAAATCAATTAAAAGTTAGGATGAGCATAAGGTTTTACAAACTGTACTATGTACTTCATCTAAGAAAGGTATCTGGTATGTGGATTCGGGAACTACATCTCACATGACATATCAGAAATATGTTTCAACAGATTTCATTGAATATTCATGTGATGTGACAGTCGATAATAATAAGAAAATATTCAGATACACTAATATAAATTCATTGATTAACATCTTTGGATCTAAGAATGTGAGAGATGTTGTTTATGTGCCAGATTTACACACCAAATCTGCTTTCCGTGAAGAAAATTATTGAAAAAGTGTCATGAAATTGTGTTCACCAATTAAGGATGCTTGGATCTATTGGAAAATAAGTTGGCGATAGGCTTAAATTTCCATGAAGAGAAAGGGGAAC
Organism: Megalocaria dilatata; assembly: GCA_034642435.1. Classification (NCBI taxonomy): domain Eukaryota; kingdom Metazoa; phylum Arthropoda; class Insecta; order Coleoptera; family Coccinellidae; genus Megalocaria; species Megalocaria dilatata. Next base: position 15,330,309 of record CM067863.1, read on the forward strand.
AGTGTATGGAAATTACACGCGAAAACCATTCAAATCTACTGCTGAAAGTTGTTCAAAAAGACTATTTGATCTACTTTATACCCACATAGTTGGTCCACTGTCTACTCCATCATGGAGTAGAGCAAGATTAATTTTTGTATTGGTTGATGATCACAGTCGAACTGTTTTTGTTTATTTTTTGAAGGGAAAAGATAAGGTTCTAAAAGTCTTCATGATATTTTCTGTCATAGTTGGAAAATACTGGACGTCAAATCGAGATTCTGAGATCAAATGAAAGTACAGAGTTTGTAATCCGGCATTCTACACATTTTTTAATTCAGAGGGTATCAATTTGTAAGGTACACTCCTGAACAGATGTTGCAGAAAAAAACAACCATACGATTGTTGCCAAAGCTCGGTGTTGGACGAAAGAATCAAAATGTGATTTGATTGTGAGCTGAGGCTGTCAACATTTCAATGTTCCTCAAAAATCGTTCACCATATAAGACGATTCAAGGATCAGCCCTGAAGAATTGCCGCCAGGAAAAAAGCTCAGCATAGAACACATAAGAGTATTTGGATACCTCCTCAAGGACCATAGCAATTGCGACAAATAAATGGACCTAAAACGTGAACTTTATTATTTTATTGACCTCACTAAAACATTTAACCCTAAAAAGCCATGTGACATCACAATATGGTGATATGTTGAATTTCTTCGAAACAGATTCTCATTTTTCTTAATAAAAACGGTAACGACTGAAAAACTTTTGGGCATCGATATTTCATCAGCTGGACGTAAAATAATATTAAATTAGAAATATTTTTTTTTAATTTCCAAATTAATCAGTGATTTTAGAATTTACAATGCTAAGACAATGGCTACATCACTCGAACCAAATTTCAAGTTAACAGGAGTTAACATCAAAAACTAATTACCATTAAATATTATCAATAATATCCACAATTAATTGGATCCTCCATGTGCAGTGATATAAGGCACTGCGAATACGATGAACAGTACAAATAAAGAACCACTATTCATAAATACAACAGACAACAATCAGACACTGAGAGAAAGTATACAAGATAAATAGATAACCTGTGAGGGTTGTGTCGCTTTATTTATATACAAAGGCAATGCATCTTAGGAAAATATTACGGTCGGATTAAATAACACTGAAGCAAAAATACAAAAATGAAAAACGATGAGTGAAAGTACAATGAACAAGCGTGCATTCACTAATCTTACATTAAAACTAAGGTGGTGTTCAAAGCGTAAAACATGCAATTAATCAGAAGCATTTAAACGAAGTTTACTTACTAAGAGTTACCAAGAGGAACTGTTATAAGTACTATTATCTCGAGTATCGTTTTAAGTCGCTCAGGGGGTTTATATGCAAGAAGCTTCCTCTCTGCCGCTTCAAAATACAATGGAAACACCATAAGGACGTTGTTCTCTTTGTTATTGTCACCGATCACAAACGAGTCAAGTTACAGTGCCACAGAATACTTGACACATAAATACCGCGGGTAAATACCGTGATGTAATGATGTAATTTATATAATCTATGATAAAATTTTGATTGGAAATTTCTTGGTACTACACGTATTTTACAATTATTTTATTCTACTTATACAAAGTTTGAAATGATTTTCAGTATTGGAATTAGTGTTTAGTTGATGCTTCAAGTTGGAAGGGTATCAATATGCCACTAAGACCAACGAAGAGCAGTAGGGATGGCTGAAGTGGGCCAAAACTACAGAAGTATAACAAAAGCCCTTAATCCTTAATCAGCCATAGAGATTTGTCGATTTATGAGAAAATTTATCGCTGGTAGTTGGTTCACCCACCATCACCCGCTGAAACAGCACCATTCTTTCTGACTGTAGGTGCCGTGAAATGACAAGTCGTGTTTCGGAAATTCGTCAGAATTTCCGGTCCTTCGGGTGAAATTTTTTCTGCCTGATATTCGAAAGTAATTTTTCAGGAATCGGATAGGTATCTCAGAAACTGCTATTCCAGCCACCATCAAATCATGAAAGTACAATAAAAATATATGTTCAAGCTGCGGTTGCTAAAAATTACTCAGAACAATTTCAGAATAGATTTCTGCAGTATTCGAGGCCTTAAGTCCAATATAAATTCAGTGCACCATAATCTCCAAACTAACAGCCCTCATTTACTGGCTCTAATAGAGTCAAATCAAAGTCTCCTCCAATAACATATTCTGTGTCCTGGTTTCGAACTCGAAACGAGATTCAAATTCAAGACCGGCCCCTGTATTTACAGTTGCAGCGATCTTTCTTTGAGCACTTGGTGCCAAATAACGGTCTGAAGGTCATGAAGATCAAACTAAACCTACTCAAGTCAACAAAATTCATTCGCTGTCTGTTTATTTCTGCTACCAAGCCTCCTTACGTCAATCACTTCGTACATCACTCTGACACTCTAGAAATAGTGCAAACTAATAAACCTAACGCAAAAGTTATTTTCTCGATGATTTAAAGGTTCATAATGTAAACTGGCTAAGATCCAACCGCACCGGCAAATCCGAGCTGGAAGTTAAGAGCTTTATGGTAAGTCACAACGTGACCCAGATTGAAGAAACCACCCGTTTACTCGACAGCCCCATTCACCAAGCTAACATTATCAATCTCTTCCTCATGATACACTTCAACTGGTACCAACTATCTATATCCCCGCCACACTGCAAATCCAATCATAAAGTCATCTCAATCACGTCCAAACAATTCTGCCCAAAATCGAGAATCGTAACTCCATTGTCTGGCATTATAGATCAGCTAAATGGGATGAACTGAAGGATTTTTGCCCATCATTTCCATGGAAGGCTGTATGCTTCCGCTAATAAGGCACATCAACTTATGCAGAATCTGCACCGCAGTCATCAGATTATGTATGGGCTCATACATTATCCATAGTACAAGACGGATCTCCAATCCCAAGTCGTGATTTGATCAGGAATGTAACAGTGCGGTGCGTGCCAAAAATGAAGCATATCCGACAGTTGTTAACCGACAAGCTTTCTTCCACTCATTAAAGAATGTTACGACACGAGAATCTTGGATTAAAGACCCTTTGGTCTTTATCAAAGATCATAAATAAGATTTTATATCTCCTTCTTTTCCATCACCCTAGAGGCCCAAATGCATAACATTTTTGTTCTCCAAAAAAAGCGAACTGGTGACCGAAATCAAATCCTTCCATCTCGATCTTTGGAGTAACAGTGTATAAGGATATGTCTTGGTACGTCCATATTACTAGCATCGCAAAATCAGCAAACCAGAGGCTGGATTTTCTGTGGAGACCTAGAAAGTTTTCTACTCCTGACCAACTATTGACGATATACATGGTTGAAATCCGATCTCTGCTGACGTATTGCTTGCGCTAGGGCTGCGCAACGAACACATCCTTATGCAGTTGAATTAACAACTTCGAGAACTTCTGTTTATCAGAAGTCCTTCTTCCACTGAACTGGCCAGTGGAATACTCTTCGAGCGGATTTCCTTCAGTGTATAATCTTCACCAGTTCAATACGAGAGTAAACAGGACACAACTTTTCGCTCGGGGCACCAATTAGGTGACATAGGTTTCCTTCTCCTCAGGCTGTCAAACATAAATAAAAACATTTGAGATTCAGCACTAAAGCATTCTCTTTGTCTCCGAGATTTCATACAGAAAAGGGCCATTCGGTTGATAAGCAACCCAACTCTCACCCGGAAACATAGAAAAAGAGTTGCAGAGGTGACATTATACTGTAGCGAGCAACTTCTTTGCTCCTCGTCGAGAAACCTGCCTTGCTCTGAGGTAGCTTAACCGGCGTACCAATAGAGGGCCCGACCAGTCTGAAGATTCGTGACTAACCGTCCCCGCCGAGTTCAAATAGAGCAAAGCAGTATCACCCATTTACCATCAGTATCAGTATCAGTATCAGATCAGTATCACCCATTTACCATCAAGATTGAACTGGAAGGGGCATTCTTCATCAAAAATCTTTCTTGTACAGGGCTGTTATCGAATGAAAGAAGCTCCCGAAATCAATTTGTTCATATGACTATGAACTGTAATTCTTCGAATAAAAAAGGTCCACAATCATCTTCTTTCTTTACTCCCTTCTCCCTTCATTGGTAGCCAGTGCGGGCCATCCGATACCTACTAGATAGGTCTACCTCCAGGCGAATATTTGCAATAAAAGAATACCACGAGACCGAGCGAGTTGAAGAACGACAAACTGCTCATAAAAGAGAACTCTTTTATTCGGTGTCAGGCACTATGAGATTCAAAAATTCGCAATTGGGCTGCAAGGTACACATCATATTTTTGTGAGCAACCAAACTGTGAGAAACAGGTGGTACGAGTTCAGCCTTAACGCCCATGGACAGCTTCGTGCAGTTCTATTAACTAAAGACAATCACAGTCTAACACTAGAACGGGCACATTAAGATCAAAGTGGGAACATCAAGAATGGTATAATCGACTCTTCACGAACAAATTCTGTTTTGGTTTCCATCCTGATATAGATCGATTTCATGTGTGGAGGTGACCTGTAAATCTGGGGCGTTCTGCTGCAGTTCAGGAAGCCTACAGCTGCCAAAATGATACAGCTATGCTGAGGAACTAATCTCCTTTTTTCAACGCTGTAATTTACCGTGACGGTATTTTGCATCCCGTTGTACTTCTTAATGCTACAGGAAATTAATCGAATTTCTAGCTCATTATTCAAGCATATTTCAGTTATTCAAATAATAATTTGTACTGTTGCGTACTTTAGGTAGTTCCTGAAAAACCTTATCTTTCTATGGCGATCGTCTAATATATGGAGAGGAGGACGCTTACATTGCTTAGACAACCGAAATTACACTAAACGAGGGCAAAGAAACAGTGGCGGGAATTTGGAATATAAAAATTTTTTCCCTTTTATACTCTCAAAGAGGCTAATTCAGATATCAGCGCCAAGCATCGGGTTGCAATCTCCATCACTATAAAATGGAGATAAAATTACTCAGTAAGTATTATATCTCATATATAATCAGTGTATAGAAATAATAGTTCGAATGCATCAACAGCTGTAGGTACAATAACACAAGTGTCAAAAATTACAAATAAAAACAATCTTATTAAAGAACATTTGCAGGTTGTTCCAACATGAATTTTCTGCGTTTCTGTCAACCTGCTAAAGAAAGTAGACACCGGAAAATCATATTGTAGAGAAGAAAAATAGATGAAGATAAAATATACCGCTTGAAAGAAGGGATTAAAGGTGTTGACGTGAAAGGTCTTCTTGACTCAGGGAACGTATTTGTTATTTCTCAAAGTACATTTCTAGGTTTGGTGGACATATACTTTCCTAAAAAAGAAAACAGTTATACAAAAATTAAGGCCACAAATTTAGTTTGAATACAGTGGATAATGTAGGATCTATGAAAATGAAACTTGATACAAATGTGACGGTGACAAAAGATGAGATGCCAAAACAAACACCTCTAAATATAAGGAACTGTATAAGAATAAAATCAACAATAATATGAACAGAAGGAATGCTTATAAATTAAGAACTAAATCGAGCCAATGTGGAATGTTATAACCACAGCTAGGAGACAGGACATGTCTAGATTCCATAGTCAGCGTATGAATGTAGATTTTTGCATGGAATGCTATTGATATAAGGATTCCTTCAGCGCCAATTTCTTTACATGCAACTCCAAATAGATCATACATATATCCACAAAATATTGCTAAAGGTGATGGGGAGAGACAATTTAATAATTAGGTGGGAACCTTTGAGAAATGATCAACAGGATGGTTCAGGTAATTAGTTAATTTGCAGAACCAACACTTTGAAATAAAAAAAACGCTGCAAATTTAATCCAAAGGGTATGAAAAATGAGATATTCTAATCAAAAAATCATAAATACTGACTACCAAACAAAGATTTCCTTTGGAAATCAATTATGATCTTTCTAAAGAGGAAAGTTTTTTCATCATTGAAGCAAATATTATTGATAATAATAAAACAGAAATTTTAAAAATTTGATTTCTCTGTTGTACTCATTTTGGCAGAGTGTATAAAGAATGTGTATTTTATTGAGATAAAACGTATTTTTCTTCAAACTTTGTGCATAGAACCAAAAGATACGTATACAACAAACTGACCATTAACTTAGTTTGACTAGTTTCTACCACAATTCTTGCAAGTCGAATTTCCCTGTTGCATACATAATCAGTTTCTTCTAACTTGTTCATCGAACCTATCACATACTATCCTCAACATTTTTATTATTATTCATAACATTGAGTACTCTAGCAGTTCTATGTGCACATCAATCTTCAGTACCACAGACAAAGATTATTATTTCTGCACTTCCAGCTAGAGTATTTCAAAATTTTTTCTAAACTTCAAACTCACAATAATAATAATTTCAATCCTCAGCATAGTGATAAACAGAAAACGTTCTTTCTTATTATGCCAATAATGGAGCACATTTTAAGTGTTTAAAAAATATTTTGGTAAAATCGAGTGACCAAATAAACAAAATCAATCTCTTCCGAAGTTTACTTTTGAAGTATATAAAATAAAAACATTTGTTTTTCTGTCATACCCTAACTTCAACAGTTGTGTCTTTAAACTGATAAAGACTAATCGTAACGAAACCACCAAAGTTTCAAAATAAAAATTAGTATGTGAAACGATTATATTCAAACGAATAACTAGGTGTTGTTTCAACACGATTCCCAATCAAAGAAACATCTACATATTAACTGTGTGTTTACTGTTTTTTTTTTATGAAGCTCTTATCATCGGATACAGATTAAGAGAAGAAATGATCGAATCTTGAATAATCTGTTCATCAATCGAATTTGCTTCTTTTGTATACTACTAGCAATAACTTCGCATTTACATGAGTCATAAAGATGCATTGTACCATTTTGAAATCTCAATGAAAGGAGCATATTTTTTTCAAGTTGGCCACTCAGACTTTCGTACATTTTTTTTTCACTATGAACGAATGAATCTTTACAGAATGAAATATTCACCACATTTTATGATGAAATTTGAAGTTTGAAAATTCTTTTTCAAAAAAACTACAACAGTTATTTATACGGTTTACTGCATATCTATTGGTATTTCAATGAAGAATATTTTACCATGAAGATGGATTTGATTTATTTGTGAGCGTGTTACACAGAAACGCAACATGGTGTAGTAATTATAATTATTTAAAAAAAAGAGATGTTTTACAACTTTATAATGATTGTCATCTTATGTCATTCATATGCTTTTGTAGTTTGATGTAAGTTCATGGGAAATTAATTATCGTTATTGGGAGAATTGTATAAACTTTAGATGTTATTATTCTAAAAAAAATGTGAAAAACTGACGTCTTCCTTCCTAATGCAGGTACTTTATGAACCTTTATCAATACAGTTTATCAAAGAACCAACTAGTTTTCAATCCTTTATTTATATTGCAGCAAGTTTAAGTAATCCAGTCTTAATAATTCATTTTCTCTTTCAGATTAAATATTGAAAGGTATAAACTAGGGAATCAAATAGTGTTTATTGTCTGTGTAAAATAACAAACAAGCTCTAATTGTTGGTTTCCAACTGGATAGTTGATTAGCATTATGTACCTTCTCTACAAAGTTAGAAGATTAAACAAGGTTCTCTTGTTTGAGAGATATATTTTATATATTTATTCCATAAAGGACCTCAGATAGTCACATGACACTCAAGCAATTGATAGCCATTAAGTCAAGGATCATCTGGAGCTGTAAAAAATTCCTAGAATCACTGGTGAAAAGCAACAAAATAGTCCTACTTGGCTACCAACTCGCCAGGGTATTGCAAAAGGAGGAGCAAACACTCTCTTCACCAGACCGGCACTTTAGTGTTAGCTATGACTCACACTGATTAGGTCTGAAGTCCATGAAGTGGAAAAAAGAGAGGTGAATTTTTACTAGATTAACACCCCAGATGACTGACAAGCCAAGGTGCTCATCACACTCTAAAGACAACGTCCAATTATTTCTATCGCTGTCAAAGAACAAGATGAGGCTGTTTATTGGGTTTTTTACTGACCACTTGGTCTTCCCCTAGTCTCCAGACCTTGACGCGGTGGGGGAGTTTCTTACGACTAGGGCCCTAGTTTCACTGAGGCAAAATGGAGGGCTAAGTCGTGATGCCTAACACGGAGGCACGAGAGTCTGTTGCACCACAGGGCTTACACCCTTAGAACTGGCGTGGCTCTTCGCCAATTGTAGATTAATCTGATTTTTCTGTCTAAAGGCCAAGTACGTTATGTAATCTATTGAGTTACCTCAAGAGAGTGGACGCCCATGAGAGTGTTTGTACCACCCAATTGGTGTTGGACTCGAGGGGGCAGTGATTGAAAATCTGTATGCTAGACCAGAAGGAGATTTCATTCATTTGTTTGTCTCAGGAATGCTTGAGAAGCGCTTCAGGGATTTAGCGGTTTGTCTCTAACCAGAATTGTTTGCAAGTAATTTCTGGGGTTTTTGCTAACTCACAAAAGACTTGAAAGATAATCAACTTCCTTTCCGTAGTGCAAGATTTCACGGCATTTTCGACCTTTGCAACAAGGTAACTCGAAATTGTATTTACATCCTGCAACTCGTAAAGTTCATCCCATTCTTCATTTTTGAATATTTGCAGAATTTTTTTCTCATTTAATATTTTACCCTTGTTTTCAGGATCTTTCAGTCTCTTGATATTTTCTACGAGATATGTTGCAATTGTAGGGAAATGATCTGTCATATTACAATGCAGAACAAGTACTGATTTGAATCCTTAACAAACATGTGATCTATCAACGTTTTGGATCCCTTATAGACTCTTTTATAGATGTTTAATAAGGATTATAATAATAATAATAATAATCGTCTTTATTTAAAAAAAAAAAAGTATGTGCATACATAGATTTGAAAACATAATATGTTGGATATGTTGGATTGATACCCAAATTCTCCCAATAAATTCAAATAATCATTAATGTAGTCTGTAGTCGATTTGATGTCAATATTAATATCTCCCACAAGGAAATATGTATTAATTTTATCATAACAACAATTATCAAGATATATCGACAAATTTCCATTGAAACTATATGGACAAGACGATGGGGAACGATACATTGCATGCGTGATTATATTTTCCGTCTATAATTACTCTTAATGCCTTTATCAAGCTAATGGGGCAAACAAAAGTTTAGAATATCAGGTTCTCCCTTATATAAATGATAGCACCATCACTTTGATTCTCTTCTTTTTCCTTATGCTTAAACAAATTGCTTATTTTTCTTCGTTTCTTTGCCTGTAATAATTCAATATGGAGGTTATAATCCAACGTTTGCGTGGTCTTCCGGTGCTCCTGCTCCCAACGGGAGATCTGTCCATCGTTATTCGTACCAGGCGTACGCACACATGCTGATAAAAAATTCTTCGTTGTTCTTTAGTATGTCTTCGTTAAAGCGCTGTTTGATTCCAGGTACTGTCTCGATGTCTATGCGAGCATTAAGATCTCCAAGCAATATCGTTGGCTTGATCTTTGGGATTGATTCGACTGCAGTTTGAAGTTGATCATAAAACTATTCTCTGTCTTGTCTTATTCTATTGTCTTGAGGTGCATACGCGGATATTATGTACAGTTCTTGTGCTTCTGTGTGTACTTTGACAACTAGTATCCTTGAAAATATGCACTGGCATCCCCTCAGGCAGTCCTTATATTTTTTGTGTAGTGCAATTGCCACGCCTTTCTTTGTACATTGTTCGATGTTCACTCCACTGTATTCTAAAATGTAATCGCCATATAGCCTCTGACCTTTTCCTTTTTTCTTCGTTTCCTGCAATGCACATAATCAATGTTATTGTTTTTTTATTCTACTGAAGCTCTCGAGGAAATGCGGATGTTGTGAGGGAGCTTCCACCTCTTAGTTCGGGAGACGGCGTTTCGTTTCCGAGCATGCGCATCTGAAACTCGTCAGACAGGCTTGATGCGCAGGCTCTGCCTGTGACGCCTGTGACCATGCGTCCGCTTGGAACGCTGATCGTCAAACGGCGTGCCCTACTCTATTTGAACCTGGCGGGTCCTCTATCGGTACGCCGGTCAAACTACGACAGAGCAAAGCAGGTTTCTGGACGAGAAGCGAAGAAGTTTTTCGCTACACACTCCCCCTCCAGTGAGCGTCGATATGGTCACGGAATAGGGTGTTGGGATCAGGCAAGGAGACAGTCCGCCGCTGGGCTGGTCGCGGTGCCATCTTCAGCGGGGATCTGTGGAACGAAAGGAAAGGGCCATCTCGGAATGCTGGACAGGGGCAATTAGGAGCACCTAATGAATGGGTTGTTTCGCTCTTAAAGCAAACCCTCCCAATCACGTCGGGGTCACCAATGAAGCTCTCGAATGAAAGCGGATGTTGCGAGGGAGCTTCCACCTCTTACTTAGGGAGACGCAGTGCCTTGCTCTATTGGAACCTGGCGGGGACGGTTAGTCACGATTCTTATGACTGGTCGGGTCCTCTATCGGTACGCCGGTCAAACTACGACAGAGCAAGGCAGGTTTCTGGACGAGGAGCGAAGAAGTCGTTCGCTACACTACCATAAGTTCTTGTTCTCTTCCGCTGAATGATCTTATGTTCCAGGTACCACAACGCAAAATGTCCATTTTTTTCCAATTTCTAATCCTTTTTCTCGCATAGGTCGTCATGTTCCTATCAATCCTGTGCCGAAGCAAAGTTACGGTTCTATGAGCAATCTCTTTGTTTTCATTAGGCAGGAAGCTAACCCGACCTTAAAGCCTTCCTTCTTTATCTGGTCTTGGGACCGGCTGAGGCAGTTACTAGGCTACTCAATCCACCCAACAACTGACCCCAGGCGGAGTTTTGATTATAGTCCCCAAATTTATAAACTGTATGTACCCAGTAATCTAAAACCATTTATGTCTCAGATATTGAACCTAAAATTGAACAAATCGAGGAGTGTCAACATCTCGTCAAACAGATATGTATGCTCCTTACATTCGCTTGGAAAATTGAAAAGTTTGTATCTATATTCGACTCAAGTCCTATGGTTATTTCCTCATCGATATTTATCTCCTCATACTGATCAAAATCAAGACCTCTTACATACTGTTCCATCTTCAAGAAAACAAAAAAAAAAGGAAATAAATCTACAATTCAAATAACTAAACAATTATCCCCTAATCTAAACTAAAAAAAAGTATCACTGTGGTAGCTCCAAAACTGCCGAGTTCTATCCTCAACGGCCTTCCCCCTTCTATCCGCTTTTGGAGTCACTTAAATATTTTGGTCTTCTGTTCCCAACGTTGGATGTTGATGGCAGGGAGACAAGCGATGGTTCTGATAACTGTACCACATGATCCGTTACTGGCGTGCCCGGATCGCTATGTGCTTCTAAGTTGAGCCTTCTATCCTCAAGCCAAGACTTTTAAGATCGGAAGGTGTAAAAACTCTGTTTTCCGCCACTGATGAAATAACTATTTCTTTCATCCTTTATAAATATTATATTTCTTTCACCATTTATATATATTTTTTTCAGGTGATCTTGATACATTAAGATTGAAGAATTCATCTCTACAAGTATGTCTGGCATCTCTAGTTGCCTCAGCTACATTAACGGGCCTTTTTATTTCCATAGAAAAATATTGTAGACATAATGTTGAATTTGCACATTGCATGTTTATCACAAAACCGTTACGTAATGGTGAACTGCTTCAAAGAAACAAAAATGCTTATCTTTGGTGCTTGTTCCAGGAAGCAGCGTACTATCGTTTCGCCCAATGGTCTGTAATTTTCGATTTTGAGCCGAAATTGTCTTAAACAACTAGGTTGGACTCACTGATGAATCTGAGGACGTGACTGCTGTAACCATTCTGGAGTAAAGCGGTTTGTATGTTCTCAAGTTCTTGGGGAATATGCATGCTCTCGGTTAATTTTATAGATCAATTCAGGAAAGGAAGGAAAGTGAAGGAAATATTAATTTCCTTAATGAGAAGCGAGGAAACGGAAAGAATTGTTGATCTCAACTTACAACCTCATTTTGATATTAGTGTTAATGTTATTCAGATAGTCAAACATATCTGGGATAGCTTGCGAACCGTGTAATCCATAATGAGAACATCATCCACATATTGAACTCAACAAGCAAGTTCTAGGTGGAAGACGTATAATTTATAAAGGCAAAGATATCTTTGAATATGTGGTGTTTCAAGGATATGCAATGTTTCTGCTAGTGGAATGGTGAAGAGAGACACGACGGCAGAAGTCACGTTATTCTTAGATCTGGAAGAATTTCAGGATATCAATGAAATGAAAGGAATTGTTCATATAGGACGAATATTCTTCTGCCATGCCCTAGACAGTAAAAGTTGAGTACCTAGTGAGATGATGGGTTTGTTATCCGAAGGCACTGAAAATTGGATGAATAGAGATATTGGGTTTGTGAATTTACATTAGACTATAAATTCCTTGGGCTAATATGATAGCTTAAAACTTACAACATGCTCTCAATGACGTGGTGAGGGATTTTCCAGTGATTCGTTCAATCTTCCATTAGATTTAAAGGGCATGTCCATTTGAAACTTCTACCATCCCGTAGATCAAATAGTGGTTGGAGAGAAGTATTTTGGTGATTATGTAATTTTCCATGGGGTTTTATACTCTTTTCTCTGATAATGATCTTCACATATCACCATTTCACTGTTAGGTCAAAAATTAACAGTGCTGTAACCTAAAGTGACGCAAGATAGCAGTAACAAAGCCTACCCGGAACACAACTGAACTCCTAACTCGCACAAGCTGAAAAAGCTTCTGAGAGATCTTCAAAGAAGATCTAGGAGTATCAGGATAATATAATAATAATATAACATATGGCATCTTCAGGTCTTCTCGTACAGTCTGATTAGTGACATACCCTTGGAGCATTTGATTTTGCACCCCCACAATTCTACTACATATAGCCATATTATTATTATTATTTATAGTGAGTGGGCGTCCGTCCACCCTACCACTGCGTTCGCGCGGACTATTGTGGTTCACTCCTAATTTATATTTCCCCGATGAGATCCAGTTTTTGGATACAACCGATAATCTTCTATGGGGGTATTTTTACAATTCGCAGTGGGCTATAATAGACTGACTAAAGACCTCGCATCTAATGTGATTCACCTCTGAGCACAGCCTGCATTCATCATCTTCAGCCAGACCGATTTTGTGCAAATGCGTTTTCAGCCTGCAGTGACCTGTCATAATCCCGACAAGTATTCTGAACTTAGTTTTGTCTAGACCTAGGTCTGCCATCTTTTGCTTCGAAGCCCTTCCAAGGAACGCCTTCGAATGTTTCAGGCCTGGATGGCTCAGCCAGTAAGACTCTAGTCTGAAGTTCATTCTGTGATTGTCTGCTTAGCCACGTTATGTGGTATTCCCAGGAATGGTTCCGGGCCTACCAGAGGCAGCGTGGCTCTAGCAGACGCCAGCCGATCTGCCCCTTCCTTACCCAAATAGTTTGAGTGGCTCGGTATCCAAACAAGAGTGATTCTGTAATACATACCGAACCTGTTCATATTAAATAGTGGTTGGAGAGAAGTATTTTTATGATTATGTCATTTTTCATGGTGCTTTTTACTCTCTCTTCTCTGATAATGACTTTCACATATGGCATCTTCAGGTCTTCTTGTAACATTCATGTCTGATTAGTAACATTCCATTGGAACATTTGCTATCATAAGTATCTTTGATTGGCTTCTTTGTATGATAGCCATATTTGACTTTGCATCCCCACAATTCTATTCCATATACCCATATTGCTTTGATGACAGTTTTGTATATTAGAAGCTTGGATTTTTATGATAAATTACATTCTTCTACTAAATTAGTATAGATCTTTGATTCTATAATTAATTTGTTTTGCGTTTTTTGCAAACATGCTCTTGCTCTTTCCAGGTGAGTAGTCTGTCAATATGCATTCCCATGTAATTGATAGATGTGGACTCTGGTGTCTGTATATTATTTATGGACACAAGTGGGCATTGATCTCTTCGCAGTGTGAAGTCTACTTTCGTAGACTTAGTTTCATTAATTTTGATCCTCCACTTCCGCAGCCTTTTTTCAATTTCATTTAGGTGATCTTTTAGGTAATAAGATGCTATCCCTGTATCTTTGTATCTGGCAAGAATAGCTGTACCGTCAGTAATGTTCTAGTTGTGATGTACCTGTTTATAAGCAGATCCGCAGTATAAAACAGATATAGAAATGGCACCAGTGCACTACAATACTTCAGATATTAGTGGGTACTTTCAGATACTTTGTCCTTTATCCTGGTTCTAAACTGCCTATCACTCAGATATGGCTCCAGATGTCCCCATATGTCATGGGGAGAAACTTCTTTATTTTGAACATTAAATCTGGATGCCATACTTAATCGAATGCGTGAGTGACGTCTAAGAATACAGATGGACAGTACTCTTTGTGTTCTTAGGCATGATCTAATGTGTAATTCTACGGTTTTGCTGTATGGTGGAATGTTCTATTCTGAATCCAAACTGATGTAGTAGCATCCATTCCTCTTTGTTATTCATATCTTGTTCTCTTTGTTAATTAATGTTACTTGTGCATCAATAGCTTCTCCAGAATTTTCGAGACAACTAAAAGCAAACTAATAAGATGATGAGAGGGAACCTTGCTATTATGATCTTTTCCTGGTTTACGATTTAGGACTATCTCCGCAGTTTTTAGCTGTTTTGGAGAATAAGTCCTCTTGGGGATGGCATTGAAAATATTAGTCAGTAGCCCTACTCTTCTTTTTGGTAACTCTCTAATCATTTTCAGATTTACTTCATCCATTCCTGGTGCTTCGAAGATTCAAGTATTCCATTTCCTTTCCGATCTTAGCTACTCTGAATTTTTTATTAGTGTGATGTTTGGAAGAGTTTCCAACAAATTTTTGCTACTTCATCATGATCGCCATCATAAGGAAAAAATACCTTGGTTAGGTGGTCTGCAAAATGTTTGTTTTTTCGTCATCATGTCTGGCCCACTATAAATTAGATCCGTGTTCGTCAAGTACAGGGGGTATATGAGTCTGTGGCGTTCTTGAGTGTTTTATTTGTTTTCATAAGTACATTATTACTATTTACTGCCCTGGGACAATAGCTTGTTGTGCAGCATCTTTAATGACATCAATAAATTTCGTTAATGCTTCATCGATTTTATTTGCACTTTGAGTCACATAGACAGAATTGTACAAGCCAGCGTACGAGCAGAGCTCTTAGCTAACATTAAAGTACCATTGTCATCACTGCTGTCCCGGTTTTCTGCTCAAGTTTTGACACTCCAGCAGACCCCGATAAGCTGAAAGAGAAAGATAGGAATTTTAAAGGAACATTTATATAGAACTTAGCGCCAGCACAACTAGGTGAGGGACCTCCACAAGTCACCTCCCCTCTCCAAAAAAGGATCGCCGTGTCGATCCCAACACTCGAGTCATTTGAGCAGAGTGTCTCTATGGTTGTGAAAGATTGAAGCAACGAAACAACACAAATAACAGCTTCCCAGCATGGAACCCACTTTGGTGTCACATTGAGAATTAGGGTATTTTCAATTGTTTGTCTACATTCGTTTTTTGGTATCCAGTCTTGGAGCTTTTTATTGTAGACAATAACGCTGCTTATGCTTATTTAGGACTATGGTCCAACGATAAATTCTAGCGGGGGTTCATGTATGTTGTAAAAATGCCACTTGTGATGAAAAATCAAGAAGATCGGGGGGTTTTGTTCATATCTATTTGCCAGTAGGTGGGTGTGCCAGTGGATAACCAGGATTAGTATTTTCTTGAATGACATTGGCTAGCTTTTTGCCTTTTGTAGATATAAGGCGTGATCCATGTGTGTTTACTATTATAATCACAACCTGCAATACATTTTTGACCCCAAATAAATTACTGAAGTATTAATGTTTTATGTTATGTCGAGAAGGGCAGTAAACTGTTGAATCCAGAGATTGCGGCTATATTTTTATTACCGTTGCTCATAGATACTCAGATCTTGATGATCTATGTGACAGAATATTTCATTATAATAGCAGTACCAGCAGAGTACAGTCTTATATGGATGATTTCTTCTATGAATTGTGTAATGGAGTATATTAATATATGATTTCTCTGTAAAGTGAGTTTCGCTTATGAGAAGAATGTCTACTTTATTTTGATGGAGAAAAATCAACTACTTCATTTTTGTGCTGCAAAAGCTCACTTGCATTATATTCTGTGATTTTGATGAATTTATCGAATTTTAGTGATAAGCGTGCTCATCATGTTGAATATCATTGTGTTCTGTTGAATCATTTGTTGGAACACTGTCTTAAATTCTTCTAAAAAATATACTCATTATGTTGTTGTTGTGTATTTCACTATATTTGCGCAGCATCTGGTGGTGTTCTGCTGCTGGTTAGTTGGCTTTTTATACAGCAACGATGTTTTGCGACAGTTGTTGTAGATACTGTTTATTCGTAGAGTTGACTGCTGAATAGGTGTCTGTTGCAATAGGTTCTGGAATGCCGGTATTGCGGGCATCTCAAGCATTGCGTAATTCCTTTGACTTTTCCGGGTGGTTCTATTTATATTGTCCTATGTTGGAGATATTTTATTTTGTACATTTCTGTGTTTTTTTTTCATATGGTTCGTCAACAAAGAAAATATTCAAGAGTTTGTTTATCACCCTGTGCCTGGAATTCTGGGTATTTCTTTATGTCCTTTCTTGTCTGATTTAATTTATATCTTTACAATGGTGAATATATTTTATGACGATTCTAAATGCTCTTTGTTTTTTGGCTGATACGTATAATGAATCACCTCGTTCGTCTTAATATATTTTAGTACCTTTCTGTAGGTTTCTGGTATTTCACAGTTTATTTTAATTGAGATGTCTGCAGGGCACTTTGTGAAGTACTTTCCATCTCCCACTGCCGTACTGATTTTCTTAATCATTTTCCCACAGTTTATCATGTCATAAACAACAATCGGCGTAGCTTTAGGTATTCTGTTACTGCTTCCGTTGTTATTAACAGTTGTCTTTCTTTTAACTGTTTTTGTTCTAACTGCCTGCCAAGAATGTCCTCGAAGATCCTTTCCATCGAAACCCATAAATTTCTCATCACCTGTCAATATCATTCTATATAAATGAAGATCATTTGGTTGTTTCATATTATTCATGTCGTCCCGTATATTCGCATTCGCTAATTCAAATGCAACTGCTCGTGTTATATTGAAAGCTATTTAAGGTTTATTCTATCAATCAATTATGTGAAGAGATAATAAATCTCTTTTTGTGGAATTTCCCATCTTCTATAAATTGACCTGAAAATAAAAAAGAAATTATAAAAAAGACCAATAACACAAGAAAGTATTCACCTGCTGAAAAAGGATATAACTGAAATATCCTGCTTTCCATGAGCACTTTATAATTGTAACAGACAAAGAATTCCGATGGTACAAAGAGAAATAGAGTATAAACAAAGAAAAATTGGAAATGGAAAACACAGGAAATTATGGATATGAAGGTAACACTAGAAGGCCTACATACAAAAGCTGTAGTTGAAGTAGATGATTCATCTCTTAGAGCGTATAAAGCATGTAAGAAGGAGTACAGAACAGAATAGATAAAGTCATAAAACATAGGAATGAAGAGTATGTGAATTAGAGCCGAAAATAAACAGAAAGCATTATGAAAAAAGAAGAATATAAAGTCAAAGCTTAAAGCAAGTGAGCTATCCCGTGTTATATGGAGTACTCTAAAAGATCCAGAATTTTACGAAGTACTCTAAGATATCTGGGATTATACGGAGTACTCTAAAGAACGCTAACCTTATCGTGATCGTCTAGTGGCGGGCGAATAGGACGTTACGTTGTGTAGACAACCCAAATTACACCTAAAGAGAGCAAGGAAACAGTGACGGGAGGTTCAAATATTCAAAACACAGTAATACCAGAATAATATATTTCTATTAGTAATGTTAAAAAGCAACAACCCTCAAGGAATGGGAAACACATTTATCAGCCAGTGGTTAAATGTACTCTACGCAGTAGTTCGCAAAGCTCCACAGTGAACCTTATAGCGCCCCGGGTCTAAATGACTTATTACTACATATCATTAGGTCGGTAACAAGCTCAAATCAGATATCATTCTTATGCAGCGGAAGGGATTAGAAGGGACAGGATACAGTCAGCATGCGCACCTTGAACTGCACTTCCGG
The DNA here is from genome assembly GCA_034642435.1 of Megalocaria dilatata. Taxonomy (NCBI): domain Eukaryota; kingdom Metazoa; phylum Arthropoda; class Insecta; order Coleoptera; family Coccinellidae; genus Megalocaria; species Megalocaria dilatata. Next base: position 15,348,590 of record CM067863.1, read on the forward strand.
TAACCAGTGCTGAACCTAACCGTTACAAGGGGTAAGTTCAAATGGACAGTAAGGTAAGGATAACTGTGGCATGCCCAGAAGATTTCCTTGAAGAGGGGATCTAACATAATTCGAGTCGACCGGAAAAGTTACTGGACTGTATCTGGCCTCCTCCGGCTGGTCAAGACCCAGGAAGGCTCAGATATTACTGAAGAAAAAACCGAACACTACCTGAAAGGTCACTCAAACTAATCCCTAGGGATATCACAATACCTCGGAACAATGATCTAGCAATCACTCATGCATTCTCACAATAGCGTTGGATATCCGGGGCTATTTACTGTCTCTATACGATATGTCGTCCTCTACCAGGACTACTCAGCAATTTACCCTAAAGAACGCCACTGGTTCACAAGGAATACAATCTCTCAAAGTAAGCGGGCACGTGCATATGACAAATATGTAACACAAACTGACTAGCATATTATAAAACAGATACAGTACCCCATCACCTAGGCGTGTTAATGACGGTTACAATAAGAACAAAAAAAGAAATAGATATCCGGGGGATCACACAAGAGTACATGCAAATCAGTTACATATCAAGCACTGCAATTAGTAAGAACAGATAATACAAAATCCCTATTATCAAGTATTACGCACATAAAGAACCACTATTTACAAATACAGCAAAAAGCAGCCAGGCACCGAGAGAAAGTAAACAATACAAACAGATAACTTGAGAGGGTCGTGCCGCTTTAGTTATATACAAAGGCAATGAATGCATTTTAGTTAAGACAATCCGGTCGGATTAAATAACACTGAAGGAAAAAAACAAGAATGAAAGGCGATTAATGGAAGTACAATGAACGAGCGTGCAATTATTAATTTCACATTAGTACTAAGTTGGTATTCAAAAATGTAAAGCATGTAATTAATCAGAAGCATTTAAAAAAAGTTTACTTACTAAGAGTTACCAAGGGGGGCTGTTATAAGTACTATTATCTCGAGTATGTTACTAAGTTGCTCAGAAGGTTTATTGCGAAGAACCTTCCTCTTGGCGCTTTAAAATACAATGGGAATACCATAAGGACATTGTACTCCTTTGTTGTTGTCACCAATCACATACGTGTCAAGTTACAGTGCCACAGAGTATTTGACACATAAAATAACGCGGGTGAATACAGTGACGTAATGGTGGAATTTATATAATCTATGAGGGACTATGTGACTCATATGATCCTTAGAGGATACGGATCTCTTCATCTCATTGTGTTTTGAAGTACCAGATGTTGCAGCGGAATTATGAAATCTCTTTTTATGGAATATTCAGGACGATTTGTAATCGAAACAAAAAAAGATTGAATATTATCTCTTAACAGTTACCCAGTCGAAATAAGGGACTTGCCAGAAAGATACTTCAAAAGGAAAATACAAAAGATTTTGTTGAATGACGCATTCTATTCTTTAGCAGAATTTTTTGTTGTAATTTGGTATGAGATAAATAAAAATGTGTGTATATTTTATATATGATTCACAAACCATGTAAAAATTTATGGTAAATATATCATTCTTATTATAGCGAGATGTTTTTTGGGAACTTGTGATAACTAAAAATATAATTATAATATATATTTCATTATCTACGAATTTTTCATGAATAGTATTGTACATAGCAAGACTGAGTCTATTTTTTTATAATTCCATGAAGTTTAAGAAGTGCATTCATGAAAATGTATTGAGTCTTTGTTATCATTATCGGAAGCAACCATAGCAATAATTCCTTCATTAAAATAATGATAAATTATAGTGTTTTCAATGACATCAATACTACGTAGTACCCCAGGTGGCTTGTTACTAAAGGGTTTTCCAATAAGAGGTTTCATTTTGAAAAGCTCGCTATCTTGGCAGCTGTCACTTTTGAAGCTGTCATCTTTTAACATTTGACAAGTAACAACTACGCCATCACTAAAACTGGAACAATACACGCTTCAACAACGCAGTGAAATTGTTACAATTCACTACAAAAATTCTGAAAACTTTGCAGTCACAATTCGCAAAACTAAAGCACCTTTCGGTCGTCGTGAAGCACCTTCTCGGCCGGTAATAGTAGAACTGGTGGAAAATTTTCAGCTGTTGGGATAAGTTATTGATGTGAAGAATCGAAACCGTTTGCGTTGCAACAACTGAGAATATTGCTGCTGTAGTCATAGTAATGATGAAAACCCAGGTTTGTCGATTCCTCGTCGATTTTTGGAATTAGACATTCCACAAACGACATTACACCGTATTATGCATAAAGACCTAGGTTTTAAGGCTTTTATAGTTCAGTTAACACAAGAGCTCAAGCCGGTCAATCACCAGCAACGTCGTATCTTGCTGATTGGGTCCTTGAAATGTATCAAAATGATCCGGATTTTCATCGAAAAATCATCTCCATTGTCACTACATAAATAAGCAGAATTATCGCATTTGATGCTCGGAAAATCCAAAAATGATCGTTGAAAAGCCTCTCCATCCTCAACGTGTCACTGTTTCGAGCAGTTCTTAGGCTGGCGGTGTGTTGGACCTTACTTATTCGAAAATGAGGCTAGTACAAATTTTACGGTGAATGGATTATGCTACCGAGCTATGATTGATGATTTTTCATGGTCAGAATTGAAAGATATTCATGTGGACGACAATCGCAACGAAACAATCGCAATTTTGCAAGAAAAGTTTCCTGGCCATGTGATTTCTCGAAGAAGTGATCATAATTGGCCACAGAAATTTTGTGATTTAACTTCTTTCTTTGGAGCCACGTGAAAGCTAAGGTCTGTCTATACCCATAGGGGTTAATGACCTGATCATTGAACCTCCTTCCGAAAATCTGGCTTTACCTTAATTTCTCCGACGTATAATCTTCGATTGTAGTGTTCCTTTTAGGCAGCATTTGGAATTTATCGCCGAAATATGAGAAAAAATCAAGAAATTACATGTAATTATGATCAAAACTACATAGATTGAATTTAGGGGTAGCTAAAACATATTTACCAACACAGCTTTTGAACATCAACAATAAAGAGTCACGGTAATTGCAGAGAAGAAGATACTCGAATAACCAAAGCAATAAAAAAACAAGTCTCCCCGAAAGTGATTACCATATCATAAGCGTGAGTCGAAACGTTGAACTTGATTGAACCACGATTAGTAGATCCTTCACCCGGTCCAACCACCCACTGTTACACTTCTTCGTTACACGCAACGAAGAAGTTTTTAATCAATTAAGCCTTTTACTTATCGGTTTACTGTACACGGTTCAAATAATATGTATGTTTGTAGGAGTGCCCTGCTTATTTCCCGTTAGTTTTCGTACAAACAACTCTGTAATTGTCAAGTCAATAAGTTTCGAGGATAATTACACCGGAGTGTCCGTTCTTGTCCGAAAAATGCGGTCCAAACAGACTCCCTTCGGGGGCCGATCGAACGTACTGATAAAAATTCCGCTACTTGATATTCCAATACAGTTTGTTTACCTGTAATGGAAGGTTTGCCAGGGTCTTCGACATTGCTACAAATAAATGCAAACGCTCAGCTGAATAGCGATATCACGCCCGCATGGCACTTCGAAATTAAAAACGCTGCAAATTTTACAGGAAAGTTTATTATTGTCTATTATTGGTTACAGACAATAACTGAAACAATTCTCCGAAAGCTCTTCAAATTTAATCAGAAAACTCTATTAAATTTTTTTTTTTAAATTAAATTGAATAAAATGTCAGAAACACTTTATAGACATATAGAATTATCAACACATACGTGCGGCAGTTAACCAATAAAGAATCAAAATAAAATATAAAATATTAACCGTGATCATCCAAGACAGCCTGTTTCGCTCCACATAGAAGGTCTTCTTTATTTCCCTTTTCAAAAGAATATAGTAATAATAATAATTTATTGATTCCTTTTTGACAATTAAATGTATAGGACAGATCATAAAAAAGTAAAAAAAATATAAGTGTACAAAATCAATTACTCACTAATGAATCATTTACTGAATAATGACATTTACACAACAATATACCCTTAATTATAGTTTTCTTAAATTCGGCAAATGATTATAAAGTTTAATGTACAGATACATAGGGAACATCTCAAACTTGGCTGTATTGTATGTATTCTAGTTACATGCCTTATACTATTATCATTTTTCTTGGATTTGTAGAAAACTTGTTCAAAACTATCGTTTCAATCCAGTCCTGATTTTCCTTAAAAAATTTACGACGGACGCTCATCAAACTCAATCCAGTCAATCTGTCCTCTCCCATTGTACTTCTCAGCCAGGTTGTTACCTTTCGAAAGATCGTTCAACACTAGCCGTAGTGGATGGGAAAGCACTTAAAATGAGGAGTGCATGCCTTGTTGCAGGGAAAAACATATTAGCCTCCTCCAAAAGTGCAGCCACTTCAATATCCTTTAATTATAGAAATAGATTCCTCGCTCAACACTTGGTGGAACATATTGATTAACATAAAATACAAAAATAACACTGGACTAAGTTCGCACGAATTTATTAAAATAAAACAAAACATTCAGTTTACATGCATGTTTCGGGTTTTATCCCATTCTCAAAACTGACAAGAAAACACACAATACTACATAATTATAATCAAATGACAGCTGTTAAAATTGGAGATAAGCGGAACTCCAGCTGATCGTTCACAATCGGTAATTGGCGTTTATGTGCTGAGGATATTTCTAAAAAGTCTAATCGTTTACTTTTTTCCCACTCGTGTAAAATTTTTGTTTTACCGAAATCTATAAAGTGATTGCAATTGATACAATGAGCAGAAAATCCAGTAGTCGCTTTGTTCTGTAATATCGACTTTCTATGTTCATCAACCCTAACCTTTAGAGAACGACCAGTCTGGCCTATGTAGAATGCAGGACATTCATCACAGTACAGTTTATAAACCCCACTCTTTTCCGAATCAGTTAATCGGTCCTTGCCGTTTAGAAACATTGATCTTAAGTTCTTCTTATTTGTGCATATTACTTCAATTTTATTCTGTCTTAATCTACTACAAATTTTATCGCTTAATTTTGGGATGTAGTTAATGTAGTAATGTAGTAATGGTAAATTTTATCAACAACTAGAAGGTCTGCCAATGGGTTCCCCATCGTCCACCCTTTTCAGTGAAATTTTCATGACACATTTGGAGAAGAAAAAATATTCTCGCCAGTAAACATTAATCTGACTGTATATGTACTATATTGGAAACGCTATGTAGATGACGTATTTTGTGTTTGGACTGGCTCAAATTTAGAACTAGAGTCGTTTTTGAAACTAATTAATTCATTTTACGAATCCGTTCAGTTCACTTTGGAAGTAGAGAATGTAAACCATTCACTCAATTTTTTGGATATTCAGATAAAGAGGGTAAATGACCATCTTGAATTCGATATATTCAGAAAACCCACTTTTTCGGACGTTCTTATTCATAACAGCAGTTCCCACCCATATAGAATCAAAATGTCAGCGTTCCACTCTCTTGTACAACGATCAATTTCAATTCCACTGTCAGAAAATAACTTCAAAAAAGAAATCGAAATGTTAAAATTACTATCCAATAACAACGGCTACTCTCCTGACATGATAGATAGGTTGATTTTCAAAAAGCAATATTCTAAACTGTTAACATGTATCTATCCACCTCAACCTAAAGACCAGAAAAAATTTGTCTACATTAACTACATCCCAAAATTAAGCGATAAAATTTGTAGTAGATTAAGACAGAATAAAATTGAAGTAATATGCACAAATAAGAAGAACTTAAGATCAATGTTTCTAAACGGCAAGGACCGATTAACTGATTCGGAAAAGAGTGGGGTTTATAAACTGTACTGTGATGAATGTCCTGCATTCTACATAGGCCAGACTGGTCGTATCTAAAGGTTAGGGTTGATGAACATAGAAAGTCGATATTACAGAACAAAGCGACTACTGGATTTTCTGCTCATTGTATCAATTGCAATCACTTTATAGATTTCGGTAAAACAAAAATTTTACACGAGTGGGAAAAAAGTAAACGATTAGACTTTTTAGAATTTTTAGAAATATCCTCAGCACATAAACGCCAATTACCGATTGTGAACGATCAGCTGGAGTTCCGCTTATCTCCAATTTTAACAGCTGTCATTTGATTATAATTATGTAGTATTGTGTGTTTTCTTGTCAGTTTTGAGAATGGGATAAAACCCGAAACATGCATGTAAACTGAATGTTTTGTTTTATTTTAATAAATTCGTGCGAACTTAGTCCAGTGTTATTTTTGTATTTTATGTTAATCCTTTAATTTGTCCCCTGCTAAATATTTATTTTTCCACAGATTATACCACAAATCTAATTCCTCAGAGATATCACCCAACTCAAAAATTCCTTGAAAGATTTTGCGTTTTTTTCCAAATCTTTGGAAGTACTTTTAAGCATGTATGAAGAATGAAGATGTGATAAGGCAAAAGTAGGTATATTCTCGTGTGGGAATCTAACATTCAATGATAAAGTTAAAGAGTCAGAATAAGGGATAATCAACGATCGTCCCCAGTATTCAATCGCAATTCCAGATGGCAGATTACTTCTGTGTATTTGCTTTTTAACAATTCGTGGAACTGTTAACGCCGATTTTCTCCGCGATATCATGTGATTTTTAAGTACTTCCTAAGAAACATGTTCAATTTCTAGTCGATCCTTTTTGATGACATCAATGTGTTTCCTCACCATAATCAAATCCATATTTTACCTTGTAGAACGTTTACAACGGGTGCCAAAATCGCAGAGTACTTTGCAATCATGACTAAACCTATAATGAAAATTGGTTTAGTTACTGCACAGTGCAATTGATAGGCAAATATTCTTGTAACATAGTTTCCTTCGATCGAAAGACGTTCTAGCGCATTGGCGATTTCATAAAAGCTGTTTGAAAACTTTCTGATGCTTTTGTATTTCTCAGACCATCTGGTCTCACAGAGCCTTGATAAATAAGGAGCCGCAGTCCTGCGGGTTGGCGACTCACGAAAGAAGGATATTGTATCCTTAGCAGTTGCAATCAAGTTTCTTATTTCCGGTAGTTTATTATTATTATTATTATTTAAATATTTTAATATTAGCCTTCTACATATTTAATTCCAAAAAATTATATTTGATGATTATAACTTCTGAAAATAAATTAAAATAATGTCATATAAGCTGTTTGAAAACTTTCTGATGCTTTTGTATTTCTCAGACCATCTGGTCTCACAGAGCCTTGATAAATAAGGAGCCGAAGTCCTGCGGGTTGGCGACTCACGAAAGAAGGATATTGTATCCTTAGCAGTTGCAATCAAGTTTCTTATTTCCGGTAGTTTATTATTTTTATTATTATTTAAATATTTTAATATTAGCCTTCTACATATTTAATTCCAAAAAATTATATTTGATGATTATAACTTCTGAAAATAAATTAAAATAATGTCATATAAGTACCACTTATATCAATTGACATATAAAATAAACATTCATTATGAGACATCCGAATGGTATAACAAAATCCAATAAATAAAAATTATTAACCAAAATCCTGTAAATTAAATATTTTGAATAGACAAAATTTTGTTTCTGCTGATCAATCTTATGAAAACCAAAATCTTTCAAAAATATCCAACATAATCTTAAGAATTTCATCATAAAACTATCTTACTTAGACTATTCAATATTATTGGATATCTAACTAAGGTACTTTATATAAAAACTTAAGATATGTAAAACATTACTGAAAAATAAGTTTTAAGAAGGAGTTTGCTTCTTCAGTATTCAAATAATTCATATTCAATAAATATAACATCAATTAACAACAAATATTTACTTACCCTTCAATCTTCTAGAAATAGTTCTGCCGAAATGAAACCTTTAAATGTAGTGAGGACGGTTCACTACACACAAAAATACATCTGTGGTTTACCCTTGATCTAGAAGATTGAAAGACAATTTAATGGCCTCTGCTATAGCACAAGGACTATCTGTATAAAGAATGTTAATGAAACCAAATAATTATATATTATGAATAAAATAACATAAATAGAGGTTAATTCTTGATAGAAGGTATATAAAATTATTTAAATATTTTAATATTAGCCTTCTACATATTTAATTCCAAAAAATTATATTTGATGATTATAACTTCTGAAAATAAATTAAAATAATGTCATATAAGTACCACTTATATCAATTGACATATAAAATAAACATTCATTATAAGACATCCGAATGGTATAACAAAATCCAATAAATAAAAATTATTAACCAAAATCCTATAAATTAAATATTTTGAATAGACAAAATTTTGTTTCTGCTGATCAATCTTATGAAAACCAATATCTTTCAAAAATATCCAACATTATCTCAAGAATTTCATCATAAAACTATCTTACTTAGACTATTCAATATTATTGGATATCTAACTAAGGTACTTTATATAAAAACTCAAGATATGTGAAACATTACTGAAAAACAAGTTTTAAGAAGGACTTTGCTTCTTCAGTATTCAAATAATTCATATTCAATGAATATAACATCAATTAACAACAAATATTTACTTACCCCTTCAATCTTCTAGAAATAGTTCTGCCGAAATGAAACCTTTAAATGTAGTGAGGACGGTTCACTACACATAAAAATACATTTGTGGTTTACCCTTGATCTAGAAGATTGAAAGACAATTTAACGGCTTCTGCTATAGCACAAGGACTATCTGTATAAAGAATGTTAAGGAAACCAAATAATTATATATTATGAATAAAATAACATAAATAGAGGTTAATTCTTGATAGAAGGGATATAAAATTATTTAAATATTTTAATATTAGCCTTCTACATATTTAATTCCAAAAAATTATATTTGATGATTATAACTTCTGAAAATAAATTGAAATAATGTCATATAAGTACCACTTATATCAATTGACATATAAAATAAACATTCATTATAAGACATCCGAATGGTATAACAAAATCCAATAAATAAAAATTATTAACCAAAATCCTATAAATTAAATATTTTGAATAGACAAAATTTTGTTTCTGCTGATCAATCTTATGAAAACCAAAATCTTTCAAAAATATCCAACATAATCTTAAGAATTTCATCATAAAACTATCTTACTTAGACTATTCAATATTATTGGATATCTAACTAAGGTACTTTATATAAAAACTTAAGATATGTAAAACATTACTGAAAAAAAAGTTTTAAGAAGGACTTTGCTTCTTCAGTATTCAAATAATTCATATTCAATAAATATGACATCAATTAACAACAAATATTAACTCACCCTTCAATCTTCTAGAAATAGTTCTGCCAAAATGAAACCTTTAAATGTAGTGAGGACGGTTCACTACACACAAAAATACATTTGTGGTTTACCCTTGATCTAGAAGATTGAAAGACAATTTAACGGCCTCTGCTATAGCACAAGGACTATCTGTATAAAGAATGTTAAGGAAACCAAATAATTATATATTATGAATAAAATAACATAAATAGAGGTTAATTCTTGATAGAAGGTATATAAAATTATTTAAATATTTTAATATTAGCCTTCTACATATTTAATTCCAAAAAATTATATTTGATGATTATAACTTCTGAAAATAAATTAAAATAATGTCATATAAGTACCACTTATATCAATTGACATATAAAATAAACATTCATTATAAGACATCCGAATGGTATAACAAAATCCAATAAATAAAAATTATTAACCAAAATCCTATAAATTAAATATTTTGAATAGACAAAATTTTGTTTCTGCTGATCAATCTTATGAAAAACAATATCTTTCAAAAATATCCAACATTATCTCAAGAATTTCATCATAAAACTATCTTACTTAGACTATTCAATATTATTGGATATCTAACTAAGGTACTTTATATAAAAACTCAAGATATGTGAAACATTACTGAAAAACAAGTTTTAAGAAGGACTTTGCTTCTTCAGTATTCAAATAATTCATATTCAATGAATATAACATCAATTAACAACAAATATTTACTTACCCTTCAATCTTCTAGAAATAGTTCTGCCGAAATGAAACCTTTAAATGTAGTGAGGACGGTTCACTACACACAAAAATACATTTGTGGTTTACCCTTGATCTAGAAGATTGAAAGACAATTTAACGGCCTCTGCTATAGCACAAGGACTATCTGTATAAAGAATGTTAAGGAAACCAAATAATTATATATTATGAATAAAATAACATAAATAGAGGTTAATTCTTGATAGAAGGGATATAAAATTATTTAAATATTTTAATATTAGCCTTCTACATATTTAATTCCAAAAAATTATATTTGATGATTATAACTTCTGAAAATAAATTAAAATAATGTCATATAAGTACCACTTATATCAATTGACATATAAAATAAACATTCATTATAAGACATCCGAATGGTATAACAAAATCCAATAAATAAAAATTATTAACCAAAATCCTGTAAATTAAATATTTTGAATACACAAAATTTTGTTTCGGCTGATCAATCTTATGAAAACCAATATCTTTCAAAAATATCCAACATAATCTTAAGAATTTCATCATAAAACTATCTTACTTAGACTATTCAATATTATTGGATATCTAACCAAGGTACTTTATATAAAAACTCAAGATATTTAAAACATTACTGAAATACAAGTTTTAAGAAGGACTTTGCTTCTTCAGTATTCAAATAATTCATATTCAATAAATATAACATCAATTAACAACAAATATTTACTTACCCTCCAATCTTCTAGAAATAGTTCTGCCGAAATGAAACCTTTAAATGTAGTGAGGACGGTTCACTACACACAAAAATATATCTGTGGTTTACCCTTAGTAACCTTAGTACCCCAGTAGTTTGCTAGCATCATTGACCACAAGATTTAGTTTGTGGCTTTAGCAATGAAAACTTAAAAATTTATTGTACTTTTTCCTCATAATGGCCTGTACACCACCTTCTTTTCTAGCCATTGTAAAACATCCGTCAAATCCAACACAATTCTCTGCTGAAAGATTTTGATCAACTAAAAAACTCTGAATTGTGCTAGGGATTGTAGGGGCATCTTGAGATTTTAGCTCAACAAAGCCTACAAATTGCTCTCTGATTTTTTGTTGATTCTCATCATAAAATCGCATTCCGATAGAAAGCTGTTCTTTTCCAGCGATATCTGCAGTTTCATCGGCCATTACAGCGTAAGCTTATGCTTGCTTACAGTCATCAATAATTCTTTCTTTAACAACTTCACCACGTAATCCTATGATTCCATTCTGAATTTTTGGTGAAGTGAAGACTGCATTTTTTGACATTTATTCAAGTGATGCTTTAGCTTCAGATCACCACAGTCAATTCTCAAATTTAAAAGGTCCACAAAATATGATACAAGAAATAATTGATGACAATATTTGTTTGTTTTCTTAATTAATCTTTTGGTGACCACTTTGCAACTGTACATCAACTGGAACATTTTCAAGTGATGCTTTTGCAGCAGCTGTTGAAGTTTTGTGGTAGTGACTGCCGACGTGTTTTCTACATTCTTCATGTATATCTTTAAACTTTGTGTATGACCTTACCATGAATTAACCCAAAATTACTTTAACTGTAGCAATACTTGGAGGAAAAAGAACACAGTACATACATAAAGCACCTTTCAAACGACTTGAGTAGACCCACCAAGGAGTACATTGATCTACCAGCGGCGGTAAAATTTTCGTCGTACTTACGACATTTGGCTTCGTTCATTTTAATTGTTTGCATGTGATTTGTATATTCTCAATCTCTTTACTACGAACTTTGATTTTCCCTGAACTAACCTGTGATTGTGTATTGCCATCATGTCTGTGTATACCACACAGGAATATGCCAACATGCACCTCATTTATGGGGAATGCAGATGTAACTCTAGTGCAGCTTCGAGAATGTATCTCGAGATATACCCTAATGCTGATCGTTATCCAGATCATCGAGTTTTTACGAATGCGCACCGTCTAATCTTCACAGCGGACCGACTTCCAAACAAAGTGCATGGTGAAGGAAGAATTTCCTTACCTTACGACGATATTGTGCTTCAAGCAGTTGAGGAAGATCCAAGTACTTCGCTACGTGAAATTCAGCGAAGCACAGGAGTGCCGAAAAGTACAGCTCACCGACTATTGAGAAAACATAAGCTCCACCCATACCATGTACAGCGAGTACAAGCACTGTGACCTCAGGATTATGAACCTCGGGTTGCGTTTTGCCAAACCATGCTACAAACGAACCGGGAAGACCCACAATTCTTAGAAAATTTTTTGTGGTCGAATGAATTAACATTTAAAAAAGATGGTTACATGAACCTACATAATTTACACGAGTGGCACGTAGAAAATCCGAATTTAGTGAGACAAGATAGATCTCAATATCGTTTTAAAGTGAACATGTGGACTGGAATTTTGAACGGAAGAGTCATAGGATTTTTTTTACTGGGGAGCAGTGAAGGAAGAAATTTATTCAAAAAAAAATAGAAAATGTAGCTGAGCTTCGGGAGAGAATTGGAGAAGCAATGCAATTTGTTAATAACTGAAGATTCGTCCGTCTGATATCCCGATCTTTTTTAAGAAGATGTCATGCATGTATTGCGGCTTAAGGAAGGCAGTTTGAACATCTTTTGTGAATTTATTAAATCTTGTCATAAAACGAAACTGAATTTCTTTAAGAAAAACCTTTTTTTGTCCAATCTAAAAAAGAATGTAGTTAGTGTCATAGCATTTTAGAATCCTTATTAAATGTGCTAACTTTCGAAGTAACTTGCCAAACTGATGTGGTACATTTTTTTTTCAGTAGTCAATTGAAGTTGGGCGAAATTTTAATTTTGAATACTTGGTTCGGCAAAAAGTGAAGTAATTGGCTTAGAATTGAAGATCACAGGTTACAGAAGCACTATTCGGGATAACATTGGAAAAATGAAATTTGAAAAAAATGAAAAATTGTAGCAACAGGAGTTCAAAAATAATCACAGTGTGTGCATTTTATTGAATAAAAGAAAGTGCAATATAATTTGAAAAATACAGGACTTGGATTTTTTTTATATTTTTCTGATGACTATTATGACTTAACCTGTTATCTGGTTCCGGCTTGGCGTCGACTTCTGGGACACTGTATGTAAAAGTATTTTATACTGGCAGAAAGACGCAAGTCGTTAGCCATTTGCTAGAGCAATTAATATCTTTTCTTCTTCTTCTTTTCATCAAATGTAGCTTCTTTAAGGAATAATTCACAGATTTGAAATTCTCAGGGGAATTTGACTACTGTTGAACAAACGCGCTAAAGCTTCCGACTTCATATCAGTGCTTCTCACGATTTTTTTAGATTCATAATTTAATCGAGTGGCCTGCTCTTGAGAAATGATTTCCGGAGAATACATTCCCAGATATGCAAATTTTCAGAATTAACATCCTATGCGCTTTTATTCACTTAATAAGGATGGTGCTCATTAGTTGACACTTTCCGCACTGGCTAGTACCGTTTTTCTGATAATCATAACATTCAAGCAGATAAACGAGTCCTTTCTTCTTATGGTCTGAAGGAAGATACTGGTCTGAGAATTAACTGTGAACTGTTAATGTTAAAGACGAAAAAATATATCAGTTCAGAGCGGTATGATTAATGCAATCGAATCAGTCAGATAGGACATTAACCGTTAATTCACTATATCGAGTCGAGTATGAAATGCAAAATATCAATAATATGTATTATACGATGTAAAAACCAGTTTGGCTTTTCAGTTATTTTTTTTTCAGTCACTGATCTCGTTTCATTTGAATATAGGTGAATGTCGTGATCGACTTCTAATAAATAACCTATCAAGTAACCATAAGTATCGGAGGAAATTGGAGGAACTGAAAATAAGTGGTTTTCGGTTGAACTATTGATTCTAAATTAAAAAATATGTAAAATTTGTTGATATAGACGACAGTGGAGAAAGGTACTTGGTGGTTTCAATTTATAGACCGAAAAGGAGCGTAAAAGTTGTGGCGAAATAAAATAGTTCCAGCACAGTGATTTGATGAGAAGTTCTTGGTTGAATACTCACTTCGATCTTCAATTGTTTTTCTCTATTAACCAAAGAAGGAAATTATTCGAAGTAATTCACATTTGCATCCATTCATGAGTAGTAGACTTAATGAAAAATTATTTTTAATGATTTATTCAATGATTTTATTCGAATTCACACATATTTATTCAGTTATACCAATTTCTTGTCGTATTCTTTAGTGAAATTTGAATATCAAAACAAATTAAAATATGTTTGTCTTCTACAATTTTAATTTCAAAAAAATTTTATTCAAAAAACTTTTAGAATTAAATTAATGTCTAAAATAAGCACCGCTTAGGTTTAATAGACGTATATAATCAAAACTCAATATAATTAAAATTGTAGAAGACAAACATATTTTAATTTGTTTTGATATTCAAATTTTGTTATATTTCTTCTATCAAGTAAAAAGCCTTTTTATTTTATTTTATTCTTTAGTGAACTAATTATTCCATTCAAATGAACCTGAAACTTAAATTTTTATTTAGACTACAATTAATTAGATCGTTTTCTTTAGCTGTGTATTAACAAATTAATCGAAATATTAACCATCATTGCTTACTACTTTTCGTTGCCTCTCAGATAATTTCCGAAACTACCACAGTAGATTTGAGTCATGAATATTTCGGCTGGGTTCGCTAATAGCAGAATCGATCCAATGGTTTCGCAGTTATCGGGTGTTTTTTTAAAGTGATAGAACTTTCTATAGGGATAACTGTGATTTGACAGAAGGTAGAAGCCATGTTGTTTTGACATTTCTGTTCAGTAAACTTTGACAAATTATCATGGAAGGACTCACGCCGCAACAACGTTTACAAATTGTTGGAATTTATTTTCAAAATCAGTGTTCTATTCGCCAAACTTATAGAGCACTTCGTGAAATTTATGATTTTCATAATCGTCCATCAGAGCAGCTTATTCGTCGAACTATCGATAGATTTCGGGCAACATTTTCTCTACTCGATGCAACAATAACAACAAAAAAAAGAACTGTACGTACAGAAGAAAATATCGCTGTTGTAAGTCATAGTGTTAAGGATGATCCAGATTTGTCTATTCCTTGACGTTTACAACAAGTTGGACTCTCTGCATCCACCGCATGGAATATTTTGCGTAAAGATCTTGGTCTACACCCATACAAGATCCAACTGGTTCAAGAACTAAAGCCACTTGACGATAATCAGCGTCGTTTGTTTGCTGATTGGGCCATAGAACAGCTTGAAGCTTTTTTTATCGTAAAATTGTGTTTAGTGTTAAAGCTCATTTCTGCAGGTTCCATTGCATCCTGAAAAATGCACTGTATGGTGTGCTTTACACGCTGGAGGCATCATCGGTCCATATTTCTTCAAAAACGATGTTGAGCTAATGTTACAGTGAATAGTGCTCGTTACAGACCGATGATAAAAGATTATTTGTTTCAAAATTTGACACAGAAGTGTTTTGGTTCCAACAAGATGGTGCTTCACCTCATGCTGCTACCGTAACAATTTATTCATTGAAAGAAACATTTGGCGATAACATTATTTCGAAAAATGGTCCAATTAAGTGGCCTCCAAGATCATGGGACTCCACTGGATTATTTTCTGTGGGGTTATGTCAAGTCATTGGTTTATGCTGATAAACCAGAAACAATAGACTCTTTGGAAGCCAACATAACTCGTGTTATTGATGAAATAAGGCCTAAATTACTCGAAAAAGTGGTCCAAAATTGGTCTGGTCCAATGCGGTTCCTCAGAGCTAGTCGTGGTGGACATATGCTGGAAATTATTTTTAAAACATAAATGTCAAAATTATCTTTCAAATAAAAAAAAAAATTGGCTTCAATCGTAATTTAAATGTGGTTTATTTCCATTTAAAGTTCTATCACTCTGAAAAAACACCCGATAGTTTCATTATAGTAAATGGTCTTTCATTAAGTGCTTCCTATCTTTAAGTTTGAATAAAACAAAGCATGTAAATCGTGAATCGTTAATTCTTCCGGTTATGTTACTGGCATGTGAGCCTGGCTCTTTCACCTGGACTCAGCAGTCTCCAGAATCTGCCAGATAGTGTGATTAAAATACGCCTTATTATCGCGCATTAGGGACAACCACTCCGAAGAGTTGAAACTACCAACCTTCCAGTTTCGGCTTCAGTCCGAAAACTTACACCGTGACTGGTAGCAGCGAAGCACTATCCAACCTCTACTGGCTCTACAGTGTCAGTACCCGAGTTGTTTTGTGACGCAATCCACTCGCCGAAGGGGCTTCTTATCCACCCACGCGAACGCAGTCCCATAAACCAAGATAGGCTCAAGAATTAATGCCTCAATTGATTTTTGTAGGAGAACTGTCAATCTGGCCTGTACGTCAAGACCCACGAACCATTGTGAAGTCTTTCAATTAATCCTGACTTCAACCACCAAAGGTCTAAGCCGTATCGTCGAGATCCCAAACCCCAGAAACGTCTCGCAAACGATCCTAGTTCAGGACGAGGCAGGTCGAACCGTTAAGTCCCGCTAAACCCTTAAGCATATCTCAAGAAATCCTCCTTTTGGTCTACCCAAAATATTCTCAATCTGTGTTATGAATCATAAAAATTATTTTTTAAATTTTATATAGAACATTTTTTGGTGATGGAATTTGCTATTTATGAATATCCAATCGAATCACGCTGTCTTGGATGATGTTTGCTGGGTGATCACGGTCACTATTCCATATTTTCTTTCAATTTTTTATTGGTGAACTGCCGCACATATGTGTTGATAATTCTATATGTCTATGAAGTAAAAAGTTCCTATGACATTTTATTTTATTTAATTTTAGAAAGTTTTCGAGAAATTTTTCAGATTAAATTTGTAGAGGTTTCCGAGAATTGATTAATTTATTGTCTGTAATATTTAAAAAATCCTTCAAGGTAGTTTTCAATTTATATTTGCTTATAATAATCATAATTTTTATTCTCATACATGCTCGTGGCACGTTTCAGATATTGAGTCTATGATTGTATCTTCCTAATTTTATAAATAGTGCTCAGTTAGTTGAACACGTTCATTTAAGTTCGCTGCTCAACGGGATATTTGGCGAATGAAGGTATGTAGATATATATTTTTTTGATTGTTTTTATTTAGCATCCAAATAACTTTCGACTGATGAGAATATGGGTACGATTTCAAATGCTTTCTCTGGATAATGTGCTATATATTTTTGAAGAGGAAAATAAAAAAGACCTTCTTAAATTCTATGTGGAGCATTTTTTGGTGATAGAATTCGTTATGTACAAAATAGGCTGTCTCGAATAATGTTTTCTGGCTGATCACGGTCAATATTTTATATTTTCGTTCGATTCTTTATTGGTTAACTGCCGCAAATATGTGTTGATAATTCTATAAGTCGATAAAGTGAAAGAGTGATTCTAACACATTTTATTCATTTTCAAAAAGTTTTTAAGAGATTTTTAAGATTAAATCTGTAGAAGTTTCGGAGAATCTAGTTATTGTCTGAAAAGATACTTACTTTCGCAATTTTTTCCTGTTTCCTGCCTTGAGCTCCTATGAGTTGGACCTCCCTTGGAAGTTCAACCACTGGTAAACACTGAAATTTTCAGGCGATCACAAAGATTTATTATTTAGGAAAATAATAAACGATTTGCATTTTTGTGAATCTTGGTAACCCCTTCAATATTTACATTTGCTAATCCATCAATGGAAAAAAATTAATTAACAATTGACATTATCAAAATATCCGGAAGGAAGTATCTACATATTTTATCTTGTCAAGATTATAAAATCTGACCTTAGAGTTCGTGAACGACAATGCTCTTCACATAGGTACAATACGGTGAAAAAAGACATTGTCCTGCATTATGAATACTTCTAGAGGAAGATTTATCATCATCACCACCTTCCTTAGTATTCCAGGCACATCTAGTAGCAAGTGAGGTGAATACCACCTTCATAGATATTGTTGTCAGGCCAATGTTTGTTTTGTTGGAGTGTATTGACGCACGTCAATTATGGGAGGTATCTGGAATATTGATAATATTCGGTTACTTCCCAAATATTTATGAAATTTTTCTCATCAGAAAGAGTGCTAGGTTATTTCAAGATAATGTTTAGTTCAATGAAACTTCAGTATTAGGACAGGCAAATATAGTAATAACTACACCCTTTCGGTTTTTTTTTTGCGAATCATAAATGAGCTCTTAAAATCGGGAAGGGAATTTTTTCTGCTGAAATTTTGGAATCGTACATCTTGAATAATGTTGAAAGAATATTGTCTGTTTCCGGCCAAAAAATTTTTCAGATAGTATTCGACAGATGAAAGTTTCAATCGACAAGAAATTTTTTACATAGAATTTAAAAAGGTCCATTTTATTTCCCTTTAAAAAAAAATTGATTCGCATTCTTCAGAAAAAAATTTGAAATTCTTACCCACTTCTACATCAGTTGGGAGTTATTATTATTTTGGAAAAATCAATCAATAAATCATATATATATATATATATATATATATATATATATATATATATATATATATATATAGATATATATATATATATATATAGATATATATATATATATATATATATATATATATATATATATATATATCCTTCATTCATCAAATATTCTGTTCAAAAGAAAATTTTATAACATGTTTGAGTACCATGCAAAAATTAGGTTATTTCACAGAAACATGCTGAAAAAAATAAAAGATCATAGACTATTTATTCAAAGACTGCCACGCGCATATGTGATAATAAAAATTTTCAAAAAATTCGAACAATAACGAAGAGTTTTTTCGAATATTGAAGATAAAAGCTGGATTAATTCTCCGGAACTTCCAAAGATTTCATCTAAAAAGTCTCTTTAAAACTTTTTAGAATTTAATTTAGTAAAATGCTGCAGAAAACATCGTTTCACTTTAAAAACATATATCAATACATACGAGTGACGAATAACTAATAAAGAATTAAAAGTAAACATAGAGTATTGACCAAAATCCATCACTATATTTAAAAACATCTTTTATGTTGAAAAACTCCTCAGAGCTCGCCACACTTACAGGCATTATAGATATCAAGTAAAGTGCCAAATAAACATTCGGATATATTGACTTATCGAAAAATTTTAGTGCACTAAATTCTGTATTTGGCAGATTTTCTGTCTCACTAGTGCATTTTTTATACCACAACTCTAATTCTGTTTCCATCACACTAGAAATGGTACTATCATTATATTCTTGGAATTTTGATACGAATCGTTATAAATTATGCTTAAAACTAGAATTATATTACCCTTCTCATTCAACGATTTTGAAGGGAATCAAATCATTTATATCAAAAACTTCGAGAACATCCTTATGGAAACGGAATTTGAATAGTGAATAGACAAAGGAAACTAATAATTCTCTGGGATGTATACGTGCTCGTAGCACAACAAAGTACATCGTGAAGGGGACAATAAACTCATGAATTGTAAGAGTCTCATCTTGGCTGGAATTTTGAAATTTTATATTTTGGATTCGTCTTGGCTGGAATTTTTATATTTTATATTTTGGAATCATTGGGGGGGGGGGGGTTAATAATCCCAGTACCCCCTATATATATACGCCCTTGAGTATGTATCGGGTGATTTTTTTTAGAGTGATAGAACTTTCGATGGAGATAACTGTGATTTGACAGAAGGTAGAAACCATGTTGTTTTGACATTTCTGTTCAGTAAGCATTTACAAATTATCATGGAAAGACTCATGCCGCAACAGCGCTTACAAATTTTTGAAATTTATTTTCGAAATCAGTGTTCGTCGAACTATCGATAGATTTCGGACAAAATTTTCTCTACTCGATGCAACAACAACAACAATACAAAGAACTGTACGTACAGAAGAAAATATTGCTGCTGTAATTCATTCAGTGTTAATAATGATCCAGATTTGTCTATTCGTCGACGTTCACAACAAGTTGGACTATGTGCATCCACCACATGGACATTTTTGCGTAAAGCTCTTGGTCTACACCCATACAAGATCCAAATGGTTAAAGAACTAAAGCCACTTGACCATAATAAGCGTCGTTTGTTTGCTGATTGGGCCCTAGAAAAGCTTGAAGTTGATCCATTTTTTCATAGTAAAATTGTGTTTAGTGATGAAGCTCATTTCTGGTTGAACGGCTATGTAAACAAGCAGAATGGCCGTATATGGAGTGAAAAAACTCCTCAAGAAGTTCTGCAAGCTCCATTGCATCCTGAAAAATGCACTGTATGGTGTGCTTCACACGCTAGAGGCATCATCGGTCCATATTTCTTTAAAAACGATGCTGGAGCTAATGTTACAGTGAATGGTGCTCGTTACAGATCAATAATCAATGATTATTTGTTTCAAAATTTGAATGGTAGCGACCCAGAAGTGTTTTGGTTCCAACAAGATCGTGCTACACCTCATGCTGCTACCGTAACAATTGGTCCAATTAATTGGCCTCCAGGACCATGCGACATATTTCCACTTGATTATTTTCTTTGGGTTTATGTCAATTCATGGGTTTATGCTGATAAACCAGAAACAAGAGACGCTTTGGAAGCCAACATAACTCGAGTTATTGATGAAATATGGCCTGAAAAATTGGTCCAAAATTGGTCTGGTCGAATGCGGTTCCTCAGAGCTTGTCGTGGTAGACATATGGCGGAAATTATTTTTAAAACATGAATGTCATAAAATTATCTTTCAAATAAAAAAAAATTTGGCTTCAATCTTAATTTAAATGTATTTTACTTCAATTTAAAGTTCTATCACTCTAAAAAAAAACACCCTATATATCAAACCAGGGAGATTCGGTCACACATTAAGGTAAGGTTGGGTACAATGCAGTACTTATGATAAAGAGAGAGGAAAACTTAAGAAGATGATTATCTTTAGTTTAAGTCAAGCAATTCTTTTGATTATTTCAAGCTCAAATTTAAGATAACTCAGTTATATAATTATGTATATACGAATCTTGGCAAATAAATTCATTTTTCTTTTTTATGTGTAGTATATTGAAGCTTAATGAAATTAGCTGACAATTGTTTCGACTGAAAATTTCATCGTTTGAGCGAGTTACAAAAAAAAATTACAGGAATAGATATTAATTTATTTTCTAGGAATCATATAGATGATAGACTATTGGTGAATTATACAAATCTACTATAAAACTAAAATGCGATAAACTTTGAATCAATTTTAATTTAAAAAAGAAATTTTTTTTTGATTTTTAGAATTGAATTAATGTCTTAAATAAGCACTGCTTATATTTAATAGACGTATAAAAATCAAAATTCACTATAAAATATCAAATGGAATAAAAAAAACAAAAAATAAATTATTGATTAAAATTAAAAATAAGTCATATTGAATGTTTCGTTCCAAAAATACGCACCTGAACTCGTCAGAAAGGCACGTGGTACGTATGTTCTGCCCTTGACAAACATTTGAAAATATGTTCAGTTTCTGGTCTTATCTTTATGAAAAATAATTTTTTTTCAAAAATACACAACATAATTTTAAGAACTTCTCCAGAACCTATTTATTTAATAGACGTATAAAAATCAAAATGCACTATAAAATATCAAATGGAAAAAAAAAACAAAAAATAAATTATTAAGTAAAATTAAAAATAAGTAATATCGAATGTTTCGTTCCAAACATCGCACATGAACTCGTCAGAAAGGCACGTGGTATTATTTTATAAAATGCAATAATCTTTTGGAAGTTTCTCAATTTGTATTCATTCTAATAAGTTAAATGTAAGACCTATAGGTTGTATATGCAAAATTTCCGAATTTTATGTGAATGTATGTATGATTATGTTTGATAAAATGTGATTGGCATAATTTAAATCATGTTTATTTAACCTGTTACTTCTCCACTGCTCCTTGAATCTCTGATAAAAGCCTTGAAAATCAATTAGTTCAGAAAATTTCAGGATGCAGATATTTCTTTCTGTGGAAAATGAAAACAAACGTCAATTTATAAAACACAAAACAAAAATATGGTTGCATTTGGCACCGATCTCCTGTGTTCAGCCATCCGATTAAAACGCCTGCAAGAACTTCTATTAAATTTCATATCCAACCATTTGAAATTTACCCGAACATTGTTTAGGCAGTTTTCAAGTGAAGTTTCAATTTAATAGAGGTTCATGCTACTGGATACTTGGGTAGATATTGGAGATTTTAACTTTCAACAATTAAGAGAACTCGAAAGTAATAAAACTTTCAGTCCTGAAATCATGAATATATTTGTATCTCACGAAAGAATTTTGTTGCCGTAATAATTTACAATGAATAGTTCTAGTGTTAAAAAAATTCAGAAAAATGTTGATTTTGTAGAGGACATTTTTGTATATAATAATTAACTTTGTTTAAATGGAACTAATGAAAGAATTAGGTCTAAAAGTGTTTTGGTTCTAACAAGATGGTGCTACACCTCATGCTGCTACCGTAACAATTCATTTATTGAAAGAAAGATTTGGCGATAACATTATTTCGAGAAATGGTTCAATAAATTGGCGATATAACTCCACTGGATTATTTTCTTCGGGGTTATGTCAAGTCATTGGTTTATGCTGATAAATCAGAAACAATAGACGCTTTGAAAGCCTACATAACTCGTGTTATTGATAAAATACGGCCTTAATTACTCGAAAAAGAGGTCCAAAATTAGTCTGGTCGAATGCGGTTCCTCAGAGTTAGTCGTGGTGGACATATGCTGAAAATTATTTTCAAAACATAAATAAATGTCATAAAATTATCTTTCAAATAAAAAAAAATTTGGCTTCAATCTTGATTTAAATGTATTTTATTTCAATTTAAAGTTCTATCACTCTAAAAAAACCCACCGATATAAGAGGAGTAGCCATAGAATTATTTACAGGTATCTGAAAAATAGGAAGCAAATAGTTCAGGTGGACGACAGAACAGCGACGAAGAGATGATAACGTGTGGAGTCCCGCAAGGTACGGTTCTGGGTCCAATCCTATTCGTTATCTACGTGAATAATAATTTATTGAATAGTAACATCTATGGAAAAATCTTAGCTTTCGCTGACGATATAGCTGTAATCTTCGAAGAAAAAACATGGAAGGGGCGAAAAGTAAAAGAAGAAAATGATCTTCGTGTTGTTTCAAGATGGTATGTTTAGAATGGACTAACACTGAATGCCAAGAAAACTTCCTATCGACCTTTCACATCTGGTCTTCCAAATTTGAAAGTCGATCAACGAGTGTGTATCAATGAAAGTAAGGAAGGCCACATTAAATACCTTGGTCTATATATTCACAGACATATGAGCTGGGGCTATCATTGTGAATACTTGATAAGGAAACTGCGTGAACCACTACACATCATGTCATTCAGAGGATGATTCTCAGGATCATTTGTGGAAAGTCTTTCTTGTTCTCTTCAGATGAATTATATAGAATATCAAAAATACCAGATATAAGACAGCTTTACTTTTTGAAACTAACTGATCTTAATAAGAAGTGTGAGCTATGGTAATAGACAGTTCTTGAAATGAAGACAATGTATATCTGTGTATACGAACTGTTCTACAACACAATAATGGCAAAGATGAATCAGATCATTCCACGGAAAAAAATGAAATTGAGAAGGAAAGGGAATCGCACATGGTTTACTCTGGGTATAAGAATAAATATATAATAATAATAATAATATATAAGAGTAAATACAAACGAGATACAAAATATTCAGCCATATTGAAACATGTTGTGGAATTATCTAAGAAAATATCTGATCAGGACTTTATAAATAAATCGGAAAATAAGACCAAAGCAACTTGATTAATAACGTGACGAAAAATAGAAGTGCTACTGATGGTACATTGTTTGAATCATTTCCTGAAAAAGATGAAAAAAAGCTATTAGATGAAATGAAATCTAATGTTTTAAACAACAAAAAGAACACTGATGTTGCAAAAACCATAAATCATTGTGATTCAACATTTTTCTGAATCCAGTTATTGAACAAGAAATGTACCATTACATAATTCAACTTAAAATTAAAAAATCTACAGGATGTGACGAGATACCTGTAACACATATAATAAATCAAATGTTTCAATACGGAAAATATCCACAAGCCCTCAAAGAAGCTTGGGTTAAACCGATTCACAAGAAAGGAGAAAAAGAAAATTTCAATAACTACCGTCTAATATCTCTACTCTCAAATGTTAATAAAATATTTGAAAGAATAATTTTTGTAGAGTAAGTTTTTTGAGAAAAATAACATATTAGTAGAACAACAATGTGGATTCAGAAAAAGCAAATCGACCATAGATGCATTATATCGAGTTCTTAACTCTGTAATAAAATCATTGAATGAAAATCCGATAACAGCGACACTTTTCTTAGATACAGTGAATCATGACATCTTACTGCAAAAATTGGAAAGATATAAGAGGTATAACGTCAAAATTATTTCGATCTTACTTAACAAGGAGAATTCAGAGGACAACTGAAAAAGGAAAAAATGGCAAGCAAATAATATCAAATGCCTTGCATATAGATAGAGGGGGTCCCCAAGGATCAATATTAGGTCATATATTTGGCAACAAGCCTTGCAAGGTACTGCTATGCTTTAAGGATCTTAACAACAACAATTGGGTCAGATGCTTCCTTGACAGCATATCATACATACGTCCACTCTAGATTCTGGTATGGAATCATCTTCTGGGCGAATTCTGTTGATACTGAAAGAGTCTTCATTATACAAAAAAAATGTTTGAGAACTGTCTTTTAAGGGGAAAAACTGTATCTTTTATTCTGATTTTTTTAATAACTAACAGGCGAACTGCCTAGAAAGCCTCTGTTCATCTGTTATTTGCACTATATTTTTTAGAATATTGTTTTAGGTTGAGTTGAAAGCAAATAAAATTATGATTTGAAGTAAAACACTTTATTTCCGCTTATTTTTATTTTTCAACGACAATTGTTTCGTCAATTACATATTGACTTCGTCAGGTGAGTATGGTAACTAACTACTTTTACAAAATCTTTCTCCTTAAATACAAGTTTCACTAAAAATACGTGATAAAATGAAGTTTACAAGGAATTTATTAAAAAAGGTTCAACAACGGAGAACGGTTCACATCTGTTTGGTCGTTCAACAAAATATTCATGATATGATGCCGGTTCATTTCCATTGCTTCTAAAAGGTCCAATCTATTGCATTTGTTCTCGAAATGGAGAACTTCAAAGTTATGGTCAAAATCATGTCCGGATTCTTGTAGATGTTTGGCATAAGTGGAGTTTGATTTATTCTTAACGAATGAATTTCGGTGTTCCTGGATCCTACTCTCAAAAGATCTACCCGTTTGGCCAATGTATACATATGGACATGTACCACAATTTAACCCATATACGCCTGATCTCTTGTTTTTATTGACGATATCTTTATTATTTTTTATTAATTTACCTAAAGAATTTATTGTTTTATATGAGATATTCTTCTTTAAATATCTAGCTATTTGTGCAGATTTTTGTCCTATGTATGGTAAGCAAATAAACTTTAATTTTTTCTGATATGTGGATAATCTAATGATATAGATTGTTTCAGTTTAATTTTATTCAATAGTTGATCAATAATTGATGGGTTATACCCATTATTTACTGTTATTTGTTTTATTATATTCAATTCTATTTCAGAATTCTCTTGTGACATAGGTACATTAACTAGTCTATACACCATACTATTGTATGCTGCTAATTTATGGGATAAAGGATGATTTGAGGAAGAATGTATTGTGCCGTCTGTGTGTGTTGGTTTGCGGTAAATCGAAAAATTATGTCTATTGTTAATTTTAATTATTTTCAAGTCCAAAAAATTTATGCTGTCATTTTGTTCTTCTTCGTGAGTAAATTTTATCGTAGGGTGTACCTGGTTGATAAATTCTAAGAATAACGAAAGTTGTCTAGACGTACCGACGAACAAGCAAATAATATCATCTACAAAAGGGTACCAATAAATAAATTGCTTAAAACGGGTGCTCTTGTATTTTGTCTTTTAGGAAATCCATAAATATTTCAGCTAATATAGGACTTAGTGGATATTCCATTAAACAAGAAATAGTTTTGTGCAATACATATGTTGAGGATATCCATTATTTCTTGTTTAATTACCGGGTTTGTGTGGTTTTTCAATAGTAGCCTTTCTATTAATTTTATTGTTAGTTTTACAGGTACGCTAGGAAACAGGTTTTTCACGTCAAAAGACATTAGTTTAGCATTGTCTGGGATATGAATATTCTTTATTTTATTTATTAGATCATATGAATTTTTTATCGATAATTTTGCCTGAAAATTGGTTTCTTTTCGAATAATTTTAATTAATTTTTTAGACAATTTATATGAAGGAACTGTAACAGAGGAAACTACTGGTCTTATTGGTTTGTTCTCTTTGTGTAACTTGATGAGTGAATATAGAATTGGTGGTTGAGGGTTCATTTGCAATAATTTAAAATTTGGAGTTTTTTCAAATAGTGCTGTTGAATGTTTTATTACTGTTTTCACTTGGTTTTGGTAGTTTGTAGTAGGATCTTTCTTAATAGTTATGTATTTATTATTAGATTTTGTAGAAGTAGTTAGTTACCATACTCACCTGACGAAGTCAATATGTAATTGACGAAACAATTGTCGTTGAAAAATAAAAATAAGCGGAAATAAAGTGTTTTACTTCAAATCATTTACGATGAATTTCCGTCAAGTAGAGACCGAAACAATCAAGAAAATAAAATTATTATTATCATTAAATGGTTCCAGTACTGGGGGTGGAAATTAAATTTCTCCAGAACCAATTCACGTGTTGACATAAAATGCAGATGAAATGGATTTATCAGAAAACCTTACACCATTATTACATCGTCTCTTTCCAGTAAATATTTCAGATATCCTTAACTACTGCTAAATTTCTGAACAAAATTGACGGAAATATCCATCAATATTTTTCTCAAATATTCTGTATGCAAGTTTCTAAAATGGAATATTTATTTATTATAATGAGGAGCAATAAATAAAATTAATTCGATTGATGTAAATGTTTGCCTTGGTAGGAGGCATTTTTAATGAAAATTCAGGGGATCTATGGAAAATATGTATTGTAAAGAAATAAGTAGAGTGGTGGAAGGATTGTTCTTGTTTCCCCGCTGTGTTAGGCTCAAATTCAGTAACTGGAGAGTCGCGGACATAACGTGATCGGCTATATATATAAATCGGCGCATCTTCACTTCAACCCATTACCTCCTG
The DNA here is from genome assembly GCA_034642435.1 of Megalocaria dilatata. Taxonomy (NCBI): domain Eukaryota; kingdom Metazoa; phylum Arthropoda; class Insecta; order Coleoptera; family Coccinellidae; genus Megalocaria; species Megalocaria dilatata. The sequence goes on from CM067863.1 coordinate 15,375,979, forward strand.
AAAAGTGTACAGCTTCGGAGGCTTCACCAAACTGCCTACGGTAAATTTTTCAATTGAAACTTTGCGCTCGGATGTTTCGAACGAAATTTTCGGTTTTTTAGTTCTTTATCATTTTCATTGAAATATTTTGAACAATCGATTTTTGATATTACAAGTTTGCTCGATAGTAATTCGTAAAATTATTTCTTACAGAAAATGAAATTGGCAGTGTTTTTCTTTCTTTTGTGTACAACTGCAAGTTTAGCAGGTAAGGAGTTTTTGTTTCTTTGAGTTGATGTTTACAAGAAGTCACTGTAATTATTTTATTGCTGCTATGAGATCAGCTGAATGAAATAAAGTATTTATCCAATTCTTTTCAAATTGTTATTGGTACAAAAGACTTTCACGATAAACATCAATAAATTGTTACTTCACATTTATAATAAATTATAAATTATTTCTTCAAAATATTGTCTTAGCATGGAAGTGTAAATGTTCTAAATTATCACAATCCTAAAACAAGGATGAAAGTAAAATTTTAAAGTTCGCGCTTTATATTCTTTCATCTATTATTAATGCAAAGTTATACTACAAACTGAACAATTGGCAGTGGTACTATTTATTTTGAACACAGTTAAGTACATCTTCCATAACTTCAAATCAAAATGTCATTATTCCATTAATCAAATATAAAATTTAAATTCAAATGAAATACCTAAATATTTTTCCACAATTAATTAATTCACAACAATTATTTGGCCAACACTGTGATTTTTGGTTTGCATTCTGAAGTAGTTCTAAAAATTACATCTTCACCTTTATAATAATAATAATAAATCTCTTTATTTCAAATCATTTCCTACAGTGTGTATAACAATGAGTTACATGAAATGAAACAGCGTCCAAAGAAAAGAAAAAAAAAAGATGTTAGGAATTCCTCTCAATTTTGTTCATAGAAAATGGTTCCAATTCCAGTAGTTCCTTATATATGTGCCTTTTAAAGATTTTTGTGGATGTTGTGCTCTTGATTTTTGGAGGGAGGTTATTAAATAACTTCATGCATCTATAAGAAATAAGTAGAAGGTATATTGAAGCCAATTACCGGAAACACCTCACTATTAAAAAAGTAAAAATATTCAACAGGAGAGATCTGCCGATATCTGTTTGCTCTTAATTTTAAGGTTTTTGTAATTGCTAATTTCTACTGCTTCCAATAGTGGAAATCTTGTACTTTCAACTGCATTATGGATAATTCTGTATTTGCTGTTGAAGTTATGTCCAATTCTTTCCAATGACTGCTATATGTTATCTACCTGTTTGACTAATATACACCATAGAGCAATCATTGCCAGTCAACTTATAAACTTCAGATTTATTGTCTTCATTTAATGAAGAGAAAACAAATAACGAAAATAAATCTGGAGTTTAAAACTTAAACTGCAATTATTGCTCTATGGTGTATATGGGTCAAATAGGTTAATCCCTCATGAAAATAATTCATGAACACCAGAGGAGTTATAAGTCAGACATCTCACACTCAACATATGCCAGTTATCTGAAAGAATTTGGACATAAATTCAACAACTACGAAATTATCCATAACGAAATTGAAAGTGCCGGACTCACACTGAAGCAGTTGAAATTAACAGCTACAAGAATCTTAAAATTCTTCTCAGCGAACAAACAGATGTCATCAGGTCTCACTTGTTGAATATTTTTACTTAGTGAGGTATTTCCGATAATTGGCCCCCATATATCTTATAGTTATTTGTATCTCTTCTTTTAACATTCTTTATTATCTGTATTTCTGAAAATTGACGGTTATTTGTACGCCACATTCTTTTAAGTTTTAGATCAAACCATAGCTATATAAGTGGTGAAGGTATAATATTTAAAGCAAGTTCAAAATAAAACCCTTAAGAAGCCACAGTGTTGGTGAAACAATTGTTGCGATTTAATAAATTGATGAAATATTATTTATGATTTCATTCAATCGAAACAGATGCCCTTCAATTAAGGACCGATTTAATTAAATTCTTCAAAATATCTGTAAATTTTAAGAGTACTGCTGCTTCACAAAAATATGCAGAGGACTGTGAGTAGAGACATTAAGGAACTCACATGTTAATGTTAAATAAAAATATAAATTATTATCATTATTATTGTTTGCTTCTTCATCTCAGATCTGCATCAAGAAAAAAATTTTCCAAGGCTTCTTGAATATATTCTTAGTGTAACATTGTTGTTTATTGAATATCCATGTAAAAATTATAGATTATTATTGTAAAATATATCATCATTTTGTTATTTATAATAAAATAACTACAAAATCTTAGGAATTCGAAAGCAAAAAATTACTAGAAGTTATAAGAATGGAAAATAAAAAAACGTCTAACGATTCGAACTATTTAATATATTGGTGTTTCATAATTGTTCCTTTATCCTGGGTTGTAAAACTGCTTTTGTCCTACTTTTACTTGCGAGATTTTATAGCATAATCTTTCTTTAGGTTCTTAACGGAAAATAAAGAAAATATTTTTTCTGGAGAATCATAGCCTCTACTTTGGTAAAAAACGCTTTTTTTATAACTCTGTATCTCAGTACTCGGTTCAGTTTTCAAATTAATTCCATTTCTCATGAAAATTATAATCTTCGATATTATTTCCTTCACGAATCATTAAATAGTAGAAGCTATTGTAAATGTTGTTAAATTTCAATGAGGGTTTTCGAATCCACTTTAGATATTATCCGCTTCAATGAATATTACAATAAAAAAATTCTTGCAACCGAAGTCCATTTTCAAGAAAGGATTCAAGAATAAGTAAAATAATCAATATTGTTTCAGATCAACCTGCTAAAGTAGTATGTTACTTCAGTAATTGGGCAGTTTACAGACCAGGTCTTGGAAGATATGGACAAGAAGACTTACCAATTGATTTATGTACACACATTATCTATTCTTTTATTGGCGTAGAAGATAAAGATTGGAGTGTACTCATTATAGATCCAGAGGTAAGATGTATTGTTATATGTATATTTTTTCACAATTTCAACAAGAGCATAAAACAAGAAAATAATTTAAAATAAGAAGGAACGGTTTTTTACTTGATAGAAGGATTATTACAAAATTTGAATATCAAAACAGATTTAATCTGTTGTCTTCTACAATTTTAATTTCAAAAAATTCTTTGAAGAAACTTTAAGAATTAAATTAATGTCTTTATAAGCACTGCTCATATTTAATAGACGTATAAAATCAAAATTCATCATACAATATCAAATGGATCAACAGATTAAATCTGTTTTGATATTAAAATTTTGTAATAATCCTTCTATCAAGTAAAAAACCGTTCCTTCTTATTTTATTTTATATATAATATATAATTATATTAGGTTTTTTAAATAAAGAAATTCATTATACAGTGTTGAATGGTTTTAACTAAGGCCAAGTGCCTTATAAGCTTTGTATGATTTTCTGTGAACATGGAACATAGAGTACCTTGGATATAAAGGTACCTACTTATATGTTTGTTGAGGATCATGTATTTCTAAGATGGCACTGGGTAAGTCTATACATTGTTTAACTGATTTTATTATTTTTTTATATGTAAAGTTGAACTGATCTTATCGTAACTTTAATTATTTCTTGAGGATGTGCTACAGGTTTTGAGATTTTTTGAAGAAATATTTTTAAATATATTGAATATTTCAAATAAATTAGTTTTTGAGAAGTTCTTGAGATTTTGTTTTATATTTTTGAGAAAGAGTTATTTTTAATTAATATAGGATCAGAAAACAATACATTTTGTAACAAACAGGGCTTCGTACGTTTGCCTGGAACGAAACAAAAAATGTTTGCTTATTTATATTTTAATTTTAATTGACAATTTATATTCGTTGGTTTTTCTTAATTCCATTCGATATTGTATGATGAATTTTGATTTTATACGTCTATTAAATATGAGCAGTGCTTATAAAGACATTAATTTAGTTCTTAAAGTTTCTTCAAAGAATTTTTTGAAATTAAAATTGTAGAAGACAACAGATTAAATCTTTTTTGATATTCAAATTTTGTAAGAAAATAATTCCTCAATATATAGGTATGTCAATCGAAAGCCAAGTATGATTTTTTGAATTATAACTTTTTTCTCATCTCATCATATTTTACTTTATTATCGAGTTATGATAGTCATGATAATTTTGATTAACCTTGCAATTGCATAAATATTCGTTCTGTTCCTATGTTATTCCTATTTGGAATTTTAATTTGGCAAATATTTTCGAAATTTCAAATCTGATCGAGTTGAAATTAAGTATTTGAAAGCAGGAAGCCGTATGCATAATTTCCTGAAGATGAATTTCGAAAATTTTCTAAAATTTTCTTTCTCTTCTGATTTCGGCAAAAACTATAAAAAGTATGTGAAGTTTTGTCCATTATATTCTTTGTTAATTTTTTTTGCCAGTATGTAACAAGACAGGCGCAAGCCTTTTAATCATGTATTTTTCATTTTCATGAGATTTTTCGTTTCTTCAGAAGAATAATTCTAAAATTGCAAAAAATGACGTTAATTTGACTTTCAGATGATAGAAGGCAATATCCTGTTTTTATTCATCATATGTAGCTTTTTCAAGAATTATGTCACAGATTTGAAATTTTCATGGGGAATAAAAAGCTAAACAAGGCCGCAAATGTTTCCGATATCACGTCTGTGATTTTCATAATTTTTTGAAATTATAACTGAATGACTCGATATTAAGATATAGGTATTACCGATTATTGTGAAAATTCAATATCCGATGAGTGGGTTAATATAAAAGCTTTTGACTTCACCTCAGTGCTTTTCACCATTTTTATGATACAGTACCGTAAATAGCGCGTAAACTCCTGGGTGGTGTTTCATGAACTATCGGAATAATGAAGAGAATATCCAATAAAAGTTTTATATTTTTCGAGTAATATTGAATCTTATGAAATTCTGAAGAATTTCAAACTAGCTATTATGTAATATTCAAATAAGTTACTATGATTTTCACAATTTTTATTGTTATGTTTACAACAATCGTTTCGCTATCATAGTAGCATCATCAGGCAGGTTTACATTTTGAATAACTGTGATAGCGAAACAATTGTTGTAAACATAACAATAAAAATTGTGAAAATCAGAATAAACTTATTTAAATATTATCCAATATGGATTTTCACCAAGTAAGGACTGATTCAATTTAATATTTGCTATTATGTCTTTACTCTTATTTCTTTGAATTCATAATTTCGCAATATTTATTGAAAAATTCTACACTAAATTGCGCAGGCAATGCGTCCAACATATTTTCTTGAGATAAAAAAGCTATCCAGAATAGTAAATTTTCTCCAATTCTTCAGCTACCTGAGAAATTTAAATTTAATCGGTCGATTTTAAAGTTCAGTTGCTTACATAGTGAACTACATGAAACAGTTGCTTGTTTCATGGGAATTTTGAAATGGTATCACTATTTACTCAAAAGCAAGTATTTAGAAATACCTATTCTTCATTACCAAAAAGTTCAAAAATTAACCAATTTTTCTTGACTGTAGTTTAAAGATATTTCTTTTTTAAAAGACTTAAGGCATAGGATTTTTTAAAACAGTATTTATTCGTTTTAGGGTCGAAAAACACCTTTCAGCTTCAGATGTTGTCATTAGTATAGTAATGAAGATTCGTTATCATTTTCTCGTCTCTATAAAAGCCTCTTTTAAATTATTTCACACTGAAAATTAAGAATGGGACAGTGACCTTTAGATTTTCGCAGTCACTTCTTGAATAGATAACTGATAATTCAGTAAGTGAACGATTTTTGTTTAATCCCGGATCTAAACTCTTAGAAGCAATTCATTTTAATATTTGGAAAAATTCTCTGAAAAAAATAAAGAACTATCGGGTGTTTTTTTTTAGAGTGATAGAACTTTCGATAGGGATAACTGTGATTTGACAGAAGGTAGAAGCCATGTTGTTTTGACATTGACATATTTCTTTAAAAACTATGCTGGAGTTAATGTTACATTGAATAGTGCTCGTTACAGATCGATGATCAATGATTATTTGTTTCAAAATTTGAATGGGATCGACCCAAAAGTGTTTTGGTTTCAACAAGATGGTGCTACACCTCATGCTGCTACCGTAACAGTTGATTTATTTAAAGAAAGATTTGGCGATAACATTATGTCGAAAAATGGTCCAATCAATGGCCTCCAAAATCATGCGACATAACTCCACTGGATTATTTTCTTTAGTGTTATGTCAAGTCATTGGTTTATGCTGATAAACCAGAAACAATAGACGCTTTGGAAGCCAACATAACTCGTGTTATTTATGACATAAGGCCTGAATTACTCGAAAAAGTGGTCTGGTCGAATGCGGTTTCTCAGAGCCAGTCGTGGTGGACGTATGCCGGAAATTATTCTTAAAACATAAATGTCATAAAATTATCTTTCAAATAAAAAAAAAATTTGGCTTCAATCTTAATTCAAATGTGTTTTATTTCAATTTAAAGTTCTATAACTCTTAAAAAAAACACCCGATATAAATATATATATATATATATATATATATATATATATATATATATATATATATATATAGTGAAAGTTTCCCAGATTTCTGATATTTTCTATTCTAAAAACCGTCTACTTTGTACTCTGACAAACTCAGAGGCAGAACTCAACAGATCTTCCTTGTTTGACGCATATTTGTATTCTTTTTGCACAGTTTCGGTCATCGGTAGTTCCGAAAATTTACTGTTCTTTGTACTCCTCTTTTTCAATTTTTGCCGGAATCATACCTATATAAGACGTGAAGTTCTTATTTTTCAATGTTAGTTAAAAATGTTAACCTGAAGAAGCAACAGTGTTGGCGCAACAATTGTAGTAAACTAAGGAATTTCCAGCAAGTAAGAACCGATTCAATTAAAAACGTTAAGACAGAGCAATATTAATTTTCAGCTCGACGTTGACATGAACGGATTCAATAATTTCACTAGTCTGAAGAAAAGTCATCCCAAAACCAAATTCATGGTCGCTGTAGGTGGATGGGCAGAGGGCGGCTCTAAATATTCTGCGATGGTGGCGGAAAAATCCAGAAGAGATATTTTCATAAGAAATGTCATCGGTAAGTTGTTATATGTTCACCTGCAAACATGTCTCATTCAGTGTAACGTTTTTTCCCTCCAGATTTCATGAACAAATACAACTTTGACGGGTTCGATCTTGACTGGGAATACCCTGGAGCTGCTGACAGGGGTGGTAGCTTTTCCGACAAAGATAAATTCTTCTATTTCGTTGAAGAGTTGAGACGGGCCTTCAATAAAGAAGGAAAAGGTTGGGAAATAACCATGGCCGTTCCTGTAGCCAAGTTTAGATTAAATGAAGGTTATCACGTACCAGAATTATGCGAGTAAGTAATTCAACATCAATCAAAAATATTTTTATGGAGTATTCGATTGATTCATCAATCGATTTTTTCACTCCCGTATGCCAAAACCTCAAATCACGCTTTAAATACTTGGGTAACAGTAAACCGTTTTGAAACGCGAGGAAAATATTAATTCGCGACTGATTTTGGTTTGTCATTACTAGCCATGAGCGTATTCAGCAGATATAGTGGATTTTAGCGAAAACATTGCCCAACGATTTTAGGAAACAAAAAATTATATCCCATTTATGATTTGAAAATTATGTCGTACTATGTAAGTTTTGTATTGCGCCTATGATGCTGCAAATGTTGGCTTTTAGTTCAACAAGAGTTTTGTGTTTGTTAATATACACTTTTGATTGAACATAGCTCAATTGTAAGGACTATTTCTTAAAATGATTCAATGACCAAATTTTTATCGTAATGAGTCTATTATACAGGGTGTTCCAGAGAAAAATTTGCCCCGAACGTGCTGCAAATGTTGGTTAGCTTCTATTATAGTTCAACAAGAGTTTTGAGTGTGTTGATATACACATTTGATTGAACATGGCTCAATTATAAGGGCTATTTATTAAAATCACCAAATATAAGAATGAGTCCATTATACAGAGTGTCCCAAGAAAAATTTTACCCCCCACCAGAACTCAGAAACGAAGAATTTTCGAAGATTTTAAAAAATAGGTCAACTTTTGTTTTGAGGGGGACGAATTTCCATCATGAGTTTCTACTGAAAAAAACACCCCATGAAGGTGGCATCAACCCCCAATATTTTTTGAATAGGGAAGAGATGTCGAGTGTTGGTTAGTTAAACTTACCGTCAAAAGGTGATGTTGAACAGACAGTTGAATCGCCCAAACTCAAGACCCTAAGAGTTTTGAAGAATCCAAAAATAATTTTCAAGTTCTGTTTTAGGGGAAAAGAATTCCTATGACGACATTGTTCCGACAAAACCACCTGAGGATGGCAACAACCTCCAACATTTTTTGAATAAAACATTCAATTTTGTTATTGTTCATGATGGGAAAATGTGTGAAAGGCATGAAATTCATTATTACAATGTATACAATTTTTTTGAAGATTCTTTCTCAAATGTGTTTCAGTCTTTCGTTTCTGCATCACAATCGGGACTTATTTAAGTGGGCGAAAATGGTCGTTTCTATGGAAGAAAGAATTGAAATTCTCAAATTATACTATCAGAATGAGGAAAATTCTAGATTAACTGCAATGTATTTTAATAACAATCATCCAGAAAGAGATATAAGTGAGTAATATGTTAAGCATTCGATGAAAAAATTGGAAACTACTGGTTCCATTCAGAATAAGAAACACGAAGTTGAGCGTCCAGTCCGAAATGAAGTTGTTGAAATAGCAGTATTGGGACATTAACAGATTGATAATCGGCAATCTATAATAACTTTAGCACGAGTATCTAATCTTCCGAAATCTAGCGGTCATCGAATTGTGAAAGCTCATAAATTTCACCCATACAAGATAAGGCTGGTGCAACAGTTGAATGAAGATGATCCTGCCCGTCGGACTCAGTTTTGTGAACAATTTAGTGAGTTACTGAATAATAACCCACACCAACTCTACAATACATTCTTTTCTGACGAGAGTACCTTTATGTTGAATGGGGAAGTCGACAGACATAATTGTCGGTACTGGAGTGATAGTAATCCTCATTTTTTCATGGACACTTGGACACATAGACAAATTCCCCAAAAAATGAATTGTTTCGGTAAGAATATTAGGAAATCATATTGCTGGAACAATTTTTACCGATGGGAATCTTGACGGAATAACTTATGTGAATTTATTAGACGACATTATTGATACAAAGATTACTGACATTCTGGAAAACAACGACAATCTATTAGAAAATGAACTCACATTTCAGTAGGCTTGTGGACTGCCACATTTCGATATACAAGTTCGACAATTTTTGAACGAACGTTATCCAGGACGTTGGATTAGCAGAAGGGGTCCTATGGCCATCAGATTTTTTTTGTGTGGTCATTTGAAGTCCAAAGTCTATGCAACTCCACCTGAAAATCTTGCAGAACTGCCACAAAGAATCATCACGGAATGCCATTCCGTGAATGTTTCAGCCAGGATGTTTAGAGAACAAAAAAAGCTTTTTAACTAAAACACATCCGCCATCTCTTTCCTATTCATAAAAAAATTGGGGGTTGTTGCCACCCTCAGGTGGTTTTTTCGGAACAATGTCGTCATAGGAATTCTTCCTCCCTAATACAGAACTTAAAAATCATTTTTGGATTCTTCAAAACTCTTAGGTTCTTGAATTTGCGTGGTTAAACTGTCTGTTCAACATCACCTTTTGACGGTAAGTTCAATATTACATCATTTCGTGACTAGTGAACCGATTTTAAAAATTTTAACTGGGTTGTGCACAGAACATAAATAACTTTCAAACTAACCAACACTCGACATCTCTTTCCAATTCAAAAAATGTTGAGGGTTGATGCCACCTTCATGGGGATGGTTTTTCCGGAACAAACTCATGATGGAAATTCGTCCCACTCAAAATAAAAGTTGACCTGTTTTTTAAAATCTTCGAAAATTCTACGTTTCTGAGCTCTGGGGGGCCAAATTTTCGTTGGGACAGCCTGTATAACAATATTACATTGAGAGAACGAATGAATTCGGTTCGTTTTTATAGCTCAAAATATGCATTCATTTCCAATGAATTAACGAACTAATCATAATATTGTCCATCAAGGCTTACTACTTTTTTCACCTCTTAGGCAATTTCCGAATCTTGTATCGAAAAAACTTTTTCGAAAGACATAAAGCGCTAACCTGCCAAATCGTGTTGCATCTTTGGAAACGGCCAGTAGTCAGAAGAATCAATGTCCGGAGACTACGGCGGGTGCAATAAGATATCCCATTTGATCTTTTCTAAATATTGTTCGACAACTTTGGTGACGTGAGGTCGATTGTTGTTATACAAAAGAATTACTTTATGATGTCTGTCCTTATATTCTGGCCGTTTTCTCGTTCTCGTAATGCACGGTTCAAATAAAGTAATTACAGTCTGTACCGATCACCCATAATAGAATCCCCAGGTTTCAGCAGCTCGTAGTCAACAACGAGTACTTGGTTCCATCAGATACACAGCAAAACTTTCTATGAATGAATGTTGATGTTGAGGTCGATGGCAACCATTGGCCGGCCAAAGCGTAGTATTTTTTTTAAATAAATTCCCAGAATTCCTTAATAGGTTAATTTCTAAACTTTCTAGGAGGTTCAGCTTCAGGTCTTCATTTTCCTTATGCAAAATCTTTAAAAGCTCATTAAAATCATGTTTCTCTGTTATTAGATGTTCTGCATCATTTATTCTACTAATAAATTACCTTTCGCTTTATCCAATATGAAAGGTGTTCCTTGGAACAGCTTCGAACAAAATGATGGCGAACAGAGCGCTAGGTCTAGATAGGGCCGAACTAAGAACACTTGTCGGAATTATAACAGGTCACTGCAGACTGAAAGCGCATTTGTACAAAATCGGTCTGGCTGAAGACGATGAATGCAGGCTGTGTCTTGAGGACACTGAAACAGCCATGCACATCGTCTCAGAGTGCCCAGCGGTGAGTCGCATCAGATTCGACGTCTTTGGTCAGGCTTTTACAGCCCACTGCGAACTGAAAAAATTATCCCTGAACAAGATTATCTGTTTTATCTAAAAACTCGATCTCGTCGGGGAGATATAAATTAGGGGTGAACCACAATAGTCCGTGCGGACGCAGTGGTAGGGTGGACAGACGCCCGCTCGCCATAAATAATAATAATCCCTGTACTATCGAAGACAACTCACAGATAGGTATATTTGTTGCATGCTGTAATTGTCTCATTATGTTCTAGTTGGATATTCGAGAGGACAGTTTCTATGATAAGATATTTCGCCTTTTTATATTTGTTTCTAAGCCCCATCGCCGATTCTCTTCTTGTAATTTTCTGGACATATATTCTATTATCGTCTTTGTCATTGGCCATGATGATCTGGTCGTCTACAATTTGTAATGTGTACAGACACATCTCTTCAAGGTCTATTCCCATCCCTCTGCATTTACGTTTCTACTGATTTAGAGCTTTTACAATATAGATCTTAAATAGGGTGGGTGATACGCAGCAGCTTTGTCGCAGACCTTTATTAAAAGCAAATTTTTGTAACAGTTTATTGCCCACTTTTATATGTGATGTTGTCATGTTACACATGTTCCTCAGGGCTTTGATAAGGGTTTGATTCAGGTTCGTTCCTTGCAGTAGTTTCCATAATTTTTTCAGAGGAACAGCATCAAATGCTTTATGTAGATCGATGAACATTAAATGGGTTCCCTGACTTATTCTCTATTAGTTATTTTAGACAAAATATGTTGTCGTTGGTCAGCTCTAAAACCTGATTGTTCTTCCTTCTCCTCTGAGTTGTATTCAGTCTCAATTAGATCTTTGATAATTCTTCCGTATAGTCTTCATATTGTGCTTGTTACTGCTATACTCTCGTAGTTTCTCTTCTTGTGAATAGATGTCAAGTATGAGTTTTTCCATTCATAGGGTATTGCCGCTCCATTTGAGTACTCATTTATACACCATGTAAGTGCTTCAAATAGTTTTTCTGAACCGTTTTTATAAGCTTAGCTGGTGTGCCTTCCAAGCCTGGGGATCGCTTATTTTTTAACTCTTATCCGCTTCTTTACGAATTCGTTATCAACTACTATTTTTTCTTCTTCAATTAGCACTCCGAAGGGTGAGGTCCTGTTGTATTCGTCTCTATTTTCTGTAAGTAGTTCTTCATGGTATTTCTTCCATTCTTCTGGTTTTATCAATTCTATATTTGTTCGCGTTTTTTCGTTGGCTTTAAGTCTGCCTATGAACTTCCATATTTCCGAACATCTTCTTCCCCCAATTAAGCTGTTGATTTCTTGGCATTTACGGCCCCACATGTCTATGTTATTGATTTATTTCCTCTAGATATTTTAAGATTTTGCATAAAGAAGATGAGGGTCAGAAGCTGAATCTGTTAGAAATGTTAGAAATAAACCGATTAAGAAATTCGAGGAACTTATTGAATGACCAAATCAAGTTATATCTACCTCACCTGTACTAGATCTGTTCTCCTAGCGACCCGGTGGTTTTACCAAAAGTATTAAAAAACTTTATTGTACCCTTATCTCAAAACAGAAATCATTTAAATACTATATTAATAAAGTAAATAAAAACAAGTTGGCTTAAGTTTCACTGTCTATTTCATGTCTGTTAGCATATATGTTTCGGAACATATCGGGTGTTTTTTTTAGAGTGATAGAAATTCAATTTGAAATAAAACACATTTAAATTAAGATTGAAGCCAAATTTTTTTTTAACTGAAAGATACTTTTATGTATATATGTCCACCACGACTAGCTCTGAGGAACCGCATTCGACCAGACCAATTTTAGACCACATTTTCGAGTAATTCAGGCCTTATTTCATCAATAACACGAGTTATGTTGGCTTCCAAAGCGTCTATTGTTTCTAGTTTATCAGCATAAACCAAGATTTGACATTACCTCAAAGAAAATAATCCAGTTGAGTTATGTCGCTTGATCTTGGAGGCCAATTAATTGGACCATTTATCGAAATAATGTTATTTCCAAATCTTTCTTTCATCAATTGTAACGGTAGCAGCATGAGGTGTAGCACCATCTTGTTGGAACCAAAACACTTCTGGGTCGATACCATTCAAATTTTTAAACAAATAATCATTGATCATCGATCTGTAAAGACCACAATTCACTTTAACATTAGCTCCAGTATCGTTTTTAAAGAAATATGGACCGATGATGCCTCCAGCATGTAAAGCACACCATACAGTGCATTTTTCAGGATGCAATGGAACCTGCAGGTCAATACCATTCAAATTTTGAAAGAAATAATGAAAAAAATATATATGAGACAGTAATTTATTTCCACAAAAATGTTTGTACTACTACAACAATTGTTTCACCATGACGTGACTCCTTCAGGTATTACATTGTACTGTCTGTCGCCACATCATGGTGAAACAATTGTTGTAGTAGTACAAACATTTTTGTGGAAATAAATTACTGTCTCATATATATATTTTTTTTTAATTAAAATGAGTTTCCACCAAGTAAAGACCGAAACAATCAAATATTCAAATAATCATTGATCATCGATCTGTAACGAGCACCATTCACTGTAACATTAGCTCCAGCATCGTTTTTAAAGACATATGGACCGATGATGCCTCCAGCGTGTAAAGCACACCATACAGTGCATTTTTCAGGATGCAATAGAACCTACAGAACTTCTTGAGGATTGTTTTCACTCCATATACGGTAATTTCGCTTGTTTACATAGCCGTTCAACCAGAAATGAGCTTCATCACTAAACACAATTTTAGGATAAAAAAGTGGATCAACTTCAAGCTATTCTAGAGCCCAATCAGCAAACAAACGACGCTTATTATGGTCAAGTGGCTTTAGTTCTTGAATCAGTTGGATCTTCTATGGGTGTAGACCAAGATCTTTACACAAAAATTTTCCATGTGGTGAATGCACAGAGTCCAACTTGTAAACGTCGACGAACAGACAAATCTGGATCATCATCAACACCATGACTTCGGCGATATTTTCTTCTGTACGTACAGATCTTTGTCTTGTTGCTGTTGTTGCATCGAGTGGAGAAAATGTTGTCCGAAGTCTATCGACAGTTCGACGAATAAGCTGCTCTGATGGACGATTATGTAAACCATAAACTTCACGAAGTGCTCTATAAGTTTGGCGAATAGAACACTGATTTTGAAAATAAATTTCAACAATTTGTAAACTTTGTTGCGGCGTGAATCTTTCCATGATAATCTGTAAATGATTACTGAATAGAAATGTCAAAACAACATGCCTTCTACCTTCTGTCAAATCACAGTTATCCCTATCGAAATTTCTATCACTTTAAAAAAAACACCCGATATATGTCAACAGACATAAAATAAACAGTGAAACTTAAGTCAAGTTGTTTTTATTCACTTCATTAATTTAAAAATTTTTCACACAGTTCAATATTCACAAAAAGTTTCATTATTTTATATAATAAATCAAACATTCGTTTTTCAGACTTGTTGATGCTATCCATGCTATGACATATGACCTGAGAGGAAACTGGGCAGGATTTGCCGACACTCATAGTCCTTTGTACAAAAGACCACACGATCAGTGGGCCTACGAAACACTCAATGTGGTAAGACTATGAAAAAATCAATAATTGGGTATAAAAGAGATCAATTGAAAATTTCTTTCTACCTATATATAATTTTTTGAATGGAAAAAATTCTCAAGAAGAAACATAATGAAATATATATAATTCAAATATAATATTTCAATACAAGTTTTAACTTCAGATTCTGATCACCAGCAAATATCTAATATTCCGAATGTGTATTATTCAATTAAATATCTAATAAATTTAAAAAGTATATTCCTTGAGAGAGGGTTTTGGAAAAAAAATAATTTTATAAAGGTTTCACTGTTTGATTAAAAAAAATATTTCAATCGATTCCATACAACTCACCGAATAATTTCATCTGAATTGGAAAGACAAATTGTAAATTCTTGAATATTGATTCTATGAACATAGAGTAAATATATACATTCTGTGTTAAAATTCGAAAAAACATGACTATAAACAAATATAAATTGAAAATCGCTTCGAAGGGTTTTTTTCGAAATATTGCAGACAACAACTGAATCAATTCTCCGAAACCTCTACAAGTTTAATCAAAAAAATCTCTCAAAATTATTTTAAAATTCAATTGAATAAAATATCTCAGAAACACTGTTTTACTTCATAGACATTATAGAATTATCAACATGTGCGGCAGTTAACCAATAAAGAATCAGAAGAAAACATAAAAAAACGACCGTTATCATCCAGAACGCCTTTTTCGATTGGATATTCAGAAATAAGTAATCCAACACCAAAAAATACTACACATAGAATTTAAAGAAGTCTTCTTTATTTCCCCTTTTTAAATTTTATGTGGAGATTTTTTTTGTGATAGAATTTGTTATTTCTAAATATCCAATCAAAACAGGCTGTCTTGGATGGTATTTGGTAGTCAATCTTTTTATTTCTTTTAATTCTGGTTAACTACTGCTCATATGTGTTGATAATTCTATATGCCTATAAAGTGAAACAGTGTTTCTAAGACATTTCATTTTGAAAAAATTTTAAGAGATTTTTCAGATTAAAATTGAAAAGATTCCGGAGACTTGATCCAGTTATTATCTGTAATATTATAAAATGATAGAATAATTTTCTAAGATTTTGTATTTTTATAGGATTAACTTTGTTAAGGTTGTTCTTGAATTAAATTTAGAATGAGAATCATTCTGAATACTTATACCAAGTGATTTATTCAAAAAAAAATACTATCCATAGAAGAGAAACTCCAATTTGAAAACATGTATAAATATTCAAATTATTTAATAGGGAGAATTCATAAAGTTAAAGAAATCCAAAAATAGTTTTCTTATCCAAATAACATCCTAGACAATTGCCAATTATTACATGATAATTATTAACCTTCATTAGGTTTATTAGTTGGACAAAAAATATAGGGTACTTCTATCAAGTATTGACTCACATTCAAATTGGCATTTATTTAATTTAATTTTAAAAAGTTTTTAAGGACTTTTATAAAATTAAAACCTGAAACGAGGTATCACAGAATGATTCTGTTTGATATTTAAGATATTGAAAAATCCTTCATCGAGTAAAAAGTCCTTTCTTTTTTATTAGTGAGGCATTGTTTCATATTTATATATTATGAATAAAAATACATGAATTTAATTTTCAGAATGATGGACTGCAATTATGGGTTAACTATGGTTGTTCCCCGAAGAAACTTGTTGTGGGTGTTCCTTTGTACGGAAGAAGTTTCACTTTAAGCAACAGTAACAATAATTACAACTTGGGTACTTATATCAATAAGGAAGCTGGAGGTGGTAACCCAGGTCCTTATACTAATGCGTCTGGTACCTTGGCTTATTATGAGGTACGTTGATTATCCTAGATTACCATTAGGAAGTGAGGACTGACCAGTTGGGTGCCAGACAAACATGTTGTGTCAAAATATATGAGGAGTACAAATAAGTTTCCGCCGTTTTATTGTAGATGGCGCGGCACGGAGTTTCGGTTAGCTTTCGCAGATGATAACCGGCTTAAAAAATAGTTTGGACATTCAAGAACAACATAACCTATTAATATCATTGATTTTATATTGGTAAAATATAATTTTTATAAGTTGAAAATGTCAAAATTTGAGCCAAGTAAGCGTCATTCGCGGGAAATATTAGTTTACTTCTTTAATTTAAAGAAATCTGCTGCTGAGGCGCATCAATTGCTCATAGAAGCATATGGTGAGGGTGCTTTGAGTGAGAGAACGTGTCGAGAGTGGTTTCAAAAGTTTAAAAACGGTGATTTCGACGTAGAAGACAAAGTTCGCAGTGGAAGGCCAAAAATTTACGAGGATGCAGAATTGGAGGAATTATTGGAGGAAGATTCATCTCAAACACAAAAAGAACTTGCTCTAACATTAGAAGTCACTCAGCAAGCATACTCAAAATTGTACAAGTTAAAATATGAGCAGAGCTCTCTAATAACATTAAAGTACCATTGTCATCATTGTTGTCCCGGGTTTCTGCTCAAGTTTTGACACCCCAGCAGATCCCGGAAAAGCTGAAAGAGAAAGAAAGGAGTTTTTTGGAGAAAGGATTATAGAGCACTCCGCGCCAGCACAACTAGGTGAGGGACCCCCACAAGTCACCTCTCCCACACAAAAGAGGATCTCCGTTGCGATCCCACCACTCAATCATTTGAGCAGAGTGTCTATAGATTATGAAAGACTGAAGCAACGAAACAACACAAATAACAGCTTGTCAGCATGGAGGATCGCTATTGCTGTTCGCTGCCAAAAGCGAGGCTCCGAGGCATCATAGGATTGGGCCTTAGGATCAAAAGGGCGCCAGAGTTTGGGGGAGAGCAGAGCGTATCTTAAAGGACCCTCAAACCTTGTCGAAACGTCGTAGTCTCCCTTTCCCTCCAGCGGACCACTTCCGAACCCGCAGCAGAAAAAGATAAGCTTAAGGATCCACGAATAGGGCCGGAGTTAGGGGAGAGCGCAGCGAATATCCCAAGGTCCCAAACTTGTTCAAAACGTCGTAGTCTCCCTTTGTCCTCCAACGGACCAATCAGGACCCCGCAGCAGGAACTTCAGGAACTAAAAATGGAGCCAAATTTGGGGGGCGAGCAGAGCGAATCTCCCAAACCCCCCAGCTTGTTCGAAATGTCGTAGTCTCCCTTTGTCATTCAACAACCATTTAAGATCCTTCAGCGGGCTAAGAGGACGAAGGTTGGAAACCCACGCTAAGGAGTAGCGGGGATCGCCTTCGCCAATGAAAGGAAAAACAGAACTCTAATCGATCGCAGGGTCGCAGATTCTGGTCGTCAATCAGAGCCAGCTTCCCCGTATGATTCCAAGTCCTGC
Source organism: Megalocaria dilatata (assembly GCA_034642435.1). NCBI lineage: Eukaryota > Metazoa > Arthropoda > Insecta > Coleoptera > Coccinellidae > Megalocaria > Megalocaria dilatata. The sequence continues at coordinate 15,393,970 of CM067863.1, forward strand.
GGCAGGAAAAGGTAGGATTGGGACAACATGATGGAAAGGTATTATGCAAGTAAGAAACAAAGAAAGGAAATTAGGATTGCGAGTCATCTGCTTTAGGCATCATAACTATATCCTCCATCTCATAAATGAAACTAGGACACTCGTTATGACAAGCTCCCCCACCACGACGAGGTACAGAGACAGGGGGGGAAGTCACTCAGCAAGCAGTCTCACATCGTTTAAAATCATTAGGAATGATTCATAAACAAGGAAATTGGGTTCCGTACGAATTAAAGCCGAGAGATATTGAACGCCGATTATGCTTAAGTGAAATGCTGTTAGCTAGACATAAAAAAAGGGTTTTTTACATCGTATCGTAACTGGTGATGAGAAGTGGATACATTATGACAATCCAAAAATAAGAAAATCATGGGGATTACCTAGCCACGCGTCAACATCAACAGCAAAACCGAATATTCACGGAAAAAAACTTATGCTGTGTATTTGGTGGGATCAGCTAGGTGTAGTGTATTATGAAATGCTTAATCCGAGCGAAACAATTACTGGAGCCCTCTATCGAACACAATTTATGAGATTGAGCCGAGCTCTGAAGGAAAAACGCCCTCATTACTATTCTAGACACGAAAAAATTATTCTTCTGCATGACAATGCTCGTCCACATGTTGCGGCTCCCCTGAAAAAGCACTTGGAAATACTTGATTGGGAAGTGTTACCCCACCCGCCGTATTCACCAGACATTGCACCGTCCGATTATCACCTGTTCCGGTCCATGGCACATGCTCTGACGGCGCAGTGGTTCACATCTTATCAGGATACCAAAAATTGGGTTGATTCGTGGATAGCCTCAAAAGACAAGGAGTTCTTCAGACGTGGGATTCGAATGCTGCCTGACAGATGGGAAAAAGTGGTTGCAAGTGATGGGCAATATTTTAAATAAATTTATATTACCGTTCTTCTATAATGAATATTTAATTGCTGTTAAAAAACGGCGGAAACTTATTTGTACTCCTAATACGTATCGGTGCCAACAATGCTTCATCAATGAATTGGATGTTTTTTTAGAGTGATAGAACTTTAAATTGAAATAAAACAAATTTAAATTGAGATTGAAGCAAATTTTTTTTTTATTTGAAAGATAATTTCATGACATTTATGTTTCAAAAATAATTTCCGGCATATGTCCACCACGAATAGCTCTGAGAAACCGCATTCGACCAGACCAATTTTGGACCACTTTTTCGAGTAATTCAGGCCTTATTTCATCAATAACACTAGTTATGTTGGCTTCCAAAGCGTCTATTGTTTATGATTTATCAGCATAAACCAAGACTTGACATTACCCCAAAGAAAATAATCCACTGGAGTTATGTCGCATGATCTTGGAGGTCAATTAATTCGACCATTTCTCGAAATAATGTTATCGCCAAATCTTTCTTTCAATAAATCATTTGTTACGGTAGCAGTATGAGGTGTAGCACCATCTTGTTGGGACCAAAATACTTCTGGGTCGATACCATTCAAATTTTGAAACAAATAATCATTGATCATCGATCTGTAATGAGCACCATTCACTGTAACATTAGCTCCTGCACCGTTTTTAAAGTAATATGGACCGATGATGCCTCCAGCGTGTAAAGCACACCATACAGTGCATTTTTCAGGGTGCAATGGAACCTGCAGAACTTCTTGAGGATTGTTTTCACTCCATATACGGCAATTTTGCTTGTTTACATAGCCGTTCAACTAGAAATTGAACTAAACTAAACACACTTTTACGATAAAAAAGTGGATCAACTTCAAGCTGTTCTAGGGCCCAATTAGCAAACAAACGACGCTTATTATGGTCAAGTGGCTTTAGTTCTTGAACCAGTTGGATCTTGTATGGGTGTAGACCAAGATCTTTAGGCAAAATTTTCCATGTGGTGGATGCACAGAGTCAACTTGTTGTGAACGTCGACGAATAGACAAATCTGGGTCCTCATTAACACTATGACTTACAGCAGCGATATTTTCTTCTGTACGTACAGTTCTTTGTCTTGTTGTTGTTACATCGAGTCGAGAGAATGTTGTCCGAAATCTATCGATATTTCGATGAATAAGCTGCTCTGATGGACGATTATGTAAACCATAAACGAAAACCTCTATAAGTTTGGCGAATAGAACACTGATTTGAAAATAAATTTCAACAATTTGTAAACGTTGTTGCGGCGTGGTCTATCCATGATAATTTGTCAATGCTTACTGAACAGAAATGTCAGAACACCATGGCTTCTACCTTCTGTCAAATCACAGTTATCCCTATCGAAATTACTATCACTCTACAAAAAACACCCGATACTCTAGATTCTTCCGTCACAAGTCAGTTCATATTTCATCTGTGAAATTTAAATTTTTTCGAATATATCAACTATCAATGATAATTACATCGAAAAATAAATCAAATATTTATTTTCGTCCTTAGATATGTGCTATGGTTAAGGACAAATCAGAAGGATGGACAAGAAAATGGGATGAGTATGGAAAGGTTCCATATGCCTACAAAGGTATTTCCAAATTCGAAATTAGTTTTTGAATTCTTCTCATGATTTCGGAATTAATTTAATTTTGAAAATTTTTTAAGGAAATCAATGGGTTGGTTATGAAGATCCAGAGAGTGTTAAAATAAAAATGGATTTCATAAGAGAAAAGGGTTATGGTGGTGCTATGGTATGGGCGATTGATATGGATGATTTTCACGGAATTTGCGGGCCCAAAAATCAACTTATGAATATCCTTGCAGAAAATATGATGTCCTATGTGGTTCCAGAACCTACCGTTACTACAACTCCTAGAGTAAGAAAAAACTTAACATGCATATTATGAACCTATATATTGTCAGAAAAGTACCGTGAACTGGAGTTTAACCGTTAATTGTCATTTAGTTTGCTTGCAATGCTCCACTTTGTCAATTCGTCATAAGTATATTTTGCGATTTTACAATGGATAAAAATATCGAACAAAGAATTTGTTTTAAATTCCGCATTGCGGAAGCGCTGCAAAATGTTACACAATCAAAAATTATCAAAAAAAATGCGTATAATCGGTAAAGGAGTAGATACCATCATTAAAGTTACTGACATGTGAGCATGACTCTTTCATCAGGTGATCACCAAGTAGTTTGCACAACGCTCGACAGGTTGTATGCCTTATCATCGCGCAAAGCGAGAACCCCTCTAATGGAGTTGAAGCTATCCGACTTCAGTTCGAAAACCTACGTCGTGACTGGTACCAGCGAAGTATTATCCAACTGCTATGGCTCTTCAGTTCAGTAACCGAGTTGTTTGAGACGCAACTTACACGCCAAAGGGGAAACCGAACGTCCTTCAAGACCCACGAAGCCTTGTGATGCCTTGTTCGAGCACTAACGTTCTAAAACCACATCGCCAAGATCCAAAAACCTTAGAAATGTCTCGCAAACAATACAGGTTCGAGACGAGATCGGTCGTATCTTCAAGATCCCCTTAACCCCTGCAACGCTTCTCGAGCAATCCCCAGTCAAGAATTGCGCGCGATCAGAATAATCCAGTCTAGTATGCAGACTTTCAACCATATTTTGTATATGGTATGGTAATATACAGGAGGTCCAACGGAAATTTAACACCTCGATTTTCAGACTTTATAATGAAAATGTGGAAAATTGCTCGGACCCAACAATTTCTGATTCGAGGGGGACCAATTTTTCCGCTTTTTTCTTCCCCGTAACTTTAACCCCCTAACGGGGGTGAGCACGACCCCTTGATTTTGAATAGGGATGAGGGGTGTTGCGATAACTAAGTTTGAAGATCGTATCGACTACTACCTGACCCTAAAATTTCGCTTTAAAATATCCATCGATAATGAAATAACAGCGAAAATAGTGAAAGAGGCAATGTGGAATTTATCTCGAGAATATTATGCGTATCCGACACATTTCAAAAGTATTTAGTAGTTATGTTGTTAATTTTTTGTCCAAAAAAGTATTAATTTCTTGTCCAAAAACGTAGACGGACCATGTTTTTGATTTACTTTAGTCTATCGCGAATTTTTACGAACGTTACAAGTGTGTCAAAGCGATTGTATATTTATAGTAGAATTAAAATGGTGTATTCCGTAGAATAAAGGGTGGAAATGATAGAACTATCTCTTAGAAATAACGACTCTGCGCGAACAACAGCAGCTTTATTTAACGAACGATATCCTGGAAAATGGGTCATGTAGCAATGGATCCGACCTTGAGTACTAGGAAATTGTCCGATGTATCTGGTGTTTCACGCACAACAATCATGAGAATCCTGAAACAACATAAATTCCATCCTTATAAGATACGATTGGTTCCGGAACTGAATGAGGATCCCAATCGCCGACTCCAGTTCTGTGAAGTGGTCAGTGAAATGATTAACGGTAATCAAAACTACATCTTCGATATTTGTTTTTCGGACGAGTGTTCATTTTACCTTAATGGCATTGTAAACCGGCATAACTGTCGGTATTGGTCAGATGAAAATCCAAGATAAGTAAGGTGCATACTCAGCGTCCCCAAAAATTAAATGTTTGGGCGAGTATTTATGGAAATCACATAATCAGCCCTTTTTTATACTCGGTAATCTCTCTGGTCAAATTTATTTAGATCTATTGGAGAACGCTATTTATCCAGCCCTCGTGCAACTTTTTAGAGATACGGCTTAGACCGTTGGTGCTTGAAGCCAGGATTAATTGAAAGACTTCACCAGGGTTCGTTGTTCTTGACGTACGACACGGATTGACGGTGCTCGTACCAGGATCAATTGAAATATGGTTTCTTAGGATTTTCTTGTTTCTTAAGTCTGCGTTCGGGTGGGTGGAAGTAAGAAGCCCCTTCGGCGTGTGAGTTGCATCCCAAACAACTCGGATACTGAAGCATATCGTATGCTTATAAAAGTTGACAGGGACGATGCTCCAATTGACAAGTCATGTAGAGAATGGTTTCGGCGCTTCAAAACCGTTGAAAATTACAGACATTACTCCATAAAGATGTAAAGAGTGTAACGCAAGACTAGTTTGCACTTATATGTAGGGTGACCCAACAAGCAGTGTCTGCACATTTGAAATCTATGGGCCTCATTCAAAAGTATGGCAATTGGGTTTCTGATGAATTGGAAACAAAAAATCTGGAAAGTCGATTATTTTCTCTGACACTGCGGAGCCAGTAGCGGTTAGAAAGTGCTTCGCTGCTACCAGTAACGCTGTAGGTTCTCGAGCTGAAGCCGAAACTGGAAGCGGGGTGGGTTCAACTCATCGGAGTGGTTCTCGCTTTGTGCGATGATAGGGCATACCGTTATCACACAACTTGCTTTTGGGTAGATTGTGGAGACTGCAGAGTAGTCACCTGGTGAAAGAGCCACGCTTATATGCCAGTTACTTAACCCGGTAGAATTTAAGATGGCCACTGGGTTTTGAGAAACCACCTACAAAAGATATGTAAAGGAAACTGTGATGTTTCTAGATTATGTGAATCGGCAATATAAAACTCCGCAAAGCGCTGGCGCAAACCAGACTCACTCTACTGGATAGCATTACTCTCATGTCAACCGATATGAGCCAAGTCTACCAGGAAAATAATCAACTTCGCGAAGGAGATGAACGGCCTAGGAAAAACTTAGTAGGGTAATGCACAACAAACCGTATTGGAAGCAGTGCAGAGGACTTACCACTAAGGCAAACTTCCACAACTATTCTAATCTATAACAACATTCCCGCACTCTAGTGCACTTATTGGAATCTACTGTCTCAATGAGGCCACCTCCAACAAACAGCCTAATGGACTTTTTTTCCCCGATTACTACAGCCATTACCTGGAACACTTGCCCGTGTGAAATTCAACTTGAATACTAGTAGTTTGCGGCTACATGCATAGTTTGAACACCTCAAATGTCGACCTTTTTCGAAAGCCGGCGCAGGTCATTACTGACATATTCGCTCAAGTGCCAAGTGTAGGAACTAGGTTGAACCAAGCCAGTTTTTGTGGTGAATAATTTGTGCTGCATTGCTTAGACTGATTGCCAGGATTTTATCTTCAATCAAACAATACGTGCTTGTTAATGGAACAAACTTTCTCTTAAATAACCTGTACATGTAGTCAAAAATAGCTCATCTCGGGAATATCTTTGATGAATGTGTATTGTTTTTTTCATATATTACCTTCTAACACTTCAATCTTAAAGGCTGAATGGGCTAGACCACCCAGCACGCCATCTGCCGATGGATCAGGTCCGGTGGTTACGGTGACGAAGCCTGGTCAATGGAACCCTTCGCAAACTCAAAGTACAACTACTTACAAACCTAGCTCTTCTAGACCATCTACATCCTACCCAAGTAGCACTACACGCAAACCTGCAACCTCAAAACCCTCAAAACCTGCCTCCCCCCCTTCAAATGATATAGATGAGGGATGTACTGAAGATTATCTGCCCCATATTGACTGTACTAAGGTAATATTTGAACAATAAATTAGAAATATGACTTTAACGAATACAATTTCAGTACTATCGATGCGTCCATGGTAAAAAAATGCAATTTGATTGCAAACCAGGCACTGTATATCATACAGTAACTCATATCTGTGATTGGCCTGCAAACGCCGATAGAGATGAATGCAGGAAAGTGTAATTTTTCTCGAACTGATACTTTTAATTTATATTTTAGTATATGTAGTTACTGCACCCTGTGTGAAACAGTTGGTGTTTATTTGATGTAATCAAAATATAATTTATGGAATCATTCTGTACTTTTATTCCACTCCCGTTATTATTAATTGTTGAATATTGATATTATCTGAGCTATCCCGTGTTATTACGGAGTACTCTAAAAGATCAGGGATTTTACGGAGTACTCTAAGTTATCTGGGATTATACGGAGTACTCTAAAGAACGCTAACCTTTTTATTGTGATCGTCTACTGGCGCAAGGAAACAGTGACGGGAGGTTCCAATATTCAAAGCACGGTAATGCCAGAATAATAAATTTCTATTAGTAATATTAAGAAGCAACAACCCTCAATGAATAGAAACACATTTATAAGCCTGTGGTTAAATATACTCTACCGAGTGGTTCGCAAAGCTCCACAGTGAACCTAATGGCGCCCCGGGTCTGAATGACTTATTACTACATATCGTTAGGTCGGTTACTCACTCAAATCGGATATCAGTCTTATGCAGCGGAAGGGGTTAGAAGGGACAGGATACAGTCAGCATGCGCACCTTCAACTGCACTTCCGGTAATCAGTACTGAACCTAACCGTTACAAGGGGTAAGTTCAAATGGACAGTAAGGTAAGGATAACTGTCGTATGCCCAGGAGATCTCCTTGAAGAGGGGATCTACACATAATTCGAGTCGACCGGAAAAGTTACTATCAAATGGACTGTATCTGGCCTCCTCGGAGTGGTCAAGGCCCAGGAAGGCTCAGATATTACTGAAGAACGAACCGAACACTACCTGAAGGGTCACGGAAACTAATTCCTGGGGATATCACAATACCTCGGAACAATGATCTAACAATGGCTCACACATTCTCACAATAGCGTTGGATATCCGGAGCTATTTACTGTCCCTATACTATATGTCGTCCTCTACCAGGACTAACCAGCGATTTACCCTAAAGAACGCCCCCTGGATCACAAGGAATACAATCTCTCAAAGTAAGCGCGCACGTGCATATGGCAAATATGTAACACAAACTGACTAGGACATTATAAAATAGATATAGTACCCCTAGGCGTGTTAATGAACGTTACAATAAGAAGAAACAAAGAAATAGGTAACCGGGGGATCACACAAGAGTACACGTAAATCAGTTACATATCAAGCACCGCAATTAGTAAGAACAGATAATGAAAATCCCTATTATCAATTATAACGCAGATAAGAACCACTATTTACAAATACAGCAAACAGCAACCAGGCACCGAGAAAAAGTATACAATATAAATAGATAACTTGTGAGGGTTGCCGCTTTCGTTTTAGTTAAAACATTCCGGTCGGATTAAATAACACTGAAGCAAAAATACAAATAATGAAGAGCGATGAATGGAAGTACAATGAACGAGCGTGCAATCACTAATTTCCCATTAACACTAAGGTGGTATTGAAAAATGTGAAGCATGCAATTAATCAGAAGCATTTAAAAGAAGTTTACTTATTAAGAGTAACCAAGGGGGACGGTTATAAGTACTATTATCTCGAATATGTTACTAAGTTGCTCAGGAGGTTAATTTCTAAGATCCTTCCTCTCGGCTGCTTCAAAATACAAATGGGAATGCCATAAGGACGTTCTTTTCTTTGTTATTGTCACTAATCGCATACGTGTCAAGTTACAGTGCCACAGAGTATTTGACACATAAATAACGCGGGTAAATACAATGAAGCAATGGTGTAATTTATATAATCTATGAGGGATTCTGTGACTTGTATGATCCTTTAGAGAATACGGTTTTCTTCATATCATAAAATAATTTAAAGCACACTTGCCTACTACGTAGATTACTATGTCGCTAGATCAAATGAACTCCATCACCAAAACTCCAACATGGCACATGCCTTTCCACGGGAAATTGAGGATCTCGTCTTTCAGCCCTGCTAGACTAGAAGTGAGAAATGAAAAGAAATGAGGAGGATATGAGAATAGTCCGAAGCTTCCTATTCAGGGACAAACGGTCCGCGTAACAATTGACGCCAATGCTCTGGAAACCACTGAGCTATCTCGTGTTATACGGAGTACTCTAAAATATCCAGGATTTTACGGAGTACTCTAAAGAACGTTAACCTTTTTATCGTGATCATCTAATGGCGGGAGAATAGGACGTTACGTTGTGTAGACAACCCAAATTACACCTAACGGGAGCAAGGAAACAGTGACGGGAGGATCAAATATTCAGAACACAGTAACGTCAGAATAACATATTTATAATAGTAATCTCGAAAGGCAACAACCCTCAATGAATGGAAACAAACATTTATTAGCCTGTTTTTAAATCTACTCTACTCAGTGGTTCGTAAGACTTTCAGTGAACCCAATAGCGCCCCGGGTCTAAATGACTTATTTCTACATATCGTTAGGTCAGTAACTTGCTCTAATCGTATATCATCCTTATACAGCGGAAAGGGTTAGAGAAGACTGGATACAGCCAGCATGCACCTTCAACTGCACTTCCGGTTACCAGTGCAGAACCTAACAGTGACAAGGGGTAAGTTCGAATGGACAATAAGGTAAGGGTAACGTGGTATGCCCAGGAGATCTCCTTGAAGAGGGGATCTAACATAATTCGAGTCAACCGGAAAAGTTACTATCAAATGAACTGTATCTGGTCTTTTCAGGTTGGCCAAGGCCCAGGAAGGCTCAGATGTTACTGAAGAATGAACTGAACACTACCTGAAGGGTCACGCAAACTAATCTTGGGGATATCACAATACCTCGGAACAATAATCTAGCAATCACTCACACATACACACAGAGGCACAGGAATTAATGTTCACGATGAAGGAGGATTCAGGACTCTCGGTCGAAAAAAAACGCTGAACACTAGCTGTGTCAGGCCAGTTTGATCCATCAAGAGCCTTTTCATTCTCAGAATTAGGAATTAGCACCTTTAATGAAGAATAGCTTTCTGGATACCTTGAAACTAATGTTTAACATTTAACTTGTGAAAAGTTTTTGGATAAAAAAGCTCATAGATTTTCTACATTTATTTCATGCTTCACACAAAACGATAATAAAAATGCAAGTAATAAAAAATGTGGGAAAGGTACAGAGAAGTTCTCTCAACAGATGTTATTTAAATATTTTAAGTTTTCATAGATCTGTATGGTGATTCATTATATTTAGATTATCGTTATTATGTACCACTTTGAAAATTTCAACAGACTCCAAATAGTTTCCTACCTTTTGATTCTGTAAGATGCAAGACACAGTTGTATTTTGTGTTGCCTGTCTTTAATTCGACATTTTCTTTATTGACCAATAGGTGTCGCTCACAGTACTCCTGAAGATGTTATTTTTCGGAGAAACTCTGGAATTTAAATATCTCACATATCAGCAATAGAAGCTGTTTATATTGTATCTTCAAGAAACTTCTGTTTTTCATAAGACTGGTTTAGGATGACTAGTTATTTGGAACACAGCCTAAGAACTGTCTCTAATTATGAATTCGAATGACATGACTCATGCAAATGTCATGTTAACGATGCTAATAATCACAATAATGAAGACAATTGGTTCGTTATGATTTGAATCATCGTCCAATAGATTGTTATTTATATTTTTTTACTATTTAGTTTTATGATTTCGGTAAGAATTTGTTAAATTAAGAATATTCCTCATCTTCCTGAACTAGAATCTTCGTTTCTTGAAAATTAGCTGGTTTAATAGCCACTCCCAACATTGATGAATTACTAAGTCTAAAGTTTCTCTATCTTCAATTTCAAGTTGTACTGTTTCTAATGCTTGTATTTGTTTAAGGTATGTGGTTGTTAGTATTACTGGGATATACATCCCTCATCAACGCTCAGAACAACTTGCAAGCAGGATCACAATATGACTATGCTGGTAGTCCTATTTATATGAGTAACGAAATATTTTATGATTTCAAATGTCCAGAATACTGGATACAGAATTATCAGTCATGTTATAGATTTGTGAAATCTCCTTTGAAAAATTATCACGATGCACGACGACTTTGTAAAGTAAGAGTTTCCTGATGTGTTTTAAGAAATTGTTATTGACAGTAATGTTTCAGACATATTCCGTAGATGAAGGAGGTTCAGACTTAGTTTCCATCAGTAGTTCTGAGGAGCATGGATTTTTGGTTCATCAACTGAATATGATTGATCCGCAACATAGAAGGTGGTATATTGGAGCCCACCAGCAGCAACCGAATTACTGGGCAAACCCAGATGGTAGCCAGTTCACAAATATGGAAAGTGCCTTTTTACCTGAAAACGAACCTTATGGGAAAGATTATTTAGCATATAATTTCACTAGAGATGTCATGCATTGGAGTTTTCAATTAGTGAAGGGCGATGAGCCTCTTTTATTTATTTGTGAAGCAAACATTGCAGCTGTTCAAAGACTTGTGTCTGACGAAAGAGATTATACATTTGGAGTGGAAATTGGGGATCGTAAAACCATTCCTAGAGGTCCTTTTTTTATCAAGCAGCCTAAAGATGTAACTTTTGACACTTCTATGAGATCCCTCTATAATGTTACTAGTTTGAGGTAGGTGATTTATTTCATTTAAATGAATAAATGATAAGTTGTTTAATTTTTTGTCCGATTTATTAAATTTATTTATTTTTGCAATAACTGGTGCTGGAGTTTTTCCTTCAATTAATTAATCCTATTTCTAACATTTAGCACATACTACTCTGTCAAGAAAGTACCGGGAAAGTACTGGGCTTAAAAGCTGATACTGCCGAGGTTGCTCTTGGTTGTGTTTGATAGTCCGGTAAGAAATGACTGAGCAAACACTCTTCTGAGTTTTCTGTTGGAGAAAAATCTTTGAACAGTTTCTTTTATAAAAAGGCCCACAGAAGATGGACATGGAAAAGTCCAGGTGGTAGAGTAAAAATTAAAATAGATTTTTTCATCACCGATAGAAGGCACATATTTCAGGATGTTACCGTGTTAAATAAGTTCACTACAGTAAGTGATCACCAGTTGGCAAGAGCAAAAATCCGAATCAACATCCATAAAGAGTGACAAAAACTGATTGACAAGGAAAGACCGAAGAAGTGGATGCATCCTTTGGATAAATAGGAGTTTGAAAGTTACGTCAGTATATCAATAAGTGAAAATACAACAACTAACAACATAAAAATACTGTATGATACAATAATCCAAACAATAACTGAAGCCCAAAAGAAATTCTACCCCACAAAACTTAAAGAACAAAAACCCAGTCTAGAAACAAAACTTAAAATAGAAAAAAGAAGAACATTAAGAAGTGTACAGACATACTACTCTGTCAAGAAAGTACCGGGAATTTTCAATTAAAACAACATTTTTACATTTAATCATCAAAATTTATTGGGTCGCCTTCAAAATAGGCTCCATTTGCTCCAACATCTATGCCAACGGCACTTCCAATTATCGAAACATTTTTTATAGGCGCTTTCCGGGATGGACTTTAGCTCTCGCGCCGAATTTTGTTTTATGGCTTCAATCGACTCAAAACGGGTGCCACGAAGGGGCAATTTTAGTTTTGGGAAGAGGAAAAAGTCGCAGGGAGCCAAATCCGGCGAATACGGTGGTTGCTGAAGCACGTTTGTTGAGTTTTTGGCGAGAAAGTCAGTCACAATCGTAGCTCGGTGAGAAGGCGCGTTATCGTCATGCAAAATCCATGAGTTGTTCGCCCACAAATTTGGCCGCTTCTTACGGATACGCTCACGCAAACGTTTCATAACGCCTAGGTAATACTCCTTGTTTACCGTCTGACCCTCTGGAACGAATTCGTAGTGCACCACGCCACGGATATCGAAGAAAACAATGAGCATCACCTTCATTTTCGAGCGGCTTTGGCGTGGTTTTTTCGGTTTCGGCTCATTTTTTGCCACCCATTCCGATGATTGCTTGCTTGTTTGCATATCGTACTAGTAGACCCAGGTCACATCACCAGTTATAATGCGTTCCATGAATGTATAATTGGAATTACAGCGATCCAGCATGTCTGAAGCAACCTGTTCGCGATGACGTTTTTGAAGAAAATTCAGGTCTTTCGGTACGAGTCGTGCGGCCACCTTTCTCATGCCCAAAATATCAATCAAAATCGTACGTGCGGACTCGTGGGATATCTTAAGATCATGTGCTATCTCTCTCAAGCTGGTACGACGGTTTTCCAGCACCCTTTCCTTAATTTTATCGACGTTATCTTCGATCGAAGCCGTCGATGGGCGACCACTTCACGACCGTCCTTGAAGGCTCTGTACCACTGATATGCACGAGTTTTCGATAGAGCATTATCACCAAAGGCCTTTTGCAACATTTTCAATGCATCGGCACACGAAAATTCATTTGCAACACAAAACTTTAAACAAATTCTTTGCTCAAGGTAATCACCCATTGTAAAAATCGGCACGCACTCTGACATCGACTGACTTAATCAGCTGTTGCAAACACACTAGTTGACAGATCCCGCTCAAGCTTGGCATAGTAACTAAGGACAGTGGTACCAACCTAGGAAAAAAATTTTTTACCTGCCTCATTGCCCCGCCAGATTTAAATCGATAATTCCCGGTACTTTCTTGACAGAATGTATAACTACGCAGAACATCAACACACTTAATAGAAAGATCTCCAGGGCCATAAGGAATATCATAAGACAGTTCAAGAACGAGATCATACCAACCATTGAAGGGAATAAGAGCATGAAAGTTATGAGGAGGAAATTTGCAAATGGGAAAAGGAAATCTTCAAGCTTAGGGATGAAGCTGGATAAACGACATCCAACAGGGAAAAAATTATCAAAATAGTTGAGATGTTCTACTAAACTCTGTACAAGAACCAGCAGACTTTAAATCAGACGAAATATTCCCGAAGGAAAGTTCAGAAGATTTTCTGGATATTAATTAATAATGCTCTGAAGAAAATGGGTAATAATAAAGCTCCTGGAGAAGATTGAGTAGCTGCAGGGGCCATAAAAATGGGAGGAACTATACTGGTAGATAGAGTTTGTACTCTTTTCAATCTTTGTCTCCACAGCCACATCATTCCCGATAACTGGAACAACTCAGTTATGGTTTTACTGCATAAGAAAGGTAATAGAACAGATTTTGAGAACTACAGACCAATTAGCTTACTTAATCATCTTTACAAATTGTACACACGTCTAATAATAAACCAACTACCAGCAGAATTGGACTTTTATCAGTCTCAAGAACAAGCTGGCTTTCGCTCTGGGCTTGGTACCAACGACCACCTCCAACGTTTAAAAACCCTCATAGAATAGAGTACAGAATACAATTGTCCTCTTGTGCTGGTGTTCATTGATTTAAAAAAAGTGTTTGGATACCGTGGAACTCCCTGCTATCCTAGAATCACTAGAGGAGAGTAAAATTGACCACAGATATTGTGATATAATTAAGAACATATACAAAAAGGCGAAAACTACTAAAAAACTTAAAATTAAAAGAGGAATTAGACAAGGTAATACTATGTCACCTAAGCTGTTCATCACAGTTCTTGAACACGCTTTTAAGAAATTGTCTTGGGAACGTAAAGGAATAAACATTGATGGAGAATACCTTAACCACCTATGTTTTGCAGACAACTTAGCAGAAGCTGATGATATGCCTTGGGAACTTCATCATTCCATGCAAGAAGTGGGGTTAAAGATAAACTTTTGCAAAACCAAAATGATCACCAATCTGGTGTCTAGTGAACCAATCCACATAGATAATGAAGTTATAGATCACAAATACGTAAATCTAGGTCATGAGCTCCAAATTCACAGAGACAATCAAACTTGTGAGTTGAGTAGAAGGATAACTTTGGGATATGACAATGCCAATATATCTGAAACGGAAAGCATTTAATCAGTGTATTCTGCCGGTCTTAACATACAGTGCAGAGACGCTGACCCTGAGCAAAGCATCAGCAAATAAAAGTTACTCAAAGACGATGGAAAGGTCCATGCTCGGATTGTCATTGAGGGAGATACGCAGAAGAACAAAGGTGGATGATATCATCAAGCGCATAACTAGACAGAAGTGGAAATGGTCAGGACATGTCCCAGGATTCGGAGACGGATTCGCAGGATTCGGAGACGTCAACAAACTGGATCGCGGCTGCCCTGGACAGAGAAGATTGGAAACGTTTAGAGGAGGCCTATGTCCAACAATTGATACATTAGGCTGTAAGATGATGATGATGTTAATTTGTTACCTTAGAAATAAATGCATGACCGAATTAATTTGCACTCCCAATATGAAGTATCATGTAGTAACGGAAGTATAAATGTTGATGAAACTGAGTGCATTATTTTCAGGACTACTCAGTTCAAGGAAAATATTCCAGCAACTGTCGACCTCAACAATACAGAAGTCGGTATAGCAGAATCAACCAAGTTTTTGGGAATGTATCTAGACTGCTTTTTAAACTGGCACCAACATATATGTGAGCTGAGTAAAAAACTAAATAGAATTCTATATATGATGAGAGTATTGTCTCGCCGAGTAGATAGGGAGCTCTTAAGATCAGTTTACTTCGCAAATTTCTATTCTTTGAAGAGATATGGTGTTATTCTTTGGGGTGGCACCTCTAGAGCCGAAAAGATATTCATTCTGCAGAAATCTGCTGTGAGGTTAATGTATGGGCTTAACTATGGAGAATCATGTAGAGGAAGATTTCAACAAAATAAAATTCCAACATTTATTGTGATATACATCATAGAATGTGCTCTATTTTTGAGAAAAAATCTACATTACGTTGAAGATTTGCGTAATATAAATAAAACAAGACGGACCATTTTTCTGAACAGTCTTACATTGACAGAAAAAAACACCAAGTATATGTACTACTCTGTCAAGAAAGTACCGGGAATTTTCAATTAAAACAACATTTTTACATTTTCGGCTCTCGCGCCGAATTTTGTTTTATGGCTTCAATCGACTCAAAACGGGTGCCACGAAGGGGCAATTTTAGTTTTGGGAAGAGGAAAAAGTCGCAGGGAGCCAAATCCGGCGAATACGGTGGTTGCTGAAGCACGTTTGTTGAGTTTTTGGCGAGAAAGGCAGTCACAATCGTAGCTCGGTGAGAAGGCGCATTATCGTCATGCAAAATCCATGAGTTGTTCGCCCACAAATTTGGCCGCTTCTTACGGATACGCTCACGCAAACGTTTCATAACGTCTAGGTAATACTCCTTGTTTACCGTCTGACCCTCTGGAACGAATTCGTAGTGCACCACGCCACGGATATCGAAGAAAACAATGAGCATCACCTTCATTTTCGAGCGGCTTTGGCGTGGTTTTTTCGGTTTCGGCTCATTTTTTGCCACCCATTCCGATGATTGCTGGCTTGTTTGCATATCGTACTCGTAGACCCAGGTCTCTAGATAATTTAATTTTCTCCCTTTTGATGCAAGATGGAGGATTTTCAGATTTTCAATTGATGGGAATGAATGACCATTGTCAATACAATGTGTTGCAAATGTTGATGATTTTTTATTCTTTTTAAAGTCAGTTTGGTGTTCTCTGAATCTAGTTTTAAAAGACCGTCCAGTCTGACCTATGTAAATACTATTGCAATCTGAACAGGTTAACTCTTAAACTCCCGATTTTTCTATTTTTGGGGTGGTGTCTTTCGCGTTGAATAAAATTGAGGATAATTTGCTAACAGATTTGTAGGCTACATTCAAATTAGCAAATTATCCTCAATTTTATTCAACGCGAAAGACACCACCCCAAAAATAGAAAAATCGGGAGTTTATGAGTTAACCTGTTCAGATTGCAATAGTATTTACATAGGTCAGACTGGACGGTCTTTTAAAACTAGATTCAGAGAACACCAAACTGACTTTAAAAAGAATAAAAAATCATCAACATTTGCAACACATTGTATTGACAATGGTCATTCATTCCCATCAATTGAAAATCTGAAAATCCTCCATCTTGCATCAAAAGGGAGAAAATTAAATTATCTAGAATCAATTGAAATATTCAAAGCGCTGCATAATGATGATATCGATATAATGAACGACCAGACTGATCTGTGTAAATCAAAAATATTTAATGTTTTTAAGTAACCGAAATAGCTTCAAAAGGTACCGACATTTGCACATAATTATTTTCTGCTATTTCTTACTTGCTACCTGTTGAAAAAGGAATTGTTCATGTACCATCATAAAAACCCATAACACCTCTGTAATCCTTGTTATTGCTTTTCACTGGAAATATTTATTCTGAATAATTTGTAACATCTGTTATACAGTTTTTGTACCAAATGGAACATTACTTCAAAACTGAATCTGTAACTAGTGCTTTAGTCCTCTGTTACGTCTGAAGATGAACGGTCATCGTTCGAAACCGCGGTAACATGTGAACCAAAAATAATAAAAAACCTTGGTAGTAAATACATAGTAACTCCAATCTATTGTGTTTCAATTATAATATATATTTTCAAATTCTATTAGAGATATTACAAATCATAAAAAATTCAAACAACAAATTGCCAGTTTAATTATAGTTATTGAACCATATTCTATTTTAGAATTTTTTAATCATTGTCTTGGAATTTCCAGAATGTAGTTCTCTTTCCATATATGTATTTTCTTTTGACGATTTCTTATTTCCTTGTGAACAATGATTCTGAGAATAAAGTTATGGTTTATTGTATATTACTCCATCCAATATATTTTGTTTTTTTAATAAGATTCGATACGACTCAAGGGATTCAACACTTTTGTCATTATATTATGTGTGTACTTATTTCATCCCTTTAGAATTATAGAGGATATTCGTAATGTATATTTATATTTTCAGTTGCTTAGCTGGTGGCTATCCAGAACCTACTTATGAATGGTTTAGAGAATATTATGAAAATGACAGATTGGTAGCAAGAAGGATAGACCCACTTCAAGATGGCAGATACACTGTTAGTGGTGGAGTGCTCATAATCAATGATCCGAAACAGAAACAAGATTATGCTACGTACCACTGTAAAGCAACAAACAAATTTGGTACAATCATATCAGAAAGTGTTCAACTTAACTTTGGATTCATACTTGAATTCGTCCTGAAGCGTTCACCAGAATCTGGAGAACAGAATTGGGGAAAATCGATATATTGTGATCCTCCAGCTTATTTTCCTGCTGTTAAATATTCTTGGTCACGTGACTATTTCCCAAATTTTGTTGAAGAGGATAAACGTGTGTTTGTATCTTACGATGGTGCATTATACTTTTCAGCTTTAGAAACAATCGATAGGGCCTCTTACAGCTGTAGTGTGAGGTCAGATTTTTCTGATTCTGGAAGAAATGGACCTTTCTTTCCTTTGATGGTGAACCCTCATTGTAAGTACATTGTTTTACTGAGAAAGCAAAAAATATAAGTTTGTTAAATGGGGGAAACAAGTCAATTAGCCTACAATTGGCTACATATAGATTTAATATATTGTATACTTGAATACTCTCTGCTAATTGTAATCAGCTGTCATCATTGACATTGTTTCCTGAAAATTATACAATTACATTGTCATTGAGAAGAGGCAGAAATCTTATCCATCGCCTTGATTTATTGAACATTTGTGGTAACTAGTATTACTGTTTAAAGTTTTCCTTGAATAATGCGAAATTTACAAAAATTTAAATTGTCGAAAATTATATTTCATGCCATATTTTGTGAATCGTTTGAATGTGGCAGGCATATGCTTTTATTCTCAAAAATTTGTTTCCAGCCAGTTACCAGCAACTCAAGTTTCCAAACAGTTTTCCGAAGGCTTTTCCAGAAGCTCCAGTAGCAGGAAAAGAAGTTCATTTAGAATGTGTTGCCTTTGGATAGTAAGTTGGAAAATATGATTTATATTCATTTTTTAAATCCATTAATTTTTTCAGTCCTGTTCCTAGTTATAATTGGACAAGAAAAGGTGCCCCTTTGCCTAAAAATTCTTACTTAACTAGTTACAACAGGGTTCTTGTTATTCCTCATGTGGAAGTTGATGATCAAGGAGAATATACATGTAGAGCTTATAATGATAGAGCTAGCATTGCTGAAAGTGTTATTTTAGATATTCAAGGTAAAGATTTGGTGAAATTTTTCAATATTTTCTAGTTCTTCAAATAAATGAAATGTAAAACCCTTCTTTATTTAAAGGGTAAGTAAGCAAATCCAAAGAATATTGTATACGTTTTGTATTCTCATGCTCATTTGAAGATTTTGAAGTCTAACACTGTCCTGGAACATTATACAGGCTGTCCCAGAAGTCGGCGTCAAGCCGGAAGTGTGTGATAGGCCAATTATAATAGTTATAAGAAAAATATGAAAAAAGATCTTAATGTATGTTTAACATTATAGAAATTTGAGAAAAATTGCACAATCTAGACCCTGTGATGGTCTCTTAACTCCATTACTACAATTATTCATGTTTTTTTTTTTTTCAATATATTTTTCATCATATGATCCTGAATAATGCTTCTGTAAATTGTTCCCTAATATTTTATGCAAACTGCCCCAGTTTGGAAGAAAATGGTACTTTTCACCTGACAAAGTATTTAAAATTAATACTTCCCCAATATTAACTGTACTGAAAAAAAGAAAGGTGAAAACACTGAAGTCATATTCAATAGCTTATTCATATTACCCACAATCCTTACAAAAAAATTTGTGATCTTCTAATTATATGATCTTCACGAAATTTTGTATGAGCCTTCGTTTCGCTATTTCACACGTGAATGCTAAATTTAAATTCGATCGTGGGACTGTTGACATGGTTTCGTCAGCGCTCAACGCTGCTCCGCTCACAAAATCTTTGATTTTGTTTTGAATCTTCTTATCATACAATCTTCATGAACTTAAGGAACAAGTGTGTTATCTTTAGCGTTCTAAACCCCAAATTTCAGATTCATTGAATTTGTAGTTTGGAAACTAATAATAAAAATAAGAGAAAATTAATGTGAGTATTAGCGAAACCATTTTTTTTTCCGAAATATTCAGGCCCCAAACCTACCCCGAAAGTTTCAAGTCTTGTCATATTCGTACTTTCGCATACGAATTGAAGCGATCGTTTCCCTGACTTGTTTTGGTTGGTGTGATGGGGCATTATCATGGAGCAAAATGACTTTGTGTTGCTCGTTTTCATATTCTGGTCATTTTCATGTAATGCTCGATTTAAATCGTTCTTTTGCTGTTCGCAGATATCAGTGTTAACGGTTTCACCAGATTTTAGCAGTTCATAATAGATTACACCCTTCTAATCCCACCCAACACAGAGCATTGTCTTCTTTCCAAAGCCAAGTGGTCTTACAGTGGATGTTGATGGTTGGCATAGATTTACCCATGATTCACGACGCTTAGGATTTTCAAAATATATCCATTTTTCATCACCTGCCACGATTCGATGAAGAAATCACTTTCTTTCGCGTCTGTCCAGCAGTATTTCACAAGTGGTTTTTAGATTTTCTTGCCGCCCATCGTTCAGTTCAGTGATCCGCGAGCGCTTGTTGAGTTTGAGTACCAGGTTCATTCAATAAAGTTTTCACTTCGTTATCTGCGAACTATTTCGGTTATTTCTCACGTTAAAATTGAATATTGGATTTTTTGAACCACTCATAACACTGCTTTACCAAGAGCATGTTCACTTTAAGCTTTGACAAGCATTCAGTGGGATACTGCAGCAGTTTCCTTCAAATGATAAGAGAAATCCAATCCTGTCCATAAATCGTAGTTTGTAGGCACAAAATTCGACATATTTAAGTTTATAGAAAAATATACAATTGTATTGAACTTGGGTTGTGTGTTGAAAATCTTCGTCAGCTGTTAGAGGGAATGATGGTTTTGCAGAAGCGGTCTTACATCAGTGTAAACTGATGGTTAGCACCATCATAGGGAAGTTCCGGTTTCATACTTTTCCAAGCTATAGTCTATAAACAAAATCCCAAAATACAGACACCATAACCTTGCCAGTAGTCTGTTGCGCTTTTGGCTGCTTTGGGAGAGGTACACCGGCTGCTGTCCACTCGCCTGACAATCATTTTGATTCAAACGTATAGTAATGGATGCATGTTTCATTCATTATGACATATTGACAAAAAATCTTGTTTATTCCGCTTCAACAGCGCTCGGAACCATCAACTCGTTGGTTTGATATATTTATCTATATGCATCTTAACGATTTTGTGGACTTTTTTTTTCAGTATAACCACCTCGTTCGGCCTATCAAAGCGTGGTATATTAACGATGTTCCTACTACTACGTTAAATTTCAGCAAACCAGACAATAATGGTTGATTTTGCTGGTGCAGAGTCCAGACAACACTTATCAAGCCAAGCTTTCATTTCAAAGGTGTTTTTTCCCGTCAGAAATCAATATTTCATCAACGCACGAATTTCTTTTGCCCATTGTTTTGAAAATCTCAAATGTTATTTCACTTAAACCATTGCAACAGCGGAACCAAACGTCAGATCACCAGAAAATTTTTACAGGTATCTTCGGAAAGTTAGTGCTTTCTAACAAAAATTTTAGTTTTTTATTTGTGGCGCTATCTGTGTGTCAGGCCAGAAGCTCATCAGCCGACCTAATACACAGTGTTATTTCTGTCCATCTCATAGTATCATGTTTGAAAGTATAGTTGATGATAATTCTGTATTTTCAGCTGAACCAAATTTCACAATTCCATTAAAAGATAAACATATCGACAGAAGAGGTGAATTAGTTTGGACCTGTGAAGCATTTGGAATTCCAGATGTTAATTATACATGGTGGAAAGATGGACGTCAATTAGGTATTTATATTATTATATTTTCGGAGTAATTTAGGGGTTATCTAATGGCTTATTAATAGTTTTAGGTTATTTACCGCAAGAGGACCGTGGTAGAATAAATATTCAAGATAATGTTCTGACAATTAGCCCAGTTGATGAGGACCGTGATCCTGGAATGTACCAATGCCGAGCAGCAAATACGCTTAAAACAAAGTATTCTTCTGCTCAATTAAGAGTGCTATGTATGTATTAACATAAATTTTCGACATACTAATGAAAGGATTTGCTCATTGTAATGCGTTTTCAATTTTATAGCATTCAAACCATCTTTTAAGAAACATCCAGTAGAATCTGAAACTTATGCAGCTGAACATGGAAACGTAACTATAAAGTGTAATCCTGAAGCTGCTCCCAAACCTAAATTTGTTTGGAAGAAAGATGGAAATGTTATAGGTACTTTCACTGATATCTGATATATATTTTTTTTTACAAATTTTCATTTTAAGGTTCAGGAGGTCACCGAAGAATTTTAGAGAATGGTAATTTGGTCATAAGTCCCGTATCACGGGATGACGAGGGAATATATACTTGTATGGCTAGTAATAATCTTGGCTTGGACGAATCCAAAGGAAGGCTCATTGTTCTGCGTAAGAATTTTTTTAAATTTTGTTATATTCCAGTCCTGTGTTAATGATACCAGTGGCTCTTTCCCATAAAGAAAAAACATTTTTTATGTACTTATCCCAGGGAATCCAAATTGAAAACAAGTTTTTAGAAATCGCTATGTAAGTAATTTATAAACACTTGTTTTAATTGTTATACTCTACCAAACAGTAACAGACGAAACAGTTCAGTACCATCCAAATTTCTTTATCTTGCGAATTTCAAGTTCGTGCTTGGTTTCAAGGTTGGGTTATCTAAGGATATGGTCAGCAAGTTTTGATTATTTTTATGGAAAATCTATATCAGACAATCGAGGAACTGAAACACTCAACCAACCTTCGTCCACTATCCAAAAACATCTGCAGCACATTCATAAAGAGAGCAGGTGTTTGGATTCTGCATACTCTATCTGAAGAAAACACAGTTAATCGATCCAGTACATCGAACTTATTGCTTCAGCGGCAGGAAACACATGTGTCTTTTGATCACTGAAGATGAAGAATGAGTAGTCCTCTTTGATAATCCAAAATGCTAAAGGCAGTTTCTCTTTGAAGCTATTTATCATTATTTATAGTGGGCGGGCGTCTGTACACCCTACCACTGCGTCCCCGCAGATTATTGTGGTTCACCCCTAATTTATATTTCCCCTATGAGATCCAGTTCTTGGATGAAACCGATAATCTTGTTCGGGGTACAAGACACAGCCTGCATTCATCGTCTTCAGCCAGACCGATTTTGTGCAAATGCGCTTTCAGCCTGCAGTGACCTCTCATAATTCCGACAACTATTCTGAGTTTGGCCTTGTCAAGACCTAGCTCTAGGTTTGTTATCTTTTGGTTCGAAGCTGTTCCAAGGAACGCCTTCGAATGTTTCAGGCCAGGATGGCTCAGCCAGAAAGACTCTAGTTATGAGTTCATTCTGTCTGTTATCGTCCGCTTAGCCACGTCATGTGGTATTCCCAGAAATGGTTCCGGGCCTACCAGAGGCAGCGTGGCTCCAGTAAACGCCAGCTGATCGTTACCCAAATAGTTTGAGTGGCTCGGTATCCAAACAAGAGTGATTCTGTTATACATACCGAGCCTGTTTCAGAGCCGTGCGGCAACTCCAGACTGTTTTCTATGTACAACAGCTGGATTCTAGAGCTTCTTTGAAGCTAAGTACACCCTAAAAGTCGCTATTGTGTTTGGTAGAATATTCCCGCGGTCTCATTTTGTGGTGCTGAAACCTAGACAAACACTGAACGATTGAATTCATTTAATGGAAAAATACCCAATGATTGTCAATAGGATAGGTGTTTTTCTGCAAACACAATAATGCAAGCTAGCACTGTGCAAAACAAGCCCTAGTAGCACTGCACAAGACTATCTTTAGAAAAAATTAATGAGTTGGAATGGAAGGTATTGCAAATCATATTGCGCTGTCAGATTTCCATTTATTCTGATTGTTACAGTGTTTTCTGAGTGATAACAAATCTTGGCCCCTACTCAAAGAGCTCTAGCCTGTATTCATCATTAGCCCCTGATTGACAAATAGAATTTGATTGCTTTGATTTTTAACTACCTCCTTTTCGTTGAGATTGATATTTCCTGATAATCGAGGTACCAAGTATAATTTTTACTGTATTCTTTAATTTTTTGTTTGAAATGTTTTGTTATCCACCAGTTTCAATTAAAAATCAAAAAAATTCATTTGACTATTGAAGTAAGAATGCCACTAATGTAATGTAGGCATCCTGACGCAACTACAGTGCCTTTATACATTTTCATACAAAGAAATATGTCCGTCCGATCATCTCAAGGTATCAATAATAAAATGTGTTTCAGGAGGTCCACAGCTAGTTAAAACTTTAGAACCAAGGACTGTTTCTGCTCTTGGTAGCTCATTCTCTCTTAATTGCCAGGCATACACTGAAGAGATGTTGGATATGGCATACATCTGGAACCACAGGCAAATGAGAATTAGGGATATAGACATTAAGAATTCTGGAAATAGGATTGTGAGTTTTAATACAATGATTATTTCAGTGTGTTCTATAAAAGTTTTTTTTTCCAGTTTATTGATGGAGGATATCTCAGTGTTGTTAATGTAACATTCCCAGACGCAGGAGAGTACGAATGTGTAATCAAATCAGCCGTTGGACAGATATCTTCTAAAACATATGTGGTGATAGAAGGACCGCCAGGTCCTCCAGGTGGATTGCAAGTCATATTAATACAAAGAAATTCAGCTGTGATACAATGGACAGATGGTGGTTCTCATGGATCACCAATTACATCATATACTATTAGTGGAAAAACAAATTGGAATTCAACGTGGGTTAATATTAGCCACAATGTATACGCTGAAGAAGTTGAACGTTATACAGGTAGAAAAAATTTGAATACAAAATAATCTTAATTCCTTGAAAAATATCAAATACTTGGGAAGTATCATGTTGTATATGGACAATATACCTGAAAGTATTGGACTTATTTCACCCAAAAAAGTTATATTAAATACTCTTGTACGGTTTACTTTTTTCCTAATATAGCTATGACTATGACTACTGGAACAAATTAGATACTTACTTGAGGACGCCGTCAATTTTGGTTCTAATTTTGAGCCAGAAATGTTACACCTACTGATAAAGATTTTGTGGTCAATTTCTCTGTAGAGGATAATTACTTTCCTACCTAGAATTAGTTAAATTGCTTTTTTCACATTTTTTTAAACTTTTTGCTTGAATTATCGATTGAAATAAAGCAGTTTTAGGTGTCACAAATCAATTATTAATGTACAAGCGCATTAAGGTACCTGCTATGGTAAAAAGCCTTTGCAGAATTTTTTTTTATGTAGTAATGCCGGAAAAATTGTTTGCAAATATTCTTTTCTACCCCAACTAACTTCTGATTAGTTTTTCTAAACATTTCAGGAAGAAAAGAGGCAACCCTTGAAAATGTCTTGACTCCATGGTCAGTTTATGAATTCAGAGTTGCTGCATGGAATGCTATTGGTATGGGGGTTCCTTCAGCACCAAGTCCTAAACATTCAACTCCTCCAGATAAACCATACATCTATCCACAAAATATTGCTGGGGGTGGTGGAAAAAGAGGCGACTTAACCATTACCTGGGTACCTCTAAGGAATGATCAACAGAATGGTCCAGGTAATTAGATTTTCAAAACCAGAACTTTTGATTTTAAAAAAGTTGCAAATTTCAGGCGGAGGTTTATAATTTTAGAATAAAAAATTAAGTATTCCAATCAAAAAATTATAAAATTTAACTTGCCCAAACAAATATTTCATGTGGGAATTCATTTTTGATCACTTGAGGGTCTTCATCAATTTTCTGGCGTATGAATTTGCGAAATTTTATTATTCTTTTGTATTCATTTTCACAGTGCATGTAAAGAATGTACTTATATATTTTTCTCAAAACTTTATACACAGAACCAAGAGAAATATTTATCAACAGTATAACTTTCCCAAAAGACAAACTTGGATCTACAATGAACTACTACTTGCAAATGGAATTTTCTTGTTGTATACGGAACCAGTTTCTTCAAACTTGTTCACTAATTCCATCACAAACTATGGCAGATATTTATATATTAATAGTCCTCACAGTGAATACTCTCGCAGTTCTTTGTGCACATAAATCTTCAGACCCATGACAAATAATAGTTCTGTAATTTTAGCTAGAGTATATATCATTTAATTTACTTTAAATTCAGAATTATATATTCTATTTTCTACAATATATATTGAAACTTTATACAAAAACTATCAAATTGATATCCTTATGTATAATCAATATAAAATTTTTTTCAATGTCTCGGAAAAAACCTTTTTACAGCCCAACATGAAACGTATTAATACAAATGTATTAACAAAAACTATATAGGTTATTTAGTTATTACTACAAACTAAAGAAAATGTGTAATTTTTAATTTTGCCTGCTTTTTGGAGATCATTTAAACACGTTGTAAATGTCGAATCGGTTCATTTGAACTACCAAATGTGATTAATCGATTGTATTGATCAGTCAACTACAACAGTAGCCATTAAAAATTTTCAGGACTATCTGTACGGCGTACGCAGAAATGATTCTATGCATTTTAGTATGTTTTAAAATATAAACATGCTATTAAGAGTACAAATTAATTCGGTCCGTTTTTTTAGTTCAAAAAATGATCAATTAATCAAAATATTGTCCATCAGTGTTTACTACTTTTCAAATTTCCAAATCCTTTCTTGGAAAAACTTCTTGTTTTTTGAGTCCATCCAATTTTGAAGCCAATTTTTGATTTCTAATAATGAATATTTGGAATCAATTGGTAAAAAATTATTTCTTGTATTTTTATATACGTTCACAGAAAATAGTAACCTATTATTCAGTTCTAAATTTTTCTAATGTTTTTCATTATTGAAGGTTTTTAGGAATTCTAAGAAACAATTGGCATCCAAACATTTTTTGTTTAACGTAAGCTTTCTCATCTACTGCTCTCAAATAACATTTTGTTGAACTTTAGACGATATATCAATCATGTTTCCACCCAAATAATAATTTTTTTATATGGTTTGTGGTATGAAAATTGTTTAGGAAGATTGGGATTCTTCGATGAAAATTGTTCGAATTTTTTGTCATTTATATCAGCAACCTGCATAATTCCTTCAATATACTATTTTTTGTCCACTAGGAATTCACTACAAGGTTTTCTGGAAGAAAATGTACGAAGAACCAGAATTTCAAAGTTTGGAACTTAAGGACTTCGGTAACACTGGTACGGCAGTTGTGAGCATCTCGTTAGATGATTATTACACAGAATACATTGTGAAAGTACAAGCAATCAACGATGTAGGAGCTGGACCTATCAGTAATGAACGTGTCATATTCTCTGCGGAAGATATGCCCCAAGCATCACCTCAATTGGTCTCTGCATTAAGTTTCAATTCCACCGCTTTAAATGTGACTTGGCAACCGATTGCTCAAGATAGGGAGACTGTAAGGGGAAAGCTTATTGGTTATAGGGTAAGTCAGTTCAAATTATACTTTTATTTATTCGGTTATTTTAAATGTAACTATGCAAACAAGAATTATAAGTTTATAAGTACAAGTTTTCATGGATAACCTCCAAGTTAAAAGGTGGTAACACTTACATCCTAGGAACTTATGCATAAAAGTCATATTCAATTAATTCATTTTATATAGTTTTCGATGTGACAGAAAAACTGATCTACTGTTAATATCATTTTCTAAAAAGGTTTTTGAATTTACTAACAAGAATAACCAATTCTTTGAAATTTCCACGATTTAAAAATTCATTAGATTCATCGTGCCCCCTAAAAGGTAGCTCTTGCATACAGAGGTGTATCGTAATATCTATCAGGCTTTTTAGAATTTGTCGAGTTTCTTTGACTCTAGCGTTAAAATTTTGAATTTCAATTTGACGCGCATTGTGTCGATATTTTGTTTTTGTTTCCTCATAAGGGTAAGCTTGCAATTCGCTGAAATATGTTGAGCACTTTTATTGTATAGCAATAGACCCCGAGACAAATTTTTCAAATCGCTATAACCACTTTTTTACCAAACTCTGTCGGAAACGGCCAACAAAATAATTTATTCAAAGTTATACTGCCATTAAGCCAGTCGTACTTTTCATACCATGTATTTTGAAACCCCCGATTTAATGTTTCGACCCCACCCATAGCCACAAGACATTTACTTAGATCTTGAACAGGTCGCTTTACTTCGTTAATTATGTATAATTGATTTTCATAGGAATTACTCGAAAAATGTTGCTGATTTATTGAAAAATTTACAAAATCACAAGTACTTCGAATATTTTCATTTACCTTGGGAATTTGAGGCGACTGACTCGATCCCGCTAAATCATTTTGCCTTTTGGTAGTAATTGATGAGTCGATTAAAAAAATGAAAAGTCTTTTCGAAAAAAGTTCACACAAACACGGAGATAAATTTACACGAGACAGTCGAGACGCAGCAAACGCTACCACCAAACCGCAACAAAGCGAAAACTTACCAGATTTCCCGATTAACCCGAATAGTGCAGAATAATTGCAGTTCGCCCTTCGGCGAGGCATGCCTCAAATCTACCTTTAGAAGCCGCCTTCAAAGGCGTAGAAATATTCTCGAATTCTCGTCGCGTCGATATAGATAATGCGCTAGACAAGGAAGCGCGTCAGGCATGCCTCGAACCGTTTACTTCTTAAAGAGGAAGTGAGATGAATATACAAGAATCGTGAGATTGAGCATGGATATTATGGAACAGAGACCCAGTGCCGTACTGTATGATGTGAAATTGAGGATGAAATGGATTAATAAAATATTCGATTAATACGTGTAACTTCCAGAATTTATTTGGTGAGGCACTGCCTCATAGGACAATCCGCCATTGTTTACGATTGAATAGTTTTGAACAGTTTATTGAAGAACTATATGGGTTTTGAATTATTTATATTGCTACCGATTGGAGTAGTCCCATCTTGATAATTTTTTGTCTTTTTCAGATTAAATATTGGAAGGTGGAAACTACCGAATCAAATAGTGTTTATTATCTGTCTAGAACAATAAGACCTTGGGCTCTTATTGTTGGTCTCCAACCAGATTCGCAATATTTTGTTAAAGTTATGGCTTACAATAGTGCAGGAGAAGGACCTGAAAGTGAAAAATTCATCGGTAATTTTTTTATTGTGTTGAACTTTTTTTACGAGTATAATTTCTTTTGTATGTATGATTATAATGGTATCTCTTATTGTTTTTATGTTATTCTCATATAAACATTATTTATAGAACGAACATACAGAAAAGCACCTCAACAACCACCTTCATCAGTTCACGTAAAAGCAATTAACCCTTCAACTATTAAAGTCGACTGGCGTTATGTACAACCTTCACCGCAGGAAGAACCACTTCAAGGTTATAAGGTAAGATTTCTCTCGTTTTATTATGTACTTGCGGCATATAACATAAAATTCTTTTGATTTGATGAAATATTTTCATTTTTCCAGATTCGTGTTTGGGAGATTGATCAACCCATGAGTTCTGCTAATGATACTATCATTTATGCCGGTGAAAAACTTGAAGGATATGTTAAAGGACTGTCACCTGGAAAAGCATATAGAATGCGAGTGTTGGCTTATTCTAATGGTGGAGATGGTAGAATGAGCTCTCCTGAGATACGTTTTCAAATGGGTAATAACCTGAATTTTTTTTTCAGTTTGTGGTTCTAAAGATGGGACTTAAGATAATTAAAGAGGGTGTTTTTATAGAAATATAGAGCTCATCAAAATGAGTTATTTTACCAAAAATCGTTTCTGTGACGGTTGCAAAATAACGGAGTTTTTTGGATTTGAAATTTTTGTTAGTTCTCATTGTAGATCTATTCTCGTACATGTGGTAGGCTTCATTGTTGTATGAACACTTATATTCATATTGATAAAAGCCAATGAAATAAGTTCTGAATTTCAGTATATATTTCTTGATTATGATGCTTTCTTTATTCATGTTTGTGTAAATCTATTGCGAAAGTGTAAAAAATTAGAAAGAGTATACATTAAGATCAATACACATGTGCATGCATTTGAACCAATTTTCTAAGCGCTTTCATTCTGATTGAGTTACCTCCAAAGTATGTGATTTGATCGCATCAACCACTTATCAGTCGTCGAAAAACGTGGACCACGCAACTAATTTTTGATCAAACAAGAGCTGTATGGAATATGACAAATCAGTTCTGTAAATAATTGATTGGTATGTATGGATACCTTTATGAATTCTTCCTAGTATTTCATTAACGTCAATCAGTTAGTATGCAAATTCCAGGATAAGCATACTTCAAAATGGGGTGTAAGGAAGGGATGTATAATTGGCTTTAATGGTTTATTTTCAGCCTAAATAGATATATTACAAATGTACAGTTTTGGGATTGTTTACCCAAATTGAAGGAGGTGTTTCGATGTAGTATCGAAATCTAATTGCGGTGAAAACACTATCTTGTTCGTGGATTAGCAGTTCTTTGAGCTTTTTAACCGTTGTTCACTTTCACCAAACTCACTTTTACTGGTTTCATTGTTG
The DNA here is from genome assembly GCA_034642435.1 of Megalocaria dilatata. NCBI lineage: Eukaryota > Metazoa > Arthropoda > Insecta > Coleoptera > Coccinellidae > Megalocaria > Megalocaria dilatata. The sequence goes on from CM067863.1 coordinate 15,424,166, forward strand.
GGTTCGCTTTTCACAAATTACTATCTGATTACAAATAATGTCGATAATATATTCACTTCCAGGCCTTTTAGTGCGTTATGTGTTATTGAGAGAGGCTGTTCCTTGGAAGATTAAAGTGATGCGAATGTAAGCTTATTGAAGAGCAGAGAGGGATGTATGTTATAACTTGGTAGTTGAAACAAAGAGAAAATGTGATTAGAGCCTACTTGTTTATACAGAGTGTGTGTGTATTCCGCGACCGCCTGGTCGAAAAAACAACGGGAGAAAAAAATACGGTGTGTTTGTAGGTTGAGTGCTAACTTTTTAGGGAATGTGTCTTCAACGCTGCTTTGTGGGTAACTGTTAGGGGTCGTAAATGTGGTCAGGTATTATTCCGAAACGACATTCGACTATTGTCGTCTCGAAACGCCGTCGGTTTTAATGGTTTATACGAAAACTGTGAAGGACAAATATTTTCGGTTCCATTTTTTTATCATATTCTCTGTTCAATTCCGAAGAAATTTGAACAAGTTCGATGTTTTGACTGCCCCAAAACATTTTCATTTGAGCTAATGTGTGAGACCTTGCATTATCCTGGTGGAGAATGATTCTGCGATTGATTTGCCTGATTTTTCCGATCACTTTTGGCAAACAAATGCTGGTGTACCATTCTATATTGCTTCAGGAGACATATCCAGTTATTCAAAAAAAACAGTCGACCATTTGCTTGAACTTTACAAAGATCCATATAGTTGATTTTTGCTCAGTTTCGGGATCATTTTTTTGTTTGTTTTATTTGGCCTGTTTACTCTCGCCTTGAATTGTTGAAGGTTACTGAAGGAAACACATCTACTGGAAGCGTGCTCCACAACTGACCAGTTTGGAAGGACTTCTGATAAACAGAAGTTCTCAGAATTGTTAATTCAATTGCATAGGGGTATGCTCGTTGGGGAGCCCTAGTGCCGCGTGCGAATGTGGCGGCAGCTGGCATTATTTCCTTCAGCTGCATGGATATCGCTATCGCTAAAATATCTATAAAACAAGCATAAGTCGGCAACTCTCCTTTCATATTCCAACGACTGCAAACTGGCTGTTATAGTTGGGCAGTCAATTAATTGTACTGCTCTTTCCTGAATGGTATCCAAAAGTTGTAACGAATGCTTGGGTAGTGAACCCCAAACATGAGAACATTATTTGAGTCCTGGTCTTATCTGGGCTTCATACTATAAAAGAACCTGATCTGCAGACAAATAGCCTTGAACAAATATTCCAGCTCATTTGCAGCATCAGTCACATGTTCCCCCCAACAGACTAAAGAGTTGACAGTCACGCCAAGAAGATGCATGAAATCGCTTGGCTGAAGCACCTGGTTTTCCATCATCAAGTCAGAAGTCACTAAGTTTTTCTAGAAAAAGTTGTTGTTTAGGTCAACCCATTAAATTGCACCAGATTCCATTTACCTCATTCGTTTATCTTTTTGAGTTCTACGTTTAGGGAATCGATTTGGTGACATCTATGGAGGTGAGACTCAGAGGTGCTCAAAGGTTTGTCACTGGTGAAAGACGACACCAGTTATCCGAGAAGCTCACAATGTGCTTCTCGGTCGTACTAAGAAGATTGTTTATGTGGTTCAGGAAGAGGGTGGGTGACAAAACTGAGCCTTGGGGCACTCCAGCGTTCACGATAAAACTATGGGAACCGACACCATTCACGACTATATGAAGTTTTCTGTTGATGAGGAAACTCTTCATCTAATCCCACTGACTCCCGGGATAACCATAGGAAATGACTTATGGAGAAGAGCCTTATGCCAGACACGATCGAAAGTCTCGGATATGTCCAGAGCAACTGACCTAGATTCTCAATAGCCCTTGTCACATAGCTAATGAGGTCACTGCAATTAACAATTGAATATTACGCAGAAAGCCGTTATGCGAATGGAACTAATGCCCAAGTATGTCTCAATCTCACTGTATATCACATGACGGTCTTGCAATATCAGTTCACGCAGAGCACCAATGACGAAATTCGTCCTGTAACCAAGTGCAACCACGATTGGATTCGGCAAACCAGCGAAACGCGGTGGCTCAAGATGGCGCTTCATCGCCAAAAGTCATCATTAAAAATGTCAACCCTTACTATGAAAATATTAGATTTGACATATTCACGTCAGTGTTGCTATATTTCAAAACTTCAGTTGCAATCCTCGTACTATCAAAGAGTTCAAGCGAATTTGTCTTAGGAACTGAATAAGTACCAAGAGATTATAAGTTATAGATGGAGACTTATTTACCCGAAATGATTCACGTTTGGTTGCCAGAAGTTTAGACTCTCTGAACTTTTCAACATTCTTAGGAGCTTTTTAGCAAAATCATTTATTTTGAGGAGTTCTATATCCTGTTGAAAAGATTTCTTTATATAATAATTGAAAATTTACCAATTTTCACATTTTTTTTTCTAGGTCATCCTGATGCTTTAGGATTAACGAATTCATCTCCACAAGTAGGTCTGACATCTCTAGTTGCCTTAACTTCATTAGCGTACCTTTTTATTTCCATACGAAGATATTTATACTAGCCAAAGCCTTTGTATTTAGAATTTGCATAGATAAGTTATGCAAGTTTGTGTTTTTCTATCGTTAAATATCAAATTCTTTGATAGAAAAAGTATTAATTAAATTTATCACAACACAGTGACATTACTGTAATGGTGAACTGCTTCAAATGAACAAAAATATGAACTTCAATACATGTACAGCACATATTCTTTTCACAGTTCTCCACTTATTTAAATTTTTTTATTATATTAGATCTGAAATTATATTATAATTCAATTCCCAGGTCTTTCATAAAGATCGATCAAAAGTCAGAAGATCAGTTGTATACTAGTCTTTGTTACTGTGTCCTTACGCCACGTTTTTAGATTCCATGTGTGCATATTGATAAACATGTATTTTTGCTTTTTTGAAGCTGCAAGAATGAAAATTTTTAAGTAAGAATCAAATTGACTGGCAGGTGATTAGCATTTAATTTTTTAACAAAGTGAAGCAATTTTAATCCGTCCTCGTGTATTATTTTGTAGAGATTTTATATTACTTTATTTTACATATAGAGAGATATTTTTTGTGAACTCGAATTTTATAAGTGAAAATATAATTATATAATTTTTATTATCCACAAATTTTTTAATGGCAACCATTGTACAGAGTGAGACTGAATCTCATTTTTTTATACTTTGATGTTTTTTCAGGAGTGCATTTATGAAAATTAATAAAGTCTACTTTTGTGAATACAAGTGTTGTTATTATCGGAAGCTTAGAATTTCTAATTTTTTTGAAAAAAATTAAGTACACATTTGGGGGCTTGTTACTAAAAGAATTTATTAACACAGTGATTATTATCGTAAATAAAAATGAACGCAATAATATATTTAGATTAGCGACATAACTACTAGTGGCTGGCTCAGGACAGACTGACCCATAGATTAACAAGACTATATATCCTTTTATCTATGAAGACTGACCAGGTAACACATTATCAACCCGTTACTAGGTAATATGTCATCGCAGTCGTGGTGGGTAATGGTGTAAACTAAATAAATGTCTTTAGAGCACACTGTGTCAATTTAGTAAACATATAGAATTAACACTTATTACACAGTACCAAAGGGAATGAAAGAATTCAAAGAAATATAAATTATCAATTGAAACATTATGAAATAAATACTTGAAGAGTACAAAATTTTATCTCGTTCCTTGTTTTATAAAAACCAAATTCCTTTCCAAAAATTCAAAACATAACCTCAAGAACTTATTCAAAAACAACTTGCCTAAAATAAGTTCCCTTCAAAAAATTCCTAAAACATGCAGAATATCTTCAAAAAGCAATTTTCAATTATCACAACGGATACTTCATATTAAAAGAATTAACAAAAAATATCTTACCAGATAAACTGAATGTAATAATCCTTCTATCAAGAAAAAACCTCATTTTATTATTTTATAAGAGGTAGAAGCTCCCTCATACAAATCCCATTCACTTCAGAGCTTCACTGTCTTATAATGATTTCTGAATACTTCAACCTTACCTTCCCCAGTTACACACATACTATCTTCCGTTTTCCTCCAAGTCAAGTATACCAATATATAGGTATCTTGAAGGTTTTTTAATCTCTTGATGGAAGGTTTTACCCTTCGCTCAGTTGATATTGTTGCATGGTTCAACCCATATGTGTTCCCTGTACTGTTCCTTTTTGTATATTTTCATTATAAGCATTGATTTGTTATATAATTAAAGGCTCTCTATACCAACAGTGTTCACTGTACATTTTTCGCTTTGTTTTAATTAGCTTTATCACAAAGTTACTAGGTTTTTTTAATTGGACAGTTGGCTTTGATGCTTAACAATCCTTACTGAAGGATTCAATACATTCCTCATTAATATCGTTTTCCACGCTTTGTTCTATGAAGTTGTTAATATCCACATTTAGTCTTTTTACATTACATATATGAAAGTGTCAGACCATCACATCGCATCTCAGATAAAACCTTCACGATTACACCTAAACGATCTGACCCTTTCTCTAGGGTTAAAGAAAATTTTCTGATGTTCTTTAGATTTTTTTAGTATAATATTATATCAGGTATACTATCAGGGTTGTGATTCATCAGAAAAGTAGGTGCTGTCTCCATCTTAGAAGTCTAGAACTGTAGAAGTCTATTAATTTGTTTTTGCTAAATAGAGTTAGCGTTGAAGTCTCCTATTATAATTACACGCTGGTAAAGTGATGCCTTGGTGAAGATGTTTTCTTCTATTTTATGTATGTAAAGCAAACAAATGTGGAGCTTGTCATCTTTAAAGGGTATGATGAAATGGAGTACTTCGTTTAGCCCATTATTTACTGAAGATGGATTGGCTTTACCCATTTTTAGTTTTGGTTCACACATGACAATACTGTCCCCCTAATGTTCAGTTGAAAGTTCCCAATTTTCTTTAAAAAATCTCTACTTTTAGGAAATTATTGACAATATAAATATATTATTCAACTTTATGTGTTTCGAATATTTGAACTTCCTGTTTCTTTGGCCTCGTTAAGGTGTCATATGGGTTGTCTACACAACGTAGCATTCTTCTCTCCCCACATTAGACAATCACGATATAAAAGTAAGAGTTCTTAGAGACTCCGCAAAGTACCGAACAGTACAAGATTTTGCTCAATTTGTTTCCAAAGTTGTGCAAAAGACTTCGGAGCTGTTGAAGCGTTTCTAGCTGTGGTCTGTGGGCATCAGGGGTTCTTTATAAATGCTCCCAAGCGTAATCTATTGGATTAAGGTCAGGAGATCTTAGAGTTAATGCCGGATGTAGCTTTTCTCTAGCATAATCACCTGCTGGCATCTGTCTGGTAGTATATTAGCATCTAGAAAAAACAAAATTTTCGCCAATAGCTGCGTCAAATTGTGGGACTACTCCTTGATAACTTCACATATGTCTGAGACGTTATGGTTCTTGGAAGTACTAATAAGTCAGTTCCGCAATCGAAACAAACTCCATCCCAAACCACAATTCAGTTCCTTCGTATAAGTGGATGTGTCCACACTTGTACTCGTCGGCTATCAAAATGTCCATATCAGTCAGTAAAGAATACTCTCATCTCATCTCTTCAGTGTACCCGCTCTATTGCTCACTCTAATCTTTGACGCTTGTGTTCGCGAGTGAGTAGAACTCTTCTTAACAAACATCTCGATGTTAGATTGACTTCATGGAGACGTCTTCTGACTGTGCTTAGGAAAACGAAGAACCTGTGGCATCTCGAAGAATTTCCATTCTACAAGTGCTGAGAAGTGCTTCTCACCGAAAGAGTTAAAAAACGGTCTTCTACTGGCGTTGTAGTACGAGGTCTACCACTTCTGAGTCTTTGACGAACAGTTCCAGAGGCAAAGAAGCATGACAGTAAACGTGATATCACACTTTCACTACTATTGAATAAAGTAGTCCCTTGCACTTGTATTCGACCAGCCTGAAGCATCCAAGGGCTCTTGACGTAATTTAAATTAGATTTTTAATTGTAGATGGTAGAATCGTTTAATATTATTGAAAACGAAATACAGACTGAAGAGAATATAACTTCAATGTGCATTTCTGACACACATGGACGAAAAATGATTAAAACTAGATAAAAACTTGCTTCACGATGAACCAGAAGTTAATTGTTATGAGTTTATGTAATAAAAAAATAATAAGATGATTCAGAAATTATGCATCTTCGGGAAACATCAATATCCTTAACTCATGACAAGCAGTTCATCATTTCATATGAAATAAGCAGAAAGAAGGGAAGAACTAAGGATAGGAATATGCATGGTAGTAATTATTATGAATATACAAATTTATAAGAGAAGTTTAAACCTTTAGTAGTTACGCTGGGACAATTCCGAAATATAAGTTTCGTTTTGAGTTGATAATTTTTATCTAAAAGATTTAATGACTAAAAGCAGTCAGAATGACACAACCGATCATTCCTCGTTTTATTCAGAAACATAATACACTATTTGTCGCCAATAATAAATAACACTACAGAAAATTCATATTTTATGTGATATTCCTATTTATTTTACATAGATAACTAATTTCTACTGGCTTAGCAAAATAGGAAGATGATATATACATTTATACATATCTACATTTTAATGTTCTCCATCGTTCTGAAATTGAGGAGGAACTTTTAAGCAAAAACTCTCTTGAATCGACTGAAAGTAAAGAGACATCGATTTTCTTCCACATCCAACAAAACAGCCTTTATATATTTTCATTTCAATAAATTACTGATATGAAGCTTACTGTTACAACGAGAAAAATAACTACATATACGCCAATGCAAGTCATTCGGAAACCATTTGAAATCAAAATTCTGCTTTACTGGAGATAGAAATTTTGTATACTCTCTACACGTAGTAAAAAAGATGTCTTCATAAGTTGAAACTAATGCGAGTTGTTTTCTTTAGATGTTGCTGCTAATCGTAACGCTTCTGCATGTTTTTTTGCCTTCAGTCTCAAATCCGCAATACTTGAATTCTTGTGAGCTTCCGAGACTGCTGCAAATCCAAGAGAATATCGTGGATGGCAAAAAATCCTCGTTGAGGTCTCGTTCATGGCGACAGCTGTGGCGTACTGAAAATCATATAAATAGTTCACAATTGATGAAAAGATCATTTTGAAGAAATGGTTTTGCATGCTTTCATTACAGGGTGACAAGAAAAAGTTCGGACAAATTTTATTGTGTTCTGGGACAAAAGTATTTTAGCGCAGGCAAAGAATTTTTATTCTATTAGATTCTCTACACTTTCTTGTAGTAATATGTAAATTTTCAGTTTTGATATTACTTTAATTTGCAGAGTGTTAGAATGTCAAACAAACGTAGTGCAATTTTGGAGCGGTTTCGTTAAGGTAAACGTCAATGCGCAATTGTTCGTTTGCTCAATGTGCCTCGACAAACCGTGTCCGATGCAATTTGCCGTTTCAAGGAGCTTGGTCCATGAGGAAAATAGTCCGTGAGACCGGTATCAACCGTGAATCCTTTCGTCAAATGTCCAAAAAGGAGCTCAACCTTAAGCCATACAAGCTCCAAAAACTTCAACCGCTCACGGATAAAAACAAGCACGTACGACTCCAAAGGTGCCGCCCACTCCTTCGTCTCGCCACCTGTCAGCAATGGGAGCACATTCTCTTCACAGACGAGAAGCTTTTCACCGTAGAACCCACAATATCCCACAATCACCAAAAGGGCAGAGTCTGGTCCACAGAGGCTCCCGGTACGTCGGCCATAGTCGAACATCGTCAAAATCCGCAATCTGTCATGGTCTGATGCGGAATTTGCGCCAGCGGCAGAACACCCTTGGTTTTCGTGGATCAAGGGGTCAAAATCAATCAAGAAGTCTACCGCTGCGACATTCTCGAGGCCGAAGTACTTCCGTGGGCCCAGCAGCACTTTAGCGACATGCATTGGACCTTTCAACAGGAGTCCGCTCCGGCTCACAAAGCGAAAATGACGCAAGAATGGTGAAATACTCATTTTCCGGGTTTCATAAGTTCTGCAGAATGGCCGCCCTACTCGCTGGATCTCGACTCAATAGACTACAGCCTGTGGTCGATTTTGGAGCTCAGGGCGTGTGCTAAACACCACAAAAGTTTGGAGTCGCGCCGGGAATGGGACCGATTAACTCTCGAAGAGCTGCGGCCTATTGCCTAAAATTTCAAGAAGCGTCTGTAGCTGTATCGCCGCCAAAGGAAGCCACTTCGAAACCGCTTAAATATATTATTACCAAATTTTGATATTATTATTATTATATTATTGTTTTGTTTAATTTCTTTTTTTTAATGAAGTTAAATGAAAGTTTGTCCAAGTGTTTTCTTCTCATCCTTTATTATACATTATTTCAAGAAAGTATGCAGAACTGATCATTTAAAATATCTGATGAATTTGTATAGATTTGGTCTTTACTTAATGGAAACTAATTTTTAATGAATACTAAATAGAATTTGATTTCCTCAAATTTTCTATTAATAAACAATTTTTCACCACATGTAAGATGTTCGCTATGTCATACAGAAAAGGAATTTTTCCTGATTCATGAAAAAGTGCACGAGTGCAGCCAAAAGAAGGGGAGGAAGTGTTTTCCATCAAACTACCGCCCAATAGCTATAATATCCATCCGTATTGTAAGAAGTCATGGAGGCAGGAACGAATCTCGAAATGATTGGACACCTGGAGAGCAAAGGTCTCATCGGTGAAAGACAATATGGTTTTTATAAACACCGATCATCAGGTGACTTCTTAGCTATGTGACGCAAGTGTGGACAAGAACTATTGAGCGCAATGAAAAATTAAGGTCAATTTCTCTAGACATATCCAAGGCTTTCTATCGAGTTTTGCATAATATTCTTCTAAATAAGCTATCTTCGTATGGTTTTTGATGAACTGACCCCTCCACTTCTCGAATCGTTTCTTCGTCGCGGACTGAACGAGAGCGGCCAGAGTGTTGAATTTTTACCGCCGCACCTGTATTCTCGAACATCCGGATCCATTTTCTAATGCTGTCGTCACTTGATGCATGGCGTCTACGATATTCCGCACGATACAAACGTTGAGAAGACACTATTGAATCACCGTTGCGATAATACGCTCGTATAAAAAAAGCGCGATGCGTTCTCGGATACTGCTCCATCGTGACTAAAACTCCACAAAATGGCGGACACCACGATTCCCTCCCCACTTTTCTGTGTCGCTCAGTTTCAAATGCAGCGCCACAACAAATACCCGCTACGCTTTTTGGACACGCTGTATTTCTGAAAGGACTCTACTGGAGAGATTTATGGATCTATCAATGAAATAGTGTTCTCAAAATATTTTGGTTTGTTTTCTTTCATTTTTATTTTACTTTTGATTAGGGTGTTGAGTTTTTCTTTTGGTTCGTGAATTTATTATCCCATTCACCTTCGTTCGAGATTGAAAATTAGTATGTCGAGTTCTGTTGGATGAAGTCTGAAGAGTCTAATAATTCACAGTGTGAATTATTACCTTAACGTAGATATTGCATGAGCCGCTTTTGCTGTATTGGATTTTTTTCTTCTAGAAATTCCGCAAATTTTTCACTTCAAATCTCATACATACCGATTTATATCGGCTACTTACATGATGTGCAGCAGATAAAAAGGAAGAATCGAAAGATGTGAAGGCTGTAGCATCTGTGTAAGAAAATAATTTCGAAGAAACACTTTCGCAGTTCGTTAGAGAAACTGAATCTACTGGTAGAGCTAAACCTCTGAGAGCTGCTGATACGTTCATGAAGGGGACTATTCTGCACTGTTCCAAGCTTGAACTTGTCGACTCGCACTGGCTGTTCATTATCATGCCTGAAAAATAAATTTGTATTATCAGATATACAGGACGTTTTGAACGATATCGATTACTATAGTAATGAGATATACCGGGTGTCCCTCCCCCAGAACTCAGAAACGAAGAATGAAGGTGGCATCAACCCTCAACATTTTTTGAATAGGGAAGAAATGCGAGTGCTAGTTTAAAAGTAATTTATGTTCTGTAAACAACCCAGTTAAAATTTTCAAAATCGGTTCATTATTCACGAAATAATGTAATAATATTTAACTTACCGTCAAACGGTGATGTTGAACCAGACAGTTGAACCGCCCAAACTCAAGAACCTAAGAGTTTTGAAGAATCCAAAATTAATTTTCAAGTTCTGTATTAGGGAGAAAGAATTCCTATGACGACATTGTTCCGAAAAAACCACCTGAGGATGGCAACAACCCCCAACAATTTTTTGAATAGGGAGATGTTGGATATGGCTTAGTTGAGAAGTTTTTTCTATTCTCTAAACATCGCAGTTGAAATAAGTGACACCAGACACTTTCGAAAATGGTAGAGAAGGATTTGAAAGTAGACTATATCATTGTATGGAGTTTGATGGTGGTCATTTTTAACAATACATACATTCTTTAGTTTACATTTTTTTCTGGATGTTCCCTATCATTACTTACAGATCTGGTGTATTTGAATGTATTGGGTTTCCGTTTGAGCAACCTTTCTGATAATGTTCAATATCAAATTGTTTTAAAAAACTCACCGAATTTCAAAATTTGAACTAGGATGTTTAGAGAACAAAAAAGCTTTTTAACTTAAACACATCCGCCATCTTTTTCTTTTTAAAAAATAAATTGGGGTTGTTGCCACTCTCATGTGGTTTTTTCGGAACAATGTCGTCATAGGAATTCTTTGTCCCTAATACAAAACTTGAAAATTATTTTTGGATTCTTCAGAACTCTTAGGTTCTTGAGTTTGGGCGGTTCAACTGTCTGGTTCAAGATCACCTCTTGACGGTAAGTTCAATATTACATTATTTCGTAAATAGTGAACCGATTTTAAAAGTTTTAATTGGGTTGTGTACAGAAAATAAATAACTTCCAAATAAACCAACACTCGACATATCTTTCCTGTTCTAAAAATATGGGGGGTTGATGCCACTTTTGGTTTTTTCGGAACAAACTCACGATGGAAATTCGTCCCCCTCAAAACAGAGGTTGACCTGTTTTCTTTAAAATCTTCTGAATTCTTCGTTTTTGAGTTCTGAGGGGCGTCAAGTTTTCGTTGCGACACCCTGTAGTTATTGAATGACATCCATATACAGGTATCCGGATTTAACGTTGGTATATTACACGACGTGATTCTAATAATAATAATTTTATTCATCCTGTAAGACATTTTACATCTATAGGACAAGTCATATAATATATGAACAATCACCATTTAACTGAAAAATATTCGCTTACCGAGTAAAAATATTTTTCTAAAAGTTTAACCTTAACTACATTTCTAAATTCCTTAAGACTAAGTGATTGTATACTTCTTGGAAGATGATTAAAAAGCTTCATACATTGATATAAGGGGTACTTTTCAATCTTAGTAGTTCTGTGGTTGGGTATAGACATAATTCTATAATTTCTAGTGTAATAGCTATGAAATACTGAGAGCTTTGCTATATTGCAAAAGAGAATAGCATAAAAAAGGCATCTGAGTATAAATATTGATGCAACTGTCAAAATATTATTGTTCTTGAAAAAAGGTTTGCATGAAGTTCAAGGTGCAAGGTTTAACATCATTTGCAGAATCCGTTTTTGTGCTATGAATACTCTACCAACATCGGATGAGTTTCCCCATAACATAATATTATAAGAGATGTGGCTGCACATAAGATTACAGTAAACTTTCATAAGTGACTGTAGGGGAATCGTATTTCTAACTCTACTTATAGAATAGAAGGAGCTATTTAGTTTTTTTGCATACAGAGTGGACATGCGATCACCACTTTGAGTTCTGGTCGAGGTATATTCCCAGAAATCTTGCACTTTGCTGAGCTTCTATAATAAAATCCAAATACCGTAACGTTAATCTATTGGAATCGTCAGTCCTATTTTTAAAGTGAATGCATTCTGTTTTGCTGATATTAGTCATTAAGTTATTTTGACGACACCAGTCTACAAAACCAGTCAACTGTAACAAGAGTTGACATAAAGTCTGCAATTCATCAAACGTCTTGGCGCTAATCACCACTGAGGTATGATCAGCAAACAAGACCAATCTCAATATGTGCATGAGAAGAGTAAAATCAGTGTAACCGGATGACAGAAAAAGCATGTTCTTCAAATTTACAGGTAAGTCGTAAATGAACAAAAGGAAAAGAAGTGGTCCCAGTACAGAACCCTTAGGTACGCCCAAATTAATATTCTCTTCTAGCGAGAAAGAGTTATTAACCTTTACAAGTATAGTTCTACTCTCTAGATAACTTTGAATCCATGTTAGAAATATACCCGTTAATCCCATGTTGTAATATTTATCTATAAGGAACCCATAGTAGATGCTATCAAAAGCTCGTGATAAATCAAAAAACCCCGCGACAAACAAGTCTTTATCAAGGCAATCATGCACAAACTGAACGAAAGATAAAGCTGCCGTGTGAGTTGAACCATGCTGTGTATTGTCCAATATGTTGTACTTGTCTATATAGTTCATCATTCGATTGTAAACAATTCTTTCAAAAATCTTGGAGAAGACATTGAGAATAGGGATAGGTCTGTAATTAGAAACATCATGTACATCTTTTTTTATAAATAGGCAAAACTATGGCTTTTTTCATAAGATTAGGGAATACGCCTGAGCTTATTGACAAATTAATTAAATGGGCGAAATAAGGTGCGATTGCCCGAATTCTTATTTTTCAAATTATTTATTGTACTGATCACTTCGTTGTCTAAAACTGGTTGAAAAAAGAAGTTAAAATTCAAATTTGAAGAGGTAGTGCAGACATTGGGCAAGTTAGAATTATAATATTCGAACAGTGCGTTCTTTGTTACTGAGGAAAAATATTTAGCAAATATAACCGCCAGATTTTTAGGGTCCACATATGATTTTCCATCAACAATCAACACAATACGCTTGCATTGTTTTAACGTTCGGCCAGTTTGGGAATTCACGATACTCCATACTGTTTTGTTTCTACTGTCAGAGGTTTCAATCAGGTTACTGAAATATCTTAATTTTGCTTCCTTAATTATCAAGTTGTATGAGGATTTGGCTCTCCTTTAATTGTCATAAGTAGATTGGTATTTCATGTTAGTATACAGCCAATAAAAATAATTCAGATTTAGCTTTGCCAAGTGAATAGTGGGAGTGATCATATTTAGTATAATTAGAAGATTGAATTAACGGACAAAATTTTTGTAAACCATCTTCAATAAAAGGCATGAACGCTTCAAAGCACTCATTAACATCATGAAAACAATAAACAAAGGAAAAATCACAATTTTTGATGAAATTGCTAAAATTGTCAAGATTTTGAGGGCTCAAATCCCTGACCAATTTATCTGAAATGGTTTGTTTCGGAGTGAAACTCACTTGAAACTTGAGTGAAAGAACTCTATGGGCACTAACATGAGCCTCATAAACCTCAACAGTAGATTTGGGAAAATTTACACTGGTCAAGATGTAATCAATCTTAGACATGGATGTGTGGCCATTAACATTTCTAGGGGTCAAAATATGGAAAAAAAAGTTCCTATCAACTTAATACCTGAAAAGCATCACTGGAAGTTGAAGCCTCTTTGTTATGACCCATAAAAACCTGAATTTTTGCGATCATTGGGTCAAAATTTGGCAGATACGAAAGAAATTCAATAGATGGGGGTTTAAAATAAGCCAAATTGTTTGATGTTTCCAAAAAATTCTACCAGTTGCAGAGATATTGGAAGTGCAAATTAATTTGATCCGTTTTCAAAAGTTGGGGCTCTAAAAACAGTAAATTTTTAAATAGTAACAGCTGATAACCGCAATTTTAGACAGATTGGACATATGCCGATAACATCCAGTTTTAATCGTTTTGAGTTTCAACAGAATGGTTTTTGTTACTCTGTAGAAAATGTCAGATTCTTTGATAACTAAACACTATTTGCGAGAAGTTTCAATTTTTTGTTTTAACTGGAAAAGCTCGTCGTATACCTATGGAAATTTACGGTGACAATGCACCAACGGACAAATCATGTAGAGAATAGTTTCAGCGCTTCAAAAGTGGTGATTTCAGCGTTGAAGATGGACCTCGTTCGAAACAGCCAAAAATTCGAAGATGATGAATTGCAGACATTACTCGATGAAAATCCGAGTCTTTTTGTGGAAATAAATTACTGTCTCATATACATTTTTTTAATTAAAATGAGTTTCCACCAAGTAAAGACCGAATCAATCAAATATTTATATCGGGTAGTGATTGGTGACGAAAAGTGGATTTTCTATGAAAACCTCAAGTAAAAAATACTAAGCTTTGCCCGGCCTATCGTTGCCATCGATATTAACACCAAAGCCGAACATTCATTTGCTGTGTATCTGCTAGAACCAAGGGGGCGTTGTATACTACGAGCTGCTAAAATCTGGTGATTCCATTACGGGCGATCGGTATAGACTGCAATTACTTCGTTTGAATCATGCATTACGAGAATAACTGTTGGAATATACGGACAGACATGATAAAGTTATTATTTTGCATGATATACTCGGCCTCACGTCGCAAAAGTTGTCAAAAAACATTTAGAAACGATCAAATGGGATATCTTATGGCCCCCACCGTATTCTTCGGACATTGCTCCTTCTGAATACTGGCTGTTTCGATAGATGCAACACGATTTGGCATGGCACTGGTTCACTTCTTTCGAAGTAATAGAAAATTAGTGTAAAAATTGGATCGCCTCAAAAAAAAAGAAGTTTTTCCGAGGCTGGATTTGAAAATTGCCTGAGAGGTGGGGAAAAATAGTAAGCAATAATTTGATTGATTTGTTAATTCATTATCTTTTGAAACAAATGCATTATTTGAGCTGAAAAACGAATAGAATTAATTTGTACTCCCGATAATTGAAGAGAACTTTCATAGAATGACTCCTAATTCCTAAGTTGGTAATGTAATTGGATTTGCAATGAGAAAATTAGATTCTTCAAACGTTTTTAAGGAAAAAATGTTCACCTGGTTGAATGCGTTACGAAGCACTATTTTTCAAGAAAAAAGGTTTTATGATTCTCACAGAGCAACAGTCGTATTTCAAATAATTCATTCAATAGACGCTTAACACTTTGTCAGTTGCTAGGTTGATATGCAGTTTTATTCATATTTCAACCCATATAATCACGTCCTGAAATTGGTAAGAAAAACCGTTTGACCAACAAATTGATTTTTGGTAATTAGTCATCGCTCCACATAATTATTTACCGATTCCTTCGACAATTCGTGAATTTCTAATAATGAGATCTTGATTTCGCTGAAAATTCACTCTAATTTACTAAAATTTTTCAGGTATCTAACGATACCTTTCAGAATCTATATTTTCCTCATCATGAGGCATTATATCACTGCAATATAATATCTCATGAGGTAGGGAACGTCAGATACCAGAAGAATGTTAGTGGATTAGAGTAGAGTTACTTATTTTAATGTGAATGTTTTTCAGCATAATTTCAAAAGAAGGAATGAATAGATTTCTTATTTGTTTTTTTCTCTACATTATCCAGAATGTTGAGGGTGAGAAAAATTCTATACATCTTCGATTCAAAAAATCATTCACATAAAATAAGGAATTGAGTTTACTTCAATTTGTTTCAAATTCTTAGCTTTTTTATAACAATGCTGTGCTAAGATTCATAAACTTCTATTCAGTGTAGTTTTGAAAGGAGGCATAGAGAATATTTCCTTCAAACTTGGATTAACACATACGTCAATACGCGAAGAGTGACGGAAATTTCATAGTTTTCCTCTTCCAAACTTTACGACTGAAAAAAATATAAAATACACTATAAAGAACCGGCGCATTCGCCAATTTGTACTAACGATCAATGCTGTATTAAGATTCACGATTTATAATTTTCAGTTGAATGTTATTTCCAGAAGAAGAACAGAAATTTTTTTCATCATAGGTTTTCTTCGTACACCAGAACGCGATGAATGGGACAAAAAATATATGCATTTAGAACAAACAAAACCATGCATTCGCCGGTTCGTATCCGTGTTCTATAAATATTGTGCCAAGGTGCTTGAATTTTTCTTGCGCGTAGTTTCAAAAGAAATGATGAATATATTCTGCATTCATTTTTTCAATTATACTTCAGAATGCGAATAGTGAGAAAATGTTGTATTTGTTCGATTTAGAAGGTATATTTCAGCAAATTATGAACAAACCACCCAGTGCAATTGCCAAATCATGTTCTACCAATGTTATGTAGTGGATCAGGCGTCTGTATGATAAATCAAGCGTGTATAAGATTAACTTTCTGTTTTTTCTGTGTAGTCTTGGAAAAGTCCAAAAGAAGAGTAGATATTTTTTTCATCATTTTTCTCCTTCAGAACGCAATGAATGAGGCAAAAAGTATGTGCATTTAGAACAGATAAACCAGATTACTGCGCATTCGCCAGTTCGTATCTGTGTTCTATAAATATTGTACCAAGGTGCTTGAATTTCTCTTGAGCGTAGTTTCAAAAGGAATGATGAATATATTCTGCATTTAGTTTTTCAATTATACGTACTTCAGAATACGAAGAGTAAAAAATGTCGTATTTGTTCGATTTAGATGGAATATTTGAATAAATTATGTTCTACGGATGTTATGTAGTGAATCAGGCGTACGTTGATGATAAATCAAGCGTGTATAAGATAAATTTTGTGTTTTTCCTGTGTAGCCTTGAAAAGGTCCAAAAGAACGATAGATTTTATCATAGGTTTTCTCCTCCAGAATGCAATGAATGAGACAAAAAATATGTGCATTTAGAACAGATAAACCAGATTACTGCGCATTCGTTAGTTCGTACCCGTGTTCTATAAATATTTTACCAAGGTGCTTGAATTTCTCTTGAGCGTAGTTTCAAAAGAAATGATGAACATATTCTGCATTTTTTTTTTCAATAATACGTACTTCAGAATGCGAAGAATGAGAAAATATTGTATTTGTTCGATTTAGAAGGTATATTTGAGTAAATTATGTACAAAGCAATCAGTGCAATTGCCAAATCATGTTCTACCGATGTTTTGTAGTGAATCCTGCGTATTTTGTACGATAAATCAAGTGTGTATAAGATTAACTTTTTGTTTTTCTGTGTAGCCTTGAAAGGGTCCAAAAGAAGAGTAGATATTTTCTTCATCATAAGGTTTCTTCTTCAGAACGAGATGAATGGGACAAAAAATATGTGCATTTAGAACAGATAAACCAGATTACCGCGCATTTGCCAGTTCGTATCTGTGTTCTATAAATATTGTGCCAACGTGCTTGAATTTCTCTTGAGCGTAGTTTCAAAAGGAATGATGAACATATTCTGCATTCAATTTTTCAATTATACGTACTTCAGAATACTAAGAGTGAGAAAATGTTGTATTTGTGGATTGAGAAGGTATTTTTGAGTAAATTATGTTCTATCGATATTATGTAGTGAATCAGGCATATGTTGTATGATAAATCAATCATATATATATATATACATATATATATATATATATATATATATATATATATATATATATATATATATATATATACATATATATATATATATATATATATATATATATGGCTTTTGAAATAAAAGAGATACACCAGCTAAGAACGGTAAAGATTCTGCCCCTGATAATCTCCACGAATGGATTGGTTGAGAGCCACCTGGCAGAAAATACGGAACTCCTTGAACTGGATCAGGAGTTGATAAGTAAAGCTCAGAAGGAGGTGATCCTCTGGACAACAAGAATTGTTAGAATGTTCCTTACAGCTGCCTAGAAGGTCCTTGGTCGTTAAGACCCGGACCTTCTAGAGGAAACTCCCGTAATGGTGATTATTAAAAAAAAAAAAAAAAAAAAAAAAAAAAAAAAAAAAAAAAAAAAAAAAAAAAAAAAAAAAAAAAAAATATATATATATATATATATATATTCTGCATTCAGTTTTTCTATTATACGTACTTCAGAATGGGAAGAGTGGACGAATGTTGTATTTGTTCGATTTAGAAGGAATATTTAAATAAATTATGTTCTTCCGATATTATGTAGTGAATCAGGCGTATCTTGTATGATAAATCAAGCGTGTATAAGATAAACTTCTTGTTTTTTCTGTGTAGCCCTGAAAAAGTCCAAAAGAAGAATAGATTTTTTTTCATCATAGGTTTTCTCCTTTAGAACGCGAAGAACGAGATAAAAAATATGTGCATTCAGAACAGATAAACCAGATGACCGGCGCATTCGCCAGTTCGTACCCGTGTTTTATAAATATTGTACCAAGATGCTTGAATTTCTCTTGAGCGTAGTTTCAAAGAAATGATGAACCTATTCTGCATTTAGTTTTTCAATAATACGTACTTCAGAATACGAAGAATGCGGAAATGTTGTATTTGTTCGATTTAGAAGGTATATTTGAGTAAATTATGAATAAAGCAACCAATGCAGTTGCCAAATCATGTTCTACCGATGTTTGGTAGTGAATCCTGTGTATTTTGTACGATAAATCAATTGTGTATATGATTAACTTTTCGTTTTTCTGTTTAGCCTTGAAAGAGTCCAAAGGAAGAGTAGATATTTTTTTCATCATAAGGTTTCTCCTTCAGAACGCTATGAATTGGACACAAAATATGTGCATTTAGAACAGATAAACCAGATGACTCGCGTATTTACCAGTTCGTATCCGTGTTCTATAAATATTGTGCCAAGGTGCTTGAATTTCTCTTAAGCTTAGTTTCAAAAGGAAGGATGAATATATTCTGCATTCAGTTTTTCAATTATACGTACTTCAGAATACGAAGAATGAGCAAATGGTGTATTTGTCCGATTTAGAAGGTATATTTGAGTAAATAATGTTCTACTGATGTTATGTAGTGAATCAGGCGTATGTTGTATGATAAATCAATTGTGTATAATATAAACTTTTTGTTTTTTTCTGTGTAGCTTTGAAAAAGTCCAAATGAAGAATATATTTCTTTTCATCATAGGTTTTCTCCTTCAGAACGTGATGAATGGGACAAAAAATATGTGCATTTAGAACAGATAAACCAGATGACCCGCTCATTCGCCATATCGTATCCGTATTCTATAAATATTGTGCCAATCTGCTTGAATTTCTCTTGAGCCTAGTTCTAAAAGAAAGGATGAATATATTCTTCATTCAGTTTTTCAACCTTCAACTTCAACTTTCAACTTCAGTATCCGAAGAGTGGGAAAAATGTTGTATTTATTCGATTCAGAAGGTACATTTGGCAAATTATGTACAAAGCAACTAGTTTCATGTTTTGACGATTTCAATATTGACTTGTTCAGAGTAGATAGTGTCGAGACGGAGTTTGTCATGGGGCGCCTGGAGGAACTTGGGTTGCAACAAATTTTGAATCAACTAGGATAGCAGAGAATTCTTCATCCTTGATTGATTATATAGTGGTTGATTCTGAAAAAATTATCCTCTACTCTTTAGTATTTATACAGCGATGTTTCCTGCTGTTTCCCACTCCTGTATTCAGCACAATTATGCTGACGATATTCAACTGCTATTGTCATTTTACCCAGAGGAGTGTCAGCAGGCCATTGATGCTATAAATAGCGACTTGAATAATCTACTACAGTTTTCCTCGAAACATTCCCTGAACCCTCAGAAGACCATGGCTATTGTCTTTGGTAGGAGAAACGATAGAGAGTTCTTCATTAATTACTACAGCCAACAGTTGATGATGAATAATAGTGACATTAAGTTTCTAGGTGTCATTAGGGAATTTGGTCTTTTCATTGATGAAGATTTAAGATTTTCGCAGTTTCGCAGAAGTTAAGAAGGGCATACATGAGTCTAAAACTGATATTTCAGAATAGATATTTTCTCGGTGTAGAGTTGAAGGCAATGCTGTGCGACAGATTGAATTATTGCGACATTGTCTATGGCCCGTGTTTAACAACCTCTGATACTCAGAGAATTCAAAAATTACAAAATTAATGTTTGAGATTTATTATATGGAATTCGAAAATATGAGCACATCAGTCACAAACTGAGGGAAATTTGTTGGTTGAACATGGGGTGTAGACGGGGGCTACATTCTGCATGCCAATTCTATTCGTTAGCCAGAGGACGCCCGCATACCTTTATAATAAAATAAGCTTTCGCAGTGATGTGCACAACATCAATGTTCACTTAAAGTGTAAGATCACCATACCACCTCATTCGATGGAACTTTTCAAGCGTTCATTTTCGTACAGCATTGCAAAGAGATTGAATGAATTTTCTATCGACTATGCGAACGTTGATGAGAAATTTTCGGAAAAATATTCAGAAAGATTGCATTGAGAAGGATCTTGAATGACCGAGCGCAAGTCTTATACTGTAAATAAGTACGGGTATACCATTCTATTTCTATTCAATTTTTTTTCAATTTCCATTTTTTTCCTCGATTTTTGTATTTAAGTTTAAGTTTGAAACTGGGTTTGTTGAACAGACGTTGGGTATCGCAAACTACTCAAACTAACTGAACCTCACTCACCATAAGTACTAAGATATCTGTAAATATTGTGATGTCTAATAAAAGGCCTTATTATTATTAATATTATTTTAAAATTTATCTAAGAATTGAAAACTTCACTGACTGTCTCATTCCTCAGAAGGAACTCAATACATAAAATTTTGGGAATCAAGTGGCCTTATCTGAAATTTAACTAAATGCCATGTAATATCCTTCACAAGAAATAAGAATATCATCCATTTCCCATACTCGCTACAAAATACGGTCTTCTAACCCATAGATCGTGGATCAATACTGGCCTCCAAACTTAAATTTGATGACCACATTGATCACACTGCAACATCTTGAAATGATATGTTGGGACTCGTACTGAGGCATAGTCGATATTTTTCTAATCAGAAAACTCCACTAACGCTTTATTATATAATAGTTCTGCGTTCATGCGGTAAAATCTGGGGTTTAAAGCTCAGGCAGATGTATTGGCTATACACTTTGGTATTTAGACCACAGATAACGTATGGAGCTGGAGCGTGGTGGAAGAAGGACCAACAAACGATTGGCCAACATAAGCTCAACAGACTACGGAGACAGGCTTGCCTTGCAATTACAAGTGCGTTTCGCACCACACTCACGGCCGCCATGAAGGTCCTACCACCCCTGCACCTGCTCGTGCAAAGGGAGGCGGAGCGGACCACATACAAACTACATCAACTGGCGATCGGTAGGCCAGAGGCAATAGTGATGGTAGGTTCAGGACTGCTGGACGAGCTTTCAACGAACAACACCCCTTAGATGCCCTCGGATCTAATGTCAAAAGTCACGAGCCAAGAATGGCATTTCAATGTAATCGTCTCCAGCCCGGACGAATGGACCCAACATGCTGAGGTTCTATTGAGGATTGACCTTGGCTTGTTCAAAAACGGCTCGCGAACGACGAACAGAACGGGTGCGGGATTCTTATGAGAGCAAATCGAGAATCAGAATCTCATTGAATCTCAGTCAATATGCAACCATATTCCAGGCAGACTATTCGCCACTGAAACCGCGCTGGATCGGCTGATAAAACGGAAAATCCATCATGGAAATATAAAAATATTTAGCGATAGTCAGTCAGTACTAAAAGCTCTAAAATCCAGCTATTGTAGATCGAAAACAGTATGGAGTTGCCACACGGCTGTAAACAGACTCGGTATGCATAACAGACTCACTCTTGTTTGGATACTGAGCCAGTCAAAATATTTGGGCAAGGAATAGGCAGATCGGCTGGCGTTTGCTGGAGCCACGCTGCCTCTGGTAACACCGGAACTATTCCTGGGAATATCACATGACACGGCTAAGCGGATAACAGGCAGAATGAACTCAAGACTAGACTAGAGTCTTTCTAGCTAAGCCATCCTGACCTGAAACATTCGAAGGCGTTCCTTGGAATAGCTTCAAGCCAAGAGATATCCACCTAGCGCTAGGTCTGGACAAGGCCAAACTCAAAAAACTTGTCAGAATTATGACAGTTCACTGCAGGCTGAGAGCGCATTTGCACAAAATCGGTCTGGCTGAAGGCAATGAATGCAGGCTGTGTCTTGAGGACACTGAACCAGCTATGCACATCATCTCGGAGTGCCCAACGGTGAGTCGCATCAGATTCGAGGTCTTTGGTTAGGTTCTATAGCCCTCTGCGATCTGAAAAAATTACCCACGAACAAGATTATCGGTTTTATCCAAAAACTGGATCTCGTCGTGGAAATATAAATTAGGGGTGAACCACAGTAGTCTGTACGGACGCAGTGGTAGGGTGGGCTGACGCCCGCTCACTATAAATAATAATATGTGTTCAATATCAATCATCAGACTCAAATATTTCAACATCATTATTCTCCAGAATCGAAGAGTACTGGATGATATTCTTTTTATTCGGAGATTATTCAAAAACCACATGGAGTCCTTGAATATTATTCATGCCACTAATAAAGTTTTATGCTTCAGTAAGGAGATTTAGACAGTCGGATACTCATTTGCCACTCAAGTACACTAACAGCATTAAAAACTTTGCGATGCATAGAATGCTCCATCAGTGTAATCAATTCAAAGAACAAATTGATGTATTCTTCAAAGGTGAAAATACCTTGAAGAATATATTGAGGAATATTTTTGCGAATTGCCATGGGTAGTTGTTTCGCTTCACGTATCTCTAATCTTTATTTCTTTCTTTGGTTGACTTATTTTTGAATTTGAATTTTATTTGTCTGGTTGGAATGTTGCGATATTTTCCTTTAGTCTTTATTTGTTCCCTAGATTGAAACACTTTTGTTAAAATTGTAGAATTGTAAAATAATTCAGCTGTGAGCACTCATATGGGTTTTGAAGTACCTGTATGTTCCTTGTGAATAAACCAATAAGAAAATACCAAAAATTTAACTGATTTGACAAATACTTGGTAGAATTTATTTGTTATTGGCCTATTAATGAACCATTTGAAATAATGTAGAAATAGAAACATGTATTTCATTAGTAAATCAAAAACTACTGTATATCTTATACTCTGATGAAGTCCATCATGTATGGACGAAATGTGCATCATTGCCATTAAAATAAAGTAGAAATACCATATTTACACGTTTTTGATTAATAATGTCAATTATTGATCATTAAAATAAAGACATAATTATTTTTATTATAATGAATTCATTTCTTATAGCTAATTTTACCAGACCAAAAATTAATCGGTATCTGTACTGACCTGCAGTATTAATGAATACCCTGTACATCAATCTGATGGAAATATACAGTAATCGCAAAGTAATCTGCCAGAATACAGCAAAGTGGTTTTCGGCTAACTGGGGTGTTGATATCCATGCGAGTCGGTAATTGTTATTTACAACCCCCAAGAGATTGACCTTGGACTGGACGGATCGTCTTAGACCCCTCAGCCGACCGATACAGAAATAACTGAGCGCAACGGAATCACCCTCATGGGGAATTATTTTATTTGATTGAAAACCCACCCTTAACTACATTTTTTTAAAGCTGTCTTGTATATAAATTCGATTATGTACCGCAGATTTGGCTAGGGAAACACGGAGACATGATAAATTCATGACCAGAGGAAATTATGGGGGTTAGTTCTACCCCCACCACACAGACGGGGTGAAGTGTTCGGTGGACTGCGAATGTTTTAATAAATTTAAGACATTCTCGGCCCCTCCTACGTGGCTATTACGCGATTTTTGGCGTAAATTATTGCCCTATTCGGTGCAAGAGAAGAAATATATTGCTTTATTTCCTTGGATGCGATACACGCTGAAACAAACTCGTATAAAATATTGCCATTTGTTCGGATAAAAAATAATTCTTATCATTTCTCTCATTCGGCTCGTACGTTACTTCAGACTTTCTTCGCTTTGTTAAAATTGAGTGGATTCATTTCCTACGCAGTATTTTGGAGGGTACTTCCTCAGGCTTATATTTTGAACTAACTCTAAAAATCTTTTACATCAAATGGTACCTGTGTAAGTTTATCCCAGGTTGTTAACCGCAACAAGTGGATCCCGAACAACATGGTATGTAAAATATTTTAATATATTCTACAAATGAACATTCAATTGTGCAATTTTATTCACAAAGAAGGTGAAATCAGTTATTCATAGATTTTTCTTAGAGGGTACTTCTATTTTCTTCTTTCGTTTCTTCGCACTTTCTTTCTTTTATTCTTTTTCACTTTCTAATCACTGGATTCTGTTATTCTTGGGATGTATTGAGAGATAATTCCTGACCTTTTTGGCTGGTCTCCATTGGATTGGTATTTAATTTTAGCTTAGGGCAGTGACGGATTGGAATTGACTAGAACTGGTCTAGTATTGTGTAAGGGACAGCCAACGTACATCGTTGTAAAGGAAAAAATAAAACGATACACGCTTCAACAACGTACTGAAATTGTTTAAATTCACTACAAAAATGATGAAAATTTTACAGTCACAGTTCGCCAAACTAAAGCATTAGTAGTCTCGACGAAAACACAGGTTTGTTGATTCCTGGTCGATCTTTGGAATCAATGATTTTTCATGGCCGGAAGATATTGATGTAGACGACGTTTATTTTCAAGCAACGAAACAATCGCAATTTTGCAAGCTAAGTTTCCTCGCCGTGTCATTTCTCGAAGAGGTGATCACAATTGGCCACCGAGATCTTGTGATTTAACATCTTAGGACTTTTTTCTTTGGAACCAAGTGAAAGATGAGGTCTATGCCAATGCTCCACAATCGATTCAAGATCTTAAAGATGGAATTCGTGACGTTATCGCGGACATACAGCCGCTAATGTGCGAATTGGTCATGGAAAATTTCATGAAAAAGATATGGTGCTGCCATTATAGCCGTGGCGGTCATTTGGCTGATATCGTTTCTCATTCTTAATGGCACACCTTCCTCTTCACAATGAAATAAACATCTTTTGATTTCTCTTGAAATATACCTGTGTTTTTCCATATCAAAACGAAACCTCTTGTTGGAAAATATTTAATATGAAGTACGGGACAGCGAATGTACTTTGCTGTGAGTGGAATAGAGAACTGTTTTAGAGGACGCCAAACATACATAATTTTTTGCAATTTTAGAACTGTTTTTCTGAAAAAATAAGGTCAATTATTTCCAAATTTTCGAACAAGGCTACAGTTGGTGATGATGGCACTCCGTCATACTACTCTGTTAAGAAAGTACCGGGAATTTTCAATTAAAACAACATTTTTACATTTAATCGTCAAAATTTATTGGGTCGCCTTCAAAATAGGCTCCATTTGCTCCAATACATCTATGCCAACGCCACTTCCAATTATCGAAACATTTTTTATAGGCGCTTTCCGGGATGGACTTTAGCTCTCGCGCCGAATTTTGTTTCATGGCTTCAATCGACTCAAAACGGGTGCCACGAAGGGGCAATTTGAGTTTTGGGAAGAGGAAAAAGCCGCAGGGAGCTAAATCCGGCGAATACTGTGGTTGCTAAAGCACGTTTGTTGAGTGTTTGGCGAGAAAGTCAGTCACAATCGTAGCTCGGTGAGAAGGCGCGTGATCGTCCCATAGTAATCACCCATAGTAAAAATCGGCACGCACTCTGACATCGACTGACTTAATCAGCTGTTGCAAACACACTAGTTGACAGATCCCGCTCAAGCTTGGCATAGTAATTAAGGACAGTGGTACCAACCTAGGAAAAAAATTTTTACCTGCCTCATTGACCCGCCAGATTTAAATCGATAATTCCCGGTACTTTCTTGACAGAATGTATGTCATAAGGGATTACAGTTTCGTGCTTGCTAAGCCCCTATATTATATTATTAGTTTAAGTGTAAAAACTGTATCTTCCCTAAGAAATGTAAGAGAGCTCGTGTGGTCCCTGTATTGAAGAAGGGAGATGGCTCCCAGATTGAAAATTATAGACTAATTTCGATATTATCCAATTTTGCGAAGGTTTATGAGGAGCTGTAATATGGAGATATGTATTTCCGAGCCAGTTCATATTTTTCCACGGAGCAGCACGGTTTTGTTAGAGCAAAATCTACTGTGACTAACTTGGCAATGATCTCACAGTATATTACTGAATGTTTGGATGTTGGAGTCAGGTTGATGTGGTGTATACTGATTTATCGCGAGCCTTCGACTCTGTCGATCACGATATTCTGCTGAAGAAGATCTCGTCCTTCGGTTTCAGTCCGACATCTGTGAAGCTCATCGGATCATACTTGGAGGATAGAATAAATTATATCTTCTACAATGGTTATAGATCACTTGAGTATGTTCTTTCACGTGGGGTGCCTCAGGGATCTAATTTGGGACCATTATTTTTATCATGTATATCTTTAAATGACCATCTTACTTCTCTTAAATGTCCTGTTTTAGTGTTTGCCGATGAATTGAAGATTTACTTGAGAATACCCAATCCTGATGATTTGGTGATGCTCCAGTCAAGCTTGGAGTATATTCATAGTTGGTGTTTATACAACAAACTCATACTGAATATGGAGAAGTCTTTTGAAGGTACATTCCGTAAAAGGGCATATCGATTGACTTATAGCAATCATATAGCTGGCAACTATGTTGGCGATAAAGATCAAATATATGACTTTGAAGTCCTCTCTGATTCCACGTTCAGTGTCATCCCACATGTTGAAGAGTTGTGTGCGTCTGCTAGCGCACTTTGGGCTTTGTGTTGAGGTGTGGCAGTTACATCAGTGATCTGACAATTTTGAGGAGTTTATATTTCACGATGGTCATCAGTGAATTGGAGTATGCACACTTGATATGGTTTCCTATTTACGACTATCACTGGAGCACATTCACATAAAGTTTTTCAAGTTTGTGTTGTTTAGGCGGACTGACATGTATCCCGAGCGTGGTACTGATCTATCTTCTATCATGAATAAGATGAGGATATCATCGTTGCTTGCTAGGCATGAGAATCAGTGTGCAAAGTTTACTCAGAGACTGTTGACCGGAGGGATCGACTCATCTTATCTGCTATCGAAAATAAATTTCAATGTTCCAAGATTGGAAGCGAGGTCTTCATCTACTTTTTATTTGCGTACAGCTCGTACTAACTTGTCGGAGCGGGCATTTACACTGTATGTATAAATGCGCTGATAAACATCTAGTAAATATATTTGGTTATTTTGTGAATTATTGATTATTTTATGTTTTTATCCATTATTACGTTGTTATATTGCGCATTCTATAACATGTTACCCTGTAATCAATACATTTCTGTTGGGTAAAATAAAGAAATATATTATTATTATTATATTATTAAAAAACGAACAATCTTATGGAAATGAAAAATACATGGTTAAAAGTCTCCACCATCCTTTTTCCTTAGTTTTCCTTTTTACATATTGGCAAGAAGGAGTGAAAAAAATATATTGAAAAAAATTCGTATACTTTTCATATTTTTTGCCGAAATCAATTGAGTAAAAAATTCAAAAATAAAATCAGTGCGCCTGGATTTCAACACTGGTCAGACTGGTGAGCTCTCTGACTAAGATTTCAAATGGAGATAACTCAGAAACCATTGGGCGAATTCTATCCGTTTTTTAACATAAGTCAAACATTTAGACTTATCCCAAAAATTTCAAGTCCCTGCGTCTTTCCGTTCGGAAATTATCATTTTCACCCCCAATCGCCAGCTTGGACAGAAGATTTTCACGAAATGTAGCACAGATTTTTGTGGCATCATTGTTCATATAATCGCCAAATTTCATTCTGATTGGATGAGTAGTTTTGGAATTATTGGGAAAATAAGAAGAAGTTTCAAAAGTGAATAACTGCGGAACCATTGAACCTCTTTTGCTGATTAATGAACTCATTCGACATTCAACCTAATAATTTACCCTGAAAGTTCAAGTCTCTAGTTCTTTCTGGTGAAAGTAGTGTTTATGGACGGACCGGATTCTTCATCAGTGATGATATAATATTCGAGGTTAAAAGTAATTAGCCTCAAAATTCATACATTTGGGCAGAGCGACTGTATGCTTGTTCCCTAGAACAAGAGTGCAAAAATCATAAAAGTACATATTTGACGTGAAGAACTTGGCCAGTCTTTTTAATTAGAGTCTATGGTTTGAATTATTTTGACAACCATCTGATGTTCCTTGGAATTTTTCTTCTGGTGAAAAAATCGAATATGAAAAATATTAAGGCGCAAACTCCAACTACTCTAAGTAATCCCATGTGCAAATCACTTGCGCATGTACATCCTATAATATTTAAGTATAATATTAGGAGTACAAATAAGTTTCCGCCGTTTTTAACACAAATTAAATATTTATTATAGAAGAAAGCTGGCTGAGTGACTTCTAATGTTAGAGCAAGTTCTTTTTGTGTTTGAGATGAATCTTCATCCAATAATTCCTCCAATTCTGCATCCTCGTAAATTTTTGGCCTTCCACTGCGATCTTTATCTTCTACGTCGAAATCACCGTTTTTAAACTTTTGAAACCACTCTCGACACGTTCTCTCACTCAAAGCACCCTCACCATATGCTTCTACGAGCAATTGATGCGCCTCAGCAGCAGATTTCTTTAAATTAAAGAAGTAAACTAATATTTCCCGCAAATGACCCTTACTTGGCTCAAATTTTGACATTTTCAACTTATAAAAATTATATTTTACCAATATAAAATCAATGACATTAATAGGTTATGTTGTTCTTGAATGTCCAAACTATTTTTTAAGCCGGTTATCATCTGCGAAAGCTAACCGAAACTCCGTGCCGCGCCATCTACAATAAAACGGCGGAAACTTATTTGTACTCCTAATAGTAATGAATAATCTGTATACTGCGGTTGCTTCCAAAAGAACTAAGTTTCTCTATGAAAGGAGAATCATCACAGAAACCATAGACTAAATTCTATATTATTTTTGATATGCCAAATCAATTATTTCTGAAACATCATATTCCAAAACACTCAACACACGAGTCTCCTCGAGAAAGTCAGACACACACCACCACACAGAAGAAGTCCAGTTATTTTTATATTCTTTAATCTTTCATGACAAATATTTTTATACTTCAAATATATCTTCTATACTTGTTCAAGTGTAGTATTCATTTATACAGTCCACTTATTCTAACACCAAGTCTACACACAGATTACTGAGATTGGTTATATCTTAAGGAATACAATGATGCAACGTTGATTCCGAAACACATAGGTTATTTTCATATATTGGCAATATTTCTAACCAGCTCCCTAATCTCTAGGCAATTTCGATCTGATTGAAATTCCATTTGCAATAAACTAATTGTAAATTCACAAAAAATATTGGAGAATCGAATCCCTATAATTTTTTTGCAGAACATTTGCTGTAATACATATAATCATCCAACTGAATTTGCCTTATAGTATTCTAACCTATCCGTAATTATGTCAATTTTTGGAGATTTTGAAAAATCAAAATTTCCAAAGAGGATATTTCCAGCGCTTGTGCATGGATTTTGCCTATTTACAAATATGTTATACTCATTTTGGCTTTAAATCAACTCAGCAAATTTTATGTCCTCACAAGACATGAACACTTGATTCATCGCACCAGTGTCGTTGTGTTCGATCTCATTTTAACTGATAAGGGACAAAGTTGTTTTAAAAAACATGCAAATAATCATTTAATTTATATTTGTATTGCAATTCGCCTTTGGTGCTGTGAAAACGAACCAGCAATTACATCAAGTCCTTCTATAGTAACCTATTTCAAGTTCTTTCGAAGAAAACCTCTGAATGGCGTACGGATGAATATTTTTCATTGATAAAATAATATAAATCTACATATTAAAATTAGTTTCTTTGGCATATTCATTATATTACCCTTTTTTTCAACAATTCATGACGAAATACCATCGAATAAGGCTAGAAATAAAATATATTTTTCCATTTCAACAACCTTATAAATGTTGTCAGAAAAATGGTTTTAACTGACAAGTGTCAGAAGTATTCACAAAATGATAGACAAAAACTCACCTTTGTGAAGCTGACTTTCGTGCTTTCTACATTTTGCCCTTCGATTTTGAAACCAAACCTGAAAAAGGTTTAAATTTGAAGTATCAAAGTATTATTAATTAAAATCGTGTTACTATCTTAAATGTTACTAATATTACTTCAGTTAATTGTATCAGATTCACAGGAGCAGTATCGGAGTTGTAGGCACCTATCTATTTTATCTGAATTGTTCGAAGTGTTCTGCAAAAAGGAAGCACATTATCATTTATATTCTCAACTTCTTCTGGGGTTTCGAAAAAAATAACTAAATATATCACCTTGTAAAGATAACAATAAGAATGCTTCAATAGCTGATATGTTGTATAGTCTGAAATCTCACTCTGAAGAAAAATATTTCAAGGTTATTACACAATTAAAATTAGAAATTATTTAGTGCTTTGCTTGATCTGAAATCCTTAATCTCAATTTCATCATGTAAGGACCAATTGTTATAATTGACATATAGCTCTCCGGTGTTCATGAATTCCTTTCCTGAAGGATCTATCCGTTTGACCAATATATACCATAGAGCAATCATAACAAGTCAACTCACAAATTCCAGATTTATTGTCTTTATTAATTTCATCTTTGTTGTTTAGTTATGTGAATTCCTAAATTATTGACGGTTCTATTATAAAAAATAAGTGATAGTAAAATTTTCCTTTGAAATACTTTATAATTATAATAAATAATAATAATAATAAAGGAATATTATTTATTCACTTAATGAATATAAATATATTTGTTAGTCAAATATTTTTAAATAAGGTACACCAGATTGAATGCAATTTTTTTTGTTTTTTTATTGAAATTTTGTCTATTGTAGTTAGATTGAAGCCGTTTTTAAATGCAATTTATTTGATAATATTGAATTTCATAAAAAATCGGGATATGATGATGATGATTAGCTCTAATTATTGTTGAATCGAAATATTTATCTCTTCATGAGAAAGCCAGACTCGTGGAAGACATCAATAAAAACCCAAATGATAATCTACTGATGGAGCGATTACTGAGTCAACAGTTTGTGCTAAAATAAATGAAAGAAGGCAAATCCTTCAAAAAGCAGGAAGTACATTCAGATCGACCAAAATATGCATTTGAAAAAAGACCGAAATGCCAGAAGGGGAAGTTCAGCTTTATACATGGTTTCTTGCCTAAGGCCAAAGAACTATGCCGATTTTTCGAGAAATGACTTGAATTTATAGGCAAGTTTGAATATATCTGAATTAACAGGCAGAGACTGATTGCTCCAGAGCTCCAAAGAACATTATGATGTAAGATTCTTGAAAATAGCATTAGGAAAATTTGTATTCAATAGTTTCTTTTTCCCAAAATATTATGCCAACATTTCGTAATCACGGAAGGATCCAGTTGTTGCCATGCAACGTGTAAATGTATGACAGCGTCTTTAAGATTCGAACTTTTGAAGGCATCTGCAATGGTTCTACTTTTTTTAATGCTAGAACTCAATAAAATCTTCCTGTAAAACAGTTCAGTGAGACGTAGCACATATTGGTCCACTGGTTGAATAAGTGGGGGCATATAAATAATAAAGATATTTCCTTTCAAAGTTTTAAATTCTTCGACCGATGGATGAGAAGGAGCATTATCCAAAGCACCACAGCTTTTACAGGAAGGTTTTCACTTCTTAAATACAATGGACCTGTATAAGTACACAAGTATAAGCAAAATCCAACAGAAAATGTTATCTTACCTCAGGGACAAACAGCTTGAAAAACCAATTTCTGAAAATTTATTGAGTCATCCAGGCATTTTTCGTGTTTTTATACACAACTGGATTATCAAAATTTTTGAAGTATTGAATTCCACATATTTTTATAAAGGAAAATTAGGCGGGAAGAACCACCTAGGGAATTTTATGCCTACGTGTCACTGTCGATGCTAGGAGTAAGAGTCTATGGTCGCTTCGTAGACTTGCGCGTGTGTAAACATAACCCCGAAAGAGGAGCATCTGTTCTCTCCAGAATGGTGGTGATAATCTTCAGCGACTGAATGCCAGCTTAAGATCGTCCAGATTTTCTTTGTTAGAAATAGAACGCCATTGTCCATTGTTCATTAAAAGTTAAGGGTAGACACAAAAGGAAGCCGACTAAGCTGCTCTCACATGTAAAGTTATTATATTGTATTGAATTACCTGAAGTCAACGTAAGTGTTATTTGTATCATGTATTCTTTATTCATGGTGGATTTTTCAGTATTAATTCTCCAGCTAGGGACGACCTGTTTACTTCAATTTGAATTGAGCATTCAACATATGTTCATACATGTAAGCGTCTTTATATTAATTTATAATCATTTGAATCTAGAGGTGGTTGACAATGGTACTTTGTTTGAGAATTCAGAGTGTTTAGAGTGAATGAAATGTGGATCCACAATAAGATACTGACACAACAACACTGTGTCTTCAGAAGGCCGCAACAAAGAATTCCTGAGCAACTATATTATTAGATATAAAAATTAAGTTGAATAACAGACACCACAACTTCTGCATCTTCAAAATGTCGGAACAAGACATTCCTAAACAACGATATTGTGCGTCCAGATTATAATAATCTAACTAGATATTAGGTGTGTGAATGGGGAATTCCTGACCAGAGGATTATTGTTTAACTACCTCGAAGATCTTTGTCACATATTCCTATGGCTATGTTATCTGTATGTTCACTCAATTGATTGCTGTATTCACCTTTGCTTGCACACTATGTTTTAGGATATTAGAAATCTATCTATCTCAGGAACCTCAATTTTATGAATAAAGGAAAGGACAGGGTTGAAGAATGTATGTGAGCTGAAGAGAGGTCAAGGTTTCTATCCCTGACTCTTTTTGTCTTAAACTACAATCTCGCTCTCATACATCCAGTCAGATACGGGACCCTGCCTTCCAAAATCAAATATTGTATTTTTACTTAGCTTTGCATTCTGAATTTCCCGTCACTCTTTCCTCGTTCTCCTTCAAGTGTAACTTGGGTTGTCTACACAACGTAATGTCCTATTCTCCCGCCACTAGACGATCACGATAAACAGGTTAGCGTTCTTTAGAGTACTCCGTATAATCCCAGATATCTTAGAATACTCCGTATAACACTGGATATTTTAGAGTACTCTGTAAAGTACGGGATAGCTCAGTATCTAGGGAAATTTGTTTTTACAATTAAGAGTGGGTTTAATTTATGACTGCCTGATGCATTAACATATCCCAGAAATGTGATTCTGCTTCGGTATTTTCAGACCAGATGTAGTTTTTTCATAGAGAACGACCTAAGTTTTAATATAAGAAAAACAAATGTTAACTTCCGCTATTTTATTGATTTACACGACAACTGTTTCGTTATAACATGACTTCATCAGGTGAGTATTTAAACTGAGGTATACAATGCAGAACATGAGCTTAAATACACAGCCCTGGTACAAAAAATAGAGGGGTGGAAAGAGATAGTTTACAATTAATGAAAAATATTAAGTAGGGGGGATCTGTTTAAATCTATTTGATCATCCAATAAAATTTGTCTTTTATTATATCTATTGATCTCTAAAGTTTCTAACAGATTTAGTTTCTGACTTTTGTTTTCGATATGTAATATTTCATAGTTCATATTAAAATTATGGCCAGTCTCTAACAGATCCCCCCTACTTAATATTTTTCATTAATTGTAAACCATCTCTTTCCACCCCTCTATATTTTGTACCAGAGCTGTGTATTTCAGGTCATGTTTTGCATTGTATACCTCAGTTTAAATACTCACCTGATGAAATCATGGTATGACGAAACAATTGTCGTGTAAATCAACAAAATAGCGGAAGTAAACATTTGTTTTTCTTATATTGAAGATGAATTTCCGTCAAGTAAAGACCGAGACAAGCAAAAAAAGACCTAAGTTTTATCAGGCAGCAATTTTCAATACAAGCCCGTGTCATCGGCATTATAATATTTGGTGATCAGATACTTCTAACTTATTAATTGATTCTTCTCAACTCGTTTGTGAACGGTTCAACCAGTTCTGGTTGTGAATAAATTTTTTCATCAGAAATTTTTGGTATTCTTGCACCATAACGCCACTTAAATTTTTGTAACTATCCATAGCTCGCGTTGAAGCTTTTTGAATCACTAATTAATTTTTTATGCAATTCCAAAGCCTCTTGTTTTAGCATATCACTGCCTACTGGTTAATTTCGCTCTCTCTGTTTAATAAACCACTTGTAGAGTAACTTCTCCATTTTTGGATTCTCGGATATTTTGAGCGTACATTTTCTTAATTTCTCTTCTCTTTTAATTTCTTTCAGAATTTTATTTCTTTTATTTTTATAGCGCATATAGTAAGCTTTGCGATTTTTCACTTTTTTGAAAGGCTGTGACACTCATACCATTATAAAACGCCTCCAAGATGATTTTTTGCGAATCCGTTAAACTAAATCACTCATTTTAAAGGAAAAGTAACTCATGAAAGTTCTGAATGATGCAGAGTTTTCCAAGTCTTTTCTATTCAATTTTGAAAACAAAATTTGGGTTATTTGTAAAGAAGAGACAGACGTTCTAGTCCTTGTGTCACCCTCAGTGCACACCCGATGCCTCCCTAAATAGGAAATTCGCCTAAATTGAACGTCCATACATTCAGTCCAATGTAAGACCTAATAAATATTCATTAAGTCATTAACTGCTAATAAATATCGTTAAGAGGAGCAAATCGGGTGGAACTGCAAGTCGATCCGACTAAACGCTTTCGATTATCTCCTTCTAATAGAAAGCGCTACCCTTGTTTTTGCTGACCCTTTTTACATTAGGTTATTGGTTTTCTCTGATTCATTGGCAACTAATGGCTAAGCTACGGATTATATGGCATTTTCCGATGACCATAAAGATTTAGATGCTGTTATACGAATTTACTTGGAACTGAAGTGGTGATAAGAAGATTTACACCCCATATAATTTGCTCTGTGAAGTAGTGGAAATATCAGTTAGAACCTAAGAAACACATTTTCAGCAAAATGTCCGAAACACTTCAATTTTGTGATCATTTCAAAAGAGCATTAAATTTATGACAGAAATACAGATGTTCGACTTATTTTTCCACAAACTTTTCAAGTATTTTCTTCAAAAGCACATTCAAACTAATCCTTCAAAATATTGAAATGAGGGATTCAATATTATTCCATTTGTTTGTCCAAAAGGTTATTGTTTTTATATATTTCCTATAAACTGAAGTTCATTTTCAATGTGTAAGATATCAATATTATTTGAATGAGATTGCCTATATATCTAGAAGGTATTTCACACAATAAAATTTTCTTTTGTGTTCAGAAAAAGGAATTGTTGAATTTCCACCCGTTCTCCAAATATTAATCATGAGCAGTCTAACTGAAGTTTATCCGTCTTGTTCTTATTATTTTTTATGTATCTACTAACGGTTTTGTTCGTCTTAAAAGAAACTTTGATATGTTGTTTGGAGAGTAGTGTTTTAAATTGTGTAGTATTATTAACTTCTTTACTTACGTTGGTAATATAAAATAAATTATTCATTTTGTCCTCATTTATCTGAAAATGAACGTTAGTAAGTAAACAATAAAAAGCACTATTCTCGAGAAAAAATCAGAATTACCGTCAAGGTAAGCAATACGATTACTAGATTCATAAAAGATAAAAAAAACAAGATGGATAAACCTCAATTATCACTAATCTATAAACTCACTCGCTTATAATGCTTCAAGATTCATATTAGTAGAACAAATAAAAAAATTAAAATCCGTTTATCTAAACGTAAAAGGAGCTTGAATTAAAATTAGACTCGTTAAATGAATGAATTAAAATATAGACTCGTTACGCAAAATACTTTCTAGAAAAACAACATTCTTTTTCAAGCAATTTATATATTGAAAATAAAAATTCAAAATTGAATGTATGGGAATATGGCCTGGTCAATTTAGACATTCATCTTTGCATAAATTCCCAACAAGCTGAAAATTTGCATGAACCTTAGAGACTCCAAAATGGGTTTTTTGGATTTTTCAGCGAAACGGTTGGTTTTATGATAAAATATCTCAAAGAAAAATTGTAGATCACACAAATTTTTCCTACCCCTTTTTCATAACATTAACTATTTCTGATAAAAAGCGATTCCAATACTCAGGTTGTTGTAACGTTGTTTCTCCACTCCACGGTCTATCTCAGTAAAATTCAATCAAATTTCGGTCATCTTATTCATCGTCATCATCTGTTTCTTCTTCATATTTTCTGTAGAATCTCTGTAGCCATCAAATACTACAGTTACTCCTGTGTCTAAAATGTCTGCATATTTACTAAACATATTTATCTAATATGTTGCTGAAGGGTTTCCGATCCCAAACTACACGGTACAATAAATATCCTCCATGAATAGTATATAACATTTAAGTTGTCAATATCAATATCTTCCTTTTTAGAATAATTATAAATGGTCGAGTTTTGTGATTTTCGCATTGCAACCTCATTGAATAAGGACAACCGGTAAGGAAACATCTAATATTCTAAATATTTTCCAATTCAATCGTGAAATTTTAATGGTGTTACTGCCACGTATTACCACAATTTAAAAATAGACACATGTAGTTCAAGGCCACATGGTCACATAAAATGCAGGACTCGGTTTCTTTTCAGTTCATATTCTCAGAACTATCATTCAATCTAAATGTATTGAACTATCCCTGATTGAAAATAATGATTAAAAATAATTGAAAAGAGGTCATTCCATGTAAACTGTATATCTATATATACAAACAAAAGAATCGAAATTATTGAAAAGAATCAAATTTTATAATTTTGAATAAATTTTCAATCATTATTTCTGAACACGTATTAGTCACGCAGTAATTATTAGTTACAGAATAATGGTTTTACTTATATTATGTTTTCAGTGACGAATCGGGTGCTTTTTTTAGAAAGATAGAACTTCAAATTGAAAAAAAAACACATTAAAATTAAGATTGAAGCCAAATTTTTTATGACATTTATGTTTCGAAAATAATTTCCGTCATATGTCCACCACGACTAGCTTTGAGGAACCGCATTCGACCAGACCAATTTTGTACCACTTTTGCGAGTAATTCAGGCCTTATTTCATCAATAACATGAGTTATGTTGGCTTCCAAAGCGTCTATTGTTTCTGGTTTATCAGCATAAACCAATGACTTGACATAATCCCACAGGAAATAATCCAGTGAAGTTATGTCGCATGATCTTGAAGGCCAATTAATTTGACCATTTCTAGAAATAATGTTATCGCCAAATCTTTCTTTCAATAAAACAATTGTTACAATGCATTTTTCAGGATGCAATGGAACCTGTAGAACTTCTTGAGGATTGTTTTCACTCCATATACGGCAATTTTGCCGTATTTTTATTCAAATTTGTCGACCTTGGATTTCGCATTTTTTAGAATTTGTTTCTGTTTTGTTGGAAAGTATTTGTGTCATTAATCGTGGCGAATAAATTCCTCGCATACAATGGAATAAGATTGTCGTATTTATTTTCAACCGATATGGTCTAACGCATCTCACGTTTGACGTGCGAATGAAAGCAGACTGCAGAGCCTTTCGATCGAAGCATCCCCACTCGACACTTCCATTGAGATAAAACAGTCTTTTATTCGTCATCGCATCGTGCTGAAGTTTTGATAATTTCACTGCTTCACTCGACCCTGGTCGTCGTCTTGATAAACATTGAATTTCGTATCTTTTCGACTGTCTTTTACATACCTGAATGTTGAAAATTGTATGTCTATAAAGTGAAAAATTTCATTTAATTTGAAAGGTTTTTAAGAAAGTTTTCAGATTAAATTTGTAGAAGATCCAGGAATTGATTCAGTTATTGTCTGAAATATTTGAAAAAACCTTCAAAGTAATTTGCAGTTTATATTAGTTCATTCCCTTGGTGTTTAAAAAAGCCCCAGTATCGAAATCACCCTGTACTTATTTTTATACCCTCAATATTCACTTCAGTTCCCAAGCACTGTATGTGTAAATCTACTTAATCTAAAGAATGAATCCATCAACTAAATGGATTCGATCAGACAGTTATTTGCAAGTCAGCAAACCATGTAATTGGTATGCAGAAAATCCGTTAGCATGGATTTTCACTTTATTTAGTTACAGTATTTGGCATCCTCATTACGGTAATGGAATTAAATTAATTTAGACCCCATTTTGTTATGGCTTTATTATACCTAAGGGGCGCGATATTAAACTCGAGTGTTGTCTACGCTAATTTCTCCCTGGGGATGCTTTAAAGATGCCGTTGCCACCCTCTTTCTGCTTGGCGTGAGGGGCAACACGCCCAATTTTGCACCTTCCTTCTTGTTCCGGCACAAATCTCCACCTACACTACTCTCAATTACAAATGAACTTTTCTCTAGAGTAAATATCCACTCTCCAAATGTCAATTCTCCGAGACTGCAGTCGCCAATATGAACACTTACTCAGAAAAACATGTGAATATATAAATGTTTTTAGTAGTGAAATGTAAAAATTTATAAAATCTTATTTTAATTATGATCCACCATCAAATAGTAACGACTGAAATAGCTCAATATTTAAATAATTTGAACATTTTGTTCGACGGATTGTTTTCAGTTCTTGAAAACTTCGAATAATTCGAATATATTTCTTTTCTGAACGATATACCTTGCTGTGGATTTTTAGGAGAATGCAACAAATATGTCCAATATTTTCATTAAGATCGTGAATATTTCAAATTTATTCAATTCTTGTAATTATTTTATAGTTCATACAGTGTGGAAACCACTTATGAAATGAATGTGTAGAAGATTATAAAAAACACTGGGACACGTCAATTTTTAAATTCAATAGTGCGCTTTTTAAACATAATTGCGATTCGCGCAAATCCAGCATATTCCGTCTTCTTTTTTGTAAATGAAACAACCTGTATATCTTTATATTTTTTGAAGCTCCTTAATAATCTGATTTCAACGAACTGTATCACGTATGGTCTATTATGAATAATACCGGATGAAATTTCGAAAGTATTTGTATTTGGTTTCAAGAAACTGAATACTTAAATTACATGATGTTATTGATTATAGTACATTAAAATAAAAGCTCAAAATGTCCCCCATCTCCTTCTTGGCAATAATACAATCTCCTATAAAACTCGTTTCAAGTTTGAGTAGGAATATTCTGCATTTCCGAAGTTATCCTTTCTTTGAGGTCTGCTTTGCTCGTAGGCTGTGTTGCCTAAACTTTGTTCTTGAAAAATTCCACTGAAAAAAATCCATTCCATTGAAGCATAATGGGGTGTGGCCCCATCCTACTGGAACCAGACATATTCATTCGGTAGGCTTGGATCTATTGCATTAGGAAATCAGTTGACTCACGCAGGAACAACTTCGTCTTTAATCAAACTCGAATATTTTCGGCTGTCAAAGTCGCATCGATTTTATCCTGTTTATATATTTTTTTTCAAATTAGCAACCCTCAGAATACCAGCAGTTCCTGAACGTTATGATACGCCAGTAGAAGGGACTTTAACAGCCGAAAAATATTTGAGTAGAGACGCAGTTGTTCCTGCGTTAGTCAACTTATTTCCTAATGCAATAGATCCAAACCTACCGAATGAAAATGTCTTATTCCAGCAGGTTGGAACCCCACCTTATTATGCTTCAATGGTCAGAACTTACTTACAAGCAATCTTTCCCAATAAATGAATTGGACGAAGAGGTACTATTGAGTAGCCAGCTAGATTGCCAGACTTTACGCCGTTTTTTTTTCTGTGGGGTTATCTCAAGAACAAAGTTTATGCAACACAGTCGACGAGCATCGCAGACCTCAAAGAAAGGATAACTGCAGAAATGAGGAATATTTCAACTCAAACTTTAAACAAAGTTAGGAACGAGTTTTATAGGAGACTGTTATTACCAATTATGAATACTTTCGAAATTTCATCCGGTATTATTCATAAAAGGCCTTATATGATATAGTTCATTGAAATCAGGTTATTAAGGAGCCTCAAAGAAATATATATGATGTTCCATTTAAAATGAAGAGGACGAACCATGCTTGCGAGAATCACCCTGTTTATTTAAATTTAGTTTTAAAAAGCGCTTTATTTAATTTAAAATTTAACGTGTCTCAGTGTTTTTTATGATTTTTTAACACAAAGACACAAATAATTATATTCCATAAGTGGTTTCCACACTGTATATTTCTATGGATGATTGTATTGTAAGAGTTAAAAAAAAAGAAGAATTTGCAGAGAACAATTTAATTGACCAAAAAATAAAACTCTGTTTCCATCCTGGTACAATGAATGAAAAATAATTTATTGAATTTATACTTGATGAAGATAAATATTCAGTTTAAATATGAAAATAGAATATTCTGTAACCTTTATAGAACTAACTGGTTTTCAAATTAATGATAATTATGTCTTAGAAACACATTTTCCATTTTATAAACATATTGAACTTCCACTACTGAAGCGGGAAAAATTCTTTAAGGACAATGAAATTGCTAAAAATTAACTCTTTTTTGATCGGGACAACGTTGTTTTGTTTGGAAAAAGTTTACTCTCAAATTTTGCCAGCCGTCCTATGTTTCTAATACATTTTTATTATTGATTTTAAATCAATTAATTCTATGAAAATTATAGAATGTTCCGTTTTCATATTTAAACCTAGCGCAATAATAACTGAGTACTTTCTCCTCAGTATATGAAGATAAATATATCTAAAAAAGGAAGAAATGGTTTTTAGAGGGAATGGATTAATTTAATTGAATTTTGGAAAGTCATTTCGATTAAATAAAATGATAAAAAATGGATGTGATTAACAGTCTGGCAACGATGTGAATTCATATATCGAAAGTATTGTAACCTGCTATTTCCAATAAAAATTATGAATATAAATGACAACCTGTATATCAGTTTTCAAATATTGAAATTTAAGAAATCTTTAAGTGAATATTATCATCATCTTTACACTGAATATGCTACAAAAGTCTCACAGTAATTATCTGCTATGTCCTAGGCAGTTTACGGATTTCAGATTATGAACACCAGTACGCGTTCTATTAGCAGATCAATTTTGATAACGGATCCAAAAGAGAAGAAAATAATTCATATTTTTTAAAGGACATAGTAATTTTCTACAATTCAGTACATAAGGGATATACTACTCTGTAAAGAAAGTACCGGAAATTTTCAATTAAAACAACATTTTTACATTTAATCGTCAAAATTATTTGGTCGCCTTCAAAATAGGCTCCATTTGCTCCAATACCTATGCCAACGGCACTTCCAATTATCGAAACATTTTTTATAGGCGCTTTCCGGGATGGACTTTAGCTCTCGCGCCGAATTTTGTTTTATGGCTTCAATCGACTCAAAACAGGTGCCACGAAGGGGCAATTTTAGTTTTGGGAAGAGGAAAAAGTCGCAGGGAGCCAAATCCGGCGAATACGGTGGTTGCTGAAGCACGTTTGTTGAGTTTTTGGCGAGAAAGTCAGTCACAATCGTAGCTCGGTGAGAAGGCGCGTTATCGTCATGCAAAATCC
The DNA here is from genome assembly GCA_034642435.1 of Megalocaria dilatata. Classification (NCBI taxonomy): domain Eukaryota; kingdom Metazoa; phylum Arthropoda; class Insecta; order Coleoptera; family Coccinellidae; genus Megalocaria; species Megalocaria dilatata. Next base: position 15,465,786 of record CM067863.1, read on the forward strand.
ATGAGTTGTTCACCCACAAATTTGGCCGCTTCTTACGGATACGCTAACGCAAACGTTTCATAACGCCTAGGTAATACTCCTTGTTTACCGTCTGACCCTCTGGAACGAATTCGTAGTGCACCACGCCACGGATATCGAAGAAAACAATGAGCATCACCTTCATTTTCGAGCGGCTTTGGCGTGGTTTTTTCGGTTTCGGCTCATTTTTTGCCACCCATTCCGACGATTGCTGACTTGTTTGCATATCGTACTCGTAGACCCAGGTCTCATCACCAGTTATAATGCGTTCCATGAATGTAGAATCGGAATTACAGCGATCCAGAATGTCTGAAGCAACCTGTTCGCGATGACGTTTTTGAAGAAAATTCAGGTCTTTCGGTACGAGTCGTGCGGCCACTTTTCTCATGCCCTAAATATCAATCAAAATCGTACGTGCGGACTCGTGGGATATCTTAAGATCATGTGCTATCTCTCTCAAGCTGGTACGACGGTTTTCCAGCACCCTTTCCTTAATTTTATCGACGTTATCTTCGACCACTTCACGACCGTCCTTGAAGGCTCTGTACCACTGATATGCACGAGTTTTCGATAGAGCATTATCACCAAAGGCCTTTTGCAACATTTTCAATGCATCGGCACACGAAAATTCATTTGCAACACAAAACTTTAAACAAATTCTTTGCTCAACGTAATCACCCATAGTAAAAATCGGCACGCACTCTGACATCGACTGACTGTATCAGCTGTTGCAAACACACTAGTTGACAGATCCCGCTCAAGCTTGGCATAGTAATTGAGGACAGTGGTACCAACCTAGGAAAAAAAAATTTTACCTGCCTCATTGCCCCGCCAGATTTAAATCGATAATTCCCGGTACTTTCTTGACAGAACGTATGAAGATAAATATATATAAAAAAGGAAGAAATGGTTTTTAGAGGGAATGGATTAATTTAATTGAATTTTGGAAAGTCATTTCGATTAAATAAAATGATAAAAAATGGATGTGATTAACAGTCTGGCGACGATGTGAATTCATATATCGAAAGTACTGTAACCTGCTATTTCCAATAAAAATTATGAATATAACTGACCACCTGTATATCAGTTTTCACATATTGAAATTTAAGAAATCTTTAAGTGAATATTGTCATCATCTTTACACTGAATATGCTACAAAAGTCTCACAGTAATTATCTGCTATGTCCTAGGCAGTTTTCGGATTTCAGATTATGAACACCAGTACGCGTTCTATTAGCAGATCAATTTTGATAATTCGGATCCAAAAGAGAAGAAAATAATTCAAATTTTTTAAAGGACATAATAATTTTCTAAAAATTCAGTACATAAGGGATATATGTCATATTTCTTCTACGAGCAGTGTATATTCAGGAACACGAGTCCTGATTTTCCTTAGAAATTATTCACCTTTCTACAGCAACAGTGCTGTATTAATTGAAACGTATTTTCTCTGAGAAATAGGAAATAATTAATGAAGGGAAATTGTTGATTGTTTCTGATCTTTACTGTGCTTATATGCGACTAAAAAACATACGTTCTACAGAGCAACTTTGCGTCAGGCTTTGTGCTCTGTTAACTAAAGGAAATTGTGTCAAAACTCCCCCATAAGATAGAAGAAATATAACAAAATTTGAATATCAAAACAAATTAAAATATGTTTATCTTCTACAATTTTAATTTCAAAAAATTTTTATTCAAAAAAACTTTTTGAAGGTAAGACCAGAAACAAATTTTGTCTCCTTTAAATATTTATTTATTAATTTTAATGACTTTCGTATATCTTTTGGTTTATTTATTCCATTTGACATTATATATTGAGTTTTTATTATATACGTCTATTAAATGTAAGCGGTGCTTGTTTTAGACATTAATTTAATTCTAAAATTTTTTTTGAATAAAAATTTTTTGAAATTGAAATTGTAGAAGATAAACATATTTTAATTTGTTTTGATATTCAAATTTTGTTAACTATAGAAAAATAAGTTTTTATTGAAGAACTGAGCCATTGAAACTCTTGAAATCTTGTTCAGTTCACATTTACAATTTTATATTAATTCTAAGAATATTTTCACGTTCCACTCAGAAAAGTTTTTATATAGTACCCATAAACTAAAAGGGCTTTCAAATCGTCTAAATATCTGTATTTTACGATATGTTGATGTTTGAACGACATTGAACCTACTGACGAATAAATTCATTCAATATGTAATCCAGATATTATACATATCGACCAATATTCACAAAAAAAAATCATCATATCTATTGATAAATTACTGGTGTGGAAGATCTATCCAATTAATTTTTTGATATAAGGATTGCATTTAAGACTATATTCACTTGTTTTCGGCACCTTAATGAATATTTTCGGGGACTTGCGCAATTTTAAGACAGTTAGTTATAAATGCAAGACACTTTCGCAAATTAAGCAATTACGACTGTCGAAAGTTAGACACACATGCAAACAAGAGTTTATCTCACAGAGCTGATGAACTACGCAGAATTTTAGTTTGAGTTCATTCAATTTTTTTTAGTTTCTGGTTTTTTATTTGAAAACTAAGTGCTTAAATAATTTATAGCTTGCATAAAGTGCAAAGAACAAAAGATCATAGAAGTTCTCAGAGATTCCTCACATAGAAAAACCACTTCGACTTTTTGGACAATTTCACCCTTCGAGAGTACTCTCAAAATCACTTCCAACAGATAACTCCCTAGTGCAGAAATAATAGATAGTCATTATTTGATTGATTCGGTGGAAACACATTTCAATTAAAAAATATATATGAGACAGTAATTCATTTCCACAAAAATTTAACGGAATGGTCTATATTTCTAACAATGGTTTAATAATGGGAAATCCACTCAGTTCAATTTTAGCTGAAATATTTATGGATGATCTAGAATCAAAAATACACCTAAATCCGATAAGCGAATATTTCCTTTATTGGTATAGATATGTAGATGACATTTTCTGTTGTTTCAAAGGAACCGACCGACAACTACATATCTTCATGAATTTCATTAATAAACTCTACCCAAAAATTAAATTCATAATCGAAGAAGAAAAGAATCAAACTATTAATTTCCTTGACCTCACAATAACAAGACTAAATAATTTGCATGATTTCAGTATTTTTCACAAACCCACACATACCTACATCACAATACATAAAACTTCAAATCACCCCACCAACCAAAAGATGTCAGCATATAATAGTTTTATTCATAGATTATTGAATGTCCCTTTGAATTCAGATAACTTTTTGAAAGAATTAAATATTTTTTACCAAATAGCGTCAAACAACGGTTACAACCCCTTTCTTATAGACAAAATGGTATCCAATAAACAAAAGAAAATGGCATTAAATGTCGTGTACCCAATCATAAAAGAGGACAATACACAAATATTTTTCGTTATCTTATATCAATGGATTTTCTGAAAATATTGCTAAATAATTCAAAAAATTTTTCAATTATAACGCTGCTTTTAAGACAATTAATAACCTTAATACCTACATAAAACACAATAAAGATCGAACAAGTAAAGAAAATAAATCCGGAGTCTACAAGTTGACTTGCAAAGATTGCCCTTTAGTAGACTGGTAGATCATTCAAGAAACGTGTCCAAGAACACCAAAGGGGTTATAGATCCGATTCTGTACATTCGACATATGCTAATCATCTTAAGGAATTCAGGCATAATTATGAAATTATCCACGTTCAAAGCAAAAGTTCTAGATAAACACTTTTAGAATTTCATGAAATCAACAGGTATAATGCCCGTCAAATCCTTTTGAATGAACAAACAGATGTTGATAAGTCTCCATTACTGAATATCTTTCCTTATTGGCATTTTTAGCGGCAAAATCCAATAAACACCTAGAGTTTTTATGATTTGTGCTTGCATTATTTGGTCACGTACCTAACAATGTATTTAAACTCGGTTACACTGAATAACATCAGACATTACAATGTAATACCTGAAGAAGCCATATCGTGGTGAAACAATTGTTGTAGTGGTACAAACATTTTTGTGGAAATAAATTACTGTCTCATATATATTTTTTGAATTAGTAGATAGTTGCCTATTAACTCAATCTATTACATTCCTTTTCTTTTATAAATAAAGTCCAGTTTTCTCCCCACTTTAAAGTTTCCGCATGAATTTTCTTCATCAAAAAATAATAGCGAAACTGAAATTAAATCTATAAAGACAATAGTAGCAACAAACAGTTTCAATCATAATGTAATGGAAAATTAAATAAACCAGAAACAATCTCCGATAATAAATCCACAAACCAAATTACCTCATCATAAAAACTGAAAAACAAAAAAAAAATATTTTACATAACATCACAATCTCTATTTGTCAAATTCATTATCCCTACTAATTTGATTTGGGTTCTTCAAAAGTAACGCGACATTCAAAACTAATTCTCTCCCTGAAAGTTGCGATACTTATACCAGTAAATATCTCTAATTTTTCATTGAAAACGGTCATTTCATTCGATTCCCGAAATTACCTTACATGATAAAATCATTATAACTGACAAATATTTTAATCCCATCCCAAATCACGAAAGATGGAAAATGTTGTCAGAGTTCGGAAATATTGATTTGAAAAGGTTGCAATGATAATCGAGGATGAATCCTGAAAGCAGTACCAATAAAATATTTACTGCCCAGTTCAACCTCTCGTAATTAAGTTATCTTCATGGACGAAAAGCTGGTTAACAATTTGTATGAAGTGTTTCATTCTTGTTAGAAGTTTTTGTACATATTGTAAGGCTTTCTGATTAAAGATAACACTAAATAGAAGTATAGAAAAATTCATTGCATTAAGTCGACTCTTTAAAGTGTTTAGATTTTTTGAGAATTTATATTCATTATTTCTTGGAGTTCTTAATGGGTCGTTGAAACACTGCTTATTTCTCAATATTTATTATTTATATGATACTCGTTTCACAATAGACATTATTGATGAATATTTTCTTTAGAGGAAAAATGATTCTAGACATTAATAACATTTCTTCCAAATTTTCTCTATCGCAAAATTTACGTGTGTGCTTCAATTCAATTGTTTCAACAATTTCAAAAAACAATGCTATGAATGTTGAAAAATAATTGAATATGCGGAATTTATTTACATTTTTTCGATTTTTAAGAAAATTTCTGAAATTAAAATTTGTAGGGAGGTATAACAGAATTAATTTGCTTAATATATGAGATATTGAAAAAACACATCTACCAAGTGATAAACCCCTTTTTAATTATACTGAATTATTTCAGCCGTTACAATTTGGTAGTTGATCATAATTAAAACAAATTGCAGAAATTACTATGTTTTACCAGACAACTGTTGTCTGATGATGGGATAGTTCATTTCCCGAAACTCGAGTCACAAGAAAATGTGTAACATATCTTTTTATTGGTAGTAAAACATAGTAATTTCCCCTTTTAATTATTTTATCAAAAAGTTTTGTTGTATACAAACCAGATCATCCTTAAAACCAAAAATGGTTCAAAATAAGGTAGACATTTTGAATATGACTAGGAGAAATCAACAGTCTTAAAAAAATTAAGACAATAAAACGAAGGTTTCAGTTGATACTATTATCAACATGAACAATAGATGACCAAAATTCGGCAACTTTTAAAAACAATCTCAAAATTTGTGAAAATCTTCAACATTTGTGGAGCAGTTAATTATATTCTTCGAAAATATTTAAAACAAAAAACTTTCATTGTATGTGTAAATACATATATCATGACCGCATTAGACTGAATTTTAGGCCTTTTCTTAAATCAACTAATGCGATTTTGTATCTCTGATATAGGTAAAACACATTTGTGATGCGTTCTAACACCTGGTGAAAAAAGGATTCTCCTTTAAAAACAGCTAATTCATAAAATATGTTTGAACGATTCAAAACGGTATAAAACATTTTCAACAAATTGTTTAGCAGCTCTCATTACTGACGTGGTACTAACCTGAACTCTCGCTTCGCTAAGTCCGAGCTTTTGACTTAATTCTTCCCTCATGAAAGCATCTGGATAGTGAGTCTCGTCGAATAATTTCTCCAACTCGTTGAGTTGTTCTAGTGTGAAATTGGTCCTTGATCTTCTTTGTTTGGTGAGGATTTTTTGGTTAACTTCCGATCGATTCTTATCACTTAAATCTTCTATGTTTTCACAGTTATTGTCCCTCGTCGCTGCAACAAAAAATATTTTTTGTTTACTTAGGCATTTTTTCGATCATACAATACATTATTATGAACTATTATTATTATTACCAGGGACGATATAAATATTCAAAAAAGGAATAAGCTGTAGACACAAATCAAATATATATGAGACGCAACATGTTACATAATTTACATACATAGTCAATAAGTCAATATATAAGAAAATACTACAGTACTACAGTTCAATATATTAACAAGTTGAAAATTGGTTTATATCATGAAATGCTTTACTAATTGAAAAATTTCAAATTTTATTCTTGGAACTTGGTAGTGATAAGTTATACAGAAAAGATGGAATTTTATTATAAAGCTTCTTTAACATAAATAGAGGTTAATTCTTGATAGAAGGTATATAAAATTATTTAAATATTTAAATGTTAGCCTTCTACATATTTAATTCCAAAAAATTATATTTAATAATAATAGAGCTTTATTGGTTCGAAAACTACAAATAAAGTCTGGATAGAAGACTGTGAGTTATAAAAAAATAACTGTTTACAGTCTTTTCAACTTAAAATATTTTTTTTTAATGAACTGAATGATTATAACTTCTGAAAATAAATTAAAATAATGTCATATAAGTACCACTTATATCAATTCTCACTACATTTAAAGATTTTTCAGTTCGGCAGAAGTCTTTCTAAAAGATCGAGGGGTAAGTAAATATTTGTTGTTGATTGATGTTATATTTATTGAATATGAATTATTTGAATACTGACAAAGCAAAGTCCTTTTTAAAACTTGTTTTTCAGTAATATTTTACATATCTTGAGTTTTTTATATAAAGTACCTTAGTTAGATATCCAATAATATTGAATAGTCTAAGTAAGATAGTTTTATGATGAAATTCTTAAGATTATGTTAGATTTTTTTGAAAGATATTGGTTTTCATAAGATTGATCAGCAGAAACAAAATTTGGTCTATTCAAAATATTTAATTTATAGGATTTTGGTTAATAATTTTTATTTATTGGATTTTGTTATACCATTTGGATGTCTTATAATGAATGTTTATTTTATATGTCAGTTGATATAAGTGGTACTTATATGACATTATTTTAATTTATTTTCAGAAGTTATAATCATTAAATATAATTTTTTGGGATTAAATATGTAGAAGGCTAATATTAAAATATTTAAATAAATAAATTAAATAATAATAAAGCTTCTTTAACGTATAAAAAGAAACCCTTCTGTTGATAAGGTCAGACTACAAAAATCAGTCTTTGAAAGTTCTTTATTTCTGGTAGGATATACATGGCAACTTCCATTTAGGGGAAATCAATGTTTATTTTTATGGTCAAAAATCAATACTTTCATGATGTAAATAAAAGGAAACGTTAAAATACCTAGTCTTATATACGCGGCCCTACTATCTTTTCTATAAATCAGACCAGCAATAATTCGGAGAGCTCTTCTTTGGGGTGGAAATATTCATTTATCATTACACATACATTTCACACGTACATTTTCCCCAAACTAAAAAGCCATATCTAATTGAAGACTTTACCAAAGTGAAATGAGCTAAAATAACCTCTGTTGATAACTGGTGTGACATAAATTTCAATAAAAAAATGTTTTTATTCAGTTTGGAAGCTTTATTTATAAAGTGTTTTACTTTAAATAATAAAGGGTTTTACTTCAAATGAAAGAATAATTAAAATACTTTATTTATGAAGTGTTTTAGTTTAAATCAATAATATATCGAGTGATCGAACTTGAAATTGAAATAAAACACATTTAAATTAAGATTGAAGCCAATTTTTTTTTTAATTGAAAGATAATTTTATGACAATTATGTTTTAAAAATAATTTCCGGCATTTGTCACCACGGCTAGTTCTGAGAAATCGCATTCGACCAGACCAATTTTAGACCACTTTTACTAGTAATTTAGGTCTCATTTCATCAATAACATGAAATATGTTGGCTTCCAAAGCGTCTATTGTTTCTGGTTTATCAGCATAAGGCAATGACTTGACACAACCACAAATAAAATAGTGGAATGGAGAGGTGGAGTTTTGTCGCTGATCTTGGAGGCCAATTAATTTGACCATTTCTCGAAATAATGTTATCGCCAAATCTTTCTTTCAACAAATCAATTGTTAAGGTAGCAGCATGACGTGTAGCACCATCTTCTTGGAACCAAAACACTGGGTCGATAGCATTCAAATTTTGAAACAAATAATCATTGATCATCGATCTGTAACGAACACCATTCACTGTAACATTAGCTCCAGCATCGTTTTTAAAGAAATATGGACCGATGATGTCTCCAACGTGTAAAGCACACCATACTGTTCATTTTTAGGATGCAATGGAACCTGCAGAGTTTCTTGAGGATTTTTTTAACTCCATATACGACTATTTTGCTTGTTTACATAGCCGTTCAACCAGAAATGATCTTCATCACTAAACACAATTTTACGATAAAAAAAGTGGATCAACTTCAAGCTGTTCTAGGGCCCTATCGGGAAACAAACGACGCTCATTATGGTCAAGTTGCTTCAGTTTTTGAACCAGTTGGATCTTGTATGGGTGTAGACCAAGATCTTAAAGCAAAATTTTTCATGTGGTAGATGCACAGAGTCCAACTTGTTGTGAACGTCGAAGAATAGACAAATCTGGATCATCATTAATACTATGACTTACAGCAGCAATATTTCCTTCTGTTCGTACAGTTCTTTGTCTTGTTGTTGTTGCATCGAGTAGAGAAAATGTTGTCCGAAATCTATCGATAGGTCGACGAATAAACTACTCTGATGGACAATTATGTAAACCATAAATTTCACGAAGTTCTCTTTAAGTTTGGCCAATAGAACACTGATTTTGAAAACAAATTTCAACAATTTCTAAACGTTGTTGCGGCGTGAGTCTTTCCATGATAATTTGTCAATGCTTACTGAACATAAATGTCAAAACAACATGGCTTCTACCTTCTGTCAAATCACAGTTATCCCTATCAAAAGTTCTATCACTCTAATATACTAAGCGTTATCCATTTGAGAGAGAAAAATCTTCCCACAAGACTCTCACTATGATCTCAACAAATATCATCGAACAATCGCAGTATTTCACTTAATTTTTTTCGGCCGACATTTTTCTTTGTCTAAAACTGAAATAACCACTTCCAGGCACACATTTGCAATCGATAAAAGACATAAAAAAATTGTCAGTGGTACTGAAGTCGATTCCTGAAAATATGTTATAAACATATTTCGAAGATTATATTATTAACTGTCATAAGTGTAATTATATCGAAAAGAGCTTACTTTGAGTGCGATTAAACAAATTTGAATGAATAATATACATTTTTTATTTCATAGGCCTCTACCCGGTATTTTTGTGACACTGTAATAAGTATGAATAAACAAATTTCGTGTTATTTCAGCTCGAAGGCATTCACAGACTAGAGGATCAATATTGACATAATTATATCAACAACAAATAGGTGCTGGAGCATCGTTATCAAGTGAAGGTTTATTCGTACACTTTGCTGAACATTTCTATGGTTTAACTGAAATGTGTTTCAATCTATAAAAATTTCAAACCGATTTACACCCCTGCAATGTGAAAGTGAAATAAACCAAAAAATGAGTGGATTGAAGGCCTTTCCACCCGATCAGACACATAACACAAACCCCAGTTGTACAATAATTCACAGGAATGACCACCCTTCTCCCTTTGCAAAATCTCCTAATGAAGAACTAGGAATCTGTACCTATTTAAATTTCAGTTTGGACCCCAATACAATATTGAATTAAATCTTTATTTGCAATTTGTTTGCGCGACCTTAACCAGATTACTCTTGAATCAATAGGGGATGTTACTCAATAGGGTGGTGTTTGTTCCTGCTTTATCTCGTTAGCATTGATTTTTGTGACAGCAATGTTATATATGCACACAAGACCTGATCTGATGAACGTTAATTATATGGGGATACAAGCTGGCAATCGGACTGAAGCAGGTCTTCGTAAATGTTAAATGCGTTAACGGCAAATCTGGATATTCTTTGCTATTTTCACACCTCATATTAAAACTTAAAACTGTTTTAACGATTCATTCGTATTCATATCAGTCCTACTTCACATTTAAAAAATAAAATTAATTGACAAAAAATACCTTACCTGACATACCTAGTGGTATCTTGAAAATCATACGTATTCTATGTTCGTCACAAAAATCACACAAAGCTTGTAAGGTATTTTATGGCCTTAGTTGAAACCAAATGTCATTTATATAATGAGTGAGGAAAACCAAAATATCATTATATATACAATAAAATAATAAAAAGAGGTTTTTTGCTTGATAGAAGGATAATTCTAAATAATATCAAAACTGATTTGTTCTGTTAGCCTCCTATAAATTTTAATTTCAAAAGATTTTCATTCAAAAACTTTTAGAATTAAATTCATGTCTTACAAGCACTGTTTCAATTTAGTAGACACATAAAATTAACACTCATTATATAATATCAAATGGAATAAGAAAACCCAAAGAAATATAAATTATCAATTAAAATTACTAAATAAATACTTGAAGGAGGCAACATTTTGTTTCTAATCTTATATTTATGAAAACCAAATCTTTTTCAAAAATGCAAAGCATAATTTTAAGAACTTCTCTGAAACTAACTTATTTTGAATGTTTTATATATTTAAATATTTAAATAAGTTACTTCAAAAATCCCTCAAAACATGTAATACATCCTCAAAAAATAATTTGGAATTGAATAAGATCGTCATCAGTCCTACTTTAAATTTAAAAAATAATATTAATTAACAAAAAATCATTAATTTCATTTTTTAAATGTGAAGTAGGACTAATGACGATCTTATTTAATTTTAAACTATTTTTTGAGAATATATTACATGTTTTGAAGAATTCTTTGAACTAACATATTTAAATATTTGAATATCAAAACAAATTAAATATAATATGTTGTCTTCTACCATTTTAATTTAAAAAAAATTTTTTATTCAAAAAACTTTTAGAATTAAATTAATGTCTAAAATAAGCACCGCTTACGTGTAATAGACGTATATAATAAAAACTCAATATATAATGTCAAATGGAATAAATAAACCAATAGATATACGAAAGTCATTAAAATAAATAAATAAATATTTAAAGTAGACAAAATTTTGTTTCTGGTCTTACCTTTGAGAACACCAATTGCCTTTTAAAAACATGAACACACTTTAAGGACTTCTCAAAGAATATAATTTATTTGAAGTATTTAAAATATTTAAATATTCGAATAAGTTCATTCAGAAATCTCTCAAAACATGCACTATATCTACAAAAAACAAATATAATTCTAAGTAATTCCTTCATCGGTCCTAAAAATTTTTTTGAAATTAAAATTGTAGAAGAAGATATTATATTTAATTTGTTTTGATATTCAAATTTTGTTATATTTCTTCTATCAAGTAAAAAGCCTTTTTCTATTTTATTTTATATTTAGATATATTAAACGTTTAAAATAGTATTTATTTAGTAATTTCAATTGATAATTTATATTTCGTTGGGTTTTTTTATTCCATTTGATATTAAATAATGAGTGTTGATTTTATATGTCTACTAAATTGAAGCAGTGCTTATAAGACATTAATTTAATTCTTAAAGTTTTTGAATAAAAATCTATTGAAATCAAAATTTGTGGGAGGCTAACAGAATAAATCTGTTTTGATACTAAATTCTTGTAATAATCCTTCTATCAAGTAAAAAACCTATTTTTATTATTTTATAATAGCTGGAAACTGTAGTCACAAAAAGGTGTAAACTTCTGAATTTATAAAACTTTATAACACTTATATTATCTGTACCTGGCCCTGTATTAAGTCTTAGTATCTTTCGATAAGTTGTCTAATGATGAAATAATATTTCATCAGACTAACTGCAGAAAACAAAAAGTAAACAAAATTCTTTTCTGGATCAAAAGTAACCTTCCAACATATTCTCCAGAGCATCATATTATAAGACAAGTGGCTGTAAACTAGACTTTAATACACATTGATAATAGCACGTAAGGAAAGCGATTTCTTGTCTCTACTTATTGCATAGTAAGAACTATTGAGTTTCTTACATATGGAATCAATATGTGTAACCCATCTCAAATTAGAATCTATGTATATTTTAATTTAGAATGCTCTGCAGACGAAATTATGTCATTCTAATGACGAATAGCAAGCTTTCGCTCACTATTCTCTAGTGTAAAGTGAACACACTGAAGCTGGAGTATTCTGACTGAGTCGATTAAAGAAGTGATCAGGAAAATTAGCAAAATTAGCCACCATTTCTCTTGAATTAACAGGTAAGTAATTGATGAATCTTGGGGGACTCCAAGGTTCAATTCCTGTTTATTAGATATAAAGTCATCAACTTTGACAAACTGGCCATTATTGAGAGACTCGTACACAAATTCAACAAAATAAAGATTACCTGACAGTTCAACGTCTTGATCGAAACCCATGCTGTACAGTATCAAGTATGATATTTGCCCAAGTTGTTCATCATTCTGTTGAACATAACTCGATCGGAGACCTCCGAAAAAAGACTTAGGATAGAAATATGTCTGCAGTTTAGTATATCATGAGCATCATTATTCTTCTAAATAGGAACCACAACAGCCCCTTTTGAGAAGATAAAGAAAAACATCCCAAATTATAGAAAGATTAACCACACATTTCGTATAGTTTTGGCCTTTACTTGATATAAATCTATTGTACACTAATTAAATGAAACACATGTATATATTGATTTATATTTGTTATCTTGAGTTGTTCACATGACGCGTTTCGTTTACATCGATAAGGGTACAATAAAATATTTTTATTACTTTTGGTAAAACCACCCGGTCCATAGTTGAATTGATCCAATTAGCATAGGGTATAAATTTTAGTCAAAAAAGAATATAAAAATTCTATTAACGAAATAAAACCTATCCTAAAGAGCGAGGAAAAAATCATACAATTCCCTCACTTACTCACTTGAGAATATTTAATTTTTTTTTCTGAAATTTACAAAACTACAGATTCGATCGATCTGAAATTCAGCTTGTAGAAATAAAGTAATGAGGCGCATATTCGGACGAAATTTCGTGAGGATCATTAGAAATTAAAAAAAAATTATTTTGTGTTACGAACTAGCGCGCAAAAGCTCCTAACTTCACGTCAGTGCTTCTCACTTTTTTTTAATTATCTATATCGATTGCTGTAGTTTTAACTGATGATATAGATATCATATTGCGGAACTGTCAAAGAAAAGAACAACCATTGAGATATTGAAATTCGCCAGGTCCACATTTCGAACAACTCTAAGAAAGTATTTTATACAGGTATGGTTCAGGCAAAAACTTGAAAAATAGGTTACAGTCAATTATGATTGACCTCAATATATTTAACTGTTATTCGTATCCTTTTTTATATATCTTCAATTGATTATCTTTAATTAATTTTCGATAATTAACTGCTATTTCTACTTCCCTTCTCAAGTTTTTGCGTAAACCATACCCATATGAGATGTGATGTTAGAGTTAGTTCAAAATGTAGATCTGGGGTATAGATGTATTAAAAAAATTCACAGATCATTATACGATCGATTCAAATTTTGGTCTCGAAATTGAGACTACTTTGAAAGAAGAACTTAAATTCAAAAAATTTATATAACATATCAGATATCTTTTTAAGAGTGATAAAAATTTCGACAGGGATTACTGTGATTTGACAGAAGTTAGAAGCCATGTTGTTTTGACATTTCTGTTCAGTAAGCATTGACAAATTATCATGGAAAAGACTCACGTCGCAACAACGTTTAGAAATCTTTGAAATATATCGTCAAAATCAGTGTTCTATTCGCCAAACTTATAGAGCACTTCTTGAAATTTATGGTTTACATAATCGTCCATCAGAGCAGCTTATTAGTCGAACTATCGATAGATTTCGGACAACATTTTTTCTACTCGATGCAACAACAACAACAAGACAAAGACCTGTACGTACAGAAGAAAATATCGATGCAGTAAGTCATAGTGTTAATGATGATCCAGATTTGTCCATTCGTCGACGTTCACAACAAGTTGGACTCTGTGCATCCACCACATGGAAAATTTTGCGTAAAGATCTTAGTCTACATCCATACAAGATCCAACTGGTTCAAGAACTAAGGCCACTTGACCATAATAAGCGTCGTTTTTTACTGATTGGGCCCTAGAACAGCTTGAAGTTGATCCTTTTTTTTATCGTAAAATTGTGTTTAGTGATGAAGCTCATTTCTGGTTGAACGGCTATGTAAAGAAGCAAAATTTCCGTATATGAAGTGGAAACAATCCTCAAGAAGTTCTGCAGGTTCCATTACATCCTGAAAAATGCACTGTATGGTGTGCTTTACACGCTGAAGGCATCATCGATCCATATTTCTTTAAAAACGATGCTGGAGCTATTGTTACAGTGAATGGTGGTCGTTACAGATCAATGATCAATGACTATTTATTTCAAAATTCATAACATAACTCGTGTTATTGATTAAATAAGGCCTGAAATACTCGAAAAATTGGTCCAAAATTGGTCTGGTCGAATGCGGTTCCTCAGAGCTAGTCGTGGTGGACATATGCCAGAAATTATTTTTAAAACATGAATGTCATTAAATTATCTTTCAAAAAAAATTTGGTTTCAATCTTTATTTAAATGTTGAATTGTTTCAACCGTTACAATTTGGTAGTTGATCATAATTAAAACAAATTGTAGAAATTACTATGTTTCACTACCAATAAAAATATATATTACACATTTTCTTGTGGCTCGAGTCACAAGAAAATGTGTAATATATATTTTATAAATATATACGGAGACGGTCGTGCAATTGATAGTGCAGTTCTTGTTTATTTCCATCGTCAATCATTTTCAGCGTAACGTTAGCGGTAGATACCCATGAGGGTACTTTATAACACGGTAATGTGATAAAATCGAATGAACCTTTACCACTCTACGAAGGGCCCTGCTTTCCATTAATCTTATTGAAATCCGTTCTTGTATCTGACAACTTTGCGTTTTATTGACCTATTACTTGATTTCAAATTCGCTTCCATCTTCTTGAATTTAATCGCGCCGAATTCTCTAGTGCGAGCAACTGGATAGTGTTTCTGCCACATCACTGAGATTTGTTCCAAAGTAGATTCCAAAAATACAGATATTCTATGTGTACATGATTTGTCAACGAAAAGTATTGATACAGAATACTCGTAAAACTCTAAGTGGGAAATTTATAGTGATTGTTGAAAATAGATATAATATTCTGTTGATATACTACGTGTCTCATAATTTTCAGAAAAGTCAATATTTCTGTTAAAATGTTAAAAAAAATTGAACTTATCGTCCTTACTTCAAATTTATATATCTTTGTAGATTTAGTCGAATTCAAATTCTGCAAAATCATATCCTTTTCGTTCTCTGTAAAAATGAACTGCTCCTCAAAAATAAAAGGTATTTAATTACTTTGTGTATTTGGAAAAGTATATAATTGTACGAGAAACCTTAATTCTGAAATTTTCAAAAATTTATACTTATACTCACCTTCAATATAAAGTATCATCACCACGTGCATCTAAAGGGTCTTTCAATGGGAACGCCGCATTTTTAAATTGACATTACTCACGCATGGCTACAACTGTTTATTTGCGACATTGAAAGTTGTATTTGTCAAGGTCTACCATTTAATCGTGGAAAGGTACACACTCCAACAACGTTTACAAAAGTTCCAAATTTATTATGAAAAAACGCGATCTGTCACTCTAACTTTACGTGCTTTAACTTGAATTTTTGGTCGTTATAATCGTCCGGATAAAACAACAGTTGAACGTTTAGTGAAGAAGTTTGAAACATATTTTACACTTCATGATGTTACAGTGCTAGGGAGACAAAGAAATGCAAGAATTGAAGAGAATATTGCTGCCGTATATGAAAGTGTTCGGGAAGACCAAAATTTTATGAGAAAACCTTGGTTTACATCCATACAAAATTATTTTAACCCAGGAACTCAAACCAGCAGATCATTTAAGGCGTCGTGTATTCGGTGATTCGATTATTCTTTGGGGTTACATTAAGTCATTGGTTTACAGCAATCATTCAGTAAATTTAGAAGATTTACGGATCAATATTGAAAGAGTAATTGCTAACATACGACCTGATTTGTGTGAGGGAGGCATGGAAAATTGGGTTCAACGACTAAATTCCTGCCAGCGTTTCCGTGATGGACATTCAAATGATGTTTTGTTTCATAACTAATGGTATTCATTGTACTTTATAATGGAAAGAAAATTTCAATAATTTTCAAAACAAAATGGGGCGCTGTTAATGAAAGACCCTTTATAACTTCTTGTCATTTTCTCTGCATGCTTTCCATCAAGTTATTGAAAACATCTTGCTCAAGATGTGACAAAAGATCTCGGAGCTGTGATCTGTGAGCATCAAGGGTTCTTTATAGTTGACTTCAAGCATACTCGATTGTATTTAGGTCGGGAGATCTCGAAGGTAATGCTAGATGTAGAATATCCTGGTTTTCTCTAGCAGTAATCACCTAGAGAGATCTGTATGCCAGTGCATTATCGTACAGAAAAATAAAACTTTCGCTCATACCTGCGCGATATTGTGATATTGTTGATAACTTCATCAACATATGTCTGAGACCTTCTTGGAGGTACTAATAAGTCAGTTATGCGAAACTGCATCTTGAAACATAATTTTACCTCCTTGAAAAGGATGGACTTCTTGAAAAGAGTGGGGGTTCCTTCGTATGAGTGGACTCCAAACCCATACTCGTTGACTATCAGAAAAACGATCATATCTGGACTAGTGAGTAAGAGTACGCGAGTGAATGAAACTCTTCTTAACAAGCGTCTCGACGTTAGATATGTCTTCTGACAGTGCTTACAGAAACTGAAGTACCTTTGGCATCTCTAAGACGTTGGCTTGTCATTCTGTAAGTGTTGAGAGGCTCTTCTCACCGGAAGAGTTAAAAAACTTTCTTCTACTGGCGTTGTTGCAGAAGTGGTCCACTTCTGGATCTTAGACGAACAGTTTGAGTGGCAAAGTACCGTGCCAGTAAACGTGATATCGCAGTTTGGCTAACATCGAATAAATTGGCACGTGCACTTGTGTTCGACCAGCTTGAATCATCCCAAGTGCTCTGTTGGCATTGTTCTTGGATAAAACTTATCTTGGCATAATGAAACTCCGATTTTTAATTGCGTAGAATCGTTGAATCTTATCGAAAACGAAATACGAACTGAAGAGAAAATCATTAAAATGTGCATTTCTGACACATTAGATCAAAACATTATCAAACTTGTTAAAAACTTGCTTCACATTGAACCAGAATACATTTCTCTAATCGTTATAAGTTTATGTAATTAAAGGTAAGATGATACGAAACATATGCATCGTCGGGCAACATCAATATTCGTAACTTTCAAAGAGCAGATTATATGAAATAGATATAACACTGATCGAGTTGATAGATTTTCTGCTGATATTTCGGATGATACAGAAGAGGTTGCGTTGTTACCTTAATGAAGTATTTTATTACATCGATCATAGGAAGGTTTTGCTCAAACTGGATTCGATCGGTATTAGAGGCAGGTCATCAATTGATGGAACAAAAGATACCAAATTGTACACTGGAAAGGCAGTTCACTGTCAAGGGCGCCAATCAAAAATGGTGTAACGAAGGGTTCCATTCTCGGCACACTTTTATTCATATCATTATGAGGTAAGGAAAAATGAACCGATAAACGCTCGCACAACCCATTAAAATAGTGAAAATCATCTATAAAAATGGTGAAAATTTCACGGATAGATTTCGTAAAGTTCATACTGCTTTTAGTCACTATCAAGCGCCTTTTATGCTCTACTTCAGCGAAATAAATTAGTAGATTTGAGAGCAGAACAAGTACGTGATGTTGAGATTGCAACTCATGCTCGTTAGGTCAGGTCTGTAGCGGAGAGTATGAAGAGAGTTACCAATAGATGTTAACTGACTTTTGGGCCGAAATTCATGACATGGATGGTTTATTTTCAGAAGGATGCCACAGCATGCTACACTACTCGTAGAATAATAACTTCTGCGTAAAAAGTTTTCTGTTTACTTTATATCTTAGAAAGTTTATATCATTCAAAAATATATAAACATTCACCATCTCATAACAAATTTCCAATGAGATTCATCTCCTAAGACAAAGTATCATTTTTTGAAAGTAATCATCTAGTAAAGGTACTTAGAATATTTCTTAGAATAGTTCTCAATTCATGTTAGAATCGGCCTTCACAAAATGAGAGAAAATCTGAATATTTATAATTTATAATTATATAATAATATATTTTTCAATCTTCTATAAAATTTCAGAAATGATTTGGTTAACAAGTCGTTTAAATCTTACAGGCAGTCTTTTTCCTTCAAATTCACTGATACCACGTGGTTTTATTATTTTCCTGTGAAATAATCTTAACTTCTGTGTAATCGGATGAGATTTTCAGGTGCATGTGCGAGGTTGGATAGTTTCCTTTATATTTAGATCTTCTTATTTTTCTATTGATTTTGTATTTGTTTATCTTATAGCGGAGACTCAGCTGATGAGTAGGTATACTTCGAAACATTAATGTCTTAAGTCATTATCTGGCTGAGTAAGTTTAATTCAGTACTTTTTGCGTTCTTTTTGTTGTGTGATGTTGAATGTTTATATTCAAGGTGTTTTGAAAGTTGAAACTTTATTCAACAGAAAGTGTCACCTTTTTTGATGCTTTGACCTTTCGAAATGCTTTGAGCCGGTTCATCTTTTTTTCTCCATGATCTCTTGCGTTTGACATTGTTATATACAACCCATTTTTCGTATCCAGCAATAATACATTTCAAAAATGGATCAATTTTGTGACGTTTGAGAAGCCAATCACAGACGTCAACGCGACGACTTAAATTTATCTCCATGAGAAAAGGGGGAACTCATATATCGAGCTTCGAGGTTAAGCCCAGGCATTTCAAGTGGTCATAAACATTTTCGATAAATTCAACCTCTCACCGATCTCACGTGTTGTTATTCGCCGATTTTCATCAACTAATGCCCTTATCATGTCTTTATCAGCTTCAACCGGCCTTTCGGAACGTGGTGCATCTTCGAAATCGAAATTTTGCAAACCAGTTCTGGCACTGGCGTATTGTTAACACATATTCACCATACACATCGATTGATTTCTTTTTGGCTTAAACAGCATTTTACCTTTTCTGTAGTAAAATGGTAAAATATGACGAAAATGCTCTCCATATTTGAAAGGGACCAACCAAAAACTACAGCGTAGAATTAATCGAACTTTTTTACATACCTTGCTTTATCGGCTCTCAAAATATATGGTGATTATGCGGCTTAAGTGTGAAGTTGGGTTCGCAAAAATACAATTAAATCCTCTGTCGGGAAAAAGCGAAATTACATTCCGAACAACCTTATATCTACTAATGTAGATAGTTAGTCAAAATGAAAGGAAGATATGAAGAACACTTACCAAAAAATTTAATAATTCATAATACATTTCTAGTATCTCTTTATTTTCGTTATGTTTCTCCACATTTTTTGTTCTTCATGTATATCTGTATACTTGAACATTACGTGACAATAGTGTCTTGATGTCGATTGAACACTCGTCACGTTTCTGAATAAAATTGTGAAATATATAAACCTGTGCTTTTTAAGTAAAATTGATATCTTACATTAAAGAAGAGCAAACTTTCATCAAAAACATTTCAACTTCCACACAAAGATATTTCACAATATCCCTCAATTTCCAATATTTAATAATTATTTTTCACAACTCTTGTACCACTGACCATAGACAAATTATTAATGTATGTACTACTCTGTCAAGAAAGTACCGGGAATTTTCAATTAAAACAACATTTTTACATTTAATCGTCAAAATTTATTGGGTCGCCTTCAAAATAGGCTCCATTTGCTCCAATACATCTATGCCAACGGCACTTCCAATTATCGAAACATTTTTTATAGGCGCTTTCCGGGATGGACTTTAGCTCTCACGCCGAATTTTGTTTTACGGCTTCAATCGACTCAAAACGGGTGCCACGAAGGGGCAATTTTAGTTTTGGGAAGAGGAAAAAGTCGCAGGGAGCCAAATCCGGCGAATATGGTGGTTGCTGAAGCAAGTTTGTTGAGTTTTTGGCGAGAAAGTCAGTCACAATCGTAGCTCGGTGAGAAGGCGCGTTATCGTCATGCAAAATCCATGAGTTGTTCGCCCACAAATTTGGCCGCTTCTTACGGATACGCTCACGCAAACGTTTCATAACGCCTAGGTAATATTCCTTGTTTACCGTCTGACCCTCTGGAATGAATTCGTAGTGCACCACGCCACGGATATCGAAGAAAACAATGAGCATCACCTTCATTTTCGAGCGGCTTTGGCGTGGTTTTTTCGGTTTCGGCTCATTTTTTGCCACCCATTCCGATGATTGCTGGCTTGTTTGCATATCGTACTCGTAGACCCAGGTTTCATCACCAGTTATAATGCGTTCCATGAATGTAGAATCGGAATTACAGCGATCCAGCATGTCTGAAGCAACTTGTTCGCGATGACGTTTTTGAAGAAAATTCAGGTCTTTCGGTACGAGTCGTGCGGCCACCTTTCTCATGCCCAAAATATCAATCAAAATCGTACGTGCGGACTCGTGGGATATCTTAAGATCATGTGCTATCTCTCTCAAGCTGGTACGACGGTTTTCTAGCACCCTTTCCTTAATTTTATCGACGTTATCTTCGATCGAAGCCGTCGATGGGCGACCACTTCACGACCCTCCTTGAAGGCCCTGTACCACTGATATGCACGAGTTTTCGATAGAGCATTATCACCAAAGGCCTTTTGCAACATTTTCAATGCATCGGCACACGAAAATTCATTTGCAACACAAAACTTTAAACAAATTCTTTGCTCAACGTAATCACCCATAGTAAAAATCGGCACGCACTCTGACATCGACTGACTTAATCAGCTGTTGCAAACACACTAGTTGACAGATCCCGCTCAAGCTTGGCATAGTAATTAAGGACAGTGGTACCAACCCAGGAAAAAAAAATTTACCTGCCTCATTGCCCCGCCAGATTTAAATCGATAATTCCCGGTACTTTCTTGACAGAATGTATAATAGCTTATCTATGCTACAGACCCTAGAAAGTGAACCTCATCAACCCCAGGTGTAAAGCTTTAGAATCTACCATCTAGATTATATAGGTACGTGATTTTTGTGCAAATTTTCGGTAACAGGCGGAAGCATAAATTTTTTTCAATATTTGAATTATTTGTACTTTGAAATGTGAACTATGTAAACGTGTGAGTGTCCAAAAAATTGTTTTCTCTAGATTGAAAATGTTTCATTATCTGAGAAAATTATAAATTGAATTATAATTCATTACAAACCTTATCAAGACAAATATGAATAAAGTATAAATAAAGTAATGTCATTTTTGTTATCCTTATATAAAGTTTTGTTAGAGGAGATTTGCTGTGATGGGCATAAAAATTTAGAATTATAAATATGAGGAATAACTCTTTGAAGTTATTGAATGTTTGTTGATATTTTTGGGCGCTAGTTCCAAAGTTTTATCATTTTGCCCAAAGGTCTGTTATTTTAGAATTTTGAGACAAAAATGGTCTTAAACGACTAGATTGGACTCACCGATTAAGAATCTGAGGTCAAAAGTAATTCTAGGACATTGAGTAAGATCCAGGAAATCACAACCCACCAAATGATCTTTATGAAAAAATGAAGATAGACCCAATTTTGAATAAACCTTGGGAATGTTTATTGAGAGCAGAAAACATAACCTCAAAATCCTCCAGACCGGTATTCTTCAAGATCCGAATCAAGAACAGAACAAAAGAAAGTACCCGATCAAAGCCCTAATGGATGCAATAAGGAGCCTTCTCGCAAAAGGGGATAGATAGCACCGTCGACTCACACTTAAATTTTTTATTTTCTCAAAAATTATGTACACTTCTTTGTCAAGAAAAATACCATGTATATAAAGAATGTGTTTTATACTGGCAGAAAGACGCAATTCGTTAACCATTGGCTTCCGCATGTCCGTCCATAAATACGCTAACTTTCGAACGGAAAGAGCTAGAGCCTTAAACTTTAAAGGAAGTTTTGGGGTATTAATGCCTCGGCTAAGTTTGTCAATGGGTAAAATCGGTTCAATAGTTTCGCGGTTATTCACGTCTGCAGTATTTTCATATTTTTCCAAATATTTTCGAAACTACAGGTGCGATTGATATAAAATTCAGCATTAAGAAGAAAAATAATAACGCGCATGTTGATGCAAAATTCTGTAATGGTCGTATGATAAGAAGTTCCGAAAAAAAATTGTGATTGGATCAGCGTTGAGCGCTACCTTGAACACGATAACTTTCAAACGAAAAGAGATAGAGACTGGAAACTGTCGGTTTAGCTTTCGACCAAAATATCTCGATCGAAGACAAAATCAGTCCATTTGCTTCGCAGTTACTCACATTTAAAATGTTCTATTATTTATATTAATTTTTACAAAACCGATTGATCTGAAATTTGACATATTTCCCTGCACAATGTCATGAGTATCGTATGATTAGAAGATTTAAAACAAGGACAAAAATTTTGTGTGAGGAGCAGCTCTAAAGAAACCATAGCAAAAGCCCCACAATGGAGTTTAAATTCAGCATTTACATGTAGAATAACAACAAGAAGGCTTATACAAAATTTCATGAAGATTGTTTAATTATAAGACCAAAAAAAAAAATTTTGTGAGGATCGTGGGTGATACGAACTAGAGTAAAAGCTCCCGACTTCACGTCGGTGCTTTTTTTGTAAACCCGTCATGATTTTCTACATTCATGATCGAAACGTAAACTTCTGGATGTAAAAACTTTTGATTGGAAAATCTTTTTTCACTCCGATTTAAAAGGTTCAATTATTCAAGAAATTAATGAATCAATGAATGGAATTAATCACAAACCTTTTGCATATAAATATGACCTAAAATGTAGCAACAGAGAACAATTTTACTTTTGTTATCCTGATGTGACAACAGTTTTAGTATGATGAATCATAAAGTAAAATAGAATTAAAAATATCAGAAATCTGAAAAACTTTCACAATTTATATTGAAAATATATATTTTATTAATATAACATAAATATTTGTATAGAAAAACAAAGGTATGTTTTAATCTTGTTATTGTGTTCAACTCTCAATGTTAGAACTATCCTTTGATTGGCAACAACCATGAAATACGTATAATAGTTTATATTTAGAATTGAGTGTATTATCACTTCTGTAGTCGTTTAAAATTAAGTATACATATTGTATTGTCACATAAAGAAAAATAAATATTTTTCTACACAGATATTAATGTATTAATATATTTTCGATATATATTGTGAAAGTTTTCCAGATTTCTAATATTTTCAATTATAAATTAGAACTTTCAAAGAATAGAGTCGAATTCATAATTTATATAAAATAGTTATATGAAATTAAATGTATCAGAACAATATTTGAAAAAATTAACATTACTAACACACTTGTTGAATTTATTAAATGTTTGTTGATATTTTTGTGATCTTGTTATTCTTCGTTCATGATCGAAATATAGATATGAGGGTGGAAAAATTTTTTGTAGTCTGATTTGGAATTATTAACTAGGGAAAGAATTAAAAAATGTATGCAAATCATCACATACCTTATTCAGGAAAATATGACCTGAAATTAGGCAACGGACAACAATATTACTTATGTTACACTAATGTGAAGTTTTTTAAGAGAAGAATTGCTGTGATGAATCATAGAACAAAATGTTGCAAAACAAAATTTAGAATTAAGAGCATTACGGATAATGTATACACCTTTCAAGTGCATTAAGTGTTTGTGTATACTTTTTGTAAACTGGTCATTATTTTCTTCGTTCATAATCGAACTGGTAAAGTCTTTTTCCGTCCGATTTGAAAGGTTTTATAATTCAAGAAAGTGATAACCAATGGATGGAATTAAATAAAATAATAAAAATATTTCCACAATTCATTAATTCACAACAATTGTTTCACCAACACTATGACTTCTTCAAGTTCACATTTTCCAACAATGAATGAAATGATTACAAACCTTGTCCAGACAAATATGACCAGAAGTTAAGCAACAGAGAAATATATTACTTTTGTTATCCTCATGTGAATAGTGATTTGATATGATGAATATTAAAATTAAATGATTCAAAAAAACATTTAGAATTATGAATATAATAAAGATCTTATATTTTACTTTTACGATGTTTGATATTTCTTTTATAAAATTTTAAATATGATACAGATTTATTCTATTAACCTCCTACAAATTTTCAATTTATAGAAAACTTTTATTCAAGGAATTTTGGAATTAAAATTAATAAATGTCTTAGAAAACCACTGTATCAATTCAGTAGACATATATCGAATGTTTTTTCAGAGTGATAAAACTTCACATTACTAAAACACATTCAAATTAAGATTTAAGTCAATTTTTTTTATTCGAAAGATAATTCTATGACATTTATGTTTTAAAAATAATTTCCGGCATATGTTCACCACGACTAGCTCTGAAGAACCGCATTCGACCAGACCAATTTTGGACCACTTTTTCGAGTAATTCAGGCCTTATTTCATCAATAACACTAGTTAAGTTGGCTTCCAAAGCGTCTATTCTTTCTGGTTCATCAGCATAAACCAATGACTTGACATAACTCCAAAGAAAATAATCCAGTGGAATTATGCCGCATGATCTTGGAGGCCAATTAATTGGGCCATTTCTCGGAATAATGTTATCGCCAAATCTTTCTTTCAATAAATCAATTGTAACGGTAGCAGCATGAGGTGTAGCACCATCTTGTTGGAACCAATACACTTCTGGGTCGATACCATTCAAATTTTGAAACAAATTATCATTGATCATCGATCTGTAACGAGCACCTTTCACTGTAACATTAGCTCCAGCATCATTTCTAAAGAAATATGGATTCATGATGCCTCCAGCGTGTAAAGCACCCTGGAATGGAACCTGCAGTACTTCTTGAGGATAGTTTTCACTCCATATACGGCAATTTTGCTTGTTTACATAGCCGTTCAACCAGAAATGAGCTTCATCACCTGACAAAATTTTATGATAAAAAAGTGGATCAACTTCAAGCTATACTAGGGCCCAGTCAGCAAACAAACGACGCTTATTATGGTCAAGTGGCTTTAGTTCTTGCACCAGTTGGATCTTGTATGGGTGTAGACCAAGATCTTTACGCAAAATTTTCCATGTGGTGGATGCATAGAGTCCAACTTGTTGTGAACGTCGACGAATTGACAAATCTGGATGATCATTAACACTATGACTTACAGCAGCGATATTTTCTTCTGTACGTATAGTTCTCTGTCTTGTTGTTGTTGTTGCATCGAGTAGAGAAAATGTTGTCCGAAATCTATCGATAGTTGGACGAATAAGCTGTTCTGATGGACGATAAGTTTGGCGAATAGAACACTGATTTTGAAAATAAATTTCAACAATTTGTAAACGTTGTTGCGGCGTGAGTCTTTCCATGATAATTTGCCAGTGCTTACTGAACAGAAAAGTCAAAACAACATGTCAAATCACAGTTATCCCTATCGAAAGTTCTATCACTCTAAAAAAACACACGATAGAACTAACACTCAATATATATGTCAACTTAATTGAAACAGTGTTTTTCTAAGACATTTATTCAATTTAAGTCTGAAAGTTTTTGAATAAAACAATTTTTTGTAATTAAAATTTGTGGGAGATTAACAAGAAAAAACCTCTTTTTATTATAATTTTTTCAAGCTCGCCATCATTTTATACGTTCATGATATAAATTTTGAGAACTTGATGGAGCTGAAAAATTTTTTGCCGCTTGATTTCGAAAGTTTTATCAGTTGAGAAAACGGTACTTCAAAAAAGAATTTATCAACATTATCAAGAAAGATATGATCTAGACTTACAAAATGTTCCAAAACAAAATTTTAAATCATGAACATGAAATATGAATATTTCATTTTTATCAAATGTTTATTGATATTTTTTGTAAACTCACCATTATTTTCTTCATTCATGATACGCTTGAGCATGTTGTCATTAGATAATTGCTTCTCACTTTCATTTTTGTAATCACTTTTTTTAACATCAAAAGACGATGGCGAAATATAACCGTCTTTCGATACTATCTTTAGGTTGAAATTATTCTTGAAACAAACTACATTTCCTGCCTCACTGTCTGAACTATTCTCAGAAGAAGGCGTCCGGGAAATATCACTTATCAGCCAATTTTTCGGCCTTTTTTGGTTCGATTCGCTAATTTGGCTTTGATTCTCCTCGGGAATCGAAGAACTTTCTGTTTTGACCGGAGTAGTTAAGTTCAGGCAACCGTTCGTTATTTTATTGTCATTGAGATTACTTTCAAACGTTTGGGAAACGAAATTTGTTAATTTTTCCATTTCGGTATAATGTTGAGAGTTCCGAAAACACATATAAACTGAATAAAACATCCAGTTATCCGAGAAATCCCGGTGCCATGGTAACACATCACATGTTGGATCGAGTAGGGGGTTGAACCTGGCCCAAGCCCAGCCCCTAAAAGATTTAAGGGTGTTCTCATCCACCAATCGAATCCTCCGGCACGGAAGTTCGGAAGTGAAAATTACATCGAGCTTAATGGGAATTTCTGTTTATGGGGGAGAAATATAAGTCAATAAAGTTACACTAAGTAGCTGACATTTTTACCAGGCCAGGCATCCCTTAATAAAGTTATGTAGATTTATAATAATCATTAATGAATTTACGAGCCACAGAACTAACTTAGGGGTTTCTCTAATGTTTGTTTTTATGACGACTAAGCGGTGGGAAATAAAAAGTTTCGAATTTTTTATTTTTCCGAATGATAATTTGATTCGTATCAAGAAATGCGTGTTCGTGATGTTAGGAGATATATTTTCATCACTTTCAAGGTTCTATTCATTTATGTGAATATGTAATTTCATGAGATTTGTACTGTAATTGTAATACATATTGTGAAATATGGCAGCGAGTGCAGATTAGGTGCATTTACGTCCTGTTAAGAAGAAAACTTACTCAAAATGCACTCACTCATTGTGCAAAGAAAGTGGTACTTATGTTCATCGTGGAAATTCCATTGAAATTTTCCACCATTCCATCGTTTATGTTTTGGACTCTCTGTAAGTAGTATTAGCAGTAGCGGTGAACCAGTGCCTCACCACATAAATTCTAGAAATTATACTAATATTAAATGAATTTATTGAATATTTTATTTTCATTTGAATTTGAATATCAAAATTTGAATATCAAAACAGATTTAATTTGTAAGTCTTCTACAATTTTAATTTCAAAAAATTTATTCAAGAAACTTCAAGAATTAAATTAATGTCTAATAAGCAATGCTTATATTTAATAGACGTATAAAATCGAAACAAATGGAATTAAGAAAAAGCCAACGAATATAAATTGTCAATTAAAATTAATAAATGAATAAATCTTTTTTGTTTCGTTCCAAGCATGCGCACTGAACTCTTCAGACAAGCGGTAACGCAGTTTTGCTTGTTACAAAATGTTTAGTTATCTGATCTTATATTTATGAAAACTAATTCTTTCTCAAAAATATACAACAATTTTAAGAACTTCTCAAAAACTAATTTATTTGAAATATTTAATATATTTAAATAAATTACTTTAAAAACTCTCAAAACATGTAGTAAATCCTCAAAAAATAATTAGAATTCAGATAAGACCATTTAAACTTCACATTTAAAAGATAAAATCAATTAACAATAAATAAACTTACTCAATGCCATCTCTAGGAATATGTGTTTGTTAGAACATTAATATTGTATAGAATATATTATATAGAATATTTTATTAATCCACTTCATCCTCAATTTCACATCATACGGTACGGCACTGGGTCTCTGTTCCAGAATATCCATGCTCAGTCTCACGATTCTTGTATATTCATCTCACTTCCTCTTTTATAAGTAAACGGTTCGAGGCATGCCTCACGCGATTCCTTGTCTAGCGCGTTATTTGAATCGACGCGACGAGAAACCGAAAAATATTCCAACACCTTTGAAGCAGCTTCTAAAGAAAGATTTGAGGCATGCCGAAGGGCAAACTGCAATTATTCTGCACTATTCGGGTTAATCGGGAAGCAGGAAATCTGGTTAGTTTCGCTTTGTTTTGATTTGATGGTAGCGATTGTCTCGTGTAAGTTTGTTTCTGTGTTCGTTTTTCGAAAAGACTTTTCATTTTGTTGATCGAACTAATTACTACCAGGGCCCGAAATGGATTTAGCGAGACTGAGTGAGTCGTCTCATTCACCAAGGTAAATGAAAATTTTCGAACTACTTGTGATTTTGTAAATTTTTTAATAAATCGGCAACGTTTTTGAGTCATTCCTATGAAGATAAATTATACATAATTAAAGAAGTGAAGCGACCTGTTCCATATCAAAGTAAATGTCTTGTGACTATGGGTGTGGTCGGAAAATCAAATCGGGAGTTTTAAAATACATGATATGAAAAGTACAACTGGCTTACTGGCAGTATAACTTTCAATAAATTTTTTTGTTGGCTGCGCATTTTATTCGGAGCAACTAATACAAATTCCGACAGTTTGGTCAAAAAGTTTATTGCAACACAATAAAGGTGCTCAACATATTTCGTCGAATTGCAAGCTTACCCTTATGAGGAAACAAAAATAAAATATCGTCACAGCAACAGACAACGCGCGTCAAATTAAAATTAAAAATTTTAATGCTAGAATCAAAGAAAATCGAGAAATTCTAAAAAGTCAGATACATATTACAATGCACCTCTGTATGCAAGTTACCTTTTAGGGGGCACGATGAATCTAATGAATCTTTAAATCGCGGTAATTTCAAAGAATTGGTTATGCTAGTTAGTAAATATGACACTAAGTTTAAAACCTTTTTTAGAAGATGATATTAACAGTAGATTAATTTTTTTTGGCACATCTGAAACCATACAAAATGAATTAATCGATTCGGTTGCTTTTGCTGTGAATAAAAAACTTGAGGACGAAATTTCAAAATCTTTGTATTTTTCCTGACAAGTCGATGAAACAACTGACATAAGATGTCATTCACAATTATCCGTCATTTTCCGTTATGTAATAAATGACCAACGTATTGAACGATTCATGCGATTTTATGATGTAAGTTCTGGGCGTTCTGCTGAAGATTTATTTCAATTTTGTTTGCCAAATTCGAAAATTTTGACTTGAATGTTGTCAAAAAAAGCTCGTTTCTCGAGACGACAAAAGAGAAAAATTGATTTTGTTATTTGGTTAAAATTTTGACGTACAAAAATTATATATATATATTAGACTGGGTCAAAAAAAAACGACTATTTTTTTTTAAAGATACTGTGAAAATATCATTCATGATGATAAAAAAAATTATCGTGAAATTTTGAGCCCTTAATAATAGCATTACGGGGTGTATCGTTACGACTCTTGGTTTTTTAACAGTAATCGCATTTTTTCACTCAAACTTCTTCAATTATTAATCTGAAAAATTTGAGCGATGCACATTTTCAAAGGAAATTAAATTCCCTACAAAAAAGCTCTCTTTGTAAATTAATGTAAAACAAGCCGTTTGCTTGTTATCGTGCCTTAAACATTGATTAATTTTTTCAATTTTGCGTTTCGATTTTGCATTTTTGTAACTACCAGAAATATCAATATTTTTATGGTACAAAATACGTATTTAAGGAAATTTAATACTCTACAAAAAAAGTTTCTTAAGATTTTTCATTAATTTCACTCCTCTCAAAGTTATTCGACGGTGAAGTTAAATTCAAAATAATTTATCTTTTTTTTTGCGTTACACATGATTTTTTCCACTTGATTGAAAAATTCATCACTTAAATATTGAAAGTAACTTTTTTCTGTTGGACCACTAAACTTTTTTCTATAAAATCATAATTTATTAATGTATTATTTTGCTTTTTAACGATTAGTTATATACATAAAATCATTTTTAATGTATTTAACTAACTCTAATAATACAAAAAAGTGAAAAAGAAAATGATTGAAAACCTGATAAATAAAAAATCTTCAATTACTAAAACCAGAAAATATGAAGAAGCAAGCGATTCAGATGAATTGCTAGAAAAATATATCAGTGACTTCATTTCTGTCGAATCGCTCACCATATTCAAAGAATTTGATTTTCCGTATGATTTTATTGATGAAGATATAAGCAATTAGCCCCATTATGATAGTTTTCAAGAGTGTAAGCAATTCTTCGGAAAATTAGCTGTCGTCAATGATGTTGCTGAGCGTGGTGTATCATTAATTTCATTGAGTAGTTATTTTTTCAATTGATCATTCTCCATGACTTGATAATATTATAATTAAATCAATATGAGCATTTTTTTGTGAAATATAAATTATAAGTGAAAATAAAATGATTTTTTATCCCTTTTATTACTTCTATTTGTTTTGACTTATTATTCAATTTTTTTCTGTAAATAAAACTCTGTCTCTACACAAATAAATAACTTATGATTAAGAAACCAAATTTTTTGTATCATTAGAGTTAGTTAAATACATTAAAAATGATTTTATGTATATAACTAATCGTTAAAAAGCAAAATAATACATTAATGAATTATGATATAATAAAAAAAAGTTAATTGGTCCAACAGAAAAAAGTTACTTTCAATATTTACGTGATAAATTTTTCAATCAAGTGAAAAAGATCATGTGTAACGCGAAAGAAACGATAAATTACTTTTGAATTTAACTTCAACGTCGAATAACTTTGGGAGGAGTGAAATTAATGAAAAATGTTAGGAAACTTTTTTTGTAGAGTATTAAATTTCCAAAACGCAAAATTGAAAAAATTAATCAATGTTTAAGGCACGATAACAAGCAAACGGCTTGTTTTACATTAATTTACAAAGAGAGCTTTTTGAAAATACGCATCGCCCAAATTTTTCAGATTAATAATTGAGGTTTGAGTGAAAAAATGCGATTACTGTTAAAAAACCAAGAGACGTAACGATACACCCCTTAATACTATTATTAAGGACTCAAACTTTAACGATTATTTTTTTTTATCATCATGAATGATATTTTCACAGTATCATTAAAAAAATAGTTGTTATAAATATAAATATATATATATATATATATATATATTTATTTATTTATAAATATATATATATATATATATATTTATTTATAAATATAAATATATATATATATATAAATATATATATATATATATATATATATATATATATATATATATATATATATATTTATAAATAAATATAAAATTATAATATATGTATATGACCCCCCTCCCTAAATTTAACGCTGGATCCGCCCTTGATTCAGACCACTACGTGAGAAGGCAAAGCTGATATTTGATAAATTTAGGAAATTGTTCGTTATCTTGAACATTTTTATAACAGGTGAACAATGAATCAGAGTGGTTGTAGGAGGTATTTCAAAGAACTGATTGACTCTAGGGAATCCTCAATTTCATAATATCGTTCAGGCGTGGTGCATCATAATGCCAGTTAAAAATCTTGAAGCAGAATCC
The DNA here is from genome assembly GCA_034642435.1 of Megalocaria dilatata. Classification (NCBI taxonomy): domain Eukaryota; kingdom Metazoa; phylum Arthropoda; class Insecta; order Coleoptera; family Coccinellidae; genus Megalocaria; species Megalocaria dilatata. The sequence continues at coordinate 15,497,746 of CM067863.1, forward strand.
CACAATTTCTCTGAGTCTCCTATTTTCGAGAGACGTTACTTAAAACTGATCTCTGAGGTCAGCCGATCTAACAATATTGTAGTCTGGATAAACTTTATATTTTTTCAGATGAAGATATTGCAGGAACCTGTTCTGAACCTTTTCCAAATATTCAAGCTTGGGCTTGACCAAGGCGCTATATAATAATGTAACAGTATTTATATTTTTGAAATGTTTACAGTGCCTCAACACAAATCCCAAACTTCTAAGTGCCCTCGGTGAGATGTTCTCAACATGTGTTTTGAAGGAAAGTTGGAAGTTGTATTCCACACCTAAATTCCTAACCACCTCAACTCTAAGTAACTTTTCACCATCCATACAGTATACGAATTTGAGTATTTCGTTTTTCCTAGAGCAAGATTATACAACACATTTACCCTTATTGAAGGGCAAATCATACTTAATACTCCTCTGATGAATAGCGTCGATATCAGATTGAAGCTTGATAGAATCGCGGACTTCCCTTATGCCACGGTAAAATTTAAGATTATCCGCAAACAGCAGACATTTAGAATACATTAGGCAAATCATTTATGAATATCAGAAATAATAAAGGACCCAAGTTTGACCCTTGAGGTACTCCCGAATTTGCATGAAACTTGCCGGTACAATTGCCACCGTATTTACCCCTGAAACTTCTGCATTTTAAGTAAGAGGAGCTGTCATGATTGACACTATCAAACTCCTTCCCGATGTCTGTGTAAACTACATCGCCTTGATAATTTTCCATAATACTGGAGATCTCATGACAGAACTCCAGTAAATTTGTCCCAGTAGATTTATTAGATGCAAAACCAGGCTGTTCATCGCATATTTTGTTCTTTACACCCGCCCACAATTTGCCATAGATAACTTGTTCAAATAATTTAGCAACTACAGAAACCAGTCTGTGGTTTTGCATGTCTATTTTCTTTCCTGATTTATGTACGGGTGTTACGAAAACCTCTTTCCACAAGGTTGGGGTAGTACTCGTTTTTAACGCCCAATTGAAAATGTAGAGCGAAGGCTTCAGAAGCCACTCAGCATACCCTCTTACAACATACGATGAAATTCTGTCAGCACCCGCTGATTTTTTTGGTTTCAACTTTGCCACCACCACAAAAAATTCTCCTATAGTTATTTCTGATATAGAAAAATCAGATTTTTCGTTCACTAATTGATCAACTCCATAAGTGGCTATGTCCGTTTTGAATACCGACTCGAAATATTCACCAACATTTTGTGCTGTCTCCAATTTTGAAACTTCTACCGTGGTGTTACTTCTTGCGAATGCCCAAAATATTTTGTTGTCATTTGGTATAGAGTTCTCAACATTATTTATGTATTTCAATAAATACAATTTTAAAAACTTTCCAAGTTTATGTCTTTCGTATTTGTATAATTGCATTTGATGTAATGATAAATTTTTCAACTTTTGAAGGTGGTTTTTTGTCTTAATAGATTTAATCACTTCCCTGGTGTACCACATAGGAAACCTTGATTTAGTTTTATATGAATATAGAACCGTTAAATCTTGCACACTATAGATTTGGTAATAAAAGAATTCCAGATACTGAACTGTTTCAGCCGTTATTATTTGGTAGTTGATCATAATTAAAACAAGTTGTAGAAATTACTATGTTTTACTACCAATAAATTGATATTTTACACATTTAATTGAGAATGTAAAGCAAAGACTTCAGAAACTCAGCACATCGAAACTCGAGTCACAATTGAATGTGTTAAATATCAATTTATTGGTAGTAAAACATAGTGATTTCTACAACTCGTTTTAAAAGAATTGCGGTATATCATTAACATCTCGATATCCAAACAGTGGCTTCCAGTCTATATGCCTTAATCCACAAATCTAATCAAAGAAATTCATTTTCTAAAATCATAATACCTACTTCTCACCATTCATAGAGTGATGAAACTCAACCAGTTCAGTTCCACCATTTAGTTGTAAGATCAGAGCGGGGTGATACGTATCCTCAAGTAATAAAGGATAATAATAATAATAATAAATCGCCTTTATTAGTTTATAAATAAACATAAGAATAAGTATATTAATTAAACCAAACTAGTTTATCGTGGCGAAGTCTAGCACAGCTATTCCTACTCAACCACGACACAGCAGAAACAAATAAAACTGTAATTGTTTTCAATTATGTTCCTTAAGAAAAAAAAAAACGAGAAAAATAAACTGCATACTGAAAACCCTCAATATCAGGTACAGTGGTGCTCACTCACTCACAACAATCATCCATTTACACAATCATTAAGTTCTGTTCTCTTAGCAAATATAATCTTTATTTAAATTTGAATTTATTTATATTCATCTTCTTAAACTCTTCAGGAAGCGAATTGTACAGCGATACTGCACAATAAAGGAATTACCTGCAGAACATGGCCGTCCGATGACATGGAATAAGAAATCGACCTCCGAACCTTGTATCTCTGCCGTATCTAGAATCCACAGGGTTGAACTGATCTCTGAAATAGCGGGATGAATCAGTAGACACCAATAATCGGTGGGTGAAGTTAGCCAGATGAAGTTTTCTCCTGTTGCCCATGTTGAGCCATCCTGTATCCACCATAGCAGGCGATATATGATCGAACTTTCGCAATCCAAAAACCAAACGACAACAGCTGTCCTGAACTTTTTGAACACGATTTTTTCCGTTTGCCGCAAACATGAACCATACAAAAAATCACAATAAGTGAAATGCGAAAGTACTAATGTCTCGCATAGCATTTTTCTCAATCACTGAACTTTAAGTCATTATCCAAATGAAAACCCAAAACTTTTACTACAGTGCTGACAGAAAGTTTGATATCATCAATTTGAACATTCAATTCTCGATTGAGATCGTCCCTGACCATTTTAGATTAAAAACATATAATTTTTTTTTCAGCGTTAAGTTTGAGTGCATGCTGTCTAGAGATTCGTGATATGTTCACAAGTTCAGCGTTAAGACGATCATTGACAATGTTGACATTACTAGAATTAAAACTGGTATGAATTTGGATGTCATCAGCATATGCTTGGACGCTACAATAATCAACCGAATTGAAGATATCTGCAGTATAAACTATAAAGAGCAGCGGACCTAAACTCGAACCCTGGGGTACACCTGTCTCATAACAGATGAGTATTTCCCATCATTAGAAATTATTTAGGTTCTACCCCGGATGTAAGAATCTATAAGAGTACAAACAGACTCATCAAAGCCATAATATTTTAATTTAGAAATACGGAGTGTATGATCTAAGGTATCGAAAACCTTCGAATAGTCCAACACAACTAACAGGCTAGCTAAGCCTCTATCATGAGCCCCTATTATATCGTCCATTACAGTTGTCAGTGCCGTGGGCGTGCTGAACCCCTTCTAAAGACACAATGACTTTGAGGCAAAATATTATATTTTTTAAATATTCAAATATTGGAACATACAACATACGTTCGAATATTTTAGAAATGGAAGGCAATATACTTATCAATCGCAGATCCTCATAATGCTTACAATCTGCTTTTTTAGGAATAGGTCGACCAATAGAAATCTTCCAAGAATAGGGAAAATATTCTTGTTGTTCAATACAGCTATTGACAATATTGACAATTACCTCATCGATTAACGGGCCCCAGACTGTTCAGAATGAAATTAACTTCCTCAACAGATGTCATTGAAATTGAAAAACTAGTATTAGAATGAAACCTTGCATTATCATAAAAGTTTATTGTACTAGCGGTTTCCTTTGATACATTTCTGAGTAGAGATGAGAGGTAACTTTTTAAATTTTCTGGGTCAGAGATGTTAGATGGAACAGCGTGGTCTTTTCTAGAACGAACACTCAGATCCTTCAGTGTTTTCCAAGTCACACGAGGATTATTTTAAGCACAGACAGAATTGAGATAAGCCGCTTTTTCGTTTCTCGTAGTAGTGACTGCAAAATTTCTCTAAGCGAGTATGCTTAAATTTTTGAAGAGCTTTGTCGGGCTGTCTCATAATTAATATATAATATAATAATCTGGTCTAGATACTGACAGTTTACATGATTCATCACTGGGAACCAGAATCAAATCCAATTTCCGGCCATAAACATAAACAGATATTATTAATTTGTTCTAGCACGGAAATATTCAAGTGGTCCAAGAAGTTTTTATAATATGTTTTTCATTCAATCCATCATAATCAATTATATCATATTCTCTCTCCTCAGTACACAGCTTTATGTCGTTGAGCTTTGTTCTCAATCCTCTAAAATTTTGATAATAACATTTAAGATAATTTATTCCCAGACTTAACTATTTCAAAGCGAAAAAACAGAAGAAAAATAAAAAGGCATAGTAGGCATCCTGAGACCGCAACCAGTGTATCAATAATATTGTAAATCCATCCCTGTACTATATCAGCCTGACAGCGGATTTTCGTTTTCTGACCGCCGATGTTTATAACCTTCCCAGAAATCCATACATTCTTGGCAGTATACTTTTTCACAGCATTATTAAACAGTTCCAATTTGAATCTAGTGAGATCTTTCTTGATAGCAACGCCACTGGATTTCAATAATTTTCTATTCCACATTTTGTTTATCTCGGTAGTTGAAAAAAAGGACAAGTATGGGCCGGGATTTTTTGTTGTCTGTTCCAAATCTGTCTGTATGTTGTGTGTTTTTTAATCAGACAACACGGAAGCATTCATCGTTTTGTTAAATAAATTTTGTATCAATTTTTCGGTGTTTTCCTCAACATATTCTTCTAGTCCAAAGATTCGAATTTTGGCAGCCTTTTTCTTCATATTCGAGTAATGAAGTAAAACTCCCCGAAAAACACTTTATTCGATACGAAAGATGACATTTTCAGAGCACACAGAAACTATGCTGTTTACACTTCAGCGAAATGACAGAAATTGAAAAGAAAGCCTAATGATGACACTGCAAAATGGAGGTGTTGCCAAATGAAGCAGTGAAATAATAAACTAGTAGCGACATCTGTTATCACAACCGCACTAACTTAATTCTACTCCATAATCACGCACTTTGTGAACGCAATCAGAAAAAATGGAATAAGTTAATTCATACGAAGAGATACTGGTACAGATCAAGAAACTAAAGAAACTGCTAATGGAATGTGAGGAGGATAACGAATTGCTAAGGAAAATTGAAAAAAAGTTAATGAAGAAACTAAGAAACACGCTTTTATGAAAGATCAGACTGAAAAAAAGATGGATTCGGTCTTCAGTTGATGAAAACTCATTTACAATAAATAGTAAATGAAATTCAATTTCCACAAACTTTATATTGTTACAGAATAATCAGTTCGGATGTAGAACCTGATGAAGCCACAGTATGGTGAAATAATGCTTGTTTATCAATAAAAACTTGATGGAAGTTGAATTTTATTCACTATTTATTAAAAATTGAGAAATAATTTTCTTAAATAAGCGGAATCAACTTTGTCTCAACCTTGTCATCGTGTAGTGAACCAACAAGATTTAGAATTCATGAAAGGGCTGTAATGATACAGGAGTTAATTCAGTGGATAATAGCAAATTCAGTTAATGTTAAACTTAGGAATTCGCTTTCATGGCACGCATGGAAGGAAAGTCTTTTACTCTGGCCTATATATTGTAATAACAAACTACAGATTAAAAAAATTATAATAGCTGACTGTACGAAAAGTAAATATATTCCTTCAGATGAGTTAATGAACGGAAAGTTTCGACGGAAAACACTGACATCGGAATTAACACGTGTGGCTCGACAAGGAGACGAAGCTTTCGAAAAACTGCTAAATAGGATTTTTGAGCGGGTGAACGAACTAAAAATATTTAAGGAGAAAACTGACTCGTACGAGGTATTAAAAGGGCCAAAAGAGAGTTTGTTAGGGAGTTTTGACACGCCGTAAAGACAGTAAGATCGTCGAGAAAAGATCGTGGTGTGAGGCTCGAATTGGTCTCGGAATTTAGTATTATTATAATTATATTGAGTGATATTAGTAATTTTTTTTTAACTTTAAGAATTGAGTCAGAAGAATTAGAGAAATTGAATATAGTGCTAAGTTCCTGGACCAAGCAATTAAAGAGTACCGGTAGTCGTTCTTTATCGTTTATTTTTCGTGTTAAATAGGCCCTTTTTTGTAGAAAATCGCGTGTGCCCACTTTTGTTTTGAATGTGTGGTCTTGGAGTCTAGGGGTAAGAAGTTTTCAAAAATTTTGGTATATTATTCAGGTTGAAATTTTTTAAAGTAGTGACATATCTCTTCGTAATTATTATGTTTAAAGAATTTAGACAGAATTAAGAATTACTAAAATGATTCATAGTGCTTGACGGATCCGCATCGCCCTCTCCTTAATTATTCAATGTGTCATCTTTATTTAGATCCGACACTTCTGTAATAGGACCTTTAGGGCAAAAAGTACCTCTCTCTTCTTACTCTGTGGTTCTTCGGAATTACAACAAATGTAGACTTGAGCCAGTCCGAGGAAAACTTTCCAGTATCGTAAACCGCATTGAAAAGTTTTACTAGTACTTTGATATTATTATCCTCGACTAGTTTTAGCAATTCTGCAGGTATTTTAACAGCCCAACAGCTTTTCTACTTTCAGCTGTGCGTATCGCATGTTCTACTTCTGATTTCAGTATCTCGGGTCCGTCAAGGCAATCCTCGAGCAACTCGGCGTCACCATTTCTGTCATCGTTTAACAGCTCTGACATGTACATTTCCCACTCTTTTTTAATTTCGTTTTCATCAATAATTATTTTGTTGTTATTGACGACTGACGTATACAGAGAGGGCTTGTTTTTTTAATATGCCACTTATTTCCTTGAGCTTTCGATGCATGTTAAACACCTATTCGAAGCTTTTCTTGCATACTGAGCTATACCGTGCTATACAGAGTACTCTAAAAGATCCGGGATTTTACGTAGTACTCTAAGATATCTGGGATTATACTGATTACTCTAAAGAACGCTAACCTTTTTATCCTAATCGTCTAGTGACGGGAGAATATGACGTTACCTTGCTTAGACAACCCAAATTACACCTAACGAGAGCAAGGAAACAGTGACGGGAGGTTCAAATATTCAAAACACAATAACGCCAGAATAATATATTTCTATTAGTAATATTAAAAAGCAACAACCCCCAATGAATAGAAACAAACATTTATCGGCCTGTGGTTAAATCTACTCTACTCAGTGGTTCGCAAAGCTCCACAGTGAACCTAATAGCGGCCCGGGTCTAAATGACTTATTTCTACATATCGTTATGTCGGTAACTCCCTTACATCGGATATCATTCTTATACAGCGGAAAGCGTTAGAGACGACAGGATACAGCTAGCATGCACCTTCAACTGCACTTCCGGTAACCAGTGTAGAACCTAACCGTTACAAGGGGTAAGTTTGAATGCACAGTAAGGTAAGGGTAACTGTGATATTCCCAGGAGATCTCCTTGAAGAGGGGATCTAACATAATTCGAGTCGACCGGAAAAGTTACTATCAAATGGACTGTATCTGGCCTCCTTGTCAAGGACCAAGAAGGCTTAGATATTACTGAAGAACGAACCGAACACTACCTCACGCAAACTAATCCCTGGGGATATCACAATACCTCGGAACAACGATCTAGCAATCACTCACACATTCTCACAATAGTGTTGGATACCCGGAGCTATTTACTGTCTCTGAACGATATGTCGTCCTCTCCCAGGACTACTCAACAATTTACCCCAAAGAACGCCACTGGTTCATAAGGAATAAAATATTTCAAAGTAAGTGGGTACGTTCATATGGCAAATATGTAACACAAACTGACTAGGACATTATAAAATAGATACAGTACCCCATCATCTAGGCGTGTTAATGAAGGTTACAATAAGAACAAACAAAGAAATAGGTAATCGTGGGATCACATAAGAGTACAAGCAAATCAGTTACATATCAAGCACAGCAATTAGTAAGAACGAACAGATAATAAAAATCCCTATTAGCAAGTACTACGCAGATAAAGAACCACTATTTACAAATACAGCAAAAAGCAACTAGGCACCGAGAGAAAGTATACAATACAAACAGATAACTTGTGAGTGTTGTAGTTATATACGAAGGCAATGCGTTTTAATTAAAACATTCCGGTCGGATTAAATAACACTGAAGCAAAAATACAAGAATGAAAAGAGATGAATGGAAGCACAATGAACGAGCGTGCAATCACTTATTTTAACATTAACACTAAGGTGGTATTCAAAAATGTAAAGCATGCAATTAATCAGAAGCATTTAAAAGAAGTGTACTTATTAAGAGTTACCAAAGGGGACTGTTATAAGTACTATTATCCCGAGTATCTTACTAAGTTGCTCCAGGAGGTTTATTTCCAAGAACCTTCCTCCCGGCTGCTTCAAAATACAATGGAAATGCTCTAAGGACATTCTTCTCCTTTGTTATTGTTACCGATTGGTAACAATGACAACACGTATGTGATTACATACCTGTCAAGTTACAGTGCCACAGAGTATTTGACACATAAATAACGCGGGTAAATACGATGACGTAATGGTGGAATTTATATAATCTATGAGGGACTCTTTAACTCCTATGATCCTTAGAGGAAACAGATCTCTTCAATACCCATACTTAATTGATTCATACATTGAAGAGATCCACATATTTTTATAAAGGAACATTAAGCGGGAAGAACCACCTACTGTCACTGTCAATCACAGAAGTAAGAGTCTACGGTGGCTTCGTAGACTTGCTCGTACGTCTGAAAATGTAAACATAACCCTGGGAGATGTTCCTTCGTTCTCCAAAAGATTGGTAGTAATCGTCGTCGACTGAACGCCGGCTTCAGAGAGTCCAGATTTCCTTTGTTATAAATAGAACGCCATTGTCCATTGTTCATTAAAAGTGAAGGTTAAACACAAAGGGAAGTCGACTGAGCTCCCCTAACATGTAAAGTTATTGTATTGAATTACCTGAGGTCAACGTGAGTGTTATTTGTATCATGTATTCTTATTACATTGGTGGATTTAACTGTATTGATGCTCCAGCTAGGGGCGACCTGTTTACTTTAATCTGAATTGATTATTAAACATATTTCATACATGTACGCGTCTTTATCTACATTTCATTTATTGGGATCTAAGAGGTGGTTAACAATGGTACTTTGTTTGAGAATTCAGAGTGTTTAGAGTGAATGAAATGTGGATCCACAATTAGATACTGACACAACAACCCTGTGTCTTTTCAGAAAGGGCCGCAACAAGGCCTTCCTGAACAACTATCATTAGATATAAATATTATAATGAATAGGTAGTTAAATAAAAGACACCACAACCTCTGTGTCTTCAGAATGTCGCAACAAGACATTCCTGAACAACGATATTATGCGCCCAGATTATAATAATCTAATTAGATAGTAGGTGTGTGAATGGGGAATTCCTGACCAAAGGGTTATTGTTAAACTACCTCGAAGATCTATGTTACATGTTCCTACTGCTAGGTTATCAGTGTGTTCACTCAATTGATTGCTGTATTTACCTTTGCAAGCACACTAATTATGTTTAAGGATATTAGAAAGGTCGTCGATTTTTGCAACCTTGATTTTATGAATAAAGGGAAGGACAGGGTTGAAGAATGTATGGGAGCTGAAGAGAGGTCAAGGTTTTTTTTTATCTCTGACTCTTTTTGTTTGTCCTAAAGTATAACCTCGCTCTCATACACCGAGTCAGATGCGGGACCCTGCCTTCGGCAAACAAGTATTTTATTTTTACTTATCCTTGCATTCCGAACTTCCGTTCTCGTTTCTTCGTTCTCGTTCAAGTGAAACTTGGGTACGTAACGTCCTCTTCTCCCGCCACTAGATGATCACGATAAAAAGGTTAGCGTTTCTTAGAGTACTCCTTCAAATCCCAGATATCCTAGAGTACTCCGTAAAATCCCGGATATCTTGGAGTACTCTTTAAAGGTTGGAATAGCTCACCATATATTTACTACATACATGGCGCACGCTTTAAACAAGTCACCATATATTGCATTCATCGCCTTTCTCTGCAGTCCCCAGTCACGCCGCGAGACTCATCCCAGGCAGCCCACCAATCGCACCAACTTCTCTCGTACATCGGAGAAGTGATCAGATTATAGGTTGTTTCCATCATCGAATGGGGCTTTCCAAGTATAAAGGCGTCGTTTGAGAAATTCATACCAAGTTTTTGTGACGATCATTTCGAGTTCTTCACAGAATTCATATAGTCCTTCTCTCGTTCGTTAGCTTGTCTCAATCCCAACGGTCCTACTGCTGGGTCTCTCTGACCTTCTCCTAGTTTAGCGCTGAAGTCGCCTAAAATATATGTAATTTCATGGTTCTTAACTTCTGCAGAATTTCATCAAACTTTTCATAGAACTTTTCCCCTTTCTTGTCTACGTTTGATTCAAATAGTACGTCCCTTCTATTCGAGCTTGAGGAGACTGTTTCCTTTCACCACGAGAAACACATCATCAGTATATGCTACCACCTCGCATCCTTCCCTTTCAAGCTCTTCCAACAGACCATTCATGCACAGATTCCACACCTTAGGGCCCACTATGGAGCTCTATGGGCATCCTCATCATCTTTCTTACAAGAGATTCATGCTGTCCTGTCATTCTTGCTTCTCTTTCATTAAAATATTTCTGCCAAAGCGTCAATTCCCCGCAACCTATATCATCACACTGACAAATTATTTCCAATCTTTCTTCTTACATCTCATTATTTCATTCTTATAGATTCTTCGCAAGCGAAGATCTTTTCTTTTTCATGCAACCTTTCTTGCTTCCTTACTTTTTGATAATTCAATATGGCCTTTCTCACTTGTTTCTTGTATTTCTGAAGACCAGAAGACCACCCTGATGCCTTATCAGGCGGTGGCCCTGGTTTCTTCAACATTCGTTCATTCACATTCACTATCCACTTATTCAGCATTTTAATCTCATCTTTAACCTGGAGTCCGCCATATTGGTTATTGGCGGGGACGGTCAAGTAAGGAAGGAAGTAAAGGTTGTTTTATGTGACCTACCTGCCCTCAGGCCTACGGCGGGGACGATCAGTTGGGTATTGCCTGACCTGGTCGTGTCCTCTATATGCTACGTCAGGAAGCAGAGCAGAATTCCTAGGTGAAGACGGTCGCTACACACTTCCCCTCTAGTAAGCGTCGGAATAGGGCGTTGGAATCAGGCAAGGATACAGTCCTCCACTGGGCTGATCGTGGTGCCATCTCAAGCGGATATTCTGTGGACCGAAAGGAAGGCTACCAGGGAAATATTGGATGCGGCAGTTAGGGCTTCCAATGAATGGGTAGTTCGCTCTTGAAGCAATCCCTCCATCACGTTGGGGTCACCAATGAAGCTCTGAATGAATGCGATGTTGTGAGGGAGCTTCTACCTCTTAAACTGGGAGGCGGCGTTTAGTTCTGAGCATGCGCACCTGAACTCTCTGTGTTCCATGTCGGAATGGTCGTTGTACGCTGTGTGCTTTGCCCTACTTGAACCTGGCGGGGACGGTCAGACAAGTATTGTTTAAGACTAGTCGTCCCCTATATGCTACGTCAGGAAGTAGAGCAGAGCAGAATTCCAGATAAGGAAGGTCGCTACATTACTATTCGCCATCTATCCTGGTCAGTTGATGAACAAGTTCAAACAATATATATTGAAAATTTACTATGCAGAATTTTTTGATACAGATAATACCTTGATTAATTTTCCGAAACCTCTACAGATATAATCTGAAAAAAATCTCGTGAATACTTTTTAGAATTAAATTTAATAGCATGCCTTAGAATTCAGTTTCTCACTTCACAGACCTATTGATTATCAACACACGTGAGCGGTAACTAACTAATAAAGAATCAAAAGAAAACATAAAGTATTGACCAAAATTATCTGAATCCATCACCCAAGACAAAATTTGTTTTGAGTGGATGGATATTAAGGAATAAGGAATTAAATCACCAAAAAATATACCATATAGAATTCAAAAAGATCTTTTTCATTTCTTTTTTGTAACAGATAGCACATTCTCCAGACAAAGAATTCGAAATAACCCATCTTCTCATCAGGCATTTTATTAAATTTAATTTTAAAAAGTTTTCAAGAGATATTATTAGATTAAATCTTTAAAGGTTTCGGAGAAGCTATTATCTGTAAGAAGAAAAAATTTTGACTATTTCTTAAAAATGAAAATAATTGGGGCCCTATTTGATGGATAACGATTATTTTTCACCCTTAAGAATTTAACACACTAAATACATTAATGAATTGCCTTCCAATATGAAAAAAAAGAGTCATTCTATATTGAAAGTACCTCCCTGAAGAAATACCACGTTTACAAGAAGAGATGTTAACAAACCAGAGCTCCCACCAAAAATCTAAATCGCTTATTCAGCTGTAGCACATCCACCAATTTATGCCTTATTTGGTCCAGTTCCCGAACACCAGAGATCATGTTGAAAGGTGTTTTGTGCATAGAATTTGAAGCAGTCTCATCTGAGCATGAATAAAATACCTCTCACAATTTGAAAAATGTATTAATTCTTGCTATTGCTACCTGTGATAGTTCACTGAGTTCAAACATCCAAAAAAAAATCTCTAAATACCGGGATTTTACGGAGTACTCTAAGATATCTGGGATTATACGGAGTACTCTAAAGAACGCTAACCTTTTTATCGTGATCATCTAGTGGCGGGAAAATAGATTACGTTGTGTAGACAACCCAAATTACACCTAACGAGAGCAAGGAAACGGTGACGGGAGGTTCAAATATTCAAAACACAATAACGCCAGAATAATATATTTCTATTAGTAATATTAAAAAGCAACTACCCTCAATGAATATAAACAAACATTTATCAGCCTCTGGTTAAATCTACTCTACTCAGTGGTTCGCAAAGCTCCACAGTGAACCTAATAGCACCCCGGGTCTAAATCACTCATTTCTACATAACGTTAGGTCGGTAACTCGCTCACATTGGATATCATTCTTATACAGCGGAAAGCGTTAGAGAGGACAGGATACGACTAGCATGCACCTTCAACTGCACTTCCGGTAACCAGTGTAGAACCTAACCGTTACAAGGGGTAAGTTTGAATGGACAGTAATATAAGTGTAACTGTGGTATTCCCAGGAGATCTCCATGAAAAAGAGATCTAACATAATTCGAATCGACCAGATACATACTTCATCACCTAGGCGTGTTAATGAACGTTACAATAAAAGCAAACAAAGAAATGGTTAACCGGGGGAACACCTGAGTACATGCAAATCAGTTACATATCAGGCTCGGTACATATCATGAACAGTACAAATAAAGAACCACTATTAATAAATACAAAAAACAGTAACCAGGCACTGAGAGAAAGTATACAACACAAATAGATAACTCGTAAGGGTCGTGCCGCTTTAGTTATATACAAAGGCAATGCATTTTAGTTAAAACATTCCGGTCGGATTAAATAACACTAAAGCAAAAATACACGAATGAAAAGCGATGAATGAAAGTACAATGAACGAGCGTGCAATCACTAATTTCACATTAAAACTAAGGTGGTATTCAAAAATGTAAAGCATGCAATTAATCAGAAGCATTTAAAAGAAGTTTACTAAGGGTTACCAAGGGGGACTCTTTATAAGTACTATTATCTCGAGTATGTTTCTAAGTCGCTCTAAGAGACTTATTTCCAAGAACCTTCTTCTCGGCTGCTCCAAAATACAAATGGGAACGCCAAAAGGACGTTCTTCTCTTTGTTATTGTCACCAATCGCGTGTCAAGTTACAGTGCCACAGAATATTTGACACATAAATAACGCGGGTAAATACCGTAAAGTAATGATGTAGTTTATATAATCTATGAGGGATTCTGTCACTCGTATGATCCTTAGAGAATACAGGGGTAAACACCCTGGCTACGAAGTGAGAGTGAGCTGCAAGTGCAAGTCCTGCTCTCCAAAAATCTTGGAAATTCAAATAAAAACAAATCTTTTTTTTATTTGAATTTCCAAGATTTTTTTGAAGCACATATTGTGGATTAATTCACAAACAATGCAAGCACTTTAGAAGTTACAATTCCATGAAACAATATCCCCAATATTGACATTTGTTTTCTGCATTGTCAGCGTCATTCTATGAATTTCAAAATTTATTACGTGCCAAATTTTTTTTTAAAGGTAAGTAAAAACTGACAAATAGCAGAAAAAACTTCAGTTGTTATAATTTATTTCTTAAAATAAATCTAAATATTGATCGTATAAATGAAAAAAATATTTCCAATAAGTTTAACCAAAATTTCTGTGAGCAACTTCATATGACGTGTATCAAAAGTTTATCTAATTAGATATTCATTAATTGGTCTATGGTCCTGAATTGACAGCTGTTTTGTATGTTCTAACAAAGTGTCGTTCGGGATTATTACGTATTTAACAGGTAAATTGAAAACTTGACCTTAATATTATCATTGAAATTCCGTAATAAATTCTCGGATCATCGTGTAATAATTTATGTTGTCACTATTGTGTAATAAGTTCTGAACTTGAATTTTACTAGTCATTCCTATTACAGGCAAACATGGCCGACGAGGATCCGGTAAAATCTCCTAATTCCGAGGAAAAAAAGGAAGAAAATGATGTTCAAGAGGAAGTTAAGAAAATATCGGTAACAATTAAAACTCCCAAAGAAAAGGAGGTTGTGGAAGTTGCTGAGAATGCTTCAGTAAAGGAGGTAGGAGCAAACAAGAATGATAACCTCATTCTGTAATCATTATTTGTTTGATAATTTATGCATTGTTTTTTATAGTTTAAAGATATTATTGCACCAAAGTTCAATTCAGAACCAGATCAGTTGTGCCTCATTTTTGCGGGTAAAATTATGAAAGATGGTGATACTTTGACCCAACACAACATTAAGGATGGACTAACAATTCATTTAGTGATTAGAGCTAAACCCAAGACTTCAGAATCGGGTCCATCTAGACCACCAGGCAAGTCAATATCCCAGATTATCAGATATTTTCAGTATTTGGTCTATATCATAATATTATATGAACTTTTGTATTGAAACGATTATCATCCCTCTCATTTCTACTAATAAGCTACAAGAGTCAAACGACATCAGGATATTTTATTAGAAAATAAAATGCCAAAAATATAAGTTCGCAGATGATAAAGATGAAAATATAATTGAATATGATATCTTCTTTTGTCAATGATAATTTCCATTTCAGCTGACGTAAATGCAACTCCTTTCGGACTTGGACCTCTTGGAGGGCTTATCGGATTAGAATCAATGGGAGTTAACTCAAATAACTTCATGGAACTTCAAAATAGGATGCAAACTGAATTATTCAGTAATCCAGACATGCTCAGGCAGATGTTAGATAATCCTCTTGTTCAAACTTTAATGAACGATCCGGAAAATATGAGATCATTGATTACAAGCAATCCTCAGATGCAAGAGCTAATGGAACGTAATCCAGAAATCAATCACATGATGAATAATCCTGAATTATTACGTCAAACGATGGAACTGGCAAGAAACCCTTCAATGCTTCAAGAGCTAATGCGCAGTCATGATCGGGCAATTAGTAACTTGGAAAGTATTCCAGGAGGTTACAGCGCTCTACAACGGATGTACAGGGATATTCAGGAACCAATGCTGAATGCTACAGCCGAGCAGTTTAGCAGAAATCCTTTCTCGGGTCTGGTTGATAATAACACCACGGGGGCAAATCCTCAGCAAGGTAAATTACAGACTTTTATAATTGTTGTTAAAAGAAATTTTTACTGTTATGACAATTAACTAGAACTCTAATGAAATATAGATCTGCTTTACTACATAAGTGGGGAAGCAAATGCATGCTCATTGTGCAGCATGATTTATTTAACATCATAAATACAGTATTTCCGATTATTTTAATTTTTATGTGAAATAGAAAATTTGTTGATATTTTACCGTAGCAAGAAAAGAGTGTTTCTTTAAACTTTCAGAGCCTTCTATTCTGGATCCCAGATAATACAATATTTCACATGAATATTTTGCTGGAGGTCCACAAAGATTCTTCAGTTTTTTTAATAAAAAGTGTTTTTCTTACCATTGAATTTACCTTGAACAAATGGCAAATATCAAAATATTTTCAGAAAACCTCATAAAAAGAATGTAATGTTTCATAAGTTTTGTTGTACAGGGTTCATACAAAGGTAAAGCCTTTCTTGTGGGTATTGAAGGATCTTCTAACAAAAGGTTTCACATTTAATTGGGAGAAAACGCTGTGTTTTCGTGAAAGAGAGTTATTTTTATTTCTACCTTAAGTACATACTCCAAGGTTAATGGAACATAGTATCTGTCAAATGTCCTCCTTGGCTGTTGTTACAGATGGTCGTTCATTCTTTTGAATAAAATATTCCATTAAGTTTTTGTATGCTTCTGGCTCTATTTCTCGAATTATATCGTCTTCAGCGTTTTAATGCTGGAGTATGAGCTCAGAGCTTATCTTTGACGGTAAAAAACTTTAATGGTATTAAAACGCACCATCTGGGTGGCCAGAGTAAGTACCACCATTGTAGTTACTGGCAAGTGAGTATGGCTTTTCACCATGTGACCACTAGGTAGTCTCTACAATTCCCAAAAGAGGTAGTGGGATAAGAGTTATGCTTTATCCTCGCGCTAAAGGGAGAAACTCCCTCCCTCCCCACAGTAGAGCTTAACTTCGGGAACCTACACCATGATTGGTTGCAGCAAAGCCCTATCTAACCTCTACTGGCTATGCAGGTCATTACCTGAGTTGTTTTGACTCAATTCACATGCCCAAGGGACTTGTTTTCATTACCCAGCCGCGAATTCAAGAGTAGATATTTCAATGGTTCAAGAATTAACTGCCAGTCGTATAGTCAAAACCAGTAAACCTCTGAGAAGTCTCCCAGTCAGATAAACGAAATGCCCTTCTCACCTAGCATAGGGGCTTTCAACCACGGCCCCCATGAGTCCAACACCAATTGGGTGGCCAGAAGTAAGAATACTCATGTGGCCTTCCACCCTCCTGTGGTAGCCTTATTACCATACAGAACCTTTGAGGGGTAACGGTCGCCAAGAAGAGATGCTAGAAAGCACTATCTCAAGGAATCTGATACGTCATAATCTCCCTCCCCCGTAGCTTGCGAAGATAAAGTATTAATGCACTCGCCCGTTGGACAGATAAAATGCACTTGGGTGGAGCAACGCCAGTTTATATCTTCATTTCGAGGCGGAATAATTATTGTTTCACAAGCAGTTTGGCATGTTGGGCCATCCTACTAAAAATAAACATTGTCCATATCCATGGCATCAATTTCAAGCCAAAAAAAAAACGTTAACGTCGTTTGGTAACACTTTAAGGGCGGCCATTTTCTTAGCAGACCAGTACGAGTTGGAGTTTTCACATCAGTAGGAGAGGAAATGATACTTCTATAGTGAATTTTCTCTATTTCAATCTGTTGTGCAAGCATTCATTGATCTATTTTTCATAACCTCACAATTTCTACTTGTCAAATGCAATAATCTCGTCAGTTTTATTTTGTTACTTCAAAAATGGCGAAAAGCACTGACATAAGGTGGGAAACTTTTGTGCGCTTGTTCAACAGCCCATTAAATAAATATATCTAAAGACCACAGATCAGAATGAAGTAAGCTTTCGTCATCCTTTTAGTTTTCCTGAAGGCTTTTTATTCAGTGAAATTTCCTTCAAAGAGGCTACATACTGCATATACTTTGTTATTAGCGCGAATTGAAGTTTTTGGGCACATACAGGGGCTACCTTGTTTTTCTTTGGGATGAGAATAATAATGAATCAAAGATGCAAACGTGTAACACCGTTGAAAAATTTGAATATGTATTCAAAGGATATCCATAAATATTTTATGGCATTTAATACGTGTACTTTCATCCTAAATGATAAAAAGAGGAAAAAATAAAATATAATTTCAACCGATAATAATGTAGAGTTTCAACTGGCGGCCCATCATCCCACTTAAAATCGCAGTCGCATCTAGAGTCTTTGACTGAGGCATCTTATTAAGAAAGTGATTAGCGGTAAAACACTGGAGCAAGTTGCGACAAAATTTGAAACCTGGTACTATTATGAGGGACGATAGAAAACGAAAAACTATCAAACTATCATCTTGAAAATATGAATAAAAACAATATTCTAATTTCCGCTAATATTTTATTAACACTACGATCCTTACGTCATACCACGACTTCTTCAGGTGAGTATTCTTGTTCATGGTATACTCAGTATCTTGTAATACTCACCTGAAGAAGTCATGGTATGACGTAACGATCGTAGGGTTAATAAAATATTAGCGGAAATTAGAATATTGTTTTTATTTATATTTTCGAAAAACTATCGTCTAGTGGATTTCAAAACAGACACAATATTCAGAACTGAAATCAAGAAGATCAATGCTAAATCAGGGAGACAACGTACTGGGAATAATGCGTGGTCATTTATGCGCGCTATTTCTACGAAACAGCTTGCTATCTTTTCGCCCAAGTGTCTGTAATTTTCGAATCCGAGGTAAAAAAGTCATTCTGTCAGGCCGGTCCTGAATAATGTAACTTTCGAAAAGAAAGAGTCTGAGGTTTGAAATTTTTAGGGTCTAAATACCGCCGATAAGTTCGTTAATGGGCAAAATCCGTCAAAAAGTTTCGCAGTTATTCACCTTTAAAATTCCCCCATATTTTTCCCAGCATTTTCGAAACTACAGATTTGATCGATCTAAAATTCAACAGTTAGAAGTATAACAGTATGAGAACGCGCATGTTCGTGCAAATTTCGTGGGCATCATATAATTAGAAGAAAAAATTTGTTATGTTAGAATCCATGGGTAATATTGGCAGTTTCTGGTCAATCGCTAGCTTCAAACGGTCCAATTGTTGACACTAGAGGTATGAATTTAGTGTTTGGCCATCTGGGAGCAATTCATAATAAATTATTCCTTTCCAGTCCTATCAAATGCACAGTAGAACCTTCCTGGTTTGACCACAGTTTGAGTTGCTTCACTGTTCTTTGACCAGGATCGTTTTCATACAATATTGTCGTATGTGACCCTTTGCCATCTCCACTCACCATCCGTTTAAGAAATTGGTCGATTTAATTCCATTTAGCTGAGGCTTCGGAGATGGAAATTAGATCCATCATGTTTTTTTGTGTCAATTGGTGTGGCACCCAAACGTCGAGCTTCTTTTTGAACCCAGCTTTGCGCAAATGGTTTAAAACTGTTTATAGTCAATCTTTAGCTCCTGAACGATGCTACGACTACTAACATGCTGGTCACCTTCAATTATTTCTGTGATTTTATCGACATTTTCGACGACGGGCCTGTCTGTGCGAGGTGCATCTTTAACATCAAAAATACCTGAACAGACGAATCCAAAATTGCATGTAATAAGCTGTTACAGTATCAGGACCATTCACAATTTCAGCCACCTTGCATTTATCAAAGAAAAAATTTCTCTTTGTTGACTTCTATTTTTAACACCCTGTAACTCATAATTGAATGAATCAAACAAAAAACAGTAAAAGAATTTGTTTAGTGTGAAATGTTACCTGTACAACGATCATAAATCTGAATTTATTTGATCGATACTTTATGAGATATCGATCACTACAGCCATCTACCAAAAAATAATGGATTTCTTTTTGGCAAACCTATTATCTGAAACGGAGATATAATTCATTGAATTAATATCTGAATTTCCAATAGTTTGCAAGAGAGACTTAGCGCAAATGTTCTTTGGTTCGATGTAATCTCTTAGACGGTGAAACTGTCCAAAATGTCAAGGTATGACCTTGCTATGTGTAGAATCTTTGAAAACTTCTATAGTCTTTTTGATTTACTCTTTAAACAAGCTTTTAACTTGTATTAGATCTTCAAATCAAAAGCCAAGAAAATTAAAAAATGTAAATAAACCTAAACTGAATTTTTTGCGTAATTCCACTAGTAAAAAGACTTCTTTGCATGATATTATTATGTGTTTGTCCAAATAAAAGGCAAAAATTGCGAATATATAAACAATTGTGTATAGTATACATCATGAGTGATTTTATAGCTGACATAATTCATCAAGATGCTACAAACACCTGATGACGCGAGTCGTCTCTAGTGAATTCTTTATATCAAAAAATTAACGAGACTTTCCACAGCAATGGATCTGATTTTAACCTGAGTTTTTATGTATTGCATACCAATGAATATTTATTTGTTCAATCTTAAATTCTGTGTGGTGATATATTTTAGGATGCTTCCACAACTTGATCAATAATTATTCTAATCTCATATTATGATTATTTTATACTTAAAATATTTCTCTTATAATAACTTGTGGAGTAGGTGTCTCTATGACTTTCAATATTGTAGGCGCTGAAAACCGAGAACCTCTACCAAATCCTTGGGGTGGTATTGGTGGTGGAGCCAGAAGTCCAAGCTCGTCATCACCAACTACTCCTAGACCAGGAGTACTGAACACCCCTCAGATGTCGAGTTTGTTACAGCAAATGTCTGAAAACCCTCAATTAGTTCAGAGCATGTTCAATGCTCCATACACTCGATCTATTATTGAAGCAATGCAAGCAGATCCCAGCATGGCTAGCAGTTTTCTTGCTGACAACCCTTTGATATCTAGGAATCCTGCACTTCAAGAACAAATGAGACAATACATGCCTCAATTTTTACAGCAATTACAAAATCCAGAAATGCAGAATTTAATGACTAATCCTCAGGTAAGAAAAATAATCTTCGTTTATTATTCATGTTTGAAATGGGTAATAAACTAATAAAATAGATGTCATTTCCACAGGAAAAATCTACTATTTTCATATCAAATAAATCATATGTCAATTTTACTTCAATATTTTCGCAAATATGAGGTGTAGTATGAAACCGGAATTCTGTTGTAAAACTTGCATGTCTGTTGTTTGGAATTGATAATTAACATTTTATTCAAGATAATCATAGTGCCACGCCAAAAAACAGTTCTTCGTTTGAAACAATTCAATCATTTCCCTTACCCATTGTTATGTATGTGATGGGGTATTATCATGGGCAAAATTACTTTGTGTTGACTTTTTCCATATTCCAGTCTTTTTCATGAATGTTCAATTTGAATTGATCATTTGTGTTAACTGTTTCACCAGGTTTTTAGCATCTTATGAAAGATTACAACCTTCTGATCCCACCACACAGAATTGTCTTCTTTCCAAAGCAATTTGGTCTTGCAGTGGATGACGATGGATATATATATATATATATTTTTTTTTTTCATCACTTATCATGATTCTATGAACAAATTACTTTCTCTTGTATCTGTCAAGCAGCATTTCATAATTGGTTTTTTGATTTTTTTTTGCTGCCTCTTAGTTCATACAGAAACCCATTTTTCCACTTTCTGAATCTTTATCATAGCTTTCGAACGAACGGAGAGGGCTTTCTGCGTGACATTCAATTGATCCAGGAGTTCTTGTTGAGTTCAAGAACAGAAAACCAATGCTTTTTTTTTTATTATCATTTATTCATTAGCAATCAGAATACAACAATTCTATGAGCTAATTTGCTGTCTACAGAGCTTTGAGCTTTCAAATGATTTGATATGGTCTTCTCCAGTGAAAAGACCATTTTAAATCTACTTTATATCAGCTGGCCAGGTCCTTTTGAGTCTTATCATGTCTTGAGGTTGAAGCAACGGTTGTAGTAAGTCGTTTATATGACCATCTAACTTGGTGTGATGTTTTTGGCTCTGTTCCTTGATGACATCCTTCACATAAGGTATTTTCAAATCTTCATGCAGGGTTTGATTTGATACATACCATGGAGCATTTGTTAGCAATCTCAGTATTTTCGATTGGCATCTCTGGATTAGAGTTACATTGGACTTACTTGTACATCCCCAAAGTTCAATTCCTTATGTCCATATGGGCTTTATGACCATTTTATATATCAGTAGCTTGTTTTCTAATGAGAGTTTCGATTTTCTACCTATAAGCCAATTCAGTTCTTTAGTTCTAAGGTCTATTTGCTTCCTTTTTTTAATAATATGCTCCTTCCAGGTTAGTCTGCTATCTAAATGCACTCCCAAATATTTAACAGTTGGGGAATTTGGTATCTTTATATTGTTTATAAAGATGGTTGGACACTGGTCTCTTCGAAGAGTATAATTTACTTGGACTGACTTGGTTTCATTAACTTTTATCTTCCACTTATGCAGCCATTCTTTTATTTCATCAAGATGAATTTGCAATCTATTAGATGCCTCTTTGGGATCTTCATGGCTTGCAAGAATTGCAGCATCATCTGCAAAAGTTCCCATTATCGTATACACAATTTGGTCGGAAAATTAAACCAATCTCTCGTTAATCGAGAGAAAGCACTAACAGTGTTTCTATACATTGAAGGTGCTTTTAACAATACGCTGCCAGCTTCTCTCTCTCTCTGAGGCTATCTCTGCGAGAGGAATCGACCGGCTGATTTGTAGGATACAGGCAATGCTATGTGGCAAAATCATAACGAACTCATACCTCGATGAGGTCTTCGAGTTCAAGGCTGCGAAGGGCTGTGCCCGCAAGAGGGTTTTCTCTCACCCTTACTGTGGACCCTTCTCATAGATGACCTCCTAGCGATCATTTCGCTGTGGGAAGTCGATGTTCAAGCATTTGCTGATGATCTGGCATTCATAGTGAAAAGTAAATTGGAAGTGACGATATCAACCATACTTCAAGAGATACTGGACACTATCGACAAATGGTGTATAAGGGAAGATATGTCTCTTAACCCACAAAAGGTAGTTATAGTATCATTCACCAAGAAATGGAAGCTGGATGAATTAGAACCGCCGATAATCTGCGGTGAAACAATTCTCTAATGATGCAAAATACCTGGGAATGGTCCTGGATGACACTCAGTTGGAATGCACACCTAGACCAGGTGTGTTATAAAGCCTGAACGGGATTCTGGACCTGCAGGCGAATCTGCGGTAAAACTGGGGTTTAAAGCCCAGACAGATAATGTCAGATATGGTAATCAGACCACTAATAACGTATGGCGCTGTAGCTTGGTGGCAGAAGGGCCAACATAAGCTCACTCGACTACAGAGACAGGCTTGCCTTGCAGTTACAAGTGCGTTTCGCACCACACCCACTGCAGCCATGGAGGTCCTACTAAATCTACCACTCCTGTACCTACTTGTGCAGAGGGAGGCGAAACGAACCACATATAAACTACATCAACTGGCGATCGACAGGTCAGAGGCGATAGTGATAGGAGGCCAAGAACGGCATTTCATTCGTCCCAGCCGGGACGAATGCTAATGTTCTATTGAGAACCTACCTTGGCTTGTTCACAGACGGCTCGCGAACGACGAACGGAACGGATACGGAAGTCTTATAAAAGCAAACCAAGAATCAGCATCTCATAGAGTCTCGGTCAATATGTAATCATATTCCAGGCAGAACTATTTGCCACTGAGACCGCGGCGGATCCGCTGATAAAACGGCAAATCTACCACGGCAAAATTAAAATATTTACCGATAGGCAGTCAGTACTAAAAGCTCTAAAATCCAGCTGTTGTACATTAGAAACAGTCTGGACTTGCCGCACGGCTTTAAATAGGCTCAGTATGCATAACAGAATCACTCTTGTTTGGATACCGAGCCACTCGTACTATTTGGATAACGAAGAGGCAGATCGGCTGGCGCTTGCTCTAGCCACGTTGCCTCTGGTATGTCCGGAACCATTCCTGGGAATACCACATGACATGGCTAAGCGGATAACAGGCAGAATGAACTCAAGACTGGAGTTTCTAGCTGAGCCATCCTGGCCTGAACATTCGAAGGCGTTCCTTGGAACAGCTTCAAACCAAAAGATGGCAGACCTAGCGCTAGGTCTGGACAAGCAGGCTGTGCCTTGAGGACACTGAAACAGCCATACACATCGCCTCAGTGTGCTCAGCGGTGAGTCGCATCAGATTCAAGGTGTTTGGTCTGGCTATTACAGCTCACTGCGATCTGAAAAAATTACCCTCGAACAAGATTATCGGTTTTATCCAATAACTGGATCTCGTTGGGGAAATATAAATCAAAGATGAACCACAATAGTCCGCGCGGACGCAGTGGTAGGGTGGATAGACGCCCGCTCACTATAAGTAATAATAAATAATATAGAAGAATATATTAGTGTATGGAACTTGAGTTGTGTGTTGAAAATCCTTGTCAGCTGTTAGAGGGAGATGATGGCGCTGCAGTAGCGGTCTTACAGTCCCTAAATTGATGGCTGACACCATCTATAGGGAAATTTCGATTTCGTATTAACTCCAACCATAATGACATCCACTTTAGGCAAGTTTTCGCTATTTACTCTTACAAAATGATCATGTATATACACGAACACATAATGGGGAACGCAAAAAATTAAAATATCCCCGGATAAAAGAATTTTAAATCGTCTAAAATACTTTTGTTGTTTACTTCAATTTGACATCATTGTATTTCTAGCCAATCCAGATTATTTTCGATAATGAGATAACAAATAAAAATTAAGTTTTTGGGGATTTTTGCATTTTTAATAATATAGTTTCTTGTCAAATTATTGCTGCATATTGCTTTTGAAACAAGCCTATTTGGATGTCAATACATAAGACCATATTTTTTACACTGTCAAATAGCCTATTGTGACATCAACAACATTTGAGAATTTGTTCAAATCTATTATTATTTTCTATCGAGAGGAGAGCTTTACCTTTATTTCAAATATTTTCAGGCAATTAACGCAATTATGCAAATTCAGCAAGGTATGGAGTCGCTGAGACAAGCTGCACCAAGCCTAGTAAACACTTTCGGCATTCCACAACCCACAAGTGCTTCAACCACTACCACTAACACTACTGGTGCTACTACCACAGCGACAACTACTTCAACTCCTACAAGCACCACTACTACTACATCTTCTCAACCTACGGATACATTTTCGGAGGTATGTACATTTGGAAAGTATTTTCAAATTTTTTTTTATATTTGCATGCTTGTACTTAACCGTTTCATCAAAAATTATTATATAAGATACTCAAGGGGACAGCTTTGTCCAAACTGCTAAGTTCAATTTGATTCTTCAAATTTCAGAAACTTCCCAGTCACTTCAGTGTAAATAAAACACAACTGTTTTGACTTTCGTGAATTTATTGAAAAACTGCAAAGTTCATACTTTAAACTACGTATGTGTATAAATTGGTGAGTTATTGGACTTCATTATTTTAAAATTTTTGATACAGACATTTTCAAAGGTTCTCTTTTTCATGTCATGTAGTATAACTCGCCAGAATGAAACATTTCAGAAATAATCGCCTAATGAAAGTTACAAGAAAAGAAAGATTTGGATATTAAGATATGCCAATAATTTTAAATCAAACGAAATTCATCGAACAAATCAATATTCTTCATTCATCGCGAGTTAAAGTGAAATATGGTACTCATGACTTTAAGTGGATTCACGTATAGGATCTTGTTACCTCCCTGTATTTTAATAAATATGCGCGTTTTTCGACAAATGGAGGATAGCCAAAAAAACTCGCAAGATTTTGAATATTTACGTCCAAATTGTAATTCAGCGTTTGAATTGACTGCTTGCTCGCTGGCGTCGTCAGAACTTGGCAGAACCTAAAGGGCTTCCAGCTCTAACCCTTGAACATTTTATATAGGTAATGTAGGACAATTTGTGTTGAAATGATTTATTTTGAGTTCTACCTCCTGTTCAAAAAAAAGTTTCTTCTTTTATCAGCTGTCAAAAGGTACAAATGTTACCAAATTTTTCACGGGATCGAAAAAGGTATCATTAAACCTAGCAGATAACATACTTCCTCTAAATATTCATAATGCCTCCTCTCTTTTACTCATGACTTGTGAACGAAGCATGATTCGATAACTTTCGGCAATCTTCTCAACAGTTCGTGAATACGACAGGTCGTAATCACTCACACAGTTACCAACACTATTAATTTTGTGATGTTGGTTATGAAAACTAAAAATATGCTGATATTTTGTACCGTAAAGGATTCTGCGATAGAGACGCCTCTGCAGCACGAAGAGAATACGCAGTTTGTTTCCCTAATCGCCGTTTGCCACATTGAAGCGTACGACATACCGTCGTGTTCGAGAATCGGGACGGATTCAGCGACGGTGCATGTACGATCCTACCTATTATGGAAGTCATATTGGCTCATTTTGCAGCGGAAAATGCATACCTGTATACAATATTCTATTCACTTCACGCCAGTGTACGCTATTGAAGGGGATGGGGAAGGGAATGGACCTTTGCCGATTTCTCATGATCTGTGACATTCAAGCAAGTACTTAAAACGTCTTCTTTGGACGGATGAATATAAATTCGACCGACATGGGATAACTAATTTAACGAGCACTATTGGGCCCCCGAAGCTCAAATTCCACGTAAATCAAAAGAAACTGCCCGTCAAATAAGTGTGGATGAGTATTGTCCACGATTTGTTGTGATCAGTTTTTCTTCTAGACAATTTAAATGAGTTCACATAGGAAAACTTATTGTGTGTTGAGCTCTGGTTGCTATTGGAGGACTCTTATCGTAGGCTACACTATCACTAATTATTTATCAACACGTTGGCTGTCTTCAGAAGCGTGCGACAGTTGCTGTCTTCAGACGCGTGCGACTGTGGCTGTCTTCAGCCGCGTGCGACACTGGCTGAACGAAAACTATCCACAGCGTTAAATAGGTCTTGGCGGACCAATTCACTAGCCGGTCAGTTGTCCGGACACGATTCCATGCGACTTTTACACTTGGAGTCACAAGAAACGGTTGGTTCACAGTACTCCAGTGGCGACACGTGAATTCTACCAGAATAGTTATTGGCTATTTGAGGATACCTCTTTTCCAAGTGACTACACAGCAGTCTCCACAGTCCACCCCTAGAGGTAGAAAGTGTGATAAGGATTACGCCATATCATCGCGCGTGGCGAGAACCCCTCAGAAGAGATGAACCCACCAGCTTCCAGTTTGGGCCCTGACTCGAAAGCCAGAATTGTCTGACTGGTAGCAGCGAAGCACTATTCAACCCCTACTGGCTCAGCAGGTCAGTACCCGAGTTGGTTTGAGACGCAACTCACCCGCCGGAGGGAATTCTTATCCATCCACCCGAACGCAGTCCCATGAACTAAGATAAACTCAAGATTGACGACTACAATTGATCCTGGTACGAGCACCGTCTAGCGGCCTGTATGTCCTGACTCACCGAACCCATGTGAGGTCATTTGATTGATCCTGGCATCAAGCACTAATGGAGGAGCCATTTCGTCGAGATCCACAAACCCTAAATTGTTACGCATAGATCCAGGCCAGGACAGGCCGGTCGAACCGTCAAGTCCCGCTAAACCCCGAGTCGTTTCATGAGAACATGGGGGTCTGCGAACAGATAAATGAAATACCCCCCTAGTCCAGCATGCGGACTTTCAACCACTGCCCCCTCGAGTCCAACACCAATGGGGTGGCCAGGTGGTACCTGTGGGCAAACCACCCCCCGAGGTAACGCAGTAGGCTACATAACGCACTCGGCCATTACACAGAATCCGGAGATTCATACTGCGATAGGGTAGAGTACGCCAGTTTTAAGGGAGAAGCCCACTCCAGTGGCGACATCTGAAAAATTTAGGTGAAGAATTTTGACGGCTGCCAGGCATATGAAAAATACCATTTTATCGCGGGTAATCGTCGCTGAGGTACGCCGTAGACTGCATAAGGAATCGAAATAGGCAGTTTGAGCAGGACCTTCAAATTTTGTCTTGATTTTGTGATCATTTGTAATAAAAATCAAAGTTTGAATTACTTTTTTGGCTCTTCTCATTCGATCCCGTGAATAAGTTGATAACATGTTGAAACATTGAATTAATGTCTTTAATTGGTACCTAATGTTCACACATTTTTTTTTTCGCGTAATATTTAACTACTTCAGGGAAATTTTACAAAAAAAAGTTAATGCCACTTAAGACTATTTATTTCTGAGATAATGTGAGCTTCAGGCAAACAGATTTTATGAAGCTGTTTTCAGCTTTCAAATAAGTATCAGTTGAATGTTTTTTGTAAATCACCCCCGGCATTAGTGGAAATTTCTTATTATTAATGTATGAGCTTGTTCAAAATTTTGTGCTTTTATTAGTTTTTCTGAATCTTCTTCATTTTGTTTAGTTCATGGCGAGAATGGTGGCAGGTATGTCAGCTGGAAATAATCCAAATTTACCTCCAGAACAACGATATCAACAACAACTTGAACAGTTGACATCAATGGGTTTCCTCAATCGGGAGGCAAATCTTCAAGCTTTGATAGCTACATTTGGAGACATCAATGCAGCTGTGGAACGACTGCTAGCCTTGGGTCAGTTATCAATGAGCTAACCTATTTGAAGCAATTGTTTTTATGAGTGTATTATTTGACTTATCTTTCTGCAATGTTTTGGGTTGAAACGAGATGATATAAACTCGGTTTTTAGCTATGGGCACTGATTTCTCAATTATTGACCAGAATAAGTTCGTCATATGTTGGCTTGGTATAATTGTTGTTTCTTCAGCTTAGGAGAGCATTATAGACTGTTCAGAGAATTCAAAGCCCTATAGCTAGGAACTTATTTAGACCTCTATTTGTAAGTTTTAAATGTTCTGAGAAATAAATATAAAAGGTAAAACTTTAGTATTGTTTTTGCATGTTTGAGTTCTAACATGTTTCTGCGAACTATTGATATATTCCAAATAGCAATTGTATGGATATTATTACGGTGAAAGGCAACGTGTTGTCTGGAATTTAAGTTTGGTAATTGATTATGAATGAGCTTTCATAAGTTATGATTGTCAGTCGGTATGATAAACAACAAAAAACAAATTCTGTTTATATATGTTCTGTTATAACTGATTTAATAAACAGTTTTGAAAATATCTCAACTGTTTTTTTATCACCTGACGGATTAGATTAAGCATGGAGCCACTGGCCTTAGTGCCCTGCGATCTTGTTAACATGAAACTTCTATTGAGATTTCCCGAAATTCTTAGTCCGTGTCAGCAAGCATGTCCCGGACTTTGCTGACTGTTATTAAGTCATTGTGCCGTGACGTTTTGTAGAGTATTATGTGTTCTGACAGCTCGGTGCTAGAGCATTGGGCTCATGTTCGAATCCTGTTCAGGTGGAAAAGTAATTTTCTAGTTGGAAGGGTGTCGGCCACCATTTCATTGTTAGGTCAAAAATTAACAGTGCTGTGACCTAAAGTGGCGCAAGATCGCAGTAACAAAGCCTACCCAGAACACAACTGAACTCCTAACTGGCACAAGCTGAAACAGCTTCTGAGGGATCTTCACAGAAGAGCTGGGAGTGAATTCATGAATTCTACCAGTTAGTGTATTGGCATGTGAACATAGCACTTTCACCGAGTGACTAGTTAGCAGTCTCCACAGTCTGCCCAAGAGGCAGAAAATGTAATAAGGGTTACGCTTCATCATCGCACGTGGTGAGAACCCCTCCGAAGGGATGAACCCACCGGATTCCAGTTTGAAAACCTACAACTGTCTGCAGCGAAGTACTATCCAACCTCTACTGGTTCTGCATGGTCAGTACCCGAGTTTTTGGGACGCAACCCACTCGCTGAAGGGGCTTCTTATCCTCCCACCTGAACGCAGTCCCATGAACCAAGATACTATCAAGATTGATGCCTCAATTAATCCTGGTACGAGCACCGTCAATCCGGCCTGTACGTCAAGACCCAAGCAACCTTGTGATGTCTTTCAATTGATCCTGGCTTCAAGCACCAACGGACTAGCCGTATCGTCGAGATCCACAAACCTCAGAAACGTCTCACAATCGATCCATGTTCAGGACGAGGCCGGTCGAACAGTCAAGTCCCGCTAAATCCTGAAGCATCAAATAATATAGTATTTTTATCAAACAACCACCATATAATCCTGATTTCGCTCCGATCGACTTATTCCTCTTTTCAAAACTCATATTACTACTTCGAAGCACCCGTTTTCAGTCGATATTTTCTTATTTATTGGATTATTCATTGACTTCTCTTTTATATAACACAATTAAACCTTTTCCAAATTTGAGTCTGACTGATTAAAAACCGAAACTTCAGCAACTACCAGGGGCGGAACCACTAAGGGACACAGGCTTAAGACGAGGGGTCCCGTCTTAAGGGAGCCTCGAGCAGCCAACAAGAAAAATTTACGATTTGGTGAATTCTTTGCCATGAAACGGATTATCGGATTTTTTGACGAATTTGGCGGCGATGTCATAACGAAAGTATTTATTCAACAATTCTCGGTAATTCTGCCGGTAATACGATTGATTAAATGCTTATAATTTAATGATTTATTCTAGTGTAACTCCGCCAGGGGTAGTGGTGTAGCTAGCTGGATGGATTGAGTAACTCAGTAGGTTGCACTGCTATCACTGCCGGTCCCAAGCCCGGATAAAGGAGGAAGGTTCATAGGTGAGGCTAGTAACCAACCTGTGGTAAAAAAGGATCTTACAGAACTGTCAGAGCAGCCTCGGATCGCGGACGGATTATAGACGATGACTTAGCACGAAAACGGAAGAGAATATGGAAAAAGAATATACTAAGACTTGGAAGCTGGAACATCACATCCTGGAATAATAAAGACCAAGAAATTCTCCTAGAATTGGACCACCATAAAAGATATATGCACCATATCAGGAACTAAAAAGAAAGGTAATGGCAGCATAAAATACCGAAACCATGTTCTGTTTTACAGCGGTGTGGAGAAAGGTACTAGGACACAAGCAGGAGTAGGAATATTGATTCATAAGGAATTTGAAGACGATATTGATGGAGTTGAATACGTAAATCAGAATATAATACGGGCCACAATAAATGCCGCTGAAGGAAAGATACACTTTATTAATATCTATTCACCTGACATAAGCAAAGCAATAGAAGAAAGATAGCAATTCTTCTACGATCTACAGAACGTACTAAACAACGTCAGTAATCGTGACAGTGTGTTAATTATGGGAGATTTTAATTCAATAATAGAAAATACCACTATTTCAGGTATCATGTAGAGATTGAACGAAGAGATTACAAACGGAAACGGAGACATGGATAGACTTATGCATAACGAGTTACGTATAAATAGTACATACTTCGGCCACAAACCACAACACAAATACACTTTTAACAACACAAGAGGCCAAAAGTCGATGATCGACTTTATAATAACCAACAGAAAGTTACGAACATTAACATCAGCAAATGCTGTCACATGGCATAGTTTGGTTTGTGTAAAGCCCGAGTCACCCCACATAGATTCACTAAAGCCAAGGACCCTAACTATATAATATAGAATTCTTGAAAGACGAGAGCATAAAACTCCTGTACCAAAAACGAATGCAGGAAAACATATCCCTGAACTGTATAACCGAAATGGACAAAGTTGAAGAAGCTTGGTCAAAATTGAAAGCTAACATAACAAGTAGTGCCGCAGAAGCAATTGGGCAAAGAACTATTAACGCAAACAGATCAAAGAACAATAAGCCGTGGTTCACACAAGAAACAAAGACAGCAGCCAAGGAAAAACGAGACGCCCACATGAGATTTATAAGTAGCAGAAGACCGAAAGCATACGCGGCATGTAAGTCAGAAACAGAAGGAACAGTGAAATAAAGAGGCTAAAGCAGACATACTGGTAAAGATTTTCGCCAGAAATGGAGCATGATATGTATGGAGGTCAAAAGAGGCTGTGGAATATGCTGAGGAGAAGGAAAAAGCTGGTCAACGTCGAATATATATCAACGGAAGAGGTGAAAATAGCAATCAAGAAAATGAAAAACAGGAAATCGCCAGGAACTGATGGTATCAATAATGAACTTATTAAATACGGATGCCCAGAGATAGTGACAGAATTAACGAAGCTATTCCAAAAAATATTGAGAAATGGTATCATACCGGAGGAATGGAGAACAAGTATAACTATACCAGTGTTCAAAAGAAGAGTGCAAGCCGACCCTCAGAATTACAGAGGAATAACATTGCTCCAGTCTACATCAAAACTGCTGACAAAAGCATATCACAGAAACTAATTCACACCGTAAGCATGTCAGAGGAGCAACAAGGATTTAAGTCCAACAGTTGTAGTACTGACGCAATCTTCATAATGCGACAACTAATAGAGAAGTCCGTATAGTTCAACAAGCCCCTCTTTATATTCTTCGTAGACCTCACAAAAGCATTCGACAGAGTTCGACTGAAAGATGTGATACATCTTATGAGGCAGAAGAAATTCTATGAAAAGTACATACAAATAATCAGAAAATTTAACAGTAGTAATAGAACACGGATAAAACCAGAGCATGGACTGACTGAAGAGATATATATGTCCGTAGGAATCAGACAAGAAGACGCCTCTGTCTGATCCTCTTCAATATGATCATGGATGAGATAATAGAAGGCGTAAAAGAAACCAACATTGGCTATAAAATGGGAAATCAACCTTTGGGGATTTTCTACAATGCGGATGATGCGGTTCTCATGGCAGAAAGTGAAGATAATCTGCAACGCCTACTCTATAGATTCAATACAATAGCACAGAAACTAAATATGGTGATATCCTACAAGAAAACCAAATCAATGAGCCAAGAGCCCCAGCAGATGTAAACTAATGGTAAACGAACACAATAAACCAAGTAATGAATTTCAACTACCTCGGGATACATATATCGTACAGCAGAAATACCACGGAGGAAGTAAGGACACGAGCTAACAAGGCGGCCAGAATATCGGGATACTTGGGGGATATAATATGGAGAAAAAAATGCATGAGCGTGGAGGGTGAGATTCGAATATAGAAGACACGTATCAGGCCAGTGCAAACATACGCAGCCGAAACAAGAGCTTATACATCACATACAAAAAGACCAATGAGAACTACAGAAATGAAGGTGCTGAGAAGGGGAATCACACTGAGGGATAGAATAGGGAATGAGGATAAGCTGAGAGAAACGGGAGTTCAGGATGTGGTAAGATGGATACGACCACGACGTCGAGGATGGAGGGATCATGTCGATAGAATGGAAGCAGAAGGTATAGCAAAATGGGCAAAAAAACAGAAACCCAATACAAAGAGACCACTAGGAAGGCCACCGAAAAGATGGTACGACAGTTGAACGTCCACATCACAGGAGCTAGGATGACAGATCAAACAGGACCTGGTCCTACAGCAAGAAGACGAAGATTCTGGTGTAGTTGATTGATAATGAGTCATAATCAATTAATACCATTTTTTCGGGTAGTTCAAAAAGCCAGTAGGTCAAATGATTCGCTATGTTGTCTATGATCTCCAAAAATCGGGCAAAATTGAGAAATTTCACATTTTTCTTTGTTCGTACCAAAGAAACGGAAAATCATACGGAATTATGAATGCTTTTATCAGTTCAGTCTTTCGATTTCAGTCTCCGCAATTTTTTTTGCGGGCTTACCAGAAAAAGTCTTTCGACTCACAGAAAAAGCATTTTTGAGGTTACTCTTTTATGGTCTGTTGTTCTGACGATTACTGCTTCAATTATTGGTATATCATAATTGTTCTCCTTCAACTTCAATAGGTTTCGACTCGCTTCTCGCGATTATGGTTATTCTGCTTCTCCTTTTTCATATTTTCGAAATGAATCGAAGTTTCTCATGATTAAAAAGAGGAAAACCAGTAGGTACGATACCTTTGTTTCTACATTATACCATACCTAGTCATCTTCTCAGGAAAATTTATGAGTAAATGCATTTCGCAACGCAATTATGTCACAAACCTATGAAATCTATACCTTTGAAGCTCTTTAGGAATGCGGAGCGAGGGAGCTTCTACCTCTTAATTTGGAGGCGGTATTTCGTTCCGAACTTGCGCACTTGAACTCATCAGATAAGCGTGGTGCGCAAGTCTGCCAATAACGCCAATGGCCTTGTTCCACGTCGAAACTCTGTTGTCGATCGCTTGTACTTCGTTCTACTTGAACCGGGCGAGGACGGTGAGCTCGTCGTTCAGAAAGAGGTAGTGTCCTCCATATGCTACGCCTGGAAACTTCAGCAGAGCAAAGAAGAATTCTGCGAAAGGAGCGGGCACGCCACACCTTATTCTCTGATGATGAGATCAACAACGTGCCTTCATTCAGTTAAGTAAGTAAAACTGGTTTCTCTTTATCAAAAAACGAAAGCTTCTGGTTCGAATTTTTCATGCAATGAACTCTAAAATAAATCCCTTTAGCATAAGAGAAGTGGAAACAACATGAATAACTGTGAATTTCCAACTTTAGTTTAGATTCGTTCATTTTGAACGACGTTGGTATTTCGCAGTACGTTAACGTAGAAAATAAATTACGAATTTTCCTTTTTATATACGTACAGGGATAAGAATACGTCTCTTAGCTTTAATTCAAAGTTGATTTTCGTGAAGCATAAGTCTTGAACTAAAGAAATGTAGAAAAGCTCTGACGTGAAGCTCGAGGCTTTTGCGCGCTTGTTTAACAGTTCATTTCGCCTGAAAATTTCAAATCTAGCGACGAAAAATACTTTGAACTTTGTCTTGCTCTGTCGCAGCTTGACCGGCGTATCAATAGAGGACCCGACCAGTCTAAAGATTCATGACTAACCGTTCCCGTCAAGTTCAAATAAAGCAAAGCATATAGCGGTTGACGACCACCGTTCCAAGCAGAACACATGGTCACAGGCAGAGCTGCACATCACGCCTGTCTGATGAGTTTCAGATGTGCAGACTGCGCACGAAACGCCGTCTCCCGAATTAAGAGGTGGAAGCTCCCTCACAATACTTCATACACTTCGAGAACTTCAGTATAACCAATTTTTCACAATAAAGCTTCAATTTTCAACAAAAAAACCGCACGAACCTATTTATACTTTCAATACATGGTTAAAAAGCTCAATTTTTCTTCCTTCGATCTGCGTCATTGAGTGAAAAAAGAATATATTGAACTAAACTTCATATACTTTTTGCGGAGAAAAAAATTTTAAAAATTAAAGTAATTTATCTTCACGCAATTATGCATGAAGCTTAGTTTTTCACCAAATTCGAACTCATATCGGATTTATCCTGTCGAGAATCTTTGAAAAATCAAATTTCAAATGAAAATAACTCAGGAACTATTGAACCGATTCTGTCCATTTTTGAAAATAAATGATATATTCAGACTCCACACCTACTTCAATATTTCAAGTCTTTTCTTATTTTTCGGTTCGGGAATGAGTATTTTCACATCCATTTGTCCATCCGGGCTCCTGATTCCAACGAAAATTGACATAAATTTTTGTACCGTTATTGTACACCTATTAAATATCAAATTTCATTTGGATCGGATCAGTAGTTTCGGAACTATTCGGAAAATGAGAAAAGTTTCAAATGTGAATAACTACGGAACCATTGATCTGATTTTGTCCATTAACGAATTCAACCGAGATATTTAGGCTCCAAACCTACCCAATTGGAGATACCGCCACCAATTTTGTGAAATTCATAGAATAGTATCACTTCTTTCCCTGTTTGGTATCACTGGATGAGGTCGCTAAATTTTTTTAATGTGAGCCCCCCAAAAGAAAATCCTGGCTACGTGCCTGATCTGAACCATCCCTGAACCACCTTGTTCATACCGAATCTGCTCTGATTATTCTGTAACCCATTCTGTATGCCCCTTCACCATAGGTTGCGTTCCTGGAAACCGCATTGAATTTTCCTTCTTCTTGTACACTGAAATGGGGTTTTATATCTGTCTATTGAAAGTCCTTGAAGTATGACATTGAATTTTTATTAATAAACTGCAATAAATTGACAAAACATATTGATATGATTATAATTGATTCTTTTGATATTATTTACTATACATAAGGACTTAAATAATGACTCTTCAAACAAAAAATATGACGAAACAAAGGGGAAATTATTTAATGACACATTTCCATTGATATGTGATTCGTTTTACATAATTCTTATTGTTTTTCGTTACAGTGGGTATATGAATAGACAAAATAAATATCAAAAACTTAGTTGTCAAAACTTTCACACTTATCACAATTCACAACATTTATGGAAGAGCAAAACAGTTTGATATGAATAAATATTATACTTGATGACGACATACACACAGCAGACAATTTTTTTTGAGATTTCCCTAAAGGTTTGAAATTTCAAATCTCCTCGTCTTCAGTATACTGTCTAGTTTCTAATAATGTATCTTTAGATTTTCTCAAGCCACAATAATATTTTGTATATATTGTCATTCACTATAATTATGTTTATTTATTTGTGCTATTTAGGCTATATTTGCCACCTTGTGGCAAAATATTTAAAACGATATTAAAAAAACACTTTGAAAAAGATTTGAATAAGTTACACAAAAATGAACCTAGTTTATACTGATGGATCATTCATAAATTAATAATCCACGTCTTTTCAGTCCACTGAAATTAGGCCGTGAATACACGGAATTTTATTTAGATAAATATACGACAAACGGTAACACTTTGTGACTAGTACTTTGAGAATTATTTTGATATATGTATACCTAATAAAATATTCAATAGATATTATACAAGGAAGCCCATATTTTTCTAGTTTAAAAATCTGAAAGTTCAATACACTTTAACATTGAAGCCACAAATAGGTATATATTTTCACACCACATCAAATAGTTTGAATATTTAGCTACATTAATGACAATTTTCACTT
Organism: Megalocaria dilatata; assembly: GCA_034642435.1. NCBI lineage: Eukaryota > Metazoa > Arthropoda > Insecta > Coleoptera > Coccinellidae > Megalocaria > Megalocaria dilatata. The sequence goes on from CM067863.1 coordinate 15,534,566, forward strand.
GAACACCTTATATATCCTCATTTGATTTTATGAACGACTGACAAACTTTATTTTCTCTAGTATTCATCAGAATAATGTGACGTGCAGCATGACTTTTCTACAATATTTTCTTATCTACCTCTTTTTTGAGTGAACACTTCGTAGAAATTTACTTCTATGCTTCATCTACTGAGATTTGTAAAAGATTCGAAATTTTGTGCGAATGTTGAGTTGGTCTGATATTTTTGGTCCTCATGTTTCAATTTAGTTCAAATTTAGATAATCAAATGAGGTGTCTGTAGTGAAAAAAGTCTGGAAGACATTCATATTGATAGTGATAATATTTTCAACGAAAAACATAAAAGTTTCAATTTGCGATATAATAAAATTACAAAAGAATTACATATTCCCTCAAAATAGATTTTAAATTGAAAACTATACAATATATTTGAACCAATAAATTCAACAATTTAATCTAAAATAAATTATTTTGATTATTTGAATGCTTATATGATAAAACTCAACTGAGTTACGTTTAACGAAACTTCGGCACCTATAAAAATCAAAAGTTCAAGAATTCAAACGGCAGATGCTTGCATTTTAGCTCTCAACGTCTTCACGTCGTCCTCTATCCTGACAAGCAATCGCATTTTCTGGAAAAAATTCATTATATAAGACTATATATTTCAGTGAAAAGGTGTATGAGCTATGGTAACAGTTCTACAAGACGAGGCAGTGTAACAAACATCTGTGTATAGCGAATATAGATTCGGGACAGATTTGTAGTCGCTGGCATTCATTGCACTGATGAAAACCAACAAGTTTGAAACGTGCACATGTTTGCAATTTGCCCCTGTGATCAACAAAACCTTATCGAGTTTGTTTGAGTATAGATTGTTATACAGATGTTTGTTACACTGTCTCGATTTGTAGAACTTTCTATTACCATAGCTTACACTCCTTATTAATGATATTTGGCACAGATCAGCCGAATTAATTTTTTTGAATATATTTCAAAAAAATTTCAATTCGTCAGTACTAGATCTGTGCTAGCTATAGGGGAGGGAGACAAAGAAGTGTTAGATTCCTTCAGTTCGTGGTTTCTAGCATAGATTTGAACTCTACTTGGCGATCGTTAGCCTTCAAGGTTACGTATAGTAACAAGGCTACTACGGCAGGGCGGAAAGCTCAATGGAGTATTTGTGCTTCTAGGCGCCCAATTGAGGTTGGACTCGTAGGAGCTTTTTTGAAAGCCTGCATGCTAGGTTAAAAGGGTATAGTCACCTAGTCGTGCTTAATTCTCGAACCAGGATTGACCGAGATACGCCTCATGGTTTGTGAGTCTTGACGATACGATTTAAGACCGTTGGTGCTCGAAACAGGTTTAATTGAAATATTTTCTCGGTGGTTTCTTTCTAGGTCTTAAAATTGCGACTGGGTGGTGAAAACTAGCCCCTTCAGCCTGTGAGTTGCGTTTCACACAACTCGAGAACTAACCTGCATAGCCAGTAGAGGTGAGATAGTGCTTCGATGCCATCAGCCACGGCTTAAGTCAGTGTCTAAGGCTATTGGAAGCAGATGGTAAGGCCCAGTTTGAACTGACTTTTTGAAAGCATGCCACATAGTTTTTTAAAATATTTTTCTGATAACCAGTACGACTTGTCTCGTCACCCAGTTCAGGCTTGACGTTGATTAATGGCACAACTTGTGGAATATATAAACAACATTCTTTCATAAGCAAGTGGTTTTTAGACTTGCTCGAATGACTTGGCTAAATCTTTGGATTGTAGAGTTCCTTTGGATCTATTTGCACGAACATTCGACAAGTTGAAATATTTTTTTGAGATCTGTGTTAAACGATGTACCACAGGGACCTATTTTCGGACCTCTGTTCTTTATTCTTTATGCTTTTAATCTACATTCTTTGTTAAATTCTTCAATTTTATCCCACTCCGGTGATATAAAGAAATAGAAATTAACCTGCCATCACTCTCTTCAGAGAGATCTGGATTTTTTGGTAAGGTGGTTGTCTAACTGGTTACTTCCGTTGAATCCATCCAAATATCGCACATATACGAACAAGCTCATTTGGTTGATGTTTGAGTCACTTTGATCTGTATTTGTCATCAGCAGTAATCTGTCTTGGAGCCCTTATATTTTATATATATAATAATGCGAGTTTATATTTGATCCAGAGGTGTTTCAGAGGTAGCTACTCAACTACAGTAGCTGCTCTGCATGAGATATACATCCGTAAAATTTTGGAATTAACTGTTTCTGTTCGGCATTAATGACTGAGGCGAGATGCTCTCAACCCTACAGTGATGCCTAATACGCTCACCATTTGGAGATGATAGTGGAGTTTAGAGCAATGAATGAATTATTCGGGAACAGTGTGTTGAAAACTAAAACTTAGTTTAACTGGTGCAGGGGAGATTCCATATCAGAAGCCGTGAATAATTTTTGGGTAATAGTTTTCTTCACGACTGGAATCACCTCTCACTTGATGTGGCAGAAGTTAAGGTGCTACTTACAGTTTCTCTGCTTCCTGGAGTTTTCATCCAAATATAAATCATATAACCAGGGATACATAGCATGGAACTTAATGCGGTAAACCAACCAAAAAGATGCGCCCACAGAGGAAACTCATAATTGAGGTATTTGACTGGACTCCACTGCACTATATTGAAGATGAACACTCCCTGAAAATGAAAATAATATGAGAATTTGCACGAGCAAGTGCCTTTCTTCTTCCATCAAGGAATCACTTGAATAAATCTGAATTGATAAATATTGTTGAAATTGTTCTTACGAAACAAATTGCTGGTGTTGTTACTGTCCAACAAAATTTCCACCATTTCATAGGATAGTAGCCGATCATTTCCTTGATTCCATCGTAGAATTTATCGCATCCAAAGGCCCAGGATATTGCGATGCATTCAAAGAAGATGAAAAAGAGAAGACAAAATCCACTGACAGCATAGGAGTCAAATATTTGGAAGACGTACATTCCTCCCTGAAAATTTACACAAACGTGATATTATTAATTTTTTTCTAAGTATATTAGTGATTACCTCTGATATACAAGATAGACCAACTAAGTAGGAAAGAGCGCAAACAATAGCAATAAATATTTCCTTTCTTCTACGAAGTAGATGAGGCCATTCATCGATGATTGCAGTAACAAATCCTTCCATCGTACAAAACTGGGAATCTAAACCGATTAATAATATCATCAAGAAGAAGAGGCAAGACCACAATGGAGAACCAGGGAGCTGCAGGACAGCCGAAGGGTAAGCCAAAAAGGCCAGACCAGGTCCTAACAAGAAATAATAATTAATCATATTGATCGTAAAAAAATTCGAATGTGATTCGTATTGGCGTAGCTAGCTTGGATGGCACCCGGGGCGCAATAGTGTCACCCCAAGAATGGGTCATCATAGTAAAATCAATAAAAACTTGATAAATGTCAAGAATAATATTATTTAAATAATACAGATGGAAAGTCGTAATCTCTGTCTACCCTGTTTACAGGCATAAGTTCAACTTTTGGAATATATTCATTCTAGATTCCACAGCTGCGAACTCGAAAGTCATATCTTCAAAGTTTATATTCTGTATAACCTTATGTTCTTTTGCTAATATGCTAATAAAATGCTCGTAAAAACTTAAGGATATTGATGTTTTTCGAAGGTGCATGTTTTCCGTATCATCTTAATATAATTTTTTTCAATTAAATAAACTTAAAACGTTTGAAGAAACGTCTTCTGGTTCATTTTGAAGTAAGTTTTTATCAAGGTTAATAATGCTTGGTCCATGTGCGTTAGAAATGCAAATTTTAATGATTTTCTCTTCAGATTGTATTTCGTTTTCGATAAGATCAAACAGTTCTACGCAATTAAAAATCGAAATTTCACTATACCAAGATAAAATTAATCCGAGAACGATGCCAACAGAGCCCTTGGGATGCTTCAAGGTGGTCGAGCACAAGTGCAAGTGGACAATTTCTTCAATGTGTGATATGACTTTTCCAATGGAACTCTTCGTCAAAGACCCAAAAGTGGTAGACCAGATGCTACAATACCAGTAGAAGGCCATTTTTTAACTTTTTTGGTGATAACACAGTCTATCAGCACTTGCAGAATGGCAAGTCAACGTCGAGATGCCACAGATACTTCAGTTTCCCTAAGCGCAGTCAAAAGACGTCTCCTTGCAGTCAATCAATCTAACCTCGAGACGCTTGTTAAGATGAGTCCACTCTACGTACTCTATACTGACGTTTTTCTGATAGTCTATTCATACGAAGGAACCGCCACTCTGCTCAAGAAGTTCATCCTTTTCGAGGAGGCACAATTATGGTTTGGGGTGGAGTTTGCTTCGATGGCAAAACTGACTTATTAGTACTTCTAAGAACCATGACGTTTCAGCCTGATGTTGATGAAGTTATCAACAGGGTAGTCCCACAATTTCACGCAGCTACTGGTGAAAATTTCGTTTTTCTGGATTATAATGCACTGCCACATAGATCCCACCAGGTGATTACTGCTTGAGAAAACCAGGGCATTCCAAATCTAGAATTACCTCCAAGATTTAAATCCGATCGAGCACGCTTGGGATCAATTTGATTCACAGACCACAGCAGGAAACGCTTCAACAACTTCGAGATATTTTGCCTCAACTTTGGCAACAAATTGAGCAGTATGTTCTCAATAACTTGGTGAAAAGCATGCAGAGAAGATGCCAAGAAGTTATTGATGCACGTGGTGTCCCTACTTTGTATTGAGGGTGACTATCAGTATGAATTTCTGAAATGTTCAGAATTTTGGTTTTTGGTAAAATATTATACTTTGTCAAATATTGTATTTTTGTTGTTGTGAATACACCTACATACTCTACATATACATATTTCAAATGGAAATTGGGTTTTTAACTGAAGAGAAAACTCAAATTCATTAATTATCCTTTACTTTTGACGAGCAGTTTATTATTTAGCCTCGTTTGGATTATTATTGCTACTGTGTAATTTGTTGTTATACTATGTGACAACAAAATGAAAACACCTAGTAGTAGCTGGAAAATTTGAATATTTTCTGGTACATACAGGTGTCCAGGGGAAAATACGACAAACTGAAACCACAGAATAAGGTCATCTGGATGGACTTATATTTAGAGCTGAGAGCTTTTCTTTTGGATATAATAACGTCCAAACAATTGAGAAAGAAAAAATAGCACTTAGCTCAGAATTCAAGTATTCATCCATAGAGTAAGAATGTAGACCCAGCTGAAGATTATGAGTTGATCTCTTGAACTTTCGGAAATCTGTTAGGATTTGATGTTTTTTTGGTAATTTATCGAAAATTTTGAGGTACCTAAAGTCGATATTTCTCTGTGTCAACGCAATACACGTTAAAATTAAAGGTGTGAATGATCTTCGAATTATTGGAATCTTTATACTATTCGAAATAATGATTATTCTTTTTTAAGAAAATGAGACACCTCTGAATGTACAGATGGTTTGTTAAGATTGAAATGTCTATGGCATGATGTTCTAGGGAACAAACCGAGCATGGTTTGTGCTCTTTTTTGATCTTCTGGACCACGAATATTTTTAAGATATCAGAACTATTCCTCTATATGATTATTCCATAAGACATTACAGTGAGTAAACTGAATTCAATTTATGTTGGAGTGAATTGATATGATCAAACTAACTGGTCCAGAATTATGTCCAGGAAATTGATACTTGAGAGTTTGACAGGTGCTTTGCTGTCTTTCATAAGCACTTTCCTAGCGGCTAGTGGAAGCTGAAAAAAGATAAAAAATGTCTTCGCATTTGTAAAAAATTGTAACTCATCGTAAATTTTCTGAAAATACTTTTCCATGTATGACGCTCATACTTGTAACAGCTGCATGGACATGACATATACATCATAACCTTTAAACCGTCATTTTCATAGTTCCCAATTGTATCACTTATGTGTTGTCAAACATAATACCAAAGTATTTTAGTCGGGTTTCAGCGGTCATTAAATTTTGTGGAATATTTTTGAATTAAAAGTTTTTCCACCATCGAGTGCCACCACTATACGGGTGACGGCCCCTCTAGCTAAGCTACTGATGGTTCGAATGCAATTGTTTTACCTGAAGCAGCGACTTCTGCGACTGGCTTCTGCTGCTCGTGTGCCATGAAGCCAACTACAGAAAATATGACAAAACCGGCGAACATACTGGTACTTGAGTTGATTGTGCATACAATCAAAGCATCTCTGGAATAAGACAAAAAAATAAAACACATTTTCGTTCAATAATATCAGACTTACTTATAAACGTTGTTAGTGAATTTGTTATAACTTCCAAGAGCAACAAGGGTACCCAGACCTAACCCATAGGAGAAAAATATTTGGGTTACAGCATCTATCCACACTTGTGATTCCTTCAATTTGGACATGTTTGGCATCACATAGAATTTGATGCCCTCCATCGCACCAGGTAGGGTGACACCTCTGATAAGTAAAATTGTTAAAAGTAAATAAGGAAAGAGAGCGGTGAAGTAGACAACTTTTCCAGTCCATTTGACACCTTTCCATATGCAGAAATAGCAGAGGATCCACACCAATAAAAGGGTGCCTGCTAGCTCCCAACGAATTGATCCTACGTGTTCGATTCCAGGCGAAATTTGCAGTGTTCTACGTCTGCAAGAAGATATTTATGCCTATTTAATCATAGCAAGCAAAACTTAGCTCAGAAATTTAGTATTTATTTAATTTTTTATTAAATTGGTCCTTACTGATGGAAATTCACTATAATTGAATAAAATAATAAATAAAGATTTATAAAATTAACAACAATTACCAACACTGCATAGGGATGCTCACGTGGCGCAACCCTAGTGCCGCGTGCTAATCTGGCGGCAGCTGATATTATTTCCTTTAGTTGCGTGGTGCATCTACCGTGATAATATCTATAGAATAAGCACAAGTCAGCAACTATCCTTCTATGTTTCAACGACTGCAAACAGGCTGTTATAGTTGAGCAGTCAATCAGTAGTACTGCTCTTTTCTGTATGGAATCCAGAAAGTTGTAATGAATTCTTGGGTGCTGAACTCCAAAAATGAGAGACTAGTATTCGAGTAGTTGTCTGATATGGGTTTCCATCAGTGAAAGAACCTGATCTGCAGATAAATATTTCCTAGCCGTGAACAAATATCCCAGCTTATTTGTAGCAGATTTCGAAATGTTAGTCACATGTTTCCCCAACAGACAGAGAACAGTCATGCCAAGAAGATCCATCGAGTCCTTTGGCTGAACCACCTGGTTTTCCATCATCAAGTCAAGTCACGAATTGAGTTTTTCGAAAAAGAGTTGTTGTTTGGATCTTCGAGACATTGAATTGCACCAGGTTCAGTTGACTCTATTCTTTAATTTATTTATTAGATATTCGTCCAGGGAATTGATTTGTTGGCATCTATGGAGGCGAGACTAATCGTGGCTCAAAGGTTTATCATTGGTGAAAGAGGATGCGCGAAACTCACGTGATCCTCGGTCGTACTAAGAAGATCGTTTATGTGGACCAGAAAGAGGGTGCGCGACAAAACTGAGCCTTGAGGCACTCTAGCGTTCACGTTTAAACCACTGGAACCGACACCATCGACGACCACCTGCATGCTCATGTATTCTTTTCTTGAAGGATCTGCCAGTTTGACCAATATTTACCATAGAGCAATCATTACAAGTTGACTTGTAGCGTGCTCGCTCAGTACGTGGCGTGCCAGCTCCTCTCGAAGAATTCTGCTGTGCTCTGGTACAGCTTCCGATATAGCATATGAGAGGGCGCGACAGGTAACAAACAATACCTCAAAGATCCGCCATTACCGAGGTTAAGTAGGGCAGAGTACTAGAGTTCGATGACTAGCCTTCCCATGTGGAACCGGGTCACTCTGGCGTCACAGGCAGAGCTGTGTACCACGCCTGTCTACTATTATATTTGATATAATCATTTGCTTAAATTCAACATCTACTTATAATTACTCTTAAATAAACTAAAATTACTCTCAAGTAAACAAAATATAAACCCATGAAGAAAGTCTTATAATGGGAGAGGAATAAATTTTAAACAAAAAATATACTTGCCATTTTCTGGTTAATATAATGTTTTGATGTTTGATAAATAGTTCGGTATAATAGAAACAAATTATATAAATGATTTCATTTCGAAATTTTAAGATGTATCTCAAGAATGAATTCAATATTTGGATATTATTAATAAACTCCTTATAATTACAAAGTATATTTCTATCTGTTTCCTTAAAGCAACAAATGATATCGTCTACATATTTCTACCAATAAAAATGATGCTCTACGGTTTTAAGTTGATTTTTTCTCTACATTATTCCTAAAAGAATTGGCTAAAATCAGACTTATTCGATTTTCCATAACTAAACCGTCAAATGAACTGTAAATAGTATCATTAAATTTAAAATTGTATCGTTCTAGACACTATGATTTAAGTACCCATGAATCGCAATAATTCAATTTTAGAGTTAAATATTGTAGCAATTGGATTTCTCGTATGGCAAAATCTAATTTTTAATTGTATTTTATGTGAATTGAACCAGATCATACCTGAGCACTTTTATTCAAAGGATCGTTTGATTTACATCTGGTGGCTATAAATCGAGATGTCCCATAAACTTGCGAATACCGTTTGGTTTTACCTGTGATCCTTGGAGGTTAATTTTGTCACACTTATTTTTGATAGTTGAAAGAAGATTTTCAGAGTGAAAGGTTCTTTATGATAGGAACCAATTGATCCGAGCATGAATCGTAAAGTGTTTCCCACGATTTTGAATATTTGAGAGTAGATTCCTGAATTATGCTGAAATATATTGCTGTCCAATTGAACGATAAAGAAGGCGTTTTCCACCCTGAATTTTTTGAAGACTTTGAGGAAGGTTTTAGAAACAAATCATTACTGATATTTGTATTGACTCAAATTCAAAATATTACCAGAATCGTTTGAGTCATTCGGAAGTTATCACAAAAAACGGAAATATGGGAAAAACATTTGGAAGCACATACGAGTATTTTCCAGGAAAAAAATTGAAGCATTCCTGACTCGTCTTTATATACTTTATTCACATCTGGGAAAGAATCACGTAGTGCCGGAACACCTTGTACTGACGAAACTTTGGTCTAGTTCCAGATGGTCGTTCATTACCACAGTCCTATTCATGTAAAATTAATATAAAATTATTATTTAGGTTTCAATTCTTTCCTAATCAACCTGGCTGATTATTGCGAAAATCAGAAAGGGGTTAATCCAGAAAATTCAGATGTCTGCTTAGTGGAACATGAGTAAATTCCAGAATTAAAAGTGTTCGTTCATATTCCAATTTCCACTAACATGTAGATCTAAATACTGCGAGATTATGTATAATATTAATGAACTTACTCCCAAAATTCTTTGACTGGATCTGTCAGTTCTGTTACTGATACGTTGTGGTTATTGATTGAACAAATTTTGCTAAAACTATTGTTGGGGTTGAATTGCTCCCAGCATGTGAGCGCTCCTCTATCATACGGGTTAACGCAGTATTCTGTGTTCCAGTAATTGTGGCAGGTCCTCCAGGGTACATCTGTGAAATAATTATTATTTAATATGATATTTGAATTTGCCACACAAAAAATAATTCAATTAGTGCTTCAGACATTTTAAATGAAATACAGGCAACTCTGTGAAATGTAACAAATAAATTATTTGATAGTATTGAAGGGTAGATTATCACATATAATATTAAGATACACTGTGAGAAATTTAAGAATTCATGGACGATATTATTCAGTTAATCGACCTACTATTCGTCGTATCGTAGACAAATTTGAAAGTGAATTTTTTTTACACGGTACAAGAGAACCAGTACGACAAAGAAATGCACGCACAAAAGGGAATATTGACTTGGTTGCAGTGTAAGAGAAAATCCAAATTTATCGGTTCCACCTCGTTCTCAACAATTAAATCTGTCTCAAATAACAATTTTGAAAAATTCAAGAAAGGATGTAAACCCAAATCGTTTCTAAAGATTCTCCCAGCAACGATGGGGCAGTTGCGGAAAGCTGTAGATTCTGTCTATCTATGCAGGCTTTCACAGAAGATCTATGAGTATCAGGATAATAATAATGATGATAATAATAATAATAACGAACTCAGGATAAATAATACGTACTTCGAGCATAAAATTCAAGATAAAATAACACTCAGTAGCACCAGGCAGATAACATCTATGATTGACTACATTGTTACAAAGACATCTATCATTCCCGAGCAGATTTAAGATGTAAGATCTTTGTCATCTGCTAACATATATTCAGATCACAATTTTGTACTGGGAAAACTAAGCTCCATCAAGCCACTGATACACAAATATCGGGTGTTTTTTTTAGAGTAATAGAACTTTATATTGAAATTAAACACATTCAAATTAAGATTGAAGCCAATTCTTTTTATTTGAAAGATAATTTTATGACATTCATGTTTTGAAAATAATTTCCGGCATATGTCCACCACGACTAGCTCTGAGGAATCGCATTCGACCAGACCAATTTTCGAGTAATTCAGACCTCATTTCATCAATAACACGAGTTATGTTGGCTACCAAAGCGTCTATTGTTTCTGGTTTATCAGCATAAACCAATGACTTGACATAACCCCAAAGAAAATAATCCAGTGGAGTCATGTCGCATGATCTTGGGGGCCAATTAATTGTACCATTTCTCGAAATAATGTTATGGCCAAATCTTTATTTCAATAAATCAATTGTTACGGTAGCAGCATGAGGTGCAGCACCATCTTGTTGGAACCAAAACACTTCTGGGTCGATACCATTCAAATTTTGAAACAAATAATCATTAATCATCGATCTGTAACGAGCAACATCCACTGTAACATTAGCTCCAGCATAGTTTTTAAAGAAATATGGACCGAGGATGCAATGGGACCTGCAGAACTTCTTGAGGATTGTTTTCACTCCAGGTACGGCAATTTTGCTTGTTTACATAGCCATTCAACCAGAAATGAGCTTCATCACTAAACACAATTTTACGATAAAAAAGTGGATCAACTTCAAGCTGTTCTAGGGCCCAATCAGCAAACAAACGAAGCTTATTTTGGTCAAGTGGCTTTAGTTCTTGAACCAGTTGGATCTTGTATGGGTGTAGACCAAGATCTTTACGCAATATTTTCCATGTGGTGGATGCACAGAGTCCAACTTGTAGTGAACGTCGTCGAATAGACAAATCTGGATTATCATTAACACTATGACTTACAGCAGCGATATTTTCTTCTGTACGTACAGTTATTTGTCTTGTTCTTGTTGCTGCATCGAGTAGAGAAAATAATGCCCGAAATCTAACGATAGTTCGACGAATAAGCTGTTCTGATGGACGATTATGTAAACCATAAATTTCACGAAGTGCTCTATAATTTCAGCGAATAGAACACTGATTTTGAAAATAAATTTCAACAATTTTTAAACGTTGTTGCGGCGTGAGTTTTTCCATGATAATTTGTCAATGCTTATAGAAAAGAAATGTCAAAAAAACATGGCTTCTACCTCCTCTCAAATCACAGTTATCCCTATCGAAATTTCTATCACTCTTAAAAAAACACCCAATACAACATGATGGAAATGTTCAACATTGAATCTCTTAAGCAGACGCCTACACTGAATCTGTATGTACGCCATCCCGATGGGAAACTACTGGATAGGACTACTCGAGGCTGGGACACAGTGGATAAACTGTGGAACCGGAGTATACATCAGGCTATCGAGGAGGCTGTCGGAAAAAGAACGATTAGCTCAAATGCTAACAAGCAAAAGACATGATTCACCCCTGAAATCAAGCTGCTAACCCAAGTGAAGAAGAAAGCACATTTGAAGTTTAAAACAACTAAGAACCTACAGAACTATACTGAGTATATAAGAACAAGAAACACAGAATATCAGGATAAGAGAAATAAAAAGGGAACATTGGGAAAGGTTCAGCAGGAAGATTGAAGGTGACATGTATGGAGTGCAGAAACGTTTCTGGAAGATGTCGGGAGCTGCAAAGAAGGAGGTGAATGAGTTTGTTAAATTGAACAATATATCGGCCGAAAAAATGAAGAAGACATTTTGACAGCTTGTACTCAGGAAAAGATCAACTCCCTAAACAAAAACTATTGTTCAGACAGAATACTGTAGATAAGGAGAAAATAGAGGAATGGACTGTGAAAAAAGTGTGGTCGAAAATATAACAACTAAAAAAGCGGAAAATCTCCGGGTCCAGACAACATCCCAAATGAACTCTTGAAGAATGGCGGAGAAAAATTGGTCGAAGAACTAACAAGACTCTTCAATGAAATACTGAAAAAAAAAACATACCAGAAGAATGGAGAAGCAGCATTACAATACCGAAAGTATTTCAGACCCCTCGAATTATAGAGGAATATGCCTGCTGAAATCCACGATGAAGTTCCTCACAAGACTCCAGGAAAAACATATTTTCATAAGTATATCCGAAGAACAGCAAGGATTTAGAAAGAACTGCAGCACCAACGATGCAATATTTATAATGCGCCAGGTTATGAAAAAAGCTATCGAATACGACAAACCAGCTTTTATATGTTTTGTGAACCTTACTCAAGCCTTTGATCGATTGAAGCTTACAGACATCCTGACTGAGCTCAGCGCAAAGGGATTACCAAAATACCTAATAGACATCATAGAACTGAAAAACACAGACAATGTAACGGAAATAAAAACAAAATCAACATCCACTAGTAAAATCAGAATAAAGTCCGGTGTACGGCAGGGCGACAGCTTGAGTCCACTTTTTTTTAGCCTCATTATGGACAGAATAATAGGGAAAACACCTCCTCAAGTTCGTGTGCTTCGCAAATGGTGCAGCGGTCAGAGCTCCTCGTAGATACAGAGGACGGCTTACAATGGCTGCTGGAAGCGTTCAAAAACGAAGCCGAAAGACTCAACATGAAGATCTTTACTTCAAAAACAAAAAAGAAGGTAATATCCAGGGAGCCACGTTGATGACAACATAATAGAGCAAATCTCAGATTTCAGCTACTTGGGAGTCAAAGTGGGGAAACGAGGTGGGTAGTGTCAGAGAGCAAGTCAATAAGTCAGTCAGGGTAGCGGGTGCCTTGAAATCGATAATATAGCGAAACCAATGTATGACTAGTCAATGTAAGGTCAGAATTTACAAAACTTGCGTACGCCTGATCATGACATATGCGACTGAAACCAGAGCCGATACATCTGAAACAAAGGGGATGATGCGTACAAACGAGATGAAGACCTTGAAAGCCATAACAGGTAATACCTGGAGAAACCACAGGAAAAGTGAAGAATTCCGAAAGGAGTGTGCAATCTTAGATGTGGTGAAATTTTCACGTGCAAGAAGAAGATAATGGAATGAACATGTGTCCAGAATAGGCGATGAGAGATTGGCCAAAGCTGCACGAAGTGTCAAGCCAGCTACTAAAGGATCACCGGGCGCCCTCCGAAGAGATGAAAGGATAGCTGGTCATCAGCATCTTGAGAGGTCACGTGAGAGGTGAAACAAGCCTTTGGCTTACGAAAAGATGATGAAGAAGAAGATTTCCATGGGGGCGGAATTAAGAGAAAACTTTGACCAAAGATTATGAGTAAAGAATATTAATAAGTATTTCATAAAAGTCTCCATGAAACCACCCTAGTATAAGGAAAATTTCCCGTTCTTTCAATATTGTACACTGAATTTTGATTAAGATGACACTCGTTGTTTTCCAGTTATGTAATGTTTTTAGTGGAAAAATTGGAAAACGTTACAAAATAGTAGAATCTTGAATAACTTTATATTGCACCATACTCTATAGGAACTTTTTTGTTGCGAATTGCCTATAGAATTACCTTGTGAAATTTGGTAAGATCAAGTTATATCTTACTCCTGTATAGTTTTAACAGTTGTGAATAGTTTTAGTTCATCACGGTAGACAGATCTCTTGGAAAATTCATATAACTGTTGTAAATTCGTTTTTTAAAAGCTTTACCATAATTAAAAAAAATGTATATATGACAGTAATTTATTTCCACAAAAATGTTTGTACTAATACAACAATTGTTTCACCACGATGTGGCTTCTTCAGGTATTACATTGTACTGTCTGAGCTTTACCATAACAGTAGATAGAACTTTTATTCATCAGTTTTTGCATTATATTATTCTGCTCGCTCGTCTCTCCCGAATTTATCGTTTAACATTCCGTTCATTGCAAGTAACGTAGACAAATTAAAATAAATTCACCTCAATTTCTATCCTGTTTCTAGCACGTAAGATTGCTATTGTACAGTGAGATCAGTTTTCATTATCCGTTCCAACAAGTAGAAATTATGATCCGTGGATTTGGACTGATTCAAACTCAATCTTGACAGCATAACTATTTTGGATATCATCTTGTATGAATAAAATCTTCGTAAAGAAACAGTTTAAATTATATTCCAGAAACGTTTCGTATCAATTGTAAGATTTAATCTGTTTTATTCAGACTTTATCTTGACAGTACAGTTACTTTCGATATCACCTTGTGTGATTGGAATCTTCCTCTATTGTTAATATCAATTTAGATAAGGCTACTGTATTAGTAAATATCAGATAGAAATTTTGATCCTTAGATTCACAGAAGTTCACACTTCCATTAGTCTGTTTTGTTAATTTCCTTTTTACGTTGTATGTAAAAAATTTGAACGTGAATAACTTCGAAACTATCGGAATGACTTCGCGCATTAACTAACTTAGTCGGGACATTTAGACCCCCAAACCTTTCATGAAAGGTTCAAGGCTTAAACTCTTTCCGTTCGAGAGTTAGCGTATTTACGGACGGTCGGTCAGAATTACTCTTGACCTCGGGTTCTTCAACATGGAGTTCAACCTAGTCGTTTAAGACCATTTTAAACCACATTTAAAACTTTTTGCTTTTACAATCATTCTGGAAATGGTTATATCCTCCAACATTAAAGCATTGCAGGATATCATACAATTCATTGATATAGCACCATCTCCACAATAAGGCTAGTTTTGTTATATCTTTGATAGTAGTATATTTGTGGGTCAACTTCTATCACAAGATTGCCAGAATTCTTTCTTGATTTGATTTCATATTTACGTAAAATCTTAATTTTTTCTATATTATTCTTATCTTATAATTTTAGATCACTTCAGAAACTTGCCATCCAATGAATCATTATTGTCATATTCAATATATATTTTAATAATGAATTTGGGATTTTTCAAGACTGTTTCTCCTACCTTATATTTGTTTTCCAATTTTTCGTTCAATTTGCTGGTATAACATTCTCAGATATGTTATCCTTACCGTTGATAACAACACTTTCCTTTTCTACCTTCTACTTCAACACGTATTTTTAATTTACCCTGTTAAATTATATCAGTGATTACTATTTTTGTCACGTTGCTTTTTTCTTGCAACGGTTTTAAAAGTTTAGCTTCGGAATAAGATTTTTGAGGATTTGGAAAATCGACTTTATCACGATGGTTTCATCATCTTCACATTTATTGCACTGAAATTTCAGCTTTTCTGAGACCAAGCACCTTAATCTCATTTGCTGAAATACCAGGTTTCTAATTTAATACTTTGTACTTCTTGACAGATTGTGTCAAGTGTCGATTTTATCAATTTTCAAAATATATTTCGGCATGTTATTCCCCAGTCAATTCGTTATAATTGTGAATATCATTTTAAATGGATTAACTAAATTAAATAATGATAGGAATATTCCATAAACATACTCGTGAGGAAGTATAAATAGAATTGGAAAGTAAATATGTATGTCCAACAATTACCTATTGTTAACGTTCAACCTACTCTATATTTATTCAACAATTGATAAGAGCGTTCATGAATATTCTTAGATATTCTGATTAAGGATATTTGAATGACCATTTCAACAAGGAAGAATTATTGTTAGAAGATGTTCGCTAAGATTATTAAATATACCTATAATATCACTGGGAGTTCCTGATAATATTTCCTTATTTTTATTGCATACTTCAAATATTACTTATGGTGTATTCAAAATGGAGTATTCAAAAACTCACCTACTGTACAAGTGGAATTCTCATTATCTTGGCGATTCAAAACCACAGATAAAAAACATTTCTTCTTAATTATAGGTAGGGCGATATTTATCTCGAACTCGTAGAAGATTCACCACCTTAAGTTACCTTAATTCTTTCAATCGATTAGAATTCATTCTCAATTCTCCCATATGCTTTAATATTCACGGCATTGTCCAACAAAGTCAAAGAAAGTAGAAAGATTTGGATAATGAAAATCTTTTCGTCTATAATGACGGATGCCTAGTTTCCATGTCGCATATACAGAGTGCCTTACATAAAAGAGTCCAGTTGGATTGTTCCGAAGATAGGAATTTCCCCGAAAAACGCCAAGACAGTTTCTATTTGGAGGAGGGCATCTGTTGATTGCAAATTCATGGATGTACGATCATCTCCCTAAGGTGACAAACCCCTCAGGAGTTAAATGGCAATCGGGGTAGAGTGACCAGTTTTGAAGGTTTTGCAATTCTATTATGAAAATGCAAAAAATTTCTGCTTGCCGTTCGTTTTGGTTTAAAAAACTCGTCGGAAGTGATGGGTCCATTATGTTGTCGAGTTTTTGGACGAACAAGGGTTGATGTAATGAAATTGTTTATCAATCTTTCCTTTGCAGTAAAGGATCAACAATAACAACAAACTTATCAACTGCGAGAAGTGTTTATCATAATCTAATTATTGATAAGGTATAATAGATTCTTGATTTTTTCTTAACTCTAGTTCAATACTCATAAGATATCGAAAGCGTATTTAAGATTTTCTGATCTTTTCGAACAATTAGGCAGAATAGTTCTTTCAAATTCAGAGAGAGTAGAATTAGTCATTTTCTATTTAAAAAAAAATGAAAATGCGAGATAAACAGCAAGAATTTTCAACGACCGAAATGGCCAGGATATCGGTCACTCAGTTGTGATTAATTTAATTTCCAAATTCATGAGCACTTGGCCTGTTGCTAATGAAACATATGAGAAGCATATGCACAAGAATTCAGAAGATTCTGAATAAACATAATTTCCAACCATACAAGATCTTATAAAAGAAGTCAGTGAAGACGATCTTGATCAGCGGTTACAATAATGTGAACAGATAAGTGAAAAGCTTTTAAATGATCCAAGTACTTTATGTTCAGTATGCTTCTTCAATGAATGCTCATTCATCATCAACATAACTGTAGATACTAGAGTGATTCAAATTCTAGAATTCTGAGAGAACAGCATACATAGTATTCAGAAATAGTAATGTGTGGTTTGAAACTTTGAGAAATAGGATCGTGCGTCTCACTTTCCTTGCTGACAAGTTGAGAGGTGAATCTTATCTCAATATACTACAAGATCTCATCTACCCACTACCTATTTTGCAGTTACCATGTGATGATCAGGAAATGATATATCGGGTGTTCTTTTTTAGTGATAGAACTTTAAATTATAAAAACACATTTTAATTGAGATTGAAGCCAAATTTTTTTTTATCTGAAAGATAATTTTATGAAATTTATGTTTTGAAAATAATTTCCGGCATATGTCCACCACGACTAGCTCTGAGGAACTGCATTCGACCAGACTAATTTTGGACCACTTTTTTTAATCCAGTGGAGTTATGTCGCATGATCTTGGAGGCCAATTAATTGGACCATTTCTCGAAATAATGTTATCGCCAAATCTTTCTTTCAAAAAATCAATTGTTACGGTAGCAGTATCTTGTTGGAACCAAAACACTTCTGGGTCGATACCATTCAAATTTTGAAACAAATAATCATTGATAATCGATCTGTAACGAGCACCATTCACTGTAGCATTAGCTCCAGCATCGTTTTTGAAGTAATATGGACCGATTATGTCTCCAGCGTGTAAAGCACACCATACAGAGCATTTTTCAGGATGCAATGGAACCTGCAGAAATTCTTGAGGATTGTTTTCACTCCATATATGGCAATTTTGCTTGTTTACATAGCCGTTCAACCAGAAATGAACTTTATCACTAAACACAATTTTACGATAAAAAAGTGAATCAACTTCAAGCTGTTCTAGGGCCCAATCAACAAACAAACGACGCTTATTATGGTCAAGTGGCTGTAGTTCTTGAATCAGTTGGATCTTGTATCGGTATAGACCAAGATCTTCACGCAAAATTTTTCATGTGGTGGATGCACAGAGTCCAACTTGTTGTAAACGTCGAAAAATTGACAAATCTGGATTCTCATTAACACTATGACTTACAGCAGCGATATTTTCTTCTGTACAGTTCTTTGTCTTGTTGTTCTTGTTGCATCAAGTAGAGAAAATGTTGTCCGAAATCTATCTAGTTCGACGAATAAGCTGCTCTGATGGACGATTATGTAAACCATAAATTTCACGAAGTTCTCTATAAGTTTGGCGAATAGAACACTGATTTTGAAAATAAATATCAACAATTTGTAAACGTTGTTGCGGCGTGAGTCTTTCCATGATAATTTATCAATGCTTAGTGGACAGAAATGTCAAAACAACATGGCTTCTACCTACTGTTAAATCACAGTTATCCCTATCGAAAGTTCTATCACTCTAAATAAAACACCTGATATAAACAGCAACAATTTTCTGAAGCTATGGTTTTGAGGTGACTGCAGGCGGGTCACAACTGCGAAATATAGATCCTACTGACGATGGCGGTTAATTCCATCTAACGAGACCCGTGCCAACTATATTCAGCACAGAAACGCATGCAATCAGATCCATAAACGAAGCCAAAGAAGCATATATTTCAAGAATAACCAACAAGCTCATAGACTGTTCTAGTGGATCGTGCCAGTTTTGGTCGATGCCAAAGAAATTTGACAACGACTTCTCTCATTCAAGTTTTCCTTTTTTGACATAAGAGTTCACTTACAAATATTGGATGGAGTAGTCCGTTACTTTGTGACAGTTCATTTTATTTCATTCCAGTTCACTTACAAGTTAAAGCCGATCTCTTCGCGCGAATATTTGCTGCTAACTCATCTATCGAAACATTTGGTCGGGAACCTCTAACAATTTCAACTGTATCATCTACCATGAGGGATATATAGTTCAGACAACGGATCATTCATCGAGTGTTCCAAGGAAGCAACTAGACCAGACGAAATTCCTGTCATTGTATTCGAGAAGTGTTCACCAGAGCTTACACCTGTTCTCCTTAAGATGTCATACAGGGAATGAAATTTTCCTTATTCATGGAAGAGTGCACGAGTGAAATCTATACCAAAGAAGGGGAGGAAATATTTTCCATCAAACTGCCGTCCAATAGCGATAATATTCACATTTTCGAAAGTCATGAAAACAGAAATGGTTAGATACCTGGAGAGAAAATATCTCATTAGTGATAGACAATATGGTTTTCGCAACCACCGATCAACAGGTGACCTCCTTAGCTATGTGACGCAAGTGTGGACAACGGCTATTGAGTAATATGGAGAATCTACGTTAGTTGTTCTGAACATATTCAAAGCTTTCGATCGTGTCTGGTATAAGGCTCTTCTGAATAAGCTATATTTGTATGGTTTTCTCTGGAGTCTCTGCGATTGAATGATGAGTTTCTTCACCAACGACATTCATGTGGTCGTGGATGGGGTGAGTTCTCGTGGTTTCAGCGTAAACGCTGGAGTGCTCCAAGGCTCTATTTTGTCGCCCACCATCTTCCTGATCTACATAAACTATTTCTTTAGTACGACCGAAAATCACATTGTGAGCTTCGTGGACGATAACACGCTGATGTCTTCTTTCACGAGTGACAAACTTTTGAACATTGTGGAGTCTCACCTCCATAGATACTAGCAAATCGATTCCCTGAAACAAAGGGGATCAACGGAATTTGGAGCAATTCAATGCTTCGAAGACCTAAACAAAATTTTTTCTCGAAAAACTCATTTCGTGACTTCTGACTTGATGATAGGAAACCAGGTCCTACAGCAAAGTGACTCCATGCTTCTTGGCGTGACAATCAACTCTACGGTCTGTTTGTCTTCTATATACTTGGGAGACTTGCTTAGAGATATCAGGTTATCTTATTTTACAAAGTTACCATGTAATGGCAATTTACGAGTTTTTATCAGTGAGTATAATATGAATTATACATTCTGTCAAGAAAGTACCGGGAATTATCGATTTAAATCTGGCGGATCAATGAGGCAGGTAAAAATTTTTTTTCCTAGGTTGGTACCACTGTCCTTAATTACTATGCCAAGCTTGAGCGGGATCTGTCAACTAGTGTGTTTGCAACAGCTGATTAAGTCAGTCGATGTCAGAGTGCGTGCCGATTTTTACTATGGGTGATTACGTTGAGCAAAGAATTTGTTTAAAGTTTTGTGTTGCAAATGAATTTTCGTGTGCCGATGCATTGAAAATGTTGCAAAAGGCCTTTGGTGATAATGCTCTATCGAAAACTCGTGCATATCAGTGGTACAGAGCCTTCAAGGACGGTCGTGAAGTGGTCGCCCATCGACGGCTTCGATCGAAGATAACGTCGATAAAATTAAGGAAAGGGTGCTGGAAAACTGTCGTACCAGCTTGAGAGAGATAGCACATGATCTTAAGATATCCCACGAGTCCGCACCTACGATTTTGATTGATATTTTGGGCATGAGAAAGGTGGCCGCACGACTCGTACCGAAAGACCTGAATTTTCTTCAAAACGTCATCGCGAACAGGTTGCTTCAGACATGCTGGATCGCTGTAATTCCGATTCTACATTCATGGAACGCATTATAACTGGTAATGAGACCTGGGTCTACGAGTACGATATGCAAACAAGCCAGCAATCATCGGAATGGGTGGCAAAAAATGAGCCGAAACCGAAAAAACCACGCCAAAGCCGCTCGAAAATGAAAGTGATGCTCATTGTTTTCTTCGATATCCGTGGCGTGGTGCACTACGAATTCGTTCCAGAGGGTCAGACGGTAAACAAGGAGTATTACCTAGGCGTTATGAAACGTTTGCGTGAGCGTATCCGTAAGAAGCGGCCAAATTTGTGGGCGAACAACTCATGGATTTTGCATGACGATAACACGCCTTTTCACCGAGCTACGATTGTGACTGACTTTCTCACCAAAAACTCAACAAACGTGCTTCAGCAACCACCGTATTCGCCGGATTTGGCTCCCTGCGACTTTTTCCTCTTCCCAAAACTAAAATTGCCCCTTCGTGGCACCCGTTTTGAGTCGATTGAAGCCATAAAACAAAATTCGGCGCGAGAGCTAAAGTCCATCCCGGAAAGCGCCTATAAAAAATGTTTCGATAATTGGAAGTGCCGTTGGCATAGATGTATTGGAGCAAATGGAGCCTATTTTGAAGGCGACCCAATAAATTTTGACGATTAAATGTAAAAATATTGTTTTAATTGAAAATTCCCGGTACTTTCTTGACAGAGTAGTAAATGATTTGAAGTAAAACACTTTATTCCCGCTTATTTAGCGGAAATAAAGTGTTTTACCTCAAATCATTTACGATGAATTTCCGTCAAGTAGAGACCGAAACAATCAAGAATATGAATTATAGATATAACTGACGATTTCCAAATATTTTAAGAATGAAACGTACGTATTATTTTGTTTCTCATATTATATTTGTTGTTTCTAGATATTCCATCAATTTTTTGGTTTGGAAGTGTATGATTGGCTGACTTCTGAATGATTATTTTTTCAAATAATCAATTTGTTCTTCAGTTCAGTGCATAGTTTGTTAAAATTGTACAGAATAGAGATATTTCAATTATCTTTATATTGAGGTATACAGAATTTCTGTCCTTCTTTGGAGTATAATTCGATTGAAAGCCTTTTCTTAGAAGACCCCACTCAAAATTTGATTCAATTTGAATTTGTCCTTCAGTTCAAATCATGGTATGTTGAAACAGTACAAAATAAAGATATTCTAAATATCATAATATTGAGGTATACACAATTTTTGTTTTTCTTTCGATTATAATTCGATCGAAAGCCCTCTCCAAGTAAACTTGTTCAAAATTCAAGTTGATTTGAATTTTTAATAGAGTCATAAATCAGCTGTCAAATGACTCTAGAAATTTTCATAAAGTTTTAAAAGATATTTGGCCAGTCCAATTTCAACCTTGAATTGAGTATTATAACTCGTCCCCTTAGTCAATTCTGTTCCATGTTCTTAATAAAATTGCTTGTAGATTTTAGGTGGTTATCATATTTTGCAGAGTTATCATGTGATGGACAGTAATTTCAATAGATTATTAAATTATAGATATAATTGAAGCTTTCCACATTTTAAAGATGAAATGTACGTATTATATCGTTTTTTATACTACATTGATTGTTTCAAGCTATTCTTCAAAATTTTCGGGTTATGAAAGTGTAAGATTGGTTGAATTTTAATTCCTTTTTTTAAATAATAAGAATTGGATAGTCTCAATAATTAACATTTTTATCTTGAAATTCAATTTATCACCAATCGTGAGTTTTTGCGTTAACATGTTCAACTTGCAGTAGTAAATATATAACACATTAAACGTTCATTCAAAGGTAGATAAAACGAACATGAAATAAATTTCACTAAAAAAAGCAAACTGTCATATTTGGAACCCATTGCATGAAGAATCATCACCCTTTTCCTACAATGATAATTTAAAAATTTTACATGTGGAATCAAAAAGCAGGAAACTATTTGCAGTCCGTTGAAATTTCCAAATTAGTTCATGATAAAAATAATCTGAATACAACTAATTACCATACGGATATACATTCTGTCAAGAAAGTACCGGGAATTATCGATTTAAATCTGGCGGGGCAATGAGGCAGGTAAAAATTTTTTTCCTAGGTTGGTACCACTGTCCTTAATTACTATGCCAAGCTTGAGCGGGATCTGTCAACTAGTGTGTTTGCAACAGCTGATTAAGTCAGTCGATGTCAGAGTGCATGCCGATTTTTACTATGGGTGATTACGTTGAGCAAAGAATTTGTTTAAAGTTTTGTGTTGCAAATGAATTTTCGTGTGCCGATGCATTGAAAATGTTGCAAAAGGCCTTTGGTGATAATGCTCTATCGAAAACTCGTGCATATCAGTGGTACAGAGCCTTCAAGGACGGTCGTGAAGTGGTCGCCCATCGACGGCTTCGATCGAAGATAACGTCGATAAAATTAAGGAAATGGTGCTGGAAAACCGTCGTACCAGCTTGAGAGAGATAGCACATGATCTTAAGATATCCCACGAGTCCGCACGTATGATTTTGATTGATATTTTGGGCATGAGAAAGGTGGCCGCACGACTCGTACCGAAAGACCTGAATTTTCTTCAAAAACGTCATCGCGAACAGGTTGCTTCAGACATGCTGGATCGCTGTAATTCCGATTCTACATTCATGGAACGCATTATAACTGGTGATGAGACCTGGGTCTACGAGTACGATATGCAAACAAGCCAGCAATCATCGGAATGGGTGGCAAAAAATGAGCCGAAACCGAAAAAACCACGCTAAAGCCGCTCGAAAATGAAGGTGATGCTCATTGTTTTCTTCGATATCCGTGGCGTGGTGCACTACGAATTCGTTCCAGAGGGTCAGACGGTAAACAAGGAGTATTACCTAGGCGTTATGAAACGTTTGCGTAAGCGTATCCGTAAGAAGCAGCCAAATTTGTGGGCGAACAACTCATGGATTTTGCATGACGATAACGCGCCTTTTCACCGAGCTACGATTGTGACTGACTTTCTCGCCAAACACTCAACAAACGTGCTTCAGCAACCACCGTATTCGCCGGATTTGGCTCCCTGCGATATTTTCCTCTTCCCAAAACTAAAATTGCCCCTTCGTGGTACCCGTTTTGAGTCGATTGAAGCCATAAAACAAAATTCGGCGAGAGAGTTAATTGGATAATTGGAAGTGCCGTTGGCATAGATGTATTGGAGCAAATGGAGCCTATTTTGAAGGCGACCCAATAAATTTTGACGATTAAATGTAAGAATGTTGTTTTAATTGAAAATTCCCGGTACTTTCTTGACAGAGTAGTAAATAAACCCATTAACTACTTCCCAATACTGTGCAGACATAATTATAACACTTGTTCGTACTCTTGTCATCATTCCTTGTTCCTGAACCAGCATAAATATTCTGCTCCCTTTGTTAAGCTTTCACTTGAGCGAAGATAGACTAATACCAATCTGCAGTTACAAAAACTCACTAAAAACTTGTTTTAATTATCACCATGATGTAGAATCAAGGTAACATACCTTGATTCTACATCATATTCATCCATGAAGTTCTCTTATAGTTCAGGAGCAGTGATTTTTAATGTTGCAAATTGCATATATTGTTTGATTCATTACGAGATGTTAATGTTGCATGATATACAGACGCAGAATTTGATCAATATTCCATTTTTTACTTCACGATAATTTTCAGTTGAAATTTTGGATGTAGGTCCCACGCAATATAAAATCATAGCCTATTGTATCATTCAAATGGCTCTTAATTACTAGCTGCAAACTAAGTTTGACATATATTTACATGTAGCAGAAGTTGCGTAGGATAAATTATGAAATACCATTTGGTCACGTACAGTCGGCTGCAAGCATGATGAACGATAATTTAACCTACTCCCTGCATCTGATTCTTGGAACCACACACATGTCGAATGAAGCTTGTTATAGTCTTTGATGTTACCACAAAAACGGAACTCTTTCAATAGTTCTAGATCTCTACTAGCTGATGCCCGTGACATCGTTCACATGGATTTTATTTTGATTTATTGAAATGAAAATTTTCATAAATATGCTTACTCTTAGGCGTGAATTTGATTATTTGAAATGTAAAAGAGAAATTTTTCAATTAATTTCATTTTGATTATGTGCCAACTATATCAGAGAATTCCTCTATAAATATCAATTACTTGAAGACGGAGTTCTTATATGTTATCTTTTGCGTATATTCACTAATATCAAATTCACCTAAATTAGTTAGTCATACAATCACACTAAGAGTGAATTCTTAAACTGACGCCACCAATCAGTTTTTGAGTATAATTGACACCTAGCACACAATAAATAAACTTACCCTTCCTCTGCATTCATAACTCTTATTATGAGCTAATCTTACAAGTGTCTTCTGAGATGAGATTAATATATGTTTTTGAGGTCTCAGTTTTGATTTCAAATTCCGAGAGAACTGTTTAAAATGCTCTTAACCTTCCAGTAAAATGCTTCTCTGTCAATTTTCTCTTCCTTCATGATTTTTCTTCATCTCTATATTTTATTATTTTATATCCCAAGCAATCTGAATTTCCCTGAATTTATTTTCAATAGCAAGACATTTTGTCTCAAACGGTTCAAAGCTTACTTTCTTTCTCCTGAAGAATCTGCATTCATCATTCTTTGCTTTAGCTAATCTCACGAAATGTCTTCTGAGGAGACAACTTTTCAGAGGAAATCGAGCATGTTCTTGGGGGAATCAACATATGTTTTTTTATGTTTGAGTTTCTAAAGAACTGTTTAGAATGCTCTAAAGTCGAAAATTCCACCAGAGTGCTTTTCTGTCAGTTTCCTGTCCTCCCGATTTTTTCTTCATAGGCGTGTTTCCCCAAGTCACAGAAAGATTCTGGTGCTTCAAAGAGGATAATAGCCCCTCTTCTGACTAGTTTGTTGGCTTGCTCATCTTTCCTGATTCCTGAATGTCAGGAAATTATTCTTGTCTAATTTGTTGAGGTTACACATGCGTTCGCATTCCATCTCTGATCTTAATGATTTGGAATTCAATATCCTAATGGTTACTGGATTATCAAAGTTTGAATGGTATTCAACTTTCAATTGAAATGGGAACCAAATCTTCCCCCTTGCCGGTGCGGAGTTATAGGCCGATCTTTGGAATTTATGCAGCCCAGTATTCGCACCTTATTAACGGAAAGGTACATTTTGATCCAAGCCTTAAATAGCTTTTATAACTCTGTTGTGCCGTTAGACAGATCTTCATTTAACGTTTCTTGAAAATCTATCTCCTAAATCCAACAATTACGTCAGGATCAACCCCGAAATCGACAACCAACCAAATTGCATAATTTCCCACCTTATAAATTAAGGAGGGGTAAGTAAATATGTTTAAATTGCATCGCAGGGTGTTAATATTTCAACTTCTTTTTCAACGTTCGTTACAACTACTTCTTTATATTCAGTTCCCTACTCGTTTCACATTTGTTCAATCACTTGTTCACTTGTTATAGTTAACATTGTGCATTTTTCATTCGTTTCGAATTGCGTCACAGAGTTTATATAAAACTGAGTTCTTTCTTAATGTCTCAGGTTGAGAAAGAAGAAAATACCAATCGCTGTTTTTAGAAAGTTTTTAAACTTACAACCTTCTTTCGGTTGGTTATCTAAGTAGATAATCAACAACAAAAAATCAATAATCGATGTGAATGTGAGTCAATACTTGATAGAAGTAAAATTTAAATGACTTTAAATTCAGAATTATATATTCTAACTTCTACAATATCTATTGAAACTATATACAAAAACTATCAAATTGATATCCTTATATATAATCAATATGAAATATTTTTCAATGTCTCGGAAAAAACTTTTTACATGCCGTCATAAAACGTATTGATACAAATGTATTAACAAAAACTATATAACTATGTATATTAACATACAAATACAAGAAAATCCAAATTATCTAAAGTTCTCAAAATAAGGGATCAAATAAAAATAATTGAACGAGAATTCCAACATTTGATAGCTATTTCGGTCTCTAGACCTCTTCAGAAATGTATTGAATTCAGATTGAAATATATAACAAGATCAAATTTGTTTTTTTTTTAATTATGAAATAAATTCATGTAGAGTCCTTAATTATTTATTATTTTTGAAATTCTGGTTACTTTTCACATCATAGGACATGATTTGGCATGAATAAGTTTTGTTATATTTTTCTGTGTTCCGAGTACAAATAGGTATAGATTATACGTAACAAACAACACGTTGATCATTTCCGTTTTACTTTGGATACTTTGAAGCTCACTTCGAGTTTATTCGTTCCAGGTTTTATCTTATTTGATGACTTAAATTTTGATCTTGTTATATATTTGAATCTGAATTCAATACATATTTGAAGCAGTCTCGAGACCGAAATAACTATCAAATGTTGGAATTCTCGTTCAATTATTTTTATTTGATCCCTTATTTGGAGAATTTTGGATAATTTGGGAATAAAATAATAAGAAACGGTTTTTTACTTGATAGAAGGATTATTACAAAATTTGAATATCGAAACAGATTTAATCTGTTAGTCTTCTACAATTTTAATTTAAAAAAATGTATTCAAGAACTTTTAAGAATTAAATCAATGTCTTTATAAGCACTGCTCATATTTAATAGACGTATAAAATCGAAACTCATTATACAATATCAAATGGAATTAAGAAAACCAAACGAATATAAATCGTCAATTAAAATTAATAAATAAATAAATATTTTTTGTTTCGTTCCAGGCATGCGTACTGAACTCTTCAGACAAACGTACGAAGCCCTGATATTAGTATACCTAGTTGAATGTTCTTCAAATCACATATTTCCAGACGGCATTTGGTAAGTCTATTGATTTTATTATTATTTTTTATATGTGAAGTTGAACTAGTCTTATCTGAATTCTAATAATTTTTGAGGATGTGATACATGTTTTGAGAGTTTTTGAAGCAATTCATTTAAATATATTTAATATTTCAAATAAATTGGTGTTTGAGAAGTTTTTAAAATTATTTTGTATATTTTTGAGACAGATTTAGTCTTCATAAATATAGGATCAGAAAACAATACATTTTGCAACAAACAGGGCTCGTACGTTTGTCTGAAGAGTTCAGTACGCATGCCTGGAACGAAACAAAAAATATTTATTTATTAATTTTTATTTTCAATTTATATTCGTTGGGTTTTCTTAATTCCATTTGATATTGTATGATGAGTTTCGATTTTATACGTATATTAAACATGAGCAGTGCTTATTAAGACATTAATTTAATTCTTAAAGTTTCTTGAATAAATTTTTTTAAATTAAAATTGTAGAAGACTAACAGATTAAATCTGTTTTGATATTAAAATTTTGTAATAATCCTTCTATCAAGTAAAAAACCGTTTCCCATTATTTTATCATACATTATTTATAATTATATTAGGTTTTTAAATTATGAAATTTATTATACAGTGTCGAATGTTTTTAACTAAGACCATTTAAGTGCCTTATAAACTTTGTGTGATTTTATTGTGAGCATAGAACATAGAGTACCTTGGACATTAGTATACCTAGTTGAATGTTCTTCAAATCACATATTTCCAGACGGCATTTGGTAAGTCTATTTATTGTTAATTGGTTTTATTATCATTTTTTATATGTAAAATTGAACTGGTCTTATCTGAATTCTAATTATTTTTGAGGATGTGATACATGTTTTGAGAGTTTTTGAAGCAATTTATTTAAATATATTTAATATTTCAAATAAATTGGTTTTTGAGAAGTTCTTAAAATTATTGTGTATATTTTTGAGACAGATTTAGTCTTCATAAATATAGGATCAGAAAACAATACATTTTGTAACAAACAGGGCTTCGTACGTTTGTCTGAAGAGTTCAGTACGCAGTACAAAAAATATTCATTTATTTATTAATGTTAATTGACAATTTATATTCGTTGGGTTTTATTAATTCCATTTGATATTGTATAATGAGTTTCGATTTTATACGTCTATTAAATATGAGCAGTGCTTATGAGCACATTAATTTAATTCTTAAAGTTTCATGAATAAATTTTTTGAAATTAAAATTGTAGAAGACTAACAGATTAAATCTGTTTTGATATTCAAATTTTTTAATTTGGGAATAGTGGATTTTCTTGTATATGTATGTTAATATACATACTATATAGTTTTTGTTAATACATTTATTTGTATTAATACGTTTCATGTCGGGATGTAAAAAGGTTTTTTCCGAGAATTTGAAAAATATTTTATATTGATTATATAAGGATATCAATTTGATAGTTTTTGTATATAGTTTCAATATATATTGTAGAAGTAAAAATATATAATCCTGAATTTTGAGTCAAAAAATCAACAAATATACAGTCCACAAAATAAATGTTTAAATATAATACAATTTGTGATCACTGTAACTGATCATAAAGAACCATATTTAATACAAAAACTCTACGCTAAACTAATTATGGGATGGAACAAGAATAAATATAGGCATATTCAGACAGATTTATGGAAAAAAGTAATCAAGATGGGACTTTCGCAGATATTCTACCAAACAAAGCTGTCGCAGATTTCAAGGCTATCAAATACTTTTTTAAATGAGAAAACATGAATGGATATCTGAAAAACGACTTAATTTGTTCACATAAAAGTCAGGTGACCTCATTAAGAGACTTAAGTCTATTGTATATTTTCACATGCAAAAATAATTTTACTCACCTGATCGTAAGGACATGAAGAAGTAGAAAATAGCCCATGCCAATATAACAATATAGTAAATGTTCATCCAACATGACATGACAGCTGCTGCATATCCAATCCCTGAAAAAATAAGCATATTGGATGTGATTTCTAAAATTTTGGAGTAGAAAACTGAAAGATTAAAACAATTATATAACGATCAAAATTATTTAACAACCAAATTGAATACTTTGGTGCTAGTTGGTATTAACACATTATCGAATAGAAAAGAATCATACTATGAAATATCATTGGCGTATGGAGAAGAGAAGAAAAAAGTTGAATATCCTGGCCACAAACCTCAGTTTCTTACCGAATATTCTATAACCTTCACAAAAATTTTCCAGAAACATCGATTCAACAAATGAAAAGTTAACACAATATGATTAATCACAATAGATACAATAATCTATATAGCACGTGCCAAAATACTTCATGTGAGTATAAATTCACAAGCTGTTGGGAATATAAATTAATTCGGTCGGTTTTCAAAACATAGCTCTAAAAACATTAAATTTTCTAATAGTAACAGCTGATTGCCGCGGTTTTGGACAGATTAAATATCTGCTGATAAAATCCAGTTTGAATATCATACAATTCGTTTTTTGTTACGCTGTTGAAAAAAATGGCGATTTCGATAACGATGAATTACAGACATTATTCCATGAAGATCCGAGTCTTAGGCAAGACGAGGTGATGATCCAAAAAACAGTGTTTATACGTTTCAAATCTATAGGCTTGACTCAAAAGCAAGACAATTGGGTTTCTTATGAATTGAAACTAAGGGATCTGGAATGTTGATTATTTTCTTATGAGCAGCTGCTTCAAAGGTAAAAAAAAAAGTTTTTTACAGCAGGTAGTGACCGTTGACGAAAAATGGATCTTCTACGACATTCCCGCAGAAAAAAAAATACTACGCTTTGCCCGGACAATCGTTTTCATCGACCTTAACATCAGCACCAAAGTCGAACATTCATGGTTCGAAAATTGTGCTGTGTATCTGGTGGCATGACTACGCTCGGTCTCACGTCGAGTTGTCGAAAAATATTTAGAAACGATCAAATTGGATATCTTACCACACCTGCCGTATTATCTGGACATTGCTTCTTCTGATTTCTGACTCTTTCGATAGATGCAACACGATTTGGCAGGTCACCGCTTCAAATCTTTCGAAGAAATCGAAAATTGACTCCAAAATTGGATCGCCTCAAAAAGCAAGAAGTTTTTCCGAGACGAGATTCGGAAATTGCATGGGAATTAGGGAAAAGACGTGAGCAGTGATGGACAATATTTTGATTGATTTATTAATCCATTATCTTTTGAAATAAATGCATTCCTTCAGCTCACAACGGACCGAATTAATTTTCACTCCTAATACCTCAAATCTACAGTAATTTTATCTTTACGGCTGAAACAGTTCAATATTATCTTCCAAGAACTCTTCAACAAAATACTGTTTTACTCTGATAGAAGAACTCAAGGGTTTGTTTGAAGATTTTTTTAACTCTCATATGGTGATCTTTATTGAATATCCTTCTCAGAATTTGCTTCTCTAGATTGAGTACTCTGCTTATTTCCGTTAAATTTTCTTATGATAACATTATGTATATATCCTTCTAAATGCATAATAACCTTAATTCACTTCCTTACAAACATGTTCTATATGTTCTGTCTATGAAAATCCACTAACCATATGGATACCAAGAAATTTTGTGTAAGAGTTTGATACTGAAGAACCGTCAACTAATCAAGAAGTCGTCTTATGAACATTCAGAATTAGAGTATTTTCATGACATCAACAAATAATGAGTGAGTTGAAATTATAACAACCAATGTAGAAGATAATTAAACTTTTTGTAGACAAATTCCATCAATAGGTCTTCATGCAATTTCAACGAAAATATAAATGAAATATTCTCCCTACTTAACTTCATAATACAGATACAGGATGATCATGCTAAAGAAAATAAATTTTATTTAGTTGACCTACAAAAATTAAATTATAATATGTGAGGTAAATATGTAAAAAGTGCATTAACCTTCAATAAAATATTAAACGTCATTGAACAGTTCAAAAAACATTATTTTTCACGAAATGCTCAATCATTTTGCTACAAGAGCACTATTGCAAAGATTTTGTCAAGTTCACCGGTTTACGTAGAAACATTTTTTATATTAACTACGCATTCCAACAGTTCAACTACACACATCGTCAAAAGTATTGGTCCCCCTTGGTTTCTCAAGAAATAAACAATCTATGTTCTGGAAATGAGATGAATATTTTCCTCTATTTCAACTGCAATATATTTGATAGAAAATCTTTGTTTGTTACTTTTTACTTTATGCAGGATGAGACAAGATAGGAAAAAATCTGAATTTATTGATTATTTATTTTTGGTTAATTATAGCTATTCCACAACTGAATCCAAATTCAATAGTCCGTATTACCACCTCTTCTTTCAATCAACTGCTCAGTATGCCTAGGCATCCCACGAATCAAGTCATTAATGAAATTTTCAGGCATATCGTTCCATTCTTCCTGAAGGGCTAAACTCAATTCCTGAAAAGTTGAAGGTGGGTTTTGGCGATTGGATATTACTCTCCCTAAGTAATCGCATACGTGCTCAATTGGATTCATGTCTGGTGAGTTTGCTGGCCAGCTCATTCATTGTTCTCTTGAAGAATGTTTTGAACACTTCGTATGCAGTGTGGTGGGGCGGTATCATCCTGATAAATGACATGATCCTCAAATTCGTTACGCAGAGGAACAATGATTGATTCAATGATGTTTTCTACGTAGATGGCACCAGTCATTGTTCGTTCAACGATAATAAGATGAGTACGACGACCGAATATTATGCCCCTCAGCACATTATTGAAAGGGCACAACTTCTCGGGCGAAATTGAGTCACTCTAGTCTACCTGAACCTCTCCAAACACTTTCTCGTCGACTATCACTTTGTAAACCGAATCGTAACTCGTCCGGAAAAAGTACATTGCGTCATTGTGGTAAAAGCTAGTCTTAAAGGTCTTCTTGCCCTTAAATTTGAGGAATGAAATCGTCTCCTTATAGTACCGGTTGAGACTACCCGTCCATAGTTCCTCAAAAATGACTTCGAAGGGCTGTTACAGATACCGCTCGATTCCTTCGAGTAAAATTCGCGATATAATGATCTTTCCTTGCAGATGTTACTCTGGGTCGACCAGGCACCGGTCACCGGGCAACGCTGCCGGTTTTCAGGAAAAGGACTACTATGCGCTTTACTGAAGTCCGTGGAATATTCAAACGTTGCGCAATCTGGTGGTTCGACAAAGCTTCTTGATGCAGGGCTACTATTCTTGCCCGGTCAAACTGAGAAATTGGAT
Source organism: Megalocaria dilatata (assembly GCA_034642435.1). Taxonomy (NCBI): domain Eukaryota; kingdom Metazoa; phylum Arthropoda; class Insecta; order Coleoptera; family Coccinellidae; genus Megalocaria; species Megalocaria dilatata. The sequence goes on from CM067863.1 coordinate 15,567,521, forward strand.
GTCCCGGCATTTTCCACGGAATATTCTCAATATTACAATTCTCGTTAATCGCTGAAAACTGATTACTTCAAATACACCTGTATTCTCCCGAACAAGAAACATATTTTGCTGGTTTATTGTTTTTATTTAAGTAATAAGATAGTGAAGATTACACACAAAAAAATTGTCATGTTACATTCAATAAGTAGAGAATTGATACTATCAAGACTTTTGACGATGTGTGTATATGAATCAATTTTGAATATTTAGATAGGTTGGCTTTCAAACAATCATTTTCTCATGAAAAAGCAAAACAACACATTCGTTGAATATCTTATGTATTTTTCGAAAATCATTAGAGATTTTGATACTCAAATAACATATTTTGAACTGAAGGTGAAAAAATTAGAGAAGTTTGCCTTTGGAGTTGATTTTTTTAATGGCAGTACCCGCCAGGCAGTTGAAGAATGCAGAGAGCGCTTTCCGAATAGACGAATATCAAAGTGTCAAGTTTTTGTCAACATAAACCATGAGTTCGGTAAATTTGGTTTGGGAAAGAATCGGTAAAATAGTCGATATTATCAGCAAACTCCCGGAAGAAATGATAGAACTCTGAGTAAAGTAAGTACACGTACAATTTCAAATCTCGCAGTCCAATACATAAGGGACTATGCTAAGAGATGATAAAATAGCATTTCAAGTTCAGTATGTTCTTGGATTCCAACCAGGTAATCCTAAGAGAAGGTTATACTCTTGTGAATGGATGGTGAATTATATCGGAGCAGATGCACACTTTTCAAATATAATATCAAGGACCGATGAGTTTTGTTTTACATGAGGTGGAATCAAATTCGTCCACAAAGTTTTCCGATTAAATTTCATATGAATGTATGGATGGTGGTCTTGAGTTACCATAATTTTGTGGGATAAATGAAAAATTATTTTTTTTCCATCAATTATTTATAATTGAGGATAGAGTGACCCAAAATTTCTAGTTTTTTTATATTTTCAAACTGGTGCATAAGAAATTGTATTTCTAAGGTCCGTTTGCTCATTTTGTACTTTTATTGCGGGATTGTGATATTTTTTGTGAACCTCTATTGATTCTAGGATTTCTAGTCTCTTGCCGTCGCTTCTAGATATAGATCATCTTGTTCTGGGAAAACATGACTTGTTTGGAAAAATGTTTCGTTTTCACACACTAATAAAATTTCTAACTTTCCAGCCAAGAACTATCGGCTTAAATATTCAGGAGCTCAAAAATTTAGTTGTCATGAGTGTTGCTACGTATTTGTAATTCATTTAAGAATCGAAAAAGTAACTCTTCTCTCGCGAAACATTTTTTCCAGAGAATATTTGCAACGACCTATTGTTCGATCCCGGCGCATTCGCCATTTTGCCAAAATGATTCGGGAAATCCTATTTATTAAAAATCATCAGTATTTTTTCAAATGTGACACGTAGATATTACAGAGCTATTAGGTTGATACTCAAACAATGGTATGAATGATCAATATGGTGACATTTAGCCAGTTTAGATAAACGGTGGGCCATCTAGAGATTGCATTTTGAAGTAGTGGATATTTCGAGTCTGGCAAACTTGTCATTAGTGTTCTGACTTAAAGTTCGTTTAATATTCGAAATTAATGCTTGAATAAAAGTGGGAAATATTGAAAACTCATTTCCAAAGTGGTTAATCTTCTTTACAAACCGTTTACGTTAAAAATTCTACAGAAATGAAATGTCCTCACGGCAATTTGTGAATCAATTTGGTCGTGAAAACTGGATCGCTATTTGATGAAACAACTCTTTCATGTTCTCGTCCAGTGGGCACAACTGCCCCTGTAGCCCAGAATGTGGCCGAACATCCATCAATATCAATTCGTGATGGTGCTCAGAAACTCAACATTTCGCACTTCTCTGAGGAGAATTTTGCTTAGAGACCTCGGTATGAAGGCTTACAAAGTCCAACTGACGCAAGAAGTGAAAGCATTGTGCCCATCTGATGAGTTTTCACTTCGCTTAATGGGCTAAGGATTGCATGGCTGAAGATGAGCAATTCCTCAGAAAAATCATCTTTAACGATTTTTACCTCGGAGGACTATTTTTTGTAGCTCACCATCCAGAAACGATTGATGTCTTGAAGCACGAAATCGAAGTTGCAATTCATGAGTCTGAGCCTCAAAGAATCGACAGTAATTTGGATGATATTGTATTTCATTCGTAAATACCAAGGTTCAAACTTTCTAATAAACTCACAATTTTGAAAAAATTATAATCAGTTCTTTATTTATAGCCGACCAAAAATGCAAATTTCAAATGGCTCATTCTTCCTTTCGACACTGCTATAAATTTAATCCTTTGTTTCTCAGAGGTGTGAGACCTGTCGCCTCGTTTTTGCTTGAAGTTTGCTGTGTTGATTTTTCTTCTATACAATGAAAATTTGAACCCCCCAGAACTCAAGAACGAAGGATTTCCGGAGATTTTAAAAAAAGATCAACTTCTGTTTGGAGGAGGACGAATTTCCATCATGAGTTTGTTCCGAAAAAACCACCCCCTTCGGTTATTTTTTTTAAGCAATTTGATATTGAACATTATCAGAAAGGTAACTCCAACAGAAACCCAATACATTCAAATACACCAGATCTGTAAGTAATGATAGGGAACATCCAGAAAAAATGTAAACTATTTAAAGAACTAACGTATGTATTGCTCAAAATGACCACCACCAATCTCCTTACAATGATATAGTCTACTTTCAAATCAAAATAAATAAATATAGCTGATCTGTACCAATAATCATTAATGATTTTTGGTACAGATTAGCCGAATTTATTTATTTTAAAATGAACATGCTAATTATGAGCATTACGGCAAATTATGGTCTGATTTGAGTGTGAGGAAAGTTTATTCTGCGTTAGTATCTTGAAAATATCGAGAATATATTTCTTTACTTGAATTAACTCGCAAAGGTATGTCTTGTATCGGGAAATTTTTAGAGTGATACAACTTTGAATTGAAATAAAACACATTTAAATTAAGATTGAAGCCAATTATTTTTATTTGAGAGACAATTTTATGACATTTATGTTTTTGAAATAATTTCCGGCATATGTCCACCACGACTAGCTCTGAGGAACTGCATTCGATCAGACCAATTTTGGACTACTTTTACGAGTAATTCAGGCCTTATTTCATCAATAACACAAATTATGTTGGCTTCCAAAGCATCTATTGTTTCTGGTTTGTCAGCATAAATCAATGACCTGACATAACCCTAAAGAAAATAATACAGAGGAGTTATGTCGCATGATCTTGGAGGTCAATTAATTGTACCATTTTTCGAAATAATGTTATCGCTAAATCTTTCTTTCAATAAATCAATTGTTACGGTAGCATCATGAGGTGTAACACCATCTTTTTGAAACCAAAACACTACTGGGTCGATACCATTCAAATTCTGAAACGAATAATCATTGATCATCGATCTGTAACGAGCACCATCACTGTAACATTAGCTCCAGCAGTGTTTTTAAAGAAAGATGAACCGATAATGCCTCCAGCGTGTAAAGCACACCAGGGTGCAATGGAAGCTGCAGAACTTCTTGAAGATTGTTTTCACTCCATATACGGCAATTTTGCTTGTTTACATAGCCGTTCAACCAGAAATGATCTTCATCACTAAACACAATTTTACGACAAAGAAGCATCGTTTTTGAAGTAATATGGACCGATTATGTCTCCAGCGTGTAAAGCACACCATACAGAGCATTTTTCAGGATGCAATGGAACCTGCAGAAATTCTTGAGGATTGTTTTCACTCCATATATAGCAATTTTGCTTGTTTACATAGCCGTTCAACCAGAAATGAACTTTATCACTAAACACAATTTTACGATAAAAAAGTGAATCAACTTCAACTGTTCTAAGGCCCAATCAGCAAACAATCGACGCTTATTATGGTCAAGTGACTTTAGTTGAAACCAGTTGGATCTTGTATGGGTGTAAAGCGAGATCTTTACGCAAAATTTTCCATGTGGTGGATGCACAGAGTCCAACTTGTTGTGAAAGTTGACGAAAAGACAAATCTAGATCATCATTAACACTATGGCTTACAGCAGCGATATTTTCTTCTGTACGTACAGTTCTTTGTCTTATTGTTACTGTTGCACCGATTAGAGAAAATGTTATCCGAAATCTATCGATAGTTCGACAAATAAGCTGCTCTGATGGACGATTATGTAAACCATAAATTTCACGAAGTGCTCTATAAGTTTGGCGAATAGAACACTGATTTTGAAAATAAATTTCAACAATTTGAAAACGTTGTTGCAGCGTGAGTCTTTCCATGATGATTTGTCAATGCTTACTGAACCGAAATGTCAAAACAATATGGCTTCTACCTTCTGTCAAATCACAGTGAACCCTATCGAAAGTTCTATCACTCTAGAAAAACATCCGATATGTATTTTGCATACTCTAGGTGGCTAATATAGATACTTGCAGATTTGGAGCCACTAGCATACATTGACGAAAACCAATCATCGCATGTCTGCAATTTGCCTCTGTGATCTACAAAAGCTTGTCGAGTTTGTTTGAGTATAGAATTGTTATACAGATGTATGCTACACTGTCTCGATTTCTGAACTTTCTATTACCATAGCTCATACTTCTTATTGATACTTTCAAATCCTTCTCGAAAATGTCTGGCGTCATTAATTGGAATTCCATGATGATTCTTTGTCGCAGTTCTGCAAGATTTTCAGTTGGAGTTGCATAGATTTTGGACTTCAAATGTCTCCACATAAATAATCTAATGTTGATAGATCGGCTGATCTTGCTGGCCACTCTTCTGCCAATTCAACGTCCTGGATAACGTTCGTTCAAAAATTGTCGAACTCGGATATCGAAATGTAGCGGTGCACCATCCTGCTGAAATGTTAGTTCATTTTCTAATAGGTTCTCGTCGTTTTCCAGAATGTAGGTAATTATTGGATCAATAATGTCGTCTAATAAATTCAAATAAGTTGTTCCGTCAAGATTCCCATCGATAAAAATTGGTCCAACAATATGGCTTCCTACCCAAACATTTAATTTTTGGGGAATTTGTGCATGTGTCTCCATGAATAAATGAGGATTACTATCACTCCAGTACCGACAATTATGTCTTTTGAATTCCCCATTCAACAAAAAGATACACTCGTCAGAAAAAATTGTATTGTAGCGTAGGTGTGGGTTATTATTCAGTAACTCACTAAATTGTTCACAAAAATGAGTCAGGTCATCTTCATTCAAATGTAGCGCCAACCTTATCTAGTAAGGGTGAAATTTATGAGATTTCTCAACTCCATGAACGCTAGATTACCGAAGATTAGATACTCGTGCTGAAGATCTTATAGATATCCGATTATTAATCTGTAAATGTCCCAATACTGTTTCAATAGCTTCATTTCGGACTGGACGCTCAACTTCGTGTTTCTTATTTTGAATGGAACCAGTAATTTCCAATTTATTCATCAAATACTTAACATATTAGTGACTTACATTTATTTTCGAATGACTGTTATTAAAATACCTTGCACTAAATCTAGAATTTTCGTCATCCCGATAGTATAATTTGGTAATTAACAGAAAAAACTTCTCAACTAAACCACATCCAACATCTCCTCCCTATTCAAAAAATGTTGGGGGTTGTTACCAGCCTCAGGTGGTTTTTTCGGATCAAAAATTTGATGTTGAACTGATCTTATCGTAACTTTAATTATTTCTTGAGAATGTGCTACATGTTTTGAGATTTTTTGAAGTAATTTATTTAAATATATTGAATATTTCAAATAAATTAGTTTTTGAGAAGTTCTTGAAATTATGTTTTATATTTTTGAGAAAGGGTTATTTTTCATTCATATGGGATCGGAAAACAACATTTTGTAACAAACAGGGCTTCGTAAGTTTGTCTGAAGAGTTCATTACGCATGCCTGGAACGAAACAAAAATGTTTGCTTATTTATATTTTAATTTTAATTGACAGTTTGTATTCGTTGGTTTTTCTTAATTCCGTTTGATATTGTATGATGAATTTTGACGTCTATTAAATATGAGCAGTGCTTATAAAGACATTAATTTAATTCTTAAAGTTTCTTCAAAGAATTTTTTGAAATTAAAATTGTAGAAGACAACAGATTAAATCTGTTTTGATTTTCATATTTTGTAATAATCCTTCTATCAAGTAAAAAACCGTTCCTTCTTATTTGACCTGTTTTTTTTTAAATCTTCGAAAATTCGTCGTTTCTGAGTTCTGGGGGGGCTTTCAGAATTAAATTAAATAAATGTTTTTAGGACATACTGGGACAACTAGGTAGACATATAGAATTAACACTTATTACACAGTACCAAAGGGAATAAAAGATTTAGAAGAAATATAAATTGTCAATTAAATAATTATTAAATGAAAACTTGAAGAGTACAAAATTTTGTTTCATTCTTTGTGTTATGAGAACAAAATTCCATTCCAAAAATGCAAAACATAACCTTCAGAACTTCTTCAAAAACAACTTACTCAAAATAAGTTCCTTTCAAAATAATTCCTAAAACATGCAGAAGATCTTCAAAAATCAATTTAGAATTATTACAACGGAAAGTTATCGGCTCTACTTCATATTTAAAAAACAAAAATAATTAACTGAACATATCTTAAATAAAATAGAAAGGCCTTTTACTTGATAGAAGAAATATAAAAATTAAAAAAAAAATTAAATTATAGAAGATAAACATATTTTAATTTGTTTTGATATTCAAATTTTGAAACATATCTTACCCTACAAAACTGAATGTAGTTATCTAGATAAACACTAGAATGAAGTGAACTTTTAAAAATCCTACGTAACTAATAATTGTGGAAGATGTGGGAAGTTTCAATGAGAAGTGTGATAAAAATTTCGGGCTTTCAGAACATTTTTTTAGGTAAAAGCCATATTAGCAGTAATTTGGAGATCTTGATCACGAATGTTTAACAATTGTGAACATATTAACTCACGAAAGACAACTCCCCCGACTCAGTAGAAGTATTTGAATTTCGTTTTATCTTTTATGTGAACAACGAAAGCCAACTTGAATAGTCTTGAAAATGAAACAGTAAAGATTTTAAGCGTCGACTAATTTAAATTTGGTTTTCATCACCTGGACAGATTTTCTGATAACTCAACAACTCATTTATTAGAATTATATTATTTTACAACATTTACAAATAACCCTTGTCAATGTATGCCATTATTCATCCATCTGACATCTAACATGTAACACAAATGAAAGGTAAATTCGACAAATATGAAATTTAATTCTATACAAACTGCTTGGCGTTATGAATCTGCTTTGGACTAGGATAATTTTTTTTCTATTTCCAGTGCACGAATATATATTATTTGAATAATTATTTTCTCTTTCTTTTAAGTGTTGTATGTTTGTCAAATTTTGCAATCCACTGGAACAGCCATTATATATTTTCTCTAATAAAAATTTCATAATATCTTGTCGTTCAAATTGTGAACATCTGCCAAATTTCCAGTCAGTTGACTGTTTTCGAGTGGTTAGAATTTAAATTGTTCCGAGCAGACATGGAAAAAATTGATAAAAACGTGTGGTAAAAGTAAAACAGGTTTTTGATTCATATATAACGAATAATGCATAAAAGAACTAATGTTGAAGTCCACGAAAACTAATTAGTCATGAAAATGGCTATAATAGAAAATATTAACAGAGTGCATCAAAATGATGATCCATTGCAAAAAGTGAATATATCTTGATTAATTAAGGAGAAAAAAATTTTCAAGGAAGAACACGAAATGACACAAAATGCGCACAATTTATTGAAAAACAAATTTGAAAATTCCAATATGAGCCACAGCGTAAAGTTAGTGACCCAAAAAATAAGTCGAAATATTTCCAGAACTGAACGGTCAAGAAATTCATAACATATGGAACAGATTGGAATAAAATGTGTACAATTTAACCGAAGAAGAAAATTTCAAAAATTCCATATGTGAGTCACTCCGTCAAGTTGCTGTCTCTCGAGAAAAACTCCAAATATCTCGAAAACTGAGCAGTCACAAATTTCATAACATGCGGTACAAAGAGAGTAAAATTTTCCGAAAAAAGAAAAGTTCAAAAATTCAATATGTGAATCACAGGTCAAACTAGAAGAACCAGAAATATTACAAATATTAACTCGCTCAAAAGACATAACTTGCGGCAAAATTGGCACTAAATGAACACAATTTATGGAATGAAGAAAATTTCAGAATTCCATATGCTACAGCGTTATGAAAAAGTCTAAATATTTCTTAAATTGGAGACTCTTAAAACTCATAATATACGGAACAAATTGGCACAAAACGAACACACAACCAAAGGAGAAAATTTCAAGAATCCCATATGTGAGCCACAGCATTAAACTCGAAATATCTCGAAAACTGAACGGACTCAAAATTCGTTGCATACGGAAAAAATTGGCACAAAATAACCATAATGTTTCAATATTAAAATTCTACAAGTGCATCACCAACTTGACGGTCCTCCAAGAGGTTTAGTTTTTCTGAATTTCGGTTTCAGACGTAGGATTTCGAGATTATCTGATTCTGGAAAAACATTATTGGTTTCGTGAAAATATTGAGCTAAATTAGTATTATATTCCTGATGCTTGAAGGAAGTGCGTTGGCCTTTATGCTAACGCATTCATGAAAACTTAAATTATAAAATCCTGAGTAATTATCAAGCTATATATCGAAAAATAAAATGAAAATCTTATACGACGGACTTAAAGCTATTTCAATATTTTCAGTTGGAATTATTTGTGCTGGCTTTCTACTGTTGGCACTAATAATACCGCCAAGATCAATCAAGGACTTGCATATCATCTTGTGTATGATGAAATTATCTTCTGTTTGTATATCAGTAATAGGAAGTAGCTAGCTCGGTGTGTGCATGCGGTTTTGACAGCAGCTGAATGCAGATTGAAGTTAAGTTCGTGATCCACTGAATTCCTTGTATTTAGTAATGCTTCAGGCTTAATTGATTAGTGAAATAGAGAGGGATGAACCTCTTATTTGGTGATTGAAGATAATAAGATAGCTCTTGCCCGGGTATGGTTTCAGTCTCCATTTGTTGAACCAGAAATTGTTTTGTGAACTACAGCCTGAAAGCGTATTGCTTACATTTGAGACATGGATTACCACATTATCGTGGTAATTATCGTTATTCCAGGAAGATTGATGTTTGTTGAATATTTTGAGGTATATCTTAAGGATGTCCTCGTGTATGAATAGCATTGTTGGAAATGATTCATTCTGGTGAGTTCATTCTCCTTCAAAAAGAGACATACCCATGAAAAAAACTTGTCTAGGCGACATTTTTGCAGCTTGTTATTTTTTCTCATCCACAAGATTGACTAGACCGATGTAATTATTTCGAGAATATTGATAAGTTCATTTGCATCAAAAAATACACATAAACATCGTCAAAGTATTATAAATATTATCAAAAAGTACGTTCCATAAATAAAAGAAAATATATCCCACAAAAGTCAAAACTTGTGCGTGGGTACACGAATATAACGATAGCAGTGATATCGCTTGATGTCTTTTTCGCCACAAAACATGGTAATTCTGCAACATCATAAAGCCAGTCATAAAGTTGTACATTAATACTCATAAAGTTGTACATTAATGACTCCTAAAACTATAAGAAACTAGCTTGATGAAAGCATCGTATTGTGTTGGACTTTATTTGATAGAAATCCATTGTACTCTTAATTAAATATATCGCAATTTTCAATTATATGAATAGCATTAATGAAAATATCAAATTCACAATAGAAGTATAAAAAATTCTTCAATCAACTTCTTAGATCTTAATATAAGTCATAGTGACAATAAGTTTGAATTCAACATTTTTAGAAAACCTACCATTAATAATTCCATAATCCATTCAAAATCAGTCATGGCAAATTAAAATGTCAACATTCCATAGTTTTATAATATTTATAGACCTTTGAGCATCCCGTTGAACGAAGTCAATTTCCGAAAAGAAGTCAATATAATTGAAACTAAAGCCGTGAACAATGGTTATAGAACTGAAATAATTGACAAAATGATTAAAGAAAAAAGCTTGCCATAATATTTTGAAACATTTTTATTTCAATATAAATGATCCTTATGAAGAAGAGAAAATATGGTTTTCAATGGTTTTTATGAAAGGTTTCATCAGTGGGATCTCGAATGGTCTTCATAAAATCGGAGATTCTTCAAATTAAATGTGATTATAGCAATAGTACATATATAGGACTGACAGGCCGATTTTTACAACATAAAATCGAAGAACATTGGATGTCTATTTTGAAAAACCAGAAATCAACCGGTTTTGCAGAACATTGTATACTAAATAATCATTTTTCTAAAGAGAAAGATGTCACCTTACCATATTATGTTAAAAAGGGTAAATTGATGGACTATTTGGAGATTCTATCAATCAGAAAGCCATTGAGAAAAAGAAAAATTTAACAAATTTCCAAATACTCTTTGGGAACACCCCTATATTGTATGCTGTTATTTCCATGCGCTATAAAAATGCACAAATGTCCAAAGTGTAATAAAAGAACCTTTTTTGAATTTTATGTTTAGTTACGTTTTGTACGCCTTTAAAGGTGGTCGAAATACCGAAACACGTGTCATTATTCTGAATAAACTGTGAAATATAAAAACTGTATGAATTTTTTAAATAAAATTGTTATAATGTTTCACCTAGAGCCAACCGCATACTCCATTCATTTTAGAAAATTTTTAGTAAATGAATAATATCCGATTCCATTACACAATTCATTTCTTATTCGAATACCATACCCTCTATAAAGGCTATTACATCATACGCTCGGAAATAAATTCACTACATCAAATGAGACTAATTTTGAGTTGGATAAAAATAAAAATAGAATCACTAAGAAGATTATTTACTGGCTTTAAAAAGACAGCTTGATGTTTTCTCCGTTACCTAAATTCATTACATAAAATAATGAGTTCCCAATGAAAGTAGAAATTGATGACAAATAAAATTATTTGGGCTATACAATAACAACAGTCAATAACCAATAAAAAATTTTCATATCTCATGAATCTTCTCGTACAGATATTACAATTCCCAAAAATTCATTTTATCCAATTCAACATAAATTATCCGCATAGAACAGTATGAAACTTAAAATTCTTAAAACTTCCTTCGTATCCGAAAAATTTTAATCATGAATAAAAAATTTATTGTTCCAATAGCAACTAATAACGGTTATTCACCATCAAAAATAGACAGTCAAATAGCCAAAAAACAGTGCAAAAATGGTATTTATGAAATATACCCCGAGTTAAAAACCGAAAAAACTCTCACCTGCAGTTTTAAGGTATTATCATATCCTTAAACAACTAAAATCTCAATAATAAGTGCAAAGTATTTATACTTTTAGGTACAAAGGATGGTAAGAGTTCGTCTTATGTCCACTGTATATAGCTTTGAATGAACATGTTTTAATCATGATCAACTACCAAATAGTAACGACCGAAAAATTTCAATATCTATAGAAATCTTATTATAGACATCATCTGATGACACTGATATTTTTCGTCTTTAATGTTCATCTATTTTAAATAATTCAATGAATTCTGAAAATATAATTTGAGTTTGGTAATCACGTCCATACACTTTATGTTAAAAACTAAAATTGCTCATTCGCCATTTTGCAACATGGGTGGAATTTCATACTAATAATAATATTTATTTTCAATGAGAGTTACACATTTATAAAAAAATTTGAGCAGTAAAAAATATTTTTCTCATATTAATTTTGATAGTGAAGGAACTTTAAACTGAGAAAAAAGTTGAATTAACGAAATTATCAAAAATAGATTAAGAAAAAGACTTTATTTCTATCAAGTTCTGTTGAAATGCTATAGTGACCAGAGTTTCGTTTCAAACTGTGAATTACAAGTTAAGGCAAATGCTTCCATATTGAGGGATGCATATTTCTTGAAAATTTTAAGAATTGGTCAACTCCAGAATTCATTCTGTTAATTTCGAAGCTTCATTCCAGTGGTAATGCAGTACTTCTCGTCTCGTTTTGCCCACATATATGTTACTGCATTCGAGACAACATAATTTTTTGACTCCCAACTTATAATCAACTACTTATCAATTCTGTTTTCTGTGTTTAGCATTAAATAATAAATCTTTATCTTTAGTATTTAAGTCGGAAAATTCACGAGATGGAGTTAAAGCAATTTTTATACTGTTTTCTTGAATTATTCAAGCTATCTTTTGTGAAATTAGTTCAAAATATGTTAGCTTGTCAGATTTTCCATCGTTCGTTTTTATTTTCGAAATGGGATATACATATTTAAATGAATGGAGTATGCTCTACTTAGCTCTAGGTGAAACATTATGACAATTTTATTAAAAAAAAAAAAATTCACACAGTTTTTATGTTTCACAATTTATTCTGAATCCTGACAAGTGTTTCGGTTTTTCGACTATTTTGAGAGAAGTACAAAAAGGAACTAAACTTAAAATTGAAAAGGTTTTTTTTATTACACTTAGGACATCTGTGTATTTTTATGGCACATGGATATAACAACATCCAATATAGGGGTGTTGCCAAAGAGTATTTGGGAATTTGTTAAAATTTCTTTTTTCTCAATGGCTTTTTTGATTGCAAAAGTCTGAAAATAGTCCATCAATTCACCCTTATCAACATTATATAGTAAAGTGACATCTTTCTCATTAAAAAATTTATTATTTTCTATACAAATTTCTGCGAAACCAGTTGATTTCTGGTTTTTCAAACTAAACATCCTTTTATTATTTATTTAAATATTTTAATATTAGCCTTCTACATATTTAATTTCAAAAAATTATATTTAATGATTATAACTTCTGAAAATAAATTAAAATAATGTCATATAAGTACCACTTATATCAATTGACATATAAAATAAACATTCATTATAAGACATCCGAATGGTATAACAAAATCCAATAAATAAAAAGTATTAACCAAAATCCTATAAATTAAATATTTTGAATAGACAAAATTTTGTTTCTGCTGATCAATCTTATGAAAACCAATATCTTTCAAAAATATCCAACATAATCTTAAGAATTCCATAATAAAACTATCTTACTTAGACTATTCAATATTATTGGATATCTAACTAAGGTACTTTATATAAAAACTCAAGATATGTAAAACATTACTGAAAAACAAGTTTTAAGAGAGACTTTGCTTCGTCAGTATTCAAATAATTCATATTCAATAAATATAACATCAATCAACAACAAATATTTACTTACCCTTCAATCTTCTAGAAAAGACTTCTGCCGAAATGAAACCTTTAAATGTAGAGAGAACGGTTCACTACACACAAAAATATTTTTGTGGTTTACCCTTGATCTAGAAGATTGAAAGACAATTTAACGGCCTCTGCTATAGCACAAGAACTATCTGTATAAAGAATGTTAAGGAAACCAAATAATTATATATTATGAATAAAATAACATAAATAGAGGTTAATTCTTGATAGAAGGTATATAAAATTATTTAAATATTTTAATATTAGCCTTCTACATATTTAATTCCAAAAAATTATATTTAATGATTATAACTTCTGAAAATAAAGTCTTTTCTAGAAGATTGAAGGGTAAGTAAATATTTGTTGTTGATTGATGTTATATTTATTGAATATGAATTATTTGAATACTGACGAAGCAAAGTCTCTCTTAAAACTTGTTTTTCAGTAATGTTTTACATATCTTGAGTTTTTATATAAAGAACCTTAGTTAGATATCCAATAATATTGAATAGTCTAAGTAAGATAGTTGTATGATGAAATTCTTAAGATTATGTTGGATATTGTTGAAAGATATTGGTTTTCATAAGACTGATGAGCAGAAACAAAATTTTGTCTATTCAAAATATTTAATTTATAGGATTTTGGTTAACAATTTTTATTTATTGGATTTTGTTATACCATTCGGATGTCTTATAATGCATGTTAATTTAATATGTCAATTGATATAAGTGGTACTCATATGACATTATTTTAATTTATTTTCAGAAGTTATAATCATTAAATACAATTTTTTGGAATTAAATATGTAGAAGGCTAATATTAAAATATTTAAATAATTTTATATACCTTCTATCAAGAATTAACCTCTATTTATGTTATTTTATTCATAAACATCCTTTGTTCTCCATTTCTATCTTATAAATATCGGACAGACAGGACGATTTTTAAAACATATTTAACATTTTTTGAGTTTAGTTCTTTCTTTGTACTCCTTTGAAGATGGTGGAAAGACCGAAACACGTGTCAGGATTCTGAATAAATTGTGAAACATAAAAACGGTGTGAATATTTTTTCAGATGACTTTTTGCAAAACGCTACAAGTAATGTAAAAAAAACAAAGAATTCTGTCATGTCATCCAAAAGTCAAATAAAGTTCATCACTTTTCGCAATTTTAGAACTGTTTCCCTGAGGACACGAAAAATCTAATGAAAACGAAAAATATTCATTTGAAGCTTTCTCTCTTCTATCTAGTCGGAAAATTTATGAGATCGAGTTGAAGCAATTTTTATACTGTTTTCTTGAATTATTCAAGCTATCTTTTGTGAAATTAGTTCAAAATATGTTAGCTTGTCAGATTTTCCATCGTTCGCTTTTATTTTCGAAATGGGATATACATATTTAAATGAATGGAGTATGCTCTACTTAGCTCTAGGTGAAACATTATGACAATTTTATTAAAAAAAAAAAAAAAAAAATTCACACAGTTTTTATGTTTCACAATTTATTCTGAATCCTGACACGTATTTCGGTTTTTCGACCATTTTGAGAGAAGTACAAAAAGGAACTAAACTTAAAATTGAAAAGGTTTTTTTATTACACTTAGGACATCTGTGTGTTTTTATGGCACATGGATATAACAGCATCCAATATAGGGGTGTTGCCAAAGAGTATTTGGGAATTTGTTGAAATCTCTCTTTTCTCAATGGCTTTTTTGATTGCAAAAATCTAAAAATAGTCCATCAATTTACCCTTATCAACATTATATAGTAAAGTGACATTTTTCTCATTAAAAAATTTATTATTTTCTTTACAAATTTCTGCGAAACCGGTTAATTTCTGTTTTTTCAAACTAAACATCCTTTGTTCTTCATTTCTATGTTGTAAATATCGGACAGACAGGACGATGTTTAAAACATATTTAACATTTTTTAAGTTTAGTTCTTTCTTTGTACTCCTTTGAAGATGGTGGAAAGACCGAAGCACGTGTCTGGATTCTGAATAAATTGTGAAATATAAAAACGGTGTGAATATTTTTTTGAAATAATTTCCTCTGAAAACTTTGAATCTGTAGATGACTTTTTGCAAAACGCTACAAGTAATGTAAAAAAAAACAAGGAATTCTATCATGTCATCCAAAAGTCAAATAAATTTCATAATTTTTCGCAATTTTAGAACTGTTTCCCTGAAGACACGAAAAATCTAATGAAAACGAAAAATATTTGTTTTGAAGTCTCAAGCTTTCTCTCTTCTATCTGTATTATAACGTGTTGGTAAAAAAGAGCGGAAAAAATATATCGAAAAAAATATATTTTTCATACTTTTTGCCAAAATCGGATAAAAAAAAAATCACACTGCTCCTAGAGCAAGTAGTTGTTAGATAGTATGAAATATTAGCCATCCGAGGTATTGGAATTTGTCGGCTTCTTTATAGATATATTTGCAGGTTTCAAACGTTTATTTCCAGACTTTAATAATTTACACAATCTTTCTTCACGAAATAATGCATAAGCCTTCTTGTCATTATTTATTATTACTTAATATCATTATACACTCCAATATTAAATTTGATCGCGATCGGATCAGTAGTTCTGAAACTATATTGAATTGAATCGGTCCCTTCTTGGTGAAAATCCATATTAAATAATATTTAAATAAGTTTATTCTGATTTTCACAAACTTTTATTGTTATGTTTACAACAATCGTTTCGCTATCACAGTAGCATCATCAGGCAAGATTACATTCAACAGTTATTCAAAATGTAATCTTGCCTGATGATGGTACTGTGATAGCGAAACGATTGTTGTAAACATAATAATAAAAGTTTGTGAAAATCAGAATAACCTTATTTAAATATTAGTTCTGAAACTATTGGCAGAATGAGAAAATTTTGAAATATGCATAACTGCAGAATCATTAAACCGATTTTGTTTTTTAAAGTACTCAACCGAGAAATTCAGGTTCCGATCTCGAAATGAAAGTTTCAAGTCTCAACCTCATTTCGTGAAAAAGCAAGATTGTTTACGGAGGGACTGAATTGGAACAGATCTGAAAACTAATGAACAAATAACTTATAATCGATTTATAGGAAAAATAATTGTTTTTTCATGAGAAGAAAGAGTCAGCTCATTATGAAACGAATATAAATTATTTCAAAAATACAGAACAATAATGAAAAATTTGCAAGTTAACTATTTTAATCCAATTCCGCAAGAATTATCTGAAAAAATTTCAAAAACTTTACTAGTTGACCACGTTCATTAAGGTTCGCTTTCAATATAGTGGATTTTTCAAGTTTTCGGCTAACTCTTTATTATAAGTTTTTGTAATTGAAATTTTATTAATTTTTATTCACTTTTTATAAGGAGGGTTCCATTTGAATTTAAGTAATTGAATTTTAAAAATCTATTCTGAATGCAAAGAGATATGAATCATAATCTGTGAACCAATAAAACTACTTCTATTCTATGGTCCTACACTAACTAACTGACCTTGTTTCTATTTCATAATCCTAAAAAAACAAAAATATAATTGATTTGAAGTAAAACACTTTATTTCCGCTTATTTTTATTTTTCAACGACAATTGTTTCGTCAATTACATATTGAGTTCGCCAGGTGAGTATGGTAACTGAGTTACCATACTAATTCTATAGAATTCTATTTAAGATTTTCAAAAGGATTTTTGTTTTTGTGCCTATCGTTTAAAGAATTTTCACTCGACTATTGTTTATGTATTTTAAATATGCTTTTTCTTCAAAATTTTGACTTGTGAGTATAACTATGATTTGAATTATTAATATTTCTGTCTGAATTGATCTAATTTAATTAATTTTGATTTGATTACACTCTAACGAGTCAACATATATACACGGCTGAATCTTTTCCTTGAATTTCATTGATTTTCATTATTTGAGTTTTTCAATAATGATTATTTATAACTCGTTTACAAGGTGTAATTCACGAAATCCATGACAGTATATTTATTTTATTGATTGTTTTCATTTAGTATCCAAATAAGTTCTAACTGAGGAGAATATGGGTAAGAATTTCAGTTTCACTTTTCATTTTTAAATTTTAAGCGGAGCATTTTTTGGTGATGAAATTTGTTATTTCTCAATATCCAATCGAAACAAGCTGTCGATTAATTGCCGCTCATATATGTTGGAAATTCTATTTGTCTATAGAGTGGAACAGTGTTTCTAAGGCATTTTTTCCAATTTAATTCTAAAAAGGTTTTAAGTGACTTTTTAGATTAAATTTTTAAAGGTTTCGGAGAATTTATCCAACTTTTATCTGTAATATTTTAAAAAAAAAAACCCTTCGAAGTAAGTTTTCAATCTATATTCGTTTGTTATATTTATAATTTGTGTTTTTGTGTTTGTTGTTCAGGATATATAATAGTTGACGGTTTTGAAAGCAAGAAAATACCTTTGGGCCTATTTCCCCATTTTTCGAAAGCTTATGATTGTTTAGACCATGAAATATTATATCGCAAGCTGGAGCAATATGACGTAAGGGGACCAGCCTTTGAATGGTTTAAATCTTATTTAACAGATATACAACAGAAAGTAGTTATCAACAGTAATGGTACACGTCATCTTAGGAAGCCTGAATACTAGAATGGGAGTTCCACAGGGAAGTATTGCTGGACCATTGTTGTTTGTTGTGAATATTAATGATCTTCTCCATATAACTTATCTGGAAAATAATTGTGTGATTACCTACGCGGATGACACCAGTCTGTTGATTACGGCTGACACCTACCCTGAGGTCGTTAGAGAGGCTAACAGTTTGATGCCGAGAGCCAGTGACTGGTTTGCTAAAAATTGATCAATATTGAACGAATCTAAGACCACCACTGTACTGTTCAAAACGAAACATGCGGGTTTTGACACGCCTGATTTGGTCAAGATAAATGATACTTCTTTAAGCATAAACAAAGTTACAAAATGTCTTGGAATCTATGTTGATGACTCTTTAGACTGGAGTGTTCATGTTGATTACTTGTGCTCAAAATTGAATAAGGTAACCTACACCATCAGTTTTGTCAAGGTACACAACTATGGAGGCACTAAGGATGGTGTATTTTGCCAACTTTGAGCCTCTTGTACGATATATGAAATAATTTTCTGGAGCAGTTCAGCAGAAAGTGGAAGAGTGTTCATTATTCAGAAGAGAGTGCTGAGGACTTTGCTTGGTTTAGAATATAGGAGAACATGCAGAGGTGTATTTAAAAGTAACAACATACTGAGAGTCATAGCAATAAATATATTTGAGAGTTCGATATATATTTTTAAACATAAACAGACATCCCAAAGATATATATCCTAAATACCGATTGACAACAGCTGAAAAGAGTGCATATTATTCTTGTATAAAGTTGTTCAAAAGACTTCCAATACAGATCAGATCACTGAAAAATTTTCATGAATATACAAAGCAGTAAAAAATTTGTTAATTAAAGTGGAACCCTATGATTTGAAAAAAATTTTTAATTGCGAAAATTTATAGTTTTATTAGGAAAGTGTTTCTTTTGTTTAAATAGAAAAAGGCTTTTTACTTGATAGAAGAAATATAACCAAATCTGAATATCAAAACAGATTTAATCTGTCAGTCTTCTAAAATTTTAATTCCAAAAAAATTTTTATTCAAAAATCTTTTAGAATTAAATTAATGTCTAAATAAGCACCGCTCATATTTATTAGACGTATATAATCAAAACTCAATATACTATGTGAAATGGAATGAATAAACCAACGAATATAAAGAAAGTCATTTGAAATTAATAAATAAATATTTGAATGACATTTTTTATATTCGTTGTTTTATTTATTCCATTTGACATTGTATATTGAGTTTTGATTATATATGTCTATTAAATATGAGCGGTGCTTATTTCGACATTAATTTAATTCTAAAAGTTTTTTGAATAAAAATTTTTTTGAAATTAAAATTATAGAAGACTGACAGATTAAATCTGTTTTGATATTTAAATTTTTTTCTTGTTGTTATATCTGTATCATTGATACAATTCCATTCCTTTCATTTCACATATGCTGCATATGGTGTGTGAGATGAAATAGTGAAAAGCACGTTAAGTCAGAAGCTTCTGCGCGCTTGTTCAGCAGTGCATTTTCTCATAAAATTTAAATTTGTTAATTACTTCTTGTGGAACTTACGAGTGGCGTTCAATATATTCTCGGTATAGGCATGAAAGAAAACTCAATTTTTCAATGTTGTTCCCTAGAACTTCAATACATTTGTTAGATCGAGAAATAAGCTTCTCTAAACCTTGTCAAAAATATTCTTCCGGCTTCTCCTCAAAATAGGTATTAATTGCTACCTTCTGTTCTTCATCGTCAGAAAATCGCTTTCCATGAACATATTTTTTCACATTTCGGAATAGGTAGTAGTCACTGGGGGGCCAAGTCTGAACTGTACGAAGGATGAGTAATTTCTTCGAATCCACATTTAATTAACATAATTTAAAAATTATGTTGGGTATTTTTGAAAAAGGTTTAGTTTTCATAAATATATGATCAGAAACAAAATTGTAGGAGATTAACAGATTAAATCTGTTTTGATATTCAAAGTCTGAATACTAAATTTGAACTAGGTCAGATACGTATTTTCGAAAAATAAAATTTCAAATTAGAATAATTGAGGAAATATTAGGCCAATTCTGCCCATTTTTGAAAATAACTTATTCCGTGGCCTACCTATAAATGCTATAAAAAAGTCTCTTATAAAGGCCCATAAGTATGAAACGTGACTTTTAGTTCCTATCTGCCATGAAGCATGCCTGGATCCTGTAACTGATATCGATGTGTTCGGCTTGTGGAAGATTTTTTCACTTCGCATGCAGTTCAGAAAATAACACAAATCCCAGAACTCGTTCAAGACCTGTATTCGGAGTATAAGAGCAAATGGAAATTTAGCAAGTGCAAGTACATAAACACTGAACTAGACCAGCTGCCCACGGTTGAGCGATCGGTTTTGGAGTTTGGTTATTTCCTTCACTTTTTAGTTCCAAGTTTGGAGAATATTCTAAGGAAATGAATGCAATGAAGGGTATCGTTGAGGAACTTCAGCAGGAACAACGTAAATGCTCTACAGCAGAATGTAGACTCCCAGGAGATGGAGACACTTAAGTGCAACGTTGACATACACTGTCCACCGGAATCGAGGAACGAAAGCATCCTTGTACTGATCAAACCTACAGCTGATAAACTGCAAGTACCCGCTGGTGTTAAGCTCGCGTATAGAGTTGGTCCGGCAAATAGAGCAATCTAGGAAAATTGTGGCTGTATTGGGCTTTTCCTATTTATTTGTTTATTTATACTGACCAGGCGTCTGTCCACCCCACCACTGCGTCCGCACGGATTATTATCGTTCACCCCTGATTTATATTTCCCCGACGAGATCCAGTTTTTGGATTAAACCGATAATATTGTTCGGGGGTAATTTTTCAGATCGCAGTAGGTTATAATAGTCTGACCAAAGACCTCGAATCTGATGAGACTCACCGTTGGGCACTCTGAGATGTGCATTGCTGTTTCAGTGTCCTCAAGGCACAGCCTGCATTCATGGTCTTCAGCCAGACCGATTTTGTGCAAATGCGCTTTCAGCCTGCAGTGACTTGTTATAATTCCGACAAGTATTCTGAGTTTGGCCTTGTCCAGACCAAGCGCTAGGTCTGCCATCTTAAGGTTCGAAGCCGTTACAAGGAACGCCTCCGAATGTTTCAGGCCAGGATGACTCAGCCAGAAATACTCTAGTCTGAGTAAATTCTGACTGTTATGGTCCACTTAGCCACGTCATGGGTATTCCCAGGAATGATTATGGGCCTACCAGAGGCAGCATGGCTCCAGCAAACGCCAGCCGATCTGCCTCTTCGTTACCCAAATAGATTGAGTGGCTTGGTATCCAAAGAAGAGTGATGCTGTTATACATATTGAGCCTGTTTAGAGCCGTGCGGCAACTCCAGAGTGTTTTCGATGTACAACAGATGGATTTTAGAGCTTTTAATATTGACCGACTACCGCCAAATATTTTAATATTTCCGTGGAGGATTTGCCGTTTTATCAGCAGATCCGCCGCGGTCTCACTGGTAGATAGTTCTGCCTGTAATATGGTTGCATATTGACAGAGACTCAAAGAGACACTGATTCTCGGTTTGCTCCCATAGACTCATGCACCCGTTCCGTTCGTCATTCGCGAACCGTCTGTGAACAAGCCAAGGTCGGTCCTCAATAGAACCTCAGCATGGTGGGTCCATTCGTCCCGACTGGTGACGATTATATTGAAATGCCGTTCTTGGCTCGTGACTTTTGACACTAATGTCAAAAGTCGGGTCTAAACCCGATGGCATTCATAGGGTGCTGTTCGTTAAAAGCTCGCCCAGTAGCCCTGAGCCTCCCATCACCATTGTATTGAGCTTAGAAGAACAACGTGATACTTCAGTAGTGGCCGCTTTAAAAGGGGAAACCTCACTGCGGCAGACATATTGAGTTCCTAGCCAGCTACGCAGGTTCACGTAAATGAGAACCATTTCCCCTTGCATTGGATCTGTTTATGATGGCCAAAACAAAGGATATGGATCTGAGTTATAAGTGTACTTGGAGAAAGAATCTAAGGATTCTTGTTATAAAGGAGGATGATGGCCAAATTTTAGTTCAGCGTGGTTTGGAGGACCTCAGCAAGCTATAATATTCTAATAACTCTGTTGTCGAGTTAAGCTGTTATTCATCTCGTAAACAATGCATCATTCACCTTTAGATATATATCTATATATATATCTATATATATATATATATATATATATATATATATATATATATATATATGATAGCATAACAGATTGTAGATCGTATCCCAGCTTCGATGGCTTGTCTTCAGTATAAAGTTTTAAACACGAATTTTCTAAATCAAAAGATTCGCATTTACAGTAGGAATGTGCATCATATCCTTGCATGCCTTCGGTTGGAGAAATTGTTACCGGATCTGTTGGTTCTAACGGAAACATATGGAGTGGACACTTTACAGAATCTGCCGAGATATGATGTGTACTGTACTGAACTGAGCAACAATAGGACTGACTGATGGGAGATAGTTAATTTAATTAATCATTTTGATGGTTCTGCAAAGCCAATTATCTTGAATAACGTCAAGGGTTCAAAAATAAAGTTCACCCCCTGTACATGGTTTGCCAGATGGATTTTTTGGTCGACTTAGATATTATTGTGGGGAAGAACTGGGCAATTCGGAACTGTCTTATCTGAACATCGATTATTGGGGCACAAGTACAATTATGGGGTCATATGATGGTATGCTTATCTTGAACAATTGACCACCCGTCCTAGTGCGAGAATCTAACATCCTGCCTGAATCATATGGCACTACGCACTGGGTGTTGGGGGTTGATTAATACAACTATTACTGATCACTACACAGTTGTTTTGCTGATGGATGTAAGACCTGGTAAGATGTTAAACAAATTGCCTCGAAGACATTGGATTATGGAAAATTGTATAGATTACTGTCAAGAGTGAAATGGCATGTTTTTTATGAAGTAAACAATTCTACCACTATTCTCATGAACACCTTAAGATATTTAATTGAAACTTTGACATCCACACTTGCTTGCCATCACTCTAGAATAAAAAATATTACCCCATGGATAACTTGGGGATAACTGAATGTGATCAAGAAAAAGAACAATTTTGGAAGATTAGTAACACATTCGCATTTGTTCGGTTAAGACATATTGGAGTCATTTGAAATTCCACCCATAACAGAAAGTGGCCTTTTGCTACAGTGCAAGGTATGCGCGAAAATTCTGCCCCAGGAATTAATTATTTGTCAGGGAAACTTCTCAAGAAGATAGTTTCGAAGATATGGTCCCCTCTTTTTTACGTTTGAAATATTAGCTTACGATCTGGCGTTTACCATGAGGTGCTGAAGATTGCGAAAGTTATTTCTCTGTACAAGAGAGGAGTGAAAGATATGCCTTCTTACTTTCGTCCAATAACAATGATATTCATTCATATTTTCCAAGGTTTTGGAGAGATGGGTAAAGGAAAAGAATAGACTGCTGTCAGAGCACTTCAGATCAGCTAGTGGAACATCAGCCAACATCTGATATACACAAAATCAGGGAAACATTAAATTAAATTGGTCCAAAATATGTTAGTTTGGACCAACTTCACAAAAAATAGTTCGAATTTTATCAAAAATTAACATAGTAACAGCTTTCACACCCTCCCATAAAATTTCTTATCTCTTTTTTAATCCGAAAGACAAAGAGAACCGACTGAATAATTCTGGAGTCTATAAATTAAGTTGTCAAGAGTGTAATAGTGTGTATATAGGTCAAACGGGCCGACCTTTCCATAAAAGGTACAAAGAGCATGAATCTGCTTTTAGGAACCGGAAGAATAATTCCATTATGCAAACCATTTCTTCACTACAGATCACACCTTCCCAGAATTGAACAACCTTGTTATCTTGCACGTGGAAGCGAAAGGGAAATAACTTGACATCCTGGAATCCATAGAAATTGAAAAATATAAAAAGCACGTACCAATAATAAAACTACTTAACGAACAGACGGAACTTTGGAAAACCACTCTCTTCGAAGCTCTGCCGAAGCCTACAATCCCCATATATAATAGTTGAGATCTAATTTGTTCGTTCAGTTTGAAAATGTAGTAAACACTACGAAACTCGAGTCACTGTATATCAGTTATAATAAAAAGTGATAGAAAACAAAGTAATTCCTTATTTCATTCCATTAAAATGAACTATCACAAAGTAACGGACTACTCCATCCAATATTTAAAAACACTTTGTATGCTTTACATATTGTTTAAGACTGTTACCCAGAAAATTAGACATCCTATTAGGAGTACAAAAAAGCTGCAAATTTTAGGCGGAGGTTTATAATTTTAGAGTAAAAAATTAAGTATTCCAATCAAAAAATTATAAAATTTAACTTGCCCAAGCAAATATTTCATGTGGGAATTCATTTTTGATCACTTGAGGGTCTTCATCAATTTTCTGGCGTGTGAATTTGCGAAATTTTATTATTATTTTGTATTAATTTCCACAGAGCATGTAAAGAATGTGTACTTATATATTTTTCTCAAAACTTTATACACAGAACCAAGAGAAATATTTATCAACAGTACAACTTTCCCAAAAGACAAACTTGGATCTACAATGAACTGACCTACTACTTACAAATGGAATTTTCTTGTTGTATACGGAACCAGTTTCTTCAAACTTGTTCACTAATTCCATCATAAACTATGGCAGACATTTATATATTATTAGTCCTCACATTGAATACTCTCGCAGTTCTTTGTGCACATAAATCTTCAGACCCATGACAAATAATAGTTCTGTAGTTTTAGCTAGAGTATAAATCATTTAATTTACTTTAAATTCAGAATTATATATTCTATTTTCTACAATATATATTGAAACATTATACAAAAACTATCAAATTGATATCCTTATGTATAATCAATATAAAATATTTTTCAATGTCTCGGAAAAAACCTTTTTACAGCCCAACATGAAACGTATTAATACAAATGTATTGACAAAAACTATATAGGTTATTTAGTTATTACTACAAACTAAAGAAAATGTGTAGTTTTGAATTTTTCCTGCTTTTCGGAGATCATTTAAACACGTTGTAAATGTCGAATCGGTTCATTTGAACTACCAAATGTGATTAATCGATTGTATTGATCAGTCAACTACAACAGTAGCCATTAAAAATTTTCAGGACTATCTGTACGGCGTAAGCAGAAATGATTCTATGCATTTTAGTATGTTTTAAGATAAAAAACATGCTATTAAGAGTACAAATTAATTCGGAGCGCTTACAGAAGAAGGGTTATGTCTTTGATCATCTGGAGGAACTAGGAATAGAGACTCAAATTCGGCATACATTTAGGCGGTGTGAAGTTGTAAAGTAATTGAAGATGCGAGTCAAAATATATTAAAGATGAAGGAAGAGGTCATTTTTATCAGTCTGTTTCTTGATAATTGAAAAAATTTCAAAAGATGTAGTGTTGACGGAACTACATTCTGTCGGAAAATCCTCTCCATGACCAAAAATTCGACGCAATTTTTTCAATTTCCTGTCCAGGAACCCCCTTAGATGAATGGCCCAAATTCCCCTTAATAGTGCCACCTCTGCAATCTATTACACTAGTAAAATAGACAATAGGTATTCAATGTTTGTTGCATAGTACGTATAAAACTTAAATCCCCTACCTTCGTTCAGCATGTAATGAAGCGGAAGTGAAACAGCAAATTTATGTATTTCAACGTTTTACAATTCTCCCCCACGTTCTGTGCGAAGATCCCCTTGTTGGAATTCGGGACCCGGATGTACTTCTCCCCTAAGTTTTCACTTTTCAGCACTGAAAGTAAAATTTGGAGCAGCCAATAGGCGGAAATATGTGGCTTGAGGGCACAAAATCGATGACATATTCCAACACTGGCAAAATACCCCTGTTGGTGCGAAAGTTTGGCAAAATTGAGATGCGAGGCATATAGTCGAGATGATGTTAAATGATGAAGATAATGGTGCTATGTGCGCCACAAAATTCTGTCGAGATCAAGAATGTATTCTCCTTGAAATCTTGCTGAACTCCGGTTCAATTTCTTTCCAGGTGATTAGAGAAAAATTTTCTCATTTTTGCACTTTGATAGCGAAGCGATTTTTTATGAATTTTGAGCTGTTTGAAATGGTTCAAACTACAGGTAAAATTTAGACTAATACAGTTCTGATCTTCCTCATCATTTGCGACAACTTTCTGGGGAAATAATATACATGAAAGAAATTCTGGTTGTGAACTCTTCCGTAAGTGTGTGAACGTTATAATAAAAATCAATACAAACAACAAACTTTTTTGTTAAAATAATCTATTGGCTATCAATTTCGGCTTCAAGCCATCATCAGGCCAGCTGAAATTAACACATATATAAATATATGACAATATAAAAATGTACATTTTACAAAAAAAATATAATAAAATAAATAGGGGTTTATATTTGACAGGTATATAAAATTATTTAAATATGTTAATATTAGCCTTCTGCATATTTAATTTCAAAAAATTATATTTAATTATTATAACTTCGGGAATTAAATTAAATTAATGTCATATAAGTATTATAACACTTATATCAAACGACATATAAAATAAACATTCATTATAAGACATCCAAATGATATAACAAAATCCAATAAATAAAAATTGTTAACCAAAATTTAATTTCATTCCTGAAGTTATAATTATTAAATATAATTTTTTGAAATTAAATATAAAGAAGGTTAATATTAAAATATTTAAATAATTTTATATACCTTCTATCAAGTATAAACCTTTATTTATTTTATTTTATTCATAATATATAATTATTGAATTGTATCAGTCCTTACTTGGTGAAAATTCATATTAAATAATATTGAAATAAGGTTATTCTGATTTTCACAAATTTTTATTGTTATATTCACAACAATTGTTTGGCTATCACAGTAGCATCATCATGCAAGATCACATTTTGAATAAGTTATATATAAGTTTGTGAAAATCAGAATAACCTTATTTCAAATTACTTATTTCAATATTATTTAATATACAATTATTTGTGTTCCTCAACATTCTTTATAGAGTTAGTCCTTGAGCTATAACAGAGGCCGTTAAATTGCCTTTCAATCTTTTAGATCAATCGTAAAACACAGAATTATTTATATGTAGTTAACATTACACCCCATTAAAATTTTTCAGTATTCATTTACCAGAAGCATTCTGAATTGTTGAAAGGTGAGATAATATTTTGTTGATTGATGTTATATATTATTGAATATAAATTTAATTGAGTACTGACGAAGCAAAGTCTCTCTTAGAACTTGTTTTTTAGTAATGTTTTTACATCTCTTGAGATTTTATAGAAAGTAACTTAGAAATCAAGTAATATTGAATATTCTAAGTAAGATAGTTTTATGATGAAATTCTTAAGATTATGTTAAACATTTTTGAAAGATATCTGTTTTCATAAGATTGATGAGCAGAATCAGAATTTTGTCTACTCAAAATATTCATTTTGTCTAATCAAAATATTTAATTAATATAATTTAAATTGTAGGATTTTGGCTAACAATTTTTATTTATTGGATTTTGTTTTATCATTTGGATGTCTTCAAATGAATGTTTATTTTATATGTCGTTAGATATAAGTTATATGACATTAATTCAATTTAATTCTTGAAGTTATAATTATTAAATATAATTTTGTGAAATTAAATATGTAGAAAGCTAATATTAAAATATTTAAATAAAAATATAGACAATCATCATTACAAATGTTTTGGGGGAATTTTCTCAGAATTTATTCATTTTTGTCCGTTTGTTATTCATTCAATTATCAGACTAAAAATTGTGTTATTTGAACTCACCGTCAGCAATAAAATACAATATTGTAAAAAATTAAAAAAATATACACATATCAGACAGGTACATATAGAGGGGTAGCTTTTTTGTTGATGAAATATTTTATGTATAACCCTCGAAAACAGTAAACAACCGTGAAAACATACAAATGAGATATCGAAGAGCAGAGAATAGATAACAAGATGCGCATATTAAAGTCTAGTATGTGATGGATATTATTCATACGGCGCGAAATATGAATAAAACTGAAACAGTTACTATGTGAGCGTCCTAAGGAATTTGAAATGATTTCTATCTGGACATTCTGAGATTTATTGAATAGGTGTTCGTTCGGTTTGTTCTTTAGAATTTCATATTGTTCAAAGAGTAACAATCTCCGATAGTTGTCTTTTTTGTGCAGGATTCTTAAATTTTTTATTCTGGTCTTATGATTCATTTCTATCAGATGATTTCCTAACGCTGAATGTTGTCGATTCTTTACGTGTTCATTGAATATTTTATTTGCTAAACGGGTGGTCATCCCTATATATAATAAAAGGAAGGGCAGTCAGCACAGGTTATTTTGTATATGCCACTATATTGATCATTGCTCTTCTCATCTCTTGTTATTAATCAAGATGCTTTCTAGGGTCTGATGTCATTTGTTAATTAATGCGTAGTCATGTTTTCTGAGAGTTGCGTTGATTTTTTCATTGAATTCTTTATAAAATGGCAAAGAAATGTATCGTTATCTGATAGAAGTGGGTGGGTATATTTGATTAATGAGTATTTTTTTCTTTATAGATTTCAAAATATTATCCATGTATGATCTTGAATATTGATTATTTTCCCCAATTTGGTATATGGTGTTTAATTCTTTATTATAATTTTCCCTAGATTCAAAAGACTTATAAAATAAACATTCATTATAAGACATCCAAATGATCTTATAATGAATGTTTATTTTATATGTCGTTTGATATAAGTGGTACTTATATGACATTAATTTAATTTAATTCCTGAAGTTATAATTATTAAATATAATTTTTTGAAATTAAATATGTAGAAGGCTAATATTAAAATATTTAAATAATTTTATATACCTTCTATCAAATATAAACCTTTATTTATTTTATTTATCATCAGGACATTTCTACTTCGAATCTTCTTCTTAAAATTGTTGGAAATTATAAACTATTATGCATTGCTCCTGAAATGCTAATACATCATCCTATAAAAAATGACTTTGCTTCAATTTATGATAAAAAGGTAAGGATACGCCTTTCGTATTCAGTCGATAATTCATATGTAAACTATTTTATATTGTGATGGTTCAATATATTGTTTTCTATAGATTAATAAAAACCTGATTTTTTACTTGGGAAGCATGATAACTAATACCAACAAATCCACGCAAGATGTAAAACGAAGGATTGCTCTCGCCAAACAGCCCTTTGAAAAAAAAAACCTACTGGTAAACCAACATTTCCGTATAGAAGCCATAAAATCCTTCATAAAAAATTTTGTATGGAGCGTATAACAACGAAACCTGAACCTTAACTAAATATGAAAAGAAAAGATTGGAAGCAACTGAAATGCGGATATGGAGAAGAATGCTCGAAATGAGATGGATAGATTACAGAACCAACGAAAGCATACGAAAGAAATAAAATAAAAATCGAATTTATTGGACACTATCCTGAAGAGAAAAACTAAGATCATAGGCCATATATTGAATTGAATTAGTCTTAACTTGACGAAAATCCATATTAAATAAGTTCTGATTTTCACAATTTTTATTGTTATTTTTACAACAATTTTCGCTATCACAGCAGCATCAGGCAGGTTTATATTTTGAATAACTAAGCTTGTTTCCCAAAATCGTTGCTATTTATATTACAGTAGGTACAAAAATTTTTTTTGAGTACTAAAACCCAAAAAGGTTTTTGTAAATTCCAGCTTATCTGAATATGCTCAACAGTGCTGACTTATTCAAATCTAATTGTGCATTAAGTAATATTCTAATTTTATTGTGTTAATTTTTCTCAAGGGACTCTAACAGGTTTGAGGCATAACTTTTACTTTCTATATGAAAAATTTCAAAATTATGGTTTAAAGTATGTCCAGTTTCTAACAAATAATTAGAATATGTGGAAATACTTTCATTATTGAGGAAACTCTTCAAATGTTCACAAATTCTATGTCCGAAAGTTCTTCCAGTATGTCTTATGTAAACTTCAGGGCAATCACTGCAGGTTAAGTTATGATTCCCCGATTTATCATCTTTATGTGTAACGTATTTATTATTTTCAATGAATTTACTCAGGTTTGAATAGGTTTGAAATTAAGTTCTTAAATCATATTTATTTATGAGGTATGTAGCAATTTTCTCAGAAATATCTTCAGTGTATTTTAGTGAAATGCATTTAAGATTTTCTTTTATATTAGGATATACCATGTCTAAAGCTATTTTATTATTTTTATTTATCACCAATTTGTCTATTAACGTAAGATTATAGTCATAATTAATAGCTATTTGTTCAATTATGTTAAGCTCTGAAATCTGATTTTCTCGATTCATGGGAATATTGACTAATCTATGATTATACATTTGAATGCTGATAATTTTTGATTTAAAGGATGGTTGGATTTATTGTATGCAATAGAATCCGTATATGTTGGTTTGTGAAATATTGAAAAAAAATCATGTGAATTATTTATTTTAGTAACTGTTGAGTCGAGAAAATTCATAGAATTATTATGTTCGGTTTCCATAGTGAATGATATTGAAGGATGTATTCATTGATAAATAAAAATAATTTTTTTTTAAAGTCTGTCTGTATCTGTGAAGCATCATAAAATATCGTCTACATATCTATACCGATATAAAAAAATATTTCATAAGGGGATTTTGCTGAATTTTAGTTTTAATATTGTTCATGAATATTTCTGCTAATGAAGGGCTTGAGAATTTCCCATAATCAAACCGTTTTCATATTTATAAATTTTACTTTTAAACTGAAAATAATTTTCTTTAGTGCAAATATCTAGACATTTTGATATAACTTCTTTGATAATTGTGTTACATCTGTTGTTGATTAATAGATGATCTACTAGTTCAATTGTTTCGTTTGGTGGGATACTTGGAAATAAATTTTGGACGTAGAATGAAATGAATTTACAATTATGTGGTAAGTGGATATTTTTTATTTTATTTATTAATTGTAGTGAATTTTTTATTGAGTATTTAGTTTGGAATTAGTTTCTTTTGAAATAATCTGAATAAGTTCTTTAGAAAGTTTAAATGGGGTGCACTAACGAACGTAACAACTGATCTTATAAGATAATCTACTTTATGTAATTTAATCAAAGAATACATTTTTGGAGGTTGTGGGTTCATTAAAATTAATTTATTTTTTGGGATGTTCCGAAAGAGGCTGGATTCAGGAATAATTAAGCATTTAATTTGATTTTGGAGAAAAATTCGCCAAAATCCCTTTATGAAATATTTTTTATATAGGTATAGATATGTAGACGATATTTTCTGTTGCTTCACAGTTACAGATTTAAGAATTTTTTTTCTATTTATCCATGAAATACATTCTTCAATATCATTCACTATGGAAACCGAACATAATAATTCTATTAAATTTCTTACCTTAACAGTTACCAGAAAAAATAATTCACAAGATTTTTTAATATTTCACAAACCAATATATACGGATTCTATGATACACAATGAATCAAAGCATCCATTAAATCAAAAATTATTAGCATTCAAACGTATGATCCATAGATTAGTTAATATTCCCATGAATCAAGAAAATTATATTCGAGAACTTAACATAATTAAACAAATAGTTATTAATAATGACAATGATCCTATGGTAAACAAATTGTTGATGAATAAAAATAATAAAATAGCGTTAAATATGGTATATCCTATTATAAAAGAAAATTTTGTATACATTTCCTTAAAATACACTAAAGGTAATTCTGAGAAAATTGCTACATACCTTAAAAATGAATATGATTTAAGAACTTCATTTGAAACCTATTCAAACCTGAGTAAATTCATTAAAAATAATAATGACAGTACATATAAATCGGAGGTTTATAAGTTAACCTGCGCTAATTGCCCTAAAGTTTACATAGGACAGACTGGAAGAACTTTCCGACATAGAATTTGTGAACATTTGAAGAGTTTCCTCAAAAATGAAAGTAATTCCACATATTCTAACCATTTTTTAGAAACAACCATAATTTTCAAATTCTACATATAGAAAGTAAAAGTTATGCCTTAAACCTGTTAGAGTTCCTTGGGGTAAATGAACACAATAAAATTAGAATATTACTTAATTTATTTATTTATTGATTCACAAAGGAATACACACAGGTAATTTTTACACCCACAAAGGGGGGAAATGCAATTCAATTTGAATAACTCACCCCTGTTAAGTATATTCAGATAAGCTGGAATGTACAGAGACCTTTTTTGGTTTTAGTGCTCAATAAAAAATTTGTACCTACTGTAATAAAAATAGCAACGGATTTCGGAAATAAACTTAGTTATTCAAAATGTGAACCTGTCTAATGATGCTACTGTTATAGCGAAACAATTATTCAAAACATAACAATAAAAATTGTGAAAATCAGAATAACCTTATTTAATATTATTTCATAAGCCATATAACTCGTCACAATCAATTTCTCCCCAACATCTTTGAAGGAAGAATAAATGGACGAAGATCCAGAGGATGGACAAGAATTAATTACTTCAAGGACATCAAAGAAGGGTTGAATTTTGAATCCTTCTGTCATGTGAAAAGATGAGTGAGTGACAGGTCTGCAGGGACAAGGCCAAGCCAAGAAGATGATGATAATGAAAGGAGTGGTATTAATTAATTTTCATTATGATTTATGGGAAAAGATTGTATATTACCTGGAAACAGTTATGAATTTAAATGGCATTTCTGGTAGAGCGCTCCATAACTTAGTATTCGTGAATTTGTTTTAAGATCCTTGATTTTCCAAATCAATAATTATAGTAATATTTTCTTGCAGAAATACGAAATATACGCTCCATAACTTAGTATTCGTGAATTTGTTTTAAGATCCTTGATTTTCCAAATCAATAATTATAGTAATATTTTCTTGCAGAAATACGAATAATATCATTCTTCTTCCATATATTTACAGCAAAATGGGACTTGAGGCAATAAACTGATATAAAATCCTCCTAGATTAACCAAAGCACAAGACAAATAACGTGACCTCTTCCGAATGATAATTGAATGAAATATAATGGAAGCATGAAAATGGCGTCTGTTCCTCATGTCCAACCAAGTGCAATCTCTCAATTTGCGAATTACAGGATCATATTTCCTGATTCCGTTAATAAATCTCAAACACGACCTCTGAAACCTCTGAATTCCGTTGCTATCAAACTGGGTCAAAGATGGACGGTATACTTTACCAAAAAAATTTAAATGATCGTGCACCAGTACATCAGTAAGCAACATATTCAACTCGGTTATAAAAGAATGCCTGTACTGATAGAGCATCTTAGATTTTCGAAAGATTTACGAATGCATGAAAAAACATGCTCACTCAATCTCAAATTCGTACCAACAATTGGTCCCAAATAAGACATGACAGAAGTTGAGTCTTTCTCCATTCAGCATCCTCAATTTCTTTTACAACATCTTCACGTGTTTTCCAGATAACAGTACTCTCGTTTTGGTTGGAATCAGTGACATCTGATGTTTTACAGAATTCTCACTTTGAAGTCATCATTGATTTTTCCATAAACTGCAATTACATCATACGATGAGAACTAGAACAAGATCTGTGTGTCATCAGCGTACCTTTACAGTATTTTAAATCCCTGGTGAAATAGAAGGTGAGTTTGCAAAATAGTAAAGGTTCAAGAACGGAGCCTTGTGGAACACCACATTCCACGTACTGCCAACATCCTCCTAAATAACTTTCTACGAATTTAACTGCTGCACCCGAAAAATCAGTATGTTTGAGTATAGGGAGGAGTATTTCAGGATTAATTTTGCCAAATGCCTTAGATAATCGAGTGAAATTAATGCGCACGTTTCCCCAGAATCGAAAGATGTCGTAATACAATCGGTTATTACCATATTAATGGACGGAACAGTTATATCCAAGTGAATATGTCGCAACGTGAAGAATATGAAAAACGGAACTAGGAAAATATGAACTTATTAGTTCTTTCCGGTATAAAAATTGCTTGGAGAAGCATATGCAGAAACTGCATCAGTGGGAAATACTGGAAGCGAATTGGAGAAATGCGACATATGGCCTGTAGATCAGAATGTGTTTGATAACAGTTAATTCAAAATTTGAATATCAAAACAAATTATTTTATTTTTTGACAGTTAATTCGTTTATCTTTCCAATCTAGATGTGGTACGGCTCTTTCTTTAAACAATGTTAAATAGATAAAGTCCAATTTGGGGGACCTGTGGTCTAAAATAGAAAACCAGTATCCTAAGTTGGACGCATTATTTTGTTTTGATTTTATTCTTTTGCTACCTGAAACGTTTTTAGTCTGTTTTGTAAGATCTGTACATTTGTAATGAGGCTAGAGTGACCTCAAAATGTTTTGCCTACATTTGATTTGAAAAATTTCATTTTACGGAGGTTTTTCTTAGTGGGTCTAATATAGGGACCTTTACCCTTTAGAAATATATTGAGGTGAAGTTTTTTTGGAAGGCTAGATGAACATTGCGGTAAAACACTAAGGAAAAGAAGAATTAGGTATATAATCTAACACAGTTTTTCTGAGAAATACACTTTCTTCAAGTTTCAACCCCCAATTTTAAATTCTTGAGGAGCGTCGATGTTGCTAGAAGGTTAAGTTGATTATCTGTCGGCAATGTGATAATTTGTGTAGCAAGTTACATGATATTGTACGGAAAAACCTTGAATTTGTATGAAAAGAATGGTTTTCTTCTGTTTTTCAATTTCAGATACCTGTGTAATTTTTTTCGCTGTTTCAAAACATCATTACTTGAGAAAAAACAACCAACGGAATGTGAAGAACAGATAATCTTAACTGGACATTCGGATCAATGCATTTTGGAGGGTATGAATCAAGATTTTAAATATTGGATAGAGTAGTCCGTTACTTTGTGATAGTTCATTTTAATAATGGAATAAATGAAAAACTTTGTTTACTATCACTTTTTTATTTTGAGGATACTGTGACCCAAGTTTCATAGATTATACTACATTTTCAAACTGGTGTATATCAAGTTGTTGAGGTATTATACATTCTGTCAAGAAAGTACCGGGAATTATCGATTTAAATCTGGCGGGGCAATGAGGCAGGTAAAAATTTGTTTTCCTAGGTTGGTACCACTGTCCTTAATTACTATACCAAGCTTGAGCGGGATCTGTCAACTGGTGTGTTTGCAACAGCTGATTAAGTCAGTCGATGCCAGAGTGCGTGCCGATTTTTACTATGGGTGATTACGTTGAGCAAAGAATTTGTTTAAAGTTTTGTGTTGCAAATGAATTTTCGTGTGCCGATGCATTGAAAATGTTGCAAAAGGCCTTTGGTGATAATGCTCTATCGAAAACTAGTGCATATCAGTGGTACAGAGCCTTCAAGGACGGTCGTGAAGTGGTCGCCCATCGACGGCTTCGATCGAAGATAACGTCGATAAAATTAAGGAAAGGGTGCTGGAAAACCGTCGTACCAGCTTGAGAGAGATAGCACATGATCTTAAGATATCCCACGAGTCCGCACGTACGATTTTGATTGATATTTTGGGCATGAGAAAGGTGGCCGCACGACTCGTACCGAAAGACCTGAATTTTCTTCAAAAACGTCATCGCGAACAGGTTGCTTCAGACATGCTGGATCGCTGTAATTCCGATTCTACATTCATGGAACGTATTATAACTGGTGATGAGACCTGGGTCTACTAGTACGATATGCAAACAAGCCAGTAATCATCGGAATGGGTGGCAAAAAATGAGCCGAAACCGAAAAAACCACGCCAAAGCCTCTCGAAAATGAAGGTGATGCTCATTGTTTTCTTCGATATCCGTGGCGTGGTGCACTACGAATTCGTTCCAGAGGGTCAGACGGTAAACAAGGAGTATTACCTAGGCGTTATGAAACGTTTGCGTGAGCGTATCCGTAAGAAGCGGCCAAATTTGTGGGCGAACAACTCATGGATTTTGCATGACGATAACGCGCCTTCTCACCGAACTACGATTGTGACTGACTTTCTCGCCAAAAACTCAACAAACGTGCTTCAGCAACCACCGTATTCGCCGGATTTGGCTCCCTGCGACTTTTTCCTCTTCCCAAAACTAAAATTGCCCCTTCGTGGCACCCGTTTTGAGTCGATTGAAGCCATAAAACAAAATTCGGCGCGAGAGCTAAAGTCCATCCCGGAAAGCGCCTATAAAAAATGTTTCGATAATTGGAAGTGCCGTTGGCATAGATGTTGGAGCAAATAGAGCCTATTTTGAAGGCGACCCAATAAATTTTGACGATTAAATGTAAAAATGTTGTTTTAATTGAAAATTCCCGGTACTTTCTTGACAGAGTAGTATATCTTTTGAGGGAGGCTTCGGTTGGTGTAGGACTTCGAAGAGTGGGGAGGCCCAAATGTCTGTCTGCTCGTTCAATAGTTTTATTGCCGGGTTCCAGGAATTCTTGTAGATTTCTATTGATTTCAAGATATCTAATTTCTTCCTTTCGGTGTAGGATTTTAAGATTATCTAATTCTGGGAAGGTATGTCCAGTTTCGAAGAAATGTTTCGCAAAATTAGAATTATCTTTTCGGTTCTTGATATTTCTTTTGATATTTCAGAAATCCCATAACTACAGATACAACCATTTCAAATTTTTCAAATCACCCAAATTCTCATAAACTTTCAGCCTATAAATCAATGATTCATAGAGCCTTCTCCATTCCCTTAAGTAATATTGCACATAAAAGGGAACTGAATACAATTAGACAGAAAGCTCAAAACAATCATTACGATACACAACCATAAACTCTCTCATACACAGGAAAGAAAACAATTAGTCCTCAAACAGATATACCCGACAAAAATGGAAAAAATGAGTTGAAATTTATAAAAATAAAATATTTTGGACCAACTTCACAAAAAATAGCTCAAATAATTTCAGCAAACAATATAAAAATAGCTTTCACACCTTGACATAGAATTTCAAATTTATTTTTTGGTGCTAAAGACAAAAACAATCAGCTTAACAATTCAGGAATTTATAAATTAAGTTGCAATGAATGTTGTAGCGTATATGTAGGACAAATCTGGAGAACTTTCACAATAAGGTTCAAAGAACACCAAGATTCTTTCAAGAACCGAAAAGATAATTCTAATTTTGCGAAACATTTCTTCGAAACTAGCCATACCTTCCCAGAATTAGATAATCTTAAAATCCTACACGGAAAGAAAAGATTTTAGATATCTTGAAATCAATAGAAATCTACACGAATTCCTGGAACCCGGCAATAAAACTAATAAACGAGCAAACAGACCCGTGGGCCTCCCCACTCTTTGAAGTCCTACACCAACCGAAGCGTCCCTTTGAAGATATATAATTCCTCAACAACTTGATATACACCAGTTTGAAAATGTAGTATAATCTATGAAACTCGGGTCACTGTATCCTCAAAATAAAATAGTGATAGTAAACAAAGTAATTTCATTTATTCCATTATCAGGATTTCAAATCTTATAAGAATGTAACTAGAAAACATTTTCGTTCAGAGACATACTATGCTAAGTATTTATTGGAAATTTTTCATTAGTTTTTTACCAGAACAAACTTGAATAACGCCCATCTTTCAAATCTCCTTCGAGACTAGATCATTTTTCCAATTTTCCCATTGTATTCATTTTCCATTATCCACTAGTCCGGTACAGAATGGAAGGATTTGAGTTTATTTACTGAGTCGAGCTTAGAGCCCTTCGTTCTTCGTGGATTTTAAATGCGAAATTATAATCCACCTGTTCGCTCAAAGCTTAGTGTTCTCATAGACATCCTTTATATTGATAAGTATCACGGATAATGAAAGTACGTGTCCGGATATCAATGAATAGGGAGAGGAATAGACTCATCATTTCATTGTATAAATTCCTGTGGTCGATTTTAATGATTCATTCATTCTTCGAAAATGATTCATCAGAGTTTCAGTCGTCTTCCGAACTAAGTTTTCTCTTTCTAACTCGTTGAAATGATTCACCAAACATTGTACTGAATTTCTTCCGGCTAAAATGCATAATTTTTGAGTTTTGTTAAAAATGATGGATCTTATCTCTTCTATACCTAAGGTGGGGTAAGAATACAAGCTACAGCTTCTGAGGGATATCCATAGGAGATCTAAGAGTATCAGTACAATATGAATCTATTCTTAATCTCGTAAGTTTAGATCCAACTATCAAAATTTTTCTTAAATATCCATCATCACGGTATCTAATTTTATTAGGAATATGTAAAATGCCACATAACGCTGTAGATGTAGATTGAAATGGGGTTATTTCCCACCGCGAAGTTCTATTGTACCCTCCTATTAAAGCTGTGCCACAGCTCGCCTTCTATCGGGTGTTTTTTTTCATTGATCATTGATCATAGATCTGTAACGGGCACCATTCATTGAAACATTAGCTCCAGCATCGTTTTTAAAGAAATATGGACCGATGATGCCTCCAGCGTGTAGAGCACATCATACATTGCATTTTTCAGGATGCAATGAAACCTGCAGAACTTGTGTAGGATTGTTTTCACTTCATATACAGCAATTTTGCTTGTTTACATAGCCGTTCATCCCGAAATGAGCTTCATCACTAAACACAATTTTACGATAAAAAAGTGAATCAACTTCAAGCTGTTCTAGGTCCCAATCAGCAAACAAACGACGCTTATTATGGTCAAGCGGCTTTAGTTCTTGAACCAGTTGGATCTTGTATGGGTGTAGACCAAGATCTTCACGAAAAATTTTACATGTGGTGGATGCACAGAGTTCAACTTGTTGTGAACATCGACGAATAGTCAAATCTGGATCATCATTAACACTATGACTTACAGCAGCGATATTTTCTTCTGTACGTACAGTTATTTGTCTTGTTCTTGTTGCTGCATCGAGTAGAGAAAATAATGCCTGAAATCTAACGATAGTTCGACGAATAAGCTGTTCTGATGGACGATTATATAAACCATAAATTTCACGAAGTGCTCTATAATTTCAGCGAATGGAAACACTTATTTTGAAAATAAATTTCAACAATTTGAAAACGTTGTTGCGGCGTGAGTCTTTCCACGATAATTTGTCAATGCTTACTGAACAGAAATGTGAAATTAACATGGTTTCTACCCTCTGTTAAATCACAGTTATCCCTATCGAAAGTTCTATCATCCAAAAAAAAACACCCGATAGTTTCAAAGTTCTGATGAACTCCAGTATTCAGGATGGCTACATGGAGATATCCTCAAGGTTTCTTGTCCAAAGTTTATTTTTGCACTGGCTTGTAATCGCGAGACATTCTGTAGCTAGGCGATCCAGGGTTTTTCCTCCTCCTCACAGAATCACTAGCACTAGTCAGTGTTTGCTGAACTTATTCTCATCAAACCGACTCGAATATCAACAGGAAATTATCTATAATTAGGATCCCGGTTATATAGTCTTGTCAAGTCAAGAGATCGAACAGATTTTGAAGGGAATGAAAAATGGTAGATCATCCCGTCCAGGAAATGTTCCAGCTGAACTGCTGAAGTCCGAAGGCTATGCTTTAGTATGTGGCTTCACAAGTTTCTTCAATCGCTGCTGTCAGCTGAATAGTTTACCAAGTGAACTCTAGATAGCACATGTCGTGTCGTCATTTAAGAAGGGCGGCCGAAGTGATCCTGGTTGATATAGAGGTATTAGTATCAATGATCTTTCAGTCGACTTTTTGGAAGAATCCTGTAAGTAGGCTCAGAAACAATATAGGCCATAACATTAGTGAAGATCAAAGTGGATTTGTGCCGGGGCGATCATGTAGTGACAGTTTGTTTGTGCTGCAACAAGTACTAGAAAAGAAAATTGCTGTTGATCAGGAGGTGCATTTGGCATTCGTGGATCTGGAGAAGGCCTACGATTTCATCCCTAGAATGTGAATATAGGATGCCCTTGAAACCCTCTATACGGACAGGAACATGATCTGAATAATCCAAGAACTTTACGGAGAAAATATTTCAAGATCGGAAAAAACTATCAGAGCCTATACGGACCTCGAAAGCTTAAGTGGTTTATCGTCGCTGCTATTCATGAAGAGCTGGCCCTGAAACGATGGAAGTTGAACTGTCTGGCATGGGCATACCCATCGGAGACGAACATCTCTTTACATTGAACTTTGTAGATGATCAAGTGGTACTGTCTCAAGATTCGTATGATTTGGAGTTCAGGTTGAAAAGGCTTTATAATGAATATAGGGCTTGCAAGTGAGTTTGAAGAAAACTGAATATCTTGCAGTTAATAACGAAGCCAGGTTTGAAGTTCTGATAAATAAGGAGGTAACTATCAAACAGGAGGATAGTTTTAAGTATCTAGGGGTTACAGTGACTAAGGACGGCATAGGAAAAGATTATATCTGAAAGCGTATCTGCAATGGTACAAGATTGGTGGGTTATCTTAACAGTCTCTGGTGGGACCACCATATCTCACAGAAGACCAAAAAACGTCTTGGACACGCTTTTGTGGAGTCAACACTTTGTGCTGAGCTATGGGTAATGGGTGTTGATGTGAGACGTGGTGTGTCGACAATGGAGATAGATTCCTTGCATAGAAGTGCTGGAATATCAAGACTTGAAAGAAGAACAAATAAGGAAGTCAGACGTATTATAAAAGCGGATGATACTGTGATAGATAGTATTGAGAGACAGGGGTTGACATGGTTTGGACATGTCCTGAGAATGCCTGGAAATCATGGCCAAAGGGAGTTTTAGAGTGGATTCCTCCCGGACGGAGAAAGATAGGTACGCCAAGAAGATAGTGGAATGGCACAATAAGAGAAGCTATGGCAGCTCGAAACTAACAAGACGATAATGTTTTCGATTGAGAGGTCTGGAAGAGGCAACCGGGAAACGGCACTTGGCTGTAGATTAAGTGAATATAATGTTATAATTTGTTTATTATAATGTGTCGTAGCTTATGTTCCGTAATATATATATATATATATATATATATATATATATATATATATTCCCATCAAATGCTTTCTGAGGAGACAATAGCCAGAAAGGAAGTCAGTGAGGAGGTGAAGGCGTTTTTACTGAGATTCAGGTTCTTTTTGAAGTTTCCAAGAAAGTTATTGGAATGATAAAGCCCTTGAAGATTCCGCCAGAGTATTCTTCTTTTGATTTCTTTGTCCTCTCGAAACTTTTCCTTATAGGTGCATTTTTCTATACCACAAAAGGGTTCTGGACCAGTGAAGGGCATCTGTGCTTCTTTTCTGGCTAGTACATTGGCCTTCTCATTTCCTTCAGTCCCTGTGTGGTTGGGAACCCACACTCAAGAGACCCTATTATTTTCGCCTACTTCATTAAGTATTCTTCGACACACCCATATCAGTTTCGAATCAATGATGTCAGAGCTTAGATCTTTAATAGCAGCTTGACTATCAGAGTTGATAATTGTATTAATAAATAATTATATTATAAATGCAGATTAGTTGAAAGTCAAGACAAGTGGGTTTATAGATTCACGATAATTGAAGTTTATCCATCTTTCGTATCTCTACTGTCAACAACTGGACCGTTTGAAGCAAGCGATTGACGAGAAACGGCCAAAATTTACCAATAGTAGATGTGTTGTGTTCCATCAGGACAATTCCAGGCCACACACGTCTGTAGTGACTCGCCAGAAACTCCGGGAGCTTGGGTGAGAAGTTTTAATGCATCCACCATACAGTCCGGACCTGGCACCAAACGATTTCCATCTTTTTATAGCATCGCAAAATTTCCTGAGTGATAAGAAATTGTCATCAAGAGAATATTGTGAAAATCGATTAAAGCTACCTTTAAAATGGCAACAAATTATAGAACAAAACGGTGAATATTTGACCCGAATCGGACAATCCGAGACATACTAAATAAAGTCTTGAATTTCACAAAAAGAATTGATATTTTTCTTGAAACTTATTATTACCTACGTAAGTAAGATTAACGTATTTATTTTCAGTTAAAACAGCATGATGGATACATTTTTTTGCAGTTTAAATTTATGTTTGTGTATTATTCTACCTATTAGAGACGCACGGTTATTGTGTGCAATTTTTTCTCTAATATTCATACTATTTCGGAAGTTAAAACCATCTTATAAAACATCTAATTATCTGCATACCATGCTAATAAACGCCGCTAAATCGTATTGAAATGCGTGGAAAAATTATCTTCCAATGATATCTTGTTGGAATAGTTTACCATAAAGGGTTTTTCATGAACAGCGCCTCATTTCCTTTTGTAAATAAAACACATTATTTATTTGAAAATTTATTGAAATTTTTATTCCATTATAAAGTTCAATGGATACTATTAGTTATGAAACAAAATAAACATCATTTAAATATCCAGGATAGAAACGTTGGCAGGAATGAAGTTGTTGAACCCAATTTTCCATGACTCTCTCACACAAATCAAGTCGCATGTTAGCAATTACTAGTTCAACATTAATCTGTAAATTGTCCAAATTTGCTGTATAATTGCTGTAAACCAATGACTTAATGTAACCTCAAAGAAAGAAGTATAATGGAGTTAAATCGCAGGAACGAGGTGGATAATTATCGGTCCATTCTTTGAAATAATCGAATTCAGCTTAATACAGTACGCTTTAAATGATCTGTTGGTTTGAGTTCTTGGGTTAAAACAATTATGTATGAATGTGAACCAAGGTCTTTCCTTATAATTCGCCACAAATATGTGTTGTGAACGTCGAGAAATCGATAAATTTTGGTCTTCACGAACACTTTCACGCAAGGCAGCAATATTCTCTTTACTTCTGGCATTTCTTTGTCTTACTGCACTGTAACATCATGAAGTCTAAAGTTTGTTTCAAACTCCTTCACTAAACCATCAACTGTTCCTTTATCTGGACGATTAAAATGACCAAAAATTGGAGTTGAAGCACCTCAAGTTAGAGTAACAGATCGCGGTTTTTCATAATAAATTTGGATTATTTGTTCATGTTGTTGGAGTATGTAATTTCCCATGGTTTAATGGTAGACATTGACAAATAAAACTGTCAATGTCACAACAATGGCTGCCATTCGTGAGTAATGTCAATTTAAAAATGGAGCGTTCCCATTATATTGCAAAGTTATGTTTATTGATTAT
The DNA here is from genome assembly GCA_034642435.1 of Megalocaria dilatata. Classification (NCBI taxonomy): domain Eukaryota; kingdom Metazoa; phylum Arthropoda; class Insecta; order Coleoptera; family Coccinellidae; genus Megalocaria; species Megalocaria dilatata. The sequence continues at coordinate 15,610,720 of CM067863.1, forward strand.
ATATATATATATATATATATATATATATCGAGCTTCGAGTTTAAATCTAGGCCTTTCAAATGATCATTAACAGTTGAATTCGATAAATTTAACCTCTCACCGATCTCACGTATTGTTATTCGCCTATTTGCATCAACTAATGTCTTTATCGTGTCTATATCGGCTTGAACTAGCCTCCCGGAACGTGGTGCATCTTCGACATAAAAATTGCCGGATCGAAATTTTGCACACCAGTTCTGGTACTGGCGTACTGTCAGCACATCTTCTCCATACACATCGATTTATTTCTTTCTGGCTTGAACAACATTTTCTCCTTTTTCTATAGTAAAAAAGTAAAATATAACGAAAATGCTGCTTATTGCTCTCCAGTTTCAAAAGGGCACCAACCAAAAATTACTGCGTAAGATTAATTGAACTTTTTCACACCCAAGTCTTGCTTTATCAGGTCTCAAATAATTATGCGGCTCAAGTGTGAAGTTGGTTTCGAAAAAAGAGAATTAAATCATCTGTCGGGAAAAAACGAAATTACTTTCCGAACAACCTTATATTTTTCAGCGGTATTCATAAGGTTAGGCACCGAATTTGTCCCAAACTTCTCTCCGTTGTCACTTTTGGCCGACGTGAGATATGATATTAAACTCTTGAAAGTTTGTTTGTACTAAAATTACCTTTCAAACGCGCGTCTATTTGTGAAAATCGATCAATAAAAACCGAAGTTATGGGTTTAAAAGCAAAAAGTGCTTCATTGTTGAATGAAAAATCAACTAGTGAGATAGTGAAGGAGCTGAAACATTTATATGTTAACAGGAAATTTGTTTATCGTACCATGAAACTTTAAATGAAACTGGCTCTATTGAACGTGAGCGTGGACCAAGGGCTCCTTATGCTCCTGAAAACGTTCGTAAAGTGAAGAAACGTTTGGAACAAAATCCACGTCGAAGTGGATATCAATTGGCAAAAGCTATTGGAATATTGCAACGATCCATATTGAAGCACAACCTTTGAGTTGAGGCCTACAATATACAAAAAGTTCAAGACTTGAATGATAAACAGAAAAAAGTTAGACTTGATAGGGTACAACAGTTAGATGCGATGGTCGTACATCGTTCATTCATTTTTTCTCACTTTAGTTGTGGACAAATTCTGTGCCCAACCCTTAATTTTTGTCTGAATGTTACTGATGAAAACATATTATAATATCACATTCATGGAAATCCATGAAGATGTCAGCTAGGAGGGGGCTCAAAGGATTGCCTCCTTTTAAATCTTCTTGAATACTGTATCTGATGTTGCTATAATAACAGGACTAACGTAATTGTCTTCCAATAAGTACGTCAGTACAGATAGAATATAAAACAAATAGAAACATGTGTGTCGCTTATAATCTCAATATTAACAGAAACTAATAACTTCAAAAGCAATCAGTCAAAGACCTTGACCTGTAAATAGATTAAATAAACCAACAGACATATCTAAAGAAAAAGTTCATCCAATCTACTGTTCATTTTCTAAAAATAAGGAGAAATAAACCTTCACGTTCTGTACCTAGTCGATTAATTTTAATGAAACATGTAATGACATTCAGTATATTCTTCGTATATATTGGAACTTAGTATTGATTTTCTATTTATACATCGTAATCGACAATCCATCATACTCAAGAAAGCATCTTTAGAATAATCGAGAAGCTCTTTTCCAATTCTAGGAGTTATACATTTAAAGTTTATCAATATATCGAATATTCTGTATATTGTAACGCAATAAGGACTCACTTTTATCTTTATCATTTTTTTTTTATTATTTATTTTTTTTCCATGAATAAAATGAATTCGGCGACAAAAAGCTCACTTTCATTCTAGTGATGAATAAAAAAAAATAATTATATTAGAAAAGGTTAGTTGATAATGATAAAATAGAAAGGCTTTTTACTTGATAGAAGAAATATAACAAAATTTGAATATCAAAACAAATTGAAATATGTTTATCTTCTACAATTTTAATTTCCAAAAGAATTTTTTATTCAAAAAACTTTTAGAATTAAATTAATGTCTAAAACAAGCACCGCTCACATTTAATAGACGTTTATAATCAAAATTCAATATACAATGTCAAATGAAATAAATAACCCAACAGATATACGAAAGTAATTAAAATTAATAAATAAATATTCAAAGGAGACAAAATTTTGTTTCTGGTTTTATCTTTAAAAATACTACTTGCCTCATAAAAACATGAACACACTTAAAGGACTTCCCAAAGAATATAATTTATTTGAAATATTTAATATTTCAATAATTTTTTAAATTCAGTTATTAAGTAAACTTTTTCACTTTCGAGCCTAATTCAACCGTGTATAATTTTTTGAATTTATAAATGTTCTTGAATACAACCTTGATATATACATGTGTATGAGATGATAAACACATATTATAAACTTTGTATTTTCTCGGTGTACAAGAAGCTTGATGCAATTGTACAATTAGAAGATTCAAAACAAATTTTTTGAGCAGAGCAGCGTTGAGCGGTACTGAAATTATAGCAACAGCAAGAAGGCTAATACAAAATTTTGTGAATAATTGATTGATTCGGTCCTTTACTTGATGGAAACTAATTTTAATTAAAAAATATATAATAGACAGTATTTTAATTTTCACAAAAATGTTTATTATACAACAATTGTTTCACAACGATATGCCTACTACAGGTATCTACATTCTACTGGCTGATGGTGTCTAGTGTAATAGAGTTTAAATACAGTTAAGTACGTGACAAAATAATGGAAAAACAAGTCATAAAAACTTGGGTGTTTATTGGAGTTTGCCGCTAAAAAATATCATTCGGGAAAGATATTCAGTAATGGGGATTTGTCAACATCTGTTTGTTCATTCAAAAGGATTTTACGTGCATTGTATCTGTTGATTCTAAAAGTGTTAATCTAAAACTTTTGCTAGTTCTAGTTATTGTTGAAATTATGCCTGAATTCCTGAAGATGATTAGCATATGTCGAATGTATGGAATGCGATATGTAACTTCTTTGGTATTCTTGGATTTTTTTCTTGATTGATCTACCTGTCTGGCCAAAATATACTAAAGGGCAATCGTTGTCAACTTGTAGATTCCAGATTTATTTTCTTTATTTGTTCTACCCTTATTGTTTTATATGTAAATATCTGAGGTTATTGATGGTTTTAAAAGCTGCCGTGTAATTGAAACTTTTTTGAAATATTCAGCAATATTTTCAGATAATCCTTTAACATAAGATAACGAAAAGTATTTCTGTGTATTGTCCTCGTTTATGAATGGGTACACGAGATTTAATGCCATGTTCCTTTGTTTAGTGGATACCATTTAGTCCATAAAAAAGATTGTAACCATTGTTTCAAGCTGTTTAACAATGTTCAATTCTTTGGAAAAGTTATCTGAATTCAGAGGAACATTCAATAGTCTATGAATGAAACTATTATATGCTGATATCTTTTGGTTAGTGGCGTGATTTGAAGTTTTATGTATTGTAATATCTGTATCACTTTTTTCTACAGTAAGGACCTAAACATATATATGATGCTATTTAAGTTCTCACATCTAGACAGTTCAGATGTAAAGGGTTTTTCAATGGGAACGCCTCATTTATAAATTGACATTACTCACGCCATAGTTTATTTGTGACATTGACAGTTGTATTTGTCATTTAATCATGAAAAAGTACACACTCCAACAACGTTTCCAAATAATCCAAATTTATTTTGAAAGATCGCGATCTGTTATTTTAACTTTACGTGCTTTAATTCCAATTTTTGGTCAATATAATCGTCTGGATGAAAGAACAGTTGAACGTTTTGTGAAGAAATTTTAAACAAATTTTTCACTTCATGATGTGTGCCAGTGAGACAAAGAAATGCAAGCAGTAAAGAGAATGTTGCTGTCGTACGTGAAAGTGATCGTGAAGACCAAAATATATCGATTTCTCGGCGTTCACCAGAACTAGGCATCTCCCAGACGTCTTTGAGTCGAAAAGACTTTGGCTTACATCCATACAAAATTGTTTTAACCTAAGAACTCAAACCAATAGATCATTTAAATGTCGTGTATTCAGTGACTGGCACTTAGAAAAAATCGAAAATGATGCAGATTTTCATAAGAAAATCATTCTCAGCGATTTAACTACATTGGACTTTTTTCTTTGGTGTTACATTGAGTTATTGGTTTACAGCAATCATCCAGCAAATTAAGACGATTTACAGATCAATATTGAAAAGGTAATTGCTTACATACGACCTAATTTGTGTGAGAGTCATGGAAAATTAAGTTCAACGACTTCATTCCTGCCAACGTTTCCATGGTGGACATTTAAATGATGCTTTGTTTCATAATCAATAATTTCCATTTTACTTCATAATAAAATAAAAATTTCAATAAATTTCAAATAAATGTGTTATATTTAGAAAAAAAATGAGGCGCTGTTAATGTAAAATACTTTAAAATCTGATGAAGCCCAGTGTGGTAAAACAATTGCTGTTAATTGATTTTTGTTTGTGGAACTTGAATTTCAATCTTAATTTTTTGAGTTCCCATCAAGAAAAAATCGAATCTATAAAAATGCAAAAAATTATAAATTAAAGAAATATTCTGTGTTTAATTGAATGTAAGTAGTATTACTATGACAACGAACAACTCGATATGCTGATAAACGATGAACGATTAATGAACATAACCAATTTTTTTTCTGGGAAAAATTGTGTTGAGAAATTTGAACTGTAACTCTCTGCTAAACATCTTGGATGATTTCTCATTTCTCATATTTTCTGTATGAAAATATCAAATCATCACCAATCAAATAAATTGACGCGATTATTGAACAACGAGGCGCATTCGCCATTTTGCAATTTATCGTAAAACTGAAAATTCAATGATCAATCCACATACCGTGATTTACTTTGTGAATCGATAGAAAGACTAGGTGCATTTTTTTATATTCTTATCTGGCAATACGTGCGAGATCTTTATATTCAGAAAAAAGGGAATTAAGGCTGAACAATAAAGTGGTCTTTTCTGGAAAAATTCGGAAACTTCTACAAAATATTTGAATTAATGAATTTCCCGCATTTTCATAGATGCACGAGATCGACATTTTCATTTCATTGAAAATTTCCAATACTTCAATTTTTCAGAAAATCCGAAAACCTCCAAGAACCACGAGTCAATTTTCCACGAAAATAAAATATTTCTATCGTGTATTTGCGGAGCATCCATATTTTTACTTTCAAAGTAATCGCTCTAAAATTACGACATGTAACGAAAAATATTGGAAAATCGAAAAAATTCGGTAACCCTCCTCCGGATTGTCACAAGTTCACCAAAGAAAAGTTTGGGGAAAAAGGAATACATTATTCTTTCGTTAGATGGGTGTAGTGATCGATATCTCCCAAACAATTTCAGATTTATGCTCGTTGTAAAGGTTATATTTCGCACTAAAAAAATTCTTCTGCTGTTTTTTGTTTGGTTCATTCAATACGTCTTTCAGTATTTCCACGACAATCCTCTGATAATACAAATAGTACCTAAAATAGAATATAAAACAACAGAAATACATATCGAATGTTTTTAAGGGAAATTTGTAACCATTGAATTCATTTCTACAGCAATAGAAAACTGAATTCTCGGAAAATCTTAATCGGATTTGGACAAATCTCTGCTCGGAAATTGTGAAGAATTTCCTAGTAGGATGTCTATTGTGTTTAGTTGAAGATATGGGAAATCGGGTATATTACAGAGAATAATCACGCTTCACCATTCAGCTTCATGAAATGCTGACTGATAATTAATCTGAATATCAACTGGAATGTATATCACAAAGGTTCTCTGCTTACAAATCAGAATTTATACATCCGTCATTATGAGAAGCTTTTGTTGAACATCATGCCGGATATGTATTGTTTATCAAAACACGCACAAAGCAATATGAAATCCATATAATTTCTTCATGTCCTTTCTCTCCCTACTCTATACAGGAATATTCAAAATAGAATGCTGAGCAGGTGCTCCGGAACAATTATTCGGAGAGAAAATAAATTTATTCAGGATTCACACTACTAGTGTTTTGAAAAATAACAGGGAATTGGTCGATGAAATACAAAATATGTATAATATTATCCATCGAAATATACTACATCGCCTGCAAGGGAGGCCTCAAAATAATATACTGACGACAACAATTAATCTAATAATAAAAGGAGGTATCGGGTGTTTTTTTTAGAATGATAGAACTTTCGATAGGGAAAACTGTGATTTGACAGAAGGTAGAAGCCATGTTGTTTTGACATTTCTATTCAGTAAGCGTTGACAAATTATCATGGAAAGATTCACGCCGCAAAAACGTTTACAAATTGTTGAAATTTATTTTCGAAATCAGTGTTCTATTCGCCAAACTTATAGAGCACTTCGTAAAATTTATGTTTTACATAATCGTCCATCAGAGCAGCTTATTCGTCGAACTATCGATAGATTTCGGAGAACATTTTCTCTACTGGATGCAACAACAACAACAAGACAAATAACTGTACGTACAGAAGAAAATATCGCTGCAGTAAGTCATACTGTTAATGATGATTCAGATTTGTCTATTCGTCGACGTTCACAACAAGTTAGACTCTGTGCATTCACCACAAGGATAATATTGCATAAATATCTTGGTTTACACCCATACCTGATCCAACTGGTTCAAGAACTAAAGCCACTTGACCATAATAAGCGTCGTTTGTTTGCTGATTGGGCCCTAGAACAGCTTGAAGTTGATCCACTTTTTTATCGTAAAATTGTGTTTAGTGATGAAGCTCATTTCTGGTTGAACGGCTATGTAAAAAATCAAAATTGCCGTATATGGAGTGAAAACAATAATCAAGAAGTTCTTCAGGTTCCATTGCATCCTGAAAAATGCACTGTATGGTGTGCTTTACACGCTGGAGGTATCATCGGTCCATATTTCTTCAAAAACGATGCTGGAGCTAATGTTACAGTGAATGGTGCATTGATCGATGATCAATGATTATTTGTTTCAAAATTTGAATGGTACCGACCCAGAAGTGTTTTGGTTCCAACAAGATGGTGCAACATCTCATGCTGCTACCGTAATAATTGATTTATTGAAAGAAAGTTTTGGCAATAACATTATTTCGAAAAATGGTCGAATTAATTGACCTCCAAGATCAAGCGACAAACTACACTGGATTATTTTCTTTGAGGTTATGTCAAGTCATTGGTTTATGCTGATAAGGCAGAATCAATAGACGCTTTGGAAGCCAACATAACTCATGTTATTGATGAAATAAGGCCTGAATTACTCGAAAAATTGGTCCAAAATTAGTCTGTTCGAATGCGGTTCCTCAGAGCTAGTCGTGGTGGACATATGCCGTAAATTATTTTTAAAACATAAATGTCATGAAATTATCTTTCAATTAAAAAAAATTGGCTTCAATCTTAATTTAAATGTGTTTTATTTCAATTTAAAGTTCCATCACTCTAAAAAAAACACCCGATATCTACTTGATAGAAGGATTTTCACAAGATTATAAATTTAGATTTATTCTGTTAACCACCTACAAATTTTAATTTCAGAAAAATTTTTTATTCAAAAACTTTTTAGGATTGAATAAACTGAACGTCTCAGAAAAACACTTTTTCAATTTGGTGGACATACAGAATTAACACTCATTACGCAGTACCATAAGGAATAAACGAATTCCAAGAAATATAAATTATTAATTGAAGAAACTAAATAAATACTTGAAGGATACAAAATTTTGTTTCGTATCTTGTATTATGAAAACCAAATCCCTTTCCAAAAATATAAACACGACCTCAAGAACTTCTTCAAAAACAACTTACTTCAAATAGTTCCTTCAAAAAACTTCCTAAAACATGCAGCACATCTTCAAAAAACAATTTAGAAGTCCCACAACGAAAACTCCTTAGGCCCACTTCATATTTAAATTATAAAAATAATTAACAAAAAATATCTTACCAGACCAGCGAATGTCTCCTTCTAAACATGATAATGTGAACTTATAAAAATCCTACGTATTCTTTGTTCGTCACAGAAATTACACAAAGATTGCAAGGTGTTTTATGGACTCAGTTAAATCCAAATGATAATATGTGTGAATGATAAACCAAAATATGATTATTATATATACAATAAACTAATATCCGACATATACACATGGGTAATCACTACATGTAATCTTGTAAACTACTGATTTTTTGTTTTTAGAAATGACGTCTTTATTATTTTTTATTACACTGCCTTATGAATTAATGCTTCTACAAGATATGTTGAAAAAATTTTTTCTCTTTAAATATCTAGCAATCTTTTCAGTTTTTCAGCCTATGTATGGTAATGTAATATATTTTGTTTCATTTGAATTTTGAAGTTTGAAATGTACAAGTGTTATTGCTTGCTTGTAATTTATTTCATTAAGTAAATTATCTATAACTGACGGATTAAAATCTTTATTAAAAGCTATTTATTCAATGGTATTATATTCTTTGTCAAAATAATTTTTTTCATAGGTATGTCAACCAATCTATAAAGCATTATAAGATGATAATTTATGCGAATAACCTCAAACCATACATTTTCGCACAAATATTCAGCTCATAGTATGCTTTATAGATAACGAAATTATATTATAAATTGGTTAACCAACCTATGCTATTGTTTTTTGTTTATGATGGAATTTATAGTTTTGGTTTCGAACTGATTTTTTGTGGCTATTTGTCTGATTGTATTCAATTTCCTCTTTAACGTAATATTATTTAAAGGAAATTAAAATGCTCTATGTACCATTGATCTATAAGCAGCTAGTTTATGATTGATCGGATGGTTTGAAAAATTTGGTATTGTTGTATCAGTTGATGTGGGTTTTCTATATATATCAAGGGAAATTTCATTATTGTCCAGAAAATTTTTTTTATAATAATAATAAATAAATTTTCTGGACATAACTTTAATTAACAGTAATAATAAAATTTCCCTTGATATATATATAGAAAACCCACATCAACTGATACAACAATACCAAATTTTTCAAACCATCCGATCAATCATAAACTAGCTGCTTATAGATCAATGGTACATAGAGCATTTTCAATTCCTTTAGATACTATTACGTTAAAGAGGGAATTGAATACAATGAGACAAATAGCCACAAAAAATCAGTTCGAAACCAAAACTATAAATTCCATCATAAACAAGAAACAAAAGCAACTAATTCGTAAACAAATTTACCCCATTTCCAAATCAGATCATAATAACAATAAATTCATAAAACTAACATATTTTGGACCAATTTCACAAAAAATAGCTCAAATTTTATCAAAAATTAACATAGTGACAGCTTTCACACCGTCTCATAAAATTTCTAATCTCTTTTAATACGAAAGACAAAGAGAACCGACTGAATAATTCTGGAGTCTATAAATTAAGTTGTCAAGAGTGTAATAGTATGTATATAGGACAAACTGGCCGACCTTTCCATAAAAGGTACAAAGAGCACCAATCTGCTTTTAGGAACCGGAAGAATAATTCCAATTTTGCGAACCATTTCTTCACTACAGATCACACGTTCCCAGAATTGAACAACCTTGTTATCTTGCACGTGGAAGCGAACGGGAAAAACTTGACATCCTGGAATCCATAGAAATTGAAAAATATAAAAAGCACGTACCAATAATAAAACTACTTAACGAACAGACGGAACTTTGGAAAACCCCTCTCTTCGAAGCTCTGCCGAGCCTACAATCCCCATATATAATAGTTGAGATCTAATTTGTTCATTCAGTTTGAAACACTACGAAATTCGAGTCACTGTATATCAGTTATAATAAAAAGTGATAGAAAACGAAGTAATTCCTTATTTCATTCCATTAAAATGAACTATCACAAAGTAACGGACTACTCCATGCAATATATAATTTCGTTTTTCAGGAGATCGTTGGTATACTTTTATTCCAACAGCTCTCTAACTCTTCTTGAAGAACGATTCATCTTTGGCCTCAAAATACTATAATAGGCATCTGTTTCGTCGATCGATTTATTATTTGAGCCAAATTTCTTTCCGCTAAGCATTTTTTCTGGACTGCGAAGAGGCCAAATTCACTGCGGGAAAAATCTGCAGAATTATGTGGGTATGGAAGCAATAAGAAGTGTAATTCGTGCATTTCATCATCGTACTTAACGAAAAGTCAGTTTTTTCTCTACATATGAAGCCGTTTATTCAAAAATTTCTACGTTCAAACGATCCAGTTGGGCCATGTAGTGATTGCTATTGACTATCTTACCCTTTCAAGGTAGTCGAGTAACAAAATACCGCATGCATACCAAAATACAGGTGCCATAAACGTCTCAGCAGTCAGTTGCGCTTTTGATCGAATTGAGCAAAGTTTATTCAAAAACTTTTAGAATTAAATTGAATAAATGTCTTAGAAAACACTGTTTCAATTCAGTAGACATATAGAATCAATAAAAAAATGGAATGATTAAAGGCATTTCATTAATATAAAATTAAATAAAATATATTACTTCGTAATGCCTTCATTAAATATCTTACGATATTTATATATCTTTTAGAGCAGTGCTTCTTTGACAAAATGTGTATCTTAAGATAAATAAATATCGTAGAATATTTAATAAAGGTATTAAGTAGTAATTTATTTTATTTTATATAAGACATATAGAATTAACACATATGACACAGTACCAAAAAGGAATAAAAGAATTTAAAGAAATTTAAATTATTAATTCAAATTACTAAATAAATAATTTATATTTCTTTGAATTCTTTTATTCCCTTGTGGTACTGTGTAATAAGTGTTAATTTTATATGTCTACTAAATTTAAACAGTGTTTTCTAAGACATTTATTCAATATAATACTAAAAATTTTTGGATAAAGATTTTTTTAAATTAAAATTTGAAGGAGGCTAACAGAATAAATCTGTAAGATATTTAAAATAATAACGGAAGATTTTTCTGGTGCGAAATCCGGAATACACTTATGAAGGCAAGCTTTTGTTTCAACGGTGTTGAAAAAGCTTTGTTTTATCAACACACGAATCTCTTTATTTCCATGACTTTAAAATCACAAAATTGTATTCACTTGAACAACAGGAAATTTTGAACGAAAGTACATTTTTGCAGCTACCCTAAGAAGATTGATACTTTCTTTGTATTTGTACCACCATCTGTGCCAACCGAATATATAAAATTCTCTACTAAATTCGTGGAGATAATTCAGAAATATTCAAAATTCATTAAACTGAAAGGTTCTATACGAACGACACCCACAGGTGATTTTCTAAACTGAGAAGTGCACGGTTATATCGATATAACTCACAGATGTCATATTAGCAGTCATAAACATAGATCCATAAATTATATTTCCCCAGCATACATATATCAACTGGCATATTATCAGGACGTCCACAGAATACCTCTCGAAGGAGGCCTTTGATTATTCATGATTGCGTAAAATTATTAGAGCCCTGAGTATATATTCCACAACTGATATGTTCAGCATAATTTGTTATCCAGAAAAATATTTCCGACGTGTAAACATTCAAGTGGACAAAAATTAAAAATAATTTGGATAATTTTGCAGACGTTCTGTTCCTTTGATAATTTTTAACACTGTCTTAAATATCACACAGATTTGTTCTGCTAACCTCACTACAAATTTTAATTTTAATTCCATAGAAATAATTTTATCAAAAACTTTTTGAAATTATATTGAATAAATGTTTTAGAAAACACACAAAACCAACAGAAAAATTAAAATTTGTAATCAGGTTAGCAGAATAAATCTGTATGATATTTAAGATCTTGTTATAAGCCCCCTTTTTACTATTTCAGTTTTTTACAGGTTATTTTGTTTGAAAGATTTCAAATAGTTAACTCTCCTGTCTTTTGATCCTACGTGCAAGATTTTTAAATTGTCTATTGTAGTAAAAGTATGACCATTTTCTAGGCAATAAGTTGCAAATGTGGAAGTTTGTTTATTTTTCGTGATACTCGTTTCATGTTCATTGTATCTAGTTTTGAATGAACTTTCTGTCTGACCTATAAATTTACTATTTGCATATTGAAACATAAATTTCATAGGATTCATGAAAAATGTCATAACTGCTTATACGAGAAAATATTTTTCACTTCAGATTAAATATCTACTGTTGTTTCGAATTTGAAATTTTTCTGTTGAAGAGAAAATGTTATTTCCACACGTGATTTCATATTTTCATTATCTGTCATATTGTTCACCTCTTTTTGCTCAAAACATTAATTATTATGGACATGTGAGTTTTTTTTGAAAATGTAGAACATTTTAATTTTCTGAATAACACATTTGGCTGAGGAATCCCCATATTTGATGATTATAATAATAATTATTATTATAACAGAATTTATTGAACAGACAATTACAACTATAGCAGAGTATTTCAACTATTGCAGATGAACTAAAAAAACTGTGGACTTATTCACTCTCGAGGAGGTGAAAACTGTATACACCTATTCATTAAGAACCCTATCTGAAACGGTCAAACAAAACAAATCCATACTTTTCCTTATCTATACAAGTGTATAAATCTATTTTGAATTCTAACAATGGCACTGATCATTCATCGATATTATTACACTTGTTCGGGAAATCATGGAAATATGCTGCTGCATTGTCAATATTTGGGATTCATTTTCTGAAATTATCTGTCTAGTCTTGTGATATTCAAGTAAAAATTCTTGAATGTTTCGAATTCATTTGATAATTTTCATTTTTAAGAAGAATTTATTCATTGATGTGTTAAAGATTGATATTATTCCAGCAACCCCTTTTTCATAGCTTCATTTTGAATCTATTTTAATTCCTTGAATTTTTTCAATTTTATTTAATACACAGTGGTGGTAGATTAACTGTATTGAACGAAAAAGATTTTTCAGAAACATATTATAGTTATAATGTTAATATTAATTATTTGTAAAAGATGATCAGAATATTTTGATTTTCAATTAATTTGTGAAATATTATGTATGCAAAAATTGAATTTTTGTCAAGAAAAAAATTAAACACGGTCCGACATTAAGAATAAAAAAATTGTTACATCTTTAGTTATTTAAACAATGAGAAGAGTTTAGGTAAAACCTATAATCACAAGACTAAAATATGAAATGAATTTGAATAAAGAAAATGTAGAACTTGTTACTTACCCTTGAAGATCGGTGCAATTTTGAACACTCCAAGTCCTCCAATGGTCAACATCTGGCCAAGCGCAAGTTCCATGAAAAACATCGGGATGCCCGCCAATATGAGGGTAATGAAGTACGGTATGAGGAAAGCGCCTCCTCCATTTTTATAACACAAATATGGAAACCGCCAAACGTTTCCTAAACCTATGGCAAGCCCCACAACCGATAATATAAACTCTAATTTACTACCCCATGTCCCTCTCTCCGGTATACTGCTATTTTTCGATACAGGTAGTTGGTTTGAAGAGTTTGGCGCATTTGTAAGTGTTGGTAGTTCGATTTCTTCGTGTCGGTTCAGACGGAGGGTGTTGTCCAGGCAGTCTTGCATTTCTTCGTTTTCTTCGACCATATTTATACCGAAGACTGTTTTATTGATCCAAAATGTCAGCTCATTGATTCACCTAAAAATAAGAACAGCGATGAACATTATGAATTGATTCCTTTATTCCTTCTTCCATTATGAAGGAAATGGTTAAATAATAAGTTCATTCCAAGAGAGTTCGCTTTCAAGGTACATCATTAATAATTGAGATTCGATGCATGAATATTTATAGCTGCAACGAAGAAGGACATATTTTACATTATAACCTACTTTCAACTGGCAGAATAATGTATGCGAAATTACTTGAATATATTGCAGATACATTCTATGTTAAAGTGGGTGTTCAACAAGGGTCAGTTGTAGGACCCCTAATATTCCTGCTTTTGATTAATAACATGTCTGATCATGTAATTTCAGAATGGGTTTGCTGATCTTTTGCAATTTCTGCTGAAAGCAAAAGATGAATTGAACTCGAAATGTACAATCTTAATACAGTATTTTTCAAGTGGGTGTAAGACGAACCCTGTTATAATAAATATCAGCATGACTGAGTGGGCAACATTCTGCCTAAAATCAAGAAATGAAACGTTAATCTTTAAATATGGAGACTATTAAATTTCTCGGATTGATGATGGATAACCAATTAAAGTGGTGTAATTAAATTGATAACTTGTGTACCAAGTTGAATAAAACATATATGCTATAGGCAGGCTGAAAGGATCTCTGCCTATAGAGTCATTAATTAATGTATATTTACTTTCATTCGTGTTACAATATTTTACTGTAGGGTATAATTCTGTTACTGTCCAAAGGGTTCTTATTTCACAACAAAGAATTTTGCGTCTTTTCTTTGATTTGATCGTACATTTATAAATGTTTGATACATGCAAAAGAAAATATTGAGAACTTTCAAAAACAGAACAATATTTGCGAAATACTATATCTACACTATTAACTCCGACTCAAAAATTTGAATAATTATTTCACAATAATGAAAATGATAAATAATGATTCTTGTTCTCTCCAAAAGTCAAGGAATAAGTTTAGGATATACCATACGTTTTTTTTTCAATATTTTTAAAAACTACGTACTGAGAAATAGAACTTCTAATTATAAAAATTTCATTGAGGCCATAAAAATATGTTTGCCTTGTTATTTCACAGGTATATAACATATTCAAGTAACACGCATATTCTAGAAAAAAAGCTGTCAGTTACTCAAAAACATATTCCTGCTACTTGTGAACAGTTATTATAAATTCAATTAAGTTATCGTTTAAAATATCCATTTCAGCTTCTTTTTCTCTGACATACCTAACTCAATGTAAAACTGAAAATTTCAAACCCTTATTTCAACAAACAAGAAAAAAATTTCCAGAAATAATTCAAATTGAGAACTTAAATAAGAAATCGAAAAAATATTGAATAAGAACATTTCAGAAAATTTTGTTATCGTGAACATGAAGAGAACACAAAGAATAAACATTAATTATACGATCCTCACGAAATTCTGCACGAACATGCGCGTTATAATTCTTCTTCTAAATACTGATTTACGTATCGATCGATCCTGTAGTTTCTAAAATATTGGGAAAAATATAAAAAATTTTCTAATGTGAAAAACTGCGAAAATATTGAACCGATTTTACCCATTAACGAACTTAGCCGCAGCTTTCAGACCTCAAACCTTCTCTGAAAGTTTCAAAGCTCTTGCTCTTTCTGTTCGAAACTTAGCGTATTTAGGGCCGACTGGCCGGACAGAATTACTTTTGGCCTCAGATTCTTCATCAGTGAATCCAACTAGTCGTTTAAGACCGGCTCATAATTCGAAAATTTAAGATATTTGGGTGAAACGATAGCACGCTGTTCCTCTCGAACTAGCGCACGAAAACTCTAGCGATCGGTATACTGAGTGTTATGGTCATGAACATCCAAAGTTCTCACACAAATGTATTTTCTCTGATACCATTACATTAAGTCCGAACAATTATCTACCAGCATCAGAAAATTGAATTTCATTAAACTTTTTTGATAAGAACTGAAGAAATTGTGATAGATATTCAGTCATTCATGAAGAATATTCTAAGTCTTCCATCGATAAGCACGACTGAATTCCATTCTTAAATGCAACTATTACAACCTTCAAAATACTGGCGACTTAGGTTTCCTCTTTTTCTGTCGTGCCAGAAGCTGGTTTCCAAAATGTTGAAATACTAGCAAGGGCGTACCCAGGATCAAATCTAGGAGGGGCAAACCATGGTCGGAAAAATTTATAACGAAAGTTTTTTTTTCGAAGGTGAATGAAACCAAAATTCTTAGAAAAATATGTATAATTATAGCAGACCTTTATCAATTAAGTTATTACAATTATTTGCTTGAAAAAAAATGTATTCTAGTTACATGCCTTATACTATTATCATTTTTCTTGGATTTGTAGAAAACTTGTTCAAAACTCTTGTTTCAATCCATTCCTGATTTTCCTTAAAAAATTTACTCTCAACTCAACCCAGTCAATCTGTCCTCTTCCATTGTACTTCTCAGTCAGGTCTTTACCCTTCGAAGGATACTGAAAGATCGTTCAATGGTAGCCATAGTGGATGGAAAAGCACTTAAAATGAGGATTGCGTGCCTTCTTGCTGGGAAAAAAATATAAGCCTCCTCTAAAAGTGCAGCCAATTCAATATCCTTTAATTTTCCCCCTGCTAAATCTTTCTTTTCCACAGATTATACCTCAAATCTAATTCTGCAGAGATATCACCCAACTCAAAGAATTCCATGAAAGGTTTTGCGTTTTTTTCGAATCTTTTGAAATACTTTTCAGCATGTATGAAGGATGAAGATTGGATAAGTGAAATGCAGGTGTATTCTCGTGTGGGAATCTAACATTCAATGATAAGGTTAAAGAGTCAAGATAAGTATCCAATCGCAGTCTCAGATGGCGGATTACTTCTGTGTGTTTGCTTTTTAATAATTCGTGGAACTGTTAACTCAACGAAGATTTTTTCCGCGCATTCATGTGATTTTTTAAGTACTTCCTAAGAAACATGTTCAATTTCTTGTCGATTCTTCTTGATGACATCATGGATTTCACCAATTCATAGTTTTTCATAAAAATAAAGCGAACTACTGAATATATCGTTTTCAACTGAATCTGGTCACGCTAAATCAGGATTTACGACCAATGAAAGTACTGAACCAGAGTATAATATGTTTCGAGTGGTCGAAATCATAATGCGAAATATAAAAAAATCTCGAATTTGATACTCTAAAAGTAAATATCGAATATCGTCTGGGTATTGGTATTGAAAATATCGACGATATGTTATTTTCTGGAAAAATATCGATAATTCGAAACATTAGTAGTATTATTTTTCTGTTTTACTATAGAAAATAATTTAGTACGATTGTACGATAATTTCGATCGACAATAAAATAACGATAAATTACCCTAATTTCATAATTTTCAATATTGTAACTAATTTTTATTAAAGATATGGAAACCAGATACAATGAAGACCTAGCCGTTTTCAAATACAGGAGAGACAAGTCCAATTTTGCTAGCCATTTCTTTGAAATAAACCATACATTCCTTGAACTAGAAGATATAGAAATTCTACATCGTGCGACAAAGGGCAACAAAATGAATATTTTTGAAGCTCTAGAAATTCATAAACATCAAAAGGACTCAGCAATAAATCTATTGAACGAGCAGACGGACCTGTAGAATTCCCCACTATTCGATCCCCTGTATAGACCAACATCTTGCAACAAAGGGCAATAAAATGAATATTTTCGAACAATGGAAAACGACATAAGCCAAATGACAGCCATGGTTGCAGCACCATATCTTTTCCATGAAGATTTTCATGACCAATTCGCACATTTGCGGCTTCATGTTCTCGATAACTTCACGAATTCCATCTTTCAGTTTTTGAATCGATTGTGGAGCATTGGAATAGACCTTATCTTCCACGTGGACTCAAAGAAAAAAGTCTTAAGATGTTAAATCACAAGATCTCTGTGGGCAATTGTGATAACACGGCCACTAAACTTTTCTTGTAAAATTGGGATTGTTTCGTTGCTTGTGTGGCACGTTGCCCCGTCTTGTTGAAATTAAACGTCGTCCACATCAATGTCTTCCAATTCCGGCCCTAAAAACTCATTAATCATAGCTCGGTAACGCAATCCACTCACCGTATCAGTTACTGAACTTTAGAGGCCTTAAGACCTAAATCTTCATGCAAAATAAGGTCTAATGTCGTTTGTGGAATACTCAATTCCAAAGATCAACGAAGAATCGATAAACCTGGGTTTTTGTCGATACTACGAGCCACAGCAGCAAAATTCGATTCTTCACTTCACTAACTTGTCCTAACAGCTCAAATTTTTCCATCAGTTTCACTATTGCCGGCCGAGAAGGTGCTTTAACCAAGAGTGCTTTAACTAAAGCAGTATAGTACAGTTGAAGTATAGCAGTATCCAAAAAATAAATCCAAATTTCACTGCGTTTTTAAGCCTGTATCGTTCCTTTTTTGGTAATGACGAAGTTTTCAGTTGTGAAATGTCAAAATATGACTGCTTCAAAAGTGACAGATGCTCAGATAGCGGGCTATCCAAAATGAAACCTCTTATTGGAAAACCTCTTTGATTGAGCAATTCGGAAATGGTATAGAGATGAACAGAGTCAAAACAAGTACAAGAGATTATTAAGTATGCCATACTTCTATGCCAAGCAAAATTGAGTGGAAGGGTTCATACCCGATCATTTTGACAAGCCGAACATTGTTTTGACAACAGCACTAAATTTTGTTGAAAAAGATTTGTTTCTTTCTGTTGGTGAAATACTTTCTTTAATACAAAGCAATGTTGTTCGGGTAAATTCTTTACTTAGTTCGTGATTCTATTCGTCGTTTGGCAAAAGCTCACACTTGCAATAGGATTTAAGCGTTCGCACATCCGTTTGGAAATTCGGTTCTAAATATCGGGTGTTTTTTTTTAGAGTGATGTTTAGAGTTATGTCAAGTCATTGGTTTATGCTGATAAACCAGAAACAGTAAATGCTTTGGATGCTAACATAACTCGTGTTATTGATGAAATAAGGCCAGAATTACTCGAAAAATTGGTCCAAAATTGGTCTGGTCGAATGCGGTTCCTCAAAGCTAGTCGTGGTGGACATATGCCGGAAATTATTTTCAAAACATAAATATCATAAAATTATCTTTCAAATAAAAAAAATTGGCTTCAATCTTGATTTAAATGTGTTTTATTTCAATTTAATGTTCTATCGCTCTAAAAAAACACCCGATATTTGCTGGAGATTTATATTTGTGCGCCGTTTCGTGATTCTTTTTACCGCTAGAAATAATGTTGTTGTTTGTACGATGCTTGTTAATAATTTCCCAAAAATCTCTTCAGATATTTGATGATATCAGTATACCTAGAAGAAACTGAAAACTCATTCATCATTTTCTATTTTCATCGGAAAATTCCGGAGGATCATTGAAATTCTTGGATTTCATGAGGGAATGTAAAGAAGGATGGTGGAAGGTACTAGAAAAGGAAGAGGATATCATGCTTGGGTAGAAACGAATCGTTGTAACTCGAAAAATGTATAAGTATAGATAATTTTGTTCGGTCTCAGCAATTATATCCGAACTCAAGGTTATTTAATAGCTCCATTATCTATATTATCACTGATTTCAGCCAAAAACTGATACAGCAGGGGAAATTCTTCCGCAGTATAGTTCTGTTTGAAAAATATAGTCATGTAACACACAATATAGTACTGAAAATAAAAAATTAATTGATCGAAAAATAGTTGTGGACATCAGTCATTATCATAGAATAAACTCTTGTTGAAATGCCTTCATTTAATAGCGAAAAGGTCAGTAGGTACTGCTTACTTAGGATTGTTATTTAAATATTATTATTCATCGTTTGTGTTAACCATCTTAACATAGAATGACTGCTGTTCCTCATGATTTACAATGAAATGGAGGTTGGTATCAATATCAGTTGAAAAATTTCAATAATTACAATTTTGCTGAAACACATTACTCTGTTAATTTTTGTTATTCATTTTATCTGCTTAGATTCAATTATGGATGATAAATTTTTCAGGTTTCATTACAGAATAAGCCAAATGCATCCTGTGACGAAGCTACTTTTCTAGGAAGTATTATTGAAACATTTAAAAGTTGTTAACGTTTTGATTAGATCCCAACGATATACTAGGACAGTGAGATGGTTAGAATTACAGGCATCACTATTTAAATCTCAGTCCCTACGCTATCATTTTCATTTTAAATTTGTCGTTACATGAAGGGTACTGGCAGTCAGACCATATATCTAACTTGTAGACGGATATGCCCAGTTATACAATATTGAATGGACTAGATTCAATATATACATGTATAGTGTCAGACCCACGCTTCATTTAAGGATCATTTGAAATCGTTTATGATCCACAGGAATTCTCAGCCCATAAATACCTGTATACTTTCACGTGTCAATTAAATTTTATCAATTTTGCGCTGAATTTGGGAATATTCAGAAGGATGGAATTAGACATCTAATATCTACCTTATAATATTAGGACTCAAAGTCATTTCGATTCCTCAGAATTTTTCTTCAGCTTCAATCTATCACATCAAATTCTCATTTTCTCCGGAAAATTTCAAATTACGGAGCAAGGCGAAAGGAAAACTCTTAGAAGCAGGAAATGAGAATTCTTTCTGTGCTTATCGAAGCAATGACGAAATATATACCTCTGAACATGAAGTAAACGAAATTAGAACGTTTCTCCTGATCAAAGAAAATATATTTCAGATGAGATTTTGCGGTTTCCCCTTGTCGTTTTCATATTTTGAGCCACGCTATTTGCCATCAACCAAACGCTTCACCGAACTGACGTATCTCTTTTTCATGTGATGAAAATAGGGATTCCAATGAATTAATGAATAAATTAATTGTTGTGCTTTGACGCTTCGAACTGGTTACCATAATCCGAATTGAAATGGATTTTCCGGGATAAGTAGATATTTGAACAGTTTGAAATTCAAAGGCTGCAAATTGATTTTTCACAAGAATTTCCCGGAATCCATTGACGAGAGCATGTAAGTGATTTCGACTTCATTCGAAATTGGATTAAATTAATTAAACAATAATAGTTGGTATGGAAAGTATTTCCGAAGCAAATGAATTCAAATCTGAGAGAATATTGACGATAAAAAAAACTGGAAAAGACTCACTAGAATAAAGTAGAAGTCATAAAAACAACAGGAAGAAAAAAAATAAAGTTGTGACGTTATGAGGTACTAACTGAAACTTTTCCGAGAAGAACTAATTAAAGACCAATTGAGCCCATTTTTTCTCTTGAAAGAAATACATTCCCAGAATTTCACCCCAACTTTCTCTCTAGAATGTACCGTAGACCCTTTGCCATTGTTCAGCTAAAGGATCAACAAAAGTCTAATTCCCATTGAACTGACCCACTTTCCAACACAACGCTTCGTTGTTTTCAACAAAGGATCTAAGTGATAAGTTTTCCTGATGTTGTGGGAAAATTCGTTAGATGGCGTCACCACTGCAATCGACAATCAATGTTGGAAAGAGGCTTCAGGCCTTCAGAGTTGAAACGAACAAATAAAGCACTGATATCTTCTCCAGAAAATAAGACTTACTTTGTGTTAAGAATTTCCTAATTTCCATTCATTCTTTATATTTGAATGTGTTAGTGGTGGATGTGAGGCCATAATATGATTTGTTGTTATTAAAAAAAAACTGAGTTCCATTTATCTAAAAGAGCGTTTCGACCAAATACTTCTTGAATACATTTAATCTATTTTTCAATGTTTATCTCTTCAAAATTATGATGTTTATCAACTTTCCAAAAGAGCGAATTGTTTTTCCGAGGAAATTAATTGAAGTTTTTGAACAGTGCAGAAGTCAAGAGTTTTAGCAACAAATTTTCTAATTCGGGTATTGACAAATAAATGGTTTTTGTTACATATGTAACATAAATCCTAGAATAATAGATAATGTTATTTTTATATTCAGGTGATTTTAAAATAGCAACAGTTGTACCATATATTGCACATGTTGGAAAACAAAACTATCGAAACTTTCAAAACGGCGGGAAATTGTCAAAATCAAATGTATGCAACACATAAACACATTTTCCTTCGTTCTTTAGGTGATAACAGTGATAAGAATATTTTTTATTTCATTATTATATGCGAAGCAGTAAAAACGAAGATTATTTACCGAATAAATTAATCCACGTGTTCACTCACAATCACAAACACCCGCGAGCACCCCAGTGTGTGAACTCGGCTTGATCGGATGACGCTGAACCACTGATTCAACTGCTTCTGGCTGGAGATGATTGCCTCCTCTTCGTATCCCCTTTTCTATCAATCTTCTCCAAACAGGAGAGGGGGTTTGATATCTTGTGTTGCAATGTACAGAATGATATGGCCAAAATGTGCCAGCAAATTAGAAACCGAGGGTCAAAATATTTTGGAGGTGACTCACGTTTGATTTGACCTAAAATTAGCTCAATCTCACATTGTCCTTGCTGAAGCTTCTCTCTGTCCTCCAGTGGATCAAAATTTTCGTCTTCCAAAGAGAAAAATCGTAAAAAATATAATTTTCAGTAAGTTAGGGAATATGTGGAAGTATCTATTGTTTCCAATAAATATCTGATTTTTGTAAAAAATGAAGGTATTGAAAAATACACCATTTGAATTTTTAACTGCCGCCAAAACCCATCCTGGTGACGTGGCATCTTTTCGTGACATTACTTGTCTATCGGTCTACAGTAAACAATAATTTTGTTATTCTTATACTGGGTTTCATAAAGATCACTGGATCGACAGATACTCTCGAAAAATTTGACAAACAGATCGACGAATTTGGGTTTCACAAAACAAGTTCAGGAAGACGATCATAGAAAACAATCTGACAATGTCGCACCTTCTTGAATTTGACCACTACACTATAGAAATAGAAAGGAGGAGAATAAGAATGTATATATTCCTATGGTAGTGCTGTTAATGTAGGGTTAGAATTAGGAAATGGATTTTTACTTTTCAAATGCTATTATACAATACTACTACGAACTACGTATTAGTATTACTTGTGTGTATGCAAAATAGAAGATGGTTTCAAATGAGCAATTTCTACTGATTCCCTTTAAACAATTCTGCGAACCGATGATTTTGCAATGTTAATATGATCTTTTATCAGCTAAATGTCTAATGTATTTCCAATAAATTCGATATTCTGGAACTATTATTGACTGAAAATAGTCCTGACATTGTGAGTGTTTCTGAGTATTGGTGCTGTTCTGATAGTGTACAAGCGATGTAAATACCATGTAACCTGTTGGCTGATTATACTACGTGAAATCTGATTTGAAAGTGAGAAATATGTGCGTTTCAGTTTTTCTGAAGAAATGCATTGTGAAATATGTGGAACTATTGTACTGGTCATCTACATTCAGCTAGTTATTATAAGTGTTTACCGGTCTTCTTCCGGTAATTTTGAGACATTGTTTGACAGATTGTAATACACTCTGAGTTATTGTTCAAAAACAGTTGATTATATCTTTGTATGTGGCGATCTGAACGTTGACTTCCTGCAAGCGGAATGAATTAATCATAAACTCTTTACTGTTTTGCTTGATCGTTGTTACCTGAGAATTTCTTCCCTATTATGGTATATTATATATATATATATATATATATATATATATATATATATATATATATATATATATATATGTAAAAATGAAACTGTTATTTTTAGGGAAAGCAAATTTGCAATTTCTATGTTCTATGTTCTATGTCTAAGATTTTAACCTATAAGTGTCACATGTTATATTTAGTTAGTTGTTAGAAATGTGAATTGAGAAACCCGAAGGAATAGCATTGTTTTCGATTTCTTCCAGGTAAGTAAGCTATTTTTTTATTTCTTTTTATTTCTTTGTATTTCTCTGTATGTTATTAGGAGTACAAATGAGTTTCCGCCGTTTTTTAACACAAATTAAATATTTATTATAGAAGAACGGTAATATAAATTCATTTAAAATATTGCCCATCATTTGCAAC
Organism: Megalocaria dilatata; assembly: GCA_034642435.1. Classification (NCBI taxonomy): domain Eukaryota; kingdom Metazoa; phylum Arthropoda; class Insecta; order Coleoptera; family Coccinellidae; genus Megalocaria; species Megalocaria dilatata. The sequence continues at coordinate 15,634,444 of CM067863.1, forward strand.
CACTTTTTCCCATCTCTCAGGCAGCATTCGAATCCCACGTCTGAAGAACTCCTTTTCTTTTGAGGCTATCCACGAATCAACCCAATTTTTGGTATCCTCATAAGATGTGAACCGCTGCGCCGTCAGAGTATGTGCCATGGACCGGAACAGGTGATAATCGGACGGTGTAATGTCTGGTGAATACGGCGGGTGGGGTAACACTTCCCAATCAAGTGTTTCCAAGTACTTTTTCACGGGAGACGCAACATGTGGACGAGCATTGTCATGCAGAAGAATAATTTTTTCGTGTCTAGAATAGTATTGAGGGCGTTTTTCCGTCAGAGCTCAGCTCAATCTCATCAACTGTGTTCGATAGAGGGCTCCAGTAATTGTTTCGCTCGGATTGAGCAACTCATAATACACTACACCTAGCTGATCCCACCAAATACACAGCATGAGTTTTTTTCCGTGAATATTCGGTTCTGCTGTTGATGTTGACGCGTGGCCAGGTAATCCCCATGATTTTCTTCTTTTTAGATTGTCATAATGTATCCACTTCTCATCAACAGTTACGATACGATGTAAAAAACCCTTTTTTAATGTCTAGCTAGCAGCATAATCGGCGTTCAATATCTCTCGGCTTTAATTCGTACGGAACCCAATTTCCTTGTTTATGAATCATTCCTGATGATTTTAAATGATGTGAGACTGCTTGCTGAGTGACTTCTAATGTTAGAGCAAGTTCTTTTTGTGTTTGAGATGAATCTTCCTCCAATAATTCCTCCAATTCTGCATCCTCGTAAATTTTTGGCCTTCCACTGCGATCTTTGTCTTCTACGTCGAAATCACCGTTTTTAAACTTTTGGAACCACTCTCGACACGTTCTCTCACTCAAAGCACCCTCACCATATGCTTCTACGAGCAATTGATGCGCCTCAGCAGCAGATTTCTTTAAATTAAAGAAGTAAATTAATATTTCCCGCAAATGACGCTTACTTGGCTCAAATTTTGACATTTTCTACTCATAAAAATTATATTTTACCAATATAAAATCAATGATATCAATAGGTTATGTTGTTCTTGAATGTCCAAACTATTTTTTGAGACGGTTATCATCTGCGAAAGCTAACCGAAACTCCGTGCCGCGCCATCTACAATAAAACGGCGGAAACTTATTTGTACTTCTAATATTATTTTATTTTGTGTATGTTATTCTGATATATTTTAAACTAAAGAAAATTAATTCTTCCAGAATCATGACATCAAATCATCTATTTCTTCAATTATAAAAATAAGAATTGATTACATTCTTTTAAATCAAAAACGTAAGCTAAAATGACGACATCCATGAAGATTTACATCGCTTTGGAAGCATCCAAGACTGATAAGAAGAAAAATACATACAAATTTAAATGGATCCAAACTACGTGAACGGAAAATACATATTATGAAATACCAGAGGACAAACAGGATATATCTGACCATCATGAACTTTTGGCTCTATCAAAGGTGAAGAATATCTTGAAATCGATTAAAGTAAGAGGTTCATTTCGTACGTGTGTCATATCATCAACTCCGGAATTGAAAGAAATATATTTTGATTTATTCACCGGCATACGTGAGAACAGTATTTGGACAAGAATCACCGAAACCACAGGATACGGTAGAACTTTCAAAAAAAGCAAGGATTTCAAGAGAACAAAGGAGGATTTTGTGCTGAATAATTTTGATGGTAAGAATGTTTCAGTGAATTTACGGTTAGAAAATTTCGAGACGGAATGATCGTGTTGTGAAGTAGAAGATAGAGACAAAATTTTGATTTTACGGTTGTTTCTGGATGGAATAGCGAAAGCATGGTTTGATTCTAAATTAATTACATTAGGTTTAGACAAAAGTTTTCGAATATGGAAAGATAACTGCTTAGAGAGTTTTTGTGAAACGAGTTGGCATAAATATAGAGAGGCGTATTCATTTAGGTACATAGGAGGAAGTTCAGTTGACTTCGCTTTTAGGAAGGAAAATTTGTTGTTAAATCTGCGAAATAATTTTCCAACCGACATATTAATTGATTTAATTGTGACAAGTTTGCAAAATATTTTACAAGATAGAATTGATCGATCAAATGTAACAACTTTCGAGAAATTATTGGGTGAGTTGCGAAAGCTAGAAAGTTCAAAAAAATATGACAACGATCGAAATGAAGAGAATTATAGAATGAATAAATCTGCCGAACAAATTCCTTCCTATTCACAAACAAATAGAAAACCAGTTACGAAGGAACAATACCCAATTTGTGAGAAGAATGGTTTTTCAGGTAGATTTCATCAGGAGACTTTATGTCAGCTAAGGAATAAAAGAACGTACCCGGTAACATAAAAACTGTAAACAATGTTGGGGTACAGGATGAATTGAATCAGGCCATTTCAAACCAAAAAAACTAAGACTGCTGCCATTGATAAAATTGAAGGTGTTTATAAAAATAATGAACTATGAGGAATTTATGATTCGGGCTCAAATGTTAGTCCTCTGAATTCCAAAGTAGCAGAAAAGTTATGTCTACGCATTCAAGATAATAGAAACACATTCAAAACTGTCAGTGGCAGGGCAAAATTTTCAGGAAAAATAATTACAAAAATGAGAATCAATAATATCAAAAAAGAAGTTGTACTTTTTGTAGTTAATGAGAAAAATTTCGAGTATGATATTCTACTCGGACTAGATACTATTTCCAATTTCCAATTAAAACAATATTTTGATTTGAATATTTATCGAAGATTAGATATGAATGAAGAGAGAAAGATCGATTGTGTCCATAATAATAATAATAGCAATGATTACACCATCAATTTCAATGAAGGGATACCAACAAAACTTTTCGAAGCAACATTAAACCATTTGGAAACGAATGAGAGAAACCAAATTGAAATTCTAATAAATAAATATGACCATATTTTTGCAAAACACAAGTTTGATATTGGTCAGGTGCAAAATAATGAGGCACATATAAAACTTTGAGAACACAAATTTATAGCAAAAAAACCATATAGATGCTCAATGGATGATCAAAAAGAGATAGAATTCCAAATAGGAAGATTTTTGAAAGCGAATCTGATTGAGGAGTCCACCTCACCTTTTGCATCACCAGTCACTTTAGCATATAAGAGAGATGAAGGGTCTAAAACCAGATTATGTGTCGATTTTCGTGAACTCAATAAATTAATTGTTCCCGAACCGCAGCCTCTCCCATTAATTCCCAAAATTCTTCACTACATTAGATGTAAATTCTGCCTTTTGGTCGATTCCTATTCGTATCAAAGATAGATATAAGACTGCTTTTGTGACACAGAATGGTCACTGGCAATGGAAATGGTTACCTTTTGGACTTGAAACATCCTCTATATTTCAACCTGTATTGAATAATATTATCAGAAAATATAACCTGAATTTATTCATAATTATATAGATGATATTCTAATATTTTCTTCAACATTTGACCAACATATAGAACATTTGGAGAGTCTCTAGAAAGCAATATGTAATGAAGGATTCAGACTTAAATTTATCAAGTGTAATTTTGCAGAAGAAGAAGTCGAATATTTAGGACATATTGTAGGAAACAATACAGTACAACTTATAAATGACAATTTAATTTCCATTAGGAATTTTTCTCCACCAGATACTCGGAAGAAGATAAGGCAATTTTTGGGTAAGTTAATTTTTATCACAAATATATAAAAGATTCAGCTAGATTATTAGAACCGTTGCATAATGTACTGAGAAAAGATGTAAAATTCAATTAGTCATTGACTTGTCAGGAAGCTTTTAAGGACATCCTTTGTTCTGAGCCAATTCTTGCAATTTTCGACCCAAGTGCCTATACTACTATATATACCGATGCCAGTATTCAAGGAGTAGGAGCTGTTCTTGAACAAAAACAGATCAAAGGTGAAATGAAACCCGTAGCGTATTTGTCTAAAAAACTAAATAAATATCAAGAGAACAAGAAATCGATAGTCCTAGAATGTCTGGCAATTAAAGACACAATTAAATTTTGGAAATATTGGCTAATAGGACATAAATTTATTGTTGTTACTGACCATAAGCCATTAGAAGGGAAAGAATTTCGTACAAGACCAGATGAAGAGCTGGGTGACATGATGAATTTTTTATCACAATTCGATTTTGAGATTAGATATAAACCAGAAAAAGGAAATGTAGAAGCAGATTGCCTTTCTAGAAACCCAGTTCAGGAAGAAACGGAAAATATGGACGAAAATAGCCGATGAATGTATTGAAGAATACAATAGAACAGACCATTCTACAACTGGATATAGCCTAGAATATTTACCTTGTGGCAGAACTGATCCCATTGCTCCAGAAGAACTTATTGAAGAGAGAAATTTACCAAAAGATAAGGACATATCATATAAGAATTCTTTATGCTATCATGAGTACAAAAAGACTGATCGACAAGAATAGGAAACATTATGATTTTACAATTGGAGACTATGTTTACGTTGAAAATAAATCAAAATTGAATAGAAAAAAACTTGATGAAATAAGAATAGGACCTTTTCCAATAGTGAAAAAAATTTCTAACACTATATATGAGCCAGATATTGGAAATAAAAGAAAGGACAATAACTATTTTCATGTAACTAAGTTGCTCCCATGTGAAAACGCAAACATGTAATGAGGGGTGCATACTTTGTGTGGGGGAATGTGAAAATAAAACCGTATTTTTAGGGAAAACAACTTTGTAACTTCTAAGTTCTATGTTCTATGATCTATGTTCTATGTCTAAGATTTTAACCTAAAAGTGTCACATGTTATATTTAGTTATTTGTTAGAAATGTGATTTGAATATCAAAACAAATTGAAATATGTTTATCTTCTACAATTTTAATTTCCAAAAGAATTTTTTATTCAAAAAACTTTTAGAATTAAATTAATGTCTAAAACAAGCACCGCTCACATTTAATAGACGTTTATAATCAAAACTCAATATACAATGTCAAATGAAATAAATAACCCAACGAACGTAATTAAAATTAATAAATAAATATTCAAAGGAGACAAAATTTTGTTTCTGGTTTTATCTTTAAAAAATACTACTTGCCTTATAAAAACATGAACAAGGCAAGTAGTATTTTTTAAAGATAAAACCAGAAACAAAATTTTGTCTCCTTTGAATATTTATTTATTAATTTTAATTACGTTCGTATATCTGTTGGGTTATTTATTTCATTTGACATTGTATATTGAGTTTTGATTATAAACGTCTATTAAATGTGAGCGGTGCTTGTTTTAGACATTAATTTAATTCTAAAAGTTTTTTGAATAAAAAATTCTTTTGGAAATTAAAATTGTAGAAGATAAACATATTTCAATTTGTTTTGATATTCAAATTTTGTTATATTTCTTCTATCAAGTAAAAAGCCTTTCTATTTTATAGAAATGTGAATTGGGAAACGCGAAGAAATAGCATTGTTTTTGATTTCTTCCAGGTTAGTAAGCTAGTTTTGTATTTCTTTTTATTTCTTTGTATGTTATTATTTTATTTTGTGTATTTTATTCTGGTATATTTTAAACTAAAGAAAATAAATTCTTCCAGAATCATGACATCAAATCGTTTCTTCAATTATAAAAATAAGAATTGATTACATTCTTATATATATATATATATATATATATATATATTTATATATATATATATATATATATATATATATATTTGTATATATATATATATATATATATATATATATTTATATATATATATATACTACTGATATAACTATTTCAAAAGTAGACTATATTTTAAGTAACGCTGATCTGTCTGACTCTAATGTAGAAGTTTTCGAAGCTTGTATAAGTGACCACAAAGCTATTCTGATGGAGTTTATCATGAAATTTAATATTTATACTGAACCTATGTCACAGCTGGTTTGAAACTTAAGTCAGGGCAATCTGAATGAATTTGCCTCTCATATTTCAAGTTGTAATTTTCAGGTTATTTATGAAAATACTGATGTTCATAAATGTTTTGAGGTACTAATTGACAAAATTCAGAACACATTTGAATTCTGTTTTCCTGTAATGAATTTGACCAATCTCATTCGTCGAAACAAATGTTGGATCACTCCAGAATTAATTATTGCTAAACAAGAGCTTCTTAATCTATACTGGTTACATTCTAATTTAAAATGCCAGAGTACCTACCCTTTGAAAAAGTCTGGTGTGATATCTTATATTTCGAAGATCAAAAATACGAGGCTCAAATTTCATTGTGAACTGATCAACCTTTATTATGGGAACTCTTTATCCACTTTATAACACCTTATAAGCTATTATGGGCAAATAACCTTCATGTACCTCCTCATCTATGCTCAACACAACATTTTTCTTACATCCAGTTTTGGAGTGTGAAGTAGATAACATAATAAAATCATTAAAAGATAATAAAGGTTTAGGAACTGATTCAATCTCCTCTTAAATTTCAAAGTTGATAAGTAATGACATATGTCAACATTTTGCTCATTCATTAACTTATCCATAAGTTTGGGCGCATTTCCTTGACTTCTTGAGAAAGCCTTAGTTGTGCCGATTTTTGAGAAAGGGGATATCCATAGTGTAACTATAGACCTATTTCTATTTTGAATATATTTTCTAAGGTCTTCGAGAGAATTGTATTCAATAGTATGATAAAGTATCTTGATAAATTCAATATACTAGATAACGCCCCGCATGGGTTTAGATCTGGTCGGCAAACCACTTTGTTCAGTTCTTTCATTATTATGTTGGGCTTTTTTCACCTTTGTTTAGCATTCGATAGTCTGTCACTTCAATTTATAATTGATAAGTGTTACAATCTGGGTTTCCGGGGTGTGTTTTTGGATTGGCTACGCAGCTATCTCAACGGTAGATCCATATCAGGAAGAATAAAAATCTCATTATCTAATTAGTTCGGTATGAATTTGGAATGCCACAGGGTTCAGCCCTTGGGCTACTTCTATTTTTAATTTTCATTAATGATCTTTCTGTTAATATGCGAAATATGCTTGTTAATGTGCATACCCGTGAGGATCTTTCATTGCCGATGGAAAAGTGCTTAGCTTTGTATATTGGCGTCATTCAAATAATTTGATGATCAACTTTGATAAAACAGATTTAATTCAGTTTACAAGTGGACACACGGAACATATGTTTGTCATTGGCCATTTAGAGATTATCATCCCATCTAAGGATAATACTCATTAACTTGGCATTTATGTGGACAAAAATTTGAAGTGGAGTACACATGTAGATCATTTATGCAGAAAACTTAATAGTTCTTACTATGCCTTAAAAGGGGTGAAAAGAAAAGTTAACTTACGAAAGAATCTTTTATATGAGTCGACTATAGTTTGGTATATAGCCACTTGTCATATAATGCTCTGCTATGGGGAAACTCCTTAGATGTTGGCAGGGCTGTCATACTACAAAAACGCATTTTGCTTAGAATATACAACATACCTACGTGCTCGTCCTATAGGCCGTTGTTTGTAGAGAAATGTATCTTAACTTTGTCGTCCATGAGTGTGGACAGCTCAATGGTAGAGCATAAGGCTAGTGACCGGAAGGTCCAGGTTCGAATCCTGTTCAAGTGGAAAAGAAATTTTCTAGTTGGATGGGTGTCGGTCACCATTTCACTGTTGAGTCAAAAATTAACATGCTGTGACCTAAAGTGGCGCAAGATCGCAGTAATAAAGACTACCCAGAACACAACTTAACTCGTCGCACAAGCTGAAAAAGCTTCTGAGGGATCTTCACAGAAGATCTAGGAGTATCAGGATAATAATAATATACAGTTTGAGATGTCTAATATATGCTAAAGAGAACGAAGGTAACATGGTTAAGTTATCTAGCTTTCATAGCTACAATACAAGAAGTGAGGGAACGTAAAACTTCTGAGTTTGAAATGTCTCCTTTATACCAGGGCATTAAGCTCTTCAACCATTTGCCGCATTGCATTCGTTCTCTCAATTTAAGTGCATTTTAGATAGCTGTTAAAGTCTTGTTGTTGAAAAAATGTTACAACACAGTAAATGATTACCTTTGTGATGTATTAACCAATGACAAATAATGTTTTTTTTCTTGACCTAACCTATAAATCAATTTGTCTTAATGGATCAATAATTTATTATTATTATTATTATTGTTATTTTTGTTGAAACGAAAACGTATTTCGAAATCAAGATCATCATATTTTGCAAACGGATCACTCCTCTCTCTAATAATTAGATCTCTTCGAATTTCTCTTAAATCTTCCTCTGATGATGACGATGAACTGATCTCGAAAATCATTTTACAATTATATCACCTGAAAAAGGTAAACATTAAACAATACACTTCACCTCAACTATTTGTGGCGACGTGCCCCGTCCTCGTCCAGAATTCTACTCTGCTCAGCTGCAGCTTCCAGGCGCAGCATATAGAGGACGCTACTGCTTTTCGAATACCGAGCTCACCATCTTCGCCCGGTTCAAGTAGAGCGGAGTACAAGCGTTCGACCACCGTTCCGACGGTCAAGGTCACTAACGTCATCTGATGAGTTCAGGTGGGCAAGTTTGGAACGGAACGCCGTCTCCGAATTAAGAGGTAGAAGCTCCCTCATAAGAACACCACTTCAGATCTTCATATTTAACGAAGAATACGAAGAAATTGATTCACCAAAATCGACAAATCCATTTAAACTGTGATTTAGCAGCGATTTTAGGTTAGATCAGAGCACGAAATATTTTGTGGAACCCAATTTATACTTGAGCAATGATCACCAGTTTGACACAGTGATTAAATCTGTGATCAGCACTTTGGAAACATAAATTGTAGAAGTACTCCGTGATCAACAGGCTTGATCCGGAGTATTGTGAAACCCACTGTCAGTGTCGGATATGAATTTAAAAGTGTGTAATTGGTCTGTGGTCCCTTAGTTTTTATTATTACATTCGTCTAATAGATTTTAGAATGGTTTATGTATAATTAACTAATTTGAGATATAAATTCAACCATTTTCAGGTTATTTTTTACTTTTTAAATATTCACTCATGTTGTTTCAACAGATGCTTCAATCTATATTTCATTAATCTCACTATTTAAATATTTTAATATTAGCCTTCTACATATTTAATTCCAAAAGATTATATTTAATGATTATAACTTCTGAAAATAAATTAAAATAATGTCGTATAAGTACCACTTATATCATGACATATAAAATAAACATTCATTATAAGACATCCGAATGGTATAACAAAATCCAATAAATAAAAATTATTAACCAAAATCCTACAAATTAAATATTTTGAATAGACAAAATTTTGTTTCTGCTGATCAATCTTATGAAAACCAATATCTTTCAAGAATATCCAACATAATCTTAAGAATTTCATCATAAAACTATCTTACTTAGACTATTCAATATTCTTGGATATCTAACCAAGGTACTTTATATAGAAACTCAAGATATGTAAAACATTACTGAAAAACAAGTTTTAAGATCAACTTTGCTTCTTCAGTATTCAAATAATTCATATTCAATAAATATAACATCATACCATTCGGATGTCTTATAATGAATGTTTATTTTATATGTCATGATATAAGTGGTACTTATACGACATTATTTTAATTTATTTTCAGAAGTTATAATCATCAAATATAATCTTCTGGAATTAAATATGTAGAATAATAGTAGGCTAATATTAAAATATTTAAATAGTTTTATATACCTTCTATCAAGAATTAACCTCTATTTATGTCATTAATCTCAGTTCATTTCAGATAGCAAAGAAATTTCAAGCAGCTGAGTGGTCGTTTCTACTGTTGTTCTAGTTGGGCATACTATTTGATTATAATTTTCAGTTATATATTTAAGAGAAGTATGAGTTCCCGTAAAAATGCTATGGCAGACACTACAAGGAACAAACATCAGTCATCATACTCTTATAAAAGCACTTAAGAATCTCTATGATGGATCAACGTCAAGGGTAAAACTTGGTAACAATGTGTCAACGAAGTTTGCTGTGGATAGAGGTCTACGTCAAGGATGTTGCATTTCGCCGGCGTTCTTTAAAATCTATGTAGCAAGAGCACTAAATCAGTGGAAGAAGAAATGCAGCAGATCTTCAAGAAAAATATTTATATACGCTACAGTTTGCAGATGACCAAGTCGTTATAGCGAATAACAAAGAGGATTTCGAGTATTTGGCTAGAAAACTTCAGGAAGAACATAAGAAGTGGGGCCTTGAAATGAACAACTGAAAAAACAAAATACCTGCCAATAGGAGCTCAACTACAAAGTATTCAACTAGAAACAGAAGATTGTCATTATAAAATAAAACACTTGTTTACATTTTCTACTTTATTTTTGGTATTGACGTACGTTTCGTCTTTGCTAGAAAGACTTCATCAGAATACGAAGTAACAGTTGTTGTACAATGAATTTATAAGATTTTTTACAGAAGGTGTACATGTGTTTTTAATTGTTCGTCGGGTTGGTTTTCTCAAAGAATATTCCCTTCAGAATCGTGTTCACTCGATCCCTTGTAAATATTGAATAGAGGGGTGTAATAAAAATCTATTTGTTCATTTACTAGGTTATTGCTGTTTTTATGTCTATTTATTTCGTAAATTTCCCATAAGTTCAATTTTAGACCTCTATTTTCAACATGTAGAATTTCTATTTCTTTTGTGAAAGAATGGTTATTTTCAAGAAGGTGTTTAGCATAATGTGAATCTTTTTTATTTTTATCGAAACTTCTTTTATGTTCGGTTAGGCGTGTACCGAAATTTCTACCTGTTCTACCAATATAAATCTTTGGGCAATCTGGGCAAGTGAGTTTGTATACACCTGATAATTGAAGTTTATCCATACTGTTTTTATTGTTTTTGATGTATTTGCTAATAGGATTGTTTGTCTTGAAAGAGACTTTAATATTTTCTTTTTTGAGTAGGTTTTTTAGTTGAATACTAATGTTTCCGAGATATGTGAGGCTAACGTATTTGTGTTCAGATAGATCAGATGTTACTGGATAAATTTCTTTTATTGTGTTTTTGTGTATACGTTGGTTAATTAAATTATCTATTAGAGATGTATTATATCCATTGTTGTAAGCTATTTGTTTAATTATACATTTTTCTTTTTGGAAATTGCCTTGGTTTAGTGGAATGTTCAATAAACGGTATATCATACTATGGAGAGCTGCTAGTTTGTGTTGGAATGGATGAAAAGAATTACGGTGTATAATGGTATCTGTTTGTGTTGGTTTATGATAAATTGCAAAGTTATGTTTATTGTTTTCTCTAGTTATCGTGAGGTCAAGAAAGTTGATGGATTCATTATGTTCTATTTCTGAAGTGAAAACTATTTTTGGGTGGAGATTATTTATAAAATTCTCAAATGTTGATATTTGTCTGTTAGTACCTACGAAACATGCAATTATATCATCCACATACCTATACCAATAAAGGATGTATTTTTTGAACGGATGTTTATGAATTTTGTTTTCTAGGAAATCCATGAAGATTTCCGCGAGTAAAGAGCTTAGTGGATTTCCCATGATTAAACCTTCTTCGCTAGTATATAAAGTATTGTTAAATTTGAAGAAATTTTGGTTTATACAAATATTTAATAAGTGTATTATTTCTGATTTTATGACGGGGTTTACTTTGTTATAATTTAAAAGTTCTTCTATCAGTTTTAATGTTTCCATTGGGGGGACACTAGGAAAAAGGTTTTTAACATCCCACGAAATCCTTTCCTAGTGTCCCCCCAATGGAAACATTAAAACTGATAGAAGAACTTTTAAATTATAACAAAGTAAACCCCGTCATAAAATCAGAAATAATACACTTATTAAATATTTGTATAAACCAAAATTTCTTCAAATTTAACAATACTTTATATACTAGCGAAGAAGGTTTAATCATGGGAAATCCACTAAGCTCTTTACTCGCGGAAATCTTCATGGATTTCCTAGAAAACAAAATTCATAAACATCCGTTCAAAAAATACATCCTTTATTGGTATAGGTATGTGGATGATATAATTGCATGTTTCGTAGGTACTAACAGACAAATATCAACATTTGAGAATTTTATAAATAATCTCCACCCAAAAATAGTTTTCACTTCAGAAATAGAACATAATGAATCCATCAACTTTCTTGACCTCACGATAACTAGAGAAAACAATAAACATAACTTTGCAATTTATCATAAACCAACACAAACAGATACCATTATACACCGTAATTCTTTTCATCCATTCCAACACAAACTAGCAGCTCTCCATAGTATGATATACCGTTTATTGAACATTCCACTAAACCAAGGCAATTTCCAAAAAGAAAAATGTATAATTAAACAAATAGCTTACAACAATGGATATAATACATCTCTAATAGATAATTTAATTAACCAACGTATACACAAAAACACAATAAAAGAAATTTATCCAGTAACATCTGATCTATCTGAACACAAATACGTTAGCCTCACATATCTCGGAAACATTAGTATTCAACTAAAAAACCTACTCAAAAAAGAAAATATTAAAGTCTCTTTCAAGACAAACAATCCTATTAGCAAATACATCAAAAACAATAAAAACAGTATGGATAAACTTCAATTATCAGGTGTATACAAACTCACTTGCCCAGATTGCCCAAAGATTTATATTGGTAGAACAGGTAGAAATTTCGGTACACGCCTAACCGAACATAAAAGAAGTTTCGATAAAAATAAAAAAGATTCACATTATGCTAAACACCTTCTTGAAAATAACCATTCTTTCACAAAAGAAATAGAAATTCTACATGTTGAAAATAGAGGTCTAAAATTGAACTTATGGGAAATTTACGAAATAAATAGACATAAAAACAGCAATAACCTAGTAAATGAACAAATAGATTTTTATTACACCCCTCTATTCAATATTTACAAGGGATCGAGTGAACACGATTCTGAAGGGAATATTCTTTGAGAAAACCAACCCGACGAACAATTAAAAACACATGTACACCTTCTGTAAAAAATCTTATAAATTCATTGTACAACAACTGTTACTTCGTATTCTGATGAAGTCTTTCTAGCAAAGACGAAACGTACGTCAATACCAAAAATAAAGTAGAAAATGTAAACAAGTGTTTTATTTTATAATGACAATTACAACTGATTTCTACCAAGCAACGGCCCAATCTATCATAAATTTGAGAAACAGAAGAAATTGGAACATGTACTTTCTTGGGAGTTGACTTTGATACAACGAGAAAAGACGACAGAGCAATAAAAAACGAATAACACTAGCCAGACGAACAAGTTACTGTTCAAATGGTATACGCTGGAGCTCTGATACTGGAAAACAACGGAAATATAACATCTATGAGACCTTTGTCAAAAGTTATTTAACCTATGTTGCAGAGTATTGAGACATTAGGAATTACGGAAAACAATAGAAGGAAGCTTGAAGCGACTGAGATGGATGTTTTTAGAAGATCTTTCAGAATATCCAGAAGAGAGAGTCAGAAACGATGATGTCAGGCAGCGTATGGGAATGGATGGCTCATTAACAACAGATGTTGAGAGGAAGCAATTTATATGGTACGGACGTGTGCAGAGTATGAACGAGGACAGACTACCTAGGTTGACCATGCAGTGGGTACCACCAAATCGTAGGAAGCGAAGAAGTCCTAAGAAATCATGGAAAGAGGGGATAACCCAGGCTTTCAGTAAGAGAAATTTACGAGAGGTCCCATGGAACGATAGGAACGAGTGGAAGTTAGGCATCGGACAACGTCGCCGGACGTTTTCTTTTTGATGTGAGAAATTATCCCAGTATCAGTAAATTAATTTTGGATTAATTTTAAAAGTTATTGTGAACTAAAAAATTACTTAGTTTTCTATCATTTTTCATGTACTGAAAATACAGTGACTCGAGTTTCGTAATGTTTACTTCATTTTCAAACTGAATAAAACAAATTGTATCTCAACGATTATATATATTCGTTGAAGGCTTCGGCTTGTGCAAAACTTCGAGAAGTGGGGTGTGCCATAGGACCGTTTGCTCATTTGATAGTTCCATTTCGTGCTCGTATTTTATTTCTATGGTATTCAGGATATCTAGTTTTAATTTTTTTTCTTCCAGGTGTAAATATTTCAAGATTGTTCACTCTCAAAGTCATAGTGATGAACCCACTACTCATCTCCAGTAACCAGCCGGTTAAAAATAGTCGATGGGTCTTCTCCACAGAGCTCTAAAAACTCCTTACAGAACTCGACTCGCACTTACTTCTGAGGTGCGATGAGCATTCTCGGTACCCATCTTGCGCTTAAGGTTAAGATGGTCACGAAAGATAGCTGTATGGTACCCACGGATAGGTTTGTCATCTGTGCTAACATGTTGATTTTTATTCTGGCAGCTTCAAGTAGCAGCTTTTTCACTTTTGAATATTGAATTGAATCAGTCCTTACTTCCTTACAGTCCTTACACTATTATTGCTTTAAAGGAAAGTGATTATATTAGCAAATCAGTTACTTTCCTAGAATCAAATAATTTTCAATTAATCAAACACAATCCAACGACAATTTTCCAAAATCAAATTAAATCCCTAATAACCCCGGAATCCAGCCTGTTTCGGAACACCCCAAAATTGAATTAATTTTAATGAATCCACAACCTCCAAAAATGTATTCTTTGATTAAATTACAGATGGAAGATTATCCTATTAGACCGGTTGTTTCGTTCGTTAGTGCACCTTCATTTAAACTATCGAGAGAACTCATTCAGATTATTTTAAAAGAAACTAAATTCAAAGCTAAATACTTGATAAAAAATTCACTACAGTTAATAAATGAAATAAACAATATCCACTTACCACATAATGCTAAATTCATTTCATTTGACGTACAAAATTTATTTCCAAGTATACCACCAAACGAAACAATTGAACTAGTAGATAATCTATTAATCAACAACAGATGTAATACAATTATCAAAGAAGATATTTCAGAATGTCTAGATATCTGCACGAAACAAAATTATTTTCAATCCAAAAATAAAATTTATAAACCTGAAAACGGTTTGATTATGGGAAATCCCTTAAGTCCTTTACTAGCAGAAATATTCATGGACAATATTGAAACTAAAATTCACCAAAATCCCCTTAAGAAATACTTTTTATATTGGTATAGATATGTAGACGATATTTTCTGTTGCTTCACAGGTACAGACAGACTTTTAAAAAAATTCTTCTTATTCATCAATGATATACATCCTTCAATTGAATTCACTATGAAAACGTAACATAATAATTCTATTAATTTTCTTGATTTAATTGTTACTCGTATAAACAATTCACATGATTTTTCAATATTTCACAAACCAACCTATACGGATTCTATTATACACAACAAATCAAATAATCCTTTAAATCAAAAATTATCAGCATTCAATTGTATGATCCATAGATTAGTTAATATTCCCATGAATCGAGAATATTATATTTCAGAACTTAACATAATTAAACAAACAGCTATTAATAATGACTATGATCCTAAGTTGATAGACAAATTGTTGGTGAATAAAAATAATAAAATAGCTTTAAATATGGTGTTTCCTAATATAAAAAAATTTTTGAATACATTTCCTTAAAATACACTAAAGGTATTTCTGAAAAAATTGCTACATACCTCAAAAATAAATATAATTCAAGAACTTAATTTAAAACCAATTCAAACTTGAGTAAATCTATTAAAAATAATAAAGACTGTACACATAAAGATGATAAATCGGGGGTTTATAAGTTAACCTGCGGTGATTGCCATAAAGTTTACATAAGACAGTTTGGAAGAACTTTCCGACATAGAATTTGTGAACATTTGCAGAGTTTCCTCAATAATAAAAGTAATTCTCCATATTCCAACCATTTGTTAGAAACAGGACATACTTTCAACCATAACTTTAAAATTCTACATATAGAAAGTGAAAGTTATGCCTTAAATCTGTTAGAATCCCTAGAGATAAATAAACATAATAAAATTTGAATATTATTATACTTAACGAACAAATAGATTTAAATAACTCACCTCTCTTAAATATATTCAGATAAGCTGGAATTTGCAGAGACCGTTTTTGGGTTTTTAGTGCTCAATAAAAATTTATTGTACTTACTGTAATATAAATAGCAACGGATTTCGGAAACAAGCTTAGTTATTCAAAATGTAGTCTTGCCTGATGATGCTAGTGTGATAGTGAAACGATTGTTGTAAACATTACAATAAATTTTTGTGAAAATCAGAATAACCTTATTTAAATATTATTTTTCACTTTTTCCTCATTTTCTTCAGTGATGCCGCTAAAGGGTCCGCCCGAACGAGGATCGTATTCAATGCTTTCTCTGCCTCTTTTGAATTCACTTGACCACTTTTGAACCGTGGATAACGACGGGGCTTAGTGTTGGTAAACAGCAACTATCTCTTCATGACTGATTTTTCAACTTCTTCCCCGCTTTGTGCGGAACTCTATAACGGCGCGATGCTAGATTTTCTTCATCATTGTGGCGTCAGTCACTCTGGTCGTCTTTTACTGAGGATACCTAGAAAACTAATGATCGTAAATTATTGAAATGTTATATTTATACCCTCAGATAGTGCCATTTGTGAATAAGGTAATAAGAATACTCATATTTTTAGCAAATTACTCAGTTACCGATAATACATTGAATACCCCTCGTATCTAAATAAGATAATTAAATTACTCACATTATTAGCAAATTACTCCGATACCGATAATACATTGAACACCCCTCGTATCTTCCCAAAATTGGACAATCTTGAAATATTACAACTGGAAGCGAAAGGAGAAATACTAGTAAAGAGATCCCCATTCTCTGAGGATCATACGGATGACAGAAACTCTCATAGATTATATAAATTACATCATTACATCACGGTATTTACCCGCGTTATTTATGTGTCAAATATTCTGTGGCACTGTAACTTGACACGTATGTGATCGGTTACAATAACGAGGAGAACAAAGTCCTTATGGCGTTGCCATTGTATATTGAAGCGGCAGAGAGGAAGCTTCTTGGAAATAATTCTCCAGGTACTTAAAAACATACTCGAGAATTATCTCGAGTTACAGTTATAAGTACTTAATAGTACTTATAACAGTCCCCCTTGGTATTTCTTTGTAAGTAAACTTCTTTCAAATGCTTCTAATTAATTGCATGCTTTACGCTTTGAATACCACTTTAGTTTTAATGTAAAATTTGTGATTGCACGCTCGTTCGTGGCACTTCCACTCATCGCTTTTCATTCTTGTATTTTTGCTTCAGTGTTATTTAATCTCACCGGAATGTTTTACTAAAATGCATTGACTTTGTATATAACTAAAGCGGCACGACCCTTACAAGTTATCTATTCGTATTGTATACTTTCTCTCGGTGCCTAGTTATTGTCTGTTGTATTTATTAATAGTGGTCCTTTATTTGTACTGTTCATGTTATTCGCAGTGCCTGATATGTGACTGATTTTCATGTACCGTTGTGTGATCCCCCGGTTACCTATTTCTTTGTTTCTTTTATTGTCCATTAACACGCCTAGGTAATGGGGTACTGTATCTATTTTAGAATGTCCTAGGCAGTTTGTGTTACATATTTGCCATATGCATGCACCCGCTTACTTTGAGAGATTGTATTCCTTGTGAACCAGTGGCGGTCTTTAGGGTAAATCGTTGAATAGTCCTGGTAGAGGACGACGTATAGAGACAGTAAATAGCTCCGGATATCCAACGCAACTGTGAGAATGTGCGAGTGATTGCTAGATCATTGTTCCAAAGTATCACTCTGATATCCCCAGGATTACTTCTTGAAGTTTTTCACAAACCGAAGCCATGATTAATATTGTTGAGTTACGATTTGGAATGAAATGATAAATTACTTTGTTTTCTATCACTTTTTATCGACTAAATATACAGTGACTCGAGTTTCGTAGTGTTTACTGTTGAAAGAGTAAAATTTTAGGTTTAATGTTATACTTTTTTATGTTCTATGACCAGTAGATCACATTGCTTTGACAAAAGACTTTTTGCGGAATATTCTTTTTCCGTGATCCACGGAAGTAGTGTAGCAAGAGAGATTAAGTTGAGCACGTTGATGCAAAACCAAAAAGCTATTTATTTTAAATAAACTCAAGTAAAACCCAACAGGTCATGTGCCCAGGAAACGCTGGAACGAAAAAAAATAGTGAAAACTGATACAAATTAAAACTAGGAGCTTTTGAACTCTTGTGAGTGATGACTAAAATTATGGCATCGGTAGGTAATATTGATGGAGACGATATTGCCAGTGTACAGAAACTGAGAAAAAAGAGAGCAAAACCTTTCCAAAATGGCTTTTTGAAACGAAAATCTTCTTCCAAGCAAAACAGATATTGGATATAGTATATGGATCAGCCTTCCTTTCCTCATGTGAAGAAAATGAACAAAAAGTTGCTAAATAGAAGTCTAAAGACGCAGCTGCTCAACATATCATACTAAGAACCGTAGATAAAAATGTTAAAATACATCTTATAATACGCCAAAGTGCTAAAGAAATGTATGACACGATACAAAGTATCTTTAAAACGAACACAGAAGAAGAAAAATGCTTTAACTGCAGGAATTTTATAAATATAAGTAGGATAAAAATGAAGACGTTCACACAAACATCAGTGAAATCCAGAAATTGGTGTACAAGTTGAAGATTTTGGATGATTGGATGAAGACATAACAGAATCAATGATAATGTCCGAAATATCAACGATATTACCAGAAAAATTCAAATATTTCAGTAGTTCCTGGGACTCTACTGTGGAATCAGAAAGAAAAGTTGAGAATCTTATTGGAAGGCTATCTCTAGAAGAGGATAAATTTCAATGCAGTGAAGACCGTCCAAGAGGACAAAATAAGTCAATGAAACGCTATGGGTGCGGACAAAAAGGACATACGAAATCATAATGCAAATTGATACAATGCAGAATTTGTAAGAAGACCAACCACAATGAACAAGAACGTTTCCTCAAAAATAAGACTTGTATGTATTGTAAGAAGTTAAATCACGGATCAAATGATTGTTTCTTCGAAGATAAATGAAAAGAGGAGGATAAAAACCAGAACAGGATCACAAATACTAATGAGACGAGTAAGATATCTTTCTTTGCATATCAGAGTGAGTTACCTAATAAACAAAAGTTTAATGATGATTTCGAGAGAGTAGTTGTTAGTGGATGCAATAAAATGATGATCAACGGGGAAGATGTTTTGCTGAACCCAATTAACTACCCAGATACTGTCAAAGTTGCTAAAAGAGGACAAGCCATGCAAATCAAATCATATGGCTCGGTGGGTGCAGCTGGAAGAATTAACAAAAAATCTAATATCTGTGAATCTTGTTACAAAAAATAATGGGACAGTATATTTTAATGATCAGAAGGTGTATATACTTAAAAACAAGCTGAAAATAACCAATGAAATTATTGCAATAGAAGAAAGAAAAACTGAAAATGGGCTTTACGTCGTGAATATGAAGAAACCAAGTGAAAATACTCTGATTGCTAAATAGAAGACAAACGAGCTGATGGCACAGGAAACTAGGTCATCTCAGTTATGGTCAGCTGATGAAGATTCCTGAGCTGCACAAGAAAGTATCTTTCAAAACCCATACAAGTAAGATGTTTAACTGTAATGTATGTGTACAAGCGAAACAGGTAAGATTACCTTTTCAAACAGTAAGAGAGAGAGTAAACACCCTCTTGAAATATACATACTGATATAAGTGGTCCAATAGATCCTCTAACGCATGATAACAAAAATTATTAGATCACATTTCTTGTTGATTATACACATTTTGTATGTTAGAAACTAAATCTGCAAATGAAGTTTTTCAGTGTATAAGAAGATTCATAAATGAAGGAGAAACTCATTTCAATTTGAAGACTTGTAAAACCAGATGTGATAACGGAGGAGAATTCAAGAATGAGCAACTTATCAAATCGTGTCAAGAAAAAGATACTATCCTGGATTATACTATTCCATACACTCCTCAACTAAATGGTAAAAGTGAACCGTTAAATCTGACATTAATGAACAAAGCCAGAGCACTCATTTTTGATGCAAAATGTGAAAAATATCTGGGATGAAGCAGTACAAGCAGCTGTTTTCTTGACAAACAAGTATCCAACAAAAGGAATGTCTCATACTCCAGCCGAACTATGGTATCAAAAGAAAATCAGCAAGTGGTAAGACCATTAAATAAATTGGACAGTAGAAGTGAAGAAGCAATGCTTGTGGGATATGCTCCCAATGGCTATCTCTTATGGAATAAAAATCGAAGGAAAATGTTTATAAGCCGGGATGTCATTTTACAAACACATTCTTTTCTCCTTTAGAGACAATACCAGATGAGACATTCAATACAGAATTTTTTTAAGAAGAAATTGAAGACCAAGAAGATCACGACAGGCTAGTAGAAGAAAATGAAAATTATACCGAAGCAGGAGGAAATGTCGAAGAAGAAGGTATTGAAACAGGAGAAGATATTGACGCACTGGATGGCATGGAAGTTCTAAGAGAAACAATACCTGTCAGAAGAATTAAGCTACCCAGTAAATAATGATCCAGATTTGTCTATTCGTCGACGTTCACAACAAGTTGGACTCTGTGCATCCACCACATGGAAAATTTTGCGTAAAGATCTTGGTCAACACCCATACAAGATCCAACTGGTTCAAGAACTAAAGCCACTTGACCATAATAAGCGTTGGTGGTTTGCTGATTGGGCCCTAGAACAGCCTGAAGTTGATCTACTTTTTTGTCGTAAAATTGTGTTTAGTGATGAAGCTCATTTCTGATTGAACGGCTATGTAAACAAGCAAAATTGCCATATATGGAGTGAAAACAACCCTGAAGAAGTTCTGCAGGTTTTATGGCATCCTGAAAAATGCACTGTATGGTGTGCTTTACACGTAGGAGGCATCATCGGTCCATATTTTTTTAAAAACGATGCTGGAGCTACAACTATGTTACAGTGAATGGTGCTCGTTACAGATCGATGATCAATGATTGTTTATTTCAAAATTTGAATGGTATCGACCCAGAAGTGTTTTGGTTCCAACAAAATGGTGCTACACCTCGTGCTGCTACCGTAACAATTGATTTATTGAAAGAAAGATTTGGCGATAACATTATTTCGAGAAATGGTCCAATTAATTGTCCTCCAAGATCATACGACATAACTCCACTGAATTATTTTCTTTGGGGTTATGTCAAGTCATTGGTTTATGCTGATAAACCAGAAACAATAGACGCTTTGGAAGCCAACACAACTCGTGTTATTGATGAAATAAGGCCAGAATTACTCGAAAAAGTGGTCCAAAATTGGCCTAGTCGAATGCGGTACCTCTGAGCTAGTCGTGGTGGACATATGCCGAAAATTATTTCTAAAATATAAATGTCATAAAATTATCTTTGAAGTAAAAAAAAATTGGCTTCAATCTTAATTTGAATGTGTTTTATTTCAATTTAAAGTTATATCACCATTTCACTGTTGGGTCAAAAATTAACAGTGCTGTGACCTAAAGTGGCGCAAGATCGCAGTAACAAAGCCTACCCAGAACACAACTGAACTCCTAACTCGCACAAGCTGAAAAAGCTTCTAAGGGATCTTCACAGAAGATCTAGGAGTATCAGGATAATAATAATAATAATAATAATAATAATAATAATAATAATAATAATAATCACTCTAAAAATAACACCTGATATTAAAGTGTAATTATTCTTTCCCTCTGCACATTTGATAACATTGCAAAGGCATTTTGTCCGGGCTATTGATAACACTGGTCGAAAAGATTTTTGTAACACAAAGCAGATCTTTATTTTTTAATGGAAATACCCTTCTAATAATCAAAAAAAAAGTATTCCTTAACCCTAACACGTACCATTTTTCAATAGCTCAAAAAGACCATTTTACATTAGCAAGTAGTCTATTTTATGAGGGGACAGTTTGAATGGATACATTTTATAGCAGTTAAAGTACCTAAACTGTGTTGTTCACATTATCAGATATAAAATCGAGATTAAAAATCAGTCTTCTGTTGAGTTTCGAAGTGAGTGGTTTCCTGTGTGTAGATAAGAAAGTGTTTTAAGGATGAAAATGTCGAGACAGACGCTCCGCAGTTGCAAAATCCCTCCTGACAAATTTTGTTATATTTGCGGATAATTTATGGTGAAATCACAAACCAGACCATTTTCTGAAAATATTATAATAAAAAAGCCTATTTCCAGTATTGTGGTGTTTTAATTGGAGATCAAGACAAGCAGGAAAGAGAAAAATCATGCCTTTTGCAGTCCCTATGGTATGGCGAATACCCACTAATCATTTAGACGATTGCTATTTTTGCCTGACAAAGACTGAAGGTATTTCCAAAATGGGAAAGCACTAGAATGATTACCCAGATTTGCAGTCTGCAAAACGACCTGTTTCTCATAATGCAGATTTACCAGTGAGGATCGCACCTTTAGATCCGCAAAATGTTTTGGAAGATATTAGAGACAACGCATCATCAGGCAGCTCCGAAGATCAGTGCACCGACCCTACTTTCACTCCAGGTCTCAGTTGCGGAGAGCCACATTTAATTGTTCAAAATGAGTTTAATGATTTAGTACGTGATTTGGGGTTATCAAAGCAACAATCAGAACTTCATTTCCGTCTTAAGTAATGGAACTTATAAGGTAACGAAATGAACATTGCGAATTTCAGTAAAAAAAATGCTCTGTTTTTTGCATCCTACAGTATGGAAAATTCGTTGGGAGGATTCACAAAATATTGCTGTTTTCTTTGTCTAAAGGGCAGGCGTGCAGTAAATTAGCTCTATATAACAAAAATTTGGCCAGAAAGAAGTGTATTTCAACCGGGATGTCAAAATATTAACTTAAGACCTCTTGTAGACCCCAAAAATGTCCTTCTGCCTCCTCTTCACATTGAACTTGGGCTGATGAAAAACTTTGTGAAGGCTATGAATAAAGATGGTGGTGGATTCACATATCGGGTGTTTTTTTTAGAGTGATAGAACTTTAAATTGAAATAAAACACATTTAAATCAATGATGAAGCCAATTTTTTTTTATTTGAAAGATAATTTTATGACATTCACCTTTTAAAAATACTATCCGGCATATGTCCACCACAAGTAGCTCTGAGGAACCGTATTCGACCAAACCAATCTTGGACCACTTTTTCGCGTAATTCAGGCCTTATTTCATCAATAACACGAGTTATGGTGGCTTTCAAAGCGTCTATTGTTTCTGGTTTATCAGCATAAATCAATGCCTTGACGTAACCCAAAAAAAATCCAGTGGACTTATGTCGCATGATCTTGGAGGCCAATAGGACCATTTTTCGAAATAATGTTATCGCCAAATCTTTGTTTCAATAAATCAATTGTTACGGTAGCAGCATGAGGTATAGCACCATTTTGTTAGAACGAAATCACTTCTGGGTCGATACCATTTAAATTTTGAAACAAATAATCATTGATCATTGATCTGTAACGAGCACCATTCACTGTAACATTAGCTCCAGCATCGTTTTTGAAGAAATATGGACCCATGATGCCTCCAGCGTGTAAAGCACACCATATGGTGCATTTTTCAGGATGCAATGGAATCTGCAGAACTTCTTGAGGATTGTTTTCACTCCATATACGGCAATTTTGCTTGATTACATAACCGTTCAACCAGAAATGAGCTTCATCACTAAATACAATTTTACGATAAAAAAGTGGATCAACTTCAAGCTGTCCTAGGGCCCAATCAGCAAACAAACGAGGCTTATTATGGTCGAGTGGCTTTAGTTCTTGAACCAGTTGGATCTATTATGGGTGTAGACCAAGATCTTTACCCAAAATTTTCCATGTGGTGGATGCACAGAGTCCAACTTGTTGCGAACGTCGACGAATAGACAAATCTGGATCATCATTAACACTTAGACTTACAGCAGCGATATTTTCTTCTGTACGTACAGTTTTCTGTCTTATTGTTGTTGTTACATCGAGTAGAGAAAATGTCCGAAATCTATCGATTTCGACGAATAAGCAGCTCTGATGGACGATTATGTAAACCATAAATTTCACGAAGTGCTCTATGAATTTTACGAATGGAACACTGGTTTTGAAAATGAATTTCAACTATTTGTAAACGTTGTTGCGGCGTGAGTCCTTCCGAGATAATTTGTCAATGCTTACTGAACAGAAATGTCAGAACAACATGGCTTCTACCTTCTGTCAAATCACAGTTATCCCTATCGAAAGTTCTATCGCTCTAGAAACACACCCGATATATTGAAAATTACTATGAAGGAATATTTGCATATTACAGATAATGGCTGAAATTAATTCTCCAGAACCTCTACAGATTTTAATCTTAATAAATTCCATGAAAACATTTAGAATTAAATTTTAAAAACATGTCCTCTAGGACATGTTACAGTGTAACTATACACTGTATCACTTTATAGACCGCACGTGGCTATTATCTAATACAGAGTCAAAGTCATATCTTCTTTTATTGTAAATTTCTGTGATGTAACCTAATTTTCGTATAGGCCATGCTTATCCAAAAATTGGTTAGTTGTTGCAGAAATGTCTAGCGACAAAAAGGTATTTTTATATATTTTTAAATGATTATTTTGTTTATTCAAATAACTCCTTACTGAAGGGATTTGTGTCCGAATTTATCAGATTCTTTCTCTGAAGAATGTGCTATATATTCTTCAAAAAAGAAAAACAAAAAAAAGGTCTGTTTGAATTATGTGTTGAACATTTTTTGGTGATGGAACTTGTGATTCTTTAACATGCATTCGAAACATATATGTATAAGGTGATGTCCAAATAATTTGGTAATTATTTTATATTTCTTTTGATTCCTTATCAGTTGATTTCCACCACATGTGATGATAATATATATGTCTATAAAGCGATACAGTGTATGTAGGTTTTTTAAATAAAGAAATTCATTATACAGTGTTGAATGATTTTAACTAAGGCCAAGTGCCTTATAAGCTTTGTATGATTTTTTGTGAACATGGAACATAGAGTACCTTGGATATAAAGGTACCTACTTACATGTTTTTTGAAGATCATGTATTTCTAAGATGGCACTGGGTAAGTCTATACATTGTTTAATTGATTTTATTATTTTTTTATATGTAAAGTTGAACTGATCTTATCGTAACTTCAATTATTTCTTGAGGATGTGCTACATGTTTTGAGATTTTTTGAAGTAATTTATTTAAATATATTGAATATTTCAAATAAATTAGTTTTTGAGAAATTCTTGAAATTATGTTTTATATTTTTGAGAAAGAGTTATTTTCCATTAATATAGGATCAGAAAACAATACATTTTGTAACAAACAGGGCTTCGTACGTTTGTCTGAAGAGTTCAGTACGCATGCCTGGAACGAAACAAAAAAATGTTTGCTTATTTATATTTTAATTTTAATTTACAATTTATATTCGTTGGTTTTTCTTAATTCCATTTGATATTGTATGATGAATTTTGATTTTATACGTCTATTAAATATGAGCAGTGCTTATAAAGACACTAATTTAATTCTTAAAGTTCCTTCAAAAAATTTTTTGAAATTAAAATTGTAGAAGTGTGGATAGCTCAGCGGGAGAGCATCGGACTCGTGACCGGGAGGTCCAGGGTTCGAATCCTATTCAGGTAGAAAAGAAATTTTCTAGTTGGACGGGTATCTGCCACCATTTCACTGTTGGGTCAAAAATTAACAGTGCTGTGACCTAAAGTGGCGCAAGATCGCAGTAACAAAGCCTACACAGAACACAACTGAACTCCTAACTCGTACAAGCTGAAAAAGCTTCTGAGGGATCTTCACAGAAGATCTAGGAGTATCAGGATAATAATAATAATAATAATAATAATAAAAAGAAGACAACAGATTAAATCTGTTTTGATATTCAAATTTTGTAATAATCCTTCTATCAAGTAAAAAACCGTTCCTTCTTATTTTATTATGTCAGACATGTTTTTAAAATTTGATTTTGAATGTTTGCATGAGATTCATTTAGATTAAAATCTGTAAAGGTTCTGGAGAATTAATTTCAGCTTTTATCTGTAATATGCATGCAAATACTTTTTCATAGTTATTTTCAATATATATATATATATATATATATATATATATATAAATCTACTGAGATGTTAACTTAGATGGAGGATTAGACAATATTTGAAAACAAATGTACAAAAGGCGATAAATAAATATATGTTGGTGAACAATAAAGAAAGGAACCCTAACTTTTCCGAATCAGGGATTCATCAAATTAGGTGTGATGATTGTAATGCTACATACGCCCCCCAGGCATTAGATCTTGACGTGATGGGGGAGCTCTCTTGACGAGGACCCTAGATTCGTCCCGGCGAATTGGAGGGTTAAGTCTTGGTGTCTAACGTAATGCCATTTCGCGCCAGTCACTGGACCTGTATGGTGGAAGATCTCCGAATGGGGCCCTAGTTTTACTCAGGTGAAATGGAGGGCTGAGCCGGTTGATTAACTCAGTGACAAGGGAGTCTGTCGCAGCACAGGGCTTCTCCCTTAAAACTGGCGTACTCTACCCTATCGCAGTATAAATCTCCGGATTCTGTGTAATGGCCGAGTGCGTTATGTAGCATACTGCGTTACCTCGGGGGGGTGGTCTTGCCCTCAGGTGTTACTTGTACCACCTGGCCACCCCAATTGGTGTTGGACTCGAGGGGGCAGTGGTTGAAAGTCCGCATGCTGGACTAGGGGGGTATTTCATTTATCTGTTCGCAGACCCCCATTTTCGGGATATTCTCATGAAACGACTCGGGGTTTAACGGGACTTGACGGTTCGACCGGCCTGTCCTGGCCCCTGGATCTGTGCGTAACAATTTAGGGTTTGTGGATCTCGACGAAATGGCTCCGCCATTAGTGCTTGACGCCAAGATCAATCAAATGACTTCACATGGGTTCGGTGGGTCAGGACGTATAGTCCGCTACACGGTGCTCGTACCAGGATCAATTGTAGTCGTCAATCTTGAGTTTATCTTAGTTTATGGGACTGCGTTCGGGTGGATGGATAAGAATTCCCTCCGGCGGGTGAGTTGCGTCTCAAACCAACTCGGGTACTGACCTGCTGAGCCAGTAGAGGTTGGATAGTGCTTCGCTGCTACCAGTCAGACGGTTCTGGCTTTCGAGTCGGGGCCCAAACTGGAAGCTGGTGGGTTCATCTCTTCGGAGGAGTTCTCGCCGAGCGCGATGATATGGCGTAATCCTTATCACACTTTCTACCTCTAGGGGTGGACTGTGGAGACTGCTTGGTAGTCACTTGGAAAAGAGGCCATGCCTCAAATAGCCAATAACTATTCTGGTAGAATTCACCTGTTACATACTACTTTCCGAGAAATTCTTTGACACTGAAAGAAACACAAAATATATGTGAATAAGATTGTTCAATGTACTACCTAAGGAGATCATCAATGTATTTAATATAAGAAAATTCAAAATCGAAATAACTAAGATGATTATAGATATAGAACCATATTCGATTAGGGAATTTATGGAATATATATATATATTATGGAATATTGAAATAAGTTATCTCTATGATGAATTAGCTCTGTTTATCTAAGAACAAGATAAATTGCGACAAAGATGAGGAAGTAAAAAAACTTGAACAAATATAACAAAAACCAATAATTATCCTTGGTTAATTTAATCTTGAAATTATCTCAGTTCATGGGACTGCGTTCGGGTGTACTGATCCGCAGAGCCAGTATAGGTTAGATAGTGCTTCGCTGCTACCAGTCAGACGGTTCTGGCTTTCGAGCCGAGGCCCAAACTGGAAGCTGGTGGGTTCATCTCTTCGGAGGAGTTCTCGCCGAGCGCGATGATATGGCGTAATCCTTATCACACTTTCTACCTCTAGGGGTGGACTGTGGAGACTGCTTGGTAGTCACTTGGAAAAGAGGCCTTCCTCAAATAGCCAATAACTATTCTGGTAGAATTCACCTGTAATGCTACATATATAAAACAGACAGGCAGATATTAACAACATATAATCAAAGAACATAGGATGTCTCTTTTGATAAACCAGAAATCAATCGGTTTTGCAGAACATTGTATAGGAAATGATCATTTTCTCAGTGAGAATGATGTCTCTTTACTATATGATGTTAATTAGGGTAAATTAATGGACTATTTGTAGATTGTTTCAATCAAAAAAGCCATTGAAAAAGAAAAGGAATTCACAAAATTCCCAAAAAGTCTTTGGGAACACCGCTATATTGGATGCTGTCATTTCCATGCGTCATAAAAATACAGACATAGCTGTCCTAAGTGTAATAAGAGAACCTCTTCAATTTTTATTTCAGTTACTTTTTGTACTCCTTTGAGAATGGTCGAAAGAGCGAAACACGTGTCCGGATTCTGAATAAACTGTGAAACATAAAAACTGTGTGAATTTTTTCAAATGAAATTGTTATAATGTTTTACCTAGAGCCAACCGCATACTCCATTCATTTAATTATTTTTAATTGTATTCACTTTGAAATGTGGATATGGAGAGTTACAGGGGCAGTTGAAAAATGTCAGAATAATCTGACTTCATTTTATATTTTTTAGTCTTTCCATCCCAAAGATTTATTCTCAAGAATAAACCAAAATTATGTCCCTGACAGAGAAAAACCCAAGAGGATGTTCGGTATATTTGTATAAAAGCTTTGGTAGAATGAATGTTCAATTTAAAATAAATTGGAAACGACAAAGAACTGTCCGTCCATCTGTTCCATCATTCATTATTAGTTTAGATCTTCTCCTAATTGGTAATATCCTCGAAACCAAAACTCACTATGCTTGATGGATATAATGTGGGATAGTTTGTTCGAGTTTATTAAATAAACAATTATTCACAGGTTTGACATCGTTGGTGGCCCGTATATTTCATTCTCAGGAATTTATTATTCTCGCACTTTAGCACTCCATGAATTGCGATTGAAAGTACTTCATATACATCTCGTCCTTAAGAAGTACGCGTTTTGCAAAATTTCCCTCTGTTTTGGGGGTCTTTTATATGAATCGAATGAAAAATATGACACAGTGCTGCAATATAAAGAGATTTTTTTGTAACATTTATTGAAATTTATGATCTACTTTTTACAAGTATTAAGTAAATGTGATGTTAATAAAGTAAATAAAAACAACAGTTTCACTGTTTATTTGATATCTGTTGACATACTACTCTGTCAAGAAAGTACCGGGAATTTTTAATTAAAACAACATTTTTACATTTAATCGTTAAAATTTATTGGGTCGCCTGCAAAATAGGCTCCATTTGCTCCAATACATCTATGCCAACGGCACTTCCAATTATCGAAACATTTTTTATAGGCGCTTTCCGGGATGGACTTTAGCTCTCGCGCCGAATTTTGTTTTATGGCTTCAATCGACTCAAAACGGGTGCCACGAAGGGGCAATTTTAGTTTTGGGAAGAGGAAAAAGTCGCAGGGAGCCAAATCCGGCGAATACGGTGGTTGCTGAAGCACGTTTGTTGAGTTTTTGGCGAGAAAATCAGTCACAATCGTAGCTCGGTGAGAAGGCGCGTTATCGTCATGCAAAATCCATGAGTTGTTCGCCCACAAATTTGGCCGCTTCTTACGGATACGCTCACGCAAACGTTTCATAACGCCTAGGTAATACTCCTTGTTTACCGTCTGACCCTCTGGAACGAATTCGTAGTGCACCACGCCACGGATATCGAAGAAAACAATGAGCATCACCTTCATTTTCGAGCGGCTTTTGCGTGGTTTTTT
Organism: Megalocaria dilatata; assembly: GCA_034642435.1. Taxonomy (NCBI): domain Eukaryota; kingdom Metazoa; phylum Arthropoda; class Insecta; order Coleoptera; family Coccinellidae; genus Megalocaria; species Megalocaria dilatata. Next base: position 15,664,357 of record CM067863.1, read on the forward strand.
CGGTTTCGGCTCATTTTTTGCCACCCATTCCGATGATTGCTGGCTTGTTTGCATATCGTACTCGTAGACCCAGGTCTCATCACCAGTTATAATGCGTTCCATGAATGTAGAATCGGAATTACAGCGATCCAGCATGTCTGAAGCAACCTATTCGCGATGACGTTTTTGAAGAAAATTCAGGTCTTTCGGTACGAGTCGTGCGGCCACCTTTATCATGCCCAAAATATCAATCAAAATCGTACGTGCGGACTCGTGTAAATGTTTCGGGTTTTCAGCCCGTTTTCAAAACTTAAAATCCTATTTATAATAGTAGGGTAGATAACAGGTACAATTTTTGAAGAGTGTAAAAATATGGTGTTAGTTCGATCCTAATCTTTAACAGAGAAGAGCAATGGTGATAAATAAAATTGAATTTGTTCATTTTTGATTGGTAGCTTCTTTCCATGTGCTAAACAAATTTCAAAACTTTCTAAAGGGTCCATTCTTCTGCTTTTATTAGCTACTGAAATCTATGAAATGGTTGTTATTCATACAATGTTCCAAAAAAACAGATGTTATTTTATTATGTAATATACTTTTTTATGTTCTTCTATCCTTATTTTTATAGATCGTCCTGTCTGACATGTAAAATGCGACATTCATTACAATATAATTTGTGAATACCGCCTTTTTCACACGTTTCACTGCAGCCTTTGCTATTGACTAAGAGTGAACCTAGGTGTTTCTTATTTGTACAAATAGTATTAATATTAGTTTGTTTTAGTATATTATAAATTTTGTAACTCATGTGTGGTATGAGGTTTATGTTATGGAACTTTTCTCTTTCCTTTTCCTGAAGAATACGGTAAAGAGAAGCTACAGCTTTTTTATGCTGTTTCTTAAAAATTAATTTACCTATTACGTTCGTATTGTAACCATTGTTCGACGCTGATGACTTCAAAACTTTAATTTCTTTGTTAAAGTTCTCTATTGCGGGAGGAGTTGATAATAACCTAGATATAGAGGCGTGAAAAGGAGACATTTTTATTTTATGAGTGTGGGAACTGTTATTATGTATTAATGAATCTGTGTACGTAGATTTTTTAAATATATCAAATTCAAGGGAATTAACATTTCTTGTGACCTGGATATCAAAAAAATTTATTTATTTTTAGGAATTTTCGATTTCATAGTGAATTTGACAGAATCTAAAAATGAATTTAACTAATTCAGAAACATTTCTAATTGTCTAATAGAACCTAACCAAAATACATCATCCACATATCTTTTCCAATAAAGAACTTCCTTTATCAAGTTATCTTATGAAGAAAATATTTTATTTTCAAGATGGGTCCTAAAATTTTGCTCAAAATTGGTGATAAGGGAGAACCTATAGGAAGGCCCTCTAATTGTTGATAAATTTTATGGTTGAATTTAAAATAATTTTGTTTGAGGCATATTTCAAGTAGAATCATTATTTCTCGTATAATTTTGGAGGTGAGTGAATGGTTTTGCTGTAATAAATTTTAAACTATATTTTTCATTTCCAAATAAGGTATGGAAGGAAAATAAATTCACAACATGGAAGGAAACAAGAGTAGCGTTAAAGGGAATTTTTAAAGTTTTTATTTCTTCTGTGAGCTGTATAGTATTTTTGATAGAATATTTTGGGCTACGTTGTACTAAATTTGGTAAAATGATGTTGTTTACAAATTTTTGACTCGATTGCATTTATATAAGAAACAATGGGCCTCATGGACAAACTTGTGTATTATAGGAAGGACGTAAAGTAATGGAACTATTGGAATCATAACTTTTAATGTAGAATTTGTGTCGGAAAGCAAGTTTGGACAATTTTTGATGGCTTGTTTTACGGAATTTTGAAATTTAGACATAGACTCCTTTTTAAGCTCAGGGAAATTATTAAATTCAAATCATTTTTCGGTATTTTCCAAATAATATGATTTATTTAGAATTGTTACCGTGTTGTCTTTAATCTGCAATAGACTAAAACAAAATAATATTAATATTATTTGTACAAATGAGAAAAACTCAGGTTCATTCTTAGTCAATGGCAAGAACTGTCGTGAAACGTGTGAAAAATACGTTATATACAAATTGTATTGTCAGGCAGGACGATCTATAAACATTAGGGAAGAAGAACACAAAAAAGTATATTACATAATGAATAACATTTGGTTTTTCGAAACATTGTATAAATAACAACCATTTTACAGATTTCAGTAGAACTCTGGAACGAATTCGTAGTGCACCACGCCACGGATATCGAAGAAAACAATGAGCATCACCTTCATTTTCGAGCGGCTTTTGCGTGGTTTTTTCGGTTTCGGCTCATTTTTTGCCACCCATTCCGATGATTGCTGGCTTGTTTGCATATCGTACTCGTAGACCCAGGTCTCATCACCAGTTATAATGCGTTCCATGAATGTAGAATCGGAATTACAGCGATCCAGCATGTCTGAAGCAACCTATTCGCGATGACGTTTTTGAAGAAAATTCAGGTCTTTCGGTACGAGTCGTGCGGCCACCTTTATCATGCCCAAAATATCAATCAAAATCGTACGTGCGGACTCGTGTAAATGTTTCGGGTTTTCAGCCCGTTTTCAAAACTTAAAATCCTATTTATAATAGTAGGGTAGATAACAGGTACAATTTTTGAAGAGTGTAAAAATATGGTGTTAGTTCGATCCTAATCTTTAACAGAGAAGAGCAATGGTGATAAATAAAATTGAATTTGTTCATTTTTGATTGGTAGCTTCTTTCCATGTGCTAAACAAATTTCAAAACTTTCTAAAGGGTCCATTCTTCTGCTTTTATTAGCTACTGAAATCTATGAAATGGTTGTTATTCATACAATGTTCCAAAAAAACAGATGTTATTTTATTATGTAATATACTTTTTTATGTTCTTCTATCCTTATTTTTATAGATCGTCCTGTCTGACATGTAAAATGCGACATTCATTACAATATAATTTGTGAATACCGCTTTTTTCACACGTTTCACTGCAGCCTTTGCTATTGACTAAGAGTGAACCTAGGTGTTTCTTATTTGTACAAATAGTATTAATATTAGTTTGTTTTAGTATATTATAAATTTTGTAACTCATGTGTGGTATGAGGTTTATGTTATGGAACTTTTCTCTTTCCTTTTCCTGAAGAATACGGTAAAGAGAAGCTACAGCTTTTTTATGCTGTTTCTTAAAAATTAATTTACCTATTACGTTCGTATTGTAACCATTGTTCGACGCTGATGACTTCAAAACTTTAATTTCTTTGTTAAAGTTCTCTATTGCGGGAGGAGTTGATAATAACCTAGATATAGAGGCGTGAAAAGGAGACATTTTTATTTTATGAGTGTGGGAACTGTTATTATGTATTAATGAATCTGTGTACGTAGATTTTTTAAATATATCAAATTCAAGGGAATTAACATTTCTTGTGACCTGGATATCAAAAAAATTTATTTATTTTTAGGAATTTTCGATTTCATAGTGAATTTGACAGAATCTAAAAATGAATTTAACTAATTCAGAAACATTTCTAATTGTCTAATAGAACCTAACCAAAATACATCATCCACATATCTTTTCCAATAAAGAACTTCCTTTATCAAGTTATCTTATGAAGAAAATATTTTATTTTCAAGATGGGTCCTAAAATTTTGCTCAAAATTGGTGATAAGGGAGAACCTATAGGAAGGCCCTCTAATTGTTGATAAATTTTATGGTTGAATTTAAAATAATTTTGTTTGAGGCATATTTCAAGTAGAATCATTATTTCTCGTATAATTTTGGAGGTGAGTGATTGGTTTTGCTGTAATAAATTTTAAACTATATTTTTCATTTCCAAATAAGGTATGGAAGGAAAATAAATTCACAACATGGAAGGAAACAAGAGTAGCGTTAAAGGGAATTTTTAAAGTTTTTATTTCTTCTGTGAGCTGTATAGTATTTTTGATAGAATATTTTGGGCTACGTTGTACTAAATTTGGTAAAATGATGTTGTTTACAAATTTTTGACTCGATTGCATTTATATAAGAAACAATGGGCCTCATGGACAAACTTGTGTATTATAGGAAGGACGTAAAGTAATGGAACTATTGGAATCATAACTTTTAATGTAGAATTTGTGTCGGAAAGCAAGTTTGGACAATTTTTGATGGCTTGTTTTACGGAATTTTGAAATTTAGACATAGACTCCTTTTTAAGCTCAGGGAAATTATTAAATTCAAATCATTTTTCGGTATTTTCCAAATAATATGATTTATTTAGAATTGTTACCGTGTTGTCTTTAATCTGCAATAGACTAAAACAAAATAATATTAATATTATTTGTACAAATGAGAAAAACTCAGGTTCATTCTTAGTCAATGGCAAGAACTGTCGTGAAACGTGTGAAAAATACGTTATATACAAATTGTATTGTCAGGCAGGACGATCTATAAACATTAGGGAAGAAGAACACAAAAAAGTATATTACATAATGAATAACATTTGGTTTTTCGAAACATTGTATAAATAACAACCATTTTACAGATTTCAGTAGAACTCTGGAACGAATTCGTAGTGCACCACGCCACGGATATCGAAGAAAACAATGAGCATCACCTTCATTTTCGAGCGGCTTTTGCGTGGTTTTTTCGGTTTCGGCTCATTTTTTGCCACCCATTCCGATGATTGCTGGCTTGTTTGCATATCGTACTCGTAGACCCAGGTCTCATCACCAGTTATAATGCGTTCCATGAATGTAGAATCGGAATTACAGCGATCCAGCATGTCTGAAGCAACCTATTCGCGATGACGTTTTTGAAGAAAATTCAGGTCTTTCGGTACGAGTCGTGCGGCCACCTTTATCATGCCCAAAATATCAATCAAAATCGTACGTGCGGACTCGTGTAAATGTTTCGGGTTTTCAGCCCGTTTTCAAAACTTAAAATCCTATTTATAATAGTAGGGTAGATAACAGGTACAATTTTTGAAGAGTGTAAAAATATGGTGTTAGTTCGGTCCTAATCTTTAACAGAGAAGAGCAATGGTGATAAATAAAATTGAATTTGTTCATTTTTGATTGGTAGCTTCTTTCCATGTGCTAAACAAATTTCAAAACTTTCTAAAGGGTCCATTCTTCTGCTTTTATTAGCTACTGAAATCTATGTAATGGTTGTTATTCATACAATGTTCCAAAAAACAGATGTTATTTTATTATGTAATATACTTTTTTATGTTCTTCTATCCTTATTTTTATAGATCGTCCTGTCTGACATGTAAAATGCGACATTCATTACAATATAATTTGTGAATACCGCCTTTTTCACACGTTTCACTGTAGCCTTTGCAATTGACTAAGAGTGAACCTAGGTGTTTCTTATTTGTACAAATAGTATTAATATTAGTTTGTTTTAGTATATTATAAATTTTGTAACTCATGTGTGGTATGAGGTTTATGTTATGGAACTTTTCTCTTTCCTTTTCCTGAAGAATACGGTAAAGAGAAGCTACAGCTTTTTTATGCTGTTTAAATTATTAAATTCAAATCATTTTTCGGTATTTTCTAAATAATATGATTTATTTAGAATTGTTACCGTGTTGTCTTTAATCTGCAATAGACTAAAACAAAATAATATTAATATTATTTGTACAAATGAGAAAAACTCAGGTTCATTCTTAGTCAATGGCAAGAACTGTCGTGAAACGTGTGAAAAATACGGTATATACAAATTGTATTGTCAGGCAGGACGATCTATAAACATTAGGGAAGAAGAACACAAAAAAGTATATTACATAATGAATAACATTTGGTTTTTCGAAACATTGTATAAATAACAACCATTTTACAGATTTCAGTAGAACTGAGATTTTACACATAGGTAATGAAAGCAGAAGAATGAGTCTTTTAGAAAGTTTGGAAATTTGTTTAGCACATGGAAGAAGAGGCTACCAATCACAAATGAACAACTTCAATTTAATTCATCACCATTGCTCTTATCTGTAATATAGGACCGAACTAACACCATATAGTTTTGTTCTCTTCAGTTTTGAAAATGGGTTAAAAACCCGAAACATATATATGTCAACAGACATCAAATAAACAGTGAAACCTAAGCCAAGTTGTTTTTATTTGCTTTAATAATTTAAAAGTGTTTCACCAAGTGATATCCGAGAAATCAATATCATTGAAATGTGATGTGTTGAATAAAGACATGTAGAGGTTATCAAATATTATTGATACTTCTTAACACTACTTCAATTGAAGTCAGTTGGCCAAGTCCTCTGTAATCCTCTTATGTTGAACGGGTTTTCTGCTAGCTGGTCTATATTGCTGTTTTCACGTCGTTCCAGATTTTATTGGTATTTTCTTGAACGTTTTCGGATTTCATCACTAACGAAGAGAGCTTCAAATCATTATGAATTGTCAAATTAGAAACATACCAAGGTGCATTTGATAATGACCGTAGTATTTTTGATTGAAGTCGCTGTATAATTTGAACATTGGAAGTCAAGCACATCCCCAGAATTGGATAGTTTTGATTTTCTGCCCATTTGCCAATACATTTGCCTAATTTTGATGTTTATTTGTGTATTTTTAGCATGAATGTGTTGTTTCCAAGTGAGGCGTTGGTCCAAGTGAATACCCAGGTATTTTGCATCTGTTTTAACTGGAATTCGTTAATCATATATTTTAACTGGCACATATATATCTTTTTTTTGGTAAATGTAACTTGTACGAATGGTTAGGCACTATTTTCGGTACCATTGTCCTAGTTCATTCAGATGTTCCTGAAGGTTTTTGGAAGCTGTTGCTGCATTTTCATGGGATGTCAATGTCGCTTTGTCTTCTGCAAAAGTGACCAGTGTAGTATTCTGCTTTTCTGGAATATCGGATTTATAAATCAGATAAAGCGGTGGACCTAATATACTTCCCTGTGGAACCCCTGCTTTAACTTCAATAAAGGTAGATATAACATCGCCATTTTACAGCAAAGTATCGATCGGATAGGTAGGACCTCAGAATCAGACAGTAGGGTTGTGGAAGCTTCTTCCATTTGAACAGTAATCCACTATGCCAAACTTTGTCAAAAGCTTGCGATGAGTCCAAAAATACAACTGTGCAGTATTTGTTTTTCTTCGAGGTTTGTTGGAATGGTGTTGATTACCCGGTGTACTTGATGTGTTGCTGAATGATTTTCTCTAAATCCTAGTTGATGGTTTGGTAAAAGTTTGTGTAAATCGATATCCCTCTTCAATCTTCTGAACAAAAATATCTCAAAAAATTTTCCCAAAATAGGTAATAGGCTAATTGGCCTATAGGAACTCACATCGTGTTTAGGTTTGTTTAGTTTCGGTGTCATCATTATTTCTGCATATTTCCAGATTATGGGAAAATAAGAAATACTCATTATCCGGTTATATATCGTATTGAGTAATATTGTAGCTTTTTGTGGCAGTTTTTTCAAAATCTCTCCTGTTATCTGATCAAAACCGGGTGCTTTTTTATTTTTTAGCTTCTTGATGTCGTGAAAAACTTCTTTGGGTTCGAAAGGTTTTATGGCAAGCACTTTCGAAGAATGACTCAGTATCAGTATCGTTATTACCTGGGTAAGGATTACCTGAGGTGAATCAGATTTTGCCCATTCTCCATTTATTTGTTATATCAGAAGTTTTCTTTGTAAAGGTCTTTTGTACCTTTTTATAGCCTTCCAGATATTCTGATCACATTTTTGTCTATATTTTGAATGTGGTGTTGGAATTGTAAGGTGAAATGTTCTTGTAGTTTTTTATTTTTTATTTTTTTCCCAAGCGATTGTACCCTACTTTGTCCACCAAATTGTGAGATCACTGTCATCTGCCTCTAGCTTGTCTTTTCGCAGCTATCAGATCACGAATTTGTAACGTTATTTTCTCCTCTGTGCAATTGTCTTTTGGTTGATATGGAGTGCCTTCCCGGGCTGTATCCTGAATCACATCGGTTATATGCTTTGAAGCTGCATCCAAGTCTGCAGCATCCTTCAATTTAATATCCAAGCTTATTTTCTCACTTAGTATTCCTTAAAAGAGGCTCCAGTCTACTTGTTGTGAGAATAGTTTAATTCTCCTGGTTTTTAGCGGCCCTTCTGAGGATTATTAAAATCGGTGGATGATCCGATGATAGATCTGGATTCGATTCTGTTCGCATGTAGTTATTTCTAATACCATTTTTTATGAAAAAGTCCAGGATGTCTGGGATCTCATTGAAAGCAGTCGGCCAGTAAGTTGGTGCTCCAGGTGATACCCCATCTAGATTTCTGGTTGTTATAACCTTCATCAAATGACGTCCTTTGTCTGTTACTAACAACTCCCTGGGGCACTCCTGTAATTATTTTTCATTCAACAATAACGCGGGCTACAATGGTTGATGCAGGCATTTCACAGGGAGGCTCTGAAATTCAACATGGTAATATCGATCCCCAAAACTAAGAGCATGGTAATTGCCAGGGAACCCCGCCGATGTAGGCTGGAGATAAATAACAGCATCATCGAACAAGTATTCTCCTTTAAGTATCTAGGCGTAACGATATCGCCATATGGGAGCCTAAAAGATAGTGTAAGACATCAGATGAATAAGGCAGCCAGAATAGCGGGAGCCCTAAGGAATATCATCTAGAAGAACAAATGCATGACAACACCCAGTAAAGTGAGAATTTACAAAGCGTGCGTCAGACCCGTGATGACATACGCGGCGGAAACAAGAGCAGATACAGCTGAAACTAAAAGAATGGCACGGACAAACGAGATGCGAGTTTTGAGGGCAATAACGGGGAACACATTGAGAGACCAGAGAAGGAGCGACGAGATCAGAAGGGAATGCCAGACGGAGGACGTAGTTAGATGGACCCGCGCGAGGAGAAGGTTCTGGAATGAACATGTCTCACGTATGACAGGCGACAGAATAGCAAAAATCGCTAGAAACGGAAGACCAGCATCCAAACGACCTGTAGGAAGACCGCCAAAGAGGTGGAAGGACAGCTGGACCTCAACATCTCAAGAACGAGAGGAGGAAAATGGGTGAAACAAGCTAGCAAGCTTTCGTAAAGAAGAAGAAGAAGAATAACGCGTCGATTCACAAGGCCCGCGGTGGCGAAGGCTCCTGTGCGGGAATGTGGCTTCGAAGAAATTACTCATCCTCCGTACAGTCCAGACTTGACCCCAATGACTACTACCTGTTCCCAAAGATGAAAAAATATCTTTGTGGAAAGCGATTTTCCGACGATGAAGAACTGAAGTAGCAATTAATACCTAGTTTGAGAAGAAACCGGAGGAATATTTTTTACAAAGTTTAGAGAACCTTATTTCTCGATCTAACAAATGTATTTAAGTTCTGGGAGACTACATTTAAAAAAGGAAATTTTTCAAAATTTTCGGAGATTTAAAATAAATAGAGGTTTATACTTGACAGAAGATACATGAAATTATTTAAATATTTTAATATCAGCCTTGTACATATTTAATTTCGAATGATTATATTCGATAATTATAACTTCAGGATTATCTAATAATATTAAATATTCTAAGTAAGATAGTTTAATGATGAAATTCTTAAGATTTGTTGAACATTTTTGAAAGATATCTGTTCATAAGATTGATGAGCAGAAACAAAATTTTGTTTACTCAAAATATTCAATTTATAGGATTTTGGTTAACACTTTTTATTTATTGGATTTTGTTATATCATTTGGATGTCTTATAATGAATGTTTATTTTATCTGTCGTTTGATATAAGTGGTACTTAAATGACATTAATTTAATTTAATTCCTGAAGTTATAATTGTTAAATATAATGTTTTGAAATTAAATATGTAGAAGGCTAATATTAAAATATTTAAATAATTTCGGAGTTTTCTTTCATACCTATACCGAGAATACATTGAAAACCCCTCGTATTCAATAATTGAAAAATGAAATAAAAAATTCTAAAAAAATCAATTCTGCTTATGAAGTGAATTTTTAGTTGAAATAGCTGTACACAGTTAGATTGAATAACTCCACAGTTTTCTTTCACAGATTATTTGTAGTTTTTGAACCAATTAACTCTATATTATTATTACTAAAGTACAAAACGTCGAATGTGTGATATATTCAAACAAATGTAATTAAATCTAAACATTTTTTTGAAACTGAATTGAATAAATGTTTTCAAAACACTGTTTCTTTTTATAGAATTATTAAATTACCCACACGTATGTGCGGTAGTTAACCAATAAAGTGTGGCGAGCTGTCTCTCTCCTCGCCCAGAATCTACTCTGCTCTGCTGCAGCTTCCCGGTGTATAATATAGAGGACGCTACTGCTTTTCGAATACCGAGCTCACCGTCCTCGTAGAGAGTGTAGCAGAATGTGAGCATTCCGCAGCCGAGTTCCAACGTGGAACAAGGTGACTGGCGTCATAGGCAGAGTTGCACCCCATTGCCAATCTGATGAGTTCAGGTGTGCAACTCGGAACGAAACACTGCCTCCCGAACTAATAGGTTGAAGCTGCCTCCTAACATCAGTTTCACCTCACAGCTTCAAAAAAATGAAAAGCAAACATCCAAGAATCAAAAGAATGCACCCAAATCGCTTCAAGCTGAGGAGAATGTAAGTAATTTCAGATTCTTTTTCTGGAGAATGTGATATATATTTTTCGAACAAAGGAAATAAAAAAGACCTTTTTAAATTCTATGTAAAGCATTTTAGGTGTTGGAATTTGTTATTTTTGAGTATCTAATCGAAACAGTTTTGGATGATGTTTGCGGGATGTTTTTTATGTTTTCGTTCGATTCTTTATTGGTTAACTGTGATTCAGTTAATCTCGGTAATATTTCAAAACCACCCTTCGAAGTAATTTTCCATTTACATTTGTTTATCATAATTATAATTTGTATTTTCACACATGCGCGTTGCAGTTCAGATATTGAGTCTTTGATCATATCTTCTTTTCAACATTTTTCTGTAGAATAGCCTAGTTTTGTAAATGGTGCTCAATTATTTGACAACGTTTATTCAAGTTCGTTTTCAAACAGGATATTCCGCGAATGAAAGTATCTATTGATTGTTTTATTTAGCATCCAAATAACTTCCAACTGAGAAGAATATGGATAAGAATTTCATATTTTTTTTTTGGAGAATGTATCGTATATTTTTAAAAAATTAAATGAAAAAATTTTTTAAATTCTATGTGAAGCATTTTTGGTGACGGAATTTTTTATTTCTGAATATCCAAACAGGCTGCCTTGGATTATATTTGATGGATGATCAAGGTCAATTTTTATATTTTCTTTCTATTCTTTATTGGTTAATTGCCGCACATATGTGTTGATAAATTCGTTATGTCTACAAAAGAAAACAGTGTTTCTAAGACATTTTATTCAATTAGATTTTAAAAAATTTCTTATTCCTGAATATCCAATCGAAACAGTGGATGATAACGGTCAGTACTTTTGATACTTTATTGGTTATCTGGCGCTCATATGTATTGAAAATTATACAGGGTGTATATGAATAGTTGTGAAAAAATTTAGGGGGTTATTCATTGTCAAAAATGAAGGTGGGTCTTTCATATAAACTTAATTTTTTTAGCCCCCATGCTTAGTTACGGCCCCCTAAATATGGCGGCCGAAAACCAGTTTTTAATTTCTTTCTTAAAAAGCAAAAAACTGACAATAATTGTACCTGAAACAATGGTAATCATACCTAGTCAGTTGTTGTCAAAACAAAATGACATCCGCTAACTAGATAAATTCTTGTTCGGAAATAATTCCAGCCTCTATGACTCACGCTATCATGTGGATAAATTTTTTTTTCTCAAAAACCTCGAAATTTAGCAAGAAAGTACAAGAGACCTTATTTGTTAAGAATAGATCAAGCTAAGCAAAATTGATTTTTTCATTGTAAAATGGTAATATGGAAAAAAGTTTCTTGCAAAAGAAGGGTTTCTGCCCCTTGCAATGATAGAGGAACACCAGCAAAAAATTTTTTGAGTGCCTTCTCGCCTACATAAAATTTCTGCTTAATTTTATTCTTGTAAGTTTTTTGGTTTTCAATAAAAAAATTAAGAACTGTTTTTCGGGCGCTACCTTTAAGGTGCTGTAATTAAGCAAGTGGGGCTCAAAAGAATAAAGTTTATATGAAAGACCCACCCTTTTTTTTTGTGTGTAATATTTCAAAAAAACTCTTCGAAGTAATTTTCAATTTATATTTGTTTATAATAATTATAATTTGTATTTTCACACATTCGCGTGGCAGTTTTCACATATTGAGTCTTTGATTGTATATTCTGCTCAACAATTTTCTTTTGAATAGCCTAGTTTTATAAATGGTGCTCAATTAGTTGACCACATTTATTTGAGTTTGCTTTCAAACAGGAAATTTGGTGAATGAAGGTATGTAGTTATGTTTTTATTGATTGTTTTGTTGAGCATCCAAATAACTTTCAACTGAAAATTTTGGTAAGAATTTCAGATTTTTCTGAGAATGTTGTAGCGTTTACTTTTCAGAATACTCGATTCTGATTTTTGGGTTGCCTATATTTCTATCTTTTATAAATAATATTTTCACTTATCGATATGAACATATGGTTAATAAGATATTTCATTCCATTCTGGTGAACGAAATCGAATGTCATATAGAAATTGTTTTCTGAATTTTTGTGGTGAAATATCCAATTTTTGGGATAAGAATAATTTCTATAATTGAAGTTATATCACTGATTTGGTTGTTATTTTGTAAGTAATATATAGACCCATCTGGGGAGTAATAAGCATTTGATTAAGAATGAAGGCCGCCCAACATCAGAGTAAGTCGATGAAAGTTATCTTCCTCCCTAAACTTATTTTTAATCCTTTTTTCTATGTTTTTAGGGCCTTCTTTTTCCTGCTATCTTTTGCTGTATTTATTGCTGCAACTGCTTGGCAATTCAATTAATTTTCACTTTTTTGTGGCCAAAAATATGCACCCTGATCAAAGCTGATACTATTTTTTTACGATATTTGACCATCCCAAGTATTTGGCGTATTTATTCGAAGCTCAGAATAAAAATGATAGATTTGACCATTTAGTGGAAAATTCGAAATATTGGTAGATATCTTGGACTTTTTGCTATGTAGAAGACCTTTTTTTTGTCTTGGCCATTTATGTCAAATTGTCATCTCTGGAGTCCATTTTCATTTAGTTGCAGTCTTCGGAGTCTGCTCAGTTGAACATACATACATTACTTTTTTTCATAATAATTGTTAAACCTGGAGTTTCTCATTTTTCTAAATTAAAATTATAAATTGTCTTGCATAAAAACTGTTGTTAGATTTCATTTTCTCAAATAACTTATAACCTTTCTTTGAAAAAAAATAATCATAAATATCCATTACTTTCATTCTAAATAAATTTCAAATTGTCTTTCATCAAATAAATAAAAGAGGTAAAATTCTGATAGTTAAGGTTAATAACAATATTTCTGTAGTATACAGTGTGAAAACTGTGCTTGATCAGGCATGGTGGGAAATAAATTTGTATGTGTATAAGGTTGATTTTCAAATTTAATATAGCAGTATTCAGTTGTGATAAAATTTCAATTTCGCTGTATTCAATTGATAATAGATGTTTTAAAATTAAATTTTTTTCGTTTTTATTATTTATTTGTTATTATTTTCTGCTGTTTTCCGAATTTACGTATTTTGCTGGAACAGTTTTCTCAGATAAATTACCATTTTAGTTTTCTAGTTTTTTCATTTTTTTTTGCTCTGATTCGCTAGGATAAAATACGTTGGCGCCCTATTGTAATAACTTGAACTCACCCCATCTTCACTGCAAGCAAACCGAGGTGATCCTAGCGTTTCTTATTTTTTTTTTGGTTTTGTTTATTTTTCGATTCAAGTCAATTTTTTTTTATAAAATTGAGAATTTGATATTGGCGCTATAATGTGCTATATATTTTAGTAGATACAGATTGCTTGGAAGTTACTTTAGACGCTAAGTTGAATTTTATTCTGCATATTGATAATATACATTCATCATCGAACAGAATGGTTGGTTATATCCTTCGACATGGTAAATTGTTAAGAACAAATGAGGCCATGTTGAAGATGTACTATTCTTTTGTTTTCAGCAAACGTCGGTTTGAAACCCTCATTACAGCTGTCATATCATCAGGTTGGAGAGCTTTCAGCATAAGTTCCTCAAATATTTGTCGTACCGAAATAATTTTCGAATTCTTGACCATGATTACTCGAAGGCTCAACAACGATTCAATACGCTTTTACCTTGAAGGACCGTAGGAAGATATATGATATGTGCACAAAATTTTGAATAATGTCCTTTGGGCTCCTCTAATTCTTCAGTCTGTGTCTCTGTGTTAAAGCTCCGGAGAGGAGTTTGAGATCTAGGGAGTTATTTTTTCTTACTTTTTTGCAGGTTGAACGTTACTAAGAATTCGCCGATATGTAGGATTTTATCGACATTCAATTCGAGTTCTTTCAATGTTGACCCTTTCATTGTATCCCTTATTCAATTTAAAAACTGTTAAAACTCAAGATTTTTTATTTGTTTAAATAAATAAAAAGGGAAATAAAAAGTACAGAGGAGTATTTTAGGTGATGGAATTTGTTTTTTCTGAATATCCAATCGATACAGGCTGCCTTGGATAATGTTTGCTGGATGATCACGGTCAATTTTATTTTAATTCTCCATTAGTTTACTGCCGCACATATGTGTTGATAATTCTTTATGTCTACAAATATAATATTTAAATAATATTTAAATGAGGTTATTCTGATTTTGACAAATTTTTATTGTTATGTTTACAACAATCGTTTCTCCTTCACAGTAGCATCATCAGGCAAGTTTACATTTAGAATAACTAAGCTTGTTTCCAAAATCCGTTGCTATTTAAATTACAGTAAGTACAATAAATTTTTATTGAGCACTCAAATCCAAAAAAGGGTCTCTGCAAATTCCAGCTTAACTGAATGTATTTAACAGAGGTAAGTTATTTAAATCTATTTGTTCGTTAAGTAATATTCCAATTTTATTATGTTTATTTATTTCTAGGGATTCTAACAGATTTAAGGCTTAACTTTTACTTTCTATATGTCGAATTTCAAAATTATGGTTGAAAGTATGTCCTGTTTCTAACAAATGGTTGGAATATGTGGAATTACTTTTATTATTGAGGAAACTCTTCAAATGTTCACAAATTCTATGTCGGAAAGTTCTTCTAGTATGTCCTACGTAAACTTCAGGGCAATCACCGCAGGTTAACTTATAAACCCCCGATTTATCATCTTTATGTGTACAGTCTTTATTATTTTTAATGAATTTACTCAAGTTTGAATTGGTTTTAAATGAAGTTCTTAAATTATATTTATTTTTGAGGTATGTAGCAATTTTTTCAGAAATACCTTTAGTGTATTTCAAGGAAATGTATTTAAAAAATTTTTTTATATTAGGATACACCATATTTGAAGCTATTTTATTATTTTTATCCATCAACAATTTGTCTATCAACTCACGATCATAGTCATTATTAATAGCTATTTGTTTAATTATGTTAAGTTCTGAAATATAATTTTCTCGATTCATGGAAATATTAACTAATCTATAGATCATACAATTGAATGCTGAAAATTTTGATTTAAAGGATGATTTGATTTATTGTGTATAATAGAATCCGTATATGTTGGTTTGTGAAATATTGAAAAATTATGTGAATTATTTATTCGAGTAGCAGTTAAATCAAGAAAATTAATAGAATATTATGTTCGGTTTCCATAGTCAATTTTATTGAAGCATGTATTGCAATGATGAATAAAAAGATTTTTTTTAAAAGTCAAGCAACAGAAAATATCGTCAACATATCTATACCAATATAAAAACTATTTCTTAAGGGGATTTTGGTGAATATTAGTTTCAATATTGTCCATGAATATTTCTGCTAATAAAGGACTCAAGTGATTTCCCATAATTAAACCGTTTTCAGATTTATGAATTTTATTTTTAAAATGAAAATAATTTTGTTTAGTGCAAATATCTAGACGTTCTAAAATATCTCCTTTGATAATTGTATTACATCTGTTGTTGATTAATAGATTATCAACTAGTTCAATTGTTACGTTTGGTGGTATACTTGGAAATAAATCTTGTACGTCAAATGAAATAAATTTAGCATTATGTGGTTTTATTTATAAGCTGTAGTGAATTTTTATCGATTGTTTAGCTTGGAATTAAAATAAACTAAATTCCAAGCTTAATACTCGATAAAAAATTTACTACAGCTAATAAATAAAATAAAGAATATCCACTTACCACATAATGCTAAATTCATTTCATTTGACGTAAAAAATGTATTTCCATGTATACCACCAAACGAAACAATTGAACTAGTTGAAGCTATTAATAATGACTATGATCCTAAGTAAATAGACAAATTATTGATAAAAAAAATAATAAAATAGCTTTAAATATGGTGTATCCTAATATAAAAAAAAATTTTAAATACATTTCCTTAAAATACACTAGAGGTATTTCTGAAAAAATTGCTACATACCTCAAAAATAAATATAATTTAAGAACTTCATTTAAAACCAATTCAAACTTGAGTGAATTTATTAAAAATAATAAAGACTGTTCACATAAAGATGATAAATCGGGGGTTTATAAGTTATAGTTATAAGTGATTGCCCTAATGTTTACATAGGACAGACTGTAAGAACTTTCCGACATAGAATTTGTGAACATTTGAAGAGTTTCCTCAATAATAAAAGTAATTCTACATATTCCAACCATTTGTTAGAAACAGGACATACTTTCAACCATAATTTTGAAATTCTACATATAGAAAGTAAAAGTTATTACTTAAATCTGTTAGAATCCCTAGAGATAAATAAACATAATAATATTGGAATATTACTTAACGAACAAATAGATTTAAATAACTCACCTCTGTTAAATATATTCAGATAAGCTGGAATTTGCAGAGCCCCTTTTTTGAATTTGAGTGCTCAATAAAAATTTATTGTACTTACTGTAATATAAATAGCAACGGATTTCGGAAACAAGCTCAGTTATTCAAAATGTAAACCTGCGTGATGATGCTACTGTGATAGTGAAGCGACTGTTGTAAACATAACAATAAAAAATTGTGAAAATCAGAATAACCTTATTCAAATATTATTTAATATGGATTTTCACCAAGTATGGACTGATTCAATTCAATACTGTATTACTAAGACATTTTTTCAATTTGATTTTGAAAAATTTTCAATAGATTTTTCAGATTAAATTTGTAGAGATTTCGGAGAGTGGATCCAGTTATTGTCTGTATATATATTTTCAATTTATATTATTAAGAGGGTTAATTTTTTTATCTCATTACCAAGATTCAATCCCCATCACCAAATGATATAATATAATTTATGCATGAAAAAAACCTTATTGATTATTTCCTACCAAAGAAGGAGATTTATCGCTAGAAATCCCTCGTGGATAGTTCACATAGATATCCGGTCATGTGACATGTATCCTGCTATTGCTACTTCCTTTCCCGTCACCCTAAAAGGATGTACCTAACCGGGCAATCATTTCTACACTGTTCTCTATGAGCCACATACATATATATTACAGTTTTAATTGTCTGACACTAACTTATAGCAGCAATTACTATGAAATATCGGACAGAATCGGGGGGCCAGGAAATTTCTGAATCGGCAGTGTGGGTCACTCGGAATAGTCGGTTTTTGATTTTTTATTTCAATTGGCAGGAATTCGAATATAGAAGAGAATACTGAATATCCTTACTTAAATAAAATGGGGTTTCAAACAATATTACAGATAACAGCTGGAATTACTTCTCTGGAACTTCTACAGATTTAAATCTAAATAAGTCTCATGAAAACATTCAGAATTGAATTTTTAAAAAACATGTCCTAGATAACACTGTATCACTTTATAGACATATATATTATCAACTTATGTGTTGGAATTTCACTAATAAAGAATCAAAAGAAATATGAAATAATGACCACATTCTACCTTATACATATCGGGTGTTTTTTTTAAAGTGATAAAACTTTCGATAGGGTTAACTGTGATTTGACAGAAGGCAGAAGTTATGTTGTTTTAACATTTCAGTTCAGTAAGCATTGACAAATTATCATGGAAAGATTCACGCCGCAACAACGTTTAAAAATTGTTGAAATTTATTTTCAAAATCAGTGTTCTATTCGCCAAACTTATAGAGCACTTCATGAAATTGACGGTTTACATAATCGTCCATCAGAGCAGCTTATTCGTCGAACTATCGATAGAACATTTTCTCTACTCGATACAACAACAACAAGATTATTGAAATTTTCAAGAGATTTCTTTAAATTAAATCTGTAGACGTTCCGGAGCATTGATTCCAACTATTATCTGTAATATTCAAATACTTCTTCCTAGTTAATTTTCAATACATAATATATTTAAACAATATATATTCAAAATTTACTAAGACGAGTTTTTTTGAATATTACACATAATAGCTTGATTAATTTTCCGAAACCTCTGCAAATTCAATCTGAAAGAATCTCTTGCAATCTTTAATAATAAAATTTAAAAACATGCCTTAGACAACACTGTGTCACTTTCTAGACTTATAGATTATCAACACATGTAGGTGGCAACCAACTAAAAAAGAATAAAAAAAAAACAAAGTATGGACCAAAATTAACTAAATCCATCACCAAATACAAATTTGTTTCAAGTTGATTTCAAGAAATAACAAATTCAATCACCAAAAAATGTTCCCCGTAGAATTCAAAAAGGTCTTTTTCATTTTCCTTTTTGAAAAATAGATAGCGCGTTCTCCAGAAAAAGAATCTGAAAAATTCTGCCCCAACTTATCAGTTGGGAGTTATTTAGATGCTAAATAAAAAATATATTCATTCATGGAACATTCCGTCCAAAAAGGATAATTTCTAGATCACGCTGAGCATCATGCAAAAATTAGGCTACCTATTTCACAGAAATATATTATGAAAAAGCTTTTGCAATAAATTTTCAAAGTAATTTTGTTTTTTTCTGGAAAATGAAAGAAAATTTTGGTTTAATGAACGTTTTATTGAAATATATATTTGCCGTTCTGGTCCAACACCTTTTGCCATCTTTCTGGTAGTAGCATGATTCCACACTCATAAAATTTTTAGTCTTTGCTGGCAAAAAAAAACTGATCCAGGTTTTTTCTGACCTCTTCATTTAAAGTAAAGGTTTTACCGTCCAAAAAATTCTGCAATGACCGGAACAAATAATAATCCGAAGGCGCCAGATCTGGAAAATATGGTGGGTGTAGCAGTGTATCCCAGTCAAGCTGTAAAAGCTTTTGGCGACTGACCAAACTTGTATGAGATCTTGCATTATCTTGATTGAGCACTACACCTTTTCTGTTTATTAATTCTGGCCTTTTGTTGAAGTGCATCATTCAGTTTGTCCAAATGGTACAGTAGACTTCCGAATTCATTGTTGTGTTATCCGCTAAAAGCTCAAAAAAAAAGATTTATTTAAAATCCTACCAAACAGACAGCAATACCCTTTTTTGATAGATATTGGCTTTCGAAATGCTTTGAGCCGATTCATCTTTTTTACTCCGTGATGTCTTGGGTTTGACATCGTTATATACAACCCATTTTTCGTCCCCAGTAATGATGCGCTTTAAAAATGGATCATTTTCGTGACGTTTGAGAAGCGAATCACAGGCGTCAACGCGGTGACACAAATTTCTCTCCTTGAGTACATGGCAAACCCATATATCGAACTTCTAGGTTAAAACCAAGCCTTTCAAGTGGTCATGAACAGTATAATTCGATAAATTCAATCTTTCACCGATCCACGTGTTATTATTCGCCGATTTTCATCAACTAATGCCTTCATCATGTATTTATCAGCTTCAACCGGCCTTCCGGAACATAATGCATCTTCGACATCAAAATTACCGGTTCGAAATTTTGCAAACCAGTTCTGGTACTGACGTACTGTCAACACATCTTCTTCATACATATCGGTTAATTTCTTTCTGATTTGAACAGCATTTTTATCTTTTCTATAGTAAAAAAGTAAAATATGACCAAAATGCTGGTTATTGTTTTCCATATTTAAAAGGGCACCAACCACAAACTACTGCGTAGGATTAATTGACCTTTTTCACACTTGCTATATTAGCTTTCAAATCATTTAATGAATATGCAGCTTAAGTGTGAAGTTGGGTTCAAAAAAATACAATTAAATCCTCTGTCGGGCAAAAAGAAATTACCTTCCGAACAACCTTATATATTTCTGTGAAATAACCTGATTTTTCAAGATGTTCAGCATGATCTAGAAATTATCTTTTTTGGACGGAATGTTTGATGAATAGAAGGTATGTATACAGATGTATACAGGGGTTGTCCCAACGAAAATTTGATCGCCCAAAACTCAGAAGCGAAGTTTTTTGGAAGATTAAAAAAAAAATCAGGTTAACTTGTGTTTTCAGGGGGACGAATTTCCATCATGGGTTTGTTCCGAAAAAAACACCCCCATAAAGGTGGCTCTCCCCAATAGGGGAGAGATGTCGAGTGTTGGTTATTTATGTTCTGTATACAACGCAGTTAAAATTTTTAAATCGGTTCATTATTCACGAAATAATGTAATTGTATGTATTGAACTTACCGTCAAAGGGCGATGTTGAACAGACAGTTGAACCGCCCAATCTCAAGAACCTAAGAGTTTTGAAGAATCGAAAAATTATTTTTAAGTTCTGTATAAGGGAAAAAGAATTCCTATAACGACATTGTTCCGAAAAAATCACCTGAGGATGGCAACAACCCCCAACATTTTTTGAATAGGAAGGAGATGTTGGATGTGGTTTAGTTGAGAAGTATTTTCTGTTATCTAAACATTGCAGTTGAAATGTTCAAATTTATTCATTTAATGGTAGAACAATTTGAGTTTTTGTATGTTTTTTTCTTTAAAAACATTCGATTTTCTTATCGTTCATGATGGGAAAATGTGTGAAACGCATGAAATTCATTGCAATGTATACTATTTTTTTGATGATTTTTTCTCAAATGTGTTTCAGTCTTTCGTTTCTGCATCATAATAGGGTTTGAGACGTACTTACGTGGGCGAAAATGGTCTATTCTATGGAAGAAAGAATAGAAATTCTCAAATTATACTATCGGAATGACGAAAATTCTAGATTAACTGCAAGGTATTTTAATAACAAGCATCCAAGAAGAAATGTAATTCACCAATATGTTAAGCATTTGATGAATAAATTGGAGACTTCTGGTTCCATTCTGAATAAGAAACACGAAGTTGAGCGTCTAGTCCGAAATGAAGCTATTGAAATAGCAGTATTGGGACATTTACATATAGATAATCGGCAATCTATAGGAACTTTAGCACAAGCATCTAATCTTCCGAAATCTATTGTTCATCGAATTGAGAAAGCTCCTAAATTTCACCCTTACAAGATAAGGCTGGTGCAACAGTTGAATGAAGATGATCCTGGACGTCGAACTCAATTTTGTGAACAATTTAGTGAGTTACTGAATAATAATCCACCGATTCTACAATACAATCTATTCTGACGAGTGTACCTTTATGTTGAATGGGGAAGTCAATAGTCATAATTGTCGGTACTGGAGTGATATTAATCCTCTTTTATTCATGGAGACACATACACAAATTCCCCAAAAATTAAATGTTTGAGTAGGTATATTAGGAAACCATATTATTGGATCAATTTTTATCGATGGAAATTTTCACGGAACAACTTATTGGAATTTATTAGAAGACATTATTGATCCAATGATTACTGACATTTTAGATTTAAAATTTTTTTAGTTTAAAGACTTTTGGAAAATGTTAAAGAAGGATTTGAAAGTAGACTTCATCATTGTATGGAGGTTGGTGGTGGTAATTTTGAACAATACACACCTTAGTTCTTTAAATAGTTTACATTTTTTTCTGGATGTTTCCTATAATTACTTACAGATCTGGTGTATTTGAATGTATTGAGTTTCTGTTTGGGTTCCCCTTCTGAAATATCACCAAATTTGAATATTTCAAGTAGGATGTTTAGAGAACAAAAAAGCTTTTTAACTAAAACACATCCGTCATCTCTTTCATATTAAAAAAGAAATGGGGTTTGTTGCCACCCTCAGGTGGTTTTTTCGAAAGAATGTCGTCATAGAAATTCTTTCTCCCTAATACAGAACTTGAAAATTATTTTTGGATTCTTCAAAACTCTTAGGTTCTTGAATTTGGGCGGTTCAAGTGTCTGTTCAACATCACGTTTTGACGGTAAATTCAATATTACATTATTTCGCGAATAGTGAACCGATTTTGAAAATTTTGACTGGGTTGTGCACAGAACATGAATAACTTTCGAACTAACCAACACTCGTTATCTCTTTTCTATCCAAAAAATATTTGGAGTTGGTTGGACCTTCATACGGGTGGTTTTTTTGGATTCTTTTGCTGGTTTTTGTTTGGTCCATTCGGTTATAAGTTAGGGGATGTTAAAAATCGATGTCAATAAAGAGAAAATTCGGCACATTTTACAGTTTTTCTTTGATAATGGCTTATAACATGCAATTTTGGTATCATTGATTCCGTTCAGGTATTTTTTTATGTTAAAGATGCACTTCGCACAGGCAGGCCCGTCGTCGAAAATGTCGATAAAATCATAGAAATAATCGGACTTTATCGACATGTTAGTAGTCATAGCATCGCCCAGGAGCTAAATATCGACCACAAAACAGTTTTAAGCCATTTGCGCATAGCTGGATTCAAAGAAATGCTCGATGTTTTCAATTCAAACCAAAAAACATAATGCATCGAATTTCCATGTGCGTAGCCTTGGTGGCCAAACGGAATGAAATCGACCCATTTCTTAAACGAATGGTGCGTGGGGATGAGAAATGAGTCACATACGTCAATATTGTGCGAAAACGACCGTGGTCAAAACGCGGTAAAGCAGCTCGAACCAGGACTAACGGCCAAAAAAGTTGTACTTTACATTTGGTGGGACTGGAAAGGAATCATGTTTTATGAGCTGCTTCCATCTGGTCAAACATTAAAATCGTATCTCTATTGTCCGGACCTGGCACCAAGCGATTACCTTTTTTCTCGATTACTACAGTTTTTCGCCAATAAGGACCAAGACTTCTATGAGAGAGGCATTAACATAATATAACATAACATAAACTTTATTCTCATAATCAATGTAGAGGAAACCGTCAACAAATATCACAACTTCAACAAGATCTGAAAGAATATTCCATAAATTCCCTTATCGAATATGGTTCTATATTTACAATAATTTTTGTTATTTCGATTTTGAATTTTCCTAAATTAGATACATTGATGAACTCCTTAGGTAGTACATTGAACAATCTTATACACATATATTTTGTGTTTCTTTCACTAAGTATCAAGGAATGTCTCGGAAAGTGGTATGCAACAGTACGTCTTGTGTTGTTTTTATTCAACAGATCATTAAAATATTGGGGATATTTTCTCACAAACAGCAGACATTCCAAAACAAATAGTCCCGGAAGTGTGGCCATGGAATTATTTCTAAAATGACCTCTGCATGATTCTTTATATTTCAATCCTATTATTGCCCTCAAGGCGTATTTCTGCAGAATGAATAATCTATTTGAATCACTGCTTCCATCCCATATGACAAGCCTGTACCTCAGAAGTGAAGCAAAATTTGCATGATAAACTGTTTTTAAAAGTTCCATGTCCACTCTCCGTGACAATACCCTGATAATGTACGAAACTCCATTAAGTTTTTTGCTGACCTGACTCACATGATCATTCCATTTCAGGTAACAATCACGAAACTCCAAGAAATTCTGTCGAAGACCAAAAACTAACCTGGGTGTTATCCAGAGTTATTGACTGAGGATACATATTTTTAGACTGAATCGTTTTAAAAATCACACACTCACTGACATTGAGAAGTAACTCAATTCGAGTCCACCAATGCTGTACTGAATCGAAGGCTATCCAGTTTGTTCAATACTCGAATTAAGATTCTTGCTACGCAGTAAAGCACTCGTATCGTCAACAAACAACAAGAGATCGAGTTCCTTGATATATATCAGAAATAAAAAGGGTCCTTGATTACTTCCTTGTGGAACTCCTACGTTGACATATTTATCCTCTGACATAAAAACTAGTCCTTCACTATCAATACAAACCCTCTGAACTCCATCAGACAAGTAGCTCCTGAGTAACTTCAGTTGACAATCGCGAATATCACATAAAGAGAGTTTCTTCATGATTCTTCTTTCATGATTCACGCTATTGAATGCTTTAATAAATCTAGAAAAAGCCCAACAGGGACTTCATCACTCTCCAAAGCATCAACAATATCACATACTTATTCATACATCGCTGTAGTAGCTGTTTTTTAGATAGCCATGTTGTTCCTCAGGGAAAATTTTTAACTTATACATGAATGAGCAAAGCCTACCGACCAAAAGTTTTTTCGAATATTTTTGCGAAAGAACTGAGTAAACTAATTGGACGGAAATTATTGACATCATGTAGGTACATTTCCTTTTTTATGCAGGGGTTTGATTAAAA
The DNA here is from genome assembly GCA_034642435.1 of Megalocaria dilatata. NCBI lineage: Eukaryota > Metazoa > Arthropoda > Insecta > Coleoptera > Coccinellidae > Megalocaria > Megalocaria dilatata. The sequence goes on from CM067863.1 coordinate 15,688,975, forward strand.
CTAATTTTTTGGGCAGTTGGAAATACCCCTTCAGTGAATGAACGCTACATAATATGAGCCAACGGCCCCGCTACCACCTGTATAGTACTTTTAATAACAGTTATAGGTATACCATCGTGCCCACAAGAGTTTGTATTTCTCATCTTTTTCACTATGTTGATGAGCTCTACTACTATTATTAACATTATTTACTATTTGATTCTGATTTATATGTTCTTCATCTCGTACAAAGTTTCCAATTCCAAAAAAAAATCACTAAAAGTATTTGCCAAGTTTACAAGATCTTCAATATTGCTGAAAATGTTTTTCTTTAAGTCACCTACACCAGTTTATCTATTGACCATGTTCAAAGTTGTTTTACTTTTATTTTTACTGGAGCTCTCGAAGGAAATGGGGTGTTGCGAGGAAGCTTCCACCTCTTAATTTGGGAGACAGCGTTTCGTTCTAAGCATGCGCAGCTGAAACTCTTCAGACAGGCGTGGTGCGCATGTCTGCCTGTCACGCCATTGACCATTACTATTGTCAATTAATGTTCTAAAATAATTTTGATTCAATTTTCTTAATTCCCTTTCATACAGAAATTTAATTTTTTTATATTGTTTTACATATTCAGAATAAGACGAAATGACAAAGCGTCTAAATATTTTTTAATTTCTTGAATCTTTGTTGTTAAAGGAATTTTATGTATATTATTTTCTCTGATATGTAGAAACGGAATAGTTTCACTGAATAAATTCTTATAGATTTCATGAAATTGTAGCGATCTACACGTCGAATTTATTCGCTGGTACCTCACTTTTATCGAGAAGACCGATGAATGAAGAAATTGGAATATCTGTTCGTCAATGTGTAGTCATGTGCGCGTTGATATGAAGGAATTATTTCTTTTCCGGTTCACGATGGCAGAGTAAAGTTGTTTACAATCTGAATGTCATAAAATTTATTTTCTCGTTAATTAATTTTTCTTGAAGATTAGAAGTAAAAACCCTCAAAAAGGTTTTTTTTTTGACTATTTTTTCCTGGAGTTTTTTGGATTATCTTTTTCTTGATTTTGCCTTTGGAATATTTTTCCTGGATTATTTTCCTGTTATTTGTTCCTGGAGTTTGGAAGTTTTCTTGGTGAGGAATAGTTACACGTACACTGGTTGCCTAAAGACGTTAAGCTATTAAGTGCAAAGAACCACATAACAGCCTGCTTGAAACGACCTACAAAACCACCACCTGTTTTGATTGGCAAAACATCAGCCTGTAATCTAAACCAACCAAGGAAGTAACATTGAGAAACTCCAAATTTTGTAATAATATATAAAATTCATATCACATTAAGAAACTTCAAATTTTTGTATATATTAATAACATTGAGAAACTCTCATTTTCTGTATATTTTTCTACTTTTATCGGTAATAATATTAGGAGTACAAATAAGTTTCCGCCGTTTTTTAACACAAATTAAATATTTATTATAGAAGAATGATTTTAAACGATGTGAGACTGCTTGCTGAGTGACTTCTAATGTTAGAGCCAGTTCTTTTTGTGTTTGAGATGAATCTTCCTCCAATAATTCTTCCAATTCTGCATCCTCGTAAATTTTTGGCCTTCCACTGTGATCTTTGTCTTCTACGTCGAAATCACCGTTTTTAAACTTTTGAAACCACTCTCGACACGTTCTCTCACTCAAAGCACCCTCACCATATGCTTCTTCGAGCGATTGATGCGCCTCAGCAGCAGATTTCTTTAAATTAAAGATGTAAACTAATATTTCCCGCAAATGACGCTCACTTGGCTCAAATTTATAAAAATTATATTTTACCAATATAAAATCAATGATATCAATAGGTTATGTTGTTCTTGAATGTCCAACCTATTTTTTAAGCCGGTTATCATCTGCGAAAGCTAACCGAAACTCCGTGCCGCGCCATCTACAATAAAACGGCGGAAACTTATTTGTACTCCTAATATTTTTGAAACTCACTCTAGTGTTAGATAGTAAATTGTATATTTCTTCTGAATGTATATATGTAATTTATAAGAAAAATTAATTGTGGTAAATTAAACGAGTGACTTGTTTGTCAGGGAGTTGTGTCTGTCTATTCATTTTGTGGAATTGTGCGATCAGGCTCACGACCCAGTTAAACCGACTGCGCTCGGGCATATTAAAATATAATTGTAGCTGAATTGTTACAAAATGCATTCCACAATGAATCATTATTAGAAGAAAAATCACTCTCAATGAAACTTCAATATAATATACACATATATATATATATATATATATATATATATATATATATATATATATATAATAGTTTTATTCATAGATTATTGAATGTCTCTTTGAATTCAGATAACTTTTTGAAAGAATTAAATATTATTAAACAAATAGCGTCAAACAACGGTTGCAACCCCTTTCTTATGGACAAAATGGTATCCAATAAACAAAAGGAAATGGCATTAAATTTCGTGTACCCTATTATAAAAGAGGACAATACACAGAAATATTTTTCGTTATTTTATGTCAATGGATTATCTGAAAATATTGCTAAGTATTTCAAAAATTGTTTCAATTATAACGCGGCTTTTAATACCATTAATAACATTAGTACCTACATAAAAACAATAAAGATCGAACAAATAAAGAAAATAAATCTGGAGTCTACAAGTTGACTTGCAAAGATTGCGCCTTAGTATACATTGGCCAGACAGGTAGATCATTCAAGAAACGTGTCCAAGAACACCAAAGGAGTTATACTACTCTGTCAAGAAAGTACCGGGAATTTTCAATTAAAACAACATTTTTACATTTAATCGTCAAAATTTATTGGGTCGCCTTCAAAATAGGCTCCATTTGCTCCAATACATCTATGCCAATGGCACTTCCAATTATCGAAACATTTTTTATAGGCGCTTTCCGGGATGGACTTTAGCTCTCGCGCCGAATTTTGTTTTATGGCTTCAATCGACTCAAAACGGGTGACACGAAGGGGCAATTTTAGTTTTGGGAAGAGGAAAAAGTCGCAGGGAGCCAAATCCGGCGAATACGGTTAGTTGCTGAAGCACGTTTGTTGAGTTTTTGGCGAGAAAGTCAGTCACAATCGTAGCTCGGTGAGAAGGCGCGTTATCGTCCCATAGTAATCACCCATAGTAAAAATCGGCACGCACTCTGACATCGACTGACTTAATCAGCTACAAACACACTAGTTGACAGATCCCGCTCAAGCTTGGCATAGTAATTAAGGACAGTGGTACCAACCTAGGAAAAAAAAATTTTACCTGCCTCATTGTCCCGCCAGATTTAAATCGATAATTCCCGGTACTTTCTTGACAGATTGTATATCCGATTCTGTTCATTCGACATATGCTAATCATCTTAAGGAAATCAGGCATAATTTCAACAATAATTATGAAATTATCCACATTGAAAGCAAAAGTTCTACATTAACACTTTTAGAATTTCTTGAAATCAACAGGTACAATGCCCGTAAAATCTTTTTGAACGAGCAAACAGATGTTGATAAGTTTCCATTACTGAATATTTTTCCTTAATGGCATTTTTAGCGGCAAACTCCAATAAACACCTTGAGTTTTTATGACTTGTGCTTCCATTATTTGGTCACGCACCTAACAATGTATTTAAACTCGGTTACACTGAATATCATCAGCCAGTTCAATGTAAATTCCTGAAGAAGATACATCGTGGTGAAACAATTGTTGTAGTACAAACATTTTTGTGGAAATAAAATACGGTCTACTATATATTTTTTAAATATCGTGAAACAAATCACAGGAGGACGCACTAAATGTACGGCTTTGGTCAACCAAGTTTTACTGCCATATTCAATGAAACTGGTGCAGGAAGATTTGAAGGATGAAGTTCCCTTTTCCTTCGCTACTGATGCCTCAAGTAAAGGAAATACTTTCCAGTAGCTATTCAGTATTTTTCTCCAAAGAACGGAATTTGTAATAAAATCTTGGATTTTTACAAAGATTCATTATCTATTGAGAAACATTTATGTGAAGTCATTGAAAAATCACCTCTTTCATGGAGCAGAGTGACTGTATACAACGCCTCTGTAAATTTCGGAGTCAACAAATTCGTTTTTCAAAAATTGAAATCGGAGGAAAACAACGACATAATTGCTGCTCACTGCAATGACCATATATTTCACAACTGCGCATGAAATGCAATTAAAAGTAAGCCCTGTTGATGTCGAAAATATAGTGATGAAATTATTTGCATAGTTCTCTTGTTCCGCGAAGAAACGAGAAGAGTTGAAGCAGTGTTTTGATTACTTCGAAAGCGAATACAGAGATGTTATTCGTCACGTTCCTACAAGGTGGCTTAGTTTATTTAAAGCTCTTGATAGAATGCTCTCATCATGGGGGCCATTGAACAGGTACTTCTTAGGACAAGGTTCTGATAATTGCCCAACAGCACTTTGGGCCATTTTATCATACCAAGAAAACGCAATTTCAACAGCAGCTATATATTTGTATTTTACTCATAACTTTATGGCTTCCTTTCAAGAAATTATTCAGGTGTTAGAGAAACATACCACAGCAGCATACAACCTACATAATATAATGGTGAAATTTCGGGACACCATTTCAAAGAAAATAAGTGACAAATATTTCGGAATGAAAGTCCATATGGCATTGAGAAAAGGCTATCTTTCAGTCCAGGAAGTGGAAGAATTCATTAAAAACGCAACAAATATTTTCAAAAGAGCACTAGATTATATAGAGAAATGTTACAAACTTGAAAATCTGAATTATAAAATGTTTAGTTATTTGGATCTCAAATGCGGAAGGTTACCCACACTGGATCAACTGCTCAAACTATAGTCAATATCGCCATGGAAGCACCAAACTCCACCAGAACATACATTCTGTCAAGAAAGTACCGGGAATTATCGATTTAAATCTGGCGGGGCAATGAGGCAGGTAAATTTTTTTTTTCCTAGGTTGGTACCACTGTCCTTAATTACTATGCCAAGCTTGAGCGGGATCTGTCAACTAGTGTGTTTGCAACAGCTGATTAAGTCAGTCGATGTCAGACTGCGTGCCGATTTTTACTATGGGTGATTACGTTGAGCAAAGAATTTGTTTAAAGTTTTGTGTTGCAAATGAATTTTCGTGTGCCGATGCATTGAAAATGTTGCAAAAGGCCTTTGGTGATAATGCTCTATCGAAAACTCGTGCATATCAGTGGTACAGAGCCTTCAAGGACGGTCGTGAAGTGGTCGAAGACTTGCCTCGTTCGATCGAAGATAACGTCGATAAAATTAAGGAAAGGGTGCTGGAAAACAGTCGTACCAGCTTGAGAGAGATAGCACATGATCTTAAGATATCCCACGAGTCCGCACGTACGATTTTGATTGATATTTTGGGCATGAGAAAGGTGGCCGCACGACTCGTACCGAAAGACCTGAATTTTCTTCAAAAACGTCATCGCGAACAGGTTTCTTCAGACATGCTGGATCGCTGTAATTCCGATTCTACATTCATGGAACCCATTATAACTGGTGATGAGACCTGGGTCTACGTACGATATGCAAACAAGCCAGCAATCATCGGAATGGGTGGCAAAAAATGAGCCGAAACCGAAAAAACCACGCCAAAGCCGCTCGAAAATGAAGGTGATGCTCATTATTTTCTTCGATATCCGTGGCGTGGTGCACTACGAATTCGTTCCAGAGGGTCAGACGGTAAACAAGGAGTATTACCTAGGCGTTATGAAACGTTTGCGTGAGCGTATCCGTAAGAAGCGGCCAAATTTGTGGGCGAACAACTCATGGATTTTGCATGACGATAACGCGCCTTCTCACCGAGCTACGATTGTGACTGACTTTCTCGCCAAAAACTCAACAAACGTGCTTCAGCAACCACCGTATTCGCCGGATTTGGCTCCCTGCGACTTTTTCCTCTTCCCAAAACTAAAATTGCCCCTTCGTGGCACCCGTTTTGAGTCGATTGAAGCCATAAAACAAAATTCGGCGCGAGAGCTAAAGTCCATCCCGGAAAGCGCCTATAAAAAATGTTTCGATAATTGGAAGTGCCGTTGGCATAGATGTATTGGAGCAAATGGAGCCTATTTTGAAGGCGACCCAATAAATTTTGACGATTAAATGTAAAAATGTTGTTTTAATTGAAAATTCCCGGTACTTTCTCGACAGAGTAGTATTTACGAAGAATTGGCTGTCCTTCACAGTGTTTTTTCTCCACTTGAAGGCAATTCCATTAATATGTGATGCAATTTTCTCAAAAAAGCCGAAGCACCGAATTTATATAAAATTGTGCATTTTGCCTGCAGTATTCCTGTATCCAACGCTTTTGTGGAACGAATCTTTAGCGTTATGGGAAATCTATGGACTGACGAAATGAATCGTCTCGCCGTAAACACTGTAAAAAATGAATTTAACATAAATGCTAGTTGCACTGAATTCAAGGATGCCATCTCAAGCAATAAACCATTGTTGAAAGCAGTTTCATCAAATGCTAAGTACATAAAGATGTAGACTGAAGTTTTTTCGTCATTTTCCATAATATGTAATATGAACCGTCCGGTTTTATCCTAAAATACACTGCAACCTTACGTGAGAGTGATGTAGATTCGTGTAACCTACAGATATTAGAGTTTTCTATACCGATCTTGTGTAGGTGGTATCTCACGACCCAGTAGCCAATGAGAAGTCCAGTAAACAACTCCAGATCGTGCTTTGTCAGCGATAGGACTAATTGGACAGTCTCCTTAGAGGGCGCTATGAGCGCCTTCGCTTGTCGTTAGTCAGTGAGAATTACTCTCTCTCTTTTACTATTCTTCTCATAACGAAGACAAGGGTGCCGGCTTGATGAAGGGAGCATTTGATCTTTTTTTGCAAGAGCGCCTACTTTCATACACATCACTACTCTGGCAAGCTTATTCCAAATTAGGTCTAGTTTGTTGCTTTTGTCTAGTGATATGAAGGATTTTTTTACACCTCCTTGACTTACTCAGTGGCCATCAGACTATTTGAGGCATTACAAATTCGAGTTCCATCGCACTGTTTAGACAACTTGGGCATATGTCTTTATGGCCAGAATTCCGGTTCAGAGGGTTGTTATAGGCTTATATTGTTTTAAAGGGTTCAATACGTCAAATTAGCTTACAGAATTTGTATATTCTGAATATATATTTGTATATAAAATTTCAATTCAAAAACCTTCCTTCAAAGTGAATGTATTCGAATAGTGACCCATAAATACAAACAGGCCAAAACCTCAACTTTTTGTTGAAGAGTATAAAATCTTACATTATGCATCTGGAGGTATATTGTTAATAATTTTTCGTCAATTTTCATAATACATCATATTGTATCGTAGTATCTGCCAAGGTAAATAAAATATTGATTTGATAAAATACAGATCACTTTATTATAAACAGGTATTAATCATAACTAAAACATGAAAAAAAATTCCTGAAAATTGGTACTAAAATAAGGAGAAATATATATTAAGATGATCAATGATGTATCAAAACTCAATCAATTTGGAGTGTATCAATTTTTTGAATCAATACCTGAGGCAGACTAAATAAAGAGGTTTGTTCCAAAAAGGTCCAGAACAAACATCTTCATCAACTGAATGTTGGAACAAATATAATATATGCAAATCAATGCAGTTATCAAATACTACTTATATTTCTCCTTCTTCACGATAGAGATATTTCAAAATTATGTTAAAACTCCCACACAACTTCTTCACTAACAATATCTGAAATATTGAGCAAATCAATTCTATAAATAGTCAGAACATGAAAAAGGTTAATAAAATGAAAAATCACCTGAAATTCAACCTCACATGAATTCACTCTGAAAAATCAACGAAAAATAATTATCAAAATCAATAGATCAATTACATTCTCATTGAAATTAGTTAAGCAGTTAAATGAAAACATTATTTAAACCATCATTTTTCCAGTATTCATAAGACGAGGTAGTGATGGTTCGTTCAATAATATTTCAGTTTTCTGAAACATATTTCAGAGACATATCACAATTCAATGAACAGCATTAGATATTTTCAGATATTCTTAGATAGTATGATAAAACTCAATAAACTTTGTTTGTAATTATGCAAAAAATAACGTTGTAGATATAGTGCGTCTACGTTATGTAATATATTCACATAGCTAAGCCATTTTATTAATGATTGATGAATGTAATGTATTCAATTGATTTGTCCATCTATCTAAAGCACTATATCTTGCGGAATTCACGCTAGTACGGTCCAGAAGTAACACCGAGTTCACTTGATCCATTCTCCCCTGAATTGTACTGAAAAAATAATAAAGTATTATTGTATTCATCTGCTATATATAGTCTATGATTGTTTCGGTCTTTACTTGACGGAAATTCATCTTGAAAATATGAATAAAAACAATATTCTAATTTCCGCTAATATTTTATTGACACTACGAGTATTACAAGAGTATCTTGTAATACTCACCTGAAGAAGTCATGGTATGACGTAACGATCGTAGTGTCAATAAAATATTAGCGGAAATTAGAATATTGTTTTTATTCATATTTGCTATATATAGAGTACCTGAAAAGAAAAATCTAAATCATAGGCACTACAACTCAAATAAAACCTAAAAGCTACTCTTTTGCTCCTAAAGTTGACTACTTAAATAAAATAATATAATAAAATGATTAAAAAGAATCTCCATCAAGTAGACTGATTCAATTAAAAAATTAATGTAGCCTAGCTTTGAACAACAACCTAAACCCAAAAAAGTGCCTCTAAACGAAGTATATATCTGGAACAATTTTGCTTGATAGCAATTATTTATAAATAACTTATTAATGAAATACACAAAAATTCAAGTCCCATACACCGGTATATTTTTCTCTAACATTAAACACGTCGAGTTTTGTGGTAATAAACTACGATTTGGGGGCAGCATTGCTTTTCTGTTATTATTTAAAGAAAATTGCAGCAGAATCGAATTGAATGCTTGTCGAAGCTTACAGTGGACATGCTCTTAGTAAAATACAGTGTTTTGAGTGGTTCAAAAAATATGAATATGACACTCAAATTCAACAAGAACTTGTGGATCAATTGAATGTGACTAAGAAAGCTGTCTACATTCGTTTGAAAGCTATGGGGAAGATTCAGAAAGTGGGAAAATGGTTTCAGCATAAACTGAATGAAAGGCAGCAGGAAAATTGAAAAACCACTCGTGAAATGATGCTTGACATACTACTCTGTCAAGAAAGTACCGGGAATTTTCAATTAAAACAACATTTTTACATTTGATCGTCAAAATTTATTGGGTCGCCTTCAAAATAGGCTACATTTGCTCCAATACATCTATGCCAACGGCACTTCCAATTATCGAAACATTTTTTATAGGCGCTTTCCGGGATGGACTTTAGCTCTCGTGCCGAATTGTGTTTTATGGCTTCAATCGACTCAAAACGGGTGCCACGAAGGGGCAATTTTAGTTTTGGGAAGAGGAAAAAGTCGCAGGGAGCCAAATCCGGCGAATACGGTGGTTGCTGAAGCACGTTTGTTGAGTTTTTGGCGAGAAAGTCAGTCACAATCGTAGCTCGGTGAGAAGGCGCGTTATCGTCATGCAAAATCCATGAGTTGTTCGCCCACAAATTTGGCCGCTTCTTACGGATACACTCACGCAAACGTTTCATAACGCCTAGGTAATACTCCTTGTTTACCGTCTGACCCTCTGGAACGAATTCGTAGTGCACCACGCCACGGATATCGAAGAAAACAATGAGCATCACCTTCATTTTCGAGCGGCTTGGTTGGCGTGGTTTTTTCGGTTTCGGCTCATTTTTTGCCACCCATTCCGATGATTGCTGGCTTGTTTGCATATCGTACTCGTAGACCCAGGTCTCACCACCAGTTATAATGCGTTCCATGAATGTAGAATCGGAATTACAGCGATCCGGCATGTCTGAAGCAACCTGTTCGCGATGACGTTTTTGAAGAAAATTCAGGTCTTTCGGTACGAGTCGTGCGGCCACCTTTCTCATGCCCAAAATATCAATCAAAATCGTACGTGCGGACTCGTGGGATATCTTAAGATCATGTCCTATCTCTCTCAAGCTGGTACGACGGTTTTCCAGCACCCTTTCCTTAATTTTATCGACGTTATCTTCGATCGAAGCCGTCGATGGGCGTCCACTTCACGACCGTCCTTGAAGGCTCTGTACCACTGATATGCACGAGTTTTCGATAGAGCATTATCACCAAAGGCCTTTTGCAACATTTTCAATGCATCGGCACACGAAAATTCATTTGCAACACAAAACTTTAAACAAATTCTTTGCTCAACGTAATCACCCATAGTAAAAATCGGCAGGCACTCTGACATCGACTGACTTAATCAGCTGTTGCAAACACACTAGTTGACAGATCCCGCTCAAGCTTGGCATAGTAATTAAGGACAGTGGTACCAACCTAGGAAAAAAAAAATTTACCTGCCTCATTGCCCCGCCAGATTTAAATCGATAATTCCCGGTACTTTCTTGACAGAATGTATACAAAAGAATGTCATTTTTCCATTGTATCATGACAGGTGATGAAAAAAAGATATATTTTGTCAATCTGGTTTCATACTTCTAACATCTAGTATTTGGACAAAATAATACCACAATGGTAAAAGTACAACCAAAGTGAAACTTCTGAAGCTTAAATTTTAAACAGTAAAAACAAAAGTAGCCCACAGTTACTATGCTATGAGCTTTTTGATACAACTTATCGCTACTGCCTAGCAACGATGGAAGTCAAGTGCAATTATCACCAATGAAGTACATAGGTTGCCAACGATTAGGCAACGAGTACACTTTAAAAATATCTAGTGGTGGTTAGGATATAACCTTTGGCATATAATCCTTTCAGATTATACACGAGAGGACATATTGTCTCCATAAATTACTTACTTATCCAAAATACAGGATACTAAAAGGTTCTCAACTTCGGTAACATCAATGTTCAATTCTCTGGATATAAAAGGTATTCTTATCCTAGTGTAGGGTTTGATTAGCTTTATAAGTACTTGTGTTCTTATATTACGTAAAAGATCTGAAAGATAAATGATATTAAAATTATTCAAACAAACTGATCAGCTCACCTTCAATATGTTCCCTAATGAATGGATCGTCCATTATGTTCTGTCTGTTCAATTTTAATATGCTCTCAAAATCATTTATATCATTTGTTTGGTACGCATTTACCAGGTTAGTCATTGCTAGAATTTCCGGATCATTTTTGTATGGTTTAGCCTCTTGAGAGTCAAATGGATTAATTCCAGATTTCATCAACCTGAAAAAGTATTCATCAAGAATATCACTGATAATCGAGGAACATTCTTTCATGTACAGGGTGTTTTCGAAGGTGTGTCTTTCAATAACAGAAGGTATAACTCATCGAAAAACCATTTCGCCAAAAATAAAATACTCAAGGGCTACACGTCTACACGCTGCAATCGACAGGAAAGGACCGCGCAAAAAAACCATATTGCCTTTCACCAGGATAACGCACTTCCACATGTTGAGCGTCATGTGACCGAAACTATCGCCAGTAAGACGTGGGACCTGCTGTAATATCTACTATATTCACCAAGCAAAGCACCCGCACCAAGCGAATCACTCACTGAATGCAGGCAAATAAAATTTACGATTTGGATGACATGGCGACGGATGTTAAGTGTGGATTGCCTGTAAGAACAGTAACATCACCATGGAATCTTCAAGCATTGAAGTAGATGGTAATAAGCTCCAGAATAAACTAATAAACATGTTTCTGCTCAATTTTTATGCTTTTTTTTCCCCCCAATAAATTTGAAAAAAAAATAAATGTATTTTGGTCATGATATAATAATCTATGAAGGATACTTTTTGCAATTTTTTTGACCAACCTAATCGTTTAAAAGCATTTTCGGCTCATAATTAGAAAATTAAAGACATTTGGGCGAAACGGTAGCTAGCAAAAAAGGAAAATACAATAAAATACACAGTTTCAATAATAATCGTAAAAGGCTACTCACATATTTGCTAATACTAAATATTTGAGGCATGTGGTGCGTCTTGGACTTCCTGATTCATCATAATTTTTGAAGGCCTCAAAAAAGTCTGTGTGAGCTTTCTCGAACTCCTGCTCCCTCAAGTGCATTTTACCACCACATTCTGGTTAATAAAACAGTGATCAGTGAAGAAAACTCAAAATAATTTGTTGATATAAGTAAAAAGTCTAAGCATTAAATTTAATACACTAAATAGCTATATGGATATACTAGAAATCAGGAAACATCTATAAACAATATTTGGCTACGATTATCGGTATGAGCCAAAACAGACACTTTAAATACCTTTTTCCAAAGAAAATACATAATTATCACATGTTTGATAAGTTGAAACATGGACTCTGTCAACTCTGTCAAGAAAGTACCGGGAATTTTCAATTAAAACAACATTTTTACATTTAATCGTCAAAATTTATTGGCTCGCCTTCAAAATAGGCTCCATTTGCTCCAATACATCTATGCCAACGGCACTTCCAATTATCGAAACATTTTTTATAGGCGCTTTCCGGGATGGACTTTAGCTCTCGCGCCGAATTTTGTTTATGGCTTCAATCGACTCAAAACGGGTGCCACGAAGGGGCAATTTTAGTTTTGGGAAGAGGAAAAAGTCGCAGGGAGCCAAATCCGGCGAATACGGTGGTTGCTGAAGCACGTTTGTTGAGTTTTTGGCGAGAAAGTCAGTCACAATCGTAGCTCGGTGAGAAGGCGCGTTATCGTCCATTAATGATCACCCATAGTAAAAATCGGCACGCACTCTGACATCGACTGACTTAATCAGCTGTTGCAAACACACTAGTTGACAGATCCCGCTCAAGCTTGGCATAGTAATTAAGGACAGTGGTACCAACCTAGGAAAAAAAATTTTTACCTGCCTCATTGCCCCGCCAGATTTAAATCGATAATTCCCGGTACTTTGACAGAATGTACTAAGAAGAGCAAGATATAACAACTTAGTGCATTAACTAACAATATTTGTCCTAAATTTCAGAAATTAACCGATGATAGAACAAGTGGTGATAGTTACAAGAAAATAATTCAAAAAATCGTGGTGGTATACTTTTAAATTGACAGATATTAAAAAAAAGAAATCTATCACGCCATGAAAAATTTCTCAAAAATAAAGCAAAATAATAAGAAAAATTCCAAGCTAAACACGATTTGGACCAATTTCACAAAAGATTGCTCAAATACTTCCAAGAAACAATATTAAAAATACGCTTCATCTCATAAAATTTCCCATCTATTCTTCAGTTCTAAAGATAAAAGCAACTGGCTTAAAAATATCTCAAAAGTTTTTAAATTGTTGTTACGAAAGCAGTAGCACATGTATAAGTCAAACGGGAAGAACTTTCATAAAAAAGATTCAAACATAAGGCTTCTTGTAAGCACTAGAAAGATAACTCTTATATTCCAAAACATGTCTTCTCATAAATTTTGAAATCCTACATCCAGAATCGAAAAGTGAAAACTGGGCCATCTTTTAACCCTTATGTTAGTAACCAACTTTACCGACGTCTTTTAGCAATTTTAGCAACCGGGTACCCACAGATCTGAATATTAAAAATTTTGTTTATTTTGTTTAAAAAAAAAATTCTAAACATTTTTTTCTTTAATTATGAATAGTTAGTGACAATTAAAAATTAAAATATATGAAAAACATCTGCATGGATAACTTCTTTACTACTCTACCCGTTGCTGAACATTTGTTATCATAAAATATTACCATTGTTGGCAGGTTTAATTTCATTAATTATGAAAAAATGTAATATTTCTTTATTTTTTCAATAAAATTTAGTTGCAACCATTTATAGAAACCATTTTCAATTTATTTTCTATTCTTTCCATTGTGGGTACCCGAGTATCCGGTTGCCAATGGGGCGATAGCTGAAGTTTAAGCTTATTTAAAAAAAAGAATAAAAAATAGATAAATTAAATGCACTCACGACTAGCTTTCTTTTGAGTTAAAGAACGACGATTCAAGAGCTTAAAATTAAATATTCTTTAAGCTATTCATACAAATACACCGCGGTGGGTACCCGGGTACCCGGTTACTAACACAAGGGTAATGAATTCTGTTTTAACAACTGTCAATTCCTTTTGTTCATTACTTGAACGAGTCTAGACAATCGGCAACCAATTTTCCAGTAGCATTCAGTGCATGTTTCCAAGATAAAGTCAAAATATTTCAAGGTTAACAATTTAAGTCTTCTAGATTGGAGAGTGACCAGACGTTAATTCTACCGAGTACAGCGAAGCTAGAAACTGGGAGGCTAAGGAAAAAATTATCAAAAATTAAATGAATCAATGCTGAAACAGGTTAGAGGGATTATACCAATCAAAGGAATACATATTCCATATCACATAATACCTCAATATCATATTAAGTAATATAATTTTTTACTTATAATAAGCTACAAATTCAATATGTTTCTATCACCGTTCACATTAATTCCCTCAATACTGTGTACACCCGATAACAAAGAGAGCATTGTTATTGATTATATTAATGGGAACAATAAAAATTACAACTATAGTCATAATTATGCAGAATGTAGGATATTAGAGAATAAAAGATCAGAAAATGTAGGACTTACCACGGATGACACCCATAATCAATGGATGAGGGATAGCAGACTTAATATGCAAAGATTGTTCATATAAAGCTTTCAATTTCTTGTTATTTTTCTGGGCAGTATACATTTGAATTTCTAGGGCATATATTTCCAATAACTGTGTACCCTTTTTCAGATCATCTTCACCATCATCAGTTTGACAGGACTGATGCAATTGCTTCAATATCTTTGCTAACTTAGTAAAATCCCCTCTATCATAGTATAATTTCCCTAATTTGGTATTAGTTTTAAACCACAGTCTATCATTTTTGGCATCTTTCAATGCTTCTAGGGTAGTCTCATAAAAATCCTGAAGCAGCTCCATCTGTGATATAAAAAATTATGTGAAAAATATAATTTTGCTTTCACTGAGACTTACATTTTTGGAGGTAGATATATAATCAAGAATGGAATTTATTGATTTTTCACTATGGTTCCTTGTTACTGCACTTTTAATGTAAGTTAACAGTTGTTTATATCGAGCCATCATTTGCTCAAAATTCCCCTAAAACATATTAAATTAGAAATGCAGTGGTGAATAGACCTAACGGCAATTACTAATTTGAAATTAATTTTAATCATTTGTTTCAGAGCTTTGAAACCCCATTCTCCCTTTTCTCCGCTTTCCAAATCCAAAACTTTCTGAAAGGAAAGTAGAGCAGCCTTGGGTTCTTCTTCCTTTAACGATTTACTATTATAATATTGGTTTTCTAAATCTACATCTGGTTCGGAATTACTATCCTCCGAGTATTCCTGCAAAAAAATTTTATAAAAACAATCTACTGATGTTATTACAGTAAGACTAGAAAAATTGTGGCAGCAATAGTTATTCAACATGCAAAAATAACTCAATAGTGAATATTCTACAAAAGAATATCTACTGCTGCTTTAAAACTACTCCATGTTTACGAATAGAGAAGTATCCAAGTTCTTCTCATTCTTATAACACCTAAGTTAGAACCTATGTAAATTAGAAGTCTGAATAACAAAAAAAAGTGATTGTAAATAATAGATGTCAAGAATAATCGGTCGAAAAGGGCCTGTTGTATTTATTCGGTAGATAATTTTGTGCTGGTCAACAAAATAAACATTTTAGGTATTATTATGATAACGTTAGAAAAATATCATATTCATAATAGGTTAAACTTGCCAATCCATAATCCTCTTCATCTTCACACATAAAATCATCCTCAGGGTCAGACATTATGTTTATTTCTAAGCTTTTCTTTAAATAATAACTATTAAAAATCACAGGCTTTGAGGTGTTAGGCTAAGAAATTTGGATAAAACCCAGCATAGAATATTATTCTAACAAAAAGTAGAAACAATTATGGCTGACAAACTTTTCTGTGATTATGCTTTCGTTTTGGCTATCAATGAAACAACAAATGTAACATTTATTTGGGAATAATAATTCTATAATGAATTCACAATACATCAATTTTCCGGTTAATCTAAATACATGTTTCCAATCACGGTTTAATCCTTAATTTCTACTGCGATTACACAGGCCAACACACATAGGCGTACCCAGAGAGGGGCAGCTGCCCCCACTGAAAGCAAAAAATTAATCCTTATTAAATTTTGTTGCTGGAATACATTACAATTCTTGAAATAACTATTTTAATAATAAAAAAAAATATTGGATAGAGTAGTTCGTAACTTTGTGATAGATCATTTTAGTTAGAAAAACGAAATTACTTTGTTTACTATCACTACTAATTTAATTACAGTTACTTGCGTTTTGTAGTATTCCTACATTTTCAAACTGAAAGATTAAGTTGCGTATTTTTTCTTTATATGTTAGGTATAGTCTGCACGTTCAATAGATTTATTGCAGAGTCATTTTGGTGTTTATGAATTTCTAGAACTTTTATTGCCCTTTGTCGCAAGATGTACAATTTCCATATCTTCTAGTTCAGGAAATGTATGGTTTATTTCAAAGAAATTGCTAGCAAAATTGGACTTGTCTCTACTGTATTTGAAGGCGGCTAGGTATTTTCTGTATCTGGTTTCGATACTTCTATAAAAAAAATTACTTATTATACAATATTGAAAATTATGAAATTAGGTAATTTATCGTTATTTCATTGTCGATCGAAATTATTGTACAATCGTACTCAGTTATTTTCTTTAGCAAAACAGAAAAATAATACTACTAATATTTGGAATTATCGATATTTTTTCAGAAAAAAAATCCATAAACATCGTCGATATTTTCAATTCCGAAACTATCGATATTCGATATTTTCAATATCAATACCCTCGATAGACGATATTCGATATTTATTTTTAAAGTATCAAATTTGAGATTTTGTTATATTTCGCATTATGATTTCGACCACTCGAAACATATTATACTCCAGTTCAGTAGTTTCATTGGTCGAAAATCCTGATTTAGCATGACCAGATTGAATTGAAAACGACATATTCAGTAGTTGGCTCTATTTTTATAAAAAAAATATGGATTTGATTATGCTGAGGAAACACATTGGTGAAATCCATGATGTCATCAAGAAGGATCGACAAGAAATTGACCATGTTTCTGAGGAAGTACTTAAAAAATCACATGATATCGCGGAGAAAATCGGCGTTGAGTTAACAGTTTCACGAATTGTTAAAAAGCAAATACACAGAAGTAATCCGCCATCTGTATTCCTTATCTTGACTCTTTAACCTTATCAATGAATGTTAGATTCCCACGCGAGAATACACCTGCTTTTGTCTTATCCCATCTTCATCCTTCATCATGCTAAAAAGTGCTTCAGAAGATTTGGAAAAAAACGTAAAATCTTTCATGGAATTTTTTGAGTTGGGTGATATCTCTGCAGAATTATATTTGTGGTATAATCTGTGGAAGAAGAAAGATTTAGCAGGAGACAAATTGAAGGATATTGAAGTGGCTGTACTTTTGGAGGAGGCTAATATTTTTCCCTGCAACAAGGTATGCACTCCTCATTTTAAGTGCTTTCCCATCCACTACGGCTACTGTTGAATGATCTTTCAGTACCCTTCGAAGGGTAAAGACCTGGCTGAGAAGTACAATGGGAGAGGACAGATTGACTGGGTTGAGTTTGATGATCGTCCATTCTAAATTTTTTCAAGAAAATCAGGACTGGATTGAAACGAGAGTTTTGAACAAGTTTTCTACAAATCCAAGAAAAACCTTTCTAATATCCTAAGACATATTTAGTGTACAAGCAAAGGTAAATACAGCAATCAACTGAGTGAACACACTGGGCAGTAGAAATATGTAACAAAGATCTTCGAGGTAGTTTAACAATAACCCTTTGGTCAGGAGTTCCCCATTCACACACCTACTATCTAATTAGATTATTATAATCTGGGCGCATATCGTTGTTCAAGAATGTCTTGTTGTGACATTCTGAAGACACAGAGGTTGTGGTGTCTTTTATTCAACGATCTATTCATTATAATATTTATATCTAATAATAGTTGTTCAGGAAGGCCTTGTTGCGGCTCTCTGAAAAGACACAGGGTTGTTGTGTCAGTATCCAATTGTGGATTCCACATTTCATTCACTCTAAACACTCCGAATTCTCAAACAGAGTACCATTGTAACCACCTCTTTGATCCCAGTAAATTAAATGAAGATAAAGACGTTTACATGTATGAAATATGTTAAATGGTCAATTCATATTAAAGTAAACAGGTCATCTCCAAGGGATAAAGAATACATGATACAAATAACACTCACGTTGACCTCAGGTAATTCAATACAATATAATAACTTTACATGTTAGGGCAGCTCAGACGACTTCCTATTCTATCTAACCTTCAATTTTATTGAACAATGGACAATCGCGCAAGTCTATGAAGAGACCATAGGCTCTGACTCCTGGCATCGACAGTGACAAGTAGGCATAAAACCCCCTAGGTGGTTCTTCCCGCCTAATCTTCCTTTTTAAAAATATGTGGATCTCTTCAGTTATTTAGTACAATCAATAAATTACTAAATAAGGCAAAAAATAGAATGCTTCTAGGAATGCTAATGCATTGTGTGATGGTCAGCATTGAAGGACCAGAGACTACAGATGAAGAGTATTTAGAAAAAATTATAGATTTGGAAACCTCGAGAAATGAGATTTTTGTAGATAAAAAATGAACATTCTTTAAAATTGAATGAAGTTGAATTTTCAATTAGGAGTAAAAATAAGTTCGTGCAGTTTTGATGACAGATGTCACTATTAGTTTATTATTCCATTTTTTCATCTAGTAACACCTTCATTTTTAAAATTCAGCATTAGGCTTTCTTTTCGGTATCTGTCATTTCGCTGAAGTGTAAAGAATATGGTTTCTGTGTCTGAAAATGTCAACTTTTGTACCGAATAATGTGTTTTTGCTAGGAGTTTTACTGCATTATTTCTATATCAAGAAAAAAGCTGTCATCGTATTGAGGGGGATGTTTATGATGACTATGATCTAGCTGAACGAACGTGTCAGAAGTGTTTTGCCTGATTTAAAAGTGCCAATTTCGATGTGGAAGACGAAAACGACCAGTAGCGTCACTAAAGTGTAAGGATGAAGAATTAGAGGCAAGGATCGATGAAGAACCATCACAAACGCAAGGGTAACTCACAAAAACAACTGTTCCAACGGCACAAAAGGGTTTTTGCATCGAATTGTGAATGCCGATGAAAAGTAGGCCTATTACGATAATCCAAAACGTCGGGAAACTTATGGATATCTTATCATCTACTCTCAAGCCGAATATTCATGACGAGAAGATCATGCTGAGTATTTGGTGGGACCAGCTGGGTGTTGTGTATTATGAGCTGCTACACGTGAATTCTACCAGTACTATTAGGAGTACAAATAAGTTTCCGCAGTTTTTTAACACAAATTAAATATTTATTATAGAAGAACGGTAATATAGTGACTTCTAATGTTAGAGCAAGTTCTTTTTGTGTTTGAGATGAATCTTCCTCCAATAATTCCTCCAATTCTGCATCCTCGTAAATTTTTGGCCTTCCACTGCGATCTTTGTCTTCTACGTCGAAATCACCGTTTTTAAACTTTTGAAACCAATCTCGACACGTTCTCTCACTCAAAGCACCCTCACCATATGCTTCTACGAGCGATTGATGCGCCTCAGCAGCAGATTTCTTTAAATTAAAGAAGTAAACTAATATTTCCCGCAAATGGCGCTTACTTGGCTCAAATTTTGACATTTTAAACTTATAAAAATTATATTTTACCAATATAAAATCAATGATATTAATAGGTTATGTTGTTCTTGAATGTCCAAACTATTTTTTAAGCCGGTTATCATCTGCGAAAGCTAACCGAAACTCCGTGCCGCGCCATCTACAATAAAACGGCGGAAACTTATATGTACTCCTAATAGTTTAACAATTGTGCACATTGTGTAGACTTCCACGTCAACTTTTCAACTTCATTTGAGATATTCCACGATTATCATCCATTATTTTGAATTATTTAATTACCAGTGCTTAAAGTGTTCGCAGCGCCATGTAACGTGAAGGTTCTTGTTTATAAATAATTTATGATAAGCACTGGTTAACAACTAACTCTATTTAATATTAACTTTCTACATTTTACTTACACGTGTATCTGGATTACAACTGTTGTAGGAAGGTTAGGTTGTTGCCTCTCTGTCCAAGATTCATAGAATATAAAAATAAATAGAGGACAGGTGCGTTCTACTAATACCCTAAAACTCAGTACCCTAATTTCATTTCATTTCATAAAGAAGTGGCTGTAATAATTTGATCACCCACTGTCCTAAAATACGATGACTTTCGGGGAACCCTTTCTCTTCATATTGAAGTAACGAAGTAAAACTCCATGCGAAAACACAGTATTCAGTGCAAAAGTTCACATTTTCAGTGCACACAGAAACTATGTTGTTTATACTTCATCGAAATGACAGATAATGAAAAGAAAACCTAATAATGACAGAACAATTATTTCCTATACCTGTTTCGTAATGGCTGACGTTATACCTGTCTGCACCAACGCTCCACTTCAATGAACTGAAATGTTAAAAAACATAAATACTGATATTAAAATTTATTCATAAAAACATACAATAGAAAATGTTTAAAATTTTTTACAAACTTAGTTCAAGAAATTATTCTTTCAAAATCAGCTTTTGTACCTGAATTATGTTCATAGAATTTGTTGAACCTATTCGCATTTCAAGAGAAGATAATATCAACACTGAAATTCATAATCCTCATCTTCAACCTCATCGTTATTAGGGTCCAGCGATTGATCTGAAAAATATAAAAACAATTTATTCACACAAAAGGTTTAACAGATCCATAATAATTATACAATAAGCAATTAAAATGTGAATAAACTTTTTACTCTACAGAAGGCAAGCTTGTATGTAGATTAAAAAAATATACAAAGTACGAGGCATTCAATGTATTCTGGGTATCGGGGTGATTTGCTAATAATATGAATAATCTAACTATTTCATTTACTTATCACACCATCTGAGGGTATAAATATCAAATTTCACTAATATATGATGATTAGTTCTCTGGGTATCCTCAGTGAAAGACGACCAGAATGACTGTTATAAAGTTCCTCACTAAGCAGGAAAGACGTCAAACATCATTCATGAAGAGATAGTTGCTGTTCACCAAGACTGTGCCCCGTCGCATTGAAGATCATTTAAGCATTGAAGACGACTCTCGCTCGGACGGACCCAATAGCGGCACCACTGAAGAAAATGTGAAAAAAGTGGAAAAGCTGGTACTTGAAGAGGCCAGAATAAAAACCAAGATGTTAGAAGAGACGTGGGTTCATTACTATGACCCTAAAAGTAAACAAGAGTCCATTTAGTGGAATGAAAAGGGTGTACAGCCACAAAGTCACCCCATATGCTGGAAAATAATGGCTACGCTCTTTAAGGATTCGAAAGGTATTTTATTGATAGAATACACTAAAAAGGGTGAAAGCATCATACGCAACCACTTTACCTAATTTAAGAGAAATAATTAAAGGAAAAAGGCAAGGGCAAGAGTGGCGAAGGCTGCTGTGCGAGAATGTGGCTTGGAAGAAATTACTCATCCTCCGTACAGTCCAGACTTGGCCCCCAGTGACTACTACCTATTCCTAAATGTGAAAAAATATCTCCGTGGAAAGCAATTTTCCGACGATGAAGAATTGAAGGTAGTATCTATTAATACCCATTTTGAGGAGAAGTCAGAAGAATATTTTTTTCAAGTTTTAGAGAAGCTTATTTCTCAATCTAACACATGTATTGAAGTTTTGTGGGACTACATTGAAAACTAGAATTTTTAAAAAATTTTCTGAGTTTTCTTTCATGCCTATACCGAGAATACATTGAACGGCCCTCGTATATTATTGGTAACCCCTATATGATGAACCCATTCATAGCTTATTTTTGCTGACATAAGCATTTTCTTGAATGATATAAAAGGAGCAACAGTGCGCTACTAGTTCAGCTCAGATTTATCTTCCATATTGTTAACATCTCTTAATTGGGCTATATCGTGTATTGTTGAAGTCCTCTTGTTCAATTGTATTCAATGATGTCTTTTAATCAATAGCTTTCTCTAATAATGTTAAAATCTAATAAGTGTCTTTATTATTCAGTGAACTTATTCAAAAACAATTACTCCATAAGTATAATCAGGAGTCTTCCCTTATTTTCATCATCATCAACATGGTACAAATTTTACGGAGCTTCCTTAAAAAAGCTGCCCTAATGACAACGTACTGCTACATTTCCTTTAGTGTTTGGTTTTCCAAAAAGGAATACAACAATATATTGTAATTCAGGCTTGCTTGGATATTTAACTCGAAGAATGTTCGAAGAACAATGAGAAAAACATAAAAACAAACTTTTAAAATTGGGCTGTGCACATTGAACATTATATTATCCCTTTCTATTAATTCAATTTAAATAAAGCAAAAACTGCATATAGCACAGAAAATAACATTGAATTAGTAGGGAACAAAGAAGGTTCCACTAAAACACTGCCAGAGCGTGTAACCTTGCCTTGAAGTCTGTTTTATGCGTGAATCTTTGCAGAAACATATATTCGATTATGTAATCAATATAATAGGGGTACCGAAAAGTAATGTCGTTTCTGCGCATGTCGATTTTTGCTTGTCATTTGTCACCTCATTGTGTACTTCGAAGTAGTATCAGAGATATTTTAAGGTTATTGCAGCTTGTTCACTTCTAAATAATTAAATATAAGATTTTTTTTGCAATTTGAGCTGAAATGGGCTGACAAATACCAAAAGAGCATATCCGACATTGTATGTTTTTTGAGTTTCGCAAGGGTAGTAACGAAACAGTTGCGACCAAAAACATTTGCGTTGTTTATCCAAGTGTATTAGACGTTCATAAATTCCAAAGATAGTTCTCTAGATTCAGATCTGGTAATTTTGATCTCTTTGACTCCTATGGATCGGGAAAACCAACAACACCAGACAAGGACATGCTAAGGGCACAAGCGGAAGCTGATCCATGTCAGAAAACGAGAAACTCTCAAACACCCGTAACCAATCTTATCCAAGAACATTTGCAGCAGATTAGAAAGATGAACAAAGCAAGTGTTTGGGTCCCCATAATCGGTCCGAAGAGAACAAAGCCAATCGATCCTTCCCATGCAACGTATTGCATTCAACGGCCCCATACAGAGCCGTTTTCTGATCGCTTGATCACTGGAGACGAAAAATACGCCCGATATGATAATCCAAAACGCAAAAGGCAGTGGCTCTCTTCAAATGAATCGGCACGAAGTACTGCGAAGCCAGGTTTACATCCAAAAAGGCGCTGCTGTGTGTTTGGTGAAGTCTACGCGAAATTGTTCATTTTGAAGTGCTGAATGCTTGCCAAACTGTAAATGCAGATCTTTATTCTGAACCATTGGATCGAGTGAACCAATCTTTGATCGAAAAGTATTCGGCGATTGTCAACACAAAAGGCGTTATTCTGCAACACGTTATTGCAAGACCGCAATGTGCAAGACGAACCTTGGAAAAAATTAATGAATGGCGTTGGAAGTACTGCCGGTTCGGCATTAAAAATTTGCGCACTAGATGGCAAAAGGTTGTTGATAACGAAGGCGATTAAAAACTTGTTAATAATTTATTCGTTTGAATTTAATTGAAAAACGCGATATTACTTTCCGGTGCACCTTATATTTCGAGAGGTGTGAATCTTTGCAGAAATGACAAATGATTCATGAAATATGAAGTTGTTCTTCAAAGGATTTATTTGAATATCAACTCAAAGAACCCTAGCTATTCAGTTCTTTGTACGCTTTTGAAATGCATATCCTCTGCTCCTCTATATCCTGGTTAAATAGTTTTATATCTTTGAGGATAAGATAGAATTTCGTTGGTATCGGGTGTTTTTTCTAGATTGATAGAACTTTCGCTAGGGATAACTGTGATTTGACAGAAGGTGAAAGCCATGTTGTTTTGACATTTATTTCTGTTCAGTAAGCATTGACAAATTATCATGGAAAGGCTCAAGCCGCCACAACGTTTACAAATTGTTGGAATTTATTTTCAAAATCAGTGTTTTATTCGTCAAACTTATGGAACACTTCGTGAAATTTATGGTTTACATTATCGTCCATCAAAGCAGCTTATTCGTCGAACTATCGATAGATTTCTGACAACATTTTCTCTACTCGATGCAACAACAACAACAAGACAAAGAACTGTACGTACAGCAGAAAATATCGCTGCTGTAAGTCATAGTGTTAATGATGATTCAGATTTGTCTATTTATCGATGGAAAATTTTGCGTCTACGCCCATACAAGATCCAACGGGTTCAAGAAATAAAGCCACTTGACCATAATAAGGGTCGTTTGTTTGCTGATTGGGCCCTAGAACAGCTTGAAGTTGATCCACTTTTTTATCGTTAAATTGTGTTTAGTGATGAAGCTCATTTCTGGTTGAACGGCTATGTAAACAAGCAAAATTGCCTTAAATGGAATAAAAACAATCCTCAATAAGTTCTGCAGGTTCCATTGCATCCCGAAAATCCCGAAAATGGTGTACTTTACACGCTGGAGGCATCATCGGTCCATATTTCTTTAAAAACAATGCTGGAGCTAATGTTACAGTGAATGGTGCTCGTTACAGATCGATGATCAATGATTATTTGTTTCAAAATTTGAATGGTATCGACCCAGAATTATTTTGGTTCCAACAAGATGGTGCTACACCTCATGTTGCTACGTAACAATTGATTTATTGAAAGAAAGATTTGGCGATAACATTATTTCGAGAAATGACCCAATTAATTGGCCTCCAAGATCATGCGAAATAACTCCCCTGGATTATTTTCTTTGGGGTTATGTCAAGTCATTGGTTTATGCTGATAAACTAGAAACAATAGACGCTTTGGAAGCAAACATTACTCGTGTTATTGATAAAATAAGGCCTGAATTACTAGAAAAAGTGGTCCAATGCGGTTCCTCAGAGCTAGTCGTGGTGGACATATGCCGGAAATTATTTTTAAAACATGAATGTCATAAAATTATCTTTCAAATAAAAAAAAA
The DNA here is from genome assembly GCA_034642435.1 of Megalocaria dilatata. Lineage (NCBI taxonomy): Eukaryota > Metazoa > Arthropoda > Insecta > Coleoptera > Coccinellidae > Megalocaria > Megalocaria dilatata. Next base: position 15,714,221 of record CM067863.1, read on the forward strand.
TTGGCTTCAATCTTAATTTAAATTTGTTTTATTTCAATTTAAAGTTCTATCACTCTAAAAAGAACATCCGGTATGATCTTCGTTGCTTTAGCGATCTTCAGGTTCTTATCTGCTCTCATTCGAATGTCATGACTATGATGTATCAAAGAATGACTTCCTTTTATATCTTAAATATCAAACAGAGTAAGTAATTCTATTATACCTCACTTCAAATTTCAATTTTAAAAAACTTTTAAAATTAAATTGAATAAATGCCCCAGAAAACACCGTTTACAAAGTAAATATAGAATATTGATCGAACTCACCCCAACAAACATTTATTGGAGACAACACTGTTTTATTATGGCTTTTTTAAATGCCCTTTTGAAGATGTGTTACATAGTTTTGAAGAGTTTTTTGAAAGAGCTTTTTATAGAGGGGTTGTTTTGAAGAATTTAATTTTATTTTGAAACGTTTTCAGAGTTAAATTTGTTTTTTTAATAATGCCGATAAGGAACAGTGCTCTCTTCACTAAATAGTTGTTGGGTAAGTTCGATCAATATTCCCTATTTTATTTTGATTCTTTTATTTACTTTTGATACTGTGTTTTTAGTGTTAATTCTTTATGTCTAATAAAAAAGAAACAGTGTTTTGTAAGGAATTTTTTTCAGTTTAATCTTGAAATGTTTTTAAGGAATTCTATAAAATTAAAATTTATAGTGAGGTATAACAGAATTACTCTGATATTTAAGATATTGAAAAAACCTTCTATCAAGTAAAAGCCCTTTTTATTACTTCATTTTATATTAAACTGTTCAGCAGCTGCCCCTCAGGAAATAAGTTAGCCAGATGTCCATGATTTCTGTTTCTTCGAAGAATAAATCTGAGGGATAACCAAAGGATTTAACGAATATCAACTTTAAATTTTTTTTTGTAGAACCTTGAGTAGTCCATGTGATTGTCTGGAGCTGTACGTCAGGAAATAATGGCATATACCAAGCGTGACTCTAGAGCCTGGTAAATCATTTTGCGATGGTATTTAATGAAGAAATATTTAAGAAATGAAGTCTGCTTAACGGAACTCTAATTGACTGGACCGCATGTTTTATGTGTATATCCCATCTCTGATGATTATCAGTGTAGACTTCCCAGTATTTAACATGTTCGGTTGAATATTTAATTGAATCAGTCTTTACTTGATGAAAATCCATATTAAATAAGGTTATTTTGATTTTCCCCATTTTTATTGTTATTTGATACAACAATTTTTTCGCTATCACAGTTGCATCATCAGGTAGGTTTACACTTTGAATAACTAAGCTTGTTTCCGAAATCGGTTGCTGTTTATATTACAGTAGGTACAAAATTTTTTTATTGATATATATATTTATATACAAAAAGGTATCTGTAAATTCCAACTTGTCTGAATATATTAAACAGGGGTGAGTCATTTAAAGCTAATTGTTCGTTAAGTAATATTCCAATTTTATTGTGTTCATTTATCTCAAGGGACTCTAACAAGTTCAAGGCATAACTTTTACTTTCTATATGTATAATTTCAAAATTATATACCAATATGAAAAATATTTCATAAGGGGATTTTGGTGAATTTTAGTTTCAATATTGTTCATGAATGATTCTGCTTATAAACCCCCCATATCTATGCCCTTGGCTGACGAAGTTATGGTCAGACAATTGTGTGAACAGTCAAATTTAGCAGAAGTTGAAATTGTGTTTAATTTATGAATTTCCTTTTGCTTGTTATTGAAAAGATTGAACCTGCAATAAAGAACTTACTTTTTTCATAAAGAGGAGGACTAAAAGTAAAACGGAAAACCATATCGTCTTCTAAGCCGTCGATAGAGAATACACAGTAATCGGAGGGTTCTTCCTCAATTTTAGCACCTAATGGAAATACTGGAATATGCACTTGTTGTGTCATGGTATCAAGTGTTATAAATTCAATTCTACAACCATAATTTGTACCCGGATTTCCATATATATTTGATCTGCACTTGAAAATTATGCATTTGTCCTCTTCAACATTCTCGGTCGTTATGGATATAATTTTTCTGTTATTCAATATTGCGATATTAACGTGTTTCTTGTAATTGCTGTTCATTATGTCGCCGAAGCGAATTTGGTAAGGATTCGATAGAAGGTTTTCCTTATGATGTTTCTTAACATGTACCACCATTGATTTTCCATCGTTGTCTTGCCAATCACATTGTTCACCTTCCTTCAAAAACCATTTATTAACGTTTGATAATGGACAAGCGAAAATTCTTTTAGAACATTGCAATTCGTGTGTTATGGCTGGATCGTTGAACATCGTATATAAATCACAAAATTCACAAGGAAATCTCAGATATATTGCAATAGCCGCATACAGGGGTTGAGGAAGTAGCAAATCTTCATCTTTCAGAAAATGTCTTCTGTCTTGGTAACAAAATCCGCAGATAAACCCCCTGAATGGATGCAAAAAAACAGGTGGCTTCAAAATGAACCAATCACAAATACAGCACATGTATTTTTTGTCATTCCGGGACACTAACAACTTATCTGCTGGTATAATTTTCCCGGGAAGCATATTCTTGGATAAAAATTCAACACAAATGTAGTTACAATATTATATGTATATTCCTACACAAACAGCACAGAAAATGTTATCTTCTAACATGTTTATTTCATCCAGATGAACGCGAAAAACCTGAAATAAGACAGTAAAAAAATGATGAGCCGATTCATATATAGGATATACTGGTTATTTGAGTCAGTTAAAACTTATGACATAAACTACTCCACATCTGTTATGGATATAAAGTTGTTACGTTTCCTAATAAGGGCGATAAGTCTTTATTATTGAATAATATACAGAAATTCGAAATGAAAATTTTTAAATAACAAACATACGTTCAGTCAAGCAAGTATCGGGTGTTTTTTTATAGTGATAGAACTTTCGATAGGGATAACTGTGATTTGACAGAAGGTAGAAGCCATGTTGTTTTGACATTTCTGTTCAGTAAGCATTGACAAATTATCATGGAAAGACTCACGCCGCAATAATGTTTACAAATTGTTGAAATTTATTTTCACAATCAGTGTTCTATTCGCCAAACTTATAGAGCACTTCGTGAAATTTATGGTTTACATAATCGTTCATCAGAGCAGCTTATTCGTCGAACTATCGATAGATTTCGGACAACATTTTCTCTACTTGATGCAACAACAACAAGACGAAGAATTGTACGTACAGAAGAAAATATCGCTGCTGTAAGTCATAGTGTTAATGATGATCCAGATTTGTTTATTCGTCGACGTTCACAACAAGTTGGACTCTGTGCATCCACCACATGGAAAATTTTGCGTGAAGATCTTGGTCTACACCCATACAAGATCCAACTGGTTCGAGAATTAAAGTCACTTGATCATAATAAGCGTTGTTTGTATGCTGATTGGGCCCTAGAACAGCTTGAAGTTGATCCATATTTTTATCGTTGAATTGTGTTTGTGATGAAGCTCATTTCTGGTTGAACGGCTATGTAAACAAGCAAAATTGCCGTATATGGAGTGAGCACAATCCTCAAGAAATTCTGCAGGTTCTATTGCATCCTGAAAAATGCACTGTATGATGTGCTTTACACGCTGAAGGCATCATCGGTCCATATTTCTTTAAAAACGATGCTGGAGCTAATGTTACAGTGAATGGTGCTCGTTACAGATCGATGATCAATGATTATTTGTTTCAAAATTTGAATGGTATCGACCCAGAAGTAATATTTAAATAAGGTTATTCTGATTTTCACAAATTCTTATTGTTATGTTTACAACAATCGTTTCGCTATCACAGTAGCATCATCAGGCAGGTTTACATTTTGAATAACCCAGAAGTGTTTTGGTTTCAACAAGATGGTACTACACCTCATGCTGCTACCGTAACAATTGATTTATTGAAAGAAAGATTTGGCGATACCATTATTCCGAGAAATGGTCCAATTAATTGGCCTCCAAGATCATGCCACATAACTCCACTGGATTATTTTCTTTGGGGTTATGCCAAGTCATTGGTTTATGCTGATGAACCAGAAACAAAAGACGCTTTGGAAGCCAACATAACTCGTGTTATTGATGAAATTAGGCATGAATTACTCGAAAAAGTGGTCCAAAATTGGTCTGGTCGAATTCGGTTTCTTAGAGCTAGTCGTGGTGGACATATGCCGGAAATTATTTTTAAAACATAAATCTCATAAAATTATCTTTCAAATAAAAAAAAATTGGCTTCAATCTTGATTTAAATGTGTTTTATTTCAATTTAAAGTTCTATCACTCTAAAAAAAAACACCCGATACCTGGAATTTGTAGCCCGAATATCTCACTAAATTTCGTTGATGGGCAAAATCGGTCGCAGTAAACACATTTGAAATTTTCTCTTATTTTCTCAATATTTTTGAAAGTACAGAACAGATAGATCTGAAATTTGGTATTGTGAAGCAGAATAATAACAACGCGCATGTCCGTGAAGAATTTTGTGGGGATCGTATGATCAGAAGATTAAAAAAAAACAATTGTGAAATGAGCATCGTTGAGCGCTAAAGAAACCATAACAAAGGTCCCACGATCGAATTTGAATTGAGCATTTAGATGCTACATAACGACTAGAAAGCTAATGCAAAATTCCGTTGGGATTGTATAATTAGGAGATCAAGAAAAAATGCTTTGTGCGCAGAGCTGCGTTGAGCGCTTCCAAAATCATGCGTATCTCCTTTTTTAACATTAGTTGAAGTTCTGATTTGAGAATTATGTTATTATTATTTTAAATCTGTTAGAAAATTTAGTGATTTAAAAGACAAATTTTATTGCATGATCAAATCGATTTAAAAAGATCCCCCTACTTAATATTTTTCATAGATTGTAAAACATCTCTTTCCACCTCTCTATTTTTTGTACCAAAGCTGTGTATTTAAGGTCATGTTTTGCATTGAATACCTTAGTTTCAATACTCACCTGATGAAGTCATGGTATGACGAAACAATTATCGTGTAAATCAATAAAATAGCAAAGTACCATTTTATTTACTTTATTTTCAACTGATATGGACATTCTACGTTTCAAGTGCAGATGATTCTGATTGCTGAAAGCAGAGCCTCGCATCGCGCAGAGGTTTCGATTCTTCCACTGCTCCACTGGACCCTCGTGGTCCTGCAGATTAACATTGAATTTCCTTTTTTTCGACTGTCCATATCACGACAAGCGTATTGACGCTTGAAGAAAAGGGGCGGTATAAATAACTAACAATTTTCGGAAATAAAGATGAGAAAACATATGTAAAAAAGGGATACAAAAAGGTATGAATTTACAGAAATACCGATAAAGAAAAATATTCCAAAAAGGCATACAGATATCCATAAAATATATTGGGGCCAATTATGGGATATATCGGGTGTTCTTTTTAGAGTGATAGAACTTTGAATTGAAATAAAACATATTTAAATTAAGATTGAAGCCACTTTTTTTTATTTCAAAGATAATTTTATGACATTTATGTTTTAAAAATAATTTCCGGCATATGTCCACCACGACTAGCTCTGAGGAACCGCATTCGACCAGACCAATTTTGGACCACTTTTTCGAGTAATTTAGGCCTTATTTCATCAATACCACGAGTTAGGTTAGCTTCCAAAGCGTCTATTGTTTCTGGTTTATCAGCATAAACCAATGACTTGACATTACACCAAAGAAAATAATCCAGTGGAGTTATATCGCATTCTCTTGGAGGCCAATTAATTGGACCATTTCTCGAAATAATGTTATCCCCAAATCTTTCTTTCCATAAATCAATTGTTACGGAAGCAGCATGAGGTGTAGCACCATCTTGTTGGAACCAAAACAATTCTGGGTCGATACCATTCAACTTTTGAAACAAATAATCATTGATCATCGATCTGTAATGAGCACCATTCACTGTAACATTAGCTCCAGCATCGTTTTTAAAGAAATATGGACCGATGATGCCTCCAGCGTGTAAAGCACACCATACAGTGCATTTTTCAGGATGCAATGGAACCTGCAGAACTTCTTGAGGATTGTTTTCACTCCATATACGGCCATTTTGCTTGTTAGCCGTTCAACCAGAAATGAGCTTCATCACTAAACACAATTTTACAATAAAAAAGTGGATCAACTTCAAGCTGTTCTAGGGGCAAACAAACGACGCTTATTATGGTCAAGTGGCTTTATTTCTTGAACAAGTTGGATCTTGTATGGGTGTAGACCAAGATCTTCACGCAAAATTTTCCATGTGGTGGATGCACAGAGTCCAACTCGTTGTGAACGAGAGAAATCTGGATAATCATTAACACTATGACTTACAGCAGAGATATTTTATTCTGTACTTACAGTTATTTGTCTTGTTGTTGTTGAATGGAATAAAGAAAATGTTGTCCGAAATCTAACGACGAATAAGCTGCTTTGATGGACGATTATGTAAACCATAAATTTCACGAAGTACTCTAAACGTTTGGCTGATTTTGGAAATAAGTTTCAACAATTTGTGAACGTTGTTGCGGCGTGAATCTTTCCACGATAATTTGTCAATGCTTACTAAACGAAAATGTCAAAACAAAATGCCTTCTACCTGTCAAATCACAGTTATCCCTATCGAAAGTTCTATCACTCTAAAAAAAACACTCGATACCTCACTAAGTAAAAATATTCAACAAAAGGGATCTGGCGACATCTGTCTTCTTTGAGAAGAATTTTAAGTTTCTTGAACCTACTAACTTCTACTGCTTCCCAAAGTGCGAGTCTGGTACTTTTAATTTCATTATGGATTAATTCATAGCTATTGTTGAACTGATGTCCAATTTTTCTCAAATGACTGGCATATTTGAGTACGAGATGTCTGATAGGTAACTCCGCCGGTGTTCGTGAATTCTTTCCTTAAAGGATCTATTTCACCGATAAAGTTAAGCAATATGCCCACCTTGTAGACCCGCCCCTGATAATCAAAAGTCGATTGTTCATACCTTTTTCTTATCTGTTTTTTGAAACAGATGTACAGATTTGAACGTCAATTTCATTATTCAAAACTCTTTTTGAAGTATTGTATTGTTTCATTCGTTGTGTAGTTCTTTCTGTTAATTTTGTTAATTGTTAAAATGTCTAGAAAGTCGCTTGCCATTGACAATATTTATAGTACAGAAAATCTTTGTGGGGTCTGTAGAGGATTCCTATCGATTCCACCAATTGTTTTTAGTGCTTCAATGAAATATTTCGTATGTGGTAGATGTTACGATGAAGGAATGTATAAAGATGACATCGCCATTCGACAGAAAGGGTTCGAAAAAGCAGCTTCAAATTGTATTTTCCCCTGTTCCAAGGAAGGCTGCATGTGGACAGTGATGTTTGATGAAGATGCTAAACATCATGAGCAAATTTGTGATTACAGCGATATCAAGTGTCCAATATCCAACTTTTTTCTGGGCTTTTTGAAGCAAACAGAGTCCCCGTGTTTTTTTTCCTGCAGAGATGAAGAGTCGATGATCCTGCATGTACAATACAATCACAGTGATTATATCTTACGCGAACCACTAATGATTCGGTCTTTGGACATGTTAATGGATTTCGAATTTCGACGAATGTATATCATGATTCATCTCCAAGAATATATGCATAAAATGGCTATTCTGACGACGGAACGAACTCCCAATGAATTCAAGTTCAGATGCAGGACTATCATGGATTGCCCTCTGGTTCCCGAGTATTGTATTGTGGGAATAGATCCTCCATTGAAAAAAAGCGTGTTTTCTTTTACGTGTGTTCCATTGGAAAGACCTCGACATGAAAAGGAACAAGACGAAGAAGTCCTCAAGATCAAATTGCTCGATTTTGACCAAGAAAGAACATTACATTTTTCCATATACGATGATATAGTTATTGAACCTCCAACAAAGTAGGAGGGTAATATAACTGGAGCAGTCAGAAGAGTAGTTGTGGAATTCAGGATAGAACAATACAATTTTCGTGTTAAATATTAATGTTTCAACCCATTCCAGTAAGTATCTCTCATTTTTCGTTTGTATCAAGTCGCTGAATATGTATTGGGTTGTTTGGAAAGTAATTTCGTTTTTTTTTGTGAAAATGAAAGACATGTTTCGTAAACTGAATAAATAATTTACTACATTATATATTGACTATTCTGGTTGAACATGTTTTGCCATCTTTCTGGTAGTAGTATGATTCCACGACTATAAAATTTTTTGTCTTTGCTGACAAAAAACTGATCCGGGTGATTTTTGACCTTTTTATTTGAACTAAAGGTTTAACCGTCAAAAAGTTTTTGCAGTGAATGAAACAAATAATAATCCGAAGGCGCCAGATCTGTAGAATATGGTGGGTGTGACAGTGAATTCCAATCAAGCTGTAAAAGCTTTTGGCGAGTGAGCAATCTTCTATGAGGTCTCGCATTATCTTGGCGGAACGCTACACTTTTCTTTTGAAGTGCATCATTCGGTTTATCCAGGTAATAACAGTAGACCTCCTAATTAATTGTTGGGTTATCCGGTGAAAGCTAAAAAAAAAACGATTCCTTTAAAATCCCACCGAACAGACAGCATCACATTTTTGATGGATATTGGCTTTCGAAATGCTTTGAGCCGGTTCTTTTTTTTTGCTCCATGATCTCTTGCGTTTGACATTGCTATATACAACCCAGTTTTCGTCCCCAGTTATGATGCGCTTCAAAAATGGATCATTTTCGTGACGGATGAGAAGCGAATTATTCTGGCTTGAACAGCATTTTTCTTTTTCTATATTAAAAAACTAAAATATGACAAAAATAATGCTTATTGCTCTTCATATTTAAAAGGGCACAAACCAAAAGCTGAGTAGAATTAATTGAAGTTTTTTACACTCAAGTCTTGCTATATCATTTCTCAAATATATAATGATTATGCGGCTTAAGTGTGAATTTGGGTTCGAAAAAATACAATTAAATCGTCTATCGGGAAAAAACGAAATTACTTTCCAAACAACCTCATATATTTGAAGAAGTACTAGCCTAAAATAGGTCAAAATCATTACAAAGCGATATTTCAAATAAGGTTATTCTAATTTTCACATATTTCTTATATATAGTGGGTGGCCCAAGTAAAAGTTTCCATCTCAATTATTTTAAAAAGTATGAATCATTATTAGAATTACGAAAACAATTAAGTGGAATGAAATGAGAAATAACTTTGTTTCCTATTACTTTATTTACGATTATACAGTGACTCCAGTTTTCTAGTGATACTACATTTTCAAACTAAATAAACAAATTATGTCTCAACTTTTATATATATATATGTATTTCTTGATAGCTTCGGCAAAACTTCAAAAAGATTACCACAGGTCCGTCTGCTCATTTAATAGTTTAATTGTCGGTAAGTGCTTTTTGTATTTGTGAATTTCTATGGATTCCAGGATGTCTAGTTTTTTCCTTTCACTTCCACGTGCAATATTTCGAGATTATCCAATTCTGGGAAGGTACGGTCGGTTACGAAAAAATGTTTCGCAAAATTGGAGTTATCTTTCCGGTTCCTAAATGCAGATTGATGTTCTTTGTACCTTTTGTGGAAAGATCTTCCGGTTGGTCCTATATATACGCTACTGCACTGTTGACAACTTATTTTATAGACTCTAGAATTATTCAGCCGGTTGTTTTTGTCTTTTGCATTAAGAAAGAGGTTGGAAATTTTATATAAGGGTGTGAGAGTTGTTATTATATTATTTCTTGACAAAATTTGAGCTATTTTTTGTGAGACTGGTCCAAAATATGGTAATTTTATGAATTTCTTGTCTATATTATCTGATATGGAAATGGGGTATATTTGCTTACGAATTAGTTGTTTCTGTTTTTTATTTATGGGATTATTTATAATTTTAGTTCTGAAATGATTATTTGTGGCTATTTGTTTGATTGTGTTTGAAACTAAAATAATGAATTCTCTCATAAATAAAAAATAAAAATAACTTATTCGTAAGCAACCCCATTTCCATATCAGATAATATAGACAAGAAATTCATAAAATCAACATATTTTGGACCAGTCTCACAAAAAATAGCTCAAATTTTATCAAAAATTAACATAATAACAGCTATTAAAATGAATCAAAACATCATAGAGTATAGAATTGTTATACAGATGTACATTAAGGAAAGGGTGCTGGAAAACCGTCGTACCAGCTTGAGAGAGATAGCACATGATCTTAAGATATCCCACGAGTCCGCACGTACGATTGTGACTGACTTTCTCGCCAAAAACTCAACAAACGTGCTTCAGCAACCACCGTATTCGCCGGATTTGGCTCCCTGCGACTTTTTCCTCTTCCCAAAACTAAAATTGCCCCTTCGTGGCACCCGTTTTGAGTCGATTGAAGCCATAAAACAAAATTCGGCGCGAGAGCTAAAGTCCATCCCGGAAAGCGCCTATAAAAAATGTTTCGATAATTGGAAGTGCCGTTGGTATAGATGTATTGGAGCAAATGGAGCCTATTCTGAACGCGACCCAATAAATTTCGACGATTAAATGTAAAAATGTTGTTTTAATTGAAAATTCCCGGTACTTTCTTGACAGAGTAGTATGTTACACTGTCTCGATTTGTAGAACTTTCTATCATTATAGCTGACACTCCTTATTAATGATATTTTGTACAGATCAGCCGAATTAATTTATTTTAATATGAATATGCTGATTATGAGCATTACGGCATATTATGTTCTGACTTGAGCACGAGGAAAGTTTTTTCTGCGTTCGTAACGTGAAAATATCGGGAATACATTTCTTTTCTTGAGTAAGCTCGCAAAGGTATGTCTTGTATGTAAGTTTGCATACTCTAGGTGGCGCTAGTGTATGATTAATATCTTAGTGTTTCTGCGTATAGCGAATATAGATACTTGACAGATCACATGCCTGCAATGTTCCCCTGTGATCATAAAATCTTATCGAGTTTGTTTGAGTATAGAATTGTTATACGGATATATGTTACACTGTCTAGATTTTTATAACTTTCCATTACCATAGCTCACACTCCTTATTAATGATTTTCGGAAATTATGAAATTCTCACTTTCAACATGCAAAATTTCGGTATTCTGGTTGAAGTCATTTCCTGCTTCCAATAAATTGGTTGAATAATAAGTGGAATCGTTCTTTCCATTGAGGAAACTTTTCAAATGTTCTTGAATCATTGTATGGAAAGTTCGACCAATTTGTCCTGTCTGAAATTTTGTCAATCACTACAAACATATAACCCCCTGGTTCATTATTTTTCGATATAATATCTTTTTTGTTTGAACGAATTAACTGAGGTTTGAATTTGTTTCGAATAAGTTTCTTAAATTATATTTATTTTCAAGATACGCAACAATCTTCTCAGAAATAACTTTAGTATATTTGATTTAAATATACTTAAATTTCTCTTTTACGCTGGGGTGTACCATATTTGATGTTATTCTGTGATTTTCATTCGTCACTAACTATCTATCAATATTCGACTGAAGTCACTATTATTGGCGAATTGTTTAATAAGTTCCAAAATATAAATTTTCTTGATTGATTGGAATGTGAACTAGTCTTCGAATTATGCTGTTGAAAGCTGATAATTTTTCAAATATAATAATAAGCATGAACTACGGTAAACAGAAAGTTTTGTCGAATCTGAAAAATGCAACTTGCCTCTGTATAACAGTTCAAAACTCAAATACAGCTGAATATGTTTTGTTGATCGCAGAGCTTAAGCGTCAGACATGCATGTTCTAGTGCTTCTTGACATATGCCGATGAATACAACACAACCTATATTCGCCCTGCATAGGGACGATAATGTTTTAACAAACAGTAGTACTATCTAATGCATCTGATGTTAATTATTAGCATCGCGCCTCAATAGGATATTACTTGAGTACGAGGAAGATTTCTTCGTTTGTAATAATAATGTTTGTAATAATAATGACAACACCAAGCTAATTCAAGAAGTGGACTGTATTTCCGAATACTTCAATTAGCTTGGTGTTGTCTATGTATATTCGCGTGGATTAGATGGCGGAACTGTTTGGTAAAACATTAGTTTATTTAGCCCTATACAGGACGAATATAGGAGTGTTGCATAGGTCGGCATTACGTCATTGCACTAAATATATGCCAAGAAGCATTGAAACATGCATGTCTGCTGCTTATGCCAGGTGATCAACAGAACCTATTCAGCGGTATTAGACTTTTGAAATGTTACACAGATGCAAGTTGCGTTGTCCCGATTCGAAAAACTTCCTGTTAACCATAGCTCATACTTCTTATTATATTTCAGAATAAATATCCGTCGGATCAATTAAATCATTCGGTGATAATTTTTGTTTAATAGGATTACTATTAAGAAATCTAGAAAGAATATGGAGATGAAAGATGAAAAGGGGACAATGATTAGTTAGTGGGGAATTCCAAAAACATATTAGTCTGTAGAACTACTCGTATATTAGACAATATATGTGAAAATCAATTTTAAAGAGTTCTAGGCGCATACATATGAAAATAATTTCAGTTAATTCGCAAAAATTGTTTGAAGATCAATATCTATTGGAAATACTTTCGAAAACTAATCATCTTTTCTTGTTTTCAGGACTGAAACCTGCAGAAACCTAAAAATCATTTAAATTAATATATATAATAATTCAAATAATTTTTATTCTATATTTAAAACCTCCAATTCATGAAATATTTTGATGTCACGCTTAATATTGGATAATAAACAAGGTTATTTTTTACTTGGTAGAAGTTTTTTTCCAACCTCTTAAATATCAAATAGAGTAATTCTGTTACACCTCTATAAATTTCAATAAACTCCTTAAAAATTTTTCAAGAATTAAATTAAGAGAATGTAAAATAAAATAGATGGAGATTTATACTTGAAAGAAGGTATACAAAAATTATTTAAATATTTTAATATTTACATTAATATATTAGCTTAATATGTCGTTTGATATAAGCATTGCTTATATGACATTAATTTAATTCCTGAAGTTATAATATTAAATATAATTTTGTGAAATTAAATATGTAGAATATATCTGTAAATATTAAGATATTTAAATAATTAAGAGAATGTCTAAGAAAAACTGTTTCTTTTAAGTAGACATGTAGAGTTAACACTCATCGTATAGTATTAAAAAGAAATAGAAATAATCTAAAGAAAATATTGAATATTAAACGAAGTTTCAGTTGAGACAGCACTGTTTCATAAAAATTCGACTCCAAAATTATTAGTGGAGTTTATTCACTCTTCTTGAAAACAAACAATAAATGATTTTTACTACGTAGATTTTTCCTTTTGGGTGCGACTTCTTTACAAATATCTTCTTCTTTAAATTATATACCAGTGTGTAAGTTCTCGAAGAATAAAGTATAAAATATTATGTTATAGAGTTTTTTGATTCTCTATATTCGCTACCGAATTAACTTTTGAAATATACACAATTCAAAAAAAGCCGAATGATTATTTATAACTTCGGAAATATTTCAGGATTCATCTCAAAAGAACCGGTTTCAATAACTGCATCACTGCCAGCTGTCTGAACCGGTAGTCTATATAATATTTCTTAAATCAGTGGGAGTTTTATAAGATATAAAATATAAGAAAAACAAGTGTTAACTTCCGCTATTTTATTGATTTACACGACAATTGTTTCGTCATACCATGACTTCATCAGGTGAGTATTAAAACAGTTTTAATACTCACCTGATGAACTCATGGTATGACGAAACAATTGTCGTGTAAATCAATAAAATAGCGGAAGTTAACATTTGTTTTTCTTATATTGAACATGAATTTTCGTCAAGTAAAGACCGAGACAATCAAAAATTATAAGATATAGTTTTATTTCAATATTCAAAATCAAAATTCATAAAATGGAAAATGGTCGAAAGCAATGACGTGAAGTCAAGAACTTTTTTGCGCTTGTTCATAACACCTACGATCCTCACGAAATTTTGCATTACCGGTAGTTGGCACAATTTATATTATACATAAATACATATAAAAATAAGTTTTCCTATACTGAATTGTTTCAGCCGTTACTATTTGGTAGTTGATCATAATTAAAACAAATTGTAGAAATTGCTATGTTTTACTACCAAAAAAGATATATTACACATTTTCTTGTGACTCCAGTTTCGGGAAATGTTGTTGTCTGATGATGGGATAGTTCATTTCCCGAAACTCGAGTTTCGGGAAATGTTGTTGTGTGATGATGGGATAGTTCATTTCCCGAAACTCGAGTCACAAGAAAATGTGTAATATATCTTTTTTGGTAGTAAAAGATAGTAATTTCTACAATTTGTTTTAATTATGAGTTTTCCTGTTATACAAATAAATATTTATAAAGTAACAATTTTTTTGTTTTTGTGCAAAGATCTCGCTGTAATTGGAAAAACAGAATGGAAACTAGTTAATAAAAGCTTTGTACAAAATTAACGTAAAATATTAATCGTGAACAGGTAATGAAATAATACACTTTGCAATATAATTTAAAAAGTTTCAACCTGCGTCTTCTCAAAAGAAAATCGTTTTGTTTTTGCTTTTGGTTCCCTTTAAAATGGTAACTTATTATCTTCATATTGAGGTAAGATGGAGTAAAGCACTGATGTGAAGTCAGGAGTACGGTTTCGGTAGCGCCCAACGCTGCTCTGCTCCCAAAATATTTATACATTGAAAACTTACTATGAAGAAGTTTTTTGAATATTACAGATAATAGCTGGAATTATTTCTCCGGAATCTGTTCAGATTTAAATCTAAATAAATCTCTTGAAAAATTTAGAATCAAATTTTAAAACATGCCCTAGATAACACCGTATCGTTTTTATATTTCATTATATCTTATATTTATTTTATGTTTCTTTATTAGTTAATTTCCACTACATGTGATGATAATATATATGTTCATAAAGTTATGCACTGATGATCTATAGCACGTTTTGAAAATTTAATTCTGAATGTTTTCAAGAGATTTCTTTAAATTCAAATCTTTACAGGTTCCGAAAAATAAATTCTAGCTATTATCTATAATAACCAAAATATTTTTTGTTTATCTTCTAACAATACGAAATTCTTCTTGTTCTGCTCCTAAATTCAAAATTTCAGATTGATAGGATTTATAGTTTCGAAAAGTTTGGGAAAATGAGAAAAAACTCCATAATGTGAACTACGGAACCAGTGAACTGATTTTGCTATTAACAAACTCAAACTTACAACCGGATATTGTACACCTGTACATTAGTACATATTATACCTGTACATTATTACATCTTATTTATTCATATTCACACTGTTTCACGAAGTGTAGAAATCCAAAAACAATTTGATAAGAAAGAATTGGTAATACCTGTTTGTTATATATAAATAGATTTCTCACATATATTCGGATATTTTACACACTCATCCAACTCAAAAGAACCGCAGTGCAAATAAGTTTTGTTTAGATTTTGTTTATGGCAGTTGCGCATGAGCGTCATGATGATGTAGGTGACAGCAATGCCTGTATCAGTCTCTTCGAACTCTCGAAACGTTTCAAGAATTTTGCCTAAGTTGGCATTCAATATTGATACTTTGTCTATGACTGGTTGCTTTGCAGCACTATCCTACCTCTAGTGGCTCGGCAGTGTTAGTCTCGGAGTTGTGTGGAATGCAACTCAAAGACCGAAGGGCTTATCCACCACCCTGTCGCGGCTTGAGGCCCACTCTCAGTGGATCCAGTTTCAGGCCCAATATCTAGCGTATGTTCAAGAACCTCAAACCTCCGAGAGATGTCCCGGAGCATCCAGGTCCAAGAACCACGAACCCAAATGAATGGAATACCCTGCCTAGAATGCAGGCTTTCAACCACTGCTCCTAGGAGTCCAACCTCAACTGGGTAGCCAGGATTATAAGTACTCCTCTGGGCTTCGATACTCCTGTGCTGGCCTTGTTTCCAAAAGGAGACTTTGAAGGCTATTAGTCACCATGAAGAGTTTAACTCTAGGAGTATAACACATCATCGTATTCCGCTCTTATGAACAGAATACCTGCAATCGAGTAGAGCCACGCCAGTTTAATCGGTGAACGCCCTGTATTGCAACGCCCTCCCCCAAAGGTTGATACCACCATTGGAGTAACTGGCACGTGAGCAGGGATTTTTCATCAAATTACCACTACGTAGTCTCCACAACGCCCGAAAGCAGGTTGTGTGATAAGGGCACGCCTTATCATCGCACAAAGCGAAAACCCCTTCACTGGAGTTGAAGGAACATCGCTTCCAGAATAGGCTTCACTTTGAAAACCTACACCGTGACTGTTAGCAGCGAACCGCTACTCAATCGCTACTGGCTTTGGTCATAACCCGAGTCACACGCCAAAATGGCGTTTTACTTCCACCCATCCAGTCGCAAACTCAAGAAACAACAAAAATCCGGAGAATCGATTCTTCAATTGATCCTGATACGAACGCTGACAACCGGTCGTGCGTTCAAGACCCACGGCCCAGGTGAAGTCTTCTAATCGATCCTAGTTCGAGCACCAAGGTCAAGACCCAAAAACCACAGAAATGTTTCACAAACAATCCTGGTTCAGGACGAGATCGGTCATACAAGTCCCGTTAAACCCCTAAAGCACTTCTCGAGCAATCCTGAGTCATGAATTACGTGCGACCAAATAAATGAAATATCCTTCTAGTCTAGTATACAGACTTTCAACCACTGCCCCCTTGAGTCCAATACCAATTGTGTGGCCAAAAAGTACGAATACTCTCTGTGGGCATTCACCCTTCCAAGGTAACGCAGTATATTACATAACGCACTCGGGCATTCGACAGAAAAATCTGAATGATTAAACTGCATTAAACTGCGAGGGTAGAGTAACGTCAGTTTTAAGGGTATAAGCCCTGTACTTCAATAGAAACCCAAGCCATCGTGTTAGGCACCACGACTCAGCCCTCCATTTCAACTCAGTGAGATTAGGGCCCTAGTCGTGACCAGATCCCACTCCGCAACAAAGTCCGGTGACAAGGGGGAGACCCTCAAAGGGATCCACAGATGAAGCTTTAAGTAACCTTCCTACCCGCTGGGTCTATGGTCGTTGGAATTGGGATACGCCCCATCAGCACGCAAAACGGAGAAGTCCCCCTTTTGCTTCCAGTATACGCTGGTAGCTTCGAATCCTACCTCTGGCTATGCTATGTCGGTACCCGAGTTGTTTTAGACGCAACTCAAACACGCTTCTTATTTCCACCGTTCAGTCGCCGCTCCAGGTCTGGTCGCGGTGGACTTCAAGCCCGGCTAAGGCGACAGACTCCTAAACCTCGGAACACAGTCCCGGACTACCCAGGCTCAAGAACTACGACCCTGAACGGACGGAATACTCTTCTAGCCTAACATGCAGGCTTTCAACCACTGGTCCCATGCGTCCAACACCATTTGGATGACCAGGAGTACGAATTATTCTGTAGGTATACAGCCATCCCGTGGTAGCCTTGTTTCTACGTATTTCCTCCCTCAAGCTAACACAGATCTACAACTGACGTATTCGCCCTACTGGAAAGAGTACCTGCAGTAGGAGTTTCCCAGTTTCATGTGTTGCAATAATTAATAGTTTCGTTCCCGGACCGAACAAATACTGTCTAGTGACTATTAATCCCGAACAAGGATTAATTAAGCCTCACATAACATATACGCATTCGCCATTTTGTAACCTTTAATAACCTGTTTTTCCCTATTCAATCGTTTTATCACTTTTCAACCGAACTCTGCTGATCAGTTCTAATAAATTTTGTGATTCTTTATGTTCAATTAAAATGAATAGAATACAGAGTGTTTTCTAAGTATGGTACATAACTTCTGGAGCGTATTCTGTCGCCAGAATGAAGGTGACTTTGCTTTATAAATCAAATCTCAAAAAGGATTAGTTGCAGGATCTAAAAGTTTTATTAAAAAATTATAATTGTTTCAATATTTCCATAATCCTTTGAGACCTTCCAACGAAATTTTGCAGGATTTTAGAATTCGCAAGGAAATCTATTGGAACACGTTTTCTCTAAACTCAAAAATGAGCAGTTGCAGTGATGAGGAATACATTTTTATTTTTCTGCATTACCGGCGTATGAATAGAAAAAATTCTAGACCGTTTTTTCCTAGACCCCTTAGGTCTCTCTAATTCACATTAAAATTATACATACATATCGTAATGATTTTACATTACACACATAATCATCAATCATATAATTATATTACGTCGACCAATAACCTTCTAGTCTGACATACAGGTGGCGCTTTATTTATAACATTTATATTTTGTTAGAAAGTACTAAGCTTCAAAAGAAAGCTGTAAACATTTTCTGACGCCCAAGGTTTGGTTCAAAAGTTTATTTGGGAAACAATAATGGAAAAAATTATTCTTTTGAATTATTTTGATTCGACAGATAAATTCAAATTACTTTAATATTCAATCATGAAGAGCTTCAAGGTAGTTATCCTCTTAGCCATGATATTATGGCAGAGGACAAGCAGCTAATACAAAAGTTGATATGTCATTCGAAAGCACACTTTTTTGCTGAAAAAAATATGTCCACAATTAATAATTTTTCATGGATAAAACGATTGGAGATATTTCTGCAATGGTTTTATTGATGAAAATTCAACAAAATCAGTTATATTTGACTGATTTTGTTCACTTCAGAACCCTGATATTCATCTCCTTACCAGGCCCGCACGCATAATTTTTTGACACACAGAACTTCTCATCTTGTAGCAAATTTAATGTCGTTTCCAGATATGTGGTCTGAAATTTGATGAAACTGCAACTGAAGTATCGGGTGTTTTTCTTCAGAGAGATAGAACTCTCGATAGGGATAACTGTGATTTGACAAAAGAAAGAAGCCATGTTGTTTTGACATTTCTGTTCAGTAAGCTTTGACAAATTATCATGGAAAGACTCATGCCGCAACAACGTTTAAAAATTGTTGAAATTTATTTTCAAAATCACTGTTCTATTCGCCAAACTTTTAGAGCACTTCGTGAAATTTATGGTTTCCATAATAGTCCATCAGAGCAGCTTATTCGTAGAACTATCGATAGATTTCGGACAACATTTTCTCTACTTGATGCAACAACAACAACAAGAAAAATAACTGTACGTACAGAAGAAAATATCACTGCTGTAAGTCATAGTGGTAATGATGATGCAGATTTGTCTATTCGTCGACATTCACAACAAGCTGGACTCTGTGCATCCACTACATGGAAAATTTTGGGTGAAGATCTTGGTCAGCTTGAAGTTGATCCACTTTTTTATCGTAAAATTGTGTTTAGTGAGGAAGCTTATTTCTGGTTGAACGGCTATGTGAACAAGCAAAACATATGGAGTGAAAACAATCCTCAAGAAACTCTGCCAGTTCCATGGCATCCTGAAAAATGCACTGTATGGTGTGGTTTACACGCTGAAGGCATCATCGGTCCATATTTCTTTAAAAACGATGCTGGAGCTAATGTTACAGTGAATGGTGCTCGTTACAGATCGATGATCAATGATTATTTGTTTCAAAATTTGAATGGTATCGACCCAGAAGTGTTTTGGTGCCCACAAAATAATGCTACACCTCATGCTGCTACCGTAACAATTGATTTATTGAAAGAAAGATTTGGCGATAAAATTATTTCGAGAAATGGTCCAATTAATTGGCCTCCAAGATCATGCAACATAACTCCACTGGAGTATTTTTTTGCGGTTATGTCAAGTCATTGGATTTTGCTGATAAACCAGAAACAATAGACGCTTTGGAAGCCAATATAACTCGTGTTATTGAGTAAATAAAGCCTGAATTACTCGAAAAAGTGGTCCAAAATTGGTCTGCTCGAATGCGGTTCCTCAGAGCTAGTCGTGGTGGACATATGCTGCAAATTATTTTCAAAACATAAATGTCATAAAATTATCTTTCAAATAAAAATATTGGCTTTAATCTTAACTAAAATGTGTTTTATTTCGACTCTAAATTCTATCACTCTGAAAAAAACACCCGATATAATTGATTTTACGGAAAAACTTGAAATATTTGGTGAAATCAGGAAATATTTAATTGAAAAATAACCATCAACATTTCGACCATCTGTTATATGACATTTTTTGTTGCAAATAACTTGATGTGTAGAAGTATGAAACCTGAATCATCAGTAGGGGCCGTGAGACCACTTTTGCGGTGCCATCATCACACACCACACAACAATTCAAGTTACAAATACCGCATATTTTTCGATTACATTAATTAAACATGTCGGATTTTGTGCCTTCGAGCTACGATTTGCAGACAGCGTTGGTTTTCTGTTATCATTTGAAGAAAAATGCTACAGAATCACATCGAGCCGAAGTTTACTGTGAACATGCTCTTGGTAAAACAGAGTGTTTCGAGCTACTCACAAAATTCAAAAGAGGTGATTTTGACTTGATTAACAAAGTGCGTGGAAAACCACCAAAAAAGTTCGCAGACAACAGATTGCAAATCTTATTAGATGAAGATGATACTCCAAGTCAACAAGAACTCGGGGATTTGTTGAATGTGACGCAGAAAGTCGTCTGTCTCCATTCGTTTGAAAGCTATGGAAAAGATTCAAAAAGTGGGAAATTGGCTTCCGCATGAATTGAATGAAAGGCAGCAAGAAAACCGACAAGCACAAGAGAAAGTCATTTCTCCGTCGAATCGTGACAGGTGATGAAAAATGGATATATTTTGAGAATTCTAAGCATCGTAAATCATCGGTGAATCTAGGCGAACATCCAATGCAATACCAAATCGCTTTGGAAATAAGACAATACTCTGCATTTGATGAGATCAGAAATATTTAGAATACACTGGCGAGCAAAAAAAAAACGGTTCAATAATATTTTGTTCATTATATATCTTTCATTAGAAAATCAACTGAATGTGCGCAAAATGTAGACATATGGGCTAAAAAACTTGATAAAGAAAACCATCTTCGAATAATTCTTCACGAAAAATTCATCGTTTATCAGTTGCGTTCAACAATGGTCATTGAAAAGTTAGTTTTCCACTCTCTGAAAGAAACAATTTCATAAAATGAGTTTACCAATTGAAGATTGTGCGAGAACAGTGGCACTTATTGAAAATGGGCCGAGCCAGAGATCTGTTGCTAAAAGAGTGAATGTTACCCTATCTACAGTCCAAGAATATTGACAAGACATCGGGAGTTATGATCAAGTGACCCGTCTTTTCTGCTCGCCAGTGTATTATGAGCTGCTAATACCTGTTGAAGCCGTTAACAGTAATCGCTACTAGCAGCAAATGATCGATTTAAATCGAACATTCCGTGAAAAACTACTGGACCATGAAAAAAGGCAACATAAGGTCATTTTCCCCATAGTAATAACCTATCACAATCAGCAAAATGGATAAGAAAAACGATGGAGCCTTTCAATTAGGAATCACTAGCCCATGCAGTTTATTCTCCAGACTTCACTCCGTCCGATTATCATCTATTAGCATCACTGCGACACGCTTTCGCTGAACAACGCTTGAATTCATATTAAAATGTACGAAAGTGACTCGACAACTGGTTTGTTTCAAAAGAAGAATTGGCGTAGCATTCATGAACTGCCAGAGAGGTGCGAAAAAAGTATAGACAGCAATAGATATTATTATATATTTTTTTATCATTTTTGAACAACAGATCTGCAATTTTTACAGAAAAACTGCGGTTGGATACACCTGGAAGACTAAATATTAGAATGAACTTGAGTTATGCTAATTATTACAAATCAGTGAAATTACTTTCACTATTAATGTGCGCATTACGACTTCTGAAATAAAGTCATTGCCTTTATAATTCGATTATTTTTGGGAATAGAATTCTCAAACAGTAGCCGAGTAAAATAAACAGTATACTTAAAATACATAATTGTGCACAATGAACAGTTCTGTAAATTTATTAATGCACATGATTTTGAAATTAGACCTGTTTTTTTTGGAAAATAATGAATACTAGAAATGATACTTTTCTTATTTTATATTT
Organism: Megalocaria dilatata; assembly: GCA_034642435.1. NCBI lineage: Eukaryota > Metazoa > Arthropoda > Insecta > Coleoptera > Coccinellidae > Megalocaria > Megalocaria dilatata. Next base: position 15,736,276 of record CM067863.1, read on the forward strand.
ATAACTATGTACGTCATACAAAACAGAAAAATTCCTTATCTTATCTTAATTATACGCAAATTAAAATATATCATTCTACGGAAGTTGAATTCAGTAAATATGTCATTCTTTGATTATAAGATGTTTGTTTTCCTCAATTGGTGAAATCATTATGGATGTGAATTACGTGTTCGACAGTGAAAAAAGATCCAAAACACTTTTGTATTTTTTTCTGTAAGAATATTTGAAAATATAAGATTGTTCGGAAAGTAATTTCGTTTTTTGCCGACAGAGGATTGTATTCTTTCGAACCCAACTTCACACTTAAGCCGCATAATCATTTTATGTTTCGAGATTTGATATAGCAAGGCTAGTGTGTAAAAAAGTTCAATTAATTCTACGCAGCAGTTTTTGGTTGGTGCCCTTTTAAATATGTAGAGCAATAAGTAGCATTTTCGTCATATTTTACTTTTTTAATATAGAAAAGGTAAAAATGCTGTTCAAGGCAGAAAAAAATAAAGCGAGGTGTATGAAGAAGATGTGTTGACAGTACGCCAGAACTGATTTGCAAAATTTCGGCAATTTTGATGTCGAAAATGTACCACGTTCTGGAAGGCCGATTAGAGCTGATAAAGACATGATAAAGGCATCAGTTGATGTAAATCGGCGAATAACAACACGTGAGATCGGTGAGAGGTTAAATTTATCGAATTCAACTGTTCATGACCTCTTAAGAGGCCTGGATTTAACCTTGAAATTCGATATATGGGTTTCCCATGTTCTCACAGAGTTAAATTTGTGTCGTCGCGTTGCCGTCAGTGATTCGCTACTCAAACGTCACGAACATGATCAATTTCTTAAAGCGCATCATTAATGGGAATGAAAAATGGTTTGTATATAACAATGCCAAATACAAGAGATCATGGAACAAAAATGATGAACCGGCATCTATGAGCCAATCCATCTTTTTTTTTCATTAACATTCAAATAATTAGGTATAACAGATTACAGTAAGTAATGACAGCATATAATTATCGGGTGTTTTTTTTAGAGTGACAGAATTTTCGATAGGGATAACTGTGATTTGACAGAAGGTAGAAGCCATGTTGTTTTGACATTTCTGTTCAGTAAGCATTGACAAATTATCATGGAAAGACTCACGCCGCAACAAAGTTTACAAATTGTTGAAATTTATTTTCAATATCAGTGTTCCATTCGCTAAACTTATAGAGCACTTCGTGAAATTTATGGTTTACATAATCGTCTATCAGAGCAGCTGATTCGTCGAACTGAAGATAGATTTCGGACAACAATTTCTCTACTCGATGCAACAACAGCAACAAGACAAAGAACTGTACGTAAAGAAGAAAATATCGCTGCTGTAAGTCATAGTATTAATGATGATCCAGATTTGTCTATTCGTCGACGTTCGCAAGTTAGACTCTGTGTATCTACCACATGGAAAATTTTGCGTAAAGATCTTGATCTACATCCATACAAGATCCAACTGGTTCAAGAACTTAAGCCAATTTACCATAATAAGCGTCGTTTGTTTGCTGATTCGGCCCTAGAACAGCTTGGAGTTGATCCACTTTTTTATCGTAAAATTGTGTTTAGTGATGAAGCTCATTTCTGGTTGAACGGCTATGTAAACAAGCAAAATTGCTATATATGGAGTGAAAACAATCCTCAAAAAGTTCTGCAGGTTCCATTGCATCCTGAAAAATGCACTGTATGGTGTGCTTTACACGCTTGAGGCATCATCGGTCCATATTTCTTTAAAAACGATGCTGGAGCTAATGTTACCGTGAATGGTGCTCGTTACAGATCGATGATCAATGATTATTTGTTTCAAAATTTGAATGGTATCGACCCAGAAGTGTTTTGGTTCTAACAAGATGGTGCTACACCTCATGCTGCTATCGTAACAATTGATGCATTGAAATAAAGATTAGGTGATATTATTTCTAGAAATGGTCCAATTAATTGGTCTCCAAGATCATGCGACATAACTCCACTGAATTATTTTCGTTGGGGTATGTCAAGTCATTGGTTTATGCTGATAAACAAGAAACAATAGACGCTTTGGAAGCCAACATAACTCGTGTTATTGATGAAATAAGGCCTGAATTACTCGAAAAAATGGTCCATGACTGTTTTGGTCGAATACGCTTCCTCGGAGCTAGTCGTGGTGGACATATGCGGGAAATTATTTTTAAATGTGTTTTATTTCAATTTAAAGTTCTGTCACTCTAAAAAAACACCCGATATAAAGTGTATATGAAGTTTTGTTCAATATAGCCTTTTTCCACTCCTTCCTGTCAATATATTAAATTGTCGATTAAAGGGAGATGGTAGAAGCCTTTTAACCATGCATTTTAAATTTTCATGAGATTTTTCGTTCCTTCAGGAGAATTGTTCTGTGCGAAAAATTACAGTCGTTTGACTTTCGCACGGGAAAACACATAATTCGTTGTTTTTATTCATCATATGAAGCTTCTTTAATTTTGTAATTGTAATTTTTATTGAGTAATCCCTTCAGAATAAAGTTCAACTTCTTCCTTGAAACTATAAAAAATACTGAAGAGATGCGTGTAATAGAATTAAGTTTTCTCATTCAAAAGGAAATTATTTTCAAAACATAAATGTCAAAAATTATCTTTCAAATAAAAAAATTCGGCTTTAATCTTAATTTAAATGTGTTTCATTTCAAATTAAAGTTGTCACTCTGAAAAAAACACCTGATAGTTACCGAATAAATACAAAAGATAATTTCGAATTCTCCGCGCATTTCTAACATTTTCACCACCATTCTAGACTCTATGATTCTCACATTCTTGGTAGTTTCACAAGATCATTGAAATTAGCTGAATCGATAGCAATGAAAATACCAAAGAATATTGTTGCTACTGTTATATTTTTCTGATTATGCTTTGATTGATTGAAACAAATCACAAACAATTAAAAATCTGATTCACACGAATTTCTTGTATCATCTATTACAACTTTATATGAAAACCAATTATTTCGCGGAAAATTCGAAAAAACTTCTACACTATGCCTGGTTTCGAAACTACGCATACAGATGCATTTCAGGGGCAAATAATGCAGTCCAAGGCCCTTAACCGACTGACCACAGAGGCAGTTGGTACATCAGTCTGTTTCCTGCTACATACATTTCAAAATTTCAGAGGTCAGTTTTTAAAGTTTTGAAAATTAATTTCTCAGGATACTCACAGAATTTTGCATTAGCGTTCTTGTCGTTATTTCACAACTAATGCTGAATTTAAACTCAATCGTAGGACTGCGGTTTCGTTAGCGCTCTGCATTCTTCTCATTATACAAAAATCACAAAATTATGCACTAGACTTTGTGTCGTTATTTCACTTCTAAATGCTTAAATTAAACTCGATCGTAGGAATGTTGCTATAGGTTCAGTAGTGCTTAATGCTGCTCTCTCATAAAATATATATTTTTCAATTTCTACTGATGTTGAACAAAATTTTGCAAAAATTGTGTTTTCTCCATCAAACCGGAAACTTATCAGCCGAAGTATTATTTTTGAACCTTTATTGCAAACCGCTATGATTAAAAACAAATAAATTTCATTAATATGAGGATCTTTAGGGTGTGGATGCTATGAAGGAGCTGCTAACCTCTTAGTTAGGGGAAATAAGGCATTTCGTTCCAACTTGCAGCCTATGAACTCTTCAGATTGGCGATGGAATGCAAGTCTGCCAATGACGCCTGTGACCTTGTTTCACGTCGGAACGTCAGTTGTCGACACGCTCGCGCTCTGCTCTACTTGAAGCCGGTGAGGATGGTGAACTAACAATCGGAAAACGGCAGCATCCTCTCTGGGAAAATCTGGGAAGCTGTAGCAGAGCAGAGCGGAATTCTGGCAAGGAGCGGGCACGCCACAAATATTGAAGTGGAATGAAATATAAAAGGCCTTTATGAAAATAAAAATAAATAAAATGAATTACTACGTAATACCTTTGTAAATATCATTATTGTCTAAGAAGCACTGTTTCAAAAATGACAAATTTTATATTCCAACATAACACATATATTGCAAATACAATATTCTATACGTTTATATTTCGTTTTTTATTATCATATAATAGTCAAAGTTTAGATTGGATATTTTGAAGAGTTTCATCATAAACGAGATTTGGACATATAAAATATTGTATTTGGATTATGTTTGTTATGTTGAATCATTTGGCTAATTTTTCATTTTGATTATTATACTTCAGTTGATAAAATTTTTAAATTTGTCATTTTTGGAACTGTGCTTCTCAGAAAATATTGTGTATAGTAAGATATAAAAATATCTTAAGATATTTACTAAAGGTATTACGTATTAATTCTTTTTATAAGGTCTTTCATGAACAGCGCCCCATTTTGTTTTGTGAATAAAACAAATTATTTATTTGAAAATTATTGAAGTTATTTGAATATTTCAATATCTAAAGATATATTCCGTTAGCCTTCTATATATTTATTTTCCAGAAATCATATTTATTATTATAACTTCAGGAATTAAATTAATGTCATATAAGCACTGCTTACATCAAATGACATATAAAATAAACATTCATTATAAGACATCCAAATGATATAACAAAATCCAATAAATATAAATTGTTATCCAAAAATCTTATAAATTAAATATTTTGAGTAGATAAAATTTTATTTCTGCTCACCCCCCTTATGAAAATAGATATCTTTCAAAAATGTTTAACATAATCTTAAGAATTTCATCATAAAACTATCTTACTTAGAATATTCAATATTATTGGATATCTAAGTTACTTTTTAGAAAATCTCAAGATATAAAAAAATATATATACTAAAAAACAAGTTTTAAGAGAGGCTTTGCTTCGTCAATTCAATATTCAATACTATTGAATATTCTAAGTATCGATATGTATATCGTCTAAATTTGCTATATGATTGCTCTAAGCTAATGACTTAATGTAACTCCAAAGAAATGAGCCTCATCGCTGAGAATGATTTTCTTATGAAAATCTGCATCATTTCCGATTTTTTCTAATCACCAATTACTGAATACACGACGTTTTAGACGATCTGTTGGGTTAAAACATTTTGTATGGATGTAAACCAAGGTCTTTTCGTAAAATTCTCCACAAAGATGTTTGGGAGATGCATAGTTCTTGTGAACGTCCAGAAATCGATGAATTTTGGTCTTTCAGGTACGGCAACAACACAACTTCTTGCATTTCTTTGTCTCATTGGCACTGTAACATAATGAAGTGTAAAATTTGTTTCAAACTTCTTCACTGAACGTTCAACTGTTTTTTTATCCGGTCGATTATAACGAACAAAAATTGGAGTTAAAGCACTAAAGGTTAGAGTAACAGATCGCGTTTTTTCATAATGAATTTGGATTATTTGTAAACGTTGTTGGAGTGTGTATCTTTTCATGATTAAATGGTAGACATTGAAAAATACAACTGTCAATGTCACAAATAAACAATGGCTACCATGCGTGAGTAATGTCAATTTAAAAATGGGGCGTTCCCATTGAAAGACCCTTTATTTATTTTTATATACTTAAATTTAGTTCATTTAAAATTTTTAATAACGCTATAACTTGAAAAGAAATGAAAATCAAATAACAACATTTGAGTTTTTCTTTATTATTTCTCACCCTGCATATAACTAACCACTCCGCTTCAACAATTGGTAGAGGAGTGCCTATTAATCGTCTTTATGTTTCCTATCTTTCACTGAAAGGTGTACCTTGTTCGCAAAACACCCTGTATATCAGTAACTCGTGTACAAATCGCAAAAAAATTATGAAATGGTGAAACTGAATGGAATTTAGGAGACGTATTTGCATTCGACTGGTTAATTTTGGAATGACATTCCTTTCCTAAATATCCATCACGTTTAGAAATACGCGAATAGATTCCTCATTTATACGAAATCGGTATAATTTCCACGATCGATAGAATCGATATTTACACTGATTGAAAAGTAACATTAGATGACAACACCTCTGTAGGCATCATAGACACAATAGTTACTGAATCGATTGAATTTAGCTGCTCATTTCTATTATTAGAGGTTGAAAAACATTGTCCAATTTCTGGGTGTATATTTTGGCCAGGTCCGGTTTAGCATGTCATGTACATATTCCAAAATAACAGGATGACTCAATAAGTTGGCGGGAGTTTAAGTCACTTTTATGAATAACTATTCTTCAAAATCTCATAAAGTAACTTTTTGGAACCGAAGGCAGTTAATTAGTAAATTTTCGAATAAAAACAAAAAATTATACAGATTTTCCAATTTTTGTCCTGCCTTTCAAATAACGGGCATTCGTTTCAGTGATGACTTCTTCATTTGAACCAAATCTGTTGCCTTCAAGCCATCGGGAGTACAAATTAAATCTGACGATTTTTTAACTCAATTTTTTTAATTCTTGTGGTTGTCATAGAAGATCCAATTCTCTTCACCAGTCACTACCCGGTGTAAAAAAACCGTTCCTTTTTTGCCTTTGAAGTAGCTGCTCACAGAAAATAATCGACTTTCCAGATTTTTTGGTTCCAATTCATCAGAAACCCAATTGCCATACTTTTGAATGAGGCCCATAGATTTCAAATGTGCAGACACTGCTTGTTGGGTCACCCTACATATAAATGCAAACTAGTCACACTCTTTACATCTTTATGGAGTAATGTCTGTAATTTTCAACGGTTTTGAAGCGCCGAAACCATTCTCTACATGACTTGTCAATTGGAGCATCGTCACTGTCAACTTTTATAAGCATACGTGCTTCAGCTGCACTTTTTTCCAATTAAAATAAAAAATCAAAACTTCCTGCAAATGCTGTATAGTTATCAAAATATCTGACATTTTCAACAACATAACAAAAAAGTTTTGTATGAAAGCCTTCCAGAAATAGATGATACCTGGGAAATTGAATACCAGGGGCGGACGCGGACCAGAACTGACACAGGGCATCCATCTGCCCTTGAGAAGTCCTCTCAAAAGGCGGAAGAACCAGAAAAGGGTCAACGACATATGGATGCAGAAGGCAAGGGGAAACCACCCGCGAAGAGAGTTAGGCCCCACCCGAAAGTTGAAAATAAGGCTAAATCTAAACACCGATTTATGATTAAAATAGGAACTTGGAATATCAGTAGAATGTTTGAGGCCGAAAAAATACACAATACCATGCAAGCAATGGATAGACTTGAAATTTGTGTTCTCGGTATAAGCGAGATAAGATGGCCTGAATAGGGAAAAATAAAAATTGGGAATAAAACAGTATATCACTCGGGAAATAACCAAAAGCCTCACTGAAACTCAGTCGGAATGATATTAGACGAAAGAATGGAGAAATCTGTCATCAACTTGTTCCCTTCACTGACCGTATGCTGCTGATACAGCTGAAAGGACATCCAATAATAATCAACTTAAACAAGTATATGCCCTAACAACTGACGAGGTCGAATAATTCTATGGAGACTTACAACGTTTACTTCAAGTCACAAAAAAATAATATCAAAAATATAATGGGAGACCTCAATGCCAATGTAGGTGTAGGACGAATTGAAGATATTGTTGGCGAGTACGGTTTAGTACTGCGGAATTATAGAGGGGACAAAGTGCTACAGTTTTGTCAAGAAAGAAGTATAACCATAATGAACACATCGTTCAAGCTACCAGCTCGTGGGCTGTATACATGGAGATCCCTGTAATCAAGAGCACTGTATTAGAAACTAGATAGATTATATTATGGTGAACTGAAGATTCAAAAACAGTATCAAAAGCGTTAAAATCTACCCAGGCGGAGATGTTCCCTCTGACCACACTCTGCTAGGGGCTAAGTTCAAAAACATACTGAAAATTATAAAGAAACCGAAAAAAGGAAGACAACAAATTAATTTAAGCTTACTGAAACAAAACAGAAAAAAGAACAAGAACTGAACGAGGATTGTAGAGAAATGAAAGAAGAGGTTGTGGAAAATGAGGAGAGGAAAATACAGACGAGCTCTAGAACAGATTGAAGTAAATACTTCAAAAATTTCAAGAACATCTTACAGAAGCACGAAAAGTATCGAATAAACCCTGGATGACTAAAGAAATTCTAGAACTGGTGGACTCAAGAAGGAAATACAAGGGCAAAGACAACATCAAATATAGGAAAACACACAGGCTCAAAAAAATAATAGAAGCAAAAGAAAATTGGATAATGGAAATGTGCAGGGATCTGGAGGCACTGCAGAAAAAGCATAATGACAGATTAATTCATAGAAAGATCAAGGAAATAGCGAGAATAAAAAAGAATATATATATAAATGCATTAACCAGCGGAGACAACAAAATTTTAACTAAAATCCAAAAACTAAAGACAGAATGGGAGAAATACATATACATTCTGTCAAGAAAGTACCGGGAATTATCGATTTAAATCTGGCGGGGCAATGAGGCAGGTAAAAATTTTTTTTCCTAGGTTGGTACCACTGTCCTTAATTACTATGCCAAGCTTGAGCGGGATCTGTCAACTAGTGTGTTTGCAACAGCTGATTAAGTCAGTCGATGTGAGAGTGCGTGCCGATTTTTACTATGGGTGATTACGTTGAGCAAAGAATTTGTTTTGTGTTGCAAATGAATTTTCGTGTGCCGATGCATTGAAAATGTTGCAAAAGGCCTTTGGTGATAATGCTCTATCGAAAACTCGTGCATATCAGTGGTACAGAGCCTTCAAGTTGGTCGTGAAGTGGACGACCATCGACGGCTTCGATCGAAGATAACGTCGATAAAATTAAGGAAAGGGTGCTGGAAAACCGTCGTACCAGCTTGAGAGAGATAGCACATGATCTTAAGATATCCCACGAGTCCGCACGTACGATTTTGATTGATATTTTGGGCATGAGAAAGGTGGCCGCACGACTCGTACCGAAAGACCTGAATTTTCTTCAAAAACGTCATCGCGAACAGGTTGCTTCAGACATGCTGGATCGCTGTAATTCCGATTATACATTCATGGAACGCATTATAACTGGTGATGAGACCTGGGTCTACGAGTACGATATGCAAACAAGCCAACAATCATCGGAATGGGTGGCAAAAAATGAGCCGAAACCGAAAAAACCACGCCAAAGCCGCTCGAAAATGAAGGTGATGCTCATTGTTTTCTTCGATATCCGTGGCGTGGTGCACTACGAATTCGTTCTAGAGGGTCAGACGGTAAACAAGGAGTATTACCTAGGCGTTATGAAACGTTTGCGTGAGCGTATCCGTAAGAAGCGGCCAAATTTGTGGGCGAACAACTCATGGATTTTGCTTGACGATAACGCGCCTTCTCACCGAGCTACGATTGTGACTTTCTCGCCAAAAACTTAACAAACGTGCTTCAGCAACCACCGTATTCGCCGGATTTGGCTCCCTGCGACTTTTTCCTCTTCCCAAAACTAAAATTGCCCCTTCGTGGCACCCGTTTTGAGTCGATTGAAGCCATAAAACAAAATTCGGCGCGAGAGCTAAAGTTCATCCCGGAAAGCGCCTATAAAAAATGTTTCGATAATTGGAAGTGCCGTTGGCATAGATGTATTGGAGCAAATGGAGCCTATTTTGAAGGCGACCCAATAAATTTGGACGATTAAATGTAAAAATGTTGTTTTAATTGAAAATTCCCGGTACTTTCTTGACAGAGTAGTATATATACTGATCTCGATAATGTTAATACAGAAATTATAAGACTTATAGAAGAGAACAATCTGGATTTGCTTATCTCGAACCTCTGCCTAAAACTAAAAACGCCAATAAATGCTCCTACTTTTGACTCATTGTATTAAAAGTATTCTTGAAAATCGAATATACAAAAAATGCGAAGACGGCATTAGTCATGAGCAGTTTGGCTTCAGAAATGGCTTAGGGACCCGAGAGGCATTATTTAGTTAAAATTTACTGTTACAGAAATGTCGATACCAGCAAAAAGATGTCTTCATGTTTTTCATCGATTATGATAAACCTTTCGACAGAGGTGAACCCGATAAACTGATGGAATGCTTACAGAAAAAAGGTCTGGATCCAAATCATATCAGAATAGCACAGAACCTTTACTGGGAACAGGATGCTTTTGTGAGGACCCATATCGGCGATGCTGAAGTCCTAAATATTCAAAGAAGCTTAAGATAGGGTTGTGTTCTGTCTCCATTCTTGTTCAATCTGTATTCCGAGGAAATTTTCGCAAACGCTCTCCAAGATGCAGAGGAAGGCATCGAGGTTAATGGAAAAATGGTAAATAACATCCGATAAGCCGATGATACCGTACTGATTGAACTATAAAACCTATTAAAGAAAGTCGTACATGAAGAAAAGATATACGGTATTAAGGTAAATCAACAGAAAACCAAGATAATGGGTGTATCGAAAAACAATAACGCTGGAACTAACATATCAGTTGATGTCAATCCATTGAACAGGTTGAAAAATTCAAGTACCTTGGTTGTCTTCTGGTGAATAGTGTATTCGACCGAGATTAGAAAATAAACACCAGAATAGAACAGGCAAAAACGAATTCCTGAAAATGCGGAGGTACTTTGTTTCGAAAAACCTGAGTCTCGCTCTCCACTACCGCATGGTGAAGTGCTATGTGTATAGTATCCTGTTTTGTACGGCGTGGAAACATGGACGTTAAAGGTGAATACTTTACGCCGTCTAGAAAACTTCGAGATGCGGATATTGCGCCGTATGCTGAGAATTCCGTGGAAAGACCATATAAGAAACGAACATATTCTGAGAAGAATGAATGTGGATCGAGAACTTTTGGACATAATAAAGAAGAGAAGAACAGCTTACCTTGGCCACGTACTAAAACATGAGAGATATAATTTCATAAGGCTCATAATGGTAGGAAAGATAGAAGGAAAGCGGAATTCAGGTAGACGGCAGATGACGTTCCAATCACTAATAAAAAAGCACAGGACAGACAATTTGCAGAAGACATCGCCAACCTTCGCTAGAAGACGGCAGCTTAAGAAGAAGATGAAACTCTTCAATCCTTTTCAAGGTAGCCAGTATGAATTACAACGCAAGTTCTTCAACAGAACAATATGGACCTTATGCGCTTAACGAATAAATACAAAATATAATTTCGAATTTGCCGCAAATTTCTAAGATTTTCACCACCATAGGGATCATACAGGATTGATTAACCATTTACTTCAATTTTCAGTATCATTCATTACAATTAGATATGAAAATCAATTATTTAGCGAAAAATAAAATGAAATGATGTAGATTAATTCCACAATTTATTATTAAAGACAATTGCGAGTTAGTCATGTTGACGTCTTGAACTGAATTTCTGTCACGAAAAAAATTTGAAAAAATTGACTCAGCGCTTGGGTTGGCACCCACCCATGCATTGCAGGGGCAAATGCATAAACAGCTTCACCCACTCGGCCATTGGAGCAGTTGGTGGATGAAACGTCAGTTTTAGAATTTTTCTTAATTTATTACTCTCCAAAATTTGCATTAGCCTTCTTATCCTTGTCTAAATGTTAAATTTGAACTCAATCCTACGACTGTTGCTATAGTTTCGGCACCAATCAAAGCTGATATGTGTACAATATATATTTTTTTGATTCTTGTAATCATACAAGCCTCCCGAAATTCAGCAGGAACATGTGCGTTATTGTTTTACTTCTAAATGCTTAATTTAAGATCGATCCTAACCATACTTTGGAAAAACAAGGAAAAATTTAAAACTAGAATGACTACGAAACCTTCGAACTAATTCCACCCACTAACGAACTCAACCGAGATAATTAGGCCTCAAACGTAACCTGAAAACATCTATCCCTTTTCATTCGAAATATAGAAAGGTCGCGCTCAATGCTGTACCGCTCACAATTTTATTTGGAACTTCTATTTATATAATCCACACGAAAATTCGTTATTATTCTTCTTCGAAATAGCAAATTTCCGATTTATCGGATCTGATGTTCAGAAAATATTGAAAAAAATTATAGAAAATTCCAAATGTGATAACTACGAAACCCTTAGACCAGTTCTGCCCATTAACAAACCTGACCGAGATATTTAGATCCATTTTCAAGTTTCAAGTCTCTAGCTCTTTTCATTCTGAAGATAGCGTGTTTACGGTTGGACCCGTCGAACAGAATTATGTTGACCTTAGAGTCCAGCGCGATCTTTTGAGACCATTCCGGCTCGAAATTCGAAAATAACAGACATTTGGACGAAACGATAGAGTTGAGAGAAAATTTCAACTACTATTAACTACGGAACCATTGGACCGATTCTTCTCATTAATGAATATAATCGAGATATTCAGGGCCTAAACTCACCCTGAAAGTTTCGAGTTCTAGCACCTTCTAAAGTTTGAGTGTTTACGCTCGTACCAGACAGTATTACTTTTGATCTCAGATTCTTCATTAGTGAGTCCAACAAATTCGTTGTGACCACTTTCAAAATTCGAAAATCACAATCATTTGGACAAAGCGATAGCACGCTGTTTCCTAAAACAAGCAGGGAAATATAGACGTTGAAAACCTTTCAACATGTTATCGTAATGATCAATTTTGTTATGCATAATTCAAATTTCTTCACCCCTATATCCTACTATCAGTAGTTTTCTTTCTGAGTCAGCAAGTTCAAATCTTTTGCTTTATTCAGTGCCTCTTATCGCTACTATCTCTATTCATTGAGTGGCGAGGTGGTTACATTTGAAGATTCAATGTAGATGGTCCATTGTCGGTTAGATAATGTTGGAATATTATTTCCGAATGACTGGTTCAGAGAAATAAGTAATTTGTGAATATTTTCTGCCTTAAAATATCTCTTGTATACCTTAGCGCATCTTTATTTCTAAGATATACCTATTCAGAATTTATCACATTGTGATAATTCAAGGAGATTTGTTGATTGATATCTATCAAAGTCCTTAGACGAATTAATTTTTTCTTATCTGATCAACAGCTTACATTTTTTTTTCAGGAAATATGATCTGTGTTCTAGGCGACCTTAAGTATGCAATAATAATAATATTAATTTCCTGTATTATGTAGAAGTATTCACACATAAAAAGAATTTTGTCCAGATGAACTTCAACAAGTCACCTTAAATAATCATACAAAGAATATGGTTTCAAACCAACCAAATATTCCCTGACATTTTTCATGAATGGCTTATATATATATATGTATAGGACCAACCGGAAGATCTTTCCACAAAAGGTACAAAGAACATCAATCTGCATTTAGGAACCGAAAAGATAACACCAATTTAGCGAAACATTTTTTCGTAACCGACCATACCTTCCCAGAATTGGATAATCTCGAAATATTGCACGTGGAAGCGAAAGGAAAAAACTAGACATCCTGGAATCCATAGAAATTCACAAATACAAAAAGCACTTACCGACAATTAAACTATTAAATGAGCAGACGGACCTCTGGCAAACTTTTTGAAGTTTTGCCGAAGCTATCAAGAAATACATATATATAAAAGTTAATTCCCGATACTTTCTTGACAGAATGTATATATAAAATATCTCATATTAGTATAAATTTATAAGCTAACTCAAAACTTCAGTGACATTATCTTCAAAGAACTCTGAATGAGTAACACGCTTTACTATGCAGAAATAACTTAATGATTGATTTGAAGATTCCTTTATGCTTAACTCGCAGATGGCGAGTTAAATAATAATTTAATCCTCTGATATGTAGAAGAGCTTCACAATTCAGAAGTTCTGTGTTTTGGCAATAAAAAAGTTGATTGGCTTCTCGCTGCCTTATCATGAAACCCAGGGAGTTTTGATAGGTTAAAGCCTCATTATCGTTTAGACAAATATAAACACGTTGAACTGTTCGAGTGGCCCTACGGATAAAAACAGGTTTACATGATTTTCCCGGATCAATCATTTTCTGAATTTGCTTCTATAGAATGAGTACTCTGCTTATATTCTTTATAATAAAAATTTTTTATTTAACAATTTTGTACTATATATAGTACAAAATTGTTAAATTGTTAATGAATGACTATGTATATACAGGACTATAATAGACAGTCAGCGGAGATCTGACTGGCAAAGAGTCTCTCATCCTTCTTAAGGCATATTAAGCTTAATTCAATATCTTAGAGACATTTTCTATATGTCAAAGAAAACCCATCATCCACATAGATGCCAAGAAATTTTGTACAAGATTTTGACGTTAAGGAATCATCAACGGTCAAATATCGCCCAACAGCATCCCTTCTATCAAAGTATAAGCAGTCTGTTTTATGAACATTTAACATTGAAGCATTTTCAAAGTACCAATAATTAAAGGAGCTTATAACATTTTTACATACCTTTGCAAGATCTTCAGTGCTCTGCGCTGGGATACCAAATAAATTATCATCAAGAAAAATAATCATAACTTTAACTAGAATATGTATCAATAATAAGTAGGATACATAACAAGGGATGGATTTCTGAGGAGCTCCAAAGATTACATCATTATCACGTATCTTGCACTTTAATACTGAAAGTTGAAGGATAAATTTCTATACAGTTCAAAAATTAACCTCCAGTTTAGTCTGTATAAAATCAAAGATGAGGCCATCAATCATCCATGAAAGTGCACTCGCAAAATATTGCTGATGACTTTTCCTTCTTATTGTTGAAATATTCAGGCTTCAAATCTACATCGAAAGTTTTAAGTCTCTATCCCTTCTCATTCGAAAGTTAAAGTGGTCAAAGTAGCGCCCCATGCTGATCCGCTCACAATTTTTTTTAACTTCTTATCCTACTATCCTCAGGATATTCTGCACGAATATGCGCCTTACTATTTTTCTTCTAAATGCTTAATTTCAGATCTATCAAATTTGTAGGCTAGAAAACTATAGAAAAATTTTGATAATTTTCAAAGGTGAATAACTGTGAAACTATCAAAAATCGAAAATTATAGGAAAATTTTGATAATTTTCAAAAGTGAATAACTGTGAAATTATCAAACTGCTGTATTTACACCCCAAACTTTCCCTGAAAATTTCAAGGCTCTATCTCTTTCCGTTCGAAAGTAAGCGTATTTACAGACGGCCCTCCGGGCAAAATTACTTTTGACCTCGGATTCTTCATCATTGAGTCCATCCTAGACGTTTAAAGTAATTTTTGGCTCAAAATTCGAAAACAACAGACATGTAGGCGGAGTGATAGCACGTTGTTCCCTTGAACTGGAGCGCAAAAATATGGCCTATAGGATGATCATTTTTACTTGAGCAGATGGAATGAAATAATTAGGTTAAGGTCCTGGAAATTCCAAATTCAGTATAAATCATCTAACTTTTCTGATGAAGATGAATTTGAATGTGAGTCAATACTTGATAGAAGTAAAATTTGAGTGAGTTTAATAAATTCAGAGTTATATATTCTAACTTCTACAATATATATTGAAACTGTATACAAAAACTATCAAACTGATTTCCTTATATATAATCAACATCTCGGAAAAAACCTTTTTACATCCCGACATGAAATGTGTTAATACAAATGTATTAACAAAAATTATATAAGTATGTATATTAATAAATACAAGAAAATCTACTATTTCAAAATTATCTGAAATTCTCAAAATAAAGGATCAAATAAAAATAATTGAACAAGAATTCCAACATTTGATCGCTACTTCGGTCTCTTATACCTCTTCAGAATTGTATTGAATTCAGATTCAAATATATAACAAGATTAAAATTTAACGCATGAAATAAGGTGAAACCTGGAACGAATAAACTCGAAGTAAGCTTTAAAATATCCAACATGAATAACGTCTTGTTATAATCTGTAACTATTTGTACTCGCAACACAGAAAAACATAATAAAACCTATTCACCCCAAATAATGTACCATGATGAGAAAAATAACCAGAATTTCAAAAATAATAAATAATTGAGGAATAAATTGTGGATATAAAGACTATATGAATTTATTTCATAATTTAAACATCAATTAGAATGTGAGTCAATACTTGATAGAAGTAAAATTTAAATGACTTTGAATTCAGAATTATATATTCTACAATATATATTGAAACTAAAAACTATCAAATTGATATCCTTATATATAATCAATATAAAATATTATTCAATGTCTCAGAATTTTGAGAATTTTAGATAATTTTGAAATAGTGAATTTTCTTGTATATGTATGTTAATATAGATACTTATATAGTTTTTATTACTACATTTGTATCAATACATTTCATGTCGGGATGTAAAAAGGTTTTTTCCCAGGCATTGAAAAATATTTTACGGTGATTATATATAAGGATATCAATTTGATAGTTTTGTAAACAGTTTCAATATATATTATAGAAGTTAGAATATATAATTCTGAATTTAAAGTCATTTTCTGATAAAGCGTGATAACTTCTGAAAAATAACATCATTTTGAACTATAATACCAGAATTGTAAACGTAGGAAGTTTCGGTCAAAATTGATAATCACCCTGTATATTGGTAAGGAAGAGGGCGATAGTAGGAGTAAGTAAATTCACTCCTGTATGTGCCCAATGTAATTTGCGAAATATTTCGAAGAAATAATAGCGTCTTATGCAAACGCGCAAATGAAGATGAAAAAATGTGACAATCAAAATTGGCAAAGCATGAAAAGAATAGGAGAATTTTGAAGAAGAAATAATATAAAGTTTTAGAGAAATGACAATTTTTTCCAAGCTCGTTGAACTTCAATCGATACACCCTATTCATCAGATCGTAATGATGAAAAATTTTTTATTATCCAATTCAGATACATACTCATTTTCTTGTTGAATAATATCATAATTAATTTCCAAACGCTCTGCCCAAATTTATTAATTCATAAATTTTTATATGATGAATATTGGGCGAATCCATAACTGTCCTAGCTTGTATCAATGGTTATAAATAAAAATAAGTACCATCGGAAAATGCAACACTCACTTAATGCTAAATCATTTAGTCTGACATGCGCTTTTAGTTATGTTTGGTAGTGAGTGGTACTCAAACAGTAATGTTTGTGTATAGATTACAAAGTCCTAAGACAATGCTAGACTTCATACCTACCTTCGCGCGTCATTATATTGCTTAGTGGGGGCCACATGAGAAGCAATTCCATTTACTCCAAATAAAGTTCAGGTTATGTGTTGAGTGTGAATAAACGTAGCTAATATGAGTGAATATCCCGATCATTTGAACCCATTCAAGGAAAATGAAAAGAAGAAATTGGGGAAAACATTAACGAGGTCCTTCAGGGGACTCAAGGGATTTTTGTGAGTATTCTTTTCCAAAATTCACTGAAAATTTTAATTTCTCTGGTTTTAAAAATAAAGTCATGCTTTTTTTTGAAAATTCCAAACATTCACAAGAATATTTCGTTGACACTGCCTACAAAAATATTTGAAAAATTAATCTCAAGAAGATCTGAAAGTTCTTTCGGACCAATTAAGATTATCATTTAATTTTGTTATTTAACCATATCTTCATTAGAGTTATTTTGTTTGATGTAACCATTTCCAATTCAATATTCAATATAGAAAGTTTCGAATCCTTCAATTCAAAAGTTATTCAAACGAAAATATTTATCACGTGGTTTATGTTGCTCAGTAGAGTAACATTTGCATAATAAAAGAATATTCATTGAATTAATAGGCAAAAATTCATAAATTGCGCTTTCAATGTCGCATATATTTGTTGATTGAGCCAATTTATCTTTATCATCCAACTCAGTTACATACAATTTTCGAAAAGCAAGTATACTGTTGAACTTTTTTAGAGATCGAGATGCACAAATGTAATCTTTCAAAAATTCATATGGAATAAACTTCAAAATATTATGTTACTACTGAAACTTGGCTCTTATCTTTAAAACTTCATAATATCAAATATTCCAAAAATTATGTTTGAAATGTACATTGTTTCCAAAATTTTTGATACAAACTTTGGAATAGTTTAAAATAAACAACCGAAAATACCAATCACACGATATTGTAACTACGAATAAAAATTTTGTGATTCAGTTCTAAATTATTCTGAAAAGAAATGTTGATATTCAGATGTTGCAGATTTAATCCAAATTATGAGAATTTTCTTAGTTTGTTTTTGTCCTATATTCAAATGAATAAAAGCATTGAAAAAGTAAATTACTCATATTAGGAGAAGTGTTTATACTGAACGCACAAACTACTATCTTTTTCTGTCATGTTAAATACAACAATTATTATTCACAATTCATGGAATCGAGGACGACTGTGAATTCATGGAAAGTTAAAATCAACAATATATGGTATTCTGCACCAATGAATTTTGCGATATCATTCAATGAAATGAAAAATAATACCCAAAAAATGTTTTTGTTTCATGAATCAGTGATATTATTTACTATGAGCCACTGACAAACGATAAATTACTTCAAATTTGGCAGGATATATTTCAAGGCAGATACGAAAAGATGCTGCGAATTTTATGAAGAAGTACTAATATAATTTAAAAATTACTTTGTAGATTTGTTTCAAATATTTCATACAATAACTGGATCAATTCTCCGAAACCCCTACTAATTTAATTTAAAAAAAACTCTCAATTTTTGTGAAAATTATTATGTCATATGCATATAAAATTATAAACAGATTTGTGGGACAGTTAATCAATAAAGAATAAAAAAAATATATAAAAAATTGACCGTGTTCATCCAGCAAACATCATCCAAGACAGCCTGTTTTGATTGGATATTCAAAAATAACAAATTTCATCACCAGAAAATGTTCCACATAGACTTACAAAAGACCTTTTCAAATAAAAAGGTCTTTTTAATTTTTTTAAAATATATAGCACATTCTCCAATAACAGAATTTGAAATTCTGACCCATATTTCCATTACTTAATTTTAATTACTATTAATTATATTGTAATATGTAATATTAGTTGTAAGATTTTCTGTAACTGGTTATATAACAGTAGAAAATGAAAAAACCTTTATTATTATTACTTGGAAGCTCTTTGGATGGTAAATAAAAACAATCATTAAAAATATATCTACATACAGATGCGCGTGGCAGTTTTCATATCTTAAGTCTATCTTCTTTTCAACATTTTTCTGTTCTAGTTTTATAAATGGTGCTCAGTTAGACTATCACGTTTAAAATAGAAAAAGGCTTTTGACTTGATAGAAGAAATATAACAAAATTTGAATATCAAAACAGATTTAATCTGTTAGTCTTTTTCTAACAGATTAAATCTGTTTTGATATTCAAATTTTGTTATATTTCTTCTATCAAGTAAAAAGCCTTTTTCTATTTTATACATAATATATAATTATATTTTGGCTTGAATAATTCTCATTCTGGAATGTCAATGGTTTGAAGAAAACCATAGAATACCTTACAGTTTCCTGTGATTTTGTGACGAACTTACTACCTGGATTTTTAAAGTTAGTCTGTTTCAAACAAGTTCCGTGTTAACCCGAAGGTATGATGTACTGGTTGTTAGTTGATTTTAATATTTTAAATGTTATCTAGAACCGATGAAGAGATTATCCGTATTCTAATTGTTTTTTGAAGATATATTGCATGTTTTGACAGATTTTTGAATTAGCTTATTTGAATATTTAAATATATTAAATATTTCAAATAAATTATATTTTTTGAGAAATCCTTAAGTTGTGTTTTAGGTTTTTGAAAAGGAATTGGTTTCATTATGGTAAGATCAGAAACAAAATTTTGTCTCCTTCAAATATTTATTTATTAATTTTAATTGCATTTTTTATATTGGTTGGTTCATTTATTTCATTTGACATTGTATATTGAGTTTTGATTATATAAGTCTATTAAATATAAGCGGTGCTTATTGTAGACATTCATTTAATTCTAAAAGTTTTTTGAATAAAAATTTTTTTGAAATTAAAATTGTAGAAGACTAACAGATTAAATCTGTTTTGATATTCAAATTTTTTTTTATCACGTTTATTTGAGTTTGCTCCCTAACAAGATATTTGGTGAGTAAAGGTATGCAAATATATTCTTTATTGATTGTTTTTATTTAGCATCCAAATAACCTCCAACTGATGAGAATTTCGGGTAGAATTTCAAATTTTTTTTTTCTGGAGATTGTGCTATATATTTTTTAAAAAGGAAATAAAAAAGACCTCTTCAAATTTGAAGTGTAATATTTTTTGGAGATGGAATTTGTTATTTCTGAATAACCAATTGAAACAGGCTGTCTTGGATGATTTTTGCTAGATGACGATTAATTTTTTATATATTCTTTTGATTCTTTATTGGTTAACTGCGGCATATGTGTTGATAATTCTGTATGTCTATTACTTGAAACAATGTTTCTGAGACATTTTATTCCATTTAATTCTAAAGAATTTTCAAGAGATTTCTTAGATTGAATTTGTTGAGGTTTCTGATAATTGATTCAGTAATTGTCTGAAGAAGTATACAGGGTGTATATGAATAGTGGCGAGAAAATTTAGGGGGTGATTCCTTGTCAAAAAATAGGCTAGGTCCTTCAAATAAACTTCATATTTTCGAACCCCCCTGCTTAGTTATAACCCGTAAAGCAATTTTTAATTTTTTTCTTAAAAACCAAAAACCTCACAATAATTGTAACTGGATCAGAGTTAATCAAAACTAGTCAGTTGTGATAACAAAAGGACATCCGCTTACTAAAATTCTAGTTCGCAAATAATTATCACGCTATCATGTCGATAATTTATCTTTTTCTCGAAAGCCTTGAAATTTAGCAAGAAATTACAAGGAACCTTATTTGTTGTGAATAGATCAAGCTATCCAAAATAAATTTTTTCATTGTGAAATAGGAATATGGAAAGAAGTTTCTTGCAAACGAAGGTTTAGGGGTGGCTTTTTCTACCTCTTACAATCATAGAGGAAATCCACCAAAAAGTCTTTTGAGTGCCTTCTCGCCCGCATAGAATGTCTGATTAATTTTATTCTTGTCAGTTTTTTGGTTCTTAAGAAAAAAGTTAAAAACTGTTTTTCGGGCGTCATCTTTAGGGGACTGTAACTAAGCAGAGGGACTCAAAAAAATTAAGTTTATATAAAAAACCCACACTATTTTTTGACAAGGAATCACCCCCCAAATTTTTTCGCAACTATTTAAATACACCCTGTATAATATCCACATCAAGATATTTTGAGTTCCCCCTTTGCTACATCTCCTTATATTCTCACAATTTCACTTCCGTTCTAGAGACCGTGGAAGATTGCGGTAGATGAATGAAAAAATTCTAGGAAGAAACTGACGTGAAGGACGTTTTTCGCACTTGTTTATATGACACACGATCCTCACGAAATGTTGCATTAGCCTCCTTGTCGTTATTTTGAATCTTCTTGCTAAATTTAAACTCGGTCGTAGGACTATTACTATGGTTCCGGTAACGCTCAACGCCCTTTGCTAACAATTTTCTTTTAGATCTTCTGATTACACGATTTTCTCGAAATTCAGTAAGAATATGCGGGTTATCAGTCTACGTTTAAACAACCAATACCCAACCATTAGACTAATTTCGCCAGTATATTCAAGCCCCTATTATACCACGGAAGTTTCAGATATCTACCGCTACTAGATGAAAGCTCATAATGGAATTCAAAATTTAAAAGAAGCACAGAGTATTCTGCAACCTTCAGTAATTAATGTGTCTTAGAAACACTATTTTTGTAAATAATAAATTGAAATAGTGTTTCTATTGTACATAATGATTGAGGTTAAGGTTATAAAATATTTTGTGCTTTTTTAATATAAAATTTTTATTCAAAGGTCTTTTCCGCAGAAGAAACGCCAAAAATATTTTTTTTCATCCAGCTGGAGCAATTTTCTGATATACTGATAGCTGATTATTTTACGACACAAAAAAAATAAGACGAAATGAGATCAATAGTATCAGTCAAAAATATACTTTCTATTGGATTCGGTCCACTGTGACTGACGATAGTAACATATTTCTCTAAAGCCAATAACTGTCAACATAAAAAGTGAAATTCAAGCCAAGTACTTACTCCGAGATCAATAAATACTATCTATCAGGTGTTTTTTTAAGAGTCATCGAAATTTAAATTGAAATAAAACACATTTAAATTAAGATTGAAGCCAAATTTTTTTTATTTGAAAGATAATTTTATAACATTTATGTTTTAAAAATAATTTCCGGCATATGTACACCACGACTAGCTCTGAGGAACCGCATTCGACCAGACCAATTTTGGACCACTTTTTCGAGTAATTCAGGTCTCATTTCATCAATAACACGAGTTATGTTGGCTTCCAAAGCGTCTGTTGTTTCTGGTTTATCAACATAAACCAATGACCAATAACCCCAAAGAAAATAATCCAGTGGAGTTATGAGGCATGATCTTGGAGGTCAATTAATTGGACCATTTCTCGAAATAATGTTTCGCCAAATCTTTCTTTCAATAAATCAATTGTTACGGTAGCAGCATGAAGTGTAGCACCATCTTGTTGGAACCAAAACACTTCTGGGTCGATACCATTCAAATTTTGAAACAAATAATCATTGATCATCGATCTGTAACGAGCACCATTCACTGTAACATTAGCTCCAGCATTGTTTTTAAAGAAATATGGTGATGATGCCTCCAGCGTGTAAAGCACACCATACTGTGCATTTTTCAGGGTCCAATGGAACCTGCAGAACTTCTTGAGGATTGTTTTCACTCCATATACGGCAATTTTGCTGGTTTACATAGCCGTTCAACCAGAAATGAGCTTCATCACTAAACACAATTTTACAACATAATAGTGGATTAATTTCAAGCTGTTTTAAGGCCCAATCTGCAAACAAACGACGCTTATTATGGTTAAGTGGCTTTAGTTCTTGAACCAGTTTTTGTATGGGTGTAGACCAAGATCTTTACGCAAAATTTTCCAAGTGGTAGGTACACAGAGTCCAACTTGCGAAAGTCGACGAATAGACAAATCTGGATCATCATTAATACTATGACTTACAGCAGCGATATTTTCTTCTTTACGTACAGTTCTTTGTCTTGTTGTTGTTGTTGCATCGAGTAGAGAAAATGTTGTCCGAAATCTATCGATAGTTCGACGAATAAGCTGCTCTGATAGACGATTATGTAAACCATAAATTTCACGAAGTGCTCTATAAGTTTGGCGAATGGAACACTGATTTTGAAAATTAATTTCAACAATTTGTAAACGTTGTTGAGGCGTGAGTCTTTCCATGATAATTTGTCAATGCTTACTGAACAGAAATGTCAAAACAACATGGCTTCTATCTTCTGTCAAATCAGAGTTATCCCTATCGAAAGTTCTATCACTATAAAAAAAACACCCGATACTTTCTTGACTGAACGTATGTTTGTAATTTAAAAATTTTCATTTCGAATTTCTGTATATTCTTTAATAATAAACACTCTAAAAAAAACACCAGATACCAAATGTCTTCCTCGTCTGTTCTTACAGATTGTCATTTATTGATGTAATTTTTCATCTCATTTCGGCAGAAATCGAAGCAAGTGTTTTTCTGGAGAAAAAATACAAATAAATTCTCTTTCCTTAATTTTTGAAGAGCAGTTCATATTGATTATATTATTTATACGCTCTTTCCAGCTTTGAAAGAAATGGCAGTAGATTTGAATTCAGAGTCGCTTCGAATATTTTTGTGCTATTTATTTCCGAATAATGAAGCAGAAGTAATATGTTTCTGGGGCACCTAATACAGGGTTATCCATTTTGTGCTTCCGAAAGTAAACGACAATGAAACACTCTTGCATTCAGAATATCGACCAAATTTCCATGTCAATATAATGCTTGGACCTTCCCATTATGTGTAGAAAACATCATCATTTAAATGTCTTCTGCGTGATCTTACAGGATTCGAATGTTGTGAGGACTCGCCTGCACATTTCGGACAATATCTCATCAATAACTTGACGGATGATGGTTTTCAGATCCTCAATAGTTTGAGGATTATCAGCTTAAACGCGATCCTTCGCATAACTCCACAAAAAACCCAGAGGCGATAAATCACAAGACTTTGGTGGCCAACTCACATCGCTGAAACGAGAAATTACGCGTCCTGGAAATTTTTCTTGCAATAAAGCCAAAACGGGTCGTGTTGTGTGGCTTGTTGCACCATCTTGCTGGGACCACATCTGTTCCAATTTCATATCATTAATTTCAGGCCAAAAAATATCGGTAATCATTTGGCTATGGCGATGAGAATTGACGGTTTGAGTGACACCTTCTTCATTTTCAAAGAAGTACGAGCCAGTCACTCCATCAGACCAAATTGCACATCATACAGTGACTTTTTTGTGAATGTAATGGTCTCTCAGCAGTAACATGAGGATTTTCAATGCCTCAGATGCGCCAATTTTGCTTGTTTACATAGCCACCGAGTGAAAAATGTGCTTCGTCGCTGAAGAAAATTCGATCCAAACGTTGTTGTTCAAGCATCCAATCGGCGTATGTTCAACGCATTCTATGGTCAGCTGGCTTTAGTTCTTGTGTCAATTGAATCTTATAAGGATGGAGAGCAAATACAGATGCAAAATACGCCATGGCAGACCGTAAAAGAGGCCCAAATGATGTGCGTGTCGATGAATTGATAAATTTGGATCTTCTTCAACACTTTTACTCACAGTAGAAATATTTTCGTTCGAGCGTGCATTTAGATGATGTATGACATCAGTGACAGATCCAGCCTCTTCGAATTTTTTCAGTGTGTTATCAATTTCACGTTCAGCTGGACGATTATGTCGACCATAATCTACCCATAATGCACGAAACGTAGTTACTACAGAATCATTGTTTTTGTAGTGAGTTTTCACAATTTGAAGCCTAATTTTATTATCATTTTCGTAAATTAATTTTTTAGATATAGATTTTAAAGAGTCAGAAATTAATCAATTCGTAATATGAATCTTAAAATAGAGAAGGTACAACCCGTAAATTCAAAAAGAAATAGTAATAATGTCTTAGAAACAGTTTCTGCTTTGTAGACATATTGAAATTCAGCTACCATATAATATTCTGAAACATAAAAAACTCTATAGAAACAAATTGATAAGAAAAGCATTGAAGTCAAAAGCTTTTATGCGCTTATTCAACAGTCCATTTTACTTGAAAAGTTCAAATCTACTTCTTGAAGGAGCTACATATGATGAATATCAACACAGACTTCGGTCTTCTGTCATCCTAAAGGCAAATAAGCGTAGTTTTTTACAATTTTGGAACTGCTCTCTTGAAGAAGAGGAAAATCTCATAAAAATGAAAAATTCATGGTTATAATGCTCCATCCTCCTCCCTTAGATCTGCATAGTTACATCTGGCAAGAAAAAGTGGAATGAAAAGAATGTATTGAACAAATTTTCATATGCGTGCCGAATTCAGAAAGATTTTTTAAATTCTCGCAATTCATCTCCATAATATTATGCATGAGCCTTCGTTTCGTTATTTTACATATAAATACTAAATTTAAATTCGATCGGATTAATACTTTCGAAAATTTTCCAGAAATTAAATTTCATATGAGAATAACTCAGGAACCTTTGAGTCGATTCTGTCTGTTTTTGAATATAACTGATATAAATGGACTCCAAATACAACTTGAAATTAAAGTCTCTAAGTTTAAGCGTTCGTTACTGTTTTGTTTGCTGTTTTGCTTGAAAAATTGGCTTTTTAATTTGTCAGCCGTTCTGAAAAACGAACCATTCAAATTGAAATATACATTTTTTGACCCGAACTTCTTTAGACAAACTCGTCAGTCGTCCTTAGAAAATGAACGTTTTAAATTGTCAAAATCCATTCATCAACAAGAGAACAAAACAAATTAGCATTATCTGAAACAGGACTTCACTCAACCCAATAACATAAAGTCAAACACAGTATAATTGAGATTTTGCTTACTGAATCCATTTCACAAAATTGTACCACAAATCAAAATAAAAAAATCTTTCAATTAAAAATACTTTTACTCTTGTATATTAATAAATAAAACTGATTTATTGAAGTTGCAATTGATGGAGGTTAAATAATAATATTAATATTTAACTCAAATATAAAAGCAGAACATTCTTTCACGTTTGTCCAACAAATTTATTTTAAAAATGAATAAAAATAATAAAGTCTTGGAAATACAGTTTTTTATTAAATTTCATTCAAATCAAATATTAACCTTTATCAAGTATAAACTCGACAGATTATTTTTCATCCATTCAAAAATCGAACGACGAATATCCTCATTATTTTATATTAAAACTGAATGAAAACCCTCATCAATTATAAGCTGTAAAATTATTTTTTATTTGTTTAAAAATTAAAAGGTGAATATTTTTATTGAACCAGCAGAATTATTGTAAATTTCACACATTTAAAATTAGTCGAGGAATGGTATCTACATTTTGCTTTGAAAGTGAATATTTCTTTGAAAAACTTCGCACACTATTTGCAATTCTTTTTAATGAATATAAAAGGAATGCTTGATGCCAAAAAACACACCAACAGCGAATGTTTGAGGTTTCAAAATCTCAGATTGAATATTCCAGATGGAAAATTGTAGATAATTGAAAGAATAATCATATAGAGATTTTTCAGGAAAGACTGAAACATAAATTTTCCATATTGACATAATTTTTTTTTATATTCTCATTTCCAATCAACGTATGATCTTGCTTACGTAATTTTAAGAATGATGGAGAAAAAAAATTTGTATATACGTTTGAAAGCAATAACTTTCATTTGTGTGTTGTTACCTGTTTTGAATTTTATTGTTTATAAATATTTGTCCCCTCTTTTTGAGTATTGGAAACTCCTTGACTCAAAACAACTAGGACCCCGTTGATATTCATAAGCGATATATTGCATAATATAATTTAAATAAACATATAAAAATTTCAAATTATATTATACTTATTATATTATCGCTACTTTCAAGATGCAAATTTAAATTCAGGTCAGATTTTGATTTTAATACTTCTCTCGATGGATTATAAGATAACCTCATATTAAATGGTTCAATATACCTATTCTGATCATTTGTAGAGTTTTTGTTAACTAGAAAATCCATGGAATGCAGATGTTTATCTGACATTACTCCTGTCATACTTCTTATCTTAATATCGATCTGTTAATTTTTATACTTGAATAGAAATCCGGAAAACAAATACAGCGATCTGAGTTTCATATTTTATATCAATTTGAGTTTATCATCTTATTGGTAATCGATGATTAGATAACCCAACGCTTAAGCAAACAAATATCTATAAATTGCCATGAGAAAATTTTTCAAAGATAAATATGTCGATATCATTTGCTTCAATTATTCACTAAATGATCATTAATTTACCTTTTCCGCAGGGTCAGATTATTATTTGTATACAGCCTATCCCAGAAATCAATGTCAAGCTGGAAATGGGTGATAGGGCAAGTGGTGACAGTTATTAGAAAATTATAAAAAAGATCTTAGTTATGTATTTTTTAAATTATAGACAGTGAAAAAATCAGGAACATCCTGCTGTCGACAACTTGTTCAGAGAACGGAAGCATTGGAAGGCAGAATGTTCTACGGCCTGTTTCATAAACAACATCAAAAGGATCCTTCATGATAAAGTTCCTTTATGAAAAAGGATCCTTTAAATGGGACCAATGCCACGTATCAGTTTCATAAACGCACATCTACCATCCTTTACTTGAAACTTCCTTTAATGCGCCGGTCATATGTTTTCGCCTGTTGGCTATCCTGAGAACTAGTGATTTTACGAATATAGTTGGTGATATTCTGTAAAAATTGTGAGTTATGCGTCGGAACTTGTAAAAGAAAAAGAAAAGAAGAATAAATCAGTCTCTGCACAAACATGGTTTTGTAGAAGACAGTATATTGGAATTTATATCATTATTACGTGAGAATTGCTATATTTTAGTAAACATGAGTTATATGAGTGAATATGGAAGAGGAGAGAAAAAAAGTATTACTTTTAAATCTGAGGAGGAACTACGTCTCTTGGAATTGATTGAAAAAGAGAATTTTAATGTTATAGGATAAAGACTGGCAGAGAATAGCAACTGCTTTCAATGCAACAGCTCTCCATTGAAGAAATAGGGACCAGCTCAAATCCAAATCTGACAATATAAAAACTAAAACTAGGAAGGTGGTAGCTGCTCAACGAAGTCATATTAAAGGGTTTGGTAGTGGTGCTTCATTGAAATTGAAGGAGCCAATTTCCAAACAGTTGAACCCAACTGTTACGAACCCACTTACCGAAGCGGGGGAGATGTATTATAAAAAAACAGCTCTAGTAGAAGCTCAGATAGTTGCTATCAAGGAAGAGAATAGAAGAAAATAAGAGGAGCATTCAAAGTTTAACATATTATTAGATTTGCAAATTATGGAGATGGAGAGAAAGTGAAATAATAATAATTAAATCCTTTTTTTATTTCGAATGCACTTTCTGGAAAAAACGGTATTAGAATTCTATCAGCATTGCTATTATGAAATCTCCTCAAATTTGAATTAAAAAGAGAAATTTCAACACCACATAATATTTTTATTTCTTTATACTCACTTGAATCTTTTTCAGATGTTACCTAAAATAAAACAAGGAATCAGAAATACAAACATAGAAACCTATCTAAATACATACCTTGTAAAATCCTATGAAAATTATATGAAATCTTGTCATGTTGAAGGCACAATTTGAATATAAAGAACAGTTTCAAAAGCGACAAAAAAATTATTTTCAATAATCATACAAATATGAATTATGAAGTAGCAAAAT
This sequence comes from Megalocaria dilatata, assembly GCA_034642435.1. Taxonomy (NCBI): domain Eukaryota; kingdom Metazoa; phylum Arthropoda; class Insecta; order Coleoptera; family Coccinellidae; genus Megalocaria; species Megalocaria dilatata. Next base: position 15,765,054 of record CM067863.1, read on the forward strand.
GTTAATTAATAAACAACTGTCTCATTTGACGAGCTGCATCAAATTAAATACATACCTTAAGTAAAATCATATGAGAATTATATGAAATCTTGTCATGTTGAAGGCACAAATTGAATATAAAGAATGGTTTCACAAGTGACAAGCAAATTTATATTCAATTGTCACACAAATATAAATTAAAAATCAGCAAAATGTTCATTAATAATCGACCGTCTCACTTGACGAACTGTATTAACATTAGTTCAATGTATTTGAAAGTCCTCTTCCTCCTGCACATCATGCAACCATTTATATGGAAATATTTCGTTCATATCTACAGCTATATCGTTAATGCAGCTGTAGCAACAATAATTGCCCTTATGGTCGTTAACTAAACTCTTATTCCTTTAGAATAGGAAAACGACGTTTGCACACTCCATACTTTCTCTCCACCACATTTCTAGTTCATATAATTGATTCATTATATAAATATTCAGCTGCAGTTATAGCTTCCGGTAACTTTGTCATAAGATTTGTTTGCGAACTATAACCACTATCACCAAGTAACTAATACGGTCCAAATTTACCACTATCAAATCACCTCTTCAAGACACTGTTTTTAAAGATGGTTTGATCATGTGTTAAGCCAGGTCATCTAGCTATAATATTTCTGATTCTCAAGTCTGAATCACACATGGTTTGAAAGTTAAGGGCAAAAAATGTTTTCGACATCGAAAGATTTCTGCATCATCACCACCACCAGGAGAAGTGATTTTAATTAATGTGCAATTTTTAGCACCAATGACACGTGAAAAACTAGCAATTGCATACAACTTTTCTGCTGCTGCCTGCATTTTATGATCACCTACACACATCTTAATATATTTTGGACAAAGGCATGCGATTGCAAATGAACCTCTTCGAATAGTTCTAGAAGCAGAAGGTTTAGAAATTTCCATGAAATCTCCGGCTATTATCAGCATATTTCCAGTTGCATAGAATCTCAATGTTAAAAGAAGTTGGCTCATCAGTGCAATACAGCTGCCTCTGAAAATTTTCAATTGAATGATTTGGTATACAGAAAATTATATCAGCAAAAAAATGAACCGAAATTTGTTTACCTGTTAGATGGGAAGTACAATTGATCTGCAATTTTTTGAAGCAAAGATAAAACAGTTGGTTTTGTCAGGCGAAAACAATCGAAGAAATCTAGATCATCTAACGTGGAAAATTGTTGATCCCTTCTTCTGTAAGTTTTTGGTCTTCTCACAATTATTTCTTCATCATCTGATGAAGAGCTAGAGCTTGAATCAGCATTCAACATTTGGTGCAACATATTTCGCAGTACGATAAAATCCAACAAAATGGGCAAATCTGACAGACTAAGGTTATGTCCACTGTTTTTGTGTTTACCGATCACCTGCGCAGTATCGAGCTTCTCGTGAAAGAATCCTTTTCTATCCTTAATGGGCCGATTTTCTCACTTTAAGATAAAGGACGCATTTAAGTTCCCTGTAACCTTAAAATTTGCTTATGAAACATGTTTTATCATCAATGGAGACTTTTTTGTAAAAATGAGGATTCAATTCCGTTTATTGAACTGGCCGTAGAAGGATAAGATGCCATCTTGAAGAGCGAAGTTGGCACCACACTTTCATACCATACCACAAGGCTATCACTCTGAACAAATTTCTGACGAAAAACTAAACACATATTATCTTACAATAAAACTTTTCCCCTGATATGGTTCCGCCCAACTTTTTTCTCTGCTTCGTGTATTGTAAGAGAATTTGCGGCAAGTACATAAGACGATTCTTGAAACTCCCTTTAAAAATATTCTGATGATTGGATTGATTATTCGTTGGCGTAAGTGTATTTCAAAAGATGCCAATATACTATTGTGCTTCAGGCGACTACCCCTATGACCTTGTCGTGACGGGGGAGCTTGTAACGATTAGGGCCCTAGTTTCAATGAGGTGAAATGGAGGGCTAAGTCGTGGTGCCTTACAGGGTGACACGGGTATCTGTGGCAGCACAGGGCTTACATCCTTAAAACTAGCGTTACTATACCGAATTGTAGATTAATCTTTCAGATTTTTCTGTCCAATGGCCGAGTGCGTTATGTTATCTACCGCGTTACCTAGGGAGGGTGAAGGCCCACTGGAGTGTTTGTACTTCTGGCCACCCACTTGGTGTTGGACTCGAAGGAAAAGTGGTTGAAAGTCTGCATGCTAGTCTAGAAAGGTATTTCACTCATCTGGTCGCGCGTAGGCCATGACTCTGTATTGCTCGAGAAGTGCTTCAGGGGTTTAGCGATAGTACGACCTGTCCCTTCTCGAACCAGGATTGCGTGTGACACAGTCCTGGGGTTTTTGGGTCTCGACAATACGGTTTTTGATCGTTGGTGCTCGAATTAGGATCGATTGGAAGACTTTTTATTATTATTATTATTATTATTATCCTGATACTCCTAGATCTTCTGTGAAGATCCCTCAGAAGCTTTTTCAGCTTGTGCGAGTTAGGAGTTCAGTTGTGTTCTGTGTAGGCTTTGTTACTGCGATCTTGGGCCACTTTAGGTCACAGCACTGTTAATTTTTGACCCAACAGTGAAATGGTGGCAGATACCCGTCCAACTAGAAAATTTCTTTTCTACCTGAACAGGACTCGAACCCGGACCTCCCGGTCACGAGTCCGATGCTCTCCCGCTGAGCTATCCACACTTTATAAGGATAAGTGGGTCTTGGTGGTAAGATCAGTTGTCAGCGATCGAACCAGGATCGATTGAAGCATCGATTCTGGAGATTTTTCTTGTTTCTTCAGTTTGCGTATGTGTGGGTGGGAATAAGAAGCCACTTTAGCGTGTGAGTTGCATCCCAAATAACTCGGGTACTGACGCACAGAGCCAGCAGCGGTGCTACCAGTCATGATGCGTGTTATCGAACTGAAGCCGAAACTGGAGGCGGAGGCAACTGCATTGGAGGGGTTTTCGCTTTGCGCGATGATAAGGCGTACCCTTATCGCACAACCTGCTTTCGGGCGTTGTGGAAACTGCTTAGTGGTCACCTGGTGAAAGAGCCATGCTCATACATCAGTAACCACAATGGTGGTATTTACTGTACTTCCGGCGGTTAAAAATATTTCCCTGTCACATAAGTTTATTATTTGAGAAAATAATATATATTGTTATTTTTCTAGAAGACAATATAAGGTTTCTCTTCAAACTGCATAACCGGTTTTGATGGTTTATTGAAATAGAAAATTCACTCACTACTGCGAATCAGATTAGTCATCATAAATAGTCAAGGATACAGCAAAATTGAAAAAATCTGTAGATTTAGGACTAGGTAAAAGAATGACTGATGGATGCGAAGCATCATATTCCTTTTCGAATGCACTGAAGTTCCTGACATGATGTTGACATTTTTTTATTTTATCATTCAATTAACAATTTCGTAGTTTTTTTGGATTGAAAGTTTGTCCATTATGCATATGCTTAGCATATCTTATATGTTATTTTCTGCTTGTGAATTCTATTAGAAAAATAGATTAATTAATCTTATTCATTTTGATACATCAGTCACTCAATGCAATATAAATTTTTTTACTGAATAGATTTAATTTTCCAGACGCCAATCATTCAGAAAAAAGAAGACAAAAAGCAGCCAGAATTCCGATTCCGAAGATGTTGTAATAAGAAAGTATCATGGTATGTTTAAGAATTTTACTTTTTACTATACATAGATTACATTTATATACAGGGTTCTCAGTATGGACGATATATTTTTATGTCGCAATGATAGCCATGCTCGAAATGTTAGAAATATCGGTAGCTGTCATTTGTATCGGGTGTTTTTTTTGAGGGATAGAACTTTCGATAGAGACAACTGTGATTTGACAGCAGGTAGAAGGCATGTTGTTTTGACGTTTCTGTTCAGTAAGCATTGATAAATTATCATGGAAAAGCTCCCGCCGCAACAACGTTCACGAATTGTTGAAATTTATTTTCAAATTCAGTGTTCTATTCGCGAAACTTATAGAGCACTCCGTGAAATATACGGTTTACATAATCGTCCATCGAAGCAGCTTATTCGTTCAAATATCCATAGATTTCGGACAAAATTTTCTCTACTCGAAGCAACATCAACAACAACAAGACAAAGAACTGTACGTACAGAAGAAAATATCACTGATGTAAGTCATAGTGTTAATGATGATCCAAATTTGTCTATTCGTCGACGTTCACAAGTTGGACTCTGTGCATCCACCACATGGAAAATTTTGCGTAAAGATCTTGGTCTACACCCATACAAGATCCAACTGGTTCAAGAACTAAATTCACTTGACCATAATAAGCGTCGTTTTTTTGCTGATTGGGCCTTAGAACAGCTTTAAGTTGATCCAGTTTTTTATCGTAAAATTGTGTTTAGTAATGAAGCTCATTTCTGGTTGAACGGCAAGTAAACAAGCAAAATTGCCGTATATGGAGTGAAAACAATCCTCAAGAAATTCTGCAGGTTCCATTGCATCCTGAAAAATGCACTGGTCCATATTTCTTTAAAAACGATGCTGGAGCTAATGTTACAGTAAATGGTGCTCATTACAGATCGATGATCAATGAATATTTGTTTCAAAATTTGAATGGTATCGACTCAGAAATGTTTTGGTTCCAACAAGGTGGTGCTACACCTCATGCTGCTACCGTAACAATAGATTTATTGAAAGAAAGATTTGGCGATAACATTATTTCGAGAAATGGTCCAATTAATTGGCCTCCAAGAACATGCGATATAACTCCACTCAATTATTTTCTTTGGGTTTATGTCCAGTCATTGCTGATAAGTTTATGCTGATAAACCAGAAATAATAGGCTCTTTGGAAGCCAACATAACTCGTGTTATTGATGAAATAAGGCCTGAATTACTCGAAAAAGTGGTCCAAAATTGGCCTGGTCAAATGCGGTTCCTCAGAGCTAGTTGTGGTAGACATAGGTCGGAAATTATTTTCAAAACATAAATGTCATAAAATTATCTTTCAAATAAAAAAAAAATTGAATTCAATCTTGATTTAAATGTGTTTTATTTCAATTTAAAGTTGTATCAATCTAAAAAAACACCCGATATTATGTATAGTTCTAAAAAATCATTATGCCAAAATACAACAAAGTTATGAATCTTCATACAGATCACATTGACCTAATCGTCCATCTGTGCAACGTCAAAATGTTGAAAAATTTGAAACGAACTCATCCTCACACGATTAGGCAACGAAACGCAGTAAAGGTGAATTTCACAGAATAAAAGAACCGATTGATTAATAAACGTTCTTTTCAAGAATAAAAATTTGCCATCTTTTGAGGCAAATTTGGGCTAACAACCGTAAATAATGTGTTGCTATGTTGTTTAGCTGATTAGGCTCTGAATACACGTCATTTCAGATGAAGCTCATTTCTGATTGAACGGCTTCATTAACAAACAAATGTGTTGTTTTGGTATGAAAATATTCCGCAACTTAATCACAAATATTTTAATTTCCTGGCGTACTGACCAGATTTTCCCTGCAAGTGAATGCCCAGTGATTGGCATATCCGAATATATCTTGTGTTACTTGATCGAATTGTTTTGAATTGTACTCAAAGGTAACAATCGATGTTATTATTTCGTATATTTATCAAGAAATACCAGATATTTCCTAAGGATCATTTCTTCAAATGTTGTCCATTGTATTTTCGGTTAGATATCAAAGAAAATTAGTCTTATATATTTTCCATTTAATATGCCATTTTCGATGAACCAGATAGAGGTTAATTATTTTCTAAAATATTGTTTTTTCAGATATTCAGTCTTATAATACCCTCCGTAACAATGTCATGTCACTTCCTTCTCCAGCAACATACAGCACCTATACTTCACCACCTTTACCAAGATCAAGATTTAAAGAACGACTTTCAAGATCGTCATTAAATGACGCCACGTACTATGATGAAAGATGTAATCCATTTGCTGAGGAGGAAGGTTTGAACCCATTCGAAGATCCTCCAGTCCCATACAGAAGGAGGAGATCGAAGAAGAGGGCTCCTACAGTGCCAAGTAGTTCAAATCCAGACGTAAGTGATCTATTTAGAGTTGGCTTATGTTGAAATTAATAACGGAATTTCTTAAATTTCTTTCTTACTAACTGTTGGTTTATTAACTGTAAAATAACGAAAAACACATCACTCATTAAATTTTTAGTGAATCTAAGGCGACGTTAATGCACTATTGTGTATTCATAGTAGAAAACTTTTATCCAATTATTATGAATTTCGACAATAACTCACTGGACGAACGACTGTACTGGATTTATTTCACTGAGAAAAAAGGTTACGCTTAAATTTTGCATTAATACCATTCTGTGCGGGGTAAACGGGGTTATAATAAACATAAAATCGAAACTCACGAACCCTTTTGAAGTCTTTCAATTGATCCTGGCTTCAAGTGGTCTAAGCCGTATCGTCGAGATCCACAAACCCTAGAAACGTCTCGCAAACGATCCTGGTTCAGGACGAGACTGGTCGAACCGTCAAGTCCTCAAGAAGTTCTGCCGGTTCCATTGCATCCTGAAAAATGCACTGTATGGTGTGCTTTACACGCTGAAGGCATCATCGGTCCATATTTCTTTAAAAACGATACTGGGGCTAATGTTACAGTGCTCATTACAGATCGATGATCAATGAATATTTGTTTCAAAATTTCAATGGTATCGACGCAAAAGTGTTTTGGTTCAAACAAGGTGCTTCACTTTATGCTGCTAACGTAACAATTGATTTATTGAAAGAAAGATTTGGCGATAAAATTATTTCGAGAAATGGTCCAATTAATTGGCCTCCAAGATAATGCGACATAACTCCACTGGATTATTTTCTTTGGGGTTATGTCAAGTCATTGGTTATTGCTGATAAACCAGAAACAATAGACGCTTTGGAAGCCAACATAACTCGTGTTATTGATGAAATAAGGCCTTAATTACTTGAAAAAGTGGTCCAAACTTGGTCTGATCGAATGCGGTTCCTCACAGCTAGTCGTTGTGGACATATGTCAGAAATTATTTTGAAACATAAATGTCATAAAATTATCTTTGAAATAAAAAAAAGGCTTCAATCTTAATATCAATGTGTTTTATTTCAATTTAAAGTTCTATCACTCTAAAACAAACACCCGATATATTATTTTATTTAATTGAAATGAATTTCCATCAGTAGGGACCAGTTCAATTAAATTCTTTCCTCATTGCTCATTGTTTGACCGAGGTACTCATGTTTCCTCCTTTTTACTATTGAGCACTATTTCGTTGTTTTTCTCAGAATTATACCTTCTAACTTCTACAATATATACTGAAAATTATATACAAAACTACCAAAATGATGTTCCAATATATTATCAATATAAAATATGTTTCAAAGTCTCAGAAAAAACTTCTTACTTCAGACATGAAACGAATTAATACAAATGTATTAACGAAACCATATAAGTACGCATATAAACATACAAATACAGGAAAATCCATTATTCGAAAATTATCTAAAATTCTCAAAATAAAGGATAAAATAAAAATAATTGAACCAGAACTCCAACATTTTAGGAATCGATTTATTTCAGTCTTCAGACTTCATCAGAAATGTACTGAATTCAGATTAAAATATATCACAAAATCAAAACTGAACTAAACAAAATCAATTTCCATCAGTTAGGACCAATTCAATTAAATTCTTTCTTTTTTTTTTGCTCATTGTTTGATCGAGATATTCAAGTTTCCTTCTTTTGACTATTGAGCACTATTTCCTTGTTTTTTGCATAAGTTAAACCAGATTTTATAAATTCCGCTAACGCCTTGATGAATTTTCTGACTGGGGATCTAGTCGAACTTTTTTTAGGAAAGACCGCATCTCGAACATCGTCAATCTTTTACTCGATGCTTCAGTCAGTCTCATCACCATTAAACAACATCGGAAAAACATAGGAGGGAAAAAGTCTAACCTGTAAACTTAATGTCAGTAATCTATTCCTGAACACTGTGCCAAGGGCCTTTTCATGAAGAAGCCGCTTTCGTAATATGGCATCGATTGATTTTCTCTTGCAGCCCAAGTGTTTATTGATCTGTGTTCTAGGCTATGCCTATCTTGAAATCTTGTGTATGCGTTGGTTATGTTTGCTATTTGCTATTTGTCATGAAGAAATTCTGAGAAGACATCAAATCCACTATTTTGAGAGGTTATAATTTATTTCATTTAAATGGAGTTGAGAATAGTTCATAAATGCAGTATATTCTATGAATTGAATGGATTTGCGATAACATATTATATAATAATGAAAAGGGGGATTATTAAAAAATTTTGAATATCATACATATTTATTCTGTTAAGCTCCTACAAATTTAAATTTCCGAATAATTTTTATTCAAAAGCTTTCAGAATTAAAATAACATAAATAGAGGTCAATTCTTGATAGAAGGTATATAAAATAATATAAATATTTAAAAAAATTTTTTTAAAATTATCCTTCTACATATTTAATTCCAAAAGATTATATTTAATGATTATAACTTCTGAAAATAAATTAAAATAATGTCGTATAAGTACCACTTATATCATGACATAAAATAAACATTCATTATAAGACATCCGAATGGTATAACAAAATCCAATAAATAAAAATTATTAACCAAAATCCTATAAATTAAACATTTTGAATAGACAAAATTTTGTTTCTGCTTATCAATCTTATGAAAACCAATATCTTTCAAGAATATCCAACATAATCTTAAGAATTTCATCACAAAACTATCTTACTTAGACTATTCAATATTATTGGATATCTAACCAAGGTACTTTATATAAAAACTCATTTATTTTCAGAAGTTATAATCATTAAATATAATCTTTTGGAATTAAATATGTAGAAGGCTAATTTTTTAAAATTTTTAAAAAATTTTTTAAAATATTTATATTGCTTTCAGAATTAAATAAATGTCTTAGAACACACTGTGTCATTTTAGTAGACATATAAAGTTAACACTTATTACACAGTACCAAAGGGAATAAAGTAATTGAGAGTAATATAAATTGTCAATTAAAATTACTAAATACATACTTGAAGGGTACAAAATTTTGTTTCGTACCTTGTTTTATGAAAACCAAATTCCTTTCCAAAAATACAAAATAAACCTCAAAAACAACTTACTTTAAATAAGTTCCTTTGAAAAAAATTCCTAAAACATGCAGAACATCTTCAAAAAATAATTTAGAATTTTCACAACGGAAACTCTTCAGCCCAACTTCATATTCAAAAAATAAAAATAATTAGCATAAAATATTTTACCAAACAAACTGAATGTTATTATCTGAACAAACACTAGAAGTGAACTTTTGAAAATCCTACGTATTCTATGTTCGTCACAGAAACTACACAAAGTTTGCAAGGTATTTTATGGATTCCTTTAAAACCAAATGATGATATTTTATAAGTGTAAACCAAAATATATAATTATTATATATATAATTTTCAAAAGTTCACTTCATTCTAGTGTTTGTTCAGATTACTACATCCAGTTTGTCTGGTAAAATATTTTTGGTTAATAATTTTTAATTTCTAAATATGAAGTAGGGCTGAGTTTCCTTTGCGAGAATTCTAAATTGCTTTTTGAAAATGTTCTGCATGTTTTAGGAATTTTTTTGAAGGAACTCATTTGAAGCAAGTTGTTTTTGAAGAAGTTCTTGAGGTTACGTGGAAGGGAATTTGGTTTTCATAAAACAAGGTTTGAAAAAAATTTTGTACCCTTCAAGTATTTATTCAGTAATTTTAATTGACAATTTATATTACTTTGAAATCTTTTATTTCCTTTGGTACTGTGTGTTCTAAGACATTTATTTTATTTAATTCTGAGTTTTTGAATAAAAATTATTTTTGAAATTGATATTTCTAGGAGATTAACATGTTATATGTTATAAATTCTGCTAGTTCTCGAAGTCTCCTTGATTTCGCGCCTTTTTTATGTTGGACTACTCGTCCATTAAGACTTCCAGGAGTTTCTGTCTGTAAAGTTCAGAACATTCTAGTTCTGCTTAGTTGATGTAATCTCGATTTGATATTTATAGTTTTTATTTTTCTAACCAGCACAGTGAAAAAGAGCGTGAATTATTTCCTAGTTGTTATCGTCTTCAGAAAACTTTAGCCAAATCTCCCTTATCTTAAGTATCTCCAAGGGTTCCCAGGCTGATTCAATATTTCAAAGTTATAATCGGAATATTCTTATCACCTTTACAATCAGGAATTTATTTGGATTGTAAACTGGTACCCCTTAACAACATTAAAGAACATACATTCTGTCAAGAAAGTACCGGGAATTATCGATTTAAATCTGGCGGGGCAATGAGGCAGGTAAAATTTTTTTTTCCTAGGTTGGTACCACTGTCCTTAACTACTATGCCAAGCTTGAGCGGGATCTATCAACTAGTGTGTTCGCAACAGCTGATTAAGTCAGTCGATGTCAGAGTGCGTGCCAATTTTTACTATGGGTGATTACGTTGAGCAAAGATTTTGTTTAAAGTTTTGTGTTGCAAATGAACTTTCGTGTGCCGATGCATTGAAAATGTTGCAAAAGGCCTTTGGTGATAATGCTCTATCGAAAACTCGTGCATATCAGTGGTACAGAGCCTTCAAGGACGGTCGTGAAGTGGTCGCCCATCGACGGCTTCGATCGAAGATAACGTCGATAAAATTAAGGAAAGGGTGCTGGAAAACCATCGTACCAGCTTGAGAGAGATAGCACATGATCTTAAGATATCCCACGAGTCCGCACGTACGATTTTGATTGATATTTTGGGCATGAGAAAGGTGGCCGCACAACTCGTACCGAAAGACCTGAATTTTCTTCAAAAACGTCATCGCGAACAGGCTGCCTCAGATATGCTGGATCGCTATAATTCCGATTCTACATTCATGGAACGCATTATAACTGGTGATGAGACTTGGGTCTACGAGTACGATATGCAAACAAGCCAGCAATCATCGGAATGGGTGGCAAAAAATGAGCCGAAACCGAAAAAACCACGCCAAAGCCGCTCGAAAATGAAGGTGATGCTCATTGTTTTCTTCGATATCCGTGGCGTAGTGCACTACGAATTCGTTCCAGAGGGTCAGACGGTAAACAAGGAGTATTACCTAGGCGTTATGAAACGTTTGCGTGAGCGTATCCGTGAGAAGCGGCCAAATTTGTGGGCGAACAACTCATGGATTTTGCATGACGATAACGCGCCTTCTCACCGAGCTACGATTGTGACTGACTTTCTCGCCAAAAACTCAACAAACGTGCTTCAGCAACCACCGTATTCGCCGGATTTGGCTCCCTGCGACTTTTTCCTCTTCCCAAAACTAAAATTGCCCCTTCGTGGCACCCGTTTTGAGTCGATTGAAGCCATAAAACAAAATTCGGCGCGAGAGCTAAAGTCCATCCCGGAAAGCGCCTATAAAAAATGTTTCGATAATTGGAAGTGCCGCTGGCATAGATGTATTGGAGCAAATGGAGCCTATTTTGAAGGCGACCCAATAAATTTTGACGATTAAATGTAAAAATGTTGTTTTAATTGAAAATTCCCGGTACTTTCTTGACAGAGTAGTATAACCAATACTTAATGAAATTTGAATAACATTTAATTACGTGCATAATAGTATAACCTAAATTCAGGAGAGTTATCTACCTTATGAACTTAAAATTCGGTTCTTTATCTAATTACTCACTGACTTTTTTTTAAACTGAAACAGTCGCTCCATTAATGAATCTACACGATGTGTATGACGTCTAAACGAATGGGTGAAAAATAAAAAACTTGTGACCGTGAAAGTTAACACAAGTCAGTGAATTATAATTCCTTATTCACCTTCGAATGGAATATGTTGAATTTTTATTTTTATATAAAGGTTATAATTGAGGAAGAAGCACTTCATATATGGTTGAAGATTTAAATAATGTCACAGGTTATTTACTTTGAGAGATAGTTTAGCAGTTATTCGCGTTTGAAAATTTCTCATATTTTCCCAATATTTTAGAAACTACAAATTCGGTCGATCGGACATTCAGCATTTAGAAGTAAAATAATAACACGCATGTTCATGCCAAATTTTGTGATTCATTTCTGAATGGAAAGAGCTGAAATCTTTTTATTCTCAGGGTAGGTTTAAGGGCTAAATATCTAGGTCGAGTTCGTTAATGGATCAAATCGGTCCAATGGTTTCGGAAAAATTTTCATTTGAATGTTTTCCTTGTTTTTCCCAACATTTTCGCAACTACAGATCAAATCGATCATAAATGGAGTATTTAGCATGCTCGAGCAAAAATTTATGAGGATCGCATAATTTGAAAATAAAAAAAAATTATTTTGAGAGCAGAGCAGCGTTGAGCACTATCGGAACCATAGTCCTACCACCGAAGAAAACATTCCTCTAACATTTAAATGGAAAGAACTAGGGACTTGAAACTTTTAGGGTATTGTGAGATCTAAATATCTTAAGTGAGTTTATGGTCGAAATGAGTTCAGTGGTTCAGCAGTTTTTCACTTTTAAACAAATGATCCAATCAAGATGAAATTTAGTATTCAACACAAAGCTTTGTGCCAAATTTGAGTGGACAACTGGACGTAAAAAAGCTAAAATCAGATTGAAAAGACCGGAAGACTTGAAATGTTCAGGGTAGTTTTGAAGTCTAAATATATCAGATATGCTAAATAATGAGCAGAATCGGCTCATTGGTTCCTGAGTTATTCTCATTTGAAATTTTATATCTCGAATATTTTCAAAAAAATTAATCGGATCGAGTTTAAATTTAACATTCAGATGGGAAATAACGACAAGAATGCTAAGGAAAAATTTCGTGAGGATTGACTTCACGTCACTGCTTTTCTCGATTTTTATTTCTATGTACGTCAGCTATACAGGTTGTCCGGATTTAACATTCAAACATTTCAGGGGGTGATTCTAGAGGTCAAAATATGAAGAAAACTTCATATCAACTTAGGTCCTAAAATGGGCTCTAGAGCTTCTTCAACATGATCACCAAAATCCAATAAACTAGCGATATCTTCGTTAAAGTTTGGTGCTTTCAAATGAAATTAATTACATGAAGGTTTTTGGATAAACTGAATCGTTTGGTGATCAAAAAACTTACTGATTCTCATCAGTAGCGGAGATAACAGGAGGGGGGCTCTTTCTAAAAATTACTTCTAATTTTTGAGTCAGTGATCAAATTGAAATTTTAATCGAATGAATAGACTCCTCATACATTATTTGGAGAAAGCGCTTTTGTGAGGATATGCATTCTAACTGAGCCACTGACTGCTTATCTCAAAACCTTTAATAGGTGTCTATCGCTTTGACATCCGTCAGCAAAAACGTATATGGCTCAGTTAGAATGCATATCATGACAAAATAAATTTTTCTCGACAATGGTGCTCCGTAACGCTTTTAACGAAGGGTACCTTTTTCCTTCAAGAATGTATGAGAAGTCTATTTCTATGATTAAAATTTCAGTCTGATCACTCAGAAATTAGAAGTAATTTTATAAACACTACTATTTCCGCCACTGATGAGAATCAATGAGTTTTTCAATCAATAGACGATTCAGTTTAACTAAAAACTGCCATGTACTGAATTTCATTTGAATCCACCTAATTTTGACAAAGATATCGCTAGTTTATTGGATTTTGGAGGTCATGTTGAAGAAGCTCTAGCGTCCATGGACTATATTTTAGGACCTAAATTGATTGAATTTTTCTACATATTTTGACCTCTAGGATCACTCCATGAAATATATGAACGTTAAATCCGGACACTTGTATATTTCCAGTCTCCGACTCGGGTAGATACAAAACTAATATTCTTGTTGAAAATTACTTTCTTTTCAAATGATAGCTGTAAGAATTTTCTTACGAAAACATTTATTTCAAACGTTATAGTGGTTTTGGTGAAACAAATTTTGTGATTTTCAAAACAATAGGAAGAAAGAAATTCGTGTGTTAATAAAAGATTGCTTTTATATGGGATAAAATAGCGTTGAAATTAAAGCTTGGCCTCATAAGTGTTGACCAGACTCTGCATCACAAAAATCGACCATTATTCACATGAAAGAAGTGGATGCTGCGTGGATCAAAAACAGTAACAAGTCGAATTACCCGAGCGCTGTTTGGAGTTGTTTAACCGGAACAAACAGGATTTTTTTGAATAGATATGCGACATTAGATGAAACACGAACCCAAAACTATACGTCTGAATCTAAAGATCGTCAGCAGCCAGAAAATACCACCCAAACCGACCAAAAGCACAACAGACTGCTGGCAAGGTTATAGCATCAGTATTTTGAGATGCGTGCGGTATTTTGATAATCAACTATCTTTAAAATGTCAAAATAGTCGAAAGCAATCGCTACATGGCCGAACCGGATCGATTGAACTAGAAAATTTTCGTAGAAACAGCCTCATATGCAAAGAAAAAAGTGATCTTTCGCCAAGACACCGTGTCACAAAACGATCGCTACACTTCGAATCGCTTCCGTATCTACCTCAATCTCCAGATTTGACCCTCAGTAACTTTCAAATGTTCGCAGACCCAAAAAAATGCTTGCCTGAAAAAAATTTGGCTCAAATAAGTAGGTGATCGCCGAAACAAACGTTTTTTTTTTAAGGACAAAGATATATCGTTCTTCAAGAAAAGTATCGAAAGATTAGCGAGGAGTTGAAATGATTGTATCACTCTTGAATGAGGACTAATTTGTTGATGAATTAAGTCGAATTTGATCAAAAAATTTGTGTTTTATTCACTAACCCAGAACTTATCAGCTGATGTGTTATTTTCATTGGTGATATTAGTGTAAGACCTTCACGGTTCGAGACAAGACGACAAAATATTCTCGAAAGATCTGGTAGTACTGAGATTGCACCAGCGAATCTAGTAATGAATTTATTTTCGGCAAACTACTCCCACAACGTAGGCCCCATAGAATCGACATTCGAGATGCAAGAGATGCAGCAGTTAATTTAATAATCCAATTCATTTTATGAGGATTAATATCATACTGAGCAATTTCCTTATCTAACAATAATAGGTCGTTTGAATACTGCGAACTTGAAAATAAATTGTAATTATGCTCCGCAAAATTATTAGAGCCAGGGCAATTCAAATCGGCGAATGAATAATTGAGTGATATAAAACAAATCCCTCATTCATAAGCTTTCGAGAAGCGATAATTAGATGACTAATTAAGTTATCAGGAAATAACTATTACTTCTATAATATTGCATTAGGCACTAGCATTCTATCGCTATGACGTAGTCTGTTAGTTAAATAATTGAAATAAAATTTATTGTGGATAGTATGACATATATTCTATATCATTAATTTTAATATTTTTTATATAAAGCAGAAAAATTCTCTAAAACCTCTAAAAATTTGAAAAATTTTTGATAATTCAATTAAACAAAATATTTAAGAAACACTGTTTTTTTCAAGTGGACATAACTAAGGGTTCAATTTAATGCGGTCCGTTCTCGAAAGATGACTCTAAAAATATTGGATTTTGAATAGTAACAGGAGATTGCCGCGGTTTTAAACAGATTAGACACCTGCCGATAACACCCAGTTTGAACTGTTTTGAGTTTCATAAAAAATGTTTTTTGTTACGCTGTTGAAAATGTCAGAGTTTTTGATACCTAAATAGCTTTTGCAGAAAGTTTAAATTATTTGTTTTAATTGGAAAAAAGTGCAGCTGAAGCTCATCGTATGCTTATGGAAGTTTACGGTGACAATGCTCAAACTGACAGAACATGTAGAGAATGGTTCTGATGCTTCAAGAGATCGCTAGGGACAGCCAAAAAAAATCTAAGATGATGAATTACAGGCATTACTTTATGAAGATCCGAATCTAATACAAGACGAGTGAGTTTGCATTTACGTTAGGGGTGACAAATCAAGCAGTGTCTGTTCGTTTAAAATCTATGGGACTCATTCAAAAGCAAAGCAATTAGGTTCCTTATGAATTAAAACCATGAGATCTGGAAAGGCGATTATTTTCAGGTGAGTAGCTGCTTCAAAGGCAAAAAAGAAAGGTACTGAATTGTTTCAGCCGTTAGTATTTGGTAGTTGATCATAATTAAAACAAATTGTAGGAAGTATTATGTTTTACTACCAAAAAAATATATATTACACATTTTCTTGTGACTCGAGTTTTGGGAAATGAACTATCCCATCATCAGACAATTGAAGACCTAACAGTGGTACAGTGGTATTTAAACAAAAGTGATAAATATTTTGAATATTTCAACAGATTCTGAGTAACACCTAATAGTGGTACAGAGGTTTACAATCGGAACGTGATACAAAACCGGGTTAAAAAAGAGGGGCCTTCTAACAGATATCGGAATGTCGGCAATCGACAAAGAAGGTTGTTAAGCAGATGGTATCCATTTAAATATCTCAAATAATTTTTGGGGTTACATAGCTCCGTACAGTCATTCATTATTTTTACATCATTTTGTTGTATATCTCAAATATTTAGATTTGTACATAATTTATATTTCTTTAAATTCTTTCATTCCCTTTTGAAAGTGTGTAATAATGTCAATTCTATATGTCAACTAAATTGAAACAGTGTTCTCTAAGACATTTATTCAATTCAGTTCTAAAAGTTTTTGAATTAAATTTTTTTTAATTTGTATTAAGTTAACAGAATGAATCTGTACGATTATTTATAACTGACATAATGAAAACATGTTTTTTTCTACTTTATTTAAATGATTGAAACCGTTTTTAATGACAAAACTTAGTTTTATTATACGCATCTCTTCAATATTTTTTATATTTTTAAGGCAGAAGTTGAACTTAATTCTAAATGGAATTCTCAATCAATGGTAAAAAATACTTAAGTGAAGTCGCTTTTGAGCGCTTGTTAAACAGTCCATTGGGAAATGAGAATTACAAAATAAAGAAGCTCCATATGATGAATAAAAACTTAGAATTCTGTGTTTTCTCGACCGAAAGTCAAATACACGTAATTTTTTGCACTTTCAGAACTCTTCTCCTGAAGGGACGAAAAATCTCATGTAAATGAAAAATGCATGGTTAAAAGGCTTCTACCCTCTCCTTTCAATCTGCATCTAAACATATTGGCAGGAAGGAGTAGAAAGAGACTATATTGAACAAAACTTCATATACCCTTTATACTTTCTGCCGAACTCTGATCCAAAATTCAAAAAATTCTTTTAATTCATCTTCAAATTATCCATGAGCCTTGAAAGATTCTTGTAATTTATTTCCACTGAATTATGCATGAGCTATCGTGTTGTTATTTCAAATCTGTATATCGAAAAAAAAAAATATATATATATATATATTTTTTTTTTTTTTTTCGATATACAGATATAATATATATATATATATATATATATATATATATATATATATATATTAGGAGTACAAATAAGTTTCCGCCGTTTTATTGTAGATGGCGCGGCACGGAGTTTCGGTTAGCTTTCGCAGATGATAACCGGCTTAAAAAATAGTTTGAACATTCAAGAACAACATAACCTATTAATATCATTGATTTTGTATTGGTAAAATATAATTTTTATAAGTTGAAAATGTCACAATTTGAGCCAAGTAAGCGTCATTTGCGGGAAATATTAGTTTACTTCTTTAATTTAAAAAAATCTGCTGCTGAGGCGCATCAATTGCTCGTAGAAGCATATGGTGAGGGTGCTTTGAGTGAGAGAACGTGTCGAGAGTGGTTTCAAAAGTTTAAAAACGGTGATTTCGACGTAGAAGACAAAGATCGCAGTGGAAGGCCAAAAATTTACGAGGATGCAGAATTAGAGGAATTATTGGAGCAAGATTCATCTCAAACACAAAAAGAACTTGCTCTAACATTAGAAGTCACTCAGCAAGCAGTCTCACATCGTTTAAAATCATTAGGAATGATTCATAAACAAGGAAATTGAGTTCCGTACGGCGGAAACTTATTTGTACTCCTAATATATATATTTAAAATTTGCATTTTCAATAGACTATAAATAAAAAACGAATGAATATTTTTTAAAGTTTTATAAGTTTATTAGAAATGCTCAATCTTGTCATTAACAAATGGAAAAGAATATTATTCAAATGACCGCCACGACGGGCTACAATATCCCATCCGATCAACCCAATTTTCAGTACATTGTCGATTGTTTGGGGTTCAGCCTCATGAATAGCAACTTCGATTTCGCGTTGAAAGGTATCAATCGTTTCTGGATAGTTAGCGTAACACTTATCCCTAACGGATGTCCACAAAAAATAGTCCAACGGAGTCAAATTACAGCTCCGAGGCGGCCAATTAACAATAGCATTTCGTCTAATTATTCGATTTTTAAAAACGGTGCGCAAAAAATCGATGGTTACGTTGGCTGTGTGGTAAGTAGTCCCGTACTGTTGAAACCAACTGTCGTTTACGCCTTCCTTTTGAATTTCGATAAATAAAAATTGGTTGAACATGGCTCGGCTCCGCTTCCCATTGACTATGACAGCGGATTCTTGCTCATTTTTGAAGGAAAAATGCCTAATGATGTCACCAACCAAAAACCGTACAAAACAGTTAATCGTTGTGGGTGCATAGGCTTTTCAACGTGTTGATTCTCTGATCCCCAAATGCGAATAATAACAATTTCATAAAAAAAAATTCACACAGTAGGATCTCTAATGGTCTTCATAAAATGGGAATTAAATCTTTGGCTGTCAATAGAAATAATTTAGCTAAGATGTTGGTGAACAAAAAAAAGGAAACCCAACTTTTCCGAATCGGGGATTTATCGAATTGAATGTGATGATTGTAATGCTAAATATATAGGATAGACAGGCCAATGTTTACAACATAGAATTAAAGAACATAGGATGTCTATTTTTAAAAACCTGAAATCAACCGGTTTTGCAGAACATTGTATAGAAAATAATAATTTTTTTAAATAAGAAAGATGTCACTTTACTACATAATGTTAAAAAGGGTAAATTGATGGACTATTTGGAGATTCTTTCAATCGAAAAAGCCATTGAGAAAAAGAAGAATTTAATAAATTCCCTAATACTGTTTGGGAACACCCCTATATGGGATACTGTTATTTCCATGCGACAGAAAAGAACCTTTTTAATTTTGAGTTTAGTTACTTTTTGTACTTCTTTGAAGATGGCCGCAATACCGAAACATGTGTCTGGATTTTGAATAAACGGTGAAACATAAGAACTGTATGAATTTCTTTTTAAATAAAAACATTTGTCTAGAAAAACATTTATTTTTCTTTATATGACATATATGACTTTATACGTCATTTTTTCCTTAGTATGAAAGAGACTACAGATATCATGATGGGTTAGACCAATAAATGATTTTTTTTAGCAAACTCCAGAAAGCGATGAAAATTATATTTTTCAACAAGACTGCGCACCATCTTACATGGTGATGATCACGTGAAAAATCCACTTATACAGCATTTTTGGGAAAAATAACATATTCAGCTAAATCTGCAAAAAATAATATCGCTATATCACATATATTTTCTGTTTGCGCGCTTGTTCCAGAGAACAGCGTGTTATCATTTTGCCCAATGGTCTACAATTTTCGAATTTTGAGAAATGGTCTCAAACGACTAGATTGGACTCATGATGAAGAATCCGAGGTCAAAAGTAAACTTGTCCGGCACTAAACCCTTTAACTTTCGAACGGAAATAGGTAGAAACTTCCAGGGTAGATTGAAGTTTAAATATCCCCGTAAAGTTTGTTATTGAGCAAAATCGGTCAAATGATTTCACAGCTTTCTCTGAAATTTTCTCGTATTTTTTCCAATATTTTCAAAACAATATGAAATGCAATATTTACAGGTTGAATGAAAACTTGCATATCCGTGCAAAATTTCGTGGTTAGATTTTTCGGAGCAGTGTTGAGCGATACCTTTAACACTTCAACTTTCGAACGTTGAAAGTAAGAGGTTTAAAACTTTAAAGATAGCTTCTAAGCCTAAATATCTCGGCTGAGTTTGTTAGTGGGTAAAATCGATTCAATAGTTTCAAAATAATCAATCTGAAATTTAAAACTCAGAAGCAGAATGAGAACCCACATATTCGAGCAAAATTAAGAGAGGATCGTGTAATTAGAAGATTTGAAAAAAAAAATTTGTGAGTATAATAGAAAGCTATTAAAGAAGTGGTACCAAAATCGTAGCAATAGTCCTACTATTGAGTTTTAATTTAACTTTTAGATTTAAAATAACGACAAGAAGGCTAATGCAAAATTTCCTGAAGATCGTGGGTAATATTAACAAGCGCTCAAAAGCTCGTAACATCACGTCAGAGCGTTTCTCCATTCTTTATATACAGGCTCTCCTAACGAACCCTAGAACTCAGAAACGAAAAATTTTCGAATATTTAAAAAAAAAACGGGTCAACTTCTGTTTTGAGAGGAACGAATTTCCATCATGAGTTTGTTCCGGAAAAACAACCCCCATGACGGTGGCATCAAACCCCAACATTTTTTGAATAAGGAAGAGAGGTCGAGTGTTGGTTAGTTTAAAAGTTATTTATGTTTACCCCAGTTAAAATCTTCAAAATCGGTTCACTATTCACGAAATAATGTAATTATTGAACTTACCGTCAAAAGGTGATGTTGAACAGACAATTGAACCGTTGAACTCAAGAACCTAATAGTTTTGAAGAATCCAAAAATAATTTTCAAGTTCTGTATTAAGGAAAAAGAATTCCTATAACGACATTGTTCCAAAAAAAACTCCTGAGGGTGGCAACAAACGTCAATTTTTTTTGAATAGGGAGTTGGTGGATGTGTTTTGATTAAAAAGCTTTTTTTGTTCTCTAAACATCCTAGTTGGAATTTTCAAATTCGGTGATTTTTTTAAAGTAATTTGATATTGAACATTATCAGAAGGTTAACTCAAACAGAAACCCAATACATTGAAATACACCAGGCCTGTAAGTTATTATTATTATTATTATTATATTAAGATACCTCAGAAGCTTTTTCAGCTTGTGCGAGTTAGGAGTTCAGTTGTGTTCTAGGTAGGCTTTGTTACTGCGATCTTGCGCCACTTTGGGTCATAGGCACTGTTAATTTTTGACCCTACAGTGAAATGGTGGCAGACACCCGTCCATCTAGAAAATTTCTTTTCTACCTGAACAGGATTCGAACCTGGACCTTCCGGTTACTAGCCTGATGCTCTCCCACTGAGCTGTCCACACTCATCGATATATACGATGATAGCGAACATCCAGAAAAAAAATGTGAACTATTTGAAGAACTAACGTATGTATTGTTCAAAATAATAACCACCAATCTCCATACAAGTCTACTTTCAAATCCATCTCTAACATTTTCGAAAATGTCTGGTGTCAGTAATTGGTATTCCGTGATGATTGTTTGTCGCAGTTCTGCAATATTTTCAGGTGGAGTTGCATAGACTTTGGAATTCAAATGTTCCCACGAAAAAAATCTAATGGCGATGGATCAGGTGATCTTACTGGCCACTCTACAGGACCCTCCTGCCAATTCACCGTCCTGGATACCGTTCGTTGAAAAATTGTCGAACACAGATATCGTAATGTAGCGATGCACCATCCTGCTAAATGTGGGTTCATTTTCTGATACATTATCGTCGTTTTCCAGAATGTCAGTAATCATTGGATCGATAAAGTCGTCTAATAAATTCAAATAAGTTGTTCCGTCGAGATTCCCATCGATAAAAATTGGTCCAACAATATGGTTTCCTAATATTCCTACCCAAACATTTAATTTTTGGGTAATTTGTGTATGTGTCTCCATTAATAAATGAGGATTACTATCACTCCAGTACCGAAAATTATGTCTATTGACTTCTCCATTTAACATAAAGGTACACTCGTCAGGAAAAATTGTATTGTAGAGTCGCTGTGGGTTATTATTCAATAAATTGTCCCCAAAACTGAGTCCGACGGTCAGGATCACCTACATTTAACTGTTGTAGCAGCCTTATCTTGTAAGTTGGGTGAAATTTATGAGTTTTCACAATTCGATGAACGCTTGATTTCCGAAGATTATAGGCTCGTGCTAAAGTTCTTACATTTTCCCATTATGAACGATAAGAAAATCCAATGTTTTCAAAGTAGAAACATTCGAAAACTCAAATTGTTCTGCCATTAAATAAACAAATTCGAAAATGTCCACTGCGATGTTTAGAACAGAAAATACTTCTCAACTAAACCACATCCAACATCTCCCTATTCAAAAAATGTTGGGGTTTGTTGCAATTCTCAAGTGGTTTTTTCGAAACAATGTCGTCATAGGAATTCTTTCTCCCTAATACAAAACTTGAAAATTATTTTTGGATTCTTCAAAACTCTTAGGTTCTTGAGTTTGGGCGGTTCAACTGTATGTTCAACATCACCATTTGACGGTAAGTTCAATATTACATTATTTCGTGAATAATGAACCCATTTTGAAAAGTTCAACTGGGATGTGTACAGAACATAAATAACTTTCACCCTGTATTAGTAACGTCTTGTTTTTGAATCAAATGAATGACAAATTGATATCATCAAATACACATATCTTCACATTTTTTCTCCAAAATTAATGAAATGACTTCATTCAAACTTTTGAGCACATAAATAAATGTTTCATTCTCTCATTGTTCTACAAATAGATTTCATCCGAAAATACCTCATGAAATTCACCTCTCAACTCAAGTTAATTGCGTTCTATAAAAGTACAGGCGAAAAATGTGTTCGTATTAAATAAAATTTTTCATGACGAAATATGCCAAAAATTATAATTTCAATCGGGATCTTAAGAGCGGTCTTAGGTCATCATTTAAAAAAAAATCACTGATTCCTAAAAAAATTTGGCACCTCTCATGTAAGTAGAATATATAATATGCTTTTGAGAGAACAGGAGATGACAACTGATTCCGTTATGTATGTGTCCCAATTTCTTGAAAGCACAGAAAAAAAAAATGCGGAATGAATGTAAATATGCAGTAAAAAAATTCTTCATTAAATAAAAAAATATATTTCCAAAATTTATTAAGGTTTTGCCAACACTGTGGCTTTGTCAAGTTAACATTACTTTGAACATTACACATTTACTTTTTATATAACTAAAAACTTGCAAAAACAGGCGATACAACTACTAACAATTTTCGGAATTGAAGATAAGAGAAACATTGCAAAAAGGGACACAAATAACCATCACTTCACAGAAATACAAATGAAGAAAAATATGCGAAAAAGAGATATAAATAACCACAAAATATATTGGGGCCAATTTTCGGAAATGGCTCAATAAGTCATGATATTCAACAATGGGGATCTTGCAACATCTGTTTGGTCGTTGAGAAGAATTTTGAGGTTCTTGTACCTACTAACTTCTACTGCTTCCAAAAGAGTGAGTCTGAATAATTTCATAGTTATTGTTGAAATTATGTCTAAATTCTTTCAAATTACACTGGCATATGTTGAATGCGAGATGTCCAACGTGTAACTCAGCTGATGTTCGTGAATTCAAGAAAATTTTCTTGATCTTAAAATTTTGAGCAATGATGATTTGCATGAATTTAGTATTTTCCGTAAACCGACGTATACAGATATCACGATTCATCACACATCGAACCATCCTCTTAATCATAAAATGGCTGCATATCACAGTATGATCAATAGATTGGTTGATGTACTTATGTACCTTATCTGATAAAAAAAATGTAAAATTGAAATTGCACCACTGATATCGAAAATGCTAAATATATTTATTGAAGAATCAGAATTCCCCCCTTTTCCTAAACAATCTTTGGTTATCCCTATATATATAAGAAAGATGATCCACTCGCTATTGAAAACTATAGACCAATATCTCTTGTAAGTACCTACAATTTCTAAAATAATTGAAAAGATCGTTATAAAAACCAGGTCACTTGATCGTTACTGTTCAAATACCTTTCCTAGTCAAAATTTTCACGAAAATCATGAAATTTCTTTAATGGTAGGAAAAATAGAATTGCCCAAAGAAAAATTAAACGTTTTATTCGATTTGTATGAGAATAATAAAACATCAAAAACTTCTAAATTGAAAAAGTATCGTAACCGAAAATTTCAGTATCAGTATGACGTGTGACCTCCTCTAGCTCTGATTACAGCTTCCAAACGTCTTCGCATGCTCGTGATGAGCTCGAATATTCTCCTGTGGAATATTCTCCCATTCGTAGGGCTTCACGGAGCTCTTGAAAATTATTGGGCGATGGAACCATAGTTCTGACTCGCCTTCCCAGTTGGTCCCATAGATATTCGATGGGATTCAAGTCAAGACTTCGTGCTGGCCTGTTGAACCTTGAAATTCCAACCTCATTCAAGTACGCTGTCAGTATTCGAGCAGTATGTGGGCGTGCACTGTCATGCATATAAATTTCCTGCTCTCCCAGAAATGTTATATAAGGTACAATATGGTCCATAAGAATTTCCTCTATGTACCTTACTGCTGTGAAAGATCCATTTATGAAAACCAACTCTGTGCGGCCCTCTAGAGACACACTTCCCCAGACCATAACAGATCCTCCACCGAATGGAACTCGCTCCTCTATACAGGCATCGGCGTATCTTTCTCCTGGGCGTCTATAAACGCGTCTACGACCATCAGCTCCTCGAATGCTGAATCTGGATTCATCATAGAAAAATAAATAACCAGTTTATGTGATCTCGTGCAAATTGGAGTCGCGCAATTCGATGCTCTCTGAGAAGTTCTGGAGCTGTCACAGGTCTTTTTGGTTGCAAATTCGATTCTGATAAACATCGTCTCAAGGTCCATTCACTTACGTTTACCTGACGTACCTCCATCGATCGATTTCGAACTTCAACGGCAGTGAGATGGCGATTTTGAAGACTTGTGGAAACCATGAATCTGTTATCACTCAACGATTCTTCCATATCCAGGTCTTCTGGTCAGCCTGCCTGTCAAGTGATGCCTTGTCAATATTCTTTGGACTATCGATAGGGTAACGTTCATTCTTCTAGCGCAACAGATCTCTGGCTCAGCCCATTTTCAATAGGTACCACTATTCTCGCACAATCTTCAATTCGTAAACTCATTTTATGAAATTGTTTCTTTCAGAGAAAACAAACTTTTCAATGAACATTGTTGAACGCAACTGATAAACAATGAATTTATCGTGAAGAATTATTGGGAGATGGTTTATTTTATTGATTTTTCAGCCCATATGTCCACATTTGGCGCATATTTAGTTGATTTTCTAATGAAAGATATATTATGAACAAAATATTATTGAATCAATTTGAACACTTGAGTCTATTGTAAAAAACAGTGGAAAATCTTAATGATCCGTTTTTTTTTTGGTCGCCAGTGTATTAAGAAAGGAACAACATAGATTCAGGGCCAAACATTCTACTGAAACGGCTGTCACAGAATTTGTTCAACATATTCATGATTTTGGATAGGACAGAATACGTACTCGGTTTCTTTTTCGATCTCTCGCGCGCCTTTGATTGTCTGAATGTTGAATTTATTTTAACTAAAATGCAGGCACTCGATGAAGGTAAAAATAAAAGATGTTTTTTCGTCGGTGTATGAAATCGATTTGGGAGTTATTCAGGGTAGTACTGCGGGTCCAATTTTTTTTTACTTTATGTCAATGATCATAGATGAACGAGAATGTACATCCTCGTTCATCTATGGTCAATGATCTTCCAGAGAACATATCCGTTTGACGTGTATTTCTTTACGCAGATGACACATCCATTGTTATATCAGCCCCTACAATAGATGAATTGACTCAAAAGGCGAACAACACTGTAATTAACGACTTTAGTGAGTGGTGTCTCAGGAATAATCTTATATTAAATCAGATCAAAAGTGTTTGTATTAACTTTCGTAAGAGCTTTATTTCCAAAAAAAAAAATTTACAGTAGAGATAAATAGTGAACATGTTTTAATACAAGAAGAAACGGTTAAATTCCTAGGGGTACGTTTAGATAGTAAACTCAATTCGGTGGAACATGTGCAGGAAATATACAAAAAATTAAATAGCGGTTACTATGCTATATTAAATTTGAAGGATACATTGAACAAACAAGGACTAATGAGTGCCTATTATGCGCTAATTTATTCAAGAATAAGTTACAATATAATAGTATACGGTATTGCAACTGGAAGTAAAAGAGTGTTCATCGCCCAAACAAGGATAATTCGCCTTAGCTTTAACCTACATCCATTGGAATAGTGCAGAGAAACTTCCAAGAAAGAAAACATACTTACCTTCCCATGTGCGAGTATATATCTTCTGTAGGTGCTCTATCATACGTACAAAAACAAGAGCGAATTTCGAAAAAGTTGGTGATGGACATGAATATAACACGAGAAAGGGTAATCAACTGAAACTGGGTAGATTTACTTACCATACATATAAAAAAACACCCGAATATCCAGGATGTTATTTTTTCAATTTACTGCCTCTTGAAATAAGAGATGCTACAGGTTTAAGTGTTTTCAGAAAAAAACTGATCAACATACTTAGGTCGGAGGTACTGAAAAAAGTAATAAAAAGAGGCTTTTTCTTGCTAGAGGGATTATTACAAAATTTTAAATATCATACAGATTTATTCTATAAATCTCCTACAAATTTTAATTTCGAAAGAATTTTATTCAAAATTTTTAGAATTAAATTGAATAAATGTCTTTAGAACATTTTTGGTGATGGAACTTGTAACATACAATCGAAACATATATGTATAAGGTGATGTCTAAATGATTTGGTCATTATTTTATATTTCTTTTGATTCTTTATTATTTAATTTTCATTACATGTGATGATAATATATATGTCTATAAAGTGAAACAGTGTATTTAGGACATGTTTTAAAATTTAATTCCAAATGTTTTTATGAGATTTATTTAGATTAAAGTCTGCAGAGGTTCTAGAGAATTACTTCCAACTATTATTCTTGAATATTGTGTTTGGATTGAGTGTGTTATTTTGAATTACTTTCCTAATTTTTTATTTTGATTATTATATTTCAGTTGAAAAAAATTTAAAATTTGACATGTATGGAGCAGTGCTTCTCAGACAAAAATGTGTATCGTAAGAAATTTACTAAAGGTATTATGTAGTTATTCATTTCATTATTTTTATGTTGAAAAAAGCCTTTAATAGTAAGAGTCATTTCACTGTAATGTTGAAAGGAATACGTGTTTGTGAGAAGCAGATAATTTCATTCTATTTTAATTTAATTTTTATTCAAATTTCAATTCTAAGATCAATAATGAAACAAAATATCGCCTCGGCACAGAGGATCATTCTTTTGATCAAATTTTTTATTACGTTTTCGCATAATGTGGCTCAATTTCGCCAAAAACAGCTCTTATATTGTTTCTCAGGATTTCAATATTTGCTGGAGCATTGGCATAGACCCGTAATTCTTATTTTTGACAGAGCTCTGAAGAAAAAATCTGATTGTGTTAAATCTCACGATCTCAGCGGCCAATATATGTCTTCATTACGAGAAATTACGCGCCTAGGAAATTTTTCTCGCGATAGGGTCATTGTTCATGCCCTAAATCCTAAATTTCATCATAATAATAATTTATCAATTCGTTATAATATAATAATATGAAACATATACATTCACAGTGTAAAAAGACTTAATCGACAATAAGGACTTAACTTTTTTCTCAAACTTAGTAATATAAAGTATATACTTCAAGTTGGATTATTTAAAAAAGTTTGTCACTTTGATACAGTGAAGACTTTCAAACCTAGAATTCCTGTATATAGAAAAATATAATTTCTCCTTATTTCTCATATCGTGGGAATGAAAGCTTTAAAGTTATACAATAATGCTTTAATTCTCCATCACATACACAAAGTATTCTCAAATTAAGGGACTTCAAAGGAGGTGTACCTTTAACTCTACCATTGGGTAGTAGGAGCTTTTACAGACAACGCCTATATGTAAATTCCACTTCAGATGTCTATCGATGTGGATATTAAGAATCTTTGTATAGTATCGGGTGTTTTTTTTAGAATGAACTTTCGATAGGCATAACTGTGATTTGACAGAAGGTAGAAGCCATGTTGTTTTGACATTTCTGTTCAGTAAGCATTGACAAATTATCATGGAAAGACTCACGCCGCAACAACGTTTACAAATTGTTGAAATTTATTTTCAAAATCAGTGTTCTATTCGCCAAACTTATAGAGCATTTCGTGAAATTTATGGTTTACATAATCGTCCATCAGAGCAACTAATTCGTCGAACTATCGATAGATTTCGGACGTTTTGTAGACTCGATGCAACAACAACAAGACAAAGAACTGCACGTACAGAAGAAAATATCGCTGCTGTAAGTCATAGTGTTAATGATGATCCAGATTTATCCATTCGTCGACGTTCACAAGAAGTTGGACTCTGTGCATCCACCACATGGAAAATTTTGCGTAAAGATCTTGTTCTGCGCCCATACAAGATCCAACTGGTTCAAGAACTAAAGCCAGTTGATCATAATGAGCATCGTTTGTTTGCTGATTGGGCCCTAGAACAGCTTGAAGTTGATCCACTTTTTTATCGTAAAATTGTGTTTAGTGATAAAGCTCATTTCTGGTTGAACGGCTGTGTAAACAAGCAAAATTACCGCATATGGAGTGAAATCAATACTCAAGAAGTTCTGCAGGTTCCATTGCATCCTGAAAAATGCACTGTATGGTGTGCTTTACACGCTGGAGGCATCATCGGTCCATAATTCTTTAAAAACGATGCTGGAGCAAATATTACAGTGAATGGTGCTCGTTACAAATCGATGATCAATGATTATTTGTTTCAAAATTTGAATGGTATCGACCCAGAAGTGTTTTGGTTCCAACAAGATGGTGCTACACCTCATGCTGCTACCGTAAAAATTGATTTAATGAATTATTTCGAGAAATGGTCCAATTAATCGGCCTCCAAGATCATGTGACCTAACTGCAGTGAATTATTTTCTTTCGGATTATGTCAAATCTTTGGTTTATGCTGATAAACCAGAAACAATAGACGCTTTGGAAGCCAACATAACTCGTGTTATTGATTAAATAAGGCCTGAATTACTCGAAAAAGTGGTCCAAAATTGGTCTGGTCGAATGCGGTTCCTCAGAGCTAGTCGTGGTGGACATATGCCGGAAATTATTTTAAAAACATAAATGTCATAAAATTATCTTTCAAATAAAAGAAAATTGGCTTTAATCTTAATTTAAATGTGTTTTATTTCAATTTAAAGTTCTATCACTCTAAAACACCCGATAGCTGGTTGGAATAATTACATCCAAACACCGAATAATGCACTCTGGTCATATTTTGATAATGTGAACTGAATGCGTTCTGTTTTATTAATATTCATCATAATTCTGTTTAGGCGGCACCCCTCCACAAAATCCTGCACTGACAGTTCACACACCTTTTGTACCTTCATCCATGGTCTCTGCAGTAACTTCTGAAGAGGCAAGGAAGATTATTCTGATCACTCTAGTCAATGCATTATTGTGGTTAGATAATTTAACTGGCAGTTTACTCAAATTAGTTGAAAGTCGTTTATAATGTTGTTTTTGCTATTTATAAAAAATAAAAGAGTACCCAGAATAGAACCTTGTGGCTTTCCTAAATTAAGATCACGCTCACTCGGAAGGAGTCATGAATTCTAACGGATGCGACCTTATCCTCTAGATAACTTCGAATTCAGTCCAAAAAACACGCCCATGAAGTCTTAATTATACAACTTGCCTAATATGCACTAATGCGCGAGACTATCGAATGTTCGTAACAAGTCAAAGAAAATTCCGCTATATGTGAATCATTGTCTAGGTATTCATAGACAAAATCAACAGAATATATAGCCCCATATTAAGTTGAGCGGCCTGACCTAAAATCATGTGCTTTGTCAAGAATTTGAAATCTATAAAGCCAAACACGATTTTCTCATACTTTAGAAAAAACGTGGAGTATAGAAATATCCTATCGAAACAATAGCATTCTTCAGGAGATTGGGAAATACTTATTCATAAGTTTACATGAGTAAAGTGCCGATCCATCTAAAAATTTATCAGCTTCAGAATCCTTCTCAACTCTTATGACGCTTCAATGATCACATCACCCATCTCATGCTCCAGAAAAGAATTAAAAAATTAGTATTCAACATACATGAAGTGTTGGTATATAAGGATGATTTTGAATCTTTATAATACTAGTTGAGAGCTGCCTCAGCAACGGAGGAGAAATAACCGGCAAAAATCTCCGCTGCAACTTCAGATTCCTCATATGAAACGTCGTCAACAACAAGCACAGTGGACCTTGATCCATACTCTTTCGTCCAGTCATAGTATTTACCATGTCCAACACTTTTTTTTTTTATTGTCAGATTTCTCGATCAATTCATTGTAAAAATAAATTTCCCGAGACTAATAGAGTATGATAAGAATACTTGGCTTTCTTGTACAGGGTGTATATGAATAGTTGCGAAACAATTTAGGGGGCGATTCCTTATCTAAAAATAGGGTGGGTCTTCCATATAAACTTTATTTGTTTGAGCTCACCTCCTTAAACGCTTTATGAAAAAAAAGTGATCTCATTAATGCATTCTCAATACTCAAGCAGCAAATATACGGCGTTTTTTGTTAATCTTGCATCAGCTGGATTTTGTATATCTTCAAGCTGAGATCAGTTCCATTTTGACACCTCAGAATTCAAAATGGAACCTATTGTTGGAAGACCCTATTTTTAGATCAATATAAGTGATATAGCTTGTGCTGTCGACATATATGCACAAAAAAATCCAGTAAATTCATTTCTAGCTATTCAACATTTATTGAAATAAGCATTTCTATGATATTATAGGATTCTCGCGGAACTAAGCACACATATTCAAATCGTCATTTCATTTGTATCTGCTTTAAAAGTGGTATGGTCTGTATTTCGTGAGATAATGATATTTAAAGTCACTGTATTCAACCAGTGATTATTTATATGTAGCTCCAATGTAACCATTTGAGACCATCTTTGTCTGAACATTCGCAAAATATACAAATTCTCTCGTACTAGCGCGACAAAATGTGAAATTATGAAGAAAAACGTTTTATTTCTCGGAACAAGAATGATTTCAAACAATCTGTGATCAGATTTCTGTACAAAATTAATATGTGCAAATTCATATTCAGACATACAAGTAATTAATTCGTTTGGTTAAGTTTGACGTACTTTGGTACTTGTTTCAACCAGTTCAAACCTTAATTGAATTATCCAAATGTTCGAATAATTTACTTAATATGATGATTATTCTTGAGACATCATGTTTGATACTATCATTTATTGTGAATCATTGTCGTTGAATAATTCAATGAGATGGTCTCAAATAATAATTACATTATAATTAATGCAATAAATATGCTTTTTCTACCGCTTTAAAACAAAACCCCTGTTTCTAAATCGTTTTCGATTGAGCAACGAAATATAAAATTCGAATTTCACTCTTACTTCACCAAAGCACCAACATGTATCTGAAAATAACTTGATTTCTATTGTTGAAAAACAAGCAAAATATATTGTATTCCTTGAATTACTCATTGTGGGAAAATTTATTTTCGTCTGAGGCCTGATCATTCATTCTTATGACTACTAAGAAATTTTGCTTTGCTTGTTCTTAGAAATAGAAGAAGAATAAGCGATATTTCAATATATATATATATATATATATATATATTATTCAAGTATTATAAGATATATTATATAATATATTAATATAATATTAAATCTGCTAATAGGAAATGATTTTAGATATCTAAGTCCGTAAGTCCCGGAAAATATTTTCTACCAGAGATAAATATGATGAAACAAAAATTGGAACTTAGTTTTAGAGATTCAAAAAACTGAAAAATATTCTTTACATTGTATTTCTATTAGAAAATTTGTAAGGAACATTATTAATATGGGTTTTCATTTTAGGAATATATATAATATATTATAGTAATTAATTATTTCTATAATTTTTATAATGTTCTTCATGGCTTTCACCCCTTTTTATTTATTTTTGTTAATGAATTAATATATTAATATAAATATCCCGCCAAAATATTGAAAACTTATATTTAATTGAATCAGTCTTCACTTGATGAAAATCCATATTAAATAGGATTATTCTGATTTTCGCAAATTTTTATTGTTATTATAATAAAAAAATTGTTTCGCTATCAGTAGCATATTCAGGTAGGTGGTATCTTACATTTTGAATAACTATTAGTTATCAGTATATTAGTTGGTGTTTTCTAATTTGAAAAACTATTAGTTACCAGTATATCAGTTATTCAAAATGATAGATACCACCTGCCTGAAGATGCTACTGTGATAGGGAAATAATGATTGTATTATAATAACAGTAAACATTTGTGAAACTCGGAATAACCTTATTTAATATTATTGAGAATTTATTTTCGATATTCATGATTATATAATACAGAAATAATGAATCAATAAAACAATACAATTATTATTCGTTGAGGACACATCAACAATAGATGATTAGCACCACCGTATGAAATATATAAATCAATATCATATGAAAATCTGTCTGAAACTGTTTTTCAAAACTAGCAACCCTTCAGGCAGTAACACGTTTTATCCGTCAAATTGATGTCCCGAAGAAAACCCGGAGTAATTGACTTTAACCAGAGTTTCACCTTCCTACCGAACAAAGAATTGATGGTTCTTAAGTTTTGTGGCAGCTCATTAAATAACTCAGGAGTCCAGATGCGTAAAACATCTTTCATCAACAGTTGTTTTCGCAGAAGGGAAACAGCAGCGTCGTCCTAGTACTATAGGAATGGTTTATGGGTGTCAGTCATTCCTTATCCCTGTATTGCATCATTAACATAATTTTTGTGCACAAAACATGTTGAACATCCCACATAGTTGGTAAATATCATGGAAAGGGTAATTTTATACAAATTTCTAAAGATACTTTCTGTTTTTCTGGAGCTCGTGTAGAATAGTTGTAAAGGCTGCTCCCATAAATTGAATGAGATTCCACGAAAGCATAATACAGAATGCGGAGGTATTCGATGTCCAGTCAGTTTTTGGGATTTTCGGACATGTATAAAATAAATCGACGTTTCTTTATAACATTATTTATTTGTTCTTTCATCTTAGGAACATCTCTAATGACAGAAGATTCCTGTTCAGTGATGTAGATGTTTCAGCGAAAGTTATGATCAGTAATATGTCATTGAAGAAATTCATAATCCCCGTGAAGTCTTCATCAGTGGCGGCCTTTAAAAGTTGTCCAGTCATAAACCCGATAAAATCACCAATATCATCTATGAAACTCATAATTCTGCCTTCAAATCCTGCTTGTACAGATTAAGGTACAAGCTGAATAGAATAAGACCCAAAATGATCCCTTGAGGATTGCCACAACCTACCTTCACAAATTCACCTTTACAAGTTCCATCGATAACATATTGTTTTCCGTTTTCCAGATAGCTATTGATGAACTTGTAGAACATATTTTATGAATTCCTTGTCTTTATTTTGGGGGCGATTAATCACCTCCCTTTATTCTCAATAATTTCCACCTTTTCTGATTGTCTGGCATGATGATCTTTTGTGTACTGATTATATGTGGCCAGTTATCAGCATTTTTCGGCAATTCTTGCTCAAACAACTCTATAACTGACACCAAAGCACTAAGTTCTTGACATTAGTTCAAAGATGACGTGAAAGTGCCGGAGTAAGTCTAAGGAACTAGGCAAGAATAATAAGATCTCCTTGACATAGATTCCCGAACACTCGAGAATAGGGTAACTAGGAGGCCAAGTTACTGGTCAGAAAAAACGGTTCAATTCCCTTTGTACGATTAGAAACTTTTTTGCCTTAGGGGAACACGCCTACAAATAAAAATTCGAAAGAAAGAGGAAACCGACAGAAACATGCTATGGAGAAATCTTCTCAAGTTTGAAGCACATCAGAAAGTTCCCTCAGAACCTGAGAACTGCCATATCCAAAACTTATTCTGACCATTGCAAAAACATGCTACATTTTCTCACAAGCATCCTTATAGGACATTGTCATTGTACCTCAAAAGCATCTAGTGATATTAGATTTAGCTTAACATAAAAAATACAAATTCTGTGAGGACATATTGGTATTACTGACGTTGATATTATACTGATACTCCTAGATATCCTGTGAAGATCACTCAGTAGCTTCAGTGAAGCTTTTACGAGTTAGGAGATCAGTTGCGTTCTGGGCAGGCTTTGTTACTGTATCTTTAAGCCACCTTAGGCACAGCACTGCTAATTTTTTACCCAACAGAGAAATGGTGACTGGCCATCCTAGCGAGAAAATTTGTTCTTTTGTGAAAAAACTCCTGTACATTTTGTGTCAGTGAAAACCAACATAAGGCTTAAACGATGGAATCATAAAAGATGAAGAAGTACCCTTCTTGATCTCGTCTCAGCTGTTGGATTTCATTAGAAATGTGGAACTGGATGTAGTGTTGTAGCTCTAGATATACTTATCAACTCATGTCAGTGAAAACCAGTGAAACCAAATCGCTAACCCACCACAGCGAAGGCTATGATAAAAGGATAAAAGGGAGTGAAACTAAAATGCTCTAGCTTGCGCTAGCGATTCTGTCCCTCCGTACATAAAACATCTTACTTCGTAAAATCCTTCATAATGCGCCAATGAAAAGATAAATAAAACTTGTCTTTCCCGAATGAATCCCAAATTGTCAAAATTTGAATATCAAAACAAATTAAAATATGTTTATCTTCTACAATTTTAATTTCAAAAAATTTTTATTCAAAAAACTTTTAGAATTAAATTAATCTCTAAAACAAGCACCGCTTACATTTAATAGACGTATATAATCAAAACTCAATATATAATGTCAAATGGAATAAATAAACCAAAAGATATACGAAAGTCATTAAAATTAATGAATAAATATTTAAAGGAGACAAAATTTTGTTTCTGGTCTTACCTTTAAGAACGCCAATTGCCTTTTAAAAACATGAACACACTTAAAGGACTTCTCAAAAAATATAATTTATTTGAAATATTTGATATATTTAAATATTCGAATAAGTTAATTCAGAAATCTCTCGAAGCATGCACTATATCTTCAAAAAGGAAATATAATTCTAAGCAATTCCTTCTTCAGTCCTGAAATATATTCAAAATATCAAAATCAAAAAACTAACCTATATCAAACAACGTACCACGTGTAAATAAATAATGTTTCGAGACACAGATCAACTTTATAATTCAAGATTGATCTATGTTCTAACACAATCAAAGAACAGTGTGAGTTATTTTAAGGTTTATTTAAATTCATTGACATTCCATAATGAGATTTATTGAAGCCAAAATATAATTATATATTATATATAAAATGAAATAAAAAGGCCTTTTACTTGATGGAAGAAATATAACAAAATTTGAATATCAAAACAAATTAAAATATGTTTATCTTCTACAATTTTAATTTCAAAAAATTGTTATTCAAAAAACTTTTAGAATTAAATTAATGTCTAAAACAAGCACCGCTTACATTTAATAGACGTATATAATCAAAACTCAATATATAATGTCAAATGGAATAAATAAACCAAAAGATATACGAAAGTCATTAAAATCAATAAATCAATATTTAAAGGAGTCAAAATTTTGTTTCTGGTCTTACCTTTGCCAATTGCCTTTTAAAAACATGAAAACACTTAAAAGACTTCTCAAAGAATATAATTTATTTGAAATATTTAATATATTTAAATATTCGAATAAGTTAATTCAGAAATCTCTCAAAGCATGCACTATATCTTCAAAAAAGAAATATAATTCTAAGCAATTCCTTCTTCAGTACTGAAATATATTCAAAATATCAAAATCAAAAAACTAACCTATATCAAACAACGTACCACGTACCACGTGTAAATAATGTTTCGAGACACAGATCAACTTTATAATTCAAGATTGATCTATGTTCTAACAGAATCAAATAACAGTGTGAGTTATTTTTAAGGCTTATTTAAATGTAAGCGGTGCTTGTTTTAGACATTAATTTAATTCCAAAAGTTTTCTGAATAAAAATTTTTCGAAATTAAAATTGTAGTAGATAAACATACTTTAATTTGTTTTGATATTCAAATTTTGTTATATTTCTTCTATCAAGTAAAAGGTCTTTCTATTTTATTTTATATATAATATATAATTTTATTCTGGCTTCAATAAATCTCATTATGGAATGTCAATGAATTTAAATAAGCCTTAAAAATAACTCACACTTTTCTTTGATTCTGTTAGAACATAGATCAATCTTGAATTATAAAGTTGATCTGTGTCTCGAAACATTATTCATTTACACGTGGTACGTTGTTTGATATAGGTTAGTTTTTTGATTTTGATATTTTGAATATATTTCAGGACTGAAGAAGGAATTGCTTAGAATTATATTTCTTTTTTGAAGATATAGTGCATGCTTTGAGAGATTTCTGAATTAACTTATTCGAATATTTGAATATATTAAATATTTCGAATAAATTATATTCTTTGAGAAGTCCTTTAAGTGTTTTCATGTTTTTAAAAGGCAATTGGCGTTCTTAAAGGTAAGACCAGAAACAAAATTTTGACTCCTTTAAATATTTATTTATTAATTTTAATGACTTTCGTATATCTTTTGGTTTATTTATTCCATTTGACATTATATATTGAGTTTTGATTATATACGTCTATTAAATGTAAGCGGTGCTTGTTTAAGAAATTAATTTAATTCTAAAAGTTTTTTGAATAAAAATTTTTAGCAAAAAGAAGGTCCCGAACCAAGATTGACCAGTTCTAAGATCATCCGGTACTAAAATCATCCGGTACTAAGATCATCAGGCTTTAAATTCAGAATTATATATTCTATATATTGAAACTATGTACAAAAACTATCAAATTGATATCCTTATATATAATCAATATAAAATATTTTTCAATGTCTCGAAAAAACCTTTTTACATCCCGACTTGAAATGTATTAACAAAAACTATATAAGTATGTATATTAACATACAAATACAAGAAAAACCCACTATTCCAAAATTATCTAAAATTATCAAAATAAAGGATCAAATAAAAATAATTGAAGGAGAACTCGAACATTTGTTAGCTATTTCGGCCTATATGACCTCATCAGAAATGTATTGAATTCAGATTCAAATATATAACAAGATCAAAATTCAATATAGTTTTTGTTAATACATTTGTATTAATACATTTCAAGTCGGGATGTAAAAAGGTTTTTTCCGAGACATTGAAAAATATTTTATATTGATTATATATAAGGATATCAATTTGATAGCTTTTGTATATAGTTTCAATATATAATGTAGAAATTAGAATATATAATTCTGAATTTAAAGTCATTTAAATTTTACTTCTATCAAGTATTGACTCACATTAAAATGGGTTTTTTTAATTATGAAATAATTTCATATAGAGTCTTTATATCCACAATATATTCCTCAATTATTTATTATTTTTGAAATTCTGGTTATTTTTCTTATCATGGGACATTATTTGGGGTGAATAAGTTTTGCTATTGTTTTTCTGTGTTCCGAGTATAAATAGTTATAGGTTATACATAACAATACGTTGATCATTTCTGTTTTATTTTGGATACTTTAAAGCTTACTTCAAGTTTATTCGTTCCATGTTTTATCTTATTTTGGTAAGTTGAATTTTGATCTTGTTATATATTTGAATCTGAATTCAATACATTTCTGATGGGGTCATATAGGCCGAAAAAGCTATCAAATGTTCGAGTTCTCGTTCAATTATTTTTATTTGATCCTTTATTTTGATAATTTTAGATAATTTTGAAATAGTGGATTTTCTTGTATTTGTATGTTAATATACATACTTATATAGTTTTTGTTAATACATTTGTATTAATATATTTCAAGTCGGGATGTAAAAAGGTTTTTTCCGAGACATTGGAAAATATTTTATATTGATTATATATAAGGATATCAATTTGATAGTTTTTGTATATAGTTTCAATATATAATGTAGAAATTAGAATATATAATTCTGAATTTAAAGTCATTTAAATTTTACTTCTATCAAGTATTGACTCACATTAAAATTGGTTTTTCAAGATCATCTGGTACTAAGATCATCCGGTACAAAGATCATCCGGTACTAAGATCATCCAGTACTAAGATCATCCGGTACAGGACGCCTTCTGATTAGACGTCTTATAAGAAACAATAAAAATTCAATATTCCACGATTTTCATGGATTCGGTACGTTAATTCGATAAAAATACCGCAAGATGTATTCGTGCAACCTCACAGTACGAAAAAAAGGAGTCACATTATATTATTAGGTCACGGTGCACCAATAACCCTTGCACTTAGTAACAAAAATAAACCAATGAGTGTTATAAAACATATACTGTGTAAATTTATATTGATGAAATTAATCTTTTTTTATTTACAGGTTAACTACGGCTACAAAACAAGGGGTTCCTCAAAATGGAGTCTCACATCCTCAGAAACCGACTATACTATAGACGATAAAAGCGAATACAGTGGCGATGTAACTTATTCACATTCCTTACGAGAGTGTCTCGATAATTTCAACAAGGAAATGGACAACTTGAATAAAGGCTCCTTAGAAATGGGAGGAAGTTCCCCAAATATACTGGCAGGAACGAGAACAAAAATTTTAGAAGAGACTGAATATACCACAAAATCAGCAGATTATGTAAGTGCAGAGCACAGCAGAGAAATCAATAACAACATAAGTGAGGAAGTAAGTGCGTTCAAGAACGATTCCGACAGTGATGAAACTGAAATTCCAAGAATAATAGTTTCTAGAAAAAATTACGAAGAAGAAGCTGCAAGTAATTCGAGTGATCATGATTTGGAAGAACCAAAACAAGGTGATGTCAATGGAGGACAAATAGAAAACCAAAAAACTGACGATGACGTAGAAAAAAATCTTGAAGAAAACGTAGCAGAAAGAGAGGAGTTGGAAACAGACAGAGAAGAGGTGATAATATATTCTGAAACAAAAATTGTGGATGACACGGAACGATCATGTTTAAATGAAGTTAAACTGTATATAGATCAAGAAAATGGTGCTTCAGAAACAGAAAACTCCGAAGATTCCAAAGAATCTAGTCCTATTCCAAAGTTAAGAAAAACTAAGTTAGAGAAAGATGTCCTCCTAGGAGATTCATTACAATAATAATATTTTGCCATTTTTATTTATTAGTTGTTAATTTATTAGCAGAGTATACAAACATACCAATATCTTAAATTTTATGTGATATATTTAGTTATATTTTCGGCAATATATACTTGTTACAAATATATTATATGTTCATCTCTTCAGGTCGTATGTACACTTCAGTTAGGTTATTTTATAAGCTTATGATTGATCAATGCTCTTTAATGACCTTTGTGGTTATGAAAAGTATAATTTCTGAAAAGAGTTCTAATAGATAACAAAAATGCAATATTTGAGAAGTATAACATTTTACAACAAACCGAAATTCTAAAAAATTCATACCTACTTGTTTTCCCCCCCGATACAAAATATGACCACCACGTGCATCAATAACTACTTGGCATACTATATTTACTGCATGGTTTCCAGCAAATTATTTGGAATATCCTGTGCTCAATTTGTTGCCAAAAATGTGGCAAAACATCTTGGAACTGTTGAAGCGTTTCCACCTGCGGTCTGTGGGCATCAAGTGTTTTTGTTATTGGTACCAAGCGTGCTGTAATGGATTTAGATGAGGAGATCTTGAAGGTAATGCTAGATATGGAATACACTGGTGTTCTATAACAGCAATAACCTATTCGGGTCAGTGCGGCAGTGCATTATCATCCAGAACAACAAAATATTCGCCAATAACTCCGTGAAATTGTGGAACTAGTCTGTTGATAACTTCTTTAACATATATCTGAGACGTCATGGTTTTTGTAAGTACTAAAATTCAGTTCTTCTATCGAAAAACACTCCACCCCGAACCATAATTGTGCCTCCTCGAAAAGGATGTACTTCTTGAACAGAGCGATAGTTCTACCCATCGCTCTAATCTTTGACGCTTGTGTTCGCTAGTGAGTGGAACTCTTCTCAGCAAGCGTCTCGATGTCAGACTGACTTCATGGAGACGTCGTGCTTAGGGAAACTGTACCTGTCACATTTCGAAGACGTTGACCTGCCATTCTGCAAGTACTGAGACGCTCTTTTCTCATCGAAATAGTTAAAAACGGTCTTCTACTTATATTTTAGCACGTGGTCTACCACTTCCACATCCTTTGTCTAACATTAAAGAAATTGGCCACTTGCACTTGGCATCGTCCCCGGATAAAATTCGTCTTTTCTTGGCATAATGAAAGTTTTATTCTTAATTGCGTAGAACTGTTTGATCTTATTGAAAACGAAATATAGGCTAAAGATAAAATCATTTAAATGTGGATTTCTAACACATGTGGACAAAAAACTTGATCAAAACTTGCTTTACGATGAACTTAAACACGTTTCTTTAGTCGTTATAAGTTAATGTGATTGAAAAAAAATTGATATGATACGGAAAATAGGTATCGGAAAACATCGATATTATTAGGGTTTTGACGAGCAGTTTATTTTCTCAATAATAATTTCCTTCTTGCTCTAAGCATAACCCTTGACAACGCTTTCCAATACATGGAAATTTTTCATACTCGGCTTTCTTTAACATTTACATTGTACAAGGAATGTATGGTTCCTTATAAAACCACTCTAATGCCAGTTACGTCTATTTGAAGTTTTTGCGGTGGAATTTAGTCAGCAATTAACTGATCTAGAATTAATTTCTTCATCAAATACCTGCTTTAAGGCCCTGATAGTGCTTTGGTGCGCTGCTTCCTGATATGAAGGAGCTTTTTATTCTGGTAAGTGACTGACTGAGATGCTTATAATGGTATTGTATTGTTTCTTCCAGTGTGACAGGCATAAAAATGCTGAAACATTCAATTGGAATCATATCAAACAGCTATTTCTCTGATAATTCAAATGTTAATGGCTAAGTTATTTGATTATTTTGATATTCAACTTCCATTGCCAATATTCAGTTGAAAATGTTCAGAGACACATTACCGAAACGTTGTGAAACACACAATATAATCTCTTTTTGACAATTTCTATGACAGAACTTCATCATCATAGTTCAACAGAGTCAAACCACAGCTTCATCGCTGAAGATAATTTTTCTGGAAAAATGCTCATCTTCGGTCATGTGATCATTAACACATTGAGTGAAGTGAAAACGCATCGGATGGTCACGAGGCTTCATTTCTTGCACTAATTGAACTTTGTAAGCCTTCATAGAGAGGTCTATGCAAAATTCTCCTCAGAGAAGTGCGAGAAATGTTCGTCTTGAGTACGATGACGAGTTGATGTTGATGGACATTCAGCCACATTTTGGGCTGCAGCAGCAAAATTTACTGGACATTAATGTGAGCGGGTTTGTTTTATCAAATAACGATCCGGTTTCACGAAATTGCCGTTTCATTTCTATTGAATTGTCCACGTAAATTTCTTACAGTTTGATTAGAAGATTCACAACTTTGGAAATAAATTTTTAATGTTACCAAATTTTGTTCGAGCGTAAATCGACCCATTTCGTTATTCTCAAATATTAAACTGACTTTTTGTCAAAACCGGAATGAAAAAAGTGTTGCCAGACACGAAATAACCACTACTTCAAAATGCAAAATTGTGGATGGGCCCACCTTTATAATAATTATTTCTGTCTTAGGATATACTTCAACATTTATGACCTCTTTCAAAACAGTTTTGTTTTCCAGTTCGTAATTTTTATCCATTCCTTTTTTTTTTCGAAGTTTTTGTTCAAGGTTTTGTCCATATTAAAGAATATTGTGTACAAAAATTCAGGCAATGGAAGTCCGAAATCAAAATAATATTTTTTTGATATTATGGCAGTTTTTTCATGCCAGAAGTACCGCTAATAACAGTGACTCGGTGTTGAATCTGTTCAATTGAAGCTCTGAATTGAATTGAGTGTTATGGGGGAGCTTCTACCTCTTATTTGTTTAGGTGGCGTTTCGTTCTGAGTTTCCATGAACCAATTCGCACATTTACGGCTGTATGTCCTCAATTACTTTAAGAATTCCATCTTTAAGGTCTTGAATCGATGGGGAGCATTTATTATTTAATCACACGGCGATGCCATTTCCCATAAAATATATCCTTAATAAACAAAACCACAACAAAAACATCAAACCAAAACATTATTTATATTATTAGATGATCTGAACATCTACAAATTTCCCCAATAGGACAATAGGCTATACAATACAAATTAAAAAGCCTATATTTAAAGGAGCCTGTTCCTAACTAGTCAAATATGCGATTCAAAGTGTCTTTTCAGAGCAAATATCGAATGATATTGATTTCTGGCATGTTACTTGGTGAAACATTTTTAAATTAATGAAGTAAATAAAAACAACTTGGCTTAAGTTTCACTGCAAATATCGAAGTTGAGAAGATGTCAGCCTGCCAGTTATTTGCTAACCGTTGTGATCTGATTAGAGAATTGCTTAGACTATAATTAGATGGTGCAAAACTTATGTGGAAAACTTCTCTAGATCTTAACAGTGCAGGCCTGTAATTAAGACTTATTCTGCTTAATACTCGTAGATACTTACTATCGGTGAAGTTATTGATCAATTTGAAAATAATCATAATGTCGAAGTTTTTCCTTCTTAATTCTAACGTCCTAAGACCGATTTGTTCTTGATTATAATTTTCGGATGTTAATGTAAGGCTTAATTTTAAAGTCTCCCTCTTCAAATATTTTATTTGTGAACCGTTGTTCAATACTTTGTTTATGGCAGCTATAAGATGAAAATCAAACAACGGATGAATATTCCAGTATACTTCTAACATTTATACAGTATGCTGTTCTCATTGCCTCTATGCTTTTAAAATTTCTCATTGATCTTTTAATAAATCCTAGCATTTTGAGAGCCTTATTAGTCATGTATTGTATGTGGGCGATATAATTCAGTTTTTGATCGAAGTAAACTCCCAAGCCTTAAATAACGCGTGTCTCTCATGATTTGCTGGTTTAAATGATATTCAAATGTGTAATGTGATTTAAGTCTTCCAAACCTTATAACTTGGCAATTGTGTATATTGAAGTCTATTTCATTTTTCAAGCATCAATTCATAACTCCATCAAGATCAAACTGAAGAAGCCTACAATCATCGGCCGATGTCATTAAGAGTACAAATAAGTTTCCGCCGTTTTATTGTAAATGGCGCGGCACTGAGTTTCGGTTAGCTTTCGCAGATGATAACCGGCTTAAAAAATAGTTTGGACACTCAAGAACAACATAACCTATTAATATCATTGATTTTATATTGGTAAAATATAATTTTCATAAGTTGAAAATGTCAAAATTTGAGCCAAGTAAGCGTCATTTGCGGGAAATATTAGTTTACTTCTTTAATTTAAAGAAATCTGCTGCTGAGGCGCATCAATTGCTCGTAGAAGCATATGGTGAGTGTGCTTTGAGTGAGAGAACGTGTCGAGAGTGGTTTCAAAAGTTTAAAAGCGATGATTTCGACGTAGAAGACATAGATCGCAGTGGAAGGCCAAAAATTTACGAGGATGCAGAATTGGAGGAAGATTCATCTCAAACACAAAAAGAACTTGCTCTAACATTAGAAGTCACTCAGCAAGCAGTATCACATCGTTTAAAATCATTAGGAATGATTCATAAACAAAAAACGTTAAAAAACGGCGGAAACTTATTTGTACTCCTAATATTTGCCTAAAGATTTTGAGATCGCCTGCGGACAGTAGGAACATACTGAACCTAATTGCT
Organism: Megalocaria dilatata; assembly: GCA_034642435.1. Taxonomy (NCBI): domain Eukaryota; kingdom Metazoa; phylum Arthropoda; class Insecta; order Coleoptera; family Coccinellidae; genus Megalocaria; species Megalocaria dilatata. The sequence continues at coordinate 15,809,031 of CM067863.1, forward strand.
TCTTCATGTCGTTGATAAATACTGGGAATAAAATAGATGATAATGGCGATCCCTGGAGAATACCTGATCCCATCATAAATTCCTCGGATAAGACACCACAATAGAGAACCCTCAAACTTATTCCGCTGATACGATATTCTATCCAGTCTATAAGCGATGAACCAACTCCTAGTGCCCTTAGTTTTGCAATAAGTAACCATTGCGCTACCGAATCATAAGCTTTTTTAAAGTCTGTCTATATTGAATCAACTTGCTTTCCTATTTTAATAGATTTCACAGATATTATGTCCGAATACGTCAGCAAGTTCGTCGTTACCGTTCTTCTTCTTCATCGTACGTTAGGACTTTGTCCTGTGTTTACATCAATGGTTTCCTAGCTGAAGCTGGGATGATGAAGACCAGCTTTCATACCATCTCGTAGGTGGTCGGGATGTATTTGGTTTTTTCTCTTTTGCAATCTTTGCCTACCGATCATCTGACATTCTGTCTACGTGGCCTCTCCATTCTCTTCGCCGATTTCTTGCCCATCTTACCACATCCTGGATGTCACATATCACCCTTATTTCTTCATTTCTTTTGTGGCCAAATAATGTGTATCCCGTTATTGATCTTAAGGTTCGCATTTCAGCAGTTCTTAAAAGCCGTTTAGTTATGGTGTTTTCTGTTCTGGTCTCTATAGCGTATATCATAACTGGTCTTACGCAGGTCTTATATATTCGGACTTTGCTCCTGGTACTCATATATTTATTCTCTCAAGTACCCTGATATTAATCATGCCTTTGTTGTTTGAACTTTCACTTCATTTTTAGGTTCCTATTACTTGTTATATTCACTCCTAGATATTTGAATGACATCACTTGTTCTACACTCTGATCGTATATAGCGAGTTTACATCTTCTCGGTTCACTAGATACTGTAAAAGATTTTGTTTTCTTCACGGATATTTGCATGTTAAAGGTTTTTGCTATTTATTGAAATTCATACAGGAGTCTTTGTAAGTTATCTTTGTCTTCTGAGATGATCACTGGATCATCAGCATAACACACTATTTTTATTTCTTTGTTTCCATTCGGTATCCTCTTCCAGCTTGCTTTACTTCGTTTATTATCTCATCCATTATGATGCTGAATAAGATCGGGCTTAGGGTGTCTTCTTGGCTGATCTCGGTTGTCACAGGTATTGCTCAATTTATTTTCCGTTCTCACGTATGTGCAATTATCGGTGTTCAGGTCTTCGATTACTTTTATTATGTTGGGGTGAATCTTCCTTTTCTTCGATAGTGTTGTTACATCTTTTAATCATACCCTATCAAATGCCTGAGTGAGATCAATGAAGCACATATAGGCTTATTGTCTTATTGAACTTTATGGCCTTTTCTGTAATTTGGCGGATTACAGATATAGCATCTATGGCAGACCTGTGTTTCCTGAATCCTTGCTGTTCTTCAGAAATCCCAGATGATATCACTTCATCCGCTAACATTTTAGTGAAGAGTTTTTATATTGTACTCATCAAACTTATACCTCGATAATTTTGTGGATCACTCTTTTCTCCTTTTTTGAAAATTGGTATCAAATGTTTTTTTTTCCATTCGGATGGTATATTCTTGGTGTCAAGTATTTTACTGAATAAAGTCAGTAGTTCTTCGTGTAAGGTATTACCTCCATACTTGATCATCTCATTGGATATTTCGTCAATGGCTGGAGCTTTTCTGTCCTTCAGTTTCGTCATCTTTTGTTGCATTTTCTCCAAGGAAATGGTCCATCTTTGTATTTGTCCGTCATCATCTTGGTGTAGGTTCTGTGGTGATGTGCTGCTTGTTGTTGAGTCGTAAAGTTTTTTAAAATACCTTTTCCATTCTTCCGAAGTTATTTTAGTGTTTTCTATGTACTCATTTATCGGTTTTTTTTTTCTATTCCCGAGTTACCGTTCTCGTAGGGATAAAACCCTAAAACATCTAATAATATGAAATTTGATTGGCAATTAAAATATCTAATAATTTCGGAATGTTTGCTGGTTTCTTATGATTGTATGATAATCATACACCACAAACATTTACAGTGAAACTAAATGAATAGTTTTTTTATTCCAATACCATAATTTGTTACAAATATAGTAGTAGCTCTTCAAACAACTTTACAACATTTTTCACCCCCGTGAGATGTTAACCTAAATCTGCCGTTGCCCACATGTTACAGCATTTGAAGGAATTGTACGAGCTGAAAGAATGAAGGATAATTTGGCAAGATCAAGGCCCCAAGGAAAGTATTCTGGATAATATATTGGACCATAAGTCTGAATCATTGTTCACATTCTTATATCAGTAAATGTATTTTAGAACCATACAACAGATCAGTTACAGATTAGGACAAGCCTAGAATTTCGAAATTATTTCCTATTACTAAGAAATAAAAGCACAATTCTTCCAATAGGCTAAATCATTTTAATAGAAAATTTGCATAATAATAATCAATTTATACATTATTAAAAGTCTTATTACATATATGCAGTTATTGAATTGAAATCCTATGTGGAAATTGATGCCACATGAAAAAGTGCAATTTGCAAATAAAGTTTACACATATTAGCATAAAAACTTCAACGAAGGCAGAGGCTACTTTTTGGTTTTACAACTAATCTGTGTCAACCAAATTTCTGTATGTTGTTCAGCACATACATCCTCCCTCAGAGTCTTGTTGGTCATGTTGCAGTTGAGGTTGAGTTTGCAAGTCCACAGCTGGTTTTGGGCTAAGGAAACCACTCGTATAATATGGGTTTCGTGGTTGTGGACTATCGACATATTTCAGCAATCAAACATGCTACAATGTGTTGACAATAACGTTACATGCGGCGTGATTTCAGATGAACAGTTTATTTCATTTGAATATTATAATTCAAGGACACAATTAGCTATACAAAAACATTCAAACGGTATATATAACATATAGAATGAATAAAATTGAAAAGAAACGTGTTTCCTTTGATGTAAGAGACAATGAGAGCAGTCTTTCCATCATTAGTAATGATATCTCACCATTTCTTGTAAAGATCAGTTCATAGGCAGCAAACAACAAAATCGGAAACAAAAAACTACGATGAACATAGTTATTCTTAAAGCTGTATACGAGGCAAACACAAGGTTGCAGTAGCCATACGCCAGTGAAGACGTCGACCGTTCCTGCACGCGAACCTCAGTCGATCCACAACATCTGCTACAATTAATTCCTTTGTTACGCACCAAAGACAAAGTCATGGATCATCGCGAGTCGAACATAATCCGATTTAATTGGATTTGTGTTTATGTTGTAGTTCGCCAAAGAGTACGCGCCTTTAGACTGTAGTATTGCTGTTATACCTCCAAATTTGACTGTGGAGCTGAGTCTATTACATCAAATGATGTTTCGTTATAATTTTATTCATCTTGTATAATCACAAAAAAGATTATTGTAGTTAGAAAATATATCAAGAGTATTCATTATCTTTTGAAATATACTGTTCTTGCTTTATTTGATGCAACTTAAATCAAGAACAAAGGCACATATTTCTCGACTATCATGAAAATGACATGCTAGAAAAAGCAACTTCAAGTTTGAAAAGTATTCACAACCAGAACGGAGAAGTGCCAGAGGCATTAATTCAATTTAGGAAAAAATTATTTCACAAAATACATTAAATTATTGTTTACAGAAAAAACTTATCATGCCTTTGAGCACCTCTTAACAATTCTATGGCATAATAAATGAGAATATATATATGTATACATATATACCTATTTTTAGCTGAAAAATTCAACAAAAATAGTTTTTGGCAATGTTTATTGAATAAATAAATCTTATGAAACAAGGAATAAAATCTTAATTTTATACAAATTGACGAGTTAAATATATTAATACCAAAGAAGAAAGTTCGTTCAAAACATTCACAAGCAATTATTGCCTACAGTTTTGTAGAAAATATTGCCTTTCAACAAGCGCAACCACCATCAGGGTCTTTCACTTCGTTGGGCGTATCTTTCAACACAACTTCTTGCACTAAAAATCAAATTAAGGAAAATAAAGAACTGAAGAACTGAAAACATGCTGGAGCAGCAATGAAAAAAGGCATATTCATGCAACACTAATAATATTTTATCAAAAAGGATACTGTCTTCTGGTGGTTTGTTTTCTGTGGAGTCCATACCAGGGAGAGCCGCAGCTACTCTTCTAAATAACTACAAAGAAATCAATTAACATCTTGTTCTAAAGTAAAATGGTGAAAAACTTGATTTGATGTTTAAAATGAAAAACAATTATATACATTCTGTCAAGAAAGTACCGGGAATTATCGATTTAAATCTGGCGGGGCAATGAGGCAGGTAAAATTTTTTTTCCTAGGTTGGTATCACTGTCCTTAATTACTATGCCAAGCTTGAGCGGGATCTGTCAACTAGTGTGTTTGCAACAGCTGATTAAGTCAGTCGATGTCAGAGTGCGTGCCGATTTTTACTATGGGTGATTACGTTGAGCAAAGAATTTGTTTAAAGTTTTGTGTTGCAAATGAATTTTCGTGTGCCGATGCATTGAAAATGTTGCAAAAGGCCTTTGGTGATAATGCTCTATCGAAAACTCGTGCATATCAGTGGTACAAAGCCTTCAAGGACGGTCGTGAAGTGGTGGCCCATCGACGGCTTCGATCGAAGATAACGTGGATAAAATTGAGGAAAGGGTGCTGGAAAACCGTCGTACCAGCTTGAGAGAGATAGCACATGATCTTAAGATATCCCACGAGTCCGCACGTACGATTTTGATTGATATTTTGGGCATGAGAAAGGTGGCCGCACGACTACCGAAAGACCTGAATTTTCTTCAAAAACGTCATCGCGAACAGGTTGCTTCAGACATGCTGGATCGCTCTAATTCCGATTCTACATTCATGGAACGCATTATAACTGGTGATGAGATCTGGGTCTACGAGTACGATATGCAAACAAGCCAGCAATCATCGGAATGGGTGGCAAAAAATGAGCCGAAACCGAAAAAAACACGCCAAAGCCGCTCGAAAATGAAGGTGATGCTCATTGTTTTCTTCGATATCCGTGGCGTGGTGCACTACGAATTCGTTCCAGAGGGTCAGACGGTAAACAAGGAGTATTACCTAGGCGTTATGAAACGTTTGCGTGAGCGTATCCGTAAGAAGCGGCCAAATTTGTGGGCGAACAACTCATGGATTTTGCATGACGATAACGCGCCTTCTCACCAAGCTACGATTGTGACTGACTTTCTCGCCAAAAACTCAACAAACGTGCTTCAGCAACCACCGTATTCGCCGGAAAGCGCCTATAAAAAATGTTTCGATAATTGGAAGTGCCGTTGGCATAGATGTATTGGAGCAAATGGAGCCTATTTTGAAGGCGACCCAATAAATTTTGACGATTAAATGTAAAAATGTTGTTTTAATTGAAAATTCCCGGTACTTTCTTGACAGAGTAGTATATAGTACTTTATTTTTCGTAGTTATCGTTTCGTTAACACACCCGTCACTAGATTTGTTTACGTTATCATTTCTACTCACAACTGAACTACTTGGATAATTGGAAATACTCATGCACTTCCAATGTGTCCTTTGTTCCACTCAAACACACAAAGTAGTCCAGAAGCAGGGTCTGTTGAATGGGGAACAGTTCACTCTATATCTGAGCAGTTTTAAATCTCGATATTCTTTCATCAAATGCTAACCAATTGTTGTTACTTACAACAACACTAATCAAACTAATTTAAAAATGCTAAAAAACTAACAAAATGAATTAATAGAACATATAATTTGAAAAATACATTATATTAGGATAAATATCAAATCAAGTTATTTAACGTGTGTGGTTAAAAATGGTTAATGCATTATATACTTCGCCAACAAAATAACCGCATACTTTTTGAACTTGATATATTTCAAAGACTTTTTGAGCCATTTCCAGTTAATGAAAATATTTATTTATATGTAACTTTACTAACAGACGATTTTCACCTAGAAGCAGTACCTGAAGAAAATCATAAATCAGAAAAGGGCCAATACAAAATTTTCATAGTAAAAACTTATGAAAATCTTTTTATAAATCAACAGAAATCAATTCAATTTCTGAACTATAGGAAAAATGTTAATGTTAGAAAAATCAGAGGCCTAAGAATATCATACAATATAATTCATCGAGTGTTTACAAGACCAAACAAAATGTGAAATTTACATGTGGTTTGCACACAGAAGAGTCATATTAAGTTTGAGGAATATTAAGAGACTCAATATATACAAGGTGTAGAAGTATGAAACAGGAATTTCCCTATAGATGATTCTAGCCATCAGTTTAGGGACCGTAAGACAGCATCTGCAGTGCTATATCATCTCCCTCTAACCGCTACCGAAGATTTTCTTCACACAACAACTCAACTTGTACCATACACCTGTATATTTTTCTAAAACCTTAAACGTGTCAAGTTTTGTGCCTACAAACTACGATTTGCAGACTGCATCGGTTTTCTGTTATCATTTGAAGAAAACTGCTAAAGAATCGCATCAAATGCTTGTCGAAGCTTACGGTGAACGTGCTCTTGGTAAAACAAAGTATTTTGACTGGTTCAAAAAATTCAAAAGTTATGATTTCGACGTGAGAAACAAAGAGCGTGGGAAACCTCCGAAAAAGTTTGCAGACAACGATTTACAAGTTTTATTGGATAAAGATGACTACTATTATTAGTTATAGTGAGCTGGCGTCTGTCCATCCTACCACTGCGGTCGCACGGACTATTGTGGTTCACCCCTAATTTATATTTCCCTGACGAGATCCAGTAGTTGGATAAAACCGATAATCTTGTTCGGGGGTAATTTTTTCAGTTCGCAGACTATAAAAGCCTGACCAAAGACATCGAATCTGATGCGACTCACCGTTGGGCACTCTGAGATGATGTGCATGGCTGTTTCAGTGTCCTCAAGACACAGCCTGCATTCATCGTCTTCAGCCAGACCAATTTTGCAGACAACTATTTACAAACCTTACTGGACAAAGATGATACTCAAACTCAACAAGAACTCGCGAATCAGTTGAATATGACGCAGAAAGCTGTGCCCATACATTTGTGGGAAAATGGGTTTCGCATGAATTGGGTCAATGGTCAAGAAAATCGAAGACTCATGAAGTTCTGCTTGACAGACACCAAAGAAGGTCAGTTCACCATTGAATCGAACTGTAGATTTTTCCTATTAACGAGCTCAGACGAGATATTCAGACCCCAAACCTACTCTTCAAAGTTTCAAGTCACTAGTTCTTAAATTAGATTGTTTACAGACGGACTTGCCGGACAGAATTACTTCTGACCTTGGATTCTTCATCAGTGAGCCCAAGCCACTAGTCAATTTTCGGCTCAAAATTCGAAAATTACAGATATCTAGGCAAAACGATAGCACGCTGTTACCTAGAACAAGCGCTCAAAAAAGATCGATTTTGTGGATCAATTCAGATCGGAATCACAACCAATGTCTTATTAGCAACGTTGCTTTGATTTCCTTCGACACTTAGTTTGTTTATAATATTTGAGGTCATTAATTGATAATATATTTTTACTGTTCCCTTTTTCAACGGTTAACTAATTTTAACTTGAGGATTTCTTTGAACGTTATGAAAGAAACGCTGAAAATATCTACATCGAAAGAATTAGAGTTGAATTTAGCCAATATCCTACAGAGTGGCGCATTCTGAGTGACATTTATTTTACGAAATGGAACCAGGGATAATTCTCGAGATCTCATTCTTCTTTCCAGTACTCTGAAATCAATTGACTGAAGAATTCCTGGGACATAAAGCATACCGTTAACTAATTTATATAACAGGCACATACCGTTTGAGTATGGAATTGTTATACAGATGTATGTTACACTGTCTGGATTTGTAGAATATCTACTAACATAGCTCACACTCCTCATTGATGACATTACTTATGTGAATAATTCTAGATGTTTGATTCAATGTCTTCAAGATACTACTCTGTCAAGAAAGTAGCGGGAATGTTCAATTAAAACAACATTTTTACATTTAATCGTCAAAATTGATTGGGTCGCCTTCAAAATAGGCTCCATTTGCTCCAATACATCTATGCCAACGGCACTTCCAATTATCGAAACATTTTTTATAGGCGCTTTCCGGGATGGACTTTAGCTCTCGCGCCGAATTTTGTTTTATGGCTTCAATCGACTCAAAACGGGTGCCACGAAGAGGCAATTTTAGTTTTGGGAAGAGGAAAAAGTCGCAGGGAGCCAAATCCGGCCAATACGGTGGTTGCTGAAGCACGTTTGTTGAGTTTTTGGCGAGAAAGTCGGTCACAATCGTAGCTCGGTGAGAAGGCGCGTTATCGTCATGCAAAATCCATGAGTTGTTCGCCCACAAATTTGGCCGCTTCTTACGGATACGTTCACGCAAACATTTCATAACGCCTAGGCAATACTCCTTGTTTACCGTCTGACCCTCTGGAACGAATTCGTAGTGCACCACGCCACGGATATCGAAGAAAACAATGAGCATCACCTTCATTTTCGAGCGGCTTTGGCGTGGTTTTTTCGGTTTCGGCTCATTTTTTGCCACCCATTCCGATGATTGCTGGCTTGTTTGCATATCGTACTCGTAGACCCAGATCTCATCACCAGTTATAATGCGTTCCATGAATGTAGAATCGGAATTACAGCGATCCCGCATGTCTGAAGCAACCTGTTCGCGATGACGTTTTTGAAGAAAATTCAGGTCTTTCGGTACGAGTCGTGCGGCCACCTTTCTCATGCCCAAAATATCAATCAAAATCGTACGTGCGGACTCGTGGGATATCTTAAGATCATGTGCTATCTCTCTCAAGCTGGTACGACGGTTTTCCAGCACCCTCTCCTTAATTTTATCGACGTTATCTTCGATCGAAGCCGTCGATGGGCGACCACTTCACGACCGTCCTTGAAGGCTCTGTACCACTGATATGCACGATTTTTCGATAGAGCATTATCACCAAAGGCCTTTTGCAACATTTTCAATGCATCGGCACACGAAAATTCATTTGCAACACAAAACTTTAAACAAATTCTTTGCTCAACGTAATCACCCATAGTAAAAATCGGCACGCACTCTGACATCGACTGGCTTAATCAGCTGTTGCAAACACACTAGTTGACAGATCCCGCTCAAGCTTGGCATAGTAATTAAGGACAGTGATACCAACCTAGGAAAAAAAAATTTTACCAGCCTCATTGCCCCGCCAGATTTAAATCGATAATTCCCGGTACTTTCTTGACAGAATGTATAAGCATTTTGGGCCCAGATGTATTTATAATATTTATCCTGGCTGTAATTCGGACAGATCGCAAAAGGGTTTAATTTTTTTGTGGTTAGGTAATCATTCACACAAAATCTTTTAGGTGATCATTCACACAAAATCTGTTAGGCCATCCAATCTAAATTCATTCATGCCGCCATTTGCTTCATGTTTATTCGTTATAGCCGATAATAACTCATCCCTTTTGGATCTAGAAATAAACTTAACAATGATAGTTTTCGCACTATTTTGTACACATACGAGAGAGGACAAAGAGGAAGAAATACCATGCTTTTATATAACCATCGTTTTAAAACCAGATCCCCCTTTCATCTTGATTAATGGTTGGAATACAGTATAATGTTAGCCAGTACATACTTTAAATGTAAGGGTTATCAATGTTATCATACAGAAACAACTTGTAGGAAATCTGTACACAATTAAATAAAATGGGAAGACCCAAAAGTCCAAAAGACTGTGAGAGTGGTACAAATGTGACAACCTACATATAATTTGTTACCTCACTCTATTTTTGAAAAATTCAAGATTTTTGTAGAGACCGTTTATTTGTGGATAGCTCAGCGGGAGAGCATGGGACTCGTGACCGGGAGGCCCGGTTCCAATCTTGTTCAGGTAGAACAGAAATTTTCTAGTGGGATGGGTGTCTTTCACCATTTCACTGTTGGGTCAAAAATTAACAGTGCTGTGACCTAAAGTGGCGCAAGATCGCAGTAACAAAGCCTACACAGAACACAACTGAACTCCTAACTCGCTCAAGCTGAAAAAGCTTCTGAGGGATCTTCACAAAAGATCTAGGAATATCAGAATAATAATAATTTTGAGGCGAAGTATATTTTAGTATATATTTTGCTTTTTTACCTGTTTGACATTATAGCCTGCCTTCGCACTAGTTTCAATAAACATCACATTCAATTCCTTGGCTTTTCTCTCCCCTTCCTCGGTACTAACTTGTCTTTTATCCGACAAATCTGTTTTATTGCCCACGAGCATTATTATAACATCACTACCCCTTTCCGTTCTCACATCATCAATCCACTTGGATGTTTGGTGAAAAGAATTTGCATCTGCAATGATAAAAAAAAACATAATCAGTTCAATGTAAACAATATCTAGTTTTAGGATTCAGTACTGAGATAGTCATTTTGAATAACTCAATATATTTCAATAATATTCTCTTTATACAGGATGTCTCAGAAGTCGACAAACTTGTACCCGCTTCATTTTTGTAATGGAGATAGGTGAATGAAAAAAATTTACTTTAAGCCGATCGAAAATGTAGCTGGACTCCGGCAAAAATAATGGAAGCAGTTGACTTTGTAAATAACGGACAATTCGTCCGTCTGATTACCTTTTTTTTTAAAGATTTCGAACCTGTATTGCAGCTGAAGGAAGGTAGTTTGAATATTTGTTGTACTGAATCCAAAAATTGATATCTAATTCAAACCTTTTCTAAAACAGTAGGCAAGAAAAATTTGTTTGAAACTGGGTTTCTTTACAAAAAAATATCCGAGAAACTTCTCAAATTACTAGCAAGTTTTATACAATTTTGAAATCCTTATTATAGGCCCAATTTTTAAAGCTATTTGCCAAGCTATTACTGAAGGAGTAGAGACTTGAATAAAACTTCTGGACATCGGTCCAAACAAATTTTAAAACCAGTAAATTAGCATATATTCATATATATATATATGAATTTTCAGTCTATTTAGTGAATTTTTAAACTTAAATCAGAATTCTCAGAAAACTTTCACTATACATAGTAAAAAATATATGAGAGAATAATATGAATTTATTCAGTAATTTAATTAAAAAAAATAAAGATAACCCGACAAGTGCACTTGCCATGAATGTTTGAAATAATACAACTGAAGAATAGGCAGAATTCACCAAAAATTGACAGAATATCTAAAAACTCACTCTAATGATAAAGGAATTTAATTAACTCAAACCACTCATTAAAAAATGGATATTGAAGCGTAATTTTGGCATTTTAAATATTGTAAATTTAATCTTTGGAATCATTTGAAATGAACAAATATGATAAAACTAGTTGTTTCGAAAAAGTGGAAATTGCAATAATTCCATTATTATTGATTTCTGTCAGGATAAGATGGATTCATGTAAATACCAAGACAATCATAGTACCTAGCAGAAATAAACGAATTTAATAAGAGTCAGTTTATCCCAATAGATAGCTTGATTCAAAATAAGTTGCTTATTTCCAGTAAAATAATGCATACGCGCTTCCACCATATTTTTCGTTCATATAATGAAACACTTAATACACAAAAACTGTTAGAAATAAATTTGCTGAACTTAAGAATAAATCAAACCAACGAAAATTAATTGAAAAAAGTATTATTCTTATTTTCAACTATTCTCCTGAAACAAGATATATTGAGTATCAGTATTTAATACAATAAAGAGATTTTTCAAATTCCAGTTCTTTTCATGTAAAAACTTTTTGTTACTTAAATATGGAGTGGTTTTTTGGGAATTTTATAAATTTTACAACAAACCAGCTGTTCGAGGAGATCCAAAGTCGATGTTTAGTTGTTAAAATGCCTAGAGCACGTGTACACGGAATTTATCGCCAGCTAAGTGAATTTGAAAGAGGTCGAATTATTGGTCTACGGAAGGCGGGGTTGTCATTTCGAGAAATCGCTAACCGTACGAACAGAAGTCCAACTACTGTTATGAGATGATGTCAAGCGTGGTTTGATAATGCCCAAAATCGAATGAGAGTAGGCACTGGACGTTGAAGGGGCACAAATGAAGTTCAAGATCGACGTCTAAGACTTATGGCTATTAGAGACCGATTTTCGACAACTGGATCTTTGGCTGATGAGTGTTTAGGAGAGCAAGGCCATCCTGTAACTGTCCAAAATGTTTACCGCCCGATAAGGTCTTTTGGACTGCAGCATTATCGACCCCATCTTGTGTTACCTCTGACGGTTGAGCATCGCCGGCAACGGTTACATTGGTGCAGAGAACGTCAACATTGGAATGTGGAATGGCATCAGGTCGTCTTTTCTGATGAATCTCGATTCTACTTGGGTGCACATGATAGCCGAAGAAGGGTTAGACGACGTCGGGGAGAAACACGTGAACCTCAGTTTGATATTGAGCGTCATGTACACCGGGCAGTAGGCGTTATGGTATGGAGTGCTATTGCACATGCAAGTAGGTCACCTTTAGTCTTTATTCGAGGAAACATGACAGCGCTGCCTTACCTTCAAGAAATAGTGGAGCCATATGTTTTCCCTTTCCTTAACCGGCTCGAGAATCCAATATTTCAGCAAGATAATGCTCGACCTCATGTTGCCAGAGTTCGTTTAAACTTTTTTGAAGCGAGCCATGTGAATCTTTTGCCATGGCCGCCCAGATCCCCCACGATAGGTCGCCCATAGAGCATGTTTGGGACATCATGTGTAGAAGGCTTGGAAATTTACCCCATCCCCCACGGACTTTGGCGGCTGTGAGAGATGAACTACAGGTAGTTGGGATAGTATCCCTCAAGAAGAAATAGACCATCTTATTGCATCAATGCCAAAACGTGTTGGGGAGTGTATAGATAATCGCGGTGGGCAAACACATAATTAACAAATTTCTTAAAAAAAATTGTAAACCCTTCGTTTTTTTTCTTCAAATTTCAATCATTTACTCCTTGCTATACTATCTATGTTCTCCCAAAAAAAAATTAAAATTTAAACAGCTCCTTCTGGGTGTTGCAGTTTCTTTGTAAGTTTGTATATTTCTCTACTCCTGGTGGGTAATTTCACTTGAAAAAGGCTCCGAGTTTTCGAAGCACTGGCATCAAACATTTCATAAATAACTGCGTTGGAATGGTTAGAGTTGAATTTTTGTTTAGTTTTTTATTTTTATCGGTTGGTATTGGCGCTATCACAGAAAAGTTCTTACACTTGGATTGCATTATTGTTTTCATCAGAGTGGAGGTAATTTATGACATCAAGCATTAGCTCAGGTCATAGGAACAATGTAATAATCAAAAATGTGTATCCTGGTGAATAAACATTATTCTATTTGATTGATTCGGCCTCTAGTTGGTAGAAACTCATTTTAATTAAAAAAATATATAGCCGGTACAATTTAAATACCTGAAGAAGCCACATCGTGGTCAAACAATTATTGTAGTACAAACATTTTTGTGGAAATAAAATATTGTCTCCTATATATTTTTTAATTAAACATTATTATTGTAATTATAATAATGAATGACAATAATGTATATTTTTTGGACCATATAAACTGAACATTACCGATAAATTTAGTGATTGTTGACTTGGTATGGGACATCCACTGTACCTTTGCACTCACATGACAGTAGCTCGACTCCCCTCTTACAATCACAGAAGTCCGACTGCTCGGTCCTTCAAGCTACTGTCAATGTCAGTTCACAATCCCGTGCAAACTGACGTCCAAGTCAAACGCGAATTACTGTTTGTGGTGTGATGTACTGACAGACTCGCACATGACTTGCATGATTTGGTCACACGGTGTGAGTGTGACTGCACTGCAGTAACTGACTAGGTCAGCTCGGATACTACCTTGAACTGTGTAACCAGGCTTTTAACTCAGACTGACCGTTACATGACCTTAACTTGAATAGCGAGGTCACACAATGCAAGTAGCTGCACTCCAGTGACTGACAAGGCCAGCTTTGAGGCTAGCTCGAATGTGCAACCAGGCTATTAACTCAGACTGACCGTTACATGACAATAACTTGGACAATGAAGTCACATGATGCAAGTAGCTGCACTGCAGTGACTGACAAGGCCAGCTTTGACGCTAGCTCGAACTATGCAGCCAGGTCATAACTCTTATGATTTCGTTGCACAGTATAAGTAGACTAGGCCAGCTCGGATGCTACCTCACACTGTGTAACCAAGCCATTACTCTACTTTTTATGTCCGTATTGCAGTATAATGGAGCATTCCCCACAAGAAGGGGTGTTCTTATTTTTGATAGTATACTTACTAGTTATATCATATACTACAACAGCAACCGTGGAGTCTCGAATGTAAGATGGTATTAAAGATCTGAAACGCTCCTGACCGGCAGTATCCCATAACTGAAGTCTAACTGTTCTATCTTCGAGGTACATAGTTTTTGATAAAAAATCGATGCCTATAGTTGCCTGAAACATAAATTGCATTAAAGATTCGTTCGATGGAGATTCTTTCCCTACAAAAAGAGAGAGCTACAATAATTCTTTTATTATGGTACACTTGTTAATGCTAATCTAATATATTTTCTATTTTACTTAGTGTCATTAAATTAGAACACCCACGTAATAGTTGGATTATTTCTTTTTTTATATACATATTTCACATGGTAAGAAAAGTAAAAAATAATCAGTTTTTATACCAGAATAATACATTGGTTATTTCCTATTTTGCTTTTTATAAAATAATCACAGAAAGTTGATATTATATCATAAATTAAACAATGTCACTGATAATTTGTCTTTATCGGTATTATTTATCTGATGAATTGTTAAATTGGGGATTAATTTTCTGCAGTTGTCTGTATAAAGCGGGAATTTCATGTCAATATTCTTGGATGTTCTGAATTAATTCAATATTTTTTCGCGCGCTTTGTTTTAGAGGATCATTTCACCCAAATGTCTGTAATTTTCGAATTTTAAGCCAAAAAAAATCTTAAACGACAAAGTTTGAGTGACTGATGAAGAATCCAAGGTTAAAAGTAGTAATTTTGTCCAGTCGGACGGTCCGACCTTAAAGACAATATCTTTCTAAAGGAAAGAGCTAGAGCCTTAAAACTTTCAGGAACGGTTAAGGGTCTAAATATCTTCGTTAAGTTAGTTTATGAGTGAAATCAGTTAGATAGTTTTGCAGTTATTCCTGTTTGAAAATGTTTTATATTTTTCCCAATATTTTGGAAACTATAGATGCGATCGATCTGAAATCCGGCATTTAGAAGTTGAATTCACATGTTCGTGCGAAGATTTGAAACAAAAAAAATATTTTATGGGCGTAGCAGCGTTAATCACTATCGAAATCATAGTAAAAGTCCTCTGATCGAGTTTAAATTTACCATTTAGAAGTAAATTGACAACACAAAGACTAATGCAAAATTTCGTGAAGATCATATAATTAGATGACAAACAAAATTATTTTGTGATGCTGAGTGCTACTGAAACCATAGCAACACTCCTACGATTGGGTTTAAATTAATCATTTACATATAAAATAACGACAAGAAGGCTGAAGTTTTTCACCATTTTTCATTAAGAATAATTTATTATTTTATGTATTAAGTTTCTATCTTCGTCAAGTCAGCATTCTTAACATTCTTAGCTTCAATTTGAATTTATTTTCATTTCTTATCTTTTTTATTGTTGTTGGTACAATTGGGTATAACCTTGATATGTACAGCACCTCTGTACTATTTTTTCTTTGCTTTGTTTTGCTCTCGTTCAACAATTGTGTTCACTTGTCATCACTCAAATAATTTTTTATTATAATAGTTTTTGACTGAATATTTGTCATGTTCATCGATATAGTTACTGTTGTGATATTTAATTAGTGTTATCTAACATCCAAATTTCATTCTTCTTAATTATTCCCTATAGAAGATATTCAGTTGGAGTCTTCCTCCAATTTCAAAGGGCATAAACTAAGAGGCTTAGAACAAAAAATTATACGAAAGATCCCATTAATTTCTGTTAAAGAATCACGTTTTAAAATTTTTCGCATCCATTCAAAATAACCCTGTATAATGAAAATAGGTACTTCGGATGCAATGTAGCGGATTCTTTTCGAAAATTTGATATTGTTATTGTGTCTCCAGAATTTTTTTCATATTTGAGTCTAAAGCGGGCGATGGCAATAAAACCAGGCCAAAATTTGGTATTATAAACTTGTTCATTGCGCTTGAAGTCTACTCAAATTCGAAAACTCTATTCTTGGCTATTTTCATACCATAAATGTTTCTTGCCTTTTGCACATTCACAAACTTTAGTTTCCTTCCCTTTTGAGCTTGAAAACCTTCAAATATACAAGTTAGTCCTTTTAAATTTTATCGTGCTTACAAACGGTTGGATGAACGAGAAAATTTAATTTGACCAGTAAGTTTAATTTAATCAGTCGTGATAATTTTCTGCTTAAAAATCGCGAAATACAGAAATTTAGTGAAATCAATAAAATTTTGGAAAAATAGGATTAAACGTGAGATTTTGAAAATTTCCTGTCAGAATACGGTGTAAATAAAACATGAATGATGCTTCTTAACTTCTTGGACATTTTCATTGGAATAAGCGAATGGTTCTGCATTTATCTATTAATAATTCGTTATCTCAGCCTTTCCTCAAGGTACCTCCAATTCATAATACTATAAACCCACGCGTGATTAGAATGACTCATATTGAAAGGATACGATAACTATTTTTGGAATTCCATCAGATTGTATAACGAATAACCTAGAAAGAACGCCGCTGTATTGTTTGGCATATAATCACTTTAGAATTTGAATAATGAAAATTAATACCGTTGAAAACTTCAAGCATCAGAACTTTTTGTTTTGATGCATGAAGAGACGAAGAATTACCACATATTAAATGAAAAAAGGTATTCTTTTCAACATAATATTGATTATTTTGAGAAGGTCTTCAGAATTTTCTGACTTTTAATTTGTTGTTTTAATCTTTATCAAGTAAGACCCAAAAAATTTTAACATTTCTATACAACTTATAAAAAATTCATAATAATGCATACGTGAAAATCTTTTCCACTTAAGAATCAATGTTGTATACCAAGTTAAATTTTAGGAAGTTTGAAATTGTCAGTATGTTTACTTTTGGGGAAGATTTTGTCTGCATACGTGACTCAGATTTTGTATTGTATGATATTGTTCATGTTTGTTTTCTATGAGTGTTAACTTTGTTAGTAAAGTCTAGATATATCGATTTTTAGAATATTCAGATTCCTGTGTGTAGCGGAGATAAGTGGAGAGCTTTTCCTGGAAGTTAAATAAAATAATAAAGAATATTTCCACAATTTGTTAAATAAACTACCATTATTTCGTTAACACTGTAGCTTCGTCAAGTTTACGTTTTGAACTGGAAAAACGAAACGACGTTCTCAACTATAATTCAGTTCATCTAAAGTAATCTTAATGTAATTAAATGAAAAAGATTTTTTCTGTTTACAGAATAACTTTTGATATTATTCATTTCCTAAAGGTTTCAATAATTTTATGATTTATAATTCATTAATTCAACGTTCATCAAGTAAGATTTGATTTCTTTCATAATTACTTGATAGAAATTTATTATTGTGAGTTGCTTACATGACCCGTTTCGTTTCACATAGTAATTTCTTCAAATGCTTATAAAAAACTAGTCTGAAATTTGGTAACATACTCTATTTAAATATTTTCAATTTTGAGATAAGGGGACAATAAAATTTTTTTATTAATAATAATAAAAATAATATTATTAATAATAATAATAATAAAAACTTTTTATTGGGTACAATAAAAAAATTTTATTTTTAATATTATTATAATATTGATAATAGTAATAATAAAAACTTTTTATTGGACCCTCATCTCAAAATTAAAAATATTCAAATAGAGTATGTTACCAAATTTCAGACTAGTTGTTTATAAGCATTTGAAGAATTTACTTTGTAAAACGAAACGAGTCATTTAAGCAACTCAGAATAATAAATAGAAATCAACATATATTAGGAGTACAAATAAGTTTCCGCCGTTTTATTGTAGATGGCACGGCACGGAGTTTCGGTTAGCTTTCGCAGATGATAACCGGCTTAAAAAATAGTTTGGACATTCAAGAACAACATAACCTATTAATATCATTGATTTTATATTGGTAAAATATAATTTTTATAAGTTCAAAATGTCAAAATTTGAGCCAAGTAAGCGTCATTTGCGGGAAATATTAGTTTACTTCTTTAATTTAAAGAAATCTGCTGCTGAGGTGCATCAATTGCTCGTAGAAGCATATGGTGAGGGTGCTTTGAGTGAAAGAACGTGTTGAGAGTGGTTTCAAAAGTTTAAAAACGGTGATTTCGACGTAGAAGACAAATCGCAGTGGAAGGCCAAAAATTTACGAGGATGCAGAATTGGAGGAATTATTGGAGGAAGATTCATCTCAAACACGAAAAGAACTTGCTCTAACATTAGAAGTCACTCAGCAAGTTCTTCTATAATAAATATTTAATTTGTGTTAAAAAACGGCGGAAACTTATTTGTACTCCTAATATATGTGTATCATTTAAACTAAAGAATACAATTCATACTTAACAAATCAAATGAAATTCAGGGGAAGGTTAGGAGATATTGGATAGATTTAATATTTTACAAATAAACTAAATTCAATCTCTGACAGATATTTATTAACAATTATACTGTCTACCGGTTTTTGTTTGTGGAGACACCTTATGACAGTTGTATGACGTACAGTATTTTCACGGGCAATTTGACGTGTATTTGTCGTTGAATACTGTATAACACCTAACAAAATATCCCATTTCACAGTATCTTCAACGAATTGCGCTTTTTTTAAGTTCTCTGAATTGTGTATGAATTTTAGACACAGTACCTTGTTAAGTATTAGGCAACTGAGAATATCTCTGAATAAATAAGTTGGCCACTTCAACTTGACTTCTGCAATTATCCTCGTAATCGATCCTCATTAAAATTTCAATTCGGTGTGTCTCAGTTAAATATTTTATTATTACTCCTACACGAAATATGTTTTCAATTGGGAATTTCTATTTCAATGTAAATCTCAACACCGTAACATCTGACTAATAACAATCCACATTATTTGCAGATTTTCTTTATTTATCGGCATATGTAGATAGTTTTTTAGGTAATCATGACAAAAAATGTTAACAAAGCCAAAATCCATGAGCTTATCGAGAATTGATTTTAGAAATTTTCCCAACTTAATTGATAGTTCAGAAATTTCATTAGTCTGCACTTAGATTATTTGAAAAATACCATTATTCAACGCATGATAAATTATTGAAATTTTCCCAACTTTACTGATAGTTCAGAAATTTCATTAGTCTGTATTTAGGTTATTTGAAAAATACCATTATTCAACGCATGATAAATTATTGATTTCGTTATTTCACCCGATATTCTACAAAATAGACCATGCATTATTTGAAATCATGTTGTTGGAGCTTTAAAAATTATAGAAATATACAGGCTGTTCCATTTAAAATAAAGAGAACGGCCTGCGCTGGACTAGCGCAAATCACACTGTATATTTAAATTTATGCTTAAAAATCCCACCATTAAATTTGAAGGTTGACGTGTCCCAGTTTTTTTATAATTTACTAACACAGTAGAAAAGAATTTTATTCCATAAGTGGTTTCTACACTGTATAAGCGTTTGGACGTCCTACTGAATGCTATTCAAGTTGCTCCCTACAGCGGTGTATACAAATGATTTGGAGGGCGGTATGATGTTCAATTTGAAAGGTGAATTGATTCATGTACAAAAAACAATGACAGAACATCCTCAATTCCATTATTCTTACCCTGCGCGATGAATTAGGAGGATTCATGTTTATGAATAATGATAATGTCAGGTTGCGTGGCACTAGAGTTGTCCAGGAAACCTTGGAATACTACTGAACTGGCCATCATATTATCCGACCGTGAATCCTACAGAACATTCGTGAAATATTCTCTCTATTGTCATTTTCAGGCGAAATAACAGACTAATAAATGCACAAGAACCTAGTGTTGTTGTAATAGAGTAATATACCACAGGAAACAATAAATGATTGGATTATATACATGCGTAGGAGAAATATCATCTTTATTTTTTGTTGATTTTCACAAGTTATTTTCCTTCATTTTTTGTTTTAGTATTCTGTTAGATAACCCAACATATTATAATAAGTTTTCAAAAATGTTCTTTTCACTCACAGTGTTGGAAAGGCAAGACTTCTGAAAGTTCAACCTAGTAGTTGGACTCAATGATGAAGAAGCCGAGGTCAAAGGTAACTTTCGAATGGAAAGAGCTAGAGACTTAAAACTTTCAGGGTACGTTTGAGGCCAGAATATCTCGGTTAACTTAGTTAATAGGAAAAGTCCAATGGTTCCGCAGTTATCACATTTGAACCTTTTCCTTTTTCCAACAGTTCCGAAACTACCGATCCAATCGAAATGAAATTTGACATTTGGGTGTATAATAACGACAGGAGGATTAAAGCCAACTTTCGTGTGGACGTTAAAATGCCAGTTTTCGTACGAAAGGACCAAGAGATTTGAAATTTTCAGAGTAGGTTTGTAGTCTGAATATATCAGTTATGTTCAAAATTGGAGAGAATCGGGTCCAGAGTTCCTGAGTTATTCTCATTTGAAATTTTATTTTCGAAAATATATATCAGATCGAGTTCAAATAACGACGCCAAGACACGTGCATAATTCCGTGAAGAGAAATTTTGATTTCGGAAAAAAGTAAAAAGAGTATATGAAGTTTTGTTCAATATCTTCTTTTTCTTCTCTTTCTTGCCAATATGTATCGATACAGATCGAAGAAGAAGCATGAGATTTTCTGTTTCGTCAAGAGAACAGTTCTAAAATTGCAAATAACGACGTTTATTTAAGTTTGGGACACAGACTTTTGTGTTCTGTGATGTTATTCATTATATCTAACTGCTTGAAGAAATACTTCACAGATTTTAAATTTTCATTGAATGTAACATGACAATTTTTTGTGAGTGGAATCTTCACTATCTTATGACTTAAATGAAAACAATAAACCAGCAAAAAATGTTTCTTGTTCGGGAGAATACAGATGTATTCGAAGTTAATCAGTTTTCAACGAATAAAGAGAGTTGTAATATTGAGAATATTCCGTGGAAAATGCCGGGACATCCAATTCCTCAGTTTGACCGGGCAAGAATAGTAGCCCTACAGCAAGAAGCTTTGTCGAACCATAAGATTGCGCAACGTTTGAATATTCCACGGACTTCAGTAAGGCGCATAGTGGCCCTATTCCTAGAAACGGCAGCGGTGCCCGGAGACCGGTGCCTGGTCGACGCAGAGTAATATCTGCAAGGGAAGTCCATTATATCGCAAATTTTACTCGAAGGAATCGAACCGTACCTGCAACAGCCCTTCGAAGTCATTTTTTGAGGACCTTGAAGGTAATCTCAACCAGTACCATAAGGAGACGGTTGCATTCCTCAATTTTAAGGGAAAAAAGACCTTTAAGAGTACCTCGGCTATCACCTGGACATAGAGCTACCCGTCGGCAATGGGCAGAACACCACCAAGACGGGTTTTTACCACAATGGCGCAACGTACTTTTTTCGGACGAGTCACGATTCGGTTTACAAAGTGATAGTCGACGAGAAACGGTTTGAAGAGGTCCAGGCAGACGAGAGCGACTCAATTTCGCCCAGGAAGTTGTGCCCTTTCAAGGCGGAACAATAATGTGTTGGGGGGGTATAATGTTCGGTCGCCGTACCCCTCTTATTAGCGTTGAACGAACAATAACTAGTGCCATCTACGTAGAAAACATCATTGAACCAATCATTGTTCCTCTGCGCAACGAATTTGGGGATAATTTTATTTATCAGGATGATAACGCCCCAGCGCACACGATGGGTTCAAAACATTCTTCAAGAGAACAATATCCAGAGAATGAACTGGCCAGCAAACTCAGCAGACATGGATCCAATTGAGCACGTATGGAATTACTTAGGGGGGAGCAATATCCAGTGACCAAAACCCACCTTCAACTTTTCAGGAATTGAGTTTAGCCCTTCAGGAAAACGGAGCGATATGCCTGAAAATTTCATTGTTGACTTGATTCCTGGGATACCTAGGCGTATTGGGCTGTTTATTGAAAGAAGGAGTGGTAATGCGGACAATTGAAATTGAATTCAGTTGTGGAATAATTATATATAATTAATCAAAAATAAATAATCGATAAATTTAGATTTTTTTTTCATTTTTCCTATTTTATCTCATCCTGTATAAAGCAAAGTGTAAAGATTCTACGTTCATGGAACGCATTATAACTGGTGATGAGACCTGGGTCTACGAGTACGATATGCAAACAAGCCAGCAATCATCGGAATGGGTGGCAAAAAATGAGCCGAAACCGAAAAAACCACGCCAAAGCCGCTCGAAAATGAAGGTGATGCTCATTGTTTTCTTCGATATCCGTGGCGTGGTGCACTACGAATTCGTTCCAGAGGGTCAGACGGTAAACAAGGAGTATTACCTAGGCGTTATGAAACGTTTGCGTGAGCGTATCCGTAAGAAGCGGCCAAATTTGTGGGCGAACAACTCATGGATTTTGCATGACGATAACGCGCCTTCTCACCGAGCTACGATTGTGACTGACTTTCTCGCCAAAAACTCAACAAACGTGCTTCAACAACCACCGTATTCGCCGGATTTGGCTCCCTGCGACTTTTTCCTCTTCCCAAAACTAAAATTGCCCCTTCGTGGCACCCGTTTTGAGTCGATTGAAGCCATAAAACAAAATTCGGCGCGAGAGCTAAAGTCCATCCCGGAAAGCGCCTATAAAAAATGTTTCGATAATTGGAAGTGCCGTTGGCATAGATATATTGGAGCAAATGGAGCCTATTTTGAAGGCGACCCAATAAATTTTGACGATTAAATGTAAAAATGTTGTTTTAATTGAAAATTCCCGATACTTTCTTGACAGAGTAGTAGTTTTCATAAATATAAGACCAGAAACTGAACATGTTTTGAAATGTTTGTCAAAGGCAAAACATACGTACCACGTGCCTTTCTGACGAGTTCAGGTGCGTATGTTTGGAACGAAACATTCGATATTACTTATTTTCAATTTTAATTAATAATTTATTTTTTGGTTTTTTTATTCCACTTGATATTGTATAGTGAATTTTGATTTTTATACGTCTATTAAATATAAGCAGTGCTTTTTTAAAACATTAATTTAATTCTAAAAGCTTTTTTTTTCAATTTTTTGAAATTGAAATTGTAGAAGACTAACAGATTAGAGAACTCATTCAAAGTTTGTAATTATTTTTCTATCAAGTAAAAAACCGCATATTATTATTTTATCATAGAATTCTGTTTTCCGCGCTAGTTCTAGGAAACAGCGTGCAATCGTTTTGGCCATATACCTGCAAATTTCGAATTCTGAGCCGAAAATGCAGTGAAGATACATTAAGAAAATTTTGGAGTTTTCTAAAATTGCAAAAACGTTTAGTTGACTTTCGGATGACAGAACACAGAATTCCGTGTTTTATTCATCATATGTAGCTTCTATAAGAAGTAATTCAAAGATTTGAAATCTTCAGGTAAAATGGTCTATTGAACAAACGCGGAAAATCTTCTGATTTCAGGTCAATGTTTTCCTAGGTTTTTATATTTATTTCCCCATTTTCTATTATGGAAATTTGTTTAGGATTTATCTGTTTGACTGAAACAAATTATCTATATATAATACATAAAAATGAATTGCTGAATGTGTTATTAAGAGTAAAACTAGAGGACGGCTGAACCAATTCAGCTAATTTTTTTCTCGAATAAGTCAGAGAAAAGTTATCAGGTGGACAAAAATTGCATGAAAAACGTAGAAACCACATTTCTATTTGCCCATTTGGATGTTCCTACCTGTAAATTCTAGGGAAAATTTCTTGTCCAAAAAAGTAGACGGACCATGTTTTTGATTAACCTTAGTCTGTCGTGAATTTTTAAGAACTTTACAAGTGTGTCACAGCGATTGTAAATTTGTAGTAAAATTGAAATGGTGTATTCCGTAGAAGAAAGGGTGGAAATGATAAAATTATTTCTTAGAAATAACGACTCTGCGCGATCAACAGCGGCTTTATTTAACGAACGACATCCTGGAAAAAATGTATCCGCTGCTTACGTTGTGTAACTGATTGCCAAATTTGACACTACTGGTTCAGTCGGAAACAAAAAGAGATCCGGAGAATCCGGAAACAACATAAATTCCATCCTTATAAGATACGATTGGTTCAGGAACTGAATGAGGATGATCCAGATCGCCGACTCCAGTTCTGTGAAGTGGTCAATGAAATGAATAACGGTAATCAAAACTACATGATCGATATCTGTTTTTGGGACGAGTGTTCATTTTACCTTAACGGCATTGTAAACCGGCATAACTGTCGGTAATAGTCAGATGAAAATTCAAGATTATTTCGTGAGGTGCATACTCAGCGTCTCCAAAAATTAAATGTTTGGGCGGGTATTTATGGAAATCACAAAATCGGCCCTATTTTATAGCCGGTAATCTCACTGGCCAAATTCATTTAGATCCATTGGAGAACGCTATT
The DNA here is from genome assembly GCA_034642435.1 of Megalocaria dilatata. Taxonomy (NCBI): domain Eukaryota; kingdom Metazoa; phylum Arthropoda; class Insecta; order Coleoptera; family Coccinellidae; genus Megalocaria; species Megalocaria dilatata. Next base: position 15,833,707 of record CM067863.1, read on the forward strand.
TATCCAGCCCTCGTGTAAGTATTGGAGAATGCAGAAGACCATCAAACGATCATTTTCCAACAAGATTGCGCACCACATCATTTCGTTCAACCGGTGCGTCAGTTCTTAGATGAAAATTTTCCTCACCTCGGATTGGAAGAAGGGGACATATTGAGTGGCCACCCAGATCACCTGATTTGGCTTCACTGGACTTTTTTCTATGAGGCCACCTGAAATCCACGATCAACGCTACCCAGCCTGTGTCACTGGATGATTTGCGAACTCGGATCATTAATGAATGCCGTCAAATTACCCTAAAAATCTTGAGTAACGTACGTGAACGTTTTCAGCAAAACTTCCATTGTTGAGGTTGCACTCACCCCCGTTAGGGGGTTGCAGTTACAGGGATGCGACGAGCGACAAAGTTGTTCCCCCTCGAATCCGAAAATGACGGATCCCAGCGATTTTCCACATTTTCATTTTAAAGCCGAAAAACCGAGGTGTTAAGTTCTCGTTGGACCACATTGTATACCAGAATTAATGGATAATCCTGAAAAACTCTATAGAACAGCTATTGGGTGGGCTGAAAAAAATTTCAAAAATCTATCCCTGATAGAAATATCTTTAGTTTTTCAAAATAATGATTTTCAATAAACAACGTTGCGTTCTTGTGTAACTCGCTCACAAATAAATCAAATCATTTAGTTTCTTCATAGTAAAATATTCTCCTTTAAATTACCAATAGATAAGAAGAAAACCGTATGAATAACTGTTGTCCTTTTTTTGGAAAAAAATATCCAACTTAAAATGTCATCATTAAAAGTGACGAATATTTCATCATGTGAAAGTTTGAACTTCATGGTGGAAATAAATGTAAGAAGTGGCCACCTTAAGTGCGAGAAATGTTCAGCCACATTTTATTTCTAATGAATTATTCACGTAAATTTGTAACAGTTTGGACCTCTTTGAAAATAGGTTTCTTATTTTTTCCCAAGTTTGTTCGAAAGTTAGTCGACCCAATTCGTTAATGTCCAATATTAAACTAACTTTCTGTCAAAACACTAATAAAAAAAGTGTTTCCAGACCTGAAATAACACTATTTCAAAATGCAAACTCAAGGTGACCCCTTCTTTATGAATGTATAATAAGTGAATTGTACTTTTTCTCGGGAGAATGCCGTTAGAATACAGAAGTGGCGGACTTGATATATTCTTTGGGAAGATTACTAAGGCTGGAAAATTAGTTTCCTTAGTATCAAGCGATAAATTATCGGAAGTGGAAGACACGCCGTGTTCAGCCAGGAAATATCGACTTACCTTCGTGCGATAACCACATAAATTTGTCATCAGCACACATATATTGAGAAACTTAAAGTAGACTGGCAAAGAAAATATCACACTAGTAAATAAGACAATTATTTCCTAAGCTTCTTAATTGCAGTGAATTAATTCTTTCATTTAATTTTTAAATGAGGTAATAGATATTTCAGTCGCAGATTGAATATGAAGAATATAACATTTTTCAGTTCCATCCAAGGTGAGAATTTTTGCCAGTGTGTATTTCCTCCAGAACATTTTCAGTATTATACAAATTTTGTCAAGAAAAATACGGTAACAAATTTAATTCTATCCTAATTTTTTTCAGGCAAGATAGTTTTCGAAATAGATAACCTAGATACATGAAACTTGAACGGGAATATCAAGTATGCAATTTGCATATCGATCTGTTCTAAAAATAAACTACCCGTCAAAAGTTAAAGATATTGATATTTTCTGTATCATCTTATTTTTTTTTCAATTACATAAAGTTATTACGATTAAAGAAACGTCGTGAAGCAAGTTTTTATCAAGTTCAATCAAAAGTTGGACGGGTGTCGGCCATTTCAATGTTGGGTCAAAAATTAACAGTGCTGTGACCTAAAGTGGCTCAAGATCGCAGTAACAAAGCCTACCCAGAACTCCTAACTCGCAAAAGCTGAAAAAGCTTCTGAGGGATCTCTCACGCTTTGGACCAACGAATTAGCCGGCTAGATCGTGTGATATCATACCTCTCAACTTTTTTCTTTGGTAAAGTCCAAAGTCTACATAGATAAGCTGGCGACAATTGAGGCATTGAAGGCCAATATTACTCGTGTTATTGGCCAAATATCACTAGAAAACCTCAGACGCGTAATTTAAAATTGGAACTTCCGAATGGACGTTGTTAACTGTAGTCGCGGACACCATTTGAAAGAAATAATAGAATAATTAAAATAATTGCAGAGAATGGTTCTTTTGTGTAAGAATAAAGATTATAAAATAAAATAGTTTTTATTAAACAAAAAAAATACCTCTAAATGAATCACCCGATAGTTATTGTTATAAAATAAATCAATGAAATTGGGAACATAAGAGCTCTTCTTAATTGAATAATGAAATTGAAATCGAAACAATTTCAATATTTAACGCAATGTACCAAGTGTTTTTTTTAGAGTGATAGAACTTTGGATAGGGATAATTGTGATTTGACAGAAGATAGAAGCCATGTTGTTTTTTGACATTTCTGTTCAGTAAGCATTGACAAATTATCATGGAAAGACTCACGCCGTAACAACGTTTACAAATTGTTGGAATTTATTTCCAAAATTAGCGTTCTATTCGCCAAACTTATGGAGCCCTTCGCGAAATTTATGGTTTACATAATCGTCCATCAGAGCAGCTTAACATCGATAGATTTCGGACAACATTTTCTCTACTCGATGCAACAACAACAAGACAAAGAACTGTACGTACAGAAGAAAATATCGCTGCTGTAAGTCATAGTGTTAATGATGATCCATATTTGTCTATTCGTCGACGTTCACAACAAGTTGGACTCTGTGCATCCACCACATGGAAAATTTTGCGTAAAGATCTTGTTCTGCGCCCATACAAGATCCAACTGGTTCAAGAACTAAAGCCAGTTGATCATAATAAGCATCGTTTGTTTGCTGATTGGGCCCTAGAACAGCTTGAAGTTGATCCACTTTTTTATCGTAAAATTGTGTTTAGTGATGAAGCTCATTTCTGGTTAAACAAGCAAAATGGCCGTATATGGAGTGAAAACAATCCTCAAGAAGTTCTGCAAGTTCCATTGCATCCTGAAAAAAGCACTTTATGGTGTGCTTTACACGCTGGAGGCATCATCGGTCCATATTTCTTTAAAAACGATGCTGGAGCTAATGTTACAGTGAATGGTGCTCGTTACAGATCGATGATCAATGATTATTTGTTTCAAAGTTTGAATGGTATCGACCCAGAAATGTTTTGGTTCCAACAAAATGGTGCTACACCTCATGCTGCTACCGTAACAATTGATTTATTGAAAGAAAGATTTGGCGATAACATTATTTCGAGAGATGGTCCTATAAATTAGCCTCCAAAATCATGCGACATAACTCCACTGGATTATTTTCTTTGAGGTTATGTCAAGTCATTGGTTTATGCTGATAAACCAGAAACAATAGACGCTTTGGAAGCCAACATAACTCGTGTTATTGATGAAATATGGCCTGAATTACTCGAAAAAGTGGTCCAAAATTGGTCTAGTCGAATGCGGTTCCTCACAGCTAGTCTTGGTGGACATATGCCGGAAATTATTTTCAAAACATAAATGTCATAAAATTATCTTCCAGATCACAAAAATGGGCTGCAATCTTAATTTAAATGTGTCTCATTTCAATTTAAAGTTCTATCACTCTAAAACACACCCGATATATTTAACACATATTAAACACGATAACATTTGAACGGAACGAGCTCGAGACTTGAAACTTTCAGGGTTTGGGGTTTGAATATCTTGGTTAAGTTTGTTGATAGGCAAAATCGATCCAATGGTTTCGAGGTTATTCACATTTGAAATTTTCCCAATTTTTTTTTTCAATATTTTCTAAAGTACGAATTTGATTGAAAGTCGATTATTTAGCAGTAGAATAATAACCCGCATTCGTGTAAAATTTCTTGAGGATCGTATTATTGAAAGTTTCAAAAAAAATTCTGAACGGAGCAGCGTTTAGCGCTACAGTAAACTCTAACGGCAGGTTTCTAACGGCGAGAGATACAGATTTGAAACTTTCAGGATAGGTTTGGGGCCTGAATATCTTGGTCGAATTCGTTAGAAGGCAAAATCGTCCAATGGTTTTGCAGTTATAAATATTTTGTGAGGATCGTGGGTGATATAAACAAGCGTGCAAAAGCCTCCGACTTCACGTCAGTCCTTTTCTAGAATTTTTGTTTATATTCATTCATACATACTAATGTTTGCATCCTACTGTGTTTGTTTTATTAAAATTTGTGTAGAATATACACTCCGCGCACATTTACACCTGTAGAAGTTATTTGGTCAGTATTTTTGATTATCACCGTGATGCAACAATAAATTATTATCTTCAATTAAATTCGAATTTGCTTTATCAAAGCCGCATTATCTCTCAGATTATATTTATTTATTGCCTCATCTTCTGTTAAGAATTCCGAGTGTACAAGACCGTGATAATCGAAAAAAACCCTCAACATCAGCTTCTTTCCCTTTCGGCCGGCATTGACGTGCTTTTTTCGGTTTCAGCTTAGTTATATGGGGGCGTCCATAAATTACGTGAGATGTTTTAGGGGGGGAGTCAAATCTCATCTAATCTTACGTTGGAGAGAGGAGGGGTCTCGGCAAATATCACGCAATTTTTTTCCTGATTAAAATTTAAAAAAATTATACTATTTTGGTAACGAAGTTGAAGGAGCAGATGATTTTACTGAAAATCATATGGACATGTTGGTTCCAATAGTCTCTCTTGAGACCGCGCATGATTTTCCATGGACTGAATTAGACTATTTTTTTTTTAATCACAGTAGTCACGATTTAAGTATTCTATTGTTAAATTTTTATTACACTTAAAACTCTCAGCAATATTGATTACTAAGCGTAAATAAAAGTACGAAGTAAATTTTTTTTTCTCTTTACAATAATAATCCAACGCGTTTACGTAAGAAACCCACATTTTGAAAAATATCACGTGAGATTGGGGAATGGGGGAGGGGGTTGAATAAAATCTCACGACATCTCACCAGGGGGGGAGGGAGGTACAGACAATTAAAAAAAAAACTTCACGTAATTTATGGACGCCCCCTAAGGTTTGTTGACTGGCCTGCTTGTCAAACTCGTGAACCCATGTCTCATCACAAGTAACATTGAGTTTAACCCTAATGCTATAGAGTTTTTACGGTAAATTAATATCTTCGGTACTAGTCGAGCATCAAAGCCGCAACAATTACTTAGGAATACTTTCGGAATGTTTCAGTTTGAGATATTGATGGTCGACCAGAGCGGGGCAAATCTTCCATCCATCCCGACCACTTTGAATGCTGTACCACTCATAGGCACGGGATTTTGATGAATTAGGTTCGTCGTAAGTTTTATGTGATATTTTCACGTTTGTAGACGAAACTTTAAAACAGATTTTTTGTTCAATATTTGTATCCATTGAAAATATAGTAAAATACAATTAAGGTACATTAAGGGGAATTTTAGTTAGGACAACCTGTATGTGTATGAATGCATACTCAGTGAAGTAAATAACGAAAAAAAAAGTTATTTCACCATTTTTCAATACGAAAAGTCGCGTCAATCAATTTATTTTAGTGGCCAAATTTTTCAAGTCAAGTCCGCAGCGTAGTTCATTTTTTTTATTGCCCCAAGTTCTACAACCTTCTTCCGTTGAAATTGAGGGTAAATTTCAATATTGGAAATAGGAAGCACCGCAATAAACAAAAGTTACATATATCTTCTAGCACTCGCAGAGTTTTATGACGGTTCTTGGTGTACACTATTGATGTTGATATTTGTTGAATATTTTCTAGCTTTGAACTCCGATTTCTTTATTTTCAGTTTTTTTTTTCTATCAGTTCTTCAAAGGGTCCAGTTTCGTTTGATAGGCTACATATCGGATGTTTTTTTAGAGTGATAGAACTTTCGATAGGGATAACTTATAGAGCACTTCGTGAAATTTATGGTTTACATAATCGTCCATCAAAGCAGCTCATTCGTCGAACTATCGATAGATTTCGAACAACATTTTCTCTACTCCATGCAACAACAACAACGAGACAAAGAACTGTACGTACAGAAGAAAATATCGTTTCTGTAAGTCATAGTGTTAATGATGATCCCTATTTGTCTATTCGTCGACGTTCACAACAAGTTGGACTCTGTGCATCCACCACATGAAAAATTTTGCGTGAAGATCTTGTCTATACCCATACAAGATCCAACTGGTTCAAGAACTAAAGCCACTTGACCATAATAAGCGTCGTTTGTTTGCTGAATGGGCCCTAGATCAGCTTGAAGTTGATCCATTTTTTTATCGTAAAATTGTATTTAGTGATGAAGCTAAATAAGCAAAATTGCCGTATATGGAGTGAAAACAATCCTCAAGAAGTTATGCAGGTTCAATTGCAGCCTGAAAAATGCACTGTATGGTGTGCTTTACACACTGGAGGCACCATCGGTCCATATTTCTTTAAAAACGATGCTGGAGCTAATGTTACAGTGAATGGTACTCGCTACATATCGATGATCAATTATTATTCGTTTCAAAATTTGAATGGTATCGACCCAGAAGTGTTTTGGTGCCAACAAGATGGTGCTACACCTCATGCTGCTACCGTAACAATTGATTTATTGAAAGAAATATTTGGCGATAACATTATTTCGAGAATTGGTCCAATTAATTGGCCTCCAAAATCATGCGACATAACTCCACTGGATTATTTTCTTTGGGGTTATGTCAAGGCCTGAATTACTCGAAAAAGTGGTCCACAATTGGTCTGGTCGAATGCGGTTCCTCAGAGCTAGTCATGTTGGACATATGCCGGAAATTATTCAAAAAAAATAAATGTCATAAAATTATCTTTCAAATAAAAAAAAAATTGCTTCAATCTTAATTTAAATGTGTTTTATTTCAATTTAAAGTTCTATCACTCTAAAAAAACACCCGATACCAATGCGTGTGGGTTCACTGTCTGTTTCAAGATGTACTCTCCGTTTTTTCAATTATTTGCCTCGGAATAATATTCATCATATTGGGAGTTTGATATCAGCTATAGATTATATCTCAAGATGTCAGCTCTCTTATTTTCTTATACAGTTATACTTGTTATATATTGAAATTAATCAATAAATGAAAATCATTTTCGCGAAAATTCGATTGAAAGAATATAATTTGAATGGCCTCCAAGATCTGCTGATTTGACACCTTTAGACTTCTTTGTGGGGTCATTTGAAGAGTGTCGTGTTAAGGACAGTACCTTACTCTCTAATAGATCTTCGTCAGAGAATAATGTTAGTATGTAATGAAATAACACCTGAAATGTTACAGAATGTAAGAGAAAATGTTGAACGGAGACACTATTACTGTTTAGAAATTAACGGTAAGCAATTTGGACATCTTTTTAATTGAAATTCGCTCACTTAATGCAAACCACCCATCACTTCCAGCAAGTTTTTTGCACCGAAATGAACGTCAAACAAAAATTTTTCAGCATATTCATAAATAGAATTGCAAACCTTTCAAACTGATATGTCACTGGATGCCTATTGCCGCCATTCAAGATTATCGACCCCGCTTAGGGGGATGATCGTTCACCCACGAATTTACAATCAAAATATGTCCCCTTTCAAATAAAAATTGTCCTGGCTCTGCGTTTTCAGGAAAAATTCAACCTCACGAAAATATTCGGTCGAACTGTTTTGTGGGCCATCTGTATAATGTTCAAATAGGGACATTTGGCAGGACAGAATTAAATTTTACCCGTAAATCTTCATCTAATTGAACAAAATTCAAAATAATATTCATATCCGAATATGGACAGTTTTTGTCTATTCACCAACTTAATATCCAAGCTAAACAGGGTGTTTATGAATAGTTGCGAAAAAATTTAGGGTGTGATTCCTTATCAAAAAATAGGGTGGGATATTCATATAAACTTTATTTATTTGAGCCCCCTCTGCTTAGTTACAGCCCCCTAAAGATGGCGCCCGAAAAAACAGTTTTTAATTTTTTTCATAAAAACCAAAAAACTGACAAGAATAAAATTAAGCAAACATTTTACGAGTGCAAGAACGCACTCAAAAAAATTTTTGGTGGTGTTACTAGATTGCAAGGGGTAGAAAAAGCCACCCCCAAACCTTTCGCAAAAAACTTTGTTCCAAATTCCTATTTACAATAAAAAAATTAATTTTGGATAGCTTGATTCATTCTTAACAAAAAAGTTCTCCTGCAATTTCTTGCTAAAATTCAAGGGTTTTGAGAAAGAAATTATTTATCAACATGATAGCGTGAGTCGTAGAGGTTGGAAATATTTCCGAACTAGAATTAATCTAGTAAGCGGATGTCATTTTGTTATGACAACTGAGTAGTTTTGATTAACTTTGATTCAGTCACAATAATTTTTTGATCTGGCTTATCATTTTGAGATTTTTGTCACATTTAGGGGGTTGTAACTAAACAGGGGGGTTCAAAAAAATAAAGTTTATATGAAAGACCCACCCTATTTTTTGACAAGGAATCACCCCGCAACTATTCATATACACCCTGTATAAAGGATTTTCCATTAAGAGGTTTCATTTTGAATCACCCGCTCTCTGGGCAACTGTCACTTTTGAAGCCGTCATATTTTGACATTTGACAATTAAAAACTACGCCATTACTAAAAATGAAACGATACACACTTCAACAACGCATTCAAATTGTTGAAATTCTCTACAAAAATGGTGAAAACTTTGCAGTCACAGTTCGCAAAACTAAAGCAAAAATGATTGTTGAAAAGCCTCTCTATCCTCAACGTGTCACTGTTGAGGATGGTCATCATGACAAAATGAGGCTGGTGCAACTGTTACCGAGTTATGATTAATGATTTTTATGGCCGGAATTGGAAGATACTGATGTGTACGACGTTTATTTTCAACAAGACGGCGCTAGGTGTTACGCAAGCAACGAAACAATCGCAATTTACAAGAAAAGTTTCCTGGCCGTATTATTTCTGGAAGATGTAATCTTAATTGGCCACTAAGATCTTGTGATTTAGCACCTTTAGACTTTTTTCTTTGGAGCCACGTGAAAGATAAGATGGTCACGGAAAACTTCATAAAAAGGTTATAGTGGTGCAACTGTAGCCGTGGCGGCCATTTGGCTGATATCGCTTTCCATTGTTAATGGCATACCTCCCTATTTAAAATGAAATAAACTTCCACTAATTTCTTTCAAAATATATTCATTCCTTTTTTTTCAATATCAAATTGAAACCTGTTATTGGAAAACCCTTTAATACCGCGTAAAATCATAGGCCCTATATGCTCTATTGAAATCATTTAAGGCTCAAAATTCGCAAAAAACAAATATTTATCTGCACGAAATGACAGATGCTCTAAAAAAAACAAGTTCAGTGACATCCATCACTCTCTTTACTATTATGATGAAATCTAGATAAGTGGACCATAAATTTTTTCTCGCTTGAAGAGGTTTTCCATTTACCAGACATGCAGTAGTAAAATAATTGTCTCATTTCCAATTAAGAGAGATTGTAGAACAGAACTTATCGCATTTATAAAGACTGATGGTTAGATAAGAATAAACATTTTATGTAAATATTTTACATAATTCGAGATTCAATTTTGTATTTTCACATTTTTCATAAATTTAATCAAGTATGTTCCAATTGCTTCAAGTGCTTATATAGCACCTCAAATAGAGCTTTAGTTAATAATTAATCTATGAAATATCTCATTTACAGAACTAATTATTAAAAATAAAATTAATCGAAAATCTGTTGGACTAGTTTACCCACGATGAAGGTTATTCACCCCAAATTTTTGGGGACTGATTTCAGAGAGATCTCTAGATATTGAGGTATACTATTGTATGCAACATTATAAAATAATTGCGATGTATTTTTCCCATGAAATTTCGGAATTTCAATTACTATACTCATTATCAAACTTAATCAGTTCAAAACATCACCCAGCAGACAGTGGCGGCTTGTCCTATCAGGCAGTGCCTCATCTAATAAATTCTGGAAATTACACGTATTAATCGAATATTTTATTAATCTATTTCGTCCTCAATTTCACATCATACGGTACGGCACTGGGTCTCTGTTCCATAATATCCATTCTCAATCTCACGATTCTTGTATATTCATCTCACTTCCTCTTTAGGAAGTAAACGATTCGAGGCATGCCTCACGCGCTTCCTTGTCTAGCGCGTCATCTACATCGACGCGACGAGTAATCGTGAATATTCCTACGCCTTTGAAAGCGGCTTCTTAAGATATATTTGAGGCATGCCTCGCCGAAAGGCAAACTGCAATTATTCTACACTATTCGGATTAATATGGAAATCGGCTAGTTTTCGCTTTGTTTTGTTATGATTTGGTGGTAGGGTTTGCTGTGTCTCGACTGTCTCGTGTAAGTTTGTCTCCCTGTTCGTGTGAACTTTTTTCGAAAAGACTTTTTGTTAATCGACTTAGGTGAAAAGGATTTAGCAGGACTGAGTGAGTCGTTTCAAATTCCCAAGGTAAATGAAAATATTCGAAGTACTTGTGATTTTGTAACTTTTTTAATAAATCAGCAACATTTTTCGACTCATTCCTCTAAGGATAAATTATACATAATTGAAGAAGTAAAGCGACCTGTTCCAGATCTAAGTAAATGTCTTGTGACTACGAGAGGGATCGAAAAATCCAATCGAGGGTTTTAAAATACATGGTATGAAAAGTACGATTGGCTTACTGGCAGTAAACTTTAAATAAATTATTGAGTTGGCCGTGCATTCAATTCGCAGCAACTAATACAAATTCCGACAAAATATCGCCACAGCAATTCAAAATTCTCAAAAGTGATAGATTTACGATGCACCTCTGTATGCAACAGTTACTTTTTAGGGGACACGATGAATCTAATTAATCTTTAAATCGCCGGAATTTCAAAGAATTTTAAGAAAATGATATAAACAGTAGATCAGTTTTTTCTGGCACATCTAAAACCATACAAAATGAATTAATCCATTCGGTTGCTTTTGTTGTGAATACAAAAATTGAGGACGAAATTTCAAAATCTTTGTTTTTTCCTGACAAGTTGATGAAAGAACTGACATAAGCTGCCATTCACAATTATCCGTCATTTTCGGTTATGTAATAAGTGACCAACTTGTTGAGCGATTCATGGGATTTTTCGATGTAAGTTCTGGGCGTTCTGCTGAAGATTTATTTCAATTTTTATCTACCAAATTCGAAAAATTGGACTTGCATTCAAAATTAGTGCCTCAAACAAAAGATGGGGCTAGTGTAATGTCGGGAGAAGTAAACGGTTTACAGGCAAAAATCAAATCTATGGCACCACAAGCAATGTTAACTTATTGCTATGCACACGTATTCAATTTGGTTTCAAGTAATGCGTGCAGTTCAATTCAACAGGTTAAAGTTTGTTTCTCAACCCTTTCAGGATTTTCATCATATTTTTCCAAATCAACAAAGCGTACCCAAGTGTTAGAGAAAATCGTATACCTAAAAATGTAGCAACTCGTTGGAACTTTACAAAATAGAAAATATTCTGAAGGCGAGAAATTTACCGAAGACAACACTGAGTAAAATACGTAAATTAAGGAGTAACAGTACTTAGTTTGATACAATTTATAAAAAACTGGATATCGCAGATTCACACTCAAAACATTGCAAGGGAGTTGAAATGGCAGATAAAACAGACAATTTTTTTTTTTTTAATTCTAGACATTGAAGCGACTCAGATATAGATTAGGTTTAGGACGTTAAAAAACTACATTTCTTCGATCTGTTAAATAATTAAAAATTCTCCATTTACGAAAAGAATTTCCTCGTGAGCTTTTGAAAGTCTTGACAACGCAATATATTTTTGATATAAATGAAATAAAAGGTGAAATAACGGTTCTATACGGAAACGAAATAATAGAAAATTGCACAAACCCTTATGAAATGTTAACTATTTTTCACGATACTGATTTAAAATTTTGTATGCCAGAACTCTTTAAATTATTGTTGTTGTTGTTTTTCCAGTGACGACTGCTTCTATACAGAAAGAAGTACTACTCTGTCAAGAAAGTCCCGGAATTTTCAATTAAAACAACATTTTTACATTTAATCGTCAAAATTTATTGGGTCGCCTTCAAAATAGGCTCCATTTGCTCCAATACATCTATGTCAACGGCACTTCCAATTATCGAAACATTTTTTATAGGCGCTTTCCGGGATGGACTTTAGTTCTCGCGCCGAATTTTGTTTTATGGCTTCAATCGACTCAAAACGGGTGCCACGAAGGGGCAATTTTAGTTTTGGGAAGAGGAAAAAGTCGCAGGGAGCCAAATCCGGAAAATACCGTGGTTGCTGAAGCACGTTTGTTGAGTTTTTGGCGAGAAAGTCAGTCACAATCGTAGCTCGGTGAGAAGGCGCGTTATCGCCATGCAAAATCCATGAGTTATTCGCCCACAAATTTGGCCGCTTCTTACGGATACGCTCACGCAAACGTTTCATAACGCCTAGGTAATACTCCTTGTTTACCGTCTGACCCTCTGGAACGAATTCGTAGTGCACCACGCCACGGATATCGAAGAAAACAATGAGCATCACCTTTATTTTCGAGCGGCTTTGGCGTGGTTTTTTCGGTTTCGGCTCATTTTTTGCCACCCATTCCGATGATTGCTGGCTTGTTTGCATATCGTACTCGTAGACCCAGGTCTCATCACCAGTTATAATGCGTTCCATGAACGTAGAATCGGAATTACAGCGATCCAGCATGTCTGAAGCAACCTGTTCGCGATGACGTTTTTGAAGAAAATTCCGGTCTTTCGGTACGAGTCGTGCGGCCACCTTTCTCATGCCCAAAATATCAATCAAAATCGTACGTGCGGACCCGTGGGATATCTTAAGATCATGTGCTATCTCTCTCAAGCTGGTACGACGGTTTTCCAGCACCCTTTCCTTAATTTTATCGACGTTATCTTCGATCGAAGCCGTCGATGGGCGACCACTTCACGACCGTCCTTGAAGGCTCTGTACCACTGATATGCACGAGTTTTCGATAGAGCATTATCACCAAAGACCCTTTGCAACATTTTCAATGCATCGGCACACGAAAATTCATTTGCAACACAAAACTTTAAACAAATTCTTTGCTCGACGTAATCACCCATAGTAAAAATCGGCACGCACTCTGACATCGACTGACTTAATCAGCTGTTGCAAACACACTAGTTGACAGATCCCGCTCAAGCTTGGCATAGTAATTAAGGACAGTGGTACCAACCTAGGAAAAAAAATTTACCTGCCTCATTGCCCCGCCAGATTTAAATCGATAATTTCCGGTACTTTCTTGACAGAATGTATATCCGTCTTGAAAAAAAATTAAAAATTTTATTAGAGATACAACTGGACAGGCGCAGTAATATGGCAAAATTTTCAATTGAAAAAGGATTTATAGAATCACAGAATGATAACATTTTTATAGACGGGGTAATAGATCATTTCGCTGAACAGAAGAATTCCTTTGGTCTATAAAAAAACTATAATTTTTAGAACTCACGATTTCGATTTAGAATTAATATTTTTTTGCAATTTTCAGAATATATCCTATATAATATGCTGAGGTCGTTTTTTATTTTGTTACTGCAGAGTTTATTTTATTAATTCAGAGTTTATTTCTTCATTTCAGAGTTTTTTTTATATAATAGTATATTGTTATTTTAAAATCTCCGATCTTCATCTAACCCGTTTCCTTTATTTCCTAATCTAGCAAGAATGCTCTACACCTACACGTTGGTTCGTTCTGGACAGCTGCATAATAACGATTTTCATATTTAGAGCAATGCAACATGTCGAAAAAAAGATCCAAAAATCATCTATTGGGGCATTAATACCAAAGGATTTTTTTTTAACTGAAGATTGGAACAAATTTGTGAATATAATATGATGAGGATTTGTTTTTGGATTCCATAATTCAAAATATTAGTAATAAATGTTTTTATAGTCATTATTATGCAAGTTACAAAGTAATAATATAATTTTTTTCTGATGTGCCTCACTATCTTATACTGTCACGAGCCGCCACTGCCAGCAGAACTTTTGAAGTATTGTTCGTTGATTCTACCTACATTTTTTATTCAATTAAAAATATGAACAAAATCTTCTTGAGTAAATATACTTTTCAATATATGTGTAGGATGAAACTTTATGGGTGGAACTAATCACTCACTCTTACTTCAATGAATTCAGTATTATTCTCATATACTCGAGAATTCACATTTCAGTAGACGAATTTTTATTGTTTTTTTACTGAATTCAGTAAATACCCAAAAATATTGACTTTGATAGAACATGGAGCTCTCTCTTTTTTTCTCTTAATAATTATTCTTGGAACTCACCTGATAAGTGTTGTCGAAGCTATCATACATGAACCTTGTAATGAGGGATGTTTTTCCTACTGCAAATACAAGAATACCTTTCTATAATATCAAAAATGGTAATTCGCAGCAGTGTTTTTGGCAGAAGAGAATTCATTAAAATTTTATGCTTCATCTTGTACAACCCTTCAACCTGAAATTTCTTGACAGAGTATTTCTTCTAAACCTTCAAGACAATATGATGGATTGTACTCATTTTATAAAAATCAAAAGGAACAATATGTCACAGTTATCAGGCTTATTATAACCAAAAGGAAAAAACTTAATGAGAAAACCACTGAATAAACAAATAGGTAGATAAGTCTGAGAAACAAGGGTCTCATTTGAACATTGCATCATTGAACCCGAAGTTAAGATTGGTAAGTATTGAAACTGGTATGAAATTAGGACATTTAGATTACGCCAAGAATGGAATTTAATCCAAATTCAGCAGAAATTTTGAAGTACAGCAAAACATAACCTCAAACAACTGTCAAAGTCCGATGTTTCAGGATATTATACTGATTTGTATCCATTTAAATGAAGATATCTTATTGAGTTTTTGGACATTTTGAGTGTTGAAAATTGGAACAATGATTTATTTATTGTTACGAATCGAAATTTTTAAGTATTGATCTATTGCCTACGCCTGTAACTGGTTAACAACTCATCACAAAATGTCAAACTTACCACTTTGTTCTCCTAAGAAAACTAACTTAAATTTACGGAGAGGATTGCCAAAATCCCCTGACGTCGACATTTTGATTGTTAGTAACTGACTTCTTCGGAAAAACCCTGCAAATTTAATTCACAAATTTAATTATCACAGGAAAAACTCATTTACTTTCTAAAACTGACAGAAGTCAGTGAGACTCGCCACGATCGCTAGCAACAAATATCGCAGCGTTGCCAGCGCAAGGCTATCCAACCCAACCATAATCCTTTGACATTAGGGAGCGTGCGCAGCCCATAAAACACGTTTGGTTCTCCATTTGAACAATCTTGTCTTGGGTCATGGGAAATTGGAGCAGGGGAATGATCGGTCTGCAAAAAATAATTAGAAAATTGGATGTTTTAATGAAGGAATTCCTAAGGGAGAAATTCTTATATACCCCTCTGCAACCTGCACGAGCTGTGGGGTGCGAAAACTCATTTTCCAGGATTTTTAGATTGGGAAAATGTAATGTGTTCAGTAATTTTTTTCTCATTAAATTTTTGGTAACCTAAAAGAGGAGAATTTCCCCGTTAATGCCTTCATCATTGAATTCAATGAAATATGCCCAAAACAGGCAATGGGAAAATTCGTTCCATGCGCATTACAGACCCCATTAAGTTATGAAATTTATGTTTCCAATATTTTGTTCCAGTTTTCCTAGCACATTTATTTTAAATTCTAAATGATATTTTCACTTTGGATGAGTGAAATGTCACGTTATCGATTTTTATGGCTATTTTTATCCACATATGAATGGAGTATTTTAAGGATAAAAACTTTTAATGTAAAAAATATTTTTTCTTTATATTCATGCACTTTTCACATTATGCCTTCAATTTGGAATTAATAAAATGGCAAAAATTCAAATTATTCAGTTTTCATTTTGTTCTTTTCTCATTTCATGCCATGTTTGGATATAAAAATGTTTTCAATTTGAAATTTTATATGGGGGGATTTTCATTTCAATGTCCCAATGGTCATCGATAAAAGAAGAAATGTGGTTGAAATTATGCACTCTTCTTGGGCGTTGAAATTGATTATTGTCCTTATAAAGGCTATCAAAAACCTTCACCTGAATTGGATGACCGAATGACCCTTAAAAGAGACAGGAAAGTGTACATTGCGCCCCTTTGATCTGCCGTATAGAACTCTAATCTCAGATTTTTTAGATAGAACCCCGTAAAACATTTCATTCAAATCGAAGTAGTTTTCATTGATATTCATAGATGGCTGCACAATATTCGGTTAAGTTGAGCATTGATTTTGTTCCATCAATTATTCTGATCATTTCACTATAACTTCTACAAAACAAAATATTGAATTCATATAGAAGAGAGGAAAATAATATGGCAGGGGAATAAAAGCAGGAATAGGGGAAGAAAGAAATTGGGGTGCGAGATATAGGGTGCACTAGGTCCCAGAGAGTGTGTGAGATATTGAGACGAGTATTAAAGCCTACAAAGTATTGAATGAAACGTGAACGAACAAAGTTTCATTCACAAAATTCAAATCAAGTCAAGAAAAGCGTTTTCTTTACTCAGGTTGAAAACTTGAAGCGAACATCATGAGATAAAAGGTACTTCCGCCATTGTGCATTAGAATACAGAAATTAAATTCAATAAGTGCTTTGGGATTTAGAAATGGAATAAAACACATACATTTTTCTCAGCCAAAACATTTACACTATATTAGAAAAACTAACTAATTATAGTAATGTTTTGAAAATTCTTGTTAGAAATAGCGAATCAGATCAGTCGGATTCATCAAGACATTATCACACATTAAGGTCGATATCTCACGATTGAAAACTCGAATGTTCATTTCTGGAAATAACGTTTCCCCCAAACCGTGCGATAACCATGGGCCTACCCAGCGAGGGGCAGGGGGAGCCAACTGCCCCCCCTGGAAAAATTAATCGTTATTGAATTTTGTTGCTGGAATATATTACAATTCTTGAAATAACTATTTTAATAAAAAAAAATATATTGGATAGAGGAGTCCGTTACTTTGTGATAGATCATTTTAGTTAGAAAAACGAAATCACCAAAAGATGATTGAAGAAAACAAACAAATATTGTCGTCAATTATTTCTTGTATCATATTTTGTGAAACTCATGATTTGCCACTTAGAGAAAAGGAAGGAGATGTGGGGGTTTTCTTTTACCTTTTAAATTTGAGAATTGAACGTGGTGAACTGAAGCTAAAGCATCAATTCGATAGATGTCGAAAAAATGCAGTCTACACTTCACCAAAAATTCAGAATGAAATTATACGATTATGAGGTGAAGTTGTCAAAGAAAGAATTATTGATAACTGTAAACAAGCAAAAGCTTACGCTGTAATAGCCGATGAAACAGCAGATATCGCAGGAAAAGAACAGCTTTCAATCGGATTGCGGTTTTATGACGAGAATCAACAAAAAATCAGAGAGGAATTTGTAGGCTTTATTGAGCTGAAATCTAAGGATGCTTTAGTTGATCAAAATCTTTCAGCAGAAAATTGTGTTGGATTTGGATTTGACGGATATTCTACGATGGCTGGAAAAGAAGGTGGTGTACAGGCCATTTTGAGGAAAAAGTACAATAAATCTTTATTTTTTCATTGATCAAGCCACAAACTAAATCTTGTGGTCAGCAAACTACCCGAAATAAGTAACTTGATTGCTTGATTGCAACTGTTAAGGATACAATATCCTTTTTTCGTGAGTCGCCAACCCGCAGGACTTCGGCTCATAATTTATCAAGGCTTTGTGAGACCAGATGGTCTGAGAAATACAAGAGCATCAGAAAGTTTTCAAACAGTTTTCATGAAATCGTCAATGCGCTAGAACATCTCTTCATCGAAGGAAACTACAAGAAAATTTGCCTATCAACTGCACTGTGCAGTAACTAAATCAATTCTCATTATAGGTTTAGTCATGATTGCAAAGTACTCTGCGATTTTCGAACCCGTTGTTAACGTTCTACAAGGTAAAAATATGGATTTGATTATGTTGAGGAAACAGATTGGTGAAATCCTTGATGTTTTCAAGAAGGATCGACAAGAAATTGAACATGCTTCTGAGGAAGTACTTAAAAAATCACATGATATCGCGGAGAAAATCGACATTGAGTTAACAGTTCCACGAATTATTAAAAAGGAAATACACAGAAGTGATCCGCCATCTGAGACTGCGATCGAATACTCGAGACGATCGTTGATTATCCCTTATCTTGACTCTTTAACCTTAACATTGAATGTTAGATTCCCACACGAGAATACACCTGCTTTTCCCATCTTCATCCTTCATACATGCTAAAAAGTACTTCAAAAGATTTGGAAAAAACGCAAAATCTTTCATGAATTTTTTGTGTTGGGTGATATCTCTGCAGAATTAGATTTGTGGTATAATCTGTGGAAAAAGAAAGTTTTAACAGGGAAAAAATTAAAGGATATTGAAGTGGCTGCACTTTTGGAGGAGGCTAATATTTTTTTCCCTGCAACAAGGCATGCACTCCTAATTTTAGGTGCTTTTCCATCCACTACGGCTACTGCTGAACGATCTTTCAGTACCCTTTGAAGTGTAAAGACCAGGCTGAGAAGAACAATGGGAGAGGACAGATTAACTGGGTTGAGCTTAATGAGCGTCAATCGTAAATTTTTCAAGGAAAATCAGGACTGGATTGAAACGAGAGTTTTGACCAAATTTTCTACGAATCCAAGAAAAATGATAATAGTATAAGGCGTGTAACTAGAATACATTTTTTTTTCAAGCAAATAATTATAATAACTTAGTTGATAAAGCACTGTTAAAATTATACATATTTTTCTAAAAACTTTGGTTTCATTCACCTTCGAAAAAAAAATTCCGTGATAAAATGTTCCCGACTATGGTTTCAAATCGATGAGAACGACACCTAAAAACAACGTTTAATTATTACAGATAATAGCTGCAATTAATTCTCCAGAACCTCTACAGATTTCAATCTAAATAAATCTCATGAAAACATTTAGAATTAAATTTTAAAACCTGTCCTAGATACACTGTATCACTTTATAGACATATATATTATCATCACATGTGGTATGAATTAACCAATAAAGAAACAAAAGAAATATAAAATAATGTCCAAATTATTTAGACATCACCTTATACAAATATGTTTCGATTGGATGTTGAATAATCATAAATTCCATCACTAAAAAATGTTTAACATTAATTCAAAAAGGCCTTTTTTGCTGAAAGGATTTGGGTCCGAATTTATCAAGCTGTTCTCTGAAGAATGTGCTATATATTTTTAAAAAGGAAAATAAAAAAGGCCTTGTTGAATTATATGTTGAACTTTTTTTGTGATGGAACTTGTGATTCTTTAATATCCAATCAAAATATGTATGTAACATGGTAATAAGTATGTATTACGTGAAGTCTAACTTTGCTCATTATTTAATATTTCCTTTGATTCTTTATTAGTTAATTTCCACCACATGTGATGATAATATATATGTCTATAAAGTGATAGTGTATCTTGGACATGTTTTTTAAAAATTCAATTCACAAGTTCCATCACAAAAAAATGTTTGACATATAATTCAGAAAGTTCCTTTTTTTTTGTTCCCCTTTTTCAAAGAATTCTCCAGAGAAAGAACCTGATAAATTCGGACTCAGTAACTAATAAAGAATCAGAAGAAAAAAGAAAACAAAACACCGATCAGAATCATCCAGATCCATCATCCAAAACAAAGTTGTTTCGACTGGATATGAATGTTGCACATAGAATTCAAAAAGCTCTTTTTCATTTCCCCTCTCTAAATAATAGTTAGCTCATTCTCCAGAAAAAGAATCTGAAATTCTTCCCCATATTCTCCTCAGTTGGAAGTTATTTGGATGCTAAATAAAAACAATCAATAAAAATATCTACATCTTTCATTCACCAAATATTGTGTTCGAAAGCAAACTTTGATAAACGTTGTCATCCAGTTGAGCATTATTTAAAAAGTAGAACACAAAAAAATGTCGAATAGAAAATACGATCATAGACTTAATATCTGAAAACTGCTACGCGCATGTTTGGAGACATGAACTATAAATAATTCAAACAAATATAGATTGTTGTTGTATTTAAAATGACCTTTAATATGGTGGATGCGCTAAACTTATGTTTTTGAACGCTGACACCAGGATGCTTTTAGTTTTTCTAAATGTCGTTATGACTGGACTACATTATATCTCCTAATAAAAAATCGCGGTTAAACTTTATGAACGCAAAAAGAGACCCAAATTTTGAAGAAATATTCAAATTTGGAAAGATCGAGTTCGTGATGGACTAAATTCGTCTATTTCATACGGAAATAAACTCATCCAAAAATTAATTTTTTCGAAAAATACGTTATCAATATAGCAAATAGACTCAAAATAATGTTATGAATATTGCGAAAAAATAATTTTTCAGATTGTTGATATTTCGACAACAATTCAGCACATAGAGTTAAAAATATAATAATGATAATAATAAATAACAAACCTTTATTCTTACTTTAGGACATAGCAGTGATTCATAGGATACGTCTAATAATGTTCAATTCAATATGAATTCAAAGTAAGCAATACAATACAGAATAGAATAAAAAGAAATAAAAACAGCAAGAAATAAGACCAAACAAAATACAAATGGCTCATAAAATTAATTTACCTTATCAACTCAACTTAATAAACTGGAGAGAAATTCATCTGTGCTGTAATAACATTTTTCAATGAACAAACTTTTTAAACTTCTTTTAAATTCCCTAATGTTGATTACTTTGTAGCTATTTGGTAGGTGATTATATAATGTTATACCAGCTAGTCGTGAAGACGACTCATACTTACTGGTTTTGTGCTTTGTTATGCAAATAATATTTTGGTGCCTAGTTTCATGATTATGAAAATCTGAGCACATCATCAAGCCATCTAGGTTAGATCGAACAAACAACAAGTAATGTAACATATATATACAAGAAATGTTAAAACTTCTGATTTTCTGAAGGTACCTCCACACGATTCTCGGGGCTTCAGACTGAATATAAGGCGAATATTTTTCTTCTGTGCAATGAACACTCGACCTCTTTCAGACGATGAACTCCTCATTACAACGCTGTAACAGAAACCTGCCTTGCTCTGTTGCAGCTTGACCGGCGTATCAATAGAGGACACGACCAGTCTAAAGATTCATGACGAACCGTACCCGCCGAGTTGAAATAGGGCAATGCACACAGCGTCGACGACCATTCCAAGCGGAACACATGGTCACTGGCATCACAGGCAGAGCTGCGCAACACGCCTGTCTGAAGAGTTACAGTTGCGCAGACTCTGAATTAAGAGGTGGAAGCTCCCTCGCAACACCGCATTTCCTTCGAGAGCTTCATTGGTGACCCCGACGTGATTCAGGGGGCTTGCTTTAAGGGCCATTCAACCCATTCATTTGGAGGCTCTAATTGCCTCCATCCATAATTCTAACACAATCTTTTCCTTTCGTTCCACTGATCCCGCTAGAGATGGCATCGGGACCAGCCCAGCGGCGGACTGTCTCCTTGCCTGATTCCCAACGCCCTATTCCGTGACCTTATCGACGCTCACTGGAGGGGGCGTGTGTAGCGAACAACTTCTTCGCTCCTCGCCCAGAAACCTGCCTTGCTCTGTTGCAGCTTGACCGGCGCATCAATAGAGGACACGACCAGTCTAAACCGTCCCCACCTAGTTCAAATAGGGCAAGACACACAACGTCGACGACCATTCCAAGCGGAACATATGGTCACTGGTGTCACATGCAGAGCTGCGCAACACGCCTGTCTGAAGAGTTTCAGTTGCGCAGACTCCGAACGAAACGCCGTCTCCCGAATTAAGAGGTAGAAGCTCCCTCGTAACACCGCATTTCCTTCGAGAGCTTCAGTATATATTGAGTAAGGCATCAAGGGGAATGCAGTTTTTCAGTCTGTGCAAGGCATAGTAGGAGCTACTGGGCTTCTTGCGCAACTAATCCAGATGACAATGCCACGCAGATTCTTATCGAAGTATAGACCAAGGAACTTAGCGGTCTCAACAGATTCAAGAATATCTTAATTTCGATTGATGAAAAATGTTGAAGCCTGAACAGAATCTCGACTCTGGAATTTCACAATTTGAGTCTTGTTTAAGTTTAAATTTAATGAGTTTATCCTACACCAATCAGTAAAACATGGGATAAATCTCCTGAAGACTACTCGCTCTCACCGCCAATGATGTGTCATCAGCAAACATTACAATGATACAAGTCGTCAGGAAATCAGAAAAATCGTTGACGAAAATTTAAAAAAGAAGAGGTCCCAAGACGGAACCCTGAGGAACACCTATATGATTATAAGTACTCACGTGACGTAAAACCACCGTGTTCAACAGATTGAGAACGTTGTGAGCGGAAACTCTTAATCCAGTCAAATAAGGTACCTCTGAATCCCACCTGATATAATTTTTCGAAAATAAACTTATGCTGGAGACAATCAAAAGCCCGTGACAAATCGAAAAATATGCTAGGTGCCTGATCATCCTCATCCAAAGAACAATAAACAAAGTCCATGAACTCGGCACAAGCAGTCTGCGTTGATCTGCCGACGCGAAATCCATGCTGATTAATTGACAAGATAGAAAATTCGCTCTAGAATTGATACATTCTCTGAAGAACAATTTTCTCAAATACTTTCGATATTACACTGAGTATTGAAATTGATAATTTGATATTTCATCTGCTGCGTCCTTCTTATGTATTGGAATTACTTTGGCTATCTTAAATATTGATGGAATGCTGCCAGATGAAATTGAGGAGTTGAACAGATGACATAGGTGATCTACTATGACTGGTGCAACGGACTTGAGGATCCCTGCTGAAACCAAGTCTGGATCCGTACTGCCACTATTCTTCAGAGAACGAATCACCGACACTATCTCATCTGGCGTTGTGGGGAAGAAAAAGAAGTTATGTCCCAACAATCCCTGGGTGGTACAGAATTTCGAGGTAAATTGTCCATAGAAACTCCTCAAAGAATTCTCGTTGATTTCTGTACAATACCTACCGAACGTCTCAACTACAAGTTCGGGATTAGAGATAACATAATCATTCACCTTGAGAGATATCGATTTTTTCTTCTTGGATGAATTACCTAGTTCTTCGTTTACAAATTTCCAGACAGATTTGTTGACGTTGTCAGATTTGTCGAAATATTTTTATTATAGTTCAAATTTGTAATTTTTATAAGACGAGAATATTCGATCTTTGTGGTTTTGCATAAATTGAGTGCTTCAGGTGTTTGAAAATTTTTAACCAGCAAATGTAAATTCCTCAAATGTCTTCTTGCCTCGACAAACTGAAAAATAATCCATAAAGGACGCAATTCAGGAGAAAAACGCACTATACTCAAGGGGCCCGTAACATTAATTAAAGATTTGTGAATATTGGTGAAATAGGAAAATTTAAGATCAATGGAGTGACATTGATAGATAAAGAGGAAGTTGGTTTGGGAAAGAAGATTAGAGAGATTACTCAAATTTTTTGAGAAAAAATTCGTCAAACATTTGGCTCCAAAGAATTATTCTTAACAGTCTCAGGTACTGTGTAATCTAAGACAACTGCCTTATGGTCACGTATGTGAGGTTCACAAACAAACACCATAACTTTTGGTACCATTTGTGACGATGTACTCTATCTTGGTAGAAGAGATTATACCATTCTTATTGATAAGAATACGTATCGGTTCAATAGGAGTCTACAATAAATCGTGAACAAATCGTCAGCTGCCTCCTTCGAGGGTCACTAACATTCAGGTATACTACTCTGTCAAGAAAGTACCGGGAATTTTCAATTAAAACAACATTTTTACATTTAATCGTCAAAATTTATTGGGTCGCCTTCAAAATAGGCTCCATTTGCTCCAATACATCTATGCCAACGGCACTTCCAATTGTCGAAACATTTTTTATAGGCGCTTTCCGGGATGGACTTTAGCTCTCGCGCCGAATTTTGTTTTATGGCTTCAATCGACTCAAAACGGGTGCCACGAAGGGGCAATTTTAATTTTGGGAAGAGGAAAAAGTCGCAGGGAGCCAAATCCGGCGAATACGGTGGTTGCTGAAGCACGTTTGTTGAGTTTTTGGCGAGAAAGTCAGTCACAATCGTAGCTCGGTGAGAAGGCGCGTTATCGTCATGCAAAATCCATGAGTTGTTCGCCCACAAATTTGGCCGCTTCTTACGGATACGCTCACGCAAACGTTTCATAACGCCTAGGTAATACTCCTTGTTTACCGTCTGACCCTCTGGAACGAATTCGTAGTGCACCACGCCACGGATATCGAAGAAAACAATGAGCATCACCTTCATTTTCGAGCGGCTTCGGCGTGGTTTTTTCGGTTTCGGCTCATTTTTTGCCACCCATTCCGATGATTGCTGGCTTGTTTGCATATCGTACTCGTAGACCCAGGTCTCATCACCAGTTATAATGCGTTCCATGAATGTAGAATCGGAATTACAGCGATCCAGCATGTCTGGAGCAACCTGTTCGCGATGACGTTTTTGAAGAAAATTCAGGTCTTTCGGTACGAGTCGTGCGGCCACCTTTCTCATGCCCAAAATATCAATCAAAATCGTACGTGCGGACTCGTGGGATATCTTAAGATCATGTGCTATCTCTCTAAAGCTGGTACGACGGTTTTCCAGCACCCTTTCCTTAATTTTATCGACGTTATCTTCGATCGAAGCCGTCGATGGGCGACCACTTCACGACCGTCCTTGAAGGCTCTGTACCACTGATATGCACGAGTTTTCGATAGAGCATTATCACCAAAGGCCTTTTGCAACATTTTCAATGCATTGGCACACGAAAATTCATTTGCAACACAAAACTTTAAACAAATTCTTTGCTCAACGTAATCACCCATAGTAAAAATCGGCACGTACTCTGACATCGACTGACTTAATCAGCTGTTGCAAACACACACAGATCCCGCTCAAGCTTGGCATAGTAATTAAGGACAGTGGTACCAACCTAGGAAAAAAATTTTTACCTGCCTCATTGACCCGCCAGATTTAAATCGATAATTCCCGGTACTTTCTTGACAGAATGTATATAACAATAATTCGCTATTATTCTTCTATTCCTATCCGGATAATCAATCATAATTACTCTATGGCATCCCAAAAAAACTAAAGCAAAATCTTTTTCAACAGATTTTTGACACTAAATCTTGAAGAATCGGAGTGTCTCCATTCCATCGATTGCTGCTTTGTTTCTGGTCCCAAATATTCGATTCAGCTCAATTCTATGGTCTGATAAAATCATGTCATTAACTCCAGCGATATTTTCGGGAACGTGTAATGTTAAAGCACGCTCCACTGTTGATTTGAATTCCAATCGCTACAAACCGCTCCAATAATGTGATTAACCTAAGATCATTAAGAAGTTTGAAGTTTCCGCAATTAAAGTCGACGTGTAGAATTCCCAGATTTTTTTTCTTACTTTTTCGTACTGTGAGATTGCACGAACACACACCGTGTGGTATTTTTATCGAATAAACGTACCTTATCCATGAAAATCGTGGAATATTGAATTTTTATTGTTTCTTATAAGACGTCTAATCAGAAGGCGTCTTAGTACCGGATGATCTTAATACCGGATGATCTTAGTGCCGGATGATCTTAGAACTGGACAATCTTGGTTCGGGAATTTCTCTTTGCTGGAGTGCATTTTTGGTTGGATTATCTCAATAGCAGACAATCTTCCTTGTGCCGGATTTAGGATTACCGAACCATCTTAGTTCCGGATGCTTTACTGGTCATTTAAAACAATTTAAAACTTAAGACCTACTGATTATATGCAGAAAAGTAACTCTCGTTGGAGAAAACACTATCACTCCGACACCTTGGAAAACAATATTCCAGGAGAACCACAAAGATAAGTCCTTATGTAAACTATAAAACTGTATTATATTGTAAATAAGAGTCACTATCTTAATTGCAAAGTTGAAATAAATGGATAGGGAGTAAGAGTATGCTTTTTCACTATCAGATTGACAATTTGGAATTAATTAGGGAACGACAATTTTTATTCATCTTTTCATTGGCGCACCATAAGGTATTTTACGAAGTAGGATGTTTCATGTAAGGACGGACAAAATCGCTAGCGCAAGCTAGAGCGTTTTAGTTTAACTTCTTTTTATCTTTTTACCATCATAGCCTCCGCTGTGGTGGTTAGCGATTTGGTTTTAAACGAACACAGAAAGAAGTTTTGCCGATTTTCCAATTTTTCACGGTCGCGTACATTGATCGCCAAGGGTAATAAGAACATATTCGTGAATCTGCTTAACTTTTAGCCCCTTCAAAAGCATATATCGGGGTTTCGAATCGGAGATTCATCAAATTAAATGTGATGATTGTAATGCTACATACATTCTGTCAAGAAAGTACCGGGAATTATCGATTCAAATCTGGCGGGGCAATGAGGCAGGTAAAATTTTTTTTTCCTAGGTTGGTACCACTTTCCTTAATTACTATGCCAAGCTTGAGGGGGATCTGTCTACTAGTGTGTTTGCAACAGCTGATTAAGTCAGTCGATGTCAGAGTGCGTGCCGATTTTTACTATGGGTGATTACGTTGAGCAAAGAATTTGTTTAAAGTTTTGTGTTGCCGTTGAATTTTCGTGTGCCGATGCATTGAAAATGTTGCAAAAGGCCTTTGGTGATAATGCTCTATCGAAAACTCGTGCATATCAGTGGTACAGAGCCTTCAAGGACGGTCGTGAAGTGGAAGGCTTCGATCGAAGATAACGTCGACAAAATTAAGGAAAGGGTGCTGGAAAACCGTCGTACCAGCTTGAGAGAGATAGCACATGATCTTAAGATATCCCACGAGTCCGCACGTACGATTTTGATTGATATGCTGTAAGTCATAGTCTTAATGATGATCCAGATTTGTCTATTCATCGACGTTCACAACAAGTTGGACTCTGTGCATCCACCACATGGAAAATTTTGCGAAAAGATCTTGATCTACACCCATACAAGATCCAACTGGTTCAAGAACTAAAGCCACTTGACCGTAATAAGCGTCGTTTGTCTGCTGATTGGGCTCTAGAACAGCTTGAAGTTGATCCACTTCTTATCGTAAAATTGTGTTTAGTGACGAAGCTCATTTCTGGTTGAACGGCTATGTAAACAAGCAAAATTGCCTTATATGGAGTGAAAACAATCCTCAAGAAGTTCTGCAGGTTCCATTGCATCCTGAAAAATGCACTACATGTTGTGCTTTACACGCTGGAGACATCATCGGTCCATACTTCTTTAAAAACGATGCTGGAGCTAATGTGAATGTTGCTCGTTACAGATCGACGATCAATGATTATTTGTTTTAAAATTTGAATGGTATCGTCCCAGAAGTGTTTTGGTTCCAACAAGATGGTGCTTCAACTCATGCTGCAACCGTAATAATTGATTTATTGAGAGAAAGGTTTGACGATAACATTATTTCGAAAATGATCCAATTAATTGGCCTCCAAGATCATGCGACATAACTCCACTGGATTATTTTCTTTGGGGTTATGTCAAGTCATTGGTTTATGCTGATAAACCAGAAACAATAGACGGTTTGGAAGCCAACATAACTCGTGTTTTGGAAGAAATAAGGCCTGAAGTACTCGAAAAAGTGGTCCAAAATTGGTCTGGTCGAATGCGGTTCCTCAGAGCTAGTCGTGGTGGACATATGCCGGAAATTATTTTTAAAACATAAATGTCATAAAATTATCTTTCAAATAAAAAAACATTTGGCTTCAATCTTAATTTGAATGTTTTTTATTCCAACTTAAAGTTCTATCACTCAAAAAAAAAACACCCGATACTTAATGATGGCTATTGACTGGATACTGCAATTTTTCAATTTTCACATTTTCAGTCGAGATTAGCTCATTGAGCGAAGTGGAAACGCATCGTATCGTCACGAGGCTTCTTGCAGTAGTTGAACTTCGTAAGCCTTCATAATGAGGTCTTCATGCAAAATTCTCGTCAGAGAAATGTGAGAAATATTCAGTTCTCGACCACGATGAACGGATTGTTTTATCAAATAACTTTCCAGTTTTCACGAACAAATTGATTCACAAATTACCGTGGGGGCGTTTTATTTCTATTGAATTTTTTACGTAAATTTCTAACAGTGTGGATAGAAGATTGACCTCTTTGAAAATAAGTTTTTAATATTTCCCAGTTTTGTTCAAGTGTAAGTTGGTGCATTTCGTTAATATCAAATATTAAACTAACTTTCTGTCAAACAAGAACGACTAAAGTATTACCACAGTCGAAATAACTACTACTTCAAAATGCATACTCTAGATAGCCCACTTTCAGTTGATTTTCAGAAACCTAACGAATCGCATGGACATTGAATCATCATTATCGCTTTGATTTTCAAATTGCTAATTGGTGAATAGCCCTATACCTCTTTGATTAAAAGATATATTACAATTCATTGCTTCACTAAAATTATATACAAACCAAAGCCACAGTTAAACTTATATGTTCACAGATACAGAAGTGGTAGCAATCAACACAGAAAACCTCACCACAATTTACAGCTTTGCAAGCTACGGATTTTATGCATTTCGTTATTTGATAGCCACACCTCATTCGTATGTACTCAATTTAATTGCAGTTGAAGTTTCATGATCATTTATGACCAATGAAGTCAGACCACAGGTATGAATTTTATCGAGATGGCTTATTATCAGACACTGGGTTTTATGATTAACCAAATGTTTGGAGAGAGTAATCACAAATTATTTCATATGCCGAAAAATAGAGAAAGGTGGGGAAAAATACCTTTCTCACTATTGGTAGATCTGTTACTTTTAGTCAATATGTCCCTTCAGAACTCAGAAACGAAGAGTTTTCGAAGATTTTAACAGAAACAGGTCAATTTCTGTTTTGAGGGGGACGAATTTACATCACGAGTTTGTTCCGAAAAAACCACCGCCATAAAGGTGGAATCAACCCCAAAATTTTTTGAAGAGGAAGAGGGAACAGATGTCGAGTGTCGGTTAGTTTGAAAGATATTTATGTTCTGTGCACAACCCTGTTAACATTTTCAAAATCGGTTCTTTATTCACGAAATAATGTAATACTGAACTTACCGTCAAAAGGTGATGTTGAACAGATAGTGGAACCGCCCAAACTCAAGAACCTAAGAGTTTTTAACAATCCAAAAAAAGTTTTCAAGTTCTTTACTAGGTAGAAAGAGTTCCTATGACGACATTGTTCCGAAAAAACCACCTGAGGATGGCAACAACCCCCAACATTTTTTGAATAGGAAGGAAATTTTGGATGTGGTTTCTTCTGTTCTCTAAACATCGCATTTGAAACTTTCGCATTTGTTCATTTAATGGCAGAACAATTTATGTTTTTACTTTAAAAACATTCGATTTTCTTATAGTTCATGATGGGGAAATGGGTGAAATGCATGAAATTCATCAAAATGTATACTATTTTTTTGAAGATTCTTTCTCAAATGTGTTTCAGTATTTCGTTTCTGCATCATAATTGGGTTTGAGACTTACTTACGTGGGCAAAAATGGTCTATTCTATGGAAGAAAGAATTGAAATTCTCAAATTATACTATCGGAATGACGACAATTCTAGATTATCTGCAAGGTATTCTAACAACAATCATCCAGAAAGAAATGTCGGTCACCAATATGTTAAGCATTTGATGAATAAATTGGAAACTACTGGTTCCATTCAAAATAAAAAATACAAAGTTGAGCGTCCAGTCCGAAATGAAGTAATTGAAATAGCAGTATTGGGACATTTACAGATGGATAATCGGCAATATATAAAAACTTCAGCACGAGCATCTAATCTTCCGAAATCTAGCGTTCATCGAATTGTGAAAGCTCATAAATTTCACCCTCAAAAGATAAGGCTGGTGCAACAGTTGAATGAAGATGATCCTGACCGTCGGACTCAGTTTTGTGAACAATTTAGTGAGTTACTGAATAATAACCCACAGCGACTCTACAATATAATCTTTTCTGACGAGTGTACATTTATGTTGAATGGGGAAGTCAATAGACATAATCGACGGAGTGATTGTAATCCTCATTTATTCATGGAGACACATACACAAATTCTCCGAAAATTAAATGTTTGGGTAGGAATATAAGCAAACTACATTGTTGGACCAATTTTTATCGATGGGAATCTCGACGGAACAAATTATTTGAATTTATTAGTAGATATTATTGATCCAATGATTACTGACCTTCTGGAAAACGATGACAACCTATTAGAAAATGAACTCACATTTCAGCAGGATGATGTACCGCCACATTTCGATATACGTGTTCGAAAATTTTCGAACGAACGCTATCCAGAGGACGTTGGATTGGCAGGAGGGATCCTATAGCGTGGCCAGCAAGATCACCTGATCTATCGCTATTAGATTTTTTTTGTGGAGACATTTGAAGTCTAAAGTGCAACTTCACCTGAAAATCTTGCAGAACTGCGACAAAGAATCATCACGGAATGCCAATTACTGACACCAGACATTTAATATTAGAGGAGGATTTGAAAGTAGACTTTTTCATTGTGTGGAGGTTGGTAGTGATTATTTTGAATAATACACACGTTAGTTCTTTAAATAGTTTACATTTTTTTCTGGATGTTCCCTACCATTACTTACAGATCTGCTGTATTTGAATGTATTGAGTTTCTGTTTGAGTAACCCTTCAGAGAATGTTCAATATCAAATTGCTTAAAAACATCACCGAATTTGAAAATTTCAACTAGGCTGTTTAGAGAACAATAAAAGCCTCTTAACTCAAACACATCCGCCATCTCTTTCCTATTTAAAAAAAAATTGGGGGTTGTTGCCACCCTCAGGTTGTTGTATAGTAACAATGTCGTCATAGGAATTCTTTCTCCCTAATACAGAACTTGGAAATTATTTTTGAATTCTTCAAAACTCTTAGGTTCTTGTGGGCGATTCAACTGTCTGTTCAACATAACTTTTTGACGGTTCGTTCAATTATTTCGTGAATAGTGAACCGATTTTGAACATTTAAAGGGTTGTGCATAGAACATCAATAACTTTCAAATCAACCAACACTCGACATCTCTTCCCTATTCAAAAACTGTTGGGGGATAATGCCACCTTCATGGGGGTGCTTTTTTCGGAACAAACTCATGATGGAAATTCGTCCCCCTTAACACGGAAGTTGACCTGTTTCATTTCTGAGTTATGGGGGGTCAAATTTTCGTTGGGACGAAAATCCAAGCTTCCACGAATGAAGAAGGTCCAAGCTTCAATGAATGAAGAAGGAATATTCTAGTTTGTTCAATAAGTAAGTTTTTGTCATGATCCTTATTCTACACTACTTATAGTTTTCTCAGTGGAATCAGAAGTGTTAAACCCAGAAAGAATAATTTCTTCAACTTGATTTTTCGGCAACACAATGACTATACAGGGTAACCACACAAAACTAGTACAGAGATATTGAAATTGTTTATCGTGTGCTTCTGGGCAGTGATTAAATTCATATTCAATGTTTTCATCAACATTTTGTAGAATTTCAAGTGTGATCAAAGGATAAACAATGACAACAAACTTATCAATTGCAAAAAGTGTAAAACTAAATTCAGAATTATTTCTGGAATTTAAAAATATTGAAATATCATAATAAATGTTTGGTTAAAAATAAATCCACTATAAAATTTTAAATATCATACAGATTTATTCTGTGTACCTTCTACAAATTTCAATTTAAAAAAGTTTTTATTCAAAAACTTTCAGAATTAAATTAAATGAATGTCTTCAGAACACACTGTGTCAATTTAGTAGACATATAGAATTACCACTTATTATACGGTACCAAAGCGAATAAAAGGATTCGAAGAAATATAAATTGTCAATTTAAATTATTGAATAAATACTTGAAGGGTACAAAATTTTGTTTCGTTCTTTGTTTTATGAAAACCAAATACCCTAACAAAAATGCAAAACAGAACCTCAAGAACTTTTTCAAAAACAACTTGCTCAAAATAAGTTCCTTTCAAAAAAAAAAACCTAAAACATGCAGAACATCTTCAAAAAGTAATTAAGAATTATTAAAACGGAATAGCAGCATTTCATTTAAAAAATGAAAATAATTTACAAAACATATCTTACCATAGAAAACTGAAATTTTATTTAATTCAATTCTAAAAGTTTCAGATTTAAAATTTTTTGAAATTAAAATTTGTAGGAGGTTAACTGAATAAATCTATATGATATTTAAAATTTTGTAATAATTCTCCTAACCATAAAAAAAACTCTTTTTATTATTTTATTGTATCTATAATTATTATATATTCTGGTTCACACTTTTTGCATATTATCATTTGGTTTTAAAGGAGTCTATAAAATACCTTGCAAACTTTATCTAGTTTCTGTGACGAACATAGAATACCTAGGATTTTTAAAAGTTCACTTCATTCTAATGTTGGTCTAGATAACTTTATTCAGTATAAAATATTTTTATATGAAGTGGTCAATTTATTGTGCAAGGAGTGTTTTTCATAATCGAATTCTTGATAAAGTCCAATATGTTCTTAAGATTTTACAGACTTTCTACACTGTTATTCAATACTCATCAGATATTGAAAGTGCTCTTTCATCAGATATTGAAAGTGCTCTTTCATCAGATATTGAAAGTGCTTTTTTCGAACAGTTTAAGTCAGTAAGATCCACAGGTTTAACCAACAGCGAGAATTTTCAAGGAATTTGATGACGAGAAACTCAATCATCCAATGGTGAATATTTGAATTCGAAACTTCATTAACACGGAATTGTGCGAACAGGTATTCAGAAGATCTTGAAGAAACTTCAATTCCACCCTTATAAGATTCACCTTGTCCAAGAAGCTAATGAAGATGATCCTGATCGTCTCAATAGATAAGTGAAATGATTTTGAATGAACATGATTTTATATATTCAGCATGATTCTCTGATGGATGCTCATATTCTCTGATTGGTAATGTCAACAGACATAACTGTAGATACAGGAGTGATTAAAATCCTAGAATTCTGAAAAAACAGCACACACAGTAACCAGAAAAGTTTGATCTTTTTTCAATCTACTCCAAGATCTTATCTACCCACGCATTGTGGAGGTTCTAGGAAATAATGATCGGATATGAAACGTATATTTACAACAAGATGGTGCTCCGCCACATTATTCAGTCCTAGTACGTGACTTTCTGAATCACCATTCTCCCGAGAACTGGATTGGAAGGAAGTAATATTATATTATACTATTGAATGTCCTCCAAGATCTCTTGAGTTGACACCTCTAGACTTTATTTGTGGGGTCATTTGAAGGGTGTCGTGTTTAAGACAGTAACTTTTCCTCTAGAAGATCTTCGCCAGAGAACAGTGTTAGTATGAAATGAAATAACACCTGAAATGTTACAGAATTCAAGAGGAAATGTTAACTATTACTGTTCGGAAAATCGACCACTTAATGCATTTCATCCTTCACCGAACGAATTTTCACACCAAAACAGGAATGTTTTAGCATATCTATAAAACGAATTGTAAAACCTTCCTAATGATGTGCCACTATGTCAGCTATGTGAAGCAAGTGTGGACAAGGACTATTGAGCGCTATGGAGAATCTAGGTCAGTTGTTCTGGACATATCCAAGGCTTTCGATCGTGTCTGACATAAAGCTCTTTAAAATAAGCTATCTTCGCATAGTTTTCCCAGGAGCCTCAGCAACTGGGTGAAGATTTTTCTCACCAACAGGAATATTCATATTCGGATGGTGTTAGTTTCCGTGGTTTAAACGTGAACGCTGGAGCGCCCCAAGGCTCAGTTTTGTCGCCTACCCTCTTCCTGATCCATATAAACAATCTTCTTAGTATGACCAGCAACCACATCGGTAGCTTCGCGGAAGCACTCTAATGTCTTCTTTCACCAATGAACCTTTGAACATCGTTCAGCCTCCATAGATGTCAGCAAATCGATTCCCTGAACGAAGATCTCAAAACGATAAAAGAATGGGGTTAACAGAATCTGGAGCAATTCAATGCCTAGTCGCTTAAGATCATTTTCGGCTCAAAATTTGAAAATTACAGACAATTCCGCGAAACGACTGCACGCTGCTTCCTAAAATAAGCGGGCAAAAAGTACTATTGATCAGGGAAAAAAATAATATTTTTGACAGAACCATGAAATATTTCTAGGATATTTTTCAGTAAATTCTTTAAAAATTGAATAAACTATGTAAGGGTTACAGAATGTTCTGTCTTGATATTTAAAATGAACGAATTTGATTCCAGTATAAATATTGTATTAGCGACGTGGTTACTACCACGATCAAAGAACAATTAATACACAGATGGGCACCTTCAAATCATTAGGAAGCATCTCATTCAACTTGTTCGTACAAATAATATAATAGGTACTATTAAAAAAATGAAAACTACATACTTGACGTAAGAAGCGCCAGTGCACTCGTAAATTAATATTTAGTTATCTTATCATTGCTTGTCATCTGACGTTTCTCGGAATATTCCTATTGGAAGAAAAATTCAAAATGAAAATGTTTATTTCTTGGGATGAGCCTGTCAGCTGTCAACTACAGGTCAGATGATATAATGGATGTCGCAATAGATATTTTCATAATTCCCACGCTAAGAGTCTCGTTAGGACATTAATGATATAACCATTTTTTCAGAAAAAAATGTAATAAATGAAATCGTAATTTCTCAAATAACCGAGTTAAATATTCGCACCTATCTTCCTGTATCCTTATCTTCAGTTAATTGTGTTCGTTTTTCCAGATCTTGAAGAAACAAAATTTACTCTTTTCACCTCATCCAATAACCTACCGTAGAATCCTCTTATCTCTAAGTTATTTCTTTTAAAACTTATCGTGCCCCAAAAATGAAATTTGACCACTCTTTATGTAAGGGGTGAACCATTTCAAATTTACATTTTTGATCGGCTATAAATAACAAACTGATATATATTTTCCAAGTTTATTATAAAATTTGACCATTGACATTAAATGAAAACCAATATCATCAACTGACCGCCACTACTGGCTAATGTACCGACGATCAACCCAATTTTTCAGTGTCGATTTTATGGTGCTCAATCTCATGAAGGGCAACATGGTTAGCGTAACACTTATCCTTAACGGATCTCCGCCAAAAATAGTCCTTAGGTGAAAATAAGCTTCATTGCTAAGGATGATTTTTCTGGAAAAAATGCTCATCTTCGACCATACGAATATTAATGGTTTTACATTTAAAAAACCATTAATAACCTTAGATTCGGGTGTCTTTTTTAGAGTGATAGAAGTTTCGATAGGGATAACTGTTATTTGACAGAAGGTAGGAGCCTTTTTGTTTTGACATTTCTGTTCAGTAAGCATTGACAAATTGTCATGAAAAGATTCACGCCGCAACAACTTTTATAAATTCCTAAAATTTAATTTCAAAATCAGTGTTCTTTTCGCGAAACTTTTAGAGCACTACGTGAAATTTATGGTTTACATAATCGCCCATCAGAGCAGCTTATTCGTCGAACTATCGAAAGATTTTGGACAACATTTTCTCTACTCGATGCAACAACAACAAGACAAAGAACTGTACGTACAGAAGAAATTATCGCTGCTGTAAGTCATAGTGTTTATGATGATCCAGATTTGTCTATTCGTCGACGTTCACAACAACTTCTACTCTGTGCATTCACCACATGGAAAATTTTGCGTGAAGATCTTGGTCTACACCCATACAATATCCAACTGGTTCAAGAACTAAAGCCACTAGACCATAATAAGTGTCATTTGTTTGCTGATTGGGCCCTAAAACAACTTGAAGTTGATTCCCTTTTTTATCGCAAAATTGTGTTTAGTGATGAAGCTCATTTCTGGTTGAGCGGCTACATAAACAAGCAAAATTACCGTATATGAAGTGAAAACAATCCTCAAGAAGTTCTGCAGGTTCCATTGGATCCTGAAAAATGCACTGTATGGTGTGCTTTACACGCTGGAGGCATCATCGGTCCATATTTCTTTAAAAACGATGCTGGAGCTTAATGTTGCTGTGAATGGTGCTCGTTACAGATCGATGATCAATAATTATTTGTTTCAAGATTTGAATCTGGGTATCGACCCAGAAGTGTTTGGTTTTGGTTAGATGGTGCTACACCTCATTATGCTACCGTAACAATTGATTTATTGAAAGAAAGATTTGGCGATAGCATTATTTCAAGAAATGGTCAAATTAGTTGGCCTCCAAGATCATGTGACATAACTCCAACGGATTATTTTCTTTAGGGTTATGTCAAGTCGTTGGTTTATACTGATAAAACAGAAACAATTGACGCTTTGGAAGCCAACATAACTCGTGTTATTGATGAATTAAAGCCTGAATGAAAAAGTGGTCCAAAATTGGTCTGGTCGAATGCGGTTCCTCAGAGCTAATCGGGGTGGACATATGCCGGAAATTATTTTTAAAACATAAATTTCATAAAATTATCTTCCAAATAAAAAAAATTTGGCTTCAGTCTTAATTTAAATGTGTTTTATTTCAATTCAAAGTTCTATCACTCTAAAAAAAAGCATTATATTATTTTTTCAAATTCTATGCCTTTGAAATCCGTCAATTAATTTTAAACCCTATTTCAAGGTTTACATTTCACTTTGAGTTGTTAATTCAATTACATACCTGTTGCGTAGCCCTAGTGCCGCGTGCGTGGTGGCAGCTGGCATAATTTCCTTCAGTTGTGCGGAAAATCGACCGTGATAATAATATTTAGATTCGGGAAAAAATTCATCATTTTTGCGTGAACTTCGAAACTTTATTCAACATGTTTGGATTGTCCGATTTGTGTCAAAAATGCACCGTTTTTCTTCTATAATTTGTTGAAGGTAGCTTCATAATGCCTTTCTCATAGAAGTCTTGGTCCTTATTGGCAAAAAACTCTTGTAATCGAATTTCACAATCTTCTTTTTATGTCAATTTCTTATCACTCTTTTGCAATACGAGAAAAAGATGGTTATCGCTTGGTGACAGGTCCGTACTATATGGTGGATGCATTTAAACTTCCCAATCAAGCTCCCGGAGTTTCTGGCGAGTCTCTACAGACGTGTTTGGCATGGCGTTGTACTAATGGAACACAAAAATCAGTTTTTCCAGAAAAAGTTGTTGTTTGGGCCTTCGAGACATTGAATTGCATCAGATTCGGTTGACCACATCTCATTATTTTTTTGAGATTTTCGTTCAGGGAATCGAATAGTATATTCAAAGAACAAATAAAAAGATATGTCCATCCTTTGTTTCCTCCCGTCTTTTCTCAGAAAGTCTCTGATAAAAATTCGATAAATTTGGTACAAAAAATGATGAAAAGCACAGACGCGAAGTCGTTGCAATTTTAGAATTATTCCCCTGAAGAAACAGAAAATCTCATGATAATGAAAAATACACTACATTCTTCTCCCCCCTGATATGCATCTTCAGATATTGGCAAGAAAGAGTGAAAAAAGAATATAAACTTCAACTTCATATACTTTTTATACTTCTTGTTGGAATCAGATAAGAAAAAAATTCAAAAAATTCTCGTTATTCATATCCATGAGCCTTCGTGTGGTTATTGCGCAAATAAATACTAAATTTGGACTGGATCTAATTAAAACTGAAGCTATTTAAGAATCGGGGTTCTAATGAGGGAGCATCTACCTCTTAATTCGGAAGCGGCGTTTCGTTCCGAACTTGCGCACCTGAACTCATCAGGTGGACTCATAGGCAAGTCTGCCTATGACGCCAGTGACCTTGTTTCACGTCGGAACTCGGTTGTCGAACGCTTGTACTCCTATATATCACACCGGGAAGCTTCAGCAGAGCGGAGTAGAATTCTGGACGAGACCATGGAATTTTAAAGTCTATGCCATTTTTATTCGGAAATTAAGATTTTTTTCTCTAGTCGTCTGCGCGGAAGGCCGTTTCTCACGAAATTCAATATAAACATTTCTGCCATTATTACTAAATGTCAAATTTGGTTTTGATCGGATTAGATCAAAAGTTTCAAGTGTGAATAACAACGGGATCATTTGCAGTTGGACAGAATTATTTTTGACCCCGGATTCTTCACCAGTGAGTGCAACCTAGTCGTTTGAGATCGTTTTCTGCCCAAAATTAAAAAATAACAGACATTCGAGCAAAACGATAGCATGTGTTTCCTAGAACAAGCGCCAAAAAAGGGGATCCAACAATGATCCCTTAAGCTTTTCAGCCAAATAAATGTACTTTCATCGTTTAAAAGTGAGTATTTTAGAAACTATCAAACAGAAGCTCATTATCATATTTTTATCAACGTGAAAAATAAATCTTTTTCTATGGAGGAATAATGAACACTGGTGTAAAATTTACAACGTTTTTACACGATTTTTGAAATTTATCCAATAAAAAATTTGAAATTTTCAGGGAGATCAATTTTTCAGTGGAAAACGAAGGTGCATCATTCAAGAAATAGAAATAAAAGGTGAGAAACACTGATGTGAAGTCAGGAGATTTTACGCGCTAGTTAATATCATCCACGATCATCACAAAATAATTTTTTTTATGATTTTCTAATTATACGATTTCAACGAAATTTTGTATGAGTCTCCTTATCATTAATTTATATCAAAATGTTAAATTTAAGCTCGATTATGGGACTGTGTCTTTAGTGCTTAACGCTGATACAGACAATTTTTGTCTTCGTTTTGAATCTTCTTATCATCCGCATGGAATCGTGTACTAACATGTGCGTTATCAGTATCCTTATAAACCCAAAATTTAAGATGAACTGGATTAGTAGTTTTGAAAATGTCAATAAAATTAAGAGACAATTTCCAATAAGAATAACTGCAAAACATTGGAGTGAATTTGCCCAATAACGAACTCAACTCAGATATTCAGGCCCCAAACCTACACCTAAAGTTGTTTCATGTCTGTATATCTTTATGTTCGAAAGTTATAGTGATCAACGATGATACGCTCACAATTCAATTTTTCTTTCGGAACTTATTAAACGATCCCCCAATATGAAAAATGTTTGAACGTGAATAACTGCGAAACTATTCAATCGAGTTTTCCCATTCATACTTAGTCCAATCTTCTATGCAAGTTTCAAGGCTCTAGCCCTTTCCATTCGAAAGTTAGCGTGTAACTCTTTTCCGAAACTGTTAGACAGAAATTCGTTCAGCAAAAATCGGTTCCAGCAGCTATTCTCCAAGGTCTCCAGCCGAATGAATTCACTCCAAGATTTCAAAATTAAAGGTTGTTAATGAAAAAATGAATTTTTGGAAAAATATTATCGGATTATTCAACTGTAAAATAATAAAACTTTCTGTGAAATTTGGAGCATTTTCGAACGATTTTTGACTTTTATGCAGTTGATAATTTAAACTATGAAGTTTCTGTGGGGAAAATTGTGTTAGTCGGTCACGAATATTTAAGAAATAATAAACAAAAACAAGTTTGCGGTATAAGATTTGTTTTTAAAACAAGTGTTATAACTTCCTTCAATAGAGCCCAAAATTCAAGAAAGCTTTAGAACACTTGCGACTGCTGAAGCATCAGAGTTACTAAACAAGTCCATTTTAAAACAAAAGTAGGTGGGCCAGACCTTATTTTTTTTAAATTTATAAGATAAAGAACTACTAACAACTCTCTTATTCTTACCAAAGCAGATGAAGCTAATTCTATCATTTCAATAAATAAAGAACAAGGAATATAGAAACTGATATATTTGAACATGTAAGTAATGTATTGATTGTACATGAAAATCATGAAATGGCTCTTGGTATGTTTTTGGATCTTTCAAAAGTCTATGATAGTATCAATCATGAATTTTTACTGAAAAAATTAGACCGTTCCGGAATAAAAGGAGTTGAAAATGGGTGGATAGCTTCTCATCTTGAGAATCGGTCGCAACAAGTTATTATCAGGGTCTACGAGTCCGATATGCAAACAAGCCAGCAATCATCGGAATGGGTGGCAAAAAATGAGCCGAAACCGAAAAAACCACGCCAAAGCCGCTCGAAAATGAAGGTGATGCTCATTGTTTTCTTCGATATCCGTGGCGTGGTGCACTACGAATTCGTTCCAGAGGGTCAGACGGTAAACAAGGAGTATTACCTAGGCGTTATGAAACGTTTGCGTGAGCGTATCCGTAAGAAGCGGCCAAATTTGTGGGCGAACAACTCATGGATTTTGCATGACGATAACACGCTTTCTCACCGAGCTACGATTGTGACTGACTTTCTCGCCAAAAACTCAACAAACGTGCTTCAGCAACCATCGTATTCGCCGGATGTGGCTCCCTGCGACTTTTTCCTCTTCCCAAAACTAAAATTGCCCCTTCGTGGCACCCGTTTTGAGTCGATTGAAGCCATAAAACAAAATTCGGCGCGAGAGCTGAAGTCCATCCCGGAAAGCACCTATAAAAAATGTTTCGATAATTGGAAGTGCCGTTGGCATAGATGTATTGGAGCAAATGGAGCCTATTTTGAAGGCGACCCAATAAATTTTGACGGGTAAATGTAAAAATGTTGTTTTAATTGAAAATTCCCGGTACTTTCTTGACAGAGTAGTATATATATATATATATATACAAGTGTCTAGTTTGTATGTTCAAGTATAAACAGAAGGATCTGTATCAAGTCATTCGTACAGTACCCGTAATGTCAATTCGTATGCAATGTCAATACATAGGTTAAGTAGATATGAAAAAGGACCAAATTATGCGAGTTTCAAATTTTTCAATATGCTGCATCTGGAAATGAGAATTGTAGATTGTTTAAGGGTTTTTAAGAAAAAGTTCTTTAATTTTCTTCTTGCTATTGAACCCTATAATTTAGGAGAATATTCAAACTTTAATTGTTAATTTTCGGGTGAATATTTTAGTTAAGTTTTGATGACGTTTCCAACCCACGGTACAGTTGTTGTAAATGTGGCTCTCTGAAATAAATTACTCCCTGTAACATTATGAACTTTAAAATTTGTTTCAAACTTCTTCAAATCTATGATTGTTTCGGTCGTTACTTGACGGAAATTCATCTTGATAATATGAATAAAAACAATGTTCTAATTTCCGCTAATATATTTTATTTCACTACAATTGTTACGTCATACCATGACTTCTTCAGGTGAGTATTACTAGATACTGAATATACCATTAACAAGAATTTCATTATATAGTACATGTACATAACAAAAAATAGAGGGGGCGAAGAGAGTTTTACAATTCTTTTGAAATTCTGAAAAATGATTCAACAAAGGGGAACTACTTAACCAAACAGAATTAAGTAGCTCCCCTCTGTTGAATCTTTTTTGAATCATTTTTCAGAATTCCAAAAGAATTGTGAAACTCTCTTCACCCCCCTATTTTTTGTTATGTACATGTACTATATAATGAAATTCTTGTTTTTGGAATATTCAGTATCTAGAAATACTCACCTGAAGAAGTCATGGTATGACGTAACAATTGTAGTTAAATAAAATATATTAGCGGAAATTAGAACATTTTTTTTATTCCTATTATCAAACTTTTTCACTAAACGGTCAACTTGTAGATTATACGACCAAAAATTGGAGTTAAAGCACGTTAAGTTAGAGTGACAGATCCCGATATTTCATAATGAATTTGGATTATTTGTAAACATTATTAAAGTGTGTACCTTTCCATGATTAAATGGTAGACATTGACGAATACAAGTGTCATTGTCACAAATGAATAGTGGCTACTATGCGTGAGAAATGTCAATTTAAAAATGGGGCGTTTCCATTAAAAGACCCTTTATAACCAATTTTTAATAACAAAATTTCAATTTTCGAAAAAACCGCACGATCTCATTCATACTCGTTATAAATTCGAGGATTTAAGATTATGGTTCATAAATCTCCCGTTTTGAACGACCAAAAAAAAATGTTCCATCTGAAAAATTTACAGTTTACGTTTTGATGTTTGTGACTTCAAGAATAAAATGAAAAATTTCTATCCGCTCTATGACGTCTGCTCTCTTGAGCATTTTTCAGCAACTATTTGATAGTAATTCTTAAATCTTGTTACATAAATTGGGTGATGAATGAGAATAATCCAAATTAACCCACTCTAAGGGTTGAAAATTAAGGACTGCAGTTAAAAATTTAGTTCTGGACAAATTAGAGGACTTTTTCCTTTGTGAATTTGCAACGTTTTTTCGATCAATACAATACTCGTACCTATCCTTCACACATAACTAATTTATTGCATTACCACGACAGAGTCTTAAGATTATACGCAACACGTTTTGACGCCAGTTTGGATTTCATGAAAAAAATGGTCTGTTACTTGAACCAAACCTTTCTCTTCCAAAGAAATAAGATATCTTTTGTAGAAACCAAAATTTTATAAAACAGTTTTTCCAAAACAATCATAAGTATTTACAGCCCTACGCTCTGGTAATGCTAAAGCCTTATATTAATCAAGATACCCAGATTGCGCCGATGAAGAAAACCTTATCGTGTACGAAACGCCTTAGCGGATGGCAGCAAGGAATATACAGCAGACTTGCGCAAAAGCCAACTACACTAAAACTGGCTACAATACGTTTTTCACTGCATGTATCCCCTTCCTACTCGATTCTTGATGTATTTCTGTTTAGTATTTTGTACTCCACGCTGAGGAGTGTGCAAGTGATCGAAGAAACGTTAATAGAAGTATATCGTGAGAGTACTATTATAGGGCATGGATAAAACATGGTGTATTTGATTTAAAGAAAGAACTGAGGTTACGTTTTATCAGGAAGTTCATCAGATACTTGAAGAGCCAGGCTGATTTTGGGCTAAACCAAAGCTGGAGACAGGCAGAACATTTACGTTTCATAATTTCGGAGAAAATTTCACACTTGTGAGTACACACATATGATTCATCGTTTATATTCTATGTGACAAGTTTTCTTCCACATGCTCCTTTATGCTTCTAATGAAATTTTTGTGATCAATTTTGAGTTAACCTGAAAAACACCGGATTTTCAATTAGCTCCTACATGTTGATGTAATAACGAATAATATTTAAAATAAATGTACTTCGATATGACTAAACCGTTATTTATTATTTCTTGTGTTGACGA
The DNA here is from genome assembly GCA_034642435.1 of Megalocaria dilatata. Taxonomy (NCBI): domain Eukaryota; kingdom Metazoa; phylum Arthropoda; class Insecta; order Coleoptera; family Coccinellidae; genus Megalocaria; species Megalocaria dilatata. The sequence goes on from CM067863.1 coordinate 15,877,035, forward strand.
GAGGATGATTCAGTTATCGAGTGATATTATAGATCTTTGTTTTGTATACAATAGGCTTGATTCCAATAGCTGTTGTCATTTTCAATACACTAATGCTGCGTGTAGATAGCCTCGAATGAGTTTCCTTTAGAGCTTTATCGAGCATTATTGAATGCAGAAGGAAATTTCGGTGACAGAGTCTTAATAGATTTTCACTGTGCGGCTAAATTCTCTAATTATTAGTCATACAATGTCTGAAGTTGGCATACGAGAAGTTACATATGATTCAGACTTTTTTCATTTTCAACAACGATGATATTTTAGAATTGTGTAGGCCTCTACTTGATAGAAACCATTGTACACTAATTTAATGACACCCATATATGTTGATTTCTGTTTTTTATGAGTCGAACGTGTTCCGATACATTGTATACTTCCAAGTGGTTTTAATCATCTTGTTTGAGGTGATTAAAATAATTTGAAGGAGCTACCATGCAGCGAAACGTGTTCAATTCATAATAAATAAAAATCCAAATATAAGAGTATTATTTGATTAACGAAGACATTCATCAAATCAGTTACAATATTCGTTACTGACTTGATTAATTAGTTTGACTGAAAGTAAAAAATGAGTTTGTACAAACTCCTTTTTCAGATAGTTTTTTGAAATTTTGAACATCGTAAAAGTTCCCGAAGGACAGTTTTTCACATAGTATTTTCAATTTTCCATTTTCCCCATAATCGCTTTTTATATTTTTAGAACGCCTATTTTATATTTTTCTATACTACACTGTAAATCTATGAATCACATCAAGCGTGTACTTGGGGTTAAATGCTGAGTGGTTTTTCGGGAGTATTTTGAAATGATTTTTTTAGATAAAAAGTGAACTTCACTTCCTGTGTACGTTCTGAATCTTCTTAAAACATTCCGAATGATATAAGTTTGGTATTTCCTATCAAAATTTCTTAGTGCACTCAATTTCGTGTCCAATTCCTTTATTTTCTTTAATTTTTAAACTACCGACCGTGCAAACCTTGCGGTAAAGAAGTAGACCTCCAACCTGAGAAAACTGATGTTTTTTTCGAGATTCAATTGTTTTTGATTTAAGTACTAGGGAAGTATTTCTTATAAACTCTTAAACTTTCAATTTTGGACCTTCAGAGTGGAATCTAATCGGTTGAAAGGTGCTTGAGGACCAACATAATACATGACTTTTGCATTAGGTTTTCTGAATATTACTCTGATAGTTCAAGTGAAAAACTCCCTTGTTCTAGTTTTGAATGCTACTCCCTTCAAAGTATGAACTCTCAAGATGGGCTACATAAATTTTTTCGCCGCAGGAATCCGAAAGTTTATGACAGAATGAACTGAAATGGACTTTGAGTGAATAAACGGTTGCATTTTTCAGTCAAGAGTATCGAATCAGAACGACCCTTGAGTAAAAGTTAATTATCAATATAGACAATGAAGATAATCGCGCTAACAATAGAGATATCTATTGTGTGAAATAATAAGACGAAGTTTCTGAAATTCTCTCTGAACTCAGTTCCTTTCATTTCACAAGAGAAAACTGGTCTAAAATTACATTTTTTTACTGTAAAGTGAATGATTCTCAAGAAGAACATTTTGAATTTCATACTACTAGAGTAAAAAGAGTGGAAACAGTCTGCCTCATTTAACGACAATATACCCTAATTTGGGAATACTAAACTATTCAGAAATTTCAAATTTTAATCTAGAAAATGAAATAATCGCGCTTTCATTGAAAATATTTGTGTATTTTTGGTAATATAATGAGAAATTCTCAAAATTTCGTTTAAATGAAGCTCCTTTCATTTCACAAGCGGAAACAACAGTAAAAAAATCGAAAAAAGCACCGACGTGAAGTCGGAAGCTTAAGCGCGCTTGTCCATATCACCTACGATCCTCAGGAAATTTCGCAATAGCTTTTTTGTTGTTATTTTAGATCTACGTGCTAAATTTGAACTCGATCGGATTTTTTATTTCGAAAATATTAGAAAAATAACATTCGAAAAAAAGAGTAACTCAGAAACCATTTGGCCGATGTCGCCAAATTTTTAATTTGAATGATATATTTATTCCCAAACGGCCGACCCTCACGAAGTTCTGCACAAATCTTTGAGTCGTTATGGTACACCCAAATACCAAATTTCATTTTGATCACATCAGTAATTGCGGAACTATTGAGAAAATAAGAAACTGTTTCGAATGTGAATAACTGCGCAACTATAACATCGATTTTGACCATTAACCAAACCGGCTGACATATTTAGGCCTCAAATCTCCCCTGAAAGTTTCAACTCTCTAGTTCTGTTCGTTCAAAAGTTAGAAATATTTTCTTCTGAGGACTTAAGGACCCAAGTAAGAATTATTCCCGAACCATTGTATCATTCCATTGAAGAATTAAAATTAATATTTTTCCATTATAAAGTGTTTCATAAGAAGAATATTTCGAATTTCGTACCACTAGAATAAAAAGGAGAAAGAGAATTGCACTTACCGTGGATTTTTTAAGCCATTTATTTTTACTCAAATGATTCATGGGTCCATTTGCGTTACTGTTCGAAATTGAAGCAAATCAAAATGATTGTTTTGAATATTTTCGCCATGGCTATACAGATTTTCTGTTTTATAATCAACACAATTATGAAGACAGATATGGCGGATGCGCTGTATTTTCACGACGAAAACGTTTCAAAATTTTCAGTGACATTTTTCAGAGTGAGTGGGGGAATTCATTTGAAAATTTCAACATTGCAAAGTTTTCCACTGAAATAAGTGTCAAATTTTCAAGGTTTCGCTTGGAATAAATTGGAAATCGCTGCTTTTTTATGCGAAATGGGTGCGAAATATGCATTCTGCTATATTCCTTCATCACGTGACATCGTTCACTCCTTGCGTCATCAGATTTTTATTGTTCATAATAGTAATTGTTTTTGCCGGAAGAAATCTACAGCAAAATTAATCGTCAGATTGGTCTGGACGATATGCAGTTCATATACTGCGCGTTTTTAAATAGTAGCCTTTTTTACAGAATAATAACTCCAAAATGAAACATTTTAATAAAATCGCTTTCATGATAGTTGCAAATAAAGCATAGTTTCAAGTAATTATGAATTTATAATCGGTAACATTTGAATTGGTCTACTTATGACACCTTGTTTTAAACAACTTGAATTACGTGGATTAATTGTGTCATAGTTTGGGGAGAAAGTTGATAAGTGGACAGAACACCCCTTCCCTCATCATATCACACACCTGTTCGATGGGATGTAAGTACGATGAACAGGGTGGCCACAGTAAAACATTAACCCCCGTTTCTTGGAGAAAGTGTGTAGTTTCGACAAACAATTTGAAACGTCATCTTGCTGACAAAAGACGTGTGAACGACCATCTAGATAAGGCAGTAAAGTGGTTTTTAGGTCATCATCAAGGCAAAAGTCATACTGCCTAATATATCGACGTTAGGCCATTCTGCCTCTTAATGCTGCCATTATCTGCAACAGCTAAGTTGACGATAGTGATCCTCAGCACTAATTGTGGACGATATAAAAAATCCAAAGGCTCGAATGAGGCGATATAGTGTTTGCACTTTCTTCTCCAAACCATTGGTTAGTTATTTGACGTGAACTAGCGGAATAGTCTCATAAAGTTCGTTGCCTGAAGCGTCCATCTTGACACTGTGTTAACCAGATGATTTTCTTCGTGCTCCTTCACCTTCTTTTGTCCAATATCTGGATAAGCAATAATTTTACCAGAGTCAAGATGATAATTTTCATGTCTTCGAACTCCAGGCATTTTATTACTCTGAACACTAGTAGACGGAGGCGCAATAACTAAAAATACTTTTGTAGTCAATTCTCTCAACAAAAGCTGAAGAATAAAGTCAACAGTTGTCAAAGATGAAACGTTGACATTGTTACCATATCATGTTATAAATAAAGCCATTCTGTGGTAAGTGTAACACTACTAATGTCACTGAGTATGTGTGAACTTGACACTCGAGGTGGATAAAATAATAATCAATACGGTTGAAATAGATCCTTACTTTAACTTGATTAATTTTGTAAATTGTTAGCTATTTACTGAGGATAAACAGAGTTTAACTCAAGAATGGTGATATTCCATTTGAAGTAATGCAGATCGTAATTAGCGGTAATAACATTACCTTTCATCTGTTATTGGTATGTTTGGTCATTTAGGAAACTTCTACCTAAATTGTTGATTCTAACAAGGAGTATTAGTTCTCCCATGTTCTTTCCGGTATCTTTGATTATATATTGTCCAGTATATACAGTGCGGTACTGAAGGTGGCGTAAGGACAGAGTAACAGAGCTCAACCAGAACACGACTGATCTCTTAAGTTGCAGAAGTTATACTCAAATTTCTGAGAGGTCTTCCACAGGAGATCTAGGACAGGATAATAGAATATTTCATCAACTATACCCATGTGGCTGCTTTTATGTAGAACTAAGACTTAAATCCGGTGACTTCGAGCTATTTCAGGTCTGGAATATAAATTGAGGCGAGCTTCGAGTTGCCATAAACCTTTTTATTTTGTAGATTTATGGAGACCAATATTCGTCAAATAGATTTTGCGCGCTTGTTCTATAGAACAGCTGATATTTTTTTGGCCATATGTTTGTAATTTTCGAATTTTTAACTGAAAATGGTCTTAAACCAATAGACTCTGTGATGAAGAATCCCAGGTCAAAAGTATTTCTGTCCTGCCGGTCCGATCCGTCCGCAAAGGCTCTAATATTCGAACGGAAAGAAACTAGGGACTTGAAACTCTCGTAGATGATTTTGGGCCTAAATATCTCAGTTGAATTTGTTAATGGACAAAATGTTTCTGCAGCTATTGACATTTGGAACTCTTTCGTATTTTTCCATTACTTCCGAAATTGCTGCTCCGCAATTAAATTTGGTATTTTGGTGTATAATAGTGACGAGAAGTTTAATGCCAAATTTTGTGGAGATCGGCCATCTGGGCGGATTTGATATTTTTACAAAATTCAAAATTTCGAATTCAACTTAATATGTTGAACAACTTTGCCCCCCTCGAATATTTTATAGAAGCGATGTTTGGTGAAAGGGTTCATTTTGAGGAGTTCTACCTCCTGTTAAAAAAGATCTCAACTTTGAAAACACCGATAGCTCAATTCATTAGTATGTATAATACATGACTTAAAACGATATAACTTGAGCTTAGTAAGGTTTATACAGTTGGTAATTGTAGAAGTTATGAGGGGTACAGTTCTCTACTTTGATTAGCTAGTTGGGGGATACTATCATGTGAATTCACATGCGTAGATGGCGCTAGTGTTTGTTAAAAAATATCTAGCCATCTTATGAAGGGATTTATAGGTACATAGTTTCGTTGAATTGATCGGGCATTAGAGCTGACACTGATGATGAATCCAACATTTTTATTTTCTTATGATGAATAAAACTGCTTGCCACATCGTAGTTTCTTCAGGCATATTATATTTTGAATAACGTTATTGTGCTTTTATTATATGCAATAGAAGTCATCTTTAATCTTATATTATTGCGTATATCACTTATTATTTTTCAAAAATTGCGAATATTGCGTGTATATATCTAACTTGAGTGTATGTACCTATCTTAAGATTGGTTACGCACCCGAAAATATTCATTAAGGTGCCGTAAACAGCCGAACGTACAAGCTGTCTAGTGTACTCTTTATTCAAAAAAAAATAATTAGACAGACTTTCCACAACATTTTATATTGCGTGTGTAGAAGACGAAGTAACTGAACAGGACTGAAAATTTCACGGCATCAAAGTAAACTTTTATATGTTTATATCTTTGTCCATTTAGAAAAACACTGTTTCGATTTAGTAGACATATAGAATTAACACTCATTACACAGTATCAAAAGGTAATAAAAGAATTCAAGGAAATATAAATTATTAATTAAAATCACTAAATCAATACTTGAAGGATACAAAATTTTGTTTCGTATCTTGTATTATGGAAACCAAATTCCTTTCCAATGCAAAACATAACCTCAAGAACTTCTTCAAAAACAACTTGCTTCAAAAAGTTCCTTCAAAAAAATTCCTAAAACATGCAGAACATATTCAAAAAGCAATTTGGGATTCCCACAACGGAAAACTCGTCATATTTAAAAAATGAAAATAATTAACAAAAAATATATCACCAACTGAGTGTATTCATCTGAACAAAACGCCAGAATGAAGTGAAGTTCTAAAAATCCTACGTGTTCTATGTTTGTCGCAGAAATAACACAAAGCTTGTTAGGTATTTTATGGACTCGGTTAAAACCAAATGAAAATATGTATGAGTTTAAACCAAAATATAATTATTATTTATACAACAAAATAATAGGAAACGGTTTTTTCTTGATAGAAGGATTATTACAAAATTTTTAATATCATACAGATTTATTCTGTTAACTTCCTACAAATTTCAATTAAAGAAATGGACGGTTGGTTGGTTGTCCAGCACACAATAGTAGAATAGTTACAGAATGGACGGGGGTTCATTTTGAAGGAAAATGGGCTGGAAGCTTATCGAAAGAATACATAACTGCTTCAAAATGCTAAGGCATCAACGCGGAAATCTGATGATTCTGTCCGAAAACTACGTAGGCTTTGCATCAGAGAAGATGCCAGGCATTTTGAATTTTTTTTGTGATGAGATTTAAACTTGAATGAATAATAAAGAATGTCGTGAATAATATCAGTATCACATCTATTGTACAATGAAAATGAAGATTTAATAAAATGTATTCTACGTCGTTGAAAAATTTTATGAATAAGGCAGTTTTTGCAGATTGGGGTTTATTTGCTTAACCACCCTATAATAAGAAGGTATTTTATAAAAATCTTCATGAAACCACCATAGTCTTAAGATAATTTGCCTCTCTTTCCAATGGTGTACATTGAATTTTGATTTAGATGATAGTTTTCAACTTATGCTATGTTTCCAGTGAAAAAATTGTGGAACGTTATAAAATAGTAGAATCTTGAATAACTTTACAATGAAAAATAACTTTTATCTTGCAAATTGTCTCTAGAATCACCCTGTGAAGAAGTTATTTGGATACCTGTATATGTCGTGTATACAACCGATTCTCTTAAAATTGCGTACGCACCCGAAAATGTTGATCAAAGTACCTTAAACACCCGAATGCACTAGTCGTGTAGTGCACTCTTTATATCAAATTAGTGCCTAAAGGTAGACACAAACTACATGGTCTATTGTGATTAGGTCTACCTTCTGTTGAAAAAAAGACTCTTTTTTGAAAACACCCTGTTTTGTGATTCAGATATGTACACTCTCGACAACTGAATGCTTTTTTATCACTGAATGAACTTGAAGCAACGTCAAAAATTTGACAGATTAGCATCAGAAATTTTATCAACATTTGTGGCAGTTTACGTTTTTCGTCATTTAGCATATTTGTCTGCTTTATTGTAACTTTTATATGGTCGATTTTTGGTGAAATGCTTCTTCATTTACTTCAGCTTTGCGCAAACGGTCTAAAACTGATTTATAGTCGATCTTTAGCTCCTGGGCGGCGCTACGACTATTAACATGCCGGTCAACTTCGATTATTTCTGTGATTTTATGGACATTTTCAACGACAGCCTGCCTGTCCGAGGTACATCTTTAACATCAAAGATACCTGAACGGAATCGACGAAACCAAAATTGCACGTAGTTAGCTGTTACAGTATCGGGAACATATACACTATTCGCAATTTCAGCTGCCTGGCTTGCAGTTTTGTCTTCATCACAGAAGAACTGTAAAATGTACCGATTTCTTTCTTTGTCGACTTCCAATTTTAACACCCTGTAGCACGCAACTGAATGAACCAATTTTTTTATTATGTCATCCTGACAGTGAGCATAAATCTGAAATTCTCGATCGATACTTTACGAGGTATCGACTATCACATCCATCTACCGAAAAAATGATTTTTTCCCCAACCTCATATTATACTATACGTTCAATATTGAGACTTTGGAGGTGTCAGTTTCGAATCGACGCGGAGGAAAAACTAATTCGCAATATTGAAAACAATCAGAATAAAACGTTTCGATTCCTTCGAATTGAAAATTAATATTATACCGAATCAATCAATGGAAGTTCGGTTCAAGGTAAAACACACGAAGCACTGACGCAGATGCGCGTGTTGAGAAACAAGAACACACATTTGGTAATTACGTTCCGAATGTTGATAAAGCAAATTCAGATAAACAATACCCACTTTTTTCAGATAAGCAACCTCAATCTATTTTCGTATCCATTTCTGTGAAGAAATGGATTTCGGAATTTTCTTTCCTGCGAATATTCTGATACATAACTATATGGTTGTTCCGAAAGTAATTTCGTTTTTTCCCGACAGAGGTTACAATTTCAATTTCCAATTTCACACTTAAGCCGCATAAGCATTATATGTATTAAGAGCTGATTTAGCAAGAATTGTGTGTGTGTAAAAAAGTTCAATTAATTCCACGCAGTAGTTTTTGGTTGGTGCTCTCTTTAAATATGGAGAGCAGTAAGCAGCATTTTTGTCATATTTTACTTCTATAGAAAAGGTAAAAATGCTGTTCAAGCCAGAAAGAAGTAAACCAATGCATATGGAGAAGATGTGTTGACAGTACACCAGTGCCAGAACTAATTTGCAAAATTTCTATCTGGCAATTTTAATGTCGAAGATTTCGTTTCGGAAGGCCGGTTGAAGCTGATAAAGACACGATAAACGCATTAGTTGATGCAAATCGTTGAATAATAACACGTGACATCGGTGAGAAGTTAAATTGATCAAATTCAACTGTTTGTGACCTCGTACAAGTGTGGTCACTCGCCAAAATCTTTTACAGCTTGAATGGGATACACTGCCATACCCACCATATTCTCCAAATCTTGCGCCTTCAGATTATTATTTGCTCCGGTCATTGCAAAATTTTTTGGACGGTAAAACCTTTACTTCAAATGAATAGGTCAAAAATCACCTGGATCAGTTTTTTGCCAGCAAAGACCAAAAATTTTATGAGTGTGGAATCATGCTTCTATCAGAAAGATGGCAAAAGGTGTTGGACCAGAATGGCATATATATATATATATATATATATATATAATTTAATAAAATTTTTATTCATTATACGAAAATTGTCTTTCATTTTCCTCCCAAAAAAAGAAATGAAATTACTTTCCGAACAACCCAATACACCGGGCTTTGAGGAGATCAGCAGTTGACGTCCACGTCAATCTTTGTCATTCGAAAAAAAGCAACAGCAACATGTTTTCTGCGTTCGTTCCACTAGTTCAACAAGGTTTTTTGTAGTTATGGGCTTGTCAATCATGCAGATCACAATTTTGGATGTGTTATATACAGGGATTATTAAAAGGTGACAGATATAGCAAAATAAGCCATTTCACCGATAATGACCTATGTAGAAAGTGCGAACTAGCGGACTCTGATCAAATAAGACACTGAAGGTTACATTTTTGTAACCTTATCCCTATTTTTAGGACCAATTTGACCGAACTGTAATACTTACGAATTATTTCGCAACTAAAAGAGCACGAAGTGACAAATCTATTTTTGCCACCCAATTGGGTGATATAGCGGTGTTATCGTACCGTAGTAATACGAGGACGTCACCTTCCAGATCTGCAGGCCACTCTTAAAGTCCCTTCCTATCGTCTTATAATCCTAATGATCACACTTCTAAGAAAATTCAAATGAGTGATTATCTAATGATCATGATGAATCATTACTCTGCATTTATAGACACAGCCCATTTAGACTACAGGCCCGTGCTGAAAAAATTATGGGTCATTTGAACCACCAGGTGACCTATTTACAACGATATAAGAGCATATAATAATAAGATTTAGCACTATGCCGTCACTTGTAAGCTGTCCAACTGAGTGCAGGTGAGAATTCGAAAGTACAGGTAGAGTGAGTACATTTTGGTCACATATTTTGGTACGGCATTCTAACCACCGATAGATCCATGAAAAATAATGAGAAAACGCGCTGTGCCGTAAAAAAATGGTGCGCCACAAAGTCGGAATTTTTTTTTATTTTCCGACAATTACCAGGGTAAATTTGGTCATTTGACCTTGTACGGCATCTGTGTCATACTATTTCAATACTGCTTCTAATCCATTATTCCGCAACGCCGTACAAAAATCATGCGACAAGGGGAAAAATCGAGGGTTGCAATCCCCTCTCTTTCCGTGGTCCAGGAAGTGATTTGAAAAAGTACGGCTTTGGTTCCAAAACATTACCTAGCACTCAAAAGTACTATTAAAAATAATGCCGTCAAAAAATGATTGTTCATTTCAATGTATATCAATAATTATCTTAATTTCATCGTATTCTTGATTTATAGAGCTGTAAAGTCATTTGATCCTGTACGGGAACTTTTTTTTTAACATGATATTGTAAAATACAATTGTTATATAGTATTGCCGTTCAAAAGAAACCGTTCTGAAAAAAATTATAAAGAAATACAAAAACTGAAATTTTGCAAATTATTGTAAAAATTTAAATATCATAGATTAATGAAATATAGCAGTCTTCTACATTTTATCCCTTGTTTTAAATAGTATTAACATAGATAAATTAGGAAAAAATTATGCCGTACATTTTTATGCAGACCATATCTTCTAGGCTGATGAAAATGACGCTACAATTTTAAGGGTACTTTATGGCCATCTGATACAGTACGGGATTAACATATTTTTGAAGAGAACAATTGATAATATGATAAAATCATTATGACGTCTAACTGAACTGAAACGGTGTGTATATTATGTCCAAGAATTGAAACTGTCAATCCCAGTATCAACAGTTTTATATACTTTTTGGTTTAATATATACTTCAAACATTATGGATACATACATATAATTGATTTGTTTCATTGTTATGATGTGAATAGATAAAACAATCATTTTTTAGAAATATTCGATATATTTAATGATGATAATAAAAAAATGGTCATTTTTTAGAAAAATTCGATAAATTTAATGATGATAATAAAAAATATGGTTTTTCTTTAAATTATTCAGTATCGGAATCAGTTGCTGAGTTGTTATCGGAATCAACGTCGTTATCGACGTCCGAATTATCTTCTCTATTATTTTCTGAAACATAAATATGAAATTAGCAGACATGTAACAATTCTTATGATTTTTTTAATTGAAGAAATTATTTTTAAAAAATGGAAAAAAAAATTGCACATCTACATAATTCAAAAAACTGTAAGTACAAAATTTTTAAATATTTTTTTTCCACTTATTCATTTCTGAAATAAAAGCTTAAATTTTACAGGTGTCTGCTAACTTCAGTGTCATGAGTACTTCTCAAGAATATGTTGTATTTTGGAATTATCAGTGATATGACAACATGTTTATATTTTGGTATAAATCGATAGTATATAAACCCACATTTAACATGGTTTCTAACTAGGAACGTAGAATCACGAAAAGACTATGAAAATCAGTACCATTGAACTATCTAAATGCCGTATAAAAAAATTTCACCTTACATTTCGTTATATGGATTTTTTCTTTTTGATTTTTTCTTTTTCAGTTTTTTTTTCCCTATGGACCAACAAAAATGTACGGCATATGAAAAAATATTATCTATGCATAAAATACTTTCAGAATAAATTTATTTCATGTTGTGTCAAATCACCCCCTGGACCACGGAAAGAGAGGGGATTGCAACCCTCGATTTTTTCCCCTTGTCGCATGATTTTTGTACGGCGTTGCGGAATAATGGATTAGAAGCAGTATTGAAATAGTATGACACAGATGCCGTACAAAGTCAAATGACCAAATTTACCCTGGTAATTGTCGGAAAATAAAAAAAAATTCCGACTTTGTGGCGCACCATTTTTTTACGGCACAGCGCGTTTTCTCATTATTTTTCATGGATCTATCGGTGGTAAGAATGCCGTACAAAAATATGTGACCAAAATGTACTCACTCTACCTGTACTTTCGAATTCTCACCTGTACTCAGTTGGACAGCTTACAAGTGACGGCATAGTGCTAAATCTTATTATTATATGCTCTTATATCGTTGTAAATAGGTCACCTGGTGGTTCAAATGACCCATAATTTTTTCAGCACGGGCCTGTAGTCTAATTCATTTGTTGGAATACTTGAGGAACATGTTATTTAAATCAAAGGATAATAATTTTTATATTATTGATTCTTGATGATTTCTCTATTAATTCCCTGGAATTGTTGAAATAATATTAAGGTGAAAATTTTGTTCACGTTTTCGTCCAGTGAGCACATTATCCATCATCGTCATCGTCAAGAACTGAACAATTCACGCACTTCTCTAAGGAGAATTTTGCATAAAGATCTCGGTATGGAGGATTACAAAGTTCAACTAGTGCAAGAAGTTTTGTAATTTCTATATAAGTTCATAACGAAAATAATCTGAAAATAATGAATGACCCTACGGATCTGTGTAAATCCAAAATAAGCTTCTCATCAAAAGTTAAGAAGATGGATGTTTGCGGAAGACGCATATTTTCCGTATAATCAAAATATTTTTTTTCAATAATATAAAATCACAACGATTGTAGAAACGTCTTTGGGTTTATAGTGAAGCAAGTTTTAAATATTTTTTTTGTCGCATGTGTGTCAGAAATGCACATTTTAATGCTAACTCATTCACATTTAAAAAATAAAAATAATTAACAAAATATACCAAACAAACTGAATGCAGATATCGGACAAACACTAAAATGAAGTGAAAGTTTAAAAATTCTACGTACTCTATATTCGCCACAGAAATGCAAGGTATTTCATGGACTCCCTGGAAAACAATTTTGAAGAAGTTTGGAAAGGGATTTGGTTTTCATAAAATAAGGACCGAAACAAAATGTTCTCGTCTTTAAGTATTTATTTTGTGGATTTCATTGATAATTTATATCGGCTGTTTTTTTAGAGTGATAGAACTTTCGATAGGGATAACTGTGGTTTGATTTGGTAGAAGCCATGTTGTTTTGACATTTCTGTTCAGTAAGCATTGACAAATTATCATGGAAAGACTCACGCCGCAACAACGTTTACAAATTGTTGAAATTTATTTTCAAAATCAGTGTTCTATTCGCCAAACTTATAGAGCACTTCGTGAAATTTATGGTTTACATAATCGTCCATCAGAGCTGCTTATTCGCCGAACTATCGATAGATTTCGGACAACATTTTCTCTACTCGATGCAACAACAACAACAAGATAAAGAACTGTACGTACAGAAGAAAATATCGCTGCTGTAAGTCATAGTGTTAATGATGATCCAGATTTGTCTATTCGTTGACGTTCACAACAAGTTGGACTCTGTGTATCCACCACATGGAAAATTTTGCGTAAAGATCTTGGTCTACACCCATACAAGATCCAACTGGTTCAAGAACTGAAGTCACTTGACCATAATAAGCGTCGATTGTTTGCTGATTGGGTCCTAGAACAGCTTGAAGTTGATCCACTTTTTTATCGTAAAATTGTGTTTAGTGATGAAGTTTGATGATATTTCTGGTTGAACGGCTATGTAAACAACCAAAATGGCCGCATATGGAGTGAAAAAGTTATGCAGGTTCCATTGCATCCTGAAAAATGCACTATATGGTGTGCTTTACACACTGGAGGCACCATATTTCTTTAAAAACGATGCTGGAGCTAATGTTACAGTGAATGGTGCTCGTTACAGATCGATGATCAATGATTATTTATTTCAAAATTTGAATGGTGTTGACCCAGAAGTGTTTTGGTTCCAACAAGATGGTGCTATACTTCATGCTGCTACCGTAACAATTGATTTATTGAAAGAAAGATTTGGCGATAACATTATTTCGAGAAATGGTCCAATTAATTGGCCTTCAAGATCATGCGACATAACTCCACTGGTTTATTTTCTTTGGGATTATGTCAAGCCATTGGTTTATGCTGATAAACCAGAAACAACAGACGCTTTGGAAGCCAACATAACTCGTGCTATTGATGAAATAAGACCTGAATTACTCGAAAAAGATGTCCAAAATTTGTCTGGTCGAATGCGGTTCTTCAAAGCTAGTCGTGGTGGACATATGCCGGAAATTATTTTTAAACCATATATGTCATAAAATTATCTTTCAAATAAAAAAAAAATTGGCTTCAATCTTAATTTAAATCTGTTTTATTTCAATTCAAAGTTCTATCACTCTTAAAAACACCCGATATTTCCTTCATTCCCGCAGGTACTTGTGGTGGCTGTTTAATTCTATATGTCTACTGAATTAACACAATGTGCTCTTAGACATTTATCTAATCTTATTCTAAAAGTTTTTGAATACAATTTTTTTGAAATTAAAATTTGTAGGAGGTTAATAGAATAAATCTATAAGATATTTGAAATTTTTAAATAATCCTGCCATCAAGTGAAAAACCTCTTTTTATTAAATTTGTTCAATATCCTCAATTTTTGAGGAGCAGTTTATTTGACATATTCAAATAATATCTGTTGAACAATTCCCTCCACTTTGGTTTTCAATTGTTTGAAGATGATGTAGAATTTCGAAATTGAAGGCACAAATATGTGTGAACAGTCAATTTTTGGCAATAAAACATAGTGATTTGTGAGAACTTATAATGAATTTATGATCAGCTACTTGGTAGTTCCGGTTTAAACAGTTGAATATTGAAAATTATTTATGTGCATTTGATTTCTGCTCAGATTGTTTCGGAAGAAGTATCAAGCACGACAAATATGGAAAGAAAATGAGATTCTCACACTTAACTTTTCAAGATATGCATATTCCGAAAATATGTTGAAAAATGTGTCCAGAACTTTTTCGCTACATAAAGTACGACTTCAGTATTCAGTTCAGTAAAAGTAAAGAAATAAGAAAACGTTAATTACACTAGTTGAATTAAGATGAGACTCAAGTTGGTTGGTTTCGGTTTACGTTTCATGTATGAGGTTCAAGGTACGTCAGTTGATAAAAGCTATTTTCCATCGTGCGATGGTATCGCTTCTTCTGAAAGATATCATCTCAAATTCCGTTAATACCATGTAAAATACCAGATTCACGAAAAAGGTCACGGTCATTTTTTTGTGATGTA
The DNA here is from genome assembly GCA_034642435.1 of Megalocaria dilatata. NCBI lineage: Eukaryota > Metazoa > Arthropoda > Insecta > Coleoptera > Coccinellidae > Megalocaria > Megalocaria dilatata. Next base: position 15,892,169 of record CM067863.1, read on the forward strand.
GAAAGAATTCTATTTATTGATTACCTTGAAAGGGTATCCGGTGAATAATATGGAAGAAGCTGTAAGTATGCTGAAGAAAAATATCATCGGGCTTGTTGATCACGCTACATTCAAAATTCGCTTTCACAGAGTTCGCAAATTAATTAAATATATTCAGTTCCATCACTTCAATCAACGAAGCTGTGGAATTGATTCAAGAACGGGAATACGGCAAAATTGAAATGAAGGATTTTTATTTTCTCCGCAAACTGAACCAATTCTCTCTACTTTTCGATCATACCTATTGATTATTTAAATATTTTAATATTTACAGATATATTCTGTTAGCCTTCTACATATTTAATGTCAAAAAATTAAATTTAATATTATAACTTCAGGAATTGAATTAATGTCGTTTAAAATTATTTAAATATTTTAATATTAGCCTTCTACATATTTAATTTCAACAAATTATATTTAATGATTATAACTTCAGAAAATGAATTAAAATAATGTCATATAAGTTAATTCATTTTCAGAAGTTATAATCATTAAATATAATTTTTTGAAATTAAATATGTAGAAGGTCGATATTAAAATATTTAAATAATTTTATATACCTTCTATCAAGAATTAACCTCTATTTATGTTATTTCAATGTCGTATAAGTATCACTTATATCAAGCGACATATAAAATAAACATTCATTATGAGACATCCTAATGATATAACAAAATCCAATAAATATAAATTGTCAACGAAAATCCTATAAATTGAATATTTTGAGTAGACAAAATTTTGTTTCTGCTCATACCTCTTATGAAAACAGATATCTTTAAAAAATGTTTAACAGAATCTTAAGAATTTAATCATGAAACTATCTTACTTAAAATATTCAATATTATTGGATATCTAATTAAGTTACTTTTTAGAAAATCTCAAGATATGCAAAAACATTACTAAAAAACAAGTTTTAAGAGAAACTTTGCTTCGTCAGTACTAAATCATATTATTCAATTAAATATAACATCAATCAACAAAAAATATTTTCTCTCCTTTAACAATTCAGAAATCATCTTGGCTAATGAATCCACGTGCTCAAAAACGTTTTCGTTTTAGCTGATATGTGGAAGACTCCATTGTCGTGGTGAAAAATGATTCGTCTTCTGTTATTGGTTTTCTTGAGTTTTTTGGCAAACAAATGCTGGTATACCATTCAGAATTGACCGTTCTACGTTATTCTCAGGAAATTGTGGCGACGTGTCCAGTTATCCCGAAAAAATAGTCGATTTGCTTCATGCGCGAACAACTTCTGTTAGATTTGGCTCGTCTTGGACCTATACACAGGTGAATTCTACCAGAATAGTTATTGGCTATTTGAGGAAGGCCTCTTTTCCAAGTGACTACCAAGCAGTCTCCACAGTCCACCCCTAGAGGTAGAAAGTGTGATAAGGATTACGCCATATCATCGCGCGTGGCGAGAACTCCTCCGAAGAGATGAACCCACCAGCTTCCAGTTTGGGCCCCGACTCGAAAGCCAGAACCGTCTGACTGGTAGCAGCGAAGCACCTCTACTGGCTCAGCAGGTCAGTACCCGAGTTGGTTTGAGACGCAACTCACCCGCCGGAGGGAATTCTTATCCATCCACCCGAACGCAGTCCCATAAACTAAGATAAACTCAAGATTGACGACTATAATTGATCCTGATACGAGCACCGTGTAGCGGACTATACGTCCTGACCCACCGAACCCATGTGAGGTCATTTGATTGATCCTGGTGTCAAGCACTAATGGCGGAGCCATTTCGTCGAGATCCACAAACCCTAAATAGTTACGCACAGATCCAGGGGCCAGGACAGGCCGGTCGAACCGTAAAGTCCCGTTAAACCCCGAGTCGTTTCATGAGAATATCCCGAAAATGGGGGTCTGCGAACAGATAAATGAAATACCCCCCTAGTCCAGCATGCGGACTTTCAACCACTGCCCCCTCGAGTCCAACACCAATTGGGGTGGCCAGGTGGTACAAGTAACACCTGTGGGCAAGACCACCCCCCCGAGGTAACGCAGTATGCTACATAACGCACTCGGCCATTACACAGAATCCGAAGGGACCTATACACAGTCGACTGTTTAGTTTCGGGTTTATATGCATAGAACCATGATTCGTCGCCTGTCACGGTCTTATAAACGTCATTTGAAGAAACGCCATTGATTGTTTTCAAAATTTTTTGCACCAATCGATACGAGCTTCTTTTTTGAGCGATGGTCAAATTATGAGGTATCCAGTGCGAACAAATCTTACAGACTGACAAATTTTCACACAGTATTGAATGTATGCGAGTGGAACTAATACCCAAGTACTCCTCAATATCACTGCATGTCACATGACGAACGTACTCTACTCTATTGCAGTAAATCTCCGGATTTTTCTGTCCAATGGCCGAGTGCGTTATGTAGCATACTGCGTTACCTAGAGAGGGTGGACACCCTCAGGACCTGGCTACCCAATGGGTGTTGGACTCGAGGGGGTAGTGGTGGACAGTCCGCATGCTGGACTTAGGAGGGTATTCCTTTTGTCTGTTCGCAGACACTCATGTTCGGGATATTCTAGAGAAATGCTTCAGGTTTTAGCAGGACTTGACGGTTCGACCGGCCTCATCCTGAACCTGGATCAATTGTGAGACGTTTCTGGGGTTTGTGGATCTCGGCGATACGGCTAGTCCGTTGGTGCGCCAGGATCAATTGAAAGGGTTCGTGGGTCTTGACGTACAGTCTGGATTGACGGTGCTCGTACTAGGATCAATTGAGGCATCCATCTTGAGATCTTACTTCATGAGACTGCGTTCGGGTGGATGGATAAGAAGCCTCTTTGGCTTGTGAGTTGCGTCCCAAACATCTCGGGTACTTACAATGCAGAGCCAGTATAGGTTGGATAGTGCTTCGCTGCTACCAGTAAGTTTTCGAACTGAATCCCAAACTGAAAGCTGGTAGGTTTATCTTTTCTGAGGGGTTCTCGCCACGCGCGATGATTAAGTGTAACCCTTATCACACTTTTTGCCTCTGTGGCAGACTGTGGAGACTGCGAACGAGTCACTTGGTGAAAGAGCTACGTTCACATGCCAATACACTAACTGGTAGAATTCACGGGTATGTCAGATGACGATCTTGCAATATCAGTTCAGGTACAACACAATAGCCGATTTTGGACGACAATCAACAGGTACAAAACCCTTAAATTTTTTCGAACAAACATTAATGGTCACAATTGCTGATAAAACAGGACTGAGTGGTATTTGCGAATTTTTTAAAATCCTCCGAGTAGAAAATCTGGTTAACTGTCTCCATTTACAAGAAGCACGTTCTGAATAATTTCACTCCTTTCACATTGAAAAAATAAATCAGCATTTCCTTCACGTTAGTTTTCATTTGACGAGCTCCTGTAAGCTAAGGTAAAGTGACCTTTAACCCTCTCGCTTCCTTTATAGTTGCCTCTTTTCAGGGCTCCGATGTAAACGTGCAAGAAAATAGCATTTGCTCCACTTAGGATATATTTTCAACTGGCATTCCATGCAAAATGCGTCGTGAATGATAAAATGCCTACAATCATATCAAATATCGTGCAGTGTACTTGCTTGCGAGTTGTATGCCATGCAGTTTAGCATATCCACGTGGCAGTAGTTGGTATGCATAAGGAGCTAGTATCTTCGTGGAAGCTAGTAGCATGTATATCTCCGCCTACATACTTGTAAAGATAAGAGAGAAAAGTCAGCACCATGAGACTCTTAGACGGTTTGCAGTTTTCCTCCATTTCTATCGCTTATTGCATGCAATAAAATCGAATGTTATGCACTCTACGAGGTGCTCATCTGCAGGCATATAATTGTGTTCTTTATCGTATCTATTCATCTCTAGTGCTTCTGGGATATCAGTTTGTGGTTTTATTCTCTGCGTGAAGAACGCCAATATGATTTTAAGTACATACAAAGGATTATTTTTCAGAAAAAGTTTAATTCCATATGCAGGATTATGAAACCGAAACTTCCTTTTAGATGTTGCTAGTCATCAGTTTAGGGACCGTAAGACCGCTTCTGCAGCGCCAACATCCCCCTCGAACGGCCAGTTTCATAAACAACATCAAAAGGCTCCTCTATGATAAAGTTCCTTTATGAAAAAGGATCCTTTAAATGTGACTATCAGTTTCATAAACGCACATCGACTGTCCTTTACTTAAAGCTTCCTTTAATGCACCGATCAGTTTCCGACTGTTGGCTATCCTGAGAACTAGTGATTTTACGAATATAGTTGGTGATATTCTGTAAAAATTGTGAACTATTCGTCGGAACTTGAAAAAAGAAAAAGAAAAGAAGCATAAATCAGTCTTTGTATAAACATGGTTATGTGCAGAAGACAGTATATTGGAATTTATATCATTATTACGTGCGAATTGCTATATTTTAGTAAACGTGAGTTATATTAATGAATATGGAAGAAAAGAAAAAAAATATTACTTTAAAACCAGAGTAGGAACTACGTCTCTTGGAATTGATTGAAAAAGAGAATTTTAATGTTATGGGATAAAATCTGGCAGAGAATAGCAACTGCTTTAAATGCAACAGTTCTCCATTGGAGAAATGGGGACCAGCTCAAATCGAAATATGACAATATAAAAACTTAAACTAGGAAATTTGAATATTAAAACAAATTGAAATATGTTTATCTTCTACAATTTTAATTTCAAAAAAAATGTTTTATTCAAAAAACTTTTAGAATTAAAATTATGTCTAAAACAAGCACCGCTTACATTTAATAGACGTATATAATCAAAACTCAATATATAATGTCAAATGGAATAAATAACCCAACAGATATACGAAAGTAATTAAAATTAATAAATAAATATTTAAAGGAGACAAAATTTTGTTTCTGGTCTTACCTTTAAGAACACCAATTGCCTTTTAAAAACATGAACACACTTAAAGGACTTCTCAAAGAATATAATTTATTTGAAATAATTAATATATTTAAATATTCGAATAAGTTAATTCAAAAATCTCTGAAAAAATGCACTATATCTTCAAAAAACAAATATAATTCTAAGCAATCCCGTCTTCAGCCCTCATTTAATATTCCAGATATCAAAATCAAAAAACTAACCTATATCTCTCAACACGTGTAAAAAGACTAAAGCTTTGAAACACAGATCAACTATACAATTCAAGATTGATTTATGTTCTAACAAACAAACGAGATTTATTCCATTTGACATTATATATTGAGTTTTGATTATATACGTCTATTAAATGTAAGCGGTGGCTATCAAGGAAGAAAATAGAAGAAAAGAAGAGGAGCATTCAAGCTAAAAATATCAGATTTGCAAATTATGGAGATGACGAGAAAATTAAATAATAATAATTAAATCTTTTTTATTTTGAATGCACTTTCTGAAAAAGCGGTATTAGAATTCTATCAGCATTGCTGCAGACTATGAAATCCCCTCAAATTTGAATTAAAAACAGATATTTCAATAACACATAATATTTTTATTTCTTGATTCTCACTTGAAACTTTTTCAGATGTTACCTAAAGTAAAACAATGAATCAGAAATACAAACATAGAAACATATCTAAATACATACCTTGTAAAATCTTATAAAAATTATAAGAAATCTTGCCATGTTGAAGATTCAAATTGAATATGAAGAATAAATTCACAAGTGACAAGCAAATTTATTTTTAATCATCACACAAATATAAATTTTGAATTAGCAAAATGTTTATCAATAATAGACTCTCACTTGACGAGCTGTATTAACATTAGTTGAATTTGTTTGAAAGTCCTCTTCCTCCTGCATTAATTCATTTGGAAATATTTCGTTCATATCTACAGCTATATTGTGCAAAACAGCGGTAGCAAGAATAATTGCCCTTATGGTGGTTAACTTAACACTCATTCCTTCAGAAAGGATAGTAAAACTACGTTTCAAAACTAAATACTTTCTCTCCACCACATTTCTAGTTAGTATAATTAACTGCTTATATAAATTTTCAGCTGCAGTTATAGCTTCCTGTAACTTTGTCATAAGAAAAGTCTGCAAACTATAACCACTATCACCAAGTAACAAATATCGTCCAAATTTACCATTCATTGCCTCTTCAAAACACTGTTATTAAAGATGGTTTGATCATGTGTTGAGCCAGGTCATTCAGCTACAATAATTCTGATTCTCAAGTCTGAATTACACACAGTTTGAACGTTAACATATTTCGTAGTACGCTAAAATCAAACAAAATTGGCTAATGTGACAGGGGAAGGTTATGTCCACTGTTTTCGTGTTTATCAAGCACCTGCGCAGTGCCGAGCTTCTCGTTAAAGGATCCTTTTCCAGCCGTAAAGGGCCGATGTTCTCACTTTAAGATAAAGGACCCTTTAACCTTAAAATTGGCTTATGAAACACGTTTTATCATTAAAGGAGACTTTTTGAGAAAAAGGAGGCTTTAATTTCGTTTATGAAACTGGCCGTAACAGCTGACGAAGATTTTCAAGACACAACAGCCCATTTTCCATACACCGGTATAACCATAACCTTCAACATGTATAGTTTTCTGCCCACGAATTATGATTTACGGATAGCTATTCAAAATGCAAACCTACCAAAAGATGGTGTGATAGCAAAACCACTGTTGTATTAAATGACAATAAAATTTCTGAAAATCAGAATAACCTTATTTAATATGGAATTTCATCAAGTAAAGACTGATTCAATCAAATATTAAATACGGTGCTTTGGTTATGCAAGTTTTATTCAGGGGATGCTTGGTTGAGTCAAACAACACCATATAAAGAAAAATCTATCGTGAAAGTATGAAGAGAAAGAAAACCCTTGGTGCCGGGGTCCTTTATCGTCAGATTATCTATTACTGTGAACGATGAGGAAAGTTCAATTCATTAAAATTTGATGACATCTTAAAAGAGAAATTAAAGTCGATATTTCTGGAAAATATTGTAGCAAGTACCTCCTTATATCTTTGTTTTGTCTGTAAATTCTCCGGAATATCTCTTTTCCGCCATTGCCACTCCCTGGAAACGAATCATATAGGTGATTTCAGAGAAATATTTTATGAGTTCTAGAATGATTGAAAAGACGTAGTGAAGCTTCACTGTACGCGATTCTGATACGTCGATTCATTTAATCTGTTAATATTTCAATGAACGGCTCCTATAAGAGGTAACGACTTTTATATTGCCTATAAAATATAGAAATCTTCAAAGTCAATCCACATAGAAATATTACTGTTCAAATAAACGTTTACTTTATGAAGACGGAAAAATGGTGCACTTCATTCTGCTTGCTGCCTGGAATTGGCTATTATTGTGGATCGCACGCAAAGAAGGAATAAAACATGAGGCAATACAGGAAACTCAACCTCAAAGGAAAAAAGAGAAATCGAAATCCATTTCAAGGTGCACCGGAAGAACGAGTGAAATTTAGCTAAATCCCTCTGGATATAGTCTGCCCGAAGTTACAATCGTTTTTGTTTATGATTTTTCCTAATAATTTACCTTTGTAATAGAACAATCGAGAAATTCACATTTCATCAATAACACGAGTAATGTTGACTTCCAAAGCGTCTATTGTTTCTGGTTTATCAGCATAAACCAATGACTTGACATAACCCCAAAGAAAATAATCCAGTGCAGTTATGTCGCATGATCTTGGAGGCAAATTGATTGGACCATTTCTCGAAATAATGTTATCGCCAAATCTTTCTTTCAATAAATCAATTGTTACGGTAGCAGCATGAGGTGTAGCACCATCTTGTTGGAACCAAAACATTTCTGGGTCGATACCCATCAAATTTTGAAACAAATAATCATTGATCATCGATCTGTAACGAGCACCATTCACTGTAATATTAGCTCCAGCATCGTTTTCAAAGAAATATGGACCGATGATGCCCCCAGCGTGTAAAGCACACCATAAAGTGCATTTTTCAGGACGCAATGGAAGCTGCAGAACTTCTTGAGGATTGGTTTCACTCCATATAAGGTAATTTTGCTTGTTTACATAGCCGTTCAACCAGAAATCAGCTTCATCACTAAACACAGTTTTACGATAAAAAAGTGGATCAACTTCAAGCTATTCTGGGTCCCAATCAGCAAACAAACAACGCTCATTATGGTCAAGTGGCTTTAGTTCTTGAACCAGTTGGATCTTGTATGGGTTTAGACCAAGATCTTTACGCAAAATTTTCCATGTGGTGGATGCACAGGGTCCAACTTGTTATGAACGTCGACGAATAGACAAATCTGGATCATCATTAACACTATGACTTACAGCAGCGATATTTTCTTCTGTACGTACAGTTCTTTGTCTTGTTGTTGTTGTTGCATCGAGTAGAGAAAATGTCGTCCGAAATCTATCGATAGTTCGACGAATAAGCTGCTCTGATTATGTTAACCATAAATTTCACGAAGTGCTCTATAAATTTGGCGAATAGAACACTGATTTTGAAAATAAATTTCAACAATTTGTAAACGTTATTGCGGCGTGAGTTTTTCCATGATAATTTGTCGATGCTTACTGAACAGAAATGTGAAAACAACATGGCTTCTTTCTTCTGTCGAATCACAATTAAACACATTTTTCTAATATAATATGAGATTTTTCATCTCGATCTCATACAACACGGTGTAATAGATACCCTTCATCGATGATGTAGATAGCATTTGTGTTATCAATTCCAATGTTTACACATTCAAAGCAGTTATGAAGAGCTGACTTCATCTTCAAATGCTTCCACACTCGAACAATGAAGTAGCTAGCAGATGTTGCTCAAGGTTACGGACTTAGGGAATGAGCGACCGACAGTATAGTCTTATACTTTGAAATACTCATTCAATTTGTACAAGCATTAGTGTGTGATAACCACAAACTAATAGTTTCTTATTTTCACTTATATTAAACATCCGATGACAAATACAGGACGAATATAAGTGAATATTATACAGAAAATTAATTTTATAAACTATAAAACCGCGATATCTCATGAATGGTGATTCGTACGAGAAAAATTATTTGAACAATTTTTGTAGAGAACTGTATGATGTACAACATTTGTCTGATCTATTTTTACAATGAAACTTACCGTTTCAGAGAAAAACGGAAAACCTGAATTTTTTACCTTTGATTTTTTGCAGTGGTAGGATCGAAGAGATTTAAAACATTTCATTTATAATGGTTCATTTAACGTTCCGCTATTTTATTGATTCACACGACAATTGTTTCGTCATACCATAACTTCATCAGGTGAGTATTAAAACTGAGGTATACAATGCAAAACATGACCTTAAATACACAGCTCTGGTACAAAAAATAGAGGGTGGAAAGAGATGGTTTACAATTAATTAAAATTATTAAGTAGGGGGATCTGTTTAAGTCCATTTGATCATTGAATGAAATGTGTCTTTTATTATATCTATTGATCTCTAAAGTTTCTGACAGATTTAGTTTCTGACTGTTGTTTTCGATATGTAATATTTCATAGTTCATATTAAAATTATGACCAGTCTCTAACAAATGGTTGGCATAAGTTGAATTTGGTTTATTATTAATATAACATTTTTCATGTTCTCGTATCCTTGAAATGAACCACTGTCTGTCCCAACATATACACATGGGCAATCACTACATGTTAACTTGTAAACTCCTGATTTTTGTTTTTAGGAATAACGTCTTTATTATTTTTTATTAAGCCCCGCCTAAAGACTGAATGGTTTTAAAAGAGATGTTATAATTTTCTTTTTTCTTTAAATATACAGCAATCTTTTCAGATTTTTGGCCTATGTAAGTTAATGAAATAAATTTTGTTTCGTTTGAATTTTGAAATTTTGGATATACAAGTGGTATTGCTTTCTTGTAATTTATTTTATCAAGTAAATTATCTATAATTAACGGATCAAAATCATTATTGAAAGCTATTAGTTTAATGGTTTTATATTCTTTGTCAAAATTTTCTTTTGTCTTGGCTATGTTAACCAATCTATAAAGCATATTATATGCTGATAATTTTTGTAAAAATGGATGTTTTGAAGTATAATGAATCGTAATATCTGTATGTGTAGGTTTCCTGTTTATGTCATGTCTATTATTAATTTTAGTGATTTTTAAATCTAAGAAATCGATGCTATTATTTACTTCTTCATGTGTGAATTCAATTGTTGGATATAATTTATTGATAGATTCCAAAAATGAACAAAATTGTCTATTTTTGCCATTAAATAAACGCATTATGTCATCTACATAGCGGTACCAATAAACGAAATGTTTAAAATATAAATGTTCAAAATAAAATATTTTAAACATTCCATTTATTGGTACCAATAAACGAAATGTTTAAAATATAAATGTTCAAAATAAAATATTGTTAACATTTCATTTATTCGTACCCCTATGTAGATGACATGATTTGTTTATTTAATGGCACAAATAGACAATTTTGTTCATTTTTGGAATCTATCAATAAATTATATCCAACGATTGAATTCACACATGAAGAAGACGTAAATAATAGCATCGATTTCTCAGATTTAAAAATCATTCGTGTCTATTATTAATTTTAGTGATTTTTAAATCGGAGAAATCGATGCTATTATTTACTTCTTCTTCATGTGTGAATTCAATTGTTGAATATAATTTATTGATAGATTCCAAAAATGAACAAAATTGTCTATTTGTGCCATTAAATAAACAAATCATGTCATCTACATAGGGGTACGAATAAATGAAATGTTTACAATAATTTATTTTAAACATTTATATTTTAAACATTTCGTTTATTGGTACCAATAAATGGAATGTTTATTATTATTATTATTATTATCCTGATACTCCTAGATCTTCTGTGAAGATCCCTCAGAAGCTTTTTCAGCTTGTACGAGTTAGGAGTTCAGTTGTGTTCTGTGTAGGCTTTGTTACTGCGATCTTGCGCCACTTTAGGTCACAGCACTGTTAATTTTTGACCCAACAGTGAAATGGTGGCAGATACCCGTCCAACCAGAAAATTTCTTTTCTACCTGAATAGGATTCGAACCCTGGACCTCCCGGTCACGAGTCCGATGCTCTCCCGCTGAGCTATCCACCATTATAAGTTTAAAATATTTAATTTTAAACATTTATATTTTAAACATTTCGTTTATTGGTACCACTATGTAGATGACATAATTTGTTTATTCAATGGCACAAATAGACAATTTTGTTCATTTTTGGAATCTATCAATAAATTATATCTAACAATTGAATTCACACATGAAGAAGTAAATAATAGTATCGATTTCTTAGAGTTAAAAATCAATAAAATTAATAATAGACATGACATATACAGGAAACCTACACATACAGATAGTACGATTCATTCTACTTCAAAACATCCATTTTCACAAAAATTATCAGCATATAATATGCTTTATAGATTGGTTAACAGAGCCAAGACAAAAGAAAATTTTGACAAAGAATATAAAACCATTAAACAAATAGCTTTCAATAATGATTTTGATCCGTTAATTATAGATGATTTACTTGATAAAATAAATTACAAGAAAGCAATATCACTTGTATATACAAAATTTCAAAATTCAAACGAAACAAAATTTATTTCATTAACTTACATAGGCCAAAAATCTGAAAAGATTGTTAGATATTTAATGAAAAAAGAAAATTATAACATCTCTTTTAAAACCATTAATTCTTTAGGCAGGTTAATAAAAAATAATAAAAACGTCATTCCTGAAAACAAAAAATCAGGAGTTTACAAGTTAACATCTAGTGATTGCCCAACAACAAGGAATACGAGAACATGAAAAATGTTGTATTAATAATAAACCAAATTCAACTTATGGCAACCATTTGTTAGAGACTATTCATAATTTCAATATGAACTATGACATATTACATATCAAAAACAAAAGTCAGAAACTAATTCTGTACCAGAACTGTGTATTTAAGGTCATGTTTTGCATTGTATACCTCAGTTTTAATACTCACCTGATGAAGTCATGGTATGATGAAACAATTCTCTTGTGAATCAATACAATAGCGGAAGTTAACGTTTGTTTTTCTTATATTGAAGATGAATTTCCGTTAAGTAAAGACCGAGACAATCAAACATTTGATGGAGAATATTTTAGAAACAATTTCCCATTATGTAATTGAAGCAGATATACGATATGTACTTGAAATAGTCTGATAGTGGAATTGCGATTTGCCGTTTCTAAACCTTAGGAAATCTTCTTTCCTGGTCATGTCGAAACCGGAAATGCTTTTTGTATTCAATCTTCGTTTCAGCCGTAGAAATTTTATTTTTGTAGCATTATTATTCGAGGCATACGTCTCAAGCGTGAATATCGTGAAAATGAAATGCTTGATTCATCAAATATTCGTGGAATTCTCGTGATTAACCCTTTACGAAGACCCGTACACTGCCTACCCAGTCTTGTTCCCGTGCAGTTCCTTATTTTTCGAAAGTCTCAATTGAAATTGTAGAACTGTGAACAAGAACTCGAGTTGAATTCCAGCGAATGCAATTTTTCATCGTCGAAATTCTTTGAGCGCATCGGTTACATGGAAAACACATCGCGATTTCGAAACTACTTGCCAGAATTAATTATCCCATGTAATCCTTCTCTATGAAAACAGCTGGATTACGTTGTTCCGGATATAAATTCCAGGTTGCTTTCCAGCAGTGGGCATGGACAAAAACATGAAGGATGTTTTGAGGAATTATTAATCCCGTCAACAAGCATTATAAATAGGTTTACTCCAATTCCAGGTGAATAAATTCGTGCAATGAGATAGCGATATGAAAATTTCCCAGACAATATTTATGCAATAATTATTTCGATGGAAAACGTCCTCAAAATTATTTCCAACGAAGTATGTGATTGATAAAGCAAACCGATCTTCGACCAATTAGTCGTCTACCTGTTATGTCTGAGATTTTACAAAAAATTACATAAGCAAGTTTTGGAATTCCTGACAAAAACTTACATAATTATACTAACTGACAAAGAAACTGCAGCATCCAGAAGGAGCTGTTTAAATTTTAATTTTTTTTGGTGAAACATAGATAGTATAGCAAGAAGTAAATGATTGTAATTTGAAGAAAAAAAACTAAGGGTTTACAATTTTTTTAAATAAATTTGTTAATAATGCGTTTGTCCACCGCAATTATCTATACACTCTCCAACACATCTTGGCATTGATGCAATACGATGGTCTTTTTCTTCTTGAGGGATACTATCCCAAGCTACCTGTAGTTCATGTCTCAGAGCCGCCCCAAAGTCCGTGGGGGCTGGGGTAAATTTCCAAGCCTTCTACCCATGATGTCCCAAACATGCTCTATGGGCGAAAGGTCGGGTGATCTGGGCGGCCATGGCAAAAGATTCATATGGGTCGCTTCAAAAAAGTTTAAACTAACTCTGGCAACATGAGGTCGAGCATTATATCGCTGAAATATTTTATTCTCGAGTCGGGTAAGGTAAGGGAAAACATATGGCTCCACTATTTCTTGAAGGTAACGCACCGCTGTAATGTTATCTCGAATAAAGACTAAAGGTGACCTACTTGCATGTGCAATAGCACCCCATACCATAACGCCTACTGTCCGGTGTACATGACGCTCAATATCAAACTGAGGTTCACGTCTTTCTCCCCGACGTCATCTAACCCTTCTTCGGCCATCATGTGCAACCAAGGAGAATCGAGGTTCATCAGAAAAGACGACCTGATGCCATTCCACATTCCAATGTTGACATTCTCTGCACCACTGTAATCGTTGCCGGCGATGCTCAACCGTCAGAGGTAACACAAGATGAGGTAGGTAATGCTGCAGTCCAAAAGACCTTATCCGGCGGTAAACCGTTCGGAGAGTTACAGGATGGCCTTGTTCTCCTAACCACTCATCAGCCAAAGATCGAGTTGTCGCAAGTCGGTCTCTAATAGCCATAAGTCTTAGACGTCGATCTTGAACTTCATTTGTGCCCCTTCGACGTCCGGTGCCTTGTCTTCTTCGAATTTGGGCATTATCAAACCACGCTTGACATCATCTCATAACAGTAGTTGGATTTCTGTTCGTAAGGTTAGCGATTTCTTGAAATGACAACCTCGCCTTCCGTAGACCAATAATTCGATTCCTTTCAAATTAACTTAGCTGGCGATAAATTTCGCACACGTGCTCTAGGCATTTTAACAACTAGACATCGACTTTAGTTCTCCTCGAACAGCCGGTTTGTTGTAAAATTTACAAAATTGCAAAGAACGTCTACATATTTAAGTAACAAAAAATGTTTACATGAAAAGACCTTTACGATTTTTCTCCAAATTTTAATCATTTACTCCTTGCTATACTATCTATGTTTTACCAAAATAATTTAAAATTTAAACAGCTCCTTCTGGGTGTTGCAGTTTCTTTGTCAGTTGGTATACATAAATCGGGTTTCAATGGTTTCAATTACATGGTATTGAAATTAATATCACAAATCTTAAGAAATTTCACTATATACGGGTATCCCAGAATGAATGGATAATCCTGAAACACTGTACAGAAGAGCTATTGGGGTACTCTGAAAAAAATATAAACAAAAATCTATTCCTGCTAGCAATATCTTTTTTCCAAAAAATTTCTGATATTGATTTCTCGCATATCACTCAGTGAAACATTTTAAAATTAATAAAGTAAATAAAAACAACTTGGCTTAAGTTTCACTGTCTATTTGATGTCTGTTAACATATATGTTTCCGGTTTTTAGCTCATTTTCAAAACTGAAGAGAACAAAACTTAAAATCCTATTTATAATGGTAGGGTAGATCACAGGTACAATTTTGAACAGTGTAAAATTTGGTGTTAGTTGGGTCCTAATATTTTACAGATAAGAGCATTGGTGATAAATTGAATTGAAGTTATTCATTTGTAATTGGTAGCTTCTTACCATGTGCTAAACAAATTTCCAAACTTTTTAAAAGGTCCATTTTTCTGCTTTTATTACCTAGGTAAAAAATCTCAATTTTACTGAAATCTATGAAATGGTTGTTATTTTACTATGTTCCGAAAAACTAGATGTTATTTTATTATGTAATATACTTTGTTATGTTCTTCTACCCTTATGTTTATAGATCGTCCTGTCTGACCTATGTAAAATGCAGCGCATTCATTACAATATAATTTGTATATACCGCTTTTTTTTTCAAGCGTTTCACGACAGTTTTTGCTAAGTCTTGACTAAGAGTGAAGCTAAGTTTTTCTTATTTGTACAAAATTTGAATATCAAAACAAATTGAAATATGTTTATCTTCTACAATTTTAATTTCCAAAAGAATTTTTTTATTCAAAAACTTTTAGAATTAAATTAATGTCTAAATCAAGCACCGCTTACATTTAATAGACGTATATAATCAAAACTCAATATACAATGTCAAATGAAATAAATAACCCAATAGATATACGAAAGTAATTAAAATTAATAAATAAATATTTAAAGGAGACAAAATTTTGTTTCTGGTTTTATCTTAAGAAATACTACTTGCCTTATAAAAACATGAACACACTTGAAGGACTTCCCAAAGAATATAATTTATTTGAAATATTTAATACATTGAAATATTCGAACAAATTATTTCAAGAATCTCCAAAAAAATGTGCACTATATCTTCAAAAAACAAATATAATTCTAGATAATCCCTTCATCAGCCCTTTTTTAATAATCCAAATATCAAAATCAATAACATAACCTACATCACTCACGTGTTAAAAGACTTAAGCTTCGAACTACAGATCAACTATATATTCAAGATTGATCTATGTTCTAACAAAATCAAAGAACAAAGTGAGTTATTTTAAGGTTTACCTAAATTCATTGACACCCTATAATGAGATTTATTGAAGCCAAAATATAATTATATATTATATATAAAATAAAATAGAAAGGCTTTTTACTTTATAGAAGAAATATAACAAAATTTGAATATCAAAACAAATTGAAATATGTTTATCTTCTACAATTTTAATTTCCAAAAGAATTTTTTTATTCAAAAACTTTTAGAATTAAATTAATGTCTAAAACAAGCACCGCTTACATTTAATAGACGTATATAATCAAAACTCAATATACAATGTCAAATGAAATAAATAACCCAATAGATATACGAAAGTAATTAAAATTAATAAATAAATATTTAAAGGAGACAAAATTTTGTTTCTGGTTTTATCTTAAGAAATACTACTTGCCTTATAAAAACATGAACACACTTGAAGGACTTCCCAAAGAATATAATTTATTTGAAATATTTAATACATTTAAATATTCGAACAAATTATTTCAAAAATCTCCAAAAAAATGTGCACTATATCTTCAAAAAACAAATATAATTCTAGATAATCCCTTCATCAGCCCTTTTTTAATAATCCAAATATCAAAATCAATAACATAACCTACATCACTCACGTGTTAAAAGACTTAAGCTTCGAACTACAGATCAACTATATATTCAAGATTGATCTATGTTCTAACAAAATCAAAGAACAAAGTGAGTTATTTTAAGGTTTACCTAAATTCATTGACACCCTATAATGAGATTTATTGAAGCCAAAATATAATTATATATTATATATAAAATAAAATAGAAAGGCTTTTTAGTTGATAGAAGAAATATAACAAAATTTGAATATCAAAACAAATTGAAATATGTTTATCTTCTACAATTTTAATTTCCAAAAGAATTTTTTTTTTTTGTAAAAGATAAACATATTTCAATTTGTTTTGATATTCAAATTTTGTTATATTTCTTCTATCAAGTAAAAAGCCTTTCTATTTTATTTTATTTGTACAAATAATATTAATAATATTCTGTTTAAGTCTATTGCAAATTTTATTACTTATTTGTGTTATGAAATTTATCGTATAGAATTCTTTTTTTTTTGTCCTGATGAATAGGTTAAAAAGAAGATAGAGCTTTTTTATGCTGTTATTTTTAAAATTAATTTATGGGTTACGTTCGTACTGTGACCATTGTTCGACGCTGATGACTTCAAAACTTTAATTTCTAATTAAAGTCAGGACAAAGAAGAAGAAAAATTCTGTAGAATAAATTTCACACCAAAAATAAGTAATAAAATTTGCAATAGACTAAAACAGAATAATATTAATATTATTTGTACAAATAAGAAAATAAGATTCACTCTTAGCCAAGACTTAGCAAAGGCTGTCGTGAAACGTTTGAAAAAGAAACCGGTATATACAAATTATATTGTAATGAATGCCCTTCATTTTACATAGGTCAGACAGGACGATCTATAAACATAAGAGTAGAAGAACATAAAAAAAGTATATTACATAATAAAATAACATCTGGTTTTTCGGAATATTGTATAAATAACAACCATCTCATAGATTTCAGTAGAACTGAGATTTTACACGTAGGTAATAAAAGCAGAAGAATGGACCTTTCAGAAAGTTTGGAAATTAGTTTAGCACATGGTAAGAAGCTACCAATTACAAATGAACAACTTCAATTTAATTTATCACCATTGCTCTGCATTATCTGTAAAAGATTAGGATCCAGCTAATACCATATTTTCACACTGTATCAAAATTGTACCTGTGATCTACCCTACCATTATAAACAGGATTTTAAGTTTTGTTCTCTTCAATGCTTTCTACCATTCAATCAATTTCTTCATGGTTAAATATTCTTCATCTAAATACCAATAGATATGCAGAAAACTGTAGGAATAACTGTTGCCATTTTTTTGAAAAAAAATATCCAAGTTCGAATTTCATCATGAAATGTGATGAATATTTCATTAGTGAAAGTTTAATCGTTCATGGTGGAAAAAAAGTAGAAAAGCCTAGTTGGCCACGTTAAAAAATATGCGCTCATCATGCTTTTCATTATCGGAAATAAAGTGTTCTACTTCAAATCATATACGATGAATTTCCGTCAAATAGAGACCGAAACAATCAAGAATTTTCAGGATGTTTGTTATTTTCAAAAGTTAACAAATACGGGTCAATAGACACAGAGTTACTCTCATTCAAAATTTTATTTTTCAAATATTTTCGAAATTGTAAAATAACGACACGAATAAGAAGTTTTTTTCGATATATTTTCTTCCACTGTTTCTTGCCAATATGTAACAATGCAGACCGAAAGGAGAAAGATGGAGCTTTTATATTATGCTTTCGTCATTTTCATATGAAAGAATACACGAACAGCTCCAAAATTCCAAAAAATTACGTTTTTTTGACACCGAAATCTATTTTTCCATTCATCATATGTAGCTTCTTCAAGAATTAATTCACAGATTTGAAATTCCCAAGCAAAAATGGAAATAGCATTTATCAATAATTACATTTCTTGACAGATGTTTCCAAACTATATTTTTTTCAATATTCAGCTATTTTGAAAACTATATTTAGTATATTTAAGGGAAATTCAATGTTCACTTTCACGATGGGGTTTACTACATCACTATATTTAGAGCTTTTGATTCATATACATCTATCTCAATTACTGATGTTGGATAATAATCATTATCAAAAATTATTCGTTCAATAATGTTGAGTTTTATAATGGGATTTTCTTGATTCGTGTGAACATCAATCTGTCTGTGAATCATCCTTAATAGTGATAATATTTTGTTAATAGAATAGTTTGACTTATTACGTATAATGGCATCTCTATCTCTAGGTTTATGAGACATTGGAAATTAGTTTAAATAATTGCTTCTAGATTATCAGAACTGTCAAGTTGAATCCGTGACAAATAGTGTTTAATCAACAAAATTGACAGATTAGTTACTTTGCCAGAATTATTTAAATATTTTAATATTTACAGATATATTCTGTTAGCCTTTCTATAAATTGTTAACAAAAATCCAATAAATTAGATATTTTGAGTGGACAAAATTTTGTTTCTGCTCATCCCTCTTATGAGAACAGATATCTTTCAAAAATGTTTAACATAATCCTAAGAATTTCATCATAAAACTATCTTACTTAGAATATTCAATATTATTGAATATTTAACTAAGTTACTTTTTAGAAAATCTCAAGATATGTAAAATTAATACTAAAAAACAAGTTTTAAGAGAGATTTCGCTCGTTAGTACCCATACATATTCAATAAAATATAATATCAATCAACAAAAAATATTCACTCACCTTCAACAATCAGAAAGCATCTTGGCGAATGAATACTGAACATTTAAATGATGTCTAATGTGGACTCAAATAAATAGTTCTGTGGTTTACCATAGATCTTAAAGATTGACCGGCAATTTTCCTTGTGCTATAACACGTTAAATTGCCGGTCAATCTTTAAGATCTAGGGTAAACCACAGAATTATTTATTTGAGTCCACATTAGACATCATTCAAATGTTCAGTATTCATTCGCCAAGATGCTTTCTGATTGTTGAAGGTGAGTAAATATGTTTTGTTGATTGATATTATATTTTATTGCAAATTATTGGGTACTGACAACCGAAGTCTATCTGAAAATTGTTTTTTAGTAATGTTTTTACATATCTTGAGATTTTCTGAAAAGTAACTTAGTTAAATATTCAATAATATTGAATATTCTAAGTAAGATAATTTTATGATGAAATTCTTAGGATTATGTTTAACATTTTTGAAAGATATCTGTTTTCATAAGAGGGATGAGCAGAAACAAATTTTGTCTACTCAAAATATTTAATTTATAGGATTTTTGTTAACAATTTATATTTCTTGGATTTTGATTCGTTATTTGAATGTCTTATAATGAATGTTTATTTTATATGTCGTTTGATATAGGCAGTGCTTATATGACATTAATTAAATTCATCAAGTTACAATATTAAATATAATTTTTTGAAATTAAATATGTAGAAGACTAACAGAATATATCTGTAAATATTAAAATATTTAAATAATTTCATATACCTTCTATCAAGTATAAACCCCCATTTATTTTATTTTTGTCAGAATTGTGAAGGATATTGAAGAATGTTATTAATTAATAAAAGAAAGTTATGTAATTATCTGTATATACGAGTAAGAAAACAGAAAATATCAACGTAAGAGTACGTGAAATAGTTCATAAAAGGACATTCTTGGATTCTGAATTAATTATCGTTTATGATTATTACAGAATATTGAGGACTAATTGATTTAAAATCTAATTTTCTTTTTGATTATTACACAATATTGAGGACTAATAGATTTCAAATCGTCAAACTGTTTTTAGTATTATATATTCGTTATCTAATTATGTAATATATTATAGTAACCAATCAAAGAGGTTCTTTCAGAATCCTAAAGAATCTGGACTGAACAAAATCATTTTCGGTTTGCTCAAACAATATTTTATTTAACAGTTTCAGTGCAAACAATGGGTTGAAATTAAAACGTATATTAACCATATTTTCGATATTTTACATATTGAAAGTAACACTATCATACCTTCGAAATGTTCAAAAATACAGATATAATAAACCAAAAAATTACTGAACGAAAAAACAGATTGGTTTTCATTAATTTTTTAAACATTTTTCAGAAATGAATATTTTTGGTTAAGTAAAATTTGCATAGACCTGGAATTATATATCTGAGGTGTCCTATAGAGAAAATCATTTTCATGACAACTTTTTTTAAATGTTATATATCTGAAGAAGCCAATGTGCTTAGCGAAACAATTGTTTTCATATCGAATTGTTGAAATTTGATTTGGTGAAATTGTTGAATTTTATAAAAATTTGATTTTTCTTTACAAAAAACATTTCTTGCTGGGACTCGAATGTTGATCAAAACTTGTGTTGTTTTTATTTTCGTTATTGAACTGCTATTTTCAGATATGGGGCGAAATTCGAAGTGCAATTTAGAACAGAAATAGAACTGTGATTCAGAACTCGTGAAAGATGTAATTGAGATATCTGAATTCTTTCTCAAAATTATAGATTTTGATGGGAATAAAGCTGATTATTTTAAGGATTGTATACATGGAATATGTTCATTGGATTTTATTACAATAGAGTATTTTAAATGAAGCACGTGGAAGATTTTCATTTCACATTATGAATGTCGCAAAAAAGCCAATGTCCTTATTTGAATATTAAAAGTGCCATCGTTGTGGTGAGTTCGTAATAAATACGCAGCAAAATTCAACATTGTCAGTTTCAGAGTATGCAAAAGACGGAAAATTGGATGTTATTTTAATTTATTACTCGGATCCTAGGCATTGAATGAGATCTCATTCATTTCAATAAATTTCATAATCAATATTCGTCTCTATATGTTGCTTTATTTATTTCATGTAATGAAGAAAATTGATATCAATTTTCGATAAATTTTATACTTTCAGTTTATGAGGTATTTTGTGAAGTAGCAGTGATAAAGTGTTGTTTTGATTTTAGGACTGAACCTTCTGTTGGTGAATTTTTTCTTTGGAAGTTTTCCCCATTTGTAATTCAGGATGTTAATATAGTTATCAGAAGAATGATTCATGCAGAACTCACTAGCTATAAATACATGCTAATCGACATTATCTGTATAATTTTTATTTAGCACAGATTTGTCATACATGTACGAAAGTCATTTACCGAATATACAATAACAAATGAAGCTATTGTGCTAGCTCACCACAAGAATAACCTCATCATGTGTTATAAATGATGAAGAATATTCAACTGGACTGCTCTTTGAATCTTTACCTACTCTTTCAGACTGCCCAGAATTGGAGAGAATTAATCGCTTTGCACCGGCGCGGTGATATCATTCAGATCCACGTCTAATTTTGATTACTTAAGCCCATGACGATGATGGAAAGACAAAATGAAAATAGTTCTTTCTTGAAAAATGTACTTTTCTCTGATGAGTCATCATTTTATTTCAAAAAGAAACATAATCCAATCGTTGGTCCCGAGATAATCAGGACCGGAATATTTCCATCAAAACTCAGTATCCTAAAAAACTCAATGTTTGGACAGGCATTTTAGGAGATATCATCATTGGTCCCGTTTTCATCGATGCTGCCAAATTTTAGAGCTTTTACAAACTCTAATTATTCCGGCAGTTCCTCAACTTCCTATCAATCTTGAGAACATTTGGTTTCAACAGGATGGTTGCCCAATTCATAAGTCACGAAAGGTGACACACTTTCTCCAAGACTCGTTTCCCGATCGAGTAATATCTAAGAATGGTACAATTTCGTGGCCCCCCAGATCACTAGATTTATCCCCAAATGATTTTTTTCTATGGGGATATCTAAAAGCATCTATGGACATGAATTCAGTAGAGCTTCAGATCTTGATAATTTGAGATTGACAATTATTCAACTCTGTGGCAACATTGAAAATCTACTCGGAGATATGATATTATCTCTGTGTAATAGATTTGGATCTTTTTATCAAAATTTATTTTATGTCCGTGGATTTTATTTTATCGAATTTATTTCATGTTCGTGGAATTAATTTTATTTTCAAAGTCGTTATGGCAAAAAAATTGGAACAATTATTTTCAGTAGAGAAATCATTTGATGCATTTATTGCAACAAATGAATTTATCAAATGTTAAGGAATGTCGTAAACAGCCTCTCAATCAGTAAAACGCACACCCTCGCTCTAACATTTTCGTACTGACGATGTAGAGTCCCAGTTAAGCTTGCAGTAGAATGCCAGGCAGTGCGTAAGGGTGGGGGAAGACTCAAAAAACCATCCAGTTGAATACTAGTCACCATTTATAAGGTAAAATGAAGTTATTCTTGTGCTATGCGACCGGAATAATAGCTTCTCTTGTAAATGAACGGTGAATAGGTTCGTTACCTATGTTCTAATTCAAGTTCATTAAAATATTATTGCTTTGGCTTTAAATCAAGCATTTTCCAATCAATCGGAAAATTGTTACGTTGAAGACAATTTTGTAAAATATGGATACGATGCTTTTTTTTCGAGAAGAGTTAAATTGAATCAAATTCTGTGATGTGGTGTCTGAAAATAAATTTATTATTTTCTAGAATTATATCAGTTTTTGAAGCCTCTGGGCGCTTCAAAAAAATCATTCTGAAAATTGATTTATGTTTTCTCCATACAAGAATATAGATCATGGTTCCGGATACTTTTTGGAAATAAAAGAAAGTTATTACATTTTTCCAGAAGTTTCAGAGAACTCATTAGAAAAATTCCACTGATATGTAAGTGGAAATAAAAAAGCGATTTTCTGTGATGTATTAATATACGTGTCAACATACGGTCACCCGATTTTGTCCGTCCGCACATGAAACTTCTTAAAATGCACTCATAGTGTGAAAAGATAAATAAAACTCGTCTTTCCTGCATGAATCCCAAATTGTCAACCTGATAGTGAAAATGTAAACTCTTACTCCCTATCCATTTATTTCAACTTTACAATTGAAATAGTGACTTATTCACAATTTTATTCAGTTTAACAGTTAGCTTGAGATCCGATATTTACATAAGGACTCATCTTAGAGGTTCTCTCGGAATATTGTTTTCCAAGGTGTCGGAGTGATATTGCTTTCTCCGAAGATAGTTCCTATTCTGCATATAGTCAGTAGGTCTTCAGTTTCAAATTGTTCCAAATGACCAGTAGAGCGTCCGGAACTAAGATAGTTCGGTTATAAGATACTCTAAATCCGGTACAAGGAGGGTTGTCTGGTATTAAGATAATCCAAGCAAAAATGCTCTCCAGCAAGATTGTTCAGTTCTAAGGTCATCCGGTACAAAGATGGTTCGGTACTAAGATTTTCGGTACTGAGATCTCCGGTACTAAGACGCCTTCCGATTAAACGTCTTATGAGAAACAATAAAAATTCAATATTCCACGATTTTCATGGGTTAGGTACGTTAATTCGACATAAATACCACAAGGTGCGTCTTTCTTCAAACTCACAGTACGAAAAAGAAGTCTGGGAAATTGTAATGTGAAGAAGGGATTTCGTAGTGCAGATAACCGTATTAGCTGATCTTGTGGGACGGTTGTAGATTTCCTCCAAAAGTGCAGCCACTTCAATATCCTTTAATTTGTCCCCTGCTAAATCTTTCTTTTTCCACAGATTATATAACAAACCTAATTCTGTAGAGATATCACCCAACTCAAAAAATTCCATGAAAGATTTGCAGCTTCCCCCCCCTCGCCCCTCGCTAGGTACGCCCATGACGATAGGGATTCCATGCTCTTCTAACTATACTTTACGAAACCCGGAGACGGTTAGCAACTTCTTCTTGAATTAAACCTTTGTAATTGTCATTATAAAATAAAACACTTGTTTACATTTTCTACTTTATTTTTGGTATTGACGTACGTTTCGTCTTTGCTAGAAAGACTTCATCAGAATAAGATGAAGTCTTTCTAGCAAAGACGAAACGTACGTCAATACCAAAAATAAAGTAGAAAATGTAAACAAGTGTTTTATTTTATAATGACAATTACAACTGATTTCTACCAAGCAACGGCCCAATCTATCATAAACCTTTGTTTTAACCAACACACTAATTATTCAAGTTGGACAGCTTCTAAACGCATGTTTAACTCATGACAATCCACAACTGATACTACACAACAACAGATCGACTTCAATAGCAAATTATGGACCACAAAAAATACACATACAAGAAAAGGGCCATTTAGTGCCTTGAGGACAATAATTTGTGCGTGTGGAATACGCAAACATACGCCTCTCCACATGGTGTGTACAGTGATCCTGAAAATTTGATTCAAGTGCAACAAGTCAGTTTTCGAATATTCACTTAAATTTTTAGCAGCGTATTTGAAGAACATATTTGAATTTTATATTTGAAATGGGGAGAGTTGGTATGTTTTTGAAGAGTAAAAATTTTGTGGATAAAAGATGCAGCTTCTCAGGTATCGGGTTTTTTTAGAGTGATAGAGCTTTCGATAGGGATAACTGTGATTTGACAGAAGGTAGAAGCCATGTTGTTTTGACATTTCTGTTCAGTGAGCATTGAAAAATTATCATGGAAAGACTCTCGCCGCAACAACGTTTACAAATTGTTGAAATTTATTTTCAAAATCAGTATTCAATTCGCCAAACCTATAGAGCACTTCGTGAAATTTATGGTTTACATGATCGTCCATCAGAGCAGCTTATTCGTCGAACTATCGATAGATTCGGACAACATTTTCTCGACTCGATGCAACAACAAAAACAAGACAAAGAACTGTACGTACAGAAAAAAATATCGCTGCTGTAAGTCATAGTGTTAATTATGATCCATATTTGTCTATTCGTCGACGTTCAGTACAAGTTGGACTCTGTGCATCCACCACATGGAAAATTTTGCGTAAAGATCTTGGTCTACACCCATACAAGATCCAACTGGTTCAAGAAGCCACTTGAACATAATAAGCGTCGTTTGTTTGCTGATTGGGCCCTAGAACAGCTTGAAGTTGGTCCACTTTTATATCGTGAAATTGTGTTTAGTGATGAAGCTCATTTCTGGTTGAACAGCTATATAAATATAGCAAGATTGCCGTATATGGAGTGAAAACAATCCTCAAGAAGTTCTGCAGCTTCCATTGCATCCTGAAAAATGCACTGTATGATGTGCTTTACACGCTGGAGGCATCGTAGGTTCATATTTCTTTAAAAACGATGCTGGAGATAATGTTACAGTGAATGGTGCTCGTTAGTCGTGGTGGACATATGCCGGAAATTATTTTTAAAACATAAATGTCATAAAATTGTCTCTCAAATAGAAAATAATTTGGCTCCAATCTTAATTTTTTTCAATTCAAAGTTCTATCAGTCTAAAAAAAACACTCGATATCATTTTGCTGGACCATCGATAGATTTCCTTGTTATACACATTCTTACTTCTGTAAACGTTATACCCCTTCTCCAGTCGCATTCTTTGATTCTGGTGTTGCCACGATTCGATTTCTGGAATCTGTATGAATGATTCATTCGACCTGGAAAAATGATTAACACCTCCATTTCGAGTACAGAGTACGATAGATTAATTTGTGGCTTGAGGGGTTATTCTTACTCTATTGGATAATTAGGTGAATTATTTTAATTTTCCGTGAGTTCTATCCCGATGATTCACACAATCGTTTCGCTCTCTGTGGATATTCTGGACATCCGTGACTTAAACATCCTAGATGAACTTTCGAGATACGCTGTTACTTTTGTAGAGTTTCAAGAAATTTGGACTTGCACATTCGACGAACTGTTCCCAGAATATAATGAATTTAAAGTCAAAATAAACTGAAAACCTTTACGAAATGATTAGTTCAAAACTGATTATTGAAAGATCCTGGTTGCCATATAAATTTGTTTGGAAAAAACTCAGTTTACTTTTGCCATCAGAATTAAACGGATAATATACACTGGCGAGCAGAAAAAACGAGTCACTTGATCTAAAGTTCAAATATCTTTCTAAGTTAAAATTTTTACGAAAATCATGAAATGTCTGAAACGGTAGGGAAAAGAGAATTGCTTAAAGAAAAATGAAACTTTTTATTCGATTTGTATAAAAATAATTTTTTTGAAAAAATCAAAAACTTCAAAATTGAAAAAAGTATCGTAACTGAAAATTCCAGTATCAGTATGACGTGTGACCTCCCCTTGATCTGATTACAGCTTCCAAACGTCTTCACTTGCTCATGATGAAGAATGTTCAAATATTCTCTTGTGGAATATTTTCCTATTCATGACAAAGCTCTTATAAATTATTGGCCGATGGAACCATAGTTCTGACTCGTCTTCCCAGTTGGTCCCATAAATGTTCGATGGAATTCAAGTCAAAACTTCGTGCTGGCCAGTTGAACCTCATTCGAGTACGCTGTCATTATTGGAGCAGTATGTGGGCGTGCATTTTCATGCATAAAAATTCCTTGCTCTCCCAGAAATGGTATATAAGGTACAACATAGTCCATAAGAATGTCCTCTATGTACCTTACTTAAAGATCCTTAAAGATCCATTCATAAAAACCAATTCTGTGCGGTCCTCTAACGACACACCTCCCCAGACCATTACAGATCCTCCACCGAATGAAACTCTCTTCTCTGTACAGACGTATCTTTCTCCTGGACGTCTATAAACGCGTCAAAGACCATCCGCTCCTTGAATGTTGAATCTGGATTCATCAGAGAAAAGTACCTGTGCCCACTGACCTTCTTACCAGTTTATGCGATCTCGTTCAAATTGAAGACGCGCAATTCGATGCTCTCTGAGAAGTTCTGGAAGTGTCGCAGGTTTGTATGGTTGTAAATTCGATTCTGAGAGACGTCATCTCACGGTCCATTCACTTACGTTTACCTGACGTACCTCCATCAATCGATTTCGAACTTCAACAGCAGTAAGATAGCGATTTCGAACACTTGTGGAAACCACGAATCAGTTATCCCTCAACGATATGCACCGTCTTCTTCCAGATATTCTGGTCAGCCTGCCTGTCTCCTGATGCACGCCCTCCTAGGCATTAGATCTTGACGAGATGGGGGCGCTGGGATCCTAGTTTCGTCTCGGCGAAATGGAGGGTTAAGTCATGGTGCCTAACGTAATGCCATTCGCGCCAGTCACTGGACCTGTGTGGTGGAAGATCTCCGAATGGAGCCCTAGTTTTGCCGTTCTGGTGAAATGGAGGGCTGTTGATTAATTCAGTGACAGAGAGTCAGTCGCAGCACAGGGCTTCTCCCTTAAAACTAGCGTACTCTATCCTATCGCAGTAAATCTCCGGATTTTTCTGTGCAATGGTCGAGTGCGTTATGTAGCATACTGCGTTAGCTCGGGGGGTGGATTGCCCTCAGGTGTTACTTATACCACCTGGCCACCCCCTTGGTGTTGGACTCGAGGGGGCACTGGTTGAAAGCCCTCAGGCTGGACTAGGGAGGTATTTCATTTATCTGTTCGCAGACCCCATGTTCTGGATATTCTCATGAAATGACTCGGGGTTTAGCGGAACTTGACGGTTCGACCGGCCTTGTCCTGGACCCCGGATCAATGCGTAACTTTTTAGGGTTTGTGGATCTCGACGAAATGGCTTAGCCGTTAGTGCTTGACGCCAGGATCAATCAAAAGACCTCACATGGGTTCAGTGTTGACGGTGCTCGTACTCAATAGAAGTCATCAATCGTTTTCAATAGAAGTAATCAATCTTGGGATAATCTTAGTTTATGGGACTGCGTTCGGGTGTTTGGATAAGAATTCCTTCCGGCGGATGAGTTGCGTCAGTAGAGGTTGAAGTGCTTCGCTGCTACCAGTCAGATGGTTCTGGCTTTTGAGCTGGTGCCCAAACTGGAAGCTGGTGGGTTCATCTCTTCGGAGGGGTTCTCGCTTCGCACGATGATATGACGTAATCCTTATCACACTTCCTGCATCTACGGGTGGACTGTGGAGTAGTCACTTGGTGAAGAGCCATGCTCACATGCCAATATGAGAACCCGGTAGAATTCACGTGTCTACTGATTCCTTGTCAATATTCTTTGGACTGTTGTTAGGGTAACATTCATTCTTCAAGCAACAGATCTCTGGCTCAGCTCATTTTTTGAAATTGTTTCTTTTAGAGAGTGGAAAACAAACTTTACAATGACCAATGGGGAACGCAACTGATAAAAGATAAATTTATATTGTCTACATTTTGCTCATACTTAGTTGATTTTCTAATGAAAGATGATGAACAAAATGTTAATGAATCAATTTGAACACATGAGTTTATTGGAAAAAACCAAGTAAAATTTTAGTGACCCGTTTTTTTTGCTCGCCAGTCTATAAAATTGGGTATACTACCTAAGATTCTTTGAAATTTTTCAAAAAATTAAACGAAATAATTCAGTGAAACCTCTAGATAATTCAATATCAGAACTGTTTCCTGAAAAATTTCGAAACATTAAATCAAAATATCTCAGAAACACTGTTTCTATATATAGACACCACAGAACACTCGGCAACATAAAGGAATCTATTGAAAGTATAGAATGTATATTGACAGAAATTCATTACAAACTTCAGCCGATACAAGTGTTTCATAGGAACATTACTAATAACAAATTTTACTTCAAAAAATGCGCCACATAAACTTAAGAACAAGGTTTAAAAAAGTTTTTTCAGAAAAATATATCACATCCTTCAGAACAGCGTTTGAAACTACATTCCATACTCTTCAGTCCAATTTTGCCGCGCTAGTTCCAGGGTACACGGTGTTATCGTTTCACCCCAATGTCTGTTATTTTCGATTTTTGAACAAAAAATGGTCCCATAAGACGGTTGGAGAATCCGAGGTTAAAAGTAATTCTCTCTGGCCGGTCCGTCCTTAAACACGCTAACTTTCGAACGGAAAGGACTGGAGAGTTAAAACTTTCAACGGACTTTTCAAATTTATGTGGAGCATAAGAATGTTCCTCCTAGACGTGGTAATATTTTTCCAAACCATTTTCGAAGGTTTCCAGATTATTCGAACTCTTATTTTAATATAACGAACCCTTACCAAGCAAGACTCATCAAAGTCATAACAACATTATATAAAAAACAAATTTTTCCAAAGGTATAATATTTCATAGCAAAAGTTCCGAAAAGTTTTTGGGAATATAGTTTTTCCAATGTTACTTTTAATTTTTAAAATAAAATAGAAAGGCCTTTTACTTGATAGAAGAAATATAACAAAATTTGAATATTAAAACAAATTGAAATATGTTTATCTTCTACAATTTTAATTTCAAAAAATTTTTTTATTCAAAAAACTTATAGAATTAAATTTATGTCTACAACAAGCACCGCTTACATTTAATAGACGTATATAATCAAAACTCAATATATAATGTCAAATGGAACAAATAACCCAACAGATATACGAAAGTAATTAAAATTAATAAATAAATATTTAAAGGAGCAATTGCCTTTTAAAAACATGAACACACTTAAAGGACTTCTCAAAGAATATAATTTATTTGAAATATTTAATATATTTAAATATTCGAATAAGTTAATTAAAAAATCTCTAAAAAAATGTGCACTATATCTTCAAAAAACAAATATAATTCTAAGCAATCCCGTCTTCAGCCCTCATTTAATATTCCAAATATCAAAATCAAAAAACTAACCTATATCTCTCCACGTGTTAAAATACTAAAGCTTCGAAACACAGATCAACTATATAATGCAAGATTGATCTATGTTCTAACAAAATCAAAGAACAGTGTGAGTTATTTTAAGGTTTATTTAAATTCATTGACATTCCATAATGAGATTTATTGAAGCCAAAATATAATTATATATTATATATAAAATAAAATAGAAAGGCCTTTTACTTGATAGAAGAAATATAACAAAATTTGAATATTAAAACAAATTTAAATATGTTAATCTTCTACAATTTTAATTTAAAAAAATTATTTATTCAAAAAACTTTTACAATTAAATTTATGTCTACAACAAGCACCGCTTACATTTAATAGACGTATATAATCAAAACTCAATATATTATGTCAAATGGAATAAATAACCCAACAGATATACGAAAGTAATTAAGATTAATAAATATATATTTAAAGGAGACACAATTTTGTTTCTGGTCTTAGCTTTAAGAACAACAATTGCCTTTAAAAAAATTTTTTTTTTATTTTTAGTCCTCAGAGGGCATACTAATTCGGCTGCAAAGTCTGAAGATCATTTTCAGAGAGCACCCGAGGTTTCACCAGATTCTGTATAATACACTCATTTTCAAAAGTTTACCACCACCTCCCCTAATACTGTGGATACGAAGATTATTTTTAAAACATTGATATGTTCGGTTTGAAAATCAACAAGAAGTGAACAAAAAATATGGAATAAACCTAATTTATATGCATTAATTTTACTGTTTTCTTCTATATTGGGGGAACGATGAGTTATTGTATATTTGCTGGTGGTGGGTTATTTCGACATCGAATGGCTTGGTATACATTATCCCATATGTATTTTGTAGGATTAATATGGGGTCGATTTGATGGCCAATTTAATCTAGATTTGAATGTGAAATTTTTCTGTGTAAGGCAAATTTCGGACGAGCTTTGGAGTTCGAAACTATTAGTGGATGGACGTTATTTTCTTTTAGAAGGTTTTTCTTAGAGAAATGAAAATTATTTTATTATTTAACTGTGAGAATTTGATAAAATATAGTGTTTTATTCTCCAGTATACAATGGATTCTCATAAAATATTAGAAGTACAAATAAGTTTCCGCCGTTTTTTAACACAAAATTAAATATTTATTCTAGAAAAACGGTAATATAAATTTATTTAAAATATTGCCTATCACTTGCAACCACTTTTCCCATCTCTCAGGCAGCATTCGAATTCCACGTCTGAAGAACTCCTTGTTTTGAGGCTATCCACGAATCAACCCAATTTTTGGTATTCTCATAAGATGTGAACCGCTGCGCCGTCAGAGCATGTGCCATGGACCGGAACAGGTGATAATCGGACGGTGCAATGTCTGGTGAATACGGAGGGTGGGGTAACACTTCCCAATCAAGTGTTTCCAAGTACTTTTTCACGGGAGCCGCAACATGTGGACGAGCATTGTCATGCAGAAGAATAATTTTTTCGTGTCTAGAATAGTATTGAGGGCGTTTTTCCTTCAGAACTCGGCTCAATCTCATCAATTGTGTTCGATAGAGGGCTCCAGTAATTGTTTTGCTCGGATTAAGCAACTCATAATGCACTACACCTAGCTGATCCAACCAAATACACAGCATAAGTTTTTTTCCGCGAATATTCGGTTTTGCTGTTGATGTTGACGCGTAGCCAGGTAATCCCCATGATTTTCTTCTTTTTGGATTGTCATAATGTATCCACTTCTCATCACCAGTTACGATACGATGTAAAAAAACCCTTTTTTTATGTCTAGCTAGCAGCATTTCACTTAAGCATAATCGGCGTTCAATATCTCTCGGCTTCAATTCGTACGGAACCCAATTTCCTTGTTTATGAATCATTCCTAATGATTTTAAACGATGTGAGACTGCTTGCTGAGTGACTTCTAATGTTAGAGCAAGTTCTTTTTGTGTTTGAGATGAATCTTCCTCCAATAATTCCTCCAATTCTGCATCCTCGTAAATTTTTGGCCTTCCACTGCGATCTTTGTCTTCTACGTCGAAATCACCGTTTTAAAACTTTTGAAACCACTCTCGACACGTTCTCTCACTCAAAGCACCCTCACCATATGTTTCTACGAGCAATTGATGCGCCTCAGCAGCAGATTTTCTTAAATTAAAGAAGTAAACTAATATTTCCCTCCAATTCTGCATCCTCGTAAATTTTTGGCCTTCCACTGCGATCTTTGTCTTCTACGTCGAAATCACCATTTTTAAACTTTTGAAACCACTCTCGACACGTTCACTCACTCAAAGCACCCTCACCATATGCTTCTACGAGCAGTTGATGCGCCTCAGCAGCAGATTTCCTTAAATTAAAGAAGAAAACTAATATTTCCCTCCAATTCTGCATCCTCGTAAATTTTTGGCCTTCCACTGCGATCTTTGTCTTCTACGTCGAAATCACCATTTTTAAACTTTTGAAACCACTCTCGACACGTTCACTCACTCAAAGCACCCTCACCATATGCTTCTACGAGGAATTGATGCGCCTCAGCAGCAGATTTCCTTAAATTAAAGAAGAAAACTAATATTTCCCTCCAATTCTGCATCCTCGTAAATTTTTGGCCTTCCACTGCGATCTTTGTCTTCTACGTCGAAATCACCGTTTTTAAACTTTTGAAACCACTCTCGACACGTTCTCTCACTCAAAGCACCCTCACCATATGTTTCTACGAGCAATTGATGCGCCTCAGCAGCAGATTTTCTTAAATTAAAGAAGTAAACTAATATTTCCCTCCAATTCTGCATCCTCGTAAATTTTTGGCCTTCCACTGCGATCTTTGTCTTCTACGTCGAAATCACCATTTTTAAACTTTTGAAACCACTCTCGACACGTTCACTCACTCAAAGCACCCTCACCATATGCTTCTACGAGCAATTGATGCGCCTCAGCAGCAGATTTCCTTAAATTAAAGAAGAAAACTAATATTTCCCTCCAATTCTGCATCCTCGTAAATTTTTGGCCTTCCACTGCGATCTTTGTCTTCTACGTCGAAATCACCATTTTTAAACTTTTGAAACCACTCTCGACACGTTCACTCACTCAAAGCACCCTCACCATATGCTTCTACGAGGAATTGATGCGCCTCAGCAGCAGATTTCCTTAAATTAAAGAAGAAAACTAATATTTCCCTCCAATTCTGCATCCTCGTAAATTTTTGGCCTTCCACTGCGATCTTTGTCTTCTACGTCGAAATCATCGTTTTTAAACTTTTGAAACCACTCTCAACACGTTCTCTCACTCAAAGCACCCTCACCATATGCTTCTACGAGCAATTGATGCACCTCAGCAGCAGATTTCTTTAAATTAAAGAAGTAAACTAATATTTCCCGCAAATCACGCTTACTTGGCTCAAATTTTGACATTTTCAACTTATAAAAATTATATTTTACCAATATAAAATCAATGATATTAATAGGTTATGTTGTTCTTGAATGTCCAAACTATTTTTTAAGCCGGTTATCATCTGCGAAAGCTAACCGAAACTTCGTGCCGCGCAATCTACAATAAAACGGCGGAAACTTATTTGTACTCCTAATAAATAAGTCATCAGTATTATACGTCGAAAGACTCAAAACTCAAACTCCGCGTAAATATAATTTGTGTTAATTTAGCAACAAAAAGTTCCGACAATCTCTTTGAGTTGGCTTTTTGAACGAGCAGTCCTTGCTACTTTTTGACATTGATGTTTTTTTAACTTGAATTGGTATGTCTGTGTAACGGGTTTTCCAATAGGAATGATGAAATTTAAAACGGTTATAATGGCAACACTGTATATTAACAACCGATTACTGAGTCTGCCAGGTGGTTCTTCGAATTTGAGACTTTGTAGTTCTCAAATAGGAGAGATAGACTGACATGTGCATA
Organism: Megalocaria dilatata; assembly: GCA_034642435.1. Classification (NCBI taxonomy): domain Eukaryota; kingdom Metazoa; phylum Arthropoda; class Insecta; order Coleoptera; family Coccinellidae; genus Megalocaria; species Megalocaria dilatata. The sequence continues at coordinate 15,926,160 of CM067863.1, forward strand.
TATATATATAATATACGAATATAATAATATATTCGTAATTAAGAGAGAAAGAGCTAGGCATAAATAAGAAAATATACAGGGGTGATCCTTTCGGAAAAATGAAGCTGCACTCAATATCTTGTCCATATACAGGTGTCCCAGAAGTCGACGTCAAGCGGGAATCCAATAACAGGCTATGTCATAGTAATTAAAAAAATGTATATGAGACAGTAATTTATTTCCACAAAAATGTTTGTACTACTACAACAATTGTTCACCACGATGTGGCATCTTCAGGTATTACATGGTACTGTGGAAATAAATTACTGTCTCATATACATTTTCTTAATTAAAATGAGTTTCCACCAAGTTAAGACCGAATCTATCAAATATATGTCATAGTAGTCATGAGAAATATATTAAAAAAAATCCAAGTCGTGTAGTTTTTAAATTATATTGCATTTTTTATTATTCGAGAAAATGCACACTCTGTGATGATTTTTGAACTCTTGTTGCTACAATTTTTTACTTTCTTCAAATTTTATTTTTCCTATGTTATCCCGAATAGTGCTTCTGTAATCTGTGATCTTCAATTCTAAGCCAATTACTCCAGCTTGGGAAATGTCACTTTTTGCCGAACCAAGTATTCAAAATTTAAATTTCGCCCAACTTCAATTGACTGTACTGAAAAAAAACTGTAATACATCAGTTTGGCAAATTACTTCAAAAGTTAGCCCTTGTATTAGGGATTCTAAAATGGTATAACACATTATTCCTTAGATCGGTAAAAAAAAACAGTCTTTCTTAAAGAAACACAGTTACGAACAATTTCTTCGAACTTTCTAAATATGATTCTAGTGCATCCAATACTTTAAGAATCTTGGTTGAATGAGATGGGGCGAGTCCTTCCATAAAGTGAGACAGATAGTGACAGCACTATTTGGTATTGCCACACGTAAACGCAATACAGATAGTACAGATCAGTACGGTACGGGCCTTGGTATAATGCGCATCTTTCCGTATTTGATCGTGTCATTTGTGTACTTACGACTTTTGGCTTCGTTTGTGAGATTTGTTTGCTTGTGATTTGAATAGTTTTGATTTCTTTACGACGAACTTTGATTTTGCCCGGACTAACCTGTGATTGTGTATTGCCATAATGTCTGTGTATACCACACAGGAATATGCAAACATGCACCTCCTTTATGGTGAATGCAGATGTAACGCTAGTGCAGCTTCGAGAATGTATCGCGAGAGATACTCAATGCTGATCGTTATCCAGATCATCGAGTTTTTACGGATGTGCACCGTCTACTCTTCACAGCGGGCCGACTTCCAAACGAAGTGCATGGTGAAGGAAAATTTTCCTTAACATACGACGATATTGTGCTTCAAGCAGTTGAGGAAAATCCAAGTACTTCGCTACGTGAAATTCAGCGAAGCACAGGAGTGCCCAAAAGTAGAACTCACCGACTATTAAAAAAAGATAAGCTCCACTCATGTCAGGTACAGCGAGTACAAGCTCTGTTTCCTCGGGATTATGAACCTCGGGTTGCGTTTTACCAAACCATGCTACAAAAGAACCGGGAAAACCCATAATTCTTAGAAAAACTTTTGTGGTCGTTTGAATCAACATTTAAAAAAGATTGCTACATGAACCTACACAATTTACACGAGTGGCACGTAGAAAATTCGAATTTAATGAGACAAGACAGATCTCAATATCGTTTTAAAGTGAACATGTGGACTGGAATTTTGAGAGTCATAGGAGCTTTTGAGTTACCAGAGGTTTTAAATGCTGAAATTTATTTAAAGTTTTTACGAAATCAGTTGCCAAATTTACTTGAAGACGTGCCACTTGGTATTTTCACAGAAATAAGGTTTCAGCAAGATGGTTGCCCAGCGAGAGTGCATCTCAGTTAGTGAATATCGAAATGAAGCATATCCGGGCAGATGGATAGGGCGATCTGGTGCAATCTCGTGACCAGCCAATTCACCTGATTTGAATCCCTTAGATTTTTTTTACTGGGGAGCGGCGAAGAAAAAAATGTATTCATAACAAATTGAAAATGTAGCTGAGCTTCGGGAGAAGTTCAGGAAAGTAATGCAATTCGTCAATAACGGAAGATTCACCCGTCTGATATCTCGATCTTTTTTAAGAAGATGTCGTGCATGTATTGCGGCTGAAGGAGGGCAGTTTGAACATCTTTTGTGAATTTATTAAGTCTTGTCATAAAACGAAACTGAATTTCTTCAAGAAAAACCTTTTTTGTCAAATCTAAAAAAGAGTGTAGTTAGTGTTATAGCATTTTAGAATCCTCATCAAATGTGCTAACTTTCGAAGTAACTTGCCGATCTGATGTAGTACAATTTTTTTTCAGTACAGTCAATTGAATTTGGGCGAAATTTGAATTTTGAATACTTGGTTCGGCAAAAAGTGAAATTATTTTCCAAGCTGAATCAATTGGCTAAGAATGGAATATTACAGTTTACAGAAGCACTATTCGGGATAACATAGGAAAAACTAAATTTGAAAGAAATCAAAAATTGTAGCAACAGGAGTTCAAAAATCATCACAGGGTGTGCATTTTATGGAATAAAAGAAAGTGCAATATAATTTGAAAAATACAGGACTTGGATTTTATATTTTTCTGATGACTATTATGACTCAACCCATTACCTGATTCCGGCTTGTCGTCGACTTCTTGGACACCCGACTTTGTGAAATCATTTTGAAAAAATTCAGTTGATTTCAACTTTTGTGGAAAACTTTTTTTGTATCTTCATTTGTAACTAAATTAAAAGTTATCAAATTATAGTGAAAAACTCTCTGGTGATCCTAAGGTGACCGGTTTTGAATTGGGCACGCGAACAAAGCTAATGAAATCACGCGAACGGAATAATTATATCCCACCCACAAATCGAATCAACATCCGAATGAATCTGTATAAATAACACTCCATCGAGCATTATAATGAAATTCTACATTTTCTCTGGCTCGTTTTCAACCCCGTTGTCGTACGGGGGTCAACGATCCTATTGGCATCGTTGGCCCAGTTGTCGCCACCCTTGGAAATCGGTGTTTTATAAAAGCTCATTTTCTTCCGTAAACGAAGCGAACTTGGGCATAATGCCGTTGCTTCAGATGTAATATTCGACGTAATACATCAAACCGACAACTCCAGAAAATTACTTTTTTTTTTCAATTTGACGGTAACATTATTTTCCATAAAGTGGAGTAAAGTTTGTAACGCAATTATATGCAATAATCTTACGAGGCGATGTGGAACAAGGATATAAAGGTTTCATTTTGAATAGCCCGCTATCTGGCCAGTAGTCACTTTTGAATCGGTCATCTTTTAACTTTGACAAGTAAAAACTACGCCATTACTGAAAAGGAACGATTCACGCTTCAACAACGCATTGAAATTGTTAAAATTCACTCCAAAAATGGAACTTCTGTTGTCACAGTTCGCAAAACTAATGCAATTTATGAAGAACAACTGAGAATATTGCTGCTGTGGCCCGTAATGTTGACGAAAACACAGGTTTATCGATTTCTCGTCGATCTTTGGAATTAAGCATTCCACAAACGACATTATACCGTATTTTGCATGAAGACTAAGGTCTTAAGGCATTTGAAGTTAAGTTCGAAAAATCATCTTCATGGATGAGGTCTATTTTCACCTCGGTGGCTACGTTAATAAGCAGAACTGTCGCATTTGGGGCTTGGAAAATCCAAATAATGGGTGTTTTTCAGAGTGATAGAACTTTAAATTAAAATAAAACACATTTAAATCAAGATTGAAGTAAAATTTTTTTTGGTTTGAAAGATAATTCTACGACATTTATGTTTTCAGTAATTCAGGCATTATTTAATCAATAACACGAGTTATGTTGGCTTTCAAAGCGTCTATTGTGTCTAGTTTATGAGCATAAAGCAATGACTTGACATAACCCCACAGAAAATAATCCAGTGGAGTTATGTCGCATGATCTTGGAGGTCAATTAATTGGACCATTTCTCGAAATAATGTTATCGCCAAATTTTTCTTTCAATAAATCAATTGTTACGGTAGCAGCATGAGGTGCAGCACCATCTTCTTGGGACCAAAACACTTCTGGGTCGATACCTTTCAAATTTTGAAACAAATAATCATTGAACATCGATCTGTAACGAGCACCATTCACTGTGACATTAGTTCCGGCATCGTTTTTAAAGAAATGTGGACTGATGTTGCCTCCAGCGTATCAAGCACACAGTGCATTTTTCAGGTTGCAATGGAACCTGCAGAACTTTTTAAGGATTGTTTTCACTCCATATACGGCAATTTTGCTTGTTTACATAGCCGTTCAACCAAAAATGAGCTTCATCACTAAACACAATTTTAGGATAAAAAAGTGGATCAACTTCAAGCTGTTCTAGGGCCCAATCAGCAAACAAAGGACGCTTATTATGGTCAAATGGCTTTAGTTCTTGAACCAGTTGGATTTTGTATGGGTGTAGACCAAGATCTTCACGCAGAATTTTCCATGTGGTGCATGCACAGAGTCCAACTTGTTGTGAGCGTCGAAGAATAGACAAATCTGGATCATCATTAGCATTAACACACTCTGATTTACAGCAGCGATATTTTCTTCTGTACGTACAGTTCTTTGTCTTGTTGTTGTTGTTGCATCGAGTAGAGAAAATGTTGTCCGAAATCTATCGATAGTTCGACGATTAAGCTGCTCTGATGGACGATTATGGAAACCATAAATTTCACGAAGTGCTCCATAAGTTTGGCGAATAGAACACTGATTTTGAAAATATATTTCAACAATTTGTAAACGTTGTTCCGGCGTGAGTTTTTCCATGATAATTTGTCAATGTTTACTGAACAGAAATGTCAATACAACATGGCTTCTACCTTCTGTCAAATCACAGTTATCCCTATCGAAAATTCTATCACTCTAAAAAAAACAAACGATATATTTGAAAAAAGCCTCTCCATCCTCAACGTGTCACTTTTTGGCGCGGTTTTTGGGCTGGCGGTGTGATTGGACCTTACTTATTCGAAAATAAGGCTTGCGCAACTTTAAGAGTGAATGGATTGTGCTACCGAGCAGTGATTGATAATCTTTTATGGCCGGAATTGGCAGATATTGATTTGGACGGCGCTCATGCCACACAAGTAAAGAAACAATCGAAATTTTGCAAGCAAAGCTTCCTGGCCGTGTTATTTCTCGAAGAGATGATCACAATTGGCCACCGAGATCATGTAATCAAACACCTTTAGACTTTTCGTTGGAGCCACGTGCAAGATAAGATCAACGCGAATGCTTCACAATCGATTCGAGACCTTAAAGATGGAAATAGCGAAGGACAGCGAATTGGTCATGGAAAGAATATGGTTGCCCATGATCAATAGCATACCTCCCTCTTCACAATGAAATGAACACCCATTGATATCTCTCGAAATATATTCGTTTTTTTTAATATCAAAATGAAACATTGTATTGGAAAACCCTTTACATTCCCATATTAATTCTCTGATTGGCCAATGAACAATATGGGTCAATATAAGAGATGGGCTATTTAACGTTCGCATTTTTGATTGGCCATAAATAAAAAACTAATGAATTTGCAAGAGGGATTGTGTACTCAACATGTGAATATATACTGATAATTTCTGTCTTGTCGCTTTCCTTTTTTTAAGGCCATGATCCTGTTGTGGAGCTACAACTCGGCCTCATTTCTGGAATGCTGGGTATCAGCTTTCGTACCATCGCTTCGGTGGCCTGCCTGGAGGTGTTCCTTTGCTTGGTAAAAATTCTTTAACACTTGGCTATCCGAGCACCAGCTATTCCGTCCACATGTCCAATCTCTAATCTCTTCTTTTAATTCTGACCCCACTTCGCAAAGTTGTCCCGTAAAGTATAATAATAATAATATTTTACCCAACAGGGTAACATATCACAGAATGCGGAATAATACAATGTAATAATGGATAAAAACATAAAATAATCAATAATTCACAAAATTAACCAAATATATTCACTCGAAGTTTATCAGCACATTTACACATAGAGTTCACAGGTGACCGCTCCGACAAATTAGTACGAGCTGTACGCAAATAAAAAGTAGATGAAGACCTCGCTGCCAATCTTGGAACATTGAAATTTATTTTCGATGGCAGATAAGGTGAGTCGATCCTGCCGGTCAACAGTCTCTGAGCAAACTTTGCACACTGATTCTCATGCCTAGCGGGCAACGATGATATCCTGATCTCATCCATGATAAAAGACAGATCAGTACCACGCTCGGGATATATGCCAGTTGGCCTAAACAACACAAACTTGAAGAACTTTCTGTGAATGCGCTCCAGTGATACCAAATGACAGTCGTAAATAGAAAACATATCAAGTATGCATACTCCGACTTACTGATGACCAGCGTGAAATACAAACTCCTCAAAATTGACATATCACTGAAGTCCCTGCCACACCTCAACATAAAAACCAAAGTGCGGTTAGCAGGCATGCATAACTCTTCAACATGTGGGATGAAACTGAACGTGGAATCAAAGAGGACTTCAATGTCATATATTTGATCTTTATCGCCAACATAGTTGTCAGCTATAAGTCAACCGATGTGACCTTCTACTGAATGTAACTGTAAAACACTTCTCTATATTCAGCATTAGTTTGTTGCATAAACACCAACTATGAAATACTCCAAGCTTGACTACAGCAGCACCAAATCATCAGGACCCCATTCTCAAGTTAATATTCAAGTCATCGGCAAACGCTAAAACAGGACATTTAAGAGAAGTAAGAAGATCATTTATATACATGATAAAAATAATGGTCCCAAATTTGATCCCTGAGGAACTCCACATGGAAGAACATACTCAAATGATCTATAACCATTGTAAAAGACATATTTTATTCTATCCTCCAAGTATAATCTGATGAGCTTTGCATGTGCCGGACTGAAACCGAAGGACGATTTCAGCAGAATATCGTGATCGGCAGTGTCGAAGGCTCATGATATGTCAGTTCGCACCACATCAACCTGACCTCCATCATCCAAACATCTAGTTATATACTGTGCGATCGTTGCCAAGTTGGTCACTAACAAAACCGTGCTGCCCCGTGGAAAAATATGAACTGGCTCTGAAATACATATCTCTATATAATAGCTCCTCATACCTTCGCAAAATTGGACAATATCGAAATTGGTCTCTAATTTTCAATCTGGTAACCATCTCCCTTCTTGAATGCAGATGATGTCTCTTGAAAAACCCGATATCATGGTAGCTTTTGTCACCTCGCTCTTCACTTCTTCTGTTAGATTTCTGCTACTGATAATGCTGACGCCGAGGTATTTCAAACTAATAATCTGATTCAGTGTCTGATCGTAATTTACAACGCTTTATTCCTTAGATGCTGTGAGGCATTCAATATTCAGGTCGAATATCTTTGATAATCGCTCGAATTTGTACATTTTCTGCAGCTCATCATAATTTTCAACTATAAGAGCAGCGTCGTTGGCTAGCAGATATTTTTTACAGCTTGGTGCTCCATTGATTATCCTTTATCTGCGGTGTTAACTTCGGTGGACATAGAGCTACCCGTCGGCAATGGGCAGAACACAACCAAGACCGCCTTTTACCACAATGGCGCAACGTACTTTATTCGGACGAGTTACGATTCGGTTTACAAAGTGATAGTCGACGAGAAAGGGTTTGGAGAGGTCCAGGCAGACTAGATCCACTCAATTTCGCCCGGGAAGTTGTGCCCTTTCAGGGCACATTTCAATAATGTGCTGGGGGGATAATGTTCGGTCGCCGTACCGCTCTTATTATCGTTGAACAAAAAATGACTGGTGCCATCTACGTAAAAAACATCATTGTTCCTCTGCGCAACGAATTTGGGGATAATTTCATTTATCAGGATGAAAACGCCCCACCACATCGCACACGAAGGTTCCAAACATTCTTCAAGAGAAAAATATCCAGAGACTGAACTGGCCAGCAAACTCATCAGACATGAATCCAATTGAGCACGTATGGGATTACTTAGGGAGAGCAATATCCAATCGCCAAAACCCACCTTCAACTTTTCAGAAATTGAGTTTAAGCCTCCAGGAAGAATGGAACGATATGCCTGAAAATTTCATTAATGAATTAATTCGTGGGATGCCTAAGCGTATTGGGCAGTTGATTGAAAGAAGAGGTTGTAATACAGACTATTGAATTTGGATTCAGTTGTGGAATAATTGTAATTAATCAAAAATAAATCGAAACATTTATATTTTTTCTCATTGTTCCTATTTTGTCTCATCCTACATAAAGCAGAGAGCAACAGAGATTTTCTATCAAATATAATGCAGTTGAAAAAGAGGAAAATATTCATCTCATTTCCAAAACATATATTGTTTATTGCTTGAGAAACCTGGAGGGACCAAGACTCTTGAGGATGTGCGTATGTCGATTTGTAGGAAATTTAGGTAACTATTTTCAGAAAAAATATGGATTTGTGTGGCCCTGATAAATTCCTTTGAATGTTTTTTCAGATTTTTTTGTGAAATAGAGGATTCAGGTGAATTCGGTTAGCAACTCACATTTTTTTCTTTAAGATTTGTGGAATATGGTGGAATAACTGTTTTTCTACATTCTGTCAAGAAAGTACCGGGAATTATCGATTTAAATCTGGCGGGGCAATGAGGTAGGTAAAATTTTTTTTCCTAGGTTGGTACCACTGTCCTTAATTACTATGCCAAGCTTGAGCGGGATCTGTCAACTAGTGTGTTTACAACAGCTGATTAAGTCAGTCGATGTCAGAGTGCGTGCCGATTTTTACTATGGATGATTACGTTGAGCAAAGAATTTGTTTAAAGTTTTGTGTTGCAAATGAATTTTCGTGTGCCGATGCATTGAAAATGTTGCAAAAGGCCTTTGGTGATAATGCTCTATCGAAAACTCGTGCATATCAGTGGTACAGAGCCTTCAAGGACGGTCGTGAAGTGGTCGCCCATCGACGGCTTCGATCGAAGATAACGTCGATAAAATTAAGGAAAGGGTGCTGGAAAACCGTCGTACCAGCTTGAGAGAGATAGCACATGATCTTAAGATATCCCACGAGTCCGCACGTACGATTTTGATTGATATTTTGGGCATGAGAAAGGTGGCCGGACGACTCGTACCGAAAGACCTGAATTTTCTTCAAAAACGTCATCGCGAACAGGTGGCTTCAGACATGCTGGATCGCTGTAATTCCGATTCTACATTTGAGTCGATTGAAGCCATAAAACAAAATTCGGCGCGAGAGCTAAAGTCCATCCCGGAAAGCGCCTATAAAAAATGTTTCGATAATTGGAAGTGCCGTTGGCATAGACGTATTGGAGCAAATGGAGCCTATTTTGAAGGCGACCCAATAAATTTTGACGATTAAATGTAAAAATGTTGTTTTAATTGAAAATTCCCGGTACTTTCTTGACAGAGTAGTATTTCAAAAAAAATTGTGGTAACATGAAAAACGTGATTAATGGATATTTTATTCCGGATATAATTACTAATAATTTCTTTTTCAAGAATTTTCTAAGTCGACATAAGGGTTAAGGCATTTTAGGGATATTGGAAATGAAGGGTTGAAATCTAAAGAGATTTCCATTTGGAAATTGATCAAGATCAATACCAGCCGAGTGCTATAAAACTCACTTTATGTTGATATTGCTTTTGAGATACACTGCTAGTTTATTCACGAAAATGTTGATTGCTTTTGTCTATTTCAGTTCTTCTATTACACCGATTGATGTTGATCAATAAACCTGTCAGTTGTTAGCCTCGCAATTTAAATCCGACAGAGTGAATATTTTAAGGGTGCGTTTACCTCCAACTAGGAACCTCCTTTCCCTTTGTGGAAAATTATAGGTTCCTGTTATTACGTCGGTTGTGAGTGGCGTAATCGTATAAATTATCTACGTATCATGGGAAATTTGATCAATAATTATTTTTCGTATTTCTACAGAGTTCTTGTTCTTTGTTCAGTGCAAATAATGATACGTGTGTTTTACACGCTCCTAGCAGGTGAGATTTCAGTCGAATATCTGCATTTTGCGGATTTATTTCAGCAAATGATTTCAAACGATTACATTCGAACGAATGTTGAATAATTCGGTCTTTTCAAATGAATTAATTCGGCTGTTTTTTTTCCAAATATAATTAATAAGGATGAAGTATGCGCTATTGTAAAAGAAAGTTCTTCGAATCAGGATAGTGCACCAATATTCGCCCCGCGTAGGAACTCTAATGTTTAATCAAACACTAGCGCCACGATATTACCGACCATTTTCCAGTGTTTCTCACCGTGGGTGCGGATAAGCTTGTAGATAACACCAAAGGTAGAGAAATATAACAAAAAAGTAATAAATTATGATTCTTCGAATTTTGATTTAAAAAATGAGAATTGGTCTGGTGTATATTCTGAACAAGACACCAATACAAAGGCGGAGAACTTCATTAAAACTTTACAGACACATATACATAATACAAAAATATTAACAGGCAGTCGGAGGGAGATGTCGGGAAGTCCTTGGATTACGAAGGCTCTGTTGAGGTCAATTAATGAAAATAATCGGCTCTATTCGCGGCTCCGGAAGGATCCACTTGATTATGACCTGAAAAAGAAATATGTTATATATAAAAACAAGCTCCTTAAACTTATTTAGTTGTCGAAAAAAAAAATATCTATGCGACAGCATTGAAAGGAGTGGAAATGCATCAAAAATTATATGGAACCAGGTTAAGAAGATCTACACTAAAAATTCACGTGAAAAAGATAAAAAGTGAACAAGGTAACATTCTGCTTGACGGATCTGAGATCGCTGATGAATTCAATAGATTTTTCTCTAGAATGGGAGGGGAATTATGCAGAACAAATAACTGAGCCTGAAGAATTTGTAGATGAAGGTGTTAATTTCATGAAAGACAGCATCTTTCTCATACCTACTGATGCCTACTGATGGTATAGACGGAATACGATGAGATACACTCAATAATATAAAAACGAACATATCTGCCCCCTTAGCTCACATTATTAATGAATGTTTCATTCACGGATGCTTTCCAAAGGCTCTTAAAACAGGTGTTATTAAGCCCATATATAAAAGTGGCGATAAGTCAGAGATGTCGAATTATAGACCAATCACTTTAGTTTCAAATGTAGCGAAAATTTTGGAGAAAATGATGAAAAATAGAGTGCTAGGTTTCTCAACAAATAATAAAATAATGTCTGAAGGACAATACGGTTTTCGAGAGGGGATGTCGACTAAGGAAGTTATAAGAGAAACTTATTAATGATGGACTAGATAAAAAAGTACCTCTTCTTTGCGTTTTCCTAGACTTATCTAACTTCCAGTTTGGGCTTCAGCTCGAAAGGCTACAACCGTCTGACTGGTAGCTGCGAAGCACTATCCAACCTCTACTCGCTCTGCATGTCCAGTACCCGAGTTGTTTGGGACGCAACTCACATGCCGAAGGAGCTTCTTATCCATCCATTTGAACGCAGTCCCATGAACCAAGATAGTGTCAAGATTGATGCCTCAGTTGATCCTGGTACGAACACCGTCAATCCGGCCTGTACGTCAAGACCCACGAACCCTTGTGAAGTCTTTCAATTAATCCTGGCTTCAAGCACCAACGGTCTAGCCGTATCGTCGAGATCCACAAACCCCAGAAACGTCATGCAATCGATCCTGATTCAGGATGAGGCCGGTCGAAATGTCAAGTCCCGCTAAACCCTGAAGCATTTCTGGGGATATCCTGAACATGGGTTGCTGTGAACAGATAGAAGGAATACCCCCCTAGTCCAGCATGCGGACTGTCAATTACTGCCCTCTCGAATACAACACCAATTGGGTGGCCAGGTCGTACGAATACTTACCGAGGATCCCCACCCTCCCGAGGTTACACAGTATGCTACATAACGCACTCGTCCTTTGGGCAGAAGAATCCGGAGATTTACTGCAATAGGGTGGGTACGTTAGTTTTAAGAGAGGGTCCTAGTCAAGACAAGTGCCCCCAGCGAGACAAGCTATAATAACGTGGGGGCGAGCAATAGCGGATACATGTGAATTCTACCAGTTAGTTGAATTGGCATATGAGCGTGGCTCTTTCACCAAGTGACTACTCAGCAGTCTCCACAGTCTGCGTCCAGAGGCAGAATGCGCGATAAGGATTATGCCATATCATCGCGCGAAGCGAGAACCCGACGTGATGAACCCACCAGCTTCCAGTTTGGGCTTCAGCTCGAAAGCCTACAACCATCTGACTGGTAGCAGCGAAGCACTACCTAACCTCTACTGGATCTGTTTGGTCAGTACCCGAGTTGTTTGGGACGCAACTCACGCCAGAAGGGCTTCTTATCCATCCACTCGAACGCAGTCTCATGAACTAAGATAATCCCAAGATTGATGACTCAGTTGGTCCTGGCATGAGCACCGTCAACATGGCCTGTACGTCATGACCCACGAACCCATGTGAAGTCTTTCGATTAATCCTGGAGTCAAGCACCAACGGACTGGCCGTTTCGTCGAGATCCACAAACCCTGAAACGTTACGCATTAGATCCAGGTTCAGGACAACGCCGGTCGAACCGTCAAGTTCCTGAGTCATTTCATGAGAACATCCCGGACATGGGGGTCTGCGAACAGATAAATCAAAATACCTCCCTAGTCCAGCATGCGGACTTTCAACCACCACCCCCTCCAGTCCAACGCAGGTAACGCAGTATGCTTCATATCGCACTCAGCCATTGGACAGAAAAATCCGGAGATTTGCTGCAATAGGGTAGAGTACGCTAGTTTTAAGGGGGAATCCCCGTGCTGCGACAGACTCTCTGTCACTGAGTTAATCAACCGGCACAGCCCTCCATTCCACCATAACGGCAAAACTAGGGCCCCATTCGGAAGATCTTGCACCACACAGGTCCAGTGACTGGTGCGAATAGCATTACGTTAGGCACCAAGACTTAACCCTCCATTTCACCGGTATGAAACTAGGGCCTTGCTCTTGACAAGCGCCCCCAGCACGCCAATCTCTTATGCCATGGAGGGGCGGACACATAGATATGTTAAATATCGTAAGATGTCGTAGGCTTGGCCCGGCGAGACAAACATATCTTGGATTCAGTGTAGGAAGGAAATAATAAAATAACGAGTAGCTACATTCTGATCCACAAGAGGCATTCACGTCTGACGCACGCTTCGAAAATATTCGCTTCATGAGCTCTAAATTTTACAATTTACATTTAGAGCCTGAAATGTATGAAGATTAAAGCCAGTGTGCCCAATTCTCGAAAATCTCCCAGCTCATCCCTCTATGTTTATTTACATAAAAAGTATCTACAACTCTACCCTCCACTTCCGCGTTCATCCTGGTTCTTTGAAAATTAAATAGGCCGCCTGTACCGTTCAAAAGGTCCAATTAAGAAGTACGTGACCTGCAGAAATGATGTCAGATCCCTTGGAGTATGGCTCATTATGACTCGAAAAAATCATTACCAATCGCAGCAGCTGAATTCAATTTCTCAACTCGAATTATTGAAAAATGATTCTCCCCTAATTGAGCGTGCACCAACAAAGGAAAGTAATTGAAAATTGGCTATATTCCTACATTATGTGGAAATAACTGCATGTGCCTGCACATCGGAATTTTTCCGATCGTCTGTTTTTATTAGGTTGGATGTGCTGGAAAACGCTGAAATTGACTCGGCCTCACCTTGATGGGAATTTATGTAATAGTTAAGACATAAACTGCCCCACAAATATTCTTCGAACGATGTTTTTCACTAAATGAACATCAGGCTCATTGAGCATATTACATATTTTTCGAACAAAATTTGATTTCATTCTACAATATAATCAACTTTCGTAGAGACTCAGTCATTACAACCTTTGTCTAAACTTTCGATGCCTTTCTTATTGAAAGATTTTCCTTTGAACTCAAAATAGTCGTCAGTTGCGTCTATAACCTCATCATTGGAGACAAATCTCATTCCTTGAAGTATATTTTTGAGACATGCAAACAGCTAGAAGTTAAAAAGGGTTAAATCTGGTGAAAATGAGAGCGCGGAAGCAATTCAAATTTTCAGTTTAACCATCGTTGTAATCGACTTGTAGAGTAATGTATTATCTTGGTGAAACAGTGGTTATTTCTTCGTCAAGTGAGGCCATTTTTGCTAGATTGCGTCATTCCAATCCATCCAATTACGCAATCTAATAGCTGTTTCTGCAGTGTTTACCTGTAAAGAACCATTGAGTATCTGTCGGATCGTCTAACAGCGGCTTCAACATGCTTCTGGTGCTGCAGTTTCACTTGAAACTCGAAGACTTAATGAGGTTAATTTATGTCCACGACGACTGCTAAGACTAGCACAACCCCCAAAGACGTGTTGTGTTGTCATGGGTACCAGAGCACCTGATTTAGAAAGAGGAGTGAATGCAGATAAATCAAGATATGTACGGTTTTCGATAGTGGATGTATTCGGGTATGACTCGTCTTCTGGTACCCAGAAAACGTAGATCGGTACTAGAAGTTCATCAGAGGTGGTACAGTTGCTGTCTTTCTTTCAGGGAACATAGTATGAGAAAAAACATAAATACGCAGATTTACATCGACCAATTTATCAACAATATTGTACGATTATTCAATAGTATTATTGGGCTAAATTGTCTGTCTTCCTACGACTCCTATTGTTCTACAATTGTCATGGATGCCTTAAAATACCATAAAATTCCACATTTGACATATCTGCATATCTGCTGTCCGACCTAATTCCGATTGAGTATGTTTGGTTGGGATTAGCTTCCATGAGTCTTGAGTTTACTCCTAGAACTCAGGAAGCTTTGAAGAGAAATCGACTTATAGTATACAGAAGTGTTGTCTGGCTTTAATTAATGCCCAAGGAAGTTATATCTTTTATTAATTTTGATTTTTTCCAGTTTTAAAACTATTTAAACTAACTGAAGACAACTTTCTTTCCAATTGGATGCATAGCTTACTCCAAGATAGAACGATATCAGTAAAAATTGATAAATGCTATTCCAAAGAACAAAATATGAGATTTATAGTTCTTCATGGCTCCGTGTTGGGACCTCTACTATTTTTGTTGTTTATAAATAACTTGCCTGCTCATTTAATTTGCCGATATTGTCCGCTGACGACATTCATGTGATTGTTCCGGCGCGGAGTTGTGAGGATCTCCAGTAAGCTTGTGAAAAATTTGTTGGTGAGTTCACTACATGGTGTTGTTCAATTATTCTGATAGTTAATATCAGTAAAACTACTTGTCTGTATTTAGGTTTAAGAAACTATGAAAAAGGTCCCTTGCAAATAAATTGTCTCGATACAACATTGGTCCTAGTTGAATGTACTTAATTTCTGGGCGTTCAAATGGATCGAAATCTGAGCTGGTCAACTCATGTCGAGGTCTAGTGTGTGAAAGAACTAATAGTGCTTTCTTTGCTATACATAGATTCAAAAATTCCTTATCACGTAGTTCCCTCATCGATATTTATTATAAACTTGTTTAAGGTCATTCATCTGACAATATTTTGTTCTAGGGTGACTGTAACTCTTCCTCTAGAGTTTTTATGAAAGAAGTTCACAAGTTCTTCTAAACACAGAACCCGTAGATTTGAATGTTCTCCATTATATCAAATGCATTAAGATATTCATCAACCTGCCATCTTATATGAAATCTTTGAAGGAACATAAATTTTAAAAGAAAATAGAGGAGTGGTTACTGTTTAAATGTTTCTATTCAGTAAGAGTTTTTCTTTCTTATTCCTCAGTTTGTGCCTAGTTTGGTTAGCTTATGTCCAATTTGTTCTGTCCGTTCTCCGCATTTGTTTACTGTTGAAAATGATAAAAATAACAGATCAACGAATTTGGTCACGATCTTGAAACTAAACGACAATCTTCACAGTGGAAGGAAGCATTCAGCATGTCAAAGTCGGAGCAGGTTGATGAATTGACACATTTGGATCTTCATCATCTCTGGGCTATACATCATCAATCGTTTGTTTTGTTCCCACCGAACGACATCTTACGGGATGCGTAGTATCGTTTAGAGTAAAACTTATGGCGAAAACGATTCATTGTTTCTCGAATCAATCATTCTGATGGACGATTGTGAACACTATAAAATGCACGTCATGCTCGATGAATTTGATCCATGTTTTTTGAGATGAATTTAAACAATTTGCGAAGGTTGCTCTGTCGTCAGCCGATTGACCATAATTTGCAAAACCAAGTTAACCTCAAAACAATCAAAAACTTTCATATAGTGTGTCACAGAAAACTGTGTTGCTAGTTAAAGTTTTAGGCCCCTTAAAAAGAAGTATCTTTCAGTTGGCAACTGAAACAAATAAAGGGTTACAGCTTTTACTGAATTCATAAGCATTTTCAACCAAAAAAGTCAATATGTAGGACCATTTTCAATGAGAAAGTTTTGCAGCGTTCAAATGAAACGGTTTATTATGAACAATTAATTAATTATTCAACCAATTAATCGTTATTTACATTTTACCCGTCTAAAATATATTAGGGTCAATTGTAATTTTGTAATACATTGCCTACAATATTTATTTGATTATTTTTGCCTAGAAAGTATGCTCACGAATTTGGATGGAGAGGTGTCCAGCCTCTTCAACTTTCTATATAATAATATCAAGGTGAAAAACCGAATTCCGCAACTGCATAACTCTTTCATTATAAATTTCGAATTTGTAAAGAATTTTATATCTCTAGCTTCATCTCTGATGTAAAATACTAGTCAAATACTTGTCCTGCTTTAACATAAATAGAGGTTAATACTTGATAGAAGGTATATAAAATTATTTAAATATTTTAATATTAGCCTTCTAAGTAAGAAAGTTTTATAATGAAATTCTTAAGATTATGTTAAACATTTTTGAAAATATTTGTTTTCATAAGATTGATCAGCAGAAACAAAATTTTGTCCACTCAAAATATTTAATTTATTGGATTTTGGTTAACAATTTTTATTTATTGGATTTTGTTATACCATTTGGATGTCTTATAATGAATGTTTATTTTATATGCCGTTTGATATAAGTGGTTATATGACATTAATTTAATTTAATTCCTGAAGTTATAAAATTTGAATATCAAAACAGATTTAATCTGTTGTCTTCTACAATTTTAATTTCAAAAAATTCTTTGAAGAAACTTTAAGAATTAAATTAATGTCTTTATAAGCACTGCTCATATTTAGTAGACGTATAAAGTCAAAATTCATCATACAATATCAAATGGAATTAAGAAAAACCAACGAATATAAATTGTCAATTGAAATTAAAATATAAATAAGCAAACATTTTTTGTTTCGTTCCAGGCATTCGTAATGAACTCTTCAGACAAACTTACGAAGCCCTGTTTGTTACAAAATGTATTGTTTTCTGATCCCATATTAATGAAAAATAACTCTCTCTCAAAGGGTCTCTGAAGTTATAATTATTAAATATAATTTTTTGAAATTAAATATGTAGAAGGCTAATATTGAAATATTTAAATAATTGTCTTGCTTTGTTATTTCAAATATTAAATCGGTCCGAAATTGGATTGGTAGACATTCCAAACAAAATATGAACTGAATGGAATTTTCAGCGTCTGCCTCGAAGTTTATAACTATTATGGTTGGATATGCTATTGCTGATTCGAAGAATTTCAAATGAGTATGGGTCAAAATTCAAATTCCACTGTTCCAAAAATAGAATTGTAATTTCACAGATCACAAAAGATAATAAAACCGAAATATGACTGACTGAACTATGGTACGCGTCGGTAAAAATTTTATCGATGGATAATTTTGGAATAAATGCAAATTGGGAATAGTTTTTTTTTAATTTTAATTATGACTCCCACCGAAGTGAAAAACTTTTATACGGAATTTTATCATCTAGGTCCTATTTTTTGCCTGAAATAAAATGAAACGAAACCTAAAGATATCTGTAACATCCTTCATTTTTGTGTAAAATAGATTGGTCAGTTTGTGCTTACCACTGTTTTATAGTGTTTCAGAAGAATGATCCTTCGCGAAGCTGTTAATTTTCTTGATTCATGAGCTTCTATAATCTCAATATTTTTCTAGCTGGTTTCAATGGCTGATTTACACAACATAAAGAACATCTGAATTTTCTTCCTGAGCTTAAGTAGGTGGTATGGCACCTCGTCGTAAGCGAGAAGAAGACGAATAGGTAGCCTAAATTCGATAGGGGACATCGAATCTTCTATTAAGAGTATAAACGACTTCGTTGGGTGACTTTTTCCTAGAATATTAATTCAGAAAGTTTTGTTTTATTTCTTCACCCATGTCTTCCCTTAGCAGTAGCTTAGTGAGAGGCATATTGGTACCTTTATTCAGAAGAGCATTTTTATGGTTATACAGGGCGTCTCTACGAAAATTTGACACCCCCAGAACTCAGAAACGAAGAATTCTCGAAGATTAAAAAAAAAACAGGCCAATTCTGTTTTGAGGGGGACGAATTTCCATCATGAGTTTGTTCCGAAAAAACCATCCCCATGAAGGTTGTTAGTTTGAAAATGATTTATTTCCTGTACACAACCCAGTTAAAATTTTGAAAATCGGTTCATTATTCACGAAATAATGTAATATTGAACTTACCGTCAAAAGGTGATGATTAACAGACAGTTGAACCGCCGAAACTCAAGAACCAACGAGTTTTGAAGAATCCAAAAATAATTTTCAAGTTTTGTCTGAAGAACGGATTCCGATGACAAAATTCATCCGAAAAAACCACCTGAGACTGGCAACAACCCCCAATTTTTTTTTTAATAGGAAAGAGATGGCGGATGTGTTCTAGTTAAAAAGCTTTTTTTGTTCTCGAAATATCCTAGTTGAAATTTTCAAATTTGGTGATTCTTTTTGAAGCAATTTGATATTGAACATTATCAGAAGGTTAACTCAAACAAAAACCCAATTCATTCAAATACACCAGACCTGTAAGTAATGATAGGGAACATCCAAAAAAAAATGTAAACTATTTGAACAACTAACGTATGTATTAAAAAAATTTGAATATTAAAACAAATTGAAATATGTTTATCTTCTACAATTTTAATTTCAAAAAAATTTTTATTCAAAAAACTTTTAGAAATAAATTTATGTCTAACAAGCACCGCTTACATTTAATAGAAGTATATAATCAAATTTCAATATACAATGTCAAATGGAATAAATAACCCAACAGATATACCAAAGTAATTAAAATTAATAAATAAATATTTAAAGGAGACAAAATTTTGTTTCTGGTCTTACCTTTAATAACTCACACTGTTCTTTGATTTTGTTAGAACATCGATCAATCTTGAATTATATAGTTGATCTGTATTTCGAAGCTTAAGTCTTTTAACACGTGAGTGATATAGGCTATGTTTTTGATTTTGATATTTGGAATATTAAAAGAGGACTGAAGACGGCTAGAATTATATTTGTTTTTTGAAGATATAGTGCACATTTTTTTTAGAGATTTTTGAAATAATTTATTCGAATATTTAAATATATTAAATATTTCGAATAAATTATATTCTTTGAGAAGTCCTTTAAGTGTGTTCATGTTTTTAAAAGGCAAATTGTGTTCTTAAAGGTAAGACCAGAAACAAAATTTAGTCTCCTTTAAATATTTATTTATTAATTTCAATTTCTTTCGTATATCTGTTGGGTTATTTATTCCATTTGACATCATATATTGAGTTTTGTTTATATACGTCTATTAAATGTAAGCGGTGCTTGTTAGACATAAATTTATTTCTAAAAGTTTTTTTGAATAAAATTTTTTTTTAAATTAAAATTGTAGAAGATAAACATATTTCAATTTGTTTTAATATTCAAATTTGGTTATATTTCTTCTATCAAGTAAAAGGCCTTTCTATTTTATTTTATATATAATATATAATTATATTTTGGCTTCAATAAATCTCATTATAGAATGTCAATGAATTTAAATAAACCTTAAAACAACTCACACTGTTCTTTGATTTTGTTAGAACATAGATCAATCTTGAACTATATAGTTGATCTGTAATTCGAAGCTTAAGTCTTTTAACACGTGAGTGATATAGGTTATGTTTTTGATTTTGATATTTGGAATGTTAAAGCGGACCGAAGACGGGATTGTCTAGAATTATATTTGTTTTTTGAAGATATAGTGCACATTTTTTTAGAGATTTTTGAAATAATTTATTCGAATATTTAAATATATTAAATATTTCAAATAAATTATATTCTTTGAGAAGTCCTTTAAGTGTGTTCATGTTTTTAAAAGGCAATTTGTGTTCTTAAAGGTAAGACCAGAAACAAAATTTTGTCTCCTTTAAATATTTATTTATTAATTTTAATTACTTTCGTATATCTGTTGGGTTATTTATTCCATTTGACATTATATATTGAGTTTTGATTATATACGTCTATTAAAGGTAAGCGGTGCTTGTTAGACATAAATTTATTTCTAAAAGTTTTTTGAATAAAAATTTTTTTGAAATTAAAATTGTAGAAGATAAACATATTTCAATTTGTTTTAATATTCAAATTTTGTTATATTTCTTCTATCAAGTAAAAGGCCTTTCTATTTTATTTTAACGTATGAATTGTTCAGAATGACCACCACCAACCTCCATACAATGGTGAAGTTTACTTTCAAATCCTTCTCTAACATTTTGCAAAAGTTTTTAAACTAAAAAAATTCAAAAACTCATATTGTTCTGCCACTAAATGAACAAATTTGAAATTTTCAACTGCGATCTTTAGAGAACAGAAAAAATTTCTCAACTAAACCACATCCAAAAACTCCTGCCTATTAAAAAATTTTGGTAGTTGTCATTCTCAGGTGGTTTTTTCGGAACAATGTCGTAGGAATTCTTTCTCCCTAATACAGAACTTGAAAATTATTTTTGGATTCTTCAAAATTCTTAGGTTCTTGAGTTTGAGCGGTTCAATTGCCTGTTCAACATCACATTTCGACGGTAAGTTCAATATTACATTATTTCGTGAATAATGAAGCGATTTGGAAAATTATAACTGGGTTATTCAAAAAATGTTGGGGGTTGATGCCACCTTCATGGGGGTGGATTTTTCGGAACAAACTCGTGATGGAAATTCGTCCCCCTAAAAAAAAAAGTTGACCTGTTTTTTGAAATCTTCGAAATTTCTTCGTTTCTGAGTTCTGGGGGGTCAAATTTTCGTTGGGACAGCCTGTATAAGTGATCTTTCACATCAACACTTTACGCAAAACGAATGGCATTTGACGTGCAGTACACGATTGGCACCTCAATGCCAACAGGATTTCTTCCTTGTACCGCATCGATATGCAGACTTAACCACACTTAGGTCTTCCCAAAGGCATTGACTATCCTTTGTGGAATGTTGGAATGGTTTCTTCTCCAATATATAGGGTCGTTAGTAAGGTTTATGCTTCAATGTTCTTACGGTAAAAAGTCTGAATATTTTCATAATTTTCAAGTGAAAGTGATGATTAGTTAGATTTATTGTTGAAGAATTTATTCTCGCAGCTTACTATCAAATGTTTTCTTCTCAATTGTTGGAAAGTAAGTGAACATCCGAATTTATTATTTTTTAAATAGGGGCCATTACAAAAATGCTAACTTTGAATTCTGAAAAATTGAAGATACTCCATAGAAGGTTCAGTATATTGAAATTTTGCGTGATTCAACATGAAGAAGGCATTCAATAAAATTTAAATCAAAATAAGAACAGAATTTCTGTATACTTTACCATTAAGATATGTGAAATATCTTCTTTCTGCATGCTTCAGAATACTTTGTTTCAAACTGAAGGTGAAAATTACTGAAAAATTCAATTATTTACCCTTCAATCAATATAATACATTAGTTTCATTCCTAAGAAGTTTGGGATTCTTCAGTTATAACTTATATTTATAATATCGGGTATTTTTTTTGAGTGATAGAACTTTAAATTGAAATAAAACACATTTAAATTGATATTGATGCCAATTTTTTTTATTCGAAAGATAATAACACGAGTTATGTTGGCTTCCAAAGCGTCTATTTTTTTGGTTTATCAGCATAAACCAATGACTTGACATAACCCCAAAGAAAATAATCCAGTGGAGTTATATCGCATTCTCTTGGAGGCCAATTAATTTGACCATTTCTCGAAATAATGTTATCGCCTAATCTTTCTTTCAATAAATCAATTGTTACGGTAGCAGCATGAGGTGTAGCACCATCTTGTTGAAATCAAAATACTTCGGGGTAGCTACCTTTCAAATTTTGAAACAAATAATCATTGATCATCGATCTCTAACGAGCACCATTCACTGTAACATTAGCTCCAGCATCATTTTTAAAGAAATGTGGACCAATGATGCCTCCAGCGAGTAAAGCATACCATACAGTGCATTTTTTAGGATGAAATGGAACCTGCAGAACTCCCTGAGGATTGTTTCACTCCATATACGGCAATTTTGCTTGTTTACATAGCCGTTCAACCAGAAATGAGCTTAATCACTAAACACAATTTCACGATAAAAAAGTGGATCAATTTCAAGCTGTTCTAGGGCCCAATCAGCAAATAAACGAAGCTTAATATGGTCAAGTCGCTTTAGTTCTCGAACCAGTTGGATCTTGTATGGGTGTAGACCAAGATCTTTACGCAAAAATTTTCCATGTGGTGGATGCACAGAGTCCAACTTGTTGTGAACGTCGACGAATAGACAAATCTGGATCATCATTAACATTATGATATACAGCAGCGATATTTTCTTCTGTACGTACAGTTCTTTGTCTTGTGGTTGTTATTGCATCGAGTAGAGAAAATGTTGTCCGAAATCTATCGACAGTTCGACGAATAAGCTGCTCTGGTGGAATATTGTGTAAACCATAAATTTCACGAAGTGCTCTATAAGTTTGGCGAATAGAACACCCATTTTTAAAACAAATTTCAACAATTTGTAAACGTTGTTAGGGCGTGAGTCTTTCCATGATAATTTGTCAATGCTTACTGAACAGAAATGTCAAAACATCATGGCTTCTACCTTCTGTCAAATCACAGTTATCCCTATCGAAAATTCTATCACTCTAAAAAAACCACCCGATACATACACGACATACCCTAGCGAGCTCATTCAAGTGAAGAACTGTATTATCGATTTTTTTCTGACGTTTCAAAATAGAAGTTCAATTTATGATTATGAATTTGATACTCCTAATTTGTTTTTGATATTTTATAGTGATTGAAATTTTTTTAGTTTTCGTTTCTTAAGTTTTTAAATTGGTATAAACAGCATGTTTTCAAAAGTTGATTTTGTTAATCAGGGGAATAAGCGAAAATAAAAGATTTTACAAAAGATCGCCCATATAAAATGTATAATGTAAAGGATACGACTTCACTAAACATTCCTCAGTTTCAATTCCTGCCCTGAATCGATCGTCGATTTTAGTTGACTCAGTTATGAATGAGTTCAGTAATCGCAAAATACGTGGTGGCAATTATGTGGCTTTTCTGTCATCCTGCCTTACCTTAGCGTCGGTGTAGTGAGTGGTTAAGACACCCAACTCGTAATGATCTCTTTGTTTGCGTGTTTGCATCCTTGCGAGGGATGAAATCATATAACTACGATGGGTTCTAAATGAGACAATCTATTAAGTTTATGAGGGGCTTTAATAGAGTATCTAGGAGTATTAGGAGATATCTTGTCGAATCAAAAACTGAAAAATATCGTGTGTTTTTCTTTAGAGTGGTAAAACTTTCGATGGGGATAACTGTGATTTGAGATAAGGCAGAAGCATTGTTGTTTTGACATTTCTGTTCAGTAAGCATTGACAAATTATCATGGAAACACTCACGCTGGAACAACGTTTACAAATTTGTTTTCAAAATCAGTGTTCTATTCGCCAAACTTATAGAGCACTTCGTGAAATTTATGGTTCACATAATCGTCAATCGAGTAGATTATTCGTCGAACTATCGATAGATAGTTCAACAGGACAAAGAACTGTACGTGCAGAAGAAAATATCGCTGCTGTAAGTCAAAGTGTTAATGATGATCCAGATTTGTCTATTCGTCGACGTTCACAAGTTGGACTCTGTGCATCCACCACATGGAAAATTTGGCGTGAAGATCTTGGTCTATACCCATACAAGATCCAACTGGTTCAAGAACTAAAGCCACTTGACCATAATAAGCGTCGTTTGTTTGCTGATTGTGCCCTAGAACAGCTTGAAGTTGGTCGACCTTTTCATCGTAAAATTGTGTTTAGTGATGAAGCTCATTTCTGGTTGAACGATTATGTAAACAAGCAAAATTGCCGTAAATGGAGTCAAAACAATCATCAAGAAGTTCTGCAGGTTCCATTGCATCCTGAAAAATGCACTGTATGGTGTGCTTTACACGCTGGAGGCATCATCGTTCCATATTTCTTAAAAAACTGGAGCTAATGGTGCTCGTTACAGATCGATGATCAAAATTTGAATGGTATTGACCCAGACGTATTTTGGTTCCAACAAGATGGTGCTACACATCATGCTACTACCGTAACAATTGATTTATTGAAAGAAAGATTTGGTGATAATATTATTTCGAGAAACGGTCCAATTAATTGGCCTTAAAGATCATGCGACATAACTCCACTGGATTATTTTCTTTGGGATTTTGTCGAGTCATTGGTTTATGCGTATAAACCAGAAACAATAGACGCTTTGGAAGCCAACGTAACTCGTGTTATTGATGAAATAAGGCCTGAATTACTCGAAAAAGTGGTCCAAAATTGGTCTGGTCGAATGCGGTTCCTCAGAGCTAGTCGTGGTGAACATATGCCGGAAATTATTTTTAAAACATAAATGTCATAAAATTATCTTTCAAATAAAAAAAAATTCGGCTTCAATCTCAATTTAGATGTGTTTCATTTCAATTTAATGTTCTATCACTCTAAAAAAACACCCGATATTTCTAGGTTGAAACTTTATTGTGGAGAAATATGATCAACTGATGTACGGAGTAAATTTGAAATTGTGCCTTATACATCCAAAATTCTTAAACATGAATAACTTCGTAACTATTCAACCGATTTTGCTCAATAACGAATTTAGCTGAGATATTTAGGCACAAAACCTCTGAAAATTTCAAATATCGAATAATAAAATAAGTTATAGCAATCTCTATTTTTCGAGAAATATGTAGCATTTGTTAAGTATTGAGGTGTTGAGTATTGAGTATGTACCTATAAATTCTGTATAATGTAGTCCGGTCTATTTACACATTCAAGTTTACATAAATTCCCATAAAGCTGAATATTGGCATAGTTGTTCAAAACATCATTATAAAGAAAATCTCAAAAGTTCTCATCGTTCGGAGGTGTGCTAAAAATTTGGCACGGGGTCAAAGGTCAAAAAAATGAGTTTTTTGCGATTTTTAGCGAAACGGTGAGTTTTTTCGCAAAATTACCCCAGTACAAAATTGTAGATCACAAAATTCTCTACAAAAAATATATCAATAATTTTTTTTCTAAAAGCCACCATTTTGGAGATATAACGTTCCGAAAAGTTGGATCAGTCGTAATCCCTCTATTTTGCACACGTTTCCACGCCACCTATGAGGTAGTGTACAAAGCGCGTTTTTTTTAACGTGGTTTCCCCAGTAGGCCTATTCCACGGGTCTGCTGAGATTTTATATGTTTTAAAACTATTGCAAAATAATATTATATATTATAGTGGGCAAAAACAACGGCGGTGTAATTAAATAAAATACTTAAAACAAAATAGGTTAAAAGATAGGTTAAGATAAGCACATGTTTTCCCTACGCAGTGGCGCTCAAGACTAACGGTATGTATTTCATATATTGGGCATGCCAACATAAAGCAGGTATACGACCCTAGCCACGCGGACAATAGAATAAAAGACAGATGTTATCCCAAGGTTATACTGACGTACAAATTTAGGAACGGGGTTTCATTATACCTGAGATTCTCGTAGTTTAACTTATATTTTACATAAGCAAGTTACAATAAATAATAGCGAACTTATTTTAGTTCTATTACACCTTTAGTGACTTTCATATGTGGCGTACGTGTGCAAAATAGAGGGATTACGACTGATCCAACTTTTCGGAACGTTATATCTCCAAAATGGTGGCTTTTAGGAAAAAAATTATTAATATATTTTTTGTAGAGAATTTCGTGATCTACAATTTTGTACTGGGGTAATTTTGCGAAAAAACTCACCGTTTCGCTAAAAATCGCAAAAAACTCATTTTTTTGACCTTTGACCCCGTGCCAAATTTTTAGCACACCTCGGAACGATGAGGACTTTTGAGATTTTCTTTATAATGATGTTTTGAACAACTATGCCAATATTCAGCTTTATGGGAATTTATGTAACCTTCCTCCTGATTTTAGGCTTAAATAGACCGGACTAATGGTATATGTGGGAAATTCTATATGAGCCTTCCAAGGGAAAGATATTGGGAAACGCGTATATTGAAAGAGACATATAGATTATTTTTCGAGCCACATATTTATAGGGATTACCTAGATAAAATGTGGAGGTAAATATTGAAAGGTTTGATAAGAATTATGTCACTATCGCTGAGCTGAATCCACCGAAAAGTCACCCGGTAGCCGTAATTTCATTGGAAACAGTCAGGGTCGATACGTATTTCATTTCATAAATATTTAATGTGGTATATGCGTTGCGTTCACAAGTTTGTTATTATTGACATATGGATCTCCTTATATTTCGTATCTTTCTTGTCATACCTTCATGTAGAAAAATCATAAATAGAAGGCAAAAGTGAAATGATCTTTTGAATTCAATATCATTAGAAAATCATTCTCGGTAATTTACTTTACGTTTTATTTTTTTAAAATGCCCACTTATTTTAGTTTCATATCTGCTTTTATCTGGATCTGAGCAATCCATTGAAAATAACTTATAACACCAGTTATCATATTGAATTTTCAGAAAAAATATAAGGTGTTACCTTGTGATTCTCACATACATTGCAATTTTTTTCATTGTTATCGGTTCACTTAAAGTGGCAAAAATCGAAGAAAAACGAAAATAAATAAAAACATCAGAAATCTGATAAATTTTCACTATATGTATATCGATAATATATTAGGAGTACAAATAAGTTTTCGCCGTTTTTTAACACAAATTAAATATGAATCATTCCTAATGATTTTAAACGATGTGAAACTGCTTGCTGAGTGACTTCTAATGTTAGAGCAAGTTCTTTTTGTGTTTGAGATGAATCTTCCTCCAATAGTGCCTCCAATTCTGCATCCACGTAAATTTTTGGCCTTCCACTGCGATCTTTGTCTTCTACGTCGAAATCACCGTTTTTAAACTTTTGAAACAACTCTCGACACGTTCTCTCACTCAAAGCACCCTCACCATATGCTTCTACGAGCAACTGATGCGCCTCAGCAGCAGATTTCTTCAAATTGAATAAGTAAGCTAATATTTCCCGCAAATGACGCTTACTTGGCTCAAATTTTGACATTTTCAACTTATAAAAATTATATTTTACCACTATAAAATCAATGATATAAATAGTTTATGTTGTTCTTGAATGTCCAAACTATTTTGTAAGCCGGTTATCATCTGCGAAAGCTAACCGAAACTCCGTGCCGCGCCATCTACAATAAAACGGCGGAAACTTATTTGTACTCCCAATATAAAATCATTTTCAACGGCGTAACGAAAAACGTTTTGTATGAAACTCAAAACAATTAAAACTGGATGTTATCGGCAGGTATTGAATCTGTCTAGAACCAGAGCAATCAGCTGCGACTATTTGAATTAATGTTCTTAGAGCCATCTTTTGAAAAGGGACCGAATGAATTTATACTGTCAATAATTGAGTGTACAATGGTTTTCTATCAAGTAAAGGCCCACACATTTCGAAATTTTCAAGAAATGTTATGAGCGCGCAAAAACCTTGACATCGATGTTACTGAATAAAAACTACCGCCATCGTGAATAATGGGAAATTAAAAATGTGTAAACAAAGGAAAAATATTAAAGAGAAACGAGTCTTTTTATCAAAGGCTCTTATTAGTATAATATTAAATGAAATAAATTACTATGTAATACCTTTATTAAATATCTTACGATATTCAAATATTAAATGTGTATCGTGAGATATACAGTGTGGTCCAACAGAAACTTAACATCTCGATTTTCCGGCTTCAAAATGAGAATTTGGAAAATCGCTCGGACCCATAACTGCAACCCCGTAACGGGGGTGAGTACAACTCCTTGATTTTGAATAGGGATAAGGGGTGTTGCGATACCTCATTTTGAAGAACGTATCGAGTACTATCTGATCCTGAAATTTCGCTTCAAAATTTCCATCGATGAAGAAATGACAGGTGAAATAGTGGAAGAGTACTTACTTTAGTGATTACTTTATTAAATGCTGAAAACGTTCACGTACGTCGCTCAAGATTTCTGGTGTAAAATTTGAATATCAAAACAGATTTAATCTGTTGTCTTCTACAATTTTAATTTCAAAAAATTTTTTTGAAGAAGCTTTAAGAATTAGATTGATGTCTTTATAAGCACTGCTCATATTCAATAGAAATATAAAATCAAAATTCATCATACAATATCAAATGGAATTAAGAAAAACCAACGAATATAAATTGTCAATTGAAATTAAAATATAAATAAGCAAACATTTTTTGTTTCGTTCCAGGCATGCGTACTGAACTCTTCAGACAAACTTACGAAGCCCTGTTTGTTACATAATGTATTGTTTTCTGATCCTATATTAATGAAAAATAACTCTTTCTCAAAAATATAAAACATAATTTCAAGAACTCCTCAAAAACTAATTTATTTGAAATATTCAATATATTTAAATAAATTACTTCAAAAAATCTCAAAACATGTAGCACATCCTCAAGAAATAATTAAAGTTACGATAAGATCAGTTCAACTTTACATATAAAAAATAATAAAATCAATTAAACAATGTATAGACTTACCGAGTGCAATCTTCAGAAATATATGATCTTCAACTTATTTGCATGTTTTAAATTTTTCTTAAATTTTCATCTATTATTACACCGAAATATTTAATTTCATTGACTTGTTCGATCTGTTGATATTCGATTTTTACAAATAAATGTTGAAGATTCTCAAGGGGTATTCAACTGAAATTATTTATATATTTTTAACAATATTTATTCAGTTTCTTCTATATTTGAGACATATCAAAAAATTAAGTAAGTTCTTGCTCTAGTTTAACCTGAGATCAGCATAAGGACTGAACACTTACACCAATCAAATTTTTTTAACAAATCTTCTAAGTTATCTAAAAATCAAAGATAATGGGTTGTGATAATAGGAACATCCTACAAATTTTAATTTCAAAAAAGTATTAATTCGAACATTTTTAGAATAAAATTAAGTAAAGGTGTATCAATTTAGTAGACATATTAATTTAACACTTATTACACAGTACTAAAAGGAAATACAAGAATTCGAAGAAATATAAATTATGAATTAAAATTTTACTAAATGAATACTTGAAGAAGGTACGAAATAAAATTTTGTACCCTTCAAGTATTTATTTAATAATGTTTTAATTGACAATTTATATTGCTTTGAATTCTTTTATTTCCCTTTGGTATTGTGTAATAAGTGTTAATTATATATGTCTACCAAATTGAACCAGCTTTTTCTAAGGCTTTTATTTAATTTAATTCTAAAAATTTTCGAATTAAACATTTTTTGAAATTAAAATTTGTAGGAGGTTAACAGAATAAATCTGTATGAGATTTAAAATCCTTATTTATTACACATATATGGAAAATACAGTCGGAAGCATGACATATTCAGTGATAATCAAGAATGCAGTGGAGCAGTGGAAGAATCAAAACCTCAGCGCGATGCATGACAAATAAATGATTGTTCTCTCTCAATGGCAGTGCAGTGTTGATGATTGAAAGGCTGTGCAGTCTGCTTTCATTTCCCACTACCATTGAGAGAGAACAGTCCTTTGTTTGTCATCGCATCGCGCTGAGTTTTTGATTGTTCCACTGCTCCACGGCATTCTTGATTAACACTAAATTTCCTATGTTTTCGACTGCCTTTTCCATACTCTGTATATGATGGTAAGGATTAGAGCTACAGTTCAGATTCGGCTTGAATATTAGGATAGGATACGAACGCACTTCAATTATTTTGATCGTACATTCATATGAAAATATTTTCTTCTCGAAATGCCAATTCCTTTCAGGTAGACTTAGTTCTTGTTTACATTTTTGTGGACTATTACAATTAAATAATAAAAAGCGGTTTTTTCTTGATAGAAGGAAAAATTTTTAAATATCATGCAGATTTATTTATTCTGTTAACCTCCTACAAATTTCAATTGAAAACAAAAAAATTTATTCAAAGAAGGTCATGTTTTGCATTTTTGGAAAGGAATTTAGTTTTCATAAAACAAGGAACGAAACAAAATTTTGTACTCTTCAAGTATTTATTTAATAATTTTTAGTTGACATTTTATATTTCTTTGAATTTCTTTCATTCCCTTTGGTACTATGTAATAAGGATGAATTCTGTATGTCTACTAAATCGACACAGTGTGTTCTGAAGATATTCATTTAATTTAATTCCAAAAGTTTTTGAATTTTTTTAAATTAAAATTCGTAAGAAGTTAACAGATTGAATGATATTCAAAATTATTTCATTACAATTAAAAATTGAATTTTTCAAATTTCGTTTTTAATATTTCAGGGGCACAAAGGGCCTTCATCGCTGGACCCTGGCTGTGCCACAATGACCCCTTCGAGCCCAGATATGGATGACGGTAGTAGTAAACGACAGGCGACAAGGTAAGAGTTTCGTAAAAGTAATACATATTATACTGACATTGGAAAAGAACACCTAGTTACACCACAGTTTTAAAAAAGTACCAAAAAACAAATAAAACACAAAATATTGGGTGGTCCACATAGAAGAGATCAGCCGGATATTGAGTTTTTCCGGAAAAAGCCTATTTAGGTCAATTTTAATTGGAAAGGGGCATTTTTTCATCCCTTCAAGAACTCTAAATAGCAATGCCAGTGACACATCATTTTGAAGATTTGACAATTTCATTTATGAGTTTGCTGAAAAATTTCTGTTTAGCTTTCGTTTCGGTGTAAGAAACTCATTGAAAGTGATGGGTGAAGTACATCAAGTGGTCGAGTTTCTGTACAAATTTTAATTGATTGAATGTTCAATATGCCTACCGTTCATTTCTATATAGTGATAGTGTTCAACATTTTTATTTTACATTCTGTAATATTCAGCTGTTATTTCAGTATAGGCTTACACTATTCTCTGGCGAATATCTTTTAGAGAAGTAGGTACTGTCACAAAAAGGATACTTTTCAAAAAAGAAATGTCCCTTTCCAAATAAAAATTATCTGTCTCAGCGTTTTCCAGAAAAACTCATACTTACGGAAATATCTGGGTGGAATCTTTTATGTTTATTTTATGAAAAAAATATGAAGGATCAAGCAGCCTTGAAATTTCACATATACTTTTGGAGATATCGTCAAAAAAGAATCAAATTATCCTTCAGTTCGGATTCTATCGTATATAGTTTAATTATGGAACACTTTCGAATTCTACTACAGTGTTGAGAAGGTCTGTGATTGGAGTAAGGAAACACATACTATATGTTATTCATCGAAATGTACTGTATTTTCAAAGAAATATCCAATAATCAAAACATTTATCTTAAATATTTAGCAGAGTACTTCTTTTACAACTTACAATTTTTAATTTCAGAAAATTTCTTTGAAATTTTGAATTAAATGAAATGTCTAAGCATTTCTAAGACGTCATTTAATTTTCAATATTTGTAAAAAATTTTCTTAAATTAAAATTTGTAGAGAGATGTAGCAGAATTATTCAGTTCGCTATTCTAAATATTGGAAAAACCCTCTAACAAATAATGAACCCCTTCTAATTATCAAAACATTTTTTAACTATCTAACAAGTTCCTTTAACTACTTTGATAAACTGAAAACCCGTCGACCGGAGCCATATCA
Source organism: Megalocaria dilatata (assembly GCA_034642435.1). Taxonomy (NCBI): domain Eukaryota; kingdom Metazoa; phylum Arthropoda; class Insecta; order Coleoptera; family Coccinellidae; genus Megalocaria; species Megalocaria dilatata. Next base: position 15,958,259 of record CM067863.1, read on the forward strand.
GGGGAATACAGTGGTTGTTTGATAATTGTTGAGTTTTCAGCCAGAAATTCGTTCACAATGAAAGGCTTGTAAGACAAGTTTTCTCAAATGCCACATTGATTGATGATTATAGAAACTATGTCAAGATTATCCTCACTTTTGATCGACATTGACGTACGTGCTTTTTTCGCGCTAAAACGCACGTGTTTTCCATAAAGTTATTCGACTGATTTACTTATGTAACATTTTTTGCGCTTCCACTCGTGAAATTCCATTAGCAATGCAAAATTCATGACAGATTTTTTGAATAAGTTATTTTTTTTCATTGATAAAACTTTTTGAATGTTCTTGAATTCCTTTTTGGAAAGTTCTAACAGTTTGTACTATATAAACTTTTTGGATATCACCACAGACTTACTTGTCACTTCCAGATTTATCATCTTTCGCTACAATTTCTACATGGTTTTCAATGAATTTACTGGGGTTTGAATTTGTCTTGAATGATGTTCTTAATTTATATTTATTTTCAAGATATATAGCAATCCTCTCAGGAATACCTTTTGTGTATTTTAATGAAAAAGACTTAAATTCCTCTTTTACTTTAAAATATACCAAGTTTAATGCTATTTTAAGATTTATATTCATCACCAAGTTCTTAACTTATTTTTATTTTTAAGATATATAGCAATCTTTTCAGAAATAAACTTAAATTGCTCTTTTAAGTTCGAATATACCAATTTTAATGCTATTTCAAGATTTTTATTCATCAACAAGTTATCTTTCTATATTGGATTGAAGTTATTATTGATGGCTATCTGTTTAATAATATTCACTTCGAAAATGTAATTTTTTTCGTTCATTGGAATGTTAATTAGTCTGTGACTGATATTGTTGAAAGCTGATAATATTTAGTTAATAGGGTGATTCGATATATTGTGGATAATTGTATCTGTGTAAGTGGATTTGAAAAAAATTGATGTAAACTGTTAGATTTGCTAATGGTTGAGTCTAGAAAGTTTATAGTATTGTTAGATTCAGTTTCCATGGTGAAAAATATTGGCGGTAATGAATTATTTGTTAACGCTGATATTGGCGTTAATACGCATTCACTTTTCAGCTGGATTAGTGGTAAAATATTGTGTTGAGGCCATCATCTGGTACTCTTTAGAAAACTGTGGATTTATATGAATTTTCTATGTATCAAGACTAGGTAGCCTACGAGCGATGCGAGTCTACCTAGATCTTACGGCCAGTTTCATAAACGACATCAAAAGGCTCCTTTATGATAAAGTCCCTTTATGAAAAAGAATCCTTTAAATGGGAGCATCAGTTTCATAAACGCACATCGACCGTCCTTTACTTAAAGCTCCCTTTAATGCGCCGGTCATATGTTTCCGACTGTTGGCTATCCTGAGAACTAGTGATTTTACGAATGTAGTTGGTGATATTCTGTAAATATTGTGAGTTATGCGTTGGAACTTGTAAAAAGAAAAAGAGAAGAAGCATAAATCGATCTTTGCAGAAACATGGTTATGTGCAGGAGACAGTATATTGCAATTTATATCATTATTACGTGCGAATTGTTATATTTTATTACGTGGGTTATATGAATGTATATGGAAGAAAAGAGAAAAAAAGTATTACTTTAAACCTGAGGGGGAACTATGCCTCTTGGAATTGATTGAAAAAGAGAATTTTAATATTATAGGTTAAAGTCTGGCAGAGAATAGCAACTGCTTTCAATGCAACAGTTCTCCATTGGAGAAATGGGGACCAGCTCAAATCCAAAAATGACAATATAAAAACTAAAACTAGAAGGTGGTAGCTGCTCAACGCAGTCATATTAACTGGTGGTGGGGCTCCATTGAAATTGAGGGAGCCAATTTCCAAACAGTTGAGACCAACTGTTACGAACCCACTTGCCGAAGCGAAAGAGATGTATTATAAAAAAACAGCTTTAGTAGAAGCTCAGATAGTGGCCATCAAGGAAGAGAATAGAAGAAAAGAAGAGGAGCATTCAAAGCTTAAAATATTAGATTTGCAAATTATGGAGATGAAGAGCAAATTAAATAATAATAATTAAATCTTTTTTATTTTGAATGCACTTTCTGGAAAAGCGGTATTAGAATTTTATCAGCATTGCTGCAAACTATGAAGTCCCCTCAAAGTTGAATTAAAAACAGAAATTTCAATAACACATAATATTTTTATTTCTTTATTCTCACTTGAAACTTTTTCAGATGTTACCTAAAGTAAAACAATGAATCAGAAATACAAACATAGAAGCCTATCTAAATACATACCTTGTAAAATCTTATAAAAATTATATGAAATCTTGTTATGTTGAAGATACAAATTGAATATGAAGAATAGTTCCACAAGTGACAAGCAAATTTATTTTCAGTTATCACACAAATATAAATTTCAAATTAGCAAAATGTTTATTAATAATAGACTCTCGCTTGACGAGCTGCATTAACATCAGTTGAATTTGTTTGAAAGTCCTCTTCCTCCTGCAATCATTCATTTGGAAATATTTCGTTCATATCTACATATTGTGCAAAACAGCGGTAGCAACAATAATTGCCCTTATGGTCGTTAACTTAACACTCATTCCTTTAGAAAGTATAGGAAAATGACGTTTCCAAACTCCATACTTTCTCTCCACCACATTTCTAGTTCGTATAATTGACTGCTTATATAAATTTTCAGCTGCAGTTATAGCTTCCGATAACTTTGTCATAAGATAAGTCTGCAAACTATAACCACTACCACCGTGTAACAAATACCGTCCAAATTTACCACTCTCAAATTGTCTCTTCAAGACACTGTTATTAAAGATGGTTTGATCATATATTTCCAGTTCCATAGAATCTCAATGTCAAAAGTAGTTGGTTCATCGGTTCAATACAGCTGCCTCTGAAAATTGTTGATTTAATGATTTGGTAAACATAAAATTATATCAACAAAATAATAAATCGAAATTGGTATACCTGTTAAATGGGAAGTACAATTGATCTGCAATTTTTTGAAGCAAAGATTAAACAGTTGGTTTTGTCAGGCAAAAACGATAGAAGAAATCTAGATCATCTAACGTGAAAAAATGTCTCTGCTGTAAATTTTTGGTCTTCTCACAATTATTTCTTCATCATTTGATGAAGGAGTAGAACTAAAATCAGCATTCAACATTTGTTGCAACATATTTCGTTAAAATTAAACAAAATGGGTAAATGTGACAGAACAAGGTTATGTCCACTGTTTTCGTGTTTATCGAGCACCTGCGCAGTGTCGAGCTTCTCGTTAAAGGATCCTTTTCCAGCCGTAAAGGGCCGATTTTCTCACTTTAAGATAAAGAACGCTTTTAAGTTCCCTTTAACCTCAAAATTTGTTTATGAAACACGTTTCATCATTAAAGGAGACTTTTTGGGAAAAGGGAGGCTTTAATTTCGTTTATGAAACCGGCCGTTATAGTCTACCTGAGCCTATTGTCGTAATTCTTTTGTAGTATCGGCTTACATAGTAGCCGCGGGCTGTATGTTCACGTGTCTTACAATGTAAGTTAAATGTGAATTTCGTATATATGTTAGGCTCACCTAAACTTCTATTGTTGTGAATAAAAGTTAAATAATTTCGTCTATTCAATATATTGCGTATTGCAGCAATTAGATACCGACAGGTAAATAGCTTGATATAATATTAATATTCAGTGAACGCAGCAATTTTCTGAATACGTAGAAATTGTTGAGAAGTGTTCACATATTCATTTAATTAAGGATCATGGAGAAGAAGATTCAGTTTCATCATTTCGAGGGAAATAACTACAAGCTACAAGCAACTAGATCTCAATAACCAGGTTTTTTGACGCAACCGTGATAACGTCATTCCTTTATTGATGAATGGAAGGAACTATTTAATTGTCCATCTGAACCTATGAAACAATATTATATCGTCAAAATATCTACGTTTCATTAGGGGATGTTAATGGATTTTGGATTCAATATTGCTCATAAATATTTCAATTAACAAAGGTCTAATAAGGTTTTCCAGGATTAGACCTTTTTCTGATTTATATATGTTATTATTAAATTGCAAATATTTCTGATAAATGCAAACTCCAAGGCATTCTAGAGTATCCTCGCTGATAATTACATTATATTGATTTTTATTTAATATGTTTTCTACCGGTTCTGTGTATTGTTCCATACTCGGAAATAGATTATTAACGTTAAATGAGATTAATTTCGAATTATGTGATAAGTGAAAATTTCTTATTTTGTTTATAAAGTTAAGAGGGGTGTAGTTGTATTTATAATAAATATGTGGAAATCAGAAGAATGTACAAAATAGCAATTCAAATGGATTTTTAGGAATGATTCAAGAAAAGTCAATAATGCGCTGAATCTGACGATACGTCATGGCACTAAGGGTGTATATGAATAGTTGCGAAAAAATTTAGGGGGTGATTCCTTGTCATTTATTTGAGCCACCCTTGCTTAGTTACAGCCCCCTAAAGATGGCGCCCGAAAAACAGTTTCTAATATTTTTCATGAAAACCAAAACACTGACAAGAATAAAATTAAGCAGACATTTTATGCGTGCAAAAAGGAACTCGAAAAATTTTGGATGGTATTCCTCTATGATTGCAAGGGGTAGAAAAAGCCACCCCTAAACATTCTTTCGCAAGAAACCTTTTTCCATTTTCCTATTTTACAATAAAAAAATTTATTTTGGATAGCATGGTCCACTCTTAACAAATAAGGTCTTCTGTAATTTCTTGCTAGAATTCAAGGTTTTTGAGAAAACAAATATTTATCAACAGGATAGCGTGAGTCGTAGAGGCTGAAATTATTTCCGAACTAGAATTTATCCAGTAAGCGGATGTCATTTTGTTATGATAACTGACTACTTTTGATTAACTTTGATTCAGTTACAAATATTTTTTGATCTGGCTTATCATTTTGAGATTTCTGTCACATACATCTTTAGGGGGATGTAACTGAGCAGGGGGTCTCAAAAAATAAGGGTTTATATAAAAGACCCATTCTATTTTATGACAAGGAATCACCCCCTGAATTTTTTCGTAATTATCACTTCTAATTCCACGTTTTTATTCGAAAGAAGTCGATTCCAGAAAAGACGCTTGAGAAATATTTTGATAATTGAATTATTACTTGGCGTAAGTATATTATCTCGAAATGTGCCTACTTTGAAGGAGATACAATAAATTTGGATTAATAATACATATTTATTACATAAATAAATTTCCATATTTGGAAACTCTTTCGTCAAATCAAACCGAAATATCAATACATTAAAAAATATGATATATTTTGGACGTTAAATGTACATGTATTTTTCACTGTTTTGTAAGCGAGAGAAATGTTGAATTTAATTAAAATTAATTGAAGTATGTTCAAATAGAAATATTCCCCGTATAGCGAACAAATGCAGCTCCTCTCCCTTATGAATCCCGTATGTGTGCTGAACTGGTAGATGGCTAATGATGATTAATACAAAGCTAAAATTCTCGCAAATTGATAAGCATTTGTTCGTGTCGTAAATGGGATGCTATCTGGAATAGTTTCAAATTTCATTCCAGTTGTTATGTGGAAAGCGATATTATTTTGCTTCAAAGGCTGGTTCGAATTGAAACATTAGTTGCCGAAAAGGGATCTCAGGACGTGTAGGGACTGACGCAGTAAAGGAAAACATTGATCGATGGATAATTTATTGCAATCGAAAGGAATACATTTCAACATTAAGAATATGGCAATAAAGAAATTTCATCTAAAAAATATAAAAAGTTATTATGAAATAATAAGAAGAGGTGTTTTACTTGATAAAAGGATTATTACAAAACTTAAATGTCAAAAAAGACTTATTCTGTTAGTCTCCTATATATTTTAATTTCAAAAAATTTCATTCAAAAACTTTCAGAATTAAATTAATGTCTTATAAACACTGTTTAAATTTGGTAGACATGAAATCAAAACTCATTATACATTCTGTCAAGAAAGTACCGGGAATTATCGATTTGAATCTGGCGGGGCAATGAGGCAGGTAAAAATTTTTTTTCCTAGGTTGGTACCACTGTCCTTAATTACTATGCCAAGCTTGAGCGGGATCTGTCAACTAGTGTGTTTGCAACAGCTGATTAAGTCAGTCGATGTCAGAGTGCGTGCCGATTTACATTGCGTGATTACATTGAGCAAAGAATTTGTTTTAAGTTTTGTGTTGCAAATGAATTTTCGTGTGCCGATGCATTGAAAATGTTGCAAAAGGCCTTTGGTGATAATGCTCTATCGAAAACTCGTGCATATCAGTGGTACAGAGCCTTCAAGGACGGTCGTGAAGTGGTCGGCTTCGATCGAAGATAACGTCGATAAAATTAAGGAAAGGGTGCTGGAAAACCGTCGTACCAGCTTGAGAGAGATAGCACATGATCTTAGGATATCCCACGAGTCCGCACGTACGATTTTGATTGATATTTTGGGCATGAGAAAGGTGGCCGCACGACTCGTACCGAAAGACCTGAATTTTCTTCAAAAACGTCATCGCGAACAGGTTGCTTCAGACATGCTGGATCGCTGTAATTCTGATTCTAGATTCATGGAACGCATTATAACTGGTGATGAGACCTGGGTCTACGAGTACGATATGCAAACAAGCCAGCAATCATCGGAATGGGTGGCAAAAAATGAGCCGAAACCGAAAAAACCACGCCAAAGCCGCTCGAAAATGAAGGTGATGCTCATTGTTTTCTTCGATATCCGTGGCGTGGTGTACTACGAATTCGTTCCAGAGGGTCAGACGGTAAACAAGGAGTATTACCTATGTGTTATGAAACGTTTGCATGAGCGTATCCGTAAGAAACGGCCAAATTTGTGGGCGAACAACTCATGGATTTTGCATGACGATAACGCGCCTTCTCACCGAGCTACGATTGTGACTGACTTTCTGGCCAAAAACTCAACAAACGTGCTTCAGCAACCACCGTATTCGCCGGATTTGGCTCCCTGCGACTTTTTCCTCTTCCCAAAACTAAAATTGCCTCTTCGTGGCACCCGTTTTGAGTCGATTGAAGCCATAAAACAAAATTCGGCGCGAGAGCTAAAGTCCATCCCGGAAAGCGCCCATAAAAAATGTTTCGATAATTGGAAGTGCCGTTGGCATAGATGTATTGGAGCAAATAGAGCCTATTTTGAAGGCGACCCAATAAATTTTGACGATTAAATGTAAAAATGTTGTTTTAATTGAAAATTCCCGGTACTTTCTTGACAGAGTAGTATTTCAAAAGGGAATTGGGTTTTTCTAAGGAGAAAACAAAAATGACTTCAATATCCTTACCTTCTAACGAGCAGTTTATTTTATAAAGTTATTCGATATTGGTTTTCTTTTCAATGATTCCCTTACCATCGATTCACAGTGGTTACATCCATTAGATTTCGTAGTATACATAATCACATTGGAAAATTCAATATGATGCGGAAATGTAACAGTTTATTTCTGTTCCTGAAATAAAATAAACAATAGTGGTGAAGGATTCAGGCAATACTTCACACAAAAGTAATACGAACGCTCTAGTTTTTTGGTGAGCTCTTCTTTTCGCACAAATAGAATGACCGTTAATAGACTGATTATTTTCTGAACTGAATTTTATGGAATAGTTTTTGGAAATTCAGAAACGAATAGTACTTTACTGTTATCATAAAAATAAATGGGTTGATTAGAGCTGTTACCAGAAGGCATCTACGAAATTATTTGTGTTTTTTTTTTTATTATCCGAGTTTTAGGTCTTGATTGTTTCGGTCTCAGCATACTCAATGACCTACAGAAATCAAACACAAATTTACAATTGGTTAATGCAGCTCTCAGTCGTAATCCAAGATCACACTCAAACATACAGGATGTCCCAACAAAAATTTGATCCTCCCCCTTCCCGAACTCGAAAACGAAGAATTTTTGAGGATTTAAAAAAACAGGTCAACTTCTGTTTGGAGGGGGACGAATTTCCATCATGAGTTTGTTCCGAAAAAACTACACACATTTGATTATAGGGAATACTTTTGTCGCTTATTATTGATCGGTCGTAATTGATGGTGTACTGGAGCGTTTCAGTGACAGCTGGCGGGTCGTACTTGTAGTAGGGGGTTTTGGCAGCTTGGTGGAGTAGCTTTAGCCTGAAGCACAGTTCTTGATGTATTATAGCAGCTACTTGGTTGTGGCGGTGTAGATAGTTGGTTTGGCTCAGTAGGCTGCATGCTGCTGTTATATGTTCAATGGTTTTTGGCTTCTCCCTGCACTTTCTTCACCTGTCATCTGGTATCTGAGGGTCCTTAACTATGTGCTTCATGTAGTTCTTAGTATTGACTACCTGGTATTGGATAGCTATCATAAAATCCTCCGTTTCTGGAAAGAGTTCCTCCCTACTCAACCATAGGTTCGACGCAGACTTGTCGACTTGTCTAGGTCATGGAGATACCTTCCATGGAGGGCCTTGCTTCGTTATTCACAGAGTTTCTCCTCCCTGCTGTAGATCAACTCGTTAGTTTGTTCAACTTCATTTGCCAGCTTGAGAGGCGTGTATGCGTAATCGACTAGGCAGGCACTTTTGTGTAGAAGCGAGGTTTTTTTTCTTTTGTGCTAATATGCTTTCAAGAGTCTGCCTTGCCCATTGTGGAAGTTTTTATTTCATTATTTTTATTATTATTATCCTGATACTCCTAGATCTTCTGTGAAGATCCCTCAGAAGCTTTTTCAGCTTGTGCCAGTTAGGAGTTCAGTTGTGTTCTAGGTAGGCTTTGTTACTGCGATGTTGCGCCACTTTAGGTCACAGCACTGTTAATTTTCGACCCAACACTGAAATGGTAGCCGACACTCGTCCAAATAGAAAATTTCTTTCCCACCTGAACACGATTGGAACTCGCAACGAAATTTTTGTTGGGGAATCCTGTTGTCAGGATAGAACTAACATAGGTCTAGATATCCCTGTTCATCTTGCATTTAAGAGTTTCAATGGTTTAAACAAGAATACTGGATCTGCCCATTCCTATACACTGTTAGAAAAGGCAAAAACTTCCTGTATGTTCGTTGATGCAAATAAAACTGAAATGCTATATTGGGGTTGTTATAATAACGGGTGTTTTTTTTAGAGTGAACTTTCGATAGGGATAACTGTGATTTGAAAGAAGGTAGAAGCCATGTTGTTTTGATATTTCTGTTCAGTAAGCATCGACAAATTATCATGGAAAGACTCACGCCGCAACAACGTTTACAAATTGTTGAAATTTATTTTAAAAATCGGTGTTCTATTCGCCAAACTCATAGAGCACCTCGTGAAATTTATGGTTTACATAATCGTCTACCAGAGCAGCTCATTCGTCTAACTATCGATAGATTTCGGACAACATTTTTTCTACTCGATGCAACAACAACAACAACAAAAGGAAGAACTGAACGTACAGAAGAAAATATCGCTGCTGTAAGTCATAGTTGGACTCTTTGCTTCCACCACATGGAAAAGTTTGCGTAAAGATCTTGGTCTACACCCATACAAGATCCAACTGGTTCAAGAACTAATGCCACTTGACCATAATAAGCGTCGTTTGTTTGCTGATTGGGCCCTAGAACAGCTTGAAGTTGATCCACGTTCTATCGTAAAATTGTGTTTAGTGATGAAGCTCATTTCTGGTTGAATGGCTATGTAAACAAGCAAAATTGCCATATAAGGAGTGAAAACAATCCTCAAGAAGTTCTGCAGGTTCCATTGCATCCTGAAAAATGCAATGTATGGTGTGCTTTACAGGCTGGAGGCATCATCGGTCCATATTTCTTCAAAAACGATGCTGAAGCTAATGTTACAGATCAATGATCAATGATTATTCGTTTCGAAATTTGAATGAAATCGACCCAGAAATGTTTTGTTTTCAACAAGATGGTGCTACACCTCATGCTGCTACCGTAACAATTGATTAATTGAAAAAAAAGATTTGGCGATAACATTATTTCGAGAAATGGCTTAACTAATTGGCCTCCAAGATCATACGACATAACTCCACTGGATTGTTTTCTTTGGGGTTATTTCAAGTCATTGGTTTATGCTGATAAACCATAAACAATAGACGCTTTGGAAGCCAACATAACATGTGTTATTGATGAGATTAGGCCTGAATTACTCGAAAAAGTGGTCCAAAATTGGTCTGGTCGAATGCGGTTCCTCAGAGCTAGTCGTGGTGGAAATTATTTTTAAAACATAAATATCATAAAATTATCTTTCAATTAAAAAACAAATTTGACTTCAATCTTATTTTAAATGTGTTTTATCTCAATTTAAAGTTCTATCACTCTAAAAAAACACCCGATAGTTGGTACAAATTACCACGTAGTCAATGTTACACTGTTAATTATTTGGAATTATATAAATCTCGAGACCCAAGCTATATTGAAGCACTGATTTGAGATTGAAAAAGAATGTTGATGGTTGTAAAACTGTTCAATAATAAAGTTGTTTAAAAAAATCCATTATCATTTGAAATAAATGCATTTTGTAAGCTGAAAAAACGGACCGAATCAATTTGAACTTCTAGTATGTTTTATATAGATTAACATATGGAAATCTCAAATTCTCATAAGATAATAAGAAGAGGTTTTTTACTTGATAGAATATTCCTTCAAGTTACTAAATTTGAATATCAAAACAGATTTAATCTGTTAGTCTCCTATAATTTTTATATATTGAATTTGTTAGCACTTCGGTAGAAAATTAGCAGACTGTATGTGTAAATTTGATAATGATTAGAAATACACCACAAATCTCAGATGGACACTCACCCTCATCCACTGAATTCCTGGTTAGTTGGGGATCCCCTTGTCTGGAACTCTGACACCAACACCTTGTTGAACTATCGTTCTTGTAATAAGAAATTCTGAACACCTTTTGCTTTGAAAGAATTAAAAAACTCATAAGCCGGAAAAATATCGAACGTAATGTCGATCCGTGATCATTAAGAATCTGGTCGAAGAAAAAGTCTCTCGCATGCGCACAGTGTCATCTGAAAGATGAGTGGTGCATATATGCGCAATTTCAGAAATAAATTAGGGAAACTTGAATGCTGCACTAACATAGCCGCCCACAAAAACCCCTATGGGTTTTTCTAAAGAAAACAGAAAAAAAAAGTTTCCCCCTTTTAAAAAGAACACCATGTAAGTCACCAGAAAATTAAATTTAAATAATAGAAAAGAAAAATAATAACAAATATAGAAAAACATTATTTTTATAAAGGAAAATAATTTGAAAATCAATTTCTCGGAAGTGGACAAAGCTTCACAACGGGTCTACGGAAAATACCATTAGCTGTTTTCACCGCAGCTACCCTATTGTGTCCATCCTCTCCCGGAAATAATTCCACAATGCGACCAACCGGCCATTTAAAAGGCGAAACGACATCGCTTTTGATCAAAACAAGGTCGTCGAGCTCAATTTCTTTGGCCGGCTCAGCCCACTTGAAACGCTGCTGAAGTGTATTAACATATTCCGCGAAGTACCTTTTCCAAAAATCTCGCTGCATTTTCTGTATAAGCTGCCATCTAGACAGTCTGTTTAATTTCAAATGAGAAACATCAACATCAGGAATTGTTGAATTCAAGGGTTCTAAAGTGAGAAAATGCCCTGGTGTGAGCGGAATTAAATCATTAGGATCTGAGCTCTGAGAACATAATGGCCTCGAATTCAGAACAGCTTCGATTTGACAAATCAAAGTTGTAAATTCTTCATAGGATAGTCGCTGATCTCCTACCACTCGTAGTAAATGAGATTTAATCATTTTTACACCCGCTTCGGCAAGGCCATTAAAATGTGCACCCGTAGGGGGATTGAAATGCCACTGGAAACTTAGAGTTCCAGAAGTTTCTTGAGCTAACTTCAAAAATTCATTTTGAGCTCCAATGAAATTCCGACCGTTATCGGAGTAGCACGCATGAATCATGCCACGTCGAGAAATGAATCGACGGAATGCCGCGATAAAACTACACGTAGAAAGCTCCTGCGTTAATTCTAAGTGAATAGCTTTGGTTGTAGTGCACACAAAAACGCATATATAAGATTTTAAATATTTTGCACCCTTTATGCGATGCATAGTTACGAAGAAAGGTCCGCAGAAATCAATAGCAACGTGAGAAAATGGCTTTAATTTAGAAATTCTGAAACTTGGAAGATCAGCCATTTCAGGTGGTTTGTAAGTATTTGGACGGGCACGAAAACATTGAAAACAATTAGAAATAACTTTTCTTATTGTTCGACGAGCTGATAGTATCCAATATTTTTGAAGAAGTAAATTATGTAACGTTTTTGAACCGGGATGTAAATATTGCTTGTGAACCGACTCTACAATCAAAATTGTTAATTTATGTGAGCTAGGCATCAAAAGAGGGTGTTTTGCGGCATATTCAATATAACTGGATTTCTTTAAGCGGCCGCCCACCCTGAGAAAACCTAGAGAGTCTAGAAAGAGTGAAAGTTTCCGAAAGGGTTTAGGTAAAATTTTGTTTTTGTTAATAATTTCTATGATATCAGAAAATACCGAATATTGCGTATGTTTTATTAAACACATCAACGATTCATTCAACTCATGAATTGTTAAAATGCCTGTTTGTTTAAGGGAACCGGGTTTTGAAATTTTCGAAAATCGTAAACAGTAACTTAAAATTCTTTTTATTTTTTCAAGAGAGGAAAATTTATTTAAAAGGTTATCTAAATCGTCCATTGGAATATCTACATATAAAGATATACTTTTTTCTTCGGCAGAGACTACATCATTATTAAGTTCTGAAGTTTGAGCAGAAAAATTTGGCCACTCGGTTTTTGGGCTGGATAGGAATTCCGGTCCATTCCACCACATTTCGAAACGAATCAATTGCAATGGGTTCATTCCTCTAGATGCACAATCGGCAGCATTTAGAGATGAAGGAATATACATCCATGAATCGGGAGATACCAGTTCCTGAATATGGTGTACTCGATTGGCAACAAAAGTTTTCCAACGGCTCGGTGAAGCATTGAGCCAAGAAAGAACTACCTGTGAATCAGTCCAGCAAGTGATTTGATCGAATAAGAGTCGACTAGAAAATGTGTCAGTCACAAATTTGACCAAATCAGCCAAAAGCTTTGCAGCAGTCAGCTCAAGTTTAGGAAGAGTAATTGTTTTTAAGGGGGCAACTCTCCCTTTAGAACAGATTAGAAATACGTGAATAGAATCGCCTCTCTGTAATCTGAGGTAAATTACCGCTGCGTAACCTATGCTTGAAGCGTCACAAAATCCATGTAACTCACATCTCTCATATTGATCAAAGGTGATTCGCCTAGGGAGACGTAATCCAGAGAGTTCTGAAAGTTCACACTTCAATTGTGTCCATGAATTTTTAATGGACTCGGGAAGTTCTTCGTCCCAATCCTTTTTCAAGGACCAAATACATTGCATAATGTATTTTGCCTTTAAAAGAATGGGACACAGAAAACCCAATGGATCGAAAATCCGACCTATATCGGACAAGATGCCTCGTTTTGTGAGGTCTTTTGATATATTTTGGCACTTGTAAGAAAATATATCGAGAGAAGGGTACCACTGAAGACCTAGAACCTTCAGAAATGGTGGTTCATCCTTATCAAAGGACAAAGGAATCTGACAGTCAGAATGGTCTAAGGAAGAAAGCAATGCTGGAGAATTACTAGCCCACTTCCTCAACATAAAACCTCCGCGACTAAGCAGATCGATTAAATCCCTTTGAAGAGACAAAGCTTCAGAATCAGATGATGCACTACCCAGCACATCATCAATATAAGTTTGATCCTCTAGTATCTTACTAGCCATTGGAAAGTTTTCTCTCTCTAGGAGAGCTAGCTCACGAACGGTACGCATTGCCAAATACGGGCTACAATTGAGTCCGAAAGTAACTGTATTTAAGGTATACTCTGAAAGTGAATCGTTTGGATTAAAACGCCATAGAATTCTTTGGAAATTTCTATCAGAAGGAGATATTAAAATTTGTCTGAACATTTGCTTTATATCAGCTATGAATACCACTGCGTCTAAACGGAAAAGTAAAAGTAAAGAAACTATATCCTTTTGTAATTTTGGACCAGGAAGTAAAGTGTCATTTAAGCTCACACCTCTCGAGCCTTTTGCCGATCCATCCCAAACTACACGAAGTTTTGTGCTTACGCTCTCAGGCTTCAGAACACAATGATGGGGTAAGTAACAAAAATTATCATTGGGTATAGCTTCCGATGTGGCTAAAGACATATGTCCACTGTCAAGATATTCTTTCATGAAATCGGAATAAGAAGAATACAAAGATGGATTTTTTAATAAACGTTTTTCAAGTAAGAAAAATCTACGATAAGCTTGAGTATAAGTATCTCCTAGAAATGGTTTCGAATTTCTGAAAGGAAGCGAAACTATGAATCGACCGGTGGAATCACGAGTGGTCGTTTCTTTGAAAAAGGTCTCACACTTTTCATCTTCGACGGAGTAAAAATGCTTATCAGGAATTTGCTCTAATTCCCAGAACTTAGGAATACAGATGTCGACACGAACATCGGATTGAAGAAGAAAAGTTTTTGTTTCTGAACTTGTAGACGGATTGTTAACTTTACCCAAAAGAACCCAACCGAAAATAGTTTCAAGGGCGGTAGGCTGGCCTAATTTTCCAACGATACGTCCATTGAGTAAAATATGAGTGAAAAGCTCAGCACCAATCAGAATGTCTATTGGACTTGAGAGAAAATAATTTTCATCTGCGAGAGGTAAACCCTGTAAATGGTCCCATTGTCCCTTTTTAATAGAAAAAGCAGGTATATTAGAACATAATTTTGGAACAACAATAGCATCGAAAGAAAGTACAGGGCTGTCGGAATTTGTAGGTTTGATATCGCATGCAGTAATACCTTTTGAAGAAAATGAAGTCATTTCGTTCAAACCAAAAATAGTTGTAGAAAATTGATGTCTCTGTAACCCAAGATTACGAAAACATTTTTCGCTTATGAAATTTGATTGACTTCCTGAATCAATAAGAATGCGAACACGTTGAAATGTGCCATATCTATCACGGATATCTACCGCCGCAGTAGCCAATAATACTGTATTTTGTTCGGAAAAGGTGTTACCTGATACAGTTGAAGAATGTGGAATATTTTCTATGATAGTTGAACTATTAATATGGATCAGAGAGTGATGACGGTTATTACAAGTGCGACATTTGTACGACGAAAGACAATTATTTAGATTATGCGAATGATGTAAGCAATTCAAACACAGTTTATTTTGTTTGACGAAAGAAAAACGATCATTCGGAGATTTTGACAAGAAATCAGAGCATTTCGATAATCCATGTGAACCTTTGCAAAGGTAACACTTAACATTGGAATTATAATGAGTATTTTTTGTTTGTAATGAAAAACTATTGCTGGTCTTGGAATTATATTTATTATTACACTTCTCTTTGCTTACTGCAAATACTTTATTTTTAGAAGTAGTCAAATGTTGAACGGATTCTAGGGCCTTGCATTTAATTTCAACAAAATTATAAAGTTCCTTATATTCTGGAATTTTGCTAGAATCAGTTTGAATTTCAAAATTAGTTCGAGTCTCAATATCTAGTTTCCCTAGAAGTATATAGAAAAGTAAAAAATCCCACTGATCTGTATTGAAATTTAAAGCATTAAGAACTGCCAATGATTCGGAAAAGGTATTGAGTAGAATACGAAAATCTTTTGCAGTATTGCCTTTTAGTGAAATGAAAAAAATTGAATCTAATGCATTCGAAGCTATAAGTCTTTTATTTTGATATCTGTCAATAAGTTTTTTGAAAGCGGTGTTATAATTGTCGTTATTTATGGCGATACCATTTAGTAATTTCAAAGGCTCGTCTTTTAGGAAGGAAAATAAATATCTGAACTTTTCAACATTTGAAAGATTGGAATTATCATGAATTAATTTCTCGAACAGATCATGAAAAGTTGACCAAATTTTTGGATCACCGTCAAAAGTGGGTATATTAAGAGGTGGGAGTTTTGCAGAAGCTTCAACACTAACCGACGACGAATTAGAAGTATCATTTTTACTCATGTTATGATAAATAGACAAACCTTCATAATAAAAGTTTTCAGTCTCCCTTCTTATTTTCTCATGTGTATCAAATTCCGCCTCATCCTCAATCAGCATTATAATCTCATTATGACATTCTGAAAACCGCTCAAATAATTTTTTAATATCATCATACCTAGCCTTTAATTGCCCTCTTTTCGACGTATCAGTTAAGCTTTGCTTTGCAATAATGTAAAATTCCGAAATTCGACTAACGTATATTTTACGTTTGCTTTCAAATCTTTTGATGTTACTCATTTTTTGTGAAATATTTTATTGAATGAATGTAAATATAAAGTGATATATGTAAAGAACCAAATTATGCGAAGAAAAGATAATATAAAGAAAGTTTATTAGAACAGAAAGGGTGTCAACGAAAACTTTGGAAGTTGTAATCGTATTTGAGTTTTAATTATTTTCCAATATGAATTGAAAGAAGAAATATGCAGAATGAAAGAATATGTTTATATCGATTGAAGTGAACCTAAGTTGAACATATGGTTTTTTTGTATGAAGCGATAAGCGTATACTGCTTGTACGGATTTATCGATTTCCTACAATCGATATGAATGAAAATTAATAATAATTTGATGGTGACCTACGTGGAAATCTCGAAATGAAAAGAAAGAAAATAAGAAATCACTAGTCAACCGGTTCGAATGGACCAAAATGTTAGCACTTCGGTAGAAAATTAGCAGACTGTATGTGTAAATTTGATAATGATTAGAAATACACCACAAATCTCAGATGGACACTCACCCTCATCCACTGAATTCCTGGTTAGTTGGGGATCCCCTTGTCTGGAACTCTGACACCAACACCTTGTTGAACTATCGTTCTTGTAATAAGAAATTCTGAACACCTTTTGCTTTGAAAGAATTAAAAAACTCATAAGCCGGAAAAATATCGAACGTAATGTCGATCCGTGATCATTAAGAATCTGGTCGAAGAAAAAGTCTCTCGCATGCGCACAGTGTCATCTGAAAGATGAGTGGTGCATATATGCGCAATTTCAGAAATAAATTAGGGAAACTTGAATGCTGCACTAACAGAATTGTATCAGTCCTTACTTGGTGAAAATCCATATTAAATAATTTGAAATAAGGTTATTCTGATTTTCACAAATTTTTAAAATTTGTGAAAATCAAAATAAACCTTATTTCAAATTATCCTATAATTTAGATTTAAAAAAAAATTGTATTATGTATAATACATGTTTTGAGATATTTTTGAAGTAACTCATATGAATATTTAAATATATTGAATATTTCAAATAAATTATATTTTCTGAGAAGTCCTTAAATTATGTTTTGTATTTTTGAAAAGGAATTAGTTTTCATAATTGTAAGGTCAGAAACAAAATTTTGTCCCTTTCAAATATATATTTATTAATTTTAATTGGCAATTTATATTTGTTGGGTTATTTATTTCGTTTGATATTGAATTTTGATTTTATACGTCTATTAAGTTTAAGCTGTGCTTATAAGACATTAATTTAATCCTAAAAATTTTTGAATATTTTTTTTTTTAATTAAAATTATAGGAGACTAACAGATTGAATCTGTTTTGATATTCAAATTTCAGAACATATGATTTAATATGATAGTATTCGCTCTGCATTTACTCTCTCCTGGTGGTATGGTGTCCAATGAGAATCTTAAATGAAATAATATCACATGATTTTCAACTCGCGGTAGCAAAATTTAACACTTCTACCTTCTGAAACGGTCCACCAAGTCCCCTGAACGTTCGATAAATCTGTGGACATTTCTAGTATCTCATATACGAGCTCATATTTCGCATAAAAGCTTCCTCATCCTAACCCTAGTGGCTCTTGTTGAGACCAATTCTCTCTACAAATGACGTTCATCAAGCCATCTCCGCAGATCGTATATGTGTACGATATGGCTCTCTGAAAGCCAATTATTAGTTGGTTATTGAATTGAAACGTGAAAGCATCTCCGTTCACATAGACATTCCTGTCCATGTTCGTTTATGTGGAAATTTTTCGTTCGTTTTACTCCTTCGTGTTCTTCTGTTGTCTTGGATACCTTATTTGATTGAATTTAATTCGGGGAAAACAATTCGGAATCGAGCAGCGAAAAGACTTTTACAGCGTTAATTTTGAAGTGTTGGGTTTTCCAATAGCCACTATTTGTTTTTGGTATGTCGTGACAGCCATATTGAAAATGGTAAAAAAAATTTCTGTAATTTCCCGAAATTGTATTAGAAGAAGAGATCCTATTGAATTGTCTCCAATTCAATAGGAACTCTTCCAAATTCTGATTCCACATGTTTAGATTTTTTCTAAGAAGTCATTTGAAGAGTGTCATGTTCAAGACAGTACCTATTTTATTCAGAAAATCTTCGCCAAAATATAGTCTAAAAACTTAATACAACGAAAATGTTACAAAGTGTAATAGAAAATGTTGAATTAAGGCACTAGTACTGTTAATAAATGAACGGTAGACAATTTGTACATCTAATCAATCAAAATTCAAACAAGTTGCGTAACGGAAGGCGTCATGAGAACAATTTACAAGAATAAATAAAAATCACCTTATACAGTGTGATCCAACGAATACTTAACACCTCGATTTTCCGGCTTAAAATGAAAATGTGGAAAATTGCTAGGATACGTCAATTTCTGATTCGAGGTGAAACAACTTTTCCGCCCTTCGTATCCCCGTAACTGCAACTCCCTGACGGGGGTGAGTACAACCCCTTGATTTTGAATAGAAATGGGGGGTCTTGCGATACCTGATTTTGAAGATCTTATCGAGTACTATCTGATCCTCAAATTTCGCTTCAAAATTTCCATCGATAAGGAAATTACAGGTTAAATAGTGGAAGAGTACTTACTTTCGTGATTAGTTTATTAAATGCTGAAAATGGGCACCACTCCAGTGACTCAACAAAGTCCAGTGGAGTCAGATCAGGTGATCTGGGTGGCCACTCAATATGTCCCCTTCTTTCAATCCAGGCGTGAGGAAAATTTTCATCTAAGAACTGACGCACGTTTAACGAAATGAGGTGGTGCGCCATCTTGTTGGAAAATGATCGTTTGATGATCTTCTGCATTCTCCAATATTTGCACAAGGGCTGGATAAATAGCGTTCTCCAATAGATCTAAATAGATTTGGCTAGTGAGATTACCGGGTATAAAAAAGGGCCGATTATGTGATTTCCATAAATACCCGCCCAAACATTTGATTTTTGGTGAGGTTGAGTATGCACCTCACGAAATAATCTTGGATTTTCATCTGACCAATACCGACATTTATGCTGGTTTACAATACCGTTAAAGCAAAATAAACACTCGTGCGAAAAACAGATATCGAACATGTAGTTTTGATTACCGTTAATCATTTCACTGACCACTTCACAGAACTGGAGTCGGCGATCAGGATCATTCTCATTTAGTTCCTGAACGTAAGCAGCATGTACATTTTTCCAGGATGTCGTTCGTTAAATAAAGCCGCTGTTGTTTGCACAGAGTCGTTATTTCTAAGATATAGTGTTATCATTTCCACCCTTTCTTCTATGGAATACACCATTTTCATTCTACTACAAATTTACAATCGCTTTGACATACTTGTAACGTTCTCAAAAATTCACGATAGACTAAGGTAAATGAAAAACATGGTCCGTTTACTTTTTTGGACAAGAAATCAATACTTTTTTGGACAAAAAATTCACAATATAACTACTAAATACCTTTGAAATGTACGAATAATATTCTCGAGATAAATTCCACATTGCCTCTTTCACTATTTTCGCTGTTATTTCATCATTGATCACTATTTTGAAGCGAAATTTTAGGGCCAGATAGTACGCGATACTATCTTCAAAATTAGTTACCGCAACACCCCTCATCCCTATTCCAAATCAAGGGGTTGTTCTCACCCCCGTTAGTGGGTTGAAGTTACGGGGATGAAAAAAGCGGAAAAGTTGTTCCACCTCGAATCAGAAATTGACGGGTACGAGCGATTTTCCACATTTTCATTTTAAAGTCGGAAAATCGAAGTGTAAAGTTTTCGTTGGACCATACATATGAATAATACACACACAGGTGTATTATTACAATCGAGTAATCACAATTCGTTCAGAATCTTGACCACTAAATCCAGTTCAACAATCTCTTCCAAAGAAACTAACGCGAAATAGAAATAATTCTAGCATTTTCATCAATAGAATTGCAAAACCTTCAAATTGATTTGTAACTCGACCCCTATGGCCACTTAAGATTGTTCAGGGGTTTGCCACTCCGTTTACGGGGATGATCGTATACCCACGAATTTGCAGTTTAAATATATACCCCTACAAATAATAATTGCCCTGTCGTTTTTCGGAAAAACTCACACTTACGAAAATACTCGACTGCACTATATTTTGTAGGCTAATCTGTATGTATATTGTATATGTATTATGAATGCATAATACACTGGATAAGCGATGGTTTTCTTCCCTAACCAGGGCATAAGAGTTTTACCCCCCCCAGAACTCAGAAACGAAGAATTTTCGGAAGATTTCAAAAAATATGTCAACTTCTGTTTTGATGGGTACGAATTTCCATCACGAGTATGTTCCGAAAAAAACACCCCCATGAAACTTCCAACATTTTTTTAATAGGAAAAAGGTGTCGAGTGTTAGTTAGTTTGAAAGATATTTAGGGTCTGTAGACAACTCAGTCAAAATTTTCAAAATTGGTTCACTATTCACGAAATAATGTAATATTGAACTTACCGTCAAAAGGTTATGTTGAACAGACAGTTGAACCGTCCAAACTCAAGAACCTAAGAGTTTTGAAGAATCCATAAATAATTTTCAAGTTCTGTATTAGGGAGAAAAAATTCCTATGGCGACATTGTTGCGAAAAAACCACCTGAGGATGGCAACAACCCCAAAATTTTTCGAATAGGGAGGAGATCTTGGATAGGGTTTAGTTGAGAAGTTTTTTCTGTTCTCTAAACATCGCAGTTGAAATTTTCAAATTTGTTCATTTAATGGCAGAACAATTTGAGTTTTAACTTTAAAAGAATTCGATTTTCTTATCGTTTATGATGGGAAAATGTGTGAAACACATGAAATTCATTACAACGTAGACTATTTTTTTAAAGATTTTTTCTCAAATGTGTTTCAGTCTTTCGTTTCTGCATCATAACTGGGTTTGAGACTTACTCACGTGGGCGAAAATGGTCTATTCTATGGAAGAAAGAATAGAAATTCTCAAATAATGCTATCGGAATGACGAAAATTGTAGATTAACTGCAAGGTTTTTTAATAACAATCATCCAGAAAGAAATGTAAGTCACCAATATCTTGAGCATTTGATGGATAAATTGGAAACTACTGGTTCCATTCAGAATAAGAAACACGAAGTTGAGCGTCCAATCCGAAATTAATTTGAATATTGAAATACCAGTATTGAGACATTTACAGATCGATAATCGGCAATCTATAAAAACTTTAGCACGAGCATCTAATCTTCCGAAATCTAGCGTTCATCGAATTATAAATTCGATAAATTTCACACTTACAAGATAAGGCTGGTGAAACAATTGAATGAAGATGATCCTGATCGTCGGACGTAACAATTCAGTGGGTAACTGAACAATAACCTACATCGACTCTGCAATACAACCTCTTCTAACGAGTGTACCTTTATATTGAATGGGGAAGTCGATAGATATAAATGTCGATACTGGAGTGATAGTACCTCCTATACTTTTCGGCCTTCTGTCTAGAAATCAACGGCTCAACTAATGAATATTTTAACATCAAATTCGATTAAGATGCATAATTTTCACTTTTGAATCTTCAAAAATTTCTATTTATTTTCGACAAGCTGGATCCATTCGTTACCGCAAGGTTTTACGGTCAGTAGTTCAGGAGTTATAAAGAAATGGTGATTGGATGGATCGATGGAAAAGGGACAATTCTATAACTCTGTTATACATGAGTAGCCTGCAATAAAAATGTGAAATCATTCAGTGTGAAAATAGCAAAATAATTAAATTCAGTAATGCCGTTTATTTCCAGGAAGCTTGCCAATTATCGCTCACGTGGGTGGAAGCGTGGGTAAATACTGAACGGATGAATCGAACCATTTCAAAAATTATGCGCCATATTCAGTTTAAAGATAAACAAGAATGGATTCAGAGTATTTTCATCATTTAATTATAGTAATCAGATATTCTACGAAATTCAGTATCAGGTGAAATTGGGAGGACAAACATTTTAACGTGATTGGTGGTAGAATAAAAAATAGAGGCAATACTATACATTTTACATGCCCTTTTTTAATTGGGCTTTTTAATCAGAGGCAACGTTTCCAATTCAATTTATTCACCAAATAAAACAAAATATGTACATGAAAATAACCAAAATTATATCGGAATGTACAGTCTAAGCAAGCTTTTACACAATAATATTAAATAACGTTATTCTGATTTTCACAAATTTTTATTGTTATTTAATACAGCAATTGTTCGCTATCACAGTAGCATCATCAGGTAGGTTTACAACTTGTACATTACATTTATTCAAAATGTAAACCTACCTGAAGATGCTACTGTGATAGTGAAACAATTTTTGTATTAAATAACAATAAAAATTTGTGAAAATCAGAATGACCTTTTAAATATTATTCAATATGGATTTTCATCGAGTGATGACTGATTCAGCTAAATATTTGAGACAAGCTTTTATACAACACATTTCGCAAAATCAACAGATCGTTCTGTCAAACCTACAATTTTATTTTAATTGTTTGCTCCATATCTACTTTATACAACCACAATTATTGAAAAGGTGAAAAGCACTGTCGTGAAATTAGGAGCTTTTGCGCTCTCGTTTATATCAGCCACGATCCTCACAAAATAATTTTTTTGATCTTTTAATTATACGATCTTACGGAATTTTGTATTAGCCTTTTTATCGTTATTTTACATCTAAACACTGAATTTAAACTCCATCGTGGGACTGTTGCTGTGGCCAATTAATGCTTCTCAGCTAACGAAATTATTGTCTTTGTTTTGAATCTTATACAGGGTGTCCCAACAAAAATTTGACCTCCCCCCAGAACTCAGGAACGAAGAATTTAGAAAACAGGTCAACTTCTGTTTTGAGGGGGACGAATTTTCATCATGAGTTTGTTTCGAAAAAACACACCCCCATGAAGGTGGCATCAACCCCCAA
This sequence comes from Megalocaria dilatata, assembly GCA_034642435.1. Lineage (NCBI taxonomy): Eukaryota > Metazoa > Arthropoda > Insecta > Coleoptera > Coccinellidae > Megalocaria > Megalocaria dilatata. The sequence continues at coordinate 15,981,577 of CM067863.1, forward strand.
CATGACGAGATGTTGAGTTTTGGTTAGTTTGAAAGTTATTTATGTTCTGTGCACGACCCTTTTAAAAATTTCAAAATCATACCCTTAAAATGTGATGTTGAACCGCCCAAACTCAAGAACCTAAGAATTTTGAAGAATCCAAAAATAATTTTCAGGTTCTGTATTAGGGAGAAAGAATTCGTATGACGACATTGTTCCGAAAAAACCACCTGACGGTGGCAACAACACCAATTTTTTTTAATAGGAAAGAGATGGCAGATTTTAGTTAAGAAGCTTTTTTTGTTCCATAAATATCCTAGTTGAAATTTTCAAATTCTGTGATTTTTTTTGTGCAATTTGATATTGAACATTATCAGAAGGGTAACTCAAACAGAATCCCAATACATTAAAATACATCAGATCTGTAAGTAATGATAGGGAACATTCAGAAAAAAAATTAAACTATTCAAAGACCTAACGTATGCATTGTTCAAAAAGTTCAATTTACATTATTTCATGAATAATGAACCGATTTCGTAAATTTTAACTGGATTGTGTACAGAACATTCAAACTAACCAACACTCGAAATTTCTTTCCTATTCAAAAAATGTTGGGGGTTGATTACATCTTCATAGCGGTAGTTTTTTTGGAGCAAGCTAATGATGAAAATTCGTTCCCCCCTAAAACAGGAGTTGACCTTCTTTATTAAAATCTTCGAAAAGTCTTCGTTTCTGAGTTCTGAGGGGTTCCATTTTCGTTGGGACTCCCTGTATACTCGTAATTTTTGTGATTATACTATCCCCACAAAATTCCGCAAGAACGTACGCATTATTATCCATCTGCAAATGCTGAATTTTAGATTGATTGTATCTGTAGTTTCGCAAATATTGGGAAAAATAGGAAACATTTTCAAACGTGAATAACTGCGAAACTATTAAACCAATTTTGCCCATTATTAAACTTAGCCGTGTTATTGTTATACAGTTCAAATAGCCACCTCATGAAGTCAAGGTATGTGTTTCAAATTCATGCACTATTAAAAAAAATTGGACATGTCAAACCATTAAAAAGAAATCTGCATTTCGTTGAAGATACTATGAAATTGGATATTGTGTTAGGTTAAAACAAATTGTAGAAATTACTATGTTTTACTACTAAAAAATATATATATTACACATTTTCTTGTGACTCGAGTATGTGTAATATATATTTTTTGGTAGTAAAACATAGTAATTTCTACAATTTGTTTTAATTATGATCAACTACCAAGTAGTAACGGCTGAAACAATTCAGTATTGTGTTAGGTGTTGAAAAGGACCCAATGACAAGTACACGTCAAATTGCCTCTGAAAATAATGTGAGTCATGCAACTGCCATAAAGTGTTTCCACAAGGAAAAACTTTATCCATATAAAATGAGTTTTGTGAAGGAGCTAACAGAAGACGATCCAGATTGTAGAATGCCTTTCTGCGAAATAATGATGTATAAACTGAACCGAAATGAAACAGCTGTTGGTACAATCCTTTTTTCTGCTGAATCAACATTTACATTGAACTGAGAGATAAACCGACAAAATTGTAGATATTGGTCAGCGGAGAATCCTCATTGGATGCGTGAGGCACGTACGCAGTATCCTCGAAAGATGAACGTTAAGGCGGGTATCATATTATTGGTTGATCAAATTATTGGTCCTATATGAATAGATGGGAATTTGACAGCCGAAAAATATTTGAGTTTTATTAGAGACGAAGTTAATCAACTCATATCCTAATGCAATAGATCCAAGCCTACCGAATGAAAATGTCTGGTTTCAGCAAGATGGAGCCCCACTCCATAATTCTTCAATGGTTAGAACTTACCTAATTACAATCTTCCCCGAGAAATGGATTGGATGAAGAGGTAACATTGAGTGAAATGCTGAATATTTCAACTCAAACTTTAGAAAAAGTTAGGAACGAGATTTAAAGGAGACTGTTAATGCCAAGAACGAGGTGCAGAACAGTTTGAGCATTTGTTTTAATGTATTAAAATCAATTACATCATTGAAATATTGAGTTTCTTTAAACTTATTATGAATACTTTCGAAATTTCATCAGCTATTATTCATAATATACCATAGATGATATATACTAACTGACAAAGAAACTGCAACAACCAGAAGGAGCTGTAAATTAAAAATTTTTTTTTTGGTAAAACATAGTATAGCAAGGAGTGAACGATTGAAAATTGAAGAGAAAAAAGGAAGGGTTTACAATTTCTTTTGCAATAAATTTGTTAATAAAGTGTTTGTCCACCGCGATTATCTATATACTCCCCAACACGTCTTGGCATTGATACAATAAGATGGTCTATTTCTTCTTGAGGCATACTATCCCAAGCTACCTGTAGTTCATGTCTAAGAGCCGCCAAAGTGCGTGGGGCTGGGGTAAATTTTCAAGCCTTGTACCCATGATGTCCCAAACTTGCTCTATGGGTGAAAGATCGGGGATCTGGGCGACCATGGCGAAAGATTCACATGGGTCGCTTCAAAAAAGTTTGAACTAACTCTGGCAACATGAGGTCAAGCATTATCTTGCTGAAATATTGGATTCTCGAGCCGGTTAAGGTAAGGAGTACATATGGCTCCACTATTTCTTGAAGGTGACGCAGCGGTGTCATGTTACCTCGAATAAAGACTAAAGGTGACCTACTTCCATGTGCAATAGCACCCCATACCATAACGCCTACCGTCCGGTGTACATGACGCTCAATATCAAACTGAGGTTCACGTCTTTCTCCCCGACGTCGTCTAACCCATCTTCGGCCATCATGTGCACCCAAGGAGAATCGAGATTCATCAGAAAAGACGACCTGATGCCATTCCACATTCCAATGTGGGCGTTCTCTGCACCACTGTAATCGTTGCCGGCGATGCTCAACCGTCAGAGGTAACACAAGATATTTGGACAGTTACAGGATGGCCTTGTTCTTCTAACCACTCATCAGCCAAAGATCGAGTTGTCGCATATCGGTCTCTAATAGCCATAAGTCTTAGACGTCGATCTTGAACGTCATTTGTGCCCCTTCGACGTCCGGTGCCTACTCTTCTTCGATTTTAGGCATTATCAAACCACGCTTGACAACATCTCATAACAGTAGTTGGATTTCTGTTCGTACGGTTAGCGATTTCTCGAAATGACAACCCCGCCTCCCGTAGACCAATAATTAGACCTTTTTCAAATTCACTTAGCTGGCGATAAATTCCGCCTACACGTGCTCTAGGCATTTTAACAACAACTAAACATCGACTTTGGATCTCCTCGAACAGCTGGTTTGTTGTAAAATTCAAAAAAATTGCAAAAAAGACTACATATTTAAGTAACAAAAAATGTTTACATGAAAACACCTTCACGATTTTTTTCTCCAAATTTTAATCATTTACTCCTTGCTATACTATCTATGTTATACCAAAAAAAAATTAAAGTTCAAACAACTCCTTCTGGGTGTTGCAGTTTTTTTGTCAGTTAGTATAGTTCGCTGAAAGGTTACTGAGGGTTCAGGGTGTTCCATTTGAAATACAGAGGACTGGTTGTGCTGGACTTGCGTGAATCACCCTGTATATTTAAATTTATGTTAGAAAAGCGCATTATTGAATCAAAATGTTGACGTGACCCAGTGTTTTCAATACAATTCAAATAATTTCTGATTGTCTCGGTCTTTACTTGACGGAAATTCATCTTCAATATAAGAACAAATATAAGCTTCTGCTATTTTATTGATTTACACGACAATTGTTTCCTCATACTATGACTTCATCAGGCGAGTATTAAAACTGAGGTATACAATGCAAAATATGACCTTAACTACACAGCTCTGGTACAAAAAATAGAGGGGTAGCAAGAGGTAATTTATTAATTTAAATATTAATCGTTTAAATCTATTCGATCATTCAATGAAATTTGTCTTTTATTATATCTATTGACATCAAAAGTTTCTAACAGATTTAGTTTATGACTTTTGTTTTCGATATGTAGTATTTATTTCATAGTTCCTATTAAAATTATGACCAGTCTCTAACAAATGGTGGGCATAAGTTGAATTTGGCTTATTATTAATATAACATTTTTCATGTTCGCGTATCCTTGTTTGTCCTGTCTGTCCCACATATACACATAGGCAATATTAACTTCTAAATTCCTGATTTTTGTTTTTAGAAATGACGTCTCTAACATTCATTATTAAACTATCTAATGAATTTATGGTTGTATAAGATATGTTATAATTTTCTTTTTTATTTAAATATCTCGCAATATTTTTAGATTTTTGGCCTATGTAAGTTAATGAAATAAATTTTGTTTTGTTTGAATTTTGGATATACAAGTGATATTGCTTTCTTGTAATTTATTCTATTAAGTAAATTATCTATAATTAACGGATTAAAATCATTATTGAAAGCTATTTGTTTAATGGTATCATATTCTTTGTCAAAATTTCCTTTTGTCATAGGTATGTTAACCAATCTATAAAGCATACTATTAAAAGCTGATAATTTTTGTGAAAATAGATGGTTTGAAGTAGAATGAATCATACTATATGTTCCTGTATATGGAAAAGTCGTGTCTATTATTAATTTTAGTGATTTTCAAATCTCAGAAATTGATGCTATCATTCACTTCTTCATGTTTGAAAAGGCCCAAAATCTGAAAAGATTGCTAGATATTTATATAAAAAAGAAAACTATAACATCTGTTTTAGAACCATTAGTTCATTAGGCAGCTTAATAAAATATAATAAAGACGTCATTCCTAAAAACAAAAAATTAGAAGTTCACAAGTTAACATTGCCCATGTGTATATCTGGAACAGTTCATTTCAAACAAGGATACGAGAACATGAAAATGTTATATCAATAATAAACCAAATTCAACTTATGCCAACCATTTGTTAGAGACTAGTCATAATTTTAGTAGGAACTATGAAATACTACATATCGAAAACAAAGTCATAAACCAAATTTTTTAGGAACTTTAGAGATCAATAGATATAATAAAAGACAAATTTTATTGAATGATTAAATAGATTTAAACAGATCCTCCTACTTGATATTTTTCATTGATTGTAAACCATCTCTTTCCACCCCTCATTTTTTGTACCAGAGCTGTGTATTTAAGGTCGTGTTTTGCATTGTATATCTCAGTTTTAGTACTCAGCTCATGAAGTCATGGTATGACGAAACAATTGTTTTTTTATATTGCAAATAATTGGAACGAAGTTCCTAATCGCGCGTTACGAAATGGGGCTAGAGGGAATACATTAAGACCAAAAGTTGTAACGACACTTTTTGCTATAGTTTCAAGCCAGTTATTTTCGTGTATTTCGTGAAACAGTGTGGTGTCGCGACGATTATTTTTGTTGAGTGTGTTTGGTTTATTTATCGTAACATTTGATGATGAAACTAAATTTCGATTTCATCATAATCGAATACAAGCTTCATCAACAATATCTCTAGTACAAGAGTTTCAGAGATTGTCATTAAATAAGCTTGAAACGAAGGCAAAATCAGTCATTGATTTCGGCATTTCATTGTGTACTTTCAACGTCCAAAGCCTTCGTAAACATTCAGTTGATTTAATCGACTCTGTTACAGAAAAACCGAACATTTTGTTATTATCAGAGACATGGTTGAACAATCAAGAAGAATGTGATATACCGAATTTTAATTGTATAGCTCACTTTAAACGTGATTTCTTCTTTCATGTGGAGTTGCGATTTATCACAACACAAATGATACGACGAATCTTGTAACACCAAATATGTCGGTCATTATGAACAATATTCAGGACTTGCACGTAAGAAGTACAAGTGTTGCAGATTTATGTGCAGCAGAGTGTGTAATGGAAAACGGCCTTACTTTAATCATGGCAGTCATATATGTCTCACCAAATAACAAATTAATAGATATTCAGGAGTTCATTCATCGAGCACTGCTAGAGTATTCTAAAGATGTATCTCAAACGCTTAGCAGATACAACAGAAATTTAGATAAACGTCAACTCGTTTTGGCCGGTGATTTTAACATCAACTTCAGTAATGCAAAATCAAAACCATTGCTACAGTTTCTAGAGGAAGAATTTGATTTATGAATAAACAATAATCCAGCAGAATCAACAACAAAATATAATAACCATCGATGCAGTTTTTTCAAGACACTTAAATAAAATAGAATCCCAAACATATGTTTCCTATTTCAGTTACCACAAGCCAATTATCACTAAAATTGAGCCTACTAATTAATTTTATATTACATTATATTTGTTGATAATAAAAAAATATTATTATAATATAACTTAAACAAAATGAAACTTTATTATAATTCCTTTACTAATTGATCGAAAGGCGCTTCGTTCCATCCGGGTGTCCCTTAACACCTCTCATTTTTTTTATTCCATAATTGGTTTCCACACGTATACTTCTGTTTCATACACTTGGCATGGACTAAACTTAATAATCTCTCTGCGAAAATTCTTTCATTTGCAGCTCTGGAGGTCCATAATTCTATGTTGAAATCCATATTGAGTTATATCAGATCGAATGGGATGCGGTCACAAAATGGAACGACTAGTCATTAAGGGAACCTACTTCAAAATGATAGTGAAATAATTGCGGTGAGAGTTGTAGATAACATCGGAGCTTGCTCGGTGGGAGACTCATTTGCCTAAATTTCATTCTGGACAATGAAGAGCAGCGAGTTCCATCGCAGGGGATTCAGAAACACTCAAAACGTTTCCGAATGACACATTATGGATTTATAGCTTCAAAAACCTCCCGTTGCGTTGAAACGTCTTATCGACGTAAATCTTTATAAAAAGAAACCGGATTGCTCATTCAACAAATTGTTAGGAACACCATTATGTTCGGGTTTTTAGTCGAGGTTTTCAGTACTTACATTTCGCAGATATCATTCTAAATATAAAAACAGAATATTCCGTAATCTTCACTTAATTATTCAATTAAAAAAATTGAATTGAAGAATTGAATGTGTTCTAGGAAAACTAAGTACTTATAATGATGAACGATAACACTGGTCGACAACACAAAGCAGATCTTTATTGGAACGAAGTTCCTTATCGCTCGTTGCGAAAGGGGGCTAGACGGAAAATATTAAGACCAAAAGTTGTAACGACACTTTTTGCTTTGTATAAAGCAAGCCAGTTATTTTCGTTTCGTCTTTCTATTTCGCATTAAACAGTGTGGTGTCGAGACGATTATTTTTGTTGAGTGTATTAAGTTTATTTATCGTTACATTTGATGATGATGAAACTAAATTTCGATTTCATAATAATCGAGTACAAGCTTCATCAACAATATCTCTAGTACAAGAGTTTCAGAGATTGTCATTAAATAAGCTTGAAAAGAATGCAAAATCAGTCATTGATTTCATTACTAGAGATAAAGGCATTTCATTGTGTACGTTCAATGTCCAAAGCCTTCGTGAACATTCAGTTGATTTAATCGACTCTGTTACAGAAAAAACGAACATTTTGTTATTATCAGAGACATGGTTGGACAATCAAGAAGAATGTGATATACCGAATTTTAATTGTATAGCTCACTTTAAACGTGATTTGATTCGTTCAGGTGGAGTTGCGATTTATCACAATACAAATGGTACGACCAATCTTGTAACACCAAATATGTCGGTCATTATGAACAATATTCAGGACTTGCACGTAAGACGTACAAGTGTTGCAGATTTATGTGCAGCAGAGTGTGTAATGGAAAAAGGCGTTACTTTAATCATGGCAGTCATATACATTCTGTCAAGAAAGTACCGGGAATTATCGATTTAAATCTGGCGGGGCAATGAGGCAGGTAAAAATTTTTTTTCCTAGGTTGGTACCACTGTCCTTAATTTCTATGCCAAGCTTGAGCGAGATCTGTCAACTAGTGTGTTTGCAACAGCTAATTAAGTCAGTCGATGTCAGAGTGCGTGCCGATTTTTACTATGGGTGATTACGTTGAGCAAAGAATTTGTTTAAAGTTTTGTGTTGCAAATGAATTTTCGTGTGCCGATGCATTGAAAATGTTGCAAAAGGCCTTTGGTGATAATGCTCTATCGAAAACTCGTGCATATCAGTGGTACAGAGCCTTCAAGGACGGTCGTGAAGTGGTCGCCCATCGACGGCTTCGATCGAAGATAACGTCGATAAAATTAAGGAAAGGGTGCTGGAAAACCGTCGTACCAGCTTGAGAGAGATAGCACATGATCTTAAGATATCCCACGAGTCCGCACGTACGATTTTGATTGATATTTTGGGCATGAGAAAGGTGGCCGCACGACTCGTACCGAAAGACCTGAATTTTCTTCAAAAACGTCATCGCAAACAGGTTGCTTCAGACATGCTGGATCGCTGTAATTCCGATTCTACATTCATGGAACGCATTATAACTGGTGATGAGACCTGGGTCTACGAGTACGATATGCAAACAAGCCAGCAATCATCGGAATGGGTGGCAAAAAATGAGCCGAAACCGAAAAAACCACGCCAAAGCCGCTCGAAAATGAAGGTGATGCTCATTGTTTTCTTCGATATCCGTGGCGTGGTGCACTACGAATTCGTTCCAGAGGGTCAGACGGTAAACAAGGAGTATTACCTAGGCGTTATGAAACGTTTGCGTGAGCTTATCCGTAAGAAACAGCCAAATTTGTGGGCGAACAACTCATGGATTTTGCATGACGATAACGCGCCTTCTCACCGAGCTACGATTGTGACTGACTTTCTCGCCAAAAACTCAACAAACGTGCTTCAGCAACCACCGTATTCGCCGGATTTGGCTCCCTGCGACTTTTTCCTCTTCCCAAAACTAAAATTGCCCCTTCGTGGCACCCGTTTTGAGTCGATTGAAGCCATAAAACAAAATTCGGCGCGCGAGCTAAAGTCCATCCCGGAAAGCGCCTATAAAAAATGTTTCGATAATTGGAAGTGCCTTTGGCATAGATGTATTGGAGCAAATGGAGCCTATTAAATGTAAAAATGTTGTTTTAATTGAAAATTCCCGGTACTTTCTTGACAGACTAGTATGTCTCACCAAATAACAAATTAATAGATATTCAGGAGTTCATTCATCGAGCACTGCTAGAGTATTCTAAAGATGTATCTTAAACGCTAAGCAGATACAACAGAAATTCAGATAAACGTCCACTCGTTTTGGCCGGTGATTCTTACATCAACTTCAGTAATGAAAAATCAAAACCATTGCTACAGTTTCTGGAGGAAGAATTTGATTTAAGAATAAACAATAATCCAGCAGAATCAACAACAAAATATAATACTACCATCGATGCACATTTTTCAAGACATTTAAATAAAATAGAATCGCAAACAGGTTTCCTACTTCAGTTACCACAAGCGAATCATTACTAAAATGGAGCCTACTAATTAATTTTATATTACATTATATTTGTTAATAATAAAAAAATATCATTATAACTTAAAAAAAATAAAATTTTATTACAATTCCTTTACTAATTAATCAAAAGGAACTTCGTTCCATTCGGGTGTCCCTTGACACCTTTCAATTTTTTTTTAAATGAAAATACCCTTCTTATAATGGGAAAAATATTCCTAAAGCCCTAACACGTACCACTTTTTTTCAACTCAATAAGACCATTTTACATTAGCAAGTAGTTAATTTTATGAGGGGGCAATAAAAATGGATGCATTTTATAGCAGGAAAAGTATCGGGTGTTTTTTTTAGTGTGATAGAACTTTAAAGTGAAATAAAACACATTTAAATTAAGATTGAAGCCAAATTTCTTTTTTTGTTTGATAGATAATTTCATGACATTTATGTTTTAAAGATAATTTCCGGCATATGTCCCCCACGACTAGCTCTGAGGAACCGCATTCGACCTGACCAATTTTGTACCACTTTTTCGAGTAAATCAGGCCTTATCTTATCAATAACACTAGTTATGTTGGCTTCCAAAGCGTCTAGACTCTTTTGGAAGCAGTAGAATAAGTAGGCACAAGAACCTTAAAATTCTTCTCAACGACCAAGCAGATGTCGCAATATCTCCATTGTTAAATATTTTTACTTACTGAGGTATTTCCCATAATTGGCTCCGATATATTTTATTGTTATTTGTATCCCTTTTTTTTCGCATATTTTTCTTTATCGGTATTTCTATAAATTGATGGTTATTTGTATATCTTTCTGCATATGTTTTTCTCATCTTCATTTCAGAACATTTTTAGTTAGTTGTACCGCCTCTTTTCTCAAGTTTTAAGCTATATAAGAAGTGAACGAGTTAATTTAGGAGATAGTTCAAAATGTTTATTTGACGAAGACACAGTGTAAGCCAAACAATTGTCTGAAATCAATAAATTATGGAAGTGATCTGTTTTATGTTATTTAATTAAGTAGCTATTGTTGGCTGTTTCAAAGTAATGGAATAATAAACAAAATGCGGTGATAAATAAACCGTGGTACAACACACACATTTCAAAGATAAGCAGATTTTCACAAGGAAACTTCAGTAGAGTTGAGGAAAAGGAGAATTAAATTTGCATGTAATATTACTTAGAGAGAATACACTTGCTCAAACACGTACCAAGCGTCAAACGTATTCTTCAAACTGTTGAATGTTTTAGAAACTACAGGTACTGGCAATTTTTTGCATTGTTAAGAATCTTGTTTCACTTTTTTTTTTTTAATTCACTTCTGAGGAGACTAGAGGAAAAATCCACTGTGAATTGGAAATTATTTGGATGTTTCATGTTAACTTCTAAGTTAACTTAAATCCTTATTCATTATCCCAATAAATCTACTGAAGTTTAATGTGCAAAATGATATTCGAACATCAAACACTTCCATCAAGCTATCGATTAAGATTTCAGTAAAACCATCCCACCTTTGATGTCCTACTTGATTGAAGGAAATGCCATAATTATATTGAAACTTGATAAATCAACTGTGGACAAGTTTCAGTACGGGGCGAATTAAATCCTCCCTATTGTTTCCTACCCTACATTTTATGAATTCTTATATGAATAAGCCAGCTTGTTGGCTATACTAGGTGTCTTTTTTTTTAAAAGGGAAACTTCAAGGGTAGATCATAAGAGTTTTTTGCAAAAATGTCTCATTTAGTGTGCTTTCGAATGACATATCAAATTTTTTGCTAGCTGCTTGTCCTCAGCCATAATATCGTGGCTGAAGAAGATAAAACCGAAATGTTGAAATATTCCAAACCTAAATTTGCTCTCAAACGACATATTGGTATATCCAACATACCAAAAAATGGAACTCATCACTTATTTAACACCAGACATACGAATGATTTTATTACATCATTGCGGCGGAAGAAAAATACGCAAAATAAAATAAATGGAGGTTTATACTTGATGAAATATTTTCATTTTATTTACTATATAAAAAATATTATATAATACTATAGAAATTTATTTAAATATTTTAATATTTACAGATATATTCTGTTAGTCTTCTACATATTTAATTTCAAAAAATTATATTTAATATTATAACTTCAGGAATTAAATTAATGTCATATAAGCACTTCTTATATCAAACGACATATAAAATAAACATTCATTATCAGACATCCAAATGAGATAACAAAATCCAATATAAATATAAATTGTTAATCCCATTAATTAAATATTTTGAATAGACAAAATTTTGTTTCTGCTCATCCCAGATATCTTTTGTTTCTGCTCAAGACAGATATCTTTCAAAAATGTTTAACATAATCCTAAGAATTTCATCATAAAACTATCTTAATTAGAATTTTCAATATTATTGAATATTTAACAAAGTTACTTTTCAGAAAATCTCAAAATATTTAAAAACATTACTAAAAAACATGTTTTAAGAGAGACTTTGCTCGTCAGTACCCAATCATATTTAATGAAAATTTAATATCAATGAACAAAAAATATTTACTCACCTTTAACAATCCAGAAACATGTTGGCAAATGAATACTGAACATTTCAATGATGTCCAATGTGATTTCAAATAATTATTTCTGTGGTTTACCATAGATCTTAAAGATTGACCGGCAATTTAACGGTCTCGTTATAGCACAAGGACATCTGTATAAAGAATGTTAAGGAAACCAAATAATTATATATTATGAATAAAATAAAATAAATGGAGGTTTGTACTTGATAGAAGGTATATAAAATTATTTAAACATCTTAATATTTACAGATATATTCTGTGTAAATATGCAAAATTTCTCGCACTACTGGGGCATCAAAATATTCAATAAATTACCTGCAGACGTAAAAGACTTACCAGAACATGTGTTTAAAAAGAGGATTCATGATATTTTAGTTAAAATGCTTTTTATTCAGTAAAAGAGTTCTTGAGTTTTTCACTATAAATGATTTATTATTGACAAACCATGTAAAACTGATGGCAATAAATTATTATTATTATTATTATTAGATACTTCTGTTCTCCCGAGGGATTGGTTGAGAGCTTCGACTACACTTATATTTAAGAAGGGAGACAAGCTCTCGCCTAATAATTATCGACCCATAAGCCTTACCTCCTCAGTGTCCAAGGTCTTGGACAGAATTGTCTGTGAGCAGCTTCTTCACTTTGCGCTGGCACATGATGTTATACCTCTTGAACAACATGGATTTGTTCCTGGTCGTTCTACAGTGACCAATCTAATGTGCTGCCTGAACGACTGGACTCGCTCTTTGGATCGGGGTATTCCTATAGATATCCTGTATTTGGACTTTTTCAAGGCATTGTTTCGAGTCCCACATCGTCGCTTCGTGTATAAACTACAACACCTAGGCACAGGGGGAGGGTTGCACTCGTGGATCAGGGCTTTCCTCTCCAATAGAACTTTCCGAGTGAGAGTGGCGGACGTTCGTTTATCTGCGGATAATTTCATGTCCAGTGGAGTCGCGCAGGGATCAATTCTGGGTCCCATTCTCTTGTTCTCTTGTTTTATACCTGCCTCGACTACTGAAATCTCCATGTGCACTTTTTGCAGATGACACGAAGATATATAACTATGCATCGAATGCGAGGACTCTTCAGGACGATTAGTGGGCTGTGTGTCGAAAATGGTTGTTGCCATTAAATACCAGCAAATGCCACGTTTTACACCTAGGCAGCAGTAACCCAAATTCTCCGTATGCAGTCGATGGTCACTGCTTGACCCCTGTTGACCACTGTAATGATCTGAGCATCATAGTGTCCTATGATTTGAGCTGGTTTCACCACGTGGCGGCAAAGACCAGACAGATGACCTACATGATTCCGGAATCGTTAAGGGGTTGCAGTCTCGCAACGTGTCAAGCACTTTATCGCAGATACGTGCGTTCTTTAAGGGAAAATACTGGACCGGTGTGGTGCCCTTCTCTCAGGAGCGATCAACTTCTGCTCTAGTCTGTACAGCGTTGAAATACAAGGATTCTCTTGGAAATATAAGACCAGACTATCATGCTCGTTTAAGACTATTGATCTGCAAACTTCTGGGGACGAGATAGAGGTGATCTTATTGTGACTTATCGGGCTCTGCATGGGTTCTTTGGTGTGAATCTGGGTCACCTCTACATGAGAAGCAGCACCCAACTCCGTGGCTATGCCTTCAAACTGGCGAAGGAGAATTTCTTGACCACACAGCGTTAAACGTTTCTTCCCAACAGAGTTTTTGGCGGATGAAATTGGTTGCCACATGGTGTTGTTGGTTCAAACTCGGTTAATTCCTTCAAAAACCGACTCGACAGTTCATTCGAGGCCAGAATAACCTTTAACTTAATTTTGTTAATTGTGTGCGGGTTTCTTTGTTAATTTTAGTTGTTTATGAATTCCATTTTATTTTGTAATTCTGAGTTTATGGGTGAAAACCCCTACTCTTTTCATTTGTTAATAATAATAAATTTGCGACGTGAACGTTGTCATGCGAAGGAATAACTCCATTGTGTCTGCCTTTTTTCCGGCCGTTCTTCTCGTAATGCACGGTTCAAACAAAGTTATTGCAGATCTCTTGCTTTCATTTCATGACAAACCCAATTGCCTTGCTTTTGACTCAGGCTCATAAATTTCAAACGTTCGGACACTGCATGTTGGGTCATCCAAACCTTGGTGCAAACTCGTCTTGCGTTAGACTCTAATCTTCACTGAGTAATGTCTGTAATTCATCCTTCGACTTTTTTGGATGTCCAGAGCGAAGTCTGTCTTCGAGGCTGAAATCACTGCTTCTGAAGCGCCCAAACCATTCTCTCCATGACTTGTCAGTTGGAGCATTGTCACCGTAAACTTCCACAAGCATGCGAAGCTTCAGCTGCTTCTTTTTTCAGTTGAAACAAAGAACTAAAACTTCCCTATTTTTCTCGAGAAACGAGTTATGACTTCCTCCACTTGAATGGGTATCCATGCCTTTATGAACGTGGAGAAGTGCCAATCCAGTTAGGTGGTCTTATACCATTGAAGCTCTAAGCCAAGGTTTGAGCCTCCTCAGAGTGAAAAAGGACCTTTCTGCTGTGGATACACTAACCGGAAAACTAAAAAACATGTTTTAAGAGAGACTTTGCTCGTCAGTACCCAATCATATTTAATGAAAATTTAATATCAATGAACAAAAAATATTTACTCACCTTTAACAATCCAGAAACATGTTGGCAAATGAATACTGAACATTTCAATGATGTCCAATGTGATTTCAAATAATTATTTCTGTGGTTTACCATAGATCTTAAAGATTGACCGGCAATTTAACGGTCTCGTTATAGCACAAGGACATCTGTATAAAGAATGTTAAGGAAACCAAATAATTATATATTATGAATAAAATAAAATAAATGGAGGTTTGTACTTGATAGAAGGTATATAAAATTATTTAAACATCTTAATATTTACAGATATATTCTGTGTAAATATGCAAAATTTCTCGCACTACTGGGGCATCAAAATATTCAATAAATTACCTGCAGACGTAAAAGACTTACCAGAACATGTGTTTAAAAAGAGGATTCATGATATTTTAGTTAAAATGCTTTTTATTCAGTAAAAGAGTTCTTGAGTTTTTCACTATAAATGATTTATTATTGACAAACCATGTAAAACTGATGGCAATAAATTATTATTATTATTATTATTAGATACTTCTGTTCTCCCGAGGGATTGGTTGAGAGCTTCGACTACACTTATATTTAAGAAGGGAGACAAGCTCTCGCCTAATAATTATCGACCCATAAGCCTTACCTCCTCAGTGTCCAAGGTCTTGGACAGAATTGTCTGTGAGCAGCTTCTTCACTTTGCGCTGGCACATGATGTTATACCTCTTGAACAACATGGATTTGTTCCTGGTCGTTCTACAGTGACCAATCTAATGTGCTGCCTGAACGACTGGACTCGCTCTTTGGATCGGGGTATTCCTATAGATATCCTGTATTTGGACTTTTTCAAGGCATTGTTTCGAGTCCCACATCGTCGCTTCGTGTATAAACTACAACACCTAGGCACAGGGGGAGGGTTGCACTCGTGGATCAGGGCTTTCCTCTCCAATAGAACTTTCCGAGTGAGAGTGGCGGACGTTCGTTTATCTGCGGATAATTTCATGTCCAGTGGAGTCGCGCAGGGATCAATTCTGGGTCCCATTCTCTTGTTCTCTTGTTTTATACCTGCCTCGACTACTGAAATCTCCATGTGCACTTTTTGCAGATGACACGAAGATATATAACTATGCATCGAATGCGAGGACTCTTCAGGACGATTAGTGGGCTGTGTGTCGAAAATGGTTGTTGCCATTAAATACCAGCAAATGCCACGTTTTACACCTAGGCAGCAGTAACCCAAATTCTCCGTATGCAGTCGATGGTCACTGCTCGACCCCTGTTGACCACTGTAATGATCTGAGCATCATAGTGTCCTATGATTTGAGCTGGTTTCACCACGTGGCGGCAAAGACCAGACAGATGACCTACATGATTCCGGAATCGTTAAGGGGTTGCAGTCTCGCAACGTGTCAAGCACTTTATCGCAGATACGTGCGTTCTTTAAGGGAAAATACTGGACCGGTGTGGTGCCCTTCTCTCAGGAGCGATCAACTTCTGCTCTAGTCTGTACAGCGTTGAAATACAAGGATTCTCTTGGAAATATAAGACCAGACTATCATGCTCGTTTAAGACTATTGATCTGCAAACTTCTGGGGACGAGATAGAGGTGATCTTATTGTGACTTATCGGGCTCTGCATGGGTTCTTTGGTGTGAATCTGGGTCACCTCTACATGAGAAGCAGCACCCAACTCCGTGGCTATGCCTTCAAACTGGCGAAGGAGAATTTCTTGACCACACAGCGTTAAACGTTTCTTCCCAACAGAGTTTTTGGCGGATGAAATTGGTTGCCACATGGTGTTGTTGGTTCAAACTCGGTTAATTCCTTCAAAAACCGACTCGACAGTTCATTCGAGGCCAGAATAACCTTTAACTTAATTTTGTTAATTGTGTGCGGGTTTCTTTGTTAATTTTAGTTGTTTATGAATTCCATTTTATTTTGTAATTCTGAGTTTATGGGTGAAAACCCCTACTCTTTTCATTTGTTAATAATAATAAATTTGCGACGTGAACGTTGTCATGCGAAGGAATAACTCCATTGTGTCTGCCTTTTTTCCGGCCGTTCTTCTCGTAATGCACGGTTCAAACAAAGTTATTGCAGATCTCTTGCTTTCATTTCATGACAAACCCAATTGCCTTGCTTTTGACTCAGGCTCATAAATTTCAAACGTTCGGACACTGCATGTTGGGTCATCCAAACCTTGGTGCAAACTCGTCTTGCGTTAGACTCTAATCTTCACTGAGTAATGTCTGTAATTCATCCTTCGACTTTTTTGGATGTCCAGAGCGAAGTCTGTCTTCGAGGCTGAAATCACTGCTTCTGAAGCGCCCAAACCATTCTCTCCATGACTTGTCAGTTGGAGCATTGTCACCGTAAACTTCCACAAGCATGCGAAGCTTCAGCTGCTTCTTTTTTCAGTTGAAACAAAGAACTAAAACTTCCCTATTTTTCTCGAGAAACGAGTTATGACTTCCTCCACTTGAATGGGTATCCATGCCTTTATGAACGTGGAGAAGTGCCAATCCAGTTAGGTGGTCTTATACCATTGAAGCTCTAAGCCAAGGTTTGAGCCTCCTCAGAGTGAAAAAGGACCTTTCTGCTGTGGATACACTAACTGGTAGTGTAGCAAGAATATATAGAAATTCTCTTAAATAAGGATACATTTCAGTATCACAATTTTCTATAAGATGAGAAATCGACTGCGGAATATTCTGATTCCGCTGCCATTTCACCTTTCACAGCCGATATTCGTTTATACATATATTTACTGAAACTGGACTTTTGTCTACTAGCAGTTTTTAATCGTTTGCAAGCTGTTTAACAGTCTCATTGTCTTCATCTTCATAAGTATAATCAACTTTCGGAATAAAAACGCCTAGTTGAAAGAATTTTAGTACTTCTGGAGATAGACGGTTCTCTAAGTCATTTATTACAGCATCTAGAAGATGTGTACAGCACTGAAGAAATTTTCCTCGGCAGATTGAGCAAGATGGTTAGTATTTCTGTGTGTTTGTCGTGATACTATTCTGGGCCATTTAATTTCTAGTTGCTCAGCCTCTTCTTTTGCCTCTTCAAAAAGCTGTCGGGAAATTGTGTCAGCCTTTTCCCTTTTATTTCATAGGACAGTTATTTTATCATTTTTGGCATCCGTAGCTCTTTTTGAATCTATAGACCTCGTTTGCAATACTCTGCTTAAGGCTACTGTTGTATCTGAAAAATATTAAGGTATATGTAAACTACAGTTTGACTCTTTACGTGATATAAACGGTGATTTGAACTGCCTTTGCTGAAATTCTCAAAAGTTACTAATAAAATAATATATTCATATCTTACCTTAATGTATTAGTATCTAAGAATAAGAAACAAAATATTAAGGTACCTAAAACATCACTCAAGCAAATAAATGATATGATAAAGTCCGAACTGCTCAACGTTTGCAGTAAGCAATGAGCGTCATTGGCAGTTTTGTGGTCTTGCCAAGTAGAAATCTTTTCCAGAGCGCTACAAATTTACACTAAGTTGTCTCCTTGAAATTGTAGATGCCTATCATTCCCCTCGACCCAGATGTCTCATAGATACTTTGCATTGTAACTCCAAGTTCTTTTCTAAATATTTGATGTCTCTTAGCGGGTTCATTGGCAAATGCCACAACTTTGTTCTTCGTACCCGAGGTGTTGCGGCAAGAAATAACTTTGGATGACGTAGCTAATGTAATATTAAGAACGTGATTGCTGCACGGGCAACGTTTGGCATATAAAACTTTTTTTGACAACTCCTGTACAGCACCCCTTGTATCTGAGGCCATACCCGCACACCATGGTGAATCCATATTAAGTTTGAGACAGAGATTTTCAATGATCTTTGCTATACCTGTCAACCGAGGCTCTATAACGTCTTTATTGTTATGCACTTCATCACATCTAAAAGTATCGTATGTATCACAGAAAGTCACAAAATCTTCCTTTATGATATCATTGTGAAGATACCTAAATGATGGGCTCAGCTTTGACATATGTGTTATACCTGCTGTTTCACCGAATAAGGTTGAAACGTATTTAGCTTCCTTCACTTTATATACATTCTGTCAAGAAAGTACCGGGAATTATCGATTTAAATCTGGCGGGGCAATGAGGCAGGTGAAAATTTTTTTTCCTAGGTTGGTACCACTGTCCTTAATTTCTATGCCAAGCTTGAGCGGGATCTGTCAACTAGTGTGTTTGCAACAGCTGATTAAGTCAGTCGATGTCAGAGTGCGTGCCGATTTTTACTATGAGTGATTACGTTGAGCAGAGAATTTGTTTAAAGTTTTGTGTTGCAAATGAATTTTCGTGTGGCGATGCATTGAAAATGTTGCAAAAGGCCTTTGGTGATAATGCTCTATCGAAAACTCGTGCATATCAGTGGTACAGAGCCTTCAAGGACGGTCGTGAAGTGGTCGCCCATCGACGGCTTCGATCAAAGATAACGTCGATAAAATTAAGGAAAGGGTGCTGGAAAACCGTCGTACCAGCTTGAGAGAGATAGCACATGATCTTAAGATATCCCACGAGTCCGCACGTACGATTTTGATTGATATTTTGGGCATGAGAAAGGTGGCCGCACGACTCGTACCGAAAGACCTGAATTTTGTTCAAAAATGTCATCGCGAACAGGTTGCTTCAGACATGCTGGATCGCTGTAATTCCGATTCTACATTCATGGAATGCATTATAACTGGTGATGAGACCTGGGTCTACGAGTACGATATGCAAACAAGCCAGCAATCATCGGAATGAGTGGCAAAAAATGAGCCGAAACCGAAAAAACCACGCCAAAGCCGCTCGAAAATGAAGGTGATGCTCATTGTTTTCTTCGATATCCGTGGCGTGGTGCACTAAGAATTCGTTCCAGAGGGTCAGACGGTAAACAAGGAGTATTACCTAGGCGTTATGAAACGTTTGCGTGAGCGTATCCGTAAGAAGCGGCCAAATTTGTGGGCGAACAACTCATGGAATTTGCATGACGATAACGCGCCTTCTCACCGAGCTACGATTGTGACTGACTTTCTCGCCAAAAACTCAACAAACGTGCTTCAGCAACCACCGTATTTGCCGGATTTGGCTCCCTCTTCCCAAAACTAAAATTGCCCCTTCGTGGCACCCGTTTTGAGTCGATTGAAGCCATAAAACAAAATTCGGCGCGAGGGCTAAAGTCCATCCCGGAAAGCGCCTATAAAAAATGTTGCGATAATTGGATGTGCCGTTGGCATAGATGTATTAGAGCAAATGGAGCCTATTTTGAAGGCGACCCAATAAATTTTGACGATTAAAAGTAAAAATGGTGTTTTAATTGAAAATTCCCGGTACTTTCTTGACAAAGTAGTACTATTGTTTCCTGAATGATTTGCTTGCAAACATCAATCAACTCATTTTGCACAGTTTTGATGATGTATGTTGAGTTAGATTTAGAAGTTTAATCAATAAGAATAGAAAAATTATCACTAGTTAACCTAAACCCAGCCCAGGGAACCGAAAACTATTCAAACTTGATTTTATCGGGCAGATGTTCAATCTGCCTAAAACCGCGGCCTTCAACTGTTACTATTCAAAAATTTAATGTTTTCAGAGCCATCTTTTCAGAACGCCCCAAATTAATTTTTACTCCCAATCTTTCATAATCATATGGTTGTTTTTATAATAAATTATAAGTCTATATTCATATTTTCATATATTGACACAAAAAATTTTATTATTATTTCCACATTTATATCATCAAAGAGAAATCATACTCCGCGATTTCAAAGGCTTATTATTCCGGAAAATAAGGATCCAAAAGAATGAGAAAATCAAGAATGTGTTTTATATGGCATCTGAAGAAAACGACTTTCAATTGGCTTCTCGCATTGTTGAATTACACCTTCGAAAAAATGCAATCTGTCTGGAGAAATATATTTCCTCGTGCATTTTTGTATAACCGAGACATTCCATTCGTTGCATTTATCGATTCGTCAGTCTACACCATGGCAATAAGGAAACGTGAGCATTTAAGCGCCATGGTCAACAACATTTTTGAGATTGGAATGAACCTTATAAAGATGATTTCTGAGTGATGTTCTTCAGGTATGAATGATATAACCAAGAATTACGAATGTTTCCCAATCCCCTTTCAGTGGAATTCAAAGGATCTCGATTTAATGGAATTTTACACAAAACGATTTCCTAGAAGGAGAATTTGTTCTTCACTCTCTTTTATAGTCAAATTGATGAGGCTTCAATATCGTAAACTTTATGTTCTGGAATGAACGTTTTCAGTTCAATTCTCCATGATATAAATTTGAAGGATCGAGCAGTTGAAAAATAAATAATTTTCAAATTGTTTAATATTTCAAATTTACTTTTTAAAATAATGTAGAAGAATAGGATAAAAATCCTTCAGTCCTATCGGTGTTTTTTTTTAGAGTGATAGAACTTTAAATTGAAATAAAACACATTAAAATCAAGATTGAAGCCATTTTTTTATTTGAAAGATAATTTTATGACATTTATGTTTTGAAAATAATTTCCGGCATATGTACATCACGACCGCATTCGACCAGACCAATTTTGGATCACTTTTTCGAGTAATTCAGGCCTTATTTCATCAATAACACGAGTTAGGTTGGCTTCCAAAGCGTCTTTTGTTTCTGGTTTATCAGCATAAAACAATGACTTGAAATAACTCCAAAGAAAGTAATCCAGTGGAGTTATGTCGCATGATCTTGGAGGTCAATTAATTGGACCATTTCTCGAAGTAATGTTATCGCCAAATCTTTCTTTCAATAAATCAATTGTTACGGTAGCACCATCTTGTTGCAACCAGAACACTTCTGGGTCGATTCCATTAAAATTTTGAAACAAATTATCATCGATCTGTAACGAGCACCATTCACTGTAACATTAGCTCCAGCATCGTTTTTGAAGAAATATGGACCGATGATGCATCCAGCGTGAAAAGCTTACCATACAGTGCATTTCTCAAGATGCAATGGAACCTGCAGAACTTCTTGAGGATTGTTTTCACTCCATATACGGCAATTTTGCTTGTTTACATAGCTGTTCAACCAGAAATGAGCTTCATTACTAAACACAATTTTACGATAAAAAAGTGGATCAACTTCAAGCTGTTCTAGGGCCCAATCAGCAAACAAACGACGCTTATTATGGTCAAGTGGCCTTAGTTCTTGAACCAGTTGGATCTTGTATGCGTGTAGACCAAGATCTTTGCGCAAATCTTTCCATGTGAAGGATGCACATAGTCCAACTTGTTGTGAACGTCGACGAATAGACTAATCTGGATCATTATTAACACTATGACTTACAGCATCGATATTGTCTTCTGTACGTACAGTTCTTTGTCTTGTTGTCGTTGTTGCATCGAGTAGAGAAAATGTCCGAAATCTATCAATAGTTCGACGAATAAGCTGCTCTGATGGACGATTATGTAAACCATAAATTTCACGAAGTGCTTTATAAGTTTGGCGAATAGAACACTGATTTTGAAAATAAATTTCAACAATTTGTAAACGTTGTTGAGACGTGAGTCTTTCCTTGATAATTTGTCAAAGCTTACTGAACAGAATTGTCAAAACAACATGGCTTCTTCCTTCTGTCAAATCACAGTTATCCCTTTCGAAAGTTCTATCACTCTAAAAAACAACACCTGATACTTCCGTCGAAATAAAACCAATTATTCGATTCTATTCACATACAGTGTGGAGACCACTTATTCAATACAATTATTTGTGTCCTTATGTTAGCAAATTATAAAAAACACTGGGACACGTCAACTTTCAAATTCAATGCATAAATTTGAATATACAGGTTGATTCGCGCAAGTCCAGTCCTCTTTATTTTGAATAGAACAGCCTGTATATTTTTAAAGCTTCTCAACAATCTTCAACTAATGCATGGTCTATGATGTATAATACCGGGTGAAATATTGAAATTAATAATTTATCACGCTTTCAATAATGGTATTTTCTAAATAAATTAAATACAGACTATTTTAATTTTATTTTAAAAAATCCACACAGTTTTCATGTTATACAGTTCATTCAAATTCCTGACACGTGTTTCGGGCTTTCGACCATCTTTAAAGGTGTACAAAATGTAACTAAACTTAAAATTGAAAAGGTCCTTTTATTACTCTTAAGACATGGGCGTATATTTATGGCACATGAAATTAACAGCATCTAATATAGGGGTGTTCCTAAAAATTATTTGGGAATTTGTTGAATTCTCCTTTCTCTCAGTGGCTTTTTTGTTTGGAAGAATCTCCAAATAGTCCATCAATTTACCTCTTTTAACATTATATAGTAAAGTGACATCTGTCTCATTAAAAAAATTATTATTTTCTTTACAATGTTCTGCAAAACCGGTTGATTTCTGGTTTTTCAAAATGGACATCTAATGTTCTATGATTCTATGTTGTAAACATCGGCCTGTCTGTCCTATATATGTAGCATTAAAATCATCACATTTAATTTGATGAATCCCCGATTCGAAAAAGTTGGGGTTGTAATGCTACATGTATAGGACATACAGGCCGATGTTCCCAACATTGAATCAAAGAACATAGGATGTCTATTTTGAAAAACCAGAAATTAACCTATTTTGCAGAACATTCTATAGAAAATAATCTTTTTTTTAATGAGGAAGATGTCACTTCACTAGATAATGGTAATAAGGGTAAATTGATGAACTATTTGGAGATTCTTTCAATCAAAAAAGCCATTGAGAAAAAGGAGAATTCAACAAATTCCCAAATAATATTCGGCAACACCCCTATACTGAATGATGTTATTTCCATGCGCCTTAAAAATACACAGATGTCCTAAGTGTAATAAAAGAATCTTTTTTTCAATTTTAAGTTTAGTTCCCTTTTGTACTCCTTTGAAGATGGTCGAAACACCGAAACAGCTGTCAGGATTCTGAATAAATTGTGAAACAAAAACTCTATGAATTAAAAAAAAATAAAATTGTTATCAAAATATAGCGGAAGATGTCAAAATGTAATTGACGAACCAATTGCAGCGTGATTCGTTAGATATTAGCAGAAATTGAGTGTTGCACTCTAATCCATAATACCCATTATTGATTAAAATTGATTTCACCGAACAACGGTGTTAAGTCTGGTGTGTGGGCTACATATATTTCACTCTTATCTTTAGTAGGAATTCCTTGTGTCGAAATCCATTTCTCACGTGTTTTGCAGTCCATCAATAGTATCTCCTTTACTGAAAGAGACTCTTTGATTAATAAATAAACAGGATACGTTAATGACGTCAAAATATCGTCAATGCATACGAAATACAATTCAATGGCAAATCCCGGTTCCAGTGGCGTAGTTAATTGTTGAGGACACGATATAATAATATGTTTATTATTTGCCGATTAATATCAGTTTTTTCTAGTGGTCACTGGTGCAATGTGTATTTAGAAGTTGTTTCGAAGCCATGAAAGGTAAAAATTTTCATTAAAGAATTATTTGGATTTCCTTGAACTCGAAAAAATCTCCACTCCGAATTTATTAACATTATTGGACTGTTGGATCAATTCTGAAATTCGTGTTTGTTATTTTAGAGGCATTCTCTGTTTCATAAAACAATGTTGTTTTCTATTTCTAAAATCTTTTCATATTCTTCTTTAAAATGTGCGCCCATTTTATTTGCTGTATGAGTTATCGAAGACTGAATTTATTTTAATTGAAATGTAAATGAACACATGTTTATATTTTTACCATATTTTATTGGCACTGATATCCAGTTTGGATCATTGAATTTGAATTTTTCTGAAAAGGTATATACATAAATAATCCTAATAATTGCTCCGAAGGAAAATGTATATATTCCACTGATAGTTTTGCAAACTTTTCAGTATTCCATATAGAATCAGGTTCAAACAAATCTGTTAAATATCTGTTTGTTGGTTTGAGAGGTAATTATAACCTTCATGTCTATTTATTTGATATATTCTCCATAAGTTTTTTCTGTTAAAAGAATTTTTTTTAAATTACTTTGTTTCCCTACCATGTTTACAAATTTTTGTAATGACTTTAAATTCAGAATTATATATTCTAACTTCTACAACATATCGGTTGTTTTTTTAAAGTGATATAACTTCAAATTGAAATAAAACTTATTTGAATTAAGATTGAAGCCAATTTTTTTTATTTGAAAGATAATTTTATTGCATTTATGTTTTAAAAATGATTTCCGGCATATGTCCACCACAACTAGCTCCGAGGAACCGCATTCGACCAGACCAATTTTGGACCACTTTTTCGAGTAATTCATGTCTTATTTTATGAATAACAAGAGTTATGTTGACTTTCAAAGCGTCTATTGTTTCTGTTTTATCAGCAAAAACAATAACTTGACATAACCATGAAGAAAATAATCCAGAGGATTTATGTCGCATGATCTTGGAGGCCAATTAATTGGACCATTTTCCGAAATAATGTTATCGCCAAATCTTTCTTTCAATAATGTTACGG
Source organism: Megalocaria dilatata (assembly GCA_034642435.1). Lineage (NCBI taxonomy): Eukaryota > Metazoa > Arthropoda > Insecta > Coleoptera > Coccinellidae > Megalocaria > Megalocaria dilatata. Next base: position 16,006,650 of record CM067863.1, read on the forward strand.
TAGCAGCATGAGGTGTAGCACCATCTTGTTGGAACCAAAACACTTCTGGGTCCATACCATTCAAATTTTGAAACAAATAATCATTGATCATCGATCTGTAACGAGCACTATTCACTGTAACATTAGCTCCAGCATCGCTTTTAAAGAAATATGGACCGATTATGCCTCCAGCGTGTAAGCATACATTTTTCAGGATGCAATGGATCCTGCAGAACTTCTTGATGATTTTTTTCACTTCATATACGGCAATTTTGCTTGTTTACATAGCCGGTCAACCAGAAATTAGCTTCATCATTAAACACAATTTTACGATAAAAAAGTGGATCAACTTCAAGCTGTTCTAGGGTCCAATCAGCAAACAAACGACGCTTATTATGGTCAAGTGGCTTTAGTTCTTGAACCAGTTAGATCTTGTATGGGAGTAGACCAAGATCTTTACGCAAAATTTTCCATGTGGTGAATGCTTAGAATCCAACTTGTTGTGAACGTCGACGAATAGACAAATCTGTATCATCATTAACACTAAGACTTACAGCATTGATATTTTCTTCTGTACGTACAGTTCTTTGTCTTGTTGTTGTTGTTGTTGCATCGAGTAGAGAAAATGTTGTCCGAAATCTATCGATAGTTCGACGAATAAGCAGCTCTGATGGACGATTACGTAAACCATAAATTTCACGAAGTACTCTGTAAGTTTGGCGAATAGAACACTGATTCTGAAAATGAATTTCAACAATTTGTGAACGTTGTTGCGGCGTGAGTCTTTCCATGATACTTTGTTAATGCTCACTGAACAGAAATGTTGAAACAACATGGCTTCTACCTTCTGTCAAATCACGCTTATCCCTATCGAAAGTTCTATCACTCTAAAAAAAACACCCGATGTAGATAGAAACCAATTTCGAAAACAAATTGAATTATTCAAAAATAATAAGATACCATCTACCTGAATATGCTTTTGCGATAACGAAACAATTTTTGTATTATAATTACAATAAAAATTTATGAAAATCAGAATAACCTCATTTAAAATTATTAATCCTGTATACTTCATCTGGTCATAGAGGAAGCTAAAGTTTTGTTTGATAAACGCTAAAACTATTAGGAGTACAAATAAGTTTCCGCTACAATAAAACGGCGGAAACTTATTTGTACTCCTAATATATTATTTTAACATTTACAGAGGCAACACTGTTCTCTAAATTCAAAATCGCAAATACTTTATTGGCGAACTTATATTCTTCCAACTTCCGTTGGCCCTTACTAAGAATTTCAAAATGTATTTCACGGTCTTGCTACACAATATTCGATTCTCAGCTCGATTTTATGGTTGTCTATCGCCTGTTTCGGATCGTTAAACCCCAATTCCGTTTGCTCAATATTTTTCACTCAATTCGATTCATTCCTAAACGCTATCAGTTTCAACGTGACAAGGTGAGTTTAAAAAAAACTGTTATTCAAGCGAAAGGTTTCGATCCTATAGAATTACAATTGTTTGCCCTTCGTAAATGAAATCGAAACCAAAGTCCCCCAATCTTCCATCTTTTTCACTCCAGTGTAAACCAGTGCCGAACACTTATGGACGAGAATATCCGCTGAATTTTTCCACTTTCTTGTTGTTACTTAATCCATGAATCAATTGGACGCCAAGGTAGCCGACAACTTAATGGCTTCGGATTAAATTGCTCTCTGAGAAGGTACACTTTTTCTTGAGTTTCTCAGGCTTATCCAGTGAAAACTTTAATTTCGATAATTAATCTGTTTGTTCGAAGGGTTCTTTGCCTCGAAGAGAACCCTTGCAAAAGCACCTACGATTCTACCTAGTGCTGTGTCATTCCTCAAAATCGCCGAATGCGAAAACTTATAAGATGACAATATACCAGGTGTTAAAAAACAACAATTCAATAATTTGGGAGCTAATTCTAGACCTCAAAATAAGAAAAAAGTTTCATGTAAACATGGGTTCGCAAATGAGCTGTTTTGGAGATATGAGCGATGTTCGGTTTTCAAAATATTAACTATCGGGTGTTTTTTTTAAAGTGATAGAACATTCGATAGGGATAACTATGATTTGAGAGAAGGTAGAAGCCTTGTTGTTTTGACATTTCTGTTCAGTAAGCATTGACAAAATATCATGGAAAGACTCACGCCGCAATAACGTTTACAAATTATTGAAATTTATTTTCAAAGTCAGTGTTCTATTCGCCAAACTTATAGAGCACTTCATGAAATTTATGGTATACATAATCGTCCATCAGAGCAGCTTATTGTAGAACTATCGGTAGATTTCGGACAACATTTCCTCTACTCGATGCAACAACAACAACATCAACAAGACAAAGAACTGTACGTACAGAAGAAAATATCAATGCTGTAGGTCATAGTGTTAATGATGATCCAGATTTGTGTATTCGTCAACTTTCTCAACAAGTTCACCACATGGAAAATTTTGCGCAAAGATCTTGGTCTACACTCATACAAGATCCAAGTGGTTCAAGAACTAAAGCCAGATGACTATAATAAGCGTCGTTTGTTTGATGATTGGGCCCTAGAACAGCTTGAAATTGATCCACTTCTTTATTGTAAAATTGTGTTTAGTGATGAAGCTCATTTCTGGTTGAACAGCTATGTAAACAAGCAAAATTGCCGTATATGGAGTGAAAACAATCCTCAAGAAGTTCTGCAGGTTCCATTGCATCTTGAGAAATGCACTGTGAGAAATGCACTGTAGGAAGGCTTTACACGCTGGATGCATCATCGGTCCATATTTGTTTAAAAACGATGCTGGAACTAAAGTTACAGTGAATGGTGCTCGTTACAGATCGATGATCAATGATAATTTGTTTCAAAATTTGAATGGTACGGACCCAGAAGTGTTTTGGTTCCAACAAGATGCTGCTACACCTCATGCTGCTACCGTAACAATTGATTTATTGAAATAAAGATTTGGCGATAACATTATTTCGAGAAATGGTCCAATTAATTGGCCTCCAAGATCATGCGACATAACTCCACTGGATAATTTTATAGGAATCTTCTTATTTTCCTCAGTTTCCACATCTGAGTCGTATCTTTTGGAATCATTGAAGACATTCGAATCACCATCAATATTAACCAGACTTTGGTTCACTTCCAGTTTTCCACATCTTCACAGTTATGCTCAGCCAAAAAATTGAAAAATATCTCAAGTAGTTAGTTAGTATCTTGATTCGAAGTTGATTTGCTCGAATATTTGAGAAGTATAAGTGTTACAAAGTTTTCTCAACTGACCGGATGAACTATGTTCAGCAACTCCATAGTTGCGATTTTTTACTCATCAATATTTTTCGGAGCTTCGCAAGGAGAAGGTCATTTTCATCAATGTTGCTATGGTCAAAATGTTTGTTCCAACACGTTTTGATTACCAAAGGATTTAATTGTTGCCATCCCCGGTGTAAATGTTGAGCATCCCTCAAGGTGATGTTGTTGAGCCCATCTACCATGTTATGTCCTTGGACCACCAGAAAACTCAAATGATTTTTTCTGTAATACAGTTAACTTCGAGGCATTTTGATCCATTGGCTGAATCAAGGGAATCACAGTAGGAGGTAGAAATATCACAAATATTTTGACATCTTCTGTTCTCAACTCTTCAGCTAATGGATGTGAGGATGCATTATCTAGAAGAAGCATTGCCTTTCCCAGAAGATTAGAATATTTTAGAAATTGATTTACCTACAAAAAAATCTCATTTGCTCGCATTTCATTTTTCATATTAACACTTACTTTTGGTACGAAGCATTCCAAGAACCAGTTTTTGAAATTTCTTCTGTCATCCAAGCATTATTCGTATTTTTGTAGATACAGTGATTATGCAAATTTTTGAATGCCTCTGGAGATTTTACTTTGCCAATAATCAACGGCGTGATTTTGTGGGAACCTGATGCGTTCGAACAACCCAAGATGGTAATTCGCTGCTTTGATATTTTGAGACCGGGTGCAGTTTTTTCAGAACTCATTACATAGGTTTTATCAGGCATAAATTTCCATTACAATCAAGCCTCATCAGCATTGTCGTGAGTGAGCTCAAATTTCTCTACTAATTGAACCAATTCAATTTTGAATGGGCTAATATTATGCACCTCTGATAATAGTTTTTCTTAAAATAAGAAGGAACGGTTTTTTACTTGATAGAAGGATTATTACAAAATATGAAAATCAAAACAGATTTAATCTGTTGTCTTCTACAATTTTAATTTCAAAAAATTCTTTGAAGAAACTTTAAGAATTAAATTAATGTCTTTATAAGCACTGCTCATATTTAATAGACGTCAAAATTCATCATACAATATCAAACGGAATTAAGAAAAACCAACGAATACAAACTGTCAATTAAAATTAAAATATAAATAAGCAAACATTTTTTGTTTCGTTCCAGGCATGCGTAATGAACTCTTCAGACAAACTTACGAAGCCCTGTTTGTTACAAAATGCTGTTTTCCGATCCCATATGAATGAAAAATAACCCTTTCTCAAAAATATAAAACATAATTTCAAGAACTTCTCAAAAACTAATTTATTTGAAATATTCAATATATTTAAATAAATTACTTCAAAAAATCTCAAAACATGTAGCACATTCTCAAGAAATAATTAAAGTTACGATAAGATCAGTTCAACATTACATATAAAAAATATAATAAAATCAATTAAACAATGTATAGACTTACTCGGTGAATCTTAGGACATTAATTTAATTCTTAAAGTTTCTTCAAAGAATTTTTTGAAATTAAAATTGTAGAAGACAACAGATTAAATCTGTTTTGATTTTCATATTATATAGTTTTTCTTCACAAATTTTCAAAAATCTAAGACCATAACGAACCTTGAACTTTTTTGCAGCCATCCATTACTCGCGGTAAATTTTTCATTTCCACTTTTCAAGGTTTCATGAAGCTGAAGAGCTTTATGCTTCATAATTTCTGCTGTTATAGGCAAATTTAATTTCTCCTCTCTGTTTAATAAATCATTATTTAGGGCTTCCTCCATTTTCGAATACTCAGCTTTCCACAAAGTGCAATTTTTACGTTTATTTGGCTTGAAACTCTGGTTCCATTTTCTCTTGAACTGCCGAATTTCATTTAGAAGGTATATTTCTACACTGGATAGAAAGAAACAGTTGAAATGGAACTATTCGTGTACTTGATCCATTGATTATGATGCAAACTTGAGAGTTCCTCAGGGATCCGTGCTGGGACACTGGTTTTTTCTCCTATTAATTGATGATCTACCGGGTCATATATTAGTTATCAGTTTTGTTGATGATACGTCATTTCGTATCATTCAGTATGGAAAGATTCCGTAAGCTCCTTCAATTATTAGTGGCGTGAAAATGCTTTATGTTAAATATTCATTAAACTTACTGATCATACTTTGGTTTGAATGGTACTGGTGGGAGATATTTGATTGTTGATGATTCCTCAACATCCTAATCGTGCACGAATCTTCTTGTCACCCATATGGATAATGTATTATCGTGGATAGAATATATAGAACAAGTCTGTGAAAAAATTAATAAAACTTATTATGCCTTAATTAAGATTAAAGCAGTTTGCCAGTTATGTCTCTGATGACTTTTTATTACAGTCGTATATAGTCATTTATCATACAATGTTTTACTATGGAAGAATTCAGTGGAAATAACAAGGGTACACATTGTACAGAAGCAAATTCTGAGAATGATGTCCAATATCCGATAAAATTTTATGAACCTGTTTTTATCAGTGAGCCCAATTTGACAATTCCATGTGTGTATATTCATATTTGTTTGATATACTTGAAAAATAACAAGGCTAACCTTTCAAAAACTCTTTGGTTTTTATGATGAAGCGACGAGAAATCAGTCAACACTTCTCTTGCCATAACATAAATTTTAAGGCTCTGTTAAATACCAGAGCCTTGAATTATTCAATAATTTATCTCACCATCCAAGAGTTGAGCCTAAAAGAATCTTGGAATCACTTTAGAGTAAAGCGTATTATTCAGTGAAAGAATTCTTTAAAGATAATGCCACTGTAGATTTGAGCCTATGAATTTATACTAATATGAAGTATTTTTACATGTTCAATATACATTCTGTCAAGAAAGTAGCGGGAATTATCGATTTAAATCTGGCGGGGCAATGAGGCAAGTAAAAATTTTTTTTCCTAGGTTGGTACCACTGTCCTTAATTACTATGCCAAGCTTGAGCGGGATCTGTCAACTAGTGTGTTTGCAACAGCTGATTAAGTCAGTCGATGTCAGAGTGCGTGCCGATTTTTACTATGGGTGATTATGTTGAGCAAAGAATTTGTTCAAAGTTTTGGGTTGCAAATGAATTTTCGTGTGCCGATGCATTGAAAATGTTGCAAAAGGCCTTTGGTGATAATGCTCTATCGAAAACTCGTGCATATCAGTGGTACAGAGCCTTCAAGGACGGTCGTGAAGTGGTCGCCCATCGACGGCTTCGATCGAAGAAAACGTCGATAAAATTAAGGAAAGGGTGCTGGAAAACCGTCGTACCAGCTTGAGAGAAATAGCACATGATCTTAAGATATCCCACGAGTCCGCACGTACGATTTTGATTGATATTTTGGGCATGAGAAAGGTGGCCGCACGACTCGTACCGAAAGACCTGAATTTTCTTCAAAAACGTCATCGCGAACAGGTTGCTTCAGACATGCTGGATTGCTGTAATTCCGATTCTATATTCATGGAACGCATTTTAACTGGTGATGAGACCTGGGACATCGAGTACGATATGCAAACAAGCCAGCAATCATCGGAATGGGTGGCAAAAAATGAGCCGAAACCCAAAAATCCACGCCAAAGCCGCTCGAAAATGAAGGTGATGCTCATTGTTTTCTTCGATATCCGTGGCGTGGTGCACTACGAATTCGTTCCAGAGGGTCAGGCGGTAAACAAGGAGTATTACCTAGGCGTTATGAAACGTTTGCGTGAGCGTATCCGTAAGAAGCGGCCAAATTTGTGGGCGAACAACTCATGGATTTTGCATGACGATAACGCGCCTTCTCACCGAGCTACGATTGTGACTGACTTTCTCGCCAAAAACTCAACAAACGTGCTTCAGCAACCACCGTATTCGCCGGATTTGGCTCCCTGCGACTTTTTCCTCTTCCCAAAACTAAAATTGCCCCTTCGTGGCACCCGTTTTGAGTCGATTGAAGCCATAAAACAAAATTCGGCGCGAGAGCTAAAGTCCATCCCGGAAAGCGCCTATAAAAATTTTTTCGATAATTGGAAGTGCCGTTGGCATAGATGTATTGGAGCAAATGGAGCCTATTTTGAGGGCGACCCAATAAATTTTGACGATTAAATGTAAAAATGTTGTTTTAATTGAAAATTCCCGGTACTTTCTTGACAGAGTAGTACATTATTGCATCAAATAAAATAGAAAAAGGCTTTTTACGTCTATTAAGTATGAGCGGTGCTTATGTTGTTAATTATAAAAGTTTTTTGAATAAAAAAAAAATTTTCAAATTAAAATTGTAGAAGACTGAAAGATTAAATCTGTTTTGGCATTCAAAAAAATGTTATTTCCGTTCTATCAAGTAAAAGGCCTTTTTCTATTTTATTTTATACATAATATATAATTATATTTAGGCTTGAATAAAATCTCATTATGGAACGTCAATGGTTTAAAGAAAACCTTATAATACCTTACAGTTTTCTGTGATCTTTGTGACGAACATAAAATATTTTGATTTTTAAAGTTAGTCTATTTAAGCGAGTAACCCGCTTACCACTCTGAGGTAAGATATACTGATTGTTAGTTGATTTTGATTTTTAAATATGATTTAGGGTCGATGAAGAGATTATCGAAAGTCTAATTGTTTTTTGAAGATATAGTGCATGTTTTAGGGATTTTTGAATTAACTTATTTGAATATTTGAGTATATTGAATATTTCAAATAAAAATATTTTTTGAGAAGTCATTAAGTTGTGTTTTATGTTTTTGAAAAGGAATTGGTGTTCATAATGGTAAGAATAGAAACAAATTTTTGTCTCCTTCAAATATTTATTTATTAATCTTAATTGACAATTTATATTTGTTAGTTTATTTATTCCATTTGATATTGTATATTGCGTTTTGATTGTTTACGTCTATTAAATATGAGCGGTGCTTATGTGGACATTAATTTAATTCTAAATGTTTCTCGAGTAAAAAAATGTTTTTGAAATCGAAATCGTTGAAGACTGACAGATTAAATCTGTTTTGGTATTCAAAAATTTCCATTATTGCATCTATTGGGATCAATATACTACTCTATCAAGAAAGTACCGGGAATTTCCAATTAAAACAACATTTTTACATTTACTCGTCAAAATTTATTGGGTCGCCTTCAAAATAGGCTCCATTTGCTCCAATACATCTATGCCAACGGCACTTCCAATTATCGAAACATTTTTTATAGGCGCTTTCCGGGATGGACTTTAGCTCTCGCGCCGAATTTTGTTTTATGGCTTCAATCGACTCAAAACGGGTGCCACGAAGGGGCAGTTTTAGTTTTGGGAAGAGGAAAAAGTCGCAGGGAGCCAAATCCGGCGAATACCGTGGTTGCTGAAGCACGTTTGTTGAGTTTTTGGCGAGAAAGTCAGTCACAATCGTAGCTCGGTGAGAAGGCGCGTTATCGTCATGCAAAATCCATGAGTTGTTCGCCCACAAATTTGGCCGCTTCTTACGGATACGCTCACGCAAACGTTTCATAACGCCTAGGTAATACTCCTTGTTTACCGTCTGACCCTCTGGAACGAATTCGTAGTGCACCACGCCACGGATATCGAAGAAAACAATGAGCATCACCTTCATTTTCGAGCGGCTTTGGCGTGGTTTTTTCGGTTTCAGCTCATTTTTTGCCACCCATTCCGATGATTGCTGGCTTGTTTGCATATCGTACTCATAGACCCAGGTCTCATCACCAGTTATAATGCGTTCCATGAATGTAGAATCGGAATTACAGCGATCCAGCATGTCTGAAGCAACCTGTTCGCGATAACGTTTTTGAAGAAAATTCAGGTCTTTCGGTACGAGTCGTGCGGCCACCTTTCTCATGCCCAAAATATCAATCAAAATCGTACGTGCGGACTCGTGGGATATCTTAAGATCATGTGCTATCTCTCTCAAGTTGGTACGACGGTTTTCCAGCACCCTTTCCTTAATTTTATCGACGTTATCTTCGATCGAAGCCGTCGATGGGCGATGGGCGTCGATGGGCGATGGGCGTCGATGGGCTCTGTACCACTGATATGCACGAGTTTTCGATAGAGCATTATCACCAAAGGCCTTTTGCAACATTTTCAATGCATCGGCACACGAAAATTCATTTGCAACACAAAACTTTAAACAAATTCTTTGCTCAACGTAATCACCCATAGTAAAAATCGACACGCACTCTGACATCGACTGACTTAATCAGCTGTTGCAAACACTAGTTGACAGATCCCGCTCAAGCTTGGCATAGTAATTAAGGACAGTGGTACCAACCTAGGAAAAAAAAATTTTACCTGCCTCATTGCCCCGCCAGATTCAAATCGATAATTCCCGGTACTTTCTTGACAGAATGTATATTATTATATAAATACTGGTAAATGTTGAATCTGAAACATCAAAATAATGTATGATATCAGTTTTTGAGAAAGTACATAGCACTACTTGAAATTACATTTTATTCACTCGTATCGCTTAAAGCAAATAAGGATTTTGTTTTGGTCTTCTTAGAGATTTGATTCTGGAGCTAAATGAAATAGAACAGATTTCCAGTTTATTGTAGTTTGTTGAATATTTTTAGATTGCTGGTGAACTCGATATTCTGCGATACGCGAAATAATAAACGACGTAAGTTCATTTTATCTTATTTTTGAGATCGTTCAGGATTAGTTTCATTATTTGGGTTCGCCTTTGACATAACTTTTCTCACATTCTACTCGAGTATGTACTGAGAATATCCATTGTATCATTGTCTAATGTGTTTACATTGTCTGCATCATTTGTGACATTCTTCTTTTTAAAACTTATTATAAATAAACATTTGACTGCTTCCGCTGTTCATAATGTACGTGAATGTTGGAAACCCACAAATAAAAACCAATGGAGATGAAGAGTGGATCAGAGTAAGTTTTTAAGAGATTTATGTGTATTTTTCCTGATGATTTCATGAGATAACTAAGACAGACCTTGTATCAAATTGATAGTTGTCTGCTTCATTTCCTTCAATTGGTTATGAAATGAATTTTACCTCTTCACTTTGTTTTAATTTTGAATGAAACTCACATAAAGATATTAGGAAAATCATCGGTTCGGTTCGTTAAATGATCACGATATGTTGTTCGCGGGTCCAATACCTAAACATTTCAAGATAATTAAAGTGCGCATGTCCGATCTGGGTCTATTGAGAATTATTTTTCATCGAACATTTACGGAACGAAGGAATTCCTATTATGCCTGTTTTTCATTGATACAATTCAGAACGAGCGAATAGATTGTCCAGATTTTTCGTCATAGTTCCAGTAAATCTAAAATGCTGTAAGTTTTGATTACAGATACTTCTTTGAAATCTAATGATTGGAGAACTCCAACGATTTTTCAAATTTTCATTGCTAGAAAATAAATGGTTTGTAGAAAGCTGATTTAAAATAATTCCGTATACACTGGCGAGCAAAAAAAAACGGGTCACTAAGATTTTACACTGTTTTTTTCCAATAGGCTCACGTGTTCAAATTGATTCAATGATATTTTGTTCATCATCTATCTTTCATTAGAAAATAAACTAAATATGCGCAAAGTGTAAACATATAGGCTAAAAAACTCGATAAAAGAAACAATCTTCGAATAATTCTTCACGATAAATTCATCATTTATCAGTTGCGCTCAACAGTGGTCATTGAAAAGTTTGCTTTCCACTCTCTGAGAGAAACAATTTCATAAAATGAGTTTACCAATTGAATATTGTGAGGAGTGTTTTATGTATATTATGTAGAATTCATGTCTTTTTTTATAAATAGCAACATTTGGTCCCAAAAATGTTTCGGTAAAGACATAATAATGCAGAAAGAAGGCGATTTCTAAATGGGGGAAATTGTTAAATCGGTGTGTTATCCTGTGGTGATTAGTTACTGTGCAGTGCAAAGTTTACCAATCGTTATTAAAAACCTACCAAGACGACCATTAGCACAAAACGTTATCTTATAAGAGTAAGGAATTATTGAAGTAGGAATGCGTTAAGTTCATATGATGACAATGTCACTGCACGCAGCATAAGATGGCCGTTTCAATCGACTGATTTGAATCCAGTAGAAAATACGTGAGGTATACTTCAGAGACGTGTTCTTAGCATCAAATGATGCTACAGGCGCTTAACTGTTCGTGGTGGCCTTATTCCATATTGATTTTTGCATTTTATTGCTTTAAAAAAGGCAATTTTTATCACCTGAAACACGTGACATAATTTGACGTATGAGGGCTCTTTTTGCGCGTCTGTTCTGCGACTATCGTGTCGCACAAATATCTTTCATTTCAGAATTTTGAACGGCAAATAATCTCAAACGACTAGGTTGGACTCAATGGTGAAAAATCCGAGGTTAAAAGAAATTCTGTCCGGCCCGTCCATAAACACACTAACTTTCGAAAGGAGACAGCTAAAGGCTCAAAACTTGCAGGGTGGATTTGAAGTTTAAATATTTCAGTTGATCTCCTTAATGGGTAGAATCAGTTCAATAGTTTCGCAGTTATTCAGATTTGGAATTTTTTCTTATTTTCTCAAAATTTTCCAAACTAAAGATCCCATTGATCTGAAATTTTGTATTTAAAGGGAGAATGATAACGCGCTTGTGCATGCGTAATTTCGTAAGGAGCGTATGATTAGAATTTACTGTTATACTGTTACTTTCGAACGGAAAGAAATAGAGAGTTAAAACTGTCAAGGTAAATTTGAGGATGAATATCTCAGTTGAATTGCCATATTTTGAGAATCGCTGCACTTTGTTCAATATCCCTAAAGTATGAGCACGTGTGTAGATGGGCCAGAAATATCGTCATTTCTAGAGTTCTAGAAAATGCCTGTACGCTCGTAATTCGAGAATTACAGACATTGGAGCTAAACGATAGCACGCTGTTCCCGACAACAAGCGCGTTTTCTCGATGTGCCCTGTGATGTTTATTGCACAAAATTTTTTTTTAACTGAAACAGTGAAAAAATGTGTCATCACATATTACATAGCTTGATATTCAGATCGACCTGTCTTCTCTAACTAAACTCCTTGTCTGGGATTTCGCAGTGGAAAAGACGAAAAGCAACACTTCAGAAACCTTCTAGTTTCTTGTGTTATTATTTGTTTAAATTCTGTTAGAGGTTGCTTCATCATTTCCTTTGTGGATGAGATTTCGTTGAATTTTCTCGTATTTTCAAATGACCTAACCATTTACAATTTTTCCCACTCAAAAATATATTTTGTTCAAGAATAATGCAATTGTATTTAAATTTTCATTCGCACCTTGAGGTTTTCTGGTTATTATTATCTGTCTTCTCTAACAAAACTTTTTTTCTGGGATTGCAGATTGAAAAAGAAGAAAAACAACACTATTCTTTCATTATTGAACTAAAATCAATGCATAACAAATTCGAAACCATCTTGGTTTTTGTTTTATTATTCGTTAAAATTCTGAGAGAGGTTGCTTGATAATTTTCACAATGGATGAGATTTCGTTGAACTTTTTTATGTTTTCAAATGACTCAACAACTTTTCTCACTCCACAAACACGATCAATTTTATACAAGAAGATTGTAATTGTATTCCAATTTTTGAGCCCAATAGCATATTATGGTAAAATGGACGTATCCAAATACGAAAATGAGAAAAAAAAGTTGATCTTCTACATTTATAGAACCACATTTAATATTATAATATCTGATGTGTATTGAAAAATATTATCACAGAATTTTTTAACCGTATATATCGACTTTATTCAGTTTCGCATTTACTCAACATACCTTACATTTAAGAAAACACAAATTTAAAAATATTGACTTAAAATACGAATTCAATTCAATTTTTTCCTTTTATGAGAGGTCATATCTCCTCTCTTCAAAAACCAGCATGGCTAGATCCCATCGTCCTTGATAGCGAATTCTTATTGTCCTAATATCTTGATGGAATCTTCCCCTCTGCTCGTCACTGACAGCTCCAAGATTTTCAGGAAAAAATGACAGATGTGAATGGAGGAAAAGAATTTTTAATGACATTCGGGCACCAAGCGATTTGTGGACATCTAGTAGTATATTAAGTAACTGTTGTTAGTTTGCATCCATATTGTTGCCCAAAAATCTTCATGTTACACTTACAAATGATTTCCATGCTATGAGCTCCTGCCTGGTAAGCTTCTCTGTAAAATTAACGTCGTCCAGCAATTTTCTGATTTGTGGTCCAATAAAAATGCCTTCCTTTATTTTGGCATCACTTAATTTTGTAGATTCTCCCTGAAGACCTACTAAACTTCCTATAACTTTCAAGTCCCGACATATCTACTAATTATACGTGTTGTAGTTTATTTTATCCAAAAGAGTGCGCATATTTTCATAACTTTTTTCATCGTCACTGAATGGGAAACCGGTATAGAGGGTTTTGAATTTCCATTATGCAATAACACAGCTTTTAAACCGTATTTAGACGAATCTATAAATACACGCCACTCAGAGGGGGAATGCTCAATATCAAGTTCCTGCATTAAACCATTAATATCAGTAGACGCACACAACGAATTGTCCAAACTGTAGAATGCAGAAAACGGAGCATTTCTTTTTCTGAAATTCGTAATTTTCGTTTCGTTGCCTAATAAGTTCCATTTCGGGAACCAAGAATTTCTGACTGTTGCTTTGTGGCTAGACGGAACTGGGACCCGGAGTAAAAGTAAACACTTTCTTATCTACACATAGGGAACCACTCACTTCGAAACTCAACAGAAGACTGATTTTTAATCTTAATTTTATGTCTTATATTGTAAACAACACAGTTTGGGTACTTTTGCTGTTATAAAATGCATCCATTTTAACCTTTCATAAAATTGAATACTTGCTAGTGTCAAATGGTCTTATTGAGCTATTGAAAAGTGATACGTATTAGGTTTTTAGGAATATTTTTCCTATTATTAGAAAGATATTTCCATCAAAAAAATAAAGATCTGCTTTGTGTCACAAAAATCTTGTCGACCAGTGTAATTATTACCTGTAGTCTCTAACGAAACTTTCTTTCTGAGAATTTGTACTGAGAAAGACGAAGAACAATTCTTCTATTATTAAAACTAAATTTATAACAAATTTTGAACCTTCTTCATTCTTTTTTTTTTATTGTCTCGGTCTTTACTTGACGGAAATTCATCTTCAATATAAGAAAAACAAATGTTAATTTCCGCTATTTTATTGATTTACACGACAATTTTTTCGTCATACCATGACTTCATCAGGTGAGTATTTGAACTGAGGTATACAATGCAAAACATGACCTTAAATACACAAATGGTACAAAAAATAGAGAGGTGGAAAGAGATGGTTTACAATTAATGAAAAATATTAAGTAGGGGGGATTTGCTTAAATCTATCTGATCATTCAATAAAATTTGTCTTTTATTATATCTATTGATCTCTAAAGTTTCTAACAGATTTAGTTTTTTTGTTTTCGATATGTAATATTTCATGGTTCATATTAAAATTATGGCCAGTCTCTAACAAATGGTTGGCATAAGTTGAATTCGGTTTATTATTAATATAACATTTTTCATGTTCTCGTATCCTTGTTTGGAATGAACTCTGTCCCACATATACACATGGTCAATGTTAACTTGTAAACTCCTGATTTTTTGTTTTTAGGAATGACATCCTTATTATTTTTCATTAAGCTGCCTAAAGAATTAATGGTTTTGAAAGAGATGTAATATTTTTCTTTTTTCTTTAGATATCTAGCAATCTTTTCAGATTTTTGGCCTATGTAAGTTAATGAAATAAATTTTGTTTCGTTTGAATTTTGAAATTTTGGATATACAAGTGATATTGCTTTCTTGTAATTTATTTTATCAAGTAAATTGTCTACAATTAACGGATTAAAATCATTATTGAAAGCTATTTGTTTAATGGTTTTATACTCTTTGTCAAAATTTTCGTTCGTCATTCTTGTTTTATTTTTCCTTAAAATTCATTTTCTTAATGGACGAGATTTCGTTGAACTTTTTTATATTTTCAAATGATTTAACAAGTTATAATTTTTCCCAGTCCGCAAACACTCTGTGTTTTGTACAAGAAGATTGTAATTATATTTAAATTTCCATTCGTGTCTTGAGGCTTATCTGATTATCCTTACCTGTCTTCTCTAACAAAACATCCTTTCTGTGATTTCGGATTGAAAAAGACGAAAAGCAACACTGTTCATTCTTTATTCAACTAAAATCAATTTATAGCAATTTCTTGTTCTTGTGTTATTATTCGTTAAATTCTGAAAGAGGTTGCTTAATCATTTTCTCAGTGGATGAGATTTCGTTGGATTTCCTCATATTTTCGAATGACTCAACAACTTCTAATTTTTCCCACTCCAAAAGCACCCTATATTTTGTTCAAGAAGATTGTAATTCTATTCAAATTTTCGTTCGCGCCTTGGGGATTTTCTGATTTTTTGTCGGCGAGCATTCGGCATTAAACGAAGGAAATGTAGAATTTATATCTGTCAATCTTTGAATAACCAAATAACCGGTCGACCCACAGCACTCGTGAACCTCGGAAAAACCAATATCTCGCAATCAAAACTTGCAGGAGACTTGATAAGGAATTTAGCTTCTCCGGTTGCTTTCAAATATTGCAAAAATCTATCCACCCTAACCTCCGAGTAAATATTTTGATGGTTTCAACTGGATCTGTCGTCCAAATCGATAAGATGAAAGAAATAAAATGAGAGTACATAGAAATAAACTTTATTCTTTGGCTACAGTCGACTGATCATTCTGCTGGCGGTTTCCGAAGATCTTACAATAAGATGTTTAAAAGTTCATCTACATACATTCTCATGAAGGAAAATTCTAGAAAAAATTGTTCATATTAAGGGTCTTTCAATGGGAATGCCTCATTTTTAAATTGACATTACTCACGCATAGCAGCCATTGTTTATCTGTGACATTAACAGTTGTACTTGTCAATTTCAATGTATCATTTAATCATGGAAAGGTACACACGTTTAAAAATAATCCAAATTTATTATGAAAAATCGCTATCTGTTACTCTAACTTTATGTGCTTTAACTCTAATTTTTAGTACTTATAATCGTCCGGATAAAAGAAGAATTTCATGAAGAATAAACAAACTTTTACATTTGCCACTCAATGTTTAGAAATGTGACTCGAGTTTCGGGAAATTAACTATCTCATCATCAGACAACTGTTGTCTGATGATGGGATAGTTCATTTCCCGAAACTCGAGTCACAAGAAAATTAATAATTAATAATAATAATAATAATTTATTGGTCGTAAGTATGTGATATAATCAATACAATAATATTCTCATTAGTACTACATCAAGAGGAGGCCAGGCAGCCTAAACTCAACGGTTTGTATTGCGCCTAACCTACATCTCGACATAGTTTGACATCTAAAAATACTGTCAAGTACAAACGTCCAACCTAAATGAGACCTTTCTATATAGTAAACACAACAAAAAAAAAATTATTTTGCTTACATCAATTAGAAAAAAAAAAAAAAATTACAATTTGGAGTTATAGCATTGTATAAAGCACTTTATACAATGGTTATTATATATACTCATATGGACCTCTATCAAAACGAAGTGAGTCGTGTCCCTGATATGTAATATGGAACTTTCAATACAAGCGAGTGACAACATAGATGATAAAACACAAAAACAATGATCTCACTGCGGGAACCGGTCAGGCGGGCGAAGAGAAACAAATAACCACCGTTATGTAACATTTTGAGGACAGGGAAAAAAAAAAGAATCATCTGGCCGGCTCACAAAATTGATGTTATTAGTGCACTGTTGATATCGAGAAACTGTCTTATCCCAGCTTTATACTTTTTGAGGTTGATATTTTTCCTCAGTTCTAGACCCAGTGCATTGTACAATTTTGGTCCGAAATAAAAAATCGTTCTCTGAGTATGACTTTTTTTAAATATAGGCACGTTTACATGGAGATTATGTACATTACGAGTATACTTAGATTTGCTTTCGTGAAATCTGTTGTTGCTGGTGTACACCCACATTAGACACTGATATGCATACAAGTTCCTGACATTCAGCAACCTGCACTCATTATATAGTGTTATGGTATTGTACCGTCTAGGCTTTCTGAAAATAATTTTCAAGATGGTATTTTGTGCGGTTTGAATGCAATTCAAAACTTGACTGAACATGCCTCCCCATACAGTAATGCAATATCTGATCACCGATTCAACCAAACAATCATACACCACGACTAAATGCCCTCTTGACAGGATATCCCTCAAATTATACATTCTGTAGGCTACCTGTCTAAGTCTTTTCACAATATGGTTCACATGCTCATCCCATCTAAGGTGCTGATCGACCACCACGCCAAGATATTTTATGTTCGTGGCTTTCTTTATAGTTGGACACCCACAACCAGCACCTGCGCAACCCGGTACATGCACACCAATATCCAACTTTTCTGGTTGAAGGTTCTTCGTTAGAGTAAACGAGACAAATTTCGTTTTCTTTATATTCAAAGTTAGAAGATTTTTACAAAGCCACATCTGAACACCCCTTAGACCCTTCTCTGCGCTCTCATATACTGTCTGCCATGTTTTACCTCGGAAAATGATCGCGGTATCATCTGCATATGAGATCATATGACCTTCGAAATCTCTAATGTAAGACATACTGTTCATGTACACCAGGAACAATATTGGACCGAGAACGGTTCCCTGAGGCACACCGGACTCAACATTTCGTTGGGTGCCGACAACATCACCGACCTTGACACGCTGAGTTCTATCAGTGAGGTAATTTTTAAAAACACGTAAAGCTGGCCCTCGTATTCCATACCTATGTAGCTTTTCTATGAGCACACTATGGCACACCGAGTCGAAAGCTTTAGCCAAGTCTAAGAAAACGGCCAAACATTTTTCCGATTCCTCCAATGCTTCTATAGTCCTCTCATAAAATTCCAATACTGCGCGCTCCGTGTTGCCCTCATTTATAAAGCCAAATTGTCGGTCGGTTATGATTTTATGTTTGTCAAAAAAATTCGTTAGACGTGTTTTAAGGGCATGTTCGAGTATCTTAGCGAAATTATTGATAACTGAGATAGGACGATAGTTCTCCAACTCGGCTTTATCCCCAGATTTGTGAATGGGGGTGACTCTAGATTCCTTCAGTTGTTTTGGAATGTTTCCTTCTTTAAAAATCAGGTTGACGATATGTACCAGGGGTTTCACAAAGTAGGCATGGAATTTTTTTTTATTATATTAGTGCTCACGCCATCAGGCCCAGGGGAACAACTGTTTTTTAACTTTGATATAATCCCTATTATCTCGTTTTCATCTACGGGTAAAAGAAAAATCGAGGGTCCAACAGATCGATCATCCAAAAAATCATGAGGGAAATCGAAAGAACTATCAACGTTTTCTGCCATTTCCAAACCTATTCTACTGAAGTATTCATTGAAGGCTTCCGCCTTATCCCCGTCGTCTGTGAGTAATTTGTCCGTTTTAATGTTACCAATCCTTTTACCTCCTCGCTTATTGTTGCCTATTTCATTAATCGTCTCCCACGTTTTTTTGCAATTTTTAACATTTTCCTTCAATTTTGTTTTATAGTACTCATTTTTTGTGATCCTGATTAACTTATTCAATTCATTTCTATAGATCTTAAATTCACTTGCAAGCAATGTGTAATAATATATATTTTTATTGATAGTAAAACATAGTAATTTTTACAATTTGTTTTAATTATGATTAACTACCAAATAGCAACGGCTGAAACAATTCAGTAAGTAACATCTGTTTACCAATCTTCTTTCGCGTGACGACAAACTAATAATTGTTGGCCGCTCTTTCTTTTTTTACCGGTTTTTATCACCTCTTCTACCTTTATATGCATAAATACCCTGCTCTGCTTGTCAAGTCTTCAATTGTCTGAATATGGGAAAGTTAATTCTCGAGTTCCAATTGAATGTGTAAAATATCAATTTATGAGTAGTAAAACATAGTAATTCCTACAACTTGTTTTAATTACGATCAACTACCAAATAGTTATGACTGAAACTCCAGTATGTATACAGTTCCTAAAATTCTATATATCTATAATTCATACCATAGGTACTGTAAAAAGCTAAGTCAAAAAGCTGTCACATTGCAACTTTGCAGAACTTCAAACCACAAGCAATTCATCTTAATTCTTGCGATATGATGAGTGCGAAAAACGTATGTCAAAGTCGATCAAATGTTGAGATGATATTTACAGTTTTTTTAGATTTTCGGGGTGTTGTGCACTCGAAATCCATGACAGATGAAGAAAAAAATTAAGAATGTTACCTAACGCTAATCAGCCATTTGAAAGAGCTATTTCATCGAAAGGGACCAAATTTGTGAAAATTGAACTTGCGGATTTTGCGGCACCATAGATAGCACAAGGGGAACAAATTTCTGGTCAAAAACTCAACAAATCTTGTCAAACAACCCTTGGTATGGCTCCGATCCCTTCAAGGCACCTGGTTTCAGTCGATAAAAGACAGATAAATGAGAATTCGAAGCGAGTACTGAAGACGTTTCGTAAAAAGGCGTTTAAAAATGTTTTGATGAATGTATTTTTCATTGGCGTGTGTCGTTTCAGAAGAGGTCTATTACAAAGGCGGTACAATCAATTTGCATGAATACAGTGGCGGCACGTGAATATTTATCGTGAGTTGGCAGATGTTGCATATTTCCACACCACTGGAATCGGCGCGTTAGTTTTTAATACTGGAAGTTCTCTAAAATCGTTGTTTATTTTTAAATATGAATTGAATCGAATAATTTCTATGAAATAACTTATTCGACCCTATATACCATTTAGACAATTTACATCAGACCTTCAGATAAAACTTCTATGATTCAACGATGCGAAGCTGAAGATGCCGATGATCTTTCGCCCAGTTATGCATTGGAGTACAGCAAATACAGAATTTGTGACCCTACGTCAGGATATCTTATTGAGTAGTATTGACAAAACAAAATAAATGTAATATTAGTAATTGAGCATTACTAAGTGCTTTAAAGGGAATGAATAAGTATTTGATAGATTCGGTCTTTACTTGGTGGAAACTCATTTTAATTAAAAAAATGTATATGAGACAGTAATTTATTTCCACAAAAATGTTTGTACTACTACAACAATTGTTTCACCACGATGTGATTGGTACAGATATGTGGATGACATTTTTTGTTGCTCCAAAGGCACCGACTGACAACTACATATCTTCACGAATTTCATTAATAAACTCCACCCAAAAATCAAATTCACAATCGAAGAAGAAAAGAATCAAAGTATTAATTTTCTTGACCTCACTATAACAAGTTTAAATTATTTACATGATTTTAGTATTTTTCACAAACCAACACATACAGACATCACAATACATAAAACTTCAAACCACCCCACCAACCAAAAGATGTCAGCATATAATAGTTTTATTCATAGGTTATTGAATGTCCCTTTAAATTCAGAAAACTTTATGAAAGAATTAAATATTATTAATTAAATAGCGTCAAACAACGGTTACAATCCATTTCTTATAGACAAAATGGTATCCAATAAACAAAAGAAAATGGCATTAAATCTCGTGTACCCAATCATAAAAGAGGACAATACACAGAAATATTTTTCGTTATCTTATGTCAATGGATTATCTAAAAATATTGCTAAATATTTCAAAAGTTGTTTCAATTATAACGCGGCTTTTAAGACAATTAATAACCTTAGTACCTACATAAAAAACAATAAATATCGTACAAATAAAGAAAATAAATCCGGAGTCTACAAGTTGACTTGCAAAGATTGCCCTTTAGTATACATTGCCCAGACTGGTAGATCATTCAAGAAACGTGTCCAAGGACACCAAAGGGGTTATATATCCAATTCTGTACATTCGACATATGCTAATCATCTTAAGGAATTCAGGCATAATATCAACAATAATTATGAAATTATCCACGTTGAAAGCAAAAGTTCTAGATTAACACTTTTAGAATTTCTTGAAATCAACAGGTATAATACCCGTAAAATCCTTCTGAACGAACAAACAGATGTCGGTCATTCTCCATTACTGATTATTTTTCCTTAATGGCATTTTTAGCGGCAAACTCCAATAAACACCTAGAGTTTTTATGGCTTGTGCTTCCATTATTTGGTCACGTACCTAAAAATGTATTTAAACTCGGTTACACTGAATACCATCAGACAGTACAATGTAATACCTGAAGAAGCCACATCGTGGTGAAACAATTGTTGTAGTAGTACAAACATTTTTGTGGAAATAAATTACTGTCTCATATACATTTTTTAAATTGGAATGAATAAGATTGGAAATTCATCATGATCAATTCATTTTTGATTTCTCTTGAGTAAGAGAAAATCTGGAATTCTCAATAACGGAAAAGCCTAAAATAAATCATTCAATCAATCTTTATTCATCCTTATAAAATAGAAAACTATGTATACAGTTCCTAAAATTCTTTATATCTATAATTCATACCATAATTACTGTAAAAAGCTAATACAAGGCAGTCACATTGCAACTTTGAAGAACTTCAAACCACAAGCAATTCATCTTAACCTTGGAACATATGTGAACACCTAAATATTCAGTTTAAATTAAAATGTACCTGTTAAATACCCCCTTAAATCTTATGAAGATTCTGAAATTATAAGATAGCTGATTCATGACTCCTGTTAAATGATGTTTATATTTAAATTAAATTGAATTCTGAGTAAGTCTCCTTGGAAAACCGTTCCAATTCAATTAAAATCAAAAGACACAGAAATTCTGTATATCTTAACACAATGTTGTTGAAAATATATTTGTTTTGTACAGAAGAGATTAAGGAGATATTTAGCAAGTCCAATTCAATTTTAATTAAATCAAGCTAGTTCATGTCAGGTGAATTGGCTGGCCACGAGATAGTACCAGACTGCCCAACCATCTGTCAGGATATTCCCTCATCGAAATATTATCTAAATGGCGTCACTATCTGTCTCGCTCACACTCCATTGAAATATTATCTTCGGCTTCGAGGAGAGCCTTGGGTACATTAGAATCGTTTTAAGTTAGTAAAAAACATTGGTTCAAACCCAATATTTTCACACACAAAAAAGGTAACCAAGAAATTTGCTGAATTACTAGCAAATGTTACCGTTTCGAAATCCTCATTAAATGCACCAAATTTTAAAGTTACTTGCCGAGCTAGCATAGTTTTTTAAGTTTAAGTTGAGCGAAGTATAAATTTTTAATACTTAGTTAGGCGAAAACTGAAATTTCTTTCAAACTGAGGCAGTTTGTTCAAAGTATTAGGCTACAATTCAGAAAAGTATTATCCAGGACTACATAATAAAAATAAATTAAAGATTTGTAGTAACGGAAGCTAAAACATCATTACAGGGTTGAAGACTTTCTCGATTTTTTTTTATGTCTATGATTTTAAAATACGTAACTTAATTATTTCTTTATATTTTTCTTAAAACTATTGCGACTTGACCTATCACCGGCTTTCGGCTTGACGTAGATTTCTGGGACACCATGTATAAATAACATTGAGCCCTTGCATGAAGTCATTATTTTCATTTGAATATAACGGAAATATCGTTAAAAGGTTTTTTTAAATAATTATTGCATTTTTAATTTTTTAGTTTTATCTTACTCTGACCTGAAGTTTCCCCTCTTCTTGGATAGAAAGGTGACTTGAAATTCAAATATGTTGTATGAACGCCAAAGCTGATGAAGTTCACCAATCTTCAGTTCTTTAATTTAAAATTTTTATAGAAGGAATTGATAACATGAAATTTAACAATATTTATTCAGGGCTAAATCTCGTCAGATTAAACTCAATTTCATCTAGGTCCAATATATAACTGAGGGGTGAAAAGCAACCCTCATTTTTCGGGGTTGGATATGGAACTTGAGATTGGAACATGTTTCATCAACCCCTAATTTCAGGACGTATACTAATTTTCAGTTATGTAATCCCTATGGATTTTGAAGGGATGGATTTTCTCACCCCATAAGGGTGACGAAGTAAGCTGAAATTTTCAAGGAAATCATTGTCACTATGAAATATTGTACTATGTTAAATGTCAGCTTATCGGGTTGTCGATAACTGTTTTGAATGCAGTTGCAAGATTGGACCCACATTAACAAGTCAAGTAGAACGAGAACTTTTAAACACCAAAACTGGAGAGATTCAGAGCCATATATTACAAAAAAGATATTATGTTTCGAGATTAAATGTTGTGCATTTGCAAGCAGAATTGCATTAACGGAAAAGGACGATATAATCGAGTATATAAGATTCAAACAATCACCAAATAGTGTTAAAAATTGGTGGACAGGTCTAGGCGGCGCTGAACGAAAGACAGGAACCAGAAAAACTGAATACCAAGAATTTACAGGTACAGAATGAAACAGAGGAAGTTGTTACACAAAACCAATCCAGAAACGAAAGCCTAAACGTAGAGAAGCTAATTTTTTATGTAGAGAAAAGGGCGAAAGATGAAGCATTAAATTAAGGTTAAACAGGTTTCACATTCAAAAGTTTAACCATATTTTCTTATCAGAAACAGAGTAACCAATGGCAACAAGAAATATCAATCCACCTACGAAAGAAAAAGTGTTGGAAATTTGGAAGCAGGTTTGCCGATGTTGTACGGAATTCGATGATGAAGCTAAAGGGCATCTGGCCGGTCGGAGCATAAGTCGAAATTAAATCTTGTTAGCGGTAGTCGATCAAGATCTCAAGACAGTAGCTCGTAGTAACAATGCAACAATTGTAATTGCGATAACAGAATCCAATAAAAATCGTCGGATCACAAAAACTTCCCATAATAACGTGACAATTCAGGGAATAAATATAAACATGAATGGAGGCCTACAATCGTTTGAACAGAAAGCTTGGTTTCGAAAAATTTTTCGGAAGAGACAATAAAGAACACAAATAATGGACCACATGCTACAACGCCATTAAAGGACCCTTTTTAAACTCTTTCAGTGAGAAGACAGCTCCTCAGGTCTTCCAGAATAGCAAGTCAACGTCTTCGAGATATCACAGGCACTTCAGTTTCCCAAAGCACAGTCAAAAAACGTCTGCATAAAGTCAATCTAACATCCTCATACTTGGGCAATAGAGGAGATACACTGGCGAGTCCAGCCATGGTTATTTTTCTGACAGTCGGCAAGAACGAATGTGAAGACACGTCCACTCATACGAAAGAAACGCGGCTCTGTTCAAGAAGTCTATCCCTTTCGAGGAGGCACTATTATGATTTGGGGTGGAATCTGTTTCGATGGCAGAATTGACTTATCAGTACTTCCAAGAATCATGACGTCTGACATATGTTTATAAAGTTATCAACGGAGTAGTTGCATAATTTCACGCGGCTATTGGTGAAAATTTTGTTTTTCTAGATGATTATGTACTGCCACACAGATCCCACCAGGTGTTTACTGCTAGAGAAAACCAAAGTATTCCACATCTAGCATTACCTCCAATATCCCCTGACTTAACTCCAATCGAGCACGCTTGGTATCGGGTCTTTTTTTTTAGAGTGATAGAATTTTAAATAGAAGTAAAACACATTCAAATTAAGACTGAAGCCAAATTTGTTTTTTATTTGAAAGATAATTTTATGACATTTATGTTTTAAGAATAATTTCCAGCATTTGTTCACCACGACTGGCTCTGAAGAACAGCATTCGACCAGACCAATTTTGGACCACTTTTTCGAGTAATTCAGGCCTTATTTCGTCAATAACATGATTTATGTTGGCTTCCAAAGCGTCTTTTAATTCTGGTTTATCAGCATAAACCAATGACTTGACATAATCCTAAAAGAAAATAATCCAGTGGAGTTATGTCGCATGATCTTGGAGGCCAATTAAATGGACCATTTCTCGAAATAATGTTATCGCCAAATCTTTCTTTCAATAAATCAGTTGTTATGGTACAAGCATGAGGTGCAGCACCATCTTGTTGAAACTAAAACACTTCTGGGTCGATACCATTCAAATTTTGAAACAAATAATCATTGATCATCGATCTGTAACAAACACCATTCACTGTAACTTTAGCTCCAGCATCGTTTTTAAAGAAATATGGACCGATGATACCTCCAGCGTGTAAAGCACAACACACAATGAATTTTTCAGGATGCAGTGGAACCTGCAGAACTTCTCGAAGATTGTTTTCACTCCATGTATGGCAATTTTGCTTGTTTACATAGCGTTCAACCAGAAATGAGCTTCATTTCTAAACACAATTATACGATAAAAAAGTCAATCAACTTCAAGCTGTTGTAGGGCCCAATCAGCTAATAAACGACGCTTATTATGGTCTTGAACCAATTGAATCTTGTATGGGTGTAGACCAAGATCTTTACGTAAAATTTTCCATGTGGTGGATGTACAGAGTCCAACTTGTTGTGAACGTCGACGAATAGACAAATCTGGATCATCATCAATACTATGACTTACAGCAGTGATATTTTTTTCTGTACGTACAATGTTTTGTCTTGTGGTTGTGGTTGCATCGATTAGAGAAAATGGTCTCCGAAATCTATCGACAGTTCGACGAATAAGCTGCTCTGATGGACGATGATGTAAGCCATACATTTCACGAAGTGCTCTACAAGTTTGGTGAATAGAACACTGATTTTGAAAATAAATTTCAACAATTTGTAAATGTTGTTGCGGCGTGAGTCTTTCCATAATAATTTGTCAATGCTTACTGAACAGAAATGTCAAAACAACAAGTTCTATTACTCTAAAAAAACCACCCGATACCAATTACAAAGAACGCTTAATGCCCACAGACTACAGTAGGAAATGCTTCAACAGCTCGGAGGTCTTTTGCCACAAATTTGGCAACGAATTGAGCAGGATATTCCCAATAACTTGGTGGAAAGCATGCAGAGAAGACGCTAAGCTGTTATTGATGCACGTGGTGGTCATCATTTGTATTGAGGGTGAATAAAAGTATTAATTTTCGAAATTTTCAACATTTCGGTTCTTCCTAAATTTTAAAATTTGTCGAATATTTTATTTTGTATTGTGCATACATCTTTTCTTTGAAATCTTGTTATTCTAAACTGAAGCACTCCACATATACATATTACAAAAGGAAATTTTGTTTTTCTGAAGAGAAAACACAAATTGAATTAATATTCTTAACTTTTTACGGGTAATTCATTTTCATCATATACGTTATTGTTTTTTTATACTTTTATTTTTTCATTTGACATTCCATGTGAAAATTTGATGGGTGAAGACTTTATCAATATTTCGTATTTCCCTGTGAATGAACTATTATTATTATTAAAATAATGTTTTTTTCTGTTAATTTAAACTTTATGCGTGAACGTAAAAACAGAAAGTACTTTTTTTAACAGTGAAATGTCGAATGAAAAGCTGCCATCCAAATTTTCAACACAACGTTTCTTCCCTCAAAATTTTCACCCGCGAAACTTATCCATTAATGCTTTTATATCAATGCAGGTCATAAAAATTTCACGCACGTGTTCCCTGCATAATTTAATATCTAAAAAATTTGCAGATATTGATTGGGGTTGTTATATTGGGAGCAAATATCAGCTATCGCACTACTACCGAGTGATATACGTCAAAAACTCGCTGGTACAATTTATTTTCGGAATCCCTCGGCATGAAATGATTGAAATACTGCAGTTCATTTCGACTTCGTGAAAATTGTCATGATTGTGTCAAATTCGATGATAATGGCCTATTTAGAGGCGGCTGTGCTGTCATGCAGACAAGCTCGCTTACTGCCATTCAACCCAGTTGAAAAATTCGCGAAAAATCACATAACAGACGTCCGAACGTTTTTACTGCTTTTCCATTCCTCCCCTTGTGCTGTTTACAACGTTTCAAATCGAATGGGCATCGTCTCGGATCAAATTAAAGTATCGAGTTTTTGGATTATTTATTTAAGGATACGTAAAAGAATTTAACTGATGCAAATGCGCCTTAACGTCTTATAAACTAACATTAAACAAGTATGTTAGATTTTTTATTGCTGTGTTTCCTATTTTCCCAAATCATAAATTAGGTAGCAAAAGAAATTTCCAAGATATTCCCAACATTATCGGTCAACTTTGCAAAGTAACTACAGGAGAAAAGTAATCGATCGGTCCACCGTTCTTCCCAGGCTTCACTAGTCGACAGTTGCATGTGATACATTAAAATATGTATCGGTATTTGAAATAAATAAAAGTAAGATGAGTTAAACACAAAATTTACTCATTGTGGATATTTGAAAGTTAAAAAAATGTCGAGAAACACTTGTTATTATTCTAGCATTTAAAATAAAAAATATAAGATCAGAATTTGAATTTCAAAATAGATTCAATCTGTTAGTCTTCTACAATTTTAATTTCAAAAAAATTTGTATTCAAAAAACTTTTAGAATTGAATTAATGTCTACAATAAGCACCGCTTATATTTAATAGACGTTTATAATGAAAACTCAATATACAATGTCAAATGGAATAAATAAACCAACAAATATATAAAAGGAAATTAAAATTAATAAATAAATATTTGAAGGAGACAAATTTTTTTTGTTTCTGATCTTACCATAATGAAACCAATTCCTTTTCAAAAATATAAAACACAATTTAAGGATTTCTCAAAAAATATAATTTATTTGAAATATTTAATATATTTAAATATTCAAATAAGTTAATTAAAAAATTTCTCAAAATATGCACTATATCTTCAAAGAACAATTAGAATTCGGATAATCTCTTCATCGGCCCTAGATAATATTTAAAATATCAAGATCAACTAACAATCAGTATCTCATACCTTAGAGCCTTTTTCTGTTTTAGAAGATCAGACTTTTTTCAACCATTTTTGAGTTGTATACAATGTCTTGAAAAGAAAACTAAATGTTTTTTAGACAAATATTAATGTTATTAGGAGTACAAATAACTTTCCGCCGTTTTTTAACACAAATTAAATTTAAACGATGTGAGACTGCTTGCTGAGTGACTTCTAATGTTAGAGCAAGTTCTTTTTGTGTTTGAGATGAATCTTCCTCCAATAATTCCTCCAATTCTGCATCTTCGTAAATTTTTGGCCTTCCACTGCGACCTTTGTCCTCTACGTCGAAATCACCGTTTTTAAACTTTTGAAACCACTCTCGACACGTTGTCTCACTCAAAGCACCCTCACCATATGCTTCTACGAGCAATTGATGCGCCTCAGCAGCAGATTTCTTTAAATTAAAGAAGTAAACTAATATTTACCGCAAATGACGCTTAATTGGCTCAAATTTTGACATTTTCAACTTATGAAAATTATATTTTACCAAAATAAATTCAATGATATTAATAGGTTATGTTGTTATTGAATGTCCAAACTATTTTTTGAGCCGGTTATCAGCTGCGAAAGCTAACCGAAACTCCGTACCGCGCCATCTACAATAAAACGGCGGAAACTTATTTGTACTCCTAATATATTAATATTATGTATATTTTCAACATATCTAGTGAAAGTTTTTCAGATTTCTGATATTTTTAATTCCAAAAATTTATATTTGATTACTATAATATTGGAAATTATCTAGGAAAATATTTATTTCTCATTAAGAACACTGTATATATACATGTATACGGAAATTTATCCAGTGGTGTGAAAAATCCCAAAACGCTACAGAAATGATAAAATACTTAAATCACAATCTAAGCTATTGTCAGTATTTATGTTTTTTGACAATCTTCAGACATCTCTCATATTTAAAATTAAATATAATAACAAGATTAAAAAACAATTCGAGAATGTTTCGAAGAAAAACTAAACACAGATCCATAAGAACGTGCAGCACCTGACGTCAACTCCGAAATGAAACAATCGAATTTAATTTCGAGGTAATCAGAAGCATTTGAATTCTTTTCTCAAACTTGCTTGCGGATAAAACTGTGTTCAGTTTTTCTTCAAAAAATTCTCGAATTTTTAGTTTTTCAATCTTGTTAATAAGTTCAATTTTAAATATTGGGGCTGCCTGGATTGTCGAAAAACATGAAACACCTATGAAAGATTATATTTCACATTGAATATTTTATCATTTCTCTAGTCTTTTTTGGGTTTTTCACACCATTGGACACATTTTCTCATATATGTATGTATGCATACAATTAATGGCAGATAAATATTTTTTCTAATCAGGTATTAATTTTATATAAAATATATATATATATATAGTTATAGAATTCACAGATAAAATAAATAATTATACAAAAATATCAAGGAAAAGACTCACCGATGTATACCGAAGTTGACTCATTAGAGTGTAATCAGATCAAAATCAATTGAATAAGTTCAATTCTGACAGAAATATTAATAATTCAACTCATAACAAAACTTGCACCCATAACGTGGGGCTTCTAAGTAGTAATAATAATAATAAAAATATAACATTATTAATTTTATAATAACCGATAACGTGGAGCAGCTGATAGTAATTAATAATTAAAAATTTTATTATTGAATTCATAATTAATTGGCGTCCAACGTATGACTCGAAAATTTGAAATCTCAACATAAATTTTTTTTCACCTGCAATTGCACGAAGTTATATTCATTCAAAAAGAAATGGAAACCAGAAGCAAATCTTTGATTGGCGAGAAATGGGATGATGAAGAGACACAAGGAATGAACAAGGAACAGGAAAAGGAGACTCAAATATAATGGATATATTATTAGCAATAATACAATATATGAAAGAAGTGGAAAATGATATGCAACAATATTAAAGAAAATTCATAAAGATTGGAAAATAAGGTAGAAGAAAATTCAGAAATATTGGAACATAAGAAAATTCAGGAAGAGTGGTAAATATGAGACAAGAGATGAAAGACACTTTACACTTTAATACATGTGGAACAGGATATGATGTAAATGAGACAAAAAATAAAATACAATACAGAAAGATTAGAAAATACATTAGAAGCAAATATGAGCCAGTGAAGAGAGGCAAATGAAAAAATGGAAAGAACATGAAGGGATAATAGGAAAATAGAAAAAGGAAACTACGGAATTTAATATAGTAAATGGTAAAACAGAAAATGTCATAAACGAACAGAATAAGAATGATGACACAGAAATTGAAAAAAATGAAATGCTAAATAAAAATAATTATACTATAAATGAATATGAAAATTAAATACTAATGACTAATAATGCTACAGAGGAATATGAAATAGAAAATGTTAAACAAATTTATAGTTATATTAATGGAAATAAAATACAAATGATTATTGCTGATACGATTATTAATGAAACAAATAATGAATATGAAATAACAATTGAACAATTAATATTGGAGAATGACGATTTGAAGAATCGAAATGACTTCAAATATTACCGATATAAAAATAAGAGAATAACAAAGAGAAACAGTGTCATATGTTACCAAAACGATGATTCTCACGCTATTGATTGACCTTCATGAAACTTGGAATTATGCAAAGGTGATTTTTCCAAGTCTTTCACTTTAAATAAATTTACTATGAGGGAGTGAAAAATTTTATATATGGTGTATAAAAAATATATATTACACATTTTCTTGTGACTCGAGTTTCGGGAAATGAACTATCCCATCATCAGACAACTCGAGTCACAAGAAAATGTGTAATATATATTTTTTGGTAGGAAAACATAGTAATTTCTACAATTTGTTTCAATTATGATCAACTACCAAATAGTAACGGCTGAAACAATTCAGTATTTGAAATATTCTGTTAAGAAAAAATGTAACTTTCTGCAAGATCTGCGCGTTTTTCGTTACTATATCAAAAATTTGTTGCGAAGAGAAAACGAACGTGGCAAACAGATATTGACCTTAATTTGTATTAACTGAGAGCGTAGTAGGCAAACATCGATTTAGGGCCTCTTTGCTAAACTGAAAACGGTTAACCGACCCTATCATAACGAAGGATATATTGAGCAACGTTTAATAATATTGGACATAATCGCGGTTGTGAAATGCTTGAACTCCTCACATTTAATTAGTGTAGGAGAAAATGAGTCCCTTCTAATTTGGAAGGGTAACTAATAACTAAATTCACATCCATTTCAAATGAAGCTACGTATCAAGGTAATGTGAAATCTCAAAAAATTAATCAATTTATATTAAGGGCCTGTATGTTAGTCTTCTCGCCAATAAATATAAAGATAGTATTACGTCTGCCATTATTCTGAACTGAAGTGCTATGGGGATTAAAACGAAGTAAAAATCAGGAAATACTGAAAGAAATTTAAAAGAATGTATACAAATTTTTATTGAATTTTTATCAAATAGGGAAAACTTAATAAGCCGGTATCATTGGTAGAGCAGACTGTATAATATAGAATAATTGTAAGGAATTAATAGAAACAAACTAGTATAAATCCAGAAATATAATATAAAAACATAAACCACATATAGACCTTAAAAAGGAATGAGATTGAGAATAAAGAATAGACACTGCACATTTGACGTAACATTCACTTAACAATTAGGAGGATTAATATCAATGAAATTGGAGAGTAAATATTTCAATAATAATAAAATGAATATAAATCGACCCCATTTTCGATTGAAGCGCAAATATAAGAATACATTTTCGTTATGTGTTTCTATTTTAATGGTCCATAATAGGAACTTTATATAAGTTAAATAAAATAATGAGAAGAGGTTTTTCTACTTGATAGAAGGATTATTACAAAATTTAAATATAAAAACAAATTTATTCTGTTAGCCTCCTACAAATTTTAATTTCAAAAAATTTTTATTCAAAGACTTTTAGAATTAAATTAATGTCTTGTAAAAACTGCTTAAATTTAGTAGACATAAAATCAAATGGAATAAAAAGCCAACGAAATATAAATTATCAATTTCAATCACTAAATAAATACTTGAAGGACACAAAATTTTGAATCTGATGTTATATTTATGAAAGGCAAATATTTTTGAAAATGCAAAACATAATTTTAAGAACTTCTCCAAAAATAATTTATTTGAAATATTTAATATATTTATATATTTAAATAAGTTGCTCTCTCAAAACCTGTAGTATGGGGTGTTTTTTTAGAGTGATAGAACTTTAAATTGAAATAAAACACGTTTAAATTAAGATTGAATCCAATTTTTTTTATTTGAAAGATAATTCTGTAACATTTATGTTTTGAAAGTAATTCCCGGCATATGTCCACCACGACTAGCTCTGAGGAACCGCATTCGACCAGACCAATTTTGGATCACTTTTTCGAGTAATTCAGGCCTATTATGTCTAGTTTATCAGCATAAACTAATGATTTGACATAACCCCAAAGAAAATAATCCAGTGGAGTTATGTCGCATAATCTTGGAGTCTAATTAATTGGACCATTTCTCGAAATATGTTATCACCAAATCTTTCTTTCAATAAATCAATTGTTACGGTAGCATCGTGAGGTGTAGCACCATCTCGTTGGAACCAAAACACTTCTCGGTCGCTTCCATTCAAACTTAAAAAAAAATAATCAATGATCATCGATCTGTAACGAGCACCATTCACTGTAACATTAACTCCAGCATCGTTTTTAAGGATATATGGACCGATGATGCCTCCAACATGTAAAACACACCATACAGTGCATTTTTCAGGATGCAATGGAACTTGCAGTACTTCTTGAGGATTGTTTTCACTCCATATACAGCAATTTTGCTCGTTTACATAGCCGTTCAACCAGAAATGAGCTTCATCACTAAGCACAATTTCATGATAAAAAAATTGATCAACTTCAAGCTGTTCTAGGGCCCAATCTGTAAACAAACGGCGCTTATTATGGTCAAGTGACTTTAGTTCTTGAACCAGTTGGATCTTGTATGGGTGTAGACCAAGATCTTTACGCAAAATTTTCCATGGGGATGCAATGAGTCCAACTTGTGAACGTCGACAAATAGTCAAATCTGGATCATCATTAACACTATGACTTACAGCAGCGATATTTTCTTCTGTACGTACGTACTTTGTCTTGTTGTTGCATCGAGTAAGGAAAATGTTGTCCGAAATCTATCGATAGTTCAACGGATAAGCTGCTCTATTGGACGATTATGTGAACCATAAATTTCACGAAGTGGTCTATGAGTTTGGCTTATAGAACACTGATTTTGAAAACAAATTTCAACAATTTGTAAACATTGTTGCGGAGTGAGTCTTTCCATGATAATTTGTCAATGCTTACTGAACAGAAATGCCAAAAAAACATGGCTTCTACCTTCTGTCAAATCACAGTTATCCCCATCGGAAGTTCTATCACTCTAAAGAAAACACCCGATACACCCTCAAAAAACAATTTGAAATAAAATCTTCATCAGTCCTACTTTACATTTAAAAAATAATGCTTGTCTGGTAGGATATTTTTTGTTAATTGTTTTTATTTTTCAAATATGAAGTTTCCCGAAGTGGGAATAGCTTTTTGAAGATGTTCTGCATGGTTTAGGATTTTTTTTGAAGGAACTTATTTTGAGCAAGTTCTTTTTGAAGAAGTTCTTGAGGTTAATTTTTGCATTTTTTGAAAGCGATTTGGTTTTCCTGAAAGAACGGACGAAACATAATTTTGCACCCTTTAAGTATTTATTAGTACTGTTAATTAATAATTTATATTTCTTTGAATTCTTTTATTACCTTTTGGTACTGTGTAATTAGTGTTAACTCTATGTCTACTTGATTGAAACAGTGTTTTTCTAAGACATTTGTTTAATTCAATTCTAAAAGTTTTTGAAATTAAAATTCGTAGGAGGTTAACAGAATAAATCTGCATGATATTTATTTTTTTTTTTACTCTGAATGAAATAATAAGAAGAGGTTTTTACTTGATAGAAGGATTATCACAAAATTTGAATATCGAAACAGATTTAATCTATAATTTTAATTTCAGAAAATTTTATTCAAAAACCTTTAGAATTTAATTGATGTCTTGTAAGCATTAATTTTAATTGACAATTTATATCTATTGCCTTTTTTGTTCCATTTGATATTATATAAGGAGTCTATTAAATATAAGCTGTGTTTATAAGACATTAATTTAATTCTGAAAGTTTTTGAATTAAATTTTCTGAAATTAAAATTATAGGAGATTAAATCTGTTTCGATATTCAAATTTTGTGATAATCCTTCTATCAAGTAGAAAACCTCTTCTTATTATTTCATTCAGTAATATAAATATTTTAAAAAATTCAAACAATTTTAAAAAAATAGCCTTCTACATATTTAATTCCAAAAGATTATATTCAATGATTATAACTTCTGAAAATAAATTAAAATAATGTCGTATAAGTACCACTTATATCATGACATAAAAAACATTCATTATAAGACATCCAAATGGTATAACAAAATCCAATAAATAAAAATTATTAACTAAAATCCTATAAATTAAACATTTTGAATAGACAAAATTTTGTTTCTGCTTATCAATCCTATGAAAACCAATATCTTTCAAGAATATCCAACATAATCTTAAGAATTTTATCACAAACCTATCTTACATGATAAAATTCTTAAGATTATGTTGGATATTCTTGAAAGATATTGGTTTTCATAGGATTGATAAGCAGAAACAAAATTTTGTCTATTCAAAATGTTTAATTTATAGGATTTTAGTTAATAATTTTTATTTATTGGATTTTGTTATACCATTTGGATGTCTTATAATGAATGTTTTTTATGTCATGATATAAGTGGTACTTATACGACATTATTTTAATTTATTTTCAGAAGTTATAATCATTGAATATAATCTTTTGGAATTAAATATGTAGAAGGCTAATTTTTTAAAATTGTTTAAATTTTTTAAAATATTTATATTATTTTATATACCTTCTATCAAGAATGACCTCTATTTACGTTATTTCATTCAGAGTAAAAAAAATTAAATATCATGCAGATTTATTCTGTTAACCTTAAATTTCTTGAAATTAAAATTATAGGAGACTAACCGATTAAATCTATTTTGATATTGACATTTTTTTACTCTGTACTTTTTCTTGAGTTTTCAGTTGTCTGAAGATGAGGTAATACTTCGAAATTACAGTAACAAAAATGAGCCCTGTAATTGTTGAAAAGCTGTTTTAATTATGATCATCTAACAAATAGTAGCGGCAAAAACAGTTCAATGATCTTATGCTCATCCATGTTTCATACTTCTTAGTTTTCCGTATGCCCTTTCAATTATGCAACAATCCAATTGTTTATCAGAGCACAACTTCGACTTTCATTATCGAATATGACATGTGGAGAAATTATCTGCGTTCGTGCACACATTCGCCATATAATAATCAATACGTGAAATCGTACATAATCGAAATCGATGTCTAGGCATTAATTGTTGAAGTTCTACCACTCCTTAGGGGTTGTTAGGGCGATTGCCGTAAACCACTACAGCCGGCACATATGTTAGGTGTTCCCCACATTAGTTCCCTGGGCACAGTATATGCGACATCGCTCAATTGACGATTTTAACATTGTTGCGGATGGGATCCACGTCCAAACTCTTTGCTCGTAGAAGGAAGTAGGTTTGGTTATAACCGTTCGTTGATTTGCGTTTCTAACTATTTTAATTATTGTTGTGTTAAATGAAAACTGAATTATTTTTTTCGTTTCAGAGTATTCAAGAAAAGTTCTCCAAACGGAAAGGTGAGTTATCTACAATATATTGGTAATAATCGTTGTGAAAAATTGCTGTTTAAAATAGACGCCTTATTTCATCGAAAATATGCGAATGCAAATTTTTTTTCATCAACGTTTAAGATTTTCATTTGCTCATAAGGTGAAAAGAACTGAAATCATGAAAATACTTTTCGATGTCGACATTATACAAGTATTTACATTAAGCCTTCGATGTAATCGAACTGTTCTACATATTCTTTGAAATTTCAGCTAATGAAAATTTAATTGAATAATTATGAATTTTTACTCTACTCGGTGAAAGTTCTGCTTTACAATCAAAAATTACCATCGGAAATCTCAAAAACATTCACTATATATCGGGTGTTTTTTTTTCGAAGTGATAGAACTTTCGATAGGGATAACTGTGATTTGACAGAAGGTAGAAGCCATGTTGTTTTGACATTTCTGTTCAGTAAGCATTGACAAATTATCATGGGAAGACTCACGCCGCAACAACGTTCACAAATTGTTGAAATTTATTTTCAAAATCAGTGTTTTATTCGCCGAACTTATAGAGTTCTTCGTGAAAGTTATGGTTTACATAATCGACCATCAGAGCTGCTTATTCGTCGTGCTATCGATAGATTTCGGACAACTTTTTTCTACTCGATGCAACAACAAGACAAAGAACTGTACGCACAGAAGAAAATATCGCTGCTGTAAGTAATAGTGTTAATGATGGTGCAGATTGTTTATTCGTCGACTTTCACAACAAGTTGGATTCTGTGCATCCACCACATGGAAAATTTGGCGTAAAGATCTTGGTCTACGCCCATACAAGAGCCAACTGGTTCAAGAACTAATGCCACTTGACCATAATAAGCGTCGTTTGTTTGCTGATTGGGCCCTAGAACAGCTTGAAGTTGGTCCATTTTCTTTATCGTAAAACTGTGTTTAGAGATGAAGCTCATTAGTGGTTGAAAGGCTATGTAAACAAGCAAAATTGCCGTATATGGAGTGGAAACAATCCTTAAGAAGTTATGCAGGTTTCATTGCATTCTGAAAAATGCACTGTACGGTGTGCTTAACACGCTGGAGGCATCATCGGTCCATATTTCTTTAAAAACGATGCTGGAGGTAATGTTGCAGTGAATTGTGCCCGTTACAGATCGATGATCAATAATTGTTTTTTTTCAAAATTTGAAAGGTATCGACCCAGAAGTGATTTGGTTCCAACAATATGGTGCTACACCTCATGCTGCTACCGTAACAATTGATTTATTGAAAGAAAGATTTGGTGATAACATTATTTCGAGAACTGGTCCAATTAATTGGCCTCCAAGATCATGCGACATAACTCCACTGGATTATTTTCTTTCGGGTTATGTCAAGTCATTAATTTATACTGATAAACCAGAAATGATAGTCGCTTTGGAAACCAACATAACTCGTGTTACCGATGAAATAAGGCCTGAATTACTCGAAAAAGTGGTCCAAAATTGGTCTGGTCGAATGCGGTCCCTCAGAGCTAGTCGCGGTGGACATATGACGGAAATTATTTTTAAAACATATATGTCATAAAATTATCTTTCAACTAAAATAAAATTTGGCTTCAATCTTAATTTGTTTTATTTCAATTTAAAGTTCTATTACTCTAAAAAAAAACACCCGATATAAGGGATGGGCTTGGTCTATTGAAAATTTACATTTTTATTGGCTGTAAAGATTTGCTTGATATACAGGTATGAAAAAGACAGTCGGAAACGTGGGATATTCAGTGTTAATCAAGAATGCAGTGGAGCAGTGGAAGAATCAAAACCTCAGCGCGATGCGATGACGAATAAATGATTGTCTCTCTCAATGGCAGTGCTTAGTGTGTTGATACTTCGATGGAAAGGCTGTGCAGTCTGCTTTTACAGCCCACTACCATTGAGAGAGAACAGTCGTTTGTTCGTCATTGCATCGCGCTGAGTTTTTGAGTCTTCCACTGCTGCACTGCATTCTTGATTGACACTGAATTTCCCATGTTTCCGACTGCCTTTTCCATACCTGTGTAGAGATTCCTTTTTGAATTATTTCTAGTAATTGATTGAATGTTAACCAATTAGTATGCAAATTCTTGGTTAAGCATACTTCAAATGAGGTTGAGAGAGGGATGTATATTAGACTTTAATTTTCATCCTAAATACATATATTTCAAGTTTGAATTGTTTACCCAAATTGAGGAAGTTGTTTCAGTGTAGTTCCAACTCCAACTGTTGTGAAAACACTATTTTGTTCGTGAAATAGTTCTTCTTTGAGCTTTTTCACCATTGTTCTCTTTCACGGAATTCACTTTTATTCGTTTCACTGAAGGGTTCACTTTTCACAAATTCTAATTACAAATAAATAATGTAGATAATTCCCAGACCTTTAGTGCGTTACTGTGTTTTATTGTGTGTGATGAGGCATCGGCGTATCTTTCTCCTGGACGTCTATAAACACGCCTACGACCATCAGCTTCTCGAATGCTGAATCTAGATTCATCAGAAAAAAGTACCTGGGCCCACTGAGCTTCTAATCAGTTTATGTGATCTCGTGCAAATTGAAGACGCCCAATTCGATGCTCTCTGAGAAGTTCTGGACCTGTCGCAAGTCTGTATGGTTGTAAATTCGATTCTAAGAGACGTCGTCTCACGGTCCATTCACTTACGTATCTCCATCAATTGATTTTGAACTTCAACAGCAGTAAGATGGCGATTTCGAACACTTGTGGAAACCATGAATCTGTTATCCCTCAACGATGTGCACCGTCTTCTTCAAGATCCAGGTCTTCTGGTCAGCCTGCCTGTCTCCTGATGCCTTGTCAATATTCTTTGGACTGTAGATAGGGTAACATTCATTCTTCTAGCAACAGATCTCTG
This sequence comes from Megalocaria dilatata, assembly GCA_034642435.1. Classification (NCBI taxonomy): domain Eukaryota; kingdom Metazoa; phylum Arthropoda; class Insecta; order Coleoptera; family Coccinellidae; genus Megalocaria; species Megalocaria dilatata. Next base: position 16,045,496 of record CM067863.1, read on the forward strand.
GCTCAGCCAATTTTCAATAAGTGCCACTATTCTCGCACAATCTTCAATTGGTAAGCTCATTTTATAAAATTGTTTCTTTCAGAGAAAACAATCTTTTCAATGACCAATGTTGAACGCAACTGATAAACGATGAATTTATCGTGAAGAATTATTCGAAGATGGTTTCTTTCATCGAGTTTTTTAGCCCATATGTCTACATTTTGCGCATATTTAGTTGATTTTCTAATGAAAGATAGATGAGGAACAAAATATTATCGAATAATTTTGAACACGTGAGTCTATTGGAAAAAACTGTGTAAAATCTTAGTGACCCTTTTTTTGCTCGCTAGTGTTTAAAAATTTAAAAATTTCTTCCTCATAATTTTCAGAAATGAGATAATGAGAATAATTCTACATATTTTTATGAAAATATTGTATTTATTTGGTGTTCAAGTTGTTAAGTTCTCTATCCAAAGTTATAGAAAGACTAATCTATGACAGGATGTCTAAGTACTTGGACAAATATTCGTTTGTCACAATCTGTCTGCACGGCTTCCATATGGGTAGGTCGACGGAGTCTGCGGCATGTGACTTGTTGAGCTTTGCGTACAGCTGTTTGGATGATGGCATTCACGTGTCGGAATTGTTTTTTGACCAGTCTAGGGCATTTGATTGCTTGAACTTCAGCTTCATTCTAGATAAATTGTTCAATTTAGGTTTCAGGTGGGTCTTCCTAGAATGTATGAAGAGTTTTATAGCAAATCGTTCATTAATAGTGCGAGTCGGTCAGCACAGTTCGGCCAAGTATCCTGTTGAGATGGGTGTTCCTCAAGGCTCTATACTTGGACCACTTTTATTTATTATATTTATTAATGACTTACCAGACTATATGCTTGTTCATTTCCTTTGTGTGTTGAATATAAATATTGTGATGTTTGCCGATGATTCATCATTTATCATTTCTGCGCACACTTTTAGTGAACTTAAAGCAAGTTGTGAACTATTAGTTCGGTGTTTCTCTGAATGGTGCTTCAGAAATTCTCTAATACTAAATGTGAATAAGACTGACCTAATCTACTTTCAATTACGCGACTCTGACCAACGCCTGACCCTGAATCTACAATCCTGTAATTTGAAATCTTCAGATTGTGTAAGGTTTCTGGGCTTACGAGTGCAAACAAATCTAGTTGGAGGGAACACGCTGACTCTGTTTGTAAGAAGTTAAGTAGTGCGTTTTTCGCATTGAGGCGCATAAAGCTTGTGTTGCCCCGTGAATCTCTGATGGATTCCTATTATTCACTAGTGTACACTCACCTCAACTATGACGTTGTTCTTTGGGGAGATTCCTCATTCAGTGGAGCGGTGTTTATTGCCCAAAAGAAGAGAATCCGTCTAATGTTTAATTTGAAACCTGGGGAATCCTGTAGGCCTTTATTTGTCTAGTACAGAATAATGAGTTTCTAGTATTTATATTTTAAGCTGCCTTTTGTACACTCGTAGAAATATTTTGTCACTGCGTAAGTGTTCGGAGTTTCATGAGTATAACACTAGGCACAAAGAAACTCTCTGTATTCCAAAACACCGAACTTCTAAACTCCAGCAGTCACCTTTGTTTAGTGGCATAAAATTATTCAACCATCTTCCAGACAAATTGAAGGTTGTCTGAAAGGATGAATAAAAAATTATTATTATTATTGTTATTAATACTAAAAAAATTATGTTAAGTCAGTAAGCAAAATGTTCAATCTTGTACTACGCAACTATAAAAATAATTGAAAGCTTGAATGTTTTCTAATTTTCTGAACAAATTAATTTTAACGGTACTTATTTATAGGCAGTTCGAACCATATTCATATTATGTGAAAAATTGGAAAGATTTAATTGAAATTAAAAACTTGTTTTCTGAAGTTGGCTGTTAATTGAATTTCAAAAACACAAATCAAATAATTTCAACGAGGGCGTAACTATACTGTGACAAATTAAAGCATGTGTACTACCATGAAGATATTATTGACGCAAGAATACAGAGTGACAAACCTCGGACAAACTTTTTTTCATTCAACTTTATTCAACAAAACATCAACGGATAATAATAACATAAACATTTGGTAATGATATATTTAAGCTGTTTCGAAGTGGCTTCCTTTGGCGGCGATACATGGCTTCAGATGCTTCTTGAAATTTTCGGCAATGAGCCGCAGCTTTCGAGTGTTAATCGGTCCCATTTCCGGCTTCAGCGACTCCAAACATTTGTGGTGTTTAGCACACGCTCTGAGCTCAAAAATCGACCACACGCTGCAGTCCATTGGGTTGAGATCCGGCGAATAGGACGACCATTCTGAAAATGTGATGAAACCCGGAAAGTGGATCTTACACCATTCTTGCGACATTTTCGCATTGTCAGCCGGAGCGGAGTCCTGTTGAAAGGTCCAATGCGTGTTGCCGAAGTGCTGCTGGGCCCATGGAAGTACTATGGCCTCGAGAATGTTGCAGCGGTAGACTTCTTGATTTATTTTGACCCCTTTATCCACGAAAACCAAGGTTGTTTTGCCGCTGGCGCAAATTCGGCCCCATACCATGACGAATTTGAGGATTTTGACGATGGCCGACATACAGGAAGCCTCTGCGGACCAGACTCTGGCGTTTTGGTGGTTTTGGGATTGTTCTACGGTCAAAAAGCTTCTCGTCTGTGAAGAGAATCCCATTGCTGACCGACGGCGAGACGAAGGAGTTGGCACCGCCTTTGGAGTCGCTTGTTTTCATCCGTGAGGAGTTGAACTTTTTGGAGCTTGTATGGCTTGAAATTGAGCTCCCTTTTGGATATTTGACGAACGGATTCATGGTTGATACTGGTCTCACGGACTGTTTTCCTCATGGAGACCCTCGGACTTCGATTGACTCGATTCTTGACGATGTAACGATTGCTAGGCGTATTGACAGTGCGTTTTCTTCCACTTCCTGGACGATGACCCTCATGGCCAAGCTCCTTGAAACGGCAAATTGCATCGGACAGAGTACCTTGGCGAAACAGCTCCAAAATTGCACTACGTTTGTTTGACATTCCAACACTCTGCAAATTAAGGTAATATTAAACTGAAAATTCACATATTATTACCAGAAAATATAGAGAATCTGACAGAATGAAAATTATTTGGCTGCGCTGAAATACTTTTGTTCCAAAACACAGAAAATTTGTCCAAAGTTTTTCTTGTCACCCTGTATTATCACTGATCACACTTCAATATTTTTAGTTGATTACAACAAAAACGAATTTTTGTAAATTACTTTGTTTTACTACCAAAACTTAGACATTTTTGTATGAACTGAGGGTTCAAAGTTTTTTGTCTAAAAATGAACTGAAAGTTGCATCAACAAAAAAAGTTTTCTAAGCTTTGCGTTCACCAAGTTGTTCCTCAGAAAAAAAAATGTTGGATACCTCAAAAATACTTTCGCTTAACGAACTGTATCATAAAAATTGAAGAAATGACACAAATCGTCATTAATATCTGGGGATTTTGAACAGCACTTGACTACTGGGATTACCACGCGATGCCAGATGTTTAATATAGCTGAAACACAGATATATTCTGGAATGAATCCCTTATTGAATATACAGGTTTGATTGTTAAAGCCACTCGTTTTACCCGACAGTATGCCAGGCTATTATGATCTAACTATTCCAGCGGGAACGTGTAATTAGTATTGAACGTTAATTAAGTCGAGTACAACGCTAGGTTAAACAGCCACTGCATGCGCAATATTTATAGAAAAAAATGGATTGATTTGGTATTGGCTTGGTAGGAATTGTTCCTAATTGAAATTATTAATGAAACACTTATTATATTAGTGATACTGATATACTTTTCATCAATAAGCATAAAAGAAACTAATAATAATAAAGTTTATTGATCCTTTTGGATTATACAGATAAGGGCTGGAATTAATTCTCCGGAATCTCTACAGATTTAAATCTAAATAAATCTCTTTGAAGCATTTACGGCCAGTTTCATAAACAACTACAAAAGGTTCCTTTATGATAAAGTCCCTCTATGAAAAAGGATCCCTCAAATGGGACCATTTTCATAAACGCACATCACCGTCCTTTACTTAAAGCTTCCTTTAATGCGCCGGTCATATGTTTCCGACTGTTGGCTATCCTGAGAACTAGTGATTTTACGAATATAGTTGGTGATATTCTGTAATAATTGTGAGTTAGGCGTCGGAACTTGTAAAAGAAAAAAAAAAGAAGCATAAATCAGTCTCTGCATAAACATGGTTATGTGTAGAAGACAGTATATTAGAAATTATATGATTACTACGCGCGAATTGCTATATTTTAGTAAACGTGAGTTGTATGAGTGCATATCGAAGAGAAGAGAAAAAAGAATTACTTTAAACCTGAGGAGTAACTACGTCTCTTGGATTTGATTGAAAAAGAGAATTTTAGTTTGATAGGATAAAGCCTGGAATAAAATAGCAATTGCTTTCAATGTAACAGCTCTCCATTGGACAAATGGGGACCAGGTCAAATCCAAATATCAAAATAAAAAAACTAAAACTAGAAAGGTGATAGCTGCTCAACGCAGTCATATTTAAGGGATTGGTGGTGGGGCTCCATTGAAATTGAGGGAGTCAATTTCCAAACAGTTGAGCCCAACTGTTACGAACCCACTTGTTGAAGCGAAGGCGATGTATTATAAAAAAACAGCTCTAGTAGAAGCTCAGATAATTGCTGTCAAGGAAGAGAATCGAAGGAAATAAGAGGAGCATTCGAAGTTAAAAATATTATTAAATTTGCAAATTATGGAGATGAAGAGAAATTAAATAATAATGATTGAATCTTTTTTTTTATTTTGAATGCACTTTCTGGGAAAAATGGTATTAGAATTCTATCAGCATTGCTGCAGACTATGAAATCCTCGCAAATTTGAATTAAGAACACAAATTTCAATAACACATAATATTTGTATTTCTTTATTCTCACTTGAAACTTTTTCAGATGTTACTCAAAGTAAAACAATGAATCAGAAATACAAACATAGAAACCTATTTAGATATATACCTTGTAAAATCTTATGAAAATTATATGAAGTCTTGTCATGTTGAAGGCACAATTTGAATATGAAGAACAGTTTCAAAAGCGACAAAAAAATTTATTTTCAATATAATACAAATTTAAATTATGAAGTAGCCAAATGTTCATTAATAATCGACTGTCTCACTTGATGAACTGCATTAACATTAGTTGAATTTGTTTGAAAGTCCTTTTCCTCCTGCACGTCAACCAATCATTCATTTGGAAATATTTCGTTCATATCTACAGCTATATTGTGCAATACAGCGCTAGCAACAGTAATTCTCCTTATGGTCGTTAACTTAACACTCATTCCTTTAGAAAGTATAGGAAAACGACGTTTCCAAACTCTATACTTTCTCTTCACCACATTTCTAGTTCGTATAATTGACTCCTTATAATATAAATATATTTCTTTTCAGCTACAGTTATAGCTTCCGGTAACTTTATCATAAGATAAGTCTGCAAACTATATCTACTATCACCAAGTCACAAATACGGTCCAAATTTACCACTCTCAATTTGTCTCTTCAAGTCACTGTTATTAAAGATTGTTTGATCATGTGTTGAGCCAGGGCATCTAGCTATAATATTCCTGACTCTCAAGTCTGAATCACACACGGTTTGAACATTAAGAGCAAAATAATGTTTTTGACATCGAAAGATGTCTACATCATCACCACCCGGAGGAGTGATTTTAATTAATGTGCAATCTATAGCACCAATGAGACGTGGAAAACTAGCAATTGCATAAAACTTTTCTGTTGCATTTCATGATCACCTTCACACATCTTTATATATTGCCGACAAAGGGATGCGATTGCAAAAGGAACTCTTCGAATAATTCTAGGAGCAGAAGGTTTAGAAATTCTCATGAAATCTCCGGCTGTTTGTTATCAACATATTTCCAGTTCCATAGAATCTTAATGTCAAAAGTAGTTGGTTCATCGGTTCAATACAGCTGCCTCTCAAAATTGTCAATTTAAAGATTTGGTATATAGAAGATTATATCAACAAAATAATAAATCGAAATTTGTTTACCTGTTAGATGGGGAGTACAATTGATCTGCAATGTTTTGAAGCAAAGATAAAACAGTTGGTTTTTTCAGACGCAAACGATCCAAGAAATCTAGAACATCTAACGTGGAAAAATGTTGTTCCCTCCTTCTGTGAATTTTTGGTCTTTTCACAATTATTTCTTCATCATCTGATGAAGAACTAGAGCTTGAATCAGCATTCAACATTTGGTTCAACATATTTTGTAGTACGCTGAAATCAAACAAAATGGGCAAATGTGACACAGGAAGGTTATGTACATGCATATATATATAGTATATGACACTGCGCAGTGTCGAACTTCTCGTTAAAGGATCCTTTTCCAGCCGTAAAGGGCCGATTTTCTCACTTTAAGATAAAGGACGCTTTCAAGTTTCCCTTAATCTTGAAATTTGCTATCATCTATCATTAAAGGATATCGTTTTATCATTAAAGGAGACATTTTGGGAAAAAGGAGACTAATTTCGTTCATGAAACTGGCCGTTAGAATTGAAATTTTGAAAACACTCCCTAGATAACACTATATCACTTTATAGACATATATATTATCATCACACGTGGTGGAAATTAACTAATAAAGAATCGAAAGAAATATAAAATAATCATCAAATTATTTAGACATCACATACATATTTCGATTGGATGTTAAAGAATTTCAAATTCTTTTACCAAAATATGTTGAATATAGAATTGAAAAAAGTCTTTTTTATTTTCCTTTTTAAAGAATATATAGCACATTCTCCAGAAAAATAACCTGATGAATTCGGACTCAAATCTCTTCAGTTAGGAGTTATTTAAATAAAAGTGATCAGTAAAAAATAAACCTTTTTTCACCAAACACTTTGCAACAACTAACCAACTTTTGGATATCACAGAAAGAAACATGAAAAATGTTATATTAATAATGAACCAAATTAAACTTATGCCAACCATTTGTTAGAGACTGGTCATAATTTTAAAATGAACTATGAAATATTACATATCGAAAACAAAAGTCAGAAACTAAATCTGTTAGAAACTTTAGAGACCAATAGATATAATAAAAGACAATTTTTATTGAATGATCAAATAGATTTAAACAGATATTTACTTAATATTTTTCATTTATTGTGAACCATCTCTTTCCACCCCTCTATTTTTTGTACCAGAACTGTGTATTTAAGTTTTGCATTGCATACCTCAGTTTTAATACTCACCTGATGAAGTCATGGTATGACGAAACAATTGTCGTGTAAATAAATAAAATAGCGGAAGTCAACATTTGTTTTTCTTATATTGATGAATTTTCGTCAAGTAAAGACCGAGACAATTCAAAAAACAGATGTATGTTAAACCGACCCAATTTATAGAACTTTCTATTACCATAGCTCATACTCCCTACTAATTATATTTGGTACGGATCAGCCGAATTAATTTATTTGAATATGGATATGCTAATTATGAGCATTACGGATATGATGATCCGACTTGAGCATGAGGAACGTTTTTTCTGAATTTGTAACGTGAAAATATCAGGAATACATTTCTTTACCCGAATTGGCTTGCTAAAGTATGTCGTGTATGGGTATTTGCCTGCACTAAATGGCTTTAGTTTATGATCAATATCTTGATGTTCCTGTGCATAGCGAATGAGGGTACTTGACAGATCTGTAGTCGATGGACATTACAGTGCACTGAAGAAGAACCAACAAGTTTGTTCCAAGAAACAATTTATACAATATTCTATTAACCAATTATTCATTATGCAGAGTGCCCAAGTTATCTCTGGCCAAATTTCACATGGTGATTCTACAGAAAATTTGCAACACAAAAGATCCTATAGAGTATGATCCAATTATCTTTCGTTGTAAAGTTATTCAAGATTGTACTATTTTGTGACGTTTCACAATTTTTTCACTAAACACATAGCATCACTTGAAAACTGTTATCTAAATCAAAATTCAGTGTGCACCACTTGAAAGAGCGAAAAATTCTCCGGGACTACGGTGGTTTCATGGAGATATTTATAAAATACCTGTTTATTATAGGGTGGTTAAGGAAAAAATGATTATAAAATATTTTTCACCCATAATTTTTGGTCAAATTTCACTCTAAATGTCCCTCCAGGGAAATGGCAAAACTGCCTTATTTATGAAGATTTTCAACGACCTACATTCTATTCATTCTTCATTTTCATTGAACAACAGATGTGAAACCGTGAAAGTACAGAAAGTGAGATATACACCATCTGAGGAAAAATTATTATGTACGGCATTCTTTATTATTCATACAAGTTTAAAACTTATCACGAAAAAATTCTAAAAATAGCTGCCACTCTTTCTAATGCAAAGCCTACTCCGTTTTCGGATAGAATCCATAACATGCCGCAACTGCCCCCGTCGTTATCTCAGCATATTGCAGCAGTTATGTTTTCTTTCGATAAGCTGGTCACGAGTATGAATTGGGATAAAGTCGGGACTTCGAGCAGGCCATAGGATTGTTTCGAATCTTCACATCTATTTTCCCTCAAAATAAACCTCCATTCATTCTGAAACCTTCTACTATTGTGTGCTGGATTGAAACCAAATTTGGAGCCTTTGGTTCAGAAGCATGTCTTTCAATAATACCAAAATTTCATTTTCCAAAAGATTTCTGAAAGTGGCTGAATTCAAACTTTCTCGAATTATTATCGGTCCAAAAATGTCATATCTTGTCATGGCTAGCTATCATAAACCCTGAATTCGTGTCGGTAATGCTTACAGTTGCGTGTGAATTATTATGGGCCCAAACATGGGAATTGTGGAAATGAAATATTCCAGAGTGTGTAAAAATCGCCTCGTCGGTCCAGAATATTTGGTCATGTTATAACATTACATTTTTTCGAATTGAGTTCTAGGCTGTTTGCTCACACCTATCAGAAGATCTATTCAGAACCTCTTATAAACGAACAATACCAATTATGAATACCTTCAGATCATCGGCAAAGAGGGGAAGAAGCTATAAAAACAGTAGATATATCATTGATGAAAAGAAGGAACAGAAGTGGGTCAAAATACGAACCTTGTGGTATTCCAAAGGAGATGCTGTATTACTCTGAAAGGCAATATTGATAACGTGTGGCAAAAGACTGATAACGAGCACCCACTACAATATTCACAGTGTTTTTAGTCATTTAGACAATTTCTGTGAAGGAAACAACGTTAGTTTCGCCTTTGTAATTATTTTACAGAAAAAAGGATAACAATAGAGCAGACGTACCGATATGGGAAAAAAACTGATAGTTTAGTCATCTTCCCCTTTGAAATAGGCATACCAAAAATATTTAAAATAATCGTAATAGGAAGAGTTTAATTGGTTGCATTGCAAGAAGGCTCCCTGGAAGCCAAACAAACAGTACTTATCTATATATTTGTTGAATATGAACCAATTTCCAAATTTCAGATAAATTCAAATTGTCTGCAGTTTTTGTAATCTACTCAGTCGAGTTCTTTACAGTTTGTGTGTTATATAATCATTTTAATTCAAATATATATCTTTTTTTGCAGATAACGGTTTATCTGGGAAAGAGAGATTTTGTAGATCACATATCACATGTTGATCCTATCGGTAAGTTATTTTTTATTTAAAATTTCTTCTCGATCTCAGTATTGAATTTGAATATTTCAACTTTTACTTTTTGTCATTATAGAGGGCTAAGATTCTTTTCTCCATCTCTAAATCTTCAATAATTCTCTTGCTGTAACATTTTATGGGTTTGATGAAAATACTTGAGTAGATCATTTCATCTTCAACGTAAAAATTCATATGATATTTGATCAAGGATCCTAATACGAAAAAAACAACTGAGAAATATTTCGTGCTTTACAGTAAGTGAATGAGAGTTATGTATTCAAATAAAGGCGCAAAAACGCTTTTCATGACCTGTCAACATCAAAGCAGTGTCAGGATAAACATTTCTATGTTGAAATTCACGAGAAAGTACCCCATCTTTTTAACCCTTAGATTTAATGGATCTAACTGAAGATTGTGAGATTTGTGTTGTGTAGCATTCGATTTTTTCTTTACCACGTTTCATGAATTTCTGTTCAGTAGTTCCGGAGAAAAATGATGGACGGTGGACGGACATATTCTATGGGTGTAGTATTTTCTGAAAGTTTGAATCTTTAGAATCGTGCCGGAGAAGCAATTCTTACTTAATCAAACATTCTCGGATATCGAGACTTTCCCAACGGATATCATTCTGATGCATTTTGTTTAAACTCTTCAGATATTCAATAATCGAATAAATGTGTGGTATCTTTCAATAAATTTATGAAAGTCAAATAAAAAAACGCAGGAGTCATAATTACCACTGGATTGTTCATGTCTGTTCGCACTAAAAATTATTGTTGAATTGTATCAGTCCTTACTTGAAAATCAGAATAACCTTATTTAAATATTAAAAATTATTGTGATGTGATTTTACCATTGAAGCGTTTGAAGTAGCGGAAGCGAACTTATTAGCATTATAAAATTTGATATTGAACATTATCACACGGGTAACTCAAACAGAAACCCAATACATTCAAATACATCAGATCTTCAAGTAATGATAGGGAACATCCAGAAAAAATGTAAACTATTTAAAGAACTAACTTATGTATTGTTCAAAATGACCACCACCAACCTCCATACAAATATATAGTCTACTTTCAAATCCTTCTCTAACATTTTAGAAAATGTCTGGCGTCAGTAATTGGCATTCCGTGATGATTCTTTGTCACAGTTCTGCAAGATTTTTAGGTGGAGTTGCATAGACTTTGGACTTCCAATGTCCCCACAAAAAAAATCTAGTGGCGATAGATCGGGTGATCTTGCTGGCCACTCTATAGGACCCCTACTACCAATACAACGTTCTTTCAAAAATTGTTGAACACGGATATCGAAATGTGACGGTGCACCATCCTGCTGAAATGTGACTTAATTTTCTAATAGGTTGGCGTCCTTTTGCAGAATGTCAGTAATCATTGGATCAATAATGTCTTTTAATAAATTCAAATAAGTTGTTCCGTCAAGATTTTAATCGATAAAAATTGGTCCAACAATATGGTTTCCTAATATTCCTACCCAAACATTTAATTTTTGGGGAATTTGTGTGTGTCTCCATGAATAAATGAGTATTACTATCACTCCAGTACCGACAATTATGTCTATTGACTTCCTCATTCAACATATAGGTACATTCGTCAGAAAAGATTGTATTGTAGAGTCGGTGTGGCTTATTATTCAGTAACTCACTAAATTGTTCACAGAACTGAGTCCGACGCTCAGGATCATCTTCATTCAACTGGTACACCAGCCTTATCTTGTAAGGGTGAAACTACTGAGCTTTCCCAATTCGATGAACGCTAGATTTGGGAAGATTAGATGCTCTTGCTAAAGTTCTTATAGATTTCCGACTGGGTTGTGCACAGTATAAATAACTTTCAAACTAATCAACACTCGACATCTCTTCCCTATTCAAAAAATGTTGGGGGTTGATGCCACCTTCATAGGGGTGATTTTTTCGGAACAAACTCATGATGTAAATTCGTCCCCTCCAAAGCAGAAGTTGACCTGTTTTTTAAAATGTTCGAAAATTCTTCGTTTCTGAGTTCTATGGAGGGTAAAATTTTCGTTGGGACAACCTGTACACATTGTAATGTTAAGTAAATTCTCCTTAGTTTTGCAAATGGGTTAAAATCCGAAACATATGTCAACAACAAAAATTTAAACTTTTGTGAAACTTAAGCCAAGTGGAGATTTATTTACCTTATTAATATTATCCGAAATCTTTCATCAAGTGGTTGTGAGAAATCATTAAGACGTGAATTGGTTAAAATTTCACTTCTAGGAAGTTTTTTCAGCGAAATGTGACTATTCTCTTGTTAATTTAAAGGAGGGTACTATCTTTCCTAATGATCTAATACAAGAGTCATGAACTGTTAAAAATTAAACAAGTTTTGAGGAATAGCTATGTTTTACTAGCAAAAAATTCAAGTGTTCACATTTTTGTCACTGCACTTTTGAAGTTAAAGATCCTTCATCATCGGACGATTTATTTCATTTATGATCAACTACCAAAAAGTAATGGCTGAACCAGTTCAATACCTAAAGAATGTAGATTTTATGTTTCTTATTTCATTTCCCTATACAAACACAATGGTGTCGTTGGGTTATTATTGCCCATAAAAGTCAGATATGAAATTGAAAACAAAGTATGATGATCGGTGGAACATTATTTTTCCCTTTTTCGTGATAGCAGCAGAAAAGTATGGTCTATAACAAATACAGAATTTTAATTTTCCACTCGTATTATGATTTTTCTCGAAAGGTTGAAGATGGCCAAGTTGTGTAAATTTAAAATTTTCCCATATTCATCAAACAACATGAATGGAGTATGCGGTTGGCACTAGGTGAAACATTATACTAATTTTATTTAAAATAATTCACACAGTTTTCATGTTTCACAATTTATTCAGAATCCAGACACGTGTTTCGGTCCTTCGACCATCTTCAGCGGAGTACAAAAAGAAACTTAAAATTTAAAAATGTTCTATTAAATACACTTCGGACATCTGTGTATTTTTGTAGAGCATGGAAATAACTAGAAACTTAACAATTGAAAAAGGTTCCATTTATTACACTCGGACTTCTGTGTATTTTAATAGCACATGGAAATAACTGGAAGCTTCTAAAATTGAAAAAGGATCTATTTATTGTACTTCGGATATCCGTTTATTTTTTTGGCTCATATAAATAACAGCATCCAATATCGGAATGTTGCCGAATAGTATTTGGGAATTTGTTAAATTCACCTTTTTCTCAACGGCTTTTTGGATTGAATTTTAGCTGAAATATTCATGTCTCTCTTTGAAAAATTATTATTCACTAACACTACTTATGATAAGTTAGTAAAACCCGTTCACTTTTGGGCTAGATACGTAGATGACGTATTTTGTATTTGGACTGGAACTGACAGGCTGCTTTCGCAATTTTTGAAATGTCTGAACAGCATAAATAAAAATATTAAATTCACAAAAGAAATGGAAAATAATTATTCAATTAACTTCTTAGATCTTAATATCAGTCACAGTAATAATAAGTTCGAATTCGACATTTCTAGAAAACCTACCACTACTGATACCAAAATCCATTCCAAATCCAGTCAGTCATGGCAAATTTAAATGACAAAATTGCATACTTTCATTCATAGACTTTTGAACATTTCGTTGAATGAAGTCAATTTACGAAAATAAGTCAATATAATTAAAACTATAGCGGTGAAAAATAGCTATAGAACTGAAATCATTGACAGAACGATAAATAAGAAAACTTACCATAAATTTTATATCAATATTAATGAGGAAAATAAAATATGGTTTTCAATGCCTTATATAAAGGATTTCAGCAGTAGGATTTCTAATGGCCTTTTAAAGTGGGAATTAATTCTTTAGCAGTAAATAGAAATAATTAAGCTTAGATTTTGTTGAACAATAAAACAAGAAACCCTAACTTTTCTGAATCGGGGATTCATCAAATTTATTGTGAGGATTTTAATGCTACATACAGTATATAGGACAGACAGGCCGATGTTTACAGCATAGAATCAAAGAACATAGGATGTCAGTTTTGAAAAACCAGAAATCTACCGGTTTTGCATTTTATAAAAAACTCATTTTTCTAATGAGAAAGATGTCACTTTATTATATAATGTTGATAAGGGGGAATTGATGGAATAGTTGGAGATTTTTTCAATCAAAAAAGCCGTTGAGAAAGAGGTGAATTCAACAAATTCCCAAAATCGACAACATCCCGATAATGGATGCTGTTATTTCCATGAGCCATAAAAATACACTAATGTCCGAAGTGCAATAGAAAGAACCTTTTTCAATTTGAATATCAAAACAGAATTAATCTGTTAGTCTTGTACAATTTTAATTTCAAAAAAATTATTCAAGAAACTGTAAGAAGTCTTATAAGCACTGCTTATATTTAATAGACGTAAAAAATCTAAACTCAAATTTTTTGAAATTAAAATTGTAGAAGACTAACAAATTAAATCCGTACTGATATTCAAATTTTGTAATAATCTTTCTATCGAGTAAAAAACCGCTTCTTATGATTTTATTTTTCAATTTGTGTAGCTTCCAGTTATTTCCATGTGCTATAAAAATACACAGATGTCCGAAGTGTAATAAATGGAACCTTTTTCAATTGTTAAGTTTTTAGTTATTTCCATGCGCTACAAAAATACACAGATGTTCGAAGTGTATTAAATAGAACTTTTTTCAATTTTAAGTTTAGTTCCTTTTTGTACTCCTCTGAAGATGGCCGAAAGACACGTGTCAGGATTCTGAATAAATTTTGAAACATAAAAACTGCATGAATTATTTTCAATAAAATTATTCATCAAACATTCTTTTAGGAGTATCAATGAGTTCGTATTTTTCTGGTTTCTTTTCGAGAATTGAAGCTTTATTGTGAAAACTTGGTTATACATTCAAAGTTCAAAGTAATCTGCGTCGCGAGTCACTACTTTTTCTCATCTTTCTGGCAATTGACGGTTCTTATCGAAAAAAAGGTTAGCTCTTTGGACACTGTCCATACATCAATCCATAGATCACAGAGGCCTCTGTGATATGCAAAACCTTGTCGAGTTTGTTTGAGTGTAGAATTACCTACAGATGTATGTTACACTGTCTCGATTTTTAGAACTTTCTATTACCATACCTCATACTTCTTGTTAATGGTTCAAGCAATATCCTTCAGTGTTTCGAGGTACTTCATGCGTATTGTTTTCGATATTAACTGCTTGAGATGAAGTGGATCATCACTAACTCCTTAGGTTAGCTGAAGTAACTTTGAGAGTTTCTGTGGAAGGAACGATGATATTTTAACATTTTATTGGCTGGTCTAGATTATATCGGGTGTTTTTTTTTAGAGTGATAGAATTTTAAATTGAAATAAAACACATTTGAATTAAGATTGAAGCTAATTTTTTTTTTATTTGGAAGATAATTTTATGGCATTTATATTTTAAAAGTAATTTCTGGCATATGTCCACCACGACTAGCTCTGAGGAACTGCATTCGACCAGACCAATTTTGGACCACTTTTTCGAGTAATTCAGGCCTTAATTCATCAATAACACGAGATACTTTGGCTTTCATAGCGTCTATTGTTTCTGATTTATCAGCATAAACCAATGACTTGACTTAACCCGAAAGAAAATAATCCAGTGGAGTTATGTCGCATGATCTTGGAGGCCAATTAATTGGACCATTTCTCGATAATGTTATCGCCAAATCTTTTTTGCAATAAATCAATTGTTACAGTAGCAGCATGAGGTGTAGCACCATCTTGTTGGAACCAAAACACTTCTGGGTCGATACCATTCAAATTTTGAAACAAATAATCATTGATCATCGATCTGTAACGAGCACCATTCACTGTAACATCAGCTCCAGCATCGTTTTTAAAGAAATATGGACCGATGATGCCTCCAACGTGTAACGCACACTATACAGTGCAATTTTCAGGATGCAACAGAACCTGCAGAACTTCTTGATTGTTTTCATTCCATATACGGCAATTTTGCTTGTTTACATAGCTGTTCAACCAGAAATGAGCTTCATCACTGAACAAAATTTTACGATAAAAAATGGATCAACTTCAAGCTGTTCTAGGGCCCAATCAGCAAACAAACGACGCTTATTATGGTCAAGTGGCTTTAGTTCTTGAACCAGTTGGCTCTTGTATCGGTGTAGACCAAGATCTTTACGCAAAATTTTCCATGCGGTGGATGCACAGAGTCCAACTTGTTGTGAACGTCGACGAATAGACAAATCTGGATTATCATTAACACTATGACTTACAGCAGCGATATTTTCTTCTGTACGTACAGTTCTTTGTCTTATTTCATCGAGTAGAGAAAATAATGTCCGAAATCTATCAATAGTTCGACGAATAAGCTGCTCTGATAGACGATTATGTAAACCATAAATCTCACGAAGTGCTCTATAAGTTTGGCGAATAGAACACTGATTTTGAAAATGAATTTCAACAATTTGTAAAGGTTGTTGCGGCGTGAGTCTTTGTCAATGCTTACTGAACAGAAATGTCAAATCACAGTTATCCCTATCGAATCTATCACTCTAAAAAACACCCGATACTTCATTTCGTAATAGTTATTATTTTCGATATTAACTGCTTGAGAAGAAGTGAATCATCACTAACTCCTCAGGTTAGCTGAAATAAGTTTGAGAATTTCTATGGGAGGAACGATAATATTTCAACAATTCATTGGCTGGTCTAGATAATATTTTATGTACTGAAACTTGGTAACGTATTTATGCAGATCGTCCTTCAATATTACTCATGTGAATACAAATGTCCAATCATTTTGTCGAACGTTTACAAATTGTTAATTTTCTCCTCTTCATCCGAATAGTTGCAGGGTTTGGCTTTCTATAGAGTTTTTTTTGCGACATCGGATATGTGCTTTGAATATTCTTCACTCAGGAAGAGCAATTATTTTCCTTGCCTAAGAGCTATTACGCATCACGAAATTAATGCAGAAAGTTACTGGCCAGCCTACCTCAGGCAAGGCAGTATTCTACTTGTGAATAAATTATAGTTCAAAAAACTAAAAAAAACACGATTTAATTGCGAACTGAACGAAAAAGCAGAAAACAATTTTTAAGTATGCAGAAATGTTCCTTGAGCGATAGAAAGTAGAAAGTTTGAAATAATTATATGAAGATTAATTTTTCTGAGGGAGAGCATGAGAATCTTTTAGCTGTATTTTTTGCACGCTATCTAGTGCACGCAAAAGATGCTCTACATAAATTTGGAAAAAATCGTTTTTATTTATTTTTTTAACAAATATATTATATCCTGCAGAAAAAATATTTGAAACTCCTACTCATTTTCGCATTAGTCGGAAGTTATTTGTATGCTAAACAAAAACAATCGATAAAAATATATCTATACATACCATCTATTCAACAGATCCGGTTTGAAGCAAACTAGAAGAAACCTATACAGCGAAATGTATAGCATTCATTGAATTAAGCTTTCATAGAGAAGTCTTGAAAAGAGTACAATATCAATATCTGAAAACAGAATAAAATTAATATTACCTTGAAGGATATGTTTAAAAGCCATATGAGATTTTAAAAATATTTCTGTTCAAATTTTTCAGAATTTTCTTTTTATAAAAACCTTGTCCTGACCATAAATTCAATTTAAGATCTCTGTTCTCAATTTGAAGAATATCCATATTATTTTGAAATAAATGAGGAATTTCTAGAAGGTGTTTCGCGTGAAGAGAATCAGTCTTAGTTTCATCTACACTTCTTTTGTGTTCAGATATTTGAATTCTAAAATAAATACAGTATATGAATAGTTGCGAAAAAATTTAGGGGGTATAAGTCGTAGAGGCTGGAATTATTTCCGAACTTGAATTTATCTAGTGAGCGGATGTCATTTTGTTAGGACAGGTGAATTCTACCAGAATAGTTATTGGCTATTTGAGGAAGGCCTCTTTTCCAAGTGACTACCAAGCAGTCTCCACAGTCCACCCAGAGGTAGAAAGTGTGATAAGGATTACGCCATATCATCGCGCGTGGCGAGAACCCCTCCGAAGAGATGAACCCACCAGCTTCCAGTTTGGGCCCCGACTCGAAAGCCAGAACCGTCTGACTGGTAGCAGCGAAAGCACTATCCAACCTCTACTGGCTCTGCAGGTCAGTACCCGAGTTGTTTGAGACGCAACTCACCCGCCGGAGGGAATTCTTATCCATCCACCCGAACGCAGTCCCAAGAACTAAGATAAACTCAAGATTGACGACTACAATTGATCCTGGTACGAGCACCGTCTAGCGGACTATACGTCCTGACCCACCGAACCCATGTGAAGTCATTTGATTGATCCTGGCGTCAAGCACTAATGGCGGAGCCATTTCGTCGAGATCCACAAACCCTAAATAGTTACGCACAGATCCAGGGGCCAGGACAGGCCGGTCGAACCGTCAAGTCCCGTTAAACCCCGAGTCGTTTCATGAGAATATCCCGAAAATGAGGGTCTGCGAACAGATAAATGAAATACCCCCCTAGTCCAGCATGCGGACTTTCAACCACTGCCCCCTCGAGTCCAACACCAAGTGGGGTGGCCAGGTGGTACAAGTAACACCTGAGGGCAAGTCCACCCCCCCGAGGTAACGCAGTATGCTACATAACGCACTCGGCCATTACACAGAATCCGGAGATTTATACTGCGATAGGGTAGAGTACGCCAGTTTTAAGGGAGAAGCCCTGTGCTGCGACAGACTCCCTTGTCACTGAGTTAATCAACCGGCTCAGCCCTCCATTTCACCTGAGTAAAACTAGGGCCCCATTCGGAGATCTTCCACCATACAGGTCCAGTGACTGGCGCGAATTGGCATTACGTTAGACACCAAGACTTAACCCTCCAATTCGCCGGGACGAATTTAGGGTCCTAGTCAGGAGAGCGCCCCCATCACGTCAAGATCTAATGCCTGGGGGGCGCATTTTGTTAGGACAACTGACTAGTTTTGATTAACTTTGATCCAGTCACAATTATTGTCAGTGTTTTCGTTAAAAAAAAAATTAAAAACTGTTTTTCGGGCGCCAACTTCAGGGGGCTGTAAACCGAAAGTAAACGTAAATAAAACAATCTTTCATTCAGAATATCGATCAAATTTATATTCCAATATAATGCTTGGTCCTTGACATTTTGTGTGGAATAAAACATCATTTGCATGTCCTCCGCATGATCTCTTACAGGACTCGATCCTTGTGAGCTAATTTTCGGTGACTCGCCGGCACATTTCGGGCAATATCTCACCAATAACTTGACGGATGTTGCTTTCCAGATTGTCAATAGTCTAAAAATTTGTGAATTCTACCAGTTAGTAAAATGACATGTGATCAAAACTGTTTCACAAAGTGGCTATTAGCAGTCTCCACAATCTGCCCCAAGAAGCAGAAAGTGTTATAAGTGTTACGCCTTATCATCGCCACTCCAAAGAGCTGAACCCACCAGCTTCCAGTTTCGGCTTCAGTTGGAAAACCTACACCATGACTGGTAGCAGCGAAGCACTATACAACCTCTACTGGCTCTGCATGGTCAGTACCAGAGTTATTTGAGACGCAACTCACACGCTGAAGGGGCTTCTAATTCAACCACCTGGACGCAGTCTCGTGAAGTAAGACAGTCTCAAGATTGATACCTCAATTGATCGTGGTACGAGCACCGTCAATCCAGCCTGTACGTCAAGACCCACGAACCCTTGTCAAGTCTTTAAATTGATCCTGGCTTCAAACACCAAATGTCTAGCTATATCGTCAAGATCCACAAACCCCAGAAACGACTCGCAATCGATCCTGGTTCAAGACGAGGCCGGTCGAACCGTCAAGTCCCGCTAAACCCTGAAGCATTCCTCGAGATATCCTGAATATGGGTTGCTGCTAACATAAATAAGGAATACCCTCCTAGTCCATCATGGGGACTGTCAACCACGCATCCCTCGAGTCCAACACCAGTTGGTGGGCCAGATCGTACGAATACTTCCCGAGGGCCCCCACTCTCCGGAGGTAACGCAGTATGCTACATAACGCATTCGGCCATTGGACAGAAAAATTCGGAGATTTACTGCAATAGGGTAGAGTACGTTAGTTTTAAGGGAGAGGCCCTGTGCTGCGACGGACTCCCTTAGTCTGAGTATTACATACATACTCAGAGTCGTATATTTGCAGAGCTCTTCACCGACGTTGAAGTACCATTGTCATCATTGCTGTCCCAGGTTTCTGCTCAAGTTTTGACACTCGAGCAGACCCCGATAAGCTTAAAGAGAAAGAAAGGATTTTTGAAGAAAGATAATAGAGAACTTGCGCTAGTACAATCAAGGAGAAACCAGCACAGGTCACCCCCCTTTCCAAAGGGATCGCCGTGTCGACCCCAACACTCAGCCGCATGTGCAGAGTGTCTCAATTAGGTGATTGTGAAAGATCGAAGCATCCAAACAACACAAATAACAGCTTCACAGCAGGGATCCCTCCCCCGAAAGACCGCTGTTGCTGTTCGACTGCTAAGAGCGAGACTCCGAAGCATCGTAGAGGATTGGCTTCAGGATCTAAAAATTGGGGCGAGCAGAGCGAGTCTTCCGAGATCCCACCCGAGTCGAAACGTAGTAGTCTCCATTTTTTCTCCAGCGGACCATTTAGCTTAAGGATCTATGAATGGGGCAGAAGTTGGGGGCGAGCAGAGCGAGTCTTCCGAGATCCCACTCCGGTCGAAACGTTGTAGACTTCCCTTTTCTTCCAGCGGACCAATCAGGACCCCGCAGCGGGAGCTTCAGGATCTAAAGATGGTGCCAAAGTTGGGGGCGAGCAGAGCGAGTCTTCCGAGATCTCACCCCGGTCGAAACGCGGTAGTCTCCATTTTTTCTCTAGCGGACCATTTCAGATCCTTCAGCGGATAGGTGACGAAGGTTGGAAAGCCCACACTGAGATTCAGCAGGGTTTCGCCTTCGCCCGTGTATGGATCACAAAACTGAAATCGATCGCAGGGTCGCGTGACTCCGTCGTCAACCAGGGCCACAACTACCCCGTACGATTCCAAGCCCTGCATAAGGATATGGACGGTTTTGGGATAACATGATGGAACGGTATGCAAGAAATAAACAAAGTAAGGAAGTTGGATGGAGAGTCTCTGCTTTAGGCGTCACAACCATATCCTCCATTTCATAATGAAACTAGGATACTCGTTATGACAAGCACCCCCATCACAACGAGGTACAAAGACAGTTGGGGGGTGAGTCTGAGGATTATCGGCATAAGCACGATCCTTCGCATACTCCCACAAAAAAAAATCGAAAGGTGATAAATCACAAATCTTGATGACCAATTCACATCGCCGAAACGAGAAATTACGCGTCCTGGGAATTTTTCTCGCAATAAAGCTAAAACGGGTCGTGTTGTGTGGCTTTTTGCACCTTCTTGCTGGAACCACCAATTCCATATCATTAATTTCAGCCTAAAAAAATCGGTAATCATTTGGCTATAGAGATGAGAATTATCGGTTTGAGTGACACCTTGATACACATACGTGATAAATTCTAGGAATATTGAGAATAGGAGTAGCTTTTTCGAAACTATACGAAAATAAATATTGTTATCACGTATCTTACTGAGCACAACCTTCAACCAGAACAAGAACTAATGAATAAAAGGGCATTAGTACGTCAAATTAGGTGATGTTTTTCAAGTAACAAAAAATTTGCGACGGCATACCCTGGCTAACTTCACGAATTCCATCTTTAACGTCTTCAATCGATTGTGGAGCATTGGCATTGACTATTTTTTACGTGGCCTCAAAGAAAACAGTGAGATGAGAACAGCACTCTAATACTGCTCTCATGTTTGTAGCTTAGAACCCAAGCAATCGTTACAACTTTTGGATTCCATCTAGAAAATAGCAGTACGACTGATTGACTGCCCAATTATAAAATCCAGTTTGCAGTAGTTGAAACATAGAGGGAGAGTTGCCGACTTGTGCTTGTTCTTTAGATATTATCACGGTCGATCCACACAACTGAAAAAAGGATGCCAGCTGCCGCCGGATTCGCACGCGGCATTAGGGCTGCACAATAAGCACATCCCCATGCAGTTGAGTTAACAATTCCAAGAACTTCTGCTTATCAGACGTCCTTCTACCACCGAACTGGCCAGTTGTGGAACACACTTCCAGCTTCAGTAGTTCAAGGCGTGAGTAAGCAGGACACAACCTCTGCTCGGTGATATAAGTTTCTCTTTCCTCGGGCGTTCAAACATAAAAAAGGAAAATTCCACTCTTGTCCATGATCATTCTGGCTCTTGTAGATGACCACATCGCGTAGATTCTGTGTGTGCTATTCCTTCGGAATTCTAAGATTTGAATCACTACAATATCTATAGTTATGTCTGTTGACATTATCATTCAGAAATAATGAGCATTCATCGGAGAAGCATACTGAAAAAATTAGGATAATTCAAAATCTTGTCATTTGTCTGTTCATAATATTGTTACATTTTCGGTTAATTGAATTGTCTGATTCCCACTACACTCATTTATTTTTCACTATACAACAGATATATTTACAGAGTTGAGTTCTTTACACATAATTCATTTCTACTGAACGATTTGGTAAGACGCTGCTCAATGACTTATCTGTACTGTCCTCATCGTGTCTCTCCGTCCGGTTATATACACGACTACAGTTTCTCGACCTTCCACTAGCGTACTGAGCGTTCTGGAACGAGAGTCGGGAACAAGTAGTAGCCTAGAGAGCTTGATAGTTACAATATTGTAATTGCCGAGCAATAGCATCTTCATTGAGTTGTTGAACAAGGTGACTCCTATAGTGATGTAAATGATGTGTCTTGAAGATCCTCCCAATACTTGTTCGCGCATTTCCTGAAGTATGTGCTAACTTCCTGGTACTTGACGAAGGATACAATTCGATACATCTGAAAATAGCAACTTCTGCTGTTTCGTCAGTAACACTGTGATGCTTTTCACGTTCTTTTCCGACAACACCCCTGGTTATTAAGCACATAATAAGCGTCGTTTGTTTGCTGATTGGGACCTAGAACCGCTTGAAGTTGATCCACTTTTTTATCGTAAAATTGTGTTTAGTGATGAAGCTCATTTCTGGTTCAACGGCTATGTAAACAAGCAAAATTTCCGTATATGGAGTGAAAACAATACTCAAGAAGTTCTGCACTGTATGGTGTGCTTTACACGCTGGAGGCATCATCGGTCCATATTTCTTTAAAATCGATGCTGGAGCTAATGTTACAGTGAATGGTGCTCGTTCAGATCGATGACCAATGATTATTTGTTTCAAAATTTGAATGGTATCGACCCAGAAGTGTTTTGGTTCCAACAAGATGGTGCTACACCTCATGCTGCTACCGTAACAAATGATCTATTGAAAGTAAAATTTGGCGATAACATTATGTCGAGAAATGGTCCAATTAATTGGCCTCCAAGATCATGCGACATAACTCCACTGGATTATTTTCTTTGTGGTTCATGTAAAGTCATTGATTTATGCTGATAAACAATAGACGCTTTTGAAGCCAACATTACTCGTGTTATTGATGAAATAGGCCTCAATTGCTCGAAAAAGTGGTCCAAAATTGTTCTGGTCGAATGCGGTTCCTTAGAGCTAGTCGTGGTGGACATATGCCGGAAATTATTTTTAAAACATAAATGTCATAAAGTTATCTTTCAAATAAAAAAAAATTGGCTTTATTCTTAATTTAAATGTGTTTTATTTCAATTTAAAGTTCTATCACTCCAAATAAGACACCCGATACTTACGAATATCCGGACTCTTTCATGGGTGCCACTCTGTATTATTTAATACATACTTTAAAGAGCAAATTTACAAATTCAGTAGGGTGATCAGCCTATGTGTGTTCCCCTCTTTTTATAGAGACATCCCCCATCGTTGTTCGTCTCTTATTGGTTGCTAACTGCATTCCACTGTGTATACGGAAACGTAATGAACCTTAAATATTCGATTGAGTTCCTCTTTCCACTGTGGATTTGAATCTTTCTCAATAATTAATTCATTCCGTCAACACCATTCTCCGAATGGTACGTGTTCTCCAGGTGTATTGATTTCATCATTGCGTATCTACATGTTAAACAATGTTAATTAAATAATTCAATGATTAAATAGAACTTTGTTTTCTCATTTCGCCTTAACTGTTTGGAAATTTAATTTTGATATTTACCGTGCGGAGACGTTAGAGTGCAAATATTCCGACATTTTGTTAAAAAAAGGTCACGTATCAACGAAGCCTATACAGGTTGATTCACGGTGGATGTTACATTAGATGTTTCTGAATAAAAGTAAAAGTGTATTCGCTTAGATGTAGTTAATGTACGATTTTTAAACAAAGTTTTGAAACATCAAATAAATGAATTCTTCGAATCGTGTTGGCCTTTTCTTGATAGAAATCCATTGTACACTTAAATTAAATAATACACGTATACAGCATGTCCCAGAAGACGACGTCAAGCCGGAATCAGGTAACAGGTTAACACATAATAGTCATCCGAAAAATATAAAAGAAAATCCAAGTCCTGTATTTTTCAAATTTTATTGCACTTTCTTTTATTCAATAAATTGCACACCTGTGATGATTTTTGAACTCTTGTTGCTACAATTTTTTACTCTTTTCAACTCTTATTTTTCCTATGTTATCCCGAATAGTGCTTCTGTAACCTGTAATCTCCAATTCCAAGCCAATTGCTCCAGCTTGGAAAATAATGTCACTTTTTGCAGAACAAAGTATACAAAATTAAAATTTTGCCCAACTCCAATTGACTGTACTGAAAAAAATTGTAGTACATCAGTTTGGCAAGTTACTTCAAAAGTTAGCACAGTTAATAAAGATTCTAAAATGCTATAACACTAACTATCGGGTGTTTTTTTTTTTTTGAGTGATAGAACTTTCGATAGGGATAACTGTGATTTGACAGAAGAAAGAAGCCATGTTGTTTTGACATTTCTGTTCAGTAATTATTGACAAATTATCATGGAAAGACTCACGTCGGAACAACGTTTACAAACTGTTGAAATATATTTTCAAAATTAGTGTTCTATTCGCCAAACTTATAGAGCACTTCGTGAGATTTATGGTTTACATAATCGTCTATCAGAGCAGCTTATTCGTCGAACTATCGATAGATTTCGGACAACGTTTTCTCTACTCGATGCAACAACAACAACAAGACAAAGAACTGTACGTACAGAATAAAATATCGCTGCTGTAAATCATAGTGTGTTAATGTTAATGATGATCCAGATTTGTCTACTCGTCAACGTTCACAACAAGTTGGACTCTGTGCATCCACCACATGGAAAATTTTGCGTAAAGATCTTGGTCTGCACCCATACAAGATCAAACTGATTCAAGGACTAGAGCCACTTGACCTGAATAAGCGTTGTTTGTTTGCTGATTGGGCCCTAGAACAGCTTGAAGTTGATCCACTTTTTCATCGTAAAATTGTGTTTAGCGATGAAGCTCATTTCTGGTTGAACGGCTATGTAAACAAGCAAAATTGCCGTATATGGAGTGAAAACAATCCTCAAGAGATTCTGCAGGTTCCATTGCATCCTGAAAAATGCACTGTATGTTGTGCTTTACACACTGGAGGCATCATCAGTCCATATTTCTTTAAAAACGATGCAGGAGTTAATGTTACATTGAATGGTGATCGTTACAGATCGATGATCAATGATTATTTATTTCAAAATTTGAATGGTATCGACCCAGATGTGTTTTAGTTCCAACAAGATGGTGCTACACCTTACGCTGCTACCGTAACAATTGATTTATTGAAAGAAAGATTTGGCGATATCATTCTTGGTTAGTTTGAACCTTTTAACATTGGTAATAATTCCTTTTCGAAATATTCCGAACACTTCTATTGCTCATATGGACTTGTTCACCAATTTGTTGACTCGAACAAAGTGCAGCACACATCTACTTCTTTTTTCACTAATAGTTTTTGGTGGATTATTAATCTTGGAATGTCTACATGTTCGAACTTTAAGGAATTTGCAAAGGCAACAATAAATGAATTTATTGTTGAATTAATTGACCACCAAAGTACCATTTTATGATCTGAATTTCTTCTACACTGAACATTTCGATTTACTTTATTTTCCACCGACATGGACTAAAGCATCTCGCGTTTGAAGTGCGAATGATTCTGATTGCTGAAAGCAGAGTCCAGAGCCTCCTTTCGATCGAAGCATCCCCCACTCGTCACTGAGAGTTAGATGTCTGCAAGTAAAAATGCTTATTCTCGAAATAAAAGAATTAGCGACTTGAAATTCACACATCCGAATCTATTGGTTATGCTCAAAAATGTCCCAATGGTTCTTTAATTAATGTAATTTGAAATTTTATTTTTCCAATAGTTTCGAAAGTAAAATTCCGATAGAGTTCAAATTCAATATTTAAATGTAAGACATGAAGGCTCGTGCATAATTACGTGAAGATAATTTAAATATTTTCCTTATCCAGTTTCCGCAAAGTATAAAAAGTATACAAAGCTTTGTTCAATACATTATTTTTAAGTCCTTGCTAATATACTACTCTGTCAAGAAAGTACCGGGAATTTTCAATTAAAACAACATTTTCACATTTAATCGTCAACATTTATTGGGTCGCCTTCAAAATAGGCTCCATTTGCTCCAATACATCTATGCCAACGGCACTTCCAATTATCGAAACATTTTTTATAGGCGCTTTCCGGGATGGACTTTAGCTCTCGCGCCGAATTTTGTTTTATGGCTTCAATCGACTCAAAACGGGTGCCACGAAGGGGCAATTTTAGTTTTGGGAAGAGGAAAAAGTCGCAGAGAGCCAAATCCGGTGAATACGGTGGTTGCTGAAGCACGTTTGTTGAGTTTTTGGCGAGAAAGTCAGTCACAATCGTAGCTCGGTGAGAAGGCGCGTTATCGTCATGCAAAATCCATGAGTTGTTCGCCCACAAATTTGGCCGCTTCTTACGGATACGCTCACGCAAACGTTTCATAACGCCTAGGTAATACTCCTTGTTTACCGTCTGACCCTCTGGAATGAATTCGTAGTGCACCACGCCACGGATATCGAAGAAAACAATGAGCATCACCTTCATTTTCGAGCGGCTTTGGCGTGGTTTTTTCGGTTTCGGCTCATTTTTTGCCACCCATTCCGATGATTGCTGGCTTGTTTGCATATCGTACTCGTAGACCCAGGTCTCATCACCAGTTATAATACGCTCCATGAATGTAGAATCGGAATTACAGCGATCCAGCATGTCTGAAGCAACCTGTTCGCGATGACGTTTTTGAAGAAAATTCAGGTCTTTCGGTACGAGTCGTGCGGCCACCTTTCTCATGCCCAAAATATCAATCAAAATCGTATGTGCGGACTCGTGGGATATCTTAAGATCATGTGCTATCTCTCTCAAGCTGGTACGACGGTTTTGCAGCACCCTTTCCTTAATTTTATCGACGTTATCTTCGATCGAAGCCGTCGATGGGCGACCACTTCACGACCGTGCTTGAAGGCTCTGTACCACTGATATGCACGAGTTTTCGATAGAGCATTATCACCAAAGGCCTTTTGCAACATTTTCAATGCATCGGCACACGAAAATTCATTTGCAACACAAAACTTTAAACAAATTCTTTGCTCAACGTAATCGCCCATAGTAAAAATCGGCACGCACTCTGACATCGACTGACTTAATCAGCTGTTGCAAACACACTAGTTGACAGATCCCGCTCAAGCTTGGCATAGTAATTAAGGACAGTGGTACCAACCTAGGAAAAAAAAATTTTACCTGCCTCATTGCCCCGCCAGATTTAAATCGATAATTCCCGGTACTTTCTTGACAGAATGTATAACGATGCAGATCGAACGGTAAAGGATGGAGCCTTTTAACTGTTTTTTTCATTTTCATGAGATTTTCCGTTCCTATAAGAGAACAGTTCAAAAATTATGAAAAACATGTTTATTTGACTTTCGGATGACAGAACGTGAAATTCTATCTTTTCATTCATCATGTGTAGCTTCTTTAAATAATAATTCACAGATTTGAAATTTTCAGGGGAAATTAACTCTTGAACAGGCGCGTGAAAGTTTCCGACTTCATGCCAGTGCTTGTCACTATTTTTCGTGAAACTTTTGCATTTTGGATTGCGGTAGATTATAACTGAAAGTTGATGTTAACAGTATTTTCCTTTGAAATCAATATTTACCCATTTCTTTCCTACAGAAGCAGCAAAGACGATAGAACAAAATTATTCGATTAATAATTTTACATTTATCATTTCTTAAAAGTAAAATAGAATTTTGTGATGATGTAGAATATATCAAAACAGTTTTTCAAACGCGATTCGTTCCTTCTCAAAAACGTTTTAAAGGATTGACTGCTTTCAACTAGACTGACTCAATTTGATTCTATTTCAAATCAAAAAATGCTTTTGCATATTAAATAATTTTAAACAAGTCCAGTAAATGGGATTTTTACAATTCTTCGTCTAAAACTTGCTCACACAGATCAAAATGTAATGGAATAATAGCGATTAATCTCATTGGCCAGTTCCACACTACCAAACACCTTTATTGGAATAGTTTTGCGACATTATATTGCTGAATGAATAGAAATGACTATATTATTTCGAGAATAACACGACGTTGATATCCAGTCATAATCACGGCCTACCAACAATCGAGGACATTTTCACAAATAGTTACTCATACGTCAGAAACTTTAGTACCTAGGAATATGTATAAGGTTATTCGAAAAGCATTTTCGTTTTTTCCCGACAGAGGATTTAATTGTATTTTCTCGAACCCAACTTAACACTTAAGCCTTAAAATCGTGATATGTTTAAGAGCTAATATGTAGGACTTGTTTATGAAAGAGTTCTATTAACTTTACGCAGTAGTTTTTGGTTGGTGCCCTTTTAAATATGGAGTTGCATATGGAGCAACATTTTCGTCATATTTTACTTTTTTACTATATAAAAGGTAAAAATGCTGTTCAAGTCGGAAAGAAATTAAACGATGTGTATGGAGAAGATGTTTTGACAGTACGCCAGTGCCAGAACTGGTTTACGAAATTTCGATGCGGCAATTTTGATGTCGAGGTTGCACCACGTTCCGGAAGGCTGGTTGAAGCTGTTAAAGATACGATAAAGGGATTATTAGTTGATGCAAATCGGCGTGAGAGGTTAAATTTATCGAATTCAACTGTTTATTACCACTTGAAAGGCCTGGGTCTAACCTCGAAGCTCGATATATGGGTTCCTTACGTTCTAACGGAGAGAAATTTGTGTTACGCGTTGACGTCGGTGATTCGCTCCTCAAACGTCACGAAAATGATCCATTTTTGGAGCGCATCATTACTGGGAACGAAAAATAGGTTGTATATAACAATGTCAAACGCAAGAGATCATGGAGCAAAAAAATGAACCGGCTCAAAGCATTTCGAAAGCCAAAATCCATCAAAAAAAGGTGATGCTGTCTGTTTGGTGAGATTTAAAAGGAATCGTTTTTTGAGCTTTTACCGGATAACACAACATGTGAATTCGGAAGGCTACTGTCATCAGCTTGACAAACTGAATGATGCACTTCAACAGAAAAGGCCAGAATTAATCAACAGAAAAGGTGTAGTGTTCCACCAAGATAATGCGAGACCTGATACAAGTTTGGTCACTCACCAAAAGATTTTACAGCTTGAAATGGATACACTGCCACACCCACCATATTCTGCAGATCTGGCGCCCTGGGATTATCATTTGTCCCGTTCGTTGCAAAATTTTTTGGACGGTTAAACCTTCACTTCAAATGAAGAGGTTAAAAATCAGTTTTTGCCAGCAAAGACCAAAAATTTTATGAGTGTGGAATCATGCTACTAACAGAAAGACGCCAAAAAGTGTTGGACCAGAATGACCAATATACAATTTAATAAAATATCTATTCATTATACGAAAATTGTCTTCATTCTCCCAAAAAAAAACGAAATTACTTTTCGAACAATCCAGTATAATAAACTCGTAAACGAACAACAATGTTTTATTTGAATCAGTCTTCAGCCTCGTTTGACAAAACGCTAGCATTCGCAAACACAGTATTGAAACAAATACATTTAGCTGAATTATCGAGTGTCTTGAATTATCATCTACTTTCAGTATATTGTTATTCAGTGAACTTGGATAGTTATTTGTGCAACTAGTTTGGACAAGTTGGACCGTTTTTCGTAATGAACGTATTTTTGTGCAACGAGCTTCGATCGTTGCACAAAAGAACGCGTGTTAGGAAAAATAGTATTCACAACGTGTTCCACCCAATATTTTTTCTAATTTTGTATTGAATGGACTTTTTGAATTCAAATTGAAATTCCCTACGGACGCCCATCGTATATTGCTTTTAATTCATCTAGTGATTGAGGCATATTGATTTGTTACTTCGTTTCTATGGAAGCATGTGTCATGTTTCGCGGTTTTGATTGTGGAAAGAAGTAGAAAATAATAACCTTTTTTCTTCTCGTAAATAATTCATTTAATTTTTTTAAGTTGAAGAATATATACGGAGTGTTTTTTTGAAGTGATAGAACTTTCGTGATTGACAGAGGGTAGAAGCCATTTTGTTTTGTTATTTCTGTTCAGTTAGCATTAAAAAATTATCATAGGAAGACTCACGCCGCAACAACGTTTACAAATTGTGGAAATTTATTTTCAAAATCAGTGTTCTATTCGTCAAACTTATAGAGCACTTCGTGAAATTTATGGTTTATATAATCGTCCACCAGAACAGCTTATTCTACGAACTATCGATAAATTTCGGACAACATTTTCTCTACTCGATGCAACAACAACAACAACGTACAACGTACAGAAGAAAATATCGCTGCTGTTAGTCATAGTGTTAATGATGATCCAGATTTGTCTATTCGTCGATCTTCCCAACAAGTTGAACTCTGTGCATCCACCACCTGGAAAATTTTGCGTGAAGTTCTTGGTCTACACCCATACAAGATCCAACTGGTTCAAGAAATAAAGCCACTTTACCATAATAAGCATCGTTTGTTTGCTTATTGGGCCCTAGAACACTTTTTTATCGTGAAAATTGTGTTTAGTGATGAAGATCATTTCTGGTTGAACGGCAATGTAAACATGCAAAATTGAATATGGAGTGAAAACAATCCTCAAGAAGTTCTGCAGGTTCCACTGCATCCTGAAAAATGCACTGTATGGTGTGCTTTACACGCTGGAGGCATCATCGGTCCATATTTCTTTGAAAACGATGCAGGAGCTAATGTTACATTGAATGGTGATCGTTACAGATCTATGATCAATGATTATTCGTTTCAAAATTTGAATGGTATCGACCAAGAAGTGTTTTGGTTCCAACAAGATGGTGCTACACCTCATGCTTCTACCGTAAAAATTGATTTATTGAAAGAAAGATTTGGCGATAACGTTATTTCGAAAAATGGTCCAATTAATTGGTCTCCAAGATCATGCGACATAACTCCAATGGATTATTTTCTTTGGAGTTATGTCAAGTCGTGCTGATAAACCAGAAACAATAGACGCTTTGGAAGCCAACGTAACTCGTGTTATTGATGAAATAAGGCCTGAATTACTCGAAAAAGTGGTCCAAAATTGGTCTGGTCGAATGCGGTTCTTCAAAGCTAGTCGTGGTGGACCAATGCCAGAAATTATTTCCAAAACATAAATGTCATAAAATTTTCTTTCAAATAAAAAAAAATTTGTCTTCAATCCCAATTTATATGTCTTTTATTTCAATTTAAAGTTCTATCACTCTAAAAAAAATACCCGATATAAAGAGTCTTTCATTAACAGCGACCCATTTTGTTCTGTAAATAAAACACATTATTTACTGGAAGATTATTGAAATTTTCATTTCATTATTTAGTACAATACAATTTAGTTACAATAGTACAATACCATTAATTATGAAACAAAACATCATTTAAATGTCCACCTCTGAAACTCTAGCAGGAATGAAGTCGTTGAACACATACACACAAATCAGGTCGTAAGTTAGGAGTTACTCGTTCAATATTGATCTGTAAATCGTCTAAATTTGCTGGATGATTACTGTAACGCTATGATTCAATGTAACCCCAAAGAAAGAAGTCCAATAGAGTTAAATCGCAGGAACGAGCCGCATAATTGATCGTTCCATTTCTTGAAATAATCGAATCACCGAACTTTGTTTTCAATAAGGTCATTGTGTCATTGGCAGTATGACAAGTGGTCCTGTAGAAACATGTTTTGCTAATCAAGACTAACCAACTCAGGCCATAAGAAATCAGTCAACATTGAACTATAACGATTTCGATCGACAGTTACCACCTCATGGGCTTCGTTGAAAAAAAAAGGTCCAATGACTCCTCCAGCATTGTCAGAATGTAATGGCAGCTCTTGATATTCTAGATTTATCACCACTCCATATACGACAGTTCTGCTTGTTAACATAACCGTTTAACCAAAAATGAGGCTCATCGCTGAGAATGATTTTCTTATGAAAATCTGCATCATTTCCGATTTATGCTAAGCACCAGTTACTGAATACACGACGCTTTAAATGATCTGTCCATTTGATTTCTTGGGTTAAAACAATTTTGTATGGATGTAAACCAAGGCGTTTTTGTAAAATTTACTACTAAGACGTCTGGGAAATGCCTAGTTCTTGCGAACGTCGAGAAATCGATAAATTTTGGTGTTCATGAACATTGCATTTCTTTGTCTCATTGGTACTGTAACATCATGAACTGTAAAATTTGTTTCAAACTTCTTCACTAAACGTTCAACAGTTTTTTTTATCCGGGCGATTATAACGATCAAAAACTGGATTTAAAGAACGCAAATTTAGAGTAACAGATCGCGATTTTTCATAATAAATTTGGATTATTTGTAAACGTTGTTGGAGTGTTTGCCTTTTCATGATTAAATGGTAGACATTGACAAATAGACAATGGCTGTCATGCCTGAGTAATGTCAATTCAAAAACGGAGTGTTCCCATTGAAAGACCCTCTATATACTGCAATGCCCGATTCAGAGAACGACGTACCGAGCGACATTGAGGAAGCGGCTCAATCTGCGTTGCCTACAATTATTCCTAAGAAGTCGAGGAGCAAGAATGATTTGTCCTATGCCAAATTTAGTTTATGTGAACACAAAAAGGTTACCCATTTGAACGAAACAGTTTTGTATATTGGTCACTGTTTCTGCGCAAATAGACTACGCCCTTAGCGGATTCTGGAGCTGATTTGCTGAGAATGAAACATCATAGGGGATGGAATACAGTTTCTGAGGGTTATGCTGAGAATTCCACAGTTAATGAACAGAAGATTGCAACAAAAATCCTCGGAGAAAATTATATAGAAAAAACGCAAATTAATACTGAACAAAACACTTAGTTGTCAGCTGGGGTCCATAGCACTAATTGCTCAAAAAGTTATAAGTAATTCTGTTATTGACGTGTTAAAATTGAATAAAATTATAAATCTTCGTAATATGTGGTATATCAAATTAAATGACAAGAAAACTGTAATTCCAGTAGTTTAGTGGAATAATTTTCTTGTATTTTTCACGATCAATGATGAAATATACTCTTTATTAAGATTATTTAAATATTTTAATATTAACAGATAAATTCTGTTAGCCTTCTACATATTTAATTTCAAAAAATTATATTTAATATTATTACTCCAGGAGTTAAACTAATGTCATATAAGTAATACTTCTATCAAACGACATATAAAATAAACATCCATTATAAGACATCCAAATGATATAGCAATAAATATAAATTGTTAACAAAAATACTATAAATTAAATATTTTGAGTAGACAAAATTTTGTTTCTGCTCATCAATCTTATGAAAACAGATATATTTCAAAAATGTTTAACATAATCTTATGAATTTCATCATAAAACTATCTTACTTAGAATATTCAATATTATTGGATATCTGAGTTACTTTTTAGAAAATCTATGTAAAAACATTACTAAAAAACAAGTTTTGAGAGAGACTTTGCTTCGTCAGTACTCAATCGTATTCAATAAAATATAACATCAATCAACAAAAAGTATTCACTCACCTTTAACAATTCAGAAAGCTTCTTGGTAAATGAATACTGAACATTTAAATGGAGTCTAATATGGTTCGAAATAAATAGTTCTGTGGTTTACCATTGATCTTAAAGATTGAAAGGCAATTTAAAGGCCTCTGTTATAGCACAAGGACCATCTGTATAAAGAATGTTAAGGAAACCAAATAATTATATACTATGAATAGAATAAAATAGATGGAGGTTTATACTTGATAGAAGGTATATAAAATTATATTATTTATTTATTTTATTATTATATTTAATTTCAAAAAATTATATTTAATATTATATTTTCAGGAATTAAATTAATGTCATATAAATACTACTTACTACTCTGTCAAGAAAGTACCGGGAGTTTTCAATTAAAACAACATTTTTACATTTAATCGTCAAAATTTATTGGGTCGCCTTCAAAATAGGCTCCATTTGCTCCAATACATCTATGCCAACGGCACTTCCAATTATCGAAACATTTTTTATAGGCGCTTTCCGGGATAGACTTTAGCTCTCGCGCCGAATTTTGTTTTATGGCTTCAATCGACTCAAAACGGGTGCACGAAGGGGCAATTTTAGTTTTGAGAGGAAAAAGTCGCAGGGAGCCAAATCCGGCGAATACGGTGGTTGCTGAAGCACGTTTGTTGAGTTTTTTTGTCGAGAAAGTCAGTCACAATCGTAGCTCGGTGAGAAGGCGCGTTATCGTCATGCAAAATCCATGAGTTGTTCGCCCACAAATTTGGCCGCTTCTTACGGATACGCTCACGCAAACGTTTCATAACGCCTAGGTAATACTCCTTGTTTACCGTCTGACCCTCTGGAACGAATTCGTAGTGCACCACGCCACGGATATCGAAGAAAAAAATGAGCATCACCTTCATTTTCGAGCGGCTTTGGCGTGGTTTTTTCGGTTTCGGCTCATTTTTTGCCACCGATTCCGATGATTGCTGGCTTGTTTGCATATCGCACTCGTAGATCCAGGTCTCATCACCAGTTATAATGCGTTCCATGAATGTAGAATCGGAATTACAGCGATCCAGCATGTCTGAAGCAACCTGTTCGCGATGACGTTTTTGAAGAAAATTCAGGTCTTTCGGTACGAGTCGTGCGGCCACCTTTCTCATGCCCAAAATATCAATCAAAATCGTACGTGCGGACTCGTGGGATATCTTAAGATCATGTGCTATCTCTCTCAAGCTGGTACGACGGTTTTCCAGCACCCTTTCCTTAATTTTATCGACGTTATCTTCGATCGAAGCCGTCGATGGGCGACCACTTCACGACCGTCCTTGAAGGCTCTGTACCACTGATATGCACGAGTTTTCGATAGAGCATTATCACCAAAGGCCTTCTGCAACATTTTCAATGCATCGGCACACGGAAATTCATTTGCAACACAAAACTTTAAACAATTCTTTGCTCAACGTAATCACCCATAGTAAAAATCGGCACGCACTCTGACATCGACTGACTTAATCAGCTGCTGCAAACACACTAGTTGACAGATCCCGCTCAAGCTTGGCATAGTAATTAAGGACAGTGGTACCAACCTAGGAAAAAAAATTTTCACCTGCCTCATTGCCCCGCCAGATTTAAATCGATAATTCCCGGTACTTTCTTGACAGAATGTATATCAAACGACATATAAATATTCATTATAAGACATCCAAATGATATAACAAAATCCAATAAATATAAATTGAATATATTGAGTAGACAAAATTTTGTTTCTACTCATCCCCCTTTTGAAAACAAATATCCTTCAAAAATGTTTAACATAATCTTCATCAACAGTTGCGAAATGTTTTTCTTTTCGCAACTAGGTTTCAAAACGTTAATGAGTTCTGAAAAGTGTTACTTTGTATGTTAAAATTAGAAAAAAATATTTAAATTGATTTTTATTTCATAAATGGTTTCAATATCGAGATAAGTTCTCATGAACTCAATGAAGACAAAGTAGTACAGAGTGTGTTTGAGGATAAGTCTTTCTTTAACAGGAGGTAACATCAAATGGAATTAGTCACCAAAAATTATCTATACGAAAGTTGTAGACAGGTTTGAGTTTGCCATTAGGCCTCAATTAATTTCAGTCTAGATCTATTGCTCGACCTTCATCACAATAGCCGCCAAACGAGGTCAATGGTGGTCATTTTAATACGTTTAAAATTGCACTTGTGTTTACATTTTATAATCGCGATTTTTTCATTCGATAAAAAATGGTGCGAAATTTTGAAAATTAGTTGACATCGAGAAATTTCGAAGGGAAGTAGAATGGCCGAACAGGATTGGAAAACTTATTTACATTCCTCAAAAAATGGAAATCATCTTTCACCATGTACTGAAAAATACATCCACAGCAGAAAATTTTCAAGAGGTGATGGTCAACTGAAGATTCTCTACATTTATAATAGTAGGTCAGTTTCAGGAAACATTTTCCCGATAATGTTAGCAGTCAGCCAATTTGAAATTTTATATGGACGATTTTTAGAGAACTTCTTCAGAAGTTATACCCCCTGTTGAATAAATTACTATACTTCTAATGGAAGTTGCAATATCGCGTTAAGGAATATAAAGTGTGGTCTAACGAAAACTTTACACCTCGATTTTCCGGCATTAGAAATGAAAATGTGGAAAATCGCTCGGACCCGTCAATTTCTGATTCGAGAGGGAACAACTTTTCCGCTTTTCGCAGCCCCGTAACTGCAACCCCCTAACGTGGGTGAGAACAACCTCTTGATTTTGAATAGGGATGAGAGGTGTTGCGATACATCAATTTGAAGATCTTATCGCGTACTATCTGATCCTGAAATTTCGCTTCAAAATTTCCATCGATAACGAAATGACAGGTAAAATAGTGAAAGAGTATTTACTTTTGTGATCAGTTTATTAAATGCTAGAAATGAGCACCATTCACTTCCGTGTAGTAATGTAACTTTTACTGAAAACGTTCTAGTACGTTACTCAAGATTTCTGGTGTAATTTGGCGGCATTCTTAATGATCCGAGTTCGCAAATCATCCAGTGACTCAGGCTGGGTAGCGTTAATCTTGTATTTCAGGTGACCCCATAGAAAAAAGTCCAGTGGAGTCAGATCAGGTGATCTGGGTGGCCACTCAATATGTCCCCTTCTTCCAATTCAGGCGTAAGGAAAATTTTCATCTAAGAACTGACGCACCAGTTCAACGAAATGAGGTGTTGCTCCATCTTGTTGGAAAATGATCGTTTGATGGTCTTCTGCATTCTCCAATACATGCACGAGGGCTGGATAAATAGCGTTCTCCAATAGATCTAAATGAATGTGGCCAGTGAGATTACCTGGTATAAAAAGGGCCGATTATGTGATTTCCATATATACCCGCCCAAACTTTTAATTTTTAGGGACGCTGAGTATGCACCTCACGAAATAATCTTGGATTTTCATCTGACCAATACCCACAGTTATGCCGGTTTACAATGCCGTTAAGGTGAAATGAATACTCGTCCGAAGAACAGATATCGAACATGTAGTTTTGATTACCGTTAATCATGTCACTGACCACTTCACAGAACTGGAGTCGGCGATCGGGATCATCCTCATTCAGTTCCTGAACCAATCGTATCTGAGGCTGGAATTAATGTTATTTCAGGATTCTCATGATTGTTGTGCGTGAAACACAAGATACATCGGACAATTTCCTTGTACTCAAGGTCGGATCCATTGCCACATGACCTAAGACAGCATCGTCCCTTCCTTAGTCTCTTTCATGCACCCTCTTTTTGTTTCCGACTGAACCAGTAGCGTAAAATTTGGCAACTAGTTGCACAACATAAGCAGCGGATACATTTTGTACAGGATGTCGTTCGTTAGATAAAGCCGGTGTTCGCGCAGACTCGTTATTTCTAATAAATAATTTTTTATCATTTCCACCCTTTCTTCTACGGAATCCACCATTTTAATTCTATTACAAATTTACAATCGCTTTGACACACTTGTAACGTTCTTAAAAATTCCCAATAGACTAAGGTAAATCAAAAAGATGGTCCGTCTACTTTTATGGACAAGAAATTTATACTTTTTTGGACAAAAATTTAAAAACATAACTACTAAATACCTTTGAAATGTGTCGGGTACGAATAATATTCTCGAGATAAATTTCGCATCGCCTCTTTCAGTATTTTCGCTGTTTTTCATTATCGATGGATCTTTCGAAGCGAAATTTTAGGGTCAGATAGTACTCGATACGATCTTCAAAATTAGTTATCGCAACACCCCTCATCCCTATTCAAAATCAAAGAGTTGAAGTTACGGGTATGAAAAAAGCGGAAAAGGTGTTCCCCCTCGAATCAGAAATTGACGGTCCGAGCGATTTTCCACATTTTCATTTTAAAGTCGGAGAATCGAGGTGTTAAGTTTTCGTTGGACCACCTGTATATTATTTGAGTTTCCATATGTTTTCCGAAATGTTTTCGGAGCTATTTTCAGCCTGTTCAAAGGTCAAATGTAAACGAAAAAAAAGTTCTTGAAATCCAATAAAAAATATGTTTGAGATGAAAACGATATTCTAATAACATCTCATTAAAATCAAAGTTATAAAAGCACTCGGTTGATATATTCTGCAATTTATCCTAAAATCTGATACAAATAGTTTCTAAAGTTGAAATTACAAAAGTTTCTATTCGTCTACAGTTCAAACATATAAAGGATGGGCTGTTGTTTGCATGTTGAAGTAGTAGTTATTTTGAGTCCGTCAACACTTCTGGCCTTCATATTTTAATAAAAAGTAAATTTAATATTCGAAATTAATGAGATAAGTCGATTTACGTTCGAACAGAAGTGGGAAATATCGAAAACTTATTGGTGAATTTTTTATCCAAACTGTTAGAAATTTACGTGAAAAATTCAATGGAATAAAATGCGCTCAGGCCAATTTGTGAAGCGAGTTTGTGAAACTGATGAAACAAATCGTTCACTTTCTCGTCCATTGAGCACATCTGAAAACATTTCTGCTGTAGCCGAGAAGGTGGCTGAACATCCATCAACATCAACTCGTCATCGTTCTCAAGAACTTAACATTACTCGCACTCTTCTGATGAGAATTTTGCATGAAATCCTCGATATGGAGGCTCACAAAGTTCAACTAGTGCAAGAAATGAAGCCTTGTGACCATCCAATGCGTTTCCACTTCGCTCAATGGGCTAATGATCGCATGGCCGAAGACCATTTTCCCAGAAAAATCATCTTTAGTGATGAAGATCATTTTCACCTGGGAGTACTATTTTTTGTGGGGATCCGTTTAGGATAAACGTTACGCTTACCATCCAGAAACGATTGATGCCTTAAAAACACGAAATCAAAGTTGATATTCATGAGATTGTGCCCCAAACAACCGACAATGTACTGAAAAATTTGGTTAATCAGATGAGATACAGTATGGCCAGTAGTGGTTGTCATTTGAATCATTTTCCTCCATAAATGTCAAGGTTCAACCTTTTTAATAAACTAATGACTTTGAAAAAATATTCATTAGTTTTTATTTCGTAATTACGTAATTTTATGACGCATGGATATAGTGGCATCCAATATGAAGATGTTTCCGAAGAATATTTGTGAACTCGTTAAATTTCCTTTATTCTCAGTGGATTTTCGATTGATAAAATCTCCAAATTATTAAAAAATATTAAATATCATACAGCTTTATTCTGTAAACCTCCTATAAATTTTAATTAAAAATAAAAATCATTCAAAAACTTTTTTAAATTAAATTAAATGCATGTCTTAGTAAAACACTGTTTCAATTTAGTAGACATACAGAATTAAAACTCATGACACAGTACCAACAGGAATAGAAGAATTACAAGAAATATAAATTATTAATCAAAAATACGGAATGAATACTTGAAGGATACAAAATTTTGTTTCGTATCTTGTTTTATGAAAACCAAATCCCTTTCCAAAAATGCAAAACATATTCTCAAAAGACCTTCTTCAAATACAACTTACTTCAAATAAATTCTTTCAAAAAATTCCCAAAAAAAAATACTTTACATCTTCTAAAAGCAAAAAAACATAACTGTTTTTCATACTCCCGCGGAAATAGAGCGTAATCTGTCATTCAGTTTTCAGGCTTACGCCGAATCGAGTTCATCAAGAACACGTGCTTATGATTGGTATCGGGTGTTTTTTTTTAGAGTGATTGAACTTTTGATAGGCATAACTGTGATTTGACAGAAAGTAGAAGCCATGTTGTTTTGACATTTCTGTTCAGTAAGCCTTGACAAATTATCATGGAAAGACTCACGCCGAACAACGTTAACAAATTGTTGAAATTTGTTTTCAAAATCAGTGTTCTATTAATATTGTACCGACTAAATCCTTGGAATCAACTGCTCAACTAATAGAGAATAATGAGCATCGAATGGAAAAGTTTCGCAAAGTGGAGATGTCAGAGTTGAGAAAAATTATGAACAGAATGGAAAACAAGGAAAGTAGTACAGATGGTATAACAGTGAAACTTCTTAAATTGGCGTTTGAAACAGTCGGAGATAAATTCTTAAATGTCATCAATCAAAGTTTGGATCAAGGAGAATTTCCAGATAAATGGAAAAAAAGCACAGTGGTGCCAATTGAAAAAAAAATGGGTACTACAAAAGCGGAAGAATTCAGGCCAGTTAATATGGTTCCACCATACGAAAAGTTACTGGAAATGTGTGTCAATGACCAGATAATTGATTATTTGGAAGGTAATGGTTTACTGAGTGAAAGACAAGCTGGCTTCCGGAGAAAAAACTCGTGTGAAAGTGCCCTACAGACGGTTTTGTTTGACTGGAGAACTGCATTGGGGGATGGGAAGATGATTGGAGTGGTTTTTTTAGACTTCAAGCGTGCTTTTGAGACGATTCATCGACAGTTGCTCCTCCTTAAGTTGAAAAAATATGGGTTTGGTCGGTCAATTTTGAAATGGTTCGGGGAATATTTGAGTACTAGAACACAAGTTACAAGGTATGTTGAAACATCAAGTGAAAGAGATTGAAAATGGGGTGTACCCCAGGGAACAGTTCTTGGCCCCTCCCTTTTTATTTTGTACATCAATGACATTGTAAAGACAGTTCAAAATTGTAGCATTCAACTTTTCGCGGATGATACTGTTCTATATATATCAGGGGAAAATATTGATGATATTGTTAGCATAATAAATAATGAACTTGATAATATATTCCAATGGTTGAACAATAACTATCTTCATCTAAATGTGAATAAAACCAAAGCTATGTTTATTAGAAATAAAAATAAGACTATTAATAGACCAAATTCAAATGTACAAGTCAATAATGAAAACATAGAGATTGTGGAGTGTTTTAGGTATCTTGGCTGTGTAATTGATGAGAATTTGACTTTTTCTGAACATTACGGGTACATTACAAACAAAATGTCGAAGAAAATTAATATGCTGGGGCGTTCATCAAGGGACCTGAGTTCATGGGCCAAACTGACATTGTATAAGACAATTGTTGCACCACATCTTTATTACTGTCCTACTCTGCTTTTCCTGTTGAATAAGACTGAAATAGATAGTTTACAAAAGCTACAAAATAAAGCAATGCGAATTATATTGAGATGTAATAAATATACTAGAAGGACTGATATGTTGGATGTTACAAATCTATTAAGTGTAAAGCAAACAGTAATCCTTAACACTATTTTATTTGTATATAAGATGATAAATCGATTAACTCCTCAACACCTTTTGAGTAATTGCAAGTTTGTCAAAGATGTACATGGGTATGATACTCGAACAAGAGAAAATTTTTATTTGGGGAGATTGGGTACTACTTTTGGTGGGAAGAGTGTTTTTTATGAGGGATTGAAATTATATAATGGGTTACCCGATATTGTGAAGAGTAGTGTTAGTCTTAGGAGTTTTAAAAGGGCATGTATTAGCTACATTAGGCAGACCGTTACAATATAGAGGATTTTATTGTTTCTTCGTAAGGTGAAGATTTGTAAATGTGAAGTGAATTATTTTTTTTGTAATATTTTTGCTAGCCAGGTGCTAAATAAAGTTGATATTATTATTATTCGCCAAACTTATAGAGCACTTCGTGAAATTCATAGTTTCAATGATCGTCCATCAGAGCAGCTTATTCGTCGAACTATTTTGCGTAAAGATCCTAGTCTAAACCCATACAAGATCCAACTGGTTCAAGAACTAAAGCCACTTGACGTTCGTTCGTCGTTCGTTTACTGATTAGGCCCTAGAACAGCTTGAATTTGATCCACTTTTTTATCGTAAAATTGTGTTTAGCGATGAAGCTCATTTTTGGTTGAACGGCTATGTAAACAAGCAAAATTGCCGTATATGGAGTGAAAACAGTCCTCAAGAAGTTCTGCAGGTTCCATTGTATCCTGAAAAATACACTGTTTGGTGTGCTTTACATGCTGGAGGCATCATCGTTCCATATTTCTTTAAAAACGATGCTGGAGCTAATGTTACAGTGAATGGTGCTCGTTACAGATCAATGATCATTTGTTTCAAAATTTGAATGGTATCGACCAAGAAATGTTTTGGTTGCAACAAGATGGTGCTACGCCTCATGCTGCCACCGTTACAATTGATTTATTGAAGGAAAGATTTGGCGTTAACATTATTTCGTGAAATGGTCCAATTAATTGGCCTCCAAGATCATGCGACATAACTCCACTGGATTATTTTCTTTGGTGTTATGTCAAGTCATTGATTTATGCGGATAAATCTGAAACAATAGACGCTTTGGAAGCCAAATAAGACCTGAATTACGTGAAAAAGTGGTCCAAATTTGGTCTGGTCGAATGCGGTTCCTCAGAGCTAGTCATGGTGGACATATGTCGGAAATTATTTTTAAAACAT
Organism: Megalocaria dilatata; assembly: GCA_034642435.1. Lineage (NCBI taxonomy): Eukaryota > Metazoa > Arthropoda > Insecta > Coleoptera > Coccinellidae > Megalocaria > Megalocaria dilatata. The sequence goes on from CM067863.1 coordinate 16,088,193, forward strand.
AAATGTCATAAAATTATCTTTCAAAAATATTTGGCTTCAATCTTAATTTATTATAAATGTGTTTTATTTCAATTTGAAGTTCTATCACTCTAGAAAAAACACCGGATACAATGCATTCAAAGCTAGTCGAGATCTGGTTTTCGATTTGCCACGCTCTGGCCAACCATCAACTTCTTCTCCAACTTAAAATGGATAGCCGCTGAAATTTATGTGTCTCAGAAATAAATAAATCTGTAAATATGATCGAAGTCTCAACCGACTATAGAAGAATAACCACAAAAATGCTATTTTGTCGAAAGGCTTTTTTTCGGCAGGGCATGCTGAAACTGATAAAAGCATTTTCATTCCAGTACGATTTACCCTTTATTTGCTACGAATGAAAGAAAGTGTGACATTTCACAATTCTGCCCGATTTTCATAGATCACCAACATCAACTAGACACGCACTCTAGCCGTACCGGCACTTTCGACCTACCAGCTCCCAAAAAAATGTTATTAAACGATAAGATAGCTATCGAATAGCTCGACTAGAGCCGAAAGATAGAAGTCTCAAGTCTATTAATGTGAGTTTCGGATAAAAAAACTGAACAAATCCTATCTAACGCCTACCGTATTCTCCTGATATGGCTCCGGCCGACTTTTTCGTTTTTTAAAACATAAATTACTACATTGAAGCACCCGCTATAAGGCATAAAAACAATTCCCAACGAATGACGAAGTCGAAAAAACATTTAAAAAATGTCTTGATGATTGGGTCATTCATTGGCCTACTTTGAAGGCCATAAAATAAATTTAGATGAATAAGACGTATCATTTGCCTAGTCACGATACTTTTTCGACACTGTAGTAAATGCTGAGTAACCTAACAGACTTCAACACTGTAGCGAACTAACTGTAATTATACATTATTTGACCTTGTTTTTTGTTATTTTTTGCGCGCTAGTTTTAAAGTACTGCGTTCTATCGTTCTGTCCAAACGTCTGAAATTTTCGAATTTTGAACCGAAAATGGCCCCAAACGACTAAGTTGGACACTGATGAAGAAGCCGAGGTCAAAAGTAATTCTATCTGGTCTGACCGTCCTTGAACACACTAACTTTAGAACGGAAAGTGCTAGAGACGTGAAACTTTCAGAGTTTGTTTAAGGCCTAAATATCTCTGTTGAGCTCGTTAATGAGTAAAATCGATTCCGCAGATATGCACTTTTGAATTTTTTTTATTTGTTCAATAGTTCCAAAACTACTAAACCGATCGAAACCAAATTTGGTATTTTGGTGTACAATAACGACGAGAATATTTATTTCAAATTTCGGGAGGATGGACAATCCAAGCGGCCGACTGTAGGCAAAAAATTCAAAATCCATATATCAGTTATGATCAATAATGGTGAAAATAAGCTCAATGATTCCTGAATTATTCTGGTTTGAAATTCTATTTTTCAAATATTTTCGGATTTACCTAAAAATCCGATCGAATTCGATTTTAGTATTTAAAAGTGAAAAAAGAAAGCTCATCAATAATTTCGTGAAGATAAATTTCAAAATTTTTGTGACTGTCTGATTTCGGTAAGAAAATAAATGGTTATCCATTTCGTGCTCCGAATTTCACAGCCCTGTTTCAATGACGTATGTCGAACAAAAAACTGTGATCCGAAACCTCATATGTTTAGTTGAAGGTTTTATTCATTTAACATTTAACAATATGGATCCTTTATCTACTGCTGAACGTGGAAAAATTGTGAAAACTTACTACAAAAACAATGATTCTGTATTTAGTAGGTTTTTTTACTATTGGTAACACAGTGAAAATACTCGAAGAGGTTGGATCTGTTACTGATGTCTTAAGAAGACCTAAATTTATCAATTCATCGGCGCAACATTTGGGCCTATCTTACGACACTCTGCGGCGTATTTTGCATCTGGATTTGCCTCTCCATCCTTATCAGTTGACATAACCCCAAAAAAATAATCCAATGGAATTATGTCGCATGATCTTGGAGGCCAATTAATTGGACCATTTCTCGAAATAATGTTATCGCCAATCTTTCTTTCAATAAATCAATTGTTACGGTAGCAGCATGAGGTGTAGCACCATCTTGTTGGAACCAAAACACTTCTGAGTCGATATCATTTAAATTTTGAAACAAATAATCAATGATCATCGATCTGTAATGAGCACCATTCACTGTAACTTAGCTCCAGCATCGTTTTTAAATAAATATGGACCGATGATGCCTCCAGCGTGTAAAGCACACCATACAGTGCATTTTTCAGGATGCAGTGGAACCTGCAGAACTTCTTGAGGATTGTTTTCACTCCATATACGGCAATTTTGTTTGTTCACATAGCCGTTCAACCAGAAATGAGCTTCATGACTAAACACAATTTTACGATAAAAAAGTGGATCAACTTCAAGCTGTTCTAGGGCCCAATCAGCAACCAAACGACGCTTATTATGTTCAAGTGGCTTTAGTTCTTGAACCAGTTGGATCTTGTATCGGTGTAGACTAAGATCTTCACGCAAAATTTTCCATGGGGTGGATGCACAGAGTCCAACTTGTTGTGAACGTCGACGAATAGACAAATCTGGATCATCATTAACACTATGACTTACAGCAGATATTTTCTTCTGTACGTACAGTTCTTTGTCTTGTTGTTGTTGCATCGAGTAGAGAAAATGTTGTCCGAAATCAATCAGTAGTTCGACGAATGAGCTGCTCTGATGGACGATTATGTAAACCATAAATTTCACGAAGTGCTCTATAAGTTTGGCGAATAGAATACTGATTTTGAAAACAAATTCCAACAATTTGTAAACGTTGTTGCGGCGTGAGTCTTTCCATGATAATTTGTCAATGCTTACTGAACAGAAATGTCAAAACAACATGGCTTCTTCCCTCTGTCAAATCACAGTTATCCCTATCGAAAGTTCTATCACTCTAAAAAAACACCCGATACTTCTTTGAAAATGATAAAGGTGTCACTCAAACCGCCATTTCTCATCGCTATAGCCAAATTATTAACGGTTTTTTTTAGACCTGGAGTTAATGATATGGAACTGGAAGAGATGTGGTTCCAGCAAGGTGGTGCAACAAGCCACACAACACGATCCGTTTTGGCTTTATTACAAGAAAAATTCCCAAGACTGGTAATTTCTCGTTTCGGCGATGTGAATTGGCCACCGACATCTTGTGATTTATCGCCTTTGGGTTTTTTGTGAGGTTATGCGAAGGATCGTGTTTATGCCGATAATACTCGGATTATTAACGATTTGAAAACCAATATCTGTAAAGTTATTGGATATTGCCCGAAATGTGCAGACGAGTCATCGAAAATTACCTCACAAGAATTGAGTTCTGTAAGAGATCACGCGGAGGAGATTTAAATGATGTTGTATTCCACACATGATGACAAGGTCCAAGCAATATTCTGAAATGAAAATTTGATCGGTATTCAACATGAAAGCGTGTTTTATTTACGTTTACTTCCGGAAGCACAAAATGGATAACCCTCTATTCAAGGCGTATGAAGTTTTGTTCAATATGTCTTTTTTCCTTTCTTTCTTTCCAGTATGTAACAAGCCGATCGAAGGGAGAAGGATGGATCTTCATCATGTGTAGCTTTTTCAAAAATTAATCCATAGATTCGAGATTTAGAGGAAAAATCCAGTGTTAAACAATCTGAAGTGAAGTGAAGTCCAGATTTATTTTATCATTCAGAATTAGATCATTTTGACATTTTTGTGATTTAAAAGGATGTTTAAATCGCAAGTTCCCCCTTCCTTCGAATAACATCCAATGCGTTTACCGTTCAGCTGCCAGGAAGGCAAAGATCATTCATTAAAACAGAACAGTATTTGCTCCAACTGAAGCTGTTTTTTTCCATGGGGAGAAGAAGGAGAAGGAAGTTCAATTTTCTATTGTCCCTCCGTTCATTAGCATAACAGAATAAGTTTTTCTTCGTTCTTCGTAAATAAGGTTGGAAGTTACGTTGCAAACTATAAGCGAAGTTTTCGAACGGAGGTATTACGGAAAACAATGATTTCAAATTAAATTAACTAATTTGCAGTGGATAGAAACTGCTGCTTCCGTTTTATTCCATTGGTAATTTCCTAGAGTCTGTCGTTCATCCCAGAGCTTTATTATGCACAGAAATATCAATTTCCCTTTCTCCCTTCGGCGTCTGCAGCGAACAAGCAGTGAAGCTTACTATTTCATGATTCATTACTTATTGTTTTTGCGAACGTTGCTAACCATCAAGTAATGTATATTTCCTGTCCTAGTAAAACAGCTTCAAGGCATTCGCAGCATCAATATTCTGTTATCAACTTATCCTCTATCTTTTTGTGTTATTCTCGTGAATACGCTTTCTGCATAACAAATGGATAAGTTCTATAGTTTTTTTACTGGCTCGTACCCATCTCTGACGAATTCCTATATTGGGAAAATTCTGTACTGAAAATGGCAGCAAATAATTATGTTGAACTTTATGATAAAGAATTCGTGCTTCTGTAGCGGCACGATGATGAAAAATTAAGAAATTTGAACAGGTTCGCATACTATTATGTAAAAAAGTAAAGAGTCAATGCATTGGGATTAGTTCCAGGAATATCAATTATCAACAATTTTTCGAATTTCTTGATGACTGGACTAAATCTTGGAATGATGGGGATTCTTTGAATGTTTAGTATGTGGATTTTACACGAGCTGTTGAGCAAGTTCCAAAGAGTAGACAATTTCACATGCTGTAATCGAATTTACGGATCACTTCTCAGATTTATTGATTCATTCTTATCGGATCAATCCTTTTCTGTTGGAGTTGGAGATATGTCGTCCCTTCTAGATCTGTGCTGAGTTGGGTGAATTCTACCGGTTACTGGCATGTGAGCATGGCTCTTCGACTAAGTGACTACTCAGCAGTCTCTACAATCTGACCAGGCAGCAGAAAATATGATAAGTGTTACGCCTTATCATCTCGCATTAGCGAAAACCACTACGAAGAGTCGAACCCACCAAGCTTCCAGTTTCGGCTCCAGTCCGAGGACCTACACCGTGACTGGTAGCAGCGAAGCACTATCCAACCTCTACTGGCTCTGCATAGTCAGTACCCGATTTGTTTTGTGACGCAACTCTTTCGCCGAAGGGGCTTCTTATCTACCCACTCGAACGCAGTCCCATGACCCAGGTTAGTCTCAAGATTTAATGCCTCAATTGATCCTGGTACGAGCACCGTCCATCCAGCCTGTACGTCAAGACCCACGAAGCCTTTTGAAGTCTTTAAATTCATCCTGGCTTCAAGCCCAACGGACTAGCCGTATCGTCGAAATTCACAAACCCCAGAAACGTCTCGCAATCGATCAGATTGTTCAGAACAAGGCTGGTCGAACCATCAAGTCCTGATAAACCCTGAAGCATTTCTCGAGATATCTTATACATGAGTTTCTACGAACAGATAGAAGGAATACCCTTCTAGTCCAGCATGCGGACTTTCAACCACTGCCCCTCGAGTCGAACACCAATTGGGTGGCCAGGTCGTACGAATACTTCCCATAGGCCATGCCCTCTCGAGGTAACGCAGTATGCTACATAACGCACTCGCCGATTGGAAAGAAAAATCCGGAGATTTATTGCAATAGGGTAGAGTACGTTAGTTTAAAGGATGAAGTTGCGACAGATTCCCTTATCACTGAGTTGAACAACACGGCTCAGCCCTGTATTTCACCTTTACGGTGAAACTAGGGCCCCATTTGGTCGAACTGCCACCAAACGGGTCAAGTGACTGACACTAGTGACATTGCTTTAGGCATCAATCCTCCATTTCACCGGAATGAAACTAGGATCATAGTCAAGATAAGAACCCCCAGCGCGCCAAACTTCAATGTCAGGGGGACGTGTACTGAGGGTGCGCCGCAAGGATCAGTTCTTGGTCATCTGTTGCTTTTTTGTATCCGAAATAATTTATGTGCTAACGCCTTCCTTTGCATTCTACGCCGATGACATAAAGATGCACAAAAAGTGAGCTTGCCATCGGTATGTTCAGGAGGATCTGGATTTATTGGAGTTACTTCTGCTGAAAGCATCAAGGTATTGTGTCCTTTGTTTAGATAACAATGATCCAGGACGACCTCATTTCATTGATGGTGTTGCTGTGTTCTGATGTCGGTATCAAGTGTATCTGCGTGTTATCATAAGCAGTGACCTGTCTTGGAGCCCTCATATTTAACACAGTTGTAATAAAGCTAAGTCTTCGTTTGATCCAGCAGTATTTCTAAATACACTATCTGCACTGTACAAGACATACATCCGTTCAATCTTGAAATTTGATGATCCTGTCTGGTTCCTCAGCTACGACTAGATGCTCAATACTGGTATTTATAGGCAAGGAACAAGATGTCTGTAATTGTAGAATTTTGATCCGAAAATGTTCTTGAACAACTAGGTTGGACTCATGATGACCATAAAGATACATTGTAGATCTCAATGCAGGATATGTATTTAGACTTGGCAATGATTTAACAATCGATTCAGGCGTGTGAACATGAAATTTATGAAACACAGTATATTTTACTGAACTCTTCATTTAAATTGAGGCAATTAATGTAAAGGGTTTTCCAACAAGGGATTTGATTTTGGACAGTGACAGCTGCCCGCTTTCTGGGCAGCTGTCACTTCGGAAGCTGTCATCTGTTGACATTTGACAAGTCAAAACTACGCCATTACTAAAAATGGAACAAAAGACGCGTCAACAACGTATTGAAATTGTTGAAATTTACTACAAAACAGGTGAAAATGTTGCAGTCACAGTTCCCAAAACTAAGACACTTTTGGGTCGTCGTAAAGCACCTTCTCAGCGGGCAATAATGAAACTGATGGAAAAATTTGACCTGTTGGGACAAATTAATGATGTGAAGAGTCGAAACCGTGTGCGTCGCTCAAAAACAACTGGAAAGATTCCTGCTGTAGAGTGGACGAAAATCCAGGTTTGTCGATTCCTCGTCGATTTTTGGAGTTAGGTATTCCACAAACGACATTACGCCGTATTCTGCATACAGACTTACATCTAAAGGCTTTTAAAGTTCGGTTAACACAAGAACTCAAGCCAGTGGATCACCAACAACGTTGTATCTTCGCTGATTGTGTCCTTGAAATGCATTAAAATGATCCGGACATTCTATTTCTATTCAATCAAATGTTCACCTTTTAACGTGCTAATTATAGAGAACAGCGTACTATCGTCTCGCCCCAATGTCTGTTATTTTCGAATTTTGAGTCGAAAATGGTCCCAAACAACTAAGTCGGGCTCGCTGATGAAGAATCCTAGGTCAAAAGTAATTCAGCCTGGCCGGCCGTAAACACTCTAACTTTCCAACGGAAAGAGCTAGCGCCTGGAAATTACAGGAATGGTTTGGAGTCTGAATACTGCGGCTACGTTCGTTAATGCGAAAAATCGGTCTTATTGTTCCGCAGTTATTCACATTTGAAAATTTTTCATATTTTTCCCAATATTTTCGGAACAACAGATCCGATAGATCTGAAATTCAGAAATTAGAATTTCATAAAGCACATGGTCGAGCAGAATTTCATGAGGATCGTATAATCAGAAGACCAAGAAAAAATATTTTGTGAGTATCGAGGGATTTGAACTAGCGCGTCAGTGCTTTTTTTCACCTTTTTTCGTTACTTGTTCTGATTTGAAGTTGTGCTGAATTAGATACGAGATTATTTACATCTTGTTCTGCTATTAAATAAACAAATTTGAACTGCGATGTTTAGAGAACAGAAAAAACTTCTCAACTAAACTACATCCAACATCTCCTCCCTATTCAAAAAATGTTGGGAGTTGTTGCCACTCTCAGATGGTTATTTCGTAACAATGTCGTCATAGGAATTCTTTCTCCCTAATACAAAACTTGAAAAATATTTTTGGATTCTTCAAAACTATTAGGTTCTTGAGTTTGGGCGGTTCAACTGTCTGTTCAACATCAACTTTTGACGGTAAGTTCAATATTACATTATTTCTTGAATACTGAACCGATTTTGAGAATTTTAACTAGGTTGTGCACAGAACATGAATAACTTTCAAACTAACCAATACTCGACATCTCTCTCCCATTCAAAAATGTTGGGGGTTGATGCCACCTTCATGGGGGGTGGTTTGTTCAGAACAAACTCATGATGGAATTTCGTCCCCCTCAAAATAGAAGTTGACCTGTTTTTTCAAAATCTTCGAAAATTATTCGTTTCTGAATTCTGGGGGATCAAATTTTCGTTGGGCCACCCTGTATGAAATAAGAAACAGCTGGATTCTTATTCAAAGGATCGGGTGAAACTAAGTGAAAACCTATACCGCATATCCATAGAATAAAATAGAATAAACTCGTGGAAAGATTCTTAGAGCTTCATGAAACATAAAAAAAATAAAAATTGGAAAACAAATACTTTTTCCCTGTAAAAACATCGTCTTGTGAATTTTCCAAACATTTAAAGCATACACTAGAAAATAATTGAAAGATTGTGGAATTTATTCACATAAATTTTTATTCTCATGCTATCTACTGCTGAATTCCTTTCGCAGAATTTTTCTTACACCTGTCTGATCTGTTGACGAAGGATATATGTAACATTGGAATATTTTTATCAAAGCACACACCTGGTATATTCGCGATGTCAGGTTCTCTGTTGAATATTTTCCTTTCTACCTGATGCTTTAAGAGCATAACTACATCAGCTTATATTTTCCTAGAATATGTTTGAAGTTTAGTGCAAAAGGTCTTTTCAATAACATTCAACAATTGATTGAAGTTTATACGCAGAAATGTTAGCGAATGCATTATTGGATATTGGAAAATTTCTGCATACAAATTGCGAACAAATAGAATGAAACAATAGGTTACGGAAATAATTTCCGATAATATAAAATGGAATAGAAAGAACCTCCGCACAGGAAATTATTCGGGATACGTCGTTTACAATTATTTGTTTATTATAAACAGAAAAACAAAAATTTGGTTCAGGAATGTTTTGTATTCATGTTTCGCCTACTAGTCAAAAACATTTAATCACGCTTAATCAGTTCCAAACAGCGATCTAGAATATACTCAGTGACATAAGACATGTAATATTCAGAAGGAGAAATTTCTCCAACTTCAATTTTTGCAACAGAATGACATTTAAAACATGCCATGGCAACAATGTCAATATTTCATCTTTGATAATTTTTTGGGAAAACTGAATTATATCTTTAACTGCGGACCGCTGTCGGCAACGTCTGAACTAGTGCGAGAATGACAGTCTTAGGAGGAAGAATGGCATACTGCCTTTAGTGAAGAATCGCAGTTCTGTCTAGGTATGCTCGATAAGGTTAGAAGGGTAAAGTGGAGAGCGACGTGATATTTAGTTTGATCCCAAGAGGCTGGTTTGGGAGGCTATTTCCTATGGTAGCCGATCACTACTTCTCTTTGTTCGGGAAGGTATGACAGTTATTTTGACAATGTCCTACAAAGTTTACTGCCTTAACTAAATGACGTCCACACGCCCCCTTATTACTTGTCGGACAATGGATTTTCTACAAGGAGCAGAAGTTAATGTTTTGCCGTGACCACCCCGTTCGGTAGATTTAACTCCCATCGAGCATGTATGGATATGATCTCGAGGAGATGCACTTTGAACCTTCCTTCACAGGCTCTTGACTTGAAATTTTCAGAGTAGGTTAAGAGTCTGAATATATACAATTTTGATCAAAAATAGACATAATCGGCTCAAAGGTTATTCTCATTCGAAATTTGATTCTTCAAATGTTTTCGAAGTATAAATCCCAACGAGTTAAGATTTAGTATTCGGATGTGAAATAACGAAACAAGGCTCGTGCGTAATTACGTAATGATAAATTACGAGAATTCTTTAAATTTTGTTCTTATCTGATTTCGGCAAAAAGTATGAAAAGTATTGTATATAAAGTCTTGTTCAATATTTTCGAAGGGAGAAAGATGAAGCCGTTTAACTAAGTATCGGGTGTTTTTTTTAGAGTGATAGAACTTTCGATAGGGATAACTGTGATTTGACAGAAGGTAATAGAAGCCTTGGTTTGACATCTCTGTTCAGTAAGCATTGATAAAATATCGTGGAAAGACTCACGCCGCAAAAACGTTTACAAATTGTTGAAATTTATTTTCAAAATCAGTATCACTTCGTAAATTTATGGTTTACATAATCGTCCATCAGAGCAGCTTATTCGTCGAACTGTCGATAGATTTCGGACAGAATTTTCTCTGTTCTATGCAACAACAACAAGACAAAGAACTGTACGTACAGAAGAAAATATCGCTGCTGTAAGTCATAGTGTTAATGATGATCCAGATTTGTCTAGTCGTCGACGTTCAGTACAAGTTGGACTTTGTGCATCCACCACATGAAAAATTTTGCGTAAAGATCTTGGTCTACACCCATACAAGATCTAACTGGTTCAAGAACTAAAGCCACTTGACCATAATAAGCGTCGTTTGTTTGCTGATTGGGCCCTAGAACAGCTTGAAGTTGATCCACTTTTTTATCGTGAAATCGTGTTTAGTGATGAAGCTCGTTTCTAGTTGAACGGCTATGTATACAAGCAGAATTGCCTTAAATGGAGTGAAAACAATCTTCAAGAAGTTCTGCAGGTTCCATTGCATCCTGAAAAATGCACTGTATGATGTGCTGTACACGTTGGAGGCATCAGCGGGCCATATTTCTTTAAAAACGATGCTGGAGCTAATGTTACATTGAATGGTGATTGTTACAGATCGATGATCAATGATTATTTATTTCAAAATTTGAATGGTATCGACCCAGAAGTGTTTTGGTTCCAACAAGATGATGCTCTTTACCTCATGCTGTTACCGAAACAATTGATTTATTGAAAGAAAGATTTGGCGATAACATTATTTCAAGAAATAGTCCAATTAATTGGCCTCCAAGATCATGCGACATAACTCCACTGGATTATTTTCTTTGGGGTAATGTCAAGTCATTGGTTTATGCTGATAAACCAGAAAAAATAGACGCTTTGGAAGCCAATATAACTCGTGTTATTGATGAAATAAGGCCTGAATTACTCGAAAAAGTGGTCTGAAATTGGTCTAGTCGAATGCGGTTCATTAGAGCTAGTCGTGGTGGACATGTGCCGAAAATTATTTTTAAAACATAAATGCCATAAAATTATCTTACAAATAAAAAAAAATTGGCTTCAGTCTCACATTGAATTTGTTTTATTTCAATTTAAAGTTCTATCACTCTAAAAAAACACTCGATATTTTCAATTTCATAAAATTGTCCGTTTCTTCCCAAAAAGAAATGAAACTCTTCTGGTGGGATGAAATTTGAATGTTAGTCGAAAGTTCTTCGAAAATTGTTGAAAATCTATTTAAAATCTATTTCATTTCTTCACGAAATGAAATGATCTTTCGGTGAAATTGGATAGTCTGCAAATTTAATTCGGAAATTTTCTTCAAATCACACATTAATTCTGAGGGATGAGCCATTTAAAATTTGCATTTTTGATCGGCTATGAATAAAAAAACTAATGAATATTTTCTCAAAGTTATGAGTTTTTATCAGAAAATTTAAACCTTGACATTTACGATTGAAGAAAATATCATTGAAATGACTGTCAGAACTAGCTACAGTACCCCATTCGATCAACCCAAGTTTTAGTACATTGTCCATTGTTTGGGGCTCAATCTCCAGAATTGCAACTTCGATTTAGTGTTTCAAGGCATCAATCGTTTCTGGAGGGTTAGCGTAACACTTATCCTTAACGGATCGCTACAAAAAATAGCCCTTCGAAGTGAAAATGAGGTTCATCGCTAAAGATGATTCCATCTGGGAAAATGCTCATCTTCGGCCATGCGTTCATCAACCCATTGAGCGAAGTGGATACGCATTGACTAGTAGTGAAGAAATATTTGATGGATTCGGTCTTTACTTGATGTTAATTCATTTTCAACTAGTAGTAAATAAAATTCAGTTTCCACAAACTTTTTTTTGTTGAACAACAATTGTGTCGCCACACTGTGACTCAATCATGTTTTACATTTAAACTAATACTTTGTGAAAATTTACATAGGTTCTTATATACAGGGTGTTCCAACGAAAATTTTACCCCCTCAGAAATGAAGAGTTTTCGATGATTTTGAAGAAACAACTTCTGTTTTGAGGCGGACGAATTTCCATCATGAGTTTGTTCCGAAAAAATCCCCCCATAAAGGTGGCATCAACCTCCCAACATTTTTGAATAAGAAAGAGAGGTTGAGTGTTGGTTAGTTCGAAAGTTATTTATGTTCTGTGCACAACACAGTTAAAATTTTCAAAATCGGTTCACTATTCATAAAATAAACCCAAACCTCCCAAACTCATGAACCTTATAGTTTTGAAGACTCCAAAAATAATTTTCAAGTTGTGTATTAGGGAGAAAGAATTCCTATGACGACATTGTTCCGGAAGAAACCACCTGAGGGTGGCAAAAACCCCCATTTTTTTTTTTTTTTTGAACAGGAAAGAGATGACGGATGTATTTTAGTTTAAAAGTTTTTTTTGTTCTCTAAACATCTTGGTTGAAATTTTCGAATTCGGTGATTTTTTTAAGCAATTTTATATTGAACATTATCAGAAGGATAACTCAAACAGAAACCCAATACATTCGAGTACACCAGATCTGTAAGTAATGTTAGGGAACATCCAGAAAAAAATGTAAACTGTTTAGATAATTAACATATGTATTGTTCAAAATGGCCATCACCAACCTTCATACAATGATATAGTCTACTTTCAAATTCTTTTCTAACATTTTCGAAAATGTCTGGTGCAATTGGCATACCGTGATGATTCTTTGTCGTAGTTCTGCAAGATTTTCAGAAGGAGTTCCATAGACTTTGGAATTCAAATATCCCCACAAAAAAAATCTAATGGCAATAGATCGGGTGATCTTACCGACTACTCTATAGGACCCCATCTGCCAATCCAACGTCCTGGATAACTTGAGTTCAAAAATTGTCGGATATCGAAATGTGGCGGTGTACCATCCTGCTGAAATGCGAGTTAATTTTCTAATAGGTTGTCGTCGTTTTCCAGAATGTCAGTAATCATTGGATCAATAAGGTGTTTCGTCAAGATTCTCATCGATAAATATTGGTCCAACGATATGGTTTCCTAATATTCCTACCCAAACATTCAATTTTTGGGGAATTTGTGTAAGTGTCTCCATGAATAAATGAGGATTACTATCACTTCAGTGCCGACAATTGACTTTTCCATTCAACATAAGGGTACACTCTTGAGAAAAGTTTGTATTGTAGATTCGGTGTGGGTTATTGTTCAGTAACTCACTAAATTATTCACAAAACTGATTCCGACGGTCAAGATCATCTTCATTCAACTATTGCACCAGCCTTATCTTGTAGAGGGTGAAATTTATGAGCTTTCGCAATTCTATGTGGATATGTTCTTTATATCTTTCAATGAGATTTTTCAATGCGTTGAAACGTAAAACCTTGATTTCCCAAATAAATCACATAATGGCGGTTATACCACTTTTCCTCTGAGCGGCTCATTTAATCTTGTGATATTTGAATCTAGGAAACGTAAGTCGACCCATTTCGTTAATGTCAAATATTAAACTTTCTGTCAAAACACGTATGACATAAGTGTTGCCAGACTCGTAATAACCATCACTGTAAAATGCAAACTCGCCCTTTCAAGCGTGGAATATCTTATTATAAGTATTATAAGGCTGTGCTAATATTTTTATGATTGGTTGGTGACTTCCTTCTTCTGAATGCTTCTTACCGAATCATGAAATAATTCAAGACTCAAACCGAAAATTCATTCTAAAATCCATCTAAACAATTAGAGTAAATGCCGAAAATAGCAATTACAGTTCTAGCCAAATATGAAATTCTAATCAATTTGAATTTTTAAAATCGACGCTTCTCCGTCTTTTCTCAATAAAGTAGTTGTTTTCATCAAAGGAGTTTTTTTTCAGTATGAATTTCACCTTAGACTTTGAGGTGGCCTTGGGCTTTAACTAAATGAAAATTTCCGAAAGAGGTATCCGGTCTGAATGGTCTGAAATTAGGTTAACGCTTGTGTCCAGCAATTTGAATTCTAAAACCGGATACGAATATAGAGTGCTTCATCCTAAACTGCCTTCCCTTGCCGCCATAATTTTGATTTGATAACAGGGAAAGAATTTCAAATCATATCGTAACCGGCTTTGTCATTTCGAGTTTATAAAAGCGTTGTGAAATTTCTACTTTCAGCGAGATAGAAGTAGGCTATTTTTTCAAAGGGATAATCCAGCACCGTAATGGGTTTTCCGATAGAGGCAAACAGTGTTATATTAGAACGTTTCTCACAGTTTCTCACATATGCCTAACAACGACAAAACATCCATCAGGGATAACATTCTAATCGCGAATGGGCAACATTCTTGAAATATTAAAACTTATCATCGCAATTTTGAGTTGGTAGTCGCAAATTTTGGGTCACTTACGATCGTAATAACTATTCATTAGACAGACTATGCGTGCTTTAGTGCGTAAATTTGAGTCAACCTATTCACTGTTAGAAGTGCTAGAGATATAAAACACCGCTCAAAGTACCGTTAAAAACACTGTGTCGAATTTCACGTAAATATCTTACAATATTTAATTAACTCGCGATCAATTACCCGGAGTTTTCCGAATGGTCTAAGCTCAAATCTGAAAAAATCATCTAAACAGGAAAAATAAATTAGAGAACAATAGTTGAAATCAAACTGTGAAAGAGAATCTATCGACGGTCAAATCCATCTGACGTGGTATCTTCCAATACATTCACCATAGAAACGCGTACAATGGGGCCATACTTAAATCCAAAGAAGTGTATAATTTGAGAATTGCTAACAAGATCTATAGCAGCCCAGTAGATCGCGCCAGTTTTGGTCGATGGCAAAGAAAATTTGCCACAACTTCTCTCATTAAAGTTTTTTCCCTCTAATAGAAGAGGATGGTTCACTGTCATACAGAGGAGGAATTTTTCCTGATCCGTGGAAGTATGCACGAGTGCAGCCTATACCAAATAAGGAGAGGAAGTGTTTCAATCAAAACACCGCCAAACAGGTGACCTCCTTAGCTATGCTACGCAAGAATGGACAAGAGCTATTGAGCGCTATGGATCGCTTTCGATTGTATCTGACATGAAGATCTTTTGAATAAGCTATTATCGTATGGTTTTCCCAGGAGTCTCTGCAATATATGAAGAGTTTTCTCACTACTAGGAAGATTCATGTGGTCGTAGATGGTAGCGGTTTCCGTGATTTCCACGTGAACGCTGAAGTGTCCCAAGGCTCAGTTTCATCGCCCAGTATCTTCCTGATCCACATACATGATCTTCTCAGTACGACCGGAAGGAACCGCATTGTGAACTTCGCGGATGTCTGCACGCTGAAGTCTTATTTCACCAATGACAAATCTTTGAGCACCCTTGAGTCTCATCTCAATAGATCCCAGCAAATCGTTCCCCTGAACGAAGATCTCAAAAAGATAATGAATGGGGCCAAAACCAGGACTCCAATACAGCTCTCATGTTCGGATCTTAGCCCCCAAGCATTCGTTACGACTTTTAGATTCCATACAGAAAAGAGCAGTACGATTGGTTAGCTGTCCAACTATAACAGTTTGCAATCGTTGGAATATAGGAGAATAATGCCGTCTTGTGTTTGCTGTATAAATATTATCACGCTCGATGCTTCGCGCAACTGAAGGAAATGATGATAGCTGTCGCCAGATTCATACGCGGCTCTAAGGCTGCGCAACGAGCACATTCCTATGCAATCCAAAGCAACTTCCAGAACTTCTGTTTATCAGAAGTCCTTGCACCGAATTGACCATTTGTGGAACACGCTTCCAGTTGTTTCCTTCAGTGTATAATCTTCAGTACGAGAATTCTTAAACTATTAAGATGAGAATAAACAGGTCACAACTATCCGTTCGTGCACCATTTAGGTGACATAGAATACCCTTTCTTCGAGCTGTCAAAAAGGAAAGGGTAAGAAGAACAACGGTCCCAAAATTGAACTCTGTGGGATACCCAAAAATACTGGTAAGGAATCTGAAATCTCAATTAAACACCTTGTCTGCTGAGTCTCCCCAGAAATATAGCTCTTTATAAAAGCTGCGGCACTCGAACACCCAGTGGAACGCATAATTGACAAAAGAACACAAATATATTTTCTTTTCAACAAAGATGAGTTCCGTGGTTGAATTGCTGAGGAATTTGTAAACATTCCAATGATTTCCTGGCTTTGTCATCCTGAATTTTCTCTTGGAATCGTCTCTTTCCTTCCTCTTCTGTTTAATAGCAGTGTATGCGGATCGAAGGGAGATTTTCCGTTTCTTCAGCAGTTTTGAAATTACCAAAATGGCGTTCATTTGACGTATGACAGAACACATTCTGTATTTTTATTCATCGTATGTAGCTTCGTCAAGGAGAAATTCATAGAAACGTAATTTTCAAGGAAAACGGACTGTTGAACAAGCGCGCGAAAGCCTCTGACTTCACGTCAGTACTTTTTTTTCTTTCACTGTTCATGATATTTTCTTGTTTATTTATTTAAGCTACTAATCTCTTTCGATATTTTTTTGCTGCTTTTAGAATTAAAAGATTGCGAAATTCATTTTATGATCTGGATTGAATACATGGGTTCTTTTTTAGAATGCAATCTGTTATAAATTCGTTCAGAGCATTCGATAGAATTCACATGAGGACCCATTCATGTTTGGTTAAGTCTAGAAGGAGAAACTTATAGTTGTTTGCTCTTTAGAGTTACATATTCATTTACATTGCCGTATCTCTGATATTTACAAAAGTTTTTGTGTATATATGTTCCAGCCTCTAAGATGATTATTGAATAAATAGTTGAAATTTCATGCTGTTTGAATAGTTACGATACGCGATAACATCTAGAAAAATGTGCGAAAGTTTCAAATGTGCAAATAAAAGCCGGTGCAATATCCATTGCAAATCGAAGTTCTTAGAAAAATCGGTTATTTTTTTTAACTTTAAACGTCGGAAAAATTCAGAAAAGGAAAGGAAATTTCCAGGAATTATGTCAATTCATGGAACATAAGATATTGTTCAAATATTAATCATGGCTTCGTTGACGCTGACGCACCCGATTGCTACAATTTTTGATCACTCTATACAATCAGTCCAGCTGTATTTCGCTACTAACTTGACGTATATTCTGTTTCAAGTGATCCAAAGTCTGGGGGTTTTCTGACATAGACTGGTGTTTTCACACAGCCCCAAAGAAAATGCTCCAGATGTGTAAAATCACATGATCTTGGCCGTGAATTCACAATTCCTTGTCTTGAGATGATCATATCGTCGAATCTTTTCAAAGCAAAGCGTATCATCAGCTGTATAACATCTAGTGTTGGAAACACATCTCTTCAATATTGGTGTTCTCAAGCTCTGGCCATAAAA
Organism: Megalocaria dilatata; assembly: GCA_034642435.1. Lineage (NCBI taxonomy): Eukaryota > Metazoa > Arthropoda > Insecta > Coleoptera > Coccinellidae > Megalocaria > Megalocaria dilatata. The sequence goes on from CM067863.1 coordinate 16,105,689, forward strand.
ATTCCACTAATATGGTTTTATAGTGGCCAAAATCGTGTTCCATGTATCGTTTAACATACGCTGAGTACCAATAATGTTCTGGTTTTGGAAAAAATGACAAGACGGGCGGATTTGAAAGAGAAATGCGCAAGTACAACGTTCAATAAACTAGATAGTAACCTTCATTGTTGCAGCTGGTTGTTGAATGTGTATCTTACTCCATTTTCTTCAAGGGAATTGCTTGCAAAGACTTACTGGTCCTGCCATGTGAGATAACATCCACATGGGGCTGACCAAAAAAATATAAGCTTTTTTTGAAAAAAATCAAAAACTTCGAAATTGAAAAAGTATCGTAACTGAAAATTTCAGTATCAGTATGACGTGTAACCTTCCCTAGCTCTGCTTACAGCTTCCAAACGTCTTCGCATGCTCGTGTTGAGCCTTCTAATATTCTCTTGTGGAATATTCTTCCATGCATGACGAAGGGCTTCACGGAGCTCTTGTAAATTATTGGGCGATAGAACCATAGTTCTGACTCGCCTTTCCAGGTGGTCCCATAGGTGTTCCATGGGATTCAAGACAGGACTTCGTGCTGGCCAGTTGAACCTTGAAATTCCCACCTTATTCAAGTACGCTGCATAAAAATTCCCTGCTCTCCCAGCAATGGTATATAAGGTTCAACATGGTCCATAAGAATTTCCTCTATGTACCTTACTGCTGTTAAAGATCCATTTATAAAAACCAACTCTGTGCGGCCTTCTAAAGACACACCTCCCCAGATCATAACAGATACTCCACCGAATGAAACTGGCTCCTCTTTGCTGGCATCGGCGTAGCTTTCTTCTTGACGTCTATAAAGGCGTCTACGACCATCAGCTCCTCGAATGCTGAATCTGGATTCATCAGAGAAAAGTACCTGAACCCACTGAACTTCTAACCAGTTTATGCAATCTCGTGCAAATTGAAGATGCGCAATTCGATGCTCAATGAGATGTTCTGGATCTATCGCAGGTCTGTATGGTCGTAAATTCGATTCTGAGAGACGTCGTCTCACGGTCCATTCACTTACGTTTACCTGACGTACCTCCATCAATCAAATTCAAACTTCAACAGCCATAAGATAGTGATTTCGAAGACTTGTGGAGCTCATGAATCTGTTATTCCTCAAAGATGTGCACCGTCTTCTTCCAGATCCAGATCATCTGGTCAGCCTGCCTGTCTCCTGATGCCTTGTGAATATTCTTTGGACTGTAGATAGGGTAACATTCATTCTTCTAATAACAGATCTCAGCCCATTTTCAATAAGTACAACTACTCTCACACAATCTTCAATTGGTAAACATATTTTATGAAATTGTTTCTTTCAGAGAGTTGAGAACAAACTTTTTAATGACCAGTGTTGAACGCAACTGATAAACGATGAATTTATCGTGAAGAATTCTTCGAAGATGGTTTCTTTCATCAAGTTTTTTTGCCCATATGCTTACACTTCGGGCATATTTAGTTGATTTTCTAATTTAAGATAGATGATGGACAAAATGTTGTGTGTAAGATCTTAGGGACCCGTTTTATTTCTGTTCAGTGTATTTGAAACCAAGGAGTACAATTTTGTGTGGTGAGTAAAGCGTTAGCAGAAATGAAACTTACTCTTCTAAAAGCATGACTATGAAAACCAGTGATATTGAAGTCTAAGGCGTAGAGGAAGTTATAGGTTTTCCTAAATAAATTATAGTTGCATAGTAACTAACACAAAAAATAGAGGGCTGATAACACTGCAAAAAGACTCAATATAAGCCCAAAGATCACGTCTTCTCCTGTTACAAAATTCAGTTCTCTAAAAGGACTATCTAAAAAGTACAGAGCATTATTCTATTTGTATAAAATGAGTTCGAGGATTTCGTTGAACTCTGAAGAGTTCACTTTCGCTTTCTATTTGAACAACAGTAGTTTATAACAAGAAGTATAATACTATACACTTTATTTCTTTTCTTTCAGATGGGGTGGTCCTGATAGATCCTGACTATGTTAAAGATAGGAAAGTATTTGGTCACGTCCTTGCTGCATTTAGGTATGGGAGAGAGGATCTAGACGTTCTTGGTTTAACATTTAGGAAGGATCTTTATTTAGCTGCTGAGCAGATATATCCCCCAAAGAATTCTACAACAAAAAGGACCCCTACTAGATTGCAGGTAAGACTTTTCATTCGAGGAACGAAATCATTCATAACAATTTGAATGGATAAATTGTCACTTCTGATATTTTTATTTATTTATTTATGTTCATTTCCCATAATACGAAATTTCTAGCCATATTAACTCTATCCAAAATTTTCTCAAGATTTTGCTTTGCGCATGTAGTGATATCACCCAATTGTAACTTAACTCGATTTTTCTAACATGGCCTTTTAAAGAAAAACTTTGCAAATCAATTATATATATATGGAGATTTTCCGATCTTCATGAAAATAAGGACCGATTATTCCTCTAGCAGACAAAGCGCCCCAAACAACGATCTTTGGGCTGTGCAGGGGTCGTTCATGCTTTTCTCTCGGATTATCCTCTGCCCAGTACCAGTAATTCTGTTTATTGGCATGAACCTTCAGATGAAAGTTTGCTTCATCACTGAAGAGTATGTTATCAAAATTTTTGAACCGCCGTTACATTTCGTAGGAAAAATTCAATCGATTAGCATAGTCTGTATCCTTCAATTCTTGAACCAATTGAATTTTATAGGCTTTTAAAAGCAAATATCCCTTTGAAATCGAATGCAAGACGATTTTTCATGTTTAATGATTAGCCTCGCTTTTGGATGGATATAGATGGATTTTGACGAACTAACGCCTCCACTCTAATCGTTTCTTCGTCGCGAGCTGAACGATGACGGCCAGAGTGTGGAATTTTCACCGCCGCACCTGTATTCTAGAACATCCGTATCCATTTTCTACTGCTGGCGTCACTTGGTGCATAGCGTGTACGATATTCCGCACGATACAAACACCAAACTCCGTCAGTGTTTCACAGGCATGTGACAAGCATGTGACACCATCCTGAAAAAACATGTCGTTTCGAGCAATAAGTGCAGCACAAAAAGCTGGGTTATCGTAGCATAATGAGATTCACTACTGCATTACTAGCCTCGTCTTTAGAGATAAACGATACAGTGATATTCCACCAGACCAGTCTAGAAAATGACACATACTGGATGGACGGAGGGGAGTGGAGAGGGAATCGCGGTATCCGCCATGTAGTGTAGTTTTAGTCATGATGGAGCAGTACGAGCGTATTATCGCAACAGTGATTCGATTCAACGTTTGTATCGTGCGGAATATCGTACACGCCATGTACCAAGTGACGCCAGCATTAGAAAATGGATCCGGATGTTCGAGAATACAGGTGCGACGGTAAAACTTCAACACTCTGGTCGTCCTCGTTCGGTCCGCGACGAAGAATCGATGGAGGCGTCAGTTCGTCAAAATCCATCTTCATCCATCCTAAAGCGAGGCCAATCATCGAAAAATCATCCTTGCATTTGATTTGAATCAAAGATTTGCATTTAAAGGCCCATTAAATTCAACTGGCTATGCTAATCGATTGAATTTTGCCAACGTAATGTTACGGTGGCTCAACAATTTTGATAACATACTCTTCAGTGATGAAGCAAACTTCCATCTGAATGTTCATGCCAATAAACAGAATTGTCGGGAAGAGGAAGATCCGAGACGAAAGCGTGAACGACCCCTGCACAGCCCAAAGGTTGTTGTTTGGGTCGTTATGTCTGCTCGAGGCATAATCGGTCCTTATTTTCATAAAAATCGACGAGGCCGACCACTCAATGTAAATAGTGACCGTTATTGCGTTATGCTGCGAATTTTTTTGGGTCCAGAGTTACGGGAATTGCAAGGTTCCAACGCAAGAACGTGCTTTCAACAAGATGAGGCTCACTTGGCATACATCAAATCAAGCAGTGGAAGATGTTAACGGATCATTTCGTAATAAGGTCATTTCGCCCCGATCCTAGTCCACTGACTATGTTGCATGGGGGATACCTTAAAAGTAAGGTCTATGATAATAATCCGATGAACCTGACGCAATTTAAACAAAACATCAGGTCAGAATTGGCTGCATTATGGATAGCTGTGTGTCAGCTTGTGATCGCCAATCTTCGTTCCCTATTAGAAGAGTGCCAGCACCATTTAGATAACATCATCTTTTCCAAATAGTTTTTCACTTTATATTGTAATGACTAACAATAAACTCTTTTTTTTATTTTGAGTACTTTTTGTTTTATCGAAGTAACAAATACCCGATACTCTTTTTGGATACCTTGCATATCATAATGAAATAAAACAATAAAATTCATCAAATTCTCACAGGTTTATTTAACCAGAATACCTTCACGCAACTGGTTTCAATAGCTGCATAATTTTCGAATATGCAGATCACAGGAAGGTACAATTACAATAATTAGGGTTAACAAGTTGAGTAGGGGGGAAGCAATCACAAGTTGAATAGAGGTTGGATTACAAGTTGCATAGGGGAAGTGATTCGGTTCTAATTTACTATTGACAATTTCGATTTTAAGATTTGAAGTTTAATTCCTAATATGTCAGGAAATTCATTTTATGATTTCTGTTGAGGATTTTGATGTTTTTAACGCAGAAATTTCGAATGTTCTAGGTTCAAAAACCGTTTAGGTTTTATTCGTTGACGCAACTTCTTTGACCTTGTTTAAAAATTTCTGACAGCTTGTCATACGAGTACGTTAAACTCCAATGTAACTAAAATGATTGCTGCGAACTTCGGAACATTATAGATGGTTTTCCAATAACGACATAAATTTGTATTGAATACATAAGATATTTCAGGTGCTCCAGACATGTTACATTAAACTATTGAATTCGATCACGTTCATGTAAAAACCGCAAGCACGCTTCCAAGAATAGAGTCGTTTGAGCCAATTCTCTACCGCACATATTGGCTGAAACTTTAGCAATTTCTCCTTCGTTATTGTCCCTAAACTTCTCTTTTATCATAGGTTCGCTTACCACCGATTTAACTTAACCACACAAAAAAACCAACGGCGTCAAATTGCAAGGAGGAAGGGGCTATTGCACCAACCATTTCCTTTAGATTACAAGATTACTGAATGTCCCTGTCAATTGTTCCACTAGCTGTGTGATATGATTCATTCAATTCTAGCCAAATGTAATTTCCCAACAAAAAACGATAGCCATTTGACCTTTGACCATAATATAACGATCAATTTCAACGATGTAAATGTATGGTCTAATCACACATCCGGCATGGAAACATACGTTCAGTGTTTGTGTTTTTAAGTGCATATGTGTTTGCTGATGTCCAATAATTTTGCTCACTGACAAAATCGTGAAGTCAAAAATAAACGAACAATTTCGTATTGACCCTTACCTTGATGAAACAGCTCCAAAAATTGCACTACGTTTTTTTGACATTTTAACAATCTGCAAAATAAAGTGATATCAAACTGAAAGTTCACATATCAGTACAAGAAAGTGTAGAGAATCTAATAGAAATATATCATTAGAATTATTTGTCTGCGCTGAAATACTTTTGTTCCAGAACACAGTAAAATTTGTCCGAAGTTTTCTTTCCAGCTTGTATATTGTATATTGTTCAGTGTACAATTCTGCTTCACCCAAAGTTAAGGGAATTGGTGCGGTAGACTCTTGATCTTGTACTTTTATGGTGAAAACACTATCTTTCTCGTATGTCTCGATTGTTCGAAGAAATTAATGATTTTCTTCAAACCTTAACGCAGCAAAATTGAAGAAGTTTCTTGGGTTAATTTAATTTCACCTTGTAAGGGATTCTTCCACAAAATTCGCTACAATGTGACTTGAGAGATACTCAATTTCTTGAACAGTGTGGAATTCACTAATTCAGTTCAGTTTGAACTGAAGCTCTTAGGGATGTGATATTTTCGGTATCAATCACTTTATCTTACTATCAGCATCTAATAGTGAATATGTTGGCTAGAATTTACCAACTATAGCTTGCACATCCTGTCTGGTGGAACGATTATGGAAGTAGTAGTTTTTAATAATTTCCAGACGTTGCTAGTTCGAGAGCTTCACCATAATGGAAATGTTTACATTTTTAACATTAACTGACGTTTTGGAGTGGACAGATCATGAAAATCGTTCTTATTTGAATATGAAATTGTTATGGCACTATTGGAAAATCCAATAAATCAGCTTTTCATTTCAGATTCTTAAAATAAAATAGAAAGGCCTTTTACTTGATAGAAGAAATATAACAAAATTTGAATATTAAAACAAATTGAAATATGTTTATCTTCTACAATTTTAATTTCAAAAAAATTTTATTCAAAAACCTTTTAGAAATAAATTTATGTCTAACAAGCACCGCTTACATTTAATAGACGTATATGATCAAAACTCAATATATAATGTCAAATGGAATAAATAACCCAACAGATATACGAAAGTAATTAAAATTAATAAATAAATATTTATAAATATTTAAAGGAGACAAAATTTTGTTTCTGGTCTTACCTTTAAGAAACACCACTTGCCTTTTAAAAACATGAACACACTTAAAGGACTTCTCAAAGAATATAATTTATTTGAAATATTTAATATATTTGAATATTCGAATAAATTATTTCAAAAATCTCTGAAAAAATGTGCACTATATCTTCAAAAAACAAATATAATTCTAGACAATCCCGTCTTCAGTCCTCTTTTAATTATTATTTATTTTATTTTATATATAATATATAATTATATTTTGGCTTCAATAAATCTCATTATAGAATGTCAATGAATTTAAATAAACCTTAAAATAACTCACACTGTTCTTTGATTTTGTTAGAACATAGATCAATCTTGAATTATATAGTTGATCTGTAGTTCGAAGCTTAAGTCTTTTAACACGTGAGTGATATAGGTTATGTTTTTGATTTTGATATTTGGAATATTAAAAGAGGACTGAAGACGGGATTGTCTAGAATTATATTTGTTTTTTGAAGATATAGTGCACATTTTTTCAGAGATTTTTGAAATAATTTATTCGAATATTTAAATATATTAAATATTTCAAATAAATTATATTCTTTGAGAAGTCCTTTAAGTGTGTTCATGTTTTTAAAAGGCAAGTGGTGTTTCTTAAAGGTAAGACCAGAAACAAAATTTTGTCTCCTATAAATATTTATTCATTAATTTTAATTACTTTCGTATATCTGTTGGGTTATTTATTCCATTTGACATTATATATTGAGTTTTGATTATATACGTCTATTGAATGTAAGCGGTGCTTGTTAGATATAAATTTATTTCTAAAAGGTTTTTGAATAAAATTTTTTTGAAATTAAAATTGTAGAAGATAAACATATTTCAATTTGTTTTAATATTCAAATTCAGATTCTTAAATTAATTATGAATATTTCATGCTTTGTGGTCTGCTTTGAAAATGTGGTATATCAGTGGCGGCTCGTAGATGATCTACATCCAAATCAGAAGGTACCGACTCAGTATAATAGAGTGTCCTTATGGTACGCAGATATTGACCTCCAGGCAACTATTTCAGCCCTTTTAAAATCATGGAAGACATTTTTTCTGTTTTTTATAATCTTTATGATTGAGAAGAAAACTGCTTAAGATTTGTTCTTCATGATTTTCTAGCATTGTTACGGATTAAATGGAACGAATTATATCTAAACAGGAAAAAGGCAAAAAAAATAAATAACTCGCTGGTGAATTTACTTACTCCCTAATTGAGAGGAAAACCCTAACACTAACTTCTATGAAAATTAGTTCAATTCTTCTAGATTTCTTGTATGCAATTTCATCAGTTACTTTTTCATTGAAATTTTATATTTCTCTTATCTTATTTTTTTAAATCGACAGCACATACAGAGTGTTTAACCTATTATCACGCAAAGAATTTCTCAAAGGAGTTGTTCGATATCTTTGAAACTGAACAAGGTATTACTGACTTTCACCTTGCAGCTCCACATTCTTCAGCCATTGTCCGTTAAAACAACGTCTCTTTACGTACAAAATAGGCAGATAGGCTCTCTAAACTTGACCTACTAAAAATCCGTCATCTTCGTAGAAATTTTATGCAAATTAGTTTTACGAAAAGCAATTAGACAAATGTCGCTTTGACATTAGTCACACTAGAATTGTCACTTGTCTCACTGAAATATCCCTGAGTTAGATTTGAAACCCATATCTCCCGCATTAACTTTCTTCACTTAGACTCTGTGAGCTGAAGAAGTACTTTATCGCAATAACAAGAAACGGTTTTATTGCGCACTCAAAGAGAGAACTCTATTCGCACTCATTTGTAACTTCACAAATTCAATCTTAGGGAAAATTTTCGTTCACCCTTTCCTGAAAATGAATTGGTGAAATGAACTCAATGAACCCAATTGAACAACAGTGAGAAAGCCCATCGATCTACTTATCTACGAGCAAGCTAGTGTTTTCGCCACAACTGCAGTTGAAAACTGCACTGCAATAATTTCCTTAAATTTAGGTGAAACAATTCAGAATAGTTCAGTGTACGTAATATATAGATTGTGAATAAACGTACCCTAGTCTATTATTATATCTCTGTATCCCCCTCGAAGTGTGCTTATTCTAGAATTTGAATACTGATTGATTAACTTTCAATCACTTGCTAACGTTAAATTCGAAAAGGTATATCAACATATCAGGGAATTCTTCAACAGTTTTCATTGGTTTTGGGGTCGAAAAGCACATCTGATATTCAGATGTCATTTGTAGTAACAAAACTTTGTAATAATATTTTTGTTTCAAAAAATGTCTCTTCTAAATTTGCACAATGAGTTTTGAGAATGAAACCTTTCACATATCTGCAGTCACGTCTTAAATAGGGAGTGGGCCATTTAAAATTTACATTTTTGATTGGCTATAAATAAAAAACAAATGGATATTTTTCCAATATAATGAGTTTATTAGAAAATCTAAATCTTGACATTAGCGAATGGAAAACAATTGTCGATTGTTTGGGATTCAATCTCATGAATGACAACTTCGATTTTCGTGAAAATGACCTTCATCCCTAAAGATTCTGGGAAAATTCTCATCTTCGTTAGCCCATTGAACGAAGTGGAAACTCATCGAATGGTCACGATGCTTCACTTCTTGCACTAGTTGAACTTTGTAAGCCTTCATACCGAGGTCTTTATGCAAAATTCTCCCCAGAGAACTGCAAGAAATGTCCAGTTCTTGAGCACGATGACGAGTTGGTGTTGATGGATGTTTACCCACATTTTGTGCTACAGCAGCAATGTTTTCACTCACTGGACGAGAACGTGATCACTTTGTTCCATCCAATAACGATCAAGTTTTCACGAACAAATTGATCCACAAATTGCCTTGAGGGCATTTTATTTCTACGGAATTTTCCGCGTAAATTTCTAACAGTTCACCACTTTAGAAATGAGTTTTTAATTTGTTCAAGCTTAAATCGACTCAATTTGCCAATGTCAAAGATTAAACTTTCTGTCAAAACACAAATAACTGAAGTGTTCCACACTCGAAATTACCACTAGTTCAAAATGAAAACTCTAGATGGCCTCCTTTACATCACTGATAGTTCATCACGTAAACGTTCTTTATTTAATCCTGGATAGGAGTTAAAAGCCACATTTACAGTGTTCGAAATGAATTCATTTTGACATTTGAAAAAATTCTCGGAAGATTCATTATATATAAAACCTTTCGCGCTGTATTAATAATTACATCACATTCTTCTATTACACTAATACGATTTGTTGCTTTTTGGATACCTAAACTTCTTTTTTTCGCTAATGGAGGTTCACAATCTTCGTCATAAATAAGTATATTTGCCTTATCAATAACAACACCAATGGAAGTTCTGATACTTGCTATATATCCTTCAAAAATACTGATAGCAGGCCGTGCTAAAGTGGACTGAATTTTTTTATGAAAGTTGGTTAAATTGAATATCTACATGAGTCATAACACGATGGAAACTATTCAACCAAAAAACGAAAATTGGATCCTGCGACATTTAATTGTATTTCTTCCATGCATTCTGTTAATGTCCCATGTTCAAAACTGTATATACAGATCGTATATTAAAATTTCCAACGAGTGGAAGCTCCACGAAAAAGTTTTTTTATAACTCCATCTAAAACTTCAATCCGTTGTGATGAATTCCTAAAAATGCTGTAATATCATGCAGATTTCCAAAAAATACTTCTCTCACTTGATTGATGCAGCATGTGAAATAATTAAATTCAATTGGTATGCATAGCGATGATATGTGCGAAAGGGTATTCTTCTTTTATTTTTGCTTGAACACCTAAGTGCTGTCCACTCATAACACCAGCTCCGTCGTTACTTTAAGCTATAGATTTTTCAGGGCTATTTTCCGCAACAAGATCAAGAATTTTTCGAATATTTTCCTCAATAAAGAATGGGAGCTATGGTAATATAAGTACAAATAAGTTTCCGCCGTACGGAACCCAATTTCCTTGTTTATGAATCATTCCTAATGATTTTAAACGATGTGAGACTGCTTGCTGAGTGACTTCTAATGTTAGAGCAAGTTCTTTTTGTGTTTGAGATGAATCTTCCTCCAATAATTCCTCCAATTCTGCATCCCCGTAAATTTTTGGCCTTCCACTGCGATCTTTGTCTTCTACGTCGAAATCACCGTTTTTAAACTTTTGAAACCACTCTCGACACGTTCTCTCACTCAAAGCACCCTCACCATATGCTTCTACGAGCAAGTGATGCGCCTCAGCAGCAGATTTCTTTAAATTAAAGAAGTAAACTAATATTTCCCGCAAATGACGCTTACTTGACTCAAATTTCGACATTTTCAACTTATAAAAATTATATTTTACCAATATAAAATCAATGATATTAATAGGTTATGTTGTTCTAGAATGTCCAAACTATTTTTTAAGCCGGTTATCATCTGCGAAAGCTAACCGAAACTCCGTGCCGCGACATCTACAATAAAACGGCGGAAACTTATTCGTACTCCTAATAGTAGGTTCTACAAATCGAGATAGTGTAACATATCGGGTGTTTTTTTAGAGTGATAGAACTTTCGATAGGGATAACTGTGATTTGCAGAAGGTAGAAGCCATGTTGGTTTGAAATTTCTGTTCAGTAAGCATTGACAAATTATCATGGAAAGGCTCAAGCCCCAACAACGGTTACAAATTGTTGAAATTAATTTTCAAAATCAGTGTTCTATTCGCCAAACTTATAGAGCACTTCGTGAAATTTATGGTTTACATAATCGTCCATCAGAGCAGCTTATTCATCGAACTACCGATATATTTCGGACATTATTTCCTCTACTCTATGCAACAACAACAAGACAAAGAACTGTACGTACAGAAGAAAATATCGCTGCTCTAAGTCATAGTGTTAATGATGATCCAGATTTGTCTATTCGTCGACGTTCACAACAAGTTGGACTCTGTGCATCCACCACATGGAAAATTTTACGTAAAGATCTTGGTCTACACCCATACAAGATCCAACTGGTTCAAGAACTAAAACCACTTGATCATAATAAGCGTCGTTTGTTTGCTGATTGGGCCCTTAAACAGCTTGAAGTTGATCCACTTTTTTATCGTAAAATTGTGTTTAGTGATGAAGTTTGATGATATTTTTGGTTGAACGGCTATGTAAACAAGCAAAATTGCCGTATATGGAGTGAAAATAATCCTCAAGAAGTTGTGCAGGTTCTATTGCATCCTGAAAAATGCACTGTATGGTGTGCTTTACACGAATGGTGCTCGTTACAGATCAATGATCAATGATTATTTGTTTCAAAATTTGAATGATATCGACCCAGAAGTGTTTTGGTTTCAACAAGATGGTGCTACATCTCATGCTGCTACCGTCATTTGTCATCGATGGTAACCTAAACGCTGCCAAATATCTTGAGCTTTTAGAGAATCAAATTTTTCCGACAGTTCTACAGCTACCAATTGATTTAGATGATATCTAGGTTTCAATGGGAGCCTTCCAAGTCACAACGCTAGAGTCGCACAATATCTCAGGACGACTTTTTCGGACCGTGTCATTTCTACAAATGGCAGGATCAAATGGCCTCCAGACCACCAGATTTATCTCCCAATGATTTTTTCTTTGGGGATATCTGAAAAATTTGGTTTATGGGCATCAAATTGATAGTACGACGAATATTAATGAATTAAGGTTCAAAATAATCCAACTCTGTGCCAAAATAGCAATTATGCCTAATCTGCTCAGTGATATGAGATTATCTCTTTATAATAGATTTGGCTACTCTTTGGCTCATCAAGGTGGTTCATTTGAACATTTAATTTGAATTTGTCGACCTTGGATTTTCGCATTTTTTAGAATTTGTTTATGTTTTCGAATTTCTTATTATCGTGAAAATTTATTTTATTTTCAAGCCCGTTATGGCAAAAAAGAACCTAAGAACTCATTTTCACAGAGGAAATTATTTGTGTCATTAATTGTGGCAAATAAATTCCTCGCATACAATGTAATAAGATTGTCGTATTTATTTTCAACCGATATCCACGTTTTCCACGTATGAAGTGCGCATGCTTCTGTTTACTGAACTGAAAGCAGTGCAGAGCCTCGTTTCAATCGAAGTTGCCCCCCCAGCCACTACCATTGAGAGGGAACACTCGTTTATTCGTCATCGCATCGCGCTGAGGTTTTGATTCTTCCACTGCTCCACTAGAACCGACGTTGCTTATTTAACATTGAATTTCCTATGTTTCCGACTGTCTTTTCCATACTTGTATACTGAAAGACTACAACCAATTGAAATTTTTCTGAAACATCTGTTGTTTCGTCAGCTATAATTCATGAAAATGGAGCTGTTCCTATTTCAGAAAATATTCTCTTTTAACGAATCTCAAGCATTCAATTAGGTAAATCATTTTGACTTTCTTTTGAAGTGCCTTTGAAGACTGTATTTTTTTCAATGTTCGGCTAATACTTTATCAATTCCTGCAGAAAAATTAACGAGCCCACGAAAAATCCAGGTTTTCCAATTCGGAAGCATCACAAAACTTAATGCAGTCAATTTTGTTTGAAAACATTCACACAGTTTTTATGTTTCACAGTTTATTCAGAATCCTCGCACGTGTTCCGGTCTTTCGACCATCTTCAAAGGAATACAAAAAGGAACAGTTCCTAATGTTTCACCTAGAGCCAACCGCATACTCCATTCATTTACTTAATACAGTCTATAATTTCTGGACTCTTTCACTGTCTTTCTGAACATTAACCCTATACAATGAATCAAGTTTCTCTGCAATATTGACATTTCCTAATAAAGCAAATTCCATTTGATTGAACCTACGAGTCTTCGAATTCTCATGATTATTTATTTTGTCACTCAAATGGACTATGTCAGTAAACACCCGTCTGTGAATACAATTTTTTAGCATTAGATAGTACACAGGCAAAACATTATAACAGGTTCTTTTCTGCACCCACAAATCCGCTCTTCGCGAATATATTTCCTGGTTTAATTCCCTTTTATAGGATTTTCCCCGACCTAAGACGGAATTTTCTAAATTATTGTCGGTAAGAGGTATTTTTTCTTTCAATGTTACTCTTTCACTAAATGAACACAATTTTTTAATATTATAAAAATATCTCCACCAACACTTATTTTAAAAAAATTGCCGGTCCCGGTCTAATCGACAATAAACGAAAGTCACATCAGCACACGCGACACGCCCAAAAAACAAAACTCATTTGAGATCAAAAAGTTGAAATGCTGCATATAGCGGGTTAAATCTCCCATTAGCGACCGTACATTTAGCCTCTAGGCAAAGAGATTTATGGATAATGGCAGGATTGTGCAGAACATCAATGTTAATCAAATAAGCTGACGATAACTAAACGTACTGCATATTAAATAACGTACTGTTTTACCAAACGTGCCGTTCGGTCTTGCGCGACTGCTAAAGGAGCTATAGTTGTCCACACACAGAAGGTTTCAGGCGATTTTAAAAATATTCTATCATTATCGACGCATTTGAATTTTTACTGTTTTCCACAGGATTTACCAATTTTGCTCATCAAAATTAGTGCTTCTGCAGCTCTTCAGCACATGGGCAGAAACCGCCCCCGTGGAATATTAAAAGTTTCTTTTTGTCCAAATGAAAACGAAGTAATTTCTTTTCTTATTCGTTTTGTAAATGAGGATGTATGAAACTATTTTTCGTGAACCTCCCCACTAACAACTTGTGGACCCAATTTGAATAATTCTTAATCTAACATAAAAACAGCTTTCACACCCTCACCTAAAATTTCCAATAATTGATGGATGAAAATCATTATTAAAAGCTACAGATAATTTACTTGATAGAATAAATTCGTTGCAATCAATAACACTTGTCCAAACTTCAAAATTCAAACGAAACAAAATACATTTCATTAACATACATAGGACAAAAAACTGAAAAGATTGCTAGATATTTAAAGAGAAGAAAAATCTATAACGTATCTTATAAAACCATTAACTCATTAGGCAGTTCAATAAAAAATAATCGAGACGTCTAAAAACAAAAAATCAGGAGTTTACAACTGAACATGTAGTGATTACCCATGTACGACATGTTCATTCCAAACAAGGATACGAAAACATGAAAAATGTTTCATTAATAAGAAACAAAATTCAACTTATGCAAACCATTAATTAGAGACAGGTTATACTTTTAATAATAACTATGAAATATTACATATTGAAAGTAAAAGTCGTGAACCTAAAGATTGAATTGAATCAGTCCTTACTTGGTGAAAATCCATATTAAATCATATTTAAATAAGGTAATTCTAATTTTCACAAATTTTTATTGTTATGTTCACAACAATCGTTTCGCTATCACAGTAGCATCATCAGGCAGGTTCACATTCTGAATAACTTAGCTTGTTTCCGAAATCCTTTGCTATTTATATTACAGTAAGTACAATAATTTTGACGTGACAACGTCTTATAAATTGGTTTGCCGGGTGACACTTCAAGAAACTGCGTTACGCTCCGCTCACGTTATGCGCTCACAATGAGAGCGAGTGAGAGGCACGCGTCCCTTCCACTCGGGCATGGTTAGCTCGCCTAAGAGCGAGAGAGACAGACATAAAAAGTGAAAGGCACGCGTCCCTTCCACTCGAGCACAGTTAGCCCGCCTAAGAGCAAGAGAGACAGAGCGAGAGAGAGAGAGAGAGTGAGAGAGATAGGCATACACACCGGTTCATGTCTTGCGCTTTTATTTCGCTTAGGCGCCTGCATACAAGTTTACACGTTGCCAGTTAATTGTAAAACGATTGTGTAGTGATAATGTGAAGGTAGTTTCGTCCATCGCAACAATTCAAACAGCAAAGGTAAATAATTTCAGACTGATAATATAACATGATGAAATAAATGACTAAGACATAAGTGAATAGGTTATGTTGTAGTAATCACAATGTTGTGGTAGTTTTCAATCAAAAAAGTAGTAGAAATCGTTTCTCAACCAATAATAATTTGTTTAACTTGAAAAAATGAGCGCGACTTGCTATGTAAAAAATTGAAATAACAATGTTTAACCTCCAACCTGTCAAATCGAAACTTTCAAACATTCAAACCGAGACGACTAATCACTGCGCAAGGTCGTAAGCGCGCGATTTACAAATTCAAAGATCAAATGTGAATTAGTTTTCTCCTTTTAGAAAATACACTTTGAATTAAAATCGATTGATATTAACAATTAATGTGATTTAAATAAATGTTCTAACTTTTAAATTTAGTTTTTATATTTATAACAATGTAAAACAAGTTAAATTTATTAATAACTTATAACAACTGATTGATAAATAAAATTTTGTTAATATGAAATTCAGTGCGAGATTCTTTGTATAAATTAATGTTTTAAATATAATTCTTTGTATAAATAAATGTTTTAAATTATATTTATTTTTTAGGTATGTAGCAATTTTCTCAGAAATACCTGTAGTGTATTTTAAGGAAATGTATTCAAAATTTTCTTTTATATTAGGATACACCATATTTAAAGCTATTTCATTATTTTTATTCATCAACAATTTGTCTATCAACTCAGGATCATAGTCATTATCCAAGGCTATTTGTTTAATTGTGTTAAGTTCTGAAATATAATTTTTTCTATTGATTTTCTCGATTTAACTGTTACTCGAATGAATAATTCACATGATTTCTCAATATTTCACAAACCAACCTATACGGATTCTATTATACTCAAATTGGAATACGAACAAGTAGATTTAAATAACTAACCTATGTTAAATATATTCAGATAAGCTGGAATTTGCAGAGAGCCTTTTTGGGGTGTTAGTGCTCAATAAAAATTTATTGTACTTACTGTAATATAAATAGCAACGGATTTCGGAAACAAGCTTAGTTATTCAAAATGTAAACCTGCCTGATGATGCTACTGTGATAGCGAAACGATTGTTGTAAAAATAATAACAATTAAAATTTGTGAAAATCAGAATAACCTTATATAAATATTATTTAGTCATGAACTTGATCTGTTAGAAACTTTAGAGACCAATAGATATAATAAGAGACAAATTTTATTGATTGATCAAATAGAGTTGAACAGATCCCCCCTACATTTTTCAATGATTTTAAACCACCTCTTGTCACCCTTGTATTTTGTGTACCAAAAGCTGTGTATTTAAGGTCATGTTTTGCATTGTATAACTCAGTTTAATTACTCACCTGATGCAGTCATGGTATGACGAAACAACAGTTGTGAAAATCAATAGGATAGCGGAAGATAATATTTGTTTTTCTTATATTGAAGAATGTTAGTTCGAAAAAATTCCCCATAAAGATTAAAAAAGATTATTTCTTTTTCAAACAACATATAGCATATTCTCCAGAAAAGACAAAGGAAAATCTCAAAGGTTTTTTTAGATTGAATATGTAGAGTTATTTAAATATTTTAATATTCACAGATATATTGTGTTAGCCTTCTACATATTCAATTTCAGAAAATTATATTTAATATTATAACTTCAGGTATTAAATTAATGTCATATAAGTACCAATTATATCAAACGACATATAAAATAAACATTCATTATAAGACATCCAAATGATATAACAAAATACAATAAATATAAATTGTTGACGAAAATCTTATAAATTAAATATTTTGAGTAGACAAAATTTTGTTTCTGCTTATCCCTCTTATGAAAACAAATATCTTTAAAAAATGTTTAACATAATCTCAAGAATTTTATCATAAAACTATCTTACTTAGAATATTCAATATTATTGGATATCTAACTAAGTTACTTTTTAGAAAATCTCCAGAAGACTTTGCTTCGTCAGTACTCAATCGTATTCAATAAAATATCAATCAACAAAAGTATTTACCTACCCTTCAATTCAGAAAGCTTAATTGGTAAATGAATACTGCACATTTAAATGGAATCTAATATGGTTTGAAATTTGTCTACTCAAAATATTTAATTTATAAGATTTTTGTTAACAATTTATATTTACTGGATTTTGTTATATCATTTGGATGTCTTATAATGAATGTTTATTTTATATGACGTTTGATATAAGTGGTACTTATATGACATTAATTTAATTCCTGAAGTTATAACATTAAATATAATTTTTCGAAATTGAATATGTAGCTAACTGAATATATCTGTAAATATTAAAATATTTAAATAATTTTATATACCTTCTATCAAGCATAAACCTCCATTTATTTTAAATTTGTAGAGGTTTTCAGAAAAATTTTTGTGATTAATATTTAAAATATTTGTTTATTAAAAATCCTTTCACTTAATATTCAATTTATGTAATCAGAAATTAAAAAAGAAATTTGTGCGTAGAGCAGCATCAAGGGCTATCGAAACCATAGCAACTGTCCTGCGGTTAGGTTTAAATTTTGCATTTAGATATAAAAAATGACAAGCAACCTAATACATAATTTCATAGGACCGTGGGTGATATGAACAAACACGCAAAAGCTTTATTTATATGCCTTTATGCAATTTTTCAAAAATATTTTCTCATACAGGAACGACTGATAAAGAAATTGGGCCCCAACGCCTTTCCTTTCTACTTCGAATTGCCTCCTCATTGTCCTGCATCGGTTACCCTACAACCAGCCCCAGGTGATACTGGGAAACCATGTGGAGTGGACTACGAATTGAAGGCATTTGTCGGCGAAAGTCAGGACGACAAACCCCATAAAAGAAATTCTGTTAGGTAAGAAACTGTCATTTCAATTGTCATGCAGGAAACAGGACTGTGTTGCATGTTTATCTTTGAAATTGCAATAATAAGAAGAAAAATTATCTCAGTGACGAAAAAACATTGCTTGGACTCATTTTTTAAGCCTATTTCATTTTATCTGAAATTATTGTCGTTTACCTTATATTTCATTATCATTTTCTATTCTATATACTTACATCGTCAAAAGTATTGGCATCCCTATCAACTCTCAACTTGTTGAATGTAACATGACAATTTTTTATGTGTAGAATCTTCACTATCTTATCACTTAAATGAAAACAATAAACCAGCAAAAAATGTTTCTTATTCGGGAGAAAACAGGTGTATTCGAAGTTAATCAGTTTTCAGCGAATAACGAGAGTTGTAATGTTGAGAATATTCCGTGGAGAATGCCGGGACATCCAATTTCTCGGTTTGACCGGGCAAGAATAGTAACCCTGCATCAAGAAGCTTTGTCGAACCACCTAATTGTGCAACGTTTGAAAATTCCACGGACTCAGTGAGGCGCATAGTGGCCCTTTTCCTGTAAACCGGCAGCGTTGCCCGCAGACCTGTGCCTGATCGACCCAGAGTAACATCTGCAAGGGAAGACCATTATATCGCAAATTTTACTCGAAGGAATCGAACGGTATCTGTAACAGCCCTTCGAGGTCATTTCTTGAGGACCTATAGACGGGTAGTCTTAACCAGTACCATAAGGAAACGATTGCATTCCTCAAATTTAAGAGCAAGAAGACCTTTAAGAGTACCTCGGCTATCACCGGGACCCGTCGGCAATAGGCAGAACACCACCAAGACTGGCTTTTACCACAATGGCGCAAGGTACTTTTTTCGGACGAGTCACGATTCGGTTTACAATGTGATAGTCGACGAGAAAGGGTTTGGAGAGGTTCAGGCAGACTAGAGCGACTCAATTTCTCCCGGTAAGTTGTGCCCTTTCAAGGCGGATCAAAAATATGGTGGGAAGGGTATAATGTTAGGTCGACGTACCCCTCCTATTATCGTTGAACGAACAATGACTGGTGCCATCTACGTAGAAAAAATCATTGAACCAATCCTTGTTCCTCTGCGCAACGAATTTGGGGATAATTTCATTTATCAGGATGATAACGCCCCACCACACCGCACACGAAGGGTTCAAAACATTCTTCAGGAGAACAATATCCAGAGAATGAACTGGCCAGCAAACTCTCAAGACATTAATCCAATTGAGCACATATGGGATTACTTAGGGAGACTATTTTGTCTCATCCTGCATAAAGCAAAAAGTAACACGCAAAGATTTCCTATCAAATATATTGCAGTTGAAATAGAGGAAAATATTCATCTCATATCCAGAAAATAGATTGTTTGTTTCTTGAGAAACCTAGGGGGGGCAAGACTTTTGACGATATGTCTAGTTTTTAAAAAAACTAAATTCGATTTTGTCCTCAAGCAATTGTCTCGTATCGACGTCAAGCCAGAACCGGCTAATAGGCTTACTTATAATAATACTTTGGGGAAAAAAATTCTTAATTTTTCCGGTAAGTGACTGTTGTGATCGATATGTCGTTAAGTATCCATCGAACAATTTCAGATTAATGCTCGTTGCCAAGGTGACATTTCACATCAAAAAAATTCTTTTGCTGTTTGGTCCATTGAGTTGTGAGTTACAGGGTGTTAAAAATAGAAGTCCACAAAGAGAACATGCGGTACGTTTTACAGTTTTTCTTTGATAAAGGCGAAGATGCAAGCCAGGCGGCTGAAATTGTGCTTAGTGTTTATGATCCCGATACTTTAATAGCTAATTACGTGCAATTTTGGTTTCGTCGATGCCGTTTAGTTATTTTTGACGTTGAAGATGCCTTGCACAGGCAGGCCTGTCGTTGAAAAGTCGATAAAATCACATAAATGATCGAAGTTGACCGGCATGTTAGTAGTCGTAGAGGCCAGGAGCTAAAGATCGACCATAAAAGGAGAGAAATGGGTTACATACGACAGTATTGGGGGAAAACGATCGTGGTCAAAATCTTGGTGAAGCAACTCAAACGATCGCCATACCGGGGACTTAGGGCGAGGAAGGTTCTACTATCTATTTGCGATTACCATCTTTTTCTCGCATTGTGGTAAGAAACTGGCATCAAGAGAAGATTGTGAATGTAGATGACTAAAGTTTTTCTTCAATAAGGACCAGTGAGAATATGAATGATATTTAATTCACAAGAAAAATCTTAACTATTAAATAAGAATTTATGTTCAGTTTTGCAAGATAGTGTGTAAGGATATTTGTCAAGAAATGGATGAATAGTAGAAAAAATTATTATTTGTTCCATTTATTTTTGATTCTCTTCACTTGAGGTATCGTTTCAAATGTAGCTGTGTCATTACTTTTATTAGAATAATTATCTAATAAAATGTTTGCAACGGTATGAAGACTTTTCTTGAAAATATCTTCAAGTGAAGGTTTCGGACAGTTGAATCCTAAAAATATGTTTCAGATAAAATCGTTCAATGCAGAAATAACCAAATTTAAAGCATTCCACGTTGATTGGCATGAGATGAGTAGGAATGCTTATTTTCAATTAATTTTATAATGATTACGTATTCAAACTGTGGTGACATGATGATAAGAAATACAGAGACCTCCTCTGTTATTTGTCGTAATGAGATTGGTGTTAATATCTTTATCGTTATCTAAAATAAATACTGTGCAATAATAACATTTCAGTTTCTTGATGACTGAATAAGATAGATATCCTGATATACAGGTGTCCCAGAATGAATGGATAATCCTGAAATAATGTTGAGACGAGCTATTGTGCGCTCTAAAAAAATACAAAAAAATCTATCCCCGGTAGAAATTTTTTTTTTTCAAAATAATGATTCCCGCACAATGCCTTTTTTATTACTTATATAAATGCGAAATTATTGCTATTAGTATACAGAAAGAGCAAATTCGACTGAATAACAAAATATTGAAGATTCAATAAATTCTCCTCTGAATGTATATCTGATGATAAGGCCTGAAAAACAACAGAAAACACTGTTCATTTTATTATCCATGCTTCACTGTGTCACTGTGTAGATATTTCCTTGATTGAGAATCGTATTAAAACAACACCTAGTTATTTGTTTTAACATAATCGTTTCGCTTAGTGATTTTCACTCTGAAAGTTTGGTGATTTCGTTACGATTTGGTCTTTATCTGAATTAATTCTTAGCTTCGAACATGCCACGAAGTAATTACACATTACAGGAATACGCAAATATGCATTTCACTTATGGTGAGTACAGAGGTAATGCCAATGAAGCTGTAGCCCTTTATAGGGGAAGATATCCTAACATGCATCACCCGGATTACCGCGTATTCATCAGAGTCCATGGGCGAATTCCTGGCTCAAGGACTGAACGAATCATTGTAACCGTGAGACTACAAGGCAAGATTGCCTGCGAAAATGGAAGAAAATCCACAATTGTTCGATAATATTCTGTGGAGTCATGAATCAACACTGA
The DNA here is from genome assembly GCA_034642435.1 of Megalocaria dilatata. Lineage (NCBI taxonomy): Eukaryota > Metazoa > Arthropoda > Insecta > Coleoptera > Coccinellidae > Megalocaria > Megalocaria dilatata. Next base: position 16,127,471 of record CM067863.1, read on the forward strand.
AGCGTGATGAATACTGCATCATGCACAACCTACACAATTGGCAAACTTCGAATCCACATTTGATGAGAGAATACAGGTCCAAGCACTAGTTCAAAATGAATTATTAGTCTGAAGTGTTAAATGGAAAGATAATTGGTCCTTCCGAACTAACGAGCAACTTAACTGGTGAAAACTATTTAGAATTCCTTCAACATGAATTGCCAACTTTGTGAGAAGAGATGAATTCGTGGATTCTACCGGATAGGTTACTGACGTGTGAGCATGGCTTTTTCAGCAGTCTTCACAATCTACCCAGGAAACAGATAGTGTGATAAAGATACGCCTCATCATCGCGCATTAGCGAGAACCACTCCGAAGAGTTGAACCCACCAAGCTTCCAGTTTCAGCTTCAGTCCGAAAACCTACACTGTGCCTGGTAGCAGCGAAGCACTATCTAACCGCTACTGGCTCAGCAGTGTCAGTACCCAAGTTTTTTGGGACGCAATTCACATGCCGAAGGGGTTTCTTATCGACTCACCCGAACGCAGTCCCTTGAACCAAGATAGTCTCAAGATTGATGCCTCAGTTGATCCTGGTACGAGCACCAGCAATCCGGCCTGTACGTCTTCAATTTTGAAGTCTTTCAACTGATCTTTGCTTCAAGCACCAACGGTCTAGCCGTATCGTCGAGATTCACAAACCCCAGAACGTCTCGCAATGGATCCTGGTTCAGGACTAGACCGGTCGAAGTGTCAAGTCCCGCTAAACCCCGAAGCACTTCTCAAGGTATCCTGAACATGAGTTTCTGCGAACAGATAGATGGAATACCCTTCTGGTCCAGCATGCGGACTTTCAACCACTGCTCCCTCGAGTCCAACACCAATTGAGTGACCAGGTCGTACGAATACTTCCCTAGGGCCTCCACCCTCCCGAGTTAACGTAGTATGCTACATAACGCGCTCGGAAATTGGACAGAAAAATCCGGAGACTGACTGCAATAGGGTAAAGTACGTACTTTACCCTATTGCAGTCAATCTCCGTAGTTTTAAGGGTGAAGCCCTGTGCTGCGACAGACACCCTTGTCACTGAGTTGAACAACGCGGCTCAGCTCTCTTTTCACCTTTACGGTGAAACTAGGTCCCCATTCAGTTGAACTTCCACCACACGGGTCCAGTGACTGGCGTGAGTGACGACATTGCTTTAGGCATCAAGAGTTAATCCTCCATTTCACCGGGATGAAACTAGGATTTTAGTCAAGACAAGCGCGTCAAGCTACTATGTCATGGGGGGCGGTTAAAAGAGGTGCCCGAAGAAGTGTGAGATTCCCATTGGTTCCGAAACGATGGGTGTCCAGCGCACTATGCAGAGAACTTCCATGCTTACTTGGACGCCACCTACCCAGATAAATGGATTGGCCTTGTGGGTCTCATTTTATAGTCTCGACGTTCTCCGGTCCTGAATCCGTTGGAATTTTTTTTAACTGGGGTTCCTAAAAGACGAGGTCTACTCCGTGCCAATCAGAAATCTTGAAGAGTTACGTAGCCGTGTCCCGCAAACTGCTTTAAAGATTTTCGATCAGTGTCATGAGCGACTGCTGAAGAAGGCGTTCATTGATGGTTATTCATACGGTTTTCTGCGTATCTATCGGTATTTTAATGAAGAAAAGAAACTGATGGATTTGATTCATTTGTGAGCGTGTAACACAGAAACGCAACGTGGTGTAGCAGAGCTCATTATTTTGAAACGAATAAGATATTTCCAGCATATATTTTTTTTGTATTTTTTCAGAACGCCCAATAGCTTTTCTATACACTGGTTCAGGATTATCCAGTCATTCTGGGACACCCGGCATATGCTCCCATCTGGCAATCAAAATTTCCATCTTGTTATTCATTTCTTGTGCAAGTCTACTGACAATTTGAAATAACATAAATATATAATTTTCGTTAATCTAGTATCGGGTGTTTTTTTTAGAGTGATAGAACTTTCGATAGGGATAACTGTGATTTGACAGAAGGTAGAAGCCATGTTGTTTTGACATTTCTGTTCAGTAACCATTGACAAATTATCATGGCAAGACTCAAGCCGCAACAACGTTTACAAATTGTTGAAATTTCAAAATCAGTGTTCTATTCGTCAAACTTATAGAGCACTTCGTGAAATGTATGGTTTCCATAATCGCAGCTTATTCGTCGAACTATCGATAGATTTCGAACAACATTTTCACTACTCGGTGCAACAAGACAAAGAACTGTACGTAGAGAAGAAAATATCGCTGCTGTAAGTCATAGTGTTGATGATGATCCAGATTGTCTATTCGTCGACGTTCACAACAAGTTGGACTCTATGCATCCATCACATGAAAAATTTTGCGTAAAAATCTTGGTCTACACCCATACAAGATCCAACTGGTTCAAGAACTAAAGCCACTTGACCATAATAAGCGTCGTTTGTTTGTTGATTGGGCCCTAGAACAGCTTGAAGTTGATTAACTTTTTTATCGTAAAATTTTGTTTAGTGATGAAGCTAATTTCTGGTTGAACGGCTATATAAAGAAACAAAATTGCCGTATATGGAGTGAAAACAATCCACAAGAAGTTCTGCACTGTATGGTGTGCTTTACACGCTGGAGGTCCATATTTCTTTAAAAACGATGCTGGAGCTAATGTTACAATGACTGGTGCTCGTTACAGATCGATGATCAATGATTATTTGTTTCAAAATTTGAATGGTATCGTCTCACAAGTCTTTTGGTTCCAACAAGATGGTGAAAGAAAAATTTGGCGATAACATATTTCGAGAAATGGTCAAATCAATTGGCCTCCAAGATCATGCGACATAACTCCACTGTATTATTTTCTTTAGAGTTATGTCAAGTCATTGGTTTATACCGATAAACCAGAAACAGTAGTGTTATTGATGAAATAAGGCCTATATTACTCGAAAAAGTGGTTATAAAATTGGTCTGGTCGAATGCGGTTCCTCAGAACTAGTCGTGGTGGACATATGCCGGAAATTACTTTTGAAACATAAATGTCATAAAATTATCTTTCAAATAAAAAATTAAATTTGACTTCAATATTAATTTAAAGGTGTCTTATTTCAATTTAAAGTTCTTAAATGCGATTCTGTGACATCAAGTCATGGCTGATACTGCACCTGCAAATATCGTAAAATGTGCCCTATGTAAAAGGAATATTGTTAAAAGTGGTATTCCATGCACTGGGTGTAACAAAGTTTACCATCCTGGATGTGCTAGTAGAATTGGAAAATGTTGTGAGAGTGAATTCCAAATTTCACCATCCTGTGAAAATATAAACAAGGATAATTTATCATTTCCTATACCTGGACGTGAAATTACAATTAATGATTTAAAAGTGAGTAAGGAAACATCAACTCAAGATCTATTAATGAAAATAATTTCTGAAATGGAGGGCAGGAATAAAGTACTTTCTGAAAATGCCCAGTTACTAAGAGAAAAAATCTCCTTTCTAGAAAGTGAGTTATCTTTGAAAGATTCCATTATTTCCGAACTGAAAAAACAACGAACAGATAAGAAGGTAAACAGTAATACAGTTAACTTGAAACCTGTGATTGCATCTAGTGATACTGCAACAGGAGATCGCAAGAAAGCTGGGGCATTAAATATTCCGCGCTTGGAGGTTACCATTCCGGCGGTAGGATCATCAGTTGGTGTGCCCGCAGCGAGTGTAAGTGTAAATAAACAACATAGGTCACATAATATTGTGGCTGATACACAAAACAATCGTATTGAAAATAATGGATCGGATAATATTCGAGGCGATCTCAATATGAATGTGAATGATGGAGGCAGTTGGCAATTAGTGTCTAATCGAAAACCAAAGGAGAGAAAACGGAAGACGTTGGTGGTAGGAAATTATTCTGGATCGACAAATATCGAGGGTGTTGTTAAGTTTAAGGCCCTTCATGTTTCTAATTTGAAGCCTGGTACTAGTGCTGAGGATCTTCAAACATTCCTTTCATCTAATTTCTCGGATGTTAAGTGTGAATCGATACAATCACGTTACCCGGAGAGCTACTCATCATTTAAGGTATTGATACCTAGTGATGAATATGATAAAGTAGGGATCCAATCTAATTGGCCAAACCGAGCTAGTGTCCATTATTTTTACAACATAAAAAGAAATCCCAAGCCATAGATTATGATTTTACTAGATTGAGGATTCTTCAGTTAAATGTTCAGTCTATCATGAATAAACTAGATAGAATTTCAGTTTTGTTGGATGAAAAAAATCCGGATGTTTTAAGTGTTGCGGAACATTGGTGTAATGCTGATAATTTGAGTGTTGCGGAATTACCAGGATACGTTCGGGCAGCAAGTTATTGTCGTCCCAATCGTGAACATGGAGGTACGGTTATATTTACCAGGATTGGATTGGAGGTGAAAGATCTTCAAATCTCGAGAATGTCTGAGGAAATGGAATGCGAGTGCTGCGCGATCAAGTTTAAAATTGATCACATAAACTTCAAAATTATAAGCGTTTATAGACCACCCTCAGGTAACTTTGAAATATTTCTTGAGAAAATGTCCTTCATTTTGCAACTCTGTGAGAAGCAAAATGACCTTGTATTCCTTTGTGGAGACCTAAATATCGACTACTTAACTAATGTCGTCAAATCAAGGCAACTATTGGATGATCTGTTAATTTGTTTCAATCTGAAAATTACATCTAATTGTCCTACTCGTGTATATACTGACAGATCCGGTAGAACAACGTCTACGAAGGTTGATTATATTGTTTCAAATTGTGAGTTGGATTCTTGTAAAACAAATGTTTTTGCTCCTCATTTTGGGGATCATTTAGCTTTAATGCTGGATTATTATTTCAATAAGGCTGGATATGTACCTGTTGAAAGCTCGAAGAAAATTTTATGTAGAAATATGTCAGATGCTAATTTATATAGACTTGTTAATGCAATTTCTGAGATATCATTTGTTGATTTGTATCAGCCTTCGGCAGGCGCAAATAGCTTCGAATCTTTCATTAATATAATCAAAATATTAATAGATGAACATTGCCCAGTGGAAAGTAGAAATATAATATCAGTTAATTCTAAAGGTTGGATCACAACTGAAATAAAAAGAGCAGGTATTGAATTGAAAGAATTGTTCTGGCTCCAGGCTAACTTTAAGTCAGTTGAATTATCAGAGATGTATAGAACATATAAAGCAAAATACAAGTTACTTATTGAATCTTCAAAGTTGACATATCATCAAAATCTTTTGGAAAGTTCTAACAATAGGGTCAAGACAGTTTGGAATATTGTAAATCGTGAGACTGGTAGGATCTCGAATAAAAACAGCAGGATTATTCTGAACTCAGGTGGTGCTTATTGTTCTGAACCCATTTTAGTGGCAAATGAATTTGCTTGTTACTTTTCAGGTATTGCTAAAAAAACACTTGAACGAGCATACGGTAATGGTGAAGTTGGTATGTGTACAGCCGGTCCTTTACATTATAAAACTTTCTTTTTTCACCCAGTAGATGGTATAGAAGTTAGAGGTACAATTAATGCCTTAAAGAATAAGAAATGTACTGGTGTCGACTTTATATCGGCCAAAATATTGAAATTAATTTCTGAGCATATAATAGAACATTTTGCCCATCTTATAAATTATTCAGTCTGTTCTGGTATTTTTCCTGATGTACTCAAGAATGCCACTGTTTTGCCTGTTCTAAAGAAGAATGATCCTATGAATGTTTCTAACTATCGACCTATTTCGTTGCTGAGTGTGTTCTCTAAAATTTTTGAGAGAATTGTTATGGATAGAATGATGAAATTTTTGAACAGTTTCAATTTAATTACGGACAGTCAATATGGTTTTAGAACCGGACGATCAACTGAATCTGCAGTTCTGGATTTTGTACACTCGATTCAGTTTTCGTTGGATAGGGGATTGAATGTTGCGGGACTTTTCTTTGATCTTACTCGTGCGTTCGATACCATATCACCACAGTTTTTAGTGGTCAAATTGTACAATCTGGGATTTCGTGGAGTATTCCTGGATTGGATTAAGAATTATATGTCTGACAGAAGATTACATGTGAGAGTTGAGGATGTTTTTTCTGATGAATGTGTTGTAGATCTTGGTGTTCCTCAGGGATCAGTTTTAGGCCCTCTTCTGTTTATACTCTTCATAAATGACCTCCCACACCATATAAGAACTAAAATTATTATATTTGTAGATGACACTTCGTTTATTGTAACCGCTGATAATCTGGATGAACTCACAGAATTATGTCAAACACTGTTGGTGTGTTTCTCCAATTGGTGTAAGATGAATGCTCTTGTTCTGAATTTAGAAAAGACCAAAGTCATCAAATTTGGTTTAAAAAAAGTAAATAATTTTGTTCTGAAACATGGTCAACATGACCTGATTTCTGAAGAGTCTACTAAGTTTCTAGGTATATATATTGATGAGTGTTTGAGATGGTCTGAGCAGATATCACATGTCAGCAGAAAGCTTAGTTCTTCATATTATGCGATTCGTCGTATTAGGGATTCTCTTCCTCTAGCTGCTGTCATGAATGTTTACTATAGCTTAGTTTTTAGCCACCTGGCGTATAACGTTCTGATCTGGGGGTGCTCTGGAGATTTTATGAGGGTATTTATAGCCCAGAAACGCATAATTCGTATGATATTCCGTCTCAGTCCACGAACATCTTGTAGAACTGTATTTGTAAAACATGAGATACTAACAGCTCCTTGTATATATTTATACAAATGTCTCTTGTTTATTAAAAAGAATGAAGCGTATACTCCTAAGCTTTCCAGTGCTCATAACTATAGTACAAGGAATACTATAACTTTTATTGTACCTAAACATAGAACAACAAAATATGAAACATCAGCTAAATATAAGAGTATTATTTTGTATAACCATCTTCCAGATTCTATTAGGTCACTGAATTTATCCGGTTTTTGTGGGAAGATAAAATCTTTACTATTGAGTAAATGTTATTATAGTGTTAATGAATATTTAAATGATGATTGCATTCAATGATTTGTAATTTCAATTACTATGTTATATATATTGTGACTTGTCCTATACACTGTATTGTGTCTGAATGGATTAATAAAATACTATTCTATTCTATTCTATTCTATCATTAAAAAAAACAACACCCGATATTTGTGACAGTCCAAAATATAGGCTGTTCCAATTATTTCAATATTACTTTGCCTTTTTTGATATGTTAAAAGACATGACTAGACTCAGGAATTCCGTGTAAAAAGAATTTTGCTGACTGTGAAACTTAATAATTTACAGGTTAGCAATACGTAAAATAATGTATGCACCAAGCAAGCAAGGAGAACAACCGTCCGTTGAAGTTAGCAAGGAATTTATGATGAGCCCTAATAAGCTGCATTTAGAAGCTTCCCTGGACAAGGAACTATATCATCACGGTGAAAACATTGCAGTCAATGTTCACATAGCGAACAATTCTAATAGATCCGTGAAGAAGATCAAAGTTTCCGTTAGACAATTCGCTGACATATGCTTATTCTCTACAGCACAATACAAATGTACCGTGGCCGAAATAGAGAGCGAGTAAGTACATTTTTATTGTTCATATCATTTTTATTTGCAATAAAACTAAGTGACATAGGAATCAAAACAACTAGAAGAATAAACTACACGTGTTAACAGAGAACACTTATTTTGAAAGGTAATAAAAATTAACGCAGGCTAAATCGGATTCCGTCATTTTACAAAATCTATATTGAAAAGAATAAAAGAGGACAATACACAGAAATATTTTTCGTTATCTTATGTGGATGGATTATCTGAAAATCTTGCTGAATATTTCAAAAGTTGTTTCAATTATAACGTGGCTTTTAAGACAATTAATAACCTTAGTACCTACATAAAAAACAATAAAGATCGAAGACATAATGAAAATAAATCCGGAGTCTACAAGTTGACTTGCAAAGATTGCAATTTAGTATACATTGTCCAGACTGGTAGATCATTCAAGAAACGTGTCCAAGAACACCAAAGGGGTTATATATCCAATTCTGTACATTCGACTTATGCTAATCATCTTAAGGAATTCAGGCATAATTTCAACAATAATTATGAAATTATCCACGTTGAAAGCAAAAGTTCTAGATTAACACTTTTAGAATTTCTTGAAATCAACAGGTATAATGCCCGTAAAATCCTTTTGAACGAACAAACAGATGTTGAGAAGTCTCCATTACTGAATATTTTTCCTTAATGGCATTTTTAGCGGCAAACTCCAATAAACACCTAGAGTTTTTATGACTTGTGCTTCCATTATTTGGTCACGTACCTAAGAATGTATTTAAACTCGGTTACACTGAATACCATTAGACAGTACAATGTAATACCTGAAGAAGCCACATCGTGTTGTAGTAGTACAAACATTTTTGTGGAAATAAATTACTGTCTCATATACATTTCTTAATTAAAATGAGTTTCCACCAAGTAAAGACCGAATCAATCAAATAAACTCAATTTCATTCATTGATAAAACGAAATAGAAATGTTCTCCATCTGAGAAGATGATGTTTCAAAAGGTTCAGGATCAATTTCAAGTTTTTCTAGAACACAATCAAGAAACAGGACGTTCTTTGACTCAGTTAATGAGTCAACACCGTTTTATTCTTCTTAGTGTGCCTTCTCCATCAATGGAGGTTGGATATTACCATGGCAAACTCCTCTCTGTTTTCGACGGTTCTTATCAACTCTTCATAGTTAAGACTACTCCAATGTCGTATATTTCTCAACCATGACAGATTTTTCCTTCCCAGACCTCACCTATCTTCAATTTTTCCCTTGGCAATGAGTTGAGCCTATCGGTATTTACCATTTCTCAAGATGTGGCCAAAATATGTTGTTTTGCAGACCTTAATGAACTACGAATAGTTTAAATAGCTCTCGATTTGTTTTCAACCTGCTCAAGACTTCTTCGTTTGTTGTATGTGACATCCATGAATTTTGTGGATTAAGAATATGCCTACATCTCGAGAGCTTCCAATTTATTCATGATATTTGTTGTCATGTTTCGACTCCATACCGGACCTACCATTTTGAAAGTTAAAGGCTGATTTTTAAATCGGAGATGAGCTTCTTGAATCGCAAAAAGCATTTTTGACTTGTTCTGTTCTACCCATTTACTTGCTCCAGAATTTGTCACCATCTGAACCGGTCGCAGGACATTTTTTGATCTTTTAATGACGATTATTTTCGTCTTCTTTTATTTTCATACCAAATTTCTCACAAGCCGGCAAAATTCGACGAGTCTGTCGTTCCTGTCATTTCTTGTCCCAACGCAAAGTCTTCAATCAAATCCGATACTCGCCCTTGGCCTATCTTAGCACTTAAGTCTTCCATAATAGAGGTAAGTTATTCTTTCTTGAGTACTTTGAATATTTCTTGCAACTGTCTGTACCAAGCCTCGATTTCCGTCATGTATTCATTAGCTATAGGACGACTAGCAACTCCACACAATCCTATGAGGTTATAAAGTCAAATTTTCCCTCAACATACCGTTGTAACTTCAAAACGATCTTGTGAGAAGCTATTATGAATCTTTCAATTGAAGGATGGAAGTTACACGCGTTTCGCCCGGCTTCCTATTCAGAGATGGGCTTAGCAGTATAATATAGTGAAAGAATAGGTTATAGGAATAAAGACCTACCTCTCGAGTACTATGAGCATTTGAACGTCACTGGTTGAATATACGGAGAGGTAGGAAAATCGATGCTTTCAAACTCATGTCGAGGGGGTGTCAAAAATATATTTCAAGGACGATTATATACACCGTATTCTTCACATAAATCATATTGAATTTCAAAATTTGAATATCAAAACAGATTTAATCTGTTAGTCTTCTACAATTTTAATTACAAAAAAAATTTTTATTCAAAAAACTTTTAGAATTAAATTAATGTCTACAATAAGCACCGCTTATATTTAATAGACGTATATAATCAAAACTCAATATATAATGTCAAATGGAATAAATGAACCAACAGATATAAAAAAGTCATTAAAATTAATATTATAAATAAATATTTAAAGGAGACAGAATTTTGCTTCTGATCTTACCTTTAAGAACATCAATTGCCTTTTAAAAACATGAACACAACTTAAGGACTTCTCAAAAAATATAATTTATTTGAAATATTTAATATATTTATTCGAATAAGTTAATTCAGAAATCTCTCAAAACATGCACTATATCTTCAAAAAACAAATATAATTCTAGGTAATCTCTTCATCGGTCCAAAATAATATTCCAAATATCAAAATCAAATAACTATGACTATATCTCAACCTACACGTGTTAAGGATGATTGCTTCAAACAGACTAACTTTAAAATTCAAGATAGTCTATGTTCTAACAAAATCATAGAACAGTGTAAGGTATTTTCAAGATTATATTTAAAATCATTGACATTCCATAATGAGATTTATTGAAGCCTAAATATAATTATATATTATATAAAAAATAAAAAGCCGTTTTCTATTTTACATTGAATTTCATACAAATTTTGAACAATACCTAAACATTGATGAAGCGTTTGAGTATTGAAACGGAATAAGTCTGTGAAACCTCTTCAAAATTCAATTTGAAAATAAATTAAATCAAAATGTCTTATAAACACTGTTTCTATTAAAGTAGACATACTACTCTGTCAAGAAAGTACCGGGAATTTTCAATTAAAACAACATTTTTACATTTAATCGTCAAAATTTATTGGGTCGCTTAAAAAATAGGCTCCATTTGCTCCAATACATCTATGCCAACGGCACTTCCAATTATCGAAACATTTTTTATAGGCGCTTTCCGGGATGGACTTTAGCTCTCGCGCCGAATTTTGTTTTATGGCTTCAATCGACTCAAAACGGGTGCCACGAAGGGACAATTTTAGTTTTGGGAAGAGAAAAAAGTCGCAGGGAGCCAAATCCGGCGAATACGATGGTTGCTGAAGCACGTTTGTTGAGTTTTTGGGGAGAAAGTCAGTCACAATCGTAGCTCGGTGAGAAGGCGCGTTATCGTCATGCAAAATCCATGAGTTGTTCGTCCACAAATTTGGCCGCTTCTTACGGATACGCTCACGCAAACGTTTCATAACGCCTAGGTAATACTCCTTGTTTACCGTCTGACCCTCTGGAACGAATTCGTAGTGCACCACGCCACGGATATCGAAGAAAACAATGAGCATCACCTTCATTTTCGAGCGGCTTTGGCGTGGTTTTTTCGGTTTCGGCTCATTTTTTGCCACCCATTCCGATGATTGCTGGCTTGTTTGCATATCGTACTCGTAGACCCAGGTCTCATCACCAGTTATAATGCGTTCCATGAATGTAGAATCGGAATTACAGCGATCCAGCATGTCTGAAGCAACCTGTTCGCGATGACGTTTTTGAAGAAAATTCAGGTCTTTCGGTACGAGTCGTGCGGCCACCTTAGTCATGCCCAAAATATCAATCAAAATCGTACGTGCAGACTCGTGGGATATCTTAAGATCATGTACTATCTCTCTCAAGCTGGTACGACGGTTTTCCAGCACCCTTTCCTTAATTTTATCGACGTTATCTTCGATCGAAGCCGTCGATGGGCGACCACTTCACGACCGTCCTTGAAGGCTCTGTACCACTGATAAGCACGAGTTTTCGATAGAGCATTATCACCAAAGGCCTTTTGCAACATTTTCAATGCATCGGCACACGAAAATTAATTTGCAACACAAAATTTCAAACAAATTCTTTGCTCAACGTAATCACCATAGTAAAAATCGGCACGCACTCTGACATCGACTGACTTAATCAGCTGTTGCAAACACACTAGTAGACAGATCCCGCTCAAGCTTGGCATAGTAATTAAGGACAGTGGTACCAACCTAGGAAAAAAAATTTTTACCTGTCTCATTGCCCCGCCAGATTTAAATCGATCATTCCCGGTACTTTCTTGACAGAATGTACAAATCTCAACTATGATACTACACTCAAGAATATGGAGAAATATATAGAAAATATAGAATATTGACTGAAATAACATAACATACTCGGCGATACAGCTGTTTCACATGAACTTTACGAAAAACAAATTCTACTCCGAAAAATGCTCTATATAAATTTTAACATATAACATATTTTCCAGAACAGCATTTGAAACTCTGTCAGTAGACTGTTTCGAATAATAAATAAGAACAATCAATAAAAATATATCAGACTTTCATATAAGTTCAGGAGCTTAGGAATAGAATAAAGACAGTGTTCGAGATCAACCAAAAACATTTGTCAAATTTCATGTCCATTCACAGAAAAATATATAAAACATGGCATGGTCCAATTATATCAAAGAGGTGTGCGCTTGTGTGAGAAAACAAATTTTAATCATCGTGTGTGGAATGAAATAAATTTGAAGGGTATACTGCTTGGAAGAGGATTTTTTCAGTAATCTTGCATCTTCCAGATACTTAGGTACACAGGTGAAAGCACATAGGGTTTTTTATTTATGCTATTTCGGCTAATGTGGTTACGCTAAAATAGTTACACATTATTCACGACAACACTAAATTTATTGCGTTCTGCGAGAAAGCAGATAATCGCGTGGAAAAGTTTTTCCCACAAGGGAATTCCGAATTGATATAGAACGGCTTCGCAATTTACACATGATGCTTATTTTGTGCAACAGCATGAAAATTTCTTTTAGCTCTGGCATTCCGCGCTCAATATGAACGTACAAAAACACACACATCAAAATAATCTGAGGAACGGGGGTAAAATGAGCCCAACTATTATCTTGAGATTTCATGTTGATATTTCTACTGGTTTTTTGTTCGTAATATAGACCATTGCTAAACATTTGGTACGGAATGTCTACTTTTACTAGGTTTCAAATGAATTTCATTATTCTAATCGGTGTTCAGTTGATGATGCAAGACGGAAACATTTATGCAGCGCAGAACAATGGAGAGCAATAGAGATGGCTGAAACGGGCCAAAACTACAAAAGTATAACGGAAGCTCTCAACACATCAGCTAGTGTGATTTATAGTTTGATGACCAGATGTCATGAGACGGAAAGCAACTTAACCTGTACAGAACCATTTTATTCGGTTACAGACATTACGAGATCGAGCAATTATTGCAGGTCATGGATTAATTGCAGTTGAGGATTAAAGTGACCTTCCTACCTAGGCTCTATGACCACTTGCCCCATGAGCGAGGAATTTGGATACGCCAAATTAACGCGCAAACGAAGTTGCACCCTTTTGCTTCCAGTAAAGACTGGTAGCTTCGAAGCAACCCCTAGTGGTTCTACATTATGAGTGTTCGAGTTGGGTGGGACACAACTCACACGCCGAAGGGGCTTATCCACCACCCAGTCGCGGCTTGAGAACCTGAAACCGCTGCAGACACTCCCGGTCGATCCAGTTTCAGGCCCATCGTCTAGCGTATGGTCAAGACCCTCAACCTCCAAAAAATGTCGCGGAGCATCTAGAACCACGAACTCAAAGGATTGAAAGATCCTTCTAACCTAGCAGGCAGGCTGTCAACCACTGCTCCCATAAGTCCAACCTCAATTGGGTGACCAGGAGTACTCCCTTGATAGCCTTGTTTCCAAAAGGTGCCTTTGAAGGCTAACGGTCGTCTTTGACAGCTAGCGATGGCAGAAACCACGACCTTGGGGACTCTAACACGTCACTTCCTTTAAATTTAGCACAGATCTATTACTGACGTATTCGCCTTTAGGAACAGAATGCAATCGGATAGAACAACGTCAGTAGATCATCGCGAATTCTACTGGATAGGCTACTGACATGTGAGCATGACCCTTTCACCAGGTGACTACTCAACAGTCTCCACAATCTGCCCAGGGAGCATAAAGTGTGATAAGGGTTACGCCTCACCATCGCACATAGCGAGAACCCACCAAGCTTCCAGTTTCGGCTTCAGTCCGAGACTGGTAGAAGCTAAGCTCTACTGGCTCTGCAGTGTCAGTACCTGAGTTTTTTGTAACGCAACTCACTCGCCGAATGGGCTTCTTATGCACTCACCTGAACGCAGTCTCATGATCCAAGATAGTCTCAAGATGTAATGCCTCAATTGATCCTGGTACGAGAACCGGCCTGTACTTCAAGTCCCACGAACCCTTGTGAAGCCTCTCAATTAATCCTGGCTTCCAGCACGAACAGTCTAGCCGTATCGTCGAGATCCACAAACCCCAGAAACGTCTTGCAATCGATCCTTGTTCAAGACGAGGCCGGTTGAACCGTCAAGTCCCGCTAAACCCTGAAGCATTTCTCGGGATATCCTGAACATGGGTTGCTGCGAACAGATAGAAGGAATACCCTCCTAGTCCAGCATGCGTACTGTCAACCACTGCCCTCTCGAGTTCAACACCAATTGGGTGGCCAGGTCCTACGAATACTTCCCGAGGGCCTCCACCCTTCCGAGGTAACGCAGTATGCTACATAACGTACTCGGCCATTGGAAAAATCCGGAGATTTACTGCAATAAGGTTAGTTTTAAGGATGAAGACTTGTGCGGCGACAGACATCCTTGTCACTGAATTGATCAACGCGGCTCAGCCCCCATTCCACCTTTACGGTGACCAGGTTCCTAATTAATCGTTCTTCCACCACACGGGTCCAGTGACTGGCGCAAATGGCATTACTGTAGGCATCAGGAGTTAATCCTCCATTTCACTGGGATGAAACTAGGATCCTAGTCAAGACAAGCGCGTCAAGCTACAATGTCATGGGGGGCGGTTAAAAGAGGTGCCCGAAGAAGTGTGAGATTCCCATTGGTTCCGAAACGATGGGTGTCCAGCGCATCAGGTAGCAAGTGAACTACAACGTACAAGGGTGGGTTGTTGAGAGCAGCCAAACTGTGAGAAACAGGTTTCACAAGTGCAGCCTTCACGCCTGTAGACCGCTTTGTGTACCACCACAATCGCGCTCTAACACTACAATGGCACGAGGTTATCTAAACAAAAAAATCGAGAATGGCGTACTGTGCTCTTCACGGAAGAATCCCGATTTGGTTTTCACCTTGTTGTACGTGAACTTTGTGACGTCCTGGAAATCTGAAACATCTTGCTGCAGCCTAGGATGTGTACACAACTATTAAGTTATAGTGTGGGGTCATTATTCATGTTAAAGGAAGAACTGCTCTCATTTGTTTGGATGGTTTTTTGAATGCTCTGATACTTACTTTGCAACCCATTAGTCTTCCAGGTGCTACAAAAATCGAATCGAGTCGACCAGCTAATTTATGATAATGGCCGGCCACATATAGTATGATTGGAAGGTGAATTTCTGTAAGCTGAGTATATCAATGTTTTGCTATGGTCTGGGTAGTCCCCGACCTGAATCTGATCGAACATATTTGGAATCAATTGTTTCTGGATGGTAAACGTAACATTTATCCTCAGCGGATCTCCACAAATAATAGTCCTTCGAGGTGAAAATGAATTCATCCCTAAAAATTATTTTTCTGCAAAATACTTAACTTCGTCTATGCAATCATTGGCTCACTGAGCGAACGCATTTTATGGTTCCGAGGCTTCACTTCTTACACTAGTTTAACATTTTAAACCTTCATCATAGTGTCGATAGCTCAATGGAAAGATCATTAATATGTTAGAAAGTCAATAAAATCAAGCTCTGATAGAAAATGCAATATGGTTACAAGATTTTTGTGGATATATTGAAACCTCATAGGACTAAAAGCCAAGTTAACCAACTTACCCGCTTACGTTCGATAGACCCAATTTGGTTATAACGTTTGATGGTAGGATAAACAAATGTTCTGTTAAAATTCAAATGTTTCAGCTCCTTCACAATCTCACTAGTAGATTTTTCATTAAAAAATAAAGCGATTATCGCAGTCTTTTCTGCTTTTGAATCCATAACTTCGGTTTTTATTGATCCATTTTAATAAATTAACACGCGTTTCAAAGGTAAGTGAATGACAAAAAAACTTTCAAAAGTCTGGCATCACTCTGTCAAAAGTGACAGAGTGAAATTCGGGATGAATTCCTTGCCTAACCTGGTACAATAAATCGTACGGACGAAATATTTTTTGCCGACTTTCTGATTCTGGCAAATAAAGTTAAAATAGCTTTCCGGAATTATTCTTCTGCTCAACAACAGTGAAATACGCTGAGTATTCTATGAAATAATATGGGTAATATTCATATATCTATGTATGTTCGTTAAATTTTTATTGCGCAGTCTATAAGTCGGGCTGAAATCAGCAAATTTCGATCTTAGGTCTATAAGAGTTTTCAATAATCCTTCGAGATTCAATTGAGGGTCTGACAATTTGTAGCTTCATACATGTGTCTCAGGAAAAATTAATAAGCCGTAGTAGAGCTATTTGGCACTCAAAATAAAATACGGAAAAATATTCTCCTGTAATCTGCAATAAAATTTAAATATCAAAACAGATTGATTCTATTAGCCTCCTATAAATTTTAATTTCAGAAAATTCAAAAACCTTTGGAATTAAATTGATGTCTTATAAGCACTGCTTAAATTTAGTAGACATATAAAATCAAAAATCATTATTCAATATCAAATGGAAAAAAGAAAACTAACGAAATGAAAACTGTCAATTAAAATTATATGTCGTTGGGTTTTTTTTATTCCATTTAATATTATATAATAAGTTTTGAATAAAAAAACCCAACGAAATAAAAATTGCCAATAAAAATTATATTTCGTTGGGTTTTTTTGTTCCATTTGATATTATATGATGAGTTTTGATTTTATATGTCTACTAAATTTAAGCAGTGCTTATAAGACATTAATTTAGTTCTAAAAGTTTTTGAATAACATTTTTGAAATTAAAATTTATAGGAGTCTAACAGAATACATCTGTTTTGATAATTAAATTTTGTATTATAATAATCCTTCTATCAAATAAAAGAAACTCTTCTTATTATACAATCTGTCTAAGATGTCTATTTTCAAAATTACTTTTTTCAAAATTTTTGCGTTTTTGTGGATCACGGATACAAAAATTTTGATCCATCAGTTTTTCCGTGTTATGATATTCTTCATCTATCGGGTGTTTTTTTAGAGTGATAGAACTTTCGATAGGGATACCTGTGATTTGACAGGAGGCAGAAGCCATATTGTTTTGACATTTCTGTTCAGTAAGCATTGATAAATTATCATTGAAACACTCACTCCGCAACAACGTTCACAAATTGTTGAAATTTATGGTTTACATAATCGCCCATCAGAGCAGCTTATTCGTCGAACTATCGATAGATTTCGGACATTTTCTCTACTCGATGCAACAACAAGACAAAGAACTGTACGTACAGAAGAAAAAATCGCTGCTGTAAGTCATAGTGTTAATGATGATCCAGATTTGTCTAGTCGTCGACATTCACAACAAGTTGGACTCTGTGCATCCACCACATGGAAAATTTTGCGTAAAGATCTTGGTCTACACCCATACAAGATCCAACTGGTTCAAGAACTAAAGCCACTTGTCCATAATAAGCGTCGTTTGTTTGCTGATTGGCCCTAGAACAGCTTGAAGTTGATCCACTTTATTATCGTAAAATTGTGTTTAGTGATGAAGCTCATTTCTGGTTGAACGGCTATGTAAACAAGCAAAATTACCTTATATGGAGTGAAAACAATCCTCAAGAAGTTCTGCAGGTTCCACTGCATCCCGAAAAATGCACTGTATGGTGTGCTTTACACGCTGGAGGCATCATCGGTCCATATTTTTTTTTTAAACGCTGGCGCTAATGTAACAATGAATGGTGCTCGTTATAGATTGATGATCAATGATTACTTGTTTCAAAATTGGAATGGTATCGACCCAGAAGTGTTTTGTTTCCAACAAGATGGTGCTACACCTCATGCTGCTACCGTAACAATTGATTTATTGAAAGAAAGATTTGCCGATAACGTTATTTCGAGAAATGGTGCAATTAATTGGCCTCCAAGATCATGCGCCATAACTCCACTGGATTATTTTCTTTGGGGTAATGTCAAATCATTGGTTTATGCTGATAAACCAGAAACAATAGACGCTTTTGAAGCCAACATAACTCGTGTTATTGATGAAATAAGGCCTGAATTACTCGAAAAAGTGGTCCAAAATTGGTCTGGTCGAATGTGGTTCCTCAGAGCTAGGCTTGGAGGACATATGCCGGAAATTATTTTCAAAACGTAAATGTCATAAAATTATCTTTCAAATAAAAAAAAAATTGGCTTCAATCTTAATTTAAATGTTTTATTTCAATTTAAAGTTCTATCACTCTAAAAAAACACCCGATACTATACCAATAGATTTATTATACCATTTTAAAAGTTGTATTAATCGCGCATTTTTTCAAAATAGTTGATCAGTTAGACTTTCATACATTTTTTCACCACATACACTTGAACTTTTACGAAAAGAATTTTTTACAACATTTTATGATAAAAATTGAAGGTGGGCACATGGTCACGGGTTTCACTGAATATCTATTGGTATTAGGAAGAATACTTCAACACCGAAAAATCGATAGATTCATTTATTTGTAGCCGTGGTATTCAGGAACGTATGGTAGTGTTAAAAATAGTCATTTTGAAAAAATTACCATTTAGGTACTAAATATGAATTTTTTTGTATAATTTTAAAGCGTCCAATAGCTGCTATGAAGTGTTTTAGGATTATCCATTCTTTCTGGGATAATGAATAAAATATTAGGTTTTCCAACATAATAACTCCTTGTAAATTGTATGGACCAATTGACTCACTTCAAGGACAGTTTGGAATAAGTGGTAGTTTAGATAGTGATTCATTACTGTTATTATGGACGAATTGAGATGAAAAATTAAATTTTATAGGGTAGGTTTTCCAATTCCTCAAGGCTACACAATGAACAGAGTTTTTTATTTATTACCAACCATGACAAATAATAAGGATAAAAAAGGTTTGGCCTTAGATGGTCGCCTCAAAGATGAAGATTCAAATTTGGCCTCTTCTACAGTGTGAGTCTAGTGAAAGGATGACTGCCATCTTCTAGTGTTTTACCTGTGCACACAAAATTTACAACTTGTATTAATGAGTATTGAGAATGTAGACATTAGCAGCTATTTCAGGAGTTGTCGGTTGCCTTGGTGGTTCATTTGAAACTTGACAGATATCTTCTTTATTCCTTGTTATTGTTAAGTTTCTTATGCCCATCGAGCATCTACATATAACTCGCCACTCATGATATAATATACCAATTGACATGAAAATAAGAATAGTTGGAACATTTTAATCATTTTTGGTATAAATGTTTCATATAGTAAGGAACGAAAAGTTTTGTTCAGTGTTCTTTTGCTATTCAATAATTTGTTAAATAATAAATTATTGTGTTATCTTTAAAAGACAAGTGATTCGCGTTGTAAGGAAATCTGTTCATTATGCCTAGAGAGAAGTAGCACATCAACCTGGAAATTAAGGTGGGATGATCAGTTTGACAGAAGCCGATTTGTCTTTCAGACAAATTGCCACTAGAACAAAGTAGTTACCACCATTGTATGTACTGACATGTGAGCATTGCTCTTCACCAGGTGACCACGTAAGTAGTCTCCACAATTCCTCAAAGATTTTGTGTGATAAAGGCCTTTTCATCCCGCAAAAAGGATAAAAACCTCCCTTCCAATAGGCTTCAGTTCCAGGAACTTGAGTAGTGACTGATAACGAAGCACTATCCAACTTCTAGTGGCCATGCAGATCAGTTCTCGAGTTTTGTGGAACGCAACTCATACGGTGAAGAGGCTAGTTTACACCATTCTGTCGCAAATTCAAGACCCACAAACCGCCAAGAAAATACCTCAATTGTTCCTGTTTCGAGCATTATCGGGCAGCCGCTCCCCCCCCCCTGTCTTTGTACCTTGTCGTGGTAGGGGAGCTTGTCATAACGAGTGTCCTAATTCCATTCATGAAATGTAGGATATGGTTATGATGCCTAAAGCCAATGACTCGCAATCCAAACTTCCTTACTTTCTTTTTTTCTTGCATAATACCATTCCATCATGTTGTCCCACTCCATCCTTTTCCTACCACAAGGCTTGGAATCGTACGGGGAAACTGGCTCTGATTGACGACTAGAATCTGAGACCCTGCGATCGATAAGAGTTTTGTAATCCTTTTAATGGCGAAGGCGATACCCTGCTGAATCTCAGCGTGGGTTTTCCAACCTTCGTCCTCTTAGCCGCTGAAGGATCTTAAATGGTTGCAGAAGGAAAAAGGGAGACTACGACGTTTCGAACAAGTTGGGGTACTTGGGAGATTCGCTCTGCTCGCCCCCAAATTTGGCTTCATTTATGGATCCTGAAGCTCCCGTTGCGGGGTCCTGATTGGTCCGTTGGAGGACAAAGAGAGACTACGACGTTTTGAACAGGTTGGTGGACTTGGGAAATTCGCTCTGCTCGCCCCTAACTTCGGCCCCATTCGTGGATCCTTAAGCTTATCCTTTCCGCTGCGGGGTCGGAAGTGGTCCGTTGGAGGAAAAGGGAGACTACGACGTTTCGACAAGGTTTGAGGGTCCTGGAAGATATGCTCTGCTCTCCCCCAACTCTGGCGCCCTTTTGATCATAAAGCCCAATCCTTTGATGCTTCGGAGCCTGGCTTTTAGCAGCAAACAGCAACAGCGATCCTGTGGTGCGGGGGGTCCATGCTGAGAAGCTGTTATTTGTGTTGATTCGTTGCTTCGATCTTTCATAACCATAGAGACACTCTGCTCAAATGACTGAGTGTGGGGATCGGCACGGCGATCTTCTTTCTTGGGTCGAGGAAGGTGACTTGTAGGGTTATGCTAGTTGCTAGTTATGCTGGCACAAAGTTCCCTTTGAAACTTCCTTCAAAAATTCTTATCCTCCTCTTTCAGCTTATCGGGGATCTGCTGGAGTGTCAAAACTTGAGCAGAAACCTGGGACAACGGTGATGACAACGGTATGTTATTATAGAGCTCTGCTCACATTTTAACTTGTACAATTCTGAGTATTATCGGGCAGCCGTTGCTCAAGACCCAAAAACCACGACGAGGTATCTCGGTCAATCATGCTTCGAGAATTACGCGCGACCAGATGAATGAAATATCCTTCTAGCCTATCATGCAGGCTGTCAACCACTGCCCCTGAGAAACAGGTAGCACGGATTCATCTTTCATGTCCGTTTATCCCTTGGTGTACTCCAATTAACATATGTACTGTGGCATCAAGAATGGCGTAATGTACTCTTCGCGGACAAATCCCGATTTGGGTTTCATCTTGGTGCAGGTCGATTAGGTCTGTGGAGGGGACTTGGTAAACTGAAACGTGTTGTTCCTACCAAAGATGTGTTGTACTGCTATCAAGGTACTACAAGGCAGTTGAGGTGTGGTCCGGTGTTAATGCTGGAGGAAGAACTGATCTGTTTTGTTTCTGACAGTTCACTTATCGTGAGAGTAATTTGTAACTCGTTAAGCCTGTATATGCTGAAGAAATCGGACAGAATTTCCAGATCATTCATGATAATGATCGCCCACACACAGCACGGTTGGCATGTTCATTCGTGGAAACTGAGCGTATAATTGTTTTGGAATGACCTGCGCAGCACTCGGACGTGAATTCGATCGAAGATTTTTGGTATTTAATGAGACGACTATGTTGCCCTCAACAAGACATCAATATAAGCCATATAAACTCTTGTTGTTATACAGAAGTATCTAAAAAGTCATGAGAGCTTAAATTTTTTTCCCTTGATCTGTATTAACTTTGGCGAACCAGGTAACTCGAGTAACTACGCCTTAGGGCATGACGCGCCTTGGAAGTTCAACATATTGTGGATTCTTCTTGGATTGATCCAATTTCTGATCTTTCACTTATCTTTGCCTACGAAATGTGTATAGCTTAAATTATTCAAATTTTATATCTATTACTGGGTGTTCTTATTTTCATGTCATTAAATATACTTTGTGAGCAAGTTGAAAATTTAGCCTTTTATACCAGATCAATATTGCATGTTTATACATAAATGCGGGAGGCAAATGAATCTCAGCAATCCTTTTTTTATTCATGTATTGAAGTGTGTTATTCCCGTTTTGAGTAGAGCGGGGTGTCCCATTGGTCCGGGTTTCACTCTGAGCAAGGTGTTCACCCTCACCCCTCTCCTGGCCAATAATAAGGATAAGTGGGGTCTTGCCTTGGATGGACAGTTAAAGCACGAGGATACGAATTTAGCATCAAGTACTTTGTAAGTTTTCAGTGAATATGAACTATTAATTAGAGAGCTGAGCACCACAATACGAAAATTATTGATAATTTCAGGAGTGCATATTGATACCTTGCAGGTAGGTAAGTCCCTAGGTGAATAGGGTGTTATGATCCTGGGTGGTCGGATACGCAAAAAAAGAAATGAAAGTTACTCGTCATTATTTGTAGAAGAGGGGTAAAAGAGTCCTTATTCATTCGATAGATTTTTCCTTTCTAGCTTTGGTTGTGAGAGCAGATAGAACTCCCCAAAAAAAAGGACTCATGCCAACTTTACTTGAGTAACCGGAAATTCAAAATTTGACACTTGGGTAACATTTCCAGTCCTTGCAATTTTTCATCCTTCAAACTTTCCCTTGGAGGTCTTGCAGGATAAGCATGGTGAAATGACAGCCTGACTTGAAGCTTATGCCGTAATCCGAAAGATGAATTTGATATGTATCACCTTACAGTCCTTATTTGATCTCGAGTTGAAAATGAGGTGATGCAATAAATGAAGTCCGTCAATTTTTGATTCAAAATCCACCAAAGTGGTACTGGTGTGTTCGTAGGGTCGAAGCATTGGTTTGTCAATTAAAGCAATGGAGTTGTGGTTGTTAGAACATCGAGTATTCATGTACGAAAGTTTCATCCGAAATGACGAGTCTGTCACGGCATTTCGGCGTGAATTCCGTCCCCACTTCAACATTTACCGTAATCAAGTGGTTCCTCATTCTTCTTTGGATTTATGCACTTCATACACGAGGTATTTTGACGAACAGAAAGCACCTAGGGACTTCATAAACAGCTCGAACCCCAGAAAATGTTGGACAAGACAGTCAAGTCCTTCAGCGAAGTCCAGGTCGATCTGAACAAAAACCATTTCGCTAACTTCGTGTGAGTACTCAGGCGGTAAGGCATATTTCACACTTTGACCTGCATTTCAACCGTTACAAATTGGCAGTTATTCAACAGTTACAGCCAGAGGATTACGAACAACGACTAACCTTTGCACTTGAGATGAAAGAACTCTTTAATCGAAATAAGAGCCTTATATCTTCATGACTGATGAAGCCCATTTCCATCTAAACGGCATGGTGAATTAGCAGCACTGCGGTTATAGGACACAAGAAAATCCGAGAGAATTACACGAAAGACAGCTGCATACCCCGAATTTTACAGTTTGGTGCAAAGTTTGCAACACTTAAGTTATTGGCCCTTACTTTGTTGAAGTCGCCAAAGGGAGAGCTGTAACTGTGAAATCGGCGCGCTATGTTGACATGATCAACAACTTCATCTTGCCTGAGTTACGACGAAGATGAATTCCGATCCGACGTGTCTGGTTCCAGCAGGATGGGGCAACGGCCCCCCCCGTCAACTAATTAATGCTCGTTATTCGCTGTCATATCCCAAGTCGTCTGATTTCCTGGTTTGGGGACATTCGGTGGCCACCTCGATCCCCCGACCTGCCGAAATTTGATTATTTCTTGTGGGGGACACCGGAATGCGCTTATACGGGCATAAGCCTGGAACCCTGTAAAATTTGAAGGAATCAATTCGCGTAGAATCCACCGCAATCAAAAGAGCGATGCTGGGTTAGTGGCGACCAACTTTCAAGAACGGCTTCAGCCGTGCGTTGCACACATGTTAGATCACCATTGAGTATCGTTAATGCTCTGAACTGACGTACCCAAAAGTATGAATGAAATTTTTTCAACATGAAAACTCACATTTTTTTGAATTTTTAAAGAACGTCCGTCTCCACCCTGCATTTGAATTTAACTATAAAAAACCCCACAAACTTTTTTGGGTACGGTTTCGAATTAACTAATAAGAAAAACTGAAATGAAAAAAATAATCAATGCTATTAACGGACCATTTCAATATGGTGATTCTGCAAGGTACTTCTGAAGTGACGAAAAACTATCATATTTCTTTAGATCAAGCGCAATGAGATTGCCTGTCTGTCCATTTACGTATTGGATTTTTGTCTTCATTTTTTTTTTTTTTGACAATCCAACGAGGTAGAACCGTTATCATTCACATTTTTCTGGTTCTCAGCTCTCTAATAATATGTTATTTATGGTTGGGGAGGTAACTGTATTCATCCTAACTCGAAGAACATTGGAGCAAAACTCTGTATTGAGCTTGATGAAAAGCGAATAACTTCTGCCAATGTATTTTCTTCGATTATTGAACCATTGAAACATCTCAAGTCGGTTCTGTGAAACAGGATTTTATCCCTGTTAATTATAAAAGAAACAGTTCAATGCATTGTTCGTTAACATCTTAGATGCTCCATTGTTCGAAAATTAACCAATTAAATATTCTGCAAGAAGAACTCATTTGATCTCACTAACACAGATTTTTCTCCATTGGTAAAAACGAATTTTTGAAATGAATTATTGATTAAACTTATCCTTATTTCTTTGCCATCTGCACGGTTTTTCAGCATGATGCACCTCTTTTTGTGATGTTGGTGTAAGGATAATTTTGTTCTTGTGCTGTCGTTCAATATTCTTCTGTTTATAGAGTCGCAGATCCATCCCAACGAGAAAATTTAGGAATTATAGTACAGTATAAAGTCAAGGTCAAATTATGTTTGGGAGCCCTTGGCGGGTAAGTAATTTTTTATTATTTTATCTTTTTCGTTCTTATATCAGATATTACTTAACAAGTAAGCAGTGGTGGTTCGTTGTCATTTGAAAAGAGATGGTAGCCTAATTTTTGATGAGCACTGAACTTTGATGCAAAAATTCAGACGAAAAATAAATTTAGTAAAAAATGAAATAAATAAAAATAACCAGATGCTTTTAAAAATAATACCTTTTTCTAGCATTACTTCATCGATAGTCGCCAATAATAGTAGAACAAAATTTGATTATCAAAATAGATTTAATCTGTTAGTCTTTTACAATTTTAATTTCAAAAAAATTTTATTCAATAAACTTTTAGAATTAAATTAATGTCTAAAATAAGCACCGATTATATTTAATAGACGTATATAATCAAAACTCAATATATAATGTCAAATGGAATAAATAAACCAACAGATATAAAAAAGTCATTAAAATTAATAAATAAATATTTAAAGGAGACAAAATTTTGTTTCTGATCTTACCATTAAGAACACCAATTGCCTTTCAAAAACATGAACACAACTTAAGGACATCTCAAAAAATATAATTTATTTGAAATATTCAATATATTTGAATATTCAAATAAGTTAGTTCAGAAATCTCTCAAAACATGCACTATATCTTCAAAAAACAGTTAAAATTCTGGTAATCTCACCTCCAACGTGTTTAACAGGATAAATTGCTTTAAACAGACTAACTTTAAAATTCAAGATACTCTATGTTCTTAACAAAATCACAGAAAAGTGTAAGGTGTTATAAGGTTATATCTAAACCATTGACATTCCATAATGAGATTTATTGAAGCCTAAATATAATTATATATTTTATATAAGATAAAATAGAAAAATTTTCTATTTTAATAATAGTAGACTCCAAAAAAAAAAAAAAATTATATCCCTGGCGGTGCTTTTGCTAGTTTTATTACAAGTTTCATCACAAAATCCGCATCACCATAAGGAATCAGTATTTCACAATCACTATTTTACCCGATCTGTTGATGACACTAAATATCGGAAATGATGAAAAGTACTGTCGTGAAGTCTAAAGCTTTTGCGTGCTTGTTCATATCACCAAGATCCTTGCGGAATTTTGTATTATTCTTTGTGTCGTTATTTCACATATACGATAAATGCCATCTCCAGCGAAGTTACTGTGGAACGAAAATAGGAAAGGTACATCGGAATGATGGAAGGTTGTCGATCGTCTCACCAATAAGGCTCTGAAGGAATACGGGTGTTAAGAGGGAACTTCAACTTCTTAATTCGGAGGCGGTGTTTCGTTTCGAGCATATGCACCTGAACTCTTCAAATAGGCGTGATGCACATGTCTGCCTATGACGCCAGTGACCTTGTTCCACGTTGGAACGTCAGTCGTCAAACGCTTGTACTCTGCCCTACTCAAACCCGCCGAGGACGGATGAGTTAGGTATTGTCTGATACCAGTCGCGCCCCCTATATGCTACATCCGGAAGCTGCAGCAGAGCAGAGCAGAATTCTGCGAAAGGACCAGGAACGCCACAAAAGTAATAGGAAAACTAATGTTGATAACAAATTATTCGCTGATAACTGATTTGGCATGAAGTAGTAAAGAGACATTCATGGATCGAATATAGGCGAATATTCATTTCATCATATAATTGAACAATCTTAGTGGATTGATCAATTTAATCGAATAAGTATTTTTCGGGTAGTTGAGCCGGTAGGCAACATGAACCGGTATGAGATTTGCGGGGAAAAAGTGTATCTAATTGTTTTATGTGACGTCCTGTCAAACTTTCTGAAAACATTTTCTCCAAGAAATATCCTAGAAAAGTGTTTTTATCGATGCCAAATATTAATTAATACAAATCAGCTTAGTTCGGCTCTATTGCATAACAGCTCATCTGACATTTTTTCTAGGAAATAGCGTGCTATCGTTTCGCCAAAATGTTTGTTATTTTCGAATTATGAGCAGAAAATGGTCTCAAACGACTAGGCTTGACTCACTGTAGAATCGGAGGTCGAAAGTAATTCTGTCTCGGTTAAATTCATTTAATCGCTTTAATGATTCCACATTTGAAGCTTTTTCTTTTTCCTCAATAGTTACGAAACTACTGATCCGATCGAAATCAAATTTGTTATTCAAATGGGCAGAATCGGCTCAATGGTTCCTGAGTTATTTTTTTTCAAATATTTTCTAAGGTCCAATCGAGTTCAAATTTAGTATTACGATGAGAAATGATGACACGAAGGCTCATGCATAATTCCATGAAGATAAATCAGGAAAATTTTCAAAAATTTTTGTTATGTTATAATATTTCGGTATAAAGTATGGAAAGTATACAATGTTTTGTGCAATATATTTTCTCCGTTTTTCTAGGCAATATGTAACGATGTAGATCGAAGGAAAAAGGATGGAGTTTTAAACCACGTATTTTTCATTTTCATTAGATTTATAGTTTCTTCAAGAGTCTCAACAGTTCTCAAATTACATAAAATGACTTTTTTTAATTTTGGACGACAGAACACATAATTCTGTAATTTTATTCATCGTATGTAGCTTCCCTAAAAAGTTATTCACAGATTTGAAAAATTTTCAGATGAAATGGACTGTGTTTAGATTAAGCTCAATTCTATAAAAAAGTACCCTATGATTTAATATGTGACTTCACATATTAAATTGAATATTTGTTTCTTATTGCAAGTTCTATATATTATAAAAAAGAAAAAGGCTTTTTACTTGATAGAAGAAATATTACAAAATTTGAATATCAAAACAGATTTAATATGTTAGTCTTCTACAATTAATTTCAAAAAAAATTCTTATTCAAAAAACTTTTAGAATTAAATTAATGTCTACAATAAGCATCGCTCATATTTAATAGACGTATATAATCAAAACTCAATATACAATGTCAAATGGAATAAATGAACCAACCAATATAAAAAAAGCAATTTAAATTAATAAATAAATATTTGAAGGAGACAAAATTTTGTTCCTGATCTTACCATAATGAAACCAATTCCTTTTCAAAAACATAAAACACAACTTAAGGATTTCTCAAAAAATATAATTTATTTGAAATATTTAATATAAATAAATATTCAAATAAGTTAATTCAAAAATCTCTCAAAACATACAATATATCTTCAAAAAACAATAAGAATACGGATAATCTCTTCATCGGCCCTAGATAATATTTAAAATATCAAAATCAACTAACAATCAGTATATCAAACCTTAGATTGTAACACGGAACTTGTTTGAAACAGACTTTAACTTTAAAAATCCAGGTAGTCAGTTCGTCACAAAATCACAGAAAACTGTAAGGTATTATATGGTTTTCTTCAAACCATTGACATTCCAGAATGAGAATTATTTAAGCCTAAATATAATTATATATTATGTATAAAATAAAATAGAAAAAGGCATTTTACTTGATAGAAGAAATATAACAAAATTTGAATATCAAAACAGATTTAATCTGTTAGTCTTCTACAATTTTAATTTCAAAAAAATTTTTATTATACCGATGAAGAGATTATCCGTATTCTAATTGTTTTTTGAAGATATATTGCATGTTTTGAGAGATTTTTGAATTAACTTATTTCGATATTTAAATTTATTAAATATTTCAAATAAATTATATTTTTTGAGAAATCCTTAAGTTGTGTTTTATGTTTTCGAAAAGGAATTGGTTTCATTATGGTAAGATCAGAAACAAAATTTTGTCTCCTTCAAATATTTATTCATTAATTTTAATTGCCGTTTTTATATTGGTTGGTTTATTTATTCCATTTGACATTGTATTGAGTTTTGATTATATACGTCTATTAAATATAAGCGGTGCTTATTGTAGACATTGATTTAATTCTAAAAGTTTTTTGAATGAAAATTTTTTTTAAATCAAAATTGTAGAAGACTAACAGATTAAATCTGTTTTGATATTCAAATTTCGTTCTATATATTATTTTGTATTATGTCAATAGGTCTCCATTAAAGTGATCGTAAAATTCCATCCAGGGTTGCATTATTTGCGAAAGAACTGACCGAATCAAATCATTTTATTTGACCATCTTAATAGCAAAACCCTTTGTAGACACTTTGTGGCTTCACTTTATCGTCCATAAATATAGCAGTTACTATTTCATCACTTTTAGGAACATATATGGTTTGAATGTAAACATCGCTAGTGCAGTTTCTAGAGTTCAAACTAAAGATTCCTCACACTGTAGTACTCATTGCAGAAGTACATCTTTGATTCAGAAATTAGAATACTCGTACACTTAATACTTTTTATTTATTTTTAACAATAAATTTAATCACATTTAGCACATTACGCGTCGAACACAATGAAATTATTTTGAGTTTTTTTCAATCCTTGAAATGATCGTTTACATGGCTGCCCTTGAATACTTTGAATGACCCTTATTTGATCTCTTTAAGTCGAAACGGTGATCCTGAAGTTATCTTTTGAGATTGTTGGGCAGCCAGGAGTTGAATCGTGTTGAATTATAGGCGATTACTATGGTTGTTGAACAGTATGGGTCAACAGTTGGCGAAATATTCTCGAAGAACGAGCCTTGGTGGCGTAGTGGTTAAACGCCTGGCTCCTAAGCGGAGATTTCTAATCGGCTTCGCAGCTTGACGGAGGAAGAAATTTTCTCGCTAGGATGGCCGGCCACCATTTCAATGTTGGGTCGAAAATATACAATGCTGTCTGTATATTGTAACTCTCTCCTTACTCGCACAAACTATACTAAAAGCTTCTGAAGAATTTTCGCAGTAGATCTAGGAGTTACCAGATAATATCTTAATCAAATTAGTAGTTTGGGACGGTGCATTATCGTAGTGCTAATACTGAGAACTACCTGTTCATAATTCTGACCTCTTGAGGGTGTAGCTTCATGCAAACAACCCAAAACTCTCCTATAATATTTCTCCTTACGAATTTCGTCTGGCTGAAGAAATGCATGATTTATAACACCGCGATAACCGGAGAAACTGTCAAGATAACTTTGATACTGCAGATATCTATATTGTCGAGGCAGTGCCCAATCAATATCTTGAATTCTTTCTCGGTCTTCTTTGAATTCTTTGTACAACTTGCATAAATTATACAAATTTTCTACAGAGCGTGGAGTCAAACCTCATCATACACCTTATTGTAATTGTATAAAGTGAGGCTTGGAAAATTGTTATTAGTCTCCCAAAAGGCTTTGAATTTCTATCCTTGGGAGACGAAACTTCACACCCTGATTTCACGGTTTTACAATGAAAATGTGGAAAAACGCACGGAAGCTTCGATTTATGACTGAATGAAGAATAACTTGTCAGATTTTTTCAACCCAGTAGATTCAACCCCATACCAATGGGATTTTGAATATTAAGTAGTGTTTCGCTATTCCATTTCGAAGATCTCGTCTAGT
Source organism: Megalocaria dilatata (assembly GCA_034642435.1). NCBI lineage: Eukaryota > Metazoa > Arthropoda > Insecta > Coleoptera > Coccinellidae > Megalocaria > Megalocaria dilatata. The sequence goes on from CM067863.1 coordinate 16,157,762, forward strand.
ACTATCTGGCCATATATATTTGGCGTCAGAGTTTTCATAGATATCGAAATGACAGCTAAAATAGAGAGTAAAAGTGATAATATAAAGTGACTGTTTTTTTCTAACTACGGAATTCATCTGTATACCGGATTAGTTGATATTGGGTCAAAATTCTTCATGTATCCCTTCCTTCTATATTCGTTTCTGAAGCTACTCATTAAACCTTTGTAGCTTTTAGGGGATGTTGTGGGAAACTACTAACTTCTTTATTAAAAGATCGGGAAAAGCTACCGTGTTCTAGTTCCTATTCAAAATGGACTCATTAGTGTGACGTGCTTCAAGAATAGGGATCATAGGTCTAGATGAATTGTATTAACAGAGAACCTTCCCCATCAGAGTCACTAGATAACACCAAAGTTTACTTGAATATTTTTCTGGTTTCTCGGAGCGAAGCTAACTTTTCACTTCCGCTGTCGATCAATTTAATTTCCATATGTTTTTTTTAATACTTAAGTTGTTCTATTTTTATTTTGGGGTTTGTTTGTGCCCACATTTGTTTTATTTATTTTTGTTATTTCTTTTTCAGTTTTGCAAATATTCTATGATTTTTGGGAATTCCTATCTTTATGGATTTGTTCTTTTCCATGGCTTGCTGCGCATTTAGTACTTGTCTCAAGGATATGGCCTATATTCTTTATAAGTTCTTGATGTGGTACAATATATTCTCATTTTGTTTATATCATTCAGTTTACTTCACTAATGGTATTCAACAGAGGGTGAATATTGCCTTTGTTTGGTCTATATTTTGTGTGATTGTTAAAGTTTAGTTTGTCGTTGATTGGAATTCGAAGATATTTTGTAATTTTAATCCATGAGATGGGGTTTTGTTTATTGGGATGATGTTTGTGGGTTTCCTATAATAGAATATTCTTGCATACTTTTTTCTGGATTAGCTTTGATCTTCCATTCTTCCATCTATTTTACTACTGCATTGCAGTGCTTCTGTAGTCAGTATTTTTGATATTTTACTTGAGCTAGTTACTATAGTTGTGTCATCGACATACTCGTATGTTGCTACCTGAGTGTTTGCTGTTTTGGATATATCCACTGCGTATAAAAGGTACAGAGTAGGCCCTAGTATCGATCCCAGGGATACTGATGCCTCTATTTCCTGCTCTGTCGAATCTTCCTCATTCATATTATCGATTAGGGATTCATGTCGAATTATTTTCATGTGTCTATAAATATTCCTTCTATTTTGTCTTCCCTTTTATATCCTTTTTCGATATATCTGCTAAGATTCTCTAGCCTAAATGTAAACTGTTCATGGGAAATGATTAATTTTTTGAGTATTTTGTTTCTGAGTCTTCGCTATATTATCCTTTCTGCTGTCTTGCTCAAGGACAATAGTAGACTGATTGGAATGTAGTGTTTGATGTCTTCTTTTATTTTTCTAGCTTTCGGGTTCATTAATGTATGAGCTTTTTTCCTTCTTGATGCTTTTCTCGGATTTATTATTATTATTTATAGTGAGCGGGCGTCTGTCCACCCTACCACTGCGTCCGCACGGATTATTGTAGTTTACCCCTAATTTATATCTCCCCGACGAGATTCAGTTTTTGGATGAAACCGATAATCTTGTTCGGGGGTAATTTTTCAGTTCGTAGTGGGCTATAAAACCCTGACCAAAGACCTCGAATCTGATGCTACTCACCGCTGGGCACTCTGAGACGATGTGCATGGCTGTTTCAGTGTCCTCAGGGCACGGCCTGCATTCGTCGTCTTCAGCCAGACCGATTTAGTTCAAATGCGCTTTTACCCTGCAGTGACCTGTCATAATTCCGACAAGTGTTCTTAGTTTGGCCTTATCCAGACCTAGCCCTAGGTCCGCCATCTTTTTGTTCGAAGCTGTTCCAAGGAACACCGCCGAATGTTTCAAGCCAGGATGGCTCAGCCAGAAAGATTCTAGTCTTGAGTTCATTGCTATCGTCCGCTTAGTCACGTCATGTGATATTCCCAGGAATGGTTCCGGGCTTACCGGAAGCAGCGCAGCTCCAGCAAATGCCAGCCGATCTGCCTCTTCGTTACCCAAATAGTTTGAGTGGCTCGGTATCCAAACAAGAGTGATTCTTCTATACATACAGAGTCTGTTTAAAGCCGTGCGGAAACTCCAGACTGTTTTCGATGTACAACTGCTGGATTCCAGAGCATTCAGTACTGACTGACTATCAGTAAATATTTGGATTTGCCGTTTTATCAGCAGATCTGCCGCGGTCTCAATTGCAAATAGTTCTGCTTGGAATATGGTTGCGTATTGACCAAGACTCAATGAGATTAACGAAGCCCCAAGCTAAGGGCTGAGTATTAACAGATCGCAGCGTGTAAACTGTTCTACCGAGTGTAACACCCCGCCAGGTACGGATTTAAGTTCGGTATTATTTCAGTCATTTCCTTTGTCGTGACATACTAGTATCATTTCTCCATCATCAATACTCAGTACTTTGCCAACGAACAACGTGCTGCCGTTAGACAAAATATCTGTAATTCTCGAACTTTGAGCTGAAAATAGTCTTAAATAACTTGGTTGAACTCGCTGATGACTAATCCGAGGTCAGTAGTAATCTGCCTGGTCTGTCATCTGCAAACACGCTAATTTTCGAACGGAAATGCTTAGAAACTAGAAACTTCCTGGGTAGGTTTGGGGTCTGTATTTCTCGCATGAGTTCGCCAAATCGGTCTAACAATTTCGCAGTTATTCGCATTTGAAATTTTCCCAATATTTTCTGAATGACGAATCCGATCGATCTGAAATTTAGTATTTAGAAATATAATAATAACGAGCATGTTCGTAGACATTTTCTTGAGGATCGTATGATTAGAAGTCTAAAAAAATATATCAGGGGCAATGGACTTCTAAACAAGACTGCAAAAGCTTCTGACTTCACACCAGTGTTTTCCTAGATTTTTCATAAATTTTTTACTTAATTTTATTGTCAAATGTAAGAACTTTTACGCGTCCTTGGCTGTAGAAAATTAGAATTTTGTGGCTGCAGATTGGGTCTGTTCAGAACAATATTAAATAGTAATTGATATGCCTTTGAGAAGAAATGAAGAACCCTATTTTTTATTATTTGGAGTTTTCCATCACCATTATCTTCGAGTTTTTTTCAGTGACTTGGTAGCTGAACTACCTTTTATTTTGATGCATCCGAAACCTGAGGAAGAGCCTCCCGAATCTCCGTCATGCCGTAGCAGTACTGAAATGAATACTGATGTTCCTGTTGATACGAATTTAATACAACTTGATCCGTAAGTTAAAGTATTCAATGTGAAAGTGTGCTAATAGTATGGATTTCACCTTTTCTATTTTATTTTTGCAGATATTTATTAACTGCCATTTGCAATTATTTTCACAAAAAATATAGTTTGAAATGTTGGTTTCTCCATGAAGTCGTATTCGTTTAAATTTTTTGGTCGCTTGTTCTAGGGAACAGCGTGCTAATATCTGTTATTTTCGAATTTTGAACCACAAATGGTCTCAAACGACTAGGTTGGACTCAGTGATGAAGAATCCGAGGTCAGAAGTAATCATATCCGATCGGACGTAAACACCTTAACTTTCGAACGAAAAAAGCTGCAGACTTTGAACTTTCAGAATAGGTTTGGATTATAAATATCTCGGTTCGTTTCGTAAATGGGCAAAATCTGTCTAATGGTTTCATATTTATTCACATTTGAAATTTTTTCTTATTTTCCCAATAGTTCCGAAACTACTAATCCGATCGGAATGAAATTTAGTATTTAGATGAATATTTCAAATATCTAACAGATTAATTCTGTTAACCTCCTACAGATTCTTATTTAGAAAAATTTATTCAAAAACTTTTTAGAATTAAATTAAATGAATGTCTTAGAAAACACAGTTTCAATTTAATAGACATATCGAATTAACACTCATTACACCGTAGCAAAAGGGATAAAAGAGTTCAAAGAAATATAAATTATTAATTAAAAATACTAAATGAATACTTGAAGGATACAAAATTTTGTTTAAAACCTAACTTCAAGAACTTCTTCAAAAATAACTTAATTTGAATAAGTTCCTTCAAAAAAATTCCATGCAGTACATCTTCAAAAAGCAGTTAAGAATTCTCACAAACTATAAACTCCTCAGTCCCAGTACATATTCAAAAAATAAAAATAATTGACAAAAAATATCTTATCAGACCATCCAAGTATCTTCCTCTAACAAACACCAGAATATACTTTTGAAAATCCTACGTATTCTTTGTTCTTCACAGAAATTACACAAAGCTTGCAAGGTATTTTATGGACTCAGTTAAATCCAAATGATAATATGTACGAGTGATAAACCAAAATATAATTAAAATGCATGGAAGAAAGCACTTATAATCCCTAAACCAAAAATATCGTCTCCTAAAGAGTACAAGGACCTAAGACCCATAAGCATCCTCCCATGCCTATCGAAAATACTCGAAAAAATCATAAACGAACAACTGGTAAATCACATAAAGACAAACAACATTCTTCCTGAAACGCAATCTGGCTTTCGAAAAAATCATAATTGTTCTACCACATTGACAGATATCACGGATGATATCCTTCGGGCTACAGATAATAATAAATTCACCTTACTCGTCCTCTTAGACTATAGCCGAGCATTTGACACCCTTAATCGCTCTATATTGTTGGCAATCCTTCACTACATAGGTCTTGAAAAGAACGCAGTTGCCTTTTTCAGTAGTTATTTTCATGGGAGAACTCAAAAAGTTATGATAGATGGCACTTTCTCCGAAGAACTGCCTGTGACAAGTGGTGTTGCACAGGGATCAATTTTGGGTGGGACCCTCTATACAGTGTATACCTCTGAACAGGACTCCTCTTTCAATAGGTGCAAAGCCCATTACTACGCGGACGATACACAAGTATATATAAGCTTTCATAAGACTGAAGTTGCAGAGGCCTGCGGTGCGTTGAATCTGGAACTTGGGAAGCTCATAGACTATTCAACTAAACATCACCTTCACATAAACCTAGAAAAGTGTAGTGTAATGCTTTTTGGTCCCGGAAACTATAGGGACGAGGTCGATGCAATGGTAGATGTAAGATTGGGCGATTACGACCTGAGAATTGAAAGGGGTAAACGAAACTTGGGAATCATATTCGATAACTCACTTAGATTTGATGATCATGTCTCGGACTGTGTCCGCCGCGCATACTTTAAGTTGAGACTACTATATAGTAACCGTCACTTTATCCCGGAGAAACAGAAGAAAATTTTATGTGATTCACTTGTCCTGTCTACCTTTGATTTCGGTGATGTTGTGTACGGAAGTGGCCTAACGGTCCTGACCCAGGCTAGAATTCAAAAGGTTCAAAACTCGTGTTTGCGTTTCGTATTTGGAATAAGAAAATTTGAAAGAATTTCCCATAAACTCAAAGAACTTGGTTGGTTAAACATGAGCCACCGGCGAAAGGTGCATTCAGCCTGTTTCTACCATAACATCCTCATGAATAAGTTACCAAATTATCTACATAGAAAAATAATATATAGAAGTCATGTTCATAATGTTAATATTAGGAGTAGAGGTCTTATCACACCACCTATCCATAAAACTGCCATTTTCGAAAGGAGCTTCACTTATAACATCGCTAAGGTCTACAATTTACTTCCAGATAAATTTAAAAATTTGAACTTAAAAAAATTCAAAACTAACATCCAAGAATACTACTTAAGTGAACAGAACATGTCCTAATATCTCCTATATAGTAAGATGGTAAACTGTATGAATGAATGTCATCTTTTAAAACTCACACAAAGAGTGAACACAGAACGCCTGTAAAAAGCAAATCACAACAAATGTAAGTTTGTTTTTTTTTGCTTTCTTTCGTTTTCTTTTTGTTTTTGGGTTGAGTTGAGCAGCGTATGCTTGAGCATAACTGGACTCCGCCTTTTTTCACAATAAAGTAGATAATGGAGAATAATTATCAATATAACTACCTATATCTGAAGAAATTTATTTATTTATTTATTTAAATTAAAGTGCCTCGACTACTAGGTCATTGGCACATGGTACTGTGTTAAATGTATATGATGGAAATAACTGTTACAATGGTAAAGTGTATGGGACTAGTGATTATATAGTATTGTATAATTGGCATTCTTTAAGAAATTTTAGGGCTGCTTCTATTTGAGATGTTGAGCTGAGGATGTCCTTTAAGTTGTCCTTAAGTCCCATTCGCTGGCGGACTTCATCATATTTGGGGCAACAGGACAGGAGGTGTTCTACAGTTAAGCGAGTTCCATGACAGTGGTTGCATATAGGTGGTTCTTCTGATGACATCAGGTAGCTGTGTGTCGTCCTGGTATGGGATATCCTTAGTCTCCTCATCACAATTTTGTCTTTCCTATTCAGATTGATGTTTATTCGGGGATTGATTTTAGGTTGGATTGCATATAGTTTGTTGTTACTACTGTTCCATTGAGTTTGCCAGTCTTGAAGAAATTTTAGCTTGATGGTCGCCTTTAGGTCCGAGTGTAGCTGGATGTTTGTAATAGGAAGATCAGAGGACTGTGCTAGTTTCGCGGACTTGTCTGCAGCTTCATTTCCCTCTATACCCACATGAGATGGTATCCAAATTATTGACGTTGTAATTGCTTTGTTGGTGTGTAGTATATGGCATCGTTCTTGGATTTTTTGTACAAGTGCGTTTTTAGAGTATATATTGGATATCGATTGAATTGAGGATAATGAATCTGTGAATATTGCAGTATGATGTCCTGGTATCATGGTGTTAAATAGTGACTTGTAGATTGCAAACAATTCACCGGTATGAATGCTACAGGTAGGTGGAAGTTTGAATGATTCTGGATTATTGGTCCCTTGGATTATTGAGCATGCAACTCCCTGTTCGTCTTTGGATGCGTCGGTGAAAAACTCCACATCAAATTTTTCACAGTTTTTTAATTCCAGGAAGGCTTGTTTCAGGATTGAGGCATGGGTTTCCTGTTTATTGTATCTATGTAAGGTAGTATTGAGATTCGGTAAATATCTGGACCAGGGGGCATGTTTTGAGTAAGCTATGGGAGCTATATTTTGAAAATCAATAGACTCTGAGTCTTGTCGTACAAGTTGTAGAATTGGGGGCAATGTCATAGGGTGTGCAGTGGTGATTGAAGTTTTCATCAGATCATGTGCCGGATGGTTTGGCATAGCAAGCACCTTACAAGCATACCAGAGAATATTCTGTTGTCGACGCAGTTTGAGAGGCATCTCCTGTGCTTCTATATGAAGGCTCTCAGATGGGCTAGATCGAAATGCTCCAAGGATGATCCGTAACGCTGTATTCGGTATGGTATTCAGTGATTTTAGGTTTGTTCTACTTGAAGTGGAATAGAGAATACTGCCATAGTCTAGTTTCGACCGTATTACTGATCTATAGATTCTCAGTAAGACTTCCTCATCGCATCCCCAGTGTTGGTGAGATAGGGTTCGAAGGATGTTCATAGCTCTCATGCATTCGCCTTTGATGTTTTTGATGTGTTGTGTCCAGGTAAGTCTGCGATCTAAAGTCATTCCTAAGAATTTTATTTGGTCGACTATTTCCAAAGGATGGTCGTTGATTGTGACATAAGGTTGTACGGTTGAATGTCCTCTTGTAAATCGGATAATTTTTGATTTTGAGGGGGAGAAGTTGAATCCAATGTTATTAGCCCAAGCAGTGATATCGTCAAGGGTTTTTTGTAACAGTTTACATGTGCTGTTTGTGCTTTTTCCTGAACAGGATAGTAAGAGGTCGTCAGCATATAGGACTAACTTGATTGGGGCTTTGATGACGTTGCAGATGTCGTTGATGGTTAGCAAGAATAGAGTGGCACTTAAGACGGAGCCTTGAGGGACGCCATTTTTTGTGATGTACGAGGCAGACATCTTTCCATTGACTTTTACCTTGAAACTTCTGTTAGTTAGGAAATTTTTCAGAAAAAGGTATGTATTACCATTGAGGTTTATGTTTCTCAATTTAGTCAGGATAGCTTCACGACTTGTGGTGTCGAAAGCACTATCTATGTCAATGAGTGCAGCAATTAGGTCTTGTTTAATTTTAAAGGTGTTCTCAATTTCAGCTTGTAGAATTACTAGGTTGTCAGTAGTATTGCGATTCGGTCGAAAGCCTGATTGTTTTGAGTAGATCAGAGAATTCCTCTCGAGATGCCACATAAGTCGCCGGTTAACCATTTTTTCCAGTATCTTACACAAGGTGCATGTTAAAGCAATTGGTCTGAAATTATTGGGTGAAGGTTCTGATTTACCAGGCTTTTTTATGGGTATAATGTGGGATTGTCTCCACTGAGAAGGAAACCGATAGTTGTTCCAAATGTCATTGTATATTTCTAGTATTCTAGCTAATGTTTCTCTCCGGAGATGTTTTATAAATATTATAGGGATATTGTCTGGGCCTGCTGCTGTGTTCTTCATGGAAAGTAGAGCTAAGTTGAGTTCTTGTAAAGTGAAGGATCGATTTATGGGATTTTCTGGATCACTTATAATTTGTTCTTCGTCTCCAAGGAATTGGGATGTTGATGAAGTCACCGTTTTGTTGAAGTAGAATTTAGCAAAGGTATTTGCCATTTCTTGACTGTCAGTGATTAGCTCATTGTTTTCATCTATCACAGAGGGTATTTTGTAGTTTGTGTTGTGCCCTTTTATTTGTTTTATTTTCTTCCAAATTTGATTGGTCGGAGTGTTTGGGGAGATTGTGGAGACATATTGAATCCAGGAAAGGCGTTTACTCTCTTTTAACACTCTCCTTGAGATGGCTCTGCATTTTTTAAAGTGTATCAAATCTTCTTGGTTACGGGTTCGTCGGTATCTGTTCAGAGCTTTTTTGCTTTCTGCAACCGCTTTTTTGCAGTCTTCATTCCACCATGGAACCATCCTCTTACCTGGAGTTAGCGTGCACTTCCCTATATGTTTCTCGGCAGCTAAAGTCAGAATGTTTGTGAGTTGGTTAATGGTCTGGTCAATGTTTGAAGAGAAAGCTGTCGTTTCCATTTGGATATTTACCTCACCTGAAAATAGTTCCCAGTTGGCGTTTGATATTTTCCATTTTGTGATGTTTTCTGTGTGGTTGGTGTTTTTGTCGCTTATGGAAATGGGAAAGTGGTCACTGTCGTAGAGACTGTCTAGGGTATGCCAGAACAAGTGAGTTGCTATGACGGAATCACATAAGCTTAAATCTATTGTAGAAAATTTTCCAGTGGATATGTCAAAGTGTGTGCTTTCACCAGTATTTAGTACGTTGATATCATTGTCTGAAATAATTTCCTCAACCAGCTTTCCTCTGCCGAATGTTTTTTCCGAACCCCACGTGGTATTATGTGAATTGAAATCACCAACCAAAAGGAAAGGTGTTGGTAACTGGTCAACAAGATTGGAGAGTTCTAGATAGGTGAGGTTGTGTTTCGGTGGTATATAGATGTTGCATATTGTGAGTTTTTGAGGACACCAGGAAATGACAGCAACGGCTTCCAGTGAGGTATTGAGAGGAAGTTCTCTGAAATATAAGTCAGATGAAATAAATATGGATGCTCCGCCACTGGCTATTGTGTTGGTGTTTCTAATGAAATGGTGACCGGTGTAGTTTCTCAGTTTTGGGTTGTGACTTTGTTTAAAATTAGTTTCTTGTAAGCAAATAATGTCTGGTGAAGTGTCAGATATCAACTGTTGGATTCGCTCTAGGCGTGGATAGAATCCGCTACAATTCCACTGAATTAGAGTGAATGTGGTTTTCGTTAATATTGGGAGTGTAGTGAGGAGCTATCAGAGGGGTCATCATCGTCTGTAATGGTCTTTAGGCTATTTAAGCTTCCAATCTCTACTGAATTTTCCATGAGTTTGGCTTTGATTTTCTTAGAAATTCGAGTTATTCTGTTTTTAGTTGATCTCTCTACATACGAGTAAATATTGTGCAGATCGTGGAGAAGTAATTTAACATCTGATGTGAATTTTTCTGCTTCTGTATAAGGAGAAGGGCTACCATAGGAGTTTTCCAAAAATGCAACAAGATTATCATGAGGAAGATGGAAGGTGTCTTCTGAGTATGCTCTCAAAATTGCGTTCTTGGTGGATTCACTTAAGGCGTGATCTTCAGGTGTGTCCATCTTTGGTTTTTTCTTTGCTCGTCTGCTGGTAGAAGAGTCTTTGGATGGTGTGTGTGGGGGAGGCATGGAGGTATCTTCGGTAGGCGCAGTTTCATATTGATTTTCAGATTGGTTAGTTGTATCGCTGGATGATAAAATCTCTGATATTCCTCTTTTAAGGGCGGGTGTTTCATGTGTTTCACTTACAAGGGGTGTCAGTGATCGAGGAATATTATCTCGTGTTTCGTTTGTAGAGGTTTGCGGCATTAATTGTATGCTATCTGGTCCTGCAGGTTGAGAAATTGGACAGTTTGTTGATATATGACCGGTCTGACGACAAATGAAGCATTCCATTTTGTCGGTTGATAGAAATATCCTGTTATCGTTGTCATCGTAGTGAATTAGTGTTGATGTTTGTAGTTCATAATTTTCACATGGTGGGAAGATGTAAACCTGTCTTCGGAAACTGAGGATATGTGAGTATTCCTCTCCTGGGATTCCAGCTTTAAGGAATGAAACAGGGGAGGCAAGTTTCAGTCCAAGATTTTGGATAACTTCTGTCACTAGTTCATGGGGAATACAGGGTGATATATTTGAGATTACTATTCTTTTAGTTGGAGAAACTAGTCTTCTGATGTTCAAGGTCATATTTCCTATGGAAACAGTTGGATTGGTTTTAATGAGTTCTTCGACTTGTTCTGCAGATGTCAGATAAATGCAAATTCTATTGTTAGAAATTCTTGAGGCGAAGCAAATGTTTTTCGGCTGAACAATCTTACCAATTGCTTGGACATAATCGTGTAGTTTCAGATTGTCTTCTGCGTGTATTACGATGGCTTGTTCCTTTTTAGGGAAGTTAAATTTAGGAATCGATTTGGCTGCAGCTACGTAAGACGTTTTTTGTGAGGTAGGTGTACTTTCAGTGTTTGAAGACATTGTTGTGGTAGAACTATTGGGTAACATGATGATTTATTTTTGATTTAACGCCCTTGTACTCAAGAGCGTTGGAATATTGGCTTGTTGAGATTAGGTGGTAGGCACAACAGAATACACCATAGTGTATTGTTGGTTGCCTATTCAAAAATGAGCGAAATGCCCAGTACTATTAGTTATCGTCTGTTTCACTAAAATACTGATATAAGGGAATTGTTTGTTTACCAATACAAATGTATCGGTAATATTGATTTCTAGTGAAATCGGTATTTACCAGTGAATTTTTCACCTTCCACTCGTGTAGAACGTCTCTGTTATCGTTCATGCACTAAATTTATTTATTTATTTTTCAATAAACATCAATAAACTCGTTCAATAAACGCGATTGAGGAACTCGGTCTCTTCCGTAACACGTTCCCCTTCGGACTCCTATCTGAAGAAATGTATCGATCTATTGTGGAAATAAAGACATATTATTATTATTAAATAATGAAAAAAGGTTTTTTCTTCATAGAAGGATTATCACAAAATTTAGTAGTATCATACAGATTTCTTCTGTAAACCTGCTACAAATTTTAATTTAAAAAAAAATCTTATTCAAAAATCTCTAGAATTAAATTAAGTCAATGTCTTTAGAACACACCGTGTCAATTTAGTAGACATATAGAATATTAATACTTATTACACAGTACCAAAACGAATGAAATGAATTGATTTAATTTAATTCTAAAAATGTTTTAAATTAAAATTTGTAGAAGGTTTACAGAAGAAATCTGTATGATATTTAAAATTTTGTAATAATTGTTCTATCAAGAAAACACCTCTTTTTATTATTTCATTTTATATCTAATAATTATATATTTTGGTTTACGCTTATTACATATTATCATTTGGTTTTAAAGGAGTCCATAAAATACCTTGCAAACTTTATGTTATTTCTGTGACAAGCATAGAATACGTAGGATGTTTATAAGTTCACTTTTTTCTAATGTTTGTGCAGTAGCATGCAATTAATATGGTGAGATATCTTTGTTAATTTTTATTATTTTTTAAATATGAAGTCGAGCTGATGATTTACTGCAATAATTCTTGATTGTTTTTTAGACATGTTCTACATGTTTTAGGAATTTTTTTGAAGGAACTTACTTTGAGCGAGTTATTTTTGAAAAAGTTCTTGAGTTATTTAAATATTTTAATATTAGCCTTCTACATATTTAATTTCAAAAAATTATATTTAATAATTATAACTTCAGGAATTAAATTGAAAAAATCTCAATTATTAAATATAATTTTTTGAAATTAAATATGTAGTAGGCTAATATTAAAATATTCAAATAATTTTATACACCTTCTATCAAGTATTAACCTCTATTTATGTTATTAAAGTTCTTGAGGTAATGTTTTGCTTTTTTGAAAAGTAATTTAGTTTTCATGAAACAAGAAATGAAACAAAATGTTGTACTCTTCAAGTGTTTATTTGATAATTTTTAGTTGACAATTTATATTTCTTTGAATTTCTTTCATTCCCATCAATAGGTATTAATTCGTTATGTCTACTAAGTTGACACGGTGTGTTCTAAAGACATTTATTCAATTTAATCCTAAAAATTTCTAAATAAAAATTTTTTTAAATTAAAATTTGTAGGTTTACAGAAGGAATCTGTATTATATTCAAAAAAATTTCAAAATATAATTATTATATTTGTAATAATCCTTCTATCAAGTTAAAACTTCTTTTTATTAGGAGTACAAATAAGTTTCCGCCGTTTTTTAACACAAATTAAATATTTATTTTAGAAGAAAGCTTGCTGAGTGACTTTTAATGTTAGAGCAAGTTCTTTTTGTGTTTGAGATGAATCTTCCTCCAATAATTCCTCCAATTCTGCATCCTCGTAAATTTTTGGCCTTCCACTGCGATCTTTGTCTTCTACGTCGAAATCACCGTTTTTAAACTTTTGAAACCACTCTTGACACGTTCTCTCACTCAAAGCACCCTCACCATATGCTTCTACGAGCAATTGACGCGCCTCAGCAGCAGATTTCTTTAAATCAAAGAAGTAAACTAATATTTCCCGCAAATGACGATTACTTGGCTCAAATTTTGACATTTTCAACTTATAAAAATTATATTTCACCAATATAAAATCAATGATATTAATAGGTTATGTTGTTCTTGAATGTCCAAACTATTTTTTAAGCCGGTTATCATCTGCGAAAGCTAACCGAAACTCCGTGCCGCGCCATCTACAATAAAACGGCGGAAACTTATTTGTACTCCTAATATTATTTTATTGTTTATATAATAATTATATTTTGGATTATCACTCATAGACATTATCATTTGGATTTAACTGAGTCCATGAAATACCTACAAGCTTTGTGTTATTTCTGTGACGAACATAAAATACCCTCATATAATATGTGAGATAATATTATTATCTTTAATTGTTGTACTTTTTCAGCGACGAAAATACACTCCAAGATCATGATGATGACATTATATTTGAAGATTTCGCTAGGCTTCGACTCAAAGGTGGAGAAACCGATGCTTGAAAAATAACACATGGTGCCGGCTTTTTTGGCCCCGTCCACTTGTAACCTAAAGTTGTACCGACATTAATTATGTTAGTTAAGATTAGGTGTAACCCATGATCCCGTTGTGTGCCCTAGTCAATGGCTGTGCTGTCAGTTAAATAACGGATTGCACATGAATTATTATATGTTTAGAGCAACCCAGACCCTCCTCCCCTCCTTACATCTAAACTGGCCACACTTCCTTGCTGCATCTGTCTCTGCACCCAATGCGTACATTTGGTGTAAATACCTGTTTCTTTTCATATTTGTACTATACTGATTCCAAATTTTGGACAAGTTCTAGTGAAGGTCTCAAACCCAATTTTTTATGGAGTCCTCCACGATCGAAACAAATTCTAATCGTAAATCGAACTTCTCCAAAATCAATTTGAAATATTCCAAATTTGATATGAGGTTAGTTGTATTTATGTATACATGTAACATGTTTTTTTTGTGAAACTGTCAACTATTTTAACAAACTACTAACCGTTAAGTGTTATATGTAAATTAACAGTGTTCTTTATCATCTCTCCTACAGATTGAATTTTAAGGATAAAAATTCTTATGAGTAACACTTTTCGATTTTATATTTTATAAAAAAAATGTTTCAACAAAATATATTATAGTAACTATTTTAGTACAAATAATGTGTACATTTTATATACATATACCGTCTGCCAATAATTTAGCACAATAGAATAAATTCATAAGAGGTTAGAAGGCATACATTATCTCAAGATTATCAGAAGGTAATAAGAAAAATATTTCTTGCAATAGGGGAAGCTATTATCTTTTCGGAACAGAACCATACACAAGGAGACTGATTCCAACCTCATTTCTAAGCAGTAGTTGACTTCTTTATTGCTTTTTTTCAGATATATCTATCATCTTGTAGTTTTTCTACATTTCAACATTTTTAATACTTTTTATATATATTTAGGGGATAATTGTATTAAGTATTTCATTGGTAGGAAAACTCCCATAGACGTAGAGGGTGATTTTTTTTACCTGAACAGGGTTTAGACTGAAAGATTAGCAAAAACTGTGATGGTAGAAATGATGAGATGTATAGAAAGAACCCTTTAAATGAAAATGTATGAAATTTATCAGAATTTTTCTGTAATTTTATAGTGTTTATTGTATTTGTGATCGATGTATGGAGGATATAATGATGAAAGATTAAATATTCTGCATTTACAAGACCTTGTTAATGCAAATAAAAGGTTAAAATTCTGAGCGTTCAGTGTGTGGAATAACTATAGTAGAGTTTCAGGTCGCTCTTATGAATTTATTTATTCCGCATTTATTTATTTATATATTTCAGGAATCTATTTATTACTGATTGATTTCTTTTTCTTTGATTTTAAAGCATCTTTGTGATGAAAATTAAATGAAAAAAAAATTGTAACGAACTTTTAGGAGTATAAAGATTCCAGTTGTGGTATAATTTCAATGTTAATTTGATATTTTCTGATTAAAATAAAACTATGGCGACAATACTAGTTTTTATCTGAAACTCTTCTGGTTACTTGTCATTGCAAAGAGGTGCGGCAGCACCTTTTTGTCATTGTTCATGTGATCTGTATGGTGAATCACAGTCTGAGTATAACCCATTTTCAAACTTGATTGTATAGCTACTCTATGTATATGGTTTTTCATTGAATATTTAGGACATGTTTCTATAAAATTATTCACAGGACACTTGATTTCGCAGCTGAGTAATAAAGTTGTTTCTTTTAATCAATAAATTTGGATCTGGCAATAAAGAAATGATGTTAGTTGGAAATTAAAGCACTGTATTTCGCAAAATCCTCGCAATTTATTATTAAGAAAGTGGCACACGATCGGCTCAGATTATTGGATTATTGTCAAGTGTAAAGAAACATAGAATGAAATTCGAATATCAAAACAGATTTAATCTGTTAGTCTTCTATAATTTTAATTTCAAAAACTTTTAGAATTAAATTAATGTCTTATACGCACAGCTTATATTTAATAGACATATAAAATCGAAACTGAATATATAATATCAAACAGAATAAATAACCCAACAAATACAAATTATCAATAAAAATTAAGATACTGAATTGTTTCAGCCGTTACTATTTGGTAGTTGATCATAATTAAAGCGAATTGTAGAAATTACTATGTTTCACTACCAATAAAATTTATTGGTAATAAAAATCAATAAATAAATATTGTTTTTGATTTCCATTGACAATTTATATTTGTTGGGTTATTTATTATATATTGAGTTCTGATTTTATATGTACATTAATATGAGCTGTGCTTATGAGACATTAATATAATTCTAAAAATTTTCGAATAACATTTTTTGAAATTAAAATTATAATAGACTAACAGATTTAATCTGTTTTGATATTTAAATTTTGTAATATTCCTTCTATCAAGTAAAAACCTCTTCTTATTATTTTATTGCACTGAGATATATAAGGAACCAATATAATCAAATTATACAAAGAAGATAATCTTGTCATACCATTAGTTTCTTATATTAACATACCTTCAGGTAAACTTTCTCAATGAAAAATTTTAAGAATTAACTAAATATTCACCTGAACATACACTATCATGAAATCTACAGAATTAATTGCGAAATTATCACAAATTAACAATGTAAAAAACATTTCCAGGTATTCCAACAAATGAATGCACATCCATCATTAAAAACGTTTTAGAAAAAAATTGAGTCCATCTATTTTTAGCTTCGGAACACCAAAACTTATTCGAAATTTGTCTCACACAAAACTATTTTACATTGAAATCTGAATTATTTTTCCAAAAATCTGACTCAAAACATTAATTTTTGCTATAGAATGATATGATTGTTGGATTTAAGGGAACAAACCGACAAATTCATTCATTTTTAAAATTTCTGAACTCTATACAGCCCCATATCGAATTATTAGTTGGAAATTTCCTATTTCCACATATAATAAATATAATAACAATAACAATGTGTGGAAATTAGAATGATCTTATTTGAAATATCATTTCATATAGATTTCCATCACGTGAAGACGGATTGAATTAAATAATGAATTTTCATTACATTTACACAACTTATTATTATTATTGTTATTTTTGACGTTTATTCAGTAAAATACAAAATTAATTCAATAAATTTTACTTAAAAACGGCATTGTCTTAATCTGAGAAAAATTATATTTATTGCAAAACAAAAATTAAATCCATTAAAAAATTCTGGAGTCCACAGAATTGTACGTAATGACTCTAACGCAAATTACGCACGTCAAAGAGTTAGGATTTTTAAAACGATATTGAAAGAACATCTGAGTACAGACAAAAGATCCGCAGTATTTGAACATGTTAAAGCTGTCATTCACCATATACATATTGACAATCCTTCATAAACATCACAGGGTCACAAGCCTTTACAATGAATTTGTTGGAATGCTTGGAAATAAACAAGGAATCTACAAACACTGGACAATCAATTAGAAATAAACCGATCTCCACTTCTTAAGTGTTTTAAAATTTTATATTATATACACACATCGTCAAAAGTCTTGGCCCCCCTATCAACTCTCAACTTGTTGAATGTAACATGACAATTTTTTGTGTGTGGAATCTTCAATATCTTTCCACTTCAATAAAAACAATAAACTTGCAAAAAATGTTTCTTGCTCGGGAGAATACATGTGTATTCGAAGTAATCAGTTTTCAACGAATAACGAGAGTTGTAATATTGAGAATATTCCGTGGAAAATGCCGGGACATCCAATTTCTCAGTTTGAACGGGCAAGAATAGTAGCCCTACATCAAGAAGCCTTGTTGAAGCACCAGATTACGCAACGTTTAAATATTCCACGTACTTCAGTAAGGCGCATAGTGACGCTTTTCCTGGAAACAGGCAGCGTTGCCCGGAGACCGGTGCCTGGTCGACCCAGAGTATTATCTGCAAGGGAAGACCATTTTATCGCAGATTTTACTCGAAGGAATCGAACAGTATCTGTAACAGCCCTTCGAAGTCATTTTTTGAGGACGTTTAGACGGGTAATATCAACCAGTACCATAAGGAAACGGTTTCATTCCTCAAATTTTAAGGCAAGAAGACCTTTAAGAGTGCCTGGGCTATTACCTGGACATAGAGCTACCTGACGGCAATAGGCAGAACAGCATCAAGACTGGATGTTACCACAATGGCGCAACGTACTTTTTTCGGACGAGTCACTATTCGGTTTACAAAGTGATAGTCGACGAGAAAGGGTGTGGAGAGGTCCAGGCGGACTAGAGCGACTCAGTTTCGCCCGGGAAGTTGTGTCCTTTCAAGTCGGATCAATAATATGTTTGGGGGGTATAATGTTCGGTCGCCGTACCCCTCTTATTATCGTTGAAATAACAATGACTGGTGCTATCTACCTAGAAAACATCATTGAACCAATCATTGTTCCTGTGCTCAGCGAATTTGGGGATAATTTCATTTATCAGAATGATAACGCCCCACCACACGAAAACATTCTTCAAGAGAACAATATCCAGAGAATGAAATGGCCAGCAAACTCACCAGACATTAATCCAATTGGGCACGTATGGGATTACTTAGGGAGCAAACCTCTTACAACTTGAGTTGAATTGAGTTTAGCCCTTTAGGGTGCCTGAAAATTTCATTAAAGACGTGTTTCGTGTATTGCAGTTGAAATAGAGGAAAATATTCATCTCTCTTCCAGAACATAGATTGTTTATTTCTTGAGAAACCTAGGGGGCCAAGACTTTTGACTATGTGTGTATCTGTCATCAATATTATCAACTAGCGGTAAATTATTCTACTACATTTTTACTAAAAATGTTGATTAATAATTTATCAAAAAAGATGCATATAGAAATGATCTATCTTATGTTATTTCAAGTACTTTGTACACATTGCTCTTCATAGATATAAAATTTAACATTTTAGGTTTTCTCGGAAGTATGATGTTTTGTGTTAATCTGGTAATTCCAGTACAAATTGCCATACTTTCACGGATATAAACTTTTATTTAATAGTTTGAATATTGAACATTGAAATGTCGAGTTGAATTTACTCGAAGAAAAAGTAGGTTTACTCGAAAGTCCAACTATTTTGTTGTAATTTGGTAGTTTTTGTTATTGTACAAATCAATCCAAAACACGCTCACATTAAAATTCAACAACTTTAAAAATGTTCTACGAAATGTCTACGACTTTTAACAAGTACAATGGTGCTTAGTATAAGCTAGGTAGATAAAAGTCAATGAAATGATCTTATGATAATAACTTTATAGATCATAACTGAAGGTATTAATCGTGGCAAATATTATAAAGCAATGAGACTCAATCCGTTGGATGAAGTGTCAACTTGTTTACAGTTTTGCAGTAATATCTGACAAGATATTATTATTAGTTTGAAGACAAGAGTTTTTTAAAGGTGAGTCATTTTGAACAGTTCTTCAAAATAGGGCTTTTCCACGAAAATTGCCTACAATTTTATTTGAAAAAATCACCCCGTTTTTATGTTTCACAATTTATTCAGAATCCTGACACGTATTTCGGTCTTTCGACCATCTTCAAAGGAGTACAAAAAGGAACTCGAGCCAAAAATCATCATAAACAATCACATTGGACCTACAGATGAAGTCGTACCCAACTTCTATCTATTCGTCTGTTTGTAATAATGAAAATTTATTACAAAGAATACAGGATGGTATGAAAATGGTCTTGTTTAAATACTGATTATATTAGAACAGATCGAATATAATATAATGAATGGATGATTGAATTGAATATGTACTGTTTTAACAAACTGATAAATGATGGATCGATGCTTGTACTTGTACACTGAGTATTGAAATTATGAATGTATGTGTTATGTTGTTTTCTGTAATTAACCGAAAAAGTAATATGTTATATGTGAATATTTACACTCTCTAACTTACAAGTATCAGTTCTTCATACGAGAAACAAGAACAAGTTAAACAGATAAATGAGATAATAAAACATTTCATCCAATTACCACTAAAAATTTATCTTCAATAAGTAAAGGGTTTTCCAATAAAAGGTTTCATTTTGGATAACCCACTATCTGTGGAGCTCCCACTTTTGAATCTATCATCATTTAACATTTGACAAGTAAAAACTACGCCATTACTAAAAATGGAATGATAATCGCTTCAACAACGTACTGAAATTGTTAAATTCACTACAAAAATGGTGAATGTTTTGTAGTCACAGTTTCCGAACTGGTGGAAAAATTTGAGCTGTTGGGACAAGTTAATGATGTGAAGGATCGAAACCGTGTGCGTCGCTCAAGAACAACTGAGAATATTGTTGCTGTAGTCTGTAGTGTTGATGAAAGCCCAGGTTTGTCGATTCCTCGTCAATCTTTCGAATTAGGCATTCGACAAACTACATTACACCGTATTTTGCATAAAGACTTAGGTCTTAAGGCTTTTAAAGTTCAGTTAATACAATAACTCAAGCCGGTCGATCATCAGCAACATCGTATCTTCGCTGATTGGGCCCTTGAAATGCCTCAAAATGATGCATGATGATTTTAACTATACAAGTAACGAAACAATCTCAATTTTGCAAGAAAAGTTTCCTGGCCATGTCATTTCTCGTAGAGGGGATCACAATTGGCCACCGAGATCTTGTGATTTAACACCTTCAGACTTCTCAGGTCCTCAGGGTCCTCGGTGGAATATCAGGAAAGGATGAAGTCATAATGCTCTGAGACTTCAATGCTAGAATTTGTAAAGGTGTGATAGGGAAATCTAACATACGTAAAATATAAAATAGTACGAAATAGAATACAAGCAATAAAGCGAAGGTTCTGGGAAAAAATCCTCTCAGATATGGAGCACGATCTACAGGTATGGAAAAGACAGACGGAAACAAAGGCAATTCAATGTTAATATATAGGAACACGAATGTCCAGTGGATCAGTGGAAGAATCAAAACCTCAGCACGGTGCGATGACGAATGAAAGACTGTGGCTTTGCACTGCTTTCAGTTCAGCAATCAGAATCATTCGTTCTTCAAACGCGGATTCGTTTGTCCGTATCGGTTGAAAATAAAGTAAATCAAAATGTTCAATGTATAAGAAAAAATTCAAAATGGTACTTTGGTGGTAAAGAGACAATAAATTCATTTATTGTTGCTATTGAAGATAGGCCGATCCCTTCAAGTTCGGCTATTTCTAAAATAATAAAAAAATTCGAGAAATGTGGATGTTTACGAACATGCAGGCATCGCAAGATTGATAAACCACCAAAAACCATTAGGGAAAATCGTCGGAAAAAAAAGAAGTAGACGTGTGTGGTGCTGTTGAAACCGGTGCAATTTGTTCAAGTAAACGAATTGCTGAACAAGTCCTTTTGAGCGATAAAAGTGTTCGGAATATTTTGGAAAGAAATGGTTACCGATTTTATAAGATTCAAACAAACCAAGAAATTTTTCCACAAGACTATATCAAACTAATGGAATCTATGATGGAAAACGTAAATGGAAATAGTTTATTTCTTAAAAATATCTTATTCACTAATGAGTCATCGTTTTCCTTGAATAGAAAACATAACCCATCAGTAGTAAGATATTGGTCTAGGAAAAATAAATATCTAAGTATTCCTGTGCGTACCCAGTATCCCCAAAAACTTAATGTTTGGACAGGAATACTGGGGAATTACATCATGGGGCCATTTTTATCGATGGTAACTTAAACGCTGCCAAATGTCTGGAGCTTTTAGAGAATCAAATTATTCCGACAGTTCAACAGCTACCAATTAATTTCGATGATGTCTGATTACAATAGAATGGCTGTCCAAATCACAACGCAATATCTCAGGACAACTTTTCGAACCGTGTCATTTCTACAAATGGCACGATCAAATGACCCCCTGGATCACCAGATTTATCACCCTTTCTTTGGTTTATGGGCACTAAATTGATAGAGCTACGAATATTAATGAATTAAGATTCAAAATAATCCAACTTCGTGCCAAAATAGTTACTATGTCGAATCTGCTCAGAGATATGAGATTATCTCTTCATAATAGATTTGGCTACTGTTTGGTCAACAAGGTGGATTATTTGAAAATTTAATTTAAATTTGTCGACCTTCGATTTCGCATTTTTAAGAATTTCTTTTTGTTTTCGAGTTTCTTATTTTCGAAGAAATTATTTTATTTTCAAGCCAGTTATGGCGATAAAGAACCTCAGTACTCATTTTCACATAGGAAATTATTTGTGTCATTAATTGTGGCAGATAAATTCCTCGCATAAAATGGAATGAGATTGTTGTGTTTATTTTCAACCGTTATGGACAAACCAATCCCATGCTTGAAGTGCGAATGATTCTGACTGCGGCTGAAAGCAGTGCAGAGCCTCGTTTCGATCGAAGCTTCCCCCACACTAGCCACTGCCACTGAGAGAGAACAGTCGTTTATTCGTTATCGCATCGCGCCTAGGTTTTGATTCTTCCACAGCTCCACTGTACCCTCGTTCTCCGCTAGATTAAAATTTTCTATACTTGTATATAGAGCTGAAAGAAGGTATGGAACATGCTAAGAAACAGGAAAAAATCAATTAACGAATATATACAAATAACGCAATCTCATCAGAAACGTGGGAAAAGCACTTACATCAATTATATAGCGACCTAACAGAGTTGATTATGAAAATGCTGATGTAGACGAATATGGAAACTGGTCAATAGCACAGGAGGCAATACGAGAAACACTAACTGTATTAAAGAATAGAAAATCACCTGAGTTGGACGAGATAACTAATGAAATGCTAAAATGCAGAGGGGATAACTTAATCCAGGAACTGCATACCTTGTTTAACAGAATAGTTACCACAAAAAATATCACAACAGTGGCAACAAAGCATCACGATACCCATATTCACAAAGGGAGAAAAAACCCGCCCCGAAAACTCTCGGGAGTAACCCTCCTCTGCTCAATAGCGAAACTTTTCGAAAAAATAATATCAGAGCAGAAAACATCAACAGGAATAACCGAGGAACAGCAAGGCTTCAGAAAAAACTGATCGGCGATTGACCGAAAAAATCATTGAGTTCAACAAAACGGCATATATGTGCTTCATTTGCCTGACCCAGGCATTTGATAGAGTACTTCTAACTGATATAACACGGCTACTGAAACAAAGAAAAGTAGACCCAAACACAATAAGAATCGTTAGCGAACTGAATACTCACAATTCAACATTCATCAGAGGGAACTCAGGAATGACGAAGGAAATACCAATTGCTAAAGGGATACGACAAGGAGCTAGCCTGAGTCCAATATTATTATTTATAATGAGCGGGCATCTGTCCACCCTACCACTACGTCCGCACGGACTATTGTGGTTCACCCCTTATTTATATTTCCCCGACGAGATCCAGTTTTTGCATAAAACCAATAATCTTGTTCGGGGTAATTTTTTCAGTTCGCAGTAGGCTATAAAAGCCTGACCAAATACTTCGAATCTGATGCAACACACCTCTGGGTACTCTGAGACGATGTGCATGGCTGTTTCAGTGTCCTCAAGACACAACCTGCATTCATCGTCTTCAGCCGGAACGATTTTGTGCAAATGCGCTTTCAGCCTGCAGTGACCTGTCATAATTCCGACAAGTGTTCTTAGTTTGGCCCTATCCAGACCTAGCGCAAGCTCCACCATCTTTTGGTTGGAAGCT